>CM073732.1:47085783-49585783 GCA_037113605.1 Calophaca sinica | reverse complement strand
AGGATTGATTGAAGTATTTATCAAAAAAAAAAAAAGAGGATTGATTGAAGCTAGGCTTTTTTTGGGTCCTAGTACAGATGGTTAGCTGGGAGGGGGGTAGTTAGAGGGAAAGAAAAAGTGGAGCGATACGTGTTCGAACCCTGCTCCCAGCGTCCGCACAGCTCTAACATATGTTTTACCACCAGGTTGTGCTCTCTAGACAATTGAAGCTAGGCATTTGCTTGTATTAAAAATGAATGAAGTAAATTATTTTTTGTTAACATTTTATGATTATTTTTTTTTTTTGAAAAAATAGGATTGTCAGTTATGGTCTTAGATATTTAACTTGTGTGAACTATATATTTAAGAGAATTTTTCATTTCTTTTATTTTGAGATAATTTTTTTTTTGACATGTAATTTTTTTTATGGAAGACATGTAATTTTTCATTTCAATTGTTCAGTGTCATGAATATTATTAATGCATGTGACACTTTTTGCCAGATAATATATATTTTACAACTTTTATGAAACATATAATATATTCATATTATCTAGAAGGACCAGCTGAGAGATGAGAGAGAAAAGGGAGGAGAAAGAGGGGGAAGGGGGAGACAGAGAGTGAGGGACGTGGGTAAGGGACGGCGAGGACTCCATGATTCTGTTCCACGAGGTTACTTTGGAAGAACAATTAGTTCTGCTACTTCATACTATGTTACAAATTTCCCGGTGGAGGTCCAATAAAGGGCATTATGGAAAATATTTGGGGACCATGGCATTGTGATATATGTGTATATTCCCCCTAAGCTGGATAAATTTGGCCGGCATTTTGCTTCTGTATATTTTAAGGAGGTCAATGAACCTGTATCTGAGAACAAATTGGCAAAGATACAGGTGGGGGAACAAAGATTGAGTGTTAACTTAGCCAGATTCAAAAGGGGGCTGCAGAATGACTTACTAAGGATGATAGGAGGCCGAGTGGTAGGGGATTAGAGCATCGAAGGTTTGTCGATAATACAAAATCCTATGTAGCGGCCTTAGGACAAAGTAGTGATACCGGTGATATGACAAAAAATGGGGCTAATATGCAAAAGGTTGCTGGTTCAAAACACAAAAATGTGATTCAAAGTAAAGCTCAGGTGTTTATGGATGTTGTGGTACCTGATACAAAGCTGGAAGACTTGTCTCAGTGTCTCATCGGTAAACTTCATGAAGGAATAGATGCTTTTACGGTTAACCATCATCTGATCCTGGAAGGGTATTCTTCCGTAACGGCCATTCCGATGGGAGGGGCCCTTGTCCTTCTCTAGCCTTCTGAACCTGGGTGGTGGATAGTTAGATTAGTATCATTTTTCAATTGGTAGTCATTGATCCTCCCAAAGGAACGATGGGTTTGGATAAGGTGTGCGGGGGTTCCGTTTCATGCTTGGGATGACTCATTCTTTGGCGAACTGGCCATGAAATTTGGGAAGCTAGTGCAAATAGATGAAGCCACTTCTAAATAGACGAGGTTGGATGTGGTGAGGATACGAGTAGTGGTGGCTATGGACACCACAGTCGATGTTACGGTCAATATTAGGGTCTCTAGTTCCATATTTTCGGTCAGGATCTGGGAGGAAAGGGTGGGGGAAGCAGGACCGCCTTTTCAGAGTCAAGAACAGAGATCGGTCTTGGGGTCCCTCTCTTCGTCTTTGTGTTCTGGCAATTGGATCAACGGCGATGCCGTGGTTTGTGGGTTATCGGAGGAAGACATCGACGACAATAGTATCGAGGTGAATCAAGTGGTGAGAGATTTTCTGGCTAGACAGGGTAGCTGTGTGGGAAACAGAGTAGCCCCTCCTTTTGGGGGATTTTGTTAGGTAGCAGATTGGGTGATGGGGACAGAGCTTGAAGCACAAACACAGTTTGGGAAGGGTCTCAAAAAAGTGGTCGTATCTTCCGCTTCCACGTCCATGGTGTCAAGTACATTCACGAAAGGTTTATTGCATTCAAAGCATATTGGATGAGAATTGCTTCCTTTACCCTTTTGAGATTCCCTTCTTGTTTGAGGAAATTTTCTCAGTTTTCTATTTCTGAGCATCCTCTGGATCCTCCTTGAGATGAGAGCAAGTTCATCTCCATTTTCTGAGTCTTCATTCTCACTTTCATTACTGTAGTCCTCTTCTTCTTCTGCTGCTTTGAGAGCTACAGATTTTGATGACTGTGATGAGCTCTTTCCAGACTTGTGAGAGGCTTTCAGTGCAACAAGCTTTCCTTTCTTAGGATGAATATCCTCCATAATTTCTTGTTCGTGAACCTTTAATGACCCAAGTAATTCATCCATTCTTAGAATGGATAAATCTTTAGCTTCTTGAATTGCTGTCACTTTAGGCCTCCAAACCTTTGGCAGGCTTCTCAGTACCTTTCTGACATTCTCTTGATTTGTAAACACTTTTCCCAGTGATTTCAAGTCATTTGTGATTATTGTGAATCTACTGAACATTTCTTCAATGGATTCATCTTCAGCCATTTTGAATAACTCGTACTGATGAACAAGAATGTTTATTTTTGCCTCTTTTACCTGATCAGTACCTTCATGAGCAGTTCTCAGAGTATCCCACATTTCTTTTGAAGTTTCACATCCAACAATCTTATCATATTCACTTCTGCCAAGGGCACAAGTGATATAATATTTTGCTTTTGAGTTCAGGAGAACTTTGTGCTTTTCATCAGTGGTCCAGGATGCCTTTGGCTTTGGTGCTGTCCTTCCATCATCATATGTGGTTTGTGGAGTGAAAGGTCCATTCTCCACAATGTCCCAAATATCAGTGTCTTGAGATTCAAGAAACAGCCTCATTTGACCCTTCCAATAGTAGTAGTGGTTTCCATCAAAACCAGGAGGTCTGTTTGAAGATGCTCCTTCAGGAAGGAACATGATACTGTTAGAGTGCACCATCACTTCTTCCAGGATCTTTCCTTCTACACTGTTAGGTGTGCTCAGCCCCTTGAGGTGAGCTCTGATACCAATTGAAGTGAAAATATGTCACAAGAAAGGGGGTTTGAATTGTGACCTATTAAAAACCCTGCACTAAAACAGTTTTAAACTTGCTCTCAAGACAGTTCTTGGAGTTGAGTAAGTTAGTGATACTGCAGTTGAACTTACTCAAGTTGTAGTGTTTACATATGCTAAGTGATTGATCAATAATAGTGTAAGACAAAATCTTGCATGATGTGAAAACAGAATCATATGAATTGAATTGGCAGTAAGTAAAGCATGATTATGCTGAATAGTTGAAGAACACTGTTTCTGAGTTTTAAGTGAAGTGTGTGAAGTGTCACAAGTGAGATGGATTTAAAAACATAAATATAAATCACACTAGATGTTAGTGGTTCACCCCAAACCTTGGGCTATATCCACTCCTCACTCCCAGTGAGTGTTTCCACTATTTCCCAAATAGTACAAGTGTTCTTTCACTCAGCCTCTTCAAGCTGATTACAAGTGTTCTTTCACTCAGCCTCTTCAAGCTGATTACAACCAGGAACTTACTCCTGTTCCTGAACTATCTTCCTTAGCAGAACTCCTCACCAACACTCACCTACCCTAGGAAGTTTGATAGGATCCCACTAAGACAAAAACAAATGCAAGGATAAGTTGTTTTTGGGGTTTAAGGCTTGGTTACACACAGAGAAATACAATTTAAAACTTTGTGTTTACAAGCAGACAAGTGCACAAAAAGATCCCCTAACAATTTCTGCAGAGTGCACTTTTGAGTGAGTTGAGAGGCGGTTGATTTGCAATTTGAATTTGATGCAACAGTTGAAGAGGGACCCCAAAGAACTCAGATGTGTTGACATCTCTGGCAAGTTTGAGAAATGAGGATCAGACCCTGTTCGAACACGTGGGTGTGAAGAATCATAGATAGGAGGAGGAGATAGAATGTGATAAAGATTGGCAGTGCTGGAAGTACCTTCTTTGTGAGAGGCCTGAAAGAGGTTCTTCAGAATGTCCTCTTGTCCTTTCTCACCAGCTTCAGGAGTAGGTTCAGTTGGGGGTTGAAGGAAAGGAGTAGTATGAACAAGTTGAGTTAAGGCAATGGATGCCAGTACTTCATCATTCTTGCCTTTACCAGGGGTTTGAGAGGATTGTTGTTGCTCAGTAATGTTCATTTGAGTGGCCTCACTTGTAGGAGAAGAATGAATGTGTTCCACTACATTTTCTTCAACCTGCATTTCCTGAGTAAGTTGCTTAGGTTCCTTTGCTTGTTCCTCCAGAGCAGGTTGCTCCCCCTGAGCAATAGTTTCTTCTTCATTACCTTGCTCCCCCTGAGCAGGTTGTTCTTCTTGTCCTTGCTACCCCTGAGCAAGTTCTTCCTCATTTTCTTGTTCCACTTGCTTCTAAGCAAGTTCTTCCAGAGCAAGTTCAGAAACTCCAAATACCAGCTTTTTATGTGCTGGTTCCTTCTCCACAGAAGTTTTTTTTCGAATCCTTAACCTTCTTTTCTTTTCTCCCTGCTTCTTTCTCTTCTTCAACATCACCTTCCTTCTTTGATGCCTTCCTTTTCTTAGAGGAAGTTGATTCAACTCTCTGATCCCCAACATACTGAGGGTTTACTTTAATGTTCATCTGGTTGAGGTTTTTACTGAAAAAGGTGGTGCATTTTCGGGAGTAAGCTTCACCGGCCAGAGGCACTTTGAAGTAATTGAAAATTTTTGTCAGGACCATGCCATAAGGCAGGGAGGATGCCTTTCTCAGGGTTGTGGCAGCATTCTTCATATGACAGAGTATGATGTATGGCAAGCTTAAAGGTTTTCTTTTAATCAAATGATAAACCACCAATAAGTCCAGATCAGTAATTTTCTCGAAGCTACCTGCCCTTGGAATGATAGTGCGAGAGGCCATGTTTTGAAGAATTCGCTCCAGTCCCTTTAGGTTGGTGGCTGTGTCTTTGAGGTTGGGTTGATTGAGAGCATGCTCCAGTACTTCTTCTCTTGTGGTGTGTGCCTTAGGGTACCAGTTATCTTCAAACAGCCTGGTTCCATCCTCTGGAAGCTGCAGAGCTTTGCTTATGATTTTAGTTGTGATATGAATCTTTATCCCCTTCACTTTTCTTGTCATAGAGGGACTCTTTTCATCATAATTGGCATTGGCATAGAAAGCCCTCACCAGTCCCTTATAGATCCTCTCTTCAATCAGAACGAAATCAGACCACTTAGGTTTGTTTGGGAAGAGATAGAGATTCCACCCAGAATCTTTCAGATTATCTAGCTTGAAGATTCTTCCAGGGACTATAGTTCTGGTTTCCCATTCCTTGGTCACTTCATCTTGTTCTTCAACAACCCTCTTTCCTTTCCTTTTAGTAGAGTCTTTCTCTTCCTTAGATTCTTTCTTCTCTTTTTCCTTCTTGGTTACTTTCTGGACCTTCTTCTCCTTAGTATTCTTCTTCATTTTTTCTTTCTTCAACTTTGCAAAGGATTCAGAAATGGTTTCCTCTTTCTTAGGAGGAGGATCAGTTAGAGTAGCCTCTGAATCATCATCGTCGCGTATGTGTATCACTCCTTCATCCCAAGACCTTGTTGACAAAGATGTTCCTATACCAGCAGCAATCCGATTTGATCTTCTACTGGGATTAGATGAAGTTTTCGAAGATTTTGGGGATTTCTGTTTTAGAGGAGAAATGGTGAGTGGTGGAGCTGATGAAGTTGTTGATATGGGAGGAGGTTGGGCGAATAGGAATGAGGAAGGAGATACGTATGGAATGATGGCCATTGAAGCGCTTCCAAGAACTCTTCTTACACATGGGATTTTTGTTCGCGCCATTTTGGGAGTTTTAGGGTTCGCTCAGTGTTTTGATTGAATTGAAGAAGAAGATGAGGAACGACATGGGTTAAGTAGAGGGAAGAGGCAGTTTCAGATTTGTAGAAGATGAGAGAAAGAGAGGGAGTGGTCAAGTTTCATTTACGAGATGTGATTGAAATAATGGGGAAGGTGGTAATAGGTTATGTTGGTAGTCAGATTAGTCGTGAACTAGAAACGTGCCACGAAGTGACATTTTCTCAGTCCAATATATTTAAATATATATAAATTATTAGGATAAGTGAGTAAGTTCACTTATCAGCAAAGATTGAGAGTATGATCAATATACATTACAGAAACTTACTTAGATTTAAGTAAGTTTAGACACATACACCAAATCATGGAGATTTGATTATGTGTAACTTGCTCTTTATGAAACTAAAGCTTTCTTCTTGAAGAGGCTTAGTAAAAATATCGTAGTCGATTCTTTGTATCCACAAAAATCAATTCCACTTCTTTCTTTTGAACATAATCACGAATAAAATGATGCTTTATATCAATGTGCTTAGTTCTTGAGTGTTGGATGGGATTCTTTGTTAAATTAATAGCACTTGTGTTATCACAATAAATAGGGATACATTCATACCTGAGAGAATAATCTTCTAATTGATTCTTAATCCATAAAATTTATTAACAGCATGCTGAAGCTGAAGCATACTCAGCTTCTGTGGTTGACAGAGCAATGGTTTTGTTTCTTGCATGACCATGAGACCATTGATTCTCCAAGAAATGGATATGACCCACCAGTGCTTTTTTTTTCTACTTTATCTCCAGCATAGTCAGCATCACAATAACCTATAAGATCAAAATGAGAGTTTTTCCTGTACCGCAGACCAAGGTTAGGAGTTCCAACTAAATATCTGAGTATCCTCTTAATAGCCATTAAGTGAGATTCTTTTGGAGCTAACTGAAATCTTGCACACAGTCCTACAGCAAAGACAATGTCAGGTCTACTTCCAGTAAGATATAATAAGGAACCTATCATGCCCCTGTACTCTTTTCGTGAGACGCTTTGCCCTTTTCATCCTTATCAAGGTTTGCAGTTGGATGCATTGGAGTAGCCATAGCCTTGGCTTCATTCATTTGATATTTTTTCAGAAGATCTTTTATATATTTTTCTTGAAAAATAAAAATACCATCTTCAAGTTGCTTGATTTGCAGCCCTAAAAAGAAACTTAGTTCACCCATCATGCTCTTTTCAAACTCACTCTTCATAAGGTTTGCAAAATCATCACATAAATTTTCTTTTGTTGCACCAAAAATGATGTCATCCACATAGATTTGGACTATTAGTAGGTTTTCTTTGTGATGTTTTATAAATAAAGTTGTGTCAACCTTTCCTCTAGAAAAACCATTTTTGATTAGAAAAGCACTTAGTCTCTCATACCAAGCTCTTGGAGCTTGTTTGAGTCCATATAAGGCTTTACTTAATTTAAAGACATGATTTGGTTTTTTGGAGTCAACAAATCCAGGGGGTTGATGATCATATACTTCTTCTTTTAGAAAACCATTTAAAAAGGCACTTTTGACATCCATTTGAAATAATTTTAAGTTTTTATGAGCAGCATAGGCAAGTAAGATTCTAATGGCTTCTAATCTAGAAACTGGAGCAAAAGTTTCATCATAGTCAATACCTTCTTGTTGATTATAGCCATGAGCTACCAATCTAGCTTTGTTTCTTGTTACCTTACCTTCCTCATTGAGTTTGTTTCTAAAAACTCATTTTGTTCCAATGACAGACTGATGAGTAGGTTGCTTAACTAGTGTCCACACCTGATTTTTGTCAAATTGAGCAAGTTCCTCTTCCACGGCTTCAACCCAAGAAGGATCAGTTATGGCTTCATTTATGGATCTTGGCTCAATTTCTGAGATCAATGCCATATTTGATGATTCTTGTCTAAAGGACCTTCTTGTTCTCACAGGCTCAGAGGTTTCTCCAATTATTTGCTCTTGAGGGTGATTTGTAATCATTCTCCAGCTTCTGGGCAGGTTAACAGTCTGAGTGGGTTGCTGAGAGGAGCTTCCTGGTTCTTGAGTAAGTTTAGGAACTTCCTCAGAATCAGTATTCTGTTTTGGAACTTCATTTTGTGGTTGAGGACTGGATCTTTCAGTTGTATCTTCAGCATCATCTGTCCTTTTCGCAGAAGATTGATAAAATTCATTGAATTTCACATGCATACTCTCTTCAACAATTTGAGATCTCAAGTTATACATTCTATAGGCTTTAGAGGAAGTTGAATATCCAAGGAAAATACCTTTGTCAGACTTTGAATCAAATTTTCCCAAATTTTCTTTATGATTCAAGATAAAGCATTCACACCCAAAAATATGAAAGTAGGCAACAGCTGGTTTCCTACCTTTCCATGGCTCATAGGGAGTTTTATTCAGGATTTTTCTAATGGAGACTCGGTTTATAATGTAGCATGTTATGTTAATTGCTTCAGCCCAAAAATATTTTTCAATTTTTGAGTCATTAAGCATGGCCTTGCCCATTTCTTGCAATGTTCTATTTTTCCTTTCAACTACCCCATTTTGTTGAGGAGTCTTAGGACAATAGAAGTTGTGAGAAATACCATTTTCATCAAATTAGGTTTTGAAGGATATGTTTTCAAATTCACCTCCATGGTCACTTCTCACAGATGCAATGTTGCAACTCTTTTCATTTTGAACCTTTTTACAAAATATTCTGAAAGCTTCAAAGGAGTCATCCTTGTTTTTCAAAAATAGAACCCAAGTATATCTTGAATAATCATCCACTATCACAAAGCCATATCTTTTTCTAGCTATACTTGCAACTCTTGTTGGACCAAATAAATCAACATGTAATAGTTCAAGTGGTCTTTCTGTAGAGACTACGTTTTTGGAGTGAAAGCTAGATTTGACATGTTTTCCTTGAATACAAGCTTCACAAATTCTATCCTTTTCAAATTTTACTTTAGGCAATCCATTAACAAGTTCAAATCTAGATAATTTCGAGATAGTGTTCACGCTTGTGTGACTTACTCTTCTGTGCCACATCCATTTATCATTTTCAAAAGAAACAAAACATGTTTCTTCTGAAAGATCCTATAAACAGATATTGTACAAGTTTCTGGTTCTAACACCAGTCAAGAGTATGTTTCCAGAGGAAGTTTCCTTGATAATGCATGAGTTAGATTTAAATAAAACTTCATTGCCATTGTCAGTCAACTAACTCACACTTAAGAGATTATGTTTAAGACCATAGACATATTGAACATTCTTTATTTGAGCAGAATTCTTCTTTCCTACTGTGCTTATACCTTTTATCCAACCTTTTTCATTATTTCCAAATGTGACACAGTTCCCATTCTTCCTCTCCAATGAGAGAAAGTTACTTTTGTCGCCTGTCATGTGTTTGCTGCAGCCATTGTCTAAGAACTACAACTTTTTCTTTGATGCCCAGAGGTAGTCCTACATCAGATATGAGCAATGATTTAGGTACCCATATAGCTTTAGGTCCTTGATGGTTAGTGTTCTTCCTAAAGGAAGCTTTTCTTCTTTTCAAACATTCAGAAATATCATGCCCAAGATTCTTGCAGTAATTGCATTGTTTAAACATTTTTGATTTGGGAACAAATACATTTTCGAAAATTGGTTTGTGCTTGGGTGTATACCCAATCCCTGCCTTTTCAAATCTGTTTCGATGACTCCCCATGATTTTCTCAAAGGTTTTAGTGTTATGCAGAAACATTTGCAAATCAGCAGTTAATTCATTTACCCTTTTTCTAAGTTCCTCATTTTCCTTTTGGTATTTAACCTCAGAAAATCTCTGGATCTGTATCTCAGGTGCCTTGGCACTCAATTTTTGGTATTGATCGGAGTTTAAAATGAGATTGTCGCAAACAATGAATGGTTTTAAGAAGACTTTCATTTTGTGTAAGAAGTTCTTCATTGTTTTTCTTAACCTCACATAACTGAGTTTTGAAAGTCATGCATCTTTGTGATAAAATGTTTGAATCATTTAAAAGATTATCAAAAGCAAATTATAGATCCCTGCACGAATTGCAATTTATGGATTCAGAGTCAGTTACCTCTTCTTCCTCAACCTCAGAATTTGCCATGAGAGCAAAGTTTGCTTGGTCTTCTTCTTATTCAGAGGAGGTTTCATCTGAGTCATCCCATAGTGCCATCATAGCCTTTTTCTTTGGAGAGAATTTTTTGTTTTGCTTTTTGAGTTGAGGGCAGTCTATCTTGAAGTGACCAGGTTTATTGCATTCAAAGAATATTGGATGAGAGTTGCTTCCTTCACCCTTTTGAGATTCCCTTCTTGTTTGAGGAAATTTTCTCAGTTTTCTGTTTTTGAGCATCCTCTGGATCCTCCTTGAGATGAGAGCAAGTTCATCTCTATTTTCTGAGTCTTCATTCTCAGTTTCATCACTGTAGTCCTCTTCTTCTTCTGCTGCTTTGAGAGCTACAGATTTTGATGAGTGTGATGAGCTCTTTCCAGATTTGTGAGAGGCTTTCAGTGCAACAAGCTTTCCTTTCTTAGGATGAATTTCCTCCATAATTTCTTGTTCATGAACCTTTAATGACCCAAGTAATTCATCCATTCTCAGAATGGATAAATCTTTAGCTTCTTGAATTGCTGTCACTTTAGGCCTCCAAACCTTTGGCAGGCTTCTCAGTACCTTTCTGACATTCTCTTGATTTGTAAACACTTTTCCTAGTGATTTCAAGTCATTTGTGATTATTGTGAATCTACTGAACATTTCTTCAATTGATTCATCTTCAGCCATTTTGAATAACTGGTACTGATGAACAAGAATGTTTATTTTTGCCTCTTTTACCTGATCAGTACCTTCATGAGCAGTTCTCAGAGTATCCCACATTTCTTTTGCAGTTTCACATCCAACAATCTTATCATATTCACTTCTGCCAAGGGCACAAGTGATATAATATTTTTCTTTTGAGTTCAGGAGAACTTTGTGCTTTTCATCAGTGGTCCAGGATGCCTTTGGCTTTGGTGTTGTCCTTCCATCATCATATGTGGTTTGTGGAGTGAAAGGTCCATTCTCCACAATGTCCCAAATATCAGTGTCTTGAGATTCTAGAAACAAATTTCATTTGACCCTTCCAATAGTAGTAGTGGTTTCCATCAAAACCAGGAGGTCTGTTTGAAGATGCTCCTTCAGGAAGGAACATGATACTGTTAGAGTGCACCATCACTTCTTCCAGGATTTTTCCTCCTACATCATAGGTGTGCTCACCCTTGAGGTGAGCTCGATGCAATTAAAGTGAAAATATGTCACAAGAAGGGGGTTTGAATTGTGACCTATTATAAATCCTGCACTAAAACAGTTTTAAACTTGCTCTCAAGACAATTATTGGAGTTGAGTAAGTTAGTGATACTGCAGTTGAACTTACTCAAGTTGTAGTGTTTACATATGCTGAGTGATTGATCAATAATAGTGTAAGACAAAATCTTGCATGATGTGAAAACAGAATCATATGAATTGAATTGGCAGTAAGTAAAGCATGATTATGCAGAATGGTTGAAGAACACTGTTTCTGAGTTTTAAGTGAAGTGTGTGAAGTGTCACAAGTGAGATGGATTTAAAAACATAAATATAAATCACACTAAATGTATAGTGGTTCACCCCAAACTTTGGGCTACATCCACTCCTCATTCCCAGTGAGTGTTTCCACTATTTCGCAAATAGTACAAGTGTTCTTTCACTCAGCCTCTTCAAGCTGATTACAAGTGTTCTTTCACTCAGCCTCTTCAAGCTGATTACAACCAGGAACTTACTCCTGTTCCTGAACTATCTTCCTTAGCAGAACTCCTCACCAACACTCACCTACCCTAGGAAGTTTGATAGGATCCCACTAAGACAAAAACAGATACAAGGATAAGTTGTTTTTGGGGTTTAAGGCTTGGTTACACACAGAGAAATACAATTTAAAACTTTGTGTTTACAAGCAGACAAGTGCACAAAAAGATCCCCTAACAATTTCTGCAGAGTGCACTTTTGAGTGAGTTGAGAGGCAGTTGATTTGCAATTTGAATTTGATGCAACAGTTGAATTTGGCTCTCTCAAATCTGTTCAGTGTTCCAATGCTGTGATATATAGCCCTGATTTGGTGATCTAGCCGTTGCAGAGCCGTTTGAAATCCTTGGGACAGATTTGCACAGTGTGATGAGTGTTTCTGCACAGAGCAGTCTTGCTTTTCACCAACTGTCAGTTCTGTCTCCCTGTCACATCACCTTTTGGAAGCTTCACTTGCTGAACTTCCTCACTTACAGCAGTAGCAGCAACAAGCTCTTGATTTCAGTTTTTGTTCTTCATTTAATAGCATGGTGTGCTCATAAATGTGATCACTTGATGCATTTAATTTGTTCCTTTTGCTGCTGAATCTGTTTCTGCAGTAGTTGAGAGTAAGTTGGAACTTACTCACTCCTAAGTGAGTTTGCTGGAATTTGATTGTAGTTACTACAGTTTTGTTTCTTAGGAAAGTTGTCCATTGTCATGTCATATTTAGCTATTTTCCACTTTGTTTAACAGCTTCCTTCTCAAGAATGATGTCCAATGTCAATTCACCATATTTCTCAGAATCTTATGCTTAATTCCATTGTCTTCTTGCTTGACATGTTTCTTTTGCTTTTCTTTCTTTGCTGGAACTTACTCACAGTAAATATTAGAGACATATATGAGTCAATAAACTTAAGTATCTTTCTCAGAGTTTGTTGATCATCAAAACTGGAATTTCAGAGATTGTTTCAACAATTAGGGGGTGCAACTTGAATGGCTCGCCGGTTGCGGTACTTGGGCTTGCAATGGAAAAGGTGGGGCAGGAACAGGGCCATTTGGAGATCTTGGGTCGAAAATGTTTAATGGGGGACGAACATCTTAGCAGACCATGACGATTGTCATCCATCTCTTCTGATGGGCACGAAGAGACTGCGTTGGTTCAACTGGTGGGGGAAAGAAGGTTCATGGCAGTGCTGGGGACAAACGGCGGGGGAGAAAAACCAGACCAAAGAGGGCTCCAAAGGAAGGATATAAGGGCCGAAAAGTTGGTACCATAGGGGAAATGTTCTCTGATTCCTCCAAATTTCTGAAACGTACAACTGGGGAGCAGGGGAAATTTGGCAAGGGGAGGAAAGGGGTTAGATTTATTAAAAACCAGGGGTATGCTTCTGGATCCAGTAATTCAGGAGGTATGATAGACGGTATGGCTAAATTGGGGGACACGGTATACATCAAAATGGGGAATATTCTGTGGCTCTTGAAACTCAATAAATGGGGGGTCTCAACCTGGTGGTAGATTTGGATCAAAATTTTAGGTTACCGCGGGAAGCTAATTCAATTGTGCAGCAGGGCGTGATTCCAACTATGGAAATGGGCATTTGCACGTTGTCGCCTGGGGATACGCAAGAGTCAGAAGCTAGGAAAATCTTTGATATGGGGCTAACCTTAGGAGTTGGACTCAAGGAGGAAACAATGGCTCATAGAATTGTGGGTCTTGAATTGAGAAACAGGAAGGCAAAAAGACTAGGGAGAGTGTTAACACATCAAATTGTCTCCTTTTATAGGGCATTTTTAGTACTTAATTATATCATTTTGTGCTATTTAAAGTATAAAAGTACTTACTTGTGTCCTATTTTAAAGAAATATTATAAAGACATCGCTTGGATGTAATTTTGGGAAGATTCTGCCAAGATTTGAGCATACTTTGGTGTTTCTAGATGAGCGGTACGGCCTGACAATCAGTCAGTACGACCGTACCTATGCAAGAGAAGTAGTAGGGGCGTACCCTTTGGTCAGTACAGCCTAGCGCCGATGAGAAAGTTCAATACAGCCGTACCAAAGGCAGAACGGCCATACATAATTATGTCAAGGAGTCCAGAGTGCATAAGTACGGGCCAGCATCACAATTAAATTCTGGGACAGCCGGGTATATATCCGATGCGGCCGTACCCAAGCCCAGAACACACAGATTTGAATCAAGTTGACCTAGTGCACCTCAAAGCCTATAAATAGGCAATCTTAGTTCTCTTTCATGGAGCTGGAGAGTTGGAGGCTGGGGGGTCTCTTGACCACTTGCCTCTTGTCTTTCCTTTCTTTATGATTTCTTGTTTGGATTGGTGTTATTCTATTATATTGAGAAACAGTAGCTAACTCCATCATTAGGGTGATGGGGGATCTTTTACAATGTTCTTGATATTTATTTAATTGTTATTATGAACTTCTTATTATCCTTATGAATGTGTTTTTCCTAGCATGCTTAATCCCATAGGAAGTAGCTAATCCTTAATAAATTAGTTAATTGGAGGCGACCGTACCACAATTAGTTAATGAAACTCTAGGAATAACAGAACTCATGTTTGATGCCCGGTCAATGTATTTGCTTGTTTCCAATCGGTTGTTAGATTAACAAACTCACATGTTCTTAATGCTCTTTCCCTTAATTACCTTCCTGGACCAAACAGAGTAGTTATTTAGGAAGAAGGCTATTAGCTGGGTAGTTATTAGTAATTCAACGTAAGTGATTGGCTTTCAATAAGGAGATATAGTTCATCACAGCAGAGTAATAGACTCAGGAACTAGTATTAGTAAACCCGGTTCTCCTAGGATCTTCCATACTTGATCTCTATTCTTTCTTGCAAAATTGCTTTTGTTCTATTGCTTTTTAATTGATTGTTCTTGTTCTCATAATCATTTTCTTCGTTCGTCTAAAATAATAAATGATCTCTATTAATTTAGTACTTGCGCATTCTTTGTGGGTTCGACATTCGGAATCTTAAAAATACTCCACTTTATTACGAGTTACGATCAGGTGCACTTGCCTGAGCTGCAACAAGTTTTTTGCGCCGTTGCCGGTAAATGTTTAAGCGATATTAAACCAACGAGATTCTTGTTATTTTAGACATTTTTCTTAATTTTTATTATTATTATTATTATCATTATTATTATTCTTATTGTTAGTATTATTATTAATTATTATTCTTTTTGTTATTATTGTTATTAGTTATTATTATTATTTTAGTATCAAAAAATAATAAAAAAAATAGTAGATAGTGTTATTTGTTTTATTTTAAATTTTTGTTTAGTAGTTTAGATTTAAGATCTGGATTTACATTCAAAAATCCAAAAAAAAATTTCTTTTATCTCTTTATCTGGATTTTAGATTTTTGTTTGGCTATTTTATTTTATATTTGTTTAGATCTTATCTTATTTTGTTTTATCTTATTCTATTTTGTTTTGTTTAAATTTGATATCAAAAATCCAAAAAGATTTTCCTCTTTCTTAATATTTATCCTGATCATTCTTTTTCTTATCTTATTTTGAATCTGAGATTAGATATAAATAGATTTTGAATTTGAATTTAAGAAAAGATTTGATAAGGATTGGATAGGATAATATTATCTTATTTTATTTTGTTTTGATTTTATTTGACTTTACTTCTATTCTATTCCAACTTTCCTTATCTTGTTTGATTTTTTTTATTAGACTTTGATTTTTTTTTAATTTTAGTTTGATGCTTTGTTCCAACTTACCTAATTTTATTTTGATTTTTATTTCGACTTACCTTATTTTATTATACAAACAAAAGAGAGAGAATTATTATTATTATTATTATTTTATTAAAAAAATTCTCATGGGTCTTTTCATTTTTTGTGAGTATTGTGATATTGTAAGACATAAATGACAAGACTATTCAAAGCGAGAAAAGGCCTAATTTGGAAGAGACTGAGCACACTTTCTTAGGCCAAATGGAAAAATTTAAATCTGCGCAAAAAATAGTAAACACCATCGCAGAAGAACAACAGGTCGTACAGAAAGAAGTTTCTACCATGATAAATTACATAATTCACAAACTTGAGGAGCAAGAACCAGAGGTGCAAGAACTAGAACTTAGGGGAGCAAAGAGTAAATTTATGCAATGGACTGATGAAGGATTCAAGTCGCCAGAAAGAACATTGAGTCAATTTAGAGAAGAACAAAGATGCTGGGAAATCAGCTTTCTATCTTGATAGCATTAGCGACTCAACAAGCTTCAAAATCACCACCCACTCAAGTTAAGCTCAATCCCAAGGAGGAATACGAAGTCGTCATCCATGAGAGTGATGAAGAGCTAAATGAAGAACTAACCATGGAAGATGCTAAATTTGGAAAGAAAAAAAAAACCTAGTGACCAATTTAAATTTTTCGAAGCTCCTAATGAATATGTGAAAAGTCAGGATTCTGTTCCAGCAATATTGATAACTCAGAGTGAAGAGCTAAATGAAGAACTAACCATGGAAGATGCTAAATTTGGAAAGAAAAAAAAAACCTAGTGACCAATTTAAATTTTTCGAAGCTCCTAATGAATATGTGAAAAGTCAGGATTCTATTCCAACAATATTGATAACTCAGAGTGAACAAGATATCTTGCCCAATCAAATTGAGCATAACCTGAAGGAGGAAGATGAAGTCATCATTCTTGAGAATGTTGAAGAGTTGATTAAAGAGCCCAAGTTTGAGCATAAGTGTGAAGCATAGTCAATCTTAGAAACGATTGAAACTCCTACTGAAGGGAGTCAAGCTGAAATAAAAGCTCCTACTGAATGGAGCACTTATGAAGAGAACAAGGAAGACCCCAAGGTTCTTGATTTTGAGCAAAACGAGAAAGTTCGAATTAATTTGAGACAAACTCTTTTTGCTAAAATCGGTAAAGCAATCATTGAAGTTCAAAAAGGAAAGGTAACTATAAGAAGTGGTAAGGAAGATGATGTTTTAAAGGTTTTAAATTCCACTAAAAATCCATGTTCTTTTACTCTTTCCTATTTTACTAATAATGTGGTAACTTTTAACGGTTTTGATGATTTAAGAGTGCAGGACCCTTTAGAAAAAATTACTAACCTACAGGATCCTAGCATATTGGTGGGAGGTGAAGAATTAAAAATTCCACAATATTTTGAAGTCCATCCACCACATGGAAAAAGAAAGAACAATCTAAACCATATGTTTAAGAAGTAGAAAAGGGGAAATGCAATGAATGCAAAATTTACTCTTAGAGAGCCGCTTGGTTGACCATTTTTAAGCAAATCGTCAGGCTCACGACGTTAAACAAGCGCTTTGCAGGAGGTAACATGTGTTATTTAATTTTATGTTGTTTAATTTAATTCAATTTATTTTATATTTTTATTAGTTTATTGTGATTTACAGTTTCTCTAGAGGCATTGGCAAGACAACAACAATAATTGAATCACTCATCCGTAATTTGCTCGTAAAATTATTCAGAAGGGAGTACCTTTCTGCCTTAAATTATTTTTAGCTCTTATTTTAAATAAATAAATTTTTATTGCTCATTCCTTAACTGTTAGCAGTGAGGACACTGCTAAAAATAAGTGTGGGGATGGAACTATAATTATAATTACTTGGCTATGCTTATAACTATTAAATTATGGAAGTTTGATATTTTTCTGATTTCGAGGCTATTTTTTTTAAAATTTCTGACAACTTGTGAGTGAAATAAGATTGTTGTTAGTTTTAGAATTCGCTGATAATTAGCATTGAAGTTTTATGAGTTTCAACTTATCTGTGTAAACCACTAAATGTGAGATTTGAGCCTAAATAAGAGGTCACTTCATAGTTTTAACCTCTTTTCTTTAATTGAGTGATATTTTTACCATGTTGTGCATTCTAGAACTTGTGCTGAGACCATTGCAATGCGAATATAAATTTACTTTCATGTGAATTTGGTAGGGACAATTTTAAGAATTTTTCAGGCACACTTCTATTTTGTTACAAATATTTTTCCACAAGTTACCCATTTTTGTGCTTATTATTATATTTCTTTGGTACTCTTTTCATTGTTATTGATTATTATTTTTATTAAGGTAACCTTAGAAAATACTTTTGTTAGAGCAATTAGTGGCGAAAACTAAAAGAATAATGTTATAAACCCCTCAGAAAAGTTTATAAAAACACTACCAGAAAACACGGGATTACCGACAGTCTAAAGCCGTCGGTAATCCAGTTTTACCGACGGATCACCGACGGCCTAAAACCCGTCGGAAATATGGTCGTCGCAAAAGATTACCGACGGACTGTTCTTTACCGTCGGTATACCCGTCGGAAAATGATGGCGATTTCCGACGGGTATGTTTCCGACCATTTTAACCGTCGGTCAATCTGAACGTTTTCTGACGGCTTAGACCGTCGGTAATCGGAATTTTTTTTTTAGAAAAATAAATTGATTAATAAAATATTTACTTTAATTAAATTTATTAATAAAATTAATAAAATTATTAATTAATAACCAAATTAATTTTATTCTTTAATTAATTAATTAATTAATTGATTTAATTATTTATTTGTTTAATTATAAAAATAATTTATTCTCATATTAAAAAATATTTATTTATTAATTTAATTAAAAATTACTTGTAATTTAATTTAATTTAATTATTAATTGATTTCCATATATAAAAATGTGATAACGTAAACTAAAATGCAAATTAAAAAAATAAAACATAAAAAATAAAAAAATTCGACGAATAAAAATCAGTAACTAAAATAATATCCGAAACGAAAAAAAAAATGATATCCAAAAATATGAAAAAATATAAGTACAAACAGAACTAATAGTCCTGGTACTCCTGATCATGATCGAGATGCTCTACATCATCTGCATCATCGACATGACCATCGATCTGCGGAGGCGGAGGCGGAGGCGGAGGCGGAGTCGATGGAGTAGGCTGCTGGCGAGCTAGCAACTGGTACATCTGCTCCTGTCGCTGCAGCACCTGAGTCAAAACCTCCTGCTGCTGGGCCACGGTCCGCTTCAACTCGGCTATCTCCTGGTCATCCGCGGCAGAGCGACCAGTGGCAGCACTACTACTCGACGACTCTCCAACGTGTAGGGGGGGGGCCCGCTTTTGTAGTTCTTTGGCAAGGTCGCCGAGACCATATAAGCGACCTCCTTCTTTCCACCAACCACTTCCGCCCAAACCCTCAGCGGTGTAGATAGATCGTCAGGGCTCTGAGATGGAGAACATGATGAGCTCTGAGATCTAAGCTGAGACATCCTCGCCTCAAACTCCTCCTGTTAAACAAACAAATAAGTCAAATCTTTTTTTTAACAAAACAATATAAACATTATTAAAAAATATTTATTATATTTTATAATTACCTGAGTCCGCCTCGAACGCTCATCAACGAAATCACTAGTACTCCTCTTCATATGAGTTGCAAGATGGAGCTCGTGCAACTGAACTTCTCTCCCCAACCTCTTCGACTGTGATTGTATTAATAAAAAAACTTAAATAAAGAATAATAATAATAATAATAATAATAATAATAATAATAATAATAATAATAATAATAATAAAATAATAATAATAATAACAATTTTATAACACGTACAAGTCTAACTGCGTCTTTGCTTTGTGAACCTCCAGTGTGCAAGTGCCACCCTTCTCGAGGCCCTATTCTTCTTGGCCTTGTGTGGTCGCTGGAACTCGTGGGTGTTCGATGCGCTACATTCTTTGCCGAGCTCATCCCTATCCAATCTGGTGGCGATCCACGATGCGGGCATCTCGAAGCATGTCGAGAAAAGCGGTGGGAGGCCTTCATATGAAAGTTCTTCTCGATCGGCTCCTCATCTTTTTCATCCCAAGCAACCTAAATGCAGATCAATATAAGACATTATTAAACATAATTGAAATTTACGAAAATAAAATAATATGCAGTAAAATAAAAATTACAGCTTACTCTGAAAGAATTAAACATATGGTCCCGCTCATTATCCTTCGGCGTCCCCCAGGTGGGCCAAAACTCCTGGTAATTCTCCTCAATTGTTGTTGTGATAGCTAACGCAGCTGGCTTTGAGGGAAGAAACCTGAACTATAAAAACATGTTAAATAAAAAAAAATATATATATACATGTAAATTATTAATAACTCGAAAAAATTGCAAATACTTACCCTTTACCAGATGGCCTGATAACAACTCGGCCATCATACAGCATCTCAAGAGTGTCAGGCTCCTGCCCCTCCCCCTGCTGAACCTCCTGCTCCTCCCCGTCCTGCCCAACATCAGTGTCATCAGGTGTATGGCCCGTACTATAATCATGGTCGGACTGATGAGCATCGGCCACCGGATCAGGCACAACATGGGAACTCGAAGCTCCATGTGGCTGCTGGAACCCCGGGGTGGGGATCATGTCAATGTGAGGCAAAGGTGCCGAACGTGCCCGAGTCTGTGTAGCTGGTGTCGAATGTGCCTGAGTCTGTGTAGGTGGTGCAGAAGGCTGTCTAGGTGTAGGAGGTGTATCAGGCTATCTCGGCGTAGATGTACTAGGATGACGTGTAGATGACAACGTCGAAAACCCAGTAGGGTCACGCCTAATGATGGTCGGCCTCTGACGACGAGGGGGGTCGAGGGCAATGCCCTTCCCCTTCCATTTACCACCACTGGGTGGTCTGGGGGGGTCGGCTCCTAAACCTCCTGATGCCATATATGTCTATAGAGCAATTGAATAATAACAGTCATGAAATATTATATTTAAACATAACAATATTACAAATGAATTCCATAAAAATAAACAAGTTATGAAAATAACTGACAAATTAAAATATATTGTCACACATTAATTTCTCAAATTGTAAAAAGTTAAACAATTTCAATCTGCCCATTCTGCCCACTCAATTTCGGCATCGTCTTCAGATCTTGATGGTTCTGCCACTTCTTCATTTAATTCCTCATCCCCATCTACATCTTCATATGTGATTGGATTGTCACGTAGTCGAGTAATGGGTTCCACTTCATTTACTACATTGACATGAGACATCTCATCCACTTGATAAGCCACTTCTTCCGTGTATCATCCGCTTCAATGCGACCAGTGGTTTTATCTTTATTGCGACACACCAACCTTGTTTGTCCCTTCGAGTTGATGGATAAGGGACATAATACACTTGTCTTACATGTTATGCCATGATAAGCGGATCAAACATTTGGTATCTTACGCTCATGTGTATGTCAACATTATTATATTTTCGATCCACTCTTGTGCCTCTATTTGTGGATCAAACCAATTACAATAAAATAGCACTATTTTTAGTATATTCTAAAGTATTGTACGTCAGTTCATATATATGTTGAATCACGCCGTAAAGTCATCTTCACCTCCATCTGTGGCACCTTTTACATAAACCACGTTAACTGCTTTTTCCCCTCTGCTTTTTGATTGGGTTTGGAATTTGTATCCATTTACAAAGAATGTGTGCCATTCTTTTACACGTGATTTAGGACCATGAGATAAATTTCTCAAGTGTTGGATTTTAGGGGATTCTGCCTCGCTATACACCTGTGTACACACCATGTGCAAACAAATTATGGTTCCTATTTTCAAACAATATTTTTGTATTTTCAAACAATAAATAATAATAATATATATATGACGACTCAAAAAACATACCTGGTTCCTAAACCACGTTGGGAAATATTCATGAATATAGGCAGAAGAGTCTTGTACGCTTGTGGGCTTAGTTAACAAGAATGCCCTGATCAAGTCATTATCAAACAAATGATCAAGAGCAATTGTGGATTAAAGAAATTGAAAGTGGTCAAAATGATACATACGTTAGATACGGTGATACTTACGCACGATTAATCAACACGTGAGCGTGGGTGACTTCCACACTTCGCCGTTATCCGGTTATCCACCTCCTTTCCACCATGGCTAGGAAAGGCAAAATACTGATAAGGCAAGCGGGTGTCTTTCACTTTCAATTTCTACTTCATTCCTACTATTTGTTGGTGTCAACATGAAGTTCGTAAAATAATGGGAACAGAAATGGATTGTCTCACGGTGTAAGTAAGTTGCACTAATAGATCCTTCAACCCTGGCCTTATTTTTCACCGACCATTTTCAGTCACCCATAAATCTACAAAATAACAACGTTGATGATAAAAATTGATACATTTAACCCTTCAAATAAATATTTATTTTAGAGAATACTTTATTATTGTACCTTTCGAATGGATACATCCATCTGTATTGAACCGGTCCACCAAGCCTAGCTTCATGTGCAAGATGCACTGCTAGATGCTCCATAGAATCAAAGAAAGCAGGGGGAAATATTCTCTCCAACTTACAAAGAATGACTGGTATGTTCTGTTCCATCCGTATGAGATCATCCTCTCTCAATGTCGCAGAACACAAATCTTTAAAAAATTGGCTGAGTTCAGTCAGTGGATTTAAAAATTTGACGGCAAGGAACTAAATGCAATAGGAAGTAAACACTCCATGAATACATGACAATCATGGCTTTTCATCCCAATCATGGTTCCTTTGTTCACATCGGCACATCTTGCCAAATTAGAAGAATAACCATCTGGCATTCGAAGTTCTTTTATCCACCGACAGACTGACTTGGCTTCCTCAAATAGCTTAAAGAGTAACAAAGCTTTGGGTTTCGTGGTCTTCCCATCCGACCGATTCGTCAAATGCAAGTCCTTTCGCCCTACAAGAAAGTGGTAAGTCTAGTCTGGCCTTCTCATTGTCTTTTGTTTTTCCTCTGACATTCATCACTGTGAGAAAAACATTGTCAAAAAAGTTCTTCTCAATGTGCATAACATCAAGGTTGTGTCTCAATAAATTATCTCTCCAATATGGCAGATCCCAAAAAATACTTCTTTTTGTCCAATTATGCCATTGTCCATATCCTTCAAATCGATCCAATTTGCCAAAATCTGTGATTTTGGGCAATTCCATAACCCTTTCCCAGATCTGTTCTGGTGTCAACCTTAGGGGCGAGCCATCTAATTCAACTTCCCCCTTCTTGAAAGCGTTCTTATTCCGTCTAAATGCATGATCATTGGGTAAAAACATGCGATGTGAGTCAAACCAAGAACTCTTCCCCCCAAATTTCAAGGTAAAGGCCTTTGTATGCTCCATGCAATGCGGACATGCCATTTTACCATGAGTACCCCAACCAGACAACATGCCATATGCAAGGAAGTCATTAATGGTCCACATCGTACGCCTCATTGTAAAATTCCTCTTTCGTGCAATATTGTACGTCACAACACCATTCCACAACCTTTTGAGATCGTCAATAAGAGGCTCTAAATAGATGTCAATACCATCTGTCGAATTATCTAGACTCGGTATAACACAAGTCAAGAACATATAAGGCTTAGACATGCACATTTTGGGAGGAAGATTGTATGGGGTAACGATAACTGGCCAGCAAGAATAAGGTTTCGCCGTGGATTGAACATACGGGGTAAAACCATCAGAGCATAAGCCAAGTCGTACATTACGTGGATCTGCTGCAAAATCAGGATGCACACGATCAAAGTGCTTCCAAGCTTCACCATCAGAAGGGTGGCGCAACATACCTGAAGTGTTTCTATTCTCATAGTGCCATGTCATTTTGTCTGCAGTCTGTGGTGATGCAAACATTCTCTGCAGCCTTGGAATAATTGGCAAATAAAACATTGCCTTCACTAGAACTAGTTTTTGTCTACCCGTCCGATTATTAGTATGTGACATATACCTAGGCTCACCACAAAATTTGCATTCAACTAGCGCACCATCGTTTTTACCAAATTCATTGTCGTAATACAACATACACCCTCTCACACAACAATCAATCCTTTTAGATTCCAGCCCCAACTTGGACACTCAGCTTTTAGCCTCGTAATAACTTTTTGGAAAACCATCTCTGATAGGTGACGAGTCCAACATCATTTTTAGTTCACGAGATCCAAGCACACTTCTGTAGCACCACAGTTGGACTTAAGAGCTAAGAGCCTCACACACATTGATAACTTAGAGTGCAGAGACCCTTCAAACAACGACTTGTTTGTTTCTAACAATAGATTATAAAATTTTTGTCTTTGTCTCATTTGGAAGTTCATCTGTGTCATCATATTGTTGCTCCTCGAATGACACGTTCACCCCCAAGGCATCACAAACCATATCTTGCATCAATTCAATCTGCTCACCACATCCGAATCTACGTAGCGCCAAGCACCTTCGCAATTATCACCAACCCCTAAATCAACGTGAGGCAACTTTTCACCATGTCTAGTCCAAATCCAGTAATTAAGCCTAAATCCAACTGAATACAGTGGTGCATGACCTCACTTGGGCTCTTAATCCTTCTCGCAATCGTAATTAAAGCACGGACATCTAATCCCTCCATTAGTTTTGAAATCTTTATGTCTTTGTTGCGACTTGGACAAAGCACGCAACCCAGTAAAAATCTGGTTTCAAACTCCTCTCCCGGATACAACCTATCGTACATCCAACTACGACTCGAAGAAAATATTCCATCTTACGCATGTCAAAAAAATGACAATTTCAGAAAGACGACGTTCTTACAACCGCTCTCTTTCTTTAAATGGTATGACTTATCCCATTCGAGAAAAAACTTTTGAGAACTCGTATAATAATCATTCCTTAATTCTCGTATCTTATACTTGACAAAATTTATTGACATTTCCCATTGGTCTCTGAAAGTACACAAAATGAACGCAGTTATGAACACCGCAATCAAGTATGCACTCAGAGAACAAAAGGAAATGAATCGAACCGAAATTTCATCAAATATAAAGATACGAGAATTAAGCAACAACTATTATACGAGTAAAGAAAAAGTTTTTTCCCAAACTGTCCGACTTGGACAATTCAAGGTTCAATATACAATGAGCACATGGTACCCTAAAAGAGTATATGCACTCAATAATATATTAAACCTCAAACGGGAAGCTAAGGCTTCTCTCCGATACTAATAACAAATATCAAACATCCATTCGATCAATGATTAACATAACAATTAGACAAGCAGAAGTGACAAGGGTAGAATTAGTTTTATTATTTATATATATATATATATAAATAATAAAAAATATTTTATTTTCCTTTTTCATTTAATTTTGTATTTTGTAATTTTTAATTGTGTTATTTTTATTTCTTTTATTGAAATTTTTTAATTCTTCTTTCTTGAGATCTTTTTTCATTTTTGTTATATCATATTTTTAACGATTGTTTCCCTTGTTTCTCTTTTTTAATTCTGCCCATCTCTTAATTATTTTTTCAATTCTGTTTTTTGAATCCTTCTACTTTTTTAATTATGTTATTTTTCAATTCTATCTCATTTCGTTTTGTTATTCTCTTCTTTCTTTTTTAAAATCTGCTTTTTTATTCTATTGTTCTTAAAAATTCTGCTTTTTAAATATTTTATTTTAAATCTATTTTTTAATTCTATTATTATTTGTCCTTTCCAATTCAAATCTGCCTTGTTTCTTTGAGCAATGGTCCATTTACTGTGTTTGTAGTTTTATTAATCATTTAGTTGCCACTACGCCAACCGCCATATATAATAAAAAATATTTTATTTTTCAATAAATAATAATTATTAACAATTCAATCAATATTGCAATTTTAATTTATATATTTTATTTTCTTAAAACGGAAGAGCTACTTATTCATTCAGGGTTTATTTAAACTTATTTTACATTTCATTCAGGGTTTATTTAAACTTATTTTACATCACTTAAAATAAATGCTGATATTAATATTCAAATATATCAACATAAAAAATATTCATATGCTCTCTTCATTTTATTTTAATAAGCCTCTATTCTATTATTATGAATAAATAATCACTTAAGTTTCTAAAAATAGCTCATTAAATAAATATTTTATTATGTTATTTCAGATTTTGTGCTGAACGTTAAATATTATATGTCACTTTTTAATATATAATTTTATAATTTTATTTATTTCACCCGATATTTAACTTACGTTATCTGCCCGCTATTTTACGCTATCCTACCAATTTTACGCTATTTTTCGCGATCCTCGATTAACAACACTGGAATTAGAAAATCGACTTGGTCATTTAAAGAGGATAGAATTAGACAAGCAGAAGTGGCAAGGGAAAGAAGTACAGAGAGATGTGCAAAGCAAATTGCAGCCAAGCAACATAACCAATATCCATATTCATGAATGAAATGGCAAGCATAAATTAAAATTGCACTCTTAAATCACAAGCATTGTGACTGATGAGTGATAGCAGAACTGACAGACAATTACACAGTACATATCATTTAGACAATTACACAATACACTTCAAAATCCCCTCTGTGGAGAGAACTATGAACGAAAACAAATAAATATGTCGGTATGGGGGTCAACAGACAACCCTTTTCCACCCAATGAGTTAACCGACATTTCGTTAGAGTGCATACCTAGTGGTACAAGTGGCGAACTGGTGGAGGTGGCGAACTCAGAGGCCTATGAAACAGAGCTTTTTGTGTTAGCGAAACTAATTAGATATAAACAAGAATATCAAAACCACACCAGAATCTAAATAAGGATAGAATTCAAACAAGTTCGAATGCAACATACCTAAAAACTAGTAGATCCAGAAACCCAGAATCAAAAACCTAAAAGAAAGAAAATGCAATGTAAAACCCTTGTCACCACCAAAGGAATCCAGAAACCCTTGTTCATAAGCAGCAAATTAATTCCAATCACAAGATCCATGTACATGCAGCTTCATGTTCTCTTTCTTATCATACAAACCCCATATCTTATGTCAAAACAACAATAATTTATCAATCAAATGCATAAATTAAATTAAATTAAATTAGCAGTTAAAACATATATAAGAAAATGTCAGATGGAATCAGCAATTAATCAATTTCATTTAGAATCTATCTGGATAGCACAGCATAACAGAGAAGTATTTAAAAGCTATTAAATATTCAGCAAGGATATGATGATAGGGTGAAAACTTAGAGTCTAAAGATGAGACGCATTGATAGAAAGCAAAGAAATCACCTGAACTAATAGATGCGTTGAATTGTCATTCCTAATCTTCCTTGCATTGCCAAATGTCTTTAAAAGTGGATTCAACTGAATCAAGCAAAAGTGAAATTGGCATTACATATAGATTCTATAATAACAATTAAAAAACTTGGAAGTAATGAAAGAAACTTGGAAGTAATGGCATCGCATATTCTCTTATCACTGTCAAATTTATATGCTCTGATGGCTTGAATATTTTTTTCTCAATACAAACAACATATCTGGATATTACATTTGGATATTCATAAATACTATCATGAACTTTAAGTCATGCAAGAATGTTATATAGACGCTATAATTTAGTTTCCATTTTTCTCATTCACAAAAGTTAGCCATTATTGTTAAAGCTATGCATGCTTCAATAGAGCTTTGGCTATATGTTTCTCACGCTCCATTTACACTTCCAACCAAAATAAATTAGTTACTCTTTGAGCAAAATACCCTGAAAATTCATTTTAAGGGTATTTTGCTCAAAGAGTAACTATTTGTCTTGACTACTTTACTCAAAGAGTAACTATTTGTGCATGTCACACAAAACAGACCAATCTCCATGAATTTTCAGCTCCTCGGTGTCAATAATATTGTTAAAAGCAGACTGGGATCCACTTCTAACTATAAAAACATCCATGTTTAGTAGGTTGTCAAACTTAATGATCATCTCTGCAAACTGTTGAGCAAGATATTAGATATTTTGTTAATCAAAATAGTGTAGGCAAATGAGAAAGGTGAATATGCAAACAAAGCCTATGTACACTTGTTAATCCAATTAGAAATTTTCTGTAGCCTGAAGAAACTTTCACCAATTATCAACATGGACTTCACATCTTTTTGTAAGTCAGAAGCACACAATAATTTATCTATAGCTACAAAGATTTACCACATGTCAAAGATTACATAAACACAAAAATGGGAGAAGACAATACTTGATAATAAATATGAAATTCTTCTGAATCAGATTTGTACACCATTGTTGAGGCTTCAAAGGTATAAATAATAAATGAGAATGAATATAGTTTGGAGATACCACAAAACTAAGTGCAGTAACATCAATTCCCATCACATATATACGCTCCATAAGTTCAGAAGATTCAAGGTGCTTTCTACTTGTTCATACCATATTAGAATCCGATATAAATGAAGTAAATTCATATAATTAAAGAGGTCAGAATTTAAAACTTACTTCCTTAGCTAAAAGGCTGGAGGCATAAAGATATAGGATAGAACACAAATTGCTTCGATATAGTATATTATGCATGTGTAGTTTCTATTAAACTTAGTTTAAAAGTTATGCCTTATGTGATTTGAAATGCAGTAGAAGGAAGAATAACAACACATGTCTACTTTATTTGCAAATGAGCAGGCCAATTCCACCAAATCTTGGGATATAGAAGTATTAATGCCAAAATTTTTAACAAAGAAAAACTGTGAGGTCTTTTCATAAAGGTTGTGGCTTCATAACCTTAACGACTAGCTTTTTTTTTTAATTTACTTAATAGGGAAGTGAAAAAAGAGCAACCTTAGAAACGATGAGAGCAGTATGCTATTCAAAGATTGCTTTGTTCTTACCCCTCCAATCTTCTTGCCTTCATACGATTCAATTGAAAACCAAGATCAATGAAGACAAAAATAAAGGATTAAAGTGTTCACAATATATATAAACCTGCCACAATAATAGAAAAACCATACATGAGCCAAAAGATTGTTATGATATGCACTTGAAAACAATTTTTCATTGAAATTAATGAAGGAATAAAATTTAGGGAGAAAAAACTTTAATAAATATATTAAAATGGCATTGTAGCATGATAACCTTGGAACTTGTTTCCAGTACAAAGTTTTCACATGACATATGGCTGCTGACTTGAAAGAGAAGTCATCCTAGGAGTCAATTCTGAGGCAATAATGTTGATCAACCAAACCAGTCTCTTGTAAATTCTTTTCAGCATAAGGTTTGTTTCTGCCATTCTTATATGGGATATTTTATCCATAAGTGTCTCCAGGATAAAGAATCAATCAAACTAGTGATATTTTTTTGCCATCATAAGATAAAGAGGCTTTGCTCATGTAGTTATAATTTAGAAGATGACTTGCCTCTGAACTGTATCATATTAAGAAATCTTTTGATAAAAGCTAGTCAACATAATGAATCTGATCTACTTCAATAGCTTCTTTATAACATACTTAAGATCGCTATATTATGAAAATAAAAACAATGAAGGATTTTGTATTACACACTTACAAGGTTGACATAAAAACATTAAAGAACAAAACTGCTTCGATTATGACACTAGCCCATGTAAGCTGTAAGTGTAAGCTGTAAGTATACATTCTCAAATGTAAAGGGTGTAGTATGAAATTCTATGCAATGCAAATATATATATTTTTTCAAGAATTCTACTTTTTTATTTTAACTCTTATAAATGTTGATAGTAATGTGATTTTATCTTAGTTTTTAAGTAACAAGTCACAGCCACCAGGTAGTTAAGTCAGCATAAAGTAACTACTAACCTATCAAATTTTAAATGTAGGATCAACATCTATCTAATCAATACATAGTTTCCACTTTAATCTAATCTACTAATGCTACCACTTCATTAGAGCTCACCAGGATTGGTACAACGCCTGACACAACATATACACAACACAGCCACTTGCACAGAATATCCTCTGTTGTGAAGGAACATGGCCAAAGTGAAAGTGTGAGTAAAAACGTATTGATCTTTATTATTAGATAAGTTACAATACATGGTTGAATTCTGAGTTGTGTTTTATTTTTAGAAAAGTGAAAGGTCATTTATATCAACAGAAAGTTGAGTTTCATTTACACATAAGGAAGGTGACTCGTGGTGGCTAAATGATCTTTTAGGTAGAAAACAGAAGCATCACATAGTTGACAGTTGAGAGTAAGTTCATGGGTCTTCTTTCTTGCCAAGCCAGTGAAACATGAAGAACCAAATAACAAAAGAATTACAAATCCAGAGCACTTACGTTTTGTCCTTAAACTCACTCTCAACTCAGCAAGTATGATAACTGAAATTGAATCAAAGAAATAGCAATCTAGTTCCCCCTGTATCCCTTCTTTTAATATTTAGATTGGAACTCACACCTTTAAACTTTCTAGGGCTACTCAAGATATATAAAAACACCTGTTAGAGTGTTCTTTGGAGTATAAGACCATTCATATATCTTCACATAAATAAATTCTAGGATAATTCTTTCATGATCTAAGTAATATGATATTAGATTGATATTGATGTGAAAAATAATAATAAGATCTTATTTGCCCTTGAGTGAGTTTCTCTTAAAAAAAAAAATATTCCTTTATCCAAACCATGAGAAACCCAGAATTGAAGCAGTAGAAATTCTGAAATTCCAATATGAAGAACCAAAAAAACAATATTACTATTATTATTATTAATAAAAGGAGTTGGTCATAAATAGATATAATTCTGAAAGCATGCTCAATATGCAATGCATGTAATTCTTGCAGTAATAGATTGGAAAAATAGCAAGTGTTGTAGTATTTAACAAAGAAGATATTTTTATGAAAACTAACATAAACCCACAACAGAAGTATTGGAAGAAAGCAAGCACAAGATGTTGTTACCTTGAGGCCACAGAGCATAGGTCAAAGTGTGAAGTATCTGGACGCCTGGAATGGAGAGGCTAGACACCACGTCGCGCAAAGTCGCAGGTGGCACGGGCTGTGTGGGCCAACGGAATAGAGGAGGCGCGGCGGCGGAGAGGGAAAAAAACGAAAGAAGCCGCAGTGAAGGGAGCGAGCAGTGCAAAGGGAAACTGAAGGGAAGCGTACGTTTTCGTTTTGTTGCGCTTAGTTTGGGTTAGGAGACAAAGAAGCGATCGCGAAGGAAGCGTGTGGCGGCGGCGATCTTTGGGAAGCTGAAGGAGAAGTGAAACAGGAAGGAAGAAGGGCTTTCGTGCGGTTGTATCCGGACGTTACCGATGGCCATATTAACCTTACCGACGGCTCAACCCGCCGGAAAATTTCGGGATTACCGACGGTCTTTTCAAATACCGACGTTAAAGTCGTCGGTATGTAATAAAAGCGGGAAACCGAAAACATAACACAGGTATACCGACGGCCTTCTACCGACGGCTTGAGGCCGTCGGCTAAAACACGGCTTGGCCCGTCGGAAAACCCGTGTTCTCACCGACGACCTCAAGCCGTCGGTAGAAGGCCGTCGGTATACCCGTGATTTCTTGTAGTGAAAGGAAGGCTTAGCAAATACTTTTCCCTCCTAGAATTATTAAGTTGTTAAATTGTGGCATAAAAAGCATAAAAGGAGGAAAGGAAAGAAAAAGGAAAAAAGAAAAAAGAAAAAAATACGTTATTGCCTTCAAGGAATAAAAAGAGAAAAATGATGAATACTAAAGGGATTCTTGCCTACTCTTTATAGTTAAAAAGAAAAAGGTTACTTGTTTTGTTGATTTGTTTCTGACCCTTTGCATGACATTTTCTTTCTTTTATCCCACCTAACATTATTAGCTTGGCCCCATTACAACCCATGAAAGACCTTTTTTCCTCTTTTGCATGATAAGTGGACTTTAATAGTAGAGTTTTAGTCGATGTATAAGCATATGGTAATGCCACTTCTTTGGGAAAATTTGAGCGTTAATAACTAAACTTTTAAACGCTTTGAGAGTGGTGAGAAGATTGACTTATAAATCACAGACTTGGTGAACTTTTTGAACTTGCATCTCTAATTGGGCATTCTATTACTTAGCACTTCTTATGATATTACTTTGTTGTCTCGTATATCGTTTATGCCCCTAGTCAGTAAATTCAATTTTTCTTATAATTATCCAAGTAGTTTGCTTGAGGACAAGTAAAGTTTAAGTGTGGGGATGTGTTAACCCACCAAATTGTCTACTTTTATATGGCATTTTTAGTACTTAATTATATCATTTTGTGCTATTTAAAGTATAAAAGTATTTACTTATGTCTTATTTTGCAGAAATATCATAAAGACATCGCTTGGAGTAAAAGATGTAATTTTGTGAAGATTCTGGCAAGATTTGAGCATACTTGGGCGTTTCTGGATGACCGGTATAGCCTGACAGTCAGTCAGTATGGCAGTACCTATGCAAGAGAAGCGATGAGGCGTACCACTTAGTCGATGACTGGCCCCGATGAGAAAGTTGATCTGGCCGCACAAAGGCGCATCTGGCATACACAATTATGTGAGGGAGTGCAGAGTGCGCAAGTATAGGCCAGCATTGCAATTAAAGTCCGGTACGGCCGTACACAAGCCTAGAACGCACAGATTTAAAGCCAGTTGACCTAGTGCACCTCAAATCCTATAAATAGGCAATCTTATTTCTCTTTCAGGGAGATGGAGAGCTGGATGCTGGGGGGTCTCTTGACCTCTTGCCTCTTGTCTCTTGTCTTTCCTTTCTTTTATGATTTCTTGTTTGGATTGGTGTTATTCTATTATGTTGAGAAACAGTAGCTAACTCCATCATTAGGGGTGATGGGGGATCTTTTACGATGTTCTTGATGTTTATTTAATTGTTATTATGAACTTCTTATTATCCTTATGAATGTGTTTTTCCTAGCATGCTTAATCCCATAGGAAGTAGCTAATCCTTAATAAATTAGTTAATTAGAGGCGACCGTACCATAATTAGTTAATGAAACTCTAGGAATAACAGAACTCGTATTTGATGCCCGGTCAAGGTATTTGCTTGTTTCCAATCGGTTGTTAGATTAACAAACTCACCTGTTCTTAATGTTCTTTCCCTTAATTACCTTTCTGGACCAAACAGAGTAGTTATTTAGGAAGAAGACTATTAGCTGGGTAGTTATTAGTAATTTAGCGTACGTGATTGGCTTTCAATAAGGAGATATAATTCATAATAGCAGGGTAATAGATTCAGGAACTAGTATTAGTGAACCCAGTTCCCCTAGGTTCTTCCATACTTGATCTCTATTCTTTCTTGTGAAATCGCTTTTGTTCTATTGCTTTTTAATTGATTGTTCTTGTACTCATAATCACTTTCTTCATTCGTCTAAAATAATAAAGGATCTCTATTAATTTAATACTCGCACATTCTCTGTAGGTTCGACATTCGGAGTCTTAAAAATACTCCACCTTATTACGAGTTATGTTCAGGTGCACTTTCCTGAGCCCCAACAGAAAGTTTTAAGGTGGATCAATGATAGTGTGCTCTGTGAATATTAAAGGATTAGGGACGAGGACGAAGAGGAATAAGATACGAGCGCTAGCAAGTTCGGGGGAATAACCTGGATTTCATTACAATTCAAGAAACGAAACTAGTGATTAATGATCGGTTATGTCACTAATTATGGGGTAACTCAGCTTGTGATTGGCGGTATATTCTAGCAGTAGGCACTAGTGGAGGTCTACTCTCCTTATAGGACTCTTCCAAAGATAAACTAGTCTTTCATTTTTCTGGTTTTGGGTTTGTGAGCGTATGTTTGGAGTGGGGTGGTGAAGGAAGGAGATGTTTTGTGGTAAATGTGTACGCGAAGTGTAATCTTGCTGATAAGAGGTAGTTGTGAAAGAGCTTGTGATGTCAAGGAGAGGTTTTAGGGGGGACATTTGGCGTATTTTGGGGGACTTCAATTCGGTGTGTGCCATGACCGAGAGGTGGGGGATTGGGAACTCTGCTGATCCGGTGGACGTTACCGAAGCCCGGGAGTTTTGTCACTTTATTAATGATTTGGGTTTTGCCGATGTTCTGCTATTGGGTAGGAAATTCACTTGGTTCCAACCTAATGGGAGAGCCATGAGTAGGTTGGATCGGATTTTGATTTTTGTATGGTGGATAGATTCATTGGGGGAACTTACTTTATGGGCTCTTGAGCGGGAAATCTCGGATCATTACCCACTAATTGTCAGGTATTCTTCTGGGGGTTGGGCTCCCAAGCCTTTTAGGTTTACTAACCATAGGTTGCAACATAAGGGGTTCAAGGATGTGGTACAAAGGGCCTGGAATGCATCACTACGTACTAGGTGGATGGGTTTTGTACTAAAGGAGAAACTCAAATTGTTAAAACGGGAGGTGAAACAGTGGAATAAGGAAATATTTGGGGACGCTGATTCTAAAATTCAGGTCTTCGTGGATATCATTAAATTTTTAGACTTGAAGAGTGAAGAGGGAGGTCTTGATAATCATGAAGTGCAAAGCAGGAAAGTGTTCCCAATGGTGGCAACTTCTAAAAAGTAAGGATAGCATCGCGTTTCAGAGGTCTAGGGCAAAGTGGCTGAAGGAAGGGGATGCCAATTCTTGCTACTTCCATTCGTGCATCAAATCTCCGAGGGGCTAGGAATAAGATCTCTACTCTACAGGTTGGGGATGGTTGGATCAAGGATGTGGTAGGTATCAGGATAAAGGTCACACGCTACTTCAAAGAGCATTGTTCTGAGGAGGTCTGGGATTGGCCGCAGCTAGATGGCATTGAGTTTCCGACTATATCTGCTAATGAATCGGCAACTCTCTCAGGTCCTTTCTCACTAGAGGAGATAGATACCATGGTGGCGGGCAGTGATGGGACCAAAAGCCCTGGCCTGGATGGATTTAATTTTTCTTTTGTTAAATCCGTCTGGTACTTGATGAGGTCGGAGGTCAGCGTGTTGTTTGATGAATTCTTCTCCAATGCTAAACTTTCATAGTGCTTTTCATCCTACTTTTTGGCCTTCATCCCTAAGGTCCAGTGCCCCTTCTCTCTGGGGGATTACAGGCCTATCTCCTTACTTGGGTGTTTGTATAAGATGGTGGCCAAGGTGCTGGCAGCCCGTCTCGGCAAGTTGATGGATTCGATTACTTCTCCTAAAAAGTCTGCGTTTATTAAAGGTAGAAATTTGGTCGATGAGGTGGTGGTGGTTAATGAGGTGATGGATTATGCGAGGAAGAAGAGGAAGCAATGTTTGATCTTCAAGGTGGATTTTGAGAAGGCGTATGCTTCTGTAAATTGGGGATTTTGGATTACATGATGCAAATACAGTAGGTGGAGAGCATGAATTTGAGCTTGTGTCTTCTCGGGTAGTCTTTCGGTCCTGGTCAATGGTAGCCCGACCGGAGAGATGGACATCTAGAGGGGGTTGAAACAAAGGGATCCATTGGCAACATTTCTTTTCCTGTTGGTAGTGGAAGGTCTTAGTGGTCTTATGAGGCAGGCGATGTCCCTTAGTGGTCTTATGAGGCAGGTGATGTCCCTTCAGCAGTATACAGATGACATGCTTTTCATCGGTGAGGCTTCTGTAGCTAATCTTTGGGCTATGAGGATTATTCTTAGATGCTTTGAACTTGCTTTTGGGTTGAGAGTAAATTTCTCTAAGAGTAGTTTAATAGCGGTAAATGTGGCAGAGTCCTTCTTGAATTTGGCGACGGATTTTCTCAACTGTAAGTCGAAGATACTATCATTTAAGTACCTCGGTCATCCAGCTGGGGCAAATCCTCGGTGTGCGGCCATTTGGGATCCCATGTTGGAAGTGCTTCATGGTAGACTACAAGGGTGGCAGCATAGGACGGTTAGTCTTGGGGGCATGATTATCCTCCTTAATTCGGTGCTTAGTAGTATACCTATTTTTTTTCCTATCCTACATGAGGATGCCTGTGAAAGTCTAGCGTTAGATGATTAAGATCCAAAGGGATTTTTTGTAGGGTGGAGTGTCAGGAGGGAGGAAGATTCTGTGGGTGAAGTGGGTGGATGTGTGCAAGCCAAAGAAAGGTGGGGCCTGGGCCTAAGGGATCTAAGGAAGGTTAACATTAGCCTATTGGGCAAATGGAGGTGGCGGCTTTTATAAGAGGGGGACGCTCTATGGTGTAAGGTTCTACAATCGAGATATAGTTGTCGGGTGACTACGGAGTCCTTTTTTCGGGACACGCTGGTTCCCACCTCGGGGTTAGTATGGTGAAAGGATATTTGCTTGGTAGGTGCGGTCGGAGATATGGGGACATACTGGTTCTCAACAAGTGTTAGGAAGAGGGTAGGGGATGGGAGATCTACTTCCTTTTGGCATGACACTTGGCTGGGTGACTCTCCACTATAAGTTAGATTTTCGCGCTTATACTCAGTTGCAGCAGATAGAGAGGTGTCTATAGCAAGCTGTGGTAGGTGGGAGGATAGTTCTTGGACTTGGGACATTGCCTGTAGGAGGGTTTTTTCGTATGGGAGGAGGTCTTGCTGGATGAGCTTCTGTTAGCAATTGAGTCTTCGACACTATCTACGGAGTTGGACCGGTGGATCTGGACTAGACATCCGAGCGGTATATTCTCAGTTTCCTCTGCTTTTGCTTTCCTCTCTAAGCCCTCCTCTAGGATTTCACGACTTTCGTGAACGTGAACACAAGAAGGGGGGTTGAATTGTGTTGAAAACTTTTCGCAAACTTTAAGTTTAAAACACTTAGAACACAGGTTTTTCAAAACAGTTTGTTAAACGGATACTGAAAATAAACCGGACTTGAAAAGCGGTTTGTGAAAACTTGTTTTTATCGAGCAAGATAAAGATAAATAGAAAGCGAATGCAAGAGACACAAAGATTTATACTAGTTCACTACCAAACTGGTTGCTACGTCTAGTCCCTTCGTTCCTGAAGGATTTTCCACTATAATCAATCTGATTACAATTTCCTCAAGAGTATTCTACTGTCACAACCTTGACAATACTCTCAACTTCTCAAAACGACTCAGTACAGTCGAGCCTTTGAGGGAATAGCCTTAACTAGGCCAAAACAACTTTTACAAGTTAAATTGAATACAAGTATAAATAACTCTCACAGAGAGGATAAAAATTAAGCTCAATATAGAAATGCTTTCTAAAAGAAAGTAGCCGGACGCGAGTTCGATTCTTGTAGTCCAGAGACTTGGCTCGAAACTTGATTGCTCACAGAAGCAGTGCTTTCAGAGTATTGACTCTTTTTAGTGTATAGCAACAGAGCTTGTTCTCAGTAAATGAAGCAATATTCTCTTGAAGAGTTTTCAGCAGTTTCTTCAGTTTCGGCAGTTTCAAAATTCGGCAATTTCTTCAATGGATACCTTGGGGTATTTATAGGAGTTCTAAAGGATATTACCGTTACAGTAAAAATGGTTCCTTTCTATTGAGTGAGGTGATTTCAAAAAGCTGTCTCTATCTTCCTTTCCAGAGAATTATCTCAATAGTACATATTACCGTTTTCGTACTACCTTGCTTTTCACAATTGCTTGTACGATTTTTATCTTGTAGCTAAAGGTGTCACCTTTGATACATCGTACAACAATTTTGGCGCATAAGATCAAATTCGAAATCCGTTCCAGAACCTTCTGAGAGTAAGAGCAATTACGTGACCAACACGTGATATAAAATGAAGTTCAGACGCTCGCTTAGAATGGAAGATCGGACGCTCAAAGCAAATGGATAAGACTAGTGTCACAAAAGGATAATTTCAGACGCTCACGAAGACAGTTTACTAGGATGAGCCGGATGCTGACACATGAAGTGTATCCTTCTCTTGAGAGCTTCTTCCTTCTTGTTTAAGTGGCTTAGAAATATATGTAATATTAGTATCTGAACACTTCAAGAATTGTTAGAACATATAAATTGTTCTCTTGTGAATATTTTGTTATCATCAAAATTAATGAGGGTCTAAACTTCTCAATCGTTTAGGTTCCAACAATCTCCCCCTTTTTGATGATGACAAATATCTAAGGTTGATGAACAATTTAGTTTCAAAATGACATCAAGGGTCTCCCCCTGAATTTAACAATTTTGATATATAAGATAATTCTAGTATTTAGGCGATAGTTGATAAACAAATTCAATTAAGTGATTGCAAAGCAAAATACGTAGATGTATCAGAGTAAGATCGGATGCTGATCAAAAAGATTGATTTAATCAAATTGTACCAAATGCTATTGATCATTTTAAGAGCACTAGTACCAAATTTATTTATCATTATAAGAGCACTAGAACAATGAATATTAGCGCATTAATGAATAATCACACAAATGCTATGTATGAAATGCATGCATGATACTTCAGTTCCAGCGTATTCATCGGAGTGTGAACATCGGACGGTGAGTTAGTCAGATTTTCACGTGTTCATCATACCTTTCTTTTACTCCCCCTTTTGTCATCAGACAAAAAGAGTGTAAAAACACATCATAGTCAAAATAAGACTTAGAAAAATTTGAATATAAGGCAGATAATTAGAGCAAAAATAGTGTATATATATATATATATAAGTGTATCAACAAAAATAAGAAATATCACTTAGTATCGAAAAAAATATAAAACAAAACAAAGTTTAAGGGTTTGGAAGAGGTGGTGGAGGGATGTTGAGACGTTCATAAAGTAATTTCAGAGCAGTCTCCAGCTAAGTGACTTTCATGTTTGTGGCCTTCATCTCTTCAAATTCTGCTTTGGGAATAGTGACCATCTCAACTGCAGAAGTAGAAGTAGATGGTCCAACTTTTGGTACGGGTGCAAGTTTCATCTTCTGATGCTCTACTAGCACCCAGTTGGATAGCTTAAGTCTCAATTCCTTCTTCTGTTGAGGTCTTAGAAAAAATGCATCATTTGGTATAGACCATTTGAAGAAATTTCCAAGTTTTCTGAGCTCAGATGCTGTTTGAATTTCCCTTTGATACTTCACATCTTCTGGATACAGCATATTCATGAAGATGATTTCTCTGTGTAGAACAACATCAGCAGTGAAAGCATCAAACCTATTTCCAGCTTCTTCTCCCCATATATTTCTGATAAAGACACTCAAGGCTTCACAAGTGAAAGAGAGTGCTTCATTTTCTGCCAGGTAAATTCTTCGCAGATTTTCCCTGTCATCTTCTTCTAGCACTAGGGGGACGAGGTATGGTAACATAGCTTTGGCTTTCCAAGACTCAGACCATTGACTCCAATTAAATCCAATGTCGAAGTGCTTGGTCACAGCAGCCCATTGGTCATATATCTTCATGCAGTCAAAAGGCCTGATTACTGAGCATCTGAACATATCATCGAAGTAGACTGTTCTAAGATTGATGTCAGTAATTCTGCTGATTGTGCCAACAGTTGGAATAGTGGCCTTCTCGGCATTGCAGCAGTTTGAGGAGCCAGTTCTCCATTCATCTTCCTTCAGAGAATTCAGGTAAAACCTTCTGGCATGATCCTCAGAGATCTTGGCAATCGGAAGCTTAGAGAATTCCTTAAGGTTGTACTTTTTAGGAGCCTTCTCATATTCCTTGAGCCCGATCTTGCTGAATGGCTGCTTGCCCGGAGCAGGTTCTTTCCTTTTCCCAGGGATAGACCAAGGTAGCCACCTTTGTCTATCTGGTACAATCTTTACTGATACAGAAGAAGGATCCCTGTACTGTCTGATTACTTCAATCCTTTTCATCTCAAGACAGTGTGCCATGAAGGCAGCTTCTTCATCTGTGATCCACCTTCCGCATTCTTCTAATGTGAGTGGTTCAGTTTGTGGTAGGGATCTAGGAAGATCAACAGAGAATGGAATTGCTCTGCTACCAGATGCTGGTCTCAATCTTCCTTTAAATGACATCTGGAAATGGTCTTCTCCATCCTTGAAGGTAGCACTTATTGGAGATGCAATCTCCAATCTGGCAGCTCCAGAGATGAAGGTTTTCAAATGCCATGTGGAGGGATGATTGTAGATGCTATTATATATCTCATACTTAACAAATTGTGGTTTGTATGAGACATTCTTCCTTCCACCAGCGTCTGTAGGTTTATGGGTAATGGTGAGTAAGGTGGGAGTGGTTTTGGTGATTTTGTAAGTTTTAGGTGTGTAAGGTTTGAAGGGATTAATGGGAGGAATTTTGAATAACAGATTGAAGGGATGAGAGTGAAGTTTGGAAATATATGAGGTTAGTGATGTATTTGAGGAAATTTGTGGTAGGTTAAGGTTGAGTGTAGTGGATGATGGTTGGGTAGGTTGATTAGGAGCTATGGAGGTGGTAGTGTTTCTGGTTTTCTGTGCACGGGTTTGAATGTTTGGTGGTTGTGCAACAGACATTGGTGGAGCAGGAATGGTATCATCAGATTCAAAAATAGATACAGAATCATCAGAAGAATTCAGTACCTCTGGTTCAGGCTCAGCTTGACCAATCTCTTCGGCTCTGGCGAGGCGTGTTTGGAGGAGGACGCTTAATTTCCTTCTTCGCTGACCGGACGCTGAAACTTATTTCTCGCCGGCTTGCTCCTTTTCTCGTAACTGGTGATGGGAATTCGGTCCTCATCTTCTGGTTCTTCAACAAAGAGGTACATGAGCCAACTTCTGTCTTGTTCTTCTGGTTTCCTTTGAAGGAGACTCATCAGGTCTTTTCACACCAGGCATTGAGCTTCTGGTGGTTTTCTTTTCAGCTTCCCCTTCCTGTTGCTCAATTTTCACCTTCTTGATCATGGACCCAGTGATCAATTTCATTCTAACCAGGCTGTTGACTCCAAAGGTGTCAGGAATCACAATACTATCAGTACCAAAATACTTCACCTTTTCTTGATCCTGTAAAGCGATCGACTTGTTTATAACGGACCGCCTTGACCATCATTCTAGTGAGCAGAACACCATAAGGAATGCACTTGTAGGTGTTTTTCTTGTCAGCAACACCTTTCCTCGAATTTACTAATGCATTAATCAGGTTGTTGTAGATCAACCTTGGCAGGTTTACCTTGTTACCCGGCCATGTAGTGTCTCATGATGAACTGCTCATAGTTGACTATGTCACTAGAGCCACCTTCAACAAGACGCTCTTGGTGATTATCTTGTGAAGTACTGTAATGACTCTTCAGATTCTTTGCGAGGAGTTTCACGCAGTCTTTCAACTGCTTATAGTTCTCAAACAGATCATCATTGACCTTCTCAATGCCATGAAATGTGTCAGCCCAATCTGTGTAGATGACAAGACCTTCACAGGGACAACCAGTGACATCAGAGATATTGTTGATGGTAAAAACAAACTTGTAGCCTCTCACGGTTCCTTCAAATATACCACCTTTGTGTAGACGAGCATTACCCCAAAATTCTTTGATAGCCGTCACTAGAACCTCAGCCTGGTTCCAGAAGAAATAGTATTCCCAGCCCATTGCCTTGAAACCACTGTAGAAGTCGAAGCCATAGAGTTTGAAGTTCTCTAAATCAACACGATTTTCCAACAAAACTTTTCCTCCAGCCATGGTGTCGTAGATAGCCGTATACTCAGAGGTTGTTACTCCAGACATGATTGCAGTTGAGATGAAGGTGATGGAGGTTTTAGGGTTCAAACACACACAGAGAGATAGAGAGAAAGAGAGAACGAGTACGGTTTTGCAGAAAACGCATAGTGGAGCGAAAAATGTGGAGTAGTAGGAAAGTTAATAGAGAATGGTACAGTTCTTTTTCAAAATATCGCTTCGTATTTTCACATAAAAATTAAATCAAAAAGAAAAGAAAATAAAGATTCGCCTTTTTATTAAATGCAGACGCCAAAATAAAAGTAAAAGATTTTATCGAAAACGTAAATAATCATGACTCAGTAGATATGATGAGACGCTTGAATCCTTAACACGTGTGACACGTGTGGAAGTGCTCGGACGCACGCAACCGATTCACCGGATGATGAGTTATGATGCATATGACAAATAAGATGCTTATGCACAAGTATGCTTATGTCATATCAGATGCTGAGATTTTGTTTATCTTCAGACGCTGAGATTAATCATTCTTCTATAAGATGAAAGTTTAAATTTCTTCTTATAAAATTGAATCTATCTTCAGCAAGGGGTTTTGTAAATATGTCAGCCCACTGATGATCAGTGTCTACAAATTTTATTTCTAGAATACCCTTCTGAACATAGTCTCTTATAAAATGATGCTTAATCTCAATGTGCTTTGCTCTAGAATGCAATATAGGATTTTTAGTAAGACATATGGCAGATGTATTATCACGTAAGATAGGAATGTTACTCTTTTTATCAAGTAGTCTTCAAGTTAATACTTCATCCACGTGGTTGAGAATCGCAACTTGCTGCTGAGATGTATTCAGCTTCTGCTGTTGAGAGTGCAATAGTGCTTTGTCTTTTGCTTGACCAAGATACAAGATTTGCTCCAAGGAATTGGCAGCTACCACTTGTGCTCTTTCTTTCAATTCGGTCTCCAAAGAAAGTCAAAGATCACGTAAACCTACTAATTTGTAATCTTTTGATTTCTTATAAAGCAAACCAAGATTAGTAGTTCCTTGCAAATATCTCAATATTCTTTTAACAAAGACTTAGGTGTGATTCTCAGGATCGGATTGAAATCTAGCACACAGTAGACGCCGAACATAATGTCAGTCTTGAAGCCATAAGATAAAGTAGAGATCCAATCATACCTCTGACATTTTCTGATCTACCTTCTTACCAATTTCATCTTTATTAAGAGTGCAAGTAGGATGCATAGGTGTACACATAGGCTTGCAATCCAAAGATCTTGAATTTCTTTAATAATTCTTTGATATATTTGCTTTGATGTATGTAAATACCATCACTGCATTGCTTGATTTGTATTCCAAGGAAAAACTTTAATTCTCCCATCATGCTCATTTCAAATTCAGCCTGCATAAGCTTAGAAAATTCTTTGCAAAGGCTTTCGTTAGCGGCTCCAAAAATGATATCATCAACATAGATTTGAACAAGTATGAAATGCTTGTTAGAGGATTTTCTGAAAAGAGTAGTGTCAACTAAACCTCTTGTAAATCCATTTTTCATTAAAAAAGAACTTAGTCTATCATACCATGCTCTGGGAGCTTGCTTAAGACCATATAGAGCCTTTTTATGTTTAAAAACATGTTCTGGAAACTCAATATCTTCAAAACCAGGAGGTTGTTTAACATAAACTTCCTCAGTTATAAAACCATTTAGAAAAGCACTTTTCACATCCATTTGATATAGTGTTATCTCATGATGTGCTGCAAATGAAAGTAAAATGCGAATAGCTTCTAGTCTTGCAACAGGTGCAAAAGTTTCAGTGAAATCAATACCTTCTTCTTGTGAGTAACCTTGAGCAACTAACCTTGCTTTATTTCTCACAACTTTACCATCTTCATCAAGCTTATTTCTAAATACCCATTTAGTACCAATAGCTTACTTATCTTCTAGTAGAGTGACTAGCTTCCATACATCATTCATTTGGAGCTGATTCAGCTCATCTTGCATTGCTAGAATCCACCCTTCATCTTCCAAAGCTTGATCAATCGTCTTAGGTTCCATCTCAGAGAGAAGTGCAAAATCAACATGCTCCTTGAAAGAGGATCTGGTTCGTACTTTATCACCAGTTCTCCTATGATTTGATCTTTTGGATGATTGGTTTTGTACTTCCAGCTTTCTCTTGCTTCAGTTTCTGCTTGAGTATTTGTAGCAAGAGCTTTAGGAGGCTGAGAGGTAGATGCGACCATCTTCTTCACCGGAGATGTAAATGACCCAATTGTTGGCTCCTTGCCAACATTCTTGCTAGCTGTAAACTGCTTGCTCTTACCCTTGTCCTTGGGTTTGGATCTTGGGGATACCTACATATTTTGCATTCCAATACATTAATTAGTTAGTGACCACTTAATTTAATAATTATATGTAGTATATAATTTAATATATACGTACCATATCACTTGTAACTACAAGGTGGTTTGGCCATGCCACATAGGTACCTATTGCCTGTTCCACTGTCATCACATCAGCCGCCTCCTGTGGTACAGGCAACGGTGCATCCCCCTCAAATGCAACGTCAACTCTAACCTTCACATGATTAGGAGGTAAGGGTAGGTTGTGTAGTAACACACCTGGTCCGTTATATAAAATTCCTTTACCGACCATTCGTTGCGTTGGGCTTGTCAAATATAGGCTGCACTCATGAATGCCCTAAACCAATGATAAACAAAATATTAATATGTTAAACCATTGAATACTCAGGTGACACAAGTATAGAAAGAAATCTAACGATTATTACCTCTGAGACACAATAGTGCAACTATCTCTAACACTATTTGGGTTAGGGATAGGTAACTCATGCTCATCCTTCTCTCGTTCCTTATCCTTCTTGCTATCTTCCAATTCCTGAACTTTTTTGTATAATTGAGCTACCATTTTCCTCAACTCTTCTGTTTCACTAGCATCAGCATGACGTCTTGTGCGCTTATGTGATCCGAAGATAGCGCCTGGAGAGACACCAAATCCCATACCCCTTACCCGACCAGGATACTCCTTGATCGGTATGGCCTGAGAAAGGATGTCTTGTGACATATCTGATACATCCCCTTGTGACATAGACTGTGATAGGGTATCCTGTGACACACAACTATTATTAACAAATATTTTTAAATATTATCACTGTTATTATCAAATGAAAACATTAACTAATGCTATCATACTTACAATTCTATCAGCCACTTCCCTAGTGGGTGGATGTTCAATCTGACCTTCCTTGTTTCGGCGGGCTTCTATCCACAATAAATGTCGATCAATTGATTGAGATGTTACATCTTCTCCTGCCTCCAACAGCTGTAGATATGAACAAACAAATTGAAATTCACCAAACAAATTGAAATTCACCGTTACTAATAGAAAGAAACCAAAAGATGCGTTAAAAACAAGTTATAATTAAGGATATTGTACATACCATTTCTTCCTCAACGCGGGGATACCCTTTAACCCCTGCTTTGTAAGGATAGGGAGGATTTGATGCTCTCTCAAGATTTTCATTGCTTATTCTCTACATAAATACATTAGAATATATCAATGCATTGTTTAATGTCATATATACAAGTTATAAAGAATATTGTATATACCAAAAATTCTTCATCTTCTGTGCATTTTCTCACAAAAGCGCTCCAATCATCTTGTTCTATGAATGATGCATATATTGATGGAGGCTTATGATTGATGTTCCCGTATTTGTCTCTCAACCACTTGTGAGCCAAGACAATTCGGAATGTCCGGTGTGCTCTTCCAGCTATCCTAAGTGTAATATTCTTTCGAGCCTCATCAACATCAAAGGATTTCTGCAAAAACATTATAAACAAAACGGTAGACTATAAGTATGTTTAGATTAATTAAGAAACAATACAATCCACAAATGTTAACTAATTTATATACCTGTATCTCATTCTAGATCTCATCTTTTAGCTCCTTCATAGATGGATCCTTATCCTTCCAATTATCGCGGGTAATTGGGACTGTCTTCCGCACTGTGGCCCAATGTATTGAATAAAGTCATTAGCATGTTTACCAATAGGTTGACCCCTAACATTCCATGTAACCTAAAAATATAGCATAAGTGTACAAATTTAGATACTCAAATAAAAAAATGAAACAATTAATTAGATTAATTGATAAGCATCCTACCACACGTTTTGGAGCCCCTTTACTCATATCGCGGATGATTTTCTTCTTAAAAGTCGGTCCACGGCTCGTCGACTTTTGGGTGGACTCGGGAGCACCATCATCACTGTGAGATGCCATTTACCTGCAAAAAAAAAAAAACTAGACACGTAAGTAATTAAAAAATGACAGTTCATAATCACACAGGTTTAAAAGAGAAATCAATGAATACACATTTTATTGATTAACAAATTAATAAAAATGTCATTCCAATTCCTTAACATTAACTTTTTTTGTATAACAACAACTTAAACACGGACATACGATTCTACTAAGATCTGTTGTATGCCCAATTACAAACCCAATAAAATCTTCCACTCCATCTTTATATGCCTTCGACAAACGATTGGCAGACATCCATTTTCGATCCATATTTGCCTACGAATTGAGAAATAAAACAACACCAAGGCATTCAGAGCAACAACATAGGCTATGTCGTTAATGCAAGACAAAATTGATATTAACTAAAGCCCAATTAGATAAACCAAGACTAAAACTACCACTTCTCTTAACAACAACACACAGACTATATCAAATTTCTAACAAAATTTTGACAGAACCTCCCCTAAAATATGGACATTCCAAAATTTATACAACACCTGTAACAAAATAAAATATCATACCAACCAGCACAAGGGTCCACATAGGCCAAACATAAACAAATAAAAACTTCAAATTCAACCATTTCTCTAAAACGATCTGCAGTAACATCTCTAAAAACTCAACTTCTTCAATTAACATAATGAGAAAAAACACTAACATTAATAATAATTATACTAAAAAACCTATCAGCTAAAAACACATTAACATTGATCCCTCCAAGTTCCTCATCAACCATTTCTCAATCATATCTAAACACAACTACAAAAACCTAAAACAAGAGTTCCTTGGAAAATAAAATGAAAGCGTTTTAGGGGAAAAAAAAAGGAAAACAAGAAGAATGGGAACAGATGAAACCTGTTAGAGCGATGCGACGGTGCGACGGTGGGAACAGAAGAAGGTGGTGGCGACGCGACAAACAACGAGGACGTAAGCAGAGGTGCGACGGTGCGACGGCTGTGAGCGATGGTGCGACGTCACAAATGGTGAGGACGCGAGCAGAGGTGGTGGCGACGCCAACAACAACGAGCTTCGAAGGTGAGAAACGCAAGCAGAGATGGTGGCGACACTGAGAGGAAGGAGTAACAATGGCGACGTTGAGAGAAACTCGAGAGAGACAAAGATATGCGACAGTGGGACTGACTGGTACTAAGAAACGCGGGCTGAATTAAAATTAATAGTTGACAATAAATAGCGCTTTATCTATGAAGCGCTACTTTAGGTCAGACAATAAGTAGCGCTTTCTATATAGGCGCTACTTTAGGTTAACACAATAAATAGCGCTTTCTGCATTAAGCGCTACTTTTTCTTGCGTCCTTCTTTAAATAGCGCTTCTCACTTTAAGCGCTATTTATTCCTCCACTATAAGTAGCGTTGATTTTATAAGCGCTATTTATTTCTTTACCCTTCAGTAGCGTTTCTTAGTTAAACGCTACTTAAAGTACTCTACCTAATTTTAAGTAGCACTTCCATATTTAAACGCTATTTAAAGTGACGCCATCTTTTAAAGAATCTGTTGTAGTGATCACAAAAGCTGAAGTTACTAGCCACTATCGGTTGTATGAAAAATTTCCCATCCTACACAAATTTACCATTTGTGCATGTTAAAAGCCACCCGTTGTGAAACTGGTTGAGCAGAGATTGGTGTTCTTAGTGTCATTTTTCACACAACATTGCAGCACATATCATTGCACAGCCAATTTGAGGTCAAGTGGGACACTTGCGGTCAATGCAATGCAGTGGAATAATGCACAAATTGCACATGTCTTGTTCCCAACTGTAATATATAATTGCATTGAGGATAACATGTATGTTCTATCTCCTTGCTGGTTATGAAGTTTAGGTTGAATAAAAGCACCAAGTAGGGAAGGAGAAAAAAAGGAAAGGCTATTTATATCCAAAGTGCTGCAATTAAAATCTTGTATCAGCCCCCATCAGTCTTCAATAATGAACATGTATGCTATTCATTATTTAAGCCTTTTAATGTAGTGGGCCTTGGGGTTTCGTTAGGCCATCTGACACTACCTTTTCTACAAGTTGAGAGATGAAATGGATTGATCCTTTTTATTACCTTTCATTTACAATAAAAACACACAGACACACACACACACATATATGTATATATGTGTTAGTGTGCATCATTCAATGTTGAAGTTGCCCAAACTTAGAATTTGAAATGTCGCATATAATACATGCGTTCACTAATGTTAGATTTTTTTTTTTTTTTTTGTGCGAAACGATTAAGTTCATGTTAGACAACAAATGTTAAAATGTTAGCAATGTCAAAGGATCAAATCTTAAAATTATTATTTATATTGGTTCTATCTAATTAACACTCACATCTTGAGAATTAAAGTAAAATACACTCTCCTCCCATCTTCTTTTAAAATACACACTCTACTCCTGTAATATATGATAATATATACATTCTAATCCATTTTTTAAATTTTCTCTCAACTTACGGTTAACCTCCATGTTAATTGCCAAAACAACCTTTCTCCAGGTTGCTGTCACCACGTCTCTGCCATTGACATCTCTTCCTCTTCCTCTCGCCATGACCCACGTCCAACTTCAGCTCCCACCATAAAACTGGTTTCCTCCACCGTGTCCGCCACAGTACCATTGAACCCGCATACCTAAACATGGTACTAAGTAAGGAAAGGCGGTTAAAAGCTTTTTCAAGTTGATAATCAAAAATCCAAGCATTGCTTCTACAACCACAATATTAGGAAACTCCTTGCAACTAGATACAAATCTATTATCTATTTAAAAAAATTAACTAAAAAAATGACATGTGACGAAAGCTCATTCACCCGCTCAAAACTGTTTTCCCGCCTTTTTTCTTAGTTTTCTTCTCGGGTGTGTTGTGTGCCCGTAAATCATAGGTATCTTTAATTAGTAATTTTATAGAATGATAAATTAAATGTTCGTAAAAATGCATTTTTGGAGGTAAAAAAAATTGTGATAACCACCTGTATTAAAGAGTAGGTGGAGGTAGGGGAAAAAATGCTTTCATTGCATGTGATTAGTACAAGAGTACTTTAGGAGATAAAATTTTAGTGATAAAACTTGAAAATTCCTCCTTTTAGCTATTGTTTGTTTAGTTAGGAAAAAGTTGGCTAAGTTTATTGGAATAACATTTCACATGACTGTAGGGGTAAACAATACTCTGATTGAGGTGGTGCATTTTTTAAATTCTCTTACGCTCAACAAATCTTCAACACTCCCTAACATCTAGCTCGCACCTCTCTTACTCTTGCCTCTCAGTAACTGTGGCATTGAGGTAAGGGAAAAAATGCTTTCATTGCATGTGATTAGTACAAGAGTACTTTAGGGGATAAAATTTTAGTGATAAAACTTGAAAATTCCTCCTTTTAGCTATTGTTTGTTTAGTTAGGAAAAAGATGGCTAAGTTTATTGAATGACGTTTCACATGACTTTAGGCATAAATAATACTCTGATTGAGGTGGTGCATTTTTTGAAATTCTCTTAAGCTCAACAAATCTTCAACACTCCCTAACCTCTAGCTCGCACCTCTCTTACTCTTGCCTCTTAGTAATTGTGGCATTAGGGGGGAATGATGACGAACGGTTTGTCATTAGTATTTCTTTGGTATTCTTAGTCTTCCACTTGTGTATATTACTCTTTCCGTCTCATTTCAGTAGTCTATTTTGTTTTTTCACGATTTTTAATAAAATGATTAAATTTATTGATTTTTATAATAAAATGACACCGTTTAACTAAAATACCCTTATTTAAATTGGACAGCTACAATTACTCACCATAATAAAGGTTGGTTGAGATAAATGGTATATTTGCAAAAAAGTTAATTAATACTCATTGATTTTCTAAAAGGATAAATAATTTGAGACAATAAAATATTTCAAACAAAACAAGTAAAATGAGACGGAGGGAGTATCATATTTTCTTCAACGAAAACACTGAAATTATGCTCTGCTCAGAAGCATCAACCACTAGATGTTTGATCGAACCCTGTAATCCCACTCCACTAACTGTCTAGAATATAGGTATTGATAATTTAACTTTCTGATAGTATTTTCAATTTTAGAATTCTGTGACATTATTTAAGTTGACATCTAAAATTATGGTCTAGTTATATTATCTAACGATTACCCTTTTCTCTCTCCCTGTTCAGTGTGAGTGTGAGAAACAAAACAATTGAGAGAAAACAAAAGAAACAATGGCAAGGGTAAAAACGGCAAAATGGAGGCGAGAGAAGACCAAATGTGCAAAACTCATCGGAAAGAAGACAAAGCGGGCCAATCTCGACGGAGAAGGGACAATGGGTACGAGTGCTCAACCGGAAAAACCAACGAAGGTCGCAGATAGAGATGGAGGGAGCAGGGAAACGCCAAAAAGGCAGATATGGCAGAATTTTAACAAACAAAGAAAGCAATGGTTTCACTCCATTCATTGACAATATTCATCCGAAACTTATCAACAGAGACCTAAGAGCCATTTTCCGGAGAATAGGGAGAGTGGAGGACACTTTTATATCAAGGAAGAGGAGACCACATACTGATCGACTTTTCGGCTTCATTCGTTTCGGAACTGAGACTTGCGACAGAAGCTATAAGAAGACTGGATGGTAGATTGGTTGAAGGAGAGCTCTTGAAGGTTCAGTGGGCGAGATTCGACAGACAACAAAGGTTAATGAAGCGTGGGACTACAAAATTGATGCAACAAGGGAATAACAGAACAGCCCCAAGGGCAAAAAACTCATGGCAGGGAAGCTTGAGAGACCACAGATCCTTTAAAGAGGTCCTTGTGAATTCAGGAAGATTCACAATGATCAACAACGAAACAGAGCAACGTAAGGAGTGAGATAGTCTCATATCGCCTAATAATAAATAAAATAAAGAATATATAAGATGTTAGACCCATAAATCTATCACTTTAAAGTTTTTAGATCAAATATAGTCAAAATCTCTTGTTACAACCATAAAAATAAAAATAAAAAATATAAATATAAATATAAAAAACCCAACACTTGCGGAAGGAGCCTTATTTTGATCAATGAGCAAAGCATCAAGACAGGGAGAAGAGTGTCAAGACAACTTAATATTGGTTGGAAAACAGTATCATCTATAGAGACTAAGGGTCTGTTTGGTTCAAACGAGGGGAGGTGAGTGATTTTAATGGAGGGGAGGGATTTAATTTGATTTTGTGTTTGGTTGAGAGGAAAGGAGGGGAGGGGAGGGAAGCATTTGCTTATTTAGTTCAGGAGGGGAGTGATTTTAATGAAGGGGAGAGATTAATTTACTAGTGTATCTTTATAGTCTTTTATATTATATTATATATAAAGATATTTAAGTAATTTTATTTTAAATAATTTAGTCTCCCCTCCCCTCCCCTCCTCTATAAAACCCCCCACTTTGGGAAGGGAGCCAAAATTGGCTTAGGAGGGATTTTGCTCCCCTCTCCTCCCCTTAAAAAAATTGAACCAAACAAACATAATTTAAAATAACCTCTCTCCTCCCCTCCCCTCCAAAACCTCCCAACCAAACACACCCTAAATATCTGATGGAAGTGGTTGAAATGTCTAGGATAATGGATGCATGGAATATAGGGGTGGAAAGAGTAAGGGATATGGGAAGATTTAAATTCATAGCAACCTTTAAAAGTCAAAATGATATGGTGGCAGCCCTAAAACTTTCTGAACAAGACTTGGAGAGTAGATGCTTCAAAATTAGAAGGGGGTCAAAAAATGAAGAATGTAGGAGAAGGTGTGTTTTGTTGGAAATCTTTGGCATGCCACCACATGCTTGGTGCAAAAGCAACATGGAACGAGCTACTGAAATGATAGGGAAACTGGTATAGGTTGATACATCACCAGAAGATGCCACATCAGTGGAGTCAGCAAAGGTTCTAGTCCATACAGATCTTATGCCTTTTATTGAAGACAATTTTCTGCTGCAGATTGGAAAGTCCAAATTTGAGGTATTTATTCGTGAATTGGAACACCATTTCAAAACCATTCCAAGTTATTTCTGTGAAGAACAAGGGGAGGTAGAACACGCAGCTTTTCGGATAACAAACGCAGCCATGGAGTTGGAAGTCCAAAAGACACATGGAAGACAGAATGGTGGAAGATGCTGAGGTGGCAGGAGTGGGGTGTCAGGAACCTGAGGAGCCGCCAAAGATATGGAATAATATCAGCCACCATGAATTAAATGAGACCATCGTTTCCAACGTAAAAACAACGCATGAACATAAAGATGCCTGGGCTCTTGATGATATTAACCATTTACCTTCTCGAGTAAATGAATCTAATGACTCCTACAAGGGACACCTGGACACAGCATGGGAAGGGTTGGAAGCAGAAGTAAGTAAAATGGCTTCAGTGGAAATTAGCTACAATTTGGATCAGGAGTGTGAAGTAATCCAACATTGGGTAAATACCTCAAATGGGCCGCCCGGGTTTGTTGACGCGGGCCCAGTTGAGCAAATAGATAATCAGGATGAAGGAAGTTATGCGGGCCGACCATCTCAACCCGTCGACCAAGACCAGCCGCAGCAAACACATAGAGGCAGAAAAAAGAAAGTAAAAAGTAAGCAGAGGCAAGGACGATCGGACCCCCAGGCAAGCTTAGCAAATAACCACAGTAGCACAGATGATGAGACCATGGATGAAAGATCAGAAGTCGAAAAAACATGGAAGATGGGGAAAAGCTTCGATCTAACAGCACAACACGATGAGGAGGTGATTCATAACATCATCAAATTGTGTAGAAGCAGCAGGAAGAAAACTACGGGAGGGGCTCCTTCAATGGCGCAATGAGCTCGTCTAATTTCAGGTGTGTAATTCTCCTACAGATATGAATTTGTTAGTCTAGAATGTAAGGGGTATTGGTGGGTCGGGGAAAAACACAGCGATCTGCAATCTATTTTCTAAGAGAAAACCGATTCTCTTGGGCTTGGTGGAAACAAAACATTCCACCCTACATCGTCAGTCCGTGAATAGATGGTGGTACCAGGATGGTGTTGAGTAAGAGGAGGTGCAAGCGGTGAACGGAACTGGAGGATTGATCCTATTATGGGATGTAAGCTATTTTAAAATGCTTGATAGTAGAAAAGGGGATCGTTGGATTAAGTTCAAGACAATCTGATTGAGAAAAACCTTGAGGTATCCTTTGTACTAGTTTATGGGCCAAATGATAGAGAAGGTAGGAAAATACTATGGAAGAACCTGACTGACATCAGAGGTCACTCATCAGGACCAATGATGGTGTTTGGTGACTTCAACGTGATCTTGAAACCAGAGGAAAGGAAAGGAAATAATGTGATTTCGGCTGGCATGGAAGATTTCCAGAACTGGCAAGAGGAGATGGAGCTAGTTGAATTACCTTTAACGAGTAGGAAATTCACGTGGTATCGAAATAATTCGGCAAGCAGGATAGACAGGGTCTTCAAGGATGGAGAATGGATAGAATAATTTAAAGACTTAAAGCTTTGGGGATTGGAAAGAACAATTTCAGACCATTACCCTTTGCTTCTTGAATGTGAAGTAGTTGATTAGGGCCCAAAACCTTTCCGATCCCTGGATGTTTGGTTCTCAAATCCAAAGTTTAAGAAGTTGGTTTCTAATGAATGGAAGGCTCTGGAAAATCTACTGGTGCATGAAAAACTAAAGAAACTGAAAAATCCCATAAAGAACTGGAACAAGGAGGTTTTTGGGAATATTGAGAAGAAAATTGGGGAGCTCGAATCTGAAATAAGGAAGTTGGACATGATAAGTGAGTTGCAGAGCTTAAATGAGGTAGAGATAGCCGGAAGGAATGCTTTAACCGCACAGATTAATTGGGATGTGGTTTAAGAGAAAGGAAAGCTATTGCCTTCAACTATCTAGAGCTAAGGCTCAGGCTCTAAAGGGCTGATTAGCTCACAAGAGAAATTGTGAAGAGAGATATTGTAAAGAGAGAGTATGAATAGAGAGAAAAATGTGAGAAATAGGGTAAATTTGGGGTATTGATTGGAATAAGAGAAAAAGAGAAGAGAGAAGTGTGGATTATTTTTGAAAAGACATAAATGTCCTTGACTAAAAATTTAAATAATTTGAGATATAAGGAGAGAATAGGGGTAGAAATGGAAAAAGGAAAAAAAACACTGTCAGGGAAATTTCTTTGCATGAGAGCGAAGAAAGAAAAAAGGCGTGGGCCCCAGTTATTTTGCTCCAACCAATCAGGCGAAAGTGGCTCTGTCGCGTCTCTCTCTCTCTCGCACGTCTCTCTCTCGCTTCAAATTCTCGCCAACCAATCAGATGCTAAAGGATAGAAACACTAAGTACTTTCAAGTTCTTGCATCTATAAGGAAAAACAAAAAGTCTCTGAAGATGCTGAGAATGGGAGGGAAAGTACTAAAGAATTCCAGATGTATCAAAAAGGAGGTGATTGCCTTCTTTAAAAATCTTTACTCGTCTCATGAATCGGTTTGTCTGAAGTGGCTGGTGAAGACTTACCAAGAATATCACAAGATCAAGCTGAAGGGCTGGAGGTTCCACTAACAGCGGAGGAAATTAGAAATGCAGTTTGGTCCTGTGACTCATCAAAAGCTCTAGGATATTTCAATTTTGGTTTTATCAAGAGAATGTGGGAGACCGTGGGGAAAGATTTTATTCAAATGACAATGGATTTCTTTGAGAAGGGCCATATGCCTAAATCTATCAACACCACATGGGTGACATTGATACCCGAAGTAGAATGAGCATCGGAGTTGAAGGATTTCAGACCCATTAGCATGGTGCGGGGCATTGATAAAATCGTAGCAAAAATTCTGGCTCTTAGAATGAGGAAAGTGATGCTGATTGGCGAAGCTCAATCGGCCTTTGTGATAGGAAGACAAATACTTGATGGGGTACTAATAGCAAATGAGGTTGTTCATTGGGCAAAGAAGAACAAAAAGGAGGTGGCCTTGCTGAAATTAGACCTCCATAAGGCATATGATACACTAAATTGGAACTTTATAAATCATATGATGGAAATTATGGGGTTTGGAGCAAAATGGAGAAGCTGGATAAATTTGTGCCTATCATCAGCTTCAATCTCAATCCTAATAAATGGCTCCCCCACTGCCCCCTTCAGGATGGAGAGAGGTAATAGGCAGGGAGACCCTCTCCCCATTCTTATTTGTCTTAGCAGCGGAAGCTCTCAATATTTTGATGAAGAGACCAATACAAAAAAAATCTGATGCAAGGAGTAAAGGTGGGAAAGCATGATATCAGTATATCACACCTATAGTTTGCTGATGACACTCTGATCTTCTGTCCTGTAAAAAAGAAATGGATCATAAACCTTAGGAGGATGCTGGAATGCTTCCAACTTTTATCAGGTCTCAAAATAAATTTTGCAAAATCAAGCTTAATTGTCCTTCGGAGAGATGAAGTATGGGGTGAGCAAATGGCAGAGACTGGGATGCAAATTGGTGAAATTACCAATCACTTACCTGGGGATTCCATTAGGAGCAAAATCTAACAAAATCTCTACATGGAAATAGGTTCTTCAAAGAATCCAGAAGAAATTGGCAACTTGGAAGGAAAAAAGTACTATCTAGAGCAGGAAGATTAGTCTTGATCAAATCTGTCCTTAGTAGCAGCCTCTTTTCTACATGACTTATTTCGGGTCCCAAAAGTTGTGGTGAAGCATATAATTAAAATTCAGCGAAGCTTCTTTTGGAAAGGAGGTGATAAAAACAGTGGGATGCCTTTGTTCGAGTGGGAAATTATCCAAAGACCAAAGGAGATGGGAGGACTTGAAATGGGAAACTTGATTATAAAAAATGCAGCGTTGCTTTTTAAATGGTGGTGGAGATTCTCCGCAGAGGGGAACCCGCTTTGGAAAAGAACCATTTGCTCTATATATGATATGAATTCAGAGAGGCCTATAATGGAACAGGGACAACCAAAGAGCAGCGAAAGTATATGGAGCTCGATTTTGAGAGTGAATAGTTAGGGAGAAAGAATTGACCAAACCATTAATACAGGCTGGTGGATGAGACTAGGAGATGGAAGACATGTGAAATTTTGGAAGGATAAATGGTTAGAGAATACTCCTCTAAAAGATAAATACCCAAGGCTTTTCTTGGCTTCATTGCAAAAGGAGGAGGTGGTAGTTAATATGGGTTTTTGGGATGGCAAACAGTGGCAATGGAACATGACCTGGAGAAGGTTTCTATTTTAGTGGGAACTGGTGCAACTAGAGGAACTGATGAAAAGATTGCAAGAGGTATATCTATTTGATCATGTAAATGATAAAGTGTGGTGGAGTTTCAGTAAAGATGGAGAATTTTCTGTTAATCCTTTCTCCAAAGCATGCTGGGAACATACTACTCTAGTGCATAGCGTAAGAGGTGTTAGGAGGGGAGTAGCACCACCTAGAGCTGAACTATTAATGAGGTTCATCTTACAAGACAAGTTGAATACAAGGAGCAGGCTGAAGAAATTAAAGTTCATTAAGGGGGATGAAAATGCAGCTTCTTATCCTTTTTGTTATAATGAGGAAGAGACGATCAACCATTTATTCCTGCACTATAGGAAAAGATGGAAAACTTGGATGGGTGTGTTAAAATTGTGGAATGTGTAGATCCCCTTGGCATCCACGCCAAAACAATGGTTTGGCTGTTGGGTAGACATTGTACAGGGTGGTTTCCAAAAGAAGCTATGGATATCGCTTTGCTATGTAGTGTTTTAGTCGCTATGGAACTAAAGGAATAGAGTTGTCTTTCAGGCTGCAAAAACTGATTGGGAACAATTCCTGTTCTTAATAAAATTAAGATTAGGCTATTGGATGAAAGGTTGGAGATGTGGCTAGGAATATTGAAGGTGTCCGTAGTTAGCAACTTAGAAAGAAGCTTGGCAACCACCACCACCAAAAAAATGGAAATGGAATGTGGATGGCTCTTCAAAAGGAAAACTGGGGCTTGCAGGTATAGGGGTGCTTCACGATGAAAAAGGGCTTATCATGGCAAAGTTTACAGCTTCAGTAGGCATGAAAGATTCAAACGAATTAAGCAGAATTTTTAGCAATTGTTTTCACCCTTGAGCTGTCTTTGGATCAGGTTTGGATGCATAAAGGTGAATTAATTATTGAATCGGACTCGAAAACTGCACTTGCTTAGGCAAACCAGAAAAGTCCTCGCCCCTGGAATTTGAGATTTGCCAGTAATAAATTAACAAACATTCTGTTGGTACTGACAAAGGTTTCTCTAGTACACACTAATAGGGAAGCAAACGAAATAACAGATGCATTGGCCAAGGAAGGAGCAAGTATATGGAAGGTCGGTGGATAGAATGGTTCTGCAGTGAAGAAATTTGCAAAGACAGGCAATGGGATAATTCTCTGATGTCATTTGGTTGGGTTGGTGTTGTCTATTAAAATTGGCATAGGCTATGAGTTATGGTGTTAATTTGTCAAATATGTCAAATAGTTATGTTGAATCTAAAAACATTGATGCTGACACGTTTTTGTATGTCTCTAAGTCTGTATATTTCTTAGCATGCTACTTATAGAATTCTTTTGTCCTGCTTCCTGGTGGTGAGCTGGTTACATAAGCGGTAGAATGTGGATGTGGTGCATAAAGAGAAGGCTTCTAATACATATTGTAAGCTTATTAGGTGTGTTGTCTTGTACATGTCTAGATCAGATTGCTAGAAATCTTGGTAAGCACAAGGAACCGAATGTTTTTTATTAGTTTAGAAAGTGTGAGACTTGGAGATCTGGAGATGCCACCTGATTGGAGTTGCTTAGCTTTTACTTTCTTGGTGTTTAAATAGCATGTTATGCAAGTTTCTAATTGGCCACATGAAGATCTAAATATGATCACAAGGAGTAGTAGCACCCACTTGAATCATGCGCATGGTGTCTTTGACTCTACTTATCAGAATTTTTAGTTTTTAGTTCTCTAATTCTTCTTTTTCTTTCTCTTTTTGATCTAAATTTATCTGATGTGCTCTAGCAATAGAGAGCCACATGTATTGGTGTTTCCCCTGTTTTGGGATCTCATGTTTTGTAAGAACCATGTATTGGTGTTTCGGTCTAGCTTTCTAGCACATGATAGTGTGGACTCTCGACAACCCTTCCTAGAAGGTGGGTAGTTTTGCTCATTTTGATGTTGTAGCTAGACAATATTCATTAATATATTCCAACTTATCAGGGGAAAAAAAACAATGGCAAGGGCAAAGGGAAAATTATATGTCACCATTCCGAGCCTCTTTCGCTGTCCAATCTCAAAGGCTGTGATTATCAGTAGTGGTTAGAATCATGTCATGACACATAACCCCCAACCATGTATATGCTTCCCTCCACGGACTTCATCCCTAACCTCACGCTCCATAGCCTAATCCGCTTCTGGGTCCTCTATGGTGAAAGATCCTTGACCCTCTAGCAACCACCTTCGCGCTCTCCTCCGCAGAATCAAACCGGAGTCGATGACCTCGTTGGGGGTTTCTGCTCAACATGATTTAGTTGGGGTTTACCTCGGGGGCAATAGTGTGGCAGAAGGAGGAGGAACAATGGTGATCTTAGGGTTGGGGATTTTGCTTTTCTGATTCGGGGAAAAAATAAATGCCGATGAAAAAAATGTAGAGGGCAATAAAAAAAATCAGATTCACCGCTCCCTGGTATTTTTACTACGGTGTTGCACGTGACACATTTGTGTCTTCCTTATAATTTTGCCTTGGTCAAAATATTCGTGATAAAGTAATCATGGCTAATCACTAGTAATGAAAATAAATTGGTTACAAGGGTTAACACCAACGACGACTATGGCATGTTTGGTACATCCGGGTGTGGGGGTGCCATTTGAGAGGAGCGTGGAGTTAGTGTGTGGTTATGCAAAGTTCATGGGTTCATCAAATGCGTACATTGCTGAGTTATGGGGCGGTCTAGAGGGCTTGAGCATGGTATAAGGTGAGCGGCTTTATGGAGGTGGAACTTAATATTGATTCAGAGATCGCTGTTAATTGTGTGAAGGGTGATACCATTAGTAGTGCCCAAGGTTGGAGTCTGGTCATGAGGATTAGGAGGTAGTTTCGATCCGATTAGAGAACACCAATTCGCCATGTTTACCGTGAGGTAAATATGGTCATGGATGGCTTAGCTAATACTCCTTTCGTCCCTATATGTAAGACCCTTTTGTAAAAAAAAATGTGTCCCTTTTTATAAGACTCTTTCCAAATTACAAGATGCATTAATTATTTTTTTCACAAAAATACCTCTAATTAAATGGAGAGAATTAAAAGACCAACAATTTCTCTCTCTTAATAATTGAAGGATAATTTTGGAAAGAGAATACACATTGTTGACAAATTTAATGTAAAAACTAGTTTCCTTAATTCTTGTGCATTGGTCAAAGGGGTCTTACATATAGGGGCAGAGATAGTATAATTGTGAGTTGGATGTCGCTTGATATTTTTTAGCAACCTTAGTGTATGTATGGAACCACGTTGAGAGGGCTTGAACACACGTTACCACCCCTCAAACTTTAATGCGGTTTGCCTATTCTATAATGGTGTTTGGATTTTATGAAGAGAAATGATTCTGCTGCCCAAAATAGATTCCAAGTGAATGTTGGAATCAAGTGGATTCATAAACAATAACCCTTAATTGTTTTGATGATGATAAATAGTTAATAGAACAATTTATCCTTTGATGTGTTTGTTAGTGTGCAGAAGTCACTATTTATCAGAAGGAATTATCTCAGAAACAATAAGCTAAAGTGTGTATTTCATGAATCGAGTCCGCATCGATCGTCTGGTAAGAGTTCTTTGGCGCCATCGTCTTATAGCCTCACTCTGATTTGGTCAACGCTCTGTTGGTAGTGAACACTCTGGTAGACCATGCTCTGTTATGGTCAATGCTCTGTTATGGTCAACACTCAACAGACTATGGATAGACTACACAGTGGAAGCCTTCTCCGTTTCTCTATGACTCTCTTATATGAAAGGCCAACAAATTATGTACTGAAGAACTTGCCTTTGTTTTAAGCTCACTCTAGTGAACAGAGTATCTCAGTAACAAGCATTATCTGTTTAACAGATGCTCTGATTGGAAATCAGACTGAGTGTTCATTAAAGGCTACTTCAAGTATTAAAGAGATCTTATTGATGAGTATTTTAATGCACGAGGAATCAACGGCCAAAGGGAATGTCAACGGATATAATCATCAGAAAACTTGCTCAAGAAGTGTCTAATATTCAAAAAGCTCACAAGGGACAAGATCCTAAAATTGTCTGTTAGGTCAGTATCAAGAGCAGAGTGGAAAGCGACGTGACTTGCTAAGAGCCAAAAAAAGGGGATCTGAGGTTTTGTCCATTGGTGAAAATAGATGTTAGGTCAGAAAGGCACTATTCACACTCCTAGCTATATATATCTTACTTCATTCAATGAAGTAGGTTAACGATTGAGAACGCAATGATCAACCAAGAAATTATTCCAAGTCTCTGAGATCGCATTGAACAAGCACTTAATCGTTTTATTCTTTCAGTTTGAAAGTTACTCTTTGTGCTTAAGTTTTTATTGTAAATCCTCTCTACTGAGAGTAATTTGATATTATTTCAAACTACTTTTAAACACAAAATTTAGCCAGTAGTGGCTGCATTTCTTAGAGGCTTAACTGCACTAAGTCGTTCTAAGAAGTTGTGAGTATAGCCAGTTTGGCAGTAGTATACTCTCAAGTGTAATCAGATTGATTATAGTGGAGAAATCCTTCAAGTGTGTGAAGGGACTAGACGTAGCTGTCAGGTGATAGTGAACTAGTATAAATCACTGTGTCATTCTCTTCCCTTCTCTTTACTTACTTTTTTTTTTGTTAAAGAGTTGTTTTGAAAAGGTTCTCATAAACTCAAAAGCTTTGCGAAAAGATTTCTGAAACTCAATTCAAACCCTCCTTTCTTGTGTTTTTTCCACGTTCAATTGGTACCAGAGCTCGGCCTCTTGGTTGAGCACTTAACAGTGTAAGAGAAAAAGATCTTATTCTTTATACATGGCAAGCAACGAAGTTGGTGGTCACGTTAACCGTCCTCCTCTGTTCACTGGAACAAACTACGATTACTAGAAAGATAAAGTGAAAACCTTCTTCGAGTCTCAACAACTCGAACTATGGGATATGGTTCAAAAACAATATACTCAACCAGTTGATTCCAAGAATAAACCCATTCCTAGAGAAAAGTGGGAAGATGAGCATAAGAAAGCCTATCAACTAAATCAGAAGGCAAGATATTTTCTTATCTGTGCCATTTCTGAGAAAGAGTACGAGAAATGTGGGAAGAATGAAACTGCCAAAGAAATTTGGGACTCATTGGCCTTGGCCTTTGAGGGTACTTCCCAGGTGCAAGAAACCAAGGCTAACATCTTGGTTAGACAATATGAACTCTTCAAGATGGAAGAGGGAGAAGACATTGAAACTATGTTTGGAAGATTTCAAACATTAGTTCATGGTCTAAAAATTCTTAAGAAAAGCTACACCATTACTGATCACATGAAGAAAATCTTAAGAAGCCTGCCAAAGAAGTGGAGACCTAAAGTCACAGCTATTCAAAAAGCCAAGGACTTGAATGTCTTGCGACTTGAAGATCTTCTAAGTTCCCTGAGAGCTCATGAGCTTGACCTAAATGAAGAAGAACCTCCCAATAAGTCAAAATCTATAGCTTTGAAATCTACAAGCAAAGCATCCTCCTCTAAAGCTCTTCAAGCTGAACTAGAAACAGACGAAGCATCGTCTGATGAGAGTGGTGGAGACACAGATGAGGAAATTTCCTTAATTTCAAGGAAAATTCAACGCATGTGGAAAAACAAAGGAAGGTTCAGGAAGCAGTTCCACAAGAAAGACTCTAGGGATAAGAAGGACTATAAGGACAAAAGTCAAGTTACTTGCTACAAGTGCAAAAAGCCAGGACATTTCAAGCCTGAATGTCCACAACTTGAGAAAGAGAAACCAAGGAAAGGTGGTTTCAAAGGCAAGAAGAAGAAGGGTCTCATGGCAACATGGGATGATTCTGATTCGTCATCGTCTGATGATGATGAGGAACAAGCCAACATGGCTCTAATGGCTACCATAGGGTCAGACAATGAAGAAGAAGATGAAGAAGTAGATTCTAACTTATCCTCTGATATTCAAATAGCTTTTGATGAGCTCTTAGATGAGTCTTCTAAGCTCAACATTGAGTATAGAGCCTTGAAAAAGAAATTCTCAAAACTTTCTAAAGAATTTTTAATACTCAATGAGGAGAATGAGAAGCTCAAAGCTGAAAATCACCGTTTGGTGAATGACAGCTCTAAGAATGAAGAAAAGATTGAATGTAACTCTTCAAAATATGAAGAAGGATTTCAAAGATTTCTTGTTGAGTGTGTGACACGAAGCAAACAAGCATCTATGATTTGGGGTGTAAGCCAAAATGGTAAGAAGGGTCTTGGTTACAAACCAGATGAACCCACCTTTCAAAACACAAATTTGAAACCCAAAAATACCAACAATCATAGTGACTATCTGCTTTGCACTTTATGCAATAAGAAATGACACATTAGAAGTACTTGTTATGAATTGAAAAATAAGAAAGACAAGTTTCCTTCTAGAACTAACAAAAGAGGACCCAAAAAGATTTGGGTACCTAAGGACAAGATTGTATATGTTGCAGATTTGCTTACCAACAGAGTTGAAACACCAGTCCTAGTATTTGGATAGTGGGTGCTCACATCACATGATGGGAGAAAGGCGTATGTTCCAAGAACTCCAACTTAAAGAAAGTGGAACAGTGAGTTTCAGAGGAAACCAAAAAGGTAAAATCATTGGAAGTGGAAAAGTTGGTGAGAAATTTCTACCTTCAATTGATAATGTTTTACTTGTTGATGGCCTGAAGCATAACCTACTAAGTGTAAGTCAATTATACGATAGTGGTTATGATGTTGGCTTCAATGATAATGCTTGTATAGTCAAGAGCAAGAAAGATGGATCCATTTTCTTTAAAGCAAAGAGAAAGAACAATATTTATAAAATAAAAATTTCTGAGTTGGCAAATCAAAATGTCAAGTGTCTTTTGTCAGTTGATGAAGAACAATAGACTTGGCACAAAAGATTGGGTTATGCCAGTTTGATGTTAATCTCAAAGCTTAACAAGAAAGAACTTGTTAGAGGCTTACCAAATCTTAGTTATCTATCTAATGCTCTTTGTGAAACATGCCAAAAAGGGAAACAAACAAAATCTTCTTTTGAATCCAAAAATATTGTTTTCACCTCAAGGCCACTTGAGCTTTTGCATTTAGATTTATTTAGTCCAACCAGAACTACATCTTTTTCTTGAAAGAAATATGGTCTTGTAATTGTTGATGAATATACTTGATGGACATGGGTAAAATTCCTAGCTTACAAGGATAAGTCATTTACAATGTTCTCTGTTTTCTGCAAACAAGTGCAAAATGAAAAAGGTTTCTGTATTACAACAATTAGAAGTGATCATGGTGGAGAATTTGAAAATAAACAATTTAAAACTTTTGTAAAGAGCATGACTTCTCTCACAATTTTTTATCACCTAGAACACCACAACAAAATGGTATTGTAGAAAGGAAAAATAGATCCCTTCAAGAAATGGCCAGAACCATAATTCACGAAACTAACATTGCAAAGCACTTTTGGGCAGAAGTAGTTAACATTGCATGTTATATTCAAAATAGAATCTATATTAGACCTATTTTGAATAAGACTTCATATGAATTGTAGAAAGGAAGAAAACTCAACATTTCATATTTTCACCAGTTTGAGTGTGACTACTTTGTTCTCAATACAAAGGACAGTCTTGGAAAATTTGATTCAAAATCACACAAAGCTATCTTTTTGGGATATTCTGAACGCTCTAAAACTTGCAGAGTATACAATAAAGAAACATTAATTATCGATGAGTCTATGCAAGTGAGATTTGATGATAAGAAGCCTGACAATGAAACGTCAGAGCTAGATGAGATCTTTGCAGATATGCAGATAAGCAAAGAAACAGATGATAATGTCACAGGTACTGGCTCTGATTCTGCGTCTGGTGACAAGACTCAAAAAGAGATCATAACAGACTGGAAGTTCAAAACTCATCACCCAAAGGACCAGATCGTTGGTGAACCAGGTGATAAAGTTAGAACAAGATCATCTCTTAGGGAACATTCTGAACTAAGACAATTGATGAAGCACTAACAGACGATGGATGGATACTTGCTATGCAAGAAGAGCTCAATTAATTCTAGAGGAATGACGTTTGGAAGCTTGTGCCTCCACCAGAGGATAAGCAAGCCATTGAAACCAAGTGGGTTTTCAGAAACTAACTTGATGAAGATGGGAAAGTGGTAAGTAACAACGCTAGACTTGTTGCTCAAGGGTATTCACAAGAGGAAGATATAGATTATACTGACACCTTTGCTCCTGTAGCTAGACTTGAAGCAATTAGAATTTTATTATCATTTGTTGCACATCATGGCATTACTTTATACCAAATGGATGTAAAGAGTGCATTTTTAAATGGTTTTGTAAGTGAGGAAGTGCTTGTAAAACAACCACCTAGATTTGAAGATATTGTTTATCCAGAGCATGTCTTCAAACTTAAAAAGGCTCTTTATGGTCTTAAACAAGCCCCAAGAGCTTGGTATGACAAACTGAGCTCCTTTTTAATGTCAAATGGTTTTGAAAGAGGACGGGTAGACACTACACTCTTTAGAAAATCATCTAAAAAGCATTTTATTATAGTTCAAATATATGTTGATGATATTATCTTTCGTGCTACTAATGAATCTCTTTGTGAGAAATTCTCTAAGCTTATGCAGAATGAGTTTGAAATGAGTATGATGGGAGAATTAAAATTCTTCCTTGGTATTCAAATCAAGCAATGTCAAGATGGAACCTACATCAGACTAAATATGCAAAAGAACTCTTAAAGAAGTTCAAGCTTGAGGAAACCAAACCAATGAGCACACCAATGCATCCAACATGTGCTCTCGGCAAAGATGAATCTAGTAAAAAGGTAGACCAAAAGGTATATAGAGGTATGATTGGTTCACTCTTTTATCTTACTGCCTCAAGGCCTGATATTATGTTTAGCGTGTGCTTATGTGCAAGATTCCAATCTGATCCTAGAGAATCTCACTTAACTGCTGTCAAGAGAATCTTTAGGTATCTCAAAAGAACTACTAACCTTGGTTTGCTTTATAAGAATTTAGAAAATTACAAGTTAGTAGGTTTCTGTGATGCTGACTTTGCTGGAGATAGAATTGAAAGAAAGAGCACAAGCGGTGGCTGCCAATTTCTTGGAGCAAACCTTATGATGTGGTCCAGCAAAAGACAGAGCACAATTGCACTATCAACAGCAGAAGCTGAGTACATATCTGTTGCATGCAGTAGCTCACAACTTATGTGGATGAAGTATCAGCTTGAGGACTATCAAATAAAAGAGAGTAATATTCCTATATTCTGTGATAATACATCTGCAATATGTTTGACTAAAAATCCTATTTTGCATTCACGTGCTAACCATATTGAAATTAAACATCACTTCATTAAAGACTATGTTCAGAAAGGGATACTTGAAATTAAATTTATTGATACTGACCATTAATGGGCAGATATCTTTACAAATCCCCTTGCTGAAGATAGATTCAACTTTATAAGAAAGAACTTGAATCTTCATCTTATAAAGGATTAAGTGTTTAATTTGAATATATTTGCCTCTGTTTTGTGTGCCTCCGAAATGCCTGCCTCTGATTGCATATGTGCCTCTGTTTTTATATGTGCGTCTGTTTTTAACATGTGCATCTGTTTTTGTTATTGCATCTTGTTTTTTTAATATGTCTCTGTTTTATGTGTTCGTCTGTTATACATATATGCCTTTGTTTTTAGGTTGCCTCTGTTTATATTATATTTATTAATTTATTATTTATTAAATTCATTATTTGCATCATCTGTTTAACTGTTCATATTCATGTGAGTCTGTTGCATTCATTACAAGTTCCCTCTAGGAATCTTGGTGTACATGTATCTCTTTGATACTGGTTGATGCGTTAGTGGATGAGTATTGCTCTCGCCGAGTCATAATCATTTTTACTGCCCAATGACAGTTTTACTGCGCCTCTTTATGACAGAGCTAGACATGTTTCATTTCTGAAACGACAATTTATTTATTTCATTTATTTTTGAAAACTGAACAAGGCGGTTTGCCTTCTTCAACACGTTTTTAACCCACTTACTCCACTCACTCACCCTCTACCCACTCTATCTCTCCCTGAGAAGTCTCACACTTGAAACCCTAAACCCCATTCTTGCTACCAGCTCTCTGCTTCTACTACTCTCTCTGTAATGGCCGCTCCACTACTACCAGTTGTGTATGGTCCTGTACCCGAACCTCTACCTACTTTGACGAACGCAGAGCAACATCAACTGAAGGTGATGTGCAAATTAGATGTGAACTTCATAGATCTAGCTGATAATGGGTATCCGTTCAGAACTGATTTTGCTGACATGGGCATTGTAGATTTCTTCTACATGGAGAACTACCCCATCTACCATGAGCTGGTGAAGGAGTTTTGGACATTTGCCAGAACCAAGGACAACACCATCTACAGCTATGTGCAAAAGAGACACATAGTGATTACACAGGACTTGATCTCTGACGTTATCAAGTGCCCTAACTCTAGAAGACTCACAAACAACTGGGAAAATGATTATGGTGGAATGGACACCATCAACTCTACTATCTATAAGAACCTTGGAAGTTCAAAGGTTGTGGGCATGAAGAACAAGTTTCGGGTGCTCTTCAAGATCATCAAGAGTTGCATTCTACCCAAATATGGATTTGTTGACACTGTGAGTTCAGACCACAAGTTTGTTATGTGGCATTATGAACTCAAATCCAAGATCAATCTGCCAAGCCTTATCTTCGATCACTTGCGTAGAAACATTTCTTTCTCCAGGAAAGGGAAGAACCTGAATATACCCAATGGAAGGGTGATCTCTGCGATTCTGGATAATCAAGGTCTGATTAGGCATCTTCAAGGGTTTAATACTGAAGAAGCTGGAGTTGCACTTCAAACTATGAGTGCCCCAATCTTCAATAGTGATAACTTGAAGAAAATGAGAGTTTTATCTTCAGAGATAATTGCTGAAATCCAAAAGGAAGAGGAAGTTGCTGTGAAAACCATCAGGAAAGGAAATAGGAAAATGACTCATGATGCTCCGGCTCAGCCTACAAGAGGAATAACTAGGAGTACTGGCATTCATATTGCCTCTGAGCCTACTCACATAGTACCACCAATGAGACCTGATTTCATGCCCTCACTGCTGACAGAGGAGCAAGAAGATAAGAAGGAAGTTATTGCTGAGATGATTGCTAAATCTCAAGAGGAAGCCACAAGTACTATGAGGATCGTAAAGCACAAGGTCTTCTTCAAAGAGAAACCTTTGCTCATCCTCTTCAACAGGCACCATCTGTTGCTACTCCCTCAACTACTCCATCTGTTATTGCCTCCGGCACCACTGCTGCTACTGCAACTACTACAAAGAGGAAGAGAATAATCAAGTTAGCTGATATCCCTGCAAAGAAACCTAAGGTACTTCATGAGGTTGTCAATCTTTATGATTCTGTGTATGGTACTGGATCTGTTGTAACTGGTTTTCCTGCAACCCAACCTCCTTAATCCTCTCAACCATTACCTTCTAAATCTATTCCTTCTCCCAAACCTTCTAAACTAACCCCTGCTAAACCCTCACCTCCTAAAAGGTCTTTGCCTCCATTACCTTCTGACTCTTCATCTGATGATGATGAAGAAGATCATGACCCATTGAGACAAAGAAAGAGACCTTTACCCAAAGTCTCAATTCCTTATATTGAACCCCTCTCTGTTGTCCACCCAACAACAACCATTACTGCACCTATACCTTCACCACAACCCACACCAATTCCTTCACCTCAACAACAAACAACTACCACACTACCACCATAACTACTTAATCAACACCACCACAACCAGAAGCCACTAAAACATCTTCACCACAACCTAAACCTACCACTCCTCCACCTAGCCCTAAACCACCTCCAATAGTTCAACCTGACCTAAACCTACCATCACATCCTGAAACAGAACCTGAGCCTATTATCCATGAACCCCAATCCCCTACACCTGGCTCAGATACGATTTGTGATGCTTAACCCCTCACTACTTTTCAGCCCCTTGCTATCTTACTACCTTCACCACCACAAATCCCTTCTCCACCTCATTCACTAATTCTGCTTGAGCCTGAATCTACTAAAGAACTAATTGTAGATGATGACCTGGCCATTGCTGCTACAATTGTTGCTGAAGTAGTTCAAGAACTTAAACTAGAAGATGATGATGTAACCATCATTGATCCACAAACCCTGCACCTTCTACTCCAGTTGCTCAAATTGGTTGTGAACCTCCTCCTAACCATCGTGAAGCAGTAGTTATGCCTTCTAATCCACGCCTCTTTGCTAGATATGAGGTGTTTAAGGATAAGAGGAATTTTGAGCTGGATATAGAGAAATACATTGAAGAAGACAGAATGGATGGTGTTGGATCTGCCTTGGCTCTGGAAGACTTCATGGATTACAGGTACTTTGTGAACTTTTGGTTTGAGAAACACAAAAGGGATCAACTTGAGAGAAATAGAAGACTCCTAACTGCTTCTACTTGGAGGGTACCTCAAAAGGTTGTAACCCCTATTGTTTGGGAACCAAAACCTGCTCCCATACCTCCACCTGCACCAGAACCAGTAACTCCTCGTCCTGCTTCAACTACAGTGGTGTCTCAACCTTCTGCTTCTGGGTCTGCTTCTGCATCCACCAGTCACTCTATTGTTGTCCCTAAAGAGGTCTTAGATCAACTTGTTGAAGACAACAAGAGCTTCAAGGAATTCATGGAAGTTTCGAACAAGAGACATGAGGATGTCACTTCTATGCTGCAGTTTATAGTAGATCAGTTGAAAAAACCTTAGAGAGCCTTTAGGTTTTTTACCCATTTTGTTTTTAGCCTTGTACTTGTTTTTATCTTTTTAGTTGGAAAACAATTTTGTACTATGGTATTTTTACCTGAGAAATGAAATCATTTTCTTTTGATTCTTATTCTGTTTTAACTTTATCTTTCTCAAACTCTGTTTTGACAATGATGCTCTTTATTTATTCTTAACCTTTTTGTCTGATGATAAAAAGGGGAGAAGAAAATATAGAAATATAGAGTAATTGATGAACCTGATGTATCAACCAAGTGTCATCATGCATTGCATTTTTTGCATTATTTACTCTGATACATAACTTGGAATGTGTGATCTGATGCTGTTTAAATAAATATATGCTCTAAAAGATCATTCTGCTTATGAAAGCTCTGATACTGTATTTGAAATATTCTGATATGATACATTCATCTGATGTGACTTTACACTTAGAAAATATTTATATGTGCTTAATTCAGGGGTAGCCGCTGAAATTCTTTTAAGTAAATATTTCTCTAAAGGAAAATTGTTCATCAATCTATGTATTTGTCATCATCAAAAAGGGAAAAATTGTTGGAATCAAGTGGATTCAGAAACAATGACTCTTAATTGTTTTGATGATAACAAATAGTTAATAGAATCATTTATCCTCTGATGTGTTTGTTAGTGTGCAGAAGTCACTATTCATCAGAAGGAATTATCTCAGAAAGACTAAGCTAAAGTATGTATTTCATGAATCTGAGTCTGGCACTGATCGTCTGGTAAGAGTTGCTGACGTCATCGTCTTATAGCCTCACTCTGATTTAGTCAACGCTCTGTTGGTAGTGAACGCTCTGGTAGACCATGCTCTGTTATGGTCAATGCTCTGTTATGGTCAACACTCAAACAGACAATGGATAGACTACACAGTGGAAGCCTTCGTCCGTTTCGCTATGACACTCTTATATGAAAGGCCAACAAATTATGTACTGAAGAACTTGTCTTTGTTTTAAGCTCACTCTGGTGAACAGAGTATCTCAGTAACAAGCATTGTCTGTTTAACAGATGCTCTGGTTGGAAATCAGACTGAGTGTTCATTAAAGGCTACTTCAAGTATTAAAGAGACCTCATTGATGAGTATTTTAATGTACAAGGAATCAAAGGCCAAAGGGAATGCCAACAGATATAATCATCAGAAAACTTGCTCAAGAAGTGTCTAATATTCAAAAAGCTCACAAGGGACAAGATCCTGATATTGTCTGCTGTGTCAGTATGCAAGAGCAGAGTGAAAAACGACGTGACTTGCTAAAAGCCACAAAAAAGGGATCTGAGGTTTTGTCCATTGGTGAAAAGAGTTGTTAGGTCACAAAGGAACTATTCACATCCCTAGCTATGTATATCTTACTTCATTCACTGAAGTAGGTTAACGATTGAGAACACAGTGAGCAACCAAGAAATTATTCCAAGTCTCTGAGATCACATTGAACAAGCACTTAATCGTTTTATTCTTTTAGTTTGAAAGCTACTCTTTGTGCTTAAATTTTTATTGTAAATCCTCTCTGCTGAGAGTTATTTGATATTGTTTCAAACTACTTTTAAACACTGTATTTAGCCCAGTAGTGGCTGCATTCCTTAGAGGCTTGACTGCACTAAGTCGTTCTAAGAAGTTATGAGTATAGCCAGTTTGGCAGTAGTATGCTCTCAAATGTAATCAAGTTGATTATAGTGGAAAAATCCTTCAAGTGTGTGAAGGGACTAGACGTAGCTATCTGGTAATAGTGAACTAGCATAAGTCACTGTGTCATTCTCTTCCCTTCTCTTTACTTACCTTTTTTTTTGTTAAAGAGTTGTTTTGAAAAGGTTCTCATAATCTCATAAGCTTTGCGAAAAGATTTCTAAAACCCAATTCAAACCTCCTTTTCTTGTGTTTTTGCCGCATTCAGTGAAGCTATGATATTCAGAGCTTCTATGATAACTGCAAATCGATTATGCATGTTTTTGTTGTATAACAGATACATCTTCTTCTTTTCCCTTCTGTTGCTGGCGGCAGCAATTGTCCCGTGGTGGAGGCCCAGGTTGGGGCCAAGTCACATTAGGTGGGCAAGTCACAATCGAAACGTGAGCTTGGGTTGTTACGGTTAGGTAGAAAAAGTTGCGCCCTGACTAACAGCTATAGCTTTTAGCCTAGTGGTAAGCGCTCGATTCAACAATTGGTATCAGAGCCACGGTCACGTGTTCGATTCCCAGCAGGAGCAATTGTCCTGTGGCGAAGGTCATGTGGCGGAGGCCCAGGTTGGGGCCAAGTCACAGTGGGTGTCCAAGTCACAGTCGAGACGTGGTGCTTGGGCTGTTACGGTTAAGTAGAAAAAGTTGTGCCCTGAATAACAGCTATAGCTTTTAGCCTAGTGGTAAGCATTCGATCCAACACCTTCACCACCCCCTCAATAACCCATGGTCACTATGTGAACATGGTTGCTGCCTCCTCTCCCTATTGCCTGCGTTTCTGTTGCAGAACATCTCTAGGTTAGAGATGAGAAGAGAAATTGGGCTCCAAATCGGCCCATTTAAAAGCCATCCTTTATTTTGTGGGTTTTTTTTTTTTGTATATGCGTTTTAAAGCCGTCCTTCATTCGACCAAAAAGAAAAGTCATCCTTCGTTTTTTATATAAATTTGCATTTTTTTTGTTGCTTTTTTATGGATATTTTTTGTTTTGCCAGGAATATATATATTAACTTATTTCTTTTGCAATCAAAATTCGCTTCAAATGCATCTCAAGCCTATCATGGAAAAAAAAAACCTCAAAACTAACTAACTAAAAAATATTGAGAGCAAGAGATATTTTTACTGCATGGATATATAAACCCATTTTGGTAATTACACACTCAAAAATAATTTTAATCAAAACTGTCCAAACAATATTTTTTCCAAAATAACTTTTGTAAAAAACGTATCTAAACGTAAATCACTTCACTTTTAACTCACTTTAAACCAAAATCAATTTTACAAAAATAAATTCATCCAAAATTAATTTTCACCCACCATAGTTGTTGATATGTTGGCCGTCTCTACTCCTCCTTTAATTCTTGTATAATCTCTCTTTGGGCTTCGGCCCTTTTAATCTTAAAAAAGGGTATTTTTAAAAAATAGGCTAAAGAATAAAGAAACCAATACTATAATATCATTATAATCAAATATAGACTCTATACATTGTCGTTAGGCATGGCAACGGACCGGGTCGGGAGCGGGTTTTGTCTCTCCCGTCTCTGTTCCCATTTTCAACGGGTTCGGGTTTTGCCTTTCCCGTCCCCGTCCTGACCGTGTCGGGTTTTCCCGCGGGCCCCCGACTCCACTCTATATATGTAGAAAAATTAAAAAATTATATGTATGATAATTAATAAAATAAAATCATAATTATTATGTAATGATAAAATAAAATTAAAAAAACATCAAAATAAAAGTTTCTATTGAAAAGAGATTAAATTAAAAATAAAAAAAATATATGAAACAAAATAAATGAGTATACATGCATAAAACAAAATAAAAATTAACAATTTATATTTAGCCTGACGGGTTCGGGTAGGGAACGGGTCGGGTCGGGTATCGACATCCCCAACCCCGTCCCACCCTCGGTCAAAGCGGGTTTTCCCCGTCAAAATCGGGTCGGGGTCAGATTGGTACCCATGGGTTGGGGTTCTGTTGTCATGCCTAATTATCGTCCCTATTGATGGGCATTTCCGTAATTACACGGTTTCAAGACTCATTAATACTAGTACACCCAAACACAACACAATACCGCTATAAAAGGGTTGCTCAACTTCCACCGCCCATGCTGCTATACTAAGCCCTTCTCATCTCATTTATTGTACAAAACAATCACCCAATTCATTCCCACTACAAACCCTCCCACCACTCACTCACTGCCAACACAACTGCCTCTCCTCTCTAATTTTCATCAGATCTACACAAACAAAACAAGAAAAATGAAACTCCATCTCACACTCACTACTCTCTTCCTCTACTTCTCGTTAACATTCTCAACAACGGTTTCCACGGCCCACGATGAGGCCCAAGATCTAGTCCGTTCCTCATGCATCCACGCCACCTACCCAAAGCTCTGTCTCCGAACACTATCCAACTACTCTGGGCCCGCCAACAGCCCATTGGACGTTGCCCAGGCTGCACTGCGTGTGAGTTTGGCCCACGCCCGTAGGGCCTCCCAGTTCCTACGGGCTTCCAAGGGCGGCGCCGGCAGCAACAGCCTGAGCAAGCGGCAGCGGGCTGCGCTGAGCGACTGCAAGGAGCAGATTGCGGACTCGGTGGAGGAACTTCGGAAGAGCCTGGAAGAGCTGCAGCACCTGCGGCCGGAAACTTTCCAGTGGCAGATGAGTAACGCGATGACGTGGGTTAGCGCCGCCCTCACCGACGGCGATACCTGTCTCGACGGTAATGTGAGGCCTGACGTTAAGCGAAGGGTCACCGACGTTGCAAGGGTCACAAGTAATGCTCTTTACATGATTAATCGTGTGGGGGAAAGTGGGACCGGGAAGCCTATGCCTCGCTCAAGATCCAAGAATTGATCTTTTTTTTGTCCTCGCCTTTTTTCCGCTGCTGCTATTATCGTGTGTGTACGAAAAAGAAAGAAAGAAAGAACGTGGGAAGTGTAGTACTGTAGTTGTTGGTTAATTATATTATTATAGTACGTGAAGTGAAGCTTTGAACTCTTGTTTTAATTGATTAATTAATTAATTAACCGCTGTTTGTTGTTACGCTGTTATCTTTTTTGTAATGTTTGTTTATGCTGCTCGAGATAAGATGCAGGGGAGATCAAATGTTAGTGAAGTAAATATGTAAAAATAAACGGATTTGCATCCTCATATTCAAACCACTCTCTATATTTCTTGCATCTTCTCTATCTTTCTCTTAATTCTTTTTTCTCTCTCTATAAGTTTCTTGTTTTTCTTTCCACGCGCTCTCTCCACCTACACTAGTTTTTTTTTTTTTTTTGAAATTTTTAGTACTACAAAATGTACAGCTTAAAATAGAATCCAAATTGAAAATAAACTGCGATGCGTTGTTGGGGATCGAGGAAGGAATATGAGAAAATGGAATGTGGATTTATGATCGATGAAAACGAAAATGAGTTCGAGATATTTTTCGTGTCTAATTAAATTATTTCTCCAACTAATAGGGACTACGTACATGGACGTACAAGGATTGACATTTAACACCGCCAACCCCAGAGTTACTTTTGTATACTGTGGAAAAAAATGTCTTACGAGTAATATTAATGATGGCGTGGTTTAAAAAAATATTGTTAAAAATAAGTAATGATCAAAAAATTGTAATATCCATAAAGTTTCACATTAAAAAATTGGTTGTGTAATATTAATGTTTTTTGCTTTAAATAATGCAGATCGCACTTGCACTTTTATTCATTTTTTAATGGGTATTGATCACTTAAGTCCCTGGAAGTGTGACTCGGTGTCACATTAGTTCCTGAAAGCATATAAACTTCAAAATATAAGTGTGCTCTGTCTGTCACTTTGGTCTCTGCCGTTAACAATTTCATTGACTCCGTCAGTAATTGGTCACATTGGTCACTAAAAGTGTAACTCGGTGTCACTTTAGTCCCTGAAAGCATATAAAATCCAAAATATTCCTTGAAAGTGCTATACGTTTGTCACTTTGGTCTCTATCATTAACCATTATTTTGGAACGAGAGACAATCAAATGGCTAATGGTAGGGACCAAAGTGACAAACGTATAACACTTTCAATGACTATTTTGGAATTGTTACTCTTCCAGGGACCAAAGTGACATCGAGTTACATTTTCAGGGACTAATGTGACCAATTACTCACGGAGTCAATGAAATTTTTAACGGCAGGAACCAAAGTGACAGACGAAGCACACTTTCAGGGACTATTTTGGAGTTTATATGTTTTCAGGGACTAAAGTGACACCAAATCACACTTCTAGGGACTTAAGTGACCATTACCCATTTTTTAATGGTTACCACAAAAAAGAGCACCGCGCGTAGTGTTGTCGTGTGATAAATATGTTGAAAGTTAGTAGCAGTTTTTTTTTTTCGGGGAAGAAAGTTATTACTTACTACCGTGCCCGTCTTTCCGCATTTCTATTACGCTATAGTATGAAATATTTTATCGCATTTTATTGTTTAATGTTGGTTTTAAGAAATTTGATTAAGCATTCCTTGTATTTTATTACACTAATTTTGAAATGACATATTATTATTAATTAACAGTATTTAACGCCTATTGATATGTACACATATATGTTACTTTCTTTTAATAAAAAGAATTTGGATTTGGATTTACTTTTAAAAATTGATTTAAGATATTTGATTTCACTATGAATTTACGTGTGTATATGTTAACCGCTATCAGGGAGAAGAAGTACATAAGTTAAAAACGATTGATATACACAAAAGTAGGGAGAAGTTAATTTATGGATAAGCATAGATAAAAGAGAAATAAAGGGTAAAATTGTAAGGAAAAAAGTCTACACCAAAAAGAAATATCCCCTTTATATATAGTTATAGATTAGTTCATTCACAGTTCTTTATATAGAATCACGTGTTCCGTCAAAATATATATATAGAATCATGTGAATATGTGTTTTTAATAGCTTGATGACACAAACTAATTGCTGCACAATAAATGATTTTTTATAATTAATTTCTGAAAATATCTTTATTTGATAAAAAAAAGTTTACATTAAATTGCATCTATTAATTTTTAATCTATTGTTGCCTAAGGATATGGTCCAAGCATGGGCAAGGTTAATAATGGAGGGGTCTACACCAATTCCATAATAACCATACGTACTACTTTTTGCCAATACATGACCCACAAGGCGACAATTCTAGTAATGTGGAGTTTTATTGAGTATGACATCTAATATCCAATCGTTTAACGCGACATTATTTTTTTATGTTTAATTATTTTTAAATAAAATTAAGTTTTTAGTTATTTTTACCTTATGGGTATCGGTACCCAACTTTCTTTATGATACCGAAGAATTTTTCAACCCACAAACTCAATACTTTCTTTACTATCTAAACTATCGGGGTCTAGAAGTTACATAGATCTCAGCGAACCCAAGTCTAGCTAAATGGATCCATGTAGAGAAGCAAAATTCTCAATCCCTATTTTTTTTCATTCACATTTGAAATCTTACTTAAGTAAAATCAAGCTCTAACTAACTCAATACTATATTGTGATGTTAGCCACCTAATTACTGTAAGTTTATTTAATGAATGGTGCAAACTTGGGATGTCCACCTTTGAAAAAGAATAAGCAAAGCCAACTACGAAACAAGAAGAAACAAAATGGATTTTGTTGAAATATTTATTTTTGTTGGTGATGACCTCTTTTTATTGTTTTGGTTGTATCTTTAGCTTTGGATATCAGATTGATGTGTTCTTTGATGTGTTGGAAAGCTAAAAGCATTGTCTACAAGTCGTATTTCAAGCTTCAAGACCATATTCGGCTTCTATCACGGAGAAATATAGGCTAGAATATGGAGACAAAATTGTGTATGCAAATTTTCTTGTATTTTGGGCTTTCTTTGTGTTGGGCCTAGGTTTTTGCGCAACATAGGCTCCTTGAGACTAAGGAGGCACTAATGGATCGTGGATTAGGGTTAGTTGTTACTAGGGATAGATCTAGAAATTTATTAAATAGGGCTGAACAAATTTATATCGTGTACGTTATTCATTCTTATCATAAAATATATCAATAAATTTCAACTGAAGTAAATCTTTTTGCAATGTTCCTTCTATACCCATACTCCTAAAACTAGCACTAGGGATATTCATTGCTTTGTGTGTACAGGAAGAGGACATGCGGCTACTCAATGCCCTAGTTATTTGAAAGAAGTTTGTAAGACTAAAGAGGAACTTAAAAGGGAGTTAAAAATCAACAGAGATTAATAGAGAAAAGATTTGAGAGAAAAGGAGGATGTGAAAAGATGGAGTTCCAATTTTGAAGACAAAATTCAAAAGAAACGGGGAGAAAAAGAAAAACAAGAAAGTTTGATAAAAGTTGAGAAAAGAAAAGAGAGTGATCAGGAGAATGCAAAATAAAGTAAAACAAAAGAGCGGGAGGCAAAAGAAAGTGAGTTGGAGGAAGAAACTTTGGCAAAATAACCTACTTTCAATTTCTTATACAATGATAGTTGTTTTAATGCTAATCCTAATCTTTTGTTAGTTTGTGTTGACTCTCTTTTGCAGGAATTTGAAGATGGCATTACAAAGGAGGAATGTAAGGCATCAATTGAATTTGAATAAGAGCTTCCAAAGACACAAGCCAATCATGACTTGAATGATCTTGGTGGACCTTCCATAACATTGAATTCGAAGTTGAAGACTTTTATGACCTATCGAGATTTTAAAGGATTGCAAGAGGAAAAGGAAGAATTGAAGACAACTGAGAATGGGTAACACCTAAAGCCGAGAATGAGTCATCAAATGCACTTAGTAAGTCATGGCACTCTACTACTCTAATAGCTTCTTCTAAGTTGGCTTGTAGATTCAAGTGTTTGGATTCTTCTAAATTTGATCCTTTGTACAATATTTCTTCCCTAGGTCATAAATTCAAGAAAGTGAATGAAGGAGAATTCCCTCAAGGAATAGGTGGACAATCAATTTCATTATGATCTTATAGATCTTTAATACAGTTGAACTAAAACTTTGATTGACCATTACTTACAGGGAGAATGATAAGGAGTTGTGGGAAGACATCAAACAGAGGTTCTCTGTCACGAATGGTCCTCGCATCCAACAATTAAAATCTTACTTGGCAAATTACTGACGAAATGGAGACACGATTGTGAACTATTTTGGACGATTCAAGAAGTTGCAGGATTAGTTGAATGATTTCGATCAGATGCGGATCTACACACGCAATGGGTGTAGGTGTAGGATATCGACGACATTGAACAAAAAAAGAGAGGAGAAGAAACTTCACCAATTTTTTAATGGTCTTGATAATGTGCAGTTTAGAACAGTGCGGTCTAACATTTTGAGTCTCAATCTGCTATCGAGTCTGAACACAACATACCAAATAGTGGTACAAGTTGATAGAGCCAGCATAATAGCACGAGGCAAAGAGGAATGCAGAGACCCATATAGCTTTGTTGTCGAGGCTGGCCAGACATTAGGGCTAGAGAAAATATTAGGCTTCTTCACAATGACCTTGCTCACTTTGCAAACAACCTGGGCATGATGTTAACTCATGTTTTCAGCTAGTGGGTTACCCAGATTGATGGGGTGAGAGACCATCAGTTGAAAGTCAAGGTTCTAGACGTGGCGAGGCATTGCACCAACAGATGGGTGGATTGGGCAAGGGAAGAGGAAATAGTGATCAGGAAAATATGGCACAAGCTGTTGACATTATAGGAGCAACATCGAATGACGTAGAGGACGACGGTGAGCTAGTAGCACTGGCGGGATTGAGTCCAAAACAATTGAGAGCTCTCTTGAATGTTATTAGCGCACATAAAAATGGGACAATTGCGAGATTGACATGTAAGTACCCATGGATCATTGACATGGCAGCTTTTGACATGGCAGCTTCAAACCACATGACTAGCGCCCTTATGTGCATGACATTTTTCAGAGATATAGAGCCTTGTCCTAACGGTATGTTCAATGGCATAGAGACATATGCAACAAAAGATGGAACACTCATTATTGGAGACCAACTCATACTTAAACATCTTCTTTTTTATTCCTAAATTAAATTGCAACCTGATTCTAGTCTCTCAACTGTTGCATGATGTTGATTACATTGTTCACTTTCTTAGCAAAGTGTTAGTTATACAAGATTGTGTAACACCCCACCTAATTTAATAATTTAGCTTCCTTAATTTAGACCTTATTATGTTTAAATTGATTGATGAATGAATTATTTTTTGGGGTGTAATTAGAAGTGGAGGGGTAGGAATAGAAAGAATGGCATGATAGGAGTTTTAGGAAAAAAGAGGGGCATCAAGGTACTTCACCTCTACTACGAGAGGGCATTTTAGTCCAAACATTTGTGAGACATACATTTCCCTTTCTTTCCTTCCCTCTCTCCCTCAGTCCTCATCTTTCTTTCTTTCCCCGCATTCTTTTTCTGCTGCACACAAAAGAAAAGGAGAAGAAGAAGGTGCTAAGGTTTTGGGGAAAAATCAGGGAGAGAATGAAGAGGAAAAGGGAAAGATCACTCCATCCTTGCTTAGAGAGGAAGGATTTGGGCTGAGATTTTTGGAATTTGAAGAGAGATTAGAAATTGTTTCAAGAGGAAGAAGAAGAAGAAGAAGAAGAAGAAGAAAAACGAGTAGAAAGAGAAAAGGAGAAGGAAATCAGAAATTTCTCAACAATTCAACTCGAGTTCTTGGAGATTTTTGTGAGTTCTTCTCCCTTAGGGTATGGGCACCCATAAGACCCATATTAGGGTTCCCTTTCTCCCTTAATCTAGTATGATTTTCTGCCTTTGTATTAGGGTTCATGGGAGTTATGTGATGTTTGTGTGTTTCCAATTGTTTTCCCCAAATTTTTGATGTGTTTTGGGACATTTAAATCAAATTATTGCTTGTGATTTTTGTGTTGAATAAGTTGTTCTTCATCTTATCATGTTTTAATGCTTGATTTTGAGTTTAAATCCCATTAGAAATGGTTTGGAATGTGTAGAAATCAAGGTTGGAAAAGGGTAGTTTTCAGCAAAACCCCTGCAGAATTCGCTTGGCTCAGCGAATTTCGAACAGATTCTGTCAGCAATGTTTCCTGACTTGAATTTGCTCAGCGAGAGTTCCTGAGCTCAACGAGGAATTCTCTCAACAAATCCATTCTAGCTGAGCGAATTTTTGCCAGACTTTTTTAATTCTCGCATTTTTCTTCTCTTTGATTCAGCCCCTGTACAATGTTATAACTGCATTAAGGGTAGTTTAAGTAGTAATAGTATGATATTTGCCAGTCCGGTGAATGATAAGACCTGACGGCAGATGCGTCGGTCCGGTGATCGATAAGACACGGCGGTGTGGATTCCCGTTCAATTAGAATTGAACCTAGAGGGGAATACATCCATGGTAGTTAGATCTTAATAGATAGTAAGACGTTTGTTGGTCCGGTGAACGATAAAACCCGGCGGTGTGGATCTTGGTTCAATTAGAATTGGACCCCTGAGGGGATACATCCAGGTTAAAATTGTGATCAGAATAGAATTAGTCTATAAAGTAGTAGATGACTTCCTGATTAATGATGTTTACAGATTGGGATATGTTTTTTATTATGGTTCGTGATTATGAGGGGTCCTTGAAGGACTCACTGAGATTTTTAATTTCACTCTTTTCCTTTGTTGTTTTTCAGACAAGCAGGTACCAAAAGAAGATTAGGAGAAGCTAAAGGATCTAATTCTCCTAGTTTAGTGTAATTTGAAGTTGTAGTTGATTCTACCACATTTTTGGTATGACAAACTAGACTTATATTTTGATTATCAAGCTTTGTACTTGATGAAAGTTGTAATCTAATGTTTAGATTGATAATCACTCTCAAAGTTTAGACTTCTAATTTTTGAACAAATTTGTAAATTTTTAGAAATTCCTGTGCTTAAATGTTTAATATCTTACTTTCAAAATCACTTTGAAGTATGGGTGTTTCATTATGGTATCAGAGCAGTTCCACCCTATTTGGACTGTGGATAATTAGTTATGGAACTTTCTCTTGTTTGAGAACTTCTCTCTGTATTCTTATACTTAGTATGGATTATTAAGTCTGATCAACTTAATATTTTATACCGTGTATGCAGAATATGGCAGAAGGAGCTGGAAGACGAGGGAGAGGACCGAGTGGGCATGAAAACACTGATGAGGCTCGATGGCTGGAGATGATGCAAATAATGCGGGTTCAAGCGGCTGCTACCAACAACTTGGTGAACCACTTTATCCAAACAACACAACAACCTCAACCACAACCTCTGCCTTCACCTCTACCTCATCAACCGGAAGACCCCAACCGAACTTTATTCAAGTTCCACACACTCAAGGTTACCTTCGCCACCCACATGTTAAAAGAAGAATCGAAAATTGGAGGAAAGGGGAAAGGGCTCACATGGTAGCTATGGGAACACTCAACTACAACAAGGAGATTTGACAGTCGCTGAGTATATTGCTAAATTTGAAGAATTATCAAGATGCTCCTCTCATGCCCGTTACGCTCCAGATGAAGAATGGAAGATGGATTAGTTTAAATGGGGTTTGAGGGCGGACATTAGGAACAATTTGGCTCAGACGGACTTCACTAGTTACGCTACCTTGGATCGCAAGAGTTATGTGGCAGAGGAAAGCTTGAAAAATATGTTTGAGGAGCGAAAGCTCAAGTGGCAAAAGAAGAAGGATGAAAGTAAGTCTACCCAACAGTTGAAACCAAAAGGAAATCTCAACAAAGGAAAGCAAGTGTAGTACTCCGAAGCTTCTAAGCCTAAGGAATGCCCTAGTTGTGGGAGGATCCACAAAGGGTTGTGTATGGTGGGATGCAATGTTTGTTTGTTTGTTTTTTTTTTTTTTGCCATCAACCGGGGCATTACCTGAAAGACTATCCTAAGGATAAATCAGGAGCAGCATCCAAGCCCAATGATCCGATTCAAGGGCGTGTCTACACCTTGAGTGCAAAAAAGGTTAAGGGTGCAGAAAATCTGATCAAAGGTACATGTCTTCTTCATGATAAACCTCTAGTTGTTTTATATGACTCTGGTGCCACTCACTCCTTTATTTCTTGTAAGTGTTCACAAAGGTTAGAGTTGCACCTTTCTTTTCTACTTTTTACACTGCATGTTCAAACACCAGTTGAAGGTAGTATTTCCACTTCTTTAATGTGCGAGAATTCTCCTCTCGTAATTCGAGGAAGAGTGTTTATGGTCGACTTGGTATGTTTACCCTTGGAGGGAATAGACATAATCTTAGACATGGATTGGCTTTCGGCCAACCAAGACATTTTGAACTGTTTTTGTAAAACCATTGAATTTCCATCAGTACAGTCGTTTTCAGACCAAACATATCTAGAAGGGTTAGCTAGTGTTTCCCAACTGAACCAGTGTCTTGTTGAGGGACACACAAAATAGATTTTGCTACTCTCTTCAATTTCAGAAATTGGTCTAGATTTAACCACCATTCCGGTAGTGAATGAATTTCTAGATGTCTTTCCGGATGAAGTTACTTCCTTACCTCCTGAGAGAGAAGTTGAGTTTTCTATAGAATTGATTCCAGGAACAGAACCAATTTCCATTGCCCCTTATAGGATATCACCTCTCGAATTGCAAGAGCTTAAGGCCTAATTAAAAGATTTGATTGCTAAGCAATTCGTTAGGCCCAATGCTTCACCTTGGGGAGCACCTGACCCATTAGTGAAGAAACGAGATGGTAGTATGAGGTTGTGTATAGATTATAGACAACTCAACAAGGTTACTGTAAAAAAACAAGTACCCACTTCCTAGGATAGATGACCTATTAGACAAACTTAGAGGAGCCTCAGTTTTCTCTAAGATAGATCTAAGGTCTGGATATCATCAAATCAGAGTTAAGGCCGAGGATGTGCCAAAAACTGCATTTAGGACCTGATATGGCCACTACGAGGATGTTGTTATGCCTTTTGGCCGGACAAATGCTCCAGCCATATTCATGGATTACATGAATAGGATTTTTCAGCCTTACCTTGATAGGTTTGTTGTGGTGTTCATAGATCATATTCTTGTTTATTCTAAGGACCCTCAAGAACATGAGGAACACCTTAGGATTGTGTTGGGCACTATTTGGGAGAAGAGTTTGTTTGCAAAACCAGAGAAGTGTGAATTCTAGCTTTCAGAGGTCAAATTTCTCGGACACGTTATTTCTCAAGCTGGGGTAGCAGCTGACCCTAGTAAGGTAGAAGTCATTCTCGATTGGGAGCGACCGACTACCATTATAGAAGTGAGGAGTTTTCTAGGACTAGCTGGGTATTACCGTAGGTTTATTCAAGGGTTTTCTCAGTTAGTACTTCTCTTAACTCGGTTAACCAGAAAGGGGCAACCTTTTGTATGGGATAAGAGCTGTGAGAACAGTTTCTTGGAGCTCAAGATTCGGCACATGTTAACACACAAAATTGTCTATGTAACACCCTTATTTTTATGCTAGGATCTTATAATTCTTTGTGTGCTTGATTGTGCATTTCATGTATGTGGATGTGTTTAAATATGTTATTGATTAGTTAGAAGTCCAATAAGATTGGCACGGTGCGCGTATAGGCGAGTCAAGACACAAAACGGGCTGAAGACACGGTCCCAGGAAGCGCAGGGCACCCAGACTAGAACTCGGGGCGCACAGGCCTCACAGAGAGCAGGCGTAGGGTGCCCAGGGGATGCTGGTGCAGGGCGCCCACAGCTGATAAGTGGCTGTGCGTTTTTCCGCGTTTTAACTCGTTTTGCGCCAGTTCTGTGACCTCGTGTGACCCATTCTCGACCTGAAGAAGCAAGCCACGACCCCTAGACTTAACCTAGCCACTAAGCCTCAGTTCTAAAACCCTAAACATGATTAAGAGTTGCTCATAAGATCAATCAAAATAGAGAAAGTTCTTCTTTTTTCCCCTTTTCCAATTTTATGCTGTCAAAGGCTCAGAACTCAAAACTACACTAGGGAACTCGACTAGGGAGCATTGTTACTGTGATTCTTACAGCCTCATTGAGAAGAATAGAAAGTGGTAAGCCTTCTAATGATAGCTTTGTTTTAAGATCAACGTCGGGATTCTAAACTATGATTTTTCCATTTCTAAACCCTTACTCTTGTGTTTTTGGTGAATAAAGCTTCACTAGGAAAGGAAAAGCTTGGTGTTACCTCATCCCATTCTAGGAGTACGAAATTCTCTTAAGGTAAGGGGTAGTTGTTCTCTTCTAGTGAGTGTATGGAACATGGGTGAGCAATAGGGGTGTCCCAAGACCCCTACGCCTCGCGCGGTGACGAAAAACGAGCACTATCGCCATTGTGATAGGAAGATACTTGAACCCTTCAATTATTATTCTTGACTGGTGATATTTACTGTAACATGATGTGATAACTTTGTTGGATTGATGAATTTGGCGTGGTGATTGAGTCTTTATTGTTTATATGATTGTTACTCTTGATTATCCTTTTGTTGTTCAGTGAGGTAAAAGTCTTTGGTTGTTGTCGATTTTAATTTGCTATGGTATGAACTCCTAAAAGACTTGATGATATGTTATATTATTAGTGTTGTGTGCCTTGGTATTGGTATGGTCAGTATTTAAAAGTATTGAATTGCCTAAACCACTAGTGTTGTTGCAAGGAATTAGCAGTGATGATGAGTTAAAAACAGAATGCTGGAGAGGTTAAAATGGAATCAAAGGTGAATCAAGTTAGGATTAATTATTTAGAAATAATTGACATACGAGTAAACCATGCCTTGATAGAGGTTTTGAAGCGTTAACAAGAGAATTGAGAGTCAACGATAGTGATAAGTTAAGTTGTGCAGAAATTGTTTGCTGCCAAATGATAGGGTAAGGAATTTAAATAGCTAAAGGGTAAGTTTTTAGACTCTATGAATGTGTAATGACTAAGTATGGATCAAAGAACTCTAGACCATGTTCAACTAAGTTATGAGGGACGTAATGGTGAGGCGTTAGGTCCCCGAACGGGTAGGAACGCTTTGTTTGCGACTTGGATGGCGAGGCGGCGCCGGCGCCTGATGTCGGCGCCAGGCACCCGATGATAACTTTCTTGGCGCTTGTCGTTTCGTCGTGTTTCCTCGGGTTTCCGTGCTTAGGTTGCTATTGTAAAGCCTAGGTAGGATATCTAAAGTTCATTTATGATGCCTAAGGATTTATTGATGTGATAAATTTTGAGAGAACTAATCTTTCTAATTTAAAACTTCACTTGGATATTATGTGCTTAATCGATGTGGCAAAAAGCATTGAATGTTTCTGTTATTGGTTGAAGGCACTGGCTGACTTATGAACTTGTGTCCTGTTGTTGTTATTGCTACTCTATCGAAGATATCGCGATAGAGGTCGTTATTGTTAGACACCGCATTTGGTCATGTTCATGCATCCTGGTGTCGGCATTGTTGTTGTTGCTAGTAGGGCGTATCGGGCAAGGTATCCCGTGACGGGCGAGGTTTCCCGGTCCTACGGTTAAAAGGGCGAATCAGGCAAGGTATCCCGTGACGGGCGAGGTTTCCCGGTCCTACGGTTAATGGGGCGAATCGAGCAAGGTATCCCGTGACGGGCGTGGTATCCCGGTCCTGTTGTTATTGGGGCATTACGGACATGGCATTCCGAAACGGGCAAGGTATCCCGGCCTCGTTATAAATGGATCCACATGCATATAGTTATGGTCCTAGAAATACATCATTTTGCATGATAACATGTCTGGTTGTTTAGTTTTTGGTGGTGTACTTTAATGCTGTGGTTGATGTTGTGGCATGTGATATTTAATTGTTGTGGTAACATCTTCATGACGTGGTTGATGTTGTAGTACGGGTGGTTAGGTGTTTCCATTAGAATTGTCGTATATTGCGCATTGTTCATTAATTTCCTACACTGTATGCACTATTTGAGGTTATGATGACTAACCCCTTTTGTGGCTGTGCATATCCTGCCGAGTATGTGTAGATGATGAAACTGCAGGTGTTGAGGATGTGAATGCCGGCAAGTGATCACGATAGCTCATTGGGATAGATAGAAGACTTGTTTTTATTTGGTTAAGTCATTGTATTTTTCCGATGTAATAATTAGGGGAAGAGCTCTGAATTATTGTGACATCGGGAACCTTGGTTTTACTTGCTTTTGCTGTTTCCCCTCCTTTACTAAGTTTGTTTTTCGCAAGTGAGCGTGACGACTCTATTCCACGTTGAATGAAATTATGATTGGACCAAAAGAAGAAAAAAAAAATTTACTCCGCGTTTTACTTTACACTATTACGTTGTTATAATGACATGATGGGGTAGAGGGTGTCACATTTAGTGGTATCAGAGCTCGGCTTGATTCTCAGGCCGTGGTATGTGTCTATTGTGTTTTTGCCTGTGTACTCTGTATGATTATCTATGCTAGAATAGATAGGAGTAGGAATAATAGGACTCATTTATAGGCTAACTCTTTTTCTGTTTGTCTCAGAAGTGAGGAATGGCAGGCAGAACCGACCGTGCTGTGATTGAGGCTTTAGGACGAGTTGCTGAAGCTTTGGATCGCAACCAGAACCATGCTGATAGGCCTGCTAACTTCAGGAGCATTGCTAACTTTCAGAAAAACAATCCTCTAACCTTTAAGGGGGCATTTGACCTTGACGGAGCCCAACACTGGATACGTGAAATGGAGAAGATTTTCAGAGTGATGGGCTGCAGATGATGAATGCGAAGGTGGCTTTTGCTACTTTTAAGCCGTAAGCGAAATTTGAGTATTGGTGGGAGAACACTAGTCGGAGGTGGAGAATGCCAAGCTCTTTGTAACTTAGGAGGTATTCAGGACAGAGTTTTGGAGAAATATTTTCAAAGTGAGATTTGTGGAAGGAAGGCGAGTTCTAGCTTTAACACAGGGGAATATGTCGTAGATGAGTATGCTATGAAGTTTGAGGAATTATCCGCTACTATCTGCTTATCAACTAGCAGCGCGCTCGAAGTGCGTTAAGTTTAAGAACGACTTCTGACCTAAACTCAAGCGGCGTGGCGTTTTGCCAACTTACCGACTTTGGGAACTTTGTCGAAGACCGAGACTTTGAAGAGGCCTATAATGAGAGGGTATTTGCTTCCGAAACATTAGGAAACCTAAACCCACTCAAGGAAGAGGAGAGGCTGACCTTTAGCACCTACTGCTAGAGCATTCAAAAATACCGGCCTTAAAGGGGCTAATCCTGCCGCGGGAAAAGCAATTGGGGGAAGCTCTTGGCCCTACAATCAGATTAGATGTGGCAAGTGTGGCAAGGACCATTATACTCATTTATGCAAGGAAACATCTGTCATCTGCTTCAAGTGCAACAAGCCTGGTCATATCAGCCGTGACTGTGATGGATTGAAGAACGAGCCAGCAAATAGTAACAAAACTCGGAAACCTCAGGCTAACAGGATGAAGTCATTGTGAGTGTTTGCTCTCACTAGCACATGAGGCGGTGAATCGAGAAGATCTCATCAGGTACTTGCTTTATTAGAGTTCTTTAGTGGTGTCAGATGACTCTGTAGGAAATAGCGCCAATAACGTAGTTTAAAAACGCGGAAATTTAAACTTTCCTTCCATGGATCCTTGCGAATGGTCATGACTCGGGGGTTATATGAATTACCTCTTGTAGCGCGGTCGTTTAGGACGAAAATTGGAATCGCAGCGCCGCATTTAAACAACGCCTCGTAGTCACACGAACAAACCGAATGGGCGGTCTCCGCCATGCTGGCTAGGCGTGCGGAACCAGTCACGATGCAAGTCCGCGATCTTTGGAGCAGCTAGGGTTTTAATTCCAGTGTTCGACTTGATCTTAACGAAGTCTATTTATAGACTTCACTTAAGACTCCACCTAGCGCGTAGCTTACCGTGTGCTCTCCAAGACCGTAACTTATCGTGTTCTGCGTCTTTCTTGACTCAGTTGGTGCATCGTAAGAATACCACCAGAATAAAATGAGTCTCATCATTTATTTAATCTCCCATTAGCCTGTTCTCGTGTGTGACCCTGTAGGTTTCGTAACGTTGGCAATAATATTAAATCACTATTTAATATTATAAAGCGATGGCCGGTGTCAGCAATACATCACTTCTACCCAAGTAACGAGAATGTCAAGAGTGTTGTGACGTAACCTATCCGTGATAATGATCATGTGTATAATTACCCTTTTGCCCTTATATCTATATTGAACACAAGGCATAGTATGTGTCACCCTTGTATAGTTCAATATTATATTCCCTTGATGCCCGAGTAGACTTAGTAACAACAAATAAGATCAATATCTCATATTGACTTATTTCAAGATGGCCATGCATTTTACAATCATACTCTATCAAAGGGGCCCATGAATATTACTCTGTTATGTAGGAGAGGCAAATCCCATCTAGGTCACTCATGTCTCTTTGCATGACTCGTTGGAGTGCCAGTTGACCAGACTTTATAATTGTCTGTTACAGACAATGTTTGTGGCAATAAAACACTCAACTCTCATGTAGGGACCATAGTGGTTTCAGTCCGAGGGTGGCATACACCACTTATCACTATGAGAATAACTCATGACACTTACATAACACACTATGTAGTATTCTCATGGCGGGTCAATCCAATACACAATTACCTAACGTGTACTGTGGTGACTTGATATCTCATATCTATAACTTTGTGAGATGAGGTTATCAGTCCACCCACATAATAGTCTTGATGCATTATTATTGTCCTTAATAATAATAATCGACTCACGGATATTTAGAGTAAGTTCTTTAGTATCTCACAACCGAAGTCGTCTACTCGATGTTCTATTGAAAATGAACTTTTACTCGAGGACTTTATTACGTTGAAACAAACATAATAATTGAAAATGCCTCGTATAATAAATAAACTACATGATACAAAATATAAGTCCAAAGGAAAAACATTGGCCTCACAGGGCTTACACCAACAACAGTTCACAGTGCGACCCACTCTTTCATCTCTCGCAGTGTGTGAAAAATTTTTACTGCATTTCGTATCTCGTTTAACTTTTGATTTGTCTGTGGATATTCCTTCTCATAAACCTGTTATTACTTCTCATGTGTGCAAGGAGTGCACTCTTGTGATTGGAAGTAGGAATTTCGTGGTGAACCTAGTGTGTTTACCTCTTCGGGGGATAGATGTTATATTAGGTATGGATTGGTTCACTACTAATCATGTAATTTTGAACTGCTTTGATAAGACTATGGTGTTTGGAGTGACTGAGCCTAGTGACCCACGGGTGCTTACCGCCAAGAAGATTTGATCGTCCTTGAAGGAAGGTGCACAAGTATATGTGATGTTGTGTTCTATGGCTACAGAGACGAAAGTAGAAGCTAAAGATGTACCTACCGTTTGTGAGTTTTTGGAAGTGTTTGCAGAAGTTAACTCCTTACCACCGGAACGAGACGTGGACTTTGCGATCGACCTTGTTCCGCGAATGGGACCGATCTCTATGGCACCTTACAGGATGTCTCCTTTGGAGTTAGAAGAGTTAAAGAAGCAGTTGGAAGACATGCTGGAGAAAAATTTTGTTAGACCAAGTGTGTCTCCATGGGGAGCGCCAGTTTTGTTGGTAAAAAAGAAGGATGGTTCAATGAGGTTGTGTGTTGACTATCGGCAGCTTAACAAAGTTACTATCAAATACTGCTACCCTTTGCCGAGGATAGATGACCTTATGGACCAACTAGTAGGAGCATGTGTTTTCTCCAAAATTGATTTGAGAGTGCAGGTACCACCGCAGTTCGGGTGAAGAAGCGAGGCATACCGAAAACCAGCGTTCGAGCAGCTTACGGTCATTATGAGTACCTAGTTATGCCATTCGTGTGACTAATGCACCAGCGGTGTTTATGGATTACATGAACAAGATATTTCACCGTACTTGGATAAGTTTGTGGTTGTTTTATAGGCGACATCTTGATTTACTCCAAGACTCGAGAAGAGCATGAAGGGCACTTGAGAAGGCGTACTACAGTGTTGAAGGAAAAACAATTGTATGCGAGATGTCGAAGTGTGAGTTTTGGTTGGAAGAGGTGGGATTTCTTGTACGTAATTTCTAAAGCGGTATAGTGTGGACCCGGTGAAGGTGGAAGTGTATTGCATTAGGGGAAGCTCTAAGCCTACGACTCCAGAGATAAGAAGCTTTGGGCTTAGGCGGTTACTATATCGGAGGTTCATCGAAGGTTTTTCAAAGATAGCACTACCGATGACCCGTCTTACCAGAAAGGGACAAGTTTTCTTGTGGGATGCTAAGTGTGAAGAAAGTTTTCAGGTACTAAAGAAGAAGTTGACTACGGCACCAGTGTTAGTGTTGCCTGACCCTCTTAAGCATTTTGTGGTCTACTGTGATGCTTCAAAGCAAGGACTAGGTGGCGTGCTAATGCAGCATGGTAAGGTCGTGGCGTATGCGTCACGTCAATTAAAGGTACACGAACAGAATCATCCTACTCATGACTTGGAATTAGGTGCAGTTGTCTTTGCCTTAAAGATCTAGAGGCACTATCTGTATGGGGCTTGGTTTGAGGTTTTCAGTGACCATAAGAGCCTTAAGAATTTGTTTGACCAGAAGGAGTTAAACATGAGGCAACGTAGGTGGATGGAATTCTTAAAGGACTACGAATTTGAGTTGAACTACCATCCAGGCAAGGCAAATGTCATGGCAGATGCACTAAGTAGAAAGGCGTTGCATTGCTCGACTATGATGATTAGGGAATTGAAGTTGATAGAAGAGTTCAGAGATTTAAGTCTGGTGTGTGAAAAGACCCCCGTGAGCGTGAAGCTTGGCATGTTGAAAGTGACTAATGATCTGATGGGCCAAATCTGGGAAGGGCAGAAAACCGATTTGTTCTTAGTTGAGCAGAAGATCTCGATTGCTCAAGGGAAGCCAAGTGAATTTGCTGAGGGGACGGATGGGATTTTAAGGCTCCAGGATCGAATTTGTGTCCCGGACATCCCCGAATTGAAAAAGATGATTCTGGAAGAAGATCATAGGAGTAGCCTGAGCATCCATCCCGGGGCTACTAAGATGTATCAAGATTTGAAGAGATTATTCTGGTGGCCCAGTATGAAGAAGCAAATAGCTGAATTTGTATACGCATGCCTGACTTGTCAAAAGGCCAAGATTGAACATCAGAAACCTTCTGGGACGTTGCAGCCGCTATTCATCCCGGAATGGAAGTGGGACAGTATCGCTATGGATTTTGTGTCCGGACTTCCTAGAACTTCAGCTGGTTATGACGCAGTGTGGGTGGTTGTTGACCGGTTAACTAAGACGGCTCACTTTTTACCGGTGAACATGGAATTACCTCTAGAGAAGTTAACGAAACTGTACATTAAAGAGATCGTTAGACTGCATGGTGTCCCCTCTAGTATCATATCTGACCGAGATCCTAGATTCACATCTGGGTTTTGGAATAGCTTGCATGAAGCGTTGGGAACCAAACTCAGACTGAGCTCAGCCTATCACCCCCAAACGGATGGTCAATCGGAGCGGACTATTCAGTCATTAGAGGATCTATTGCGGGCTTGTGTGTTGGAGGAATCCGGGAGTTGGGATAAGTTCTTACCGTTGGGGAAGTTCACCTATAACAATAGCTATCACTCTAGCATTGGTATGGCTCCATATGAGGCGCTTTATGGGAGGAGGTGTCGTACTCCCCTTTGTTGGTGTGAGTCCGATGAAAGCCTGGTGTTGGGACCAAAAGTGGTGAGAGAGACAACTGAGAAGGTGAAGTTGATTCAAGAGAAGATGAGGACTGCTCAAAGCAGACAGAAAAGTTATTACAACAACCAGACCAAGGAGTTGACTTTTAAGAAAGGAGAACACATTTTCCTACGTGTTACCCCAACTAAGGGAGTTGGTAGAGTTTTAAAGGCTAAAAAGCTTACTCCTAGGTTCATCGGACCCTATCAAATTTTGAAGCGAATTGGTGAATTAGCTTATCAGGTGGCGCTGCCACCGTTGTTGGGGAATCTTCACAATGTATTTCATGTGTCACAACTCCGTAAGTACATACATGACCCCAGTCATGTGATAGCACAAGATGCGATTCAACTCAAGGATAATCTCACGTTTGAAACGTCACCGGTAAGGATTGAAGACCGGAAGAGGAAGCAACTACGAGGAAGAGATATTCCCTTGGTGAAGGTAATTTGGAGAGGAGCAAGCGACGAAAGTGCAACTTGGGAATTGGAGAGCTGTATCCGCAACTCTTCACTACAGGTTAGTGCGAATTCCGAGGACGGAATTTTTCTAAGGGGGAGAGGATTGTAACACCCTCACTTTTGTGCTAGGATCTTATAATTCTTTGTGTGCTTGATTATCCATTTCATGTATGTGGATGTGTTTAAATATGCTATTGATTAGTTAGAAGTCCAATAAGATTGGCACGGTGCGTGTATAGGCGAGTCAAGACACAAAACGGGCCGAAGACACGGTCCCAAGAGGCGCAGGGCGCCCAGGCTAGAACTCGAGGCGCACAGGCCTCATAGAGAGCAGGCGCAGGGTGCCCAGGGGATACTGGCACAGGGCGCCCACAGCTGATAAGTGGTTGTGCGTTTTTCCGCGTTTTAACTCGTTTTGGGCCGGTTCTATGACCTCGTGTGACCCATTCTCGACCTGAAGAAGCAAGCCACGACCCCTAGACTTAACCTAGCCACTAAGCCTCAGTTCTAAAACCCTAAACATGATTAGGAGCTGCTCATAAGATCAATCAAAATAGAGAAAGTTCTTCTTTTTTCCCTTTATCCAATTTTATGCTGTCAAAGGCTCAGAACTCAAAACTACACTAGGGAACTCGACTAGGGAGCATTGTTACTGTGATTCTTACAGCCTCATTGAGAAGAATAGAAAGTGGTAAGCCTTCTAATGATAGCTTTGTTTTAAGATCAATGTCAGGATTCTAAACTATGATTTTTCCATTCCTAAACCCTTGCTCTTGTGTTTTTGGTGAAGAAAGCTTCACTAGGAAAGGAAAAGCTTGGTGTTACCTCATCCCATTCTAGGAGTACGAAATTCTCTTAAGGTAAGGGGTAGTTGTTCTCTTCTAGTGAGTGTATGGAACATGGGTGAGCAATAGGGGTGTCCCAAGACCCCTACGCCTCGCGAGGTGACGAAAAACGAGCACTATCGCCACTGTGATAGGAAGATACTTGAACCCTTCAATTATTATTCTTGACTGGTGATATTACTGTAACGTGATGTGATAATTTCGTTGGATTGATGAATTTGGCGTGGTGATTGAGTCTTGAATGTTTATATGATTGTTACTCTTGATTATCCTTTTGTTGTTCAGGGAGGTAAAAGTCTTTGGTTGTTGTCGATTTTAATTTGCTATGGTATGAACTCCTACAAGACTTGATGATATGTTATATTATTAGTGTTGTGTGCCTTGGTACTGATATGGTCAGTATTTAAAAGTATTGAATTGCCTAAACCACTAGTGTTGTTGCAAGGAATTAGTAGTGATGATGAGTTAAAAACAGAATGCTGGAGAGGTTAAAATGGAATCAAAAGTGAATCAAGTTAGGATTAATTATTTAGAAATAGTTGACATACGAGTAAACCATGCCTTGATAGAGGTTTTGAAGTGTTAACAAGAGAATTGAGAGTCAACGATAGTGATAAGTTAAGTTGTGCAGAAATTGTTTGCTGCCAAATGATAGGGTAAGGAATTTAAATAGCTAAAGGGTAAGTTTTTAGACTCTATGAATGTGTAATGACTAAGTATGGATCAGAGAACTCTAGACCATGTTCAACTAAGTTCTGAGGGACGTAATGGTGAGGCGTTAGGTCCCCGAACGGGTAGGAACCCTCTGTTTGCAACTTGGATGACAGGCGGGCGCCAGCGCCTGATGTCGGCGCCAGGCACCGATGGCGACTGCTTGCGCTTGTCGTTTAAATCGTGCTTCCTCAGGTTTCTGTGCTTAGGTTGGTATTGTAAAGCCTAGGTAGGATATCTAAAGTTCATTTATGATGCCTAAGGATTTATTGATGTGATAAATTTTGAGAGAACTAATCTTTCTAATTTAAAACTTCACTTGGATATTATGTGCTTAATCGATGTGGCAAAAAGCATTGAATGTTTCTGTTATTGGTTGAAGGCACTGGCTGACTTATGAACTTGTGTCCTGTTGTTGTTATTGCTACTCTATCGAAGATATCGCGATAGAGGTCGTTATTGTTAGACACCGCATTTGGTCATGTTCATGCATCCTGGTGTCGGCATTGTTGTTGTTGCTAGTAGGGCGTATCGGGCAAGGTATCCCGTGACGGGCGAGGTTTCCCGGTCCTACGGTTAAAAGGGCGAATCGGGCAAGGTATCCCGTGACGGGCAAGGTTTCCCGGTCCTACGGTTAAAAGGACGAATCGGGCAAGGTATCCCGTGACGGGCGTGGTATCCCGATCCTGTTGTTATTGGGGCATTACGGACATGGCATTCCGAAACGGGCAAGGTATCCCGACCTCGTTATAAATGGATCCACTTGCATATAGTTATGGTCCTAGAAATACATCATTTTGCATGATAACATGTCTGGTTGTTTAATTTTTGGTGGTGTACTTTAATGCTGTGGTTGATGTTGTGGCATGTGATATTTAATTGTTGTGGTAACATCTTCATGACGTGGTTGATGTTGTAGTATGGGTGGTTAGGTGTTTCCATTAGAATTGTCGTATGTTGCACATTGTTCATTAATTTCCTACACTGTATGCACTATTTGAGGTTATGATGACTAACCCCTTTTGTGGCTATGCATATCCCATCGGGTATGTGTAGATGCTGAGACTGCAGGTGTTGAGGATGTGAATGCCGGTGAGTGATCACGATAGCTCATTGGGATAGATAGAAGACTTGTTTTTATTTGGTTAAGTCATTGTATTTTTCCGATGTAATAATTAGGGGAAGAGCTCTGAATTATTGTGACATCGGGAACATTGGTTTTACTTCCTTTTGCTGTTTCCCCTCCTTTACTAAGTTTGTTTTCTGTAAGTGAGCGTGACGACTGTATTCCACGTTGAATGAAATTATGATTGGACCAAAAGAAGAAGAAAAAAATTACTCCGCGTTTTACTTTACATTATTACGTTGTTATAATGACATGATGGGGTAGAGGGTGTCACAGTCTACTTTTATAGGGTATTTTTAGTATCTAAATATATCATTTTGCACTAATTTAACCACAAAAGTACTCATTTATGTCTTATTATGCAGAAATATCATGAAGACAACACTTGGAGCAAAAGATACGAAAAGGACCAAAAACTGGCTAGTTTTGGAGAGTTTTAGCACTACTGGACAAGCAGTACGGCCTGATCTACAAGCGGTACGGCCGTACCTACAGCAGAACTTTAAGGGCGTACCCCCTCAGTCTATACCACGTGACGCCAATAAAATAGTCTAGTACGACTGTGTCAAAGGTAGTACGGCCATACACAAGTGATGTCAGGACTACAGCACGCATGGACACTGTCCAGCGTCATCAACGAAGCTTGGTACGACCGTGTATATATGCGATACGGTCGTACCCCATCTCAGAATAGTGCAGATTTGAAGCCAGATGACCTAGTTCGCAGCATAATCTATAAATAGGGGCTCTTAACCTTTTCTAAAGACCTTTTGATGGATTCCCAAGTCAAGAGCCCCCAATTGAGATTTCATATCAATTCCTTGCCCTCTTCCATTGATTTGCGTGTATTCCTTGGAGCTTTGTGCCATCCCGAATTGCTACCGGAGCTTGTGAGGACACAAAGAACGTGCTTAAGGACCATCGGCATACCGAAAGGGTGTCCCGGTTTAGATTTATTCTCTTGTTATTGATTGTTTTGATTTCGTATCTAAGTTTATGTTATTATCATCAATATTGAGTAGCTAATCCCATCACTAGGGGTGATGGGGAATCCTTTACAATGCTCTTGATGCTTTATCTATTTAATTGTATGAGTTTCTATTAAATGTTTGAGTATTTTATTCCTATTGTGCTTAATCCCATAAGGCCTGATCAACCTTTATCTAGTTAGCTTAACTGTGGTAACAGGATCATGATTAGTTAATGGAACCATAAGATAAAAGAACTCGCTTTATATGCCAGATAGGTTAGAGCTTGTTTCTAATCAGTTATTAGATTAACAAACCCACATGTGCTTAATGCTTTTTCCTTTAATTACCTTCTAGGATCAAACGAAGTAATTAGTTAAGAGGAAGGCTATTGCAAGCTAGGTAGCCCTTAGTATTTTAGAGTGGGTGGTTAGTTCTCTTTCATTATAGACAACTCATATCAATTGTTTAGTGAACTTAAGAGTAGAGTATTGATGAACCCGGTTTCCCTAGGCTTCCCATAACATAGTTAAACCGTTCTCGCATTCAGTTTATTTACTGCTTTAATTCCGATAACTTCCATTACTTGCATAATTACAAATTTTGCTCGCCTAATAGATTAGAATCTTATTTAGTCATTGGTACTCACTCATTCTCTGTGGGTTCGACATTTGGAGTCCTAATTATACTCAACTTTCATTACAAGTTACGATCAGGTGCACTTGCCTGAGCCGCAACAAGTTTTTAGCGCCGTTGTCGAGGAATGATTGCGACATTAATTGAATTATAGATTTTATTCTCATTAGGCATAATTTTATTTAGTTATTTAATTTTCTGTTATTTTTATCTAGTTCTAAGACATTCTAATTTGGTTTCCTTTGGTGTATGCAGACAATATCTCAACGTCCTGAATTGATTTTTGATCCTGAAATTGAAAGAACACTTAGATTGTTGAGAAGACAGCATTTAGCAATTGCTGATGAATTAACGTTGAACGAGTACTTCACACCAACTACGGATGTGGCAGACAGTGTCAACTATCCGGCAATTGAGGCCACTAATTTCGAACTAAAGCCAGCACTGATCTCTATGGTATCTACAGTGCAATTCTCTGGCTTATCTTCTGAAGACCCAAATGCTCATCTTAAGAGGTTTCAGAAAGTTGCTAATACTATCAAGTGTCAAGGTGTGACACCGGAGGCCATCAAATTAAGAATTCTCACTGCAAGGGAAAGCACAATTATGGTTGGATTCACTTCCACCTAACTCTATTACTACTTGGGAGGACCTGAAAACTAAGTTTTTGAACAAGTACTTTCCTCCGGCAAAATCTGCAAAGCTGAGAGCTAACATGTCTGGATTCACCCAGAATGAAGGAGAATCAATGCATGAGGCATGGGAAAGATTTCAAGATTTAATTAGAAGTTGCCCTCATCATGGTTTCACCAAGTGGCAGTTGCTTCAGATTTTATACAATGGTTTTACCACGCAAACTAGAGGAGCTATTGCTGCTTGTGGAGGATCTTTCGGAAAGAAGACACCCACTAAGGCTTTTGAAATTATAACTTAAATGGCTCAGAATAATTCTCAGTGGTCAGCTAGTGATAGACAAACCGGAAAAAAGAACCAGCAGGAAGGGATTTACAAAGTGGAAGCCAACACAGCTTTAGAAGCAAAATTGGAGGCAATGACTAAGAAAATAGAGACTTTGATGACAGTGCAAACCCAGTCCAATGCTAATAATGATTGCGGTTGCATGGCAATTGAAGGTCAATTGGAAGAAGTCAATGCTATAGGCCAGAAAGATTTTGACCCAAAAACCGGGATGCAAAAGGCTATGTTGAAATATACGCAAAGACACGGATATCCGTGTATGGGAGTTCTAGCCGGTTTTATGGAGAAAACTGAAGAAAGACTAAAGGCTATAGAAACCAAGGCAGTTAAGGCATCTTGCAATTTCTGTGGAGTAGCAACTCATGACTCAAAGGACTACACTGAAGAGGTGAATTTTGTTGGGAATAAGCAACAGAATGACCCATACTCAAGCACTTACAACACCGAATGGAGGAACTACCCAAATTTCTCATGGGGAGGTCAACAAAGATCCCATGGCCAAAATCAGAATACTTATAAGCCCCCACATTTGCAAAATCGTGCTCAGAATGATAGAAGTCCTGGAGAAAGCGAGATCAACAACTTAGTGGGACAAATGAATGAAAAATGTAACAACTTAGAAAAGTTAGTCACTGCAAACGCAGAAGGATAGAAAATATTGAGAGAACAAATGGCAACTGTGTTGAATGCAGTGACTCAAAGAGATAAAGGAACACTTCCAAGTCAAGTGGAGCTAAATCCCAATGAAAAGTGCAATGCAATCTTCATAGAAAAGGAGGAACCAAAAGAAGAGAAGGCTCAAACTGAGTCTCAACAGGTAAGTAACTCTCTCCAAGGTTCTAAAAATTTATGTAAAGATAGGCAAGCTAAGAGGTTAATAGAAAAACTTAGAAAGTTGCATGTCAATATTCCTTTTGCTGATATTGTCTCTGAAGTGTCTAAATATGTTAAGTTTTTGAAAGAAATAATTTTTAACAAAAACAAAATAGAAGATGAGACTGTTAAATTGAATGAGGATTGCTCTGCTATATTATTGAAAAAATTGCCACCTAAGCTTAAAGATCCAGGCACTTTTGCTATTTTATGTTTAATTGGTAAAAATACATTTAAGGCACTATGTGATTTAGGCTCAAGTATCAATTTAATGCCTCTGTCTGTTTGGAGAAAATTGAATTTGCAGGAACCACAACCTACTAAAATGTCCTTGCGGTTAGCTAACAGAACTCTTGTTTACCCAAGAGGAATAATAGAGGATATGCTAGTCAAGGTAGGAAAATTTATTTTCCCAGTGGATTTTGTAGTTCTAGATATGGAGGAAGACAAAGATGTTCCTATTATTTTAGGAAGACCATTCTTGGCAACAGGTGATGCTACCATTCAAGTGAAGAAAGGAACCATGACTTTGAGAATTGAAGATGAGGAAGAAGTATTTAATATATATAATTCTAACAAAAATTCTCCCTCTAGTGCTTCTTGTTGTTTCTTGCAGGATGTAAAAGCTAAAAAGAAAAAAGAAAAAGAAGAGCAAGTTGAAGAACAAGATAGCAATTCTTTGGAGCAAGATAAGGACATAACCCCTTCCTTGATTTTGGAGGCACTTTGTTTGCCTAAATTCAAAGAACTTTGTGGAGAGGATCTTATTCCTCATATTTTAAATTTTTATTACTTGGTCAATACTGACAATTTTACAGGAACCATCGCAGGAAGGATAAGACTCAAATTATTTCCTCTTTTCCTAGAAGGAATGGCTAAGCAATGGTTCTCAACTTATCCCAATTTTTACTTTTCCAGTTGGGAGGAATTAATGGAGGAATTTGTAAGAAGTTTTCAAATTACACAAAAAGAAAAAGTGGACCAATTCCAAGGTTTCCAAGGGCTAAAGGAAGACACTCCAGAGCGATTTACAAGTTTTGAATTAAACCCATCAATCATCTCAGAGGTGTCAAAATTACAATTCAAGGGAACCACAGGACAAGATCCTATTGAGCACATGAGATAGTTTTGCAAAAAGATGAGAAAGGCAAAGTTTGAAGGCTTGTCTCCAGAGGAAGTAAAACTAATGATTTTCCCATTCTCGTTAGATAAGGAAGTCAAAGTATGGCTTTATCACCTACCAGTTGAAGAAGTAAAAACATGGAATAACTTAGTGAAGAAATTCATTGGAACTTTTGCACCCAACTTTGAGAAGCCAATCTACATCTGTGAAGACTGTGGATATACAATGAACCCACCAAAAAAGCGCTCAGGTCCTGCTTGGATGGACCACTCAAAAAAATGTGATTACTTTGCTGTGTTTCCCAATGGTGAGAAGATAAAAGGTAATGTAAAGGACGGGCCATTGCCAGCTGAGGACTAATTCTTAAGTCCTCCGAACCGTTAAGCTCGGGACGTTAAACAAGCGCTTACCAGGAGACAACCTGTGGTCACTAACATTTTTATCTCTTATTTGTTTGTTTTATTTCTATTTTTATTTTTACTCATTTTTATGATTATTTCAAAATACAAAAAAATTACAAATTTGAAAAATCAAAATTTTTTCTGGAAAGTCAGTAGGTACGGGCGCAACTTGCACCAAGTACGGCCGTACCACACGGCTTCATCTTCAAAAAACACGGTGTACGGCCGTACCCCATGTCCAGAGACAGAATATAAGGTAAACAGTGAAAAGTAAGGGCGTACCACAACCTCGTACGCCCAAAACCTCTCCATTCGAGCACCCTCTTATCTCAAAATCTTCGCATTTCCATCCACAAGAATATCCAGGTACTGATTCTAAACTCAATTTGTGGATTGATTGCCTGTTTTATTGGTTATGTTAAGTTTTTAGTTTATTTAGGTTTTTGGCTTTGTTTAACTCTAACTTTAGGTAATTAGGAGTAGTTTTGGTTTGGTTTTGCATGCTTAGAGACCCTAGGAATGATTAGAGACTTAAAATCTAGGCTTAAAATTGGAAAATATGATCATAAGGTAGATTTTTCACAAAATTGTAGCGCAATATGGTCGTACCTATCAAGAACAGGTCGTACTAAAGGCCGTACTAGCGGCCTTAGGGTTGAAGACTGGCCATAGGTACGGGCGTACCTATGGCAGAGTACAGCCGTACATAGACCTTAAGTCAGGTCGTACTGACCCAATGAATCAGGGCGTAATTAGAGACTCAGTACGGCCGCACCACACGAAGCACGGTCGTACCTTATGCAGTTTCTGCTTAAATTTTTTTTTTTTATTTTGCTGAAAAAATGTCTAAACGTCAAAAGACCGACGGTTCCTCATCTTCTGCTGCAGCAGCACGTGGCTCTAGAGCCGTGCCTAATTATATTCCAGAGCAGTTCAGGGACAGATACAGGCAGCTGCGGGACTTCCAGACACATACTCAGAGATTTCTGGACATTCTTCAGCAGGTTGGACTGCGGGAGGAGGTGGAGACCTTGCTACAGAGGATAGGATGGCTCCAGACAGCCTCTATCAGACAGCCCTTCTACGTGGAGGCAGTTTTGGATTTCTTAGCCACTTGTGGCTATCACATGAGAGACAGAGAGCCCCAACACCCAGACTGGGAGGAAGAGCCGGAGCAGGAAGTGAACGTGAACACAAGAAAGGGGGTTGAATTGTGTTGAAAACTTTTTGCAAATTTTAAGTTAAAAACACTTTTGAACACTTGATTTTAAACCTGTTTGTTATCAGATGCTGGAGTATGACCAGACGCTGGAAATACAGTTTATGAAAACTTGTTTTTCTTTGCAAGATAAGAATAAATGTAAATCAGTAAAGCAAGAGACACAGCGATTTATACTAGTTCACCACCAACCTGGTAACTACGTCTAGTCCCTTCGTTCCTGAAGGATTTTCTACTATAATCAACTGATTACAAATTTCCTTAAGAGTATTCTACTGTCACAAACTTGACAATACTCTTAACTTCTTAAAACGACATAGTACGTTCGAGCCTTTGAGGAATCAAGCCTTAACTAGGCAATACAATTTTCACAAAGTATTTTTTAATACAATCAAATAACTCTCACAGAGAGGATGAAAAGATTAAGCTAAAAAACAAATAGCTTTCTAAAAGAAAGAATGTCAGATGATGAGTTAAGTTCTTGGTGTCCAGAAACTTGGCACGAAACTTGATTTGCTCACTTAAGAATAGATGTTTCAGAATGTAGCTTCTAGCTCTCTTCTTCCATAAATACCTTGGGATATTTATAGGAGGCCTTGAGGGCATTACCGTTGCAGTAAATTTCAGTTTCGTATCATTGAGTGAGGTAATTTGACATGCTGTCCTTTTCTTCCTTTCCAGAGAATTATCAGAATGGTACACAATACTGTTTTTGTACTATCTGCTTTTCACAATTGACTTGTACGAATTTTGTCTTATACTAAAGGTGTCACCTTTGATACCTCGTACATCAAAATGAGCGCACAAAATCAAATTCGAATTCCGTTCCAAAATAGCTGAGGTAGAAGAGCACAAACGTGACCATCACATGATTCATTAACAGACCAGATGCTCGCTCAAAATAATGGACAGACGCTCGCAGCAATTGAGTAATCCACATGTCAAAAGACAACACTACCGAACGCTTGCTTTAGACAAAATGCTAGAGTGAACCAGATGCAGACACACATGGAATGTATTCAAACTCTTGTGAAGATAAATTGTTCACTTGCAAATACTTTGTTATCACCAAAATTAATGAGGGTCTAAACTTCTCAATCGTTTAGGTTCCAACAATATCCCCCTTTTTGATGATGATAAATATCCAAGGTTGATCAACAATTTAATTTCAAAAATAATTTCAAGAGTCTCCCCCTGAGTTCAATAACTCAGATATAATTAAATATTTCAAGTATCAGAGCGATTTATAATAATCAGAGCGTTTGTGTGATCGCAAAATACATACAAGTATCAGAGCATATATTCAATTAAGTGTTGAGACCGGATGCTGAGATCATTGTACCAATAATGAATATACTTAAGCAATTATTGAGGATCAGATGCTGAAATTCATTGTACCAATTATAATAAAAATGTGCCAACAGATATTAATGAGTATCAAAGCACCAGACAATGAGTATCAGAGCAACACATCTTGACAAGTATCAGAGCAATTCAAAGATATGCTACGTATGGTTTATGTATGAAATGTGTAATACTTCAGCGTGTAATATGCTATGTATGATTTATGCATGAAATGTGTAATACTTCAGCGTGTTCATCAGACTTTCAACGTGTAATATACTATGTATGATTTATGCATGAAATGTGTAATACTTAAGCGTGTTCATCAGACCTTGCTTTTACTCCCCCTTTTGTCATCAGACAAAAAGAGTGTAAACCACATCATAGTCAAAACACTAAGTAATAATACTAGAAAAAATTGAACTGTACCAAAAATTAGATCAAGTAAGGTTAGATCATTCAAAATATGAACCAGGTGCCAAAAAAAAAGAGAATTGTACCAAGTTAATAGTAATACAAAATATGTGAAATAAAAAATATGTTTTTAAGGGTTTGGTGGAGGAGGAGGAAGGAGTTGATTGAAGCGTTCCAAGAGGAGATTCACAGTGTTTTTCAGCTGATGCACTTTCTGATTTGTAGCCATGATGGCTTCAAATTCAGCTCTTGGCAAGATGACAACGTCATCATTTGCAGCAGGAGGAGCAAAAGAAGGTTCAGCTTCTAGAACAGGTTCAGCAATAACAACCCTTTGTGACTCCAAATTCTGATGCTCTGCTAACACTGCCTGTGACAAACTCAATTTCCTTTCCTTTCTTTCCTGAGCCTCCTGGAAGAAATCATCATTTGGTAAGCTCCATTTAATAATTTTTCCCAGCTTCTATTTCTCAAGATCCATAGCCCATTCCCATCTATGCAAAATCTCTCCAGGGTAAAGTATACTCATAAAGATAGTTTCCCTGTGCTTAAACAAATCTTCTACATATGCATAAAATTTTGCAAATGCAGCTTCTCCAAAATTGCATCTTATCAAAGCTCCCATATCATCAAGAATAAAGTTGATGCCTTCATTTTCAGCCAGATACAACCTATGCAGATTCTCCTTATCATCTTCTTCAATATTAAGAGGCCTAAAACGAGGTAGAATGGCTTTGTCTTTCCAAGACATAGTCATTTGACTCCAACAGAATCCAATGTCAAAATGTTTGCAAATAACATCCCATTGATCTTCCAGTTTCATATCACTTAGAGGCCGAATAACAGAACACATAAACATGTCATCAAAATGAACAAAAGCGAGGTTTGTGTCTGTTACCCTGCTGATAGAGCCAACAGTAGGGATGGTTGCCTTTTCTACATTACAGCAGCCAGAAGAACCAGTTCTCCAAGCATCTCTCTTGAGAAGGTTCAGATATGCATGCCGAGCATGGTCTTCAGATAGCTTCTTAACCGGAAGCTCAGAGAATGCTTTGACATCGTATTTCCTACGAGCTTCTTCATACTCCTTGAGACCAATAGATTTTGGAAGTTTACCAGGAGCTGGTTCCTTCCTTTTATCAGGAATAGACCAGGGTAGCCACCTTTGCCTATCACAATCTTTACAAATGCTGAAGAGGGGTCTCTGTATTGACGAATTAGCTAAAGCTTTTTCATCTCTAGGCAGTGCCATTTCTTCATCTGTAATCCATCTTCCGCATTCCTCCAGAGTGAGAGGTTCATGTTGTGGCAGAACATGAGGAAGATCAACAGAGAAAGGAATAATTCCTCTGTTTGAAAGAGGTCTTAACCTTCCACCAAATGACATTTCCACTTTCTCACCATCTTCAGAGATAGTGAGTTGTGAACTGTAACACCCCCACCTTCGTGCTAGAACTTTTTAATTCCTCGTGTGTTTGACTAAGCCTTTCATGTATGTGAATGTGTTAAATATGCTAATGACTGGTTAGAAGATCAATTAAATTGGCACGGTGCGCGTATAGGCGAGTCGGGACACAAAAACTAAGGATCTGAGTTCGAGAGCCTGGGCGCCCGGACCAGTATGCGAGCCCGAGCCTCACCAAGGCGGCGCGGCGCGAGATCTTGGCGCCCAGGCTATGCTTCTTCAGTAGGTATTGCATTGTTCAGCGTTTAACTTTCGTTTTGGGCGGTTGGTGACCCGGTGTGACCCATTCTCGACTGTAAGAGTGACCCGCGACCCTAGACTTAACCTAGCCTCTAAACATCAGCCTAAAACCATAAACATGATTAGAAGCTGCTCATAAGATCAACCAAGATAGAAAAACCCTTCTTCCCCTTTTCCCCAATTTTGTCTTTGTCGAGGAGCTCGACTCAAGATTGCATGCTACGGAGCGCGTGACCGGAAGCATAAGTAAGCGTAATTCTTGACCTCATTGGGAGGAATAGGAAGAGGTAAGCATCTAATGATAGTTTTGTCCTTAAGAGCAATGTTAGGGTTCTAAATTATGATTTTTTCCATTCCTAAACCACTTTTCTCTTGTGTTTCTTTGAAGAAAGCTTCACTAGGAAAGGAAAAAGCTTGGTGCTACCTTATCCTCTCCTAGGAGCACGAATTTCACTTGAGTGTAAGGGATAGTTGTTCTCTTCTAGTGAGTGTATGGAACTGTGTGAACAATAGGGGTGTCCCAGAGACCCACATGCCTCATGTGATAACGAAAAGCAGACTATCACCATAGTGATAGAGACCTTCAATTCCTCTAAATTATTATTCTCGACTTGTGATAATTTTATTGGTTGTTGAAATTGGCGTGATGATTGAGCTTTGGTTGTTTATATGCTTGATATACTGAGAATTGGTTGTTATCAAAGCGACAATGTAAGGAAATTAAATAACTAAGCGATGGGCTTTAGACCCATGAAAGTGTAGCCACTAAGTATGAATCAAAGAACTCGAGTCCCATGATTATGTTGATATTGTAAAGCTTAAGTAGAATGACTAAAGGTTCATTTATGATGCCTATTGATTTATTAGTATGATAATCTGAGAGAACTAGTCCTTCTAACGCCAAAGTTCCACTTGGATGTATGTGCTTAATCAAAGTTGCTAAGAATATTAATTGTTCATGTTATTGGTAGAAGGCACTAGCTAACTTATGAATTTGTGTTCTGCTGTTGTTGTTGTTGTTACTCTGTCGAAAATATTGCGATAGAGGATGTTATGGTTAGACGCCGCGTTTGGTCATGTTCATGCATCTTGGTGTCGTCATTGTTGTTGTTGTTGTTGTTGTTGTTGTTGTTGTTATTGTTAGTAGGGCGTATCGGGCAAGGTATCCCGTGACGGGCAAGGTTCCCGGTCCTACGGTTAAAAAGAAAAAGAAAGAAAAAAACAAAGGGCGAATCGGGCAAGGTATCCCGTGACGGGCGAGGTTTCCCGGTCCTTTGGTTAGTAGGGCGAATCGGGCAAGGTATCCCGTGACGGGCAAGGTTTCCGATCTACGGTTAAAAAGAAAAAAAAAGAAACAAAGAAATGAATCGGGCAAGGTATCCCGTGACGGGCAAGGTTTCAGGTCCTACGGTTAATGGGGCGAATCGGGCAAGGTATCCGTGGCGGGTAGGTTCGAGTCCTGTTGTTATTGGTGCACTATTGACATGGTATTCCGAACGGGCAAGGTATCCCAGCTTCGTTAGAAGTGGATCCACATGCATATAATTATGTTCTTAGAATCACACCACTTGTCTTGATAACATGCTTGGTTGTTCGGTTGTTAGTGGTATATCATAAGGTTGTGATTGGTGCGGCGGCATGTGATATTTGAATGTTGTGGTAATGTCTTTTAGCATTGCGTTTGATGTTGTGACATGTGGTATTTGACAGTTGTGGTGATATGTTATGCCTTGGTCTTTGGTGTGTGAAGCGTTTTATTGGAATTCTGTATATGCGCATTGTTCAGATTTCCCTACCTTTGGTTGCACTATTTGAGGTTATGACGACTAACCACTTTTGTGGCTATGCATATCCCCATGGGTATGTGTAGAGGTTGAGGACTGAGTGTTGAGGATCACGAATGCCAATGAGTAATCTCGGTAGTTAAATCGGGATGGATAGAAGATTTGCATGTGTTTACTTATTAAAGTTTTTGTATTCTTCCGATGTAATAATTAGGGAAAAGAACTGCGGGTGTGTGACATCGGGAACCTGGGTTTTTAATTTCTTCGATTGTTGTTTTCCGCAAATGAGCGTGATGACTCTATTCCACAATAACTGAAATTATGATTTGGCTTAAATAAAAAGGATTTTGTTTCTCCATGTTTTTATTTTACATTATTACGTTGTTATAATGACTTGTTGGGGTAGAGGGTGTCACATGAACGAGGGGCAATCTCCAGTCTTGCAACCCCAGAGGTGAATGTCTTCAAGTGCCACAGAGAAGGGTGATCATAGATAGAATGATACACTTCTTCTCTTACAAACCATGGTTTGTTTATAGGGGACACATATTTCTTGGCACCATAGTAGTTGGTAGGTTTAAAAGTGAGAAAAAGTGGGAGAGGGGAAGTTACCTTGACTTTGTATGTTTTGGGTTGGTTTGGAGGGATTTTGAAGAGTAGGTTGAAAGGGTGAGAGTGGAGTGATGAAATGTATGTAGTGAGAGATGTGTTTGATGAGGGTTGTGGTGAGGAAAATGTAAGTGTTCTGGATTTTGTGGTTAATTGGGAGGTTTGTGGTTCGGTTGATGGAGGTTGTTGAGTGATAAGGGCAGTGGTTTAAGATTTGGTTTTTGTGGTTTTCTTTGCTAGTGTTTTGGAGGGTGATGGTTGTGTGGAAAGAAACAGAGAGTGGTGATGCAGGAATAGTGTCATCAGAACCAAAGGTAGTAATGGAATCATCAATGGTAAAATCCAGTACCTTTGGGTTAAGCTCAGAGTGTCTAACCAATGTCTTTCTTTTTCCTTGTGGGGTAGCAGCAGCAGGAGGAGGAGGTTGCTTCTTAGGGCCAGATACTGAAACATGTTTTTCAGCTTTTGCCTTTCTCTTTTTCTCCATAATGCTTCTGATGGGGACTCTGTCCTTATCATGTTCTGGATCATCTCTCCTTTTAGGTGCAGGAGGCACCTTCTGCTTTTTGTTTCTTGTCTCCCTTGCTGAAGACTCACCAGTTCTTTTCACACCAGATGATGAGCTTCTGGTGGGTTTTGTTTCAGCTACTTCACCGACTTTAGTTTCTGTTCCTTCTCCTTGTTCCTTTTTCACCTTCTTGATCATATCAGAATTGATCAATTTCATTCTTACCAAGCTATATATGCCAAAGACATCAAGGCGAAAAATAGCACCAACTCCAAAATACTTATCCCTTACTTCTTTGTTTGTCAAGGCAGCAAGCCTTCTCGCAATTCCATACTTGACCATCATTGTAGTAAGAAGAACTCCATAAGGAATAACCTTGATAATGTTCTTCTTGTCAGCAGAACCCTTCCTTGAACCAATAATTGCATTGATAATATTGTTGTGAATCAACCTAGGCAAGTTGATTTTGTGACCAGCCATATAACTTCTCATAATGAACTTCTGCTCGTAGTTCACTATGTCACTTGACCCAACCTTCAGGATGATGCTCTTAGCAATAATTTTGTGTAGAACTCTGTAATGACTTTTCAAGTCCTTGGCCGTAGGAGTTACATCATCTTCCTTCAACTGGCGATAGTTTTCGAATAGAGCCTCGTTGACATTTTCCATTCCTCTAAAAGCATCTTCCCAACCAACATAGTAACTAATTCCTTCACAGGGGCACTTAATCTTTTCAGCAATGGTGTTTATGGTGAACACCAACTTGAATCCTCTAATATGACCTTCAACGATTCCACCTGAAACCACATGAGCGTTTCCCCAAAATTCCTGGATGGTATAAGCCATAACTTCAACTGGTTCCCAAAGGAAGTAGTTTTTCCAACCCAGATTGTTCAAACTTTCATCGAAGTTAAAACCATAGAGTTTGAACTTCTCCAAATCAATCCTGTTCTCATTCATAAGCCTTGCTTCGTTCATGATGTCGTAGATAGCAGAGTATTGTCCGACCTTAACATTAGTCATGGTTACAGTTGGAGAATGGGTGATGGAGGTTTAGGATTTCAGAGAAATCACACACACACACACACACAGAGTAAGCAGTTTCCGCAGACAAAAACAGAGTGAGTGTGGAGCGAAAGAGGTGGAGTAGTGGGAAAGTTTTGATAAAATAGTACAGTTACTTTTTCAAAAACCTCTTTACATTTCCTCTGAATAAAAAATAAATCAAAAAGAAAATAAAATAAAGATTCCCCTTTTCATTAAATGCAATTCCCAAAATAAAGTTAAAATCAAGAAAAAGATTTTATTGAAAACCTAAATAATCATGACTCAGAGTAGGTGTGATGAGACGCTTAAGTCCCAAACGCGCGTGACACGTGTGTGCTCGAACACACGCAAACGAATTCACCGGACGCTGAGTTATGTGATGTGAATGACATATCATATGTGTACACGTGTGAATGCTTATGTCATACCAGATGCTGAATGATGCATATCATAAGACGCTGAGATTAATCATTCTTCTATAAGATAAAAGTTTAAGTTTCTTCCTATAAAATTGAATCTATCTTCAGCAAAGGGTTTTGTAACGATGTCAACCCACTGATGATCACTGTCTACAAATTTTATTTCAAGAATACCCTTCTGAACATAGTCTCTTATGAAGTGATGTTTAATCTCAATGTGCTTTGCTCTAGAATGCAATATTGGATTCTTAGTAAGACAAATTGCAGATGTATTATCACAAAAGATAAGAATGTTACTCTCTTTTATCAAGTAGTCTTCAAGTTGATATTTCATTCACAGAAGTTGAGAAATTTGTAACTTCTTTCTTGAGATGTATTAAACCTGCTGTTGAGAGTGCAATTGTGCTTTGTCTTTTGCTTGACCAAGACACAAGATTTGCTCCAAGGAATTGGCATCCTCCACTTGTGCTCTTTCTTTCAATTAGGTCTCCAGCAAAGTCAGCATCACAGAAACCTACTAACTTGTAATCTTTTGATTTCTTATAAAGCAAACTAAGATTAGGAGATCCTTGCAAATATCTAAATATTCTTTTAACAGTACTCAAGTGTGATTCTCTAGGATCAGATTGAAATCTAGTACACAGGCAGACGCTGAACATAATATCAGGTCTTGAACAGTAAGATAAAGTAGAGATCCAATCATACTTCTGTACATTTTCTGATCTACCTTCTTACCAATTTCATCTTTACCAAGAGTACATATAGGATGCATAGGTGTGCTCATTGGCTTGCAATCCACGATCTTGAATTTCTTTAGCAATTCCTTGATGCATTTGCTTTGATGTATATAAATACCATCATTGCATTGCTTAATTTGAATTCCAAGGAAAAACTTCAATTCTCCCATCATGCCCATTTCAAATTCAGCCTGCATTAGCTTTGAAAATTCTTTGCAAAGGCTTTCATTAGTAGCTCCAAATATAATATCATCAACATAAATTTGAACAAGTATAAATTGCTTGTTTGATGTTTTTCTAAATAGAGTAGTGTCTACTTGACCTCTGATAAAACCGTTTTCCATTAAAAAGGAACTCATTCTATCATACCAAGCTCGAGGAGCTTGCTTAAGACCATACAGAGCCTTTTTAAGCTTAAAAACATGTTCTGGAAATTCAATGTCTTCAAAACCAGGAGGTTGTTTCACATAGACTTCCTCAGTTATAAAACCATTCAAGAAAGCACTTTTCACATCCATTTGATAAAGAATTATCTCATGGTGTGCATCAAATGAAAGTAAAATATGAATAGCTTCTAACCTTGCAACAGGTGCAAAAGTTTCTGTGAAATCAATACCTTCTTCTTGTGAGTAACCTTGACCAACTAATCTTGCTTTGTTTCTCACTACCTTACCATCTTCATCAAGCTTGTTTCTAAATACCCATTTAGTACCAATAGCTTGCTTATCTTCTGGTAGAGTGACTAATTTCCACACATTATTTCTTTGGAATTTATTCAACTCTTCTTGCATAGCCAGAATCCAACCTTCATCTTCCAATGCTTGATCAATCGTCTTAGGTTCCATTTCAGAGAGAAGTGCAATATCTGTGCTCTTTGAAAGAGGATCTGGTTCTTACTCTATCTCCAGGTTCTCCTATGATTTCATCCTTAGGATGTTTAGTTTTGTATCTCCAACACTTTCCGGTTTCAGCTTCTGCTTGAGTAGAATCCTGTGTCTAGTCACCACCAGATGCTGAAGATGCAGGTTCACTATTTGTTGTACCACCAATATTCAACTCTGAAAATAATTCATCTAGCTCTAACATGGCAGTGTCAGGTTTTTTGTCATCAAACTTGACATGAATGGATTCTTCCTCTATCAAAGTTTCTTTATTGTATATTCTAAAAGATTTTAGATCTTTCAGAGTATCCCAAAAAGATACCTTTGTCAGCTTTGGAATCAAACTTACCAAGTTGATCCTTTGTATTCAGAATATAACATACATAACCAAAGGGATGAAACTAAGATATGTTTGGTTTTCTACCTTTCCACAGTTCATATGGAGTCTTCTTCAAAACAGGTCTAATAAGAATTCTATTTTGAATATAGCAAGTTGTGTTTACTACTTCTGCCCAAAAATGTTTTGCAATACCAGCTTCATTGATCATGGTCCTGGCCATTTCTTGGAGGGACCTATTTTTCCTTTCTACAACACCATTTTGTTAGGGTGTTCTAAGAGAGGAGAAATTGTGGGAGATGCCATTTTCTTCACAAAATTTTTGAAAACTTTCATTTTCAAATTCTCCTCCATGATCACTTCTAATTGAAGAAATACAAATTCCTTTTTCATTTTGAACTGATTTGCAAAAAACAGTAAATACTTTGAATGACTCATTCTTATGGGCAAGGAATCTAACCCATGTCCATCTAATAAAATCATCAACAATGACTAACCCATATTTCTTTTCAGTTAAAGAGGCTGTCCTTGTTGGACCAAAAAGATCAAGATGCATAAGCTCAAGTGGTCTAGAGGTTGAAACAACATTTTTCGAATGAAAAGAAGTTTTAACTTGTTTTCCTCTTTGACATGTCTCACAGAGAGCATCAGATTGGAATTTAAGATTTGGTAAGCCTCTAACAAGACTGTGCTTGTTTAGTTTTGAGATTAATCTCAAACTGGCATGACCTAATCTTTTATGCCAAATCCATTGTTCATGTTCAACAGACATGAGACACTTGACATCTTGTTTTGCAAGTTCAGAAAGATCAATTTTATAAATATTTTGTTTCCTCTTTGCTATAAAGAAAATAAAGCCATCTTTTTTGCTTTTTACTGAACACCCAGTTTCTGTAAAAATGACATCATAACCATTGTCACATAATTGACTTATGCTCAATAAGTTATGCTTTAGTCCTTCAACATACAGTACATTATCAATATAGGGAAGAGAGCCTTTACCAATGCGACTAATTCCAACTATTTTACATTTCTGGTTTCCTCCGAAACCAACAAATCCTTCTTCTCTAGGCCTTAGCTCTTGGAACATATTCTTTTCTCCCGTCATGTGATGCGAGCATCCACTGTCTAAGCACCAAGATAGGTGTGTTGACTTTGTTGCTAAGCATATCTGCAACATAGACTATTTTATCTTTTGGTACCCATATCTTTTTGGGTCCTTTCTTGTTAGTTCTTGAAGGATACTTGTCCTTCTTAGTCTTCAAAACAGTACATGCACTTTTCAAATGACCAGGTTTATTGCAGTAAGTACAATGCAAGCATTCTGTGATCATTGGATTTATCAGATACAGGATTTTCATTTTCTAAAGAGGGGTCATCTGATATGTAACCAAGACCTTGAGTTGTCGTTTTACTAACACCCTAAATCATTGAAGCTTGCTTGCTTCGAGTTATACTCTCTGCAAGAAACTTTTGAAATGCATATTCATAATCATTTGATTTACACCTAGGATTGCCTTTAGCTTCAAAGCTTTCAGGTTGAGAGCTCTCAGCTTCTAGTTGTTGACACATTACCAGACGCTGACTATCCACCAGACGCTGTTTCTCAGTTTTCAACTTCTAGTTCTCTTCATTGAGCTTTGAGTTTTCATTTTTCAAAACTTGAAATTCTTGGGATAATTTTGAAAATTTCTTTTTCAAAGCTTTATACTCCGTGGAGAGAGTGGTAGAGTCCTTAAGAAGATCATCAAATGCAAGTTGAAGTTCAGAATAAGAATCATATATTATTACCTCTTCAACTTCTTCTTCTGAGTCTAGATCAGTATTTGCCATAAGGGCAAGATTGCCTTCTTCTTCATTATCTTCCTCAGAGGAGGATAAATCCAAATCTTCCCATGTGGCCATGAGACTCTTCTTATTTCCCTTGAAGGAACTTCTTGTGGGCTTCTCCTTAAGATTAGGACATTTGGACTTGAAGTGTCCAGGCTTCTTACATTCATAGCAAACGACTTGGCTTTTGTCTTTGCTTTCTTTCTTGTCCTTGACATCTTTCTTTTCGAATTTTCTCTTGAAGTTTCTTTTCTTCCACATTCTTTGAATCTTCTTAGATATGAACACAAGCTCATCATCTGACCCATCAAGGTCTCCTTCTACAGCTTCATTTTCTGATTCTTCTTCAGCCTGAAGGGCTTTAGAAGTACTGGATTTATGTTTGTTGGCTTTCAAAGCAATAGACTTGCTTTTCTTCGCAGGTTCTTCTTCATTCAGCTCAAGTTTATGAGCTTTCAAAGAACTTAAGAGATCTTCAAGTCTTAAGACATTTAAATCTTTTGCTTCTTGAATAGCAGTGACTTTGGGTCTCCACTGCTTGGTCAAACTTCTCAGGATCTTTCTTACATGGTCAGGTGTGGTATAACTTTTTCCAAAGGCTTGTAACCCATGAACAAGTGTTTGGAACCTTCCAAACATAGATTCAATATTTTCACCATCTTCCATTTTAAACAACTCATATTGGCGAATCAAGTTTCTCTTACTTGGGCAGAGCCCTCATAAGACAAAACAAGAGAATCCCAAATTTCTTTGGCAATATCAAATTTACCACATTTATCATATTCTTTTTCTGACACGGCACAGATAAGAATGAATCTGGCTTTTTGATTGATTTGATATCTCTTTTTCTGCTCATCATTCTAGTTTTCTCTGGCTATTGCAACACCAGCAGCATTAGTGGGAAGAATGTAACCACTTTCAACAATATCCCATAACTCAAGTTGTTGTGTCTCAAAGAAAGCTTTTATCTTATTTTTTCAGTAGTCAAATTTTTCTCCAATAAATAGAGGAGGACGGTTCATGTGACCACCTTCTGCAGATATGCTCACAGTATAGGATCTTTTCTCTTAGCACTGTTAAGTGCTCAACCAAGAGGCCGAGCTCTGGTACCAACTGAACGTGAACACAAGAAGAGGGTTGAATTGTGTTGAAAACTTTTCGCAAACTTTAAGTTAGAAACACTTTTGAACACTTGATTTTAAATCTGTTTGTTATCGGATGCTGGAATATGACCAGACGCTGGAAATACAGTTTATGAGAACTTGTTTTTCTTTGCAAGATAAGAATAAATGTAAATCAGTAAAGCAAGAGACACAATGATTTATACTAGTTCACCACCAACCTGGTAGCTACATCTAGTCCCTTCGTTCCTGAAGGATTTTCCACTATAATCAACTGATTACAAATTTTCTTAAGAGTATTCTACTGTCACAAACTTGACAATACTCTTAGCTTCTCAAAATGACTCAGTACGTTCGAGCTTTTGAGGAATCAAGCCTTAACTACGCAATACAATTTTCACAAAGTATTTTTTAATACAATCAAATAACTCTCACAGAGAGGATGAAAAGATTAAGCTAAAAAACAAATAGCTTTCTAAAAGAAAGATAATCAGACGATGAGGTTCAGTTCTTGGTGTCCAAAAACTTTGTACAAAACTTGATTGCTCACTTAAGAATAGCTCTTTCAGAATTTAGTTTCTAGCTCTCTTCTTCAATGAATACCTTGGGGTATTTATAGGAGGCCTTGAGGGCATTACCGTTGCAGTAAATTTCAGTTTCGTATCATTGAGTGAGGTAATTTGACATGCTGTCCTTTTCTTCCTTTCCAGAGAATTATCAGAATAGTACACAATGTCGTTTTTGTACTATCTGCTTTTCACAATTGCCTTGTACGATTTTTGTCTTATACTAAAGGTGTCACCTTTGATACCTCGTACATCAAAATGAGCGCACAAAATCAAATTCGAAATCCGTTCCAAAATAGCTGAGGTAAAAGAGCACAAACGTGACCATCACGTGATTCATTAACAAACCAGATGTTCGCTCAGAATAATGGACAGACGCTCGCAGCAATTGAGTAATCCACATGTCAAAAGATAACACTACCGGACGCTTGCTTTAGACAAGACGCCGTAGTGAACCGGATGCAGACACACATGGAATGTATTCAAACTCTTGTGAATTTCTTGTTCTTGCTTGAGTGAGTTATAAAACATGAGTGATTTTAATACCTGCACACTCCAAGACTTATCAGAAGATAAATTTTTCACTTGCAAATACTTTGTTATCATCAAAATTAATGAGGGTCTAAACTTCTCAATCATTTAGGTTCCAACAGGAAGTCGTAGTTACTTTCTGGATCCATGGGACCCACCACGAGATCACCCTGGTCGAGTTAAACATCGGACTAGGATTTGAGATGGCGGAGTCAATTCAGACGTCGGAGTATTTGGAGGCCCTTCTGGAGATCCTGGAAGGATGGTAGGATTCAGAGAGTTGGAGAACTCTCACTAGGGATCACCACTACATTCCCAGCCGCGCCAAGGCCAGCAGGATCAGAGACCCAGCTATGCGGACAGAGCACAGATGGATTTCCTATTCCATAAACGGGATAGCCTTGAGCGACGGCACGGTCACGAGACCAGATCTTTTTCTACTATGGGTGATGACACAGGGACGCCGTTGGGACACCAGGATGTTTTTCTTGCGGATGTGCACCCAATTGGGCATTCATCTTCAGATTCAGAACACCGAGCACATTGTCTTGTGTTCTTTCATCTCCCGTCTGGCACATCACCTCGGAGTTCGCATCGGAGCTGGGGCCACGATAATTGAGATAGAGCCCATTGGACTTCAGACCCTCCTTAACATTGGTGTTCTGTGGAGATTGGGGCACGGGGGCTATGAGGTCATCCGACTGGAGCAGCAGCAGGACGAGGCTGCAGATTTTGTCCCACTTGCAGAGGAGCATCCACGACCACCACCGCCACAGCCTCAGCCAGCAGCACAGGGTCACTCCTATGGGGATGTCATGATGCATCTCGACGAGATGCAGTCCAGCTTTGTCGAGCATAGGACCCATGTGGATCATCAGCTGGCACTCATTTTAGAGCACTTACAGCACATCCAGCCTTTCCCTCCTACAGAGTGATGCGAGACTACATCTTATTTTTCTCTTTTAGTACTTAGGCTTTGCTTTTGTATTAAAAAGAGATGTACATATTTTTGGGTACACTCGCAGGATACATTTTATTTTATTGCTTTTACATTTCTGTTTTGTTATTTTATTTTATTGTTATTTCTTTTTATTATTGTTTCTAAACTTTTGAGTTTCGTGTTGCACAGTTCTTCCGCCACTTACCAGCTCCATCGGTATTGCGATAAGGAAACAACATATTTTGCCAATATCCCCATCCAATTTGCTCGTGATATTTTTCAGAGGGGAGTCTCTTTCCACGTTCTTTTACAGTACTTATTTTCTTTTGTTTTATCTTTTGTGCTTGCTTTAACTTAGTCGCAGTGGGGACACTGCTAGAAATAAGTGTGGGGAGGGAATTTTAAATTATGCTTATTACTTGGATGTGCTTATAACTACTTATAATTATAGAAAAACTTCAAATTTATGCTGATTTAGGGGCTATACAAAAATTTTTCTTTATGACAACTTATGATTGAATCAATTCATTGTTAATAATTGGATTCTGCTGAAAATTAGCATTGAAGTTCTGTGAATTCTGACTTTCTGTGTAAGCTATTAAATGTGAGTTTTGAGCCTGAAATAAGAGGCCACATCATGCTTTTGCCTCTTTTCTTTGTTGAGTGATATTTTTTTGTGAATGTGCATTCTAGAACTTGTCCTGAGACCATTATGAAGCGAATATGAATCTATTTACATGTGAATTTGGAAAAGGCAATTTTTAGGAATTCTTCAGGCCACTACCAGTTTGAATACATTATACCACTAGTTGCTCACTTTTGTGCCTAAATGCATTCTATTAAATTTCTTTGGTACCCTCCTTGTTACTATTGATTATTTTCTGTGAAGGCAAGCTTAGAATACATTTTTAGTTAAGTGCAATTAGTGGCAAAATCAAAAGAATAATGTTTTGAATCCCTTTTATATGTTTACAAAAAAGGGAAGGCTTAGCAATTTATTTCCCCTCCTAGTTCTCAAAAATGATTGATTGCTGTATAAATGCATGAAGGGAGGAAAAAAAAGAGCATTGGAAAGAAAAGAAAAATTAGTCATCATGCTCTTGCCTTCATAATTTGCAAAGAAAAAAAAATAAAGTTATAATATTGATTGAACAAAATTTGGGATTCTTGCCTGCTCTTGAAAGTAAAAAAAAAAAGAATTAGGTTGCTTGTTTTGGTTGATTTGTTTCTGACCCTTTGCATGATCTTTTCTTTCTTTTATCATACCAAACATTACTACCTTGGCCTCATTACAACTAATGAAAGACCCTCATTCCTCTTTTGCAAGTCTTATAGATTCTAATAGTAGAGTTTTTGGTCAATATACAAGCCTATGGTAATGCTACTTCATTTGAAAATTCTGAGTGTTAATGACTATACCTACAAACACTTTGAGATTGGTGAGAGTGTAACTTGAAAAACACAGGTTATTAGTTTACTTGAACTTACACCTCTAATTGGGCAACCTATTTATTGGCATGTTTTATGATATCATGTTGTTGTCTTACTTATATTTTTGCCCCTATTCAATGGAAATAGTTTTTCTTACTATAGTTAATCAAGTAGTTTGCTTGAGGGCAAGCAAAGCTCAAGCGTGGGGATGTGTTAACAAACCAAATTGTCTACTTTTATAGGGTATTTTTAGTATCTAAATATACCATTTTGCACTAATTTAAGCATAAAGGTACACATTTTTGTCTTATTATGCAGAAATATCATGAAGACACCACTCGGAGCAAAAGATTCGAAAAAGGACCAAAAACTGGCTAGTTTTGGAGAGTTTTAGCACTACTGAACAAGCGGTACGGCCTGACCTACAAGTGGTACGGCCGTATCTACAGCAGAACTTCAGTAAGGGTGTACCCCCTCAGTCTGTACCACCTGACGCCGATAAAATAGTCCAGTATGGTCGTGCCAAAGGCAGTACGGCCGTACACAAGTGATGTCAGGGCTGCAGCACGCATGGGTACGGTCCAGCATCATCAACGAAGCTCGGTACGACCGTGTATACATGCAGTACGGTCGTACCCCATCTCAGAATAGTGCAAATTTGATGCCAGATGACCTAGCTCGCAGCCTAATCTATAAATAAGGGCTCTTAACCTTTTCTAAAGACCTTTTGACGAATTCTCAAGTCAAGAGTCCCCAATTGAGATTTCATATCAATTCCTTGCCCTCTTCCATTGATTTACGTGTATTCCTTGGAGCTTGGTGCCATCCCGAATCGCTACCGGGGCTTGTGAGGACGCGAAAAACGTGCTTAAGGACCGTCATCATACCCGAAGGGTGTCCCGGTTTAAATTTATTCTCTTGTTATGGATTGTTTTGATTTTGTATCTAAGTTTATGTTATTATCATCGATAATGAGTAGCTAAACCCATCAGTAGGGGTGACGGGGAATCCTTTACAATACTCTTGATGCTTTGTCTATTTAATTGTATGAGTTTCTATTAAATCTTTGAGTATTTTATTCCTATTGTGCCTAATCCCATAAGGCCTGATTAACCTTTATCTAGTTGGCTTACCCCCTACAGCAGAACTTCAGTAAGGGCGTACTCCCTCAGTCTGTACCACCTGACGCTGATAAAACAATTCAGTACGGCCATGCCAAAAGCAGTATGGCCGTACACAAGTAATGTCAGGATTACAGCATGCATGGGTACAGTCCAGCGTCATCAACAAAGCTCGGTATGGTCGTGTATATATGCGGTATGGCCGTACCCCGTCTCAGAATAGTGCAGATTTGAAGCCAGATGACCTAATTCGCAGCCTAATCTATAAATAGGGGCTCTTAACCTTTTCTAAAGACATTTTGACGAATTCTCAAGTCAAGAGTCCCCAATTGAGATTTCATATCAATTCCTTGCCCTCTTCCATTGATTTGCTTGTATTCCTTGGAGCTTGGTGCCATCCCGAATCGCTACCGGAGCTTGTGAGGACGCGAAGAACGTGCTTAAAGACCGTCATCATACCGAAAGGGTGTACAACAACAACAACAACAACAAAGCCTTTTCCCACTAGGTGGGGTCGGCTACATGGATCAAACGACGCCATAGTGGTCTATCATGAATCATATCAATAGTGAAGCCATTCACTTCAAAGTCCTTCTTGATAGTTTCACTTATAGTTTTCCGTGGTCTTCCTCTTCCTCTAGCAACTGGGTTGACCTCCATCTGATCAACTCTCCTTACTGCTGAATCTATCGGTCTCCTCCAAACATGCCCAAACCACCTCAACCGAGATTCAACCATCTTTTCCACAATAGGTGCCACCCCTACTCCTTCTCTGATACTATCATACCGAAAGGGTGTCCCGGTTTAAATTTATTCTCTTGTTATGGATTGTTTTGATTTTGTATCTAAGTTTATGTTATTATCATCGATAATGAGTAGTTAAACCCATCACTAGGGGTGATGGGGGGTCTTTTACAATACTCTTGATGCTTTGTCTATTTAATTGTATGAGTTTCTATTAAATGTTTCATTATTTTATTCCTATTGTACTTAATCCCATAAGGCCTGATCAATCTTTATCTAGTTGGCTTAATTGTGGTAATAGGATCATGATTAGTTAATGGAACCATAGGATAAAAGAACTCACTTTATACGCCAGATAGGTTAGAGCTTGTTTCTAATCAGTTATTAGATTAACAAACCCACCTGTGCTTAATGCTATTTTCTTTAATTACCTTCCACGACCAAACGGAGTAATTAGTTAGGAGGAAGGCTATTGCAAGCTAGGTAGCCCTTAGTATTTTTGAGTGGGTGGTTAGTGCTCTTTCATTATAGACAACTCATATCAATTGTTTAGTGAACTTAAGAGTAGAGTATTGGTGAACCCGATTCCCCTAGGCTTCCCATAACATAGTTAAACAATTCTCGTATTCAGTTTATTTACTGCTTTAATTCCGATAACTTTCATTACTTGCATAATTATAACTTTTGCTCGCCTAGTAGAATAGAATCCTATTTAGTCATTAGTACTCGCTCATTCTCTATGGGTTCGACATTCGGAGTCCTCATTATACTCTACTTTTATTACGAGTTACGATCAGGTGCACTTGCTTGAGCCGCAACAGCTCACTACTGCACCGGTTCTGATTATCCTTAATCCGACCTTAGGATTCGAAGTTTATAGTGATGCTTCCACGAAAGGATTGGGTTGTGTTCTAATGAAAAATAGGCAACATGTGGCCTATGCATCAAGATAATTAAAATCCCATGAGGAAAACTATCTCACTCATGATCTAGAGCTTGTAGCAATAGTCTTTGCCTTAAAAATCTGGAGACACTATTTATATGGTGCCCGATTTGAGATATTCAGTGACCATAAAAGTCTGAGATACATTTTTTATAAAAAAGAACTGAATATGAGGCAAAGGAGATGGGTAAAATTTCTTACGGATTATGATTTTGAGTTTAAGTACCATCTGGGCAAGGGAATATTGTCGCCGATGCTTTAGATAGGAAATCTCTTCATATCTCTTCAATGATGGTTAAAGAAATGGAATTGATAGAGTCCTTTAGGGATTTGAATTTGGAAATGTTCTCACGAGGGGATAGCCTATTGTTGAGTCACTTGGGGATCAATTGTGATCTTAGGAACCAAATTAGGCAGGCTTAAGTTTTAGATGAGGAATTGCAAACTAGGAAATACCATCCCGGATTCTCCGAAGCCAATGATGGTCCTATCCTTTTTCATCAAAGGATATGTATTCTTAGGGATCACTACAACACAAAACGAAATAGATATCGCTTATTTTTTGCCTTTGCTAGCGCTTAAAAGCGCTACCTATTCAGCCGCTAGTGATCAGGGCTCTTAAAGACAGCATTTTAAAAGCTAATGAAAACAAGAATTGTTAGCGCTTCCTTGAAAAAGCGCTAGCTATTGTTGATAATAACTAGCGCTTTTTTAAGGAAGCGCTATCTACACCTTTAATAATAGATAGCGCTTTCTTGAAAAAGCGCTAGCTATTATCAATAATAGCTAGCGCCTTTTCAAGGAAGTGCTAACGATTCTCTTTTTTTTCTTTTTTTCTTTTTACAGTTGCAGTATTTTACAATGATGCAAACTAAAATAAACTATACAACAATGCCAACCAACAATACAACAAATAATGCCAACCAAAATTAATGTCTCACATGGGCCAACAACATACATCTAACTAATAATATAATAATGTGTATACACAATGATCATATATTTAAAACAAACTTCTTAGCCACATATTTGCACCACTCTTCCTTGAATTAAGCAATTTGAACATCAGAATATGAATCCTATTTACATTCAGGAATATACTGCGAAATGATAAATAAATCACATTAAAGTTTAAGTACGCAAATGGTCAAATGAAAGAGTAAGTATTTTAAGAACATAAATTACATACCTTCTTTGGGATTTGCATTTGGTTATATAACAACAATATCCTTCATAAACTTCATAATATAATAGCCACAATCATTGGAGTTTGGTTGGCGGGGGCACTAAAAAACTGAAAATATTTGAAATAAATAATTTTAATTTTTTAAACTAAATAATTGCATAACAATTTTGACAATACCTCTATAGGAATCCACTTAGTCGTTGTCTTGGATGATTTAGAAAATCGGGACTTGTGTAGTGTCCGATGTCCTTGATGAATTGCCAAAGCCCTAGGTCATAATAACACATAATTAGATATATTAATTAGTGCATAAATTTTCAACCTCAATTTCACATTCAGAACTCGTTCCAATACATGCATATATATACTTACCGATTGAATGTATCCGTCATTTCTTTGCAATTGCTCAAAGGAGTACGCAAAGAACACAAATAGTACACCGTGTCTTCCCGGGGATTGATCGCTAACAATACCCAATAGGCCCTAAAAGAATGTTGAATAAGGAAATCCTAATTAGCAGGTAATCACATTTCACAAAATTTAGTATCATTATATGTGTGTGTATATATATATATGATTAAATTAAATAAATGACTCACCCTAGGTTATGGACCTGAGACACAAAATTATTATTTTCAAAGTCAACACCAGAGCATTATGTGATCAACTTAACCATATTTTGATGCCCTGAGTTCCTCATAGCCTCACACCTTAAAGAACATGTTCTTAGAGTGTCAAGAACTTTTACTGCAGTAATATTTCCCTAACTTAGATGGCCTCCATATAGACCTTTATGTGTGTTTTTTCCATTGCTCTATTTTTGCTAGACTACCTCTGCAGTTTGTGCTGGAGTATCAGACATTAGTTTTATATAACAAAGGATAATAGGAAATTTGTAAAGAAAAATTAATGGGATTGAATGCTTTTATGCTATTATTGGAAGCTTTTTGACTTTTTTGTTTTGGCATTTATATTCAAGAATTTTTACACTAATGACCTTAAAAAATGTATATACACGACATGCATTAGTAACCTCTTCAAGATTGTTATAATCACTAGCAATGTTTTAAGTGCTTCTTGATAACATCTTCAACCTTTCGTTTAATTTTGCATGTGGTAGCGACAAGGTTCCTTCTTTTTCTCGAGTTTAAGTATGACTATTTTTTCCATTACAATTGATCCAACTTGGCTTCTTATAATATAAGCCCAAGGCACTTCACCAATCCGATTAGAATTTTCGCTTGCAACATCCTTTTTAGTAAAGGGAGGAGATAGTTGAATTAACTAATTTTAATCTTATTCATCATCTCTATGTAATAATTTTTTCTACATTATGTTCTTTCATAACTCATAGAGCTTATTCATCTGTTCCCTCATTTTTCTAGTTTCTTATTTGGGAGTTAGCCTTGAACCACAGATACATTACACATACAAAATAAAAAAAGAAACTGTTTATGTCCTGAGGTAATAACTTCTAACATTTAAAGCTTAGATTGGATTATTTCTTGCGGATTAAAAAAAAAGTCACAAACATTGTTGATTAAAAAGTCACTCTTTGGGCATCATTAGTTTCTAAATCATTTATCTTACCATTTCATGATTTTGATGTGGCAGAGGCCAAAATTTATACCGGTAGGAGTTTTCCCAGCATGAGAAACTAAACATACTCATGCCTGTTGTTGATGGCCTATATTAAAAAAGAGCCTTCTCTATTTTCTTGCAAGACAAAATGTGAAGAGGAAAGGTAGGATATTTGTTCTATCACGACCTGACACACACAAGGGAGGACTTGCGGTGCATTTTTTCGGGGTAGTAGTTACTGATCACCAGTACCAGTTGACTTAACCATTTGTTTCTCCATGATCCATCTTCATGGTGGAATTTTGTTTTCTTCTTATCCTTTGGTTTAGAAGTGTTTTATGTTGTTTAGTTGTGAACTAAATCTACTTTCTTTTTCCACAGAATTCATTCACGTCTTCTTTCTCCTTTGAAAGAGAAACTTTTCATTGCATACTACTACAACTGGTAATATAAAGATTTGAGATTTGGCTGAGAGATATATATAACACCATCTCAAGCTTCCTTGCATAAGGTGAAAAGAGAACCTGACAACTAGCAGTTAGTGGTATTCCCTATGTCGACAGGATGCATTGGAATTTTCTTTGTATTCATTTTACATGCCCTGTTAAATGAGTCTTATTTTATACTGAACTGAACAAATGAGCAATTAAATGACAATAATAACACTACATGTCAACCATCAATTGTAGGGTATATGTTATTGATGTAAGTAACTTGGTTATGTATTACAAAGAGGACGCCTAATGAAAATAAAAACACTTCCCCCCTTTCCGATGTTTTTTTTTTGTCAGACGCCCTTTCCGATGTGAAAGTGCAAAAATAACAATAATGATTATCATAATCAAGTAAAAGTTTCAACCTGTGTATTATGCCTAATTGTGCATTTTAACCATTTTTTAACAGCAAAAGAATATTATATAAATAAAATAGAATTGCTTAAGGGATACTCCAACCCATCATACCGAGGACATAAGGGCACTCTAACCAGTTTTCTCTAGCGCAAAGCACACAAAGCAAGCACCCATAAAACAACCGCCTTCGTTACCTAAAATGGTGATTGCTACCTACTCAAACAGCAAATAGGGTTTGAAAACCTGATAATACAAAAAAAATGCAATTAATATGGTATATCATTTTATAGACATATTCACGAATCTAAAACATGCTATACGTGCATCACACTAATCAACACACTTTGTGATCGTTGATCCAAATAAATTATTTTTTTAACAAAATCTTAAAATTAGCATAATCCCCGTGCATGGCACGGGTCAATATGCTAGTTTGTTAAATATGAAAACACATTATCTCATTTTTAAACACATTGTGCGGAACAAAACCGATTTATTTTCATTTTTAATCTCATTTTTAAAAAATTACAAATATTTTATATTTCCTTATTTTGACAAAAATATTTTATCTTTTTCAACCCATTTGACTGGTGATTATCTAATCTTTTTACTTTCCGACTTTAAATATGATTTGTCTAAAAACAAATTAATAATTAATAATATTTTATAATTAATAAATTAAAATCTGTATGTAAATTAATAATTAACTTATTAAATTTTTACACATTTGCATGGTGTTAACATGATTTTTTTTTTTGTAATATGGTGTTAACATGATTTATTTTATTATTTGAATTTTCGTGTATTAGAAATATGATGAAGGTACACTTAATTGTGTGAAGAACCAATTTTTGAAATGCAATCATTAATAAATAAAATGCATTAATTGTCTGACAAGTCATATTTTTTAGACAATGCTTGACAAATTGCAAAAGTAAGGGGATGGGTAGCTCAACTAGTTTGAGCTAAGGGTATGAAGGAGTTAAAGGTGCGGAGTTCAAATCCTGTCGAAGGAGAAAAAAAACTAATCTAGCATGCTAATATTTGCCTATAAAAAAATTGCAAAAGTAATTGACACGCGTAAGTGAGTTAATAGTGATTTGTGTGAAATGAATTCGAATGCAGCATTACTGTTCATTTTTATGGTACTATTTCAATTTGATAAGCATGATATGCATTTTTAATTTCGATTGTTTTAATATTGTATCACTGGTTTTAAAAACTGCTTTCAGTTTTTTAACATCCCTTGAAGACTATGTTTATCTTCCAAATGAGAGAAGGAAAAAAAAATTCTCTGGATCACGAGATATGGTACAACTCGAATAGTATAGCAGGTTATATCATCCGTTCATCATTGATAATCATCAAGAAAAACAATAGTACATATTGCCTTTAATTAATTTATTACTAGTCAAAAATATTCCTAGCAATTGTACCTACAATGACAATTGACATACATTGGATCTCCTATGGTCCAACAGAATCCAGTAGTTCCCTTGCCAGGATACTTTTTAACACAATCCTTAACACATTTGGCGGCATTGCAGCCTTTGAAAATCTCACCGATACCTACTTCACATACTTTGCCAGTGACAGTCTCAACCATCAGAGCACCTATATACATCACAAAAATCATGCAACAACGTTAACATATCATCAAAAAATAAAAAATTATAATATAGGGTTATATATGTTTTTAGCCCCTATAAAATTAGGGTTTTTCAAGTTTAGTCGCAAAAAAAAAATTATTCACTTTTAGTTCATATTTTAAAAACTTTTTTCAAAAAATGGGTGTTTTTAGTCCCTCTAGGGACTAAAAAAATAGTTCATATAAAAGAAAAATAAGGAACTAAAAACACATTTAACCCTTTAATATATTTGGATTTGAATTAGTTAGTCACTTTCTTTTTGGAAATTGGGTTTCTCTAATGAGGTGTCAAAGACTAATATTCCTTAAAAGTACTGAAATATATTTAAGGGTTGACCTCTCCAATCATATATACTCAACCATACACAAGACATGAGATTGAGTTCAAATAAAAAATAATAAGTTATAACATAACACTACTACCCTTAAAATATATTGTGTACAAAACCTGATATAGACAAGAGGAGGAGAGTGGCATATAGTGAACAGAACTTGGCCATGTTTGTTGTAGGTAGATTGCTTTGGTATATTGATTCCTATGTAGAAAGCTGTTGACGGTGGAGAAGCCTGTAGGGTTGGGTGTATATATAATAATCATTCATGCGCGTGTATAACGGTAATAATAATTCTGCACGCGCGCTGCCTTCAAAAATCAATTAATTCTGCATGCTTAAAATGTTTTATTGATTGATAATAATATCAATCAATATTTAATACCTTACTAATTTTAAAAGCTGTGTTTTTCAATTCTTTTAATTCATTAATCAGTGTCTTTTTTTTTTTTTTGAACAAAATCGGTACCTTGAATACAACGGGAATAGCAGTTTCCTACTTCTGACAATAATAATAATAATAATAACAATAATAATAATAATAATAATAAAATGTGTACTCAATAATGTGGTCAATATTTTATACTACATAAGGACGTTTGAAATACCAATTTTTTTTTTTGACTAAATTAAAATTTATTAGATATTTGATTTTTAAGTAAAATATTTTCATTTGGAAGGTTATAAAATTGAAGTTTGATTTGATTCTAAAATTATTACGGTCTTGCTTACTTTTTTTGAAAATATACGCATAGATGATTGGATTTGAAAATATACCAAAAATTTTTTTCAAAAAAAAAAAATGATTCGATTTTTTTTTTTTGCTTGAGATGTGTTCTCCAGATATGATTGGATTTATACTGTTTGAATGTTCCAAATCAGCAATTATCGGTGACAGACAAGACATTTACGACTAAATGATTCAGGAGATGAGGAAATGTCAACTGATGGAATAATTATGGGAGGCAAAAAACGAATCAGAAGCGAAACTCCTGGTCAGCCATTTAATGTTGATACGAAGAGCAATTATGGGGAGGTACTCGGTGCTTCTAGTAATTCATGCACCACAAATGTTAAGCACACCCCCAGTTTTACTACAAACATCCCCTCTCCATTGGTGACAGATCCAACTCCCGCCAGGGAACAGAACAACAATGATGCGGAGCATTTTTTAAAGGTGGGTCCTAGGTGCCAAGCCCACCAGGACCGATGATCGTCTTAAGTTAGAACTGTCGGGTTTGGGTCACTCGAATGCAGTTCCTTCGTTGAGAGACCTAGTCCGGAGCCATAAACCAGATATTAATTTCCTTTGCGGAAATTTGTGTCGTGAAAATAGGATTGAGGAGATCAGGAGAGTTTTGGGGTTTGAGGCTTGTTTTGCAGTTGACAGACAAGGTAGGAATGGTAGTCTAGCTATTCTGTAGAGGCAAGATAGAGTTTGTGAGGTTCTCAATTACTCACAGAAATTTATTAACGTTGTTATTAAAGAAGACATGAGCCAACCATGGAGACTTCCAGGTTTAAACGGTGTTGCTAATAGAGGTCGTAGGCGATAATCATGGAATATACTTAGATCATTGGCCTCTTAATCCACTCTTCCGTGGTGCATTGTGGGAGATTTTAACGATCTATTGTCACATGGAGAAAAGAGAGGTAATGCGGATCTCCCTCAGTGGTTGTTAAATGGGTTCAGAGCTACAGTTCATGAAAGTGGACTCATTAATTTGCCTCTACATGGACATCCTTATACATGGTGGAAGAGTCTGGGGACAGATAATGCTATTAAAGAATATCTTGATCAAGCCATGGCAACTAAACATTGGTTAGATTTGTTTATCATTGCATCCTGAGTAACATCGTTGCAGCATCTTTAGATCATTCCCCTCTTCTATTGGCAACCGAGGATCACTATTTTGTTTACAGGTGGAGGCAATTTACATTTGAAAAGTCGTGGCTAGTGGAGCCTCAGTTGGAGCATGTGGTTCATGATTGTTGGCAGAAGGGAGGTGGTGAGCCAATTCTAGTGAAGTTAATGTTATGCACTGAAGAACTAGACTCATGGGGACGTGCCCTTTAAGAAAATATGGAGATGCAATTGATAATTGCAAGCGATGCATTGAAGAGATTCGTAGTTTGAACTCATTGGAGGCAGGTTTGGAATTAAACTCTTTACGAGAAAAGTTGTCCCTTTTGTTAATGCATGAGGAAGCTTTTTGGAGGCAGAGAGCAAAGGCATTTTGGATGCGCGATGGTGATATGAACTCAAAGTTTTTTCATGCAGTCGCGACAACCAAGAAGAAAAGCAATAAAAATGCCAAACTGTTTAGAGATGATGGCACCATGGTGGGATACACAAGTAGACCTTTGTGAGTTGCCTATGACTATTTTTGGGGCTTGTTTAGCGCTTCCCAGGTTGATTATGTACCAGTGGCAGTACTGGTGGGCCGTAAATTGGATGATGTTGATAATAATATGCTTTTAGCCCCCTTTCAAATTGATGAGTTTAAGGATGTTGTGTTTCAAATGCACTCTAATAAGGTCCTTGGGCCGAATGGTTTGAATCTATCTTTTTAGAAGAGATTATGGGCTTTGTGTGGCAATGATATTTTTCAGGCTTGTCAACGGTACTAGCTTCAAGACGGAGCTTTTCCTAGCTCTTTGGGTGAGACAAATATAGTCCTTATTCCAAAGTGTGACTCCCCTACATCTATGCTTGATTTGAGACTAATATCTCTTTGCAATGTTATTTATAAAATTCTTGCAAAAACTCTTAGTAATAGATTGCAGCAGGTTCTCCCTAAATGCATTTCAGAAGAGCAGTCAGGCTTTGTGGCGGGAAGATCAGTCATTGATAATATCCTAATCGCTTCTGAAGTCATTCATTATTTAAAGTGCAAGACTAAGGGGAAGAAAGGCGAGGCAGCCCTAAAAATCGATATCAGTATAGGGTTTGTACCTCAATGGATTAAGTGAATGAAGATGTGTGTTACCTCAGTTAATTATTCTATTCTTATTAATGATGAGCGAATCCCTAGCAGAGGTCGTAGACAGGGTGATCCTATATCTCCTTATCTATTTATTATTTGTGCAGAGGGCCCAACTGCTTTGTTAAAGAATGTGGAGAGGCGAGGTGAGATTCATGGTGTCCAGGTTTGTCGAAGAGCCCCACTATAGGTCATTTGTTGTTTGCAGATGTATCACCCTAATCCACTAATGCTATTCTTATTATAAAATAGTATGATTTCAAATGCTTTGTAAAAATAATCAGGTTCTTTTTTCGAAAACTAATTGTTTTGGGAATAAAAAAATTTAAATAATTTTTTTTCAATAAGAACGATGATTATAAATTCTTCCATCAATAAAAATAACTCATACGAAATCCATTTTCGTTAAATTACTATCAATTTGAAACCGCGTTTCATAAAATATTTTCCTTGTTGTGACAACTAAGATAACCTGTTTGGTCCTTTAAAACAAATATATGTAACCTTTTCCAAAAACTAAGCTTTCCAAAGAAATTGCACTTTGAAACTAAACCTTTACAAATCACAATAAAACGTCACACTTTAGTCCAAAATATATCAACAATACTCAATGCGAATAATTATTTAATACAAAGACAATTTACAAATTTGGGACTTTATTTACAAATATCTTTCTAAATATCCAAAATCAACTTAAAATACATCTTCGGTTCTCCAAGCAAATTAACTGAAAAAAAAAGTAAATAGAAGGGAATGAGATAAAAATCTCAGGGAGTGTTCCCGACACGTACGCACCCGACAATTAACAAACAAAACATGCAAGGAGGATGTGTTCATGTAGCAGGCATAATGAAGCTATAAAACAACTTGAGTCATGTAGCACATAAGATAAACCACGTTAAATTCAATAGCAACAAATTTTCATTCATACGGGCACAAGATCTAATACAAGGTAAGCAAGTACAAGGTCAAGTACAACATCTACCCATTTCAAGAACACATAACTCAAACATAAAGCAATTAAGCTTTTGTCATTAGAAATTAAGTTTTCAAAGCAATTTGCCACTCGTCAGCGGACTTGTCATGGCCACACGCGAGTGGACTTGTCACAGAGTATTTGCCACTTACGGTGGACGTGTCATAGAGTAGTTGCCCCTTACGGTGGATTTGTCACAGATTAGTTGCCACTTACGGTGGACTTGTCACAAAGTAATCACAAGGTAACAATTAATTCATTATTACGATGCTAACCTTTAGAAATCATCATGGTTAAATTATATCACACTTAATTCATAGGTACCAAAAGTCCACAATTCATGAACACAACGATTTCAATGAATATATGGCATATTATCATTATCAAGGCATGCTTACACAACCAATCACCAAAGGATTCCACAAGAGTATCAACCAATAATTTATTTCATAAATTTAATCAAGCAACAAGCATCTCATGGTCTCTCGGGACAGACAACACTACATCACAGTCTCACATATCAATCAAATAAGACACCACAATACACTTAGTCTCGCATATTCAATTAAGAATTCATGTAATGTATATTATCCATAAAAAAAACAATCAATCCACCAAGGGTTTAAGCAGAGTATCATCATATCATAGAGAATATATATTTGAACATCCCTTAATCACACAGTCATCAATTATGGTCACACGTAAACTCAATCAGATATCATCAAGAATACAAATACTCATACTATTCAGCTTGTTTCATTGCTCCTACAATGAACAGGCACTCAGACTCACATAACAGCATATAATCACAATTACACAATTGCTCATACAATGGTAACAACACAAAACACATAAGGACACGTTCGGGGTCATGGGGTACCCCAAACAAAGGAAACACTTACCTTTGTTGACTCAGTAATTATCTGCGTCGTTCCACGCCTCCAAGTCATTCAAGCAGCAACATCATAGTTCCCGTTCAACGTTCCCGACTCTCCATTCTCGTTAGTGGTCACAACAAAGACCTCATCGGCGTCGAATCATCACAGGCAATCACAAACAAGCATAAAATAAATAAAATAAACCAATTAAAATACAGTTCAATGCCAATTAAATAATCAAATCATTACATAAAAAAATCGAGTTCGTTCAAGGGCAGACTTGCTCACCCAAAATGCACAGGTGGAACAGGGGTCAATTTTTGAAATGTCTCGGTTTACAATTCTGACTAGACGGGGTGGAAGGATTCTTTGCGATGAGTCCAACACAATTCTCCGTTCGTCAATATGATCACCAGAGTGGTCAGAAATGAGACCTAAAGTGGCGGCTCTTGGCAAAACAGGCACTTCGTCAACTTTGACGTAACGGGCAAAACATGCTTCTTGAAGGTTTCGATGTGAGGAATCCGAAAATGATGTCTGTTTTCCCAACCGGTGATAATGGTGGCTGGAATCGGAGTTATACCAGTTTAGCCATGAAGGTTTGGGTGGTGTTTTCATGGTGATTTTCCATGGGAAAGAGGGGAAGGAAGCTCGTGGAGGAAGGGGAAAGGCCACAATAGGGCTGGCTCAACACGGAGCCTGAAAGGCTGCCGGAAAACTCAAGGCCGAAGCGGCCATGACAGTCCAAAATAGATAAAAACTCGTGGAGGGAGAGAGAGGACGTGGTGGTGGTCCATGGTGGCCACGCCGTGGTGCGCCGTGGTGGTTCAAGGTGGCGCCTGGTAGGCTGCCACCATGGTGTTCATAGGAGAGGGAGAGAGAGTTGAGAGGGTTAGGTTTTCTAAAACTCACGAATAGCGCAGTGATGTGGGAGAAAGTGAATAGTGTCACGTCATGGGGGTGTATTAGCGATTCAGGGTGCAGATAATAATTAAAAGGGGTTGCAGATAGAAAAAGGACGGGTGCACATAGTAAATCAGAAAAAAATCATATTTATATATATTTAAACCTTTTCAACTCCACAAACTTATTTTAATACCTCTTTTACACCAAATAAAATCTCAAAAATACTAATATTTCAAATATTAATATTTTAGAAAAATAAAGTAATAAAATAATATATTACCACTTTTCTAAAATACAAATAAGTGCTAATATTTTCTAAAAATACAAATAAATACCAATTCAACATTTTTCAACAATTCAAACACACATAGGGGAATCAAAATCACTAAATTTACAAATCATAATAATTAATGAAATAAACACATTTTTAAAAATATAAAATGTACGAAAAATGCGGGGTGTTACAGCAGACGACAGTTTTTTATTCTTTAGGGTGAAAGAGAGGGAAGCTTCATCAATGAAGAACATTCTCAGTGCTTATGCTAAAGCTTCGGGGCAATACATTAATATGAAAAAATCTGAGACTTATTTTAGTAGGAATGTGGGGGAGCCTACAAAAAGTCTAGTTACAGATGTCCTTGAAGTTCAGGAGTGTCTTGGCACGGGTAAATATCTAGGCTTGCCTTCTATGATTGGGAGAAGTAAAAAAATAATCTATCTTCAACTACATTAAAGAAAGAGTTTGGTGTAGAATCTCTAGTTGGAGTAGCAAGATGCTATCCCAAGCGGGCTGAGAAGTTCTTATCAAATCAGTGGCACATGCCATCCCTTCTTATTTTATGAGCGTGTTTCTACTTCCCACTTCGCTTGAGGAGGATATTCAACGCATGATGAATTCATTTTGGTGGGGGTCGAATAGAGGTAACTCAAGAGGTATCAATTGGTTTGATTAGTACAAATTGACTATGAGGAAGGAGTGGGGAGGTATCGGCTTTCGTGACCTCTATGGATTTAATCTGGCAATGTTAGGCAAGCAAGGTTGGAAATTCTTAACCAACTGGATGCTACGGTGACAAAAGTTTTGAAAGCTAAATATTTCCCAAGGATGGATTTTTTTAGGGGCCGTAATTGGACAAAACTTAAGTTATACATGGCGTAGCATCTGGTCATCCCGAATTTTGCTAGAGGAAGGACATCGTTGGAAGGTTGGTGATGGTTCTATTATTTCGATTTGGAATACTCCCTGGTTGAGATGTGAAGAAGATCCTCACATTCGCACCCCTATGTCGCAGGACTCTAATGTCTTCACTATACGGAAACTTATACACCCATCTATGGACACTTGGAATGAGCAGGTGATCCAAAACTGGTTTCAATCGAGAGATGTGACTAAAATTCTTAGGATTCCTTTACTTGCTGCCACAAAACCAGATGTGATCATTTGGAGGTTTGATAAGAAAGGGATATACACAATGAAGAGTGCATACACGTATGTATGGAGAGGCTATTCAATAGAGATGAGCTCCAGGTTAAAGGAGAATGGCAAAACCTTTTGGCGCTTGTGGTGCCACCAAAAGTACGCACCTTTACGTCGCGAGTAGGTCAAAATTGTTTGCCGAACAGGAGAACTTGAGAAAGAGGGAGTGGATGGTCCATCGCTATGTGTTTGTTGTGGAAATGGTTGTGAAAATAATTGGCATGTGTTTCTTATTTGCCCAATTTCTTTGCAGAGTCTTTGGCAATAACTTCACTTGCGGCCTATGTGTGACAACCACCCAAAAATTTCAATGGAGCCGTCACCTATGTTTATTAAGGAAAACAATAGGAAAAACCTTTTTCGAAAATAATTAGAAAAAATGGTCTTCAAACCAAATTAAAGGGTTCAGGAGTTGGTTACGCGCAAGGAAGGCATTAACACCCTCACAACGCCCGTTTATAAAATGGTACCCTTTTAATTATTAAAAAAAGGAATGTTTGCCTTAAAGAAATACTCTCTTTATGAAATTTATTTATTTGTTTATTATTGTTTCATAGAAAAGTAAATAAAATACAAACCATTAGAAAAAATTTAATTTCAAAAGTTATATTAACTTATTTATTTTAAAAGGAAAATACGTAAATGAAAAAAAAAATTAGGAACTCCTTGTTTTTTCTTTTATGCCCCTATTTTGCCCTTTTTATATTTTCAGATTATAACTTCTAAGAATATGACAATTGCAGATTCATCCCTGGCTTGGGTTTGGCCCCTTTGGAAGGCCAAACCCTAACCCTAATCCAACTAGGTCATCGCACAGATCAAAGGAAGAACCGAGAAAAATAATCAAGAACAGTATGTGAGAAAAAATGTAAAAATAAAGAAGATGAAGAAAATCAAATCATGCTTTATTACCCCTATTTCATCAATTACAATCCAGTTCCTAGTTCATGGATATACAGAATAAAAACCAAAAATTATATAAGGAAGAGGAAGTGATAACCTGGGTTTGAGCTTTTCCTAGAAAATAAAACAGAAACAAAAGATGGGGATCAAAAGGACCTAGATCTAAATTAAGCGTTTATTTAGGATCTAATTAGCCTCACGGGTTCTTGCTTTCTTTTTCCTTGTCTTTATCTCGTTCGCTTCCTCTTTCTCTGATTTGCCCTTCCTTCTCCTTTTTCTCCAGATTCCCTCCTCCGGGTTCACTCCCCCTTTCTCATGGTTTTGAGGAGCTTTTATAGCCCCTTGACATCCCTCAAAAGAAACGGAAATAAATCAGAATCATAGAAAGGAATAAAAACCTAAAAGAAATATTAAGAAAGAAATGAAATACTCCTTGATTTATGGTGGATCTACACGCTTCTTTCCTTTCTCGAACAGATCTTCAAAGTTCTCATTACTGTGATATGGCTTGGCTATGAGAGATCTACAGGATTAGGTGTGAGATTGAAAAAATAATGGAAGGAAATCACTTGATTGAGATAGATTAGGGGAGGGTTTGACCGTGGCTAGGTTTAAGAGAGTGAGGGAGAGATTATGGTTTGGAGAAGAAAGAGGGATGAAGATGGAATGAAGAGAAGGGGGCGAGAATGGTGGAGAGTCGAAATAGGGAGAGAGTTGGTGCGGCTGGATCAGAAAAATGAGAGGATCGGTGAATGTGTCTCATTTTTAGGGTTAGGTATTGGGTCGCGTAAGGAGTATAGGCTAGAGGAAGCTGGGAGTGCGAGACTAAAACCAGGGGGTGTAGCGAGTAGCAGGGTGCAAGGGAGGCGTGCAGGGGGTGGAAATAAGAGAAAAGGAGTGTGCACAGCAAGATCTGGAGCGCTAGGCTGGAGTTGGGTTGTGTTGGACTGGGCTATCAGCCATTTGACTAATTGCTTTTGGCGCCTCCCATATTTTATTTTGCACACCTCTTTCTTCAAAAATAAATTTCCATTTCTTTTCTTCTTTCTTTCTCTTTCTTTTTTCATTTTTTGCCTTCTTCTTCTTCTTTATTCTAAGACCAAAAACATTTTTATTACTAATTTAAACAAAATAAATAGGGGCTGGACAAAATTGGGGTATGACAGCTGTCCGTCCTTAATTACATTTTACTCGAAGATCTTTGTGCATTCGTTGTAAAAGATAATTAAGGATAGAAGACCCTAATTTTGTCTGAAATAAGTGGTTTGAGACTGCGGGATTGATTCCCGACATTCTCTTACTAAAATTCTTGGGAGATTCCAGGTCTGGTTCCCAGTGAGTTCCCGGTAAAGCATGGCCTCGGCTCCTAGCTCTTACAAAATTGGTGGGAGATTCCGGGTCTGGTTCCTGATGAATTCCCAATAAGGCGTAGGCTCGGTTCCTAGCTCTTACGAAATTTGGTGGGAGATTCCGGGTCTGGTGCCCGGTGAATTCCCGGTAAGGCGTAGGCTCAGTTCCTATCTCTTACGAAATTGGTGGGAGATTCCGGGACTGATTCCCAGTGATATGTTTGTGAATTTGACCCTAACTTTTGTCTAGGTTGCTATTTGCAGGTTTTCAACCTAGCGGGTCGCTCTAGCTTTTGCCTAGACAACCCTTTTGGGTTTTCAGCCTAGCGAGCTTTTTATTTTATACCTCTTTTTTTTTTTTGGTAAAGCAACTGCATTGAAGAGTTTATATGGATTTCCTCTTTCAAGAATCAAGTTTTGAGAAAATGTGAGCAATTTGATTTTGATCAGAATGGACTTTATTAGAGTTGTAACGTGCCAAGGGTTAAGGGTTATGAAATAAAGGATATTTCAGGCCCAAAAAGTATTTAAGGGTTTATGAAAACAAGGATCTTAGTCTAAAGATGCACTTCATTGGTTGCTAGCACACTTGTCTTGTTTTGCTTTTGCATTTTTTATTGACTATTTTTTTTTATCCTTGCAAGCGTCTTGATACGTTGCATTTGTTATTTGCTTGCTTGCTCTTTTTTTTTAACAGACAAAATTGAATGGACTATTGTGCTAGCCTACAATGTATGAGTGATCATTGTTTAGGGTATTTGAAAGAATTTTTTTTAGGCTCAAAAGGGGTAGCAAAGGATATATTTTTTAATTTTTTGGGATAGACAAAAAGGGTCAAACTTCATCTCAAAACCTCATTGCTCAAATTTTCACAAAAATTAATTTTTGGTAAATTGTGCATTTGCTTTACCATTTTTTTTAACTACTCTTTTTTGTTTATCCTGGATTGACTATTAACCAAGAAAGTAAGTTGGGCAATTCAAATTGCATTTACATTGATGAATTTAAAAGATGGGAACATAGTGGGCCCTTTACAAAAGATACCCTAGAGCTTCGAGCAAAGCATAAAACATCTGAAAATTGTCTAAGCAGAGCTATCTTTCTTGAAATTCAACCACTTGGCGTTGATCTGATCTTGCACACTATTCTTTGGAACCCAATGGTTTTCAATTAAGTGGCCCACTGCCCTGGCGTGGTATGCTGTGATGAGCAGCGTTTGTATCTTCTTCCCTCTCTTGACTCGTACTGCGTCGAGGTTGTCAATCCTTCTGCTTATTATCCCTGCTTCCACTCTTTCTCCGACAACGATTAGGTCTGAGAAGCTTGAAGAGATATTTCCCATAATCATATCATAGAAGGGTTGCTGAAGTGTGTCAATGAACGTTGTAACCATCTCTTTAACCTCCACCTGGCCTGCAACACCTCTATATCTTAAGGCATACTCTTTGAAGTTTTCATTGCCCCCTTTCACCACAGTTTGCAACTGGGAGCGGTCAGGAGCCATGCTCATATTGTAGCTATATTGCTTGAGAAAAACATTAGCCAAGTCCTTCCATGAGCTGATCTTGCCCCGCTCTAACTGCATATACCAGCATAGGGATACCCCGGTAAGACTCTCTTAGAAAAAGTGGATTATGAGCTTATCATTATTGGAGCAGGAAACCATCTTCCGGCAGTACATGATGAGGTGGCCTTTTGGCAAGTTAACCCCTCATATTTGGTAAACTCGGGGACTTTGAATTTTGAAGGAATCACCACGTCAGGGACTGAGCATACATTTGAAGCTTGGAACCCAATGTGATTTGCCCCTTCAATTACTTTCAGTCTCTCTTCCATAATTTGGAAACCTTCCTTAGCTTCGGCACACTTTTGGGAAGTCATGACAACGGATTCTGCCCCTGACGAACCAGTGGGAGTCTCTTGACGTTCATTGTTGTTGATGAGAGGATCCACTTTAGGATTCAACTTTGCATCCAAGCTTAGCAAGAGGTCAAATGCCTATATGTTCCTTTATTTGACCGAGCTCCTCTCTCATTACTCTTTGATTCTGTTGCAACGCGTCCATGAGTCTAGCTTTGGCTCGAGTCCAGTAGGGGTGTAGGGAAAACTTGGTTATAACTATTTTTTGATATGAAAAAAACATGAGTTATGTTATGAAGATGTCGTGGTTATGCGTGCTACGAATGCTTTTTTTGTATTTTTTTATGCAAAAGAATATGATGGAAAAATAAACATTCTTTTGAGTATTTTCATATTTATATATTTGTATTTTGCAAAAATGAAATGAATGCGATGAGAAAATGAAAATATTCTTTTGTTATTTTTTTTTGAAAACTTTATTTTTTTTAATTTTTGTAACATGGAAAAAGAATGATGTGATGCAGAGAAAATATTTTTTGAAACTATATTTTATTTTTTTGCAGGAAATAATAATAAATGATATTTTTAGAAAAAATAACATTTATTATCTTTCACAATTTTTGAAAAATGAAGGGAAAATAAAAGGATGAAGGAAAAAGCGGATAGGGTGTGCCCCTTACGAATTAAGTCGGTACTTCCCAAGATCTTAGGTTTGACGACTTTTGTCACATGGCAAATAAAACAGATCGGATATGCTTCTTTTGTGATATGGGCCGGTAGTTCCTTAGAATGGATCTACGGTCTACATAAGTGCCTTTCCATGGGTGGATTGATGTACTAATCCAAAAGGTTCCTAGAGCCAAGGGTCCCATTTACGAATGTTACCACCAATAATAGGTATACTATTAAAGGATGGTTTTTCTCAAATGGAGCCAAACTCTAAGTGAGGCCTTCATAGGAACCTACTAGCCGTACGTCCAGCAGAGCACCAATTACACAGCCTCTCCTAACTTAAGGTTCACTCGGGCCCGGGTATAGGACACGGTGACAAAAACAAGGTGTCAACACCTGGCTTCATCGCTTCTGCCAAGCGTTCAGATATATAGTCCACCATATTCCCAGATTTATATCGAAAATTTGTTTTCTCTGGGCATAAGAACACAAACCTCTCGGTCCGTTGTTCTGGGATCAGTATCTCATCACAAGTACCTTGAATATAATTAAAACATAAACAAATTAATGGATTAACAATAACTTCAATATTAGGTGAAAGAATAAGAAAACGTATCCTTTAAAGTTGGATGTTGTACCTGATATATACACTAACTACAGTTTGACTGACCCACGCTCCAACAGTAAAAACTTCTGCCAGTTCATCCTTATCAATGAGAAATAATGGAATTGGAGATTCATAACCGAAAATATTTTTTTCCATTGTAATTTGGATTTGTTCTCCGGTTATTATCATCCTTGTTTCAACATGAACTTTCAGATAATTAAAGAATTTTGCTTCAAGAGGGGAATGCTGAGATTTGTCCACAGGCTTTACTGGGGATGTACAAGACCCAAATGTTTGCTCCTTGTCATTGGCTTTGAATTTTATGGGTTTCTATATATTTTACGTGAGTTAGTGACCACATAATTTTATAAATATATTATGATTATGATAACGAATCATGTTTATTAAAAAATAGCACGTCACTTACAATGAGTTTTACCGGTCATGCCACATAAGTACCTATTGCCTGTCCCACTGTCATGATATTTGCCCCCTCAAGTGGTACAAGCAATGGTGCATCCCCTTCAATTGAAAAGTCAACTCTAACCTTGCAATGATGGTTAGGTAATAGACCATTGTGCAATTTGGCACTTAAATCAGTGAAGCAAATCCTCTTGCCAACCGCTCGAGACGAGCTTGACAAATATAGCGTACACTCTTTGAAGTCCTAAACTAATGATAAACAAAATATTAATATGATAAACCATTGATGCAATACATACAAGTAACGATAATTTCTAATAATTTATTACCTCGGGCTCGGGTGACTTAAAAGTGCATCCATCCACCGGTTCCATCACCTTCACCGGTTCCATCACCTCCTCTGGTTCCTTAAGTAATCAAGATCCACAATAATATTAAATTAGAAGTAATTTGATTTACAAATACTAATTATCAATTCACAAATAATCAAGATCCACTAATTAACAATTTACAAATACTAATTAATCTACCAAACTCTGCCTTTGAAGTAATATGATTTATTACCTTGTGTGACTTTAAAGTGCAACTATCTTTGGCGCTACCATCCTGATGCTCCCCTATCAGTCCCTTGTCCTGATGCTTCCCTACCGGTCCCTTGTCCTGATGTTGCCCCTTTTTCAATTCCTGGACCTCCTGATAGAGTTTGGCTACCATCCGCCTCAAGTCTTCATTTTCATCTTTTCTTGCGCGCTTCGGTGGACCAAAGATAGCTTTCTGTGAGACCCCAAATTCCACACCCCTTACACGTCCTGGATACTCTTTGATGGGGATGACTTGGGAAAGGATGTCTATGTCACCCCTTGTGACATACCTTCCTGTGTTAGGGCATTCTGAGACACAAATATTATTCACAAAGATTGTTAAGTATTATCACTTTCATAAAAAAATTGCAAATGAAAATGTTATTTAATCTATCATACTTACAATTTTTTCATACACTTCCACAGTTGGGGGGTCTTCAATCTCACCATCCTTGTTTCGGCGGGCTTCTATCCACAAGAAGGTGCATTTTTGTAGGACATCTTATGGAAAAAAGGGATAGGAAATATATGATGTTGAAAAGGAAAAAATATTTTGTTTCTCAAAATGTGAGATTCGTGGAGAATGTTTTTCCTTTTGCTAACATTAGTTAGATAAATGGAAAACAAATTGATGGATGGGGTGGTCTCTTGATTCAAGTGATGAAGGGAATGAAACACAAAATGTGGTGAGTGGTGATGACTTGAGTGCTTCAAATGTGCCATTGGGAAATGATTTTTGGGAAATTGGAGGTCTTGAATAAGAGCATACTATGCTGCAACAGACTGAGAGTACATAGGATGTAGGAGCGCGAATGTTGACCCTTAACGGGGCATTCACACTGATGAACTTCTTGGTCGAGGACATAGACTCAACAAGCCCTCTTCACGCCTGAATGATTGTGTCATCCAGACTGCTTGTATAAGCCCCACGGCTACTTCGTCACTCCATTCAAAATCCTCATGTGCATGTTGTCGTATTGCACACTTTGCTAATTGTGACAAATTTTATATGCAACATCATGGTTTTTTGGCATCTATCACTGCAGGATATGATCTAAGCTCGTTTGCGGAGGCTGTCAAAGATGTGAAATGGAGGGATGCCATGACGGAAGAGATTCAAGCTTTAGAGGATAATGGTACATGGACAATAGAAGACTTGCCACTAGGTAAGAAAGTTATAGGATGCAAATGGTGATTCATGGGAATAGAAAAGTCGATGGTATTGACTTTAATGAAGCATTTTCTCCCACAGCAAAGATGGTGACATTTCACACCTCTTTAGCTATTGCAAACTGCCAAGAATTTTGAACTACATCAAATGAATGTTCGCAATGCTTTCTTGCACGGGGACTTAGAGTAAGAAGTATATATAAAATTTCCATATGGGTTTGTCCTGCTAAGGTGTGTCGACTCCATAAATCTCTGTATTGTTTAAAATAGGCATGTTCATGACATGGAACTGAATGTTTTGGTTTATGTTGTTGATATAGTTATCTCTGGAAGTCACAGTGATGCTATACAAGGATTCAAGGACCATCTTGGTCACTGCTTTCACATGAAAGACCTTGGAAAATTGAAATACTTTCTTGGCATCGAGGAAGAGCGAAATGCCACTACTATTTTCCTCTCACAACGAAAATATGTCTTGGATCTCATATCCGATTGTGGGTTGCTTGGAGCAAAGCCTACAACTGTACCTATTGAAAACTGTACCTATTGAACAAAACCATCAATTGGTTCTTATTAAAGGAGAGGATCTAAAAGATCCAACTGAATATAGGCGTCTTGTAGGGCATCTCATGTATTTGACTATTACTCGTCATGAGGTGTCTTACTGTGTTCAAATCCTAGCTCAATTCATACTGAATCCAAAGCTTGAGCATTTACATGTAGCCTTACGTGTTGTTCAGAACTTGAAAGGTAATCCAACCCACGAGATTTTGTTGTTGTCACTTACGTCTATATGGATATTGTGAGTTGATTGGGTTGGTTGTCCTCTTACCAAACGGTCTTTGACAACTTACTTTGTGATGTTGGGTAACTCTCCAATTTCTTGGAAAATTAAGAAGCAGCCCATAGTATCTCATTATTCTGCTTAAGCCGGGTGTCGCTCTATAGTTGCTGCTACTTGTGAGTTGTAGTGGTTGAACAGGTTACTGAGTTCCATTGGCATTGGCCATTCTTGCTCAATACATCCTTATGTGATAGTCAATTCACCCTCCATATTGCCAATAATCTTGTGTTTTATGAGCGTATAAAAATATTGTCGTTGCTTGTCATTTTGTGAGAGATGAAATTGCCAAGAGTAATGTTTAACCTATGTATTTCCAGAGGCGGAGGGAAGGGGGACACGCAGGTTTCGTGGCCCCCCCAAAATGTGTTGAATGTGAACACAAGAAGGGGGGTTGAATTGTGTTGAAAAATTTTCGCAAACTTTTAAGTTAAAAACACTTAGAACACAGGTTTTTCAAAACAGTTTGTTTAACGGACGCTAGAAATTAACGGACGCTGGAAAAGCAGTTTATGAAAACTTGTTTTTAACAGAACAAGATAAAGATAAATATAAAGCAGTAAAGCAGTAAAGCAAGAGACACAGAGATTTATACTAGTTCACTACCAAACTGGTAGCTACGTGTAGTCCCTTCGTTTCTGAAGGATTTTCCACTATAATCAACTGATTACAAAACCTTAAGAGTATTCTACTGTCACAACCTTGACAATACTCTCAACTTCTCAAAATGACTCAGTACGTTCGAGCCTTTGAGGGTACAGCCTTAACTAGGCCAAAACAACTTTTACAAGTAAGTTGAATACAAACAGAAATAACTCTCACAGAGAGGATAAAAGATTAAGCTCAATACAGAAATGCTTTCTAAAAGAAAGTGTCGGACGCTGAGTTCAGTTCTTGTAGTCCAGAGACTTGGCTCGAAACTTGATTGCTCACAGAAGCAGTGCTTTCAGAGTATTGACTCTTTGTAGTGTATAGCAACAGTGCTTGTTCTCAGTAAATGAAGCAATATTCTCTTGTAGAGTTTCGGCAGTTTCTTCAATGGATACCGTGGGATATTTATACGAGTTCTAAAGGATATTACCGTTACAGTAAAAATGGCTCCTTTCCATTGAGTGAGATAATTTCAAAAAGTTGTCTCTTTCTTCCTTTCCAGAGAATATCTCAGTAGTACACATTACCGTTTTCGTACTACCTTGCTTTTCACAAATGCTTGTACGATTTTTGTCTTTTAGCTAAAGGTGTCACTTTTGATACCTCGTACAATAATTTGAGCGCATAAGATCAAATTCGAAATCCGTTCCAGAAGGTTCTGAGAGGAAGAGCAACTACGTGACCATCACGTGATTTAAAATGAAGTTCAGACGCTTGCTCAGAACAGGAAGGTCGGACGCTCGTAGCAAATGTATAAGCCTTGTGTCACAAAAAGTTAATTCCAGACGCTCACGAAGACAGTACACTAGGATGAGCCGGATGCTGACACATGGAGTGTATCCTTCTCTTGTGAACTTCTTCCTTCTTGCTTAAGTGGCTTAGAAGTATATGTAATATTAGTATCTGCACACTTCAAGAATTATTAGAACATAAATTGTTCTCTTGTGAATACTTTGTTATCATCAAAATTAATGAGGGTCTAAACTTCTCAATCGTTTAGGTTCCAACAATCTCCCCCTTTTTGATGATGACAAATATCCAAGGTTGATGAACAATTTTAAGTTTCAAATAAGAGTTTTAAGGGTCTCCCCCTGAGTTCAATAAAATAGATAAGTATAGCAATAAAAGACGCTGAGATCGGATGCTGAAATGATGTTATGAATGATTGATTAGCATGTATATCTATCTATCTATCTATCCTTAGCGTTCATCAAGCCTTTCTTAGCATGTGTATCTATCCATCTATCCTTAGCGTGTTTATCTTAGCGTTCATCAAGCCTTTCTTTTACTCCCCCTTTTGTCATCAGACAAAAAGAGTGTAAAAACACATCATAGTCCAAAAAAAAAACAAAATAGAAGAAAAATTTGAGTAAAAAAAAAATCACAATATAATTGTACCAAAAATTAAGAAATATCACTCAGTACCAAAATAAATAAATAAAAATTTAAAACAAGACAAAGTTTAAGGGTTTCTGATACCAACTGCAGGTTGATTCGTTCCATGATGAGTTTCAACTGCATTTCAAGCTCAGGAACTTTCAAACAGATTGCTTTCATGGTTTCAAATTCCTCCTTAGGAATTGTAACCATTTCCACTGAAGATGTGGATGGAGCAGATTCAGCTTCTGGTACACTAGCAATACCTGTAGCTTCTGAATTTATCTTCTTATGGATTTCAAGAACAGCTTGAGATAAATCAGATTTTATCTTTTTCCTATCCTTTGCCCATTGGAAATAATTATCTCCTGGTGGAAACCATTTGATAATTGTTCCAAGTTTTCTTCTTTCAGACTCATATAGGGCTTCATTTCTTTGCTCAACAAGATCAGGAAACAGAAGATAATTGAAGATCATTTCTCTGTGTTGAAGAATGTCTCTGGCATACCCATCAAATTGTTCAGCAGCAGCTTCTCCAAACACGTTGCCTAAGAAGACACTTAGGGCATCAAAGGAAAAGTTGAGGCCTTCATTTTCAGCAATGAATAGTCTCCTCAAAATTTCTTTGTCATCCTTGTCAATGGTCAGGGGCTCAAAACTAGGCATAATGGCTTTGTCTTTCCAAGACGCAGACCATTGCATCCAGCCAAATCCAATGTAAAAGTGTTTCCAGACTAGATCCCATGGAGCATATAGCTTCACCAAGTTGAGCGGTCTAATCACATAACACATGAACATATCATCAAAATGAGCAGTTCCATGATTGGATTCAGATACCTTCTCGATGATACCAACAGTAGGGATTGTTGCCTTCTCTGTATTACAGCAATTGGAGGATCCAGTTCTCTATTGATCTTTCTTCAGAGCACTCAGATAATACCTTCTGGCATGATCTTCAGAAATTTTCTTTACCGGAAGCTGGGTGAACTCCTTGACCTTGTAGTCTCTGGGAGCTTTCTCATATTCCTTAGGGCCTATCTTACTGAATGGCATTTTGCCAGGTGCAGCTTCCTTTCTTTTTCCAGGAATAGACCAAGGTAACCACCTTTGCCTATCTGGAACAATCTTTATAGAGACAGATGATGGGTCTCTATATTCGCCAATGACTTCAAGCCTTTTCTGCTCATAACAATGAGCCATCATACAGGCTTCAGCTTCTGTGATCCACCTACCACATTCCTCTAATGTAAGAGGTTCATTCTGGGGCAGGAACCTTGGTACATCAACAGAAAAGGGAATAGCCCTGCTGTTTGGTTTGGGTCTCAGCCTTCCTTTAAAAGACATCTCAACATTGTCTTTTCCATCCTTGAAGACAGCATTCATTGGAGGGGGTATCTCCAGTCTTGAAACTCCGGAGGTGAAGGTATTCAAGTGCCATAAAGAAGGGTGATTGTAGATAGAGTTATATGACTCATATCTAACAAATTTTGGTCTAATGTCAAGAGGGACAGGTTTCTTTGGAATTAGGGCAGTAGTTTTTGGTGTCACTACTGTGATATTGTACTTGGGAGGAATGTAGGGTTTGAAAGGATAAAATGGAGGGACTTTGAAAAGGAGGTTAAAAGGATGAGAATGAAGTTTGGAAATGTATGAAGTGAGGGAGATATATGTGGAGGTTTGAGGGGAGGAGATGGTGAATGTATTGGTCCTGTTTGGGTAGGTTGTTTGAGGGCTATGGAAGTGGTTGTGTTTACGGCTTTTACGTGCACGGGTTTGAATGGTTGATGGTTGTGCAACAGATATAGGTGGAGCAGAATGGTATTATCGGTTCAAAAGCAGATCTGAGAATCATCGGTAGAATTCAAGACCTTTGGTTCATGCTCGACCGCTCGACCAATCTCTTCACTGTCTAGGGCGGCGGAGGCGGACATTGAATTGCCTTCTTCTGTGCACCGGACGCTGAAACTTGTTTCTCAGCTTCTGGCTTGCTTCTTTTCATCAGAATCTGACTGATGGGAACGCGGTCCTCATCTTCTGATTCAGTCTTTCTTTTGGGTGCAGAAGCCACCTTCTGCTTCTTGCTTTTTGTTTCCTCTTCTGGAGAATCAGAAGTCCTTTTTACACCAGTTACTGAGCTTCTAGTGGTTTTGTCAGTAGTAGACTTCTTGCAAAGAGAGGGACCAGATTCTATTCCCTGTTCCTTTTTCACCTTCTTCATTTGTTCACCAGTGATCAATTTCATTCTGACCAAGCTGTTAACTCCAAAGGTGTCAGGAATCACAACACTTTCAGTGCCAAAATACTTCACCTTTTCTTGATCTGGCAAAGCAGTCAGCTTGTTTACAACCAGATTCTTGGCCATCATTTTAGTGAGCAGAACACCATAAGGAATGCACTTGTAGGTGTTTTTCTTGTCAGCAACTCCTTTTCTCGAACTAACCAGTGCATTAATCAGGTTGTTATAGATCAATCTTGGCAGGTTTACCTTGTGACCAGCCATGTAGTGCCTCATAATGAACTTCTGTTCATAGTTGACTATGTCACTAGAGCCAGCCTTCAACCAGACGTTCTTGGTGATTATCTTGTGAATAACTCTGTAATGACTCTTCAAATGCTTTGCAATAGGAGTTTCACCAGGTTCTTTCAACTGTTTATAGTTCTCAAACAAATCCTCATTGACCTTCTCAAGGCCATGAAATGCATCAGCCCAATCTGTGTAGTAAACGATACCTTCACAGGGACAACCAGTGACTTCAGAAATGTTGGTAACGGTAAAAATGAACTTGTAACCTCTCACAGTTCCTTCAAAGATACCACCTTGGTGTAAACGAGCGTTACCCCAAAATTCCTTGATAGTAGTAACTAGAACCTCAACTTGTTTCCAAAAGAAGTAGTGTTCCCAACCCATTGCCTTGAAACCACTGTAGAAATCGAAGCCATAGAGTTTGAAGTTCTCTAAATCAACTCGATTTTCTAACAAAACTTTTCCTTCAGCCATGGTGTCGTAAATAGCAGTATACTCAGAGGTTGTTACACCAGACATGATTGCAGTTGAGAGATAGAGAAATGGAGGTTTAGGGTTTCAGAACAGTCACGAAGAGAAGAGAAGGAAAAGCATTTTTGGTGAAAGAGAGAGTGATTGTGGAGCGAAAAAGAAGGAGTAGTAGGAAGGTTTTGTAATTGGTACAGTTACTTTTCAAAAACCTCTTCATTATCCGAGTAATAAATTTAAAAAGAAATTAAAATAAAGATACCTCTTTTCATTAAATGCAGTTGCCAAAATAAAGTAAAGGATTTTATTGAAAACGTAAATAATCATGACTCAGATTAGGTATGATGAGACCCTTAAGTTCCACACGAGCTTACCACGTGTGTGTTTCGGATGCTCATAGCTGATTCATCGGATGCTGAGTTATGATGCAGTTGGCATATAAAAATGCTTACTCGTATGATGATGATGTCATACCAGATGCTCAAATGATATCTATCATAAGACGCTGAGATTAATCATTCTTTTATAAGATGGAAATTTAAATTTCTTCTTATAAAATTGAATCTATCTTCAAAGAAGGGGTTTTGTAAGAATATCACCACCATGATCGGTGTCTACAAATTTGATTTCAAGTGTCCCTTCGAACATAGTCTCTTATAAAATGATGTTTCATCTCAATGTCCTTAGCTCTAGAATGCAATATAGGATTTTTAGTAAGACATATGGCAGATGTATTATCACAAAAGATAGGAATGTTACTCTCTTTTATCAAGTAGTCTTCAAGTTGATACTTCATCCATAGAAGTTGAGAACTGCAACTTCATCACGAGATGTATTCAACCTGGCATTGAGAGTGCAATCATGCTTTGTCTTTTGCTTGACCAAGACACAAGATTAGCTCCAAGGAACTGGCAGCCTCCACTTGTGCTCTTTCTTTCAATTCGGTCTCCAAAGAAAGTCAAAGCATCACGTAAACCTACTAAGTTGTAATCTTTTGATTTCTTATAAAGCAAACCAAGATTAGTAGTTCCTTGCAAATATCTGAATATTCTTTTAACAAAGACTCGTGTGTGATTCTCTAGGATCTGATTGAAATCTAGCACACAGGCAGACGCTAAACATAATGTCAGGTCTTGAAGCCGTAAGATAAAGTAGAGATCCAATCATACCTCTGTACATTTTCTGATCTACCTTCTTACCAATTTCATCTTTACTAAGAGTGTAGGTAGGATGCATAGGTGTACACAAAGGCTTGCAATCCAGCATCTTGAATTTCTTCAATAATTCTTTAATATATTTGCTTTGATGTATATAGATACCATCACTGCATTGCTTGATTTGTATTCCAAGGAAAAACTTTAATTCTCTCATCATGCTCATCTCAAATTCAGCCTGCATAAGCTTAGAAAATTCTCTGCAAAGACTTTCATTAGTGGCTCCAAAAATGATATCATCAACATAGATTTGAACAAGTATGAAATGCTTGTTAGAAGATTTTCTGAAAAGAGTAGTGTCAACTAGACCTCTTGTAAATCCATTTTCCATTAAAAAGGAACTTAGTCTATCATACCATGCTCTGGGAGCTTGCTTAAGACCATATAGAGCCTTTTTAAGTTTAAAAACATGTTCGGGAAATTCAATATCTTCAAAACCAAGAGGTTGTTTAACATAAACTTTCTCAGTTATAAAACCATTTAGAAAAGCACTTTTCACATCCATTTGATATAGAGTTATCTCGTGATGTGATGCAAATGAAAGTAAAATGTGAATAGCTTCTAGTCTTGCAACAGGTGCAAAAGTTTCAGTGAAATCAATACCTTCTTCTTGTGAGTAACCTTGAGCAACTAACCTTGCTTTATTTCTCACAACTTTACCATCTTCATCAAGCTTATTTCTAAATACCCATTTAGTACCAATAGCTTGCTTATCTTCTGGTAGAGTGACTAGCTTCCATACATCATTTCTTTGGAACTGATTTAGCTCATCTTGCATTGCTAGAATCTGTAACACGCGTTTTTTTTTATGCGTTAATTAGCGTTATTTAGTGTATTCTGTCGTATTCACGCTATAATAAAGCAATTTCTTATTCTCTGAGTAAGTGGATTAGTTAAATCAAGATCAAATTAAATTTGAGAATTAATATTTCATATTAATTCACGGTTTGAAAATCGTCGAAAAATTCTAACGAAGTTTCGCCGCGTTTCGAATCGCCGGGCGGTTTCACCGCAGATAAAATTCTAAATGAACTCCGATTTCGATGAAAATCGAATCGTAACCTCTTGAGACTATTTTTGAGTGATTATTGTTATTTTTATTATTTATGATATAATATTTTCACGCGATGAATTAATTTCTCGTTAAATTAATTTTCGCGAGTTTATCGGTAACGCGGTTCTTCGTCGCCGTGTTTTAGACCTTAGAACTCTAGATTAGAGGGTAATTTTGAGAGATGTGAGGTTATATGGGTAAGATTAGGTGATATGTTTAACATCTAATATAATTGCTAGGTGTCATTAGTTGTGTGATTTGTTTTAAAAAAAAAAAAAAGAAAACCTTTTATTTAACTACTCCTACTAACTACACCTATTTTTATTATTATAAAAGGAGAAGACCAAGGCTAGATGCAGCCTCATTTTCACGCCTCCATCCTCTTCTCAAACCCTCATCTTCTTTCTCTTTTTTTTCCTTCTTGAAGACCAAGCTTCCATGGATGCTTTCTTCCATTTTTCTTAAGCTTTTCAACTTGCAATCTTCACCAAAGTTACTCCAAACCTTCATCTCTACCTAGTTCTTCTTCATCCTCATCATCTAAGTAAGAGAAAAATTTATTTTTCCCTCCCCATTTACTGTTGAAAACCGCGCCCCCCTCCCCTTTGTTGCTTCTTTTTTTTTTGCTTTTCAATCTTGTTATCTTGCTTGTTTAATGTTGTTTGATGGGTTGATGATGATCAAGAGGAAATGAAACATTCTTTTTCCTTTTCTTGATTTCTAGGGTAAAAACCCTAAGAGGAGAAAAGGGGAAAATGGTGTGATCCTCATTGAATCACCTAATTAGTGGTTTAATTGAGTTTATGGAAGTTATAGGATGATTGTTTAAATTTTAGTTTTGATTTTTCATGTCTAACTTGTTAGTTTATGATTGAGACCTATTCTTTAACTATGGAAAATATGGGTTTAGGTGATTGAATCATGTATCTAAGAGTTGAATGTTATGTTTTAGGTAGTTTTAAGGCTATTGGAATTGATATGCATGAGTTAGTATATGAGTTAGTTCATGTTTTGTGAAAAAGTGATTTTTGAGGGACTAAAATGGCATGAAAAAAAATTGATTAGGTTGTTCTTTATTTTGGCATGAACATATTTTTTTAGCATGATATTGGCCATGTATTTAATGCCTTAGGAATTCTTCACATTGGGATTTTGTTGTTTGAAAGTATTTTTGGGAAAACACTTATTCTTGAAAAAAATTTGGAAATTGAGTTTTGAGAATTTTGTAAGCTAGTTAAATGGTTAGCCATACATTGTTGATGTATAGCATGTTGGTGAATTTAATGTTTGGAAGAATTGAGCTTTGAAGTGAAGTATTGATTTGAAAAATGTTTTACAACTTGTTTCAATTATGGGTGTGTATGATGCTTAGATGAGAATTGATGTGAGTTACCTTAAATTTGGTTGTTTGGCTTGAAAAATGTTAGTAGTAATGAAAAGGAGTTTTGCAAAATTTTCTTTTAAGAAAAAGATGATTATTGCCGAGAGGCCTAAAAGATTTTTGGAAGAAAGTTTTAAATTGTGAAGTTGTTGTGAATTTTGAATGTGTTATGCTTAAGACTTTAAGAAAAAGGATTCTTTAAAGAGTTAGCATTTTTTTTTAGTAAAAGGGTTATGTAGTAGTTAATTTCCAAGAAAAGTGGTTTTTGATTCAAAATTCTTAATTGTTTACTAGTAGTTAGAAGTAAATTTTTGTGGATTCTTGGTTAGAAAAAGGGTTAAGTTTGAGTGCCTTAGATTGTAGAACTAAGTTTTTAGAATTTCGCTAAGTCGTTTTATGTAGTAGGCTAGAGTAACCCGAGACAGTGCGGCGCGGAAATTGAGGAGCACGTGGACGCGTAGCTTGGAGTTTGGTAAGGGCGCTTCACATTTATATTTATTGTTGTATGTCCTTGTGTAAGGACAACCTTAGATGTTGTTAGAATTTAATTTCAAGCGTTTACGCGAAGAAGTCTGAGAACCTAAGGGTTCGAAGTGAGGGTCTTGAACCCCTTCGCTTTATTTTTATATATGTTGATTATTTAGTGGGCCTGTCTGCAAGTGGTTGGTAGTTGTCCCCAACTCCCCACACTTGTTTGTTCCTCTCTGTGAACTCCATTGAGTTGCAGAGGGATGGATTCTGTGAGTTGATTGTTGTCTGTTGTTGTTGAGCTGTCAATTGTTTATGTTGGTTGTATTGTTGAATTGTGTTTCTTCATGCAAACTGCTTTTATTGCTTAAGTTGTTGAATTGCGTTTCTTCATATTAAGCATGCTCTTATTATTTGATATACGGTCGAATAATCTTGCGTAAAACTCTTTGAAATATCGTATGCGGCGAATTGTTCATCGAGTCTGAGAGCATTGTCGAGTCGTCGAGACGTTTTTGAGCTGTGAGCCAGATAACTGAGGGTGCTAGGTCCCCTTCGTTTATGGTGGATTAGCTAGGCGTCGCAGCGTTAAGGAACCGGGACTGCTTACCTAGGGAGAGCGAGGATCCCAAGGCTACGGCTGGTATGTCAGTTGATGGATCGGCGTCTGCTTTCCGGAAAAATTGTCAAGTCGAGAGAAAATGAGTCGTGAGATGAGTCGTGAGTCGAGTCTTGAGCGAACCTTTCGAATTGAATTTTGTGAACTATATACGTTGCTGTTGATTATTGTTTTGTGAAATTGTTATATTTGATTTGTTGAGAAGTTGACCCTTTCCCGTGGTGCCTTCAATCCATGATGGTTACCCAGGAGATGTCGAGGACGTGGAAGATCAGTTGGTGGACGAGAGCGAGGAAGGCCCCTTTGAGGATTCGGGCAATGACCATTATTTGTCTTGAGTTGCATGTTGATCATTGTGTGCTGTTATGTTTTGTGGAGGACTGTAGTATATATATATATATATATATACTTTTTGCGTATAGTTGGTTGGTGACCGGTTGGGTTTGTGATGTTTTGCTATGGCAGGGTAGACTGGTGGTTCTGCTTTTGGAGCAGCCCCCTGCGCGGGTGTCTGCCGGAAGTACCCCCAGGGTATGATCGCTCTCTTGAGGGTCATCATACCATAGGTGTATTTCTTTGCACATTTTCTACTCTGTTATTTTGCACATACTGTGTGTATGACTTATGTATTTATGCATGTATGCTTTATCAGCTTTAGAGTCTTGTGTCCTAGTTGCACCATGTTTCGAAACGCTGTAAGTACTCTGTGTGTGCTTTACAGGCACTATTGTTTTAAAAAAAAATCCGTATTTTTCTAAAGGACACAAGAGTACCGTTTTTAAAACACGTCACATATAGGCTTCTTTTGGTTTCGTAGCGATCTAGAAACGGGTCGTTACAGTATCCACCCTTCATCTTCCAATGCTTGATCAATCGTCTTAGGTTCCATTTCAGAGAGAAGTGCAAAATCAGCATGCTCCTTGAAAGAGGATCTGGTTCATACTTTATCACCAGGTTCTCCTATGATTTGATCTTTTGGATGATTGGTTTTGTACTTCCAGCTTTTTCTTGCTTCACCGCTGAGTAGAATTCTTCGTCTTGTCACCACCGGATGATGAAGATGCATGTTCACCGTCAGACTTGTCACCGAGGTTTAATTCTGAAAATAACTCATCTAGCTCTGACATAGCAGTGTCAGGCTTCTTATCATCAAACTTGACATGAATGGACTCTTCAACTATTAAACTTTCTTTGTTGTATATTCTAAAAGCTTTAGATCTTTCAGAGTATCCCAAAAAGATTCCTTTGTCAGCCTTGGAATCAAACTTACCAAGCTGATCTTTAGTATTCAAAATATAACAACTACAACCAAAAGGATGAAAGTAAGAAATGTTTGGTTTTCTACCTTTCCACAATTCATAAGGAGTCTTATTCAAAATAGGTCTTATAAGAATTCTATTTTGAATATAACAAGTTGTGTTTACTGCTTCTGCCCAAAAATGTTTCGCAATATCAGCTTCATTGATCATGGTCCTGGCCATTTCCTAGAGGGACCTATTTTTCCTTTATACAACACCATTTTGTTGAGGTGTTCTAGGAGAGGAGAAATTGTGGGAGATGCCATTTTCTTCACAAAATTTTTGAAAGTTTTCATTTTCAAATTCTCCCCCATGATCACTTCTAATAGAAGAAATACAGATGCCTTTTTTCATTTTGAACTGATTTGCAAAATACAGTAAATACCTTAAAAGACTCATCCTTGTGGGAAAGGAATTTAACCCATGTCCATCTAGTAAAATCATCAACAATGACTAATCCATATTTCTTTCCAGTTAAAGAGGTTGTCCTTGTGGGACCAAAAAGATCAAGATGTAAAAGTTCAAGTGGTCTAGAGGTTGAAACAACATTTTTTAAATGAAAGGAAGTTTTGACTTGTTTTCCTCTTTGACAAGCCTCACACAGGGCATCAGATTAGAACTTAAGATTTGGTAAGCCTCTAACAAGATTGTGCCTGTTTAATTTTGAGATTAACCTCAAATTGGCATGACCCAATCTTTTGTGCCAAATCCATTGCTCATCTTCAACAGACATAAGACACTTGACATCTTGTTTTGCAAGTTCAGACAGATCAACTTTATAAATGTTTTGTTTCCTCTTTGCTGTAAAGAATATAGATCAATCATTTTTGCTATTTACTGAACATCCATTTTCTGTAAAGACAACATTATAACCATTGTCACATAATTGACTTATGCTCAATAGATTATGCTTCAGTCCTTCAACATATAAAACATGATCAATAGAAGGAAGAGAGCCTTTACCTATGCGACCAATTCCAACTATTTTACCTTTCTGGTTTCCTCCGAAACCAACGAATCCAGCTTCTCTAGGTCTTAGTTCTTGGAACATATGCTTTTCTCCCGTCATGTGACGCGAGCATCCACTGTCTAAGTACCAAGATAGGTGTGTTGACTTTGTTGCTAAGCAAGTCTGAAACATAGACTATTTTATCTTTAGGTACCCATATCTTTTTAGGTCCTTTCTTGTTAGTTCTTGAAGGATACTTGTCCTTCTTAGTTGTAAACACAATACATGCACTTTTCAAATGACCAGATTTATTGCAGTAAGTACAATACAAGCATTCACTATGATTATTGGTGTTATCAGATGCTGAATCATTTTCTAAAGGAGGTTTATCTAGTATATAACCAAGACCATGAGTTGTCATTTTACTGACACCCCAAATCATAGAAGCTTGCTTGCTTCGAGTTACACTCTCTGCAAGAAACTTTTGAAATGCATGTCCATAGTCATTTGATTTGCAGTTAGGATTGCCAGTAACTACAGAGCTTTTAACTTGAGAGCTCTCAGCTTCTGGTTGCTTGTTAGCTTCCAGACACTGGTTATCCACCAGACGCTGATTTTCAGTTTTCAGCTTCTGATTCTCATCATTGAGTACAGAGTTTTCATTGTGTAAAGAATGAAAATCTTGTGATAGTTTTGAAAATTTCTTTTTCAAATTCTTATACTCAATAGAGAGAGTGGCAGAATCCTTTAACAGATCATCAAATGCAAGTTGAAGTTCAGAATAAGAATCATATATTATTACCTCTTCAACTTCTTCTTCTGAATCAAGATCGATTAATACGCCATGAGGGCAATGTGAGCTTCTTCTTCTTTATCTTCCTCAGAGCAGGATAAGTCAAGATCTTCCCATGTTGCCATGAGACCTTTCTTCTTTTTCTTGAAGGAGCTTCTTGTGGACTTTTCCTTAAGATTAGGACACTCGGACTTGAAATGTCCAGGCTTCTTACAATTATAGCAAATGACTTGGGCTTTGTCCTTGTCTTTGCTTTCCTTCTTGTCCTTTGTATCTTTCTTCTGAAATCTCCTTCTGAAGCTTCATCATCTGATTCTTCTTCTTCAGCCTGAAAAGCTTTAGAAGTACTAGGTTCATATTGATTAACTTTTAAAGCAATAGACTTACTCTTCTTGGTAGGTTCTTCTTCACTTAGCTCAAGTTCATGAGCTTTCAAAGAACTCATAAGATCTTCAAGCCGAAGGACATTTAGATCTTTTGCTTCTTGAATAGCAGTGACTTTGGGTCTCCACTACTTAGTCAAACTTCTCAAGATCTTTCTCACATGGTCAGGTGTAGTATAACTTTTTCCAAGGGCCTGCAACCCATGAACAAGTGTTTGGAATCTTCCAAACATAGTTTCAATGTTTTCTCCATCTTCCATTTTGAATAGCTCATGCTGGCGAACCATCATGCTAGCCTTTGTTTCTCTTACTTGGGCAGAACCCTCATAAGACAAAACAAGAGAATCTCAGAGTTCTTTGGCAGTATCAAACTTACCACATCTATCATATTCTCTTTCTGTCATAGCACAGATGAGAATAAATCTAGCCTTCTGATTGGTTTGATATCTCTTTTTCTGGTCATCAGTCCAGTTTTCCCTAGGTATTGCAACACCAAGGGCATTAGTGGGAGAAATGTATCCACTTTCAACTATATCCCATAAATCAAGATTTTGTGCCTCAAGGAATGCTTTTATCTTATCTTTCCAGTAATCAAATTTTTCTCCATTGAATAGAGGAGGACGGTTCATATGACCACCTTCAGCACACATGTTCACAGTAGGATCTTTACTCTTAACACTGTTAAGTGCTCAACCAAGAGGCCGAGCTCTGGTACCAACTGAACGTGAACACAAGAAGGGGGGTTGAATTGTGTTGAAAACTTTTCGCAAACTTTAAGTTAAAAACACTTAGAACACAGGTTTTTCAAAACAGTTTGTTTAACGGACACTGGAAATTAACGGACGCTGGAAAAGCAATTTATGAAAACTTGTTTTTAACAGAACAAGATAAAGATAAATATAAAGCAGTAAAGCAGTAAAGCAAGAGACACAGAGATTTATACTAGTTCACTACCAAACTGGTAGCTACATCTAGTCCCTTCGTTTCTGAAGGATTTTCCACTATAATCAACTGATTACAAAACCTTAAGAGTATTCTACTGTCACAACCTTGACAATACTCTCAACTTCTCAAAACGACTCAGTACGTTCGAGCCTTTGAGGGTACAGCCTTAACTAGGCCAAAACAACTTTTACAAGTAAGTTGAATACAAAAAATAACTCTCACAGAGAGGATAAAAGATTAAGCTCAATAAGAAATGCTTTCTAAAAGAAAGTGTCGGACGCTGAGTTCAGTTCTTGTAGTCCAGAGACTTGGCTCGAAACTTGATTGCTCACAGAAGCAGTGCTTTCAAAGTATTGACTCTTTGTAGTGTATAGCAACAGTGCTTGTTCTCAGTAAATGAAGCAATATTCTCTTGTAGAGTTTCGACAGTTTCTTCAATGGATACCGTGGGGTATTTATAGGAGTTCTAAAGGATATTATCGTTACAGTAAAAATGGCTCCTTTCCATTGAGTGAGATAATTTCAAAAAGTTGTCTCTTTCTTCCTTTCCAGAGAATATCTCAGTAGTACACATTACCGTTTTCGTACTACCTTGATTTTCACAAATGCTTGTACGATTTTTGTCTTTTAGCTAAAGGTGTCACTTTTGATACCTCGTACAACAATTTGAGCGCATAAGATCAAATTCAAAATCCGTTCCAGAAGGTTCTGAGAGGAAGAGCAACTACGTGACCATCACGTGATTTAAAATGAAGTTCAGACGCTCGCTCAGAACAGGAAGGTCAGACGCTCGTAGCAAATGTATAAGCCTTGTGTCACAAAAAGTTAATTCCAGACGCTCACGAAGACAGTACACTAGGATGAGCCGGATGCTGACACATGGAGTGTATCCTTCTCTTGTGAACTTCTTCCTTCTTGCTTAAGTGGCGTAAAAATGGGGCAGCGTCCCTTTTTATTCTGTTTTCTCATTTCTACCCCTATTCTCTCCTTATTGTTGGAATCAAGTGGATTCAAGAACAATAACCCTTAATTGTTTTGATGATAACAAATTATTAAGAGAACAATTTATTCTCTAATGTGTTTGCTAGTATGCAGAAATTACTATTCATTAGAAGTAGTTATCTCATAAGACTTGGTGAAATCTTGAATTTAACATGACTAAGTCTGGGAGTGATCCTCTGTTCTTATGCTGACGTCACCTTGTGAAGTCTTGCTCTGAAGTTGGTCAACTCCGTTTGTTCAGTCAACACTATGGTGACTCCTAAGACTAGATTTTGACTTAGTCAACTCTGTTGAACAGTCAACTCTGTTGGTGAACCAAGCTCTGAAAACTAGCTCTGGCCATTGGTCAACACATTCAACAGACTTTGGTTAGTCTACACTATAGAAGCCTTCGTGCATGACCATAAGACTCTGTTATGTGAAAGCCCATTGAATTCTATGCTGAAGAATTCAACTCTGTTTCAAGCTCACTCTGAAGTACAGAACTTAACTCTAGTGAACAGTATAGCTCTGTTAGGAAACAGACTGAAGAATATTTAAGGCTGCTTCAAGTATTTAAGAGACCTCATTGATTAAGCATTTTAATGTACGAGGTATCAAAGGTCAAAAAGAATGTCAACGAATTTAATCATCAAGGAAACTTGCTCTCAAAGTGTCTCATATTCAAAAAGCCCACAAGAGATAAAGATTATGATTTTGTGTGCAGTGCCCAGAATGCTTTATACAGTCTGGAAAGCGACGTAACCTGCAAAAGCTACAAAAACGGGATCTGAGGTTTTGACCTAGGGTCAAAAGAGACGTTGTGTAACAACGGCACTATTCTCAACCCTAGCTATATATACCTTACTTCAGTCACTGAAGTAGAAAAACGATTGAAAAGAAAGTGAACGCAACAAAGTACGAAGTGATCATATAGTGAGCGCCTACAATCTTATCAAACTGAAAATCACTATTTTCTGATACAGTGAGCAACCAAGAAATCTTCCAAGTCTCTGGGATCACATTGAACAAATTACTTAACTATTTTATCCTTTTTGTTTGAAAGTTATTATTTGTGCTAAAGTTCTTCATTGTAAATCCTCTCTGTGAGAGTTATTTTTGTATTGTTTCAAAACTCCAGTAGTGGTTGTATTCCTTAGAGGCTTGACTGTACTAAGTCGTTCTAAGAAGTTGTGAGTATAGCCAGTTTGACAGTATTATACTCTCAAGTGTAATCAGGTTGATTATAGTGGAAAAATCCTTCAAGTGTGTGAAGGGACTAGACGTAGCTATCAGGAGATAGTGAACTAGTATAAATCACTGTGTCACTCTCTTATCTCTTCTCTTTACTTACTGCACTGTTTTATTAAAGAGTTGTTTAGAAGAAGTTTTTCATAAACATTTATATTTGCAAAAAGTTTTTAAAAACCCAATTCAAACCCCCCCTTTCTTGTGTTTTTGCCACATTCAATTGGTATCAGAGCTCGGCCTCTTGGTTGAGCACTTAACAGTGTAAGAGGAAAAGATCTTATTCTCTATTCATGGCAAGCAACGAAGCCGGTGGTCACATTAACCGTCCTCCTTTGTTCACTGGAACAAACTTCGACTACGGGAAAGATAAAGTTAAATCCTTCTTCGAGTCTCAACAACTCGAACTCTGGGATATGGTCCAAAAACAATACACCGAACTGGTTGATTCCAAAGAAAATCCAATTCCTAAGGATAAATGGACAGAAGAGCATAAGAAAGCTTATCAACTACATTAGAAAGCAAGATATTTTTTTATCTGTGCTATCTCCGAGAAGGAATACGAGAAATGCGAAAAAAATGATACCGCCAAGGAAATTTGGGACTCATTGGCCTTGGCTTATGAGGGTACTTCCCAAGTGCAAGAAACCAAAGCTAATATCTTGGTGAGACAATATGAACTCTTCAAGATGGAAGAGGGTGAAAACATTGAAACTATGTTTGGAAGATTCCAAACACTAGTTCATGGTTTAAAGGTTCTTAAGAAAAGTTATACCACCGCTGATCACATTAAGAAAATCTTAAGAAGTCTGCCAAAGAAGTGGAGACCTAAGGTCACTGCAATTCAGGAAGCAAAGGACCTGAATGTCTTGCGACTTAAAGATCTTCTGAGTTCGTTGAAAGCTCATGAGCTTGAGCTAGATGAAGAAGAACCTCCCAAGAAATCAAAGTCTATTGCTTTGAAATCTATAAACAAAGCATCTTCCTCCAAAGCTCTACAAGCTTAACTTGAAATAGACGAAGCATCGTCTGATGAGAGCGATGGAGACACAGACGAAGAAATTTTCTTAATATCAAGGAAAATTCAACGCATGTGGAAAAACAAAGGAAGGTTCAGAAAGCAGTTCCAAAAAAAGGACTCAAGGGACAAGAAGGACTATAAGGACAAAAGCCAAGTTACTTGCTACGAGTGCAAAAAGCCAGGACATTTCAAGTCTGAATGTCCACAGCTTGAGAAACCAAGGAAAGCTGGTTTTAAAAGCAAGAAGAAGAAAGGTCTCATGGCAACATGGGATGATTCTGATTCATCTTCATCTGATGATGATGAGGAACACGCAAACATGGCTCTAATGGCTACCATAGGGTCAAAAAGTGAAGAAGAAGAAGAAGATGAAGAGGTAGATTCCAATTCATCTTTTGATATTGAAATAGCTTTTGATGAACTATTAGATGAGTCTTCCAAACTCAACACTGAGTATAAAGCTTTGAAAAAGAAATTCTCAAAACTTTTAAAAGAATTACAAATACTCAATGAGGAGAATGAGAAGCTCAAAGCTAAAAATCACCGTTTGGTGAATGACAGCTCTAAGACTGAGGAAAAGGTTGAATGCAACTCTTCAAAATATGAAGAGGGATTTCAAAAATTCCTTGCTGAATGTGTTACGCGAAGCAAACAAGCATCTATGACTTGGGGTGTAAGCTAAAATGGCAAAAAGGGTCTTCGTTACAAACCAGAGGAATCCACTTTTCAAAACACAAATTTAAAAACCAAAGATACCAACAATTATAGTGACTGTCTGCTTTGTACCTTTTGCAATAAGAAAGGACACATTAGAAGTACTTGTTATGAATTGAAAAATAAGAAGGACAAGTTTCCTTCTAAAACTAACAAAAGAGGACCCAAAAAGATTTGGGTACCTAAGGACAAAATTTTATATGTTGCAGATCTGCTTAGCAACAGAGTTACAACACCAGTCCTGGTACTTTGACAGTAGATGCTCACGTCACATGACGGGAGAAAGGCGTATGTTCCAAGAACTCCAACTTAAAGAAAGTGGAACAGTAGGTTTCGGAGGAAACCAAAAAGGTAAAATCATTGGAAGTGGAAAAATTGGTGAGAAACTCCTATCTTCTATTGATAATGTCTTATTGGTTGATGGCCTAAAGCATAACCTACTAAGTGTAAGTCAATTATGCGATAGTGGTTATGATGTTGGCTTTAGTGATAATGCCTGTACAGTCAAAAGCAAAAGGGATGGATCCATTTTCTTTAAGGCAAAGAGAAAGAACAACATTTATAAAATAAAACTTTTTGAGTTGGCAAATCAAAATGTAAAATGCCTTTTGTCAGTAGATGAAGAGCAATGGACTTGGCACAAAAGATTAGGTCATGCCAGCTTGAGGTTAATCTCAAAGCTTAACAAGAAAGAACTTGTTAGAGGGCTACCAAATCTTAGGTATCAATCTGATGCTCTTTGTGAAGCATGTCAAAAAGGGAAACAAATAAAATCTTCTTTTGAATCCAAAAACACTGTTTCCACCTCAAGGCCACTTGAGCTTTTGCATTTAGATTTATTTAGACCAACTAGAATAGCATCTTTGTCTGGAAAGAAATATGGTCTTGTTATTGTTGATGACTATACTAGATGGACATGGGTAAAATTCTTAGCTCACAAGGATGAGTCATTTGTAATATTTTCTGTGTTCTGCAAACAAGTGCAAAATGAAAAAGGTTTTTGTATTACAACTATTAGAAGTGATCATGGTGGAGAATTTGAAAATGAATCTTTTCAAGACTTCTGTGAAGAGCATGGCATCTCTCACAATTTTTCATCTCCTAGAACACCACAACAAAATGGTGTTGTAAAAAGGAAAAATAGATCTTTACAAGAAATGGCCATAACCATGATTAACGAAACTAACATTGCAAAGCACTTTTGGGCAGAAGCAGTAAACACTGCATGTTATATTCAAAATAGAATCTATATCAGACCTATCTTGAATAAGACTCCTTATGAATTGTGGAAAACCCAACATTTCATACTTTCACCAATTTGGATGTGACTGCTTTGTTCTTAATACAAAGGACAGTCTTGGAAAATTTGATTCAAAATCGCACAAAGCTATCTTTTTAGGATATTCTGAACGCTCTAAAGCTTACAGAGTATTCAACAAAGAAACATTAATTGTTGATGAGTCTGTGCATGTGAGATTTGATGACAAGAAGCCTGACAATGAAACGTCAGAGCTAGATGAAGTCCTTTCAGATCTACAGATTAGCAAAGAAAGCAGATGAAGGTGTCACAGTCGACTGATTACGTATGCAGTGATAAGTCCCAAGAAGAACCAATAACAGACTGGAAGTTTAAACCTCATCACCCAAAGGATCAAATTATTGGCGAACCAAGTGATAGAGTTAGAACAAGATCATCTCTCAGAGAACACTCTGACTTTGCTTTGCTGTCAGAAATAGAACCCAAACCAATTGATGAAGCACTAACAGACGATGGATGGATACTTGTTATGAAAGAAGAGCTCAATCAATTTCAGAGGAATGATGTTTGGAAGCTCGTGCCTCCTCCAGAGGATAAGCAAGCCATTGGAACCAAGTGGGTTTTCAGAAACAAACTTGGTGAGGATGGCAAAGTGGTAAGAAACAAGGCAAGACTTGTTGCTCAAGGGTATTCACAAGAGGAAGGTATTGACTATACTGAAACCTTTACTCCACTAGCTAGACTTGAAGCTATAAGAATATTATTATCATTTGATGCACATCTTGGCATTACTTTATATCAAATGGATGTGAAAAGTGCATTTTTAAATGGTTTTATAAGTGAGGAAGTATTTGTGAAACAACCACCTGGATTTGAAGATATTGCTTATCCAGAGCATGTCTTCAAACTTAAAAAGGCTCTCTATGGTCTTAAATAAGCTCCAAGAGCTTAGTACGACAGATTGAGTTCCTTTTTAATGTCAAATGGTTTTGAAAGAGAACAGGTGGATACTACCCTCTTTAGAAAATCATCTAAGAAGCATTTCATTATAGTTCAAATATATGTAGATGATATTATCTTTGGTGCTACTAATGAATTTCTTTTTGAGGAATTTTCTAAGCTTATGCAGAATGAGTTTGAAATGAGTATGATGGGAGAATTAAAATTCTTCCTTGGTATTCAAATCAAGCAATGTCAAGATGGAACCTATATCCATCAAACTAAATATGTGAGAGAACTCCTAAAGAAGTTCAAGCTTGAGGAAACCAAACCTATGAGCACACCAATGCATCCAACATGTGCTCTCGGCAAAGATGAATCGAGTAAAAAGGTAGATCAAAAGGTGTATAGAGGTATGATCGGTTCACTCCTTTATCTAACTGCCTCAAGGCCTGATATCATGTTTAGTGTCTGCTTATGTGCAAGATTCCAATCTGATCCTAGAGAATCTCACTTAACTGCTGTTAAGAGAATCTTTAGGTATCTCAAAGGAACTACTAACCTTGCTTTGCTTTATAAGAACTCAGAAAATTACAAGCTAGTAGGTTTCTGTGATGCTGACTTTGCTGGAGATAGAATTGAAAGAAAGAGCACAAGTGGCGGCTACCAATTTCTTGGAGCAAACCTTATCTCTTAGTCCAGCAAAAGGCAAAGCACAATTGCACTATCAACCGCAGAAGCTGAGTATATATCTACTGCAAGCAGTAGCTCACAACTACTATGGATGAAGTATCAACTTGAGGACTACCAGATTAAAGAGAGTAACATTCCTATATATTGTGATAATACTTTTGTTATATGTCTAACTAAAAATCCTATTTTGCATTCACGAGCTAAACATATTGAAATTAAGCATCATTTCATTAGAGACTATGTTCAGAAAAGGATACTTGAAATTAAATTTATTGATACTGACCATCAATGGGCAGATATATTTACAAAATCCCTTGCTGAAGATAGATTCAACTTTATAAGAAAAAATTTAAACTTTCATCTTATAAAGGAATGAGTGTTTAATTTGAATATAGTTGACTCTGTTTGACTATTTGACTTCAGTTGACTATATGACTCTGTATTGATGTTTGACTCTGTCTTGGCACACGCGCTCTGTTGTCACACATGCGCCTCTGATGGGATACATGTTGACTCTGCTTGTGTGTTGACTCTTGTAACACCCCGTTTCCGAGGCGCTACTGTGCAACCCAATCTAATGCTGAAAACATTTAATGCTTGTATGCTTTTGGTTAAAGAGTACTCTTATGTATTTCGCAATGGAAAAACAGGAGTAAATTTTTTTTTTTTTTTTTCATATTCTTTCCTTTGAAACCCTTTTCAAAATGAGACATAGAGTACTACAGTTTTCTAAATGATGTCAATTCAAACTTTTGCAATTATCAGAGTATAATGCATCACAAATAATACTTCACATAACATAATCATTTCGCACTAAGGCGAGGTTCTTCAAAGAGTAATTACTAAACAATCAATACAAAAATCCTAAGCTAAGTCAAGCAACAACTATAACTCTTATCGAGAAACAAACAAAGAAGATCAAACACGAAGTACTCGTGAGGAATCTTCCTCCATCGCTCAATCTTCAATGCCCTAAAAGATGAAGTCAAGAATCAGAACTCCATCCGAAGTTGGCATCCATAAGGACATCCAATCCAACAATGGCAGGTAAATCCTTTGTCCACGAGTTTATCATAGGCTATGTCGCATGCAAACGATATATACATATATAATACAACAACATTCTTTTTATTTACATATACATACTTAATAGACCGCACACAATCAAAGACGGGTATATCAAGCATGGTACGTGAGCAAACAAAAACAACCAACGATCAACAATCAAGTTACTACAATATCAACCATTGTACGAGCAGGCAAGTCTATCAACAGATAAGTGATCAAGTCATCACAATATCCAATTCATCAACAATTCCTCACATATCATAAATGCGTTAGCTATGCATGTCAATGCAGTGATGGCTAGTTTGTATACACTGCAGCCTTAAACAAGGTCGGCAGAGACGAGGAACTTTATTTCCCAACGCCCAAATCAACTCCTACCAAGGGTATTGCCACAAAGGCTTGCCACATTAGGCTTTACGCCACACGGGCATGCAAAGGATAACTCGCCCTTTTGAAGTCCTCAAGACAATCAAACGCTCCGAGTGTCGATGCTCAATGGTCAGTATACATCCAAACAAATTCAACAACATGGCATGCTCACCGTAGGGAGCGCCGGTAATGTTTTAATTAATCAATGCGGATCGACGACACCTCAACTCACTCACTTAATTAGTGAATTTTCATGCTTCCAATTTTATATTACCTAGGTGAGGTTGTACCAAAATAAATAACTCATTTAGCTGGGTCATTGGAACCCAGTTTCATCAAATTCTTTATCTAGCATGGTTCCATTTCTACTTATCTATAAGCTTAGCTAGTCATACTACAACCTCATGCTTATTTTTAAACCAAAATACCTTTAACAATTACTTAGAGTGCAAACACAGACACAAAGTCCGAGATTGCTCAATTATGCGAGCAGCTAGTCTTAATCTCAGATCGTAACTCTAGGCACGAATGCGGACACTAGGCTCAACTTTTAGGTTAAGGTACTCAGCACTGCATTTTAACACTAGGTCCAATCCTAAACCAAGAAAATGCGCATAACAGACATTAAATCCCAAAGACAGACACATAGTCCATATGCTCAATAGAACACTAGGTTCCCTATGATTTAATCTTTCAAAAACTCGATCTTTGAACTCTCTTTTCTCATTCTTATATCACTCCTATGTATCCGAAATACTCTTTTTAGTTCTAGGTCGTTGAAACCCTAGTCAGGTTAAATAACACATCGAAGAATTCCCAGAAAGAGAGGTGGTGCTAACACTCTTAATTACCAAGTCTTTCTAGCCGATTTCAGCGCATCATTTAACTCAACCGTTTTTAGCAAATCGTACTTTTATTTCAAATTCTTTTTCTTTACTATCATTCCATTGAAATTTCCTTGCAAGCTTTGGCTAGTTATACTAAAACCTTTCACGCTTACTTTTAAATCAAAATGTTCTTAACAATTTGCTTACTTAAATCGAATTCGGCTGAATCGTGATCGATTTACCGATGTAAATCGTCAACCAATAGCGATCGATCAACGATTATTAATTAATCCATCATCAACAACAATATTTTCATATTCCAAGTCAATACCAAATTCCATTTAAATCCTACTTGATTCATGGAAAACAACATCAATCATAATGCCTCATTAGATTAACGACATGTTATAGCATTTCAACAAAGATACAACAATTCAATAGGCTACAACATGATCCACGCTTCATCAACTTCAAGTCTAATCAAATCAATCCAACATGGTTTAAGTCACACAATACTATTCGCCTTGCCACACATGGCCAAATCAATACACAATAATTCATGCTACAACATCTCAACAACACATAGTAATACTACAAGTACTACCACACAATTTAATCAAACATCAAGCCAACCAACACACAAGGCTTAAAAGCCCAAACTCATTATATAAGAATTTCTTACCTTGGGCGCTTTAACAATCCTAGCAAAGTAATTCGGAACCATCGCCAAGTCGCAACTCCTCGCTGGGCATTCTCAAGCACGAACCTTAACAACGCAAACTTAATACAATTAGAACTAAAACTCAATTTAATGCCCCTAGGGCAGCCACGGCTTAGACATCCTAAAGCCTAGGAATTACTTGACTTAATCCCTAATTGGTCCTATCTAGTCATACAACAAGTTACAAGTTCAAGCCATGCAAGTTTTGAAACTTTTACAAAGCTACACACTTAGAAAAATACCTAAACCAAAATTTACCACTTGGAATAGTGTTTTTACAAATGAATAGTGTTTTGCTAACTTTGAACCATTTTTTCAAAGCAATAAAACATGTCACAAAAATTTTAGAAACAATTCTATTTCAAGTTCAAAACAATTCTTGAAACATAAACTCAAACTTTTCCCAAAATCATACTTCTTTGAATTGTTTGCTAAATCAAATTCTTGGCCAATTTACACCATTTTAAGGACACAAATAAACTTAAAACAATGTTTAGAACTAGCATGAAGGCCACGGTTTTAGTTACTCAAAAACAAACCCAAACTTTTCAATTTTTCATTTCCAAAGCAAAGCATTTCCTATCATTCAATTCCTACAACAATTAACCAACTTCCTTAACATCTAACATACTTTAAAAACAAGCTAAAACATCATCAAAAACTTGATCATAGCCACTGTTTTTAATAGGTATAAATAGCTCCCAAATAAAAATTGTTTTCAAACAATTTTTCAAAGTTTCAAACATAACAATCCTTATAGTTTTAAAGTCCCAATCAAAAACCAATTTTTACCACTTTAATACAATTAAAAACATGTTCAAACTCCACTCAAATCATGCCTAAAAGTTACTGTTTTGATGGCCCTAAACAGCCCCAAAAATCCATTTGTTTCAAACAATTTTTAAAAGCTTCACACATAGAAATCTTTATAGCTTTAAAGTTCTAACCAAACCAACTTCCACAACACTTAAATTACTTTGAAAACAACTTAGAACATACCCCTCAATCATATTAGGTCACGGTTTTGGTCACCCAAAACAATTCCAAATTTCAATTTTTTTTTTCATTTCCAAAACAAATCATTCCATCACACTTAAATCTTTACATCTTAAACCAATTTTTCCTAACACCTAACATACTTAAAAATCAAATTAAAACATCCCTAACATCATGTGAGAGCCACGTTCAGCTCCCTTTTCACCAAATCAATTTTTTCCAAAACTTGTAAACATAGTTATATGACTAGGATCCAAACATACAACTACTAAACCTTCAAAACTAACACCAAATTGACAAGAACAAGCCAAGAACACGGCTGGGCACCCCCGCCTGGTTTCCGCGAGCAAAGGGGGTTAGGTTATCCAAACTCAAAATACCAAAATCAAAGGGATTCATGGAAGAAAATAAGGGGTTATGAAACTATACATGCCATACTAGCCAAAACAAGCACTAAAATTCAAGAATAGTTCCTAAAACCTTCAAAACCCATATCATGGAACCCAAGAGAGATGAGGAAAGATTTATGGAGCTTACCAAGAGTGGAGATGAAGATTGAAGAAGAGTGGAGATGAAAGGAAGCAAAGATGCACACTTGAATCTTCAAAACTCCCAAAATCACAACTTTCTTTCTCTAAGTTTTTTTCTTCAAGTTCTTCACAAATGGAAGAGGAAAATGGTGCTGGTGTGTAATGAGGATGAGGCCACGAAATTTCAGGGGTAGAATGGGAAGGAAAGGTTCATTTAGTTAGAAACTAACTCACTAAGTCATAAACCAACTAAACTAACTTCCTACCATTTACTAACCAACCAATCACACCTTGACACTTGTAAATGCCATCATTAAAAGCACATTCAGCTCCCTAGTGGCTAGATACATCTCCCACTAGCCCAAAAATATCTTAGGGTCTCATTGTATGGCGCGATTATTTTCAACTGGCCAAGTTATGCTGTATATTAGGTTTTAATAATAAAAACTCCAAAAATATTTCTAATTATAACCCCACACCCAAAAATCACAATTATTCCTCGTGGCATAAGAAAAGTATCTATGTATCTCGCTTTCTCGAAATGCGAACCTAAACGTCGCAATTAATTAGGTTAGCTGCCATAGAAAATACACTAAATATTTTCTGATGCCCAAAAATTCTAGAAAATTACAATAAATCCTAAATATTGGAAAATGCTAAGATCTCAAAATTTATAAAATTTGGATCACGTTTGGGCATGTTTCAGTTAGAAACACACACAATAGCCTATCTACTGGCAGAATTCAACGAATTCTCGCAGTCATAAAACCGTAAATTAGTGAGGATCACTAATTTCAATTTCTCTTATCATATAGATATTATTCAATCAATAAAATTATCAAAACAAAATCATTAAAATAATAGTCAAAATAAATATGACATAAAAACGATTAATACTATAACTAAATAATAAAAATCCAAACTATGACTTAAAAATAACTATTAAGTCCTAAAATTATTTTTCATTCAATAAAATAATTTTCTTTAATCAAACAACAATCTTTCACATTTTTTCGATATTAATTCATATTAAAAACAAGATATCGCCTACACTGTCTCTTTAATCAATTAATTGTTAAAACAGTAAATTGTTCACAATAAATCTTTGTTGTTCTTCATACTTTTAACAAACCATTGAGGTCATGACTCTCTACGATTTATTTTCAAGTAGTTGGAACTACAAAATAATTTTCATAAAAATTGGGATGTTACATACCACCCTCCTTAAAAAAAAAATCGTCCTCGAAAATTAACTTATAAACCAAAACAAAACCAAAATGATGAAAAGTCATAACTTAATACTAAACATATCATAAATATGAACTTTGAAATTCAATACAACATAATAATTATTACACTCAAACAATCACACACAAAGCATACATTTTATTCATATATCCTTACCGAAGTAAGGCACTACATCAATTAACTTAAAGTCTACAAATACAATACTCCGCATCCATGTCGAAGAAGTCCTCACGAATGACGCTTTATTCCAATCTACGATCACGAACACAATCACGAACACAGTCAATTTAACACGCATAGTCACGAACACGAACAGTCACGAAACATAGCCACGACGACATCAAGTTCTACGGCTACATGCTCACATCAACGAAACTCTAAAACCTTCCAGGGGAACCCAGCTTGGAATCATGAAGACAGAGAAGGATTGCCACGATTAACAACCACGTAATCACTAACAACATTATTACATCAAATGTGAGAGATCCATCACAAAAATCATCCTAAGGCTCAAAGTGCGGTTTGCGTGAGAAACAAGAAGATGAAGGTTTGGTTTTTCTCACACAAAAACTCACCACACTTCAAACTAAGAATGAAAACAAACTCCTCTCCCCTTATATATAAGTGTGGTTGGCCAATGGTCAAAGAAAATAAGATAACTCACAAGAAAAAGATAAGGAAGGAATCTTATGATTACTCTCCACTAAACCAACACCAATAATAGACTCACATCCCCTTGTTAATGAGACGAAACTAGCAAGAAAGAAAGGAAGGAAAAGTGACCCCTACCCAAAATTTATTAAGCCCTCAATGTGTTTAAGAACAAAGACAAGGTGGGATAGGATTCTTTAAAATGTCCAATCAATAGTCATCATGCACCATATTCCTTCCCTAAGTCTCACTCTTACTCCAAAATGTTCTCTTGACTTAGCCTCATGGTTTCTGCAGATCGCACCAATTTGCAAAGTGTCGGGTAATCGCAGAATTCCGTGTTGTCGTTGGTGACCAATCACGTAAAATAAATTATCAAGAGAAATTTAATTCAACGCGCTTTAAAATATTCGCAGATAAGAAATACGCCACAAAATAATCACATTAATAATTTCACTTAATAATCACAATAACATATATCATAATACCAAAATATAATAAAATTTGGATTTTGGAATCTAATATAATACTAAAATACGCCATAGAGTTAAAACACTTATGTGTTCTATATTTAGAACCACGCACACACCATAATACATATAATACGATAATTATAGCGTCACCTACGGGATAATCCCTCTCGTAAATCTCTCGCCACCTATCAGGTCGCATTTCACGAGATGAAGTCTTCGGATGATGAGTTCTCCTGATCTACTGGGGGTGTAGACACGTTCCTTAGTGGTTGGTCTTATAGCTTCAACATTGTCAACAATAGACTTAGCTCGTGGTGCTTTGCGGTACCGACGTATATCCCATTCCTTGCAAGCTAAAGCATAATCTTTCCTTGGTTGGATCTTGGTTAGCGCGCAGTTTTTCATCTTCACCGCTGAAGTAGTGCGCCTTCTGGGCTATCGACATACTTGTGATTCCTCTTCTGCTATCATGTAGACATATCCTCCGGGGCAAGTGGGCACGCAACCTTCGCATCCACATTTGGCACCGGATTGATAGTCCTTAAAAATATGTCCTAGCTACTTGCAAATACAACATAGCTCGGCCCTTTCAATGAGTATTCTTCACCTAATCGCTCCTTGCTTCCACATTAACGATGGGCTCCACTTCAACTCCTGGCCATTCCCATAGCCTATGCCACAAGACAATCCGTCTGGGTCATTTTCAAGATGGAAATGAGATGTTCCTTGTTGTTGTCTTCATCTTTGTTTGGTCCGTATAATCCGCCTAACTCGACTCCAATAGCTTGCTCCTCCGCTCGTTGTCTTAGCCAATCGTGTTGATTCTTCACATGTAATCCTGTGCCATAGCATTGCTATTCAGACTATCACCGAATTACGTGATTCACGCTCTAAGCTACAAGCTCTGTGAGAGAGACATTTGTTCGTCTCCGAAGGCATCGAATTTCTACGAAGCAAACTAACCAAAATCCCTAATTAACAAATTCAATCATCCGAGATGATCGCACACAATTTCACACAATATCACACTGCTTTCAACTAGGAAACATTACAAACAATCACAAACAAAGTTCACATAACCTAGGCATAAATAAACTTATACCCGACAATTCCCAAAAATCTAGGCTACTTTAGGACAAAGCGATCTATAGAACCGAATCAAGCCTGATACCACTTAATGTAACACCCGCTTCCGAGGCGCCATCAGGTAACCCACCTAATGCTGAAAACATTTAATGCTTGTATGCTTTTGGTTAAAGAGTACTCTTATGTATTTCGGTAATGAATGGAAAACAGAGGTAAATTTTTTTTTTTTTTCATATTCTTTCCTTTCAAACCCTTTTTCAAAATGAGACATAGAGTACTACGCTTTTCTAAATGATGTCAATTCAAACTTTTGCAATTATCGTGAGTATAATGCATCACAAATAATACTTCACATAACATAATCATTTCACTAAGGCGAGGTTCTCTCAAAAGAGTAATTACGAACAATCAATACAAAATCCTAAGCTTGTAATAACTATAACTCTTAATGAGAAACAATAAGATCAAACACGAAGTACTCGTAGGAATCTTCCTCCACCGCTCAATCTTCAATGCTCCTAAAGATGAAGGTCGCACAGTCATCAACTCCATCCTGGAAGTGGCATCCATAAGGACATCCAATCCAACAACAAAGGTAGGTAAATCCTTTGTCCACGAAGTTTATCATAGGCTATATCGCATGCAAACGATATATACATATATAATACAACAACATTCTTTTTATTTACATATACATACTTAATAGACCGCATTACAATCAAGACATGGTATATCAAGCAGGTACGTGAGCAAACAAAACAACCAACGGATCAACAATCAAGTTACTACAATATCAACCATTGCATGTGAGCAGTAAGTCTATCAACAGATAAGTGATCAAGTCATCACAATATCCAATCATCAACAATTCCTCACATATCATAAATGCGGTTAAGTATATGCATGTCAATGCAAGATGGCTAGTTGTGTATACACCTGGCAAATTCTTTAAACAAGGTCGCCAGAGACGAGGAACTTTATTTCCCAACGCCCAAATCAACTCCCTACCAAGAGGTATTGCCACAAAGGCTTGCCACATTAGGCTTTCGCCACACACGGGCATGCAGTGATAACTTCGTCTTTGAAGTCCTCAAGACAATCAAACGCTCCAGTGTCGATGCTCAATGGTCAAGATACATCCAAACAAATTAACAACATGGCATGCTCACGTAGGGAGCCTCGAGTAATGTTTTAATTAATCAATGCGGATCGACACACCTCAACTCACTCACTCTAATTAGTGAATTTTCATGCTTCCAATTCTTATATTACCTAGGTGAGGTTGTACCAAAATAAATAACTCATTTAGCTTTGGGTCATTGGAACCCGAAGTTTCATCAAATTCTTTATCTAGCATGGTTCCATTTCTACTTATCTATAAGTTTAGGCTAGTCATACTCTACAACCTCATGCTTATTTTTAAACCAAAATACCTTTAATAATTACTTAGAGTGCAAACACAGACACAAAGTCCCGGGTGCTCAATCATGAACGCTAGTCTTAATCTCAGACGTAACTCTAGGCACGTAATGCGAACACTAGGCTCAACTTTTAGGTTAAGGTACTAGCACTATGCAGACACTAGGTCCAATCCTAAACCAAGAAAATGCGCACGCAAACAGACATTAAATCCCAAAGACAGACACATAGTCCATATGCTCAATAGGAACACTAGGTTCCCTATGATTTAATCTTTCAAAAACTCGATCTTTGAACTCTCTTCTATTCTTATATCACTCCTATGTATCCGAAAAATACTCTTTTAGTTCTAGGTCGTTGAAACCCTTAGTTGTGTTAAATAACACACTGGAAGAATTCCCAGGAAAGAGAGGTGGTGCGAACTCTTAATTACCAAAGTCTTTCCTAGCCGTAATTTCCCAGCGCATCATTTAACTCAACCGCTGCAAATCGTACTTTTTATTTCAAATTCTTTTCTTTACTATCATTCCATTGAAATTTCTTGCAAGCTTTGGCTAGTTATACTAAAACCTTCACGCTTTACTTTTAAATCAAAATGCCCTTAACAATTTGAAATCGAGAATTGTGGAATCGCATCAGATTTACCGATGTAAATCGTCAACCAATAGCAATGATCAACGCATTATTAATTAATCCATCATCAACAACAATATTTTCATATTCCAAGTCAATACCAAATTCCATTTAAATCCACTTGATTCATGGAAAACAACATCAATCATAATGCCTCATTGCAGTAATAACGACATGTTATAGCATTTCAACAAAGATACAACAATTCAATAGGCTACAACATGATCCACGGCTTTTCAACTTCAAGTCTAATCAAATCAATCCAACATGGTTTAAGTCACACAATACTATTCACTTTGCCACACATGGCCAAATCAATACACAATAATTCATGCTACAACATCTCAACAACACATAGTAATACTACAAGTACTACCACACAATTTAATCAAACATCAAGCCAACCAACACACAAGGCTTAAAAAGCCCAAACTCATTATATAAGAATTTCTTACCTCGGGCGCTTTAACAATCCTAGCAAGGTAATTAGAACCATCGTCAAGTCGCAACTCGCAGACTAAGCACCTAACCTTAACAACGCAAACTTAATACAATTAGAACTAAAACTCAATTCTAATGCCCCTAGGGCAGCCACGGCTTAGACATCCTAAAGCCTAGGAATTACTTGACTTAATCCCTAATTGGTCCTATCTAGTCATACAACAAGTTACAAGTTCAAGCCATGCAAGTTTTGAAACTTTTACAAAAGCTACACACTTAGAAAAATACCTAAACCAAAATTTACCACTTGGAATAGTGTTTTTACCAAATGAATAGTGTTTTGCTAACTTTGAACCATTTTTTCAAAGCAATAAAACATGTCACAAAATTTTAGAAACAATTCTATTTCAAGTTCAAAACAATTCTTGAAACATAAACTCAAACTTTTCCCAAAATCATACTTCTTTGAATTGTTTGCTAAATCAAATTCTTGGCCAATTCTTACACCATTTTAAGGACACAAATCAACTTAAAACAATGTTTAGAACTAGCATGAAGGCCACGGTTTTAGTTACTCAAAAACAAACCCAAACTTTTCAATTTTTCATTTCAAAGCAAAGCATTTCCTATCATTCAATTCCTACAACAATTAACCAACTTCCTTAACATCTAACATACTTTAAAAAACAAGCTAAACATCATCAAAAACTTGATCATAGCCACTGTTTTTAATAGGTATAAACAAGCCCCAAATAAAATTGTTTTCAAACAATTTTTCAAAGTTTCAAACATAACAATCCTTATAGTTTTAAAGTCCCAATCAAAATCAATTTTTTTACCACTTTAATACAATTAAAAACATGTTCAAACCCACTCAAATCATGCCTAAAAGTTACTGTTTTGATGGCCCTAAAACAGCCCCAAAAATCCATTTGTTTCAAACAATTTTTAAAAGCTTCACACATAGAAATCTTTATAGCTTTAAAGTTCTAACCAAAACCAACTTCCACAACACTTAAATTACTTTGAAAACAACTTAGAACATACCCCCTCAATCATATTAGGGTCACGGTTTTGTCACCCAAAAACAATTCCAAATTTCAATTTTTTTCTCATTTCCAAAACAAATGATTACATGACACCTAACTCTTTACATCTTAAACCAATTTTTCCTAACACCTAACATACTTAAAAATCAAATTAAAACATCCCCTAACATCATGTGTGAGAGCCACGGTTCAGCTCCCCTTTTCACCAAATCAATTTTTCCAAAAACTTGTAAACATAGTTATATGACTAGGATCCAAACATACAACTACTAAACCTTCAAAACTAACACCAAATTGACAAGAACAAGCCAAGAACAAAGCTTGGGACAGCCCCATGGTTTCGCCAGCAAAGGGGTTAGGGTTTCCAAACTCAAAATACCAAAATCAAAGGGATTCATGGAAGAAAATAAGGGGTGATGAAACTATACATGCCATACTAGCCAAAACAAGCACTAAAATTCAAGAATAGTTCCTAAAACCTTCAAACCCATATCATGGAACCCAAGAGAGATGAGGAAAGATTTATGGAGCTTACCAAGAGTGGAGATGAAGATTGAAGAAGAGTGGAGAGGAAAGGAAGCAAAGATGCACACATGAAGCTTCAAAACTCCCAAAATCACAACTTTCATGCTCTAAGTTTTTTTCTTCAAGTTCTTCACAAATGGAAGAGGAAAATGGTGCTGGTGTGTAATGAGGATGAGGCCATGAAATTTCAGGGTAGAATGGGAAGGAAAGGTTCATTTAGTTAGAAACTAACTCACTAAGTCATAAACCAACTAAACTAACTTCCTACCATTTACTAACCAACCAATCACACCTTGACACTTGTAAATGCCATCATTAAAAGCACATTCAGCTCCCCTAGTGGCTAGATACATCTCCCCTTAGCCAAAATATCTTAGTGGTCTCGCTACAAGCTCGCCAATCCACAAGGCCACAAGCACAGATATTAGGTTTAATAATAAAAACTCCAAAAATATTTCTAATTATAACCCCACACCCAAAAATCACAATTATTCCTCGGCATAAGAAAAGTATCTATGTATCTCGTTTTCTCTAAATGCGAACCTAAACGTCGCATATTAGAGGTCTCTCGCCATAGAAAATACACTAAATATTTTCTGATGCCCAAAAATTCTAGAAAAATTACAATAAATCCTAAATATTGGAAAATGCTAAGATCTCAAAATTTATAAAATTTGGATCACGTTTGGGCATGTTTTAGTTAGAAACACACACAATAGTTTATCTACTGTAATTCAATGCATTCGCAGTAATAAAAATCGTAGAAATTAGTGAGGATCACTAATTTCAATTTCTCTTATCATATAGATATTATTCAATCAATAAAATTATCAAAACAAAATCATTAAAATAATAGTCATATTAAATATGACATAAAATGACGATTAATACTATAACTAAATAATAAAAATCCAAACTATGACTTAAAAATAACTATTATGTCATAAAATTATTTTTCATTCAATAAAATAATTTTCTTTAATCAAACAACAATCTTTCACATTTTTCGATATTAATTCATATTAAAAACAAAGATATCGCCTACACTGCTCTTTAATCAATTAATTGTTAAAACAGTAAATTGTTCACAATAAATCTTTGTTGTTCTTCATACTTTTAACAAACCATTGAGGTCATGACTCTCTACGATTTATTTTCAAGTAGTTGGAACTACAAAATAATTTTCATAAAAATTGGGATGTTACAACTCTGTTCGCATATTGACTCTGGTTGCATGTTGGCTCTGTTTATTAGTTTATTAATCGCTATTCTTTATTTTTTTTTTTGTTAACTGTTCGTATTCATGAATCTGTTGCTCTTTAACACAAAGTTGCCTCTGGGGATCTTTGTGTACACGTGTCTCTCTAAGAATGGTTGTTGCGTTAGTGGATAGTATTTACTCTTACTGAGTCATTATTGCTTTTACTACACGAGGACAGTTTTACTGCGCCTCTTTAATTCTGAGTGTGGCACGCTTCAATTTTGAAATGACAATTTTTAATTCGTTTATTTTGGTAACTGGTAAAGGCGGTTTTCCTTCTCAAACACGTTTAATACCCACTCACTCACTCACTTCACCCACTACCCACATTATCTCTAAGAGAAGCCTACACGATTTCTGAGCCCTAAATCCCTTTCTCTTATATTTGCTCTCTGCAACTCTCTCTGCTTTTACAATGTCCGCACAACAACAACAACAAGTAGTTCAAGGTCCTGAGGAGGAACCTCAAGTTACTCTACAGAACTTACAACCAAATGAGCTGAAGGTGTTGGTGGAACACCAAGTGAACTTTGGAGATTTAGCTCATGAAAGGTACGCTTTCAGAGATGATTTCGTTGAAATTGGAATAATGGGCTTCTTTCTCATGGACAACTACCCAGTATATGAAAACCTAGTCAAAGAATTCTGGATGTATGCATGGAGTAAAGACAGAACCATCCACAGTTATGTTCAAGGAAGGCACATCTTGGTAACCCAGGATTTAATTGCTGATATCACTAAATGCCCTAATAATGGAGCTATTGCTGACGAAGGTTGGGAAAAAAGATGCTGGTGGCTGGAGCGTTGTCAATGACACAATCTTTGAGAAATCTGGTGGATCCAAGGCCGTGGATATGAAGAATCGTTTCAGGGTGCTCTTCAGGATTATCATGCACTGCTGGTACCCAAGTCTAGGTCTGTGGATACTGTTAGCAGTACCCTCAAGTTCATAATGTGGTATTATGAACTAAAGGCTAAGATCAATCTTCCGAATCTCATTTTTGACCACCTGCGACGAGATTTGATATACTCCAGAAAAGGGAAGAATGCAAATATTCCCTATGGAAGGTTACTTTCTGTGATTATGGAAAATCAAGGCCTGATTAGGCAGCTTCAAGGGCTTAACACTGAGGAAGTCGACTTGCCTCAAGACAATGGTGGTACCCACATTCTCAAGTGAAAATCTGAGAAGAATGAAACTTCTTTCAACAGAAGTAGTTGCTGAAATTTTACGGGAAGAAGAAAGTGGAAGGAAAGCAGTAAGAAAAGGAAAGAAGAAAGTGGTTGATACCGGAAGTATCTGCATCTACCAGAGAGTCACTCGAAGCTGGAATTCACATTGCTTCGTAACCCTCTCGCAGTGTACATCCAAGAAGACCGCCTTCATGGACTTTGATATGTCTCAAGAGGTAGAGGAGAAGAAGAATGTTCTTGATGAAATGATAGCCAAAAGTCGTGAAGAGTGCTACATTTTCCATCGTAAACTCGTAGAGGAAAGGCTGGAGAGAAGTTGCAATCGCTCTCTCCCGCCGCAATCGCAATCGCCCCTCCCGCAGCTTGCCCCCCACCTCCACTACTATCGCACTGGCCGAATCAAAAGAATCATCAAGGTTGCTAACCTCCCAAAGAAGAAAGAGAACCAAGGTGCTGGATAAGGTTTGTGACTTGTATGATGCTACTTACCAAACTTCTTCTACTCCCACTGGTTCTACTGTCTTAGAACCTGTTCTGTCAAACCCTATACCTCCTCACCAGATACCTCCACTTACTCCACAGTTGCCTAAACTGTTTCCCTAATCTTCCAAACCTGTCCCTAAACCAATTCCTTCACCAAAACTCTCACAACCCAAACCTGCACAACCTAATAAATCATCCCCTCCAAAGAAACCTTTACCTTCTAAATTACCCACACCTCCTGGACTCTCTGATACCTCTGACTCTTCTTCAAACGACAGTGAAGAAAGTCATGAACCTTTGAGACCTAGACAGAGACCACAACCCCAAAATCAATTTCCTTACATTGAACCACTTGCGGTTAAGCTTCCTAATACCTCCACTTCTGTACCTCAACCCCAATCACAACCCTCCAAAATACCTTCACCTCAACCTTCATCACCACCTAGGCCTGCCTCACCTCCCTCTGTTCAACCTAACCTTAACCTACCCCTCCAAACTGAACCCACACTTGAACCAGAAACAGAACCTGAACCATATTTCCAGGAACCTTTCTGTTCTGAACCAGATTCTGTTTTGGCCATTGAGGCACAACCCCTCTCAATGTTGCAACCTGTACCTGATCCCTCCTTTAGACTCCCAATACTTGTACCATTTCTGCCTCAATCTTTTACACCACCACACTCACCTCTGTCGGCAGAACCTATTACTACTGCAGCATCTATGGATATAGATGAGATCGCAGTCACTGCTATGATTGCCTCTGAGGCAATTCAAGGTATTGAGTTAGATTCTGTTTTTGATTCTGATGTTGCCATCACTGATCCTCCAACTCTGCTTCTACAAGCACCCCCTGGACCAGTTATTCAGATAGGGTGTGAACCCTCACCAGATCACAGGGAAGCAACAGTAGTGCCTGAAAGGTATCCTCACCTGATTGCTAATTTTGAGTGCCTCAAGGCTCAAATATATCGTGAGGATGAGGATTGCAAAATTATGGAAGCTGCAAGAATTGATGAAGTTAACTCTGTCTTGGAGGAAGAGAACAGACGTGCAAATTGGCAAATTGTGCACTATTGGTTTGAAGTGCACCAAAGGGATCAACTTGAAAGAAACAGAAGGTGGCTTACGGCTCTTTAATGGAAACAGCAAGTACCTCAACAGGAAACCACTCCTGTATTTTGGGAACCTGAACCAGCTCCTGTAGCCCCTCCTACTCATGCACCTGAGCCTGAACCGTAACCTCGCTACTCCACCTCCCGCCGCTATCGCACCGTGGTTCAACAATCCACTGGTCCGCTCCGCTCGCAAGCCATTCAACAGATTCCTCAGGCAGTCTATGATAGGCTTGTTGATGACAGCAATAAATTTTCAAGGTTTATGGAAGCCACTGAAAGGCACTTTGAAGAGTCTGACAGAAGGCATGATATGCTGGCTAATCTATTGCAAGAGATTTTGGCCAAGATGGACAAGCCATAGAAAACCTTAGGTTTTTTTTTTCTTTTAGCCCCTTATGTTCTTGTGTTCACAGTGTTTTCTTTTATACACTGATACTTTTAGTTTAATGAAACTGTTTTGGCATTTTCTGTCTGGTTTAACTTTATCGTCTTTATAATGTTTTGACTGTGATGTTCTTTATTTCTATCATAATCTTTTTGTCTGATGACAAAAGGGGGAGAAGAATATAGAGATATAGAGTAATTGATGAAACTGATGTATCAACCAAGTGTCACCATGCATTGCATTTCCTGCATCATTAACTCTGATATATTAACTTGGAAGGTATTCGATGCTCTATAAGTGATTCGATACTCTGTAAGTGCTATTTATCTATGTATGCTCTGATATTGTATTGAATATGGTCTGATATTTACACTTAGAAAATATTTATATGTGTTTAATTCAGGGGGAGCCTCTGAAATTATCTTAAAAAAATGTTTTTCTAAAAGCAAATTGTTCATCAATATATGTATTTGTCATCATCAAAAAGGGGGAGATTGTTGGAATCAAGTGGATTCAAAAACAATAACCCTTAATTGTTTTGATGATAACAAACGATTAAGAGAACAATTTATTCTCTAATGTGTTTGGTAGTATGCAGAAATCACTATTTATTAGAAGTAGTTATCTCAGAAGACTTGGTGAAATCTTGAATTTAACATGACTAAGTCTGGGAGTGATCCTCTGTTCTTATGCTGACGTCACCTTGTGAAGTCTTGCTCTAAAGTTGGTCAACTCCGTTTGTTCAGTCAACGCTCTGGTGACTCCTAAGACTAGATTTTGACTTAGTCTACTCACTGAACAAATAACTCGCTGGTGAACCAAGCTCTGAAAACTAGCTCTGGCCATTGGTCAACACATTCAACAGACTTTGGTTTGTCTACACTATAGAAGCCTTCGTGCATGACCACAAGACTCTGTTATGTGAAAGCCCATTGAATTCTATGTTGAAGAACTCAACTCTGTTTCAAGCTCACTCTGAAGTACAGTACTTAACTTTGGTGAACAGTATAGCTCTGTTAGGAAACAGACTGAAGAATATTTAAGACTGCTTCAAGTATTTAAGAGACCTCATTGATTAAGCATTTTAATGTAAGAGGTATCAAAGGTCAAAAAGAATGTCAACGAAGTTAATCATCAAGGAAACTTGCTCTCAAAGTGTCTCATATTCAAAAAGCCCACAAGAGACAAAGATTCTGATTTTGTGTGCAGTGCCCAGAATGCTTTATACAGTCTGGAAAGCGACGTGGCCTGCAAAAGCCACAAAAACGGGATCTGAGGTTTTGACCTAGGGTAAAAAGAGACGTTGTGTAACAACGGCACTATTCTTAACCCTAGCTATATATACCTTACTTCGGTCACTGAAGTAGAAAAACGATTGAAAAGAAAGTGAACGCAACAAAGTACGAAGTGATCATATAGTGAGCGCCTACAATCTTATCAAACTGAAAATCACTATTTTCTGAGACAGTGAGCAACCAAGAAATCTTCCAGGTCTCTGGGACCACATTGAACAAAGCACTTAATTGTTTTATCCTTTCTGTTTGAAAGTTATTATTTGTGCTAAAGTTCTTCATTGTAAATCCTCTCTGTGAGAGTTATTTTTGTATTGTTTCAAAACTCCTTTGAACTTGTATTAAGCCCAAGAAGGGTCGTATTCTTTAGAGGCTTGACTGCATTTAAGTCGTTCTAAGAAGTTGTGAGTATAGTCGCTTGACAAGATTATACTCTCAAGTGTAATCAGGTTGATTATAGTGGAAAAATCCTTCAAGTGTGTGAAGGGACTAGACGTAGCTATCAGGTGATAGTGAACTAGTATAAATCACTGTGTCACTCTCTTCTCTCTTCTCTTTACTTACTGCACTGTTTTATTAAAGAGTTGTTTAGAAGAAGTTTTTCATAAACATTTATATTTGCAAAATGTTTTCAAAAACCCAATTCAAACCCCCCTTTCTTGTGTTTTTGCCACGTTCACTTATATCTCAAATGATTTAAATTTTTAGTCAAGGACATCGATGTCTTTTCAAAAATAATCAACACTTCTCTCTTCTCTTTTTCGCTTCTTTTTCTCTTATTCCAATCAATACTCAAAATCTACCCAATTTCTCACATTCTTCTCTCTTTTCACACTCTCTCTTCACATTTTCTCTCTTCACAATTTCTCTCGTGAACTAATCAGAGCCTTGGAAAGAAAGAGAGAGAGAGGGAATACCTCTCGTACAAAAAGAAGAATGTCGCACTCAGAGTGTTTAGAAAAGTAGAAGTTGGACAGTGTGCATTATAAAGGGTCATAGAATTATCCACTGTGCAATCACCACATCCCTACATCCGCCAGAAACTACATGATTTCATGTATAAAATTTAAAAATAATAAAACTATAAAATTCGAAAAGCCATTTACTTGATAATTTTCGACTAAATTATACTTTTAGTCCTTTATCTTTATTTTAGGTTTCAATTTGGTCCCTTATGTATTATTTGTTCCATTTTAGTCCCTGAAATTACCAACGTTATATCACATTAGTCCTTTCCATCAATAACCCATATAAAGTCGTTTAATGTATCCTACATGTCCAACGTTTGCTGACGTGGCAATAAACAATTAAGGGTTAATAAAATCCTTACCATAGACCACACCTCACACGATTCTAACCTCTTCTTCTTCCCCAACTCTCTCACACGGAAACCCATTCTTCTGCAAAACTTTCTCTCTTTAATCTTCTTCATCTCCTTCTACCTTCTCCTCCTCTTGAACCCTCCTCCCACGTCTTCTCCAACAAACACCCCACTTTCCTCCCCCATCGCATCCGCAGACGAACAGCCCTCTCCTCACTGCACTCTCACTATTGCACATTCTAACAAAAACAATAGCAATTAATAATAATTTTTGTTTTGTTCTTATGTTGTTGAATCTTCAATTTCTTTAGCTTGAATTGTTTTTTTACCCATTATAGAAATAAGATTGCAACCTTGGTCCTAAATCTCTGTACATGCTCTCGTAGAAGAAATACATCTTTCCCCCAATCAACACTCCTTACATACTCAAAGCCCTAATAGTGGAGCCACTAGCGGCATCATTTTTTACACGAAAATTTTCGTGAGTCAAAGTCCCCTTCCCCACATAATTCCATTTATGTTCTTGGTGACATTGGTTTTCAATTTAATTCCTATGCCATTTTTCACACGTCCTCTAAACCTTCACTAGTTTCAGTCTGGAGGGAGTGGTGAGGGTGAGGGAAGAGCACACTTTCGTAAGATGCAGGGACGATCACTCGCCGGCAAAGTCGGACAACGCAACTGTAGCGGCTAGACTCCCTTTCTTCTATATCTCTTTTCTGGAGGGAGTGGTGAGGTTGAGGGAAGAGCACACTTTCGTGAGACGCAGGGACGATCACTCGCCGGCAAAATCGGACGACGCAACTGTAGTGGCTAGACTCCTTTTCTTCTATATCTCTTTTGACTTTCTCTTCTCTGTTGGGGTGCTTGAGAGTTTTCCAACTGTATTTAATGAGTTGTCATCATCTGATTGGTTGTGTGCAAGTCTTTCTCCACATGGTTATTGATACATCAGCAAACATTGGACATGTAGGATACATTAGACGGCGTTATATGGTTTACTGACGAAAAGGACCAACATGATATAACATTGGTAACTTAAAGGACCAAAACGGAATAATACATAAGGGACCAAATTGAAACTTAAAATAAAGATAAGGGACTAAAAGTATAATTTAACCTCACTTTAGTGGAAGAGCAAGTTTAAACTATAGCACAGTTGTCCAATATAGCACTAGGTTGTTCCTTAATCTACATCTGACACAATATTTTATATTACATCTGACACAATATTTTATATACTTGAATGTTACCATGGTCCTCCTGCAAATAAAATCCTACCTCCGCCCCTGTGTATGTCCACACTTCCGCGCAACATGTTGATATCCTTATGAAGGCTCTGGCAAAAGAAAATTTGACACTCTTCTTTTGAACCATGATCTAATCTATAAGCCCCTATCGTAATAAAGAAAAAGAAAAGCCAGCATTTTGCGTCGAAATTTTGTTGACTGCCTACTAGATATTAACTGCTGCTGTGCAGGTGACCAAGTGTATGCTGTATGCATCACATTTTTTTGGCATTCGCTAAAGGTCGTTGACCATATTCCTTTACTGTAAATCTTGAAAAAGAATATCTGAAATTTAAAACTAAAATGTTGCCACAAAATAATGCATAGACCTACTTGCTTGGATTCTAATATACTACTTTTTTCCCATCATCTCGTGAGACAATTTATCTTATAAAATTTTATTAAAAAATACAAAGTATTTCACATAATATTGATTCAGCAAAAACAATGCCAGCAATACTTTTAATCCCAGAAACACATATAAATACATTTTTTTTGGATGATCATAACCATTTTTTATTAGAGTAAAAGGCCATATTAACATTGAACCTAGATTATTTACTGAGTCCAGGTGAAATTTGATCTTATAATGGGGCGTTAAAAAATAATGCCAAAGAATAATTGACTGACTTGTATTAATACCATGAGATTAGTTTTTCATCTACAAACTAGAGTCTGAAAAAAAAATTAAAAAAATGTTCCTAGTTTGCATACACTTTACTATATTATCACCCATAAAAATTAGACAAGTATATATTAAAGATTAAACAATCAATCTCTGTTTTTATATGTTCAAATTCTGTTGCACACAAGGAAAGGCTAGAACTAGGCCAGAAGATTGTGAAAATCACCTGATTAGGTTTGAAATGTTGGCCACCCAGTAGAGGTACAATATAGAAACTGTTCCGACCTCAAGTCCCGATATAATTTTCCGAGGTATTGTCCACTTTGGACTACATGTGATGTGGGCCCTTATGGTTTTGTCCATAAAAGGCGTCTCAGTGGGTTAAGGCATGGTTAAGGCATGTGAGTGTTTATAAACTTCCATTAACCTTTATTCCTAAGCAATATGGGACTTTTTGGCGTATCCGGAACCGAAACTAATCCAATAGCCACTGCTATCACAAATCTTTAGATGATATTAGACTAATCTGGTGGCCAGTGCCACATTGCAAAAGACAATACTCATTAATTTGAAATCAACCTCGAAGGCATTAAGTGAAAATGTCACCTAATCTTTTGCCAGCTCAAAAAACAGTACAGTTAATTTATTTCTACGTCTTCATCTCCAACATGGCAATAAAACAATGTCCATGTCCCGTAGTCTAACGGCTACATCAGCGTCAACTCCTACTATAGTCATTCATGGCCAGATAGTAGTTTTCAGCATCTGATAAACTCAATTCTAACTCACCAGGAGCACCAGACAATCGCCGGAAGTTCTGATTCTATATGGCCATCTCATCAATGTTTTCGAACATCACACTGAACATCCAAGTTGGCAATCCACACCACATGCATTTCCACTCAAGCAAAGGAGTAGTGTGAGTATACAAATGCAAAACATTGCCTGGTTACTCAGCAACTGCAAGATAAAAAGGCTTACAATGGAGCAGAAAAGGAACGAAGGAAATATGTTCTTTAAACCCACATAAACACATACCTTCTTAATGATGATAGGAAGGTAATACTCTCTACAATTTGTTTCACTTAAAAGGTGCAAATATGATTGAAGAATTGTGGCCACCAAAACCAAATGAATTAGACAAGGCTGCCTTGATGTCCAGTCTCTCTTTCTTTGGGCCCACAAGCACATTAGTGTCCTGATTTTTGTTTTCAGTTAAACAAATTAGATAACTTTGATGAAAATGAACCCAATAAATGATAAGACATAACACACTTTCAAACATAGAAGAGAACGGCGCAACAAGTTTCATACCACTCCTTCATCCGGGTTTTCTAGATTGATATTTGGATGAATCCACCCTGTCCTTATTGCCTACATGCAGGAAAACAGAAGGAAGAAGAAAAAAAAAATCCTCAACATTTTAGTCAGAACATTTTAACTATTAGAACAAATTTCATAAGCACATGGTACATTAGTTTTCACCTGTACTGTAGCTACAGCTTCCACACCACCAGCTGCCCCTAATAGATGACCAATCATAGATTTTGTCGAATTCACTCTTAGCTGTATAAGTGAAACATCGGTCAATTGTAAGCACCAGCATAAATTGAAACAAAAAAAAAGGGGCAAAAGATTAGAATTACCTTTAAAGTGGTTACGAAGAATATAGTAATAATTATACATGAAAGAAAGTTTACCTCAGGATTTTGGCCAAAACAATGCATCAGAGCCTGGTACTCCTTAAGATCTCCAGCTGGTGTGGACGTGGCATGTGCATTTATGTAATTTACATCCTCCCTTGAAACCCCAGAATGATCTAATGCCTTTTCAATGCAAAGAATAACACCAGCCCCTGCATGAGATATGGAATAAAGAGACATAAGTTCAAGCATAATCAAGATATGATTCTCAGGGATATATAGAACCAATTTGTTAACAAATTCATGATGCACGTGCTCAACAGGTACAGTACAGACAACAAAGTGCATAATATTTAGAAGCTATTTCAATGTAATGGGAAAATGTTTTACTTTCGAAACATACAGAAGATGTAGCAGAATATAATCTGAGAATTGTCATGGTCAAAGTGACAAAGCACAATCACATTTCTATAGCTTTTAAGATGATAAGATGACATGAAGTGTGAAAAGTTTTACAATCACTCTGAGAAAATGTAACAATAGAAAGGACCAACCTTAAGTAACAAAATATGATTTTGTACGTAGAAGCTTTACCATCCATTTCAAAAAGGTCATAGGAAAATGTACAATTAACTTCTTTCAAAACATGCCTCAGCACAATTCATACATGATGGTCATTGCACCCTATAACTACCATAGGTGAAGAACAGGACAACACAACCATGAGTGTATCAACTGGTATCCGAGCTGGTACTTGAAGGGGAATGATGAAGATTCATGGTGAGGAAAAAGATGGAGTCTAGAATTGAGTTGGAACAAGACATGCAGAGTTTGCGCACACAAGCAGAGGTGGGATTGGAATGGAAGGCGATAATGGATGCCCAAGTTCACAACACTAAAGACGTGGTGCAGGAAATTTTATGATGCCTAGTGGAGATACAGCAACACATGGCGGGATTTCAGCAGTCACATGCGGCGGTATCACGAGGGGAGTCTATCTGACCTGGCATTGCTTCGATGGTGAAAAAAGACTGTCCATCTTTTCGAACAATGGTTATTGAGGCAACAGAGGAAGAACACCGGAGGAGGCTCAAAATACCCATCTTTCTGGGAGACGACGCATATGGGTGACTGAATCGCATAGAAAGGTTTTTATTGCTTAGAGTTAGAGGTGTACCCGAACCAGAACAGATGAGAGTGGTCGTAGTCGGACTTGAAGGTGAAGCCAGGTCACGGTATCAATGTCCGAAAACTTGTGTCCCAAACACTAATTGGGTCACCTTCAAGAAAATGCTCTTGTGCGTTTTCACGCTAACCTTATGCAGAACCAGTATGAGCTGCTCCTAGGGCTGAGACAGGAAGAGAATGTGTGATAATATAGAAAGGAGTTCGAAGTCTTGGCAGGACCATTGAACATTATAGAGCGAGAGTACCTTACTGAAAACTTTTGAATGGACTGAAGGACAAGGAAAGGGTTGAACTTAAATACTGGCTCAATTTTTCGTCCCCTTGGTTCGTTAGCTAAATTGATGAATTTGGCCCAACTGATTAATGAAAAAAATAAGTTTGGAGGAGAGGGAATACACAAGGAACACCTCCAGAGGGACCCTGCTATAGGGGGTGGCTAGCACCCAAAAAGGGGGCAGGAGAGTGAGAAGCGAGGAGGAGGGTGGAGGACTGAGGGAACAACATTGGTTCAATAGAAGCGGGAACTGGCTCCAATTTCTCAGGAGAAACGAAGAATAGGAATAGAGTGGATGACCACAGCACAGAGAGGAATTTCAAATGGTTGCCTGAGGTTGAATTCCATGAGAAGAAAAGAAAGGGATTATGTTTTTGCTGTGCTGAAAGGTTCAGCCCACAGCACCTTTGCATCAATAGGCATGTTAGAGTGATGGTCACGATGGACGATGACAAAGAAGGGACAACCACGGAGGAACAAGAAGTTGTTCAATGGTAGGGCTCACCTTGAGGACTAGGTAAAACTTCTGGGCAGGAGTGTTGATACAGACTGTTACGAATCCCACATCGGGTGGTTAACGAGCCTGGCCGTTGCTTATATAGCTAGGTAGACCACCCCCTCATTAGTTACCATGGAAATAGCCTTCCAATTAACCACTCTAGATAGAGAATCTGTTCAGTCTTGCAAACTTCACGCTCCAGATGTCTATTCCTGGGAGTGAGAAGGGTGTGTTAGAGTCCCACATTGGATAGTGATATGGCCTGATTAGTAGTTATAAGTGGGAGGTAACCCTCACCCTATGAGCTAGCTTTTGGGGTTGAGTTAGGCCCAAACCCAAATTCTAATATGGTATCAAAGCCTATCATAGATCCATTAGTTGGGCCACCCGTTATCGGGCCACTAGGGTCACGCTCCAGTTGTCTAGTCCTGGGCGTGAGGGGGGTGTGTTAGAAGTCCCACATGGAAGAATGAGATGGCCTGATTAGATTAGTGGTTATAAGTGGGGAGCAGCCCTCACCCTATGAGCTAGCTTTTGGGGTTGAGTTAGGCCCAAACTGAAATTATAAGATGGTATCAGAGCCTATCGAGATCCGTTGGGCCACCCGCAGATGTTCAGTCTTGCAAACTTCACGCTCCAGATGTCTATTCCTGGGAGTGAGAAGGGTGTGTTAGAGTCCCACATTGGATAGTGATATGGCCTGATTAGTAGTTATAAGTGGGAGGTAACCCTCACCCTATGAGCTAGCTTTTGGGGTTGAGTTAGGCCCAAACCCAAATTCTAAGATGGTATCAGAGCCTATCATAGATCCATTAGTTGGGCCACCCGTTATCGGGCCACTAGGGTCACGCTCCAGTTGTCTAGTCCTGGGCGTGAGGGGGGTGTGTTAGAAGTCCCACATGGAAGAATGAGATGGCCTGATTAGATTAGTGGTTATAAGTGGGGAGCAGCCCTCACCCTATGAGCTAGCTTTTGGGGTTGAGTTAGGCCCAAACCCAAATTCTAAGATGGTATCAGAGCCTATCATAGATCCATTAGTTGGGCCACCCGTTATCGGGCCACTAGGGTCACGCTCCGATTGTCAGTCTGGGCGTGAGGGGGGTGTGTTAGAAGTCCCACATGGAAGAATGAGATGGCCTGATTAGATTAGTGGTTATAAGTGGGGAACAGCCCTCACCCTATGAGCTAGCTTTTGGGGTTGAGTTAGGCCCAAACTGAAATTATAAGATGGTATCAGAGCCTATCGAGATCCGTTGGGCCACCCGCTGATAAGAAAAGAAGAGAAGTGGAATTTATAGTTGGAGACATGGTTTACTTGAAGGCACAACCATATAGATTCAAGTCATTAGCTACTAGACCTAATGAGAAGCTGAGCCAAAGGTTTTATGGCCCTTTTGAGGTGGTGGAAAGGATAGGCAAGGCTGCTTATAGGTTGGCACTACCCGCCAATACCAGAATTCACTCCGTTTTTCACGTGTCACAGTTAAAGAAAGCGGTAGAGTCGCTGAACCAACAAGAACAATTACCTCCGGCTAATCAAGAATGGGAGCCGCAGGTTCAACCTAAAGAAGTGCTTGGGGTGCGAAAATTGATCAATGGAACTGAGCAAGTCTTTGGTATTGTGGGAAGGTCTTCCGATTGTGAGAAGACTCAAAGATTCTCAAGTGATTGATCAAGTCTTTCGATTTTCACCTTGAGGACAAGGTGAAACCGGTCAGGGAAGTATTGATAGGCCAATAAAACATGTGTATAGGAGAAGAGATAAAAAAAGAAAGAATAAGTGGGAAAGAGAGGTTAGAGGCGCTTATAGAGGGAATGGAAGTTGTGGGATGTAATTGTAATCACTGGGACAGATGGAAAAGAGCAGAGAGGAGAGAGGAGGAGGCATAAGAGAGAGGTTGGAGGAAAAGAAAGGCAAAGTAAATTGAGTTAAACAAAGTTGGGATCAAGATTGAGAATCATTCTCATCTCAGTAGGGGGTATTTCTTAGGGAATATCTTGTTTCTTTTAAATGTAATTCCATATCTTCAAGGTGGTTATTCCATCATCCATTGTACTTATTATCTACTGTTTTCTACTGTAATTGTAAGAAGAACTTTTCCTCTGTTGGTCAATTAATAGAAGATTTATCAATTTATCTTCCAAGTCTGTTTTGATCCTATTACATTCACAGGGAGAAAAGCTGATAGTACTTCTTGTTTATGTTAATGATATTATTGTTTCAGGAGATAATCCAGTTAAGAGATAACTACTCAAAGAGAAACTATCTGCTGAATTTGAGACGAAGGACATTGGGAAACTTAAGTACTTTTTGAGAATTGAAGTGGCCTACTCTAAGCAAGGCATTTTCATTTCTCAAAGGAAGTATGTGTTTGATCTTTTACAAGAAACAGGCAAATTTGGATGTAAACCTGCAGGTGTTCCCATCGAGCAAAATCACAAAATGAGTATTGAAGAGGAAAGTGCTAAAGTTGACAATGTCCAATACCAAAGACTAGTGGGGAAGTTGATTTACTTGGCCCAAACTAGACCAGACTTAGCATATGCAATCAGTGTGGTTAGCCAATTTATGCATGATCTGAGGGTGAGACACTTACAGGCTGTGGATCGGATTCTGCAATATCTCAAGGCCACTCCAGGGAGAGGCCTCTAATTCAAAAGAGGTGGAAGATTGACTTTGGAGGCTTATACTGATGGAGACTATGCAGGTTCAGTGAGTGATAGAAGGTCCACTTCAGGTTATTGCACATTCATATGTGGGAACCTTGTTACTTGGAGAAGTAAGAAGCAAAATGTAATGGCTCGATCAAATGTTGAGGCAGAGTTCAGAGCCATGGCACAAGGAATTTGTGAGCTACTATGGATGAAGATTGTTCTTGATGACTTGAAGATAAAGTATGAGGGCCCTATGAAGTTGTTTTGTGACAACAAATCAACAATCAGCATTGCTTATAATACTATTCAGCATGACAGGACAAAACTTATTGAGATAGATCGACACTTTATCAAAGAGAAGTTAGGTAGTGGTGTGATAACAACAGCCTATATTCCCTCTGGGAACCAGATAGCGAATGTGTTAATAAAGGACTTGCAAACAGAACGATTCAGCCAACTTACTTGCAAGCTGGGAATGATAGATATCCATTCACCAGCTTAAAGGGGAGTGTTGTAAATATAGCATATATTTTGTAATTAATAGTGTTTTTTCTATAAGGCCCATTAGTCAGGCCCATTAGATACCGCTTAGTCTATGTAAGTGTATTAGTGTTTGTAAATAAGACACAATTAAAATAATACTCCCTCCATCACTATTTATAAGCCCCTTTAGACAAAAAAACGCATATTAAGAAAAGTAGTTAGCATAATTAAATTTGTCTATAATGTGTATGCTTTTACAAATTTATCCTTCAATCATAATTAATGCATGTCTTAGATTTTTAAACACTATGCAATTAATTAGGGGTACTTTTGGAAAAAAGTAATTAATGTATCTTGTAATTTGAAAAGGAGCTTATAATTAGTTACAATTTTTTTTTCTAAAAGGGACTTATAAATAGTGACGGAGGGAGTATTCAATATACACTTTTCCACAATTTACAATCTCCAAAAGTTGTTGGCAAACCTACCAACTATTTATGCTTTTAAGATTATCCGAAAGGAATTGGCTTAAAGAAGACGTAACATTTTACCATCAGGACGTGGCTCAGTCACATGGTAAGCGTCAGAGGTGAAGCTTCCACCAAGGAACTCTGCATATATGTTTGCTCCCCTTTTCTGAAATATAAAAAGTTAGATGCCTATATCAACTAGTTGAATAACATTGGCTAAAACGACGTAATGAGAATGATAGACGGTGTTAATGGAAATAAGAAGTATGAAGCATGATTCTAACACAGGATACGACAATGGATGTATCAGTGTTTTTATACCTTTGATAGGAACTGAAAGATGAGATGGAGACTATTAATTGTGTACATAAGTATCACGTTAATATTCTACAACATGATGTCAAGTTAAGGTGTGTTTTATTCTTAAATTATTAGACTAAAATAGAAGTACCTTAGCATGCTCTAATTCTTCTAAAAGCAGAACTCCAGCCCCTTCCCCCATGACAAATCCATCACGATTCTGTTATATCACACAGGTAAACTAATGGTTAACAACAGAAGTGCAGGGCAAGAAGAAGAAAAGGATAAGGAACAAAACTGCAAGCACTATAAGTGTTTAGTGTCTTTGTACTTTGCAATTGATGCATCTGTCACTTTATCAAAAGTTGTTCAAATATTTTGATATCATGCTGGAAAATTTGCTCATTTTAAGAATTGAGCAAAACTTTTCATTATCATTTATTCAGTTGGATGCCTTCACGGTTCTCTTTTTTATTTCTCAAGGATTTTTCCACCTCAAATTATAAATGTCAAGAACTTCTGATTGTTATGGTTCCTTTTTTAAAAACTTTTTGCAGTGCGTCCTATTTGTTGCAGATGATTTAAATTTTGGCATTTCTGATTTTATATTACTGCTCATACAAGATTGTCAGAAATTTTTCAAAGATATAAAGTTGAGTTGATGAATCTTTAAAATCTTGCAGTTTTAGAAAAAGCAAGCTTCCTTAATTTATTGAAAATACAATACATGCTCACCCAACTTTCAACGGTATTATAGATTTATGGGTTGTCAAAAAAAATTAATGAAAACTCAGCAATAATAATGGGAAAAGGAGACAAAAAAGCAACTGGATTTCTATGATATTACAATATCCCAAGGGCGTGAAGCTTTAGTAGGATCATTATTTCTCTCTGAGAGTGCCCTGCATGCAACAAAGCCTCCCAAGCCTACACCAACGATTGTTGGGTCGATATTAGATTTATGCCAAGATAACTTCATGCAAGCCAGAAAGATTGGGTAAAAATATGATACCAATTGGTATTATAGCAGAATCTGAGCCACCACAAAGCATCAGGTCCTGCACAGGAACCCACAAGTTTTTAATGCCTTTCAATAAAATACCATATAGTCATACCAAACTTCTTTTCAGAAATTGGAAAAATATGAGAAATCCACAATCTTACAAGCAAATGTTCAAGTGAAATACTTACAGCTTCACCTCTAATGATATGGTTTGCAGCATTCAATATACAAAAATTACTTGTAGCACATGCTGTAGAGATTGAATAATTAGGGCCCATCCACCCCTACAATTTTCATCAAAGAAATCATTTTTCAGAAGCTTAAGACAAAAAAGCAAGGCACCATTTATAGTATGCATAATATGTGCTAAATTTTATTTAAACAGACCAGATCTATTGCAAGTATGGCAGAACCCATATTTGTTGTTGCAAAGGGTACACAAAAAGGATTCATCTTCTTATATGAGATTCGTAAAGCTTCAATGCCATCATGGAAAACCTGTTCAACACGAAAAAAAAAAAATTATATAGTCAATAAATCAAAGCAATCGGCTTACAGAATACTAAACCCTTCTTGCTCCATCATGGAGTGCATTTTATGGTAATTTCATTCCACAAGACAGCAGGTATAACACCTTCCTATAGATGTTATGATGCTTCTAATTATAAAATAACCTGCTGAATGGGACAACAGTATCTACTCTCAATTTGCTCAAGCACTATTCAAAAATTCAAGGGTGATTACCTGCATGCCACCCATTGCTGAGCCAATCAAAACACCACATTTTGCTTTATTTAATTCACCCATTACATCTTCAGTAATTCCACCATCGGCCAAGGCTTTTTTCCCTGCTGTCAGCAGATACAGCATAAATTTATCCATCCTCTTTGAAAGCTTTGGTGCTACCCAGCCATCAGTTGAGAAAGACTTGATCTGACCAGCAATCCTCTTGAGGCAGAAAACACAAGGGTCAACAGCTACACAAGGCAATGGCTGAGAATAAAATTTGAATGAAATATCATTTGATATACCGTTGGAAATTCTGCACAATCAAAAGCATCGATCTCACTTATCCCACTAACACCATCAAGTAAATTATTGTAGAAGACATCTGGTTCATGACCAAGTGGCGTGACCACACCCAAGCCCGTCACGACAACTCGCCTTTGCTTTATAGGAGGTTTTGTCGTTGCTGTAACTTCTTGAGCAGGTTGCAAAGCTACAGCCATTGCTTTACCTTGAAATTTTACAAATGCAAGGAATAAGTAAGTAATTATATGAACAATTGACCGTAAATCATGAGTCGAAAAGTGGCTTCCTTCTATTTCAGCACAACTTTGGGGTTCAAACTTGGACGCAAATCATACCATTCAAGAAAGTAATGCCAACAGTCTTAAAAGGAAATGAATACCCACCATTCAGAAAGAAGTAATAGATGTGTAGTTATATGAGGCAAGGAATCATAATCCTAAAGGTTCACACTAAAATAGAGCAGGGAATGTAACCACTGACCAAGAATAGATGTGCTTAGGTTGAAGTAACCTACATCACCATACACCTAAGACAAAAAATGCTACCAAAGGTATATCACTTGGCAGCCAGCATTACCTAGAATGATAAGTTGATAACAAAAGACACCAAATCCAAACATACCAAGCCACAACAGGCATGCATATCTATAGAGTTTACTGAAGCAAAACCACTTATGATGTAGTTTTTGCCAGACATTTACACATCTCTTGAGTCCTTAATTTTTTTCAATATTTATCCGAAAAAATATCTTCTCTCTTCGCATGTTTTTTAACTTCTAACATACAGCCAAGATATGATAGAGGGGCGTGGATATATTTTCAGCTTCTGTTTCAGATGAATTCTTATTTCAGAGAAATAGCTCAAAAGAACATAATCTCAGTGCAAAACAATTCTTGGTATATATGATGAACAATTTAAATGAGATTACAAGGAAAAAAGAAAAAAAAAACAGAGGCAAAATCAATTAACTAATTAATTAATTAAAGGAAACGAGAGGTAACAAGTCCTTATTTCTCCAGTTAAGCATCGGTTTGACGCCTAAATGTACAATAAACTACAAGTAGGAAAGCAAATCCATCTAATATTCCCAGTTAAGTTCTCAGTACCATCCATATTTAAAGTCTAATGACTCAAACCAATTAATTAAACTATATAGAAGGTGAATAAACTAAGAAAATGTTTATGCCCCAGGCCCAAAACAACAACAACAACAATATTTACACAAATGAATAAATAGTACCTGAGGCAGAGAACAACTAAAACAAATGCTTTATAACTCACAGAAAATTCATCATATAAATTAATAACCAGTAAGGTAAACCCCAGGATTCACTAACAACTGAAGGGATAAAAAAAAAACCAATAAAGCTAAAAAAATAAAATAAAATTTCAGTAATCAGGAGCAATATTTTTTTAGTTTTCAAGGTGAATCTCAGAACCGAACAAAGGGATATTACCGGAACGGCGAAGTCGATTGGGAGAAGAAGAGAGGGTGCGGTTGAAGGAGGTGGAAGCGGGGAGGAGGAGCTTCTTCCTAGTGTTACGACGAGTAGGACGAGAGCAGTGCGCGTCACACGTGACTGACATGCAAGCGGCCACCAGCCACGTGCAGAGGGGAGAGGCGACTGAAGCCATGAGATTGAGTGAGTCGCAATGAGAAAGGTGAAGAAGAAGAAGAAGAGTCTCAAGAATTGAATCCAAGGTCACATTCCATCTCCTCCCTTTTTTGTGGTGTGGGAACTGAGAAGCAGAGATGTTCCGCACGACAGTAACGGCTTAAAGCAGTCCTACACCGGAATAATAACATTAATAATTATTAATTATATGCACAAATGACAAAGTCCTTCTTATTTTTATATAAACTCATATTATTAATAATTTGTCACGTGAAAAAAAATTATATTTAATTCTCGATTCTTGACAACCTGCATTATATTTAAGAATAAATTTTACTTTTGGTCAGTAGGTTTATTTTATGTTTCAATTTAGTATCTTATGTATTAAAATTTTGAATTGGTCTTTTATGTGTTAATTGTGCTCCTTTTTTTTTTGTTCCGAAATGGTTCCTTATGTTACAAAAATTATACCAATATGGTCTCTTGTTTGTCCCTTATTTTACAAAAAATAGACGAAACTGGTATAATTTTTGTAATATAAGGGACTACTTTGAAACAAAAGAGCCACATTGGTGTAATTTTTAGACATAAGAAACCAATTTGGAACAAATAATACATAAGGAACCAAACTAAAATCTAAAAGGGATTAAAAGTATAATTTAGCCTATATTTAATTAAATTTTTGACTCGTGCAATCTACGAGAAAAACCGGGTTTATGAGAATAATTATGTATTTTTGATTTGGAAATTTTTATTTGTGTCATAAAAACTGTAAGATTATTAAAAGCATTGGTAAATAAATATTAAGTTAACACGAACACAATTCTTCCTAATTATAGTAATTCGTACACAATACACTCGTGTGTTATATGTGTAACTGTGTAATGCACGTAATAATAACTATTACTACTATATTGTACCCAAAAAAAAACTATTACTACTATATTTTCCTTTGATAAGTAAATACTATTACTATTGCCAAAACAAAACAAAATGTAACTTTTTTTATGAACATTGAAGAGACAACTCTCTCGCGGCATTATCAGCATGAGCTTTCTCACTCCTATCCAAAAAAATTGTTTGTTTTTTTTTGTGAAATTACAGTATTTAATGATAAATAAATCAATTTGAAGTAAAAAAAATGTAACATTTTTTATGAACATTGCAAAAATAACCCTTCAAAACTCTATGTATGCTTGCAGACATATTTGGCATGAGCTTCCTGACAGTCTCCTGTGAAAAAAAATGTTTCTTTTCAGTAAAATTAGAGTATTTAAGAATAAATAAATTGATTCAAAAAAAATGTAACAATTTTTTATGAACGTTGCAGAGACAACCCATCAAAACTGTATTCTCGTAGGCATATTCAATGTCATTTCCAAACAAAATTTTGTTTTTTTTCTTTTCAATGAAATTACAGTTTTTAAGGATAAGTAAATCGATTACAAAACAAAAATACAACCTTTTTTTATGAACATTACAGAGACAACCCGTCAAAACTCTATTTAAGGGGCATTTGTTACGGCTTAAAAACAAGTGATCTTGTTTTAAAATAATTTAGAGATTATTTTTTAGAGATTTTACAAAGATCAAAAGCTAATTTGTATTTGTTTAGGATCATAAAAATCATTTTTTTAAATAAAATAATTTTTAACTGTTTGGATACAACAACGCAAAAATGATTTTTTTTTAAATACAAAATTACCATTAAGGACATAAAAAATCATTTTTAAGAAAACATGTTTGTTTAAAAAGCATTTTTTAAATACATAATATTTTTAAAAACACTTTTTATGTATCTTTAACTTCAAGTTTTAATAATAATTTTTAAAATTAAAACATAAAATTTTTATATACTTGTGTCACGTAATTTATAAATAATTTTATGTCACATAATATTAATTTTTAGAATTAGTATACTAATTTTATGTCACATAAAATTAGTATAAATAATATACACAATAAAAGTAACATGGAATAATAATAAAAGTTTGAAGTATCCGTAAACAAATTATCTCAACATATTTAAGGTATCTATGCTAGTCATTGTCGATATAAAGCAAAGATAAAAAAATAAAACTAGCGTCGTTGTTACACTCGTCTTGTCAATTGGTCTCTAATAGTGTTTCTTATTTCTTCCATGTATTTGACATCTGCCTGTTTTGGACATCGCCATTCATCATTATTGGGTACATCATTATCATCTCCATCATTAAAGTTTTGCTCATTGTCTTGTAACCCACTGATATTCCCTAAGTTTTCAAGAATATCCAAGTCACATGTGTATATTCTTCTTAAAAAATTGTGGAGTGTAAAACATGCATATATAATATGTACTTGAGTTTGAAGTTTGAAATTAGTCATTTGTTGCAATATTCTCCATCTTGCTTTAACAACGCCAAATCAATCACACTTCTCAAACTACAATGATAATAGTTAAATACTTCATTTTTTAATCTGAAGCCTGGAGCCCGTCTAAAATGTGGAAGATGATACCTCATATTCTTGTATGGTCCTAAGAAACCTTTAAGTGAGGGATATCCTGAATTGACAAGGTACTATTTACCTGTGTATAAATATAAAATAAATATATCAAGCAAGATTATTAAAATATTTATTTTACAAACAAAACTAATTCGAGTTATATAATACCGACCTTCAGGATGATAAGGGAATTGTAAACTCGGATTACAAAGAGTATCCATAAGAATCTTTGCATCATGAACAGATCCTTCCATTCCACACAATGCAAATGTAAAACACATATTAAAATCACACACAACCATCACATTTGTGCTAGATTGTCCTTTCCTATTGAAAAAAGGTGTCTACTTATCTGTTGGGATATGTAATTTAATATGAGTGTCATCTATTGCCCCTATACAATCTTTAAAGTAAGGCCAACATCGATGATCATCTCTAATACATTGAGAAGGAGAGTGCATAAAATCAACAGGTTTGATTATGTTTTTTCTCAACTTGCATACAACATCTAAAACTCTATAGAAATGACTGTGAATGGTCTCACCTGAATGCTGAAACCTTTCTTGGACATTTCTATATGTGGCTGGTTTACCTATCATATACAAGAATAAAGCAACAGTTTCTTCTACTCTAATGTTTTTGGTTGGTGACAATCCACAATTATTGGTTAACTCTCGTATCAATTGCTGAAAAACATGTTTCCTCATTCGAAATTGCTCAAAAAACCTGTTATCATTTCCCGTTTTCAATTCTATATACCACTTGTGCCTGAAAGAATTGAAGTAGTTTTCTTTTCTTTCACGACATATTTCAGCATATGATTTGTGGCTAAAAAGGCAGCCACAACTTTTGCAATATGAAATCGATATCTAGTATTACGCTGGACTTCAATTTCCATTTCAAAACTATTATCACTCTCATCTGAGCTGTCAGTCATCCTGTGTCACAACATATAAATTAAATCAGTATAAACACAAAAATTTCATGCAACCCCTTGAGCTGAGCCACAAAAAAGAAACTAGAATTCCATGCAAGAACCTTTTCAATACTAGAGAAAGTCTTCCTTTCCAAAGTATCATGGCTAAAATTCTATTCCTTTATTGAAGCATAGCTACACGCCTATACCAGACAGTAACTTGCAAAAACTTCACAAAGTAGAAGTATAGCAAAATTAGCATAGCATGAAAGAAGAAACAACAAAGTGGCAACAACCCAAAAACAAGTTCCAACACTTGTTCTCTATTTGATAACCCTTGCAGTAGCATATAAAACTAAGTAGTAAGCTAAGAGGTAGCTTTAAAGCTAGCATCAGTGCTTGTTCTCTACTTGATCACTCAAGTCACAAACATATTATGTTCACATGAGCATACAATTTGCTCATTTGAATAAGTACAAATTCTGCCATGACACAAACATAAACATCACTATATTTACATCACCAAATCAATACAAAATCAAGAGCAAACATAATGTCAAATAAATATATTGTCAGGCATTACATATCCAACAAGTGTCAAAGTCACAAACTTTAAGTACGACAAATATCATATTACATCAACATAATAAAAACTAAGTAGGTCCAATTACTAATAATATTGTCCATTAAGTATCCTAACGACGAGAACATGGATAGTCATGATCCGTAAAATTGCTTAGCCAAAAGGTAATCTCAGGATTGGTGTTCATGAAGTGAGAAAATGTTGTCCTATTTTCTTTAATGGCAAGGACTCTCACAACCTTCAAGTATAGATGTAATCCTTTTATTAAGGTTGGAATCTCATCTAACACTGTCAAACATTTAGCATAACTAACATTGTCCTATGGGTTTGATCCCGTGACATTAGTATATAAGCTCTGATCAATGAGAAGATCAAGAGATCTTTGAAGTTTCTCTGCTGTCCCCATTTTCTCTCCTTTCCCCAAATTCTTCCTCTTTTTTAAATTTATATTTGAAGAACTTGGTGTCGCATTTGTTTGAACCTCATTCCCAACTTCAAAACTATCATTTTTACCCTAAAAATCATTTTTTTAAAAAGACAATTTTCTAAAAAATCTGAAACAGACACACTTAAAATTAAAAAAAGGTGATTTTATTCTTGAAAAAGCTGTAACAAATGCCCCCTTATGCTCACAGGCATATTCGATGTCAGCTGTAACACCCCGTTCTCGGAGCGCTACTAAACTAGGACAATTTCTAATGCAATGAAATTTTGTAAAGTGATACTCTTCTTGTCTTTTGGAAATTTGCGGTAAATTTTTTTTATAAACAAAAGTCTTTCGTAAAACACAATCAGAGTATCCACAGCATTTTCAAAACATGATGGAATTCTAAATGCAAAAGACTATTACAATGGAATATAACCATCTACACAACTTTCCAAAAGATATGTACTGATAAGTTTTACATACTGAAAAACAGTAAATAAATATCCACAGGAGGAATACACCTAGAGTATGAAGACTCTATAAGAGTAATCATGCTCCTGAGGTACTCCCGGCAGTTACCCACGCAGGGGGCTGCTCCAAAAGCATTAACCTCGACACCTAATTAACAACTGCCACAAAGGTCAAGCAAAGCCGACAGACTGGTCACCAACCTAAAACTATATACAGAATAGATAGACATCATCAACTACGCAACTACACAAATCTTTTGGCGGTCCTTCTCCGTCTCCTCCATCAGTTCATTCGCGTCCTCGTCAGTCCACCTACGTGCAAAACCTCTAACACGCCTCCTGAATATACATCTCCAAGGGAATTTCCATGTGCGGAAAGTCAAAGGTCACCTCCGACGATGTCGTTGCTACTGGAATCTCCACCACTTCTATCCGCGTCTGGGTTACCATCATCAATTGAAGGAACCACGGGCAAGGGTCAACTTCTTAAAATAAAAGAGATAGATACATATAACAACATATTCAACACAGATAAATCAGCAGGTCATTGGCATTACAAACCAATTCAACAAGAATGCACCGACTCCCTATTGACATAACTATATGCTAGTGTTTATGAATTCCAGAATTCCCCACGCAGTGGTCAATTGCTTGGTATACACTAACCTGATAATGTTCCACAAGACACTGAACTTCCACGTGATATACCTCACCCCAGAATATTCAGGTCTAGGGCTAACGACGACACTGAACTCCCACGTGATATACCACACCCCAGAATATTCAAGTTGAAGTTACCCTATACACAACAATAAACTACACCCCTGAACTCCGGCCGTAGCCTTGGGCTTTTCCACTACTCTAGGATATTCAGGTCGAGTTCAAAACGACACAACAATGCTTCCACAATCCCAATGAATATATCACCCCATATGACAATTCAATCAAGCACAATCAGTAAAATGTTATTTCACCATCCAAATCAATAATATTCAACTAGCAGTATCACAACAATACATCTCAAACCAACAACACATTTCAATCCAACAAAACCATATCACAATCAATCATCAGCATCAATAACATAGTTAATCCCTTTGAAACTCGATGGAGCTACAAAGAGGTAATCAAACAAGTGTGGGGGGTCGGGCTCAGAATACCAACCGCTTTTAACCAAACCCACAAATAATCAAATGTAAAGCTTAAACGATAAAATCAAGGGGATACAAGACCCTCATTGTTGGAACCTAAACGATTGAGAAGTTTAGACCCTCATTAATTTTGATGATAACAAAGTATTCACAAGAGAACAATTTATGTTCTAACAATTCTTGAAGTGTGCAGATACTAATATTACATATACTTCTAAGCCACTTAAGCAAGAAGGAAGAAGTTCACAAGAGAAGGATACACTCCATGTGTCAGCATCTGGCTCATCCTAGTATACTGTCTTCGTGAGCGTCTGGAATTATCTTTTTGTGACATAAGGCTTATCCATTTGCTACGAAGGCCCGACCTTCCTGCTCGAGCGAAGGCCTCAACTTCATTTTAAATCACGTGATGGTCACGTAGTTGCTCTTCCTCTCGTAAGCTTCGAACGGATTAATTTGATCTTATGCGCCAAATTGTTGTACGAGGTATCAAAGGTGACACCTTTAGCTAAAGACAAAATCGCATAAGCATTTGTGAAAAGCAAGGTAGTACGAAACCAGTAATGTGTACTCTTGAGATATTCTCTGGAAAGGAAGAAAGAGACAACTTTTTTTGAAATCCCTCACTCAATGGAAAGGAGCCATTTTTATCAGAACGGTAATATCCTTTAGAACTCTTATAAATACCCCATGGTATCCATTGAAGAAATTGCCAAACTCTACAAGAGAATATTGCTTCACTTAATCGAGAACAAGCACTGCTATATATACACTACAAAGAGTCAATACTCAAAGCACCGCTTCGTGAGCAATCAAGTTTCGTGTCTCTGGACTACAAGAACTGAACTCAGCGTCCGACACTTTCTTTTAGAAAGCATTTCTGTATTGAGCTTAATCTTTTATCCTCTCTGTGAGAGTTATTTCTGCTTGTATTCAACTTACTTGTAAAAGTTGTTTTGGCCTAGTTAAGGCTGTACCCTCAAAGGCTCGAATGTACTGAGTCGTTTTGAGAAGTTGAGAGTATTGTCAAGGTTGTGACAGTAGAATACTCTTAAGGTTTTGTAATCAGTTGATTATAGTGGAAAATCCTTCAGGAACGGCGGACTAGATGTAGCTACCAATTTGGTAGTGAACTAGTATAAATCTCTGTGTCTCTTGCTTTATCGCTTTCTATTTATCTTTATCTTGTTCTCGTTAAAAACAAGTTTTCACAAACTGCTTCCAAATATCCGGTTTATTTCCAGCGTCCGATACACAAACTGTTTTGAAAAACCTGTGTTCTAAGTGTTTTTAACTTAAAGTTTGTGAAAAGTTTTCAACACAATTCAACCCCCCTTCTTGTGTTCACGTTCACTCACTTCGAACCCTGAGGTTCTCATACCTCCTTGATATACAAAATAAAATATTAGAATCCTAAACTTGACTAGAAGTAGCCCTTACACTAACATACTATAACAAGTATTAGATGTGAAGTGCCCTTACCAAAAGTCCACAGCTCACGTGTTAAACACGTCGCAATCATAATTTTGCACGATCAGTCCTCAAGGATCCTAATCAACACAACAAACCTTAGTACAATTCTAGTTCACCCAAAATAATTCCTTAGGCTTGGATTCAATTCTAACTCCTAGGCTCTCAATCCCAAAAAAAATCTTATTAAATAAAGACATACACTTGAAATAACAAGCAAGTTGAAAATTGAATGTTTTTAAAGACTAACTTCCTTTTTAGTAAAACACACACACTTGCAATAATAAGCAAGTTGAAAATAAATATTTTAAAACTAAAAAATTCATTTTCTTTTAAGTCTTAGAATCATAAAGTAAATACTTAAATCTAATATTTTGATTCTAATATTATCAAGACTCCACTTTGGTTAAAGAAACACAAAGATTTCTCTAACATAAGTGTTTCATAGTCTTAGCATGCCAAATCAAATTCCTAATACTTATCAACTCAATTTTATTTTCTCAAAAGGCTTAATCAAGGCTCCACTTGTTCTTTAGAATCTCAAGGAATCCAATTTACCTTATGTGTTTCATAGCCTCAAAGCTTTAAAACAACTTCAATTTCAATCAAACCAATCCTAATTTTTTCCAAAGCTTAAACACACTTTAATTCAACTAATTAAATGCTAGGAACACAAAATATTTCCCCCCCAAGCTCTAGGGAGCTCACGGCTAACACCCCCCTTTTTCCCAAAAATTATACAAACTTCCAAACTAATTAAACAACATCATTCCATAATTCAATTCTTTCACAAAACAACAAATCATTTTACAAAACAAGGCCTAATCAAGACCAATCCTAGTTCAAGCTTCTTCCAAGAATGCAAGGGTTTCATGAAAATCTCTCAATCTTTGATTCAAATCAAATTTAACAACTACAACGGCAATAATAACTAGCAAGAAGCAAGAAACACAAGCCAATTTAAGTGATTCACACGAAGATCATCCAACCCCTTTTCCTCTAGGTCTTGCGCCCTAGGGTTCCATAAAATTGGAGATTTAATGGTTCATCTCATTCATGATCATGATCAAGCAATAAATCAAACATAAAACAAGAAATGAACAAGAAAAATCCATCCTATGCATATATATATATACCCCACGTTTTTTGGGGCTGAACAAGGGGAGGAGAAATTGATTCTCAAACTCACTTACAAGGTGTAGAAGAGGTATTCAAGTAGAAGAAGAAGTTAGAAGCAAGTTGGGTGAAGGATTGAAGTTGAAATCATGCAAGGAAGATGGAGGATTGTGGAAGCCATGGAAGGTGCTTCACTTTCTCTCACAAGAACAAGGAAGAAGAAATAAAATGAAAGTGAGAATGAGGGGAGGGGGCGTGGGCTGCAGCTCCAAATAAAGGGAGGATTAAAAATTTTGATAAAACAAATTTTACTTGGGTAAAAATGATTAAGGAAAAGCATAAAAAAATGTTAATCACCCAAAAAGTAACACCTAGCTTCTAAAGTAAGATTCTAAACCCATCAAAGAGTCTAATCCATCTAATCTCTCATCTCTCATGATTAGCCTCTAATTCTAGAGTCTTACGCGTACTAAAAACACGGCGTCGAATAATCGCGTCACCGATTAATTCTTTGCCGATTAATTCGCGAAAATTAATTTACCGAGAAATTAATTCACCGCGTAAAAATATTTTATCATAAATAATACAAACAATTTAAAACACTCGAAAATAATCACAACAAGTTACGATTCGATTTTCATCGAAATCGGGGTTCGTTTAGAATTTTAGTCGCGGATAAAAACTACCCGGTGATTCGAAACGCAACGAAACTTCGTTAGAATTTTTCGACGATATTCGAACCATGAATTAATATAAAATATTAATTCTCAAATTTAATTTGATCTTGATTTAATTCATTATCAAACAAGAACTGCTTATTATAGCATAAATACGACAAAATATACTATAATAACGTTAAATACGCATCGCGAAAATACGGATGTTACAATACTCTCAATCTAAAAATAGTTTCGTCCTCGAAACTACAAGTCAGGCACGAGCTAAGAAAATAAAACTGGGTACTGCTCTCGCATCTTCTCTTCTAGCTCCTAGGTCACGTCACTTGTCCTCTGGTTCCAAACGACCTTGACTAGCTGAATCTCCTTGTTACTCGGTTGTTTGGCCTTCCTATTGATGATCCTTGTAGAGAATATTTCGAAAGATAAGCCACCTCTCAGCTAAATCACGTCAGGTTCAATAACGTGAGATGAGTCAGGAACATATTTTCGCAACCGCGAGACGTGAAAGACGTCGTGAATATCAGACAAGGAAGTTGATAAAGCTATCTGATATGCAAATGGACTTATATGACGAAGAATTTATAGGGTCCAATGAATTTAGGAATGAGTTTTTGGATTGGATCGCTCGACCAACTCCAATTATAGGTGTGACTCAAAAGAATACACGCTATCCTTCTACAAATTCTAACGGTTGGCGACCCTGGTCTGCATAACTCTTCTGTCAACTCTGAGACGCCTTCATCCTTGCTCTGATCTGTCGTACTTCTCAGTAGTATGTTGAATCAAATCTGGTCCCACAATAGAGCTTTCACCGTCTTGATGTCAACAAAAGGCGTCTAACGCTCGTGTCTATACAATGTTTCGCATAATGTCATGCCAATGCTCGCACTAGAAAGTTGGCGTAACGTTTCTTCTCTCGTACAATCTACATTACTGGCCGTAGATGCCCTTCACATTCTCCTCTACCTCATGAGTAGATTAGGATATTGTCCGTAAATACCATCGCGAACTGGTACATTCTTCAACTCGGTCACTTAGCAACTTCTAAACTAGCAAGGGAATATGAAGTCCTGAGCCCGCTCCTTCAAGAAACTTCGATGGAATTAATAGAAAGGGTATTTGAAAACTTCAAGATCGAGAAAACTATGATTTTTGGGCACAATCCAAAAGAATATGGTGGTACGAAAACCAATCCATCCCAAGAATAACGTTAAGACTTTTAAAAGGCAAGCAAATCAAATTAATAAGAACTTTCTACACTGAACAATCACCACACAATGAAGACATGCAGTGTTGGAAACTAAAGTCTTAGCAGTTGGAGTAGCCACTACTAAGTTGAAAGATAAAACAGTCACAGACAATTTAAATCGGCTCACACAATCCAAAGAAATGAAAGAATATGCGGCATTAGAATCGAAGAGTATAGATAGAGTGTTACCCTCAGTTCCGTAATTTCCCTGGGTCAGATCATTTGATTGCTCTGCTTCTTTGATGCCCATACAAAAGACTCTGTCCTTGGTAGCCAGACGCTTCATCTTCGCCTTTGTTGCGTTCACACTCGGTCCCGCCTTCGGAGCTTTGCAGTCCTTGACAAGGTGCACTGGCTTGTTGCAGTTGAAACACAACACCTCTCTTGTAGGACATTTATTGGCAAAATGCCCCGTCTTTCCACAACGAAAGCATATTAGATCTTCACGGTCTCGACCTTCACCACCTGAATTCTGGGTCATAGGGTGATTATGTCCCTGGTTGTTCTCTTGAGGTCTATTGTAAGGTTTCCCCTGCTGTTTTCCTTTCTGACCATTCCCCTGGCCTTCATTCTGCGATCTGATAGGCCCACCTGAACCATTCTTTCTCTTGCCATTCCTCATGACTTCCACCTCGATGCATCTATCAACCAACTGTTGAAAGTTTCGAATTCTCAGGGACACCACAGACTTATGGATGTCGAACCTCAATCCCCGCTGAAATCTATCGCTCAACTAATTTTGATCTGCCCGATCACGAAATGGACTGAAGTACCTTGAAAGCGACTCGAACTTGGCGGCATACTCCGATACCATCATTTTGCCCTGATGTAAACGGAGGAATTCTTTCTCCTTCTCCATCCGTGCAGTCTCCGAAAAGTACTTCTCCAAGAAATGTCTGCCAAAAGTCTCCCAATCATACTCTTGATGCTCAGCCGTCAGCACCTGCTTAACTCCCTTCCACCAATATTCAGTATCTCCCAACAGTAAATAAGAAGCATAGTTCACCTTGACGTTCTCGGGACAGTGGAGTGCTTCAAATATCTTCTCTATCTCTTGGAGCCACAGATCTGCCTTGTCCGGATTCAGTTCACCAAAGAACTTCGGTGGATCATGCTTGCGAAAATCAGCCAGTCCTCTAGCCTCCGTATTCCTCTCGGCCCTCTGTTGTTACTGCAGATTATGTTGGTTCATGGCCGCAGTCTGTTGAGCCATAGCAGTAGATTGTTGGGTCGCAGCAGCAGATTGTTGTGCCATAGCCGCCACCATCTCAGTCATTGCTTGAATTGCCCGATCCATGTTGGAGTTATCAAATCCTGCCGTAGCGTCTCTGCGGGGTGGCATTAGATTCCCTCAAGGTCCAAAAACCTGTCAGAACCTCACAATCAAGTGATGTGTTAACATACATTGCTTCCATTAAGAAACAATTCAAACAATTCCAAGCAAAGCTACTTCACTCATTAAACAACAACAACACTAACACAACTAGCTACCCAACAAAACAAAACCCGACACAGTGACCAGCTTAGTTACCCAATACACAGTCCGGTTAAAACCGAACCGCTCTGATACCACTATTGTAACACCCCATTCCCGGAGCGCTACTAAACTAGGACAATTTCTAATGCAATGAAATTTTGTAAAGTGATACTCTTCTTGTCTTTTGGAAATTTGCAGTAAATTTTTTTTTATAAACAAAAGTCTTTCGTAAAACACAATCAGAGTATCCACGGCATTTTCAAAACATGATGGAATTCTAAATGCAAAAGACTATTACAATGGAATATAACCATCTACACAACTTTCCAAAAGATATGTACTGAAAAGTTTTACATACTGAAAAACAGTAAATAAATATCCACAGGAGGAATACACCTAGAGTATGAAGACTCTACAAGAGTAATCATGCTCCTGAGGTACTCCCGGCAGTTACCCTCGCAGGGGGCTGCTCCAAAAGCATTAGCCTCGATAATTAACAACTGCCACAAAGGTCAAGCAAAACCGACAGACTGGTCACCAACCCAAAACTATATACAAAATAGATAGACATCATCAACTACACAACTACACAAATCTTCTGGCGGTCCTTCTCCGTCTCCTCCATCAGTTCATTCGCGTCCTCGTCAGTCCACCAATGCGCAAAACCTCTAACATGCCTCCTGAATATACATCTCCGAGGGAATTTCCATGTGCGGAAAGTCAAAGGTCACCTCCGACGATGTCGTCGTCACTGGAATCTCCACCACATCCATCAGCGTCTGGGTTACCATCATCAATTGAAGGAACCACGGGCAAGGGTTTATGAATTCCAGAATTCCCCACGCAACTATATGCCAGTGTTTATGAATTCCAGAATTCCCCACGCAGTGGTCAATCGCTTGGTATACCCCAACCCGATAATGTTCCACAAGAGACTGAACTTCCACGTGATATACCTCACCCCAGAATATTCAGGTCTAGGGCTAACGACGATACTGAACTCCCACGTGATATACCGCACCCCAGGATATTCAAGTTGAAGTTACCCTATACACAACAATGAACTACACCCCTGAACTCCGACCGTAGCCTTGGGCTTTTTCATTACTCTAGGATATTTAGGTCGAGTTAAAAACGACACAACAATGCTTCCACAATCCCAATGAATATATCACCCCATATGACAATTCAATCAAGCATAATCAGTAAAATGTTATTTCACCATCCACATCAATAATATTCAACTAGCAGTATCACAACGATACATCTCAAACCAACAACACATTTCAATCCAACAAAACCATATCACAATCAATCATCAGCATCAATAACATAGTTCATCCTTTGAAACTCGGTGGAGCTACAAAGAGGTAATCAAACAAGTGTGGGGGGTCGGGCTCAGAATACCAACCGCTTTTAACCAAACCTACGAATAATCAAATGTAAAGCTTAAATGATAAAATCAAGGGGGTACGAGACCCTCACTTCGAACCCTGAGGTTCTCAGACTTCCTTGATATACAAAATAAAATATTAAAATCCTAAACTTGACTAGAAGTAGCCTTTACACTAACATACTATAACAAGTATTAAATGTGAAATGCCCTTACCGAAAGTCCACAGCTCACGTGTTAAACACGTCGCAATCCTAATTTCGCACGATCAGTCCTCAAGGATCCTAATCAACACAACAAACCTTAGTACAATTCTAGTTCACCCAAAATAATTCCTTAGGCTTGGATTCAATTCTAACCCCTAGGCTCTCAATCCCAAAAAAAATCTTATTAAATAAACACATACACTTGAAATAACAAGCAAGTTGAAAATTGAATGTTTTTAAAGACTAACTTCCTTTTTAGTAAAACACACACACTTGCAATAATAAGCAAGTTGAAAATAAATATTTTAAAACTAAAAAATTCATTTTCTTTTAAGTCTTAGAATCATAAAGTAAATACTTAAATCTAATATTTTGATTCTAATATTATCAAGACTCCACTTTGGTTAAAGAAACACAAAGATTTCTCTAACATAAGTGTTTCATAGTCTTAGCATGCCAAATCAAATTCCTAATACTTCTAAACTCAAATTTATTTTCTCAAAAGGCTTAATCAAGGCTCCACTTGGTTTTTAGGATCTCAAGGAATCCAATTTACTTTATGTATTTCGTAGCCTCAAAGCTTTAAAACAACTTCAATTTCAATCAAACCAATCCTAAGATTTTCCAAAGCTTAAACACACTTTAATTCAACTAATTAAATGCTAGGAACACAAAATATTTCCCCCCAAGCTCTAGGGAGCTAACGACTAACACCCCCCTTTTTCCCAAAAATTATACAAACTTCTAAACTAATTAAACAACACCATTCCATAATTCAATTCTTTCACAAAACAACAAATCATTTTACAAAACAAGGCCTAATCAAGACCAATCCTAGTTCAAGCTTCTTCCAAGAATGCAAGGGTTTCATGAAAATCTCTTAATCTTTGATTCAAATCAAATTTAACAACTACAACGGCAATAATAACTAGCAAGAAGCAAGAAACACAAGCCAATTTAAGTGATTCACATGAAGATCATCCAACCCCTTTTCCTCTAGGTCTTGCGCCCTGGGGTTCCATAAAATTGGGGATTTAATGGTTCATCTCATTCATGATCATGATCAAGCAATAAATCAAACATAAAACAAGAAATGAACAAGAAAAATCCACCCTATGCATATATATACCCCACGGTTTTTGGGGCTGAACAAGGGGTGGAGAAATTGATTCTCAAACTCACTTACAAGGTGTAGAAGAGGTATTCAAGTAGAAGAAGAAGTTAGAAGCAAGTTGGGTGAAGGATTGAAGTTGAAATCATGCAAGGAAGATGGAGGATTGTGGAAGCCATGGAAGGTACTTCACGTTCTCTCACAAGAACAAGGAAGAAGAAATAAAATGAAAGTGAGAATGAGGGGAGGGGGCGTGGGTTGCAGCTCCAAATAAAGGGAGGATTAAAAATTTTAATAAAGCAAATTTTACTTGGGTAAAAATGATTAAGGAAAAGCATAAAAAATGTTAATCACCCAAAAAGTGACACCTAGCTTCTAAAGTAAGATTCTAAACCATCAAAGAGTCTAACCCATCTAATCTCCCATCTCTCATGATTACCCTCTAATTCTAGAGTCTTACGCGTACTAAAAACACGGCGTCGAATAATCGCGTTACCGATTAATTCTTTGCCAATTAATTCGCGAAAATTAATTTACCGAGAAATTAATTCACCGCGTGAAAATATTTTATCATAAATAATACAAACAATTTAAAACACTCAAAAATAATCACAAGTTACGATTCGATTTTCATCGAAATCGGGGTTCGTTTAGAATTTTAGTCGCGGATAAAAACTACCCGGTGATTCGAAACGCAACGAAACTTCGTTAGAATTTTTCAATGATATTCGAACCATGAATTAATATAAAATATTAATTCTAAATTTAATTTGATCTTGATTTAATTTAATCACTTGCTTATCAAACAAGAACTGCTTATTATATCATAAATACGACAAAATATACTATAATAACGTTAAATACGCATCGCGAAAATACGGATGTTACATCTGCTTTCTTACAGTCTCCTATCAAAAAAAAATGTTTGTTTTTCTTTTCAGTGAAATTATAGTATTTAAAGATAAATAAAATTATTCAAAACAAAAAAATATAACATTTTTTTATGAACATTGCAGAGACAACCAGTCAAAACTCCATGTATGCTCACGGGTATATTCGGCATAAGCTTCCTTACTTCCTATTCAAAAAAACTGTTAACAATTTTCTTTTTCGTGAAATTATAGTTTTTATGGATAAATAAATCGATTTCAAAACAAAAAAATTCAGCTCTTTTTTAATGAACATCGCAGAGATCGATAACCTGCTGTCAAAACTCCATGCATACTCACATGCATATTCAGCATGAGCTTTCTCACAATATCTTATTCAGAAAATAATTTGTTTGTTTTCTTTTAAGTGAAATTATAATATTTAATGATAAATAAATCGATTTGAAACCAGGAAAATTTAACTTTTTTTATGAACATTGTAAAAACAAGCCGTCAAAACTCCATGAATGATCACAGACATATTCGACATGAGCTTCCTCGCAGTTTCCTGTTCAAAAAAATTATTTATTTTCTTTTTAGTGAAATTTCAGTTTTTTAGGATAAATAAATTGATTTCAAAACAAAAAAAATACAACCTTTTTTTATGAACATTATAGAGACAACCTGTCAAAACTTCATGTTTGCTCGTAGTCATATTAAGCATGGGCTTCTTCAGTTTCCTATCCAAACAAAAAATTTTTATTTTCTTTTCAGTGAAATTACATTTTTTTAAGGATAAATAAATCGATTAGAAAACAAAAAATGCAATATTTTCTTATGAACATTACATAGACTTCATTTATGCTTGTGCCTTTCTCAAAGTCTCCTGTCAAAAAAATTTGTTTGTTTTCTTTTCCGTGAAATTCTAGTATTTAAAGATAAATAAATCGATTCGAAACAAAAAATGTAACCTTTTTTTTATAAACATTGTAGAGGCAACCAATCAAAACTCCATGTATGATCGATGTTATATTCGGCATAAGCTTTCTTACTTCCTGTTCAAAAGAAAAATGTTAACAATTTTCTTTTCTGTGATATTACAGTTTTTAAGGATAAATAAATCGATTTCAAAACAAACAAATGCAACCCTTTTTTTATTATGAACATTGCAGAGACAACTGTTAAAACTTCATGCATGCTCGCATGCATATTCAGGTAAGCTTTCTAACAGTGTCATGTTTGAAAAATAAATTGTTGTTTTATAAAGATGAAGATAAAGATAAAGATAAAGATATATCCAATTATATCTCAACATATAAAATATTGTAAAAATATTGAGGACAAAAAAATTTGTGAAAATATTTTAAAAGGTAATTCAACAAAGTGATATCACTATGATATATGATTTTTTTATATTACACTGTGATATATGATTTAATAATAATAATTTAATAATACTATTTTTATTTTGTATCAAACATCTGCATGGTATCAATCATTGAGATGCATATTGTGATTTGTCGTAAAATATGTAATAGTTCATTAATTAGTTCTGACTAATGATAATTTTATAATCTATTTTTTTTGTTTCTCACATGTTTCTTCAATCAGAGATAATCATGATCGAGACACAGTCGGGGATTCAAACTTTGGTTCGTTACATTATAGGAGACTAGCCTCTTCTGCTAGACCTAACCTCGTTGGTAATTTTATAATCTATTTTGTACACTACAAGAATTTCATTACCTACCTGTGGACTATTAGCGAGGGTTTCATTGTGGTAGGTATTTTTTTGAGTACCAAAGGCCTCTGACGTAGGGAAAAAATGCTGACCGTTAGCGAGGGCTTTTGGCCCACGGTACGCAAAAGCAGGTGACCGTTCTGACACTGCAATTAGCAAGGGCCTGTGGCCCATGGTAACGTGACATAGGTTTCTCTGCATGGTTTATCGACGTATCATATCAAAAATATAGTATTAATACAATTTTAATAGTCAATTAGTCAATAATTAACAACTAGTGATGGCTATTTTACTCTAAAGTCTGCTTATGAGTGGATGGTAAGAGGTGACTCTCAGCCTACTCCTATCAGTCCTATCTTTAATAAAGTGTGGCAGTGGAAGGGTCCTAATAAATTCAGAGCTTTCTTATGGAAGCTGGCTCATTATCGTTTGCTAACAAATGAGGAAAGAAAACATAGGAATATGTCTCAAGATGATTTGTGTCCTAGATGTAATTCTAGCCCTGAAACAATTATGCATTGCCTAAGAGACTGTGAAGAAATTAAAGAATTTGACCAAATTTATCCACCCCGATGTTTGGAGTAAGTTCTTTAGTATTGATTGGCAAAGTTGGCTAGATTGGAACATTTCTACCGCAGATATTAGGGTGATTTGGAACACCGCATTTTCTTTGGTGTGGCTGTTTATGAGATTTGGAAAGATAGGAATAGCATTGTTTTCTCTAATCACAGAGCTCTTGGTAGAGAATCGCTGCGAGAATCAAGCATCAGTCACCGCAGCTTGTGCATCATTTGCAGGCCAATACCAACAGCAGGAACTCGGGCTCTGGCAGATTAATTGATGTATCTTGGCAACTTCCTCAGCAAGGTTGCTACAAGTTTAATGTGGATGGTTCCTTCCTTGCCAATAATGGTAGTACTTCTTGTGGTGGCCTGCTTAGAATTGGCATGGCATTATGATAACAGGGTTCTATCGGAGGATTGGCTCAAGTAATGCAATTTGGGCAGAATTGTGGGCACTAAGGATTGCTATAGATATTGCAAGAGGAATGGATCTCAAGTGGGTAATATTTGAAATGGATTCTAAAGTGATTGTGGAGATGGTGGCTGCCAAATCTACAAAGAATACCTTTCTCCTTCCTCTCCTCCAAGAGATTGTTCATTTACTCCAACTTCCGGATTGGAAAGTTTCGTTGATTCATGTTTATCGAGAGGCGAATCGGTGTGCTAATTTTCTAGCTAATAAAGGTCATGCTTCTTCTTATGAAGGAGAGACAATTCATGCTCCTTGTACTTCCCTTAGTCTTATTCTTTTCGATGATGTAAGAGGTGTCTGCCTACCTCGTTTGGTTATTGATTAATATATTCCCTATTTCAATCAAAAAAAAAAAAACATTGTTGAGTATGTTTCAAGTAACTTAAATATTTTTTTAAGAAAAATTTGGCACGTAAAATCATCATGTTAATTCTAAGAGAAAATGAGACATGCACCGTCAGTGTAAACTAGTTTTACATATATATCCAATGAAAATTCACCATTGTACAGTTATTTTTAAGATGTAGTTATTACAGTGGATGACATGGCAGAATAGTGGGTTCTTATTGGTTGTTAATGTAAAACTAATTTACACCGATGGTGTATGCTCACAAAACTCTAATTCTAAATAAAGTTAAAATTATTTATCATACCATTATTTTATCTGGATTTTTAAATAATAACAAATGAAAAACTGCCTTTAACCTTCTTTCCTTTCACTAATAAAAAAAAACTGTCTTTAATCTTCAATCGCGAGACAAACCAAAGCATTCATGACTATTAGTGTAATTACCTTTTAACACTTTATTTTTACTAGATTCTGGTAATTTCATTTGAAAATTTATTATTTTGTCGAATAAATTTTAGAATTTGCAAATAAATAAAATTTTCATCTCATACTTTACTGTGTTAATTAAATAGTATACCATTTCGTTACTATTTTTTTCAAAAATTTTGCAAAAGCTATAAAATAAAATAATTTCATGGTGAAAAACTAAAAAAGTAAAGAAATATATTAAATATATCAATAAAGACAAAAAGCTAAAAAATAACATAATTAAAAAAATTTGAAAAGTCGTGTGGTGATTTTAATGAAATGCATTTAATATTATATATTATCCATTTATTTTTTTATTTATGAAATAGTATCCATTTATTCTTTTACTTAAAGAATAAGGTATAACCGACATTTTTTGAAAAAAATATTTTATTTTTTGACTCAAATAAATATTTCTTGAATTTTTATTTTTTTTAAATGAATTTTTATTTGATTAACATGTTCTTTAAATGCACACATTAAGAAGAAAAAAAAAACTAATGCATGATTCATTAATTTTTAAGATAATGAATAATTTAAAAAAGGAAATTAAACAAACTCTTCTAAAATGAAGACAAATAATGGATAAGGCGTATGATAAAAGATGCAAAATTTTATAACAACTACAATACTAGCAAAATTCCCGTAAAATAACAATACTAACAATTAAACCTTATCCTACTAGATAAGATGGCCTACCCAAATCAAATAATATCATAAAAGATGCAAGTTAAGGCATATCAGAAAAATTGGGCAAAAAAGTATAATCCACACATAGGGAGAAAGGTCTTTCTTTCTTCCCTCTTTTTTTTTTTTTCCCCTTCTTCCTTTTAATTATAGTTATAGCCACAAAGACTGTGGTCCACTGAATTTACCATGTTGCATCTCCGAAGATGGTCTTATTTTTTGTCATGGCGTAGTGACAAAAATAGTAATTTAGAATACCAATCATTATTAGTATTAATTTAGCTGTGAATATGGGCAGCCATCATAAGTCTCTCTTGCTCGTACGAGATAAATGACACACTTAAGTTATTACAATAGGAGCTAAATAGGTTTGACACTTTGAGTTGAATAGAGTCTGATAAATCCGTTCTTTCAATTAAAAAATAAAAAGTTAATGAGAAAAAATATTTTTAGTTATTATAAAATCATGACTATTTAATTTTTAGTCCCAATTAAAATTTTATTTATTTTTATTTCTTTTAAAATACAAAAACTGTTTGATTTTTATACGACTAGAAAATAAATCATATTTTTTTACAGGAATTAAATTTGAATGGTTGTGATTTTATAATCACTACAAACAATTAACTATTGTGGATGATCACACCATACTCTAGCCAAAAGTTTCCACTGATTTGGGAAGAGCACAGTGCCGCCAAGCTACAGCGACCAAACCACCGTGAGAGAGAAATTAGGTGCACATAATTTATTTATTTTTTTGTTAAGTTAAATGTATTTATTTTTAATTCTTCTAAAATACAAAAACTGTTGTGATTTTTATAAGACTAAAAGATAAATAAATTTTTTTATAGGAATTAAATTTAAATGATTGTGATTTTATAACAACTACAAACAATTAATTTTGGATGATCACACCATACTCTAGCCAATTTCCACTAATTTGGGAAGAGCACAGTACCGTCAAGCAACAGCCACCAGACCACCGCAAGAGAGAAAACTGCACATCATTTATTTATTTTTTGTTAAGTTAGATTTATGGATCTGTTTGTTGAATGGTTGGGTGTATATTATTCTATCTACTATTATTATTATTCTAATTTAGATATTTGGTATATTCTGTTGGTAAGATTTGCTAATCGAAACGTTATATTCAATTGATCTGGTTAACTATTGTACTTGGACATATTTGGTATATTCTGTTGATCTGTTTTGTTCTTTTTCGTTGTTCTGGTTATCTGGTATGGTTGAGTGTCTTGTAAGTGACGTGAACTTAGTGTCTTATTTATTATTGGTAAATTAAATATGTAGAAAAACTGCATTGACCATGACTTCAAAATTATCATAGATGTGTGTCAAAGAAAAATAAACTTGGATAGAAGCTCATGTTTTTAGTGTTCAAGATACGAATTACATGCATTTCTTCTATATAATACTGTAACCATACGAATATGCGCATATGACTTTGGACAAGTTATCATTAGAGACAAGTTACCACCACCATTACTTAGCCAAACGAGACATCTGACTGGCGGTCTTTTTTTAAGGATGCGGAATTGCGGATCCTCTATAGTTTTAGAAAATAAGCAATTAGGGTGTTGCCTAGGGATGACAATTTCTACTCACATGATCCTCATGACTACCCATTCGGCTCATGAATTTTTCTCTCATGACGGGGAGAAAATCGCCTCACCGATTCTGACGATGAGGATCACACTCCCCGCCTGCGGTCCCCACCTAACATATTACATAACTATCCCTAAAAAATACATATATATGTATTATAATGATTGGTTTTTTTGGTCTTTTTATGTCTTTTTTTAATTTTTAAAAACTATAATGGTTTTAGTAAAATAAAACAAAAGAAAGGTCATCACTCATCAGATTCACAAATCATGATCATAATGACTTCACATGTTGGACTAGACATGGAAAATTGATTTTGATATTGTAATTTTGAAACTTTTTCATACTTTTATATATTTTTTTCAATTTTATTGAATTTCAGTGTTTTTTTTATTTTTTTAAATTTTCGAGGTCCCCGTGGGGACCTGTGGGGATCCGTGGGGACGGGGATGGGGGAGAAAAAGTCCCCATGGCGGGAGGCGGGGACGGGGACGGGGGAAAAGCTTGGGGGGCGGGGTGGGGGGCAGAGCCTCAGTCTGCATCCCCGCCGTCCCTAGTGTTGCCTTGCTTTTTTTTTTTTTTGATAAGCTAGGGTGTTGCCTTGCTAATTAGTGGCCTAAGGATATTAGTTAAAGAATCAACAAAAGGAAAATTTGTCTTAAGAATATAAGTTAAATACTTTTCAATATAATAAATACATCATTTTTTTCATACAAATTTTTCTTTTTTAATTTCTTAACCAATACCCTATGAACACTTGTTAGCTTTCTCCAAATAATTATTATAAATGGAGTTGAAATGCCATGACTCTTTTTGATTGAACAATAATGTTTAAATTTTACACTTCAAAATACTTCTAATAACAGATAATTTTACCAATAAAAATAGCGCTTTAAAGCTTATTTATATAAGTGTGATATAGTTTAATTTACACTACAACAAATTCTAAAAAAGATGGCGCTACTTTAAGCAGCGCTTAAAATAAAAAACGCTGCTTTATGTCATACATAAACAATAAACAAATACACAACATTAAGCGTGCCATCGCTTAGTTTTCACAATAATCAGCGCTTAGTCCTTTAAGCTACTGCTTTATCTTTAAATACTAAAAATGAATGGCACAATAATAATCGCTTCAAACATCAAGTGTCGCTTTTGGTCATATTTAACAATAAACAGCGCTTTATAGTAGTAAGCTGTTTTTGGTGATACAATAAACAACGCTTTTAGACTTAAGCGCTGTTTTGTGAAACAATAATCGCCGCTTTTGAATTAAGCTACTGCTTTTGGTCAATTTATTAAATACATTTCCTCCTCTCTCATTTCGCCAAGCATCGTTTCTCTCTGCTCTCTTAACTCTCTCTATCTCGCAAGCTCATCCGCGAGGCCTCCGCTGCCTCCCTCGCCTCCATCTCCCAAGTCCGTGCTTCTCCTCAACGAGATCGTGTGCTTCCTCACCAAATCGGACCTCGCCATCCTTCAGCTGGCGCCACGGCCTCCGTCCTCCCCCTCGCCTCCATCTCCCAACTCCTGTTTGTGTCCATTTCCAGGTATCGCCACTGTCTCCATTTTGTATCTCGATTCCACATTGGTTTCTGTTGGTGGTTCGTTAGTTTTTGGTCTCTGTTCGATTTTGTTCGCCACTGTTGTCCCATTGCTGTCAATGGTGTTTGGTTACCGTGGCAAAGAATGCAAGTGTTGGCTAGAAACAAGTTAGATTGAGTATAGAAGAGATAAATTAGAAGTGTTAAAGATGCTTGGAATCAGTTTGTTAAAATGTACAGTTTGTAAATATATATGCATATCGATGGGAATCAATGGAAAAATGACCATCCCGGCTTTGAAAATGTACACTTGCATGCAGAGAAAAGTTTTTTCAAAAGTTATGTGAATAACATAGATTATGGAAAAGTAAAAGAACAAATAAAAAAGAATGGAAGAGTAAAACTGAAGTAAATTTCGTTTAATTTTGATGTTTGTGGTTCTAGATATTTGAATGCCTTTAATTTTGGGTTTAGAAATTAATATGGCTGTAAGTGCTAATTGTGATCCAACTTTGTCGTGGTTAGCAAACAGGAACCTCGCTTTTGGTTTTTTTGAACAATGAATTTTGGAATGTTACGGTATTGTATATATTTTGGAATGTCCATATTTTAGGGGAGACTCTGCCAAAATTTTGTTAGAATTTTGATCTAGTCTGTGTGTTGATTTTAAGAGCGTTGATAGTTTTAGTCTTGCTTTATTTAAATGGGCTTTTTCTCGTTGTTTTACCTCTCAATCTATAGGTAAAATATGGATCGAAAGTGGATGTCCGCCAATCGTTTGTCGAAGGAATATAAGGATGGAGTGAAAGATTTTATTGGGTTTGTAGTTGGGCATACAAATGCACTACATAGTAGAATCATATGTCCTTGTTTAAGTTGTTGTTATACAAACAAAATTAGTGTTCTGAATTGGAATGGCATTTAGTGAGCAATGGGATTGATCAAACTTATACCGTTGGACAAAGCACGGTGAGACAAGAGGTGAACTTCTAATATGGGAATAGTGGGAGATATGCACGAGGACACTACATAAATACATATGATGGTGACTGCTTTGAAGATATGGCAAATGCAGTTGAAGAAGATCTTCGTGATTGTCCTCAAATGTTTGAGAAGTTGATGAGTTGATGCGAGAAGCCGTTATATGAGGGTTGTACTAAATTCACAAGATTGTCGGCAATGTTAAAGTTGTTTAACTTGAAGCTCGGGCAATGGATGAACTGATAAGAGTTTTACTGACTTACTCATACCGTTGAAAGATATGTTGCCTAATGATAATGTGCTTCCTAGTAGGACATATGAGGCTAAACAAATGTTACGCTCTATTGGCATGAGTTATGAGAAGATACATGCTTGTCGTAACGATTGCATTTTATTTCCGAATGAATATGCATCGGGAAAGTCGGGTCCAAAATGTGAAGTCTCACGGTATAAGAAGGAAAATTCGGCTCCAGAGAAGGTATTGTGGTATTTTCCCATAATTCCCAGATTCAGCGTATTCACCGTAGTTCAAGATGCAAAAACCTGACATGGTACGAGGATGAAAGGATTCAAGATGGCAAGCTACTGACCAGCGCATTCTCCTCAATGGAAAAAATTGATATTGATTATCCCGATTTTGGGAATGAACCAAGAAACTTACGACTTGCATTGTCTCATCGATGGATTTAACCCACATGGTGTTCAAAGTAGCTCTCACAAGACATGGCCTGTGATTTTGGTGATTTATAACCTACCTCCATGGCTATGCATGAAGCGAAAATATATGATGTTATCTTTGTTAATTTCTCAATAAACAACTAGGAAATGATATCGATGTATATTTGGCTCCTTTAATTGAAGATTTGAAGCAAATGTGGAAGACAAAGGTGTGGTGGTGTATGATAGGTATAGAGAAGAAAGTTTCACCTTGAGGGCTATGATTTTCGGCACAATTAATGATTTTCCAAAGATATGGTAACTGCTGGGATATAATACCAAAGGTCGTTGTGCATGCCCTATATGTGAAGATAAGATGATTGGATTCACTTGGAACATGGTAGGAAGAATGTCTTTCTTGGGCATCGCAGATTTTTGCATCCAAATCATCATTATCTGGTCATGGAGAAAGGCATTCAATGGGAATACGTAAGAACGTAGAGCTCCTTTGCCTCTGACGGCACACAACTGTTAGAAAAAGTAAAAGATTTGAATATTAAATTCGGTAAACCTTTGCAGAGACCTTGCCACACGAGGGTGGAAGAAAAGGTCGATTTTCTTTGAGTTGCCATATTGGAAATCATTATACGTAAGACATTTCATTGATGTGATGCATGTTGAAAAATATTTTTGATAGTCTCGGTGGTACCTTACTTAATGTGCCCGGAAGACTAAAGATGGCATCAATGCAAGGCCGACTTGGTTAGTATGGAATTGAGACGAGAGTTGGGACCAGGTAAAGAAAGGGAAACATCGTACATATCTACCTCCTACGCTCATACTCTATCTAGAAAAGAGAAAAGAGATTTTTGTAAGTTTCTTGATGGAGTTAAGGTTCCGTAGGGTACTCTTCAAACATTAAGAACCTCGTATCGATGAAAGATCTCAAGTTAAAGGGTCTAAAGTCTCATGATTGTCATGTTCTTATGGAGAATTTGCTACCCATAGCTACACGATCTATTTTGCCTGACAAAGTGCGGAATACCTTAAGTAAACTTTGGTTCTTCTTTAAGGCAATTTGTAGTAGAGTGATTGACCTGGAAAGTTGTCGACCTTGCAAAAAGAAATTATTCGACTTTGTGTGAGCTTGAGATGTATTTCCGCCTTCATTCTTTGACATAATGATTCATCCGACAGTTCATCCGGTTAGTGAGACACAATTGTGTGGGCCAGCTTACATGAGATGGATGTACCCGTTTGAGCGTTACATGAAGATATTAAAAGGGTATGTGAAAAACCGATCACGACCAGAGGGTTGTATTATTGAACGGTATATAGTCGAAGAAGCTATTGAATTCTGTACCGAGTATGTATATGATATTGAACATTCTATAGGGCTGCCGCGGTCTCGTCACACAGGAAGAAGTGCAGGGGAGGGGATTACTGGACTTGAAATATTGACTATATCAAGGAAAGAATGGGAACAAGCACACTTATATGTTTTACGCAACGCCGATGAAGTTGAGTCATATGTTGTAAAACACAAGGACATACTCAAGAGCTTGTACCCAAATAAGAGTCAAAATTGGTTAACAACAGAACACAATCGGTGTTTTATAAAATGGTGAAAGAATACATTTCTGAGTTTATTGCAAATCCTAGCTCGGTTTCAGAAAGATTGAGATGGTTAGCTAAAGGTCCAGATATACATGTTAGTTCTTACACCGGTTATCTGATGAATGGGTACACTTTTTATACAAAAGAACATGATGATCGGAGGAGAATACAAAATAGTGGGGTGACTCTTGTAGCTGAAGCTATGCATATATCAAGTGCTAAAGATAGAAACCCCATATATGCGAATATGTCATACTTCGGGGTCATTGAACGCATATGGGAGTTGGATTACAGGATGTTTCGAGTGCCTGTGTTCCAATGCAAGTGGGTTGAGAATAATAACAGTGTACAAATGGATGAGTTGGGGTTCATGCGGGTGAATTTTATTAAGTTGGAATATAAGGATGAACCCTTTATTTTAGCATCGCAAGCTCAACAAGTGTTCTATGTCACCGATCCAATTGATATGAATTGGTCCATTGTTCTATTGAATAACAAAAAAATTGTTAATGAGATTGATGATGAAGCACATGAATATGCTGACATTGAGGATGACCCTTTCTTCGGGACATCACAATCATTGTTTGGGGCAAGTACACCTATAGAGGATGATGTGTATATTAGAAATGATCATAATGAAGGGCTTTGGATCAATCCGTTATTTCATAAGGGATGTGCAAATCTGAATAAAACGAGAAAAAGGAAAAGAGTTGCTTAAATGTACATGTATGTAGTGAATGCTATTTAATTTTTATTAATTTATTGATCAATTAAATGTGTATACATTGATTTCTTTATTAATTTTTATTAATAACTTATGTGTATAATTTTTTTTCAGGTAAATGGCATCTGAAGGTGATGATAGTGCTCCCGAGGCCCCCCAAAAGGGGACGACGTCCCGTGGACCGACTTTTAAGAAGAAACTCATTCGTGAGAGGAGTAAAGGAGTTGCAAAATGTGTGGTAAGATGCTTATCGATTAATCTAATTTTTTTTTAGTTGAGTATCTAAATTTTTACACTAATACTATTTTTTTATAGGTTATATGGAATGCGAGGGGTCAACCAATTGGTGAAAATGTTAATGACTTTATTCAATTCATTGGGGCCACAGTGCGGAAGACGGTCCCAATTAGCCGCGATAATTGGAAGGATAAGGATCCATATTTGAAGGAGCTAAAAGATGAGATGTGGACTGAGATACAGGTATATAAAAATGGGATTAATTAACATTGGTTAGTTGTATTGTTTTTTAATTTATCTAAACATACTTATAGTCTACCATTTTGTTTATAATGTTTTTGCAGAAGCATTTTGATGTTGATGAGACCCAAAAGGATATTACACTTTGGTTAGCTGGAAGATCACACCGAATTTCGAATCAAGTTAACGAACAAGTGGTTGAGAGACCAACACGGGAACATCAGACATCAGCCTCCAACAAAATATGTATCGTTCATAGAACAGGATGATTGGAGCGCTTTTGTAAGAAGACGCACAGAAGATGAAGAATATATAGTATGTACAATAATATTTATAACTTTTATATATGACGTTAAACCATGCATTAATATATTCTTATGTTTTTATGTAGAGAAAAAGCAATGAAAATCGGCAAAGAGCGTCAAATCCTCCATACCCTTACAGAGGAGGGGTTAAAGGGTATCCTCGCATTGAGGAAGAAATGGTATGTACAATATCTTTAATTATAACTTGTTTTAACGCATCTCTTGGTATGTACAATTTCTTTCTTACTTTCTCTCAATTTGTTTGTTCATATATACAGCTGTTGGAGTCAAGAGAAGATGCAACTTCTCAATCCATTGATCGATCTTGTTTGTGGATGTAAGCCCGCCAAACAAGAAGGGTGACATTGAACATCTTCCCACTAGAGAAGTGGCCGACAAAATTGTAAGTATGATAACATTAATTAACGCTTAAATTAGTGACAATGATATTATTTAATAATATTTAATAATATTTGTGTCTCGCAGTAATGAACTGTCAATGTCTATGTCGATTTGTCCGGTCAAGACATCCTTTCCCAAGCCATACCCACCAAGGAGTATCCTGGTCGGGTAAGAGGCGTGGGATTTGGCGCCTCCAGGCGCTATCTTTGGATCACGTAAGCGTAAGACGCCATGCCGATGCTAGTGAAACAAGAATTGAGGAGAATGGTAACTCACCTATACCAAAAAGTTCAGAATTGGAAGATAGCAAGAAGGATAAAGATGAAGTGGAGAGGAACGAGCATCAGTCACCTATCCCTAACCCAAAGAGTGTTAGAGATAGTTGCACTATTGTGAGTCCCGAGGTAATAATCGTTACATTTCTTTTTATACTTTGTCACCTAAGTATTCAAAGATTTAACATATTAATATTTCGTTTATCATTGGTTTAGGGCATTTATGAGTGCAGTCTATATTTGACAAGCCCAACGCAACGAATGGTTGGTAAGGGAATGTTGTATAATGAACCAGGTGTGTCACTACACAACCTACCCTTACCTCCTAATCATGTAAAGGTTAGAGTTGACGTTGCACTCGAGGGAGATGTACTATTGCCTGTACCATTGGAGGCGGCAGATGTGATGACAGTGGAATAGGCAATAGGAACCTATGTGGCATGGCCAAACCACCTCGTAGTTACAAGTGATATGGTACGTATATGTTAAAGTATATGCTTCACTATCATATACTGCATATATTTATTAAATTAGGTGATCACTCACTAACTAATCAATATATTGGAATGCAAAATATGTAGGTATCCCTAACATCCAAAGGCAAGGACAAAGGCAAGGGCAAGTTGCCTATAGCTAGCAAGAGTGTTGGCAAGCAACCAACAAATGGGTCATTCACATCTCCAGTGAAGAAGGTCATGGTATCTCAGCCTCCTACACCTCAAGCATGATTTTACAATTTATCTTAGAGTCCATGTGGCAACAAAGATGGAGGCGGCAGATACCATTAAAGTACCAATGGATGAATCAATTTTGGGTTATGAGCACGACCTAAGAGCTGGTGTTGATGGTGCACTTCAAGAAATTCTTAATGACAACCTATGGTTAAGTCAAAACTATTATTAGTGTATATCTCAGGTACTGCATTAAATTTTAAAGTATCCAATGTTTTTTTATTTTTTCAACTAAATATTTATGTTATTGTTAATGCATTAATTTGTATGCATGTTTTAATTTAAGGTACTTGTATCAAGAGATATTGATCCCACAAGAACAAACTCAAAGGTTTGTATTTTTGTGCCCACAACGGACACATATGGGATCATGGAATGCTGACATGTCTGAGTATGTGATTCACCGCTTGACATTAGCAAATCCTGACTTTGAGACTCTGTTTTTGTCACCTTGCAACGTAGTGTAAGTCATTTAATTTAATCAATGTTACTAAATTTATTGAAATGTGTTTACTTTCTTATATTTTTTTGTCCAACATTTTTGTAGGGATCATTGGTTATTGTTAGCGATTAACTTGAATCAAAACGTTGTGTACTATCTTGATCCATTGCGTGTACATATCAACATGCGCAAAACAATGAAAGAGAAGTACAATCAGTAAGTGTGTATAAATCATATATATATATATATATGTATGCAATTTCTTAAACGTTTAAGTTACTTGTAATATTGAAGTGTTTATTTGTTTATGTTTGGCCTACGTGACATCTTGTGCTGGCTGGTATGATATTTTCTGTTGTTACATGTGTTTTATAAATTTTGGAATGTCCATATTTTAGGGGAGATTCTACAAAAATTTTGTTAGAAATTTGATATAGTCTATGTGTTGATGTTAAGAGCAGTGGTTATGAATGTATTGGAATGGTATTTCTTCGTAGTTAGAAATTATTATGAGTGTAAAATTAGATATTGAATGATTTTGTTTGATTTTGCACTTGGGGCAATCCTACTTTATCGAAGAAACAAGTCTCAGTAAGTGTGTATAAATCATAGATATATATATATGTATGTATTTTCTTAAACGTTTAAGGTACTTGTAATATTGAAGTGTTTATTTGTTTATGTTTGGCCTACGTGACATCTTGTGCTGGCTGGTATGATATTTTCTGTTGTTACAGGTGTTTTATAAATTTTGGAATGTCCATATTTTAGGGGAGACTCTGCCAAAATTTTGTTAGAATTTGATATAGTCTATGTGTTGATGTTAAGAGAAGTGGTTATGAATGTATTGGAATGATATTTTTTGGTAGGTAGAAATTATTATGAGTGTGGTTCTAGATATGGAATGGTTTTGTTTGATTTTGCACTTAGGGCAATCCTACTTTATCGAAGAAACAAGTCTCGATTTTCTAAATTTACTCCACCTAAATGGATACCGATAAAGGTATTTATATCAAATTTTTTATGCAATTATTCAAATTACCAAAAATAAAAACAATTAATTTCATATTTTTGGTTTTATAGTGTCCTCGCCAACCGAACTCTGATGATTGTGGCCTATATGATTTGAAGTTTCTCAAGGATATTGTCGTTCATAACCAAACAAAAATTCCAACAGAGGTATGTATGTAATAATTTCAAAGTTTATATAATTTTTTTTCTTTTACACATACCATTTGAATGCTTATGTTCAATTCTAACTTCATTTAATTTTCATTTCGCAGTACTATCCTGATTGTCAATTCGACACTACACTGATCATACCGAACTCAAAGAAGAGTGGTGTCGATATTTTACTACAAATTTTATCATTTATAAGCAGATAGAAGAAGATTAATATTAATGTTTACGTGAGTTTTTGTTAAATTTGGTTTTTTTTTTAGTTTAGCATACTTGAATTGGAATAGGTTCACATGAATTTAGGAATAAAATTCCTTTTTATGTTGGCTAATATTTTATATATTTTATGTTGGCTGGCTGGTATGGTATCTTATGTTGTTACAGGTATTTTATATATTTTGGAATGTCCATATTTTAAGGAAAACTCTGCCAAAATTTTGTTAGAATTTTGATCTTGTCTGCATGTTTAGTTGTAGTGACAGAAGAAGAAGATATTACTATTTAGGTAGTATTTGTAGCATGACATGTGCAATATTTTAGTGATCTATTATGTATAATTGTGAATTTGACTGAGAAATATATTGTAATTTATTTATGTTAATGTAAGGATATGTAGGAATCTATGAAAAAATTACATTATAATGTTAAATTTTGATGTTGATATAATTGGGTGTTGATGACAATTTTGGTTGCATTTTGTGTTATCACAATATTACATGCAATGTATATAATGTAAATGTGAGAGAATTAAATTAAAAAGGATAATAAACAAATACTTCAATTACGGTCACGCTATTGTATAAAAAGACAAATACGCTTATTGTTCACAATAAACAGCTTATCAAGCTACTGCTTATTGTCTATACAATAAACAACGCTTTATTATCGAGGCGCTTATTGTCAGGACAATAAACAGCGCTTCCTAATTGAAGCGCTGTTTATTGTCCATTTTCAGCAGCGCTTCATAAACGCTGTTTTTATGAAATACAATCAGCAGCGGCTTAATTTTTAGCGCCTTTAAGCGCTGTTTTAGGCTAAAAATAAGCGCTGTTTATTGCCAAAACTTGTTGTAGTGTTTAGGTAGCGCTTTGAAAGTACTAAACAACACATCCTTACTAATGCACTATCAAATATTTGGTCAATTACAAAATAAATGTGTTACTGGTGTCATAGATAACAAATTTTAAAGTATGCACTATCAATTTGGTCAATAGATAACCCATTCTTTTATTATGACTTTAAGTAGCGTATTTTTGAGAAAACACTATCTATTTTAAGAATTTTTTGTTTATTATTCACATATATATATGTAAAATAGACACAAAACAACAATGTATTACGAATAAGATATACAGTTTATTACTAATAACCATAGCAGAATTGTGGTACCTTAAAAACTTCAATCAGAATTGTAGAAAAATAACATGATACCTCAACCAAATAATTTTTAGCACTTATACAACTTCGATATAATATCATATACAACTTATTTTTCATCATCAAAACACATTCAAACCCACTAAAACAAAATCTAGTACAACCCATAAAAATATATTTGTACCTTGATGTACCATAAATTGCACAATTCCTCATTGACTTCGGTTTAGGCAAATACGACAAGAGAAGGAAGAAGCGTCAAAGCATACATACAACATGTCGTTTCATTTGTCATCTAGGAGGAAAGGGGAGGAAGAAAATGAACACGAGGGTGACAAAGGAAGGTATTCCATTTGTCGTCATTCCAAAAGTTGAAATGTAGTTGGATAAGGAATTTGTAATCGTTGTCCTCCACGAGGATGAATCGGACACAATAGAGTTTAAAGCCTACTACGACAACATGTGGAAATTTGAGGGTTTGTTTTCCCTCCATCGTCATGTGTAGAGAGTACATGTCACATAGATCTCATGCATTTTGACTCCCGGAATACACGTCACAACAAGCACGCTTAAACGTCTACAAAGCCACACTCAAACGTTGAGCCAACGTTTAAGCACCTAGCGGCCAATGTTTAACTGTTCTGGTCTAAACCAAAAACTTTGGTTTTTGGTCCCTCTCCTTCCTAACCCTAATTCTAACCCTAATCCGGAAGTAAATAAATTAAAATACAAGAAGGAGAGCTGAATTGTGTTTTAGAAAATCTTTTTCGAAAACAAAACTATTTCAGTCTCAAAGCAAGTTTGAAAAACAAGTTTACTGGATAAAACAGAAGGTGATGAAAATAGAAAGGTAAATAAAACAGACAGGTAGAAAGCTAAGAAAGGCACAACGATGTATCCTGGTTCACTATCAAACTGATAGCTACGTCCAGTCCCTTCGTTCCTGAAGGATTTTTTTCACTATAATCAACTTGATTACAAAAGTTCTTAAGAGTATACTACTGCCAAACCTTGACTATACTCACAATGTAACAGCCCACCCGACACAGTGCAACCCATTTGGCACACTGCAATGGGAAGCACCATTACTCACAGGACTTCTCCGCTCTCTCATGCAGAGTTTTTGCCTCACGCAGCGCTCAAACCCATGTCCAGAGAGTTTAAAGACCCTGGGAAGCATGTTGCCATTACCATTAGACCAATTTTTGTTGTAACAGCCCACTCGACACAATGCAGCCCATTTGGCCCACTGCAATGGGTAGCACCATTACTCACATGACTTCTCTGCTCCCTCAGGCGGGGTTTTTACCTCACACAGCGCTCGAACCCACGTCCAGAGGGTTTAAAGACCCTAGGAAGCATGCTACCATTACCACTTGACCAATTGGTCTAGTGGTGATGGGAGGGTGCTTCCTGGGGTCTTTAAACCCTCTGGACACGGGTTCGAGTCCTCCATAAGGCAAAAACTCCTCTTGAGGAGGGGGAGGAGTCCTGTGAGTGCATGCTCGGCATTGCTGTGGGGCTAATTAGACCTGCACAATGTAGCCGGGGTGTTACAATAAAATGCGCCTTTTATTGTAACAGTCCACCCGACACAGTGCAGCCCATTTGACCCACTGTAATGGGTAGCATCATTACTCACAGGATTTCTCCGCTCCCTCATGTGGAGTTTTTGCCTCACGCAGCGCTCAAACCCACGTCTGGAGGGTTTAAAGACCCTGGGAAGCATGCTGCCATTATGTGGGTTTGAGCGCTGCGTGAGACAAAAAATCCGCCTAAGGGAGCAGAGAAGTCTGTGAGTAATTGTTCTACCCATTACAGTGGGCCAAATGGGCTGCACTATGTCGGGTGGGCTGTTACACACAACTTCTTAGACAACCATAATATCTCTGCTACCCCTAGGATACAACACCCCATTTTCAAAACGCTACGGTGTAACCCAATCAAATGCTAAAAACACTTGATACTTATATGCTTTCAGTAAAATGTACTCTTCAGTTGTTCACAGTTAAAAATAGGAGTAAATTTTTTTCTTTTTCTTTCCTTTGAAAACCATTTTCAAAATTGAAACATGAAGAGTACTACAATTTCAAATGATGAGAAATCAACCTTTTATCAAATATCAAGAGTATAACACATTATATTGAATGCATCACATACAATAAAACATATAATGATCATTTACAGGACAATACCATAAGCTAAGCTGGCCAACAACTATGATTCTTGCTGAGAAACCATTCAGCAAGATCCGAACATAGAATACTCAGAGGAATCTTCCTCCATTGGCCCATTCTTCAACGCTCCTGGGAAGGAAGAAAATGTAGCAGCAATGTGAAACTCCATCTGGTAACATCCATAAGAATGTCCAATCCAACAACAGTGCAATGGTAACTTCTTTGTCCACGAGTTTATCATAGGCTATATCGCGTGCAAACAATATATATATATATTGTTTGAACATACAATAAAACATATAATGATCATTTACAGGACAATACCATAAGCTAAGCTGGCCAACAACTATGATTCTTGCTGAGAAACCGTTCAGCAAGATCTGAACATAGAGCACTCAGAGGAATCTTCCTCCATTGGCCCATTCTTCAACGCCCCTGGAAAGGACGAAAATGCAGCAGCAATGTGAAACTCCATCTGGTAACATCCATTAGAATGTCCAATCCAACAACAGTGTAATGGTAACTTCTTTGTCCACGAGTTTATCATAGGCTATATCACGTGCAAACAATATATATATATATATATATATAATACAATAACATGCCTTTATATACATATACATCCTTAATAGACCGCATGCATCATCATGGTATATCAAGCAATTTGAATGTGAACAAATAATTCAATCAGCAAATCAACAATCCAGTCATCACATGTTACAATGTGGTTAATTATGCATGCCAATGCATTATGAATAAGTTTGTGTATACACTTGCATCCTTAAACAAGGACAACAATAGGAACAAGGAAAGCCTTTTTCAGGTCTAAACAAATTTCCCTACCAAGGGTATAGCCACACATTAGGCAATGTTGCCAACCACTACCTCTGGTCCAAGGGGTACCATCGAGTAGCTGGCATGAAGTGACAACTCGCCCTTTTAAAGTCCTTAAGATAATCAAACGCTACGAGTGTCGATGCTCAATGGTCAGAATGCATCCAAAAAAAATTCTTTAATATAGTCCCCTCACCTTAAGGAGTGTCCGAGAGATCTTTTAATTAATAAATACAGATTGATAATCAACTATGATTTCTTAAGTCTCTCATGTCCTATGAGTCAAATCACTGCGTTTCTCTTTTAAAAAAGGTGGAGGGAACTCAAATCTTAAGCACCACATCAGGCAGCCTATACTACTCAGTGTAATGCTCCGACAATTCTTCATCACCCAGTAAACTAAGACGATGAGAAAATACCACTTAGAGTTCAAACACAGGACACAAGGTCCAGGTGCTCAACTGCGGAATGCTAGTCTCAATATTAGATCAAAACTCTATGCACGTAATGCAGAACACAAGGCTAAATTTTTAGGTTGAGATACTAGGCACGTCATACGGAACACAAAGTCCAATTTTAATCAAGAAAATGCACATGCAAGTAGGACGTTAAGTCCCAGCACAAGACACATGGCCCATATGCTCAATAGGAACACTAGACTCCCTATGCTTTATTCTTTAGAAATCTCGATCTTTGAAATCTTTGAAATCTCTTTCTCCATTCTTTATAATTTGTATCATGTTATTTATCTATTATATGAGGCATTTCAGTTATTATGTTTGTTTCAACGTAATAAAGTCCTTGAGTAAAAGTTCAATTCTAATAGAACATCGAGTAGACGACTCGGTTGTGAGATACTATAGAACTTACTCTAAATATCTGTAGTCAAGTATTATTCTTATTAAGGACAATAATAATACATCAAGACTATTATATGGGTGGACTGATAACCTCATCTCACAAGTTATAGATATGAGATATCAAGTCACCGCATAGGTACACATTAGGGTAATTGTGTACTGGATTGACCCGCCATGAGAATACTACATAATGCGTTATGTAAGTGTCATAAGTCATTCTCATAGTGATAATGGTGTATGCCACCCTTTGACCTGGAACCACTATGGTCCCTACATGAGGAGTTGAGTGTTTTATTACCGTCAAACATTGTCTATAACAGGACAATTATAAAGTTGGTTAACTGGGCACTCCACGAGTCATGCAGAGAGACATGAGTGACCTAGATGGGATTTTCCCCTCCTACATAGCAGGAGTAATATCTGTGGGCCCCTTGATAGAGTATGACTGTAAAATGCATGGCCATGCTGAAATAAGTCAATATGAGATATTGATCTTATTTGTTGTTACTTAGTCTACTTGGGTATCAAGGAATATAATGTTGAACTATACAAGGGTGACACACACTATGCCTTGTGTTCAATATAGATATAAGGGAAAAAGGTAATTATACACATGATCATTATCTTGGAAAGGTTACGTCATAATACTTACATTCTCGTTACTTGGGTAGTAGTGAAGTGTTGTTAGACACCGCTCTCTGTTATTATAAATAGTGATTTAATATTATTGCCAACGTTACGGGAACCTACAGGGTCACACACATAAGAACAGATTAATGGGAGATTAAATATAAATGAGTAAGACTCGTTTTATTAAGTGGTGCGCTCTTATGATGCACCATCGTAAGTCAAGAGCAACGCAGGACATGGTAAGCTACAGTGCGCCGCTAGGTCAGTCTTAAGTGGTTATATAAATAGAACACTTAAGCTGAAAGTTCAGACACGGAATTGACCCTAGCCGTACAGAGAGACCTTGTGTGCGTTCGTGACAGCCGGTCCTGTTCGTCAACTAGCACAGTAGATGGAGGCCGCTCCCATTCGAAGTCTGTTCGTGTGGATTGCGTAGAAGCGTTGTCATCAGTACGACACTCGACTCCAGTTCTTGTCTGCAACGGTTTGTGCTACAAGAGATAACCAACATAATCCCTGAATCATGACCATTCGCAAGGATCCATGGAAGAGAAATTTTAATTTTTCAGTGCATTTTATCTTTGATTATTGCGCGATTTCCCTACAGTTAAAACCCTAGTTGTGCTAAATAATACACTGGAAGGATTCCCAGGAAAGAGAGGCGGTGCGAACACTCTTAATTACTAAGTCTTTCCTAGCCAGAATTTCCCAGACGCATTACTTAACTCAACCGTTTTCGCAAATTTTACTATTTATCTTGAGTCATTTACTTAGCATAATTCCATTGGAAAATTCTTTACAAGCTTTAGCTAGTTTTACTAAAACCCTCTCGCTTATCTTTAGATCAAAAAGCCTTTAACATTTCTTTTTGAAACCTTAGTTCGTCTTATGAAATCGCATCAGATTTACCGATGTAAATCGTCAAACCAGTTTACAATTGATCCTTGCATTATTAATTAATTCATCCTCATTTACATTATCATTATCATGCATACTAGATCAATATCAAACCCAAAATTAAATCAATCATACATAATTTAAATCACACAATACAATTCAGTCTTGCCACGCAGGGCCAAATCAATACACAGCAATTCATGCAAACATATAATAATACTACATGTATTATCACACAACTAAACAACCAATCAAACCACACAACAAACAAGGTGAAAAGCTCAAACTCATTATGTAAGAATTTCTCTTACCTCGAACGCATTCCGAAAGAGGTAATTCCCAAGTTTTCGTTAAGTCATACCTCGCACGATCGTTAACAACGCAAGCTTAATTAAATTTAGAACAAAAAACTCAAGTCTATTACCCCTAGGGCAGCCATGGGTTTTGGGTTCCCTAAAGCTAGGAATTAATCAACTTAATCCCTATTTGATCACATCTAATCATATGTCATGAAGCAAGTTCAAATCATGCAAGTTTTGAAGTTTTTACAAAACTATCACTTTTAGAAAAAACTAAAACCAAAACTTACCACTTTGAATAGTATTTTACCAATTGGAATAGTATTTTACCACTTTGAATAGTATTTTGTCAACTTTGAACAACTTTTTAAAGTATTTAAACATGTCATAAAACTTTTGGAAACAATTTCCTTATAAGTTTAAAACAAATCTTAAGACATATACCAAAACTTTTTCCCAAAATCAAATCTCTTTGAAAGCTTTTGTTAGTGTAACATCCCAATTTTTAAGAAAAGTGATTTTAGCAATAAAATCTTGAATACTCGAAAAATAAGTCATAGGGATTGATCATCTCAATGGTTATTTTGAATAATTTATTTATTATAAATAATTATTATTCATGATGTCAATTCAAATTAATTGACAGCGTAGACGTATGCTGCTTTTAAAGAAAATTCATCAATTATACTTATTATAAGTTTTCACGCGTGTGATAACGCAGCATTTTTGTTGACTAAGAAATTGATTGAATTAAATCAAGATGAAATTAAATTTAAGAATTAATATTTAATATTAATTCATGGTTCGAAAATCGTCGAAAAACTTTAACGAAGTTTCACCGCGTTTTGAATCACCGGGTAAATTTTATCCGCATTAAAATTTAAAACGAACTCTGATTTTGATAAAAATCGAATCGTAAGTTGTTGTGATTATTTTTTAGTGTTTTAGATTGTTTTTAATATTTATGATAATATTTTATCACGCGATGAATTAATTTCTCGGTAAATTAATTTTCGCGAATTAATCGGCAGAAAATTAATCGGTAACGCGGTTAATCGACGCCGTGTTTTTGTACATTTAGGACTCTAGGATTAGAGGGTAATCATGAGAAGAGATAGGTTAGATGTTGGACATGTTGATTTGATTAGCATCTTACTTTATGGAGTTTAAGTGTCACACTTTTGGTGACTAATTATTTTATATTATTCCTAAACCTCTCTTAACCAAGCATTTATCTTTTAATTAAACATTTTAATCCTCCCCTTTTTTCTCTTATAGCCCGCGTGATCCACCCCCTTTCACTTTCACTCTCCTTTTCTCACTCACATTCCTTAATTATTTGGTTTCCAAATCATGTATTAAAAATTGTTTTATTAAATTTTAATTCCTTCCCTTTATTGGAAGCACCAGAACGTGACTGTTGTGTGAAATAATAACAGAGTTGTGCAAGTATACACAATCGCAACAAGTAGTAAAGAGTAAATCAAGATCGTTCCCACGAGGATTGATTAATTGATTTCACAAGTTTTTCCAATAGTAAGTGAGTTAGTGAGTAAATAATAAAAACAGAAACTAAACATCAAGTTTTTGTGGTTTTAATAAATGAACAAAACAGAATTAAGCAAGTGATTTGAGAAAAATATGGATAAAGACAGTTAGGATTCAGTTCATTTATATTTCCACCAGGTTGGTTTCAGTGCCATAAGTCAGTGCCATTTGGCACCTGGGCGCAGGGCACTAATGTGTGTGCCTTTCAGCACTTTCACCAGGGTTAAGTAAAGGGTTCCTTATGTCTAAGCCCCCATTATGTTCCCCCTTGTCTAGTTAATGTGGTCAAGAACACCCTACAAGACAGATTTCCTATGTCTAGTTTAATCTAAATCAATTAAAGTGTCCTTTAATTTGATACCCTTATATTGCCTCATGAAATCAAAGCATGTTACCACCTTTCAAAGACCTAACATACATGTACCTAACTAAAGTTGATCAGGCTCAAGTTAAATATGTAAGCAATGAAGTCGCATGAGACAAAGATGCAAGGGCATAGACAAATAGACATTCACCAACCAAGTTTCAATACAAAGTCACTTCATCCTAACTTAAGAAAGTTAGCTCATAATGAGCCTAAAAATAAAACAATAGAAACTGGTGCCAAAAACAGAATCCATGGCACTAGAGTAAGAGTTTAGAAACTATTCTGACTATGAATAAACAGAAAAAGAATTGCTCCCACTTTGTGAGCTTGAGAACCACTCCTTAAGTAGCAATGCCTTCTTTGCTTTCGCTTCACTCAGACTTGAGCAAGTTCCTTCTCTCCATGGACAAAGTTGAAAGCTTGAATCAATGGTGTTTGGAAAGAGAAAGAGGAAATGCGGCTGCTTCTTTTTTTAGGAGGGACAGATGCTGCCCTAGCAGAGAAGAATATCAGAACCAGCCTCCTTTACTTCATTAGGTCATTGTACTTTTATAGTCTCTACTCAAAATGGGCTAACCAATGCTAATCCCCATAAAGATGCTGTCTTTGGGCCCAAAAGTGAGAGCTTTTTGTCATGTAGTGAGCTGAGAGAAAATACAATAGGACAGGGAGGGACCACCAAAAAGCACGCTGCAGCAACATATATGAGGATAGAGTCCTTTGTTTAGCTCCAATGAAAGATCACACGTAGCTGCTTTAATTCCAGGGGCTGTTATCAACACAGTGCCGTGGCATGGCACCAGACTTGGCACTGAGCAATTCTCATAAAAATCATGCACAATGTCAACACACATCAAAATGCTCACAAAAGCACCAAAGTGCTTTAAACAGCTCCAAACAAGGGAAAGCACATTATTTACATAAATCTAATAAATAAAGGATCTAAATTACTCTTAAACTCACATGATTCATAGTCATAAGAGCATAAATAACTCTTATTTCTAAGAGTTATCACACCCCCAAACTTGAACCATTGCTTGTCCTCAAGTAATGACACATGAACAACAGCAGGAAACAGAAAAATTGTCACAAATGCAGCAGCACTCAACAAGTGAATTCAAACAACCACATTTTTATTGAGTGGTTTCCACATGGCTTCACTTTCAGACTAACACTTTGCCAAGCAACCCCTTTGTGCTTCATGCTTCCTTGATTTGTTCCACTGATTTCAAGTGTGTGTGTGCACCCCTTATGCTCAATCAAAAAGCTAGTATAGATCCATCAAGTTCATCTCAGTTTCCCCCCCAAGAATTTTCCTAACTTGCACCTCCTAATCTAACAAAGGGGACTAGGCTTACAATTGTAGGAACTAGGGGCTACATGATAAGCAAAACAACACAAACAAACTAAGAAACATGGGATCAATGCACACTCATTCAATTTTTAATATTTTTGCCTTTTTCTAAGTTTCATCTCTTTGCCTTTTGACGCGAATAACAACAATTGTAATGAAGTTACCCGGTTACTCAACAAAGAGACTTTTTCTTCTCTTTTTTTTTTTAATGTATTTTTGGCTTTTTCTGATTACTAATGTGTGCATTGTCCTATTCTTTAATTCTTTACAATGAGCATACCCCCAAACTTATCTTTTACCCAATCCTCCTTCATTGGTCAAATTTGGCAACAAGGTTTAGTCCATTCTAAGGGTTCAACATCAACTAGTTTATAGGCTACCTATTCTTCCCTCTCAAGCTAAGGGTTTGTGTCAAAAATCAGTGTTCCAATTAATTGCCAATCATCACAAAGTTCCAACAACACCATGCATAGAATCCTCATCAAGTTAAGCCATTGTGTCAACCCAATTTTTTTTATATATAGTAAAGAAGAACACTACTGCAAGTGCAACATTTAACTCCTAAAATATCCCTACCCCCAACATAATTCCTTGCAGTGTCCTCACTGCAAATACTTTATGTTAGAGAAAAGGATGACACAAACAAGCTAATTATGCAACCTACAAACAACAAAATTCAGCAAACACAAACAAACATACTAAAAATATTTACTGCTAAAAAAAAATTATTAGTAAAAGATTAGGGTGAGAACATCCCTGCTTGGAGCCGTGAGCTCCTTCTCCTTGGTGTTCTCATCAGGCTAGCAATTGGCTCCTCCTCCTCATCACCAGTGATGGTGATGACTGCCTCTTTAGCAGCTTCTTTTTTCTTTCTTTTTCCGACTCCTTCAGCAGGGAGGCCGTCTTCCGTGGGGTGTCGCAGGGAGGTGGTGGTCGCCAGCCTTCTTCAAAGATCGCGCGATTTGGCACGCTTCGAGGAGCTTCGCAACTTCTTCAGGCTCCTTCCTTTTCGAACCCTCTTCTTTTTCGGTGTCAATTCACTGGAGGCAGGCTCCCCATCAGCTGCAACATCCTCTTTGTCTCCTAAGATCCAATCAGGAAACTCAGGGGGTGCATTACCCAATTTCTTGGGGAAATTAAAATTGAAAATTCTCTTCTGCCATAGGTATTGCTCCTTAGCAAACCTCCAGTATGCCTGCTGTTTCTTCAATAATTGATTCACAATGTCAGCCAGCTCCTCACTACCTTCTTCATTTTGGGGAGCAGAAAAGCAGGCTAGGGCACCGCTATGGCATTCCAAGGTTTTGGGATGTGCCATGTGACATCATCACAAGAATGGGCACCCTTCATGCTTGCACAGGCGTTGATCAAACACGGGAAGAACAGATCGCCTCGTCCTCTTAGCACAAGCAATAATTTCCTATGAATCAACCTACCCACATCAACCTCGTTTCCTTCCGTAATGTGATGCAAAGAAAGACAATCCTCTCCTTATCTATGGTTTGATTGTGTGTAGTAGGGAGTAGGCTAGTAACCATAAAGTTGTACCATGTTTTAGCTACAGGGATTAGGGTGTTTCTCTTAATCCGGTAGTCATCCCCATGTCTCCTTTCCCAGTTGGTGCCGTCAACTGTCAGTTGATGCATTATCTCGTTCATCTGCTTCTCCGTCATGGCCTTCATCCTCTTTTCAAAGGCATCTCCTTTCTCCGGCAGGGAAAGATATTCATTGATTCCTTCTGGAGAAAAAGGGACAATGATTCCTCTAATGTTGGAGTAGTTGATTTCAGGCTGACCTTCTTCCTGAGGGGGTATTCCGGCATAAAACTCTCTCACAATAGCCGTGACAGGGCTCTTAGGGTGGGAGCAAAAGTTTTCCCATTTGTATTGTTCAATCAACATCATGATGTCAGGGGAGGCCGTTTGCAACTCGAAGCCCCTTTCAGGGTGCAGAGGCCTTTTTTCCATGCAATCTTCGTACCTTTTTCTCGACTCCTCATTATGAAATCTCTCCTCTGGTGCCAGATTTGGCACTCGTGATTTTGTTCTCTGCGCTGCGTGCTTGGTTCTCATGGCTGATAACAATTGCTTCCAACATTCTAAAGCTTCTGTCTCAATGATTTCTAGGCAAAGGGAAAGCTAGGGTTCGCAGATTTGAGAATTTGGGGGTTTCGAAATGAGGGAGAATGTGGGAGTAAGTTTGACGAATGGGGTTAGGGTTAAAAAGGTGGGCTTTTACAATGGGTGGAGGTTAAGACGAGTGGAGATATTGGGAGGTTTCTGAAGGTTGGATGATGGGGGTCGTGGGTTGTTGTTGTTGCTGCAATGGTAATTGTTTGGGAAATGGAGTGAAGGTTGGGGTCTTCAAAGAGCTTTCCCGTTGGAGCTTAATTGAGGAGGGAGAGAGTGATTTTCTAAATCAGAGAGTAGGAGTGTGAAGATGCTAGGTGGCATACTGCCATTGGTACACGCAGTAAAAAGTGCACTTGTGATGTGCCAAGTCATTTAATGCCCATATGGATTGCTTTTTACTTTCACTGCACACCTGCCCTTTCACACTTTCTTTCTTAAAAACTCAACCCCTGATTTGGTGCCCCCCGTGGTGCCATGGCACCAAATGCACAGCACTCAGAACTTCATACCAGCCACCCCAACTGCACTACACTTCCAGCACCATAATTCAATTTATTCCTGCAAAACAAAATTAAAACTAAGTTAAAAAAAAATCTGGGCTGCCTCCCAGTAGCGCTTGGTTTATAAAAGTCCTCAGCCAGACTTATTTTTCACTTCAGCTATCCTTGAGTTTAGTGGTGACCCTTGTTCTTTCATCAGGGTCACCCCAATACTGCTTTACTCTCTGGCCATTGACTTTAAATGTTGCACCCGTGACCTCATCCAGTAAGTCCACTGCCCCATATGGATATAGCTTGATCAGCTTGAAAGGACCAGACCACCTTGATTTGAGCTTCCCAGGGAATAATTTCAATCTTGAATTGAACAGCAGCACTTGAGATCCTTCTTTTAATTCCCTGGGTTGAATTTTCTTATCATGCCAAGCTTTAGTTTTGGCTTTGTACAGCTCGGCATTCTCATAGGCAAAGAGCCTATGCTCTTCTAGTTCATGGAGTTGCAGCAACCTTGCTGCACCAGCACTTTCCAAGTCAAAATTCAGCTGCTTTGTAGCCCAGAAAGCTTTGTGCTGCAACTCAATAGGCAAGTGGCAAGCCTTACCAAACACCAATCTATAGGGAGATGTCCCCAATGGTGTCTTATATGTCGCTCAGAGCCCACAGTGGCATCATCAAGATGCAAGGACCAATCTTTCCTAGAAGGATTGACAACCTTCTCAAGAATCCTCTTAATTTCCCTATTGGATAGCTCAGCTTGGCCACTTGTTTGTGGATGATATGCAGTAGCTATCTTGTGCTTCACCCCGTACTTCAGCAATAGCTTTTCTATTAGTTTGTTACAAAAATGGGTGCCCTCATCACTGATAATTGCTCGAGGGACACCAAACCTTGTGAAAATATTCTTATGCAAAAACTTGCTCATTGCCTTGGCATCATTGGTAGGCAGAGCTACTGCTTCGATCCACTTAGACACATAATCCACAGCCACTAAAATGTACAGATTTCCAAAGGAAGGAGGAAAAGGGCCCATGAAATCCATGCCCCATACATCAAAGAGTTCAATTTCAAGGATGCTGTTGAGAGGCATTTCTTGTTTGCTTGAAATATTTCCTACCCTTTGGCATCTATCACAATGTTTAACAAATTCATGAGAATCTTTAAATAGAGAGGGCCAGAAATAACCAGATTGCAAAACTTTGGCTGCTGTTCTGGCTCCTCCAAAGTGTCCTCCACAAGGTGCAGAGTGACAATGTTGCAAGATGCTTCCAACTTCTTCTTCTGCCACACACCTTCTGAATAGTTGATCAACACCTTTCTTGTATAGAAAAGGTTCATCCCAGTAATATTGCTTCACTTGCTGGAAGAATCTCCTCTTTTGTTGGTAATCCATCTCAACTGGAAGGATTTTGCAAACCAGGAAGTTCACTATATCAGCATACCAAGGTGCTGTGATGGCATCAACCTTGGCACCTGTTATTACCAATAATTGCTCATCAGGAAACCTTTCTTTAATTTCACCTCCCTGTCGCTCAACAATGTCATTTTCAATTCTGGACAAGTGGTCAGCTACTTGATTCTCCACTCCTTTTTTATCTCTGATTTCTAAGTCAAACTCTTGAAGTAACAACACCCATCTTATCAATCTTTGTTTTGCATCTTTCTTGGCAATCAAATACTTGATTGCTGAGTGGTTAGTGTACACCACTACCTTTGTGCCAACCAGATAGGCTTTAAACTTGTCAAAAGCAAACACCACTGCAAGTAGTTCTTTCTCAGTGGTGGTGTAGTTCAACTGAGCATCCACCAATGTCTTGCTTGCATAGTAAATTGAATGAAACACCTTGTCATGTCTTTGACCGAGAACAGTGCCTATAGCAAAATCACTTGCATCGCACATCAACTCAAATGGCTTATCCCAGTCTGGGGCAACAATGATAGGTGCTGTGGTTAAGGCTTTCTTCAGTGTCTGGAAAGCTATCATGCAGTGTTCATCAAAATCAAATACGCTTCATGTCAGAAGAGTTGGCAAAGGGCTTTGAGATTTTTGAAAATCCTTGATGAACCGTCTATAGAAACCAAAGATGCCCTAAAAACTTCATACCCTTCACACTAGTTGGTGGAGGTAATTTCTCAATGACCTCAATCTTTGCCTTATCCACTTCAATGCCTTTCTTGGAGACTTTCAGGCCCGTAACAATGCCCTCTTGCACCATGAAGTGGCATTTCTCCCAATTCAGTACTAAATTAGTCTCCTCACACCTGGACAACACTTGTTCCAAATTATCCAGGCAAGCTTGAAATGTTTCTCCAAAATGTAAAAGTCATCCATGAAAATTTCCATGGATTTCTCAATAAAATCTGAGAATATTGCCATCATGCACCTTTGAAAGTTGTGGTGCATTGCACAACCCAAATGGCATCATTCTAAAAGCAAAGGTGCCATAAGGGCATGTGAAAGTAGTCTTGTCTTGATCCTCAAAGCTATGGCAATTTGATTGTAGCCTGAATACCCATCAAGGAAACAAGAAAACTCCTTCCCGCCAATTTGTCAATCATCCGTCAATGAAGGGAAATGGGAAATGATCTTTCCTTGTTGCCTTGTTGAGCTTTCAGAATCCATACAAATTCTCCAACCACCACGCTCGTGGGAATTAATTCATTCTTGTCATTAGCTATAACATCATCCCCTTTCTTCTGAACACATTGCAATCGACTAACCCAAGAGTCATGCCTGAGATTGGGTAAATAATTCCAAAGATCCAACCATTTAATGATTTCCTTCTTAACTACCTCCTTCATCACCGGGTTAAGCCTTCAAGCAGCTTCAATGCTATTCTTGGCATTTTCCTCCAAAAAGATTCTCAGGCATACAAAGAGTAGGACTTATGCCTTTTATGTCACCATTTGCCACCCTATAGCCTTCTTATGTTTCTTCAAAACAAAGGAGCGTTCCTTTTCCTCGTCAAAGCTCAAATCGTAAGCAATAATAACAGGAAGAATGTTATTCTCACCCAAATAAGCATACTTCAAGTGTGGAGGTAGCACTTTCGGCCCAAACCAGGAGGTTTTTCAACCGAGGGAATATTGGATTTGGAGCTCTTATCACTGATTTCCAATGACTCATGCTTTCTGAACCATAATTGATTTACCGAAGCCTTCTCTTCTGTGTTTTTATCTTGCGCAAGTGCATAATCAGGGACATTCGCCTCTGTTTCAAAGACATCTTTGTCCCTCAAGAATTGATGTTGAACCAATGAATCAATGGTTCTAACAAAGGAACATTCCTCAACATTTTCTGCAGGATACTTGAGAGCATTAAGAACATTAAATTTGATTTCTTGATCATTGACTCTCATGGTGAGTTCACCCTTCTGCACATCAATCAGTGTTTTCCCTGTGGCAAGGAATGGTCTTCCTAAAATAATAGGCACCTCAAAGATCGCCTTCAAAATCAAGGATAATAAAGTCAAGAAGAAATACCAATTTGTCAACTTTGACAAGCACATCTTCGATTTTTCCTTCGGATAAGCTAGAGTTCTGCGCCACTCAGAGTCAAGATGTTGTAGGCCTGGCCTTACCAATTCCAAGCTATTGGAAGATGGACTTAGGCATTAGATTAATGCTGGCCCCTAAGTCACATAGAGCTCTCCCACAATAAGTGTCACCAATAGTGCAAGGAATGGTAAAACAGCCAGAATCTTTTAACTTTTGGGGGATCTTGCTTTGCATCAGCATACTGCACTCCTGAGTCATAGCAACTGTCTCAAATTCTCCCAACCTCCTTTTCTTGGTTAGAACATCCTTCATGAACTTTGTGTAATTTGGCATCTGTTGCAAGGCATCAACTAATGGAATGTTGATGTGTGTTATACCCCAATTTTGTCCGCTTATATTTTCATTTTTTTGTTTTAGCGCCAGTGGGGAGGTCGCGCATCGAGCCGAGGTCGTATGCCGAGTCAGGAAGAGGTCGTGACGCCGAAAGCCGAGGCTCCTGCCGAAATGTGGAGAGGTCGACGCCGAGCCGTGGGGAGATCGCGTCGAGCCGTGGAGAGGTCGCGTTCAGAGTTGAGATCGGTGCCGAGCCGCTGGGAGGTCGCTTGCCGAGCCGTGGAGTAGTCGCGCGTCGAGCCGCGGAAGAGGTCGCGCATCGAAGTTGAGGCTCGGTGCCGAGTCAGGCGCTCGCTTGCCGAGTCAGGAGTAGTCGCGCATCGAAATGAGGCTCCGCGCCGAGCCAGGAGAAGTCGCGCGTCGAGTCAGGAGAGGTCGTGACGCCGAGCCGCTGGGAGGTCGCCACCGAAAGCCGAGGTCGCGTCGTCGAGCCGTGGAGAGGTCGTCGCCGAGCCGGGAGATCGTATGCCGAAATGGGCCATTTTTAGCCCAATTGCGCTCATTACAAGCGTTATTAACAAAAAACCTAAAATTCAAAACTAAAAATCAAAGTCGATTTCCACACTTCACCCTTCACAAAGTCATCCAGATATCTTCACCAAAGTCCTCTGCATATCTCCTCACCACTCTACAAACTATGTCTTACAAATATATGTCCCCACATGCCTCTTGCTTTTTCTTCATCCGCCAACCAAGTTTGACAAACAATGCAATTTAATCAAAAAGGAGGAGCACCGCTGTTAAAGTTACTACTGATTGCAATTTTTTTCAAACCATTGATATCATCTCAGACTTTGCACATGTTACCATCTCCTCAAAGATCATTTTAGTACACACTTAGCATACAAGTTGCAACCTTAAGTGGACAAACCGAGCCCTCTATTTTTCTATAAATAGCAAGAGAGAATAGGGGAACAGAGGAAAAATTACACTTACTTTGAGAATTGGATACGTCATTCTTGGTACCAATTATACACAACAATATGAGAGAAAATTGAGAGAAAAAGAGAAGAACCAAAAAAGGGGTAGCAGAAGCAAAACGTAGAAGAAGCAGGGAAGAAAGGAGAAGGTTTGCCTCCTCCACCCTCTCCCACGATCTCTCTCTCTCTCTCACTCTCCCTCTCCTCTCCGCCGTCTCGCCTTCTTCTTCTCGCAGACGCGCTTCCTTTGTTTTTTAAGCCACGCCATCCTCTTCCAAATACACACAGTTAGCTGGTCAAGGCGCCATGCGCCTCTCTCTCCTCGCCTTCTTCTTCTCGCTCTCTCTCTCTCTCTCTCTCTCTCTTTCCCCTCCTTCCTCTCATCTCCTTTTCTTTTCTTTCTTGCAAAGCCAGATCTTTTCTTTCCTTTTGTTGTGTTGGTGTGTGTGTGTTTAGGTTTAATCTCCCCCTTATTTCATGTTCTGCTCCTTTTTTATTTTTATTTTTATTTTTCTTATCACACCCCTTTCTTTTATTTACGCCTCCTCCCCTTTATTTTAGGTTCGTTATTCGCACTCCGCTTCTCTTCATTTACGCCTCTTCCTTTTTTTTGTTTTTTTTTGTGTTTCTTTTCTTTTCTTTCCTTTTTATTCTATTCTGGTTTTTTTTTAGTCAAATTAGTACAATCTTATTCAACAAAATTTCACATACAAATATCGAAACCCTATTTTTTCTTATAAAACACTTGATAAAAATCACCAAAATTAATTTACTAGTAATGATTACTCGAGATTGCTTCCCGTTTAGTCATTACAAATATCTTAATTTTCTAAATAAAAATGAGTCGTTAGTGAGGACCACTCTTGATTGCTTCTTGTTTGGTCCCCATGAATACCCATCATCTTTATAAAAATAAAATCAATTTTTTTACTAGTAACGATCACTCGAGATTGCTTCCGCTGACCACTCTTGATTGCTTCTTGTTTGGTCCCCATGAAAACCCATCATCTTTATAAAAATAAAATCAATCTTTTTTACTAGTAATGATCACTCGAGATTGCTTCCCATTTGATCATTACGAACACCGTTAATTTTCTAAACAAAATAGGTTGTTAGTGAGGACCACTCTTGATTGCTTCTTGTTTGGTCCCTACAAAACCTACCTTTTTTCCATCAAAAAAATATACAATTAAAATCAACCAACACACAACCATTTTCTACCCAAGAACTACGTAGCCTTTGATTTCTCCACCGCACCGAGATACGAGGAGCAGAGCCCACTCTGTCAAGTGCAAAAATAATCGACTTTTATTAAGTTTTTTTTTTTTTACCTTGGTTAATTTTCATTTTTTTATTATAAAAGGGAAATAAACATTTTTTTAGAAGTTAATAAATTTTGCACAATTAGTTAGAGGTAACCTTTTTCGAAAGGATGTCGTGGGGTGCTAATACCTTCCCTACGCATAATCGACTCCCGAACCCAAATCCGGTCTTAAGGACCACTTTTCTTCAAAAAAGGTTTTTCCAATATTTTTCCTTCGAAAATAAATTATTGGTGGCGGCTCCATTAAACTCGAATAAAATCCCTCCGATTTTTCTGGTCGCTACAAATGGCGACTCCACTCGAGGACTTTTAGAGAGTCAAGCCTAACATGATTAATTGTGCCAAATAATTAACTTCATTTTTTGTTATTCTTTTTACTTCCTCTTCTTTTTATTTTTATCTTTACTTATTTATTTATTTCTTTCTTTATTTTCTTTTGTAAATATTTATTTATTATTTGTTTAATTTTAATTTGTTGAGTAGACCACTATATTTGTATGCTTTGTTTGTTTTGCAACTTGGGTAGTGTTAGGGTTGCCCTCTCACACACCGCACCTACACGCTCGCACACACATGTGAGTAAGGCCCTATACCCGGTCGAGCAAAGCTTAAGTTGAGTGGAGGTTCTGATGGTCAATTGGAATTTGCTTTCCTTCCTGCTATTGAGAACTTCATCTAGAGTGTGCTCCTCTCGAGTATTCCGCACCGGATAGTTATCTATCGTTGTGGTTAATATTTAGGAGGAGACTTTAGCTCTAGAGGCCTTTGGTGAGAATGTGATTAGAGCCACCATGAGATCTATCACTTAATACAAGACTATAGACCCCTTAAAGTAGAAAATCTCTAATTTTATGTGTAACCCACTTAAGACACAAGGGCATCATGTCACTTTTGTTCTTCCACCAAAAATATGTTATATCACGTCCATGCATAAAAGGGTCTACAAAAACACATATCTTCATGCATACAAATGATAATCATCATCATCCAACATTATATCCTCATGCATTCATACGCCAAAAAAAAAACACATGTTGAAAATAAAGAAAATAATATCATTCATTCTCATTTTATTTTAGGTCGCCAGAGAATCGTAGGAACTCAAGAGCTTGGCTGCAAGTATTTTGTGAAATAATATGAGATCAAATTGTGAAACAGTTTCAAAGAAGCTCATACATGTCAAAACAATGAGGCCTACGATTCCTTGGCACAAATAAATAGATTCATGCATCCACATTCATTCATTTTTCTTTTCTTACATACTCATATCATTTTTTTAAAAAAATCATCAGAAAATAATCAAACAAACTGATTCCTCGACACCCTTATCGAACTCGCTCTCAATCAAAGATCATGGATGACCAAGAGGTGAAAGAGGACGTTAACCACCAAGGAATGATGACCAAAGTTTTGGAGCTTCGCAATCCCTAAACAAAGACAAGGTTGCAGATGGGGCTTCTCCAAAGAAGTTGAATGATGAAAGTCAAGCTACACCTTCCCACCCACCTGGCTTTGGTCCTATGCAGTTGCAATATGGTCTCAATACTCAAGGGATGATGGTACCTTTTGCAATTTACCCGCAGGGTCCTACACACTCACCAGTTAGCAACCCTCAGAATCAAGTACCACAATTCCCACTTTACGGACTCCCGCCTGGTTACACGCCACCTATGGCCAATGATGATACTGCAAACCATAACCCTCAAGGCCCACAGGCACAACAGTTCCCACTATATGGTCTCCCGCCCGGTCCTAACAATAACTCTACAAAAACTGATTCCCAAGCACTTGTTGTGCAAGACGTAGTTCAAGGATCTGGCTCCGGTACTGAAACCATACCAGTTCAAAGCTCAACTCCTGGCTTCATGACATACACCTTTCCACCTGGTTATGCACCATCCCATCTCTGAATACTCAAGGAGTCAAGACGCGCGTAGTGACTTCGTGGTGAATCACCGATCATTTGGTTACCCCTATTATATTCAAGGAAATCCATTGAATCCCCAGACTAATCGCATTGCCTGGTCTCCAGCTATGGGAGGACCCAATCTAAGCATCCCAGTTGGGAATCGTTAAATGCGATCACGAGTTGCAAATCCTCGAAGATAGGCTAAGAGCTGTAGAAGGAGTAAGTTATCTCGGTTCAAGTATCGCTTCAGATCTTTGTCTCGTACCGGATGTGGTTGTACCACCGAAGTTCAAGGTGCCGGATTTCGACAAGTATAAAGGGACAACTTGCCCGAAAAGCCACTTGACCATGTACTGTAGGAAGATGGCGTCCTATGCACATGATGACAAACTTCTGATTCATTTCTTCCAGGATAGTTTAACAGGGGCAGCGTCGAGTTGGTATACACACCTTGAACGATCTCATATTCGCTGCTGGAAAGATTTGGCGGATGCCTTCTTGAAGCAGTATAAGTATAACATTGATATGGCTCTGACGAATGCGCTGCAAAACATGGCAAAAAGAGACAATGAGACTTTCAAGGAATATGCCCAACGATGGAGCAGGATCGCACCAAGTGGAACCGCCTCGATTGAAAAAGAAATGGTGGCCATGTTCATGGATACTCTTCAATCACCCTTCTATGACAAAATGATCTAAGTGTATCATCAAACTTTTCAGATATGGTCATCGTAGGGAAAGAGTTGAAGGAGGAATGAGGAATGGAAAAATTGCCCAAAGTTTTGTTGAAACCAAGAATATCAAGAGACCCCAACAAACTTCAGAAAGAAGAAAGAAGGAAACCAATGCCGGTGATGACGAGCCCGGAGGACAAGCACAAGGAAAACCACCCCACCTTTACCAATTTCCCACACCATTTTCCATACCCCTACTACCCACCTCCATACATCGCCGCCTCCCATAATCCTAGCCCCTACCAAACCAACCAATGATGCCCTTTCGACCACCTTCTCCCATTCAAACACAAGCACAACCAGCTGCTCCCACCCAACCGAACCAAAACCGTAAACAACCAAATGACCAAGAAAAGAAAGCGATTAATTTGATCCTATTCCCATGACCTATACTTGATTTGTTCCAAAGACCTAATCAAGAACTCCTTGATCTCTCCACGCTCAATGAAACCACTTCAACCTCCCTTCTCAAGAGGATATGACCCAAATGCCAAGTGTGAATTTCATGCAGGGGCAGTAGGTCACACAACTAAAAATTGCCAGGCTTTGAAGTACGTGGTTCAAGATCTGATCAATGCCAAATGGTTGAGTTTCAAGGAGGATGGGCCTAATGTGGGTAATAATCCCTTTCCAGGTCACGGAGGTCTAGCAGTCAATGCCATTACTGAGGAGTTTGGGGACCAGCCCCTGATAACTAGATTGGAAGGCAGAGAGCCAAAAGATGAGAGTATCCCCATCTGTGACATCGTGCAAAGCCTTTGGAGTGCAAGAATGTTGAACCCAAAGCGATATAGCAATCACAAAGATGATCGCAGCGGTCAAGACAACATCGCCAACCTTGTCCACCCTTGCCCGCCGAGTGAAAAACTTGGAAATTTGGAAATTGTTGAGTTTCCGTGATGTTTGGTTCATAATAATTTTGAAATACAAATCCTATTGCTCGCCTAAGGCTTTAGGATGATTTATTGTCAAAAGGGCGCACATGTTTCATTTCTCAAGATCTTTATCAATAAAATGCTTTTGAATTTTCTAATCATTTCCTTTTCTTTTTTCATCTTTTCCATTCCCTTTCTTCTTTTTCATTTTTTATTTTCGTCGATTTTAACTAATGCAGATTCAAAAATATTGTCTTTGAAAATGACGATATCAGTGACTCATACTATAACTTTGACTACCCCATGAGGACAATTGAGAAACCCCTTCTGAACCGATGAGATTGATGGAACAAGAGGTAAAAGTGATACAACCCCACGAGGAAGAATCTGAAATAATCAAACTGACTACTGAAAGTGACAAAAGTAGTTAATAAAAATAGAAAGAAAAAGGTAAAGCAAATTCGCAATTTGCCAAAAATTATTTTTTGTGAAAATTTGAGCAATAAGATTTTGAGATGAAGTTTGGCCATTTTTCTCTATCCCAAAAAATAAAAATATATACATCCCTTGCTACCCCTTTTGAGCCTAAAAAACAAAAATTTTTCTTTTAAATACCCTGAACAAGGATCACTCATCCAATGGAGACTAGCACAATAATCTATTCAATTTCGTCTGTTAAAAAAAAAGGGCAAAACAAAAGACGCTTGAAAAAAAAATCAATAAAAATGCCAAAGCAAGAAAAGACAATTGTGCTAGCAACCATCAAAGTGCATCTTTGCACTAAAAATCCTTGTTGAAAAAAAAAATACCTCAAACACTTTTTGAGCCTGAAATATTCTTTCTTTTGTGACCCTTCACCCCGTCGCCACGTTACAACCCTAATAAAGTCCATTCCGATCAAAATCAAATTGCTCATATTTTCTCAAAACTTGATTTTTGGAAGAGGAAATCCAAATAAACTCCTTGTTGCAGTTGCTTTACCAAAAATGTGGAATCTGATCCGGCCCCCAAAGATGGATGGGGCAATGAGGTCGCAAACGAAAAAGATTGTCCAAAAGATGGTGGTAAAAATTAGAGATTGGCATGAAATGTTCCCTGTTACTTTGCACGGTTATCAAACTTCGATTCGCACCTCAACAGGGGTAACCCCATTCTCACTGGTATATGGAATGGAAGCAGCACTTCCCATTGAAATCAAAATCCCCTCGCTAAGGGTATTGATGGAAATGAAACTAAAAGAGGCAGAATGGGTCCAGGCTCTACCGATCACCTAAACCTCATCGAAGAGAAAAGAGTGGTGGCGTTATGTCATGGGCAACTATATCAGCACAGGATGAAGAGGGCTTATGAAAAGAAAGTTCGCCTCTGAATTCCAAGAAGGAGACCTTGTACTCAAGAAGATTTTGCTCATCCAAAAGGATTCTCGTGGAAAATGGACTCCAAATTATGAAGGTCTCAGATGTTGTGAAAAAGCTTTTTACGGAGGAGCCTTAATCCTCACAAGGATGGACGGTGAAGATCTCCCGCTCCAAGAAACTCGATGCGGTAAAAATATAATGCCTAAAAAAACAACAAAAACAACAAAAAGAGCTACAAAAAAGAGCTCGCTAGGTTGAAAACCCAAAGTGGCGACCTAGGCAAAAATTAGAGTGACCTGCTGATTGAAAACTCGAAAGAGCGATCCAAGCAAAAGTTAAGGTCCTGAAATTGGACAATAAAGTTGGCTAATGCATTAAGAGGTTCAAGTTACCCAACCGGCAATTTTATACATTTCCAGAGGTTGAGCAATGAGTAATCAAAGTTATGGATATGGGAAGCTGACATTTGTTCCTACAAAGACACAAGCTATAAAATATCTGCTTAGTTATTGTCTTTCTTTGTTTTTTCTTCTTCCTGCATTTTTCTTGATGTATCTTCAAGTCTGTGTAACTTCAGTCCTTGTACACATGACTCTTTTCTTTTTGAATACCAAACACCTCCGTTCTCGTATTTCAAAATGTTGTTTTATGATAATAGACACTGAATTGTGAAGCATGTGATGATATGGGAAAGCATTAAAGTTATTATATACATCTTAAGAATCACGAGGAAACGCCAAATCTCAACAAATAAATTTCAAAAAGGGCAAAAGGATTACCTTTAAAAAATAATTAGCGCTGCATCGATAACTCGCGCTCCCTCCCAGTCGAAGGCATAGCATGACTAAATCCGATGAATCTCAGTCCGTCCGATATCTTTAAGCACTAGAGATCATAATGACGAGGAATCAGTAGAAAAATAATAATCGCATTGCATACATGCATCACATACCATATATCCGTGCATCATCTTCATATCACCACCTTTTAGCCGCTTTGTTACACCTGGTCCGTGCACCAAATTTTGATCCTTCATTCGCTACAAACAATGCGCCTAGCATTGGTCCTTTATTTTGCTTTCTAAGCGACACGCCAAGTATCGCCACTTTATTGCTTTTCGATCACCGCACAAGACTGACCGCTGAGATCCTTCTTTATAATTTTCGATAAATGCGCCGAGCATCACCCCTTTATTGCTTTCCGATCACCGCCAAGACTCGACCTGGCGGTAGTCCCTCATTATTGCTTTTTGACCAACATATCAGCCCGACCTGATGTTGATCCTTCTTTATTGCTTTCCATCGACGCCAATACCCTACTTGGCGCCGAACCTTCCGATCACCGTGTCAAGACCGACCGCGGCGATCCTTCTTTATTGCTTTCCATCGACGCCACAATACCCTACTTGGCGTCGAACCTTCCGATCACCGTGTCGATTACCGACCTGGCGAGATCCTTCTTTATAGTTTTTTGATAAACGCGCGGCGTTAATCCTCATTATTGCTTTTTGATCACCGCGTCGATCGGACCTGGCGGTAGTCCTCATTATTGCTTTTTGACCAACATATCGCCTGACCGGATGTTGATCCTTCTTTATTGCTTTCCATCGACGCGTCAATACCCTACTTGGCGTCGAACCTTCCGATCACCGCGGTCGATTACGGACCTGGCGCGATCCTTCTTTATTGCTTTCCATCGACGCCACAATACCCTACTTGGCGTCGAACCTTCCGATCACCGTGTCGCGATTGCGACCGCGAGATCCTTCTTTATAGTTTTTTTGATAAACGCGCAAGCGTTAATCCCTCATTATTGCTTTCCGATCACCGCCAAGACCCGACCGCGAGATCCTTCTTTATAGTTTTTGATAAACGCACTGCCGTTAATCCTCATTATTGCTTTCCGATCACCGCGTCAAGATTCGACCTGGCGAGATCCTTCTTTATAGTTTTTTTGATAAACGCGCTGCCGTTAATCCTCATTATTGCTTTCCGATCACCGTGTCGCATCTGACCTGCGGAGATCCTTCTTTATAGTTTTCGATAAACGCGCTGCCGTTAATCCCTCTTTATCACTTTTAGATTACCTCACAAGACTGACCGCCAGATTCCTTCCTTATCACTTTCCGATTAAACGATCAAGCGTTGATCCTCATTGTCATTCCTCACGCCAAGTTCAAGACAAAATTAGTGTATTTATCTTTAGCTCTATTTTATGACAAAAATATAACAACCATTGTTGTTTGCATTTTCTAATAAAATATAACTAAAGAGGGCAGCCGTTATACCCCAATTTTGTCCGCTTTATATTTTCATTTTTTTTGTTTTGTCAGGCCGAGTCGGGAGGTCGCGTCTCGAGCCGAGGTCGACGCCGAGTCAGTGAAGAGGTCGTGACGCCGAAATGAGGTCAGATCCGAGTCAGGAGAGGTCGCACGCCGAGCCGTGGGGAGATCGCGTGCCGAGCCGTGGAGAGGTCGCGTTCAGAGTTGAGATCGGGTGCCGAGCCGTGGGGAGGTCGCCACGAGCCGTGGAGTAGTCGCGCGTCGAGCCGTGAAGAGGTCGCGCATCGAAGTCGAGGCTCCGTGCCGAGTCAGGCGCTCGCTTGCCGAGTCAGGAGTAGTCGCGCATCGAAATGAGGTCGCGCCGGGTGGAGAAGTCGCGCGTCGAGCCGTGGAGAGGTCGTCGCCGAGTGCGGGAGGTCGCCATCGAAATGCCGAGGTCGCGCGTCGAAATGTGGAGAGGTCGTGACGCCGAAATGGGAGATCAGATGCCGAAATGGGCCATTTTTAGCCCAATTGCAGCTCATTACAACCCTAATTAAAAAAAACCGTAAAATTCAAAACTAAAAATCAAAGTCAGATTTCCACACTTCACCCTTCACAAAGTCATCTGCATATCTTCACCAAAGTCCTCTGCATATCTCCTCACCCACTCTACAAACTATGTCTTACAAACTATATGTCCCCACATGCCTCTTGCTTTTTCTTCATCCGCCAACCAAGTTTGACAAACAATGCAATTTAATCAAAAAAGGAGGAGCACCGTTGTTAAAGTTACTACTGATTGCAATTTTTTCAAACCATTGATATCATCTCAGACTTTGCACATGTTACCATCTCCTCAAAGATCATTTTAGTACACACTTAGCATACAAGTTGCAACCTTAAGTGGACAAACCGAGCCCTCTATTTTTTCTATAAATAGCAAGAGAGAATAGGGGGAACAGAGGAAAAATTACACTTAATTTCAGAATTGGATACCTCATTCTTGGTACCAATTATACACAACAATATGAGAGAAAATTGAGAGAAAAAGAGAAGAACCAAAAAAGGGGTAGCAGAAGCAAAACGTAGAAGAAGCGGGGAAGAAAGGAGAAGGTTTGCCTCCTTCACCCTCTCCCACGATCTCTCTCTCTTTCTCCTCCCTCTCCCCCTCCGCCTGCCTCGCTTCTTCTTCTTCTCGCACTCGCTTCCCTTTATTTTTTAAGCCACGCCATCCCCTTCCAATACACACATGGCCATACATGGCCGCTGCCGCGCCCTCTCCTCGCCTTCTTCTTCTCGCTCTCTCTCTCTCTCTCTCTCTCTCTTTCCCTCCTTCCCTCTCATCTCCTTTTCTTTCTTTCTTGCAAGCCAGATCTTTTCTTTCCTTTTGTTGTGTTGGTGTGTGTGTGTTTAGGTTTAATCTCCCCCTTATTTCATGTTCTGCTCCTTTTTTATTTTTATTTTTATTTTTCTTATCACACCCTTTCTTTTATTTACGCCTCCTCCTTTATTTTAGGTTCTCATTATTCGCACTCAGCTTTCTCTTCATTTACGCCTCTTCCTTTTTTGTTTTTTTGTGTTTCTTTTCTTTTCTTTCCTTTTTATTCTATTCTGGTTTTTTTTAGTCAAATTAGTACAATCTTATTCAACAAAATTTCACATACAAATATCGAAACCCTATTTTTTCTTAAAAACGTTTGATAAAAATCACGAAAATTAATTTACTAGTAATGATTACTCGAGATTGCTTCCGCTTAGTCATTACAAATATCTTACTTTTCTAAATAAAAATGAGTCGTTAGTGAGGACCACTCTTGATTGCTTCTTGTTTGGTCCCCATGAATACCCATCATCTTTATAAAAATAAAATCAATTTTTTTTTTACTAGTAACGATCACTCGAGATTGCTTCCCGTTGACCACTCTTGATTGCTTCTTGTTTGGTCCCCATGAATACCCATCATCTTTATAAAAATAAAATCAATCTTTTTTTTACTAGTAACGATCACTCGAGATTGCTTCCCGTTTGATCATTACGAACACCGTTAATTTTCTAAACAAAATAGGTTGTTAGTGAGGACCACTCTTGATTGCTTCTTGTTTGGTCCCTACAAAACCTACCTTTTTTCCATCAAAAAATATACAATTAAAATCAACCAACACACAACCATTTTCTATCCAAGAACTACGTAGTCTTTGATTCCTCCCCTGCACCCGGAGATACGTAGGAGCAGGAGCCCACTCCTGTCAAGCGCAAAACTAAACGACTTTTATTAAGTCCTTTTTTTTTTACCTTGGTTAATTTTCATTTTTTTATTATAAAAGGAAATAAACATTTTTTAGAAGTTAATAAATTTTGCACAATTAGTTAGAGGTAACCTTTTTCAAAGGATGTCGTAGGTGCTAATACCTTCCCTACGCATAATCGACTCCCGAACCCAAATCCGGTCTTAAGGACCACTTTTCTTCAAAAAAGGTTTTTCCAATATTTTTCCTTCGAAAATAAATTATTGGTGGCGGCTCCATTAAACTCGAATAAAATCCCTCCGGATTTTTCGGTCGCTACAATGTGCAACTGTTTCAGTACATCAATAAACTTGTCAAACTGCTTGTCTTGATGGGTTTTTTTAAGTCTCTGAGGGAATGGTGGAGGTGGAAATTCAGGAATTAATCTATTGCTTGCAGTTGCTGGTGTAACTTTCTCAGCAGGTGCAGGTGCCAGAATTGGTGCTGGGATGGCACCAGAATTCTGCTCTGTAGTTTTTGGCACTTCAGGTTCGTCTTTTTTTTCTTTTGAGGGCTGGCTAGTGGTAACATCAGGCCTTTGAGAAGGACCTGGTAATTCAGTACCACTCCTCAAATATATGGCTTTTATTTGCTCTCCCCCTGCTGGCTTGGCAGGTTCAGTTGTAGCAGGCAGTGAACCACTTGGTCTTTGGTTCATAGCTGTTGCCATCTGCCCCAACTGATTCTCCAAGTTTTTAATTGCTGCACCCTGACTTTGGTACTGGGCTTTGGTTTCATTCATGAAAGCCTTCAGCATAGCCTCCATTGAGTTGTCAATAATAGGAGCAGCAACTTTTTGAACTGGTTGGGCAGGGAAACCAGGGGGATGTGTAGGCTTTGCAGCCAAAGAAGAAAGTGCCTCTTGGATTATTGTTACTCCATGAAAAATTTGGGTGATTCTTCCACCCAGGGTCAGAGGTGTTAGAGTAAGGATTATTGTTTTTGTTGAAATTCCCTACATAATTGTGAATCTGAGGTTGCTAGGGCACTCCTCATATAGATGACCTACTCCACAATACACACAAGAAACAGCTTTGGCCTCGCACTGCGTGCATTCTGCACACAGTCTTGTGTTGGCTCCTGCAATATTCAGACTTTTCAACATGTTTGCAATTGCAGCCACCTGTGCAGATAAGGCTGTCATTTCACTCACTTCATGGACTCCAGCAACCTTCTTTGCAGCAATGGTCTCAATTTTCTCATATGCATCATTGTAAGACTGTGCCAAGAGGGCACCACCAGAAGAGGCATCAAGCATGTCTCTTGTTCTTCCTGAAAGACCATTATAAAATGTTTCCATTTGAATGCAAATAGGTATGCCATGGTGAGGGCACTTCCTGAGCAGCTCTTTAAATCTCTCCCAAGCCTCAAACAGTGATTCCTCTTCATTTTGCCTGAAAGATGTAATTTCATTCCTCATCCTAGCATTCTTGATTGGAGGGAAATACTTGGTTAGGAATTTTTCTGCCATACCATTCCAATCAGTGATAGAGTTGGGCTCCAAGGAATTTAGCCAAGCCTTGGCTCTATCCTTCAAGGAATATGGGAATAGCCCAGTCCGAAAGCATCATCTCAGAACTCCAGGAATTTTAAAATTACTGCACACTTCAAGGAATTGTTTCAAGTGCAAATGAGGGTCTTCTTGAGGTGTGCCACCAAATTGTCCCACAGTTTGCAGCATTTGGAACATCATAGGCTTAAATTCAAAGCGATTTGCAGTGATGTCAGGCCTTACTATTCCCATGTGCATAGTTTGAGGATCAAAAACAACATAGTCCCTCATTGGCCTGTCCCTATCATTGGCTAAGCCTATGATATCAGCATTTAGCACCAAGGCCTGTGAACACTGTGTTGAAAATGAACACTACCTTCTTCTTCTGCATCAGGAATTGATTCTTCAGTATGGGGGCCAGTGCCTGCCATATTTGCAGCAGCACCTAATGCAGCAAATGCTTGCCTCTCCCTTAACAACCTTCTGAAAGTTCTGTCAATCTCAGGATCCAACTGATATTCTGGTGCCGTGTGCCTGCGCATGTGCAGAGTTGAGCACTAACAGCTGACACAACACCCAAAAGAATTAGAATATCTCAACTAACAAACCTACTAAATTCAAAACTATGTAAATTTAATCAATTCAATCCCCGGCAACGGCGCCAAAAACTTGTTGTGTGAAATAATAACACAGTTGTGCAAGTATACACAATCGCAACAAGTAGTAAAGAGTAAATCAAGATCGTTCCCACGAGGATTGATTAATTGATTTAGTAAGTGAGTTAGTGAGTAAATAATAAAAACAGAAACTAAACATCAAGTTTTTGTGGTTTTAATAAATGAACAAAAGAGAATTAAGCAAGTGATTTGAGAAAAATATGGATAAAGACAGTTAGGATTCAGTTCATTTATATTTCCACCAGGTTGGTTTCAGTGCCATAAGTCAGTGCCATTTGGCACCTGGGCGCAGGGCACTAATGTGTGTGCCTTTCAGCACTTTCACCAGGGTTAAGTAAAGGGTTCCTTATGTCTAAGCCCCCATTATGTTCCCCCTTGTCTAGTTAATGTGGCCAAGAACACCCTACAAGACAGATTTCCTATGTCTAGTTTAATCTAAATCAATTAAAGTGTCCTTTAATTTGATACCCCTTATATTGCCTCATGAAATCAGCATGTTACCACCTTTCAGCACCTAACATACATGTACCTAACTAAAGTTGATCAGGCTCAAGTTAAATATGTAAGCAATGAAGTCGCATGAGACAAAGATGCAAGGGCAAAGACAAATAGACATTCACCAACCAAGTTTCAATACAAAGTCACTTCATCCTAACTTAAGAAAGTTAGCTCATTATGAGCCTAAAAATAAAACAACAGAAACTGGTGCCAAAAACAGAATCCATGGCACTAGAGTAAGAGTTTAGAAACTATTACAGCTATGAATAAAACAGAAAACTGAATTGCTCCCAACTTTGTGAGCTTGAGAACCACTCCTTAAGTAGCAATGCCTTGTTGTTTCTGCTTCACTCTGTACTGAGCAAGTTCCTTCTCTCCATGGACAAAGTTGAAAGCTTGAATCAATGGTGTTTGGAAAGAGATAGAGGAAATGTGGCTGCTTCTTTTTTTAGGAGGGACAGATGCTGCCCTAGCAGAGAAGAATATCAGAACCAACCTCCGTTACTTCATTAGGTCATTGTACTTTTATAGTCTCTCCTCAAAATAGGCTAACCAATGCTGATCCCCATAAAGATGCTGTCTTTGGGCCCAAAAGTGAGAGCTTTTTGTCATGTAGTGAGCTGAGAAAAAATGCAATAGGACAGGGAGGGACCACCAAAAAGCACGCTGCAGCAACATATATGAGGACAGAGTCCTTTGTTTAGCTCCAATGAAAGATCACACGTTGCTGCTTTAATTCCAGAGGCTGTTATCAACACAGTTCTGTGGCATGGCACCAGACTTGGCACTGAGCAATTCTCATAAAAATCCTGCACAATGTCAACACACATCAAAATGCTCACAAAAGCACCAAAGTGCTTTAAACAGTTCCAAACAAGGGAAATCACATTATTTACATAAATCTAATAAATAAAGGATCTAAATTACTCTTAAACTCACATGATTCATAGTCATAAGAGCATAAATAATTCTTATTTCTAAGAGTTATCAGTGACCCCCCTTTTCTACCCCTCATTTCTTTTTCTTCTCTTCTTCTTGTTCAAGTGGAGGAAAGCAAGCAAGCTAAGTTTCCATGGCTTCTCACCCACTCCTTCCATGCAAGATTCCTCTTTATTTCTTCCATCTTCTTAGCTCCTAGTTCTTCTTCTTCTTGCTACCATCCTTCCCATCCTAGAAGTAAGTATGGAGACCCATTTTCTTGCCCCCCTTATTCAGCCCCAAATCGTGGGGTATATGTATATATGCATAGGATTGAATTTTCTTGCTTTTAATCTTGATTTATGTCTTGTTTGTCACTTGATAATGATCAATGGAAGGTATGAGCACAATATCCCCAATTTTATTGAACCCTAGGTGCATGACCTAAGGATTTGGAATTTGTGTGATTTTCCTTGTGAATCACTTAATTGTTTGGTGTTTATTGCTTCTTAGGGGTAGTTATTGTTGTTTTGGTTGTTAATTTGGTTTGAATCAAAGGTTTGATAATTTTTTTTGGGAGAACCCTTATTCTTGGAGGAGTATGATTTGAGATTGGACTTGAGAAAGGTTTATGTTTTGAAGATGGTTGTTGTTTTGTGAAAGAAAATAATGCTTGAAATGGTGTTGTTTAATTAGTTTAAAGTTTTGCAAATTTTTTTTTTAGAAGAGAAAGGTGTGGCTGAGAGCTCCACAAGTGTGGAGAAGAAAAATTATTTTGTGTTCTTAGCTTTAATTAAGTATATACGATTGTTGCAAAAGTTTGGAAAATTATGGAAATGATTTTGATTGAAAACTGAATTGTTGGTTCTTGAAATCTTGGAAATGGATTTTAGAACATGTTTGATCTAAATTTCCTTATGTGCATAAATTGTTATATGAAGTTATTGAGTCTTGTGAATGGTTGTTACTTTTAAAAGAAAGGTTTGTTAAGAAGTTGTGTGGAAAATCTTTTGGCTATTGTAGTTGTTAAATTTTATTTCAATCAAAGAATTAGAATTTTGGGTAATTAGATACCTTCCATGAAAAAAAAATCTGTTTCTGTTTGAAATTACTGGGAATTATTGAGTTACAATTTTGGCATGGGACCACTTGGAGATGATTTATATGTGTGTTGGGATCTTTCATATTAAATTTTGTAATTTTTGGATAAGTTTTGAGACCTCTAGGACATTATGAACCCAAAACAGTCTTGCTGAAGAAATTATGTCCTAAATCCGAAAATTAAATGATTTTTCTGCACCTATGCGTAATGATTTTTACCCAAATAAAAATATGTTGATGAATATATGTATGTCAAGGACTTGCATAAAAAGTTTTTTAAGAAACGGAGTTCGTTTGATATGGTAGGAAAATTGTTATTTTAAATAGCGTAAAAATTGTCAAATTTTGCACCTTTTGAGTACATGTTGACTTTAATTTATTTTGGGAGCTTTGCCAATTGTCCCCTAAATTGGTGTGGTGGCCAAGAGCCCTATAGGTTGGGAGAAATTATGGTTGTGTTCTTTTAGCTTTATTAGTTGTGTTGAAGTGTATTTAAGTTTTGCTAAGTTTATGGAAAGTGGTTAATTAGTTATGTTTTATGCTTAGAGTTTCAAGAAAAGGATTTTTTTGAAAGTTAGCATTTTCCTAAATTAAGTGTTATGTGTTATGTAGCTTTTCAAGAAAATGATTTTTGGTTCAAAACCTTATTCCTTTCAAGTAGCTAATAACTTAAGTGCTTGAATGAGTTTGGTTAGAAGAAGGGCTAAGTTTGAGTGCTTAAGTGATTAACAAAAGAAGAGATAGATAGACGTTTGAGAAACCCTCTGCTAGGGTTTGTCCGCACGCCGTCGTGCACGCATGTCCCACAACGGCTGATGCTCGCCTGGCTGCTGCGCTGATCACCCCACCTGTTCTGCTGCGACGCCACTGGTTTCCTACATCGGCACACTCTGTCTTGCGTGCTGTGTGGTTTCTTCTTCGCGTGGCTTTCTTTTTCTAGCACCGCGGTTGTGTGGCTTTCTTCTTCGCATGTTCCATCGGCTGCTGCTTGCCGGGCCGCCGTTCCGACCTGTTTCCACATCGCAGTACCCTGCAGGTTGCTTCTTTGGCACCTGTTGAGGTCTTGGCGCGTCCCGCAGCTTCATCACCGCTGTGCATGCCGTTTACTTCTATGCTACGTCCCTATTTCTGCACCTGGTTTTTTGGCGTGGCTGCACCTGGTTGGTGATCGGGTCTCCATTAGGATATCTGATGATGAATACAAACGTGGTGTGGAAGGGTGCAAAAATAATCTTCACGGTCGTCTCCTCCTTCCCAAAGGCTCGACACCATTGAAGGCGGCTGACTTGCATGCCAAGCTTTTGAAATTATGGAAGCCGCTGGGTAAGTGGCGCATAACCCCTCTTGGGAAAGGCTTCTACGAATTCAGTTTCACTTCCTTGGAAGATTTACGCAGTGTTTGGTCGGTTGGCACGTGGAATTTGCAACCTGGTTTACTATGGCTTTCTAAATGGACCGCAGATTTCAAGCCAAGTAATCAAAATAACACGCATGCTCAGTGTTGGGTGAGACTCCACGAACTGTCGCAAGAGTATTGGCGCCCTCAGACTCTCTTCGAGATTGCTGCTGGTTTAGGTACGCCTATCTCTATTGATGATGCTACTAAAAATAGAGTTTTTGGCCATTACGCTCGTGTGTTGGTAGATATTGATCTTTCAGGTATGCTGTTGGATGAAATATGGGTTGAAAGAGAGGGTGCTGCTATTGGTGTTTATATTGAATATGAGAAGCTTCCATATTTTTGTGCTCATCGCAAAGTTATCGCCATGCAGACTGGGCCATAAAGGAAACCTGCTGTGGAGCATCCTCCGCAGGTGGCCACAGAACATGTTGCGCCAAGAAGGAAGCTTGTTCAACAGGTTTATGTCAACAAAAAAGATAACCAGGCCGCAGGTCCTAGTAAGCTTAATCCGCCAGCAGTTGTGCAGGATAAGGAGCCTCATCAAGGTAATGAAGACGTTCAGAATTTGAATGAAGACAACGCTAATCCTGCTGTTGCCAGTCTCTCTGAAGATGATGATGACGAGGTTGTCTATGAAGATCCGCCACCTTCCAATCATTCTCCGCATACAGAAATTGTAGTGACTGTGGCTGATAATGACGTGCAACAAGCAGACAACAATCAGGAATTTGCAGGAGAAAATATATCAGGCTCCTCCAACTCTGGGGACGGTTCCACGCTGGTTCCTAACACACCAGCCGCAAGCTCTAATATGGAGATAGTGCAAGACACGCCTGTGACCGCTTCTGTGGGTGGAGGGAATGATGCGTCCACTCCCCCAGTCATGAATGCTCACGGGGATCAGGTAGGTAATAATCCTATTCAGATCATTGATAATTTATATGATATTCATGTTGTGGTACACAAGGATATGCAATTCTTGCATAATAGCTGGGCGGACTTGGCTGAGGATGCTGTCGACTCCCATCAACAATCAGAGGATGGTGAGTTCGAAGTTGCAATGTCAAAGTCCCAGAAGAAGAAATTGAAAAAAAAGAGTAGCAAAGGGAAGAAGGCTACTGGTTACAACACCCGAAAGGCTGGTTCAAAGCCAGTTGCTTAATGAAGATCTTTTTTAGAATGCTAGAGGTTTAGCCAACCCCTCTACAAGGTTGGCCCTTAAAAATTTTTGTCTTTCTCACAGACCAGATTTTGTTTTTATTTCAGAACCTTGGATGCTTCTTGATAAGTTCCCTCCTCGTTTCTGGAGACAGTTGCGGATGAAAATTTTTGCTGTTAATAATTGTCCTGGTTTGGCTTCTAATTTGTGGTGTGCTTGTGCTGATATTTGGAACCCCACTGTGGTTCTTGCTTCTGAACAACATGTTTCTTTTACAGTTGATATTGTTGATTCCACTATTGGTTTATCTCGCCGCTTATCGCCTAATCAATTATTTGACAAGACGTTTGCTTTGGCATGAGTTAGCTATGTTGCAGAATAATCACCCTATTCCTTGGTGCTTTATTGGCGATTTTAATGTGGTCCTTGGTGCTCATGAATATAGAGGGAGTGGATCCCTTACCAAGATTGCTTGTGATGAGTTTCAGCATTGGACAGATCAAAATAAGCTGTTGCATTTGCCTACTATAGGGGCTTTTTACACGTGGAGTAATGGCAGAAGCGGTAGAGCTTTCTTGAAAAAAGGTTAGATCGCTCTATTTGTAATGACCTATGGATTAACTTCTGAATAGTGTTTCTTCTTTGCACTTTCACAAAGAGCAAATCCGACCATTTCCCTTTACTCTTGGATCTGAATAGAGATGCAAGTCCTCAGATTTCTTCTTTTAAATTTCTGAAGGTGTGGGCTTCTCATCCGGATTGTCTGCATATGGTTAAGGATGTTTGGAAGGAGCCTGTGGTGGGTTGTCCTATGGTTGTGCTAAATCATAAGTTGAAGTCTTTGAAGTCGGGTTAAAGAATTGGAATAAATCTATTTTTGGTGATGTTAATTTAAAAGTCCAATCGGCTAGGAAGGAGTTGGACTCCATCCAAGCTGACGTTGATATGAAGGGTTATTCTGATGATTTAATGGCTGCTGAGAAAACCGCGCAGGTGAATTTAGAGGTGGCTTTGAAGTCTCAAGAAGAGTTCTGGGAAGAAAAATCAAGGTTAAATTGGCATATTAACGGTGACCGTAACACGGAGTTTTTCCATAAAATGGCTAAGGTACGTTATGTTACCAAGCAAATTTCAGTGCTTAAGCATGGTGATTCTGTATTGAATTCGCCTAATGATATCCAGAATCATGTGGTAAATTATTTCGAAAATATCTTCAAAGATCGATAATGTCCTGCATTGATAATGGTTTGGTGGAGGAAGTGATCCCTTCATCAAGCTTTCTGAGGATAACCTTCTTCTCACTAGCATGCCTTCTATGGAAGAGGTGAAGCAAGCAGTGTTTTCTATGAATTCTGATGGCGCCCCAGGACCGGATGGGTTTGGGGCTTTCTTTTTTCAGAAGTTCTGGGAGGTGATTTCTCTAGATGTCTTTAAAGCTGTGGTCCAATTCTTTTCTAGTGGTTGGTTGCTTCCAAATTGGAATGCAAACACGGTTGTGCTTATTCTGAAGGTCCCTGAGGCTGATAAAATCGAGCAATACAGGCCTATTGCTCTTGCTAACTTCAAGTTTAAAATTCTCACCAAGGTGTTGGCTGATAGATTAGCTAAAATTGCTCCTCATATTATTTCTCATAATCAAAGAGGGTTCATAAGGGGGAGGAAGATCACAGACTGCATTTGCCTAACTTCTGAGGCCATCAATCTGTTGCATAAGAGATCCTTTGGCGGTAATTTAGCTTTGAAGATTGATATTAGGAAAGCTTTTGACACCATTGATTGGAATTTTTTATTGAAAATGTTGCGTGCTTTTGGATTCGACCCAATTTTCTGTAAGTGGATTGAAACTATTCTCCATTCTGCCAAACTTTCTATTTCTATTAATGGGAGAGCTTGCGGCTTCTTCTCTTGTAAGAGAGGGTGAGGCAAGGTGACCGCTTTGTCTCCTTGTTATTTTGTTTGGCAGAGGAGGTTTTGAGTAGGGCATTCGTGGTTAGTTGATGATGGTAACTTGCATTTGATGCAAGGCGCTAGAGGGGCCTATATTCCTTCGCATGTTATGTATGCAGACGACATTATGATCTTCTGTAAGGGGCTTCAAAATAATCTTAAGGTTTTGACGGATCTTTTTAATCGTTATGGCATGGTTTTGGGACAAGTTATTAATCCTGCTAAATCCACTTTTTATCCGGGTGCGACCACTCCCCGTAGACAAGCTGCTATTGTCAATACTCTGGGTTTTCAGATTGGTTTGCTACCTTTTACATATTTGGGTATTCCTATTTTTAAAGGTAAGCTAAAAATTGTTCATTTGCAGCCTATTGCTGATAGGATTAAGGCTAAGCTTGCCGCCTGGAAAGCTTCTTTACTTTCTGTCATGGGTCGTGTTCAGCTAGTGAAGAGTGTAATTCACGGCATGATGATTTATAGTTTTTTGGTTTACACTTGGCCTGTCTCCCTGTTAAATGAGATTGACAGATGGATCCGTAATTTCATATGGTCAGGAGATGTTAATAAGGCAAAAATTGTTACTGTTGCCTGCCATAAAGTTTGTTCTCCTTTCTCTGAAGGTGGACTGGGTTTGAGATCCATTAGAGATGTTAATGAAGCAGCTAGTTTAAAGCTTTGTTGGGATTTTTTCATTGCAGACACGTAGTGGGCTAATTTGCTCAGAGCTAGAGTTTTAAGGAAGCATGGTTTCATTGAATACCACATTTATTCCACCATCTGGCCTAGAATTAAGAGCAAAATTTCTGTGGTTAGAGACAATGCAGCTGGCGACTTGGTAATGTGAGACTATCAACTTTTGGACCGATCATTGGGCTTCAACGACTTTGGTTCGATTGCTAAATATTCCCGCCACCTTCATGATCATTTAGACGCCAAGGTTAAGGATTTTATTAGCCATGGTATTTGGTCCGCTCTCGGCCTATCCTGCGCGATTTTCCTACGCTGCAAGCGGAATTGCAACGTTGCTTTATTCCTCGCTTTAGCGCTAGATCATAGAATTTTGAGGCCAACGACCGGTGAGTTAAACTTTAAAAATGCGTTCTTGTATCTCCGCCCCTTTGGTCAAACTGTGAAATGGGCGAAGTTGATTTGGAGTAATGCCATCCCTCCTGCTAAGTCTTTTCTTTCTTGGAAGTTGTTGCATAACAGGGTTCCAACGGACGAGAATCTAAGGAAGAGGGGTTGTCTCATGGTTTCTATGTGTAGTTTGTGTGGCAACGATTTCGAAACTAGCCTCTATTTATTCTGTCATTGTCCCTTTGCTCAAAAGCTTTGGAGTTGGCTTAGTGGCGTCATTGGCGAGCAGCTCGACACTACCTCTATCCATGCTATTCTTAATATTTGTGAGAAGACTTGGTCTTCTCAAGCTGCAGATGATATTCTTGCTGCAATTCTTAACGTAGTTTGGTGGATTTGGAAATGCAGGAACATGCTCAGATTTGAGAACACAAGAATTCATTACCATTCGCTGTTATTCTTATCTCAAATTGGTGTTTCCTTGACTGGTCGCACAAGTAAGGGTTGCATCTCTTCTTCTTTACAGGAATTTGTGCTTCTTAAGGCTTTCTCAATTGACGCAAAGCCTAGTAAGGCTCCATATATTGTCGAGGTTAAGTGGATTCCTCCGCCTTATTCCTGGATTAAGTGTAATACTGATGGCGCAACTAGAGGAGCTCCGGGTTATGCGGCCTGCGGGGGAATCTTTGGAGACAGAAGTGTTGCAGCTTTAGGTTGTTTTTCTCTTAACATGGGCATCACTTTTGCTTTGCATGCAGAGCTAATGGGCGCTATGGTTGCTATTGAGCTGGCTTACAAAAAGGGTTGGCATAATGTTTGGCTGGAATGCGACTCACAGCTTGTTATTCTTGCTTATAATTCGGTCACTATTGTTCCTTGGCAGCTTCGGAATAGGTGGTTAAACTGTATAGAGCTCACTAGGAAAATGTGTTTTAGAATTTCGCATATTTTTCGGGAAGGCAATCATTGTGCTGATAAGATTGCCTCTCTGGGGTTTACGCTTCGGTTTTCATTGGTGGGCTACGGTTCCTAGAATAATTTGGGAGGACTTTTCTAGAAATAGAGTGTGTCTACCAAATTATAGATTTAAGTAGTGTTCAAGGTTCTGGGTCTAGTTTGGCCTTCTCTGTTAGGTTTTGATGTGCTGCATATGATTGTTAATGACTTTGGTGCCAACATAGTTGGGATGATAGTCATTATAGTGATACCTGTGCATATCAAACCTTGTTTTGGCCTTTATTTAGGCGGTTTTCGCTTTTTTGCTGTCTTCTTTGTTGCTTTGGTTCATGGGTTTTGGCCTAGTCCCCTCATGTTTTTTGTTTTCTTTTCTCTTTTTTTTCAATAAATTTTAGGCGGGGGTACTCTTTTTCCTTCTTGGTGTTTTTTTCCTAAGGTGGGTTTTGCATCAAAAGGTTTTAACGAGGCCCCTCTCCTTTCTTTTGCAAAAAAAAAAAAGTTTGAGTGCTTAAGTGTAGTTAGAATTTATAGATTGTGCTAAGTTGTTCGTGGTGATAGGAATCGTGACTCCGGAGACCGAGCGAAGCGGACCCGAGGCTTGCGACATTGCGTTAGCGACTGTCTGTGTAAGGGCACTTCTAGACATTTGTAGGCTTTTATTTTTGTATGTCCTTGTGTAAGGGCAACTTTAGTTATTACTTAGGAATTTAAATTCCAGTTTTTACATAGAAGAAGTCGGAGAACCTCAGGGTTCGAAGTGAGGGTCTTGTACCCCTTCGTTTTACTGCTTTTGATATGCTGATTATTTAGTGGGCTTGTCTGCAAGTGGTTGGCAGCTGTCCCCAACCCCCCACACTTGTTTGTTCCTCTCTGTGAACTCCATCGAGTTGCAGAGGGATGGATACTATGATTTGATTGTCGACTGTTGTTGTTGAGCTGTGCAATTATTTAATATGCGGTTGAATAATGCTGTGAATTGCTTATGCTGATTGTATTGTTGAATTGCGTTTCAATATGCGAATTGCTGATGCTGCTTATATTGTTGAATTGCGTTTCACTATATTAAGCTTGCTATAAATTATTTGATATGCGGTCGAATAATTATGCGAATTGCTCCTTGAATTTCGTATGCGGCAAATTGTTCATCGAGTCTGAGAGCTTAGTCGAGTCGTCGAGACGTTTTTGAGCTGTGAGCTGGACAACTGAGGGTGCTAGGTCCCCTCGTTCATGGTGGATTAGCTAGGCGTCGTAGCGTTAAGGAACCGGAGATGAATGTCCTCGGGAGAGCGAAGATCCCAAAGCTACGGCTGGTATTCAGTGGATGGATCGGCGTCTGCTTTCCGAAAAAATTGTCGAGTCGAGAGAAAATGAGTCGTGAGCTGAGTCTGGAGAGAGTCTTGAGTTGCGTCTTGAGAACTGTGCATACTGTTGTTCGCCTATTGTCATAATTTGTTATTTCCTGTAATATGTTGTGTTATTACATGTTTTGTTGCCGAGTGTGTTGTCGAGTAGGCATATCTGCTCTTTATTTTTAAGGAGTTGACCCTTGCCAGTGGTTCTTTCAATGTAATGAATGTAACCCAGATGGCGGAGCAAGCGGAGGATTTGGAACTGCAGAGAGGAGCAGCTGAGGATAGTCATCCAGCCTTCTTCCTGTGTTATGTTGTGGAATTTACTAGTAGTCTAGTGAAGAGTATAGCTTGTGGACCAGCTATAGGATATTGGTCACTTATTTCAGTGTTGTAATAAATCTCTGTTATGTTTCATGACGCGTTTGTTATATATGATTTGATAGAATAAATGAATGTGGTCTATGTGGTGTCTTAAATTATTTTCCGCCATGTTTCTAAAAGTCGCTGTGATGCTCTGACTACTTCTTTAAAGAACCTTTAAAAAAAATAAAAATAGGACCACATTTCTCGAAAACCCTACGAGCAGAGTATTCCACCTTTCGGAAACATGTCAACTTTTGTCAGAATGTTCACTTAGTAGCACTCCGGAGACAGGGTGTTACAATAGTGGTATCAAAGCGGTTCGGTTCTAACCGGACTGTGAGTTGGGTAAACTATAGCTGGTCAAGTATCGGGAGGATAAAAGTTAGCCTGTTGGGAGTCAAGATGTGTTTTGTTGTGAGTCGAACTATGCTTGTGTGATTGTTCCTCAAGTGGATTAACTCTACTTGTAATTGTTTGGATTGTTCTTAATTGGAGCAATGTGTTCTGAGACACACGAAATTGTTGTGGGGTTCTAATGAGGTTGTAAAACCTTGTGGGAATCCAATACCTTTGAGATGAGCAATTCTTCCTACCAAATCGGATAGTTCAAGAAATGGACTAAAGACTTCGGATAGCCAAGCTGAGGCAGGGATAGTAGGTGTTGTTGCTCAACAAACTGCTATGGATAATCAACGTGAACTGCTAAGACCGCTGGGAGATGACCAAGTTACAGAGATTAAAGGATTAGTTGACCTTTTGTCACCATGGAACTCTTAAGTCCTTCAGGAAATAAGACGTGAGATTCCACGATTGGTTGCAAGTGACGCTGTTACTATTACTATTATTATTATTATTATTATTATTATTATTATTATTATTATTATTATTATTATTATTATTATTATTATTGTTTAACATGATCTTTGGTGTATTAGTGATCCTAGATATAGATCACGTAAATGATTGACGTACGAAGTATTTTGATAGATATCTTATTGGAAAATCAAAAATATTTTATGATTTTGTGACGTGTTTGCCACTAACATTTGTGTTTTCACAGTAGTCTAGTTTTGCACTTCTGTGATTATATTTGATTGATTGCGTGAATGTTTATTTGTTATGAGCGTATCCATATTTTTCCAACGAAAATATCATACGCGATTAGTTCTAGCAAGCGTTAATTAAATGTCTCGTGACAATTTAATTCACGTGAGGTCCATTTAACCCCGTTGAATGGACTCTAAAGGTTTAGTGAGATTCACGGGTAATGGTTTTAGTACGTGGCAAGTTATGTAGCTAGCATTGGGTAGTACCCAAAATCTTTGTTCCAAACTTTATCCTGATTTTTCATATCTTAGGAGATTCCCTTTAGGTAAAAACCAAGTATAGTGGGATGACACATTTTCCACCTTTCCTCCCTTAATTGACCGGTTGCTTGTTCACAATGACAATAGGTGGGGAAAAGAATATTGCATTAATTTTAGTGTGGTTTAGTGGGGGACGAGTTGTCTAACTATTATGGGATAGTACCTAAGATTTTACCAAGTCTTATCTTCACCTCACCTTAAGGAATAACCTTTTTCCTTGAATTGAAACTAGCCAGACAAAACTTGGAGGAATCAATGCCCTCCTTTCCTTCTCCATGGCCGATCACCTTAAAAAGAAAGTGTGGGAATAGTTAATTGCATCATTGGCTTAGTGGTGGGGTGAGAGAACCTAGTCCTCTCCCTCTTTTTCCTTTTGTACGTCGTGAATAGGTCCACTTTCAAGGATCCCATTGTTATATAGTCCCTTCCTTAGGTGATACCCAAACCGTGTAGTAGTGGGGGTGTGTGAGAGAGCTGCATTTCCTTCCACTCCCTTATTGAGAAACCGCGAGCCTTAGAATGAGTTTGGAGAAAGATTCCCCCTTCTTTGCTTGTTATTTGTTGATGTGGGTGCTATTGTTGATGTTGATAATATTGAGAGTGTTCATGTTCTGCTTCTGTTAATGTCTTAGCACCGCGAGTTTTTAGAGGAGCTCTAGGTGAGTATTTAAATTCTTGTTTTCAATTCGTGTATTATTTTTTTCATGATTTTGTTGAAGATGATTTCAGTTTTTAAATAATTTTGTTAAATTATAATCCAGTAGTAAAAGTTTGGGAAGTTTTCGATTTTCTAGTCAATTTTGGGTTCAAGAAGGTTTTAATCTCGTCTTGTATGGGAAACCAAGTTCTATTGTGTGCATTGTGCTTATCAAAAAAAAAAAATTGTGTGCATTGTCAAAACAATTTTTTTTTTAAAAAAAGGGGGGTTTGTTGTTAAATTGAAGTAACCATTTGTGGCAACCTATATTTGGGTGTGCGACATATTTCAAACCTTTTTAACTCAAACCCTTGATAATTTAGTGATTTGTGGTAATTTAGAAGTTGTAAAGATAATAGTTTTGGTGTTAATCTTTTGAATGACAAGTCTATGTGTGAGTAAGAATGGTTTTGAGAAAGGTGTTTGGAGAAGAGTTTTAGACAAACTTTAAATTCCCTTTAGGTCCTTGCTTGATTTCTTAGAATCTTATAAGTGGTTTTGGTATATCGTTATTAAAGCTTTGTTGAAAGAAAATTAAGTGTTTCCCTTAATCTTGTTCTTGAAGCCGTGAGCTTGTGATTTCCAACTTGCTTCTTTCATAGTTCAGTTAGTGTCATAGTTAGGAGTTTTTGAGAAAAAAAAATTTGATTGAATTAGAATTTTGTAAAGTGTTATTCTAGTATTTTAAGGCCATGAAACACCGAATGTTTAAAAGAATTTCTGTGGTTCTTAAACAAGGTGGAGTCTTAAGATTTTTAATTCTTAGTGCGACTTTTACGATTGCAAAAACTTTGAAAGAAGAAAATTTTTGGATATTATTTCATTGTTGAAACCGAGGAAGAATTTAATGTCTTGGTATTAATTTTAAAATTTTCCTTGATTTTCTGTTAGTGTTATTAATTGGAAATTCTAGAAGTTCTATAATTGTTTGGGTTTTGAAAGGAAAATGAATTTATAGTGTTGTAGGGTTAAAAGTTTAGTTATGGAATTTTTGAGTGAGTGTGTATTTTTTTTAGAGTTCTCTGAGAAGAGAAAAATAATTTCGAGTTTTGAACACTTAGCTATTGGTGTGTGAAAATTTTTAAAAAAGTTTTGGTTTAAAGGGATTTTAAAGATAAGAGAGAGTTATTAACTTTGTTTTAATCTTTGAACTGAAGTATGATTGATAAATTTGAGACAGTGAGAACCTAATCTCAAAAGAACCTTAGTGTCTATGAGAATGGTTGAGTCTTGAGAAAATGAAATTTTGTTTTACTAGTTTCTTGTGTTGGTACATTCCTAAGAAATTGATAGTTCTGTTAAAAAAAAACAATGTTTGATTCGAGAAATTTTTTAATCTTTCTGGGAGTTTTAAGTAGCCTTTATATGTTCTTATTGTGTGTAATCGTGGCTGCATGTGAATAGGATAGTATTATTTCGTAGTAATGGCGTGTAGCTGTAGTCGAGTTCGTAATCGTGTTCGTGTTAGTGCTCGAGATCAGGTTTGTGACCGTGAATGGGCAGAGATCATGGCTCGGGAATGAAGCGTCAGTCAATCATGAGGACTTCTTCGTCCACTAACTACGCTTACTTTTCAGTGTGCTATATGTATATATATGCTTAGTGTCTTTGAGTATAATTGTAATTATTGCATGCTATACTATGTAGCTATAAATATTATAGTACTACGTATAGTAATAAGTATTGTGAATGCTTATGTATGCAAAATTATTTCATGGTTTTGAGTAAAGTAATTTTTCGTATTTTACTATCCTTGTAGTTTCGAGGACAAAACTATTTTAAGGTTGGTGGTATTGTAACATCCCAATTTTTAAGAAAATTGATTTTAGCAATAAAATCCTGAATACTCGAAAAATAAGTCATAGAGATTGATCACCTCAATGGTTTACTGAGAGTACGAGAAATTATTTTGAGTTATTTTGAATAATTTATTTATTATAAATAATTATTATTCATGATGTCAATTCAAATTAATTGACAGCGTAGACGTATGCTGCTTTTAAAGAAAATTCATCAATTATACTTATTATAAGTTTTCTGCGTGTGTGATAGCAGCGTATTTTTGTTGACTAAGAAATTGATTGAAATAAATCAAGATGAAATTAAATTTAAGAATTAATATTTAATATTAATTCATGGTTCGAAAATCGTCGGAAAACTTTAACGAATTTTCGCCGCGTTTTGAAGCACCGGGTAAACTTTATCCGCATTAAATTTTAAAACGAACTCCGATTTCGATGAAAATCGAATCGTAACTTGTTGTGATTATTTTTGAGTGTTTTAGATTGTTTTTAATATTTATGATAATATTTTATCACGCGATGGAATAATTTCTCGGTAAATTAATTTTTGCGAATTAATCGGCAGAAAATTAATCGGTAACGCGGTTAATCGACGCCGTGTTTTTGTACATTTAAGACTCTATGATTAGAGGGTAATCATGAGAAGAAATAGATTAGATGTTGGACATGTTGATTTGATTAGCATCTTACTTATGGAGTTTAAGTGTCACACTTTTGGTGACTAATTATTTTATATTATTCCTAAACCTCTCTTAACCAAGCATTTATCTTTTAATTAAAAAATTTAATCCTCCCCTTTTTTCTCTTATAGCCCGCGTGATCCACTCCCTTTTACTTTCACCCTCCTTTTCTCACTCACATTCCTTAATTATTTGGTTTCCAAATCATGTATTAATAGTTGTTTTATTAAATTTTAATTCCTTCCCTTTATTGGAAGCACCAGAACGTGACCCCCCCTTTTCTACCCCTCATTTCTTTTTCTTCTCTTCTTCTTGTTCAAGTGGAGGAAAGCAAGCAAGCTAAGTTTCCATGGCTTCTCACCCACTCCTTCCATGCAAGATTCCTCTTTATTTCTTCCATCTTCTTAGCTCCTAGTTCTTCTTCTTCTTGCTACCATCCTTCCCATCCTAGAAGTAAGTATGGAGACCCATTTTCTTGCCCCCCTTATTCAGCCCCAAATCGTGGGGTATATGTATATATGCATAAGATTGAATTTTCTTGCTTTTAATCTTGATTTATGCCTTGTTTGTCACTTGATAATAATCAATGGAAGGTATGAGCACAATATCCCCAATTTTATTGAACCCTAGGTGCATGACCTAAGGATTTGGAATTTGTGTGATTTTCCTTGTGAATCACTTAATTGTTTGGTGTTTATTGCTTCTTAGGGGTAGTTATTGTTGTTTTGGTTGTTAATTTGGTTTGAATCAAAGGTTTGATAATTTTTTTTGGGAGAACCCTTATTCTTGGAGGAGTATGATTTGAGATTGGACTTGAGAAAGGTTTATGTTTTGAAGATGGTTGTTGTTTTGTGAAAGAAAATAATGCTTGAAATGGTGTTGTTTAATTAGTTTAAAGTTTTGCAAATTTTTTTTTTAGAAGAGAAAGGTGTGGCTGAGAGCTCCACAAGTGTGGAGAAGAAAAATTATTTTGTGTTCTTAGCTTTAATTAAGTATATACGATTGTTGCAAAAGTTTGGAAAATTATGGAAATGATTTTGATTGAAAACTGAATTGTTGGTTCTTGAAATCTTGGAAATGGGTTTTAGAACATATTTGATCTAAATTTCCTTATGTGCATAAATTGTTATATGAAGTTATTGAGTCTTGTGAATGGTTGTTACTTTTAAAAGAAAGGTTTGTTAAGAAGTTGTGTGGAAAATCTTTTGGCTATTGTAGTTGTTAAATTTTATTTCAATCAAAGAATTAGAATTTTGGGTAATTAGATACCTTCCATGAAAAAAAAATCTGTTTCTGTTTGAAATTACTGGGAATTATTGAGTTACAATTTTGGCATGGGACCACTTGGAGATGATTTATATGTGTGTTGGGATCTTTCATATTAAATTTTGTAATTTTTGGATAAGTTTTGAGACCTCTAGGACATTATGAACCCAAAACAGTCTTGCTGAAGAAATTATGTCCTAAATCCGAAAATTAAATGATTTTTCTGCACCTATGCGTAATGATTTTTACCCAAATAAAAATATGTTGATGAATATATGTATGTCAAGGACTTGCATAAAAAGTTTTTTAAGAAACGGAGTTCGTTTGATATGGTAGGAAAATTGTTATTTTAAATAGCGTAAAAATTGTCAAATTTTGCACCTTTTGAGTACATGTTGACTTTAATTTATTTTGGGAGCTTCGCCAATTGTCCCCTAAATTGGTGTGGTGGCCAAGAGCCCTATAGGTTGGGAGAAATTATGGTTGTGTTCTTTTAGCTTTATTAGTTGTGTTGAAGTGTATTTAAGTTTTGCTAAGTTTATGGAAAGTGGTTAATTAGTTATGTTTTATGCTTAGAGTTTCAAGAAAAGGATTTTTTTGAAAGTTAGCATTTTCCTAAATTAAGTGTTATGTGTTATGTAGCTTTTTAAGAAAATGATTTTTGTTTCAAAACCTTATTCCTTTCAAGTAGCTAATAACTTAAGTGCTTGAATGAGTTTGGTTAGAAGAAGGGCTAAGTTTGAGTGCTTAAGTGTAGTTAGAATTTATAGATTGTGCTAAGTTGTTCGTGGTGATAGGAATCGTGACTCTGGAGACCGAGCGAAGCGGACCCGAGGCTTGCGACATTGCGTTAGCGACTGTCTGTGTAAGGGCACTTCTAGACATTTGTAGGCTTTTATTTTTGTATGTCCTTGTGTAAGGGCAACTTTAGTTATTGCTTAGGAATTTAAATTCCAGTTTTTACATAGAAGAAGTCGGAGAACCTCAGGGTTCGAAGTGAGGGTCTTGTACCCCTTCGTTTTACTGCTTTTGATATGCTGATTATTTAGTGGGCTTGTCTGCAAGTGGTTGGCAGCTGTCCCCAACCCCCCACACTTGTTTGTTCCTCTCTGTGAACTCCATCGAGTTGCAGAGGGATGGATTCTATGATTTGATTGTTGACTGTTGTTGTTGAGCTGTGCAATTATTTAATATGCGGTTGAATAATGCTGTGAATTGCTTATGCTGCTTGTATTGTTGAATTGCGTTTCAATATGCGAATTGCTGATGCTGCTTATATTGTTGAATTGCGTTTCACTATATTAAGCTTGCTATAAATTATTTGATATGCGGTCGAATAATTATGCGAATTGCTCCTTGAATTTCGTATGCGGCGAATTGTTCATCGAGTCTGAGAGCTTAGTCAAGTCGTCGAGACGTTTTTGAGTCATGAGCCGAACAACCGAGGGTGCTAGGTCCCCTGCTCATGGTGGATTAGCTAGGCGCCGCAGTTATGAACCGGAGCTGAATGTCCTAGGAAGAGCGAAGATCCCAAAGCTACGGCTGGTATTCAATGGATGGATCGGCGTCTGCTTTCCGGAAAAATTGTCGAGTCGAGAGAAAATGAGTCGTGAGCTGAGTCTGGAGAGAGTCTTGAGTTGCGTCTTGAGAACTGTGCATACTGTTGTTCGCCTATTGTCATAATTTTTTATTTCCTGTAATATGTTGTGTTATTACATGTTTTGTTGCCGAGTGTGTTGTCGAGTAGGCATATCTGCTCTTTATTTTTAAGGAGTTGACCCTTGCCAGTGGTTCTTTCAATGTAATGAATGTAACCCAGATCGCGGAGCAAGCGGAGGATTTGGAACTGCAGAGAGGAGCAGCTGAGGATAGTCATCCAGCCTTCTTCCTGTGTTATGTTGTGGAATTTACTAGTAGTCTAGTGAAGAGTATAGCTTGTGGACCAGCTATAGGATATTGGTCACTTATTTCAGTGTTGTAATAAATCTCTGTTATGTTTCATGACGCGTTTGTTATATATGATTTGATAGAATAAATGAATGTGGTCTATGTGGTGTCTTAAATTATATTCCGTCATGTTTCTAAAAGTCGCTGTGATGCTCTGACTGCTTCTTTAAAGAACCTTTTAAAAAAAAATAGGACCACATTTCTCAAAAACCCTACGAGTAGAGTATTCCACCTTTCGGAAACATGTCAACTTTTGTCAGAATGTTCACTTAGTAGCACTCCGGAGACAGGGTGTTACAGTTAGGTCAAAGATCAAATCTTTAACCACTTTTTACAACTATTTTAGGCATAAAAACAAGTCATTATCACTTTACAGAAAACTCTAAGGATCACAGTTTTGAGACTTCAAAAACAAACCCAAAGTTTCAAATCTGTAACTTCTAAATCATGACAACTTTGTTAGATCCAAAACTCCTTACCATAAACTAACTTCTTCATCACTTTGATACACTTAAAAACAAGTTAAAACTCATTCTAAAACTTAGGCATTCCAACGGTTTTGAAGAACAAAAACTAACCAAATTAAATTTCACAAACTTTGCTTAACATGCATATATGACTAGATCTAAGTATATAAGCTAAAACCCTTCTAAGATCTAACTCCAAAACAACTAGATTAAGTAAAAAACAGCCCCTTAGAACAGCCATGAGATTCGGCCTGTTGAAGATCTAAGGGTTTCCAAATTTTTAATTACACAAAACTCATTGAATCATAAAGGTAATGGTAGGTCTAAGAAGTATTATGCTTAAACATCAAGATCTAAACAATTCCTAAGCAAAACAACACTGAAACCATGAAGAACTCATCCATGGCAGACAAGAGGAAATAAGATGGGTTAGGAGGCTTATCAAGAAGTTTGATGATGATTGATCAAGGATTAAGAAGAAAGGAATGGAGATTACAAGCTTAATCTCCAAGTTTCTTCAAGAACACCAACTTTCTCTCACTAGAATTTTCTCCACAAAAGCATTCATGAAAAAATATGAAGAGGCTGATCTCCTATTTATAGAGGTCACAATGGACATGAAAGGGAATAAAATTGTTGATTTAGTTGGATCTTAACCATTTATTTACAAACTAACTACCAATTACACCTAAGCCAAGCACATGCTTCCACAAGTCATTGGTGGGTCCCAAGCACATGTCTTGGCTCCCATTGGTCTAAAGTGGTCGACCTCCCCCTAAAAATATCAAAAGGTTTCGCTTCGACGCGTTATCGATCAACCGAGTGGGTGGCGTTCCACGTATATTAGGGTTTTTCACCCGTCGCTCCAAAATTTTTTCTATTTCACCAGCCCACATCTAAAATTTATTGTTCAGTCAAAATATTCACCTCTTCATGAGGATTGCTCCCCTGCAGCTCGTTTTCTCAAATTATGAGCCCAAACGCTGCTATAACGCTATTTCGGGTCATAGAAAATACCCTATATTTTTCTACTTGCCCAAAAATTCCCAAAAAATTTCAATAAATCATAAATATTGAAAAATGCTTAAATTTGAAATTTTGTAAAATTTGGATCATGTTTGGGTATGTTTCAGTTAGAAACTTACCTGATAGCCTTATAACGGCAGAATTACTATGACGTAGTAAAACTGTAAATTTAGTAATAATTACTAATCCAAAATTTTCCTATTATCTAGAATAAATTCAAACAATCAAAATGTCAACAGAAAATATTTAACAAAAAATAGATAATTAATAAATAGTTAAACGTCGAAAATTAGGGTGTTACATAGGACAGGACCAACCTGGTCATCCTTGTATACATACTTCTGCCTTCATGGCTATGTACACAAGTATCCTAGCAAATATACACCATACTATTGTGCTTCTATAAGGAAACCAGTCTTTAGGGCAGTACACCCAAACCTAAACAAAGGTTTTAGACATATTCTTTCAACTTGAATGAATGTTTATTACAAGTACTCTTACTCACTTCTATTGAGCATACTTGTACTAATTTTGCTCGTGTTTACACTCAACCCTTATACTAAGAGGATATTGCATTTTTGCTCTGTGATCTTAGCTAAACCCTCTTGGCGAGGATATTTCTATTCTTCGTCCAGCTTCTTCTTGTTTATGTGTGACTTCTGAGCTGAGCTTCAACATTTTTCAATTTGATTCTTCATCAACCTTTGGTTCTCTGACATTGCTTCTGGTGGCATCTGACCACGCCACACTTCTTCAATTATGATCTTCACTATTTATAGTTTTCGACAATTTGAAGGAATTTGTTACTGTTGAGACTTAAGATTGACTTTTTCGATAAATATCTGTGTTTCTTTTGCCCTTTTGTCTTTACACCCGTCTTCCAGATCTTCAAGGATGATAAACATACATTTGTTCTTTCCTTTTATTAGACACACTAGTACAGTCACTGTTCTAAATAATTAGCCAGACATAAATTTGTCCTTTCTTCTTTGTAATCTACTTCAGTCAGACACAAGAATCCTTTTCTTTAGTTCTAGGCATGGTAAAAGCTTCCTAAGGTTTCTGCAGTCAGACATAGTATTCCATTCACTATTCTTTCTTCAGCTAACTAGGTTGCTTCTTTTTTTCTTTGATCTTGAACTATATGCGTGGCTTGTAACTTGTCTTTTTGTCAAATAGACAGACATGGTTTCTTCAATTTGCTTATATCACTAAGACTTCTTCAAACGGTGTCTTCATCAGACAATTTCATTTTTCTGCATTTCTTCAATTCGGCTTCTTTTGTTTTTTCGCCTTTCATAATCCCTTGTTGGACAAATATCTTCTATTAGAGCTTGAGTGCCATCGTTATGTCATCAAACGATTATACTTGTGTCTTCACATCCCTAATCAGACACTGCTTTGTATCAGAAACAACATATGATTTGTTTGGTATTTGTTGCCTGATACAAATTCTTTGAGCTTTTAATACTTGTGTCAGATATGCACATTTCATTTAGAGCTATTAAAATGATCTCATTAAAGCTTAAGGCTCTAAAGGCCTTTAAGATAAGCATTCTTTTGACTCAGACACAACTTTTGTCTTGTTGTTTCTGATCAGGTCTTCTACTTCATCTTTTATTGTGGTTGAGCTTCTCAGGTTGACTTCTGGTTGGTTAGTGGAGAGTTTTTCTTGTCATGATCTTCAGGTTGATTGTTTGTTGTTAGTTCTTCTTTTTCTTCTTCTTTAGTTTGCATTATCTTTGATGCACCTGGATCATCTAGTTTAGATGCTACCATTTAATGTTCTGATCCTGAACTAGGTCTTTATGTTCATCTAGATCAAATATAGCTAGTTGGATATGTGATATTTGGATAGGTCTTCTGATCATGATGTCTTCTAAATCAAACGCAATAGTTGAAGTATTTCTTCTGATGTTGTGTTGTCTACTTCTATCTTTATAGTTGTCTGATTTGTTGTTGTCTGATTAATGTCTTTGTTTATCAGACATTGTGAATCCAGATATCTTTATTGTTGAAATCCAGACATCTCTATTGTGAAGCTCCAGACATGTGTTGCTTTTATCTTCTTATGCGTTGTTTTGTCTTGCATGGTTTCCTACACACTTGACAAACTTGTTAAATACTGATAAGATTAAGTGTTTATCTTACGACATCTTTGTTATCATCAAAACTATAAAAGTGTCAAACGCAATTGCACATTTTTCTCTAACAAATCCAAGATCCTAATCAAGCATACAAACAAGAAAACATACAATCATATACTCATAAATAATAATTTGGATTTCAAAAAAAGGATTGTATATCTCTCCCTCACCAGTCTGATTTCCCTCTCCCTCGATTGTTTTGCCAGAAACTGTCACATGACACATCATCTCCCCCCTCTCTCTTGCGATTTCGCGCATCTCTCTCTACCTAGAACCGTGTCGTCTTCCACCACGATACCACCAGTCATCGCTTGAAGTATTCTAGCCAAGACTCGGTTGTGCCATCGCACAACTGCCTGGCCGCAACATCAAAGCTCTCTCCCTCTCTCTACAAAAACCACCTCATCGACGACTTTCAAGTGCGATTTTGGCCACCATAGGCCTCAAACAAAATAATGAAGGTCACATTTAGACTCTCCACATCATCCTCCTTTGTTCTATCCAATTGAAATATCAAATCGTGGCATTTCAAAATTGGGTCTCCATCACTGGTCTCGCTGAATACCACCACTGATGCTGCATTTTTCGGCCATCATGAGCACTGCACATATGAACTGAGATCAGATGTGAGTTCCTCTCCATGAGCTCTTTCATCTTCGCCGATTTACTTTTTGTTTCGTTCATTCCAATGTCGGACTGCCATCTCCTCCATACCGTGTTCCTTTTCTTCTTAGTCATTATTTCTGGAATGCCCTATCCCTACCATCACATCATCATCGCAGCTCTGCCAGGACTTCATCGACATTGTTATTCCTTTACCTTCTAGATTTTTGTGGACTGCTAAGGTAAACCCCTGTTTCCTAATAAGAACCCAACTGTAATTATTTAATTCCTAATTCTAAACGAGATTAATTTTGTCATACAACGAATCAATTATTTAAATGTTTTAAATTGTATACTTGATTGATAATTGTTTGGTTTCATACTTGCCATCGTTGTTGCGAGTTTAGTTGTGATTGCCGATAGAATACGGAAGCAGATTAGGTGTATAAGAGCTGTATGGCTTGTTGCTGGGATGGTTGCATGTATGAATGGAAGAAGAAACAATGCTAATAATTGTTGAGTCGACACAAGTGAGTGTTTTTTCCTTGTTGGGGCATCCCATGTCCCATATTTGTGCTTTATGTGACTTTTGGGGTACGATTGTATGAGCAATGGATGTGCATGTGTGTTGTGATGTTAGTCTTGGTTATATTCATTGTAGAAGCAATGAAATAAATTGTATAATATATGTATGTCTTAGTAATACTTGATTGAAAATACGTGTGAACATAATTAATGGTTTTATAAGTGTTTTATGTGCAAATATGCAAAAAAAATATGACATGACAATGGTTGTGATGATGGCTCTTATTTAGAGTCATTAATGGTTGGTTGCTCTTTATGAATGATATATTACTCGCATGCTTAATTGGATTTGTGGTCTAAATGTGAATGAAAAGTGTATAGATGAAGATTATTATGTATTTATGCACAATTTTTTGTGATGTTGTCAAACTGGCAAAGACTCTTGTTTGAAGTCACTATTTTGGTTGAGTTAATCATTATAAATGATGGTTAGGACATGATAAAAATTATATTGGGTAATAGACCAAAATAGGCCGTATAATGCTTGTTTGAGTGATAAAGGTGGATGAGTAAAATACAAGGAATGACTTCATTGAGAGTTGTGATAATTTAGAGATGATTGGGATGCTAAAGTAAGAAAGGAATGATATTTGTGGATTTAAGAGTTTAGATAATTATAGGACTTAAATCACTTATAATTGTAATAACGATCATTATGAGTGAGAACATGTATTGTCTCAGGGATGAAGTTTATCTTGTGATTATGGGAAGTTATTGTGAGAAAACTTTCAAGAATTGAGCTAGAGATGAGAAGTATGTATGTATGGTCGTAGTGTTAGAATTTGATATGAGTATGTGAGTACTTAAAGGTTAGAGCAACATAGGCTTCAAATGTACATGTTCAAATTATTAAGAGATTGTGATAATGATAATGACTTAGATGATTTGAGGTAGTTAATCCGAAGTTTCGACTGACGATTTTAAAGTGTAATGCTTAGGTAATAATTCGTGAATCATAGAGAGCCTTAAAATGACGAAACACAATTATAGGATCAAAGTAGGGAAGTACCCCTAAGTATTTGATGAATCACTTAGATGACTTATAATTTAGGATGTAGCTTTAAGAGCTTAATTGATACAATTGAAGTTGTTTAGACTAGGAATACAATCTTTGGGTTAGATAAATTATAAGGTGATACTTGAGGATGCATGTGCTATATGTTGTTGCTGTTATATTATGTTGATTCATGCTATGCGATGCATGATTGTGATGGGTATTGACACGATGAATGATCTAGTCTGTAAGAGGCAAGGATGGTACTCAGTTGATACCTTATTGTGTGAGACCTAGCCATTGAGTGGTCTGTTTGACTGTTTGTGGGTACTCAATTGTTCATTAACCCAACCTCTGAAGGGCCTATTTGTGGGTACTCAATTGTTCATTGATGAGGTGGCTGTGGGGACATTGTTTGGTTGCATTGTATTGTACAATGCAAACATGCATCATATTCATATCTTGTCATGTGGGTGGATAGTAGCCATGAATTAGAAGAGTGGATACCTTGTTTGGGTTGTCAACATAGCCTTGGGGGTATTTGATGTCACGTGTGAAAACCTCAATGACTCGATTGGCAACCCTGACTAGTCACCCGTCAATCTCATACTAGTAAAAGTGCTAAGTACCAAAGGCAACCAATGAAGTGTTGCGCTTCATTTGACACGCTAAGCATGTACTCCTATTCTACTCTCTAGAGTTAGTGAAATGGTACCACATGCATATGGAGATAGTTGAGGAGATAACATTGCATAATCATGCATCATTGATATGTTGTGTTCTTGAATTTGATTTGGTCTCTGTGCTTGTACGGTTTGCCTTGTGTGGTAAATTTCTTGGGTTATCTCCCATCGATATCATGTTTATTGTATGATATCTTGTCTCTATTGTGTACTTGTCTCTGCTTGATGTCATAAGCGCTTGCTGAGATTTTTATTCATTCCTTTAAGTTTATTTTATTTTATTTTATTTTTACAACTAACTAGCTTGGAGTTAGAGCTGGGTAAGCGGGCCAGCCCGACCTGTTTAACCCGGCCCGCTTAAGCCCGCATCATAAACGAATTGGGCCAGCCTATCTACATAATTAAACGGGCTGGAGTTTTTGGGCGCGCCTCTGCCTGGCGTTGGCCCGCGGTTAAATGGGTTGGCCCGCGGCTCGCATAAAAAAAAAAGAAATGACTAAATATTAAAAAAATACTAAAAAACTCGAAATTTTACGAAGCATAATCCCAAAACCATACAACAAAAAATTCAGAAATCAAGTTCAAGTCATACAAAATATAAATTGTCCAAATCATACAAAATATAAATGGTTCAACTATTGAAAAGATCCATAATCTTGTCAAAAACCAATTCGGTGGAGTATTATTTGGGCCAAATAATCTGAGTTTTTTGGACCACATAATCTCTATTTTTTTTAAATATAATAATTACACGGGTCGCGGGCTGACTCGTCTAACCCGTGGACTTTAACCATTAACCCGCGGGTTAAATGGGCTGACCCATATAAGCTCGCATCAAAATGGGCTTATTTTTTGGGTTTTGGCCCGTGCGGGCCGCGGGTTAAACAGGCTAACCCGCGGGTCTTGGCCCATATACCCAGCTCTACTTGGAGTATTGAATACGTCTTATTAATTTTGAGATTTGATTAATTGATTTGTATATTTGTAAATAAGGCCCTAAATGTGTAATATTAATTTGTATTGAATGATTAGGTTGTAATATTCGTATAGTAATTGTATGAGGCTTTGGTCCCGATTTGTAATTATTTTTTTGGATACAATAGTTTTTAGGAAATGTTTTATATGCATGATGTAGAGTAATGAAATTAAATTTCTTATTTACCATGAACATGAAATGTTTACGAAGTTTAGTTTCAAATTAATAATAATAGCAGCTTTTGGTATTTCAAAGTGTAACACCCCCAATTTCTCCTGCATATCTTACATTGATTATCGAGTTTAAGAGGTGTTATATGAGTGTATTTGGTACCTTGTCCGTTAATTTACTCTATAAGTCTTAGTCACCCGAAGACTTGCTTTAAAACAACCGAATTCTTGTATCTAGTTCCACTCGGTCATCGCATTCTTCAATTTCGACACCCTGTAAAGACTTTATTGGATTGAGTAGTCTTCATTAAAGTTGTATCCCTTTCTCTCAGCTTTCATTTTGGTTTGTTTTGACTTGATTCCGATATCTATAGCTCTACATACGCTCTCCGAAAGTAAGGCAACGTAAGCGAAACATGTGGAATAACAAGAAAACTTCAAATGTATTTTTGACCATGTTAGATATTGTTTTAGGTTAAGAAGTCTGAAATAGGGTTCGTAGACCATTTTCTTAGCTTTCCAATGCTTTAACTGGAAACCCATAGCTCAAGATATGACTAAAACGGTGAAGAGGTGTTTATGTGCCACTTATTAAGCTATTAACCATCAAAGCTTGATCAATTAAACCGTGCCTAAAGGATTAAATGTCTTAGTTTAAGCGATTAAACATCATAAAAATGCAAAAGAAATAATTCATGGACTTCTGTTTTTAGCCCATTTCGTTCAAACCCTTTTAAAAACGATTAAAGTAAAAACGAGGAAAAAAATAGAAAATGCGTCAGTGGGTGTATGCTAGCACTTCTAGGGGCATATTTAACAATTCCCTTAAAATTAACATTAAATTTGAGGGTTTCAACATAGGCCTTTTATTTCACCACCTCCCCCACTTAATTTTTCCACCTCCCATATTTTTAAAAATTTAACTTTGCCCTTGCTCTAAAATATCCATTTGTTAAAAATCCAATTTTTCCCACCTCCGGATTCTTAAATCCGGATAATTCTGGATTTTAGAATCTGGACACTTTAAATCTAGTAAAAAAATTAACACGTCCAGATTTTAGAACCCGGACACTCTAAATCTAGCAAAAAAATTAACACGTCCGGATTCTTGTCTCCGGAGTGATTCGGTAATAAGAATCGGGACATGTTAATTTTAATTTTACAGATCTAGCAAAAAGGGAGGTGAATTGTTCAAAAACACGTCTGAATTCTTAATACCGGAGCACTCTGGAGACAAGAATCCCGACGTGTTAATTTTTAATTTTACAGATCTAGCAAAAAGGGAGGTAAATTGTTCAAAAAAGTCCGGATTCTTATCTCCGGAGTGCTCCGGTATTAAAAATCCGGAGGTTGAAATTTTTCGAAAAAAAAAATAACGTCAACATTTTGAATCCGAAAGATAGGAAAAGTAAAGGGTAAAATAGTCTTTTCCTTAGATAGGAGAGGTGGGAAAATTAAGTGGGGGAGGTGGGGAAATAAAAGCCCTTCAACATATTGGGCCGATGTGTTCTAAAGTAGACCAACCCATGTGGTTTTTTTTTCAACGGGTCAGACATCTCTTCATCAGAGTCGAAAGAGACTAGTATTAATTGCATTTGCACATGCCCACCCAACCAAGCAAAAGGAACAACAACAGCAATTGAAGAAAGGGGATTCGACTTCTTCAATTAATTCACTCACGGCAACGCAACACTACCAGAGCTGAAAAATGAAGAATTCTTCTCGTACCGTTTTTCTCGCCCCCTCTCGCGATGCGATATTTTGAGGTCGTTGTTGCGATGGAAGCCAAGCCCACGGTTCTGCAATTTGTTCTCCTTCTGTTACCTTTGCTTGCTGTTCCTGGACTCGCTTCCAATGCGGTGAGTTTAGCACTCTTTTATCTTTTGTTTTGTTTTCAGGGACAATTTTGGAAATTTAAGTGTGTTATGCTGTGAACCCGTTTATTGAAGTTTCGTTTTGCTTGTAGACACTTGATGAGACTTGTGGTTACTTCGATGGTTCTCTCAGTAGAGACACTAAAGGTATGATTTTTCATCCGAAACTTAAATCTGTGCAACCTTGTAGTACTCCTTTAGTTTTTTAAATAATTGTTGTATTAGGATTTGTATATTAATTTTGAAAATCATTAAATACCCTTAATTTAAGAGAGACGTAACTACATTTGATTCAAATTACCCTTTCTCTCTGTTAATGTTTCATCTTGTTCTACTTAGTGGAGATACCAAAGGGAAAATGTTAAACTCGGGGAAAAAATATAATGCTTTCTTGACTTTCTAAAGGGACAGATAATTTGAAACAAATTAAGAAGTATTATGAAATTTAGGGAGTGTTAGGGGTTTCTGCTAAATAGAATGAGAGAGAGGATATTAATTAGGTGATAATATTTTTGAGTATTTTAATAAAAGGTAATTAAGTTACTATAATGGACTATTTAAAAGCTTTCTTAGTCCATATGTAATTACCTTGAGCAATAGTTGACTGATATTTTGAAATGGTGAGCATTGTAGTTAGAATTGTACGATTTGAGTCACGATTTAACACCAAATCAACAGAACTCGATACAAACTAGATAAGAACCGTTTTCGACCTTGAATCTTGAATTGTGCGAATCGCACATGTATTGGATGAATTGCGACTAATAGCGCACAATAGCGGTGAAGTGTCATGCGGACATGCATTTTTTTGGGCCTCGATGGTGGAGTGAGAGAAAAGGGGTAGAGGTCGCTGCGAGATCTTCTGCAGAGGTGGCGATTGGAGCGTGCATCCTGTGGGTAAAGGCAAAAGAAGCAATAAAAACAGGGGAGGCGGTTGCGTGTGGGTGTGAGAGATGACATAAAGTGCAGAAGAAGAAGAGGGGGAAAATGGCATGAAGTGCAGATGCCGCAGCTCCCACAGTTGATAATAGGGGGTGTGATTGCCATGTTTTTGGAAAGGAGAAGATCATTGAGAGAGGAGGGGGTGGCTGATGGGAGATAAGGAGGCTAGGGTTTTTTGTTTCTGGGGTGAGAGACGGGTGGTGGGACATTCGGGCCCAACTCTTTCTTTTTTTATTTTGTATTTTTTGTGAGAATGGGGAAGTGGGTATTGGGCCGTATGGCCCAAACGCTTCCACATTTTTCTGTTTTTTGTTCGCATTTGTTGGGCCCAATTGCTAATGTTTTTATATTTTAAAACTTTCTTTACATGGAAATATATTTATATTATTTTTTTATTATGTATCTTATGATTCATAATAAAATTCGATTCATGATTTAGAAAATAAGTCTTTCGATTTACAATTCGAATCTTGATTTGATAACCTTGACAGAGGGTTACTATTCATATTTCATAGAAATGTGATTGAAGATGAAATTGATCTACATCTGAGATTATACATGAGTAATTTACATAGTTGCTACTTGCTAGCTTGTACAGACAAAGTAACTATACACTCAGACACATACAATCTTGTCCCACATGTAATTACTAAACAGGCTATATATGTAATCTGCTATTAACCATCAAGTAAAACTAAGAAGCCAAGTAGTACACAAGAAAATTACTAGAGAAGCAACTAATTATTACCAACTGGCTGGTTCATTCTACTGATGAGTTTGTGTCCAGACCAGATTTATGCTCATGCTCACATCCAAATGAATTGTCTAGCAACTATTATGCCATGATGCATATTGCTTCATGAATTGTCTAACAACATAATGCATAATGCACTTCATCTTATGGTGCTTGAAATCCCATTTTGATAATCATTTCTCTACTGTCAGGATATACTTTGAATATTCATGCTTTAGAATCTGTGTATTATACAATATTTTTCCTCTTCTTGTTCAGCACCATGCCCAACTGGTTGGGCTATTGACCCAAATAAGACCAAGTGCTTTCTCCATGTTGGGAGGCCTCAATCTTGGAATGACTCAGAGACCTGTTGTAATAAATATGGTGGACATTTAGCATCATTGACATCGCTTCAGGAGCTACATTTTGCTCAAAGTCTATGTGGTGAATCCATAAATAGTTGCTGGATCGGTGGAAGAAGACTCAACTCTACATCTGGTTTTCAGTGGACGTGGTCTGATAATTCTCGATGGAATAAGTCCATATTTCCTTTGGCTGATGTTCCACTCAATTGTACTGGATCTGGACTATCCTGTCTTAGGAACAGTACAAACAATTTATGTACAGTACTGACTAATAATTCAAAATCTCTCATGAGTGAGAGATGTGATAATCCCCATGCTTCTCTATGTATACTTGACTTAGGTATGCTCTTGTTGTATATATTATCTCCAGATTCTCACTTTCCATTCATTAGAATTTCAGTATGTATATTTTCCAATTCTTCTATTCTTTCTCCTAAAAAGTCTGTCTTTTTGTTCTTTATTCTCGAGTATTCTACCCTTTTTTTTCCCTCCCTCCTTTTCCTTTCTTCTATCTTGACTACATTTTTACATATTTTTTTTTTTTAATAATCGTTGCTAACTAAACTGTTTACTCTTTTTCTCCCTTTTGTCCATCTCAGATACGAAATGTAACCATATGCACTGCCACAGGGAATACCTTATCATCCTTGCAGTGGTGAGTGGATTGATACTCTCCACAACATTAGCAGTGGTCGTTTGGCTTCTTGTATATAAGCGGGGCAAGAAGAGAAGACGATCTAGAAAACTATCCGATCCTGCGGCTTCACTTCCATCATGGAAAGTCTTTACCAAAGAGGAACTAAGGTCAATTACAAAAAATTTCAGTGAAGGTAACCGTCTTGTTGGGGATACCAAGACTGGTGGTACATACAGTGGGGTCCAACCAGATGGCTCAAAGGTTGCAGTTAAAAGATTAAAAAGGTCAAGCTTTCAGAGGAAAAAGGAATTCTATTCTGAAATTGGCAGGGTTGCAAGGCTTCGACATCCAAATCTGGTGGCTGTGATGGGATGCTGCTATGATCATGGTGACCGCTACATTGTTTATGAGTTTGTAGCTAATGGGCCCTTAGATAAATGGCTACATCACATACCGCGGGGAGGTCGCAGCTTAGATTGGGCTATGAGGATGAAAATTGCAACGACTCTTGCTCAAGGAATTGCGTAAGTTCAAAATATACTTTTTCTTTGATAATAACTTTCCACATGTTAATTTAGTAATTTTCTTTGCTTGGTGGCTGTACTCGGCCCACAATCTCATGTGAAGGGTAGAATTTTCGGAGTATATATTTGGAATGGATCAGGATCCTCTCATGCTGTATACTAACATGAGAGGATAATGCTAAGGGTGGGGAGGGGGGGAATTCAATTTTAGTAAGACCCACCATTATATATTTAGGGTTCATTAGTTTTGCTTTTATGTCTTTCTCTTTTATGATGACATGATCCTCTCATATTAGTAACACGAGAGGATCCTTATCTATTTAGAAAAGAGGACATAGTTAAGGACTTAAGGTGCTTGTCACAACTCACAAGTGAGTTTTGTATTCATTTATTATGTTATGTGCAATCTACAGTTTCCTTGTCCAGCACTGAACAGTAATGATCAAATTGGGATTCTTTACCTGAGAAAAATGATTTAATCTAATTTTATATTCTCTTCTCATATTCATTTATTGTATAATAAGATATAAAAATTTTGCATGCACTGGGCCTTCAAAGAATCATATAAAGCATGAAAGATGTCAGTCACTTAGCTTAAACCTTCAGGGACTTTTTCCTGGATGATTAGATAAAATTGCTTCACTTCATTCATTGTTTCAGGTCTATTTGTCATGTGCAACAGATTGTCGGATAATTTGTGTTCCTATGATAGCCCAACAGATTGTCAGATAAATTACTTTTCTTGTGGTGCAAGTCCTACCAACTTGTTGACTTGTTTTTCTTCTTGCATATGATGCTATCTTCATTGTATGAAATCTAGTACGGCCTTGTATGCTCTGTAGAATATCATGAACAATACCTTATAGCTTTTCGGTTTTATGTATCTCTCCAATCACTATTAGTTAGCCGAGGAAAAACATATAAAGGTAACTTAGAAGAAAGCCATCATTTACCTGTCAAGAAAATGCAGAGTGAAGGGGTTTTTGAAGAGAGGATGGGAAATCAATATGTTTGTTGAGTTTCTCTTAATCTTGATTATAGTTTTCATACTCTCAAACAAAAGTATTTATTGTGATTTCTTGAATTCTGTTAGGCCTCTTATTAGTAAGAAATATAAAGAAGGCCCAGGCCAGCCTAGGGGCCTCTCCAATCACTATTAGTTAGCCGAGGAAAAACATATAAAGGTAACTTAGAAGAAAGAAAGCCATCATCTACCTGTCAAGAAAATGCAGAGTGAAGGGATTTTTGAAGAGAGGATGGGAAATCAATATGTTTGTTGAGTTTCTCTTAATCTTGATTATAGTTTTCATACTCTCAAATTCTTGAATTCTGTTAGGCCTCTTATTAGTAAGAAGTATAAAGAAGGCCCAGGCCAGCCTAGGGGCCGAATTGACTGCTGTCTTGGCAGTTAATATGCAGTCATGTTACTGCAGGCAGTGGCAGTTGTTGGCAGTTATGTATTATTTCTGTTTCTTGTATTTTAAATAAATAGGGGAAAGGAATAGAGGAGGGTGGGCAGTTATTTGGTGGTTATTGGGAGGGAGAGACCAAGCTCTCTAATCTTGGTAGGGAAACCATTGTAATCTGTCATATCTCACCCCAAATTCTTTTCTTCTCTCTGTTTCTGTTTCTACTGATTTAAACAGTTTCTAATTCAGTAATATTATAACCAGTTTCTATCAACTGGTATCAAAGCACTAAGATCCCGGGAAATTGATGGTTTTGACAAGGAGAATGGAAACACGCATTGAGGCTTTGGAGCGTGGTTTTGAAGGGCTGCTAGCCATGCGACAGACTTTGGAACAGAATCTGAAAGAAGAACGCTTGGAGCGCTTGGAAACGCGAAGACAGTTACAGGCCTTGGCAGAAACAGTGCGTGGAATTTCTGTGCGCAATGGTAATGCAGAGGAAGTGAATCGTGAGGGGCATAGTGGTACTGGGCATCAACAAGATTCCAGAAACTGTGAAGAACGATGGAGGAAACTGCAAATTCCTGTTTTCGAGGGTGAAGACGCCTATGGTTGGATTAACAGAGTTGAAAGGTATTTTGAATTGAAAGGAGTGAATGATGAAGAGAAGTTACAAGCAGTTATGGTAGCCATGGAGGGAAAGGCATTAACATGGTACCAATGGTGGGAATTTAGTGCACATAACCCAACTTGGGATGATTTCAAATCAGCGGTGGTTAAACGATTCCAACCTTCCATGATACAAAGCCCATTCAAATTGTTTCTTAGTCTCAAACAAACAGGGACTGTGGAGAAATACAGGGAGCAATTTGAATTATATGCAGGCCCTCTAAAATGCACAAAACCAGCATATTTGAAGGGAATTTTTATGAATGGCCTCAAGGAGGTAATAAGGCGGAACACAAAATTCATCCTGTTGAAGGGTTGTCTGAATTGATGGACTATGCTCAAAGGGTGGATGAAAAGAATGCTTTGCTGAATAAGGGGAACACAAGAGTAAGTTCAGCAGGGAGAACCTTAAGAACTTATAATAATTCTAGAACAGTGACTTGGGAGCCTACCACAAAGAATCAAATCCAAACGAGTCACATCCAATCCACTACATCAGGAGTTGGAAGTTCTATTGGGGAGGTGAGTAGTGGGAAGTCTTCTGGATCTTTTAGAGGAAGAGGGTTTAGGAGGTTGACTGATGCTGAGATGAAAGAAAGGTCTAGAAAGGGACTTTGTTTTAGATGTGATGAGAAATTCAGCCCAGGCCATGTATGTGCAAACAAACAATTACAAGTGCTTATATTGGAAGAAGAGGTGGATAAGGAAGATAAGGAAGAGGAGCCGAAGGAACAAGAAGAAGAATTGGAGATGAAGACTCTACAATTATCCATGTTCAGCATATCTGGCCTTTCTTCTAAGAAATCCATCAAATTATGGGGTGCCTTAGAGGATGCCCAAGTGATTATCCTTGTAGATTGTGGAGCCCCACATAACTTCATATCTTCTGCTTTTGTCAAAAAGCACAAGTTACAGGTATATGAAACTTCACTCTATACTGTGGAGGTGGGAGATGGTAGGAAAATTACTTGCTAAGGGATGTGTTCTCAATTAAAGCTAGTGATTCAAGGATTGAAGATCCAACAAGATTTCTTTATCTTTGATCTAGGAGGAGTTGATGTGGTGTTAGGAATGGAATGGTTGGTTAGCCTGGGGGAAATCCGAGCAAATTTCAAAGACTTGACACTTAAGATTCCTAGTGGTGAAGGGTATCATATATTGAGGGGTGAACCGGGACTGATTCGTGCAGAGGCTTCTTGCAAATCTATTCTCAAGGCCATGAATGATCAAGGACAGGGATTTCTGATAGAATATCAAAGTTTGCAGGCTGAGTCTGAAACTATCACACCCTTACCCGAGTGGATTGAAGCAGTATTGGGTGAATATAAAGAAGTATTTCAAGAACCACAGGGATTACCTCCACCCAGAAGGTAGGATCATGCAATTGTTCTTAAAGAAGGAGCCAACATACCAAATCTCAGGCCTTACAGATATCCACATTACCAGAAAAATAAGATTGAAAGGTTAGTTGATGATATGCTTAATTCTGGTATAATTAGACCAAGTGTGAGCCCTTATTCTAGCCCAATTATCTTAGTCAAGAAAAGATGGAGGATGGCGTTTTTGTGTTGATTATAGGGCTTTGAATAAAATCACAGTGCCTGATAAATTTCCTATTCCGGTTATTGATGAATTGCTTGATGAACTTGGAGGTGCAGTAATTTTTTCTATATTGGATTTGAAATCTGGTTATCACCAGATTAGAATGAAAGAAGAAGATATTCCTAAGACTGCTTTCAGAACCCATGAAGGGCATTATGAGTTTTTTGTCATGCCATTTGGTCTCACCAACGCTCCTTCTACCCTTCAATCTCTCATGAATGAAATGCTTAAACCATATCTCAGAAAATTTGTTTTAGTTTTCTTTGATGATATTTTGGTTTATAGCAAAAATGTGGAGGACCATCAAAGACATTTACAAGCAGTTTTGGCCTTGCTAAAGCGCATCAATTTTTTGCCAATTTGAAGAAATGCAGCTTTGGGCAGACTCAGTTGAAATATCTTGGTCATATCATAGCCGACCCTAAGAAAATTGAAGTAATGATTGAATGGCCAACACCAAAAGATATTAAAGCTCTCAAAGGAATTTTGGGTCTAACGGGTTATTACAGAAGGTTTGTACAAGACTATGGCAAGATAGCCCGACCTTTAACACAACTGTTGAAGAAAGACAGCTTCCAATGGACTTCAGATGCTTAGGTAGCTTTTGATCAATTAAAACGACTTATGGCTGAATTTCCAGTGCTTACTGTACCAGATTTCTCTAAGGTTTTTACTATAGAGACTGATCCTTCAAATAAGGGCCTAGGAGCAGTTTTGTTACAGGAAAGACGACCGGTGGCTTTTCTCAGTCAGGCTTTATTAGAGAGAGGCCAATCCAAATTAGTTTATGAAAGAGAATTAATGGCCATTGTCATGGCTGTTCGGAAATGGAGGCATTACTTATTTGGCAGACATTTTGTCATTCTCACGGATCAGAAAAGTCTTAAGTTTCTCACTAAGCAAAGGGTGTTGGGAGAAGATCAATTCAGGTGGACTTCTAAATTGATGGGATTGGATTTTGAGATACAATATAGGCCCGGAAATGAAAATGGGGCTGCTGATGCTCTATCTAGAAGAATGACTATGCAGCCCTTTCTAAAGTTGGAAGCATGGGAATTCGAAATTCGGCATGATCCAAAGTTGCAGGGTATTATTCATGATATTTTGCAAGATACGGCATCTCATCCAGGTTATACCTTCCAAAACCGCAAGTTGTTTTATAAGGGGAGATTGGTATTGCCAAAAAGTTCTTCAAAGATACCTATGCTACTTGAAGAGTTTCACAACACAGCAGTGGGGGGGTCATTCAGGATTCTTCCGATCATACAAGCGCCTTTCTGCCATTGTTTATTGGGAAGGAATGAAGAAGGACATTTAGCAATATGTGGCATCTTGTGCAACTTGCCAGCTAAATAAATATCAAACCTTGTCTCCTGCTGGATTGTTACAACCTCTTCCAATACCTACGCAAGTTTGGGCTGACGTGTCTATGGATTTCATTGAAGGTTTACCCAAGGCTCAAGGCAAGAATACTATTCTTGTAGTGGTGGACAGGTTAACTAAATATGCCCATTTCATTGCTTTGAGTCACCCATTTACTGCTAAAGATATTGCTGAGGTTTTCCTACATGAAGTGATCAAATTACACGGATTTCCCTCCACCATTGTGTCTGATAGAGACAAAATCTTTCTCAGTCATTTTTGGACTGTTATTCAAGGTACCAAGTTGAAATTTAGTTCAGCATACCATTCACAAACAGATGATCAAACAGAGGTAGTCAATAGATGCTTGGAAACTTACTTGCGATGCCTCCCTGGTATAAAACCCAAGCAGTGGCCTAAGTGTCTTAGTTGGGCTGAATTTTGGTTTAATACCAATTATAACAGCTCTACTAGAATGACTCCATTCAAAGCTCTTTATTGTCGCGATCCACCGCATTTGCTTCGGGGCACTACTATTCCTTCAGTAGTTGAGGAGGTGAATCTGATGACTCATGGACAGGTGGCATTTGAGTTGGCTCTTCCATCTGACAGCAAAATCCATCCTGTGTTTCATGCTTCTTTGCTCAAGAAAGCCGTTTCTCCTTCAGCTACCCCACGACCACTCCCACCAATGCTTTCTGAAGATTTGGAGTTACAAGTGGTACGGGCAGTGGTCAAGGCGGTTCGTAACATTGATGGCAATGCTGAAGTTCTTATCCAGTGGCAAGATCTTCCCGACTTTGAAGCTACTTAGGAATCTATTGCAACTATTATGAACCAGTTTCCTTTTTTTCACCTTGAGGACAAGGCGACTCTTTTGTTGGGGGGGGGGGGGAGTATTGTTAGGCCTCTTATTAGTAAGAAATATAAAAGAAGGCCCAGGCCAGCCTAGGGGCCGAATTGACTGCTGTCTTGGCGGTTAATATGCAGTTATGTTACTGCAGGCAGTGGCAGTTATGTATTATTTCTGTTTCTTGTATTTTAAATAAATAGGGGAAAGGAACAGAGGAGGGTGGGCAGTTATTTGGTGGTTATTGGGAGGGAGAGACCAAGCTCTCTAATCTTGGTAGGGAAACCATTGTATGTCATATCTCACCCCAAATTCTTTTCTTCTCTCTGTTTCTGTTTCTACTGATGTAAACAGTTTCTAATTCAGTAATATTATAACCAGTTTCTATCAAATTCTTTACAAGTTGAATTACCAACAAGATAAAAGGACTCCTTTGTCCATAGCATTTTAAACTTAGTGAATATATTAATCATACTATTTTTTTCTTTTTTTCATTCCATCAGGTTTCTGCATGACAAGGTTAAGCCACAAGTTGTTCATCGAGACATACGTGCTAGTAACGTGCTGCTGGACGAGGAGTTTGGAGCGCACCTTATAGGTGTTGGCCTGTCCAAGTTTGTGCCATACGAAGTGATGCACGAGAGGACTGTGATGGCTGGTGGAACTTATGGATATCTTGCTCCAGAGTTCGTGTACAGAAACGAGCTTACAACGAAGAGTGACGTTTACAGTTTTGGTGTCCTACTACTTGAAATAGTGAGTGGACGTAGACCGGCACAGGCAGTTGATTCTGTGGGTTGGCAGAGTATATTTGAATGGGCTACACCTCTTGTTCAAGCTCATCGATACCCTGAACTCTTGGATCCTCATATATCTTCCTCGTCTTCGAGTATCAACCCAGAGGCTAGTGCCATCCAGAAGGTTGTTGACCTTGTTTATTCATGCACGCAGCATGTTCCTTCTATGCGACCTAGAATGTCACATGTTGTTCTTCAGCTGCAACAGTTTGCCCAGCCACCTGCAAAGTAAAGCTAATCTAGTAGTCTCCATCAAGGTTTTAAATTGTAGCCGCAGTTGCGGTTACATGTAATCCTCCATATTGCGGACAAATGTGACTGATACGGTCGCAATTATGGTTTTAGAGGTCCCAAAACCCTTAACTTTGCTGCTGCAGATCCTTATATAAAAACTTGTCTTGACCTCAAGTTTTTGTATCTATAACTTCACAGCGGAGAAAGTTCCCCCCCTATGTGTAATAGATAATTATGTACTTTAACCTGGGCTTCTTTAGGGTCAAAATTAGCTTTTCTAAGTGATCAGGCGGGAGCTAGAGTTAGATTAGGTAAATTCTGTGAGAATACATGTGATGTAATTGTTCAAGGTAGCTACAAGTACAACTATTGATGGAATTGTGTGACCCTTTTTTAATTATTAGCAAAATTAATAAAAGGACAAAAAAAAAAGGAGGAAACATTTGTTCTTTGTATTCTTAAAAAGTTTGGGGTTTGGCAAGTAAAAATTCATGTTATAGTGTCCTGGTCTGCTAGTCAAACTTTAATAACCGTCCTAGTATTACTTAGTTTGGTCAAGGATTTTCGTTTAGTCGAGTAAGATAAATAAATAAAGTGCTAATGCTCCACCAAAGAGCTCTATCACCTGAACTAGGTGAGAAAACAAAAAAGAATTGCATCATATTGAAACGGATTCATGGCAATATAGAGACACATTCAAGCAGCATTTTAATCAAGATGTACAACATTTTCCTTAAAAAAATAGAAATACAAGGTGCACTTGAACGCTATAAGATGCAAACTAACAATGAATTATAGCTAGCTATATTGCTTTTTTTTTTTTGGGGGGGGGGGTGTCAACTTGCACTTTTAGGATCTGCCAGTGAAGTAACAGTAACACCAATGTTTGTTGCATCAGAATATTCCACTCCCTGCGTCATGTGTCAAATACTTCAGATTAGCATAGTTACATAAATTATAAACAAATGCAGGCAAAGGTAGCATACAAAGGAACCCAAGTCCTCATTAATGTTCAGGAAAACACATATAACCTTGTTTTGCTGAAAATGGATTGAATTAGTTTTAAATTTAGGTTATCAAGTTCCTCTAGCCACATGAGTCATTTTAATATTCTCTTATACATGTAAGTAAACAAGCCCTCATGCATCCAAGACAAAATCAAATGGCAAGAACATGAAAAATGCAAGAGTGGACCCATTATGAAATAATGATGTAAACAAGTTGATTCATTTCTGTGTAGACACACATAAATAACAGATAAGCGAACTAAAACTTCACTGGATAGTCCAATAAAGTATTTATGAGAAAAACATACAGCAATACTTAATAAAAATATCGGCTTAAAAACACTGTAGAAAATACAGGAATTTTGTTTTACATCAAATTCACTAACCTCAATCTATGGATTCTGTTGTTTGAGATTGTTGCTCCTCAAATAAAGTCTGTATTCTCTGCAATAAACATCAAACTCTAGTACATAACCAAAAGAGTATAACCAATTACAGAAATACATCCTCGCTCTTTTTATTCAATTTCTGTCTCAGGGAACTTAAGCTTGTTTGGTTTCATAAAATGTTTTCCGCTTTTGCTTCTTATTTTCATTTTTAATTACAAAATAGCACTTTATTTTCACTTTGTTTTCTATTTTCAAAAGTTTGTACTACAAGAAATAGAGAAAACAATAAAAAAGACGTTTTCACTGCTTCCTAAACGAGTCTTTAAAAATAGGAAACAAAGTGAAAACAAGGTGATTATGTGAAAACATGAAATACTAAGAAGTCCCTGAACTTTCTGTTTCTCCTCATCCTGAAGTCAAAGTGATTATTGGCAAATAACAATACTATATGCTGTGTTTACTTTCTACCTTGACAGAGCTTCCAACTTCCTCTAGTTTCTGCAATAGTAGCAGCTCCCCAGAAGGAGTAGAATCATATCTCAATGACTTTGATGGAGACATCTATATTGACAGAAAACAATGTGAGAGAGACAGAGAAAATAAAAACAGTAAGTAACCATGAGAGCTAAAAATAGAGTCAACACCCTAGAGGCTTCCCAGGTAAATGACTTTAATTACTAGCCACCTAGAAGCAAAGGAGACCAAAAAAATAGAGGAAAAATTTGAATAATTTATTTCCAGCCCATAAGACTGGCGAATGATCTACCATCTGATGTGGAAACTCTTCTATTGTAGACAACTGTCTTGAAACAATCTCATTTCTCATGCTTGATAGGCGCATCATAACAGCCTGAAAAGAATTGAGGCAAAGAAAACTCATAAACCGTCAACTCAAAGTGAAAGAAGAAATCAAGGAATGGAATACACACGTACACATACACACGCATTGTGTTTCAAGTGTGAAGGGACAGGGTGATCAGACAAAATTAAATACCTTCCTGAAAGCATTTGGATTTGCAATGCCCAGGATTTTAACATCGTCACTAGGTGGCCTTCTAACTCCAACATTTTCAATTCTAAGAGAATATACACCAAAAAGTGATTGCAAGTACCCTATGAACAGATATAATGAATCAGATACTAGAAAGTAAAACCAGATGACCATTGCAAGTACCCTATGAATAGATAAATTAATAGACACTAGAAATTAAAACTACATGACCGTTGCAACTACCCTATAAACAGATATAATTAGGGTGCGTTTGGGTAAACAACTTACTTAAGCGTTTATTGGATAAATGCTTATCATATAAGCGGTTATGTGTTAGCTATTTTTATAATCATTGAAAAAATATAATTAAACGGTTTGCATATAAGTTATAAGTTGCTTTCATAAGCTATCCTGGAGAACTTATGAAAATAAGTTGAAGACAACTTCCGGACATGTCATAAGCTATTTCCATAAGCTCTTCCCAACCACAGTATTTATGTCGGTAGATAAACACAAATAAGTTGTTCATAAATCAATCCAAATGCAGTCTAATCAGATGCTAGAAATTAAAACCACATGGCCATAAAAAGAATTGCCAAAGGCTGGAAAAACCTTACAAAACAGATAACATGAAATTGAAACTTCAAAAGGAAAAGGTCAAAAGGAAAAGGTTGTCCAAAAGTTTAAAGAAAACACAGAAGAAAGCGGCAAATACTGCACCTTGTTCAACCACGACATCTGCCACAGAATGCAATAAAACATGCTTCTCTTTATGCAGTACTCCAAAACATGGAAATGGTACTGGCCTTGTAACCTGAGCTACATAAACAGGCAACCATATAACATGTCACGAGATCCATACTTGCAAACATCACACATTCACATGTGATAAAAGCAGTACAAAAGCTAAAACCACCCAATAATATGACAAGTAGGATTTGATTCTGCATCATAATAAAACATAAAGAGAAGAGTTATTACTTTTGATTAGAGATTTTAAAAAAAGATCATACTTTATTATACATATAAGTCACCAATTTAGTCCCTAAAATAGCAATGCTCAGACAATTTGGTCTCTGAAATTAACAAAATTCCAAAATAATTCTTGAAAATATTCGATTGCATTAGCCCCTCAAGCACAATTCTAGGAACTAAACTAGCACAATTCTAGGAACTAAATTGACCATCGCAAAATGACTAATGTCATCGAGAATTTTGAAGTTAAGAGGTCAATCAAGAATGTCGTTAATTTCAGATATCAGATTAGACTGCCCAACACTTACAAATTCAGGACTAAATTAATGATTCAGTCCATATTTTATCATAATCTCAACAAGTAATTGTTAATAAATGCACACCCAACATCAATAACAATAAAAACACTACGACCACCACCAATATCAACCAAAACAACAACAATAACTTACATTAGATGCAATAATTTCTCAAATTCATTCCAATAGAATAAAAAATAAGGAAAAGTTGAAATAAAGATTTGGAGAGTGGAGAAAAATTGCCTTGTAAACAATAGCATTTGGAGTGAGGTAGAGGCTTCTAGAACGGATATCCTTCCTAAGTATAAACCTTCTGACTGGCATATAGAGCAACATGAGGAACCCAATGCCCCATGCTAATATCAGCAAAAGCGAGTAAAGCACCCACTGCACCGTTTGATACTTGACGAAATTCTGCTCCATTTCTCGAAACGACGCCGCATACAGCACCGATTCTTCTCCTTCTCCTCCCTCATTCTCCAACAAACTCTTCTCCAAGCTGTCAATTTCCACTACCTCATCCACTGTTCCCATAATTGGTACTTTCTTCCTTGCTTCGCCTACTACCATTCAACGAAACAACCACAAATGAACAAAAAGGGACTTTCCAACAAAAAGAAAAATGAAAAAAGCGAGCTTCTTCCCACACCCCTTATTTTTTCCACCCGCACCCTGTTCTTCCCCCCCTAAATAAAATGCCTAAACTACCCCTCCCTAATCACTTTTCCTCTCCCTCCCCATGACTTCGATCCCCTCTAGTAACAAGTGTCTTCAATGGGGATCTGGACCACAGTAAATAAAGGGGGGGAGGAGAGGGGTTTAAAATATAAAAAATGGGGGAGATGAGCGTTTTAAAAGTGAGGATTTTCACGGGAGAGAAATGCAGTAAAAATTTCACTCGAGAGAATATAAACCCCCATCTCGCCTCCCCCCACCCATTGTCCATCCTTGTGTCCTTGCCTACTCTACTTTTTTTGCCTTTAAAACATTAATTTTCAGAAAGCAAGAAAAATTGTCTTCCAAAAACTAATTCACCGAAAGTAAAAAAACATTGACAAACAAAAAAAAAATACAATTTTGCTGTGGGGCAGCGCCGAGGGAGGGGACAGGGGGAGTGGGCAAGGAAGATGGAAGAGGGTGTGGGGCGGGGAGAGGGGAAAGGGAATAGAGAGAGGAAGGGGGTGAGGTATTTTAGGGATTTCAAAAAAGGGGGAAAAGATGTGCGGGTGGAAAAAAGGAGGTGCAAGTAGAAGTTCTCATGAAAAGAAGCTTTTCTAATGGGCTAGCTATGTTGGACTTTATGAATAAAAATATTCAGCCCACAACAATAGCAACAGTAATAATAATGGAAAACGGGGTAGAACTAAAATAAAATTTTAATTTAATAAACCCTTGACAGAGCGAGGGATAGAGCAGAGGAGAATGGGGACGACGAAGAGGACTCAAGTTGTGAAAAATAAAAACAAAGAGAATGAGAAGAAGGGTGTTGTTGGTGATGGAACTAACAAAGAAAGTGGAGGAGACAATAGTGTTTTTGCTTCTTGCTCCTTCTCTAGCCTTGGCCTCCACCCCACCTTATGTGACCAACTTCGAGGTACTCTTTTTTTCCTCTCTCTCTCTCTTTGTTTCGTGTTGCCGATGTTCTTAATCATAATTCAGCACATGGGCAAGCCACAACTGTTCAAAGTTTTAATCTTTTGTGACTGTTTTGCTTATTTGTTATTTTTTTGTTTATAATGCGTTTTTGTTTTTAACAGAAAGGATGGGCTTTGAAGGTCCAACTCTGGTGCAAGCTCAAGCCATTCCTGTCGTTCTTTCGGGACGTCATGCGTATCCTTTTTAGCTTTCCCTTGCTTCTTTGTTATTGTTACAGTTACTTCATGCTATAACTTTGTTGTTGTTGGTTTTTTTGTTTAATTGGGTTCTTTAATGAGAAATTTTAGACTGGTTAATGCTGCCACTGGCACAGGGAAGACTATTGCATACCTGGCTCCAATAGTTCATCACTTGCAGAGTTATGATAAACGAATCCAGCGCTCTGATGGAACATTTGGTGCGTCTTATTTTCATTTTTGAACACTATTTAGTCCCTTTGTGTGATTGGTTTTTTATTTACAAATTCACCTATTTGTTCAGCTTCTTATCACTTCTATTGTTTGACACAGATAATTGTTTTCACTACTTATTATCCAATTTTTTGTTATGTTACTTTTGATATATAAGATATTGAAAACAATTCTTTCAATAACAAAAACAACATTAAATTTTAAAGCTGTTGACTTCATGCTACTTGTTTAGAGGGAAGGATATGTGAGGTTTAAATGTCAATCAAAAGGCAAAAGCTTAAGCTGTTAGTTGAAGACAAATGAATAGTTTTGTAACTACACATCCCCTTAGGGCAAAGCGCTTTGGTCTTGAAGTATGGATACGAGCTTGCTTTAACTTCCCTTAAATTCAACTATATTTAGTGGAATTGAGACTAGAATCAAACTCTTGACCGCATATTTATAGGGTAGAGACTACAATAAATTGTAAATTACTGAATATTTCTAAAATCTTAATCTGTTGAGTGAAGACACTTTAATTATTTTGTACTCTAACATTGAAGATAATTCATCATCAGAAACGCATGTCAAAATGCATTCAGGAAAGTATCATCTAACTAACCAGTAACCTATCAATTTCACTTTTTTATAGTGAGTTAAAATATGGCTTTCTAATTTTGTTAACTATTTATCAATTTCACAGATTTAATTGGTTTATTGTCCTTAGCGTTGGTTCTTGTGCCGACGCGTGAGTTATGTTTGCAGGTTTATGAAATTCTTCAGAAGTTATTGCACCGGTTTCATTGGATTGTTCCAGGATACATTATGGGTGGTGAAAGTAGATCAAAGGAGAAAGCCAGGCTGCGCAAAGGTAGAAATCATGTATATTATATTTTCAATGCACATCTTCTGACTCCATCTTTGATATCCGTTTTTTTTTTTTTTTCTGTAATAAGTGGTGGACATGAAATCATAAAAGAAAAGTGATAAGTCCTATATTATCTTTCAAGGTTGTTAAAGTTGTGATCTTGTATAATTATATGATTTTGGGTGCATCAGCTATCGTGATCCTGCACTAGAACACAATACCAGATTGTGTGGGATTGTCACTCATACTTTTGGAATTGGTGGGAATGGATCATGCGAGTATACTGATGTGGTCAAATAATTGAAGGTTACCCGAGACTCGCTATTGAAACCAAGAACCCTTTTATTTCTAAGCTCTAAATATGCTTCCTCACCTATTTTGTGCAACTTCCTTTGACCAAAAGCTCTGCTCCATCGTTTCCCATCTCCTCCGGCGGTTCCCATCTTCGATGCTGGTTTATCTGCATCCCATCGCACAACCTGTTTCTGTCTCTGCTTCGCACAACCTGATGCTGGTTCTTCTGTTTCTGGGTGTTGGTTCACTGGGTGTTGGGTTGTGGTGAAGGAGGAGCTTCCATCTCGTGGTTGTTGGAGCTGGTTTGATTGCTCATTGCTGGTTTTATGTCTTGTTACTTGTCAGCAACTGTGTTTTGTATTTGTTGCTGTTGATATTTTAGCTTAAGTTGTTGTTTTGTGACTTATGAGTTTTGTATGACATTCTTGTGGATTTTGAATGTAAATTTAGTTAACTGTTTGCAATAATATAGCGGTTTTTTCCTTCCTTATTTATCCTATTTTATATGCATATATATGAATTCTGTAGGACCTTATGTCCCGTGTTACAATCCCACAATTTATTCCCAATCCTAGGTAGGAACTCGATTTTGACTATCTTGGTATCATTTTGGATGTTTTAAAAGAAAATTTATCTATCACAGAAAGGTTATGTCATGATGACAAATATTGTTTGAGTTGTGCTTTCTCTTGTCTTAAGTCACAGTAGAATGTTTATTGCACGTGATCAAAATTTTAATCTTGATGATTCCTGTATAGGCATATCAATTCTTATTGCAACTCCTGGGCGGCTCTTAGATCACTTGAAGAATACATCATCATTTTTGTACACAAATTTGCGCTGGATAATTTTTGATGAAGCTGATCGGTATGGTTTACATCTATTGCTGCAATAGAAATTAGTATATGGGCATAGTAAATGTAAATGTGGTACATTTTCTCAATGTATTATATTTTTTACTATATATTGTCTCATTGATGAATTAGCCTAATATATATATATATTTTTTTTGCAGCATTTTGGAATTAGGATTTGGAAAAGAGATACAGGAAATACTAGATCTTTTAGGTTCAAGGAAAACAGGGCATGATGACCAAGCGAATGCAGTTCCAAGACCCTCTAAAATTCAAAGACAGAATTTGCTTTTGTCAGCCACCTTGAATGAGAAAGTAAACCACCTTGCTAAAATTAGTCTAGATAATCCTGTGATGATCGGTCTTGATGGTAAAAAAATAGAACCAATGTCATCAATTCAAAGGCTTGATAATTCAGAATCTGATGAAGACAATGAAAACAAGTATTCCAGCGAAATACCAGCAGTTGGAGCTTATAAAGTCCCCGTACAGTTGGTTCAGAGATACTTGAAAGGTATGTGATTATTAGAAATTTCTTCGGTAAGCTTTCTAAGTGAACTTATTGTTTTAAGACCCTGCATTCCTAATTGTATTACTATGCAGTGCCTTGTGGTTCACGGCTTCCTGTACTTCTTTCAATTATAAAGCATCTTTTTGAAAGGGAACCTTCACAGAAGGTAACACTTTAGTGGTTTGAAATTAGTAGATTTTGCACTCTGCACATTCCTTTCTTAATTGTTTTCAATGGTTAAATTATTGCCTGTCAGTAGGTATATAATGGAATGACAAATGAATCATGTAATATTTCTGGCTTTGTTTTGTCAGAAATATGTAGATGGAGTCAAAAATTTCTCATGAATGGGCAAATTGCCATAAAATGTTTTATTTACCAAAAGAAAAAAAAAATCCATATTAAGTTGGTTACGAGACTGGAACTTATATTCAGCATGGATGAATCTGCGATATCTTTTCCCTTTCTAACCAAATCGAAGCTATTATAGTTCAAATAGTGTTGTTAAGTGGTTTCCGTGGCGAGTAGTGTGGCGGAAATTTAACAACCTGCCACATGAAGTCTATGGTGTGGCAAATTTTATATAGCGGGCCATGTTGACTGCTTTTCACATGGCAGCCTGGCAGAAATTGTGGCAGCAGAAACAAAAAACAGAGATGGTTATGAAATACCTGACCCGTTTTTATCATATAACACCCACAAAACACTAAAACGTAAAACACACCTCCTCATCCATCCAACCCTAACCAGTCATTATACTCGCTGCCATTTTCACTTAAGCTCCCATCTCACCTGTCATCTTTCATCTATGTCGACCTCCCTTTTCTGGCAACCTTCTTTTTCCGGTGAACAAACCATTGCCTTTCTTGTTCCTCTGTTATCTCTCTCTGTTTTCTGTTATTTTTTTTTATCTTTGTCTGTCCCTTTTCCCTTCTTATTTCTTTATCACTTCTATTTGTTTTTCTGTCCTCTCATCTCTGTTGTTTCTTCGTTATTTTCTGTTCTTTTTCTTGTTCTCTGTTTTGTTATTGTACTCTGTAGAAGTTTTTTAATCTGTTATTCTGTTGTTTTGGGTTCTCTTCTACTTTTATTATACCCTCTTTTGTTCCCAACATTCTTAAGGTTGAAGAGGAGATCAGATTTTAAATTTATTTTCATCTCGTTTTCTATTAATTTCTTGTTACTTGAACTTGATGATTATTTTAACTTTCCTGCGAACATCACTATTTGAGACTTATGACATTGTCTTTTAAGTTTATGAGTTGTGTTATTGTTAGTGAATTTTATTTATTGCAATATATTTGTAGTTTATTGTTCTTGACACATGTCATTAGTTTTGCTTTATTTTATTATATTCTGCTGGTTTTTGTCCTATACATTTTGTATGTCTTATAATTTTATTATAGCTGTCATACTTCTGCTATAGGCTGCAAGGCCATCTGCTATTTTTTATAGCAGATTTTTGGCTTATCGACATAAACCACCATCTGCCATTAATAACAGTGAAATCAAGATAGTATGCTTTATAAGTCATGTCATTCATCTATTGATTCCACAGGTTGTGGTATTCTTTTCAACATGTGATGCCGTGGACTTTCACTATTCACTGTTAAGTGAATTCCATTTCTCTTCAAATCCACAAGCAGAAGGAGGAATCAGAGAGTTGTTTCTTGGATGCAAAACTCTCCGGTTACATGGTAATATGGAACAGGAGGACAGGACAACCAGTTTTCAGGCCTTTAAAACTGAGAAATCTGCACTGCTTTTGTCCACTGATGTTTCTGCTAGAGGCCTAGATTTTCCGAAGGTTAGATGCATCATACAATATGATTCTCCTGGGGAAGCTACTGAATATGTGCATAGGTATCTACTTTTTCTTTAGCTTTCTTTCTTTTGGGGAGAGGGCATTTGTTTCATTAATTATCTATGCTTTCTCTTCTTCTTATTGTAATCTAAATAAACATGCTGGGGCCAGTTTATATGTGCTGTATGACTTATAGTTTTTATCTATAATAAAATTGGGTTTATCTATTGTGTTGAGAAGGATGAGAAAATTGACACATGCAAATATTAAAATTTTCCTTTAAAAGACACATTGTCACATGTTGAAACATTTGTAGATAATTTAAAGTTAAACTTGAAGTTATGCATCAAATTAAATTCAATAATTTGATAGATATAAGAGTTTGACAAATTAATCTAGTTTATAACGGCTAGGAGATCATCATTAATGTGGTGCTAGTAAAAAGTAAATTTTATCAAAATTTAATGCCAAAAAATAAATATGGAACTTCTCCATCATTATTCTCATTACTTGTCTTCATGTCATTCTGCTTTCTTCCAATTCATAAACTTTTTCTTTGGGTGTAAGTGATTCTTTAGCATCATTAGAAGCAATTATAATCTTATCCTCTATTCCTTTTGTATTATAAAAATAAAAATTAATTAATATTGTGAATATTTAACTGATCCTCATTAAATTTTAGTTTCACCACGAGGAGTAGCTTAAAAAGAACCCGTATAAAAACGAAAATGTATATCCCACTTGTAATGTTTCACATTATAAAATTGGAGGAGTTATTGTTGGAAATATTCACTTTCCAAGCAGCCTAGATTCCTTGGACAGCAAGTAAAATAGGTTCAATGCATCCTAAGAAATAGTGATAGCTTAATTACTATTTAGTAAATTGCACTCGGTATTTATTATCTTTGTAATCTTCATGTGTATAAATTAATTCATCAAGCTGGGTGTTAACTCACTCAAGCACATTCAGAAAAATCATTTCCTTTCAATTTTCGAAGTTATTATATTTCTAGAAGCCTGAAGGTATGTTTTACACTTCTAACTGTGGTTTTAACAACCATGAGTAAGTGGAGCTAGTTTCACTAGATATCTCACCTATTAGATTCAGAGGAATCTTCCTATTTCTTCGTTTATAAAAAATAATAATCTTCCAATATGATTTGAAATGCTGTCTTATTTATGATCCATCATGAATGCAGAGTTGGTAGAAGTGCTCGGCTGGGTGAAAGAGGAGAGTCTCTGTTATTTCTGCAACCAGCTGAAATAGACTATTTGCAGGACTTGGAGAAACATGGTGTCTCACTAACAGAGTATCCTCTCCTCAAAGTGTTGGATAATTTCCCACTGCATGGACACAAGAACCAAATAAAGAAATCTGTTTTCATAGACACACATCCCTGGGTCCTGTGTCTCCAGAAGGCACTTGAGTCCTTCATCTCGTCCAAGGTGATCCTCATCGCTGATCTTATTGAATCCTACATTTGTGCTGATTGTCTGTGTCTGTGCTATAATCCTTGATTATATCAAGCATGCATGCACTCAATCAAAGAATCTGAGCATTCTGTTCTACATATGATATCAATATCCCCAATCCCACTTTCCATCTCCTATTTTGGTTTCTGGTGTATGTATTCCTTATGATTTCACTGAACATAAATGTTTTCCTTAGATGATCCTTTAAGGGCTTTTTAGTTTCATGTGTGTATTCACAAACCATTTGTTGCCTTGTCCATTTCAGCCAAAGATGGATGAACTTGCCAAGAGGGCATTTTGCTCTTGGGTCCGTGCATACACAGCCCATCGCGGTGAGCTGAAAAGAATATTTATGATCAAGAAACTTCACTTAGGGCACGTGGCAAAAAGCTTTGCATTGAAACAACAACCCTCCTTAGTTGGACAGTCATTCCAAAAGCAGACTAAGAAGAGAAAGAGATTCGATAAGAAAAATGGGCTGTCAAAAAAGCGAAGAGTTGCGCGAGTGACGTAATGCGGACCATGAAATGGCTAACAATGTATGTTTGATGAAGCAAATGAGGTCGAATGATGACCATTGGATGGGTCCTTTGAGACCAGAATCCAAGTCATTGTGTCAACAAAGTGGTCTTTTTGGTGACCTAAGATGAAGAATGACTGTAGCTTCGAATGCTTTGCGGTGCTGTTCAATTTTGTAAACTAAATCGCTAAGCAGCAGTTTATGTCAGAGCTAGCATGTATACTACTTGGTTTCAAAAAAAATTTTGTAGTGTGATATTTATGTATAAACTACAGATGTTTTTATCACATTCCCTTCTCAAGTGTCCGACTAATTTCCCTCAAACATTAGTTTAGCTTTGGCTACAAGACTAGCATGTGGATGTATGAGGTTATAATTTCATTTAGTTATGGTTTTGGTCTATGTTTTCTGGGAGTTGGATAGTTGAGATTCCTCATGTTACTTTATGTTTTTTTTATCATTCATAAGTGTTAAATTTTTTTCCAGACTAGACAGCCGAGTGGTAAAAAGCTGCGGGACATTGAGAGTGCGTGTTCGAACCCGTAACGCTCCACTTCTCCCTCTCTACCCCCTGTCCCGTGACCATTTGTACTAAGGACAAAAAAATAAAAACCAAATTAGTTAGGTATATTAGTCATCTAGCTAATATAGTAGCTCATTCCCTTATAAGGGTGGCTATATTTCAGTCTTGCCAACAAATTTATCGTCATGCTACAACTTGTGTTGTAGACGTTATTTTTATTGAAATGGTACGAGTTATTTTCAGCAAAAAAGTGTAAAATGTGGCTAGAATTTTAAAATAAAGCTTACAAAGAGGTGAGAAAGCTTGAGCTTTAATGTGACCAATTAACCCTTTGAATTGAAGCATATGAAAATATGAGAAAAATTTGGAAGTCAAGTACTCAAGTGAATTCAAATTTGTCCTGGTTTTCATTACATATCAATCTCAGCGTTAAGGACAGTAGGAGTTGAGGTATAAGCTTGTAGGTCTTGTAGTATTACAGCTGTGACAGTCCTAAATACTATTGTTTCTTCAAGATGTTTCACAAATTCTACCACTTGAAAAGTTATTTTAAATTCTCCACTTTGAGCAACAAAATACATGGCGAAAATGCCTCGGAGGTTTTTTATATTTTCGTACGATATATTCAAAGAACATATTTAGTGAAAAAAAAAATTCCAAATCCTTCGAAAAATTACATTCATTTCAATTTTATTATCCAAACACATGCTTGGAACCAAAGAAATGACAAATGACTCTATTTAGGGAGAAAGAAAAAAGAGAATACTACAAAATTTGGCAAAATTCTCTGCATCATGGCTTCATTCCACAATCATACTTCAAATTTGTGCAGATTCAACTCTTAATCTGGTAGAACTCAAAATATAATCACCATAATTGTTCCTTGATTTCAGGGGAAGGTGTGAATACTGGGCATCCATATGTTATTGTCAGGGACCGGGCCATTGTGCGCACAACCAACACTCCGGCCAATCTTGGAAAGAAGTTCTTGGGGGTGTACTTCATGGTATGTTGGTTCCCTCTGTCTTGGGTTTTGGTTTGCAATCACGATAACATGGTGTTAACAAGGTTGTTTATGTTATTTTTGTCTAGGATCGTGGCAGAGATGGTGGCTGAATTTTTTTTGAATGATATTCAAAGTGTGTTGATGGTGAGACAGATTTAGAGATAATGAGATTGGGGAGAAAGATACTGCAAATACGGGGATCAGACAGTTCTGCAATATAATGTATGAAACTGGCGATTTTTACTTGTATTTTGTTGGTTGTATTGCTCAAGTTTATGCCTTTGATTAATAGGTTATTTTAGTATTTTATTTCACTTTATGTTATATTTTATTACTTTTTGCTTTATTTTGTTTATTAGGTGAAGTGGTGAAAAAGTGTTGGAGATTACATCCATATTTTGCGTGGCAAAAATGCAAAAGTCAAGTTCAAACAGAAAGAATTATGGACGGGTAGTAATAGCCATTATGGCCATAATTCGTGCAGTAGAATGTGAGAAGTCTACAAATTATGACCCCCCAGTGTTGATCATTATGGCCGTATTGCTCATCAGTTTTGTAACAACTCAAGAAGATTGGAGCATCTTCTATCGCAAAATGCTGATAGGGGATGATTCAGGAATTCCCTTTCGAGCAGAAACAACTCAAGAAGAGTAAAGGGAAGGAAGGAAAATTGTAAGAAAAATAGCTTAAACTTTCTCTGCCTTCATTCATTCTGCATTTGGTGATTTATACAAGATTTTGTTACCTAAGACTGTGGATCATCCGCCCGGTGTCCTATTGGAATCCTAACATGTGAATCTGCAATGTACTCATTGAATGCTGAAGCTAGAACTCTCACAGATAAATCTTTCCCCTCCTCATGATCCTACCTTATATCTAATAAAGCCCCAAACGAAGCAATACAAGTATTGCTGCTGTCAATTATAGTTAGGTCTGCATGTGCAACACAATAGTAGTGCTTGGCGCATGCTGCCTCACCGGGAGCAGTGCTAATGCAACATGGGATATGGAATTTTTAGCATCTGGTAGTTGCATTCCTGTAAACAGCTCAAATACATCTCTATGTCTACAAACCTACGAAGGTAATTATATTTATCTCACCCCAAGGGAATTAGTGGGGACTCGAACCCGCGACATGTCAGATACAAGTCCTGTCATGCTCCAATAGGCCAACTCCTTTGGTTTATTATGCCTTATGGTTTCCCTTGTGAATAAAAAATGGAGGAAAACCGCAAAGATCCACACTGCAAATGTAATCTATTGAGGAAGTATCATCAATGTTTTTCCAAGAAGTCAAGTTTCTGCTCAAGCTAGTTTTGAAGTTCCAACCAAGCTTCACTCGAGGCAGCAACATGTCAGATGGGCAATCACATTTTTGCCACAAACATCCCCCAAATTTTTCATCATCACAGTCCTTCAAAACAAAGATTTCAGAGTCCAGAAGCTGTGCTAGAATACTGACACGATCCGACACATCAAGTCAAATTGTAGTTAAATTTGGAATGCCTTTGACAATGTGCTTGTCATTCTCCGGGACCGAGATCTCACAATGACTACAACATTTTATACCATTGGATGGATCAACTTCAAAATCAACTTCCAACAATGTTTTATACCAGTGGCTAGACGAATCCCTTGCAATTACTAAGAATCTCGCAACAACTAGTTGACAGACCCGTCCAGCAAAAAAAAAATTAAAACAGTAGCCTACGGTTTTGGATCCAAATCTATCTCTTTTCCATTGTGTCGAACCTTTCCAAGCATAAGTGAAAGTTTACATGCAACAGAGTTACATAGAGTTATATTTGGCTCCCACATGCTTTTGACAGTTTCAGCTTGTAACAGTTAAACCATGAGTCCCTTGTCGCAGCAATCATAATTGTTGCACTAAACAACATATTTTGTATATTGTAAGACCAAATCAAAACCCTGAAAGTGAATATCTTGTATATAGCTGTCTCGCGGTGGCTTTGTATAATTGCATCCACAGAGGGGTAATAGAAAAATTTCCATAGAAAATATCTCTACCTACCATTTCAGCAGCAACCACTCGATGTTTTATGCTTTCCTAATTGACATTGCTTAATGCTTGACTTGAAATAAGTCGCCGATATTAGCAACTAGAGTGGGTTAGGCTTGACAGCAACCCATTTTCCATCTTTCATCAATTGCAATCCCCTAACATGGTCCTGATAGACTATGGTAAGGAAACAAGTGTCATTGTGTGGTAACAGGCCGTACACCTTTGGAAGATAGAGGATATCTATTCAGTCGAATGAGAGAACTTGTCTGCAAGCAATTCTTGTGGAAATAAATAGATTGCATACCAAGTTTGTGGGCCAGAATTTTCGCCAGGCTTTTGGTAATGAACAATTGTATATGATTGTGTGTGTGTGTACATGTGGATATATCTATTCAGTCAAATGAGAGAACTTGTTGGCAAGCAATTCTCATGGAAATAATTGGATTGCATATCAAGTTTGTGGGCCAGAATTTCTGCCAAGCTTTCGGCAATGAACATTAGTATGTGATTGTGTGTGTGTATGTATACTATTGGAACCAGACGAATGTAGTGTCTGATCCACAAGTAAATTTTAATGATAACAAAGACGTTTGCGATGGAAGAATTTGTATTAATGTATTTAACCAAGCTTGTGTAAGTGTGCAGATGGAATGTCTTAGAAAAATTTTAAGGAGATTTTATAAGACACATATTGGCCACAAGACTATGCATCTCATACTCAAAGAGAAATATCTACGTTGCTACAAGAAAGGAAGATGGCGTTTGGTAACTGTTCAAGAAAGCGCGCGTTTTCAGTCCTCTTCTATCTGGATTAGCGAAGCTATTCATTATGTACGAGGAACAAGTTTGTCCAGTTGGTTCTTAACTCTACCTTGAAGATTTACATTGGAAGAAGCATCTACCTAGTATTCTTAGCATTGACAAAGACAAAGAGTAATTTTGAAGTCTTCAGAGATATGCATAGTGAAAAGAGAAAGTTTAGAAGCACCGTGGTACAGCTGGTGCAGAACAAGTAAACCATTTTTTGAAAAGGAGCCCCTAAGCTACATTCGTAAAGCAACTCTACATTAGCAAAAGGACACACCAATGGGTAAATCATTTCATGCTACTCAAAGGCATTTAATGCAAATTTTAGAAGCGTTCAAGAGTCATTACTATCAAATATGAAGATGTGTTTAAATGGGTCTCAACAGACATCAACAGTCATCCTCATCATTGGTTATACATACAAGAAAAATGAAAATGAAGTAAGAACAAGAGAAAGATTTTATTGTTAAAGCTTTGCAGAATTTATTCCACATTCTTTCATTTATTTAAGAGCTTAACATATCCTCTTTGTGAGAGTTAGATCACTGAAAGAGCTCAATTGTTTATCCTCTCTATGAAATTTATTTCATTCATGAGCTCAACTACATATCCTCTCTTGTTGAGAGTTGTTCAAGTTGTATTGTTGGTGAGAATGCATTTACTCTTCAACACTGACCTATCATTTGCTTGTAATTGTCTATAACTGTAAGAGCGTGCCTGTTGGCCAGAAGGTTCTTGTGTCTGCCAGAATGTGTTAGTCTAACCAAAATTGTTCAGTAGAGGCGGTTTGCCAGGATTCTACATGAACGTGTTAGATAACCAGAATTGTTCAGTAGAGGCATTGTAACTAGGATACTACTCGAAAATATTAGTTTGACTAGAAAGTTCAGTAGAGGCATTGCGAGGAATCTACTTGAGTGTGTCAGTGTGACCAGAAAGCTCGTAGAGACACAGTTGCCAGGATTCAACTTGAATGTGTCAGTTAACCAGAAGGTTCAGTAGTGGTTGTAATCTTCTTGATTAGTAAATTCCTTCAGGAGAAGGGACATGATGTAATTCTCTGTTTGAGGACGAACCTGTATAAACTTATGTGTTTTGTCTAGTGTTTATTTGATTTACTTATATTCTATCAACTAATTAAGAGTTGATTTGCACTTAATGTTTTTATGCACAACTTAGTTATGTCTGATCATTGATCTTTGAAGTAAGGCATACATACAGAAATAGCAATTCAGTATTGCGAACTTCATTAAGCCAATGTTTTAGTAAACCGTGTTTTAGTAAACTCACAAAAGTTTTTAAAACATAACTCAACCCGCTTATTGTGTTTCCTATATTTCAGTTGGTATCAGAGCAAGATCTCTGGTCTAAACACTTAACAGTGTCAGAGAAAATATTCGAGGCTAACCGTATACAAGAAATAGACCTAGTAGAAGGAAACAATGTTGGAAGGCTACCACTACTCAACGACACTGACTACGAGTACTGGAAAGACAAGATGCAAACCTTCATTGAAGGTTCTCAGTACGATCTATGGGAGATCATTGAAACTAGATACATCATTCCCACTACCCCAAAAGCCAAGTGGACACAAGAACATAAGAATAAATATGCTTTAAACTCTAAGGCCAAACGCTTCATGTTATGTGCTATTTGTAACACCCTCACATGTGTGTTACAAACTTTAATTTTATTAATTATCATGATTATTGGCTAAGTATTATGCTTTGTGGAGATTGTTTAATTGGTATGCACTTTTATTGATACTTCATGACTAGTAAAGTTTGGGGGTGTAATGAGTAGTTGGACCATAGTAGAATGACCATATTTTTTTAGCCCATGTTCAACCAAGCCTATAGCCACTAAGTTATGGTAAGACAAGGTGGGAATAGAGAAGTTATGTAGGGACTCTTTTGGTAAACCATCAAATTTTGGACCCATTCCCTCTTATCTACAGACATGACACACACACACATACAAGACACCATACTCTCTCTTTTCATTTTTCTGAAAACACATCACTCCCTCACCAAACACACACACCACATACGTATGAGAGAAAGCAAAGAAGGGAAGGAAAACTTAACCATTTTCTTTGGAGAAAAAAGAAGAGTAAAACTTGGAAGAAGGAAAGGGAGAGCAAAGGAGCTTCATAGCATCACGCACACCATCAACCCTCTTGTATCATATTCTTGGGATAGAAATTTAATATGATTTTTCTCTTGGGGGTTTTGCATTTAGATGTTGGGTAACCATAAATCCCAACCTAGGTTTTCTTAAGATGAAGTTTAGTAAAAATTAGGGATTTGAGTTCTTGACTGAATGGGGTTGGGAGGATTGAGATAAATTGTGCCTAAGAAAGTGAAAATATTATTGCATGTGGGCTTTTCTTTCCTTGAATGATGTGAGTTGTAGCTCTTTTGGTGATTGTCCATTAATTTGAGTCTATTTGATCCATTAGATGAATTGGAAATTTCTGCATAATACTACTTCAGTGCGTGATCTTTTTTGAATTTTTGGCTTCGAATTTTTAGATGGGACCCCTTGCATTGTGCTTGTATATGAGTTGGCTACTTTTAATAAAATTCTTACTATGTGTTCGATTGACCATGTGTTCGTCATTTTTACTAATGACTGCTCTGGAAGATGAATTGGAAATTTTTGCATAAAACTGCTTCAGTGCATGATTTTTCCTGAATTTTTGGCTTGGAATGTTTAGATGAGACCACGATTGTGTTTGTATATGCGTTGACTACTTTCAGTTAAAGTTTCAAAATTTTTTAATGTCGATTGACCATGTTTTCATCATTTTTACTAATAATTGTTCTAGAAGATGAATTGGAAATTTCTGCATAAAGCTGCTTCAATTTCGTGATTTTTTCTGAATTATTGGCTTCAAAGTTTTAGATGGGACTACTTGAGTTGTGTTTGTATATGAGTTGGATACTTTCAGTTAAATTTGCAAAATTTTTCAAGGTCGATTGACTATGTGTTCATCAATTTTACTGAGGATTGTTCTGGAAAATTCTACACTATGCGCTTATACATATTTAAATAGTTATTTGTGAAGTTCAATGAGTAGTAATGAATTTTTTTTAAAGGTGTGCTTCCATAGTATTAAAGTGTATAGTTGCATACGCATGATTGACACTCTTTTACTTTAGAAACATGATTGGATTGTGAATTGGTAAGTGCGTGTATTTAATTACTTAAGGATTCTGTAACACCCCGCCTAATTTACTTATTTGTTTTGTTAAATTGGGCATTTCTATGTTTAATTGATCTATGACTAGTTAGTTATGGGGTGTTAATATAAAGATAATGGGTGTAAAGAGAGTGGCATAATAGGAGTAAATGATAAAAGGAAGGTTATAGCGGTAAATTACCATAGAAAGGTAGGGGTAGTTTAGTCTAAAATGATTAGAACCCATTTTATTCTTTCCCTTTTCTCTCTCATTCGATCAGCTCTCTCTCTTTCACCCCCTCCCTCGATTTTCTGCTGCTGAGAAAGAAGAAAGAAAAGAAGAAAGAAGAAGGAAGGAGAAGAAAAGGGAGAAAGGCTAGGTTTGGGGTTTTGAGTGGAACAAGCGAGATTTAAGTGAGGTTTCTTCAAATCCTTGCTTGGAGAAAGAGTTATAGAGCTGATTTGGAGCATTGGGGAAGAACTTGAGAAGCCCTAAGTTGTGGAGAAGGAGAAAAACATGGAGTAAGGAAGAAGAGCTAAGCTCCATCACTTTTAGCTCAAGTCTTTGAAGTTGGATGAGTTTCTTCTACCTTAGGTGTTAGGCACCCATAAGACCCACATTAGGGTTATTTTTCCTTTTTATTGTTGTGTGAATTCCGTGCTTTCTAGTTTGGGGTTTTAAGGAAGAATATGATATGGGTTTGGTATGTTTAAAAATGATAAATTGTTGATGTGTTTGATGACATTGAATCATGCTTTGCCTGTGATTTTGTTGTTAAATGATATGATTTCTCCAATGCTATCTTATTGATGCTTGATCTTGAGTCTTACTCTTTTTGGAATTGGCTTGAATTGAGAAAGATTGAGGTTGGAGAAGTTAGAACCATGAAAAAAGGCATTTTCTGCAGATGACGTGCATGGCGCGCGCTCCAAGCGCGCCCTGCGCACGTTAAAACAAAACCAGCAGCGAGAAATGCGCGTGGCGCACCTCTCAAGCGTGTGCAATGCGCGGAGAAACAGAACGCAGAGACCAAACACGCACCCAAGCACGCACAACGCGCGGACACACAGCGAGCAGCTGGGGCAAAGCGCGTGATGCGTGCTTCAAGCGCACGCGACGCATGCCCTATCTTGTAAAATTTTGTGATTTTTCTCATTTTTCAAGGCTTTTAAGGATACGGATATTTGGTTTTGGGTATTCTAAACTCTAAAGAATCATTGTTTACCTACTCATCACCAATGTTATTAAGGATTGTTTTTGTAACGCCCCAAATCCCTCAACCTTAGTTTGAAATTATGTGCATAAGCTTAGTATGGTTAATTGTGAATTTCAATTGAATTCAAGTTGATGATTTTAATTGAGAGATGAGGATGTTGTGTCTTTGATGATCCTAAGTGGTTAGATGAGTTGAAATTAGCTTTAAAGTGATGTTAAGGATGGATTATGAGTTAGATTAAGAAGGAATAGGAGGAAGGATTCAAGATTGGGTGTTAGAATCAAGTTTTTCTGATTTTTCTGCAGTGGAAATCGATTCCCACATGCAAGGAATCGATTCACAGATTTTTAATCCTCTGGGACTCGAAGTGTGAATCGATTCACACACTCTGTGAATCGATTCAGGCAAAGACAACCTCCTGGGACTCGAATGGTGAATTGATTCATTCACTTAAATTCGCAGCAGACACTTTTTGCCTGTGTGAATCGATTGACACATAGCATGTAAATCGATTCACTACCTTATAAAAGCAGAAAACGCAGCAAATGAAGGACATAACGCGAATTGAGAGAGAGGGTTAGAGATAGAGCGACCTAGAGAGAAGAAGAAGAAGGACGTGAAGGAGGAAGAAGAAAGAGCTGAGCCTCAACCTTTGAGCTTGAATCTTAGGAGTTGTGGTGAGTTCTTCCTTCTCTTAGATGATGGGCACCCATAAGTCTCACGTTAGGATTTTCTCATCAAAGAAGTCTGAGAACCTTTGGGTTCAAAGTTAAGGTTTTGCTAATCCCTTTGATTTCAAGCTTGTATTTATGATTAATGTTATGATTATGTAGTGGGTTTGACTACAAGAGGTTGGATGGCTGCCCCCAACCCCCCGCAAAAGTATGTTTATATGTTTGCCTCTTTGATAGTTCCATGGAGCTTCAAAGGGAAGAGTTTGGTCTATTAATTGTTAGGCTTAAGTGTTGTTAATGATTTCCTTATAATCTTGAAATGTCTTGGTTGTAGGAATTGTTAAAGAAGCATGATAAGTATATGTTGAGATTTATTTTTCTCAAGTTAAGCTTGATTCATTGGGTTTATTATAGAAATCTGATTGAATAGATAAATGATACTTAGGGTTATAAATCCTAGTTAGTTAAGTTGCATTTTTTAAACATGCACTAAAGAATTAAAGATGCGATAAAAAGTCACTTAAAGTCCATGGCAAGACTCCTCTATTTATAGGAGAAGATCGGTTTGGTTAGCCTCATGTGACGCCACTTGGACGGTTAAGACGTCTAACCACCTTACCGAAAGCGTGTGATTGGGGTCTATGGATCAAAGCATATGACAAAAACCCAATGACAAAAAGCAAAGTAGGACTAAATGTCCTTAATTAAGAATATGCATTGCATAGTCACATATTATCCATTTTCTTGTGAATTGTATAATAGGTGAGTGATGGTGAGGAGTTAAGGGGAGAGCTCACTGAGATTTTTATCTCACCCCATCCTTTTATTTATTTATTTAAGATCCGCAGATTGAAAAGGAAGACTGAAGGGGCTCGAATGCCGAAGGCTACGTGTATTTTGTAGTTTTTGATTATGTAACACTCTAAGTATTTGATGCAAAAGACAATGTATTGGTATTAAATCCTTTGAAGGTTATGTAATTAGGATTAAGAACCTTTTATAATTTAAACTTGATGTATGGTTGAAGTTTAAATTCTCTTGGGATGACTGTATCTAATGTTAACTATCTTACTTTCAAGTATTTTGAATGCATGGTGTTACAATTTTCTTAAGTTATTTACTCCATTGTAAACATGCAAATATGAAAGTATGCAAACATGATATGAAAGTATGTTTAAGCCTTTTAAAAGGACTTAATGCAAGATTCCTCATAAGAGGGGCTTACGATATAGCCATGTACTTGTGGGACGCCACTCATAGGCTATAGACGTATGACTGCTATATCGTAAGTTACTATAACGGTATAGCCATGTACTTATGGGACGCCCTTGTAGGCTATAGCCGTATGACTGCTATACCGTAGATTACGTTGACCGAGGTCTATGGACCTAAGCAAATGACACAACCCAGAATGTAGTGTCCCGGTTAGGTAATGACTTAACCATATGGGATCAGTAAGCCGTGCTTTAAGCATTATGAAAGATAAATGATATGATTTTTGCTAATCTACATTTATGTGTGTTTTAGTATTTGGTATTTGTATCCTCGATGAGGGATGGTGAGGAGTCCGAAAGGAACTCACTGAGATTTTTATCTCACTTTTTCCATTTTTGCTTCAGATAAGCAGGGAACCTCAGAAGACTAAAGGGACTTGGATGTCCAGATGTCTTATTTTATATTTTGGAATTATGTAAATGAGATTGAGTTGTTTAAGACAAAAGACTAGTATTTTGTGTTAGACTTCTTAAATAGTTATGTAACTTTAGAATATGAAGTATTTTCCCTTTAGGAAAATTAGGAACCCTTGTGTTATTTGGACTTGATGTAAGATCTAAGTTTAAATTTCCTTGGAATTCGCTGTATCATATGTTTAATGTCTTATTTTCAATCGAGTTGAATGTATGGGTGTTAAATTATGGTATCAGAGCTGTTCAATTCTTTGGACTGTGATTAGTTAGATTAGTAGATTAAAGTCTTGGTGATTGACTAGCTAGACTCTCTAAGTACCTTGTTATAGGATACTGAGCCTGATCAACTCAATGTTTTATGCATTGTATGCAGAATTGTGGCCTTGGATCACGAGATGGAAGACTGACAAGACGAACAAGACAACCACCACCCGAAGGCGATCCTTGGAATGTCATGGCGGATGCATTACGGGAGCAAACTCAAGCTTTAAATGCTCAAGCCCAAGCGAAAAATGCTTTACTTAACCAAATTCTCCAAGAAGGGCTCAGGCCAGTCAACAATGCAGCCCCACCGGAGAACCCCAACCGTGCATTCTTCGAGTTCTGGAAGAATAGTCCTCCCCCTTTTAAAGGTGGCTTAGATCTGGCTGAAGCTCAGTACTGGCTGCAGGAAATGGAGAAGATATTCAATGTGGTTGCTTGCACAGAAGAACAGAAGGTGAATTTTGCCTCTCACTACTTGAAAGGAGAAGCAGAAATATGGTGGAGAGGAGCTAAGGCTCACATGATGTCTCTTGCGACCCTTCTGGATTGGACCAACTTTCAGAGGATGTTTTTGGAGAAGTACTTTCTAAGGAGTCTAAAAACGTAAAAGGAGCAAGAGTTTGCTCACCTGACATAAGGAAGCATGTCAGTGGGGGAATATGTAGCCAAATTTGAAGAATTGGCCAAATATTCTACCTACCTTCAACATACACAAGACGAAGAATGGAAGGCTCATCAGTTTGAGCAGGGCTTGAAACCGGAATTGAGAAATGCAGTATGTCAATTTGAAGAAGCTGATTATGCAAAACTGGTGGGCAAAGGGCAAATGTAGAATCTCTGAGGAGGCACAGGTGGCCTTGGAAGCGGATCGATGTGATAGGATCCAAAGAAGGAAGGATGATAAGAATGCTCAACACATGAGGCCCAAAGGAAAGCCAAATAAAGGGAAACAAGTACAGACTCATGACACTAGACTACATCATGACTGCACCATATATGGTCGGAGACATTGGGGGGGTGTATGATGGGAAAAGATATTTGCTTCATCTGTCGCCAGCCGGGATATATGGCAAGGGAATGTCCTCAATCCAAGAAAGGGAAGGGATCCAAACCCAGTGATCCTACCCAAGGGAGAGTCTTTACCCTGGATGCCAAGAAAGCTAAGGGCATTGAAAATCTAATGAAAGGTACATGTTTCCTCCAAGATAAACCCTTAATTGTTTTGTATGATTCGGGTGCGACCCATTCCTTCATTTCTTGTAAGTGTGTGCAAAGATTACGGTTGTATCTCACTTCTTTATCAATTCCTTTGCATGTGCACATACCTGCGGAATGTAGCATTTTTACTTTCTTGATGTGCGAGAATTGTCCTCTCATAATTCAAGGAAGATTGTTTTTGGTGAATATGGTGTGTCTACCCTTAGAAGGGATGGGAATAATCCTAGGTATGGATTGGCTTTCAGCCAGTCAAGTCGTTCTAAATTGTTATTGTAAAACAATAGAGTTTCCAAGGGTACAACCATTCCTTGAAGGGTCTAGTTCTAACGTTTTGGTTAGTATTCCTCAGTTAAATCATTGTCTAGTTGAGGGCCATGCAGGATACATCATGTTACTTTCCTCCTCCACCGAGGTTAGCCTAGATCTGATTAATGTCCCTATAGTGAATGAATTCTTGGAGGTATTTCCTGACGAGGTAACTACCTTACCTCCAGAAAGAGAAGTGGAGTTCTCTATAGATTTGGTTCTAGGAGCGGGACCAATTTTTATTGCTCCGTATAGCATGTCACCTTTAGAGCTAAAGGAGCTTAAGGCCTAGTTGGAGGATTTCATTGCAAAGCAATTTATTAGACCTAGCGTGTCACCTTGGGGTGCACCAGTTCTTTTAGTGAAAAAGTGGGACGGTAACATGAGATTATGTGTGGATTACCGGAAAATCAATAGGGTCACTGTTAAGAATAAGTACCCACTGCCCAGGATAGATGACTTGTTGGATCAACTTAAAGGAGCTTCGGTATTCTCTAAAGATTGATTTGAGATCTGGTTACCACCAAATTAGGGTTAAGGCCAAAGATGTCCCAAATACTGCTTTTAGGACTAGGTACGACCATTACGAGTATTTGGTTATGCCCTTTGGCTTAACCAATGCTTCGGCCGTATTTATGGACTACATGAATAGGATTTGTAGACCTTTTCTCGATAAGTTTGTAGTGGTATTCATAGATGATATCCTATTTATTCCAGGGATCCTCAAGAACATGAGGAACACTTTAGAATTGTACTAGGTACTCTTAGAGAAAAGATATTGTTTGCAAAGCCCTAAAAATGCGAGTTTTGGCTTAGTGAAGTTAAGTTCCTAGGACACGTTATTTCTCAAGCTGGAGTGGTGGTTGATCCCAGTAAAGTGAAAGCAGTTCTTAACTGGGAACGACCAACCACTATCACCGAAGTTAGGAGTTTCCTAGGACTAGTCGGTTACTATCGTAGGTTCAGTCAGGGGTTTTCCCAATTGGTACTTCCCCTAACAAGGTTAACCCGCAAGGGGGAATCATTTGTGTGGAATAAGGGCTGTGAAAACAGTTTCTTAGAGCTTAAGATCTGGTTGACTTTCACACCAGTTCTTGTTATCCCTGACCCAGATTTGGGTTTTGAAGTCTATAGTGATGCCTCTAAGAAAGGATTAGGTTGTGTTTCATGCAGAATCAACAGGTTGTGGCCTATGCGTCTAGGCAGTTAAGGCCTCATGAAGAGAATTATCCTACTCATGATTTAGAATTTTCAGCAATAGTTTTCACACTAAAGATTTGGAGGAACTATTTATATGGTGCCCTGTTTGAAGTGTTTAATGATTATAAGAGTTTGAAATATCTCTTTGAACAAAGGGAACTTAACATGAGACAAAGGAGGTGGGTTGAATTCCTAAAAGATTATGATTTTGAATTGAAATACCATCCTGGCAAGGCGAATGTAGTCGACGATGCTTTAAGTAGGAAGTCCCTTCATGTTTCATCTATGATGATTAAAGAAATAGAGCTATTGGAGTCTTTTAGGGACCTAAACTTAAGAATGTTCTCCTCGGGGAACAATCTCTTGTTGAGTCACTTAGAAATTTCTTGTGACTTTAGGGGACAAATTAGACTAGCTCAGGGTCTAGATGAAGAGTTACTATCTAGGAGAAACAACCCCAATTTCTCCGAAGCTGATGATGGCACTATTTTGTTCCATCAAAGAATTTGTATTCCTAGGGATGAATTCATTAAGAAGCAGACCTTAGAGGAGGCTCACAAGAGTGGATTCTCAGTACATCCTGGTTCCACCAAGATGTATCATGAGCTTAGGCAGAGGTACTGGTGGCCAGGCATGAGAAATGATGTGGCAGAGTTTGTAGCTCAATGTTTGGTTTGTCAGAAAACCAAAATAGAACACCAAAAGCCCTCTGGTCCTTTTCAACCCTTAGAAATTCATGAATGGAAGTGGGAAGGTATAACAATGGACTTTGTGGAGGTTTACCTCGCACTCAGTCAGGTTATGACTCTATTTAGGTCATAATGGATAGACTGACAAAATCCGCCCACTTCCTTCCCATCAAGTCTTCTTACAAGACCGTTAGGTTAGCTAAGATCTATATTAGGGATATTGTTATACTCCACAGAGTACCCACTAGCATTGTTTTTGATAGGGATCCCATGTTTACCTCCCGGTTTTGGAGAGCATTGCACCAAGCTTTACGGACTAGATTGGACCTTAGTACGACTTATCATCCTCAGATAGATGGTCAGTCAGAGAGGACCATTCAAACCATGGAAGATATGCTTAGAGCCTATGTTCTAGAGGATAGTGGTAGTTGGGATGAGTATTTGTCACTCATAGAATTTGCCTATAACAACAGCTACCATTCTAGTATAGGCATGACACTGTATGAAGCTCTTTACGGTCGCAAGTTTAGGACTCCCTTGTGTTGGTTTGAAGTAGGAGAACGGAGGTTGTTAGGTCCTGACCTCGTTCAAGAAACTACTGATAAGATTCGCTTGATCAGGGATAAGTTAAGGACTGCCCAAAGTAGGCAGAAAAGTTATGCAGACCGTAGGCGTAAACCTCTTGAGTTTGTGGAAGGTGAACATGTATTCCTGAAGGTCACTCTTACCATATGTGTTGGAAGAGCCTTTATGGCCAAAAAGTTAACTCCTCGGTACATTGGTCCTTTCCAAATTCTTAGTCGAGTCGTTTCTGTGGCTTATCAAATTGCCCTGCCCCCGTCATTGTCAAATTTGCACAATGTTTTTCATGTGTCTCAGCTTAAGAAGTATATTCCTGATCCTTTCCAGCCCTTGGATCATGAAGCTGTACAACTTAGGTCGGATTTGACATATCAGCCCACCCCGGTCCAAGTAGTGGACCGTGTTTTCAAGACACTTAGGAAAACGACCATTCCCTTGGTTAAGGTTATTTGGGAAGGATTCGATCTCAAAGAAGCCACTTGGGAACTGGAAGAGGAAATGTGAGGCCAATACCCTCACCTGTTTCAATAGGTATGTATTTTGTCTAATTTTTTAGGACACAATTTTTTAAAAGGTGGATAGTAATGTAACACCCCGCTTAATTTACTTATTTCGTTTTGTTAAATTGGGCATTTCTATGTTTAATTGATCTATGACTAGTTAGTTATGAGGTGTTAATATAAAGATATGGCGTGTGAAGAGAGTGACATAATAGGAGTAAAGGATAAAAAGAAGGTTATAGCGGTAAATTACCATAGAAAGGTAGGGGTAGTTCTGTCTAAAATGATTAGAACCCATTTTATTCTTTCCCTTTTCTCTCTCATTAGATCAGCTCTCTCTCTCTCTTTCACCCCTCCCTCGATTTTCTACTGCTGAGAAAGAAGAAAGAAAAGAAGAAAGAAGAAGGAAGGAGAAGAGAAGGGATAAAGGCTAGGGTTTGGGGTTTTGAGTGGAACAAGAGAGATTTAAGTGAGGTTTCTTCAAATCCTTGCCTTGAGGAAGAGTTATAGAGTTGATTTGGAGCATTGGGGAAGAACTTGAGAAGCCTTAAGTTGTGGAGAAGGAGAAAAACGTGGAGAAAGGAAGAAGAGCTAAGCTCCATCACTTTTAGCTCAAGTCTTCGAAGTTGGGTGAATTTCTTCTACCTTAGGTATTGGGCACCCATAAGACCCATATTAGGGTTATTTTTCCTTTTCATTGTTGTGTGAATTCCATGCTTCTTAGTTTGGGGTTTTAGGGAAGAATATGATATAGGTTTGGTATGTTTGAAAATGATAAATTGTTGATGTGTCTAATGACATTGAATCATGCTTTGCTTGTGATTTTGTTGTTAAATGATATGATTTCTCCAATGTTATCTTGTTGATGCTTGATCTTGAGTCTTACTCTTTTTGGAATTGGCTTGAATTGAGAAAGATTGAGGTTGGAGAAGTTGGAACCATGAAAAAAGGCATTTTTTGCAGAATTCTGCAGAGGACGCGCGTGCCCCAAGCGCGCCCTACGCGTGTTAAAATAGAACCAGCAGCGAGAAATGCGCGTGGCGCACCTCTCAGGCGTGTGCAACGCGCGGAGAAACAGAACGCAGGACTCGCGACACGCGGACACACAAAGAGCAGCTAGGGCAAAATGCGTGTGACGTGCACCCTGTCTTGTAAAATTTTGTGATTTTTCTCATTTTTCAAGGCTTTTAAGGATATGGATATTTGGTTTTGGGTATTCTAAACTCTAAAGAATCATTGTTTACCTACTCATCACCAATGTTATTAAGGATTGTTTTCTTAAGTTATTTACTCCATTGTAAACATGCAAATATGAAAGTATGCAAACATGATATGAAAGTATGTTTAAGCCTTTTAAAAGGACTTAATGCAAGATTCCTCATAAGAGGGGCTTACGGTATAGCCATGTACTGGTGGGACGCCACTCGTAGGTTATAGACGTATGACTGTTATATCGTAAGTTACTATGACGGTATAGCCATGTACTTGTGGGACGCCCTTGTAGGTTATAGACGTATGATTGCTATACCATAGATTACATTGACCGGGGTCTATGGACCTAAGCATATGACACAACCCAGAACGTAGTGTCCCGGTTACGTAACGACTTGACCATATAGGATCAGTAAGCCGTGCTTTAAGCATTATGAAAGATAAATGATATGATTGTTGCTAATCTGCATTTATGTGTGTTTTAGTATTTGGTATTTGTATGCCTCGATGAGGGATGGTGAGGAGTCCGGAAGGAACTCACTGAGATTTTTATCTCACCCCTTTCCATTTTTGTTTCAGAAAGCAGGGAACCTTAGAAGACTGAAGGGACTTGGATGCCAGATCTCTTATTTTATATTTTGGAATTATGTAACTGAGTTTGAGTTGTTTAAGACAAAAGACTAGTATTTTGTGTTAGACTTCTTAAATGGTTATGTAACTTTAGAATATGAAGTATTTTCCTTTTGGAAAAATTAGGAACCCTTGTGTTATTTGGACTTGATGTAAGATCTAAGTTTAAATTTCCTTGGAATTCTCTGTATCATGTGTTTAGTGTCTTACTTTCAATTGAGTTGAATGTATGGGTGTTAAAGTTTCAATGCTAGTCACTTACAAGATGAAGTTTATTGAGTTTAAAAGGTAGCCTAATAGGAACTACTCAATAAACGAGGAATGTTAGGAATGCATCGCAGTAAAACATCAAGCTTAGTTATTACAATTGAGTAGTAGTTGAAATTCAATTACTCTCTAGTGTATTAAGGAAGAGTGCATACTTATGTAAAATGTTGATTTTTTAATGTCCTTCTTTTAGAAGGCATAGGTACGTGCTATGCGAATTAGTGATGCTGCTCGCGGTCATAGACGTCTGATCAACCGTACATAGATTAGGTTGGTCCACGGAGTTCATGCCTGGCAACCTAATAGATTCAAAATTAGAAGTTGATGGAATAAGAAGTTCACACCTGGAGTTCATGTTTGTATTTCCTTTCAAGATGTGATTTGCTTTCTTGTTTATTACATTCATTATTGAGGTATGTAATGGGATGGACCCGACAGGAACTCGCTAAGATTTATTTCTCACCCCTTTCCCTTTTGTTTCAGATAAGATGGTTTTAGATTACTCACAAACTTAGGATTCAGAGCTTGTTATACATAAGTTTCTTAGTTTCATTGCTGGATTGTTTTGCTTGGTGTGTACTAATTTGTCCTTCTAGACAATGCTATGTATTTTATATTAATACCATGAGACTTGATGTTATGTTGAACTCTTACGTAATCCCTTAGGATTTTGAAACTTTAGTTAAGTTGTATCATACTTACTATGGCTTTGTTGTCGGGCTCGACCCCTTTTATGACATAATCTATCTAATTGATTATCATATGTATGTATGATTACCATGTTATATTCTAGATAATAATATGGGTCATTACACTATTACTAGATCTGAATATGATAAATGTAATAGTCCGAAAACAACGAAAGAATTGTGGGATACATTGGTAACCATCCATGAGGGAACATATCAGGTATGAGAAGCTAAAGCAAATTTTCTCCTTCACCAATTTGAAATGTTTTCAATGCAGGATGGTGAGATCATGGAGCAAATGTTTAGAAGATTCCAAACTTTGATCAGTGGTCCTAGATCATTAGGTAAGTACCACTCCAAGGGAGATCAGCTCAGAAAGATTCTAAGGTGTCTATGCAAGCCTTATAGACCCAAGGTCATAGCTGTCTAGGAGGCGAGGGGTGTGAATGTCTTGGATGAGCTGCTGGGATCTTTAAAAGTTTATGAAGTGGAGCTTCAAAAAGAGAATCCCAACAGAAAAGAAAAGGTGTTGCATTGAAGTTTGAAAGTGCTGAAAAATCCTCATCTAAAGTCCTTCAAGCAGAGAAAGTATCAAATAAAGAAGGATCATCCGACAATGAAGATCCAGATAGTTAACTCTCCCCCATTTTTGAAAGATTCACAACATGTGGGGAAGAATAGGAAGATCCATAAAACAACTCACTAAGAGGAAAAATGATACCAAAGAAGATGTTGAAGAAGCAAATCACTGTCTGACAACTGATGTCACTTTAGAGGAAAAAAGTGAGATCTGCTTAGCAACCAGACAGAAACACCTTTCATGGCATTTGGATAGTGGATGCTCACGACACATGGCAGGAGAAAAGTCTATATTTCAAGATCTAAGACCTAAAGATGGTGGCTGGGTCACGTTTACAGGAAACCATAAAGCTAAAATTACTGGCATTGGTTGTATTGGTAAGCATCAATTATCCTCTATTGCTAATGTTTTATTTGTTAAAGGACTAAGGTACAATCTGCTTAGAATATGTCAATTATGTGATAGTTGTAATTCTGTCTCCTTTGATGAAGATCTATATAGAGTTAAAAATAATGAAGGATCCATAGTTTTTACAGCAAAGAGGCAAAACAATATCCATAAAGTTGATTTTGATGAACTTGCAAATCAAAATGTAAAGTGTGTACTCTCTGTTACAGACGACCAATGGACTTGGCACAAGCGATTTGAGTATGCCAGCTTGGGATTGATCTCAAAGTTGAATAAGCTTAGTCTTGTAAGAGGCTTACCCAATCTCAGGTACAAAACAAATGTTCTCAGTAAAGCGCCTCAAGAAAGGAAACAAATTAAAAATTCTTTTTCTTCAAAAAATGTTGTTTCCACTTTAAGACCATTGTAGCTTTTACAAATTGATCTTTTTGGTACCACAAGGACAACCTCTTTAGCCAGAAAGAAATACGAGTTAGTCATTGTTGATGACTACACTACATGGACATGGGTTAAATTTCTTAGCCACAAGGATGAAACCTTTAAAGTATTATCTACATTCTGTAAACGTGCTCAAAATGAAAAAGGTGTATGTATTAATGCCATACGAAGTGACCACAGAGGAGAATTTGGGAATGAGAGCTTTCAACAATTTTTTGATGAAAATGGAATTTGTCACAATTTCTCGCTCTTAGAACACCACAACAAAATGGTGTCGTGGAGAGAAAGAATCGGTCTCTCCAAGAAATGGCTAGAACCATGCCCAATGACTCTAAAGTGGCTAAACACTTCTTGGCTGAAGTAATTAATAATGCCTGCTATAGTAAAAAAAAATGTACATTAGAGCAGTACCTAAAAAGACTCACTATAAACTGTGGAAATGACACAAACCCAATATTTCATACTTTCACACATTTGGATGTCAATGTTTTGTTCTCAACACTAAAGATCAACTTGCAAAGTTTGATTCGAAGGTTGATGAAGGAATTTTCGTTGGATATTTAGAAACATCTAAGGCCATTAGATTTTACCACTCTTGATCATTAATTGTGGAAGAATCAATCCATGTAAAATTTAATGACAAAAAGCCTGATACTACATTATCAGAGCTAGAATATGATTTTACAGGTATAATCATCAATCTGGTTGTCAAAGAAGATCAAACAAAAGATGATGATGATGATGATCAAAGGCAGGAACACGACCAGACTCAAGTAATCAACCCGATAGATGAAGAGGCCAGACGAAACTATTAGTTCCAAAACAATCGTCCAGAAAAGTGAATCATTAGGGAATCAAGAGACAAAGTTAGAGAAAGATCTTCATTTAGGAACCAATCGAATATGGCTTTCCTTTCTGAAGTAGAACCCAAGGATATTGATGAAGCTCTAAAAGACAAAAGTTAGATTCTTGCTATGCAAGAAGAGCTGAAACAGTTTCAAAGGAATGATGTATGGCGCCTTGTAACCATACCAGATGGAAAGTCAGTTATTGGAACCAAATGGGTGTTTAGATTGGAGACAGAACCGAAGCCCCAGGCACCCAGAATGTTGGCGCTAAACCATTAACCGTGGGAGCTAGGTGCCCAACTTGTATGTAACTATTGAAAGTGACGATATTATACATAACGTGATTATTCCACCAAAAAGTTTTCTATTAGTTCAAAATGATCAATATGTAAAATCAGAACAAGTGATTGCTGAGATCCGCGCAAGCGCCATGCGTCCTGCAGTGTGTTCCCGTTCGTCATTTTTTCGCCATGTGGACTCGTTAGGGTCCCGACCTAATAGGTACTCGATAGTTTACCTATAATTAGAGTTTCTAATGTTAATTACGGGTATGAACTAGTGGTTGGGTTTAGGACTAATTAAGTTAAATAGATTCCTAAGTGATCTAAGTTAAAGAATATAAGTTAACTTGCTAATGAATAACTAGGGAACATTCTAGTTGGATTAAAGGTATCTAGTTATGAATTAGTAAGGGATAAGTCGATGTAATTAGAATGGTTAAAGGATGCTAGCTGTTAGTAATTAGTGTTATTGCAAGTTGTTAAGCAGGCTTGTCTGCATTTGGGAAAACCTTGTCGCAATATGGACAAGAACTCATCACAATATGGGCGAGAAGTACCTTGCTATCATTAATGGTCGCATATTACAATCGTTAGAGAGGCCTAGCTCTAAGAAGACCGTTTATGGGTACTTGTTGATGAATTGATGAATGTTTGTGTAAGATCCAGCTCTAAGGAGCCCGTTTATAGGCACTCTTGGATGAATATTTGTGTGAGACCCAGCTCTAAGGAGCCCGTTTATGGGTACTCTTCGATGAATGTTTGTGTGAGACTCAACTCTACAAGGCCAGCTTATGGGACTCAGCTTTGAAAGGCTCGTTTATGGACCCAGCCGATGAATGGCCCATTTATTGGGATCCAGCTTTGAAGAGCCCGCTGATGAGACCCAGCCTCTATTGAACCCGTTCATGAGTACTCCACTGTTTATGATGAGAGATCAATAAGGATCTTGTCTACTGGTGTCATATGAGGTACGTGTGATGGAGTAGATGGTAGCTCGAGTCTTGCATTAGATGTTGACGGGTTAGTAGCATATCATGCTATGCATTTGTTGAGTTGTTAAATGATGTGTTAGGATTATATGATGAGATGATATATGTGCATCATGTTGTTGCTTTCCCTTGCCATGTGATTTCCTTATGAATGTGATTCCTCACCCTTTTCTGTTTTCCATTGTGGCTACATATACATCACGGTGTATGGGTAGACGGTGAGTCTGCAGGTGATGCTAAGATCGACGTTGACACCGAGGAGTAGTCTTCAGGTTGTTGCTTAGCTTAGGACGTTGTTATGATTGACTGATCGTTTAAGACTTTCCATTTTCAAAGTATTTGTAAAAAAAGGAATATTACTCTAACCACGTGACATCGGGTTTGGATGTTTTTACTCATATTTTCTTAATTAATATTCAGTTGAATTGTAAACCGTTTGAGAACTATTTTATGTAGAAAACCGTACAAGGCCAGTGTATGCGTAAGTCTTTCTTAATAAAATATTTATAGTATTTGAAATGTTTAATTTAGCGACTTTTGATGTGATGTTCTTTACTTACAAAATGATTTTAAAAACTCATATTTTCCACAACGAACTACGTTTTTCTACATTACTCTTTAACAACACTTTCGAGATAAAAGGCTGTCACACCAGTATCAAAAGCAATTTCAATAACCTTCATGCCAGCACATAATTCAACATGAAAGGAGGAAGCAATACCAATAAAATCTGAAAAATAAGCCAATATGGCAGCTCTGAAAATAGGAGGATACCGGTCGACTTGAATAATGAAAGGCGCTTTAGGGGCATGCCCTTCTATTGCGAAAGCCTTAAGTACTTGAAATTCGTCAAATGAGGACAACATGAAACCATTGGAGTGAGTACCCGAAAGCTTAATAGCCGTTGAAATGAGAGAGATTTCATGACTGGCTAAAACAAATTTATTATGAAACTTCTATTGATTTCTACAATGCCAAATACACCAAATAACATCAGTAATACTAGCAATGATGATATCCCGAAGCTGAATACTCTAAGTCCTGTTACATAAGCTCAATTACACAGGAATAGAAGATAAGTCAATAGAGCAATTAAGCTTAACCAAAATCCAAGACCAAAGAAGAGCAGCGAATTTGCAAGTGAGGAAAATATGCAAAGAAGACTCATTCCATTTACCACAAATATTGCATATCGAGACAGTCATGCACCCCTCAAGCTAAGATTCTCATCAGTTGGTAATTTAAGATGTAACGATCTCCGTAAAATAAAAGATTTTGAAGGAGGGATAACGTTATTCCAAATAAATTCGCCCCAATTAATAGCTGGAGCTGCAGGCTTGGATAAAATTTGATTATTCTCCTTCTATGGTCCTTGAACTCTTCTTCTATATATGTGCGTAAAGATGTATACACGCGCGCACAAACATACATATATATATATATATATATATATATATATATAGAGAGAGAGAGAGAGAGAGCACATCAAATTCCCTTTATCATTTGTTTTTAAGTAACAACTAGCAAGATACCCGTGCATATGCACGGATTATTCTTTTTTCACACATTTTTTAAATGTATTATATTATAAAATTAAAGTTATACATTGTGACAAACATAATTAATAAGGAAATGTTTAAAATTGTTATGTGATGAAAGACAATGAAATTATACTGATCATATATAATGTTTTTCCGTCGGGATTTAAAAATAAAATAATTATTTATAAATAATAAAGTCATTTATAAAATTTTGATACGTGATCAAAGACGATAAAATTATACCGACAACATGTAATGTTTTTTCATTGAGAGTTAAACGCAAAATAATCATTTATCATTTATAAATAGTAAAGACATTTATAAATATAAAATATAAAAAAAATTAAAACTAAAGAAATAAAAAAACATTAAAGAAAAAATAAAAAAAATACGAAATATAAATATAAGAAAAGAGGAATACTATGGGCAACCTCCCTAATGCACCATCTTAGATACTCTCTCGTTGGGCCACATTATCTTTTTTTTTTTTTAAATCCATTAACCTGATAACCCACTCAGCCGGTTTATAAACTTTTAACACTTTTTTACTGTACACCTTTATGTTTTTGGTACAACACACTTTAATTTTTTCATTATTGGAATTTCAACCGCACACCTCTGTAATCGGAATCTCCTCCCACGCCCAAAGCATCACGAATTCCTTGCCAGGGATGCGACAAACCCAGAAGGCAGATTAAACGAGAGGCTTTTATACTATCAATCATTCCAATTATTTTTTATTCATTCAACACCTCAATTGAATCTAACCCCCCAAAACCAAATCCATCATCTTGTAGTACCAGAGAAATAATTGTGTCCCTTTGAGTGTGTCCACTGCTATTTCAACCCAATTAATGTTCATGTCGGTTCTATCCTGTTCCATCATCAAATTAAAAGAAAATAAATATAATTAGGCTGCAACGACTCATTTGTTTACTGCCCAAGTTGGTTTTTCGCAAAAGGGAGCGGCTTTGATTGGTTTTGTTGCATGTATCGTCGACTTTAGATTATGGTTACCCAGAATAATCCCAAATAAAAGTCATATTTTTTTTTGCAGAGAATTGTAAGAGAAGGTTCTTTCTTTCTTCCACCCCTTTTGTTTTTTACATATACTTCCTGGGTTTCTTCTTGTCTTTGATGATTGCTATCATTTTTGGGTTTTTCACCGCGGGTCAAGTTTAAAAAGTTGTGATTTTTTTGGGATCTTGGTTTGTGAAGGAAATCTGGAAACATTATTTTTGTATCATATCTTGATCTGATTATTATTTGATTTGTTAGCCAATCGATAGGATAAGATTAGATAATAATTGTGAGATTTGAATCTGATTTGTTACAGATTTGTTAAGATACTAGGGTTAGCCCAATGTTGTATATATATGTACTCTTTGCAGCATTGAGCAGTAACTTGAATAATATACAAAACTATTCAAATATTTTCATGGTATCAAAGAGCTCAGGTTGAGTAATCGAAATTCCTTGCTGAACTCATCATGGCTGGACCAAATGAAGACAATAAGTCAGATAACTCAGTTGAGGATGAAAAGGAAAAGCAGAAAGCGAACGCCAACAAAGGCAAATCCGCACGAGATGAAGATCGTGTTGACATCATGTCCCCCTACTACGTTCATGCCGCAGATCATCCAGGACAAGTCTTCGTTAGTGAGCCACTTCACGATGGGAATTATGGAGAGTGGGTGGCAGACATGAGCAATGTGTTGTATGCCAAGAACAAAATAGGGTTTGTTGACGGAACAATCCCCATGCCGGGAGTGGATTCTCCTAATCTGGCTCATTAGATGCGATGCAATGTCATGGTGAAAGGCTGGCTGAAGAGTGGCATGGACAAAGAAATAAGGAGCAGCGTGAGGTATGCAAGCACAGCCCATGAGATATGGGTGGAACTTGAAGAACGTTTTGCCAAAGGAAGTGCACCAAGGGTGTATGAGCTGCGACTGACCATAACATTGTTGAGACAGGAGAAACTCTCAGTACCTTCATATTACACCAAGCTAAAGGGACTATGGGATGAGATACAATCTATAGCACCATGGCCAAAGTGTAGTTGTGGAGGATGCACTTGTGATGTGCAAAAACGGCTTGCAAAAACGCAGGAAAAAGAACAATTGTATGACTTTCTTATGGGATTGTGTTGGTGTAAGCCCTGGTGGGCCAATCTAGTTTTAGTAGACTATCATTTGTGTCATGACTTAGATTATATATTTGATATATATATATATATATAAGGCATTTCATTTATTGTGTTATTTATTTTATAGCATAATAAAGTCCTTAGAATAGACTGTTCGTTTAATGGAACATCAAGTGTGACTTAATCGTGAGACCCCATTGAACATATAGAACGCTATTCTTAAAGTATCCGTAGTCGAGTATTATTGTTAATTAGGGCGACAATAATGCATAGAGACTATTGTGTGAGTAGACTGATGACCACATCTCACGGGCCATAGATATGAGATATCAAGTCGGCACACAGGTATATATATTAGGAGTAATTTTATACTGGACTGACCCACTATGAGGACGCTTCATAATAGTTATGTAAGTGTCATAGGCGCTCCTCATGTCGACCATAGTGAAGTAGTCCTTTGACTTGAAGTCACTGCGATTCCTACATGTGGAGTTGTAGGCTTTAATGCTATCAAACGTCATCCGTAACAGGATGATCATAAAGGTAGTAATTGGGCCTTCAATGAATCATGTTGAGGGGTGCGAGTGATGTAGTGAGACGTGAAACATGCGTGGCCACGCGGAAATGGGCCAATATGTGATATTGGGCCTGTTTGTGATTACACGTCCATTCTGGTATCGAGGAACATATGATTGGACTTAACGAGGATGACACATTTATGTCTCGTGTTCAATTAAGACATATGGACGAAGGGACATCGACTTCACAGTAACCTTGGTCGCGGTATGGTTAAAATCGGATCACCGGTTTTTCCCATTAATTGGGTAGCAATGATGCATTGCTAGATGCCGCTCATTGTTTATAATATTTAATATTATTTTAATATTTAATATTATTACCAACTTAATGGGAACCTATAGGGTCACACGATAGAATGGTCTAATCGGAATCAAATTATTTAATTAAATAGTGATTTAATTAAATAAGAAGGAAATGGGCTCATATTGTATGAGGCCCATTAGGGCAATAGAATGAAAGGAAGGGAGCATATAAGCTTAATGCCCTAAAACCCTAGTGGTTAAGTCTTAGTCTTTTCTGTGCCTCCTTCCTGTAGCCGTCAACTAGCAAGACACATTCCGAGGCTACCGTTCGTGTGGACTGAGTAGAGACACTGCAAGATCGTGGTGTTGATGATCAATCTCCTCTAAGCTTCAAGAGGTAAACACTACAAACTATAATGCTATTTGTGATTCATGAGCAATGCGTGATCCGTGGTTATGGGGATATTTCCGCTTGAGAGATTTTAGAAAGAAATTTTTGAAAAGACAGTCTCTTAAATCCCCAATAGATTCACTACTAGAAAAATCAGTTTTAGCGAGGGAAGAAATCCTTCACTAAATGACTGAAAATCCGTCACAAAACAGTTAGCGACGAAATTTTGTGACGGAGCAAAAATCGTAGCTGAATTTTGCGTCGCAAAAAAATTAGCGAGGGAAAATAAATCCGTCGCAAAATGGGACGGAATTTGTCCCTCACAAATTTATATTATCCGTCACTAAAAAGCTGGGACAAATCAGAACAAAAAATGTATTTCCGTCGCTAATAGTGAGGGATTTTAGGTTCCGTCTCTATTTGTGAGGGATTCTATCCGTCGCTATTTGTGACGGATGTTATTTTTCGTCGCTATTTGTGAGGGATTTTATGTCCCGTCGCAATTTGTGAAGGAATAATTCCGTCGCTATTTGTGAGGGAATCTATTTTCCGTCGCTATTTGTGACGGATTATTGTGAGGGATATGTTCCCTAGCTATTAGTGAGGGATTGTTAAAAAAAAACCTTGTCTCATAATTTGTGACGGATAAATTCCTTCTCTAAGATGAATTACCATTTTATTTTTTATTTTTTTTTAACAAAATTACCATTTTATTCCTTCCCTAGCTATTTATGAAGTATGGTAGCTATATGAAGTATGAACTCTTTTATTCTCTCTACTAAAGAAGAGAAGCAAGTTAAACCAGAATATGGTTCTTCCTCAGATTCTCCATTAGGTTAGTACGTTACAGCAAACGCATCAAATTAATATTCAACAAGCAAAGGAGAATTATGTATGTTCGGCACATTTATTTGAATTGTCATTTCGATATCAAATTATCATGAATTCATAATGAAAATATAAAAAAGTGTCAAAATAGATCAAAGTCAAAGGCCTTGATTAGGTTCCTAATTAATATAACAAATTCAACAATTAATTAAGCTACCAATAGTTGGTCTTATAGGGAAGCTTCCACTTAAACATAGTAGCCCGTGAATGTAAATCCTCTGCCCATAATCTGACCCCCACAAAACCATGCAAAACACTCAAGTCCAAACAAAGCACCAATGCCAACATTCGCTAAGTTCAAGTCCTGCCTGTTCTTCATTAGGCCCTTAGCATACTCCAATTCCATCCAGAATGAATTGTAACGATGAGGAATACTGCAAAAAAAAAAAAATAGGTAACAAGTTCAATACCTGATAAAACTGAGTGCGTGCTGCAGCAGTGCAATTTGAACATTTTGGAATTTAGAAAAACAAACTTCATCACAATTTTATATTATGAAGAGTGTGGTCAGATTGTTCACAACTTGTGTTCTCATAGCTTTTATATATATCCTGGCATGAATCCAGTTTAATAAGAATGTATAATCTTTATTTCATGGTAAAAGTTATGGATCTCAAAAAGGTTTTTTGCCTATTCTCATATCAGTTTACATCTGAAAAGTCAAATCCAATTCTTATATGGCTAGCTGCAATGCGAGCGAGCATTTCAATCAGTTGTGCCCACTGTACCACATATTTGCTTTTCTTGTTACCCTTGATTGCTAGAGCAACAACTGAAGATTTATTATTTACATCTGCCTCCTGAATCCTATCCATCTCTCTTCCCTATAAACTAAACAGTAGAAATGAAACAATTAATTGAAATCTGCCAGAATGCTCTTTGGTAGGCACTATCAAAAGCACTAACAAATGTATTAACAGAATTTTTCACTCATTACAAATGAAGTCTCATGTAATGCTCGCTGCACAGAGTTATTAGTTTTGTCAAAAAAAGAATAGTGAATTATTGGCGGGCACAAAAATAAGGATGCCCTAAATGTGTAACAACAAATTTCACATTAAAATACTTGCGGACTAACAAAGCACAAATGCAATGAACATATGAAGAAATTATGAAAAAGAAAAAATCCCAATTGATTGAGCAAATAAACAAGTGAAATCAATGACAAGGGTTTCAGCTTCAAATTCAAACAATCAATTCCTAAATTTCATGAGGACATACTTTTCATTGAAAGCAAAGTGAATAAAAACACCAAATCCCCAAACACACACATAGAGAGGGGAGATTCAAACCTAAATACACAAAATTCACACACAACAAACACACACACAGAGTCACACACAAATAAACAAATAAATAACCACCTTAATGTAATTTTAACTAATCAAGAAAAGCAAAGAATATTGAAATTATTCACAAAGTGTGTGGAAGCTTAGTTGAAAAAGAAGAGATTGAATCGCTTTGACAACAAAAGTAAGCTTACCATTGCAGACACACATTGCCAAAAATCAGAAATCAAATATCAAAATCGAAGGATATGAGGATTACCATTGCAGACACACATTCATGCATTCATGGAAATAAAGAAAATGTCCAAAGCAATAAAGCAAAACTTCAAATACTAACCTTGAACAGGCAATCGCTAAGTTGCAGCAGAGACTACAAGGCATGGGAGACGCGACGGTAAGGAGACGCGGTGCAAGACAAGGAGACAAGCTTTGCAGAAGCGTGACTTAGGTTGCAGCGCCAAGGCAAGGGACACTACCGTTAAGTTGCAGAGACGGCGCAAGGCGGAGAACGAGGAGACTGCCGCTAAGTTTAGTCACTGAGGCTTCAAATGAGTCATGCGAATCGTTGTGAATTGCAAGACAGAGAACGAGGGAAAGGAGTTAGGGTTTTGAATCATGCATCGCGAGAACGAAGGAGCCGCGGAGGAGAGGAAGAGAAGCACAAGGGAGCCGATGGAGCTCACGAAGTGAGGGCTGCGAGCGAGGCTGGATCTGGCCGTGAGGTGGAGGCGAGGGGAGAGGGTAGCCGCGATCGAGCAAAGGGAAGTAGGGTTCCCTTCTTATTCAGTTCCTTTTATTTGTTAGGTTCATTCATATATAATAAAATATTAGTGAAGGATTATTAACTCCGTCACTAAATTAGAGAAGGATTGTTAAATTCGTCACTAATTGCGACGGATTTAGTGACGAAAATTTAAGAGAAGAAATTGTTTCGCCTTAAATAGTCAATTTGTGACGGATTTAGTGACGAAAAAATTAGCGACAGATTTTTTCCGTCACTAAATCCGTCACAAACGTGATGCAAATAAAATTTTCCTAAAACCTTGTTTTTCGTCACTAAATCCGTCGCTATTAGCGACGGATAATGATCCCTCACTAAAATCCCTCTCTAAAATTGATTTTTCTAGTAGTGATTGGACGATGCTTTTGGGATAGTGAAGACACAGATTCTCAGTATGGTGCCAAAACTCAATCTCGGTCATGCTTATCATCTTGTGGCAGAAAATGAGCAACAGAGAATGATCTCTGCGATGAATAAGCCCACGGCTGAGACAACAACCTTCCAAGCTCGGGGTACACGATCTTGGGAGGCAAAGCACAGAGGTACGAGAAGAGAGAAGCCTAGATGTGAGTATTGCAACAAGATTGGGCATACAAAGGATGATTGTTATGAGATCATTGGTTATCCACCAGAATGGAAGAAGTATGGACGTGACAAGAGAGGGGGACCGTGGAATGAAAAGAAAGGAGGACCCAAAGCAGCTCAAGTGAGCATTGAAGAGAGCCCAATCCCAGGGGTGTCAAAGCAGCAATATGAGCAGATCCTGCATCAATTGAAACAAGGTGCAGAATCATCGATGGGAGCCAACCAAGCTAGTCCGAGTGCAAATATGGCAGGTAATCTTGTAATCAATAAAAATTGGGTGATTGATTCAGGGGCAACGGAACACATCACGATGGATGAGACTTCCTTAAAAGAAAGGCGTGCTTGCAATCAATAACCCATGAGAATACCTGATGGAACAAGTGTGCCGGTGAAAAGCTGTGGGAAGGCCGAACTCCTCAATGGAATAGAGTTGAATGATGTATTACATATTCCAAAATTTGAATGTAATCTCTTATCTGTTAGCAGGTTAACAAGAGATTATAATTGCTCACTAACTTTTGTTCCTGATATGTGTGTGATACAAGACTTGTATTCGAAGACCCTGATTGGAGTGGGTAGGCAACAAGGAGGGTTATACCTTCTTGAGCCGATGCAGGATGAGAGACGGGCAATGAAGGTGAGCAAGGTGGTGGATCAAGGCATATGGCATGCACGCTTGGGTCACGCCTCAGAGTCAAAGTTAGTGAATTTGAAGCTTTCTTTTAGTTTAGATAGAGAACAAAGTAAAACGCCTTGTAATTATTGTATGCGAGCCAAGCAAACAAGGCTTCCCTTTCCTTCTAGTTCAATAAAGACAAATTCTTGTTTTGAGTTAATGCACTGCGATATATGGTGTCCATATTCAAATAAATCAACATGTGGAGCACATTATTTTTTGTCTATAGTAGATGATTTTAGTAGAGGTGTGTGGGTGTATCTCATGAAGCACAAGTCAGAGGTTGAGCGTTACTTGCAAATGTTTGTATGCATGGTCGAAACCCAATTTGGAACAAAAGTGAAGCGAGTGAGATCAGATAACGGGATGGAATTCACCTCTGGACCTATAAGGAAATTCTATGAAGAAAGGGGAGTGATGATGGAGATGAGTTGTCCATATACACCACAACAAAATGGAGTAGTGGAACAAAAACATAGACATATCCTAGAGACGGCAAGGGCACTAAGGTTTCATTCTGGATTGCAAATTCGGTTCTGGGGAGAATGCGTGCTTGCAGCAGTTCACAACATCAACAGGTTGCCGTCAAAGGTAATAAGCAATAAGACACCGTATGATATTTTATTTGGAAAGAAACCAGAATATGATCATTTAAGGGTGTTTGGTTGTTTAGTATATGTGTTGAAAAACAAGAGAGAAGGGAAGTTGACGAAAGGGGGAGAGCTTGTGTGTTCATTGGGTACCCAGCTGGACAAAAGGGTTACAAAGTATATGATACAACTAGTGGGGAAATGCTTGTTTCTAGAGATGTTGTCTTCGTGGAACATGAGTTCCCATTCAAAAGGGAAGAGGTCGAAGGGAGCAATAAGGGAAAGCCGTAGGATGTGAGTTGGGAAGAGGAGTCAGTGAGTGTTGTGCAGCGTGAACAACAATGCATAACAAATGAAGAATGGGTAAGTGATGAAACAGTAGAGGTTCAAGGAGAAAGTGGTGAGGAAGGTGATACAAGGAATTCAAGGCTTGAAGGGGAGAGGCGTAGTGAAAGAAACCGACAGCTCTCCAGTTGCCTAAATGATTATGAAGTGAGCTTGCCACCTTCCATTGCCCATCCTACATCCAACCCACCCAAAGGTAATTCGGTAATACATCCTTTATCTAATCATATCAGTTACAATAAGTTTTCGCATTCACATTCTGCTTACTTAGCGGCCATCTCCTCCCAAGATGAGCCAAAGAGTTTTTACCAGGTAGCAAAGCATGAGCATTAGAAAGAAGCCATGAAGAATGAAATTGAGGCACTGGAGAGCAATGGAACATGGACATTAGAAGCTCTACCACCAGGGAAGAATATTATAGACTCCAAGTGGGTGTACAAGGTGAAGTACAAAACCAAATGGAGAGATCGAACGCTACAAGGCGAAACTTGTGGCAAGGGGATTCATGCAAGTTGAGGGGGAGGATTACCACGAGACATTTGCTCTGGTAGCCAAGCTAGTCACGATAAGGTGCTTGCTGGCCATAGCTACGAAGAAAGAATGGATTGTTCATCAACTTGACGTGAATAATGCCTTCTTACATGGGGATTTAGATGAAGAAATCTATATGAAGATACCGCAAGGCTTTGCAAAGAGGGGGAAATGAGAGTTTGCAAATTGAGGAAGTCCTTCTATGGCTTGCGTCAAGCTTCAAGAAATTGGTATCAAAAGTTCACATGTGCATTGAATAAGATAGGCTTCAAGCAGTCAGTTGCAGACCATTCTTTGTTCATCTATAGGACGAAGAGCACGTTCTTGGCAGCTTTGATCTATGTGGATGACGTGATCCTAGCCGGCAACAACAAGGAAGCAACGCAAAATGTGAAGAGATACTTGGATGCAGAGTTCAGTATCAAAGACTTGGGACCATTGAAGTACTTTCCTGGGATTGAAGTAGCAAGGTCAGCGCAAGGTTTTGTTCTGAATCAAAGAAAATATGTGCTGGATATTCTCAAAGAGACAGGGATGGAAAATTGTTGCCCAAGTCCATTCCCTATGGAGCAGAATTGTAACTTGCGTGTGAATGATGGAGAACCAGATACGGATACAACAAGATATAGAAGACTGCTAGGAAGGCTTCTGTATCTAACAATAACCAGGTCAGACATCACTTATGCAGTGAACACCTTGTGCCAGTATATGAATGCACCTAAACGCATACACATGGATGCTGTAGAAAGGATAGTGAGGTACTTAAAGACAACTCCTGGACAAGGAATACTTCTTTCGAGTCATGGAGAATTGAAGCTAAATGCATATTGTGATGCGGATTGGCGAGGATGTCCTCTTACAAGAAGATCTTGTACCGGGTACTTAATGACTTTGGGAGGTTCGCCGGTATCATGGAGGACGAAAAGACAAACAATGGTAGCAAGGTCATTAGCAGAAGCCGAGTATAGAGCCATGGCAGCCACAGTTAGTGAGGTAATATGGTTGAGATGGCTACTGGAGGAGTTGGGAGCTGCACAAGGAGAGGCTACAACAATGTTCTGTGATAACCAAGCTGCCATACACATATCCGTGAATCCAGTTTTCCATGAGAGAACGAAGCATGTTGAAATGGACTGCTATTTTGTTAGAGAAAGAGTTCAATCAGGAGAAATTCAGCCAATGAAGATTTGGACAAAAGAGCAAGCAGCAGACATATTCACAAAGCCTTTAGGGAAGGAGAGATTCAGATTTTTACTGAGCAAGTTAGGCATTGTAGATCTCCATGCGCCAACTTGAGGGGGAGTGAAGGAAATCTGGAAACATTATTTTTGTATCATATCTTGATCTGATTATTATTTGATTTGTTAGCCAACGATAGGATAAGATTAGATAATAATGTGAGATTTGAATCTGATTTGTTACAGATTTGTTAAGATACTAGGGTTAGCCCAAGGTTGTATATATATGTACTCTTTGCAGCATTGAGCAGTAACTTGAATAATATACAAAACTATTCAAATATTTTCAGTTTGCTTCACTGAGCTGTTAGTGGGAAACGCCGGAGACGATGGGGACGAACATCTCGCCAAAGGTGACGATAAAACAGAAAACCCAAAAGAATCAGAAGCATGATTCTAAACTAATGGAGCCGGTTACCGGTTAGAGTGTTTTAAAAAAGGGTGATGTGGCCCAATGAAAAAGAGAGTGTTCAAAAGAGTGTGTCAGAGAGGTTGTGCGTAGCAATAGAAGAATTAAAAAGTAAATAAATTTCCTGTAGGGAATCAAAAGTAAAATAATCATTAATATATAATAAAATATTTATAAAATTTAGTAAGTGCACCAAGACGATGAGAGAATATTAACAACATGTAATGCTTCCCTGTCGGGACGTAAAACAAAATAATTACTTATACCGATATGTAATGTTTCTTCATCGAGAATCAAACATAAAATAATCATTTATAAATAATAAGACATTTATAAATTTTGATACTTGATCAAAGACGATGAAATTATGCTGACAACATGTAATTTTTCTTCGTTAGGACTTAAAAACAAAATAATCATTTATCATTTATAAATAATAAACACATTTATAAAGATAAAATTAAAAATTAAAAAACTAAAGAAATAAAAAACATTAAGAAAAACGAAAAGAAAGTAAGAACTATAAATATAAGAAAAATGAAAAATTGAAAAGTAAAAAGAATTCTCGTAGGGAGTCAAAAGTAAAATAATCATTTATAAATACTAAAACATTTATAAATTTTGATTTTGATATGTCCTCAAAGACGATGAAATTATACCGATAACATGTAATGTTTCCCCGCCAGGACGCAAAAGAAAATTAATCATTTATACCAACATATAATGTTTCCCCGCCGAGAATCAAAAGTAAAATAATCATTTATAAATAATAAAGACATTTATAAATTTTGATTCGTGATCAAAAAGAATGAAATTATATTGACAACATGTAATGTTTCCCCATTGATACTTAAAAGAAAAATAATCATTTATAAATAATAAAGACATTTATAAAGATAAAAATTAAAAAACTAAAGAAATAAAAAAATTAAGAAAAAATGAAAAGAAAATAAGAAATATAAAAATTTAAGATGCAAAAAAAATCCCTGTAGGGACTCAAAAGTAAAATAATTATTTATTATAAAACTTAATTTTGATATGTGCTCAAAGACGATAAAATTATATCGACACCATGTAATGTTTCCTATCGAGAATCAAAAATAAAATAATCATTTATAAATAATAATGACATTTATAAATTTTGGTACGTAATCAAAGACGATGAAATTATTTTGATAACATGTAATGTTTTCTCGTTGAGACTTAAATGTAAAATAGTCATTTATCATTTATAAATAATAAAGACATTTACAAAGATAAAATATAAAAAATAAAAATTTATGTGCTCAAAGACGATGAAATTATACTGATAACATATAATGTTTCCCCATCGGGACGCAAAAGAAAAACAATAATTTATACCAACATATAATGTTTCCTTGTCGAAAAGCATAAGTAAAATAATCATTTATAAATTTTGATATGTGATCAAAGACGATGAACTTATATCGATAAATGTAACGTTTTCTCGCTGGGACTTAAAAGAAAAATAATCATTTATTATTTATAAATAATAAATATATTTATAAAGATAAAATATAAAAAAATTAAAAAATTATAAACTAAAGAAATAAAAACATATAGAAAAATGAAAATAAAATAAGAAAGATAAATATAAGAAAAATAAAAAAATTTCCCTTATGGACTCATAAGTAAAATAATCACTTATAAATAACAAAATATTTATAAAATTTGATTTTGATATGTGCCCAAAGTCGTTGAACCTATACCAATAACATGTAATATTTTCTCGTCAGGACGCATAAGAAAAATAAGCATTTATACCCATATGTAATGTTTTTTCCATCGAGAATCAAAAGTAAAATAATTGTTTATAAATAACTAAGATATTTTAAATTTTGATATGTGATCAAAGACGATGAAAATATATCGACAAAAATGGAAATATCTAATGTTTCCCCATTGGGACTTAGATGTAAAGTAATAATTTATTATTTATAAATAATAAAGACATTTATAAGGATAAAATTTTAAAAATAAAAAAATTTAAAGTAAAACACGTTAAGAAATAATAAAAAGAAAAATAAATTTAAATATTAAAAAATAGGAAAATTAAAAAATAAAAATCAGAAAATAAAAATGATAAAAAAAGAATTAAACAATTAAAAATTAAAAATTAAGAAATTCGGAAAAATATATAAATAAATAGAAAATAAAAATATTTTAAAATATTAATTAAAAAATAAAGAAAATAAAAAATGGAAAAAAAGTAAAAAGCAAAAAATAATTAAAAAAATAGTAAAATTTTAAGACAATAAAATAATATTAAAGTAATGTTATATTTTGGGAGGAAAAGCTTTTCCCCTTGGCTGACATGTGTCTAGCCATGGGGTTTGTTTTCATAGATTAAATAGAAATAGATAGATAGATAGATAGATAGATATATAGAATAGATGGTAAAATTTGATGATTCTTAACTTCTCTTCATAGTCCTTGAACTCTTCATATCATGTCATGAAATTCACATTTTCATGATCTTTTATAATTATTTGATAAAACATTTCTCTTACTTTCTACTCCAACAATGAAAAGTACAAAATGTTAGTACTAAAGACAATACTTTACAAAACTCAATAATCTATGGTATGTCGACATTGAGAATATTAATACATATTTATTGTTCAATTTTCCAGATCCTTACTCGTGCAAACATTAATAAAAAATAAATATATAATTCTTTTTTCGTACTAAAACCAACAAAGTCAAATCCATAGTCTCATTCATCTAATTTGTAGAAAAAATTCATATTAAATTTATAGAATCCAATAATGCATCTTAGGTTAATAATGAGAATCTATTAATAGTGAGTAGTATTTCTTAACTGGAAACAACTCTTGTTAAATATTTTTATTGTTTGGTTTATAGGTTTTTAATTTTAACTATTCGATATATAATTTCGTTTATAACATGCAACTTTGTGTCTTCTCCTAAATTCAACATAGAGACATTTAAGCTTCCAAATACTTAAGTATAATAATTGATCTTATAGGTAAATTTCAAAAATCTCTTGAATAGGTAAAGACGTACATATTTAGAGGTAGAGGTCATGATTGCATTATCTACTTAGGTTAAAATAAAAAACTACAAAGGTCACAAAAATTAGGTAGTGCATTTCTGGACAAAAAAAGTTTCCCAGCTATTTTATTTTCTAAAATACAAAAAAGAGTAGCTTGAGTTGTGTCTAAAAACAAATGCAAAAACAAAGCAAACATATGGTGGGGACACATGTAACTTCCATAACGGTCTAAATCTACTCGAAACACGGTGACATGGTTTCTACCTCTTCCATTCTCTTTTTCCGATCTATCATTCCTCTCATGATTCCAATATACCATATTTTTGTATAATCAACGCCTTCAACATCATCACAGTAAGTTCCTACGCAGACTTTCTATTCATGTATATTTAAAAGACCTGTTTTAAAACCAATTTTTCAATTGTTAGAGATTAAAAAAAAAAAAAATCTTTTTCATCGCGGAAATGAAAATGGGAGGAGTTGTTAGAAATGAACAGCCCTGAAGATGAAAATGTCTCTGTTAATTTAGACTTGGGAATCGGATTGTTTAAAACCATTATGAAAAAATGTTCAAAGAATTATGTTTAAGTCATATTGTCATTTTCATTGTAAGAACTGAAATAGTTTATAAGAATATAGATTGTTCAAACCTAAAACAGGAAATATTTGATCTTGGCAACCATCCGTAAATCCATATATATGTTTTATTTTATTTTTTTTTGGAAGGTTACTTTGTGTTTTTTCCCCTTTATTTTTGTAAGGATTACTTTGCCACATTTTTCTTTGTTCATTAAAGTTGTTTGAATTTCATATTCTAGAGCTTACGCATTGTATCAAAATGGACTACTAAGCTTGCTCACATGACAGATCTAGTAATTCTGGTGGTCTCTATGTTATTTATTCAAAATGTTTGACTCTGGTTACAAGTCACAGTATATTGGAGGCCAGAAGGAGAAGTTTGTAAGGTATAGACTACTAATTAAAGCACAATTATTTTGATGTTCCATTTGTGTAACATGTTTTATATGATTGATTACTTCAAGATCTCATGTTAAACTTTCAGTTTGCTTCCATTTTATTGGTTATATTCTTTCACTTTAAGTTTATGGTGTGCAAAGACTAAGTTGTTAACATAAGGGTCTAAGTCTGATATGCAGTGGATGATGTAGGTTGGATGATCTCGATTCTAATTTGTCAATGCCATCTACCTCCAGTGGGATGAAGAGATTAAGATTTAACATAGAATCTTTGCCTCTGCCTCTTCCTGGTCGCGGAAGAAAAAATACATCGAAATCGTTTAGGTTAGGAGTGAAGAGGGGATCAGATGGACTAAAGACAATTGGAAGATCACTCAAAAGTGGAGTCACATGGGCAGTGTTTCCAGAAGATCTTAAAGTGTCAGAGAAAAAAGTATTTGATCCTCAAGATAAGAACCTTCTGTATTGGAATAAGTTTTTTGAGATTCTATGCATTCTTTCTATAGCTTGTGATCCCTTCTTCTTTTATCTTCCTTACTTCAACCACAAATCATTTTGCCTAGCCATAGATGACAAGCTAGCAGGTTTTACTGTCACATTGAGAACAATATGTGATTGCATTTATCTCCTTCGCATAAGTTTCCAATTTCGCACTGCCTACATTGCACCTTCATCTCGTGTATTTGGAAGAGGTGAACTTGTCATAGATCCTGCAAAGATTGCCAAGAAATATTTAAAACGTTCCTTCATTATTGACTTCATTTCTATACTGCCTTTGCCACAGGTTTGAGATACTATCCATGCTTACCTTTTAACTGCTATGTTGCATTTGTATATATATATATATATTTTTTGCTATACAAAATGTTTCATTCTTTCTTTGATTGAAAAATGAATGAAATAAGTAATAAACTTTAAATAAGTTGAATATTATGTATTTCTCCATGAAAGGTTTGTTTATGGTGGCATGGTTCATAAAAGAAAATACAAGGATTCTTTCATCTGTTATTTTATCACACAATAAGATTGATTGTCTTTTTCTCTTGAATTGATAAAAGGCAGTGATTGTAAATTTACAATTTTATGCTAATTTTGGTTGTCATTCATCGCTCTGAAGTCTAGCCCAAAAGAGTTGTTAAGGGGCCACTAAACTAATCATGTTAATGACAGGTTGATGATTGAAGTAAGATTTGGTAATTTCCATGCCAATGTTGTTCAATTATCTTATTGTTTGCTGCAGATTGTAGTGTGGAGATATCTTTATAGTGCAGGACATATGGAGGTACTGGATACAAAAAGAGAATTGTTGAGATATGTCATCTTTCAGTATTTTCCAAGATTTCTACGCTTTGTACCTTTGGCTTCACAAGTTAAAAAAACCGCTGGTGTTTTTTCTGAAAATGCATTACTCGGTGCCATGTACTATTTGGTCTGGTATATGCTTGCCAGCCATGTAAGTGTATGTTGTAAAATGATTCTTCGGTTCTAGTTCTCCTTTGCTGCATTATCACACATCAATAATAGTAATGATAATAGAGGTTACAATTTACTGATATATTAAGTAATATGTCCATTCTTCTTCCAATACCACATAATTTCACAGATAACAGGTTCTGTTTGGTACTTACTAGCCATAGAACGAAATGACACATGCTGGAAGAATGCCTGTAAAGAAGTTGAAGGATGCAATACACATTTCTTGTATTGTGGGAGTTCAAGTAAGCATATGTCAGGGTATGAAAATTGGAGAAATGTCAGCGAGACTGTTCTTAAAAGTAGATGCTTTGTTGAGGATGATAACTCAGAATTTAATTATGGAATCTTTTCTCAAGCTATACAATCTGATATTGTTGCTTCCATAGAAGTCTTTCCTAAATTTTGTTACTGTTTATGGTGGGGACTTCAGAACTTGAGGTATATTCCTTGCATGATTCTTTTGAACTATAATACTATCTGCATAAATCCTCTCTATAACAGCTGCTAAGTACCCAGTGGTTCTGAAAAAATAAGTTACTGATTTATATATCTAACACATCTCCTTACAAGAAGAAAAGTTTAAATTTCAAGAATGTATAAAAACAGGCCACATTATTATCTTGTGTTAGATCTTAATGTGATTATTGGGGCACCAAGAATTGAACTCTCTAACGTTTGATTTAAAGATTTCTATACCATTTTATGAATTTTTACCCATGTTGTCTCAACATTCACTTAATGCTATATTAACCTATTTCTTTCTTTATACTTACTTTGCTAACTAACATGAAATAAATATATTTTGTTTTTATTGATTCACAAAATATGAACTTTATTTAGTGTTATTGACACTTTGAGATGATGACGTGTTCACACTTTGACCTCATTCCGATTAATGCAGTTGTTGATACCAATGTCTGCACCCAACACGTTTGCATTTCAATAGACTTGAAATTGCTGTATGTTCCCACCTAAGCACTTTCTGTTTTGCATTTTACAGTACACTTGGTCAAGGGCTTCTAACCAGTACCTACACTGGAGAGGTTATGTTTTCCATAGTCATAGCTATTATGGGGCTTGTCCTGTTTGCTCTTCTGATTGGAAACATGCAGGTAAACAATAAGTTTTCACTATGAATATTGATTTATTGAGGATGATTATTGGTACCTTATTAATACGATAATTTGATACTCAGTCATTTCCACAAGATGACCTGTTAAATAGATTTTCATACCGAAAGACGACATTATGACAATTTATGAGACTTAACAACTGATATTTTGTCAATGATACATAGCGTAAGGTGTCATCTACATCTATTCCAACTCAAATGAATCAACTAATGTGGGACTTGGGAGAGTCATTATATGAAGGGAAAAAAAAAATTCTGAGATTTTGTTTTACATGAATAAGTTTTGAAGACATCTGCATATACTTTTAACACAATGCTTTCGAAAAAGAGATGGTTATATTACTGAATCACATTTGAGTGTTCTCTGCACTTGAAAAAAAAAAAAACTACGATAACAAACATTCAAGTGTTGTAATGACAAAAACAAAATTCATAGTGTTTTTAAAAGTATTTATACAACATTTATTTTTGTTGACCATAATTACCACTTACCACCAACATCTTTCTTTACTTTTCTTTCTTTTGACATGACCTCAGATGCAATTTATGGCTTGATTCACTCAAACCATGCAACATATGAGCTTTGACATATTTAAGGGTTGTGTCAAACTATCCTTATGCTTTACCATAATATTACATTACAAATTCCATGTCATTAAAAGAATAGTAGTTCAAAAAATGTGCACAATAGTTCTAATCTTTGTGCTATATTGCAATTGGACAGACCTACCTTCAATCAATGTCAATTCGTCTTGATGAAATGAGGATCAAAAGGCGTGACTCTGAGCAGTGGATGCATCATCGCTTGCTTCCACCAGAGTTAAGGGAAAGAGTCAGACGTTATGACCAATACAAGTGGCTGAACACCCGAGGAGTAGATGAAGAATGCTTAGTTCAGAGTCTTCCAAAAGATCTCAGGAGAGATATCAAACGTCATCTTTGCTTGAATTTGGTTAGAAGGGTGAGTACTGAGCAAACTGGCTTGTGCCTTTTGAGATGGATCATTGTTACACATATAAGTGTTGCCTCCAATCTATTTCTTCATTTTTATCTCACCAGCCTTCTGTATATGACATGTATTATTCAGGTTCCTCTCTTTGCTAACATGGATGAACGCTTGCTTGATGCCATATGTGAAAGATTGAAACCAAGTTTATATACAGAGGGAACCTACATAGTTAGGGAAGGTGACCCAGTTGATGAGATGTTGTTCATCATACGTGGTCATCTAGAGAGTGTTACTACAGATGGTGGAAGAAGTGGCTTTTTCAATAGAGGACTATTGAAGGAAGGTGACTTCTGTGGAGAAGAGCTACTAACATGGGCACTGGACCCAAAATCTGCCTCTAACTTTCCATCATCAACTAGAACAGTGAGAGCTATGAATGAGGTGGAGGCATTTGCTTTGGAAGCAGGGGAGTTGAAGTTTGTTGCATCACAGTTTAGAAACATTCACAGTAGACAGGTTCAACATACCTTTCGTTTCTACTCACAGCAGTGGAGAACATGGGCTGCAATCTACATTCAAGCTGCATGGAGGCGACATTTAAGGAGAAAATGTAGAAAGGTGGAAGAAGAATTGTGGGAATCAGATTATGAAGGAAATAATGATTCTGCAAGAGCCTTGGTTCCACGCGCTCAAAGTTCATCAATGTTTGGACTTGGTACCACCGTCTATGCTTCTCGCTTTGCTGCTAATGCCCTTCATGGTCATAGGATTCGAGTTTCAAGTTCCAATGACCTGGTGAAAATCCAAAAGCCCCCAGAACCTGACTTCAGTGCTCTTGATGATGAAGATTGATTATGTTCCATTTCACTATTAAAATATAAGGACTAACTGTGTTATCTTCAATAGGACATTATTTGCACATGTAAAATATGTGTACTCATCAGCTGATAATCGTGTTAGCTTATATGGTGTGACACAAATTTTGGTTGGGGTGACCTATAAGGATTGTTGAATTTCAATGGATGTTTGATTTTAGATATAGTTCCTTACATGCAATTTTTTACACATCTAGAGGCTTGCTAGTAACAGTTGTCATGTTGTGTCTGTTTACACCTAAAAATATTCCTTAGAATTAGCCAAAGCCAGCCACAGCCGAATGGATCAAATAGCCGATTAAGGCCACTAATCGCATGATAGTCGATCTTGCAGCTGACAGAGCCGCAGGCAGGAAATCAGAAGTGAAAAATGGGCCTTGGGTTTACTGGGCTTCAAGGAAGATATTTAGGTCCATTGGGTTAGCATGAAGTCACACATTGGATCAGATTCTTGCTCCATGAGCCGAGAGACGTGAAAATAATTTTGATTTAATTTAAATCCAAGGTAAAACGCAGTCAAGATTTTTCTCCACAATTTTAGGAGCTAAGCGAAGGAATCTGAGATAAGATCTACGTCGAGAAGACCGTGGAAAGAGGAGACGTGGCCATGACGTGGTAGTGCGCCTAGATTTTAGGATCATGGTTAGTGGAACGTGGCACGGCTCAGCCGAATAACTGCCAATTAAGAATTTATCATTGTTAGCCAACTGAACGTGGCAAATAAGGGTAGTTCTCAGTTGTTACTATAAATACCCAAGTTGTAAATAATTTTAAAAAATCAATGAATCAATCAAACAACTTATTTTTCGCCAAGCTTTTATTCAATGATTTATGTTTACCTTTATGTCCCAATTTTTATCTTAGTTCATCGACTTAAACCTTTCTCGAGTGAGTTAAGGACCCATAGCTAAGGAACAGAGTTCCTTCCTTGGCGTAATCGCCAAGAAAAGTGGAATCACTGCTTTTGGAATTTAGTCGATCCGCGCTAACCGCATTCCGCATAACAAAATTGGCACGCCTAAAGGGGACCAAAGGTGAACGAATCAACACGCTTAAATCTCCAGGTCGATTACCATTGGCGTATGCACTTATGCGTCGGGCAAAAGTTTGAGCAATATGACCGCAAAAGCAATCCCAAGAAACCGATTGAAGGAAGCCCATCCCGTGGAAGCCATGTTCCACCAAAGAGAGCAAATACAAGTGGAGATAGGTGTCAAACTCAACCCAACGAGCCCAATGAGACCCTTGGTGATGACTACTTCGCTTATACGCCAACAACTCGATTGGGAATCAATGATATCATGTACCAAGTGTCACAACAATTGGCCGATATTGTGAAACCCATGGTACATAACGGCGCTGAAGCCAGGAGATAGAGGCTAAGAGGCTCACCCAAGTGAAAGCTCTATCAATTCTACTATCCCAACGCAGCTGGGTACCCTACCCAGCAGACTCGTCATCCACCGAGTGCAGCCAGGCAGACTAATTCAGGTTCACCAACATGACTCGTGCAGTGCACAACAAGTTCAAATTTACCTACATTCAGCAGACCTACTCAGGTTCACCAATATAGTACAGTACCTTTTAATCCAAGTAATTCCCAAAGATGGTGCTTTTGCCACGCTGAACACCGGAGGTCAACAGTGGCGAATGACATGACTAACCAGGCTAATCTTCATTTTGGACAAAGTGCAGATGGCTGTGAGGCCACCGGATGCAATGGGACCAATTGGTATGCCGCAAGCTATGCCATGGGCTCAGCCTTATGGTTTTGCTGTGCAAACGACTAACCCACAAAGACAATGGGGGCAAACTTGGCTCAGGAATGGGTGGTACAAGACCACCTGGGATATGCAGTCGAGTCATGGAACAATGTTCCGCCAGACGGCTAACCTTCCATTCTATCCATCCTATCCTCAAGGGTCCGCAGCGCCAAATGGGGTCAACTCCTCCAAGCGGCACCAGGTTTGATGGCGAGCGCCATGGGGATAGATCCCACCTCTACCATTTAACACAGCGCCTCGAACTCAATATAGGGCACCTGGTGAAGCGGAACATGGAGCACCCATGGGGGTTTACCCACCTCCATCGCTTAATCAACCAGTCGCCCCAATCCTCCGTAACAAGTATCCCAGGCACATCCCACAACTTGGAGACAAAGAACCACAAACTACGCCTCCCAACTCGGGAGAAGTGAGGCCGTGGGGTTCACAATGCTAGACTCACCATCATTACGCACACCATCAAGAAATACTTTGGTGTGCAAATGGCCTTTGGATCGCCCAATCTATAGGAAACCATACCTTGAGTGGGTAGATAGATTCGTATCTCCGCCCAGAGGGTATAAGACTCAGATTTCGCTACTTTCTCCTGAGAGGATGGCAAATCGACTATGGAGCATGTAGGCGTGCTTATCGCCCAATGTGGTGAAGGGAACCGTAATGAATATCACAAGTTGCAACTGCTCTCCCTTGTCACTTAATCGACGACATTTACATGGTATTCCTCTTTACCACCTAATTCCATACAAACATGGTCGATATGGAGATGTGCTTTCATGACAGATTCTACCGCCCTAACCTCAAGTCATCATGGCCGACCTCATGAACCTCGAGACAACAGTAGATGAATCGCCGCCGATTTTGTGGAAAGCGTTCAGAAAATGGCTGGAAATGCTCACCCAATTCCTCGAGATGTAATATGCAGCCATGGCCATTAGCAAAGATGCATCCTCAACTCAAGGAAAAACTAGTAGGCCAAGGTTGCACCGACCTAAACCAATTGGTCTCAAGGCTATACGACAAGCGCTTTATCCAGAGAAAGAAAAGAGGCGAGCCAAGAGAGGGAGAGGTCCTCGGCTGGTGTCCATCAGAGAAGTCAAGACTCGATGATGATTCACCGATTCCACGATGCACATTATGGCAAATGAAATAGTAAAGGGTAAAGGTTATACCGCCTCGCCTCTAAGAGTCGCCAAAGGAAAGGAGCCAAGTTCAGAGACGGCAAGACAAAATACTCCTTTGATATCTCCAAGGCGCACTGCATCTTTGACTACTTGCTTAAGGATAGCAGATTCTACCGGACGGGCACAAGATCCCACCCGCCAAGAGTTAAAAGATAAGAAATACCGCAAGTGGCACAACTCTTATAATCATGCGACCCTAAATTGCATGGTTTTCGTGAAGGCCATTCGTAAGGGATAAAAGAGGGAGTGTTCAAGCTTGCGGACAAAGGAATCGCTGAAATGACAAAGTGATACCGATCCATTCCTCGCCTCGGGATAAGCATGGTCTCATTCTCAAGATTCGATGACTAAGGACCCAACAAGCACAGTGGTATCTGCAGACAACAAGTCTGGAGGCCAAAGTGGATCACCGATTCAACCCATATTGATCGATCAAACCTCAGCCGCTGTGGTTTCGCTTTGATAGATTAGGAAAACCCCAACCAGAGGTAAGACATAGGCAGGGGGGCAAGCCACCTAAACCAGGTAGGCTCACCCAGGAATTAGTAAAACAGTACATTACACATGGCCAGGCCCTAACAGGGAAGCCTGACAAGGAGAAGAGTAAGGCACCCATTGCTAAAACTGGGGGGCAAGATCGGCTAACCCTCAGAGAAAGTGGTAGGCTATCTTTTCCCAAGATGGATGAGGAACCTGTCCCCAAGGATAAAAGAAGGGTAGCCGAGTTCACTATAGAAGGGGGCATGTATTCCTTGAAGATAACAGTAAGGAATGATGAGAAGTTGAGGACTCAGAGAATGTTAAAACCCCCGGCTAACGTCAAAGAAGGGAACTGGTTCTTGAATAAGTATGCCAAGGACAAAAAGGCAGTACCAGCCGTGCTATCAAGAACCCAAAAGAGAAGGATGCAGAGAATGGGGTCTGTCCAGAAGATGAAACAAACTCTGCAGATGATAGCCGATGTAAAGAACAATGAGAAGAGCGAGATCCCCTTAGAAACCGTGGAATGAAGCATCGATAAGTGCTTTCCCAAAGCCGAGGCCGAGGAAGCCGGGAAAGAGGAAGTGCCCGAAAGTATAGAGCCGACATCGAACAGAACCTGCTCTCAAGGTAGGTCTTATCGCCTCGACGACATAGGCGAAGAGGCAATCACTATAGAAGGTTCAAGATCCCGCAGAGGTATCGGGAGCAGGACGATATCATGGAAGATTCCTTGTTGGATCTCCTGCTCAATGAAGAAGCCGATGGCCTACCGGGCCGAGATAGAGGCTATTAGCTTATTCCCGTAAGAGTTTTGGGCAAACAACTCACAACCAGGAGGTTCGAGGAGACGTGTTTGCCGAGGAGCAGAATGGGCCACGTTAGCCGATACACCTACCGATGAGGTTACCAAGGTAGTGTTTGAGAAACCTACGTAAGAAATGGTGAAACATCCAAGCCCCTTTATATCAAGGCCTATATCAACTGGAAGATCTTTGGAAGAGTGTTCGTGGACTGAGGGGTCAAGATAAATGTCATGCCTGTGACGACCATGAGGAAACTTGGAAAAGTCTTGAGGACCTAGTCCCTACCAACATGAAAATGTCCAATTTCCTGGGAACCTTCCAGAGCACTTCGAGTCTTGATAGCCGGTCACTGTGAGGCCCCAAAACCATCAAAGCAGCTTTCTTTGTGGTTGATGGCAAACCCTCCTATAGCGTAATCCCGGGAAGGGATTGGATTCATACAAGTCAAGGTGTCCCTTCCACACTTCATCGTAAGCTTATGTTTTGGGTCGAGACAATGTTGAGACAATGAAGGCATAAGAATCCTTTTTCTACCAAGTAAAGATGCTAGAAGCCTTATTCTATTCCCCACACCTAGGTCCTATTGCCATCCCAGAGGATTATGAAGAAGGCTCCTGAAAGCATGCAACCTTACTAATGAGGGATTCAAGCTAAGATCTCAAAGACGAGCCACGCCTAATGCGCAGTGACTAATGAATAGGGCACCACAGTACTCAAGACCTTTGGGTCGGCTAGAAATCTTTAAGGCCGAGTCCAAAGTGATGGATGCCATGATGGAAGACTATGGTAATCAAGAGGAAGAGGAGGTCCTATTCTCCAGGAGGAAGGTGCGTAATCGAGCTTGATAAGGCGTGTGCAATGAGCCTATGGAATCGACTCCTCTTCACAAGATGGCTCCTCGCTTAAGGCAGAGGATCCTTTAATCGAGATCAATTTGGGTACGCCGTAACAACCTGCATCGTTAAGGTGAGTGGGTTGCTTGAGGAAGACAAACGGGTAAGATAGTCGAATTAATCCAATGGTACAAAGATTGCTTTGCCTGGAATTACTTCGTAATGCCTGGTTTGGCGAGGAAATTGGTGGAACACAAAGTTGCCTATCAAAGCAGATACAAACCTTTCAAGCAAAGCGCCGCAGTTCAATCCCCACCGATGCCTCAAATTAAAGTCGAAATTGAAAGACTATCAAGGCGTGCTTTATAAGAACAAATGTATGTTGAATGGCTATCTAATATAGTCCCTGTCATCAAGAAGAATGGCAAGATAAGAGTATGTATTGACTACAGAAACTTGAACTTGGCCACTCCAAAGGATAAGTACGCTATGCCTGTGGCTGACATGTTTGTCGATGCGGCAGCCACACATGGTATTCTCACCTTTATGGATGGATACTCAGGGTATAACCAGATCTTTCTAACAAAAGAAGATACTCACAAGACAGCCTTCAGGTGTCCAGGAGCATTGGGGATCTATGAATGGGTGGTCATGCCTTTTAGGCTCAAGAACGCAGGAGCCACTTATCAAAGGGTCATGAACTCCATTTTTCATGACTTGATCGGCAAGACCATGGAAGTGTACATAGATGACGTGGTTGTCAAGTCTGAGGGTTTTGAAAGCCACCTAGTAGATCTAGAGTAGGCCCTAAAGAGGATGCGAGCCTATAGGCTGAAAATGAATCCTGCCAAATGTACTTTTGGAGTGGCAGCTTGCAATTTCCTAGGATTTTTGGTCCACCATCAAGGAGTAGAAGTAGACAAGAACAAGGCGAAAGCTATCCTGGAGGCCAGACCTCCTAGGAACAAGAAGGAACTGCAAAGTTTGATTGGCAAGATCAATTTCCTAAGGAGGTTCATAGCTAATTCGGTTGGGAAAATGAAGGATTTTTCTCCTTTGCTGAAATTAAAGGATACGGAGGATATGGTATGGGGGAAAGAGCAACAACAGGCCTTTGATCAATTTAAGCAAAGTTTGGCTGCATTCTGTGCTAACACCTCCGTCGAAGGCCACTCAAATTGTATATAGTCACAGTAAGAAGAGTCAATCTACCGCCGCGCAGATGCCGATGATGGGACCGAAAGAGTCAGATACTATCTCACCAAGATCTTGAATGATGCCGAAACCAGATATACCCCTATTGAGCAATTATGTTTATCGTTGTTCTATGCTTGTACCAAACTTGAATATTATTTGTTGCCTAAGGAAGTATTGGTTTTGTGCAAAATTGATATTATTAGGTATTTACTTAATAGGCCTGTCTTACAGGGTCGATTAATGAAGTGGGCCATTAAGTTAAATGTTTTATGCTGAAATACGCTCCGCTGAGAGCAATGAAAGGTCAAGCAAGAGTCGATTTCTTGGCTCAACACCCTTGTGTTGAAGTCAATGACCCAAGAATGAACACGCTATGCGTGTATTAACTTGAAACCTCGCGCCGATGTTTGATGGGTCAAGAACGCAAAGAGGTAGGTGCCGCATCACCATTACGACCCTACAGGAAAAGTTGGAAATTCATGTGTCACCGGATCTTGGGAATTCTAATAATCAGCCGTAATCTGGCTCGATTTTGGGGCTTAAGATCCTGGCACCATGAAAGCGAATTATGTTCAAGTCATGGGAGATTCACAATGGTGATAAACAAATTAATCGGGAATATAGATGTAATAACCCTAACTTGAAAGAGTGCTATGAAACGCTTAACAGTGCTATTGCGCTTGTTTGTCGATGCAAAGAGTACATCACATTCCTAGGGAAGAGAATGAAGAGGCTAATGACTGGCTCAACAAGCTTCAGGTACAAAGACATGATAGTCGAAGTAAAGCAGAAGAATACCCAATCTGGGAGTGTGCACCTATAGGAACGATCGACTCACTGAAACAAGAGTTAATCGACTATCTTAAAGATCCTTCAAGCAAGATCGATTTCAAGCTTAAGGTAAGGCACTTAAATACGATTGGTAGACAATGAAGTCAACAGAGAACCATCAACGGGTGTTACTTAAGTGTATTGACAAAGAAGAGTCCATGAAGGTCATGGGAGAAGTACATGAAGGAATCAGGATCTCACAGGTCAGCCCACAATGAAATGGCTAATATACGCATATGGATATTATTGGCCTACCATTACAAATCGATTGTTATCAATATGCCAAGGGATGTGAGGCGTGTCACCGCATGGTCTAATTCAAAGGGTTCCACCAAAACCTCCACCCAAAGGATAAAGCCTTGGCCATTCAGGGACGGGCCATGGATTTAATAGGCAAAATCTATCCACCTTCGCCCAAGAGGCATGCGTTTATCATAGTTGCGATCGACTACTTTACCAAATGGGTAGAGGCCCACCAATGGTGAATGTGACTCAGATGAGGTGATTAGGTTCATACAATGCCAAATCATCTATAGATTTGGGATACCAAACCATCACCACGCATCAAGGTACTATGTTCATCGGGAGAAAGTGGTGGCCTTCACAAGAACAATTTGGGATTAAGTTAATTCACTCATCCCCTTATTATGCTCAAGCCAATGGGCAAGCCGAGGCAACCAACAAAGTTCTTATTGATATAATCAGAAGAACATTGAGGACAAGCCAAGGAAGTGGCATGAAACATCGAATGAGGCATTATGGGCCGTGAGGAATTCCAAGTGCAAAGGTAACCGGTTTTACCTCAGACGGCCGACATATGGTCAAGATGCAGCAGTTACCCTTAGAGATAAATGTGACTTCATTAAGGGTAGCAAAGCAAAACCCGCTAAGTCCTGGATGAATATCAATGTGCCATGTTAATGGAGTTAGATTCGGTTAACAAAGATCGACTCATGGCTTTAGACCAAATTGAGCATAGCAAGCAAAAAATGGCTAAGGCTTATAACAAACATGTGAAGCCAAAAAGGTTTGTTGAAGGAGACCTCGTTTGGAAAACCATACTACCTATTGGGATCAAGGATCCCAAGTTTGGGAAATGGTCACCAAATTGGGAAGGACCATTTGTCGTTAGCAAAGCTTATCATGGTGGTGCTTATCGGCTAGTTAACATGCAAGACGAAGAACTAAATAGAAGCATCAATGGAAAACATCTTAAGAGATACTATTCCACTATGTGGGAAGGCATATTGGAGAATTAAAAGTAGTTGCATTAACATAAAAGTGCAATTGTTTTTGGTGACCACAGGCTGGCCACCTAGCCAAAATTACAAAAGTTTAGCCCAAGATATAAAAGCTAGGGAGCTACAGCCTCAGGATCATCACTTGATTTTTCTTCAATTGGGGTAGGACCTGGATCGGCTGACGATGCAGGAGCATCAGTCGTAGCCGAAGCTGCAGCTACATCTAGGGTGGGATCAGGTGCTAGTACGTCAACTAATGCCTCCACTGGTGGGATAGTAGCACCTTTAGAATCGGCTTGTTGGGTGGCTGGAGGATCGGCTGCCACAACAGCTTCCTGTCTCCTAATCACATCCAGCTGATGCTTAAAGGAGTTCCAGGCTTGAGTGGCCTCACTTAACCCAAATACGCTAGTTTCAAGATCTTTTTCTAGGCACGTCCTCTGAGCGCCTAATACTGCTAAGTCACGGTCTAAAGAGGAAGATTGCTTGAAGAGACCATAACGTTGCTGAGAGTTATAACGGAGTTTCTCAGTTAAGGCAGTCGATTGAGGGGTCAACTCCGCTATTTCCTTCTTAACCCTCTCTAATTCAAATTGACAAAACGGATAACCTTTCATCCGTGTCCTTAAGTTGGGTTAGAGTTTCCTCGGTCCTTCTCCAAGGTCATGAAGGAGGTTTGGAAATGAGTTTTGTCACCGAGGTCCCTCAATCTTTGGAGGTCATGAGACGCCATGTCATGAACTTCCCGAGAACGCCCAGATTGGTGAGATAAATTGCTCACCGAGGGCCAAAGTGTTGTACACCTCTTGGCTAGTCAGGATATCACCGAATTGGCTAGTTTGAACAAAGAAGTTCTTAAAGTAGCAACCTGCTCCTGTTGGTTGGTATTTCCATCAATGCGGCATTGACTCTCTCCAAGTGGTTGGAGATGGGAGAGGAAGCCATTGAGTACGGGTCAACAGAGGTAAAATACTTTGTCAATTCTTCTTCTGAGATAGCCACTGCAGGAGCTGTGGGAGGCGAAGGCACCCGGGGAGCCTCATAGATGGCCTCTTCGGGTTGTGAGTGGGGATCCTGTGATAGATGATGGTTAGCCGATTGAGTAAGCAAACAATATATGTTGAAAGAAATAAGAAATCGACCGTACTATCGGGGAAATTGAGAGCTAGCGCCTTCAAAGAAATTCTTGGACATACTAAAGGGAATTTCCACACGTGGTTTCAAAACAAGGTGGTTAGGTTCAAAGCAACAAAGAATATTAAGAAAAGGGGATAAGGATAAGATATTTACCTTCACCTTCTACTGCTTTCCTTTACTAGCCGAACGTGCTTTTTCTTTGGCTTGGCCTCAACCTGGCGTGTTCTTCTATTACAATGCCAGGGGCCCTTGTTCTTTTCTTGGAGGGAGGATTAACAGGGTCGTCTTCAACTACAATAAATTGCGGAGTAGTGGTGGTGGCTACCATAAGACAAGAAAAGTAAGAGACTACGTTGAATTAAAAAGCAAGAACTGCAAATAGCCGAATGTAAAGGCACTTACTTGGTTGGAATACCGAGGTTCTCATCCTGGTGGAAGTCCGTTTCTGGGTTTGAGCTTGTACCTGAGGCTTGGTTTTAACGGGAGTGTTTTTTGGTTGGGTCGGTGGCCTCATTGCTTCGGCTACATCAGTGAGTACTAATCGGGTTGCATAGCTGTCTAGCCGATCGGGGAACAGTCTGTCCTTCACTGATGGCCACCAATTGGCGAAAGCGGAAGTTTCACCAGATACTAGAGTGAAAGGGATGAAACGGAAAGCCTGAGTTCTTTTGAAGTTGGTAGAGACCAACTCCATTACATCATTGGCACCAAAGGGCAAATGACCCAGCTCCCTACCATAGAGTTGTACTGCAGAGGTATATGTCAGAACAACCCAAACCGCCTCGCCACGCAATTGGGGAGTAGAATTCAGCCAAGACTTGTTATTTCGTGAGGTGGGTTTGAGGCCACAGAGCAAGTCAAGAGAAGTCAAGACCGAGCCCAGCTGAGCTCTAACCGTTTTGTTGTTCGACCGGGAGAGGTTCATTTGTAGAGAAAATCCGTAAAGGTCCAATACCTTTCTCCAAGACAAGACGCCAGCCAAGGGCTATTCGGTCGATCAAGAGTTTGGTGGCTACGGTGAAAGCATAAGAGGCTCACAGGAGCGAGTACCAAGTGGGTACCCAAAACGCTTGCACCCCGAGGAAGAACGCCAGGATTGAAACGTGAGTCGATGAACTCGAAAGTAGAGCACTATCCGTAGTCGCAAGAACCAGAGTGGTCTCTGAACATTCCTAATGTTCGCCTCTTTGCGGCCCGATCCATAATGGTAAACAGCAATGGTAGAGGTATGAAAGGAAAAGGGTTCCCAAGAGAAGTCGCCATCGAGTTGACAAGGGCCACATAAAGTCAGAACTCTTGAACCACGGCAATAGAGTCGAGCAGAAAGTACTTGTCAACCAAGATGTAAGAAATGCGCTGTGTTCAAAGATCCGACACGCATCCTCCTGGACTTGGCATTATTGGCAAGGAAATTGGAATACCCTAAGTGTGTTTTGAGAAGTGGAATCCCAGCCTGAATTTGGAAGGAATAGTGAAAGAGACATCATCGCCGTGATCTAAGCCCCAAAATAGCCGCCACATCCAGAGAGTAAGGAAACCATGCCCCATGGAAAGGTAAAGGTGTTGGTAGCAATACTCCAATAGCCGGTTAAGCCATAAAGCAACTCCAGGTTAAGGGGAATATCTTGAGTCGACAAAGATAATCATGTCGTAGAGACCCCACTGTTTCCATTTATCGATTTGGCGCCTTCAATGATCCACCCAATCAAGGTAGGGTTGAGACGAACGAGGCCATGAACGAAGGTCGATGAGGTTTCGACTGCGTGGTGAACCAATCACAGGAGATTGGTAATGCGAGAGAGAGGGGCCATGTACTCCTTCAGAAAGACCGCTCCTTCACCCATATCTCAAGTGGAAGGAGCCAAAGAAAGAGAGTCTTGAATCTCGAACAGGCGATTGAAGGCCGTAAACCAGGAGCCTCGTGGGGCTAAAGAGCGGTCAAGGTTCACAGAGGAGGAAGAAGACTGTTCGCCATCGTGTGCGTAGGATTGGTTTTGAGAATCAGAAGCAGAAGACATGGTGGGCCTGGTTTATAGGTGAAAGACGAAAAGTTGGAGGATGGTGAAAGCTACAGGATTTAGGGCTGGTAGTAAACGTGAGAGGTAATTCGGCTAGTGAGTATTTAAAGAGATGGAAGAATCACGGATAGTGGGATTTAAAGGCACTTAAATCAGATGGATGAGGCAAACCGTTGCACTGTTTAAAAGTTTGTTGCAAATGGATTACCTTGCATTTATGATGACAAGGAGTGATTTGACTTGAATCATTACGCCGCTTCAGCCTAAATTTAAAGTTACCGGCTAAAGACAGCGTAGGGGGGCATGTGTTTACACCTAAAAATATTCCTTAGAATTAGCCAAAGCCAGCCACAAATTGGATCAAATAGCCGATTGGCCACCGAATCGCATGATAGTCGATCTTGCAATGACAGAGTCAAGCAGTGTGAAATCGAATTGAAAAATGGGCCTTGGGTTTACTGGGCTTCAAGGAAGATATTTGGGTCCATTGGGTTAGCATGAAGTCACACATTGGATCAGATTCTTGCTCCATGAGCCGAGAGACGTGGAAATAATTTTATTTAATTTAAATCCAAGGTAAAACGCAGTCAAGATTTTTCTCCACAATTTTAGGAGCTAAGCGAAGGAATCTGAGATAAGATCTACGTCGAGAAGACCGTGGAAAGAGGAGACGTGGCCATGACGTGGTAGTGCGCCTAGATTTTAGGATCATGGTTAGTGGAACGTGGCACGGCTCAGCCGAATAACTGCCAATTAAGAATTTATCATTGTTAGCCAACTGAACGTGGCAAATAAGGGTAGTTCTCAGTTGTTACTATAAATACCCAAGTTGTAAATAATTTTAAAAAATCAATGAATCAATCAAACAACTTATTTTTCGCTCAAGCTTTTATTCAGTCGCATTTATGTTTACCTTTATGTCCCAATTTTTATCTTAGTTCATCGACTTAAACCTTTCTGGAGTGAGTTAAGGGACCCATAGCTAAGGAACAGAGTTCCTTCCTTGGCGTAATCGCTTGAAGAAAAGGGAATCACTATTTTGGAATTTAGCCGATCTGCGGCTAACTGGCATTCCAGACAACAGTGTCTAAAATTTTCAGAATGCTTACTAATAAGCATCCTATATCATACGCTACTTGTTAACAGTGTACAAAAAATACAAAAGATTCATTAAAGTTGGAATGAGGCATTGCTATTGGAGTTCGAAACTTTTACACGTTATATAATTATCATTAATTATAATCATAATAGGTGTAACTCCCAACTGATATCCTACAATTTAAGACACATCTTAAGGCTTCATATAAAATACATCAATATGATCCATGTGCATTCTTCTTACCTCATATATGAGTTTATGAAAATTGAACAATAGGGAAAGTAATTCTATATTTGAGATGAAACTATGTAAATCAAAACCATATGGATTGTAAATGAATGCAACATTATGTGCAGAATAGAAAAGGAATGCATGTTAATGAAGATGTACAAAAGCATGTTAACCGCATCTGCCTTGAATCATAACCTTGAATAAGTCAATAGATTAATATGAAAGTATTCACAGTTAACAAGGTAATGTTCTTGAATTTACTTCACCAACTATCTTAAAAACATAAAAAGTACACAGTCAACGCCTATTATTTCAGTAAATGATCAATACCTAGAGACTATACAATAAGGAGAGGTACCTTTTAATACTCTCTGATCCGAATGTAGAACACTGGAGTGAACTAAGAATGAAAGCAGTAGGGCAAATCTTTGGTTGGGAAACCTAGAAGGCCTGAATCAGCACTGTAAATTCAATATCTAATCTTTGTCAAACATAAGTATGCCAAGTAGTCACTACAGCAAAAATCAGTTTAGGCAACAACAAAAAACCGTGGCCAGAAATGAAAAAACCGTGGCCTAAACTTTAGGCAACGGTTTGGCCACGGTTTTGTAGGCGTGGAGTATGCGGCCGTTACCTATTCCTTTACGCCACGGTTTTTTGTTTTCGCCCACGCTACAAAGATAACCGTTGCCTATAACACAAGAACAGGCCACGGTTTTTCATGCAGGTTTTCAGCCACGTTTTAGGTCTTGTTTTAGACCACAAGTGACACAAGTGTTGCCTATACTTTAAGCCACTGCTATACTAGCGTTGTCTCGCCTTTTTGGGCAACAAAATTTTAACCGTGGGCCTATACCTTTAGGCCACACATATGCAAACGCTACAACTTCAAGAACTAGGCCACGGTTTTCTAGACCTATTTTAGGTCACGGTTTTCTGGTCTTGTTTTAGACCACGGTGACATAAACGCTGCCTATATTTTAAGCCACTGCTATACTAGCATTGCCTATATTTTAAGCCACGGTTATACTTTTTTAGCCACGACTCATTTTCAATAAAATAATTTCAACGCATAATTAAATAAATACGGTAAATTATAAATGTGAATAAACCATATAGATAATTAATTACTATCATTTAAAACAACTAAACCATTAAATTTTTTATAGCTATTTAATAATAAACAAGAGTTTAACATAACCAAGTCTTAATACAAGTAGCAAAGGTTAAAAACTTTGTCTAAGTATATCAAAATATTATAACACTACTACGTAACCATAAAACACCAGTACATAATTACATCTTGTCATCATAAGTCTAAAAACATCTAAATCTTCCACGAATTAACTTCATTCATCTTCGTGGATGATCTTCATCAGATGATCTTCGTGTATAGACTGCATATATAAAAACAAGTTAATATGAATGGATCACTCAAAAAGTCGATCAGCAGCCTTTCACTAGCAAATAGAGAGGCTCAACATGTATAGATGGAGTGCAAATATATGGAGATAGATACCACTGCAAATGGAGGCTAAAACAGATTCAATGATAGACAGAAAGCTAAGAAGCAACCTCAATGCTCAATATCTAAAAATGCCCAATGCTAAATATCTGCCTCTGCCAAATATTTCAACAAAATTACGTAGCATTTTGCACGTCCTATCACTATATATTGTTCACTTTACATGACACTGATAGTGGGCATAAGTCTGATGTCATGCACCAATTCTTTACATGACACTGATAATGGGCATAAGTCTGATGTCATGCACCAATTCTCTTCAAATGTACATTACTCATCAAGTAAGAAAAAAAGGAATTTTACCCTATGAGTAAATGAGGTTTTGAATATCATATCCATTAGGATGGCTCAGTTCATGAAAAACAATAGAATCTATTTAAGAAATTCAAGGGAGTGAAAATGAGCAAACATATGCTATTATCAAAGACATCAATTCCTCGATCGAGAGAGTATAATAACAATTAAACAACTCATAGCTTCTATAAATACTATCATGTCATTGATTTGCACATATCATAAGAAGCAAATTAATAATGAAAATAAATAAGTTAAGCATCGATTCCTATTTGGATTTGACATACCAAGCTACATCTCAACACTAACAAAAATTCATTAAAAGAAGCAGAGAAAGAAGTGGAATATATAGCATCAAGTAAAAGCTACAATATGCAAATTTCAAAGGAATGTTAAATTGAGTCTAATGGTTGCAGTATACTGCCTTTTTTTATACTAAAGATATACATTTTTTTTTACTCATATACATGGTATGATAATAAACAACATACAAACTGTCATCAATAAAAAACACCTCAAGTTTTCTAATATAAGTAAATGGGTGCTAAAAAGCATGCGTCGAAACTAATGCGTCGAAACCAAAACAAAACAAAACCTACTCCCACCTTCTGTTTCAAAATTGTTGAGCTTTCCATAAATCTATTGCAAAATATATGAAGCCACATGCATACACAGCAGCAAAGAAAATACAACAAAATAGGATATGTAACTGTTAACTTTTAAATGAAACAAACAACAGATACAAACCAATTGATCCAATCCTTTCACATCACTTGATCCTTAATTGACTGTAAAATGAAAATGAAAAATTACATAATGATTCACCATAAACATTAATTCACATGCACCTTATATCCCTTTGCTTGTTTAATAATAAGAAAACACATTTATTCACATTTATTCAGATGCTTCTGTCATTTATGTGGATATTCACTCTATTCTGTTGGAGCTCTTCCAGCATCCTATTTCTCATGGTTCAAAATTCAAATACTTATATCCCTTTGCTTGTTTAATAATAAGAAAACACATTTATGCATGATAAACCATGTCTTTTTTTTTCTTTGAACAAGTCTTAAGTAGGTACAAAAGCATGTTGTGGATATGGAGGGGGTGATTACAACTTCAATCCTAAAGTTTACTACGACAATACTAATGAGATAGATGGCAACAAAGTGACAGCAACAGCATGTGATGACCCCTACAACTATGCGAGTGGGGATGGGATTCATGGGTTAGAAGCTGCAAACAAGCTTATAACCTATGCTATTCTTGATGGATCTTATTCTAATCCTCCTTTCCCATTTCAGGAACATTGTGATCTTCAACCTATAGGTTGATCCACTTCCTTCAGGGTTGTTTCTCAATTAATTAACAAATGAAGGACTTCAAACTAAATCAGGATGTTATATAATTTAATCAAGAAAGGAAATCAAAATTTATTATCACACAGAATTTTCACCAATTGGGGAAGAAAAATCATTCGCTGTTCATACATCTCCAAGCTGATAATTCAATCAATAGTCCTAGCTTATAAAATAAAATGAAGACAAAATTCATGAAAAAACAATAGAATCTATTTAAGAAATTCAAGGGAGTGAAAATGAGCAAACATATGCTATTATCAGCACATCAAAAGACAACGTCTTAAAAAACACTTTATACCTTTTCAGGAACATGGGTCGATTTAGACGAATTAAGTGTTGCAAAGATTTGTCATGTCCATAGCACGCCCCATCATGTTATCCACATCCTCTTCACTTATATCTAGATGTTCCTGCTTCAGTACAGATTTTAGAAGTGACTCGTATGCTTGCATCCTCTTCTTCACGTCGCTCAATTCATCATCATAGTGTTTCTTAATTGTAGCAATTTCTTGATTTTTCTTTAACATGGACGGTGTGGCTGTTCTTCCATAACAACGTACTCTACCAGGCTTTTCTTTACCAAGCAATAATTGAAATGCTTGGTCTACAGCTTCACTAGAATTTTCGATTGAATCTTGAATCTTAGCCTAATAAATAAATAAAAAATATTAAGGATGAAAAACGAAGACTTTAAACATAACTAATGAGAAACAAAAAACTAAACAAAACTTACAATAGCGGTTTGTGTTTCTTCATCCACTTCTTTTCCTTTTCGGCTTTGACGAGTTTCAATAAACATTTCGGCCTGGGTGACTTCCTCTCCACTGTCCTTCTTTGCACGCTTTAATGGTTAAAGATTAAACATAAAATAACAACTATTGATTAGGAGAATTTTTTGTTTCAAATATAACAATAGCATATACACAAATATAGATATCGTACCAATTTTGTTCAATTCTAGCAAAATTTATTGGCCCTGCTCTCGTGCATATACTTTTGCTTAGATCTCATATCGACATTTTTTGGCTAATGTTCTACAATATGGAGGGAAAAAAATTAAAGTTAGATAATATATATATAGATATATATTTATAATTAATAAGGTGTATAATTATCATACTTGGATGGTATCGCTTTCTCCAATATGCCATCAATTTCTTGAAATGAGCTTCAGTACGCCGTGAGGTCGGTGTTTTAACCTTTCCTTGGAGGTGGAGTATTTCAAATAATGCATCCTCTTGATATAACATTTGTAACGTCTCCATGCATCATTTATGCGAGAAAACACAGCTTTTTCTCCTCTATCAGAAATAATATATTTATCCTAAAAAAATGCATTGTCATCAACATCTAATAAACTTATGACGATCAAATAAAAATTTGAAAGTTAATCTCCAATACCTGAACATATTCCCAAATACGTTCCTTGTGATCATTGACCAAGGCGCGAAAGTTCGTATAAATCAAGGGACAAAAACTTGCATTCCTTGCTATAGTGCCAAGGAAATAAATCAAGTCAGATACAATTTTGTCATCGGGTCCAATCGGCTCTCCATCGTCATCTAAGATAACTTCTTAACGATCCTTGGTTTTTCTCGCATGTATTTGCAAGCACTGAGTTGGTCCACGTGTTCTTTTCTTACTTGTCCCTATTTTGACATTAAACTTATATAACTTAAGATAAAATTCCAAAGATGACTCACATAAATATATATTAAACAACAAAAAACAAATACTTGACTATTACCTTCAATGACATTATCACTATTTTTGCCATCTTCCTCTTGTTCCATGACATATTCTTCATCTGCACTATCAGTTTCATTTCCCATCCCTTCTTCTTCTTCTTCTTCATCAAGTTCTTCATTTTCCTTAAGAAACTCTTCAATTAACATTGACCGACACAATGGGATTCTTTTTGTCTTCTTTGTTGTACTTCCTAGACTTTCCCTTAACTCATCATCTTCAGCTGACACCCTTTTAATGGGCTTCTTTTTTGCCCTAAAATTGTCATTTTCAGCCAATGACCTTTTCATGGGTGACTCAACTTCTTCAATCACTATCTTTTTCATGGGTTGTCTCTTTGGATGTTGATTTTGTATAGATCCTTTGCTTTGAGTCATAAGGTGGCCCTTTGGATCTTGGATTTGTCTAGATCCTTGGTTTTTAGTCATGGATGCTTCGCTTGTCAATTTATTTTGACTTGCAGTTTCAAATTTCTTTGGATCTTGGTTTTGACTAAGAACTTTAGGCTGAGCCATACTTGCAATGGCAACCTTCTTTTTTGTCGGATCAAGATCCCTATTTGAATTCAAATTCATTTGGCCACTTGTTGCAAAATTTGATAACTTGCATTGTGCTTGGGATGCAACCTTTAACAAAGGTTGGTTGATTCCTTTATTTTGCATGTCTAACCCTTTAGCCCTGGAATCGACTATTGTAGAAGTTGGTGGCTTGTTTTGCTTGCTACTAGGTTCTTTGACTCAGCCATGTGTGTATTAATTCCTCCAAGATTTCTCATTATCTTCTCACGCTGACTGTAAGCCCTTAGTAATCGATTGCTTGATCTAAATTCGTAGTTCGCTCTTGGAAGTGCTCCTTTCACCCTTATCTTGAGCTTTCATCTTTTGTTTTAAGCTTGCTTCCTTCTTCATTTTCTGAAAAATGAAATCAAAGGGTTAGATCAAGTGTGACCAAGGATCGTGACATAAGATAACATATGCTATATTGAAAACATGCTAGAGTGGCAAAGGATCGAAAAAATTATATTATATTAATAATATACTACACATCCGTCTATGATATATAAATGCAAAAACCAAGGAGTTACAAAGTTTAGAAGGAAAAAATGTCTATTTCATTGTCAAGCAAAAGTTTTTTTACAATCTAACTTAAGAGGAAACTCATACTCCCGAGGCTAGTCCTCATCAGTCCATGAAGTCCAACTAAGTATCATCAAAATCAGTATCATCTTCATGTTCAGATTCCCGCATAGCATGCGCAGTTTATCAGCTTATTGTTGCTTAATGTCTTCCCTAACCCAATTGAGTTCATCGTCATTATTTAGTGCATTTAAATTTCCCATATCATCAAATGGATCACTCTGATATCCTTCTTGAGTTGTAACATCTGATTGGTCACCCATGTTAAATAGATCTCTAGGAACAGTCTTCATAACATAATGCTTATCTGCTTCCAAAGGATCTTGGACATAAAAACATTGATGAACTTGAGAAGCTAGCACAAAAGGATCATTTTGGTAACATTTTTTGTTGAAATGCACACAAGTTAGCCCATGATTGTCTTCCTCAGCCTCAAACCAATCACAGTTAAACAACACAAACTTGAAGTGACTATAATAATCCAACTCAATTATGTCATTAATTGCTCCATAGTATGTGATAAGATCTGTCTTAGGATTTTCATCCTTAGAGCTTGCAAAAATTTCGGTTAATGAAACCAAAGTTACACCAGAATTTTGAGTTTTATGCCTTGCATCTCAAGCTTCATAGTGTGGAATCTATATCCATTGATGAGGTAACCCGAAAACCTCTTTGCAACAATATTTGGACCTCTAGAGAATGCTTTGAGCTGAAACGACACATCATCTTCCAAGGCTCGAGTTTTAAACCATTCACTAAAATCTTGACTTTGGGTTTTGGACTTAATCCACTTTCCTCGTTTGTTGCGACTTTTCACTTCATCCTCATGCTCTCTACAAAGATAAAAATGTTTGTTTGTTAAAATAACTCTAAAATATAACTTATAGATGAGCAACGAAACAAAAAAAGGATTATGATACCTTATGTATTTTTGGACATCATCGCAATTGAACAAGATGTATCGATGGGCTTGAGCTTTCGCTGTTGAGTCTATAGTAAATGGTTTACCATTTTGCTTCCCCCCCAAAGGACGACCAATACTTGAAAAGTAATCAGTTGAATCTACATCGCATAAATCACTGTTATCATAATTTCGACTCTTTCTATTCAGCCGTGTGTCTACACTTTTATGTAAATATCTTGAGCAAAGAGTCAAAGCTTCTTCAGCCAAATACCCCTCAGCAATAGAACCTTCTGGATAAGCTTTATTTCGGACATAACTCTTAAGTTTACACAAGCTCCTTTCTGTGGGATACATCCATCGAAATTGAACGGGACCGCCCAATCTAACTTCATCTACAAGATGAATAGGCAAGTGAACCATTATATCAAAAAAACTTGGAGGAAAAATCATCTCCAATTGACAAAGTATTTCTGTAATCTCGCTTTAAGTAATCCAAATCTTGCATTTGGAAAACTTTCTCGCACAGAGCTAAAAAATGACCCTAGACGAATCAAAGGTTCAAATGCACCGTGATTAGGCAACGTGCTTTTATTGCTACTTGCAATAAGTAGTGTAACATGAAATGTGCATCATGGCTCTTGTAACCGAATATTTTCTTATCTAAGAACTTGCACACATTTTGAAATGTTAGATGCACTCCCATCCTCTAATTTGGCAGCCTTCAAAACACCGCAAAAATAGACTTCTCTTGGGCATTCAATGAGAAACATGCTTTTGCAAACTTTGCACGACCTCCAAGAATCTCCACAGATGAAGTTTCTTTCTAATGCCCATATCTTGCAAATCATAACGAGCATTAACATGGTCTTTTGTCTTCCCGAGATGTCCAAAAGAGTCCCAATAATATTATCACATATGTTTTTTTCGATGTGCATTACGCCAAGATTATGACGTAGTGTATTTTGAGCCCAATACGGAACTCAAAAAATTGACTTCTTCTTCTAGGGACCATCAATTTTCTTCTTTTTCTTCTTCTTTCCAAATTCATTCTTGAAATCTTTTAAGTTTTCTATGATTTCAGACTTTCTAACATAGGTGGTGCACTCTATGTTCTTTCTTTCCATTAAAAGATTTTCTATTGGTTCTCCATGCATGATTTATAGGTAAAAGACACGATGATCCATATAGCACATTTTGTGACTGTGTCTCAAATAAATTGAATTAGTGTCATAATTGCAAGATGCACATGCCAACTTTCCTTTGGTACTCCAACCCGACAACATAGCATACCCAGGGTAGTCACTAATAGTCCATAGTAGAGATGCACGCAATTGAAATGTTTGATTACTTGAGGCATCATATGTGTCCACTCCGAATTCCCATAACTCCTTTAGCTCCTCAATCAATGGTTGAAGGTACACATCGATATCATTTCCTGGCGATTGCGGTCCAGGAATCAATAACGACAACATTGTATATTCAAATTTCATGCACAACCAAGGTGGATAGTTGTATATAACCATCATGACAGCCAAGCATCAAGCGATATGCTCATAGTTCTAAATGGATTGAATCCATCGCTGATAAGCCAAGTCTTACATTCACGAGGCTCGGAAGCAAAATCGGGATGGAGCCTATCAAAGTCCTTCCATGCTTGGCCATCGCCAGGATGCCTCAATTTCCCATTCTTCGAGCCGCCCTTCTTCATGCCACCTCATTTCCTCACTGTTTTCGAACACATAAATAGCCTCAAGCCTAGGAATCAAGGGAAAGTGTCTCAAAATTTTTGCAGAACTTTATGAACATACTTTGGTTCCTCATACTCGTAATCAACTTGAGCAAATTCCTTCCATCGTGAGGCTTTACAACCGCCGCATGAATCATCATTTTCATGATCTTTCCAATATAACATACAATCATTTGGACATGCATGAATCTTTTATAATCAAGACCCAAATCCTCGATCATGGCCTTTGTCTTGTTATAAGATTCAGGAATGTTCAGATTAGGCACGGCTTCCTTCAAAGAACTCCAACAGAGCGATGAATGATGCATTGCTCCACCCATGAAGACACTTCAACAAATAAAGTCGAATTATAAATGACAAAGTGGAGAAATTTTCACATCCAGGGTACAACTCTTGTTTTGCCTCATTAATCAAATTGTAAAACTTCTTAGCATCCTCATTAAGACACTCACTACCTTCCTTCCGCTTCGCCACATGCCTAAATGTGTCGTAAATTAAGTCACCAATGTTATCTTGTGGGTTCTCTTGATCTTCCATGTCATCATCAATTTCCATAGGTACTTTTGGTATTCGCCCCGTGGTTTACCCAAACATCGTAGCCTTCGTAAAAGCAAAGGCTATTAGGTGATTATGAACCACATTTCTTCTTTGCCAATCAATATTTCTGCATTTAGCACAAGGACATGGAATCTTGCCTCCTTGAGGTTTTTCATCAGCGAAGGCAAAGTCTAAAAATGACTCAACACCATCCTCATACTCTCTACTAAGCCTTGGAAGTTTTGTCCACTCTTTGTCCATCCTTATAATTCTAATACAATAAAATACCATATACATTGAAGTTTAGCACAAAAGATATCCTAACATACAATTCTGCTTGAAATTATTATAAAGGCAAAGAAATTTAGCATATACTGTTTGCACTTATCGTTAAAGAACTGAAGACTAAAAATATCACAGATGCTTCACAGTAAATCGTAACATCATATCCAAACATATCCAAAAGGTTGACAGAAACAAATTTCACCCTAGGCTCTTAACTTTTTCACACGAAATTTCCTCCTTAATATTTTCTCATAATGTAATTTGCATTTATCATGCACTCTATCCACACAAATAAAAGCAACTCAGAGGATATTAAATGATAATCCATTCAAGAAAAGAATGTCACTCTTACATGTAATCTTTTGATTTCTAATTTGTGCATACATGAGTTAATTGTTCTTTACGAGAAAATATAGGTCCTTGACCTTGTATAGCACAATAGAAGTTTATCAATAAAAAAGGAAATGCTTCTTATTCTCGGTTAATTAGTACCTGAAACTATTCTCTAATTTGTTGTCACTATTCCCTGGTCAAATTAATCCCATAATTTGCAATTAAATTAGCCCAGAGAATCTGGACCTAAGAACTAATTTGACTGACAAAATACACATTTAGGGACCTTTGATGTAACTTCCACCATTTAGGGACACTATCTATCAAAAATGACATGAAGTAACAGAAGGGTTGAAGGTTATGATTTCAACAGATACAACATTTTTTTGACTGCTAATTCCATCTTTCAGTGAAGAAAGAAAGAGAGAGCAAGAAATAAAACTCGCCGTAGATTCTAAGACCAGTCCTTCTTTCCAACCTTGCTTCTTCAATAGTCAGCAAAGAACACCATCCCAAATCATATTTACAATAACTGTGAGAAAAAGAATGATATGGAAAACATAGTTAACTAGATGGACTGCATTGTCTACAGCATTTTATTCTTATCCTACTACCTATAATATTCTTATTCATCTTATCCCTAAGATGGCACTTGTACTAATATTATAAATCATTATTATCTTCTTCCGAATAAAAGCACAACACATGTGATACATCATGCACCAAGATAATATTGTGATTTTGTCTGGTATAGTATTGTGATTTTGTCTAAGAAGAATATAAACAGAATTGTGAGCCTCGATCGCAAGCTAAAACAGAATCTTTGGAAAGCAAGCGCTGGTGCCTTATTTCAAATCTTTGGAAAACAGAAACAGAATAACAATGGGGATGGTTGAGGGGCCCTAATTATTTTAATCCGAACAAAATACTACTTCCATCTCCATGGTATAGGTGGCAGTGTCATCAATCCTTCATTGGGAAGGAAAAAAATAGTGATAACATCACAATGCCTTAAATGCAAAACAGAAAGAAAAAAAAAATCCATTCTGCAAGTGTTAGACCAAGACTAGAAGGTTCCATAAGCTCGAACTTCCTCTTTATTCACCACTAAAAGGATGATGACCACTAACCAGAGTGCTCAGTAGGAGAGTTCCAGCTAGTCTGCTCCTTAAAATCTTTCTATGCTGATAATCTTTCTATGTTTGGGCCAAATACTAATAATTAATAAAATCCTTAATGGTGGCCACTGAAGTTACACAGAGGATCCATAATGGAATCAACTGCCTACTCTTTAAACTAACCACTTCAAGATAGTCCAGGTGATGGTTTAATATTATTCTAGTCATGTTGGGTTTCATATCCAAATAGCTTTCCCTAATGAACAATGATACTTAAATATGATATATTGTGGTAATTTGAATCCAAAGAATGGGTCAAAGTATAATTAAAAAAATGTTTACTCAAGAAACACATGAACTAAAATGCAATTCCATACACACAAATTGAGACTCATAATTTCACTAGTTATTTTCAATAGATAGCTAAACCTAATATCTGCAGAATGAAGACATCTAGCAACAAATTGAATATTTTAATCCAAACTCTATGCTGATAGTACATAAGAAAGGAAGATAATTAGCAACAAGGAGGATGACACTGCCACCTATACCATGGAGATGGAAGTAATATTTTGTTGCCACCTAATTATTTTTTTAGTAGGTTTTAATCCGAACAGAAACAAAATAGCATAAACAGAAACGGAAAAGGACCCTAATTATTTTAATACGAACTGACTTTACAGAACGGCTCCAGGGACTATTTATGGAATTGAGGGGCTTTAGGGACGGCGATGTGCAGAATGGTTGTTCGCGAGCTTGCCACAAAGGGTCACCGTTAGTGGCTCCAGTGAGAGGTTGCGCCGTTAAGGTGAGGGGCTTCGGAATGGGTGGACCTAGGCACGGCGGAGAAGCGACGAGCAGAACGGCGGAGACGTGAGCAGAGCGGCGTGTGTGTTGGTGCCGCTCGTTTTGGAAGACAGTAGGCGATTTGGGAGAAAGGGTTACTGTAGCGGCGTGTGTATTGATCATAAAGAGTTGGGCCGCGCGCGGGATTTTTTTTTTTTTTTACCCTTTAGCCCACGTTTTTCAGTGTTGCCCTCTCAAATGGTAAATGAAATGCCAAAATATTTTAGTCCATGGTTTCTAATGTGTGATCTTTATTTTTAGCCCACGGTTTTTATCTGTTACTTGTTGAATTTTTAAAGGCCACGGCTTAATAAGTGTGGCCTCAAGCTGCAACATTTTCATAACCGTGGCCTATACATGCCCACATTTTTTAAAACGTTGTTAGATAAAAAAGAGGCAACGGTTGTAAGTTCAAAATCCAAAAAGACGGATGAAATTTGTACATTCTTACCAACGCCTATAAAACCGTTGTCTATTCAGTTTTAGGCCACAGTTTTTTAGCCGTGGGCAAATTTAGCGTGGGCTAAAGTCAAAAATGCTGTAGTGAGTTAAGAATTGAGGCATGCATGAAAACTCCAAAAAAAAAAAAACCAAAAAGATTACAACACATATTGCAATGTATCTAGTTCAAGGTTAAATAAAAGTGTTGGTGTTGATGTAGAAAATTTTTTCTGCAAAACTCACGTACTGTCATTATTAGATATACATCAAACTAAAGCTGCTAGGCAACACCACTGAGCAGGATAAATTTTGTTTCGTCACATATAGATAGTTAATTGTCAATGCTAACAATAACTCATACACTTTTCTAATAAAGTTTGTTAAACTGACTGAATTGTACAGGAAATATTTTTTCTAATGGCAAAAGGATTATATAATAGGGGTATTCCAACCCACTACAAGAGATCAAAATCGAGAAGCCACCAAAGGCAAAAACAACCAGAAAGTAAAAGGACACAAAGCGGACCACCTAACCCGAAAGGGCTAACAACTACAAATACAGCTAATAAGGTCAACAAACCACTCATAGAATATGCACGAAAATAATAGTGATGCTAAATGCACGACCATATCGTCTAACAACCCATGCTTTAGTGCCTTAAGTTTAGAAGTAAGATTCAACATTCACATAATGTGCTTATTATATTTCCTTTTCCTTTATACTTAATGAAAACCTAGGTGTCCAAGGAGTGCTTATTTTTGCCTTATTGCTTTCAGAAAGCACTTTTAATATTAATAAGGAAATCTCTCCAAAAATTATTCCAATCTCTGCATAAATTTTTGAAGACAAAGATTTACAATTCAATCACCAACCTCTATCGTGGTGAAGTGTTAACTGAAATCTAGATACTCCATTTCAAGGTTAACTTCCAACCACTCTTCTCCATGTATTATGCCCATTTATCCATGCCTATTTCTACAAATTAAACACAAAAAACAAAATTAACTTATGTGTGTTATGCTTCCAGAAGATAACTTCTAGAAAAACAAAATTCATCAATGTCAACTTGTTTTGAAAGTAAATTTTTAGAAGGTGTAAAGAAAACTTCTAGAAGTTGACTTCCAGAACATGATTAGATTTTGCTTCTACAACTAAACATATAGTTGTTAATGAAAATTATGTTCGAAGTAAAACTTCCAGAACACATTGAAGTTGTGTTCTGGAACTTAAATTACGAAAACCTCAAATGTCAGGGAAATACCTGTTTCGCGACCAGAGATGAAGATGTAGCGGGACAACGTTAGCTCCAACGAAACACAATGAAAATCAACTTCTTTAGAGAGGGTGGAAGAATGAGGGTTTTAGATGGGTTGAATGATGGAAGAGGGAGGAAGGTTGAAATGGAATAGAGGGAGGTTTAGATCTAAGGAGAAAATTGTAACATTCCACTAAATTATTAGGCAATAAGGGGTACTCAGGACCCTGGGTTAGGGTCGAAACAATGTCAAAACGAGCCAGAACCCGTAACCAAGATTTTTTCACTTAGACCTGCTCACGATGTGATGAGAAATATATAAGGACCATCGCGATGTGATGGTACCTTGCCACAAGTCCCAACTAGCATCGTGACACATGTAAAGGAAGCATGTTCATTGCGATGTGATGAGGATTTAAGAAGGGATCATCGCAATGTGACAAGTACCTTAACCCAGCTCCGTTTGAAGCACGACATGTGTAAAAGTGATAAGGCCATCGCGATGTGATGAGGCTTTTTACCCAATTATATATAGGTGGTTCACCCCCCATTTTCACACACACATCTTCTTTCCTCTCTCTCCACATGAAAGTTCTCTATCTTAAACAGTCGAGGGTCTCCACATCAGGGATTCTGGCGCTTAAGGTCATGGATGAAGGAGCGAGGTCTCGAAGAACAGTTCTGGGGTCGACGCGGAAGAAGAAGTACGAGAGGCGTCTTCAGATGTAGTTGCTTAGGAGAGCGGTCTAGGTAGTAGGGAGATCTGAACCTTATCCACTATGGAATGTAGGGTTAGAATATGTGCATGAATAGGCTTAGGGTGACCTAAGCCCTTCTAGAGGTTGTTAAGTAGCAACACCTTAGGAGAGGGGTTATGATAAATGATAGCTTAGGACAGTTGTCATAGGTCTACCAACCATAGGCAATGATCAGTTTGAATCCGAGGATGCGTGATAACCCTAGGATAGATGACTTATGATGCACTAAAACCCTAGGATAGACGACTTATCTATTAAATGTGATTGTTGAGATGTGTTTGTTAACATGTTAGATGACGGTCGCCTTTATAGGGGTTGCTAGCATGATTGCTAGATACTAATGGTTGATTATGGTTGAGTTATTGTCTGGGGATGAATCTGATTGATGGTTTAGTTAGAGAAGCAGCTAAGATAGGGTACAACAAGCTGGATTGAATAGAGCTGAGTTGGAAACGATGTGGCTGACAGTCGCATTATTAGGCTTTGATCATGGGATTTAGCTGGTGAGGTTCATAGACACATGATAACACTACCGTGTACGTAGGCTGGCGTACGAGGTCAGGTACCCGAGTGCTGGTATGAGTACTGTTAGTACAGAACAACATTGGTCCTTGAGAATAGTCTAGGTCCAAGTTCCATAGTGTAGCCAATAGTGTAGCCGCTATTGCGTTATGGCGTTGGGGAGCTTGCTCATCCTAACAGGGTATTGCGGTGACGATCCCGAGTGTAGCCCTGACACCTACTCCTATTGCTGAACTTAGGGAGTAGGGATAAACTCTTAGAGGTACGATGATCAGGTAATATGGATGGACAACTAACTTACTGCCCATCACAAGCTAATGGGGGTCGATGTAATGTTGTAATGGATAAGTGGGGCCGAATAGGACATGTGGTCACCATAGGCATATAGAACGTGGGTGCATGAGTGTAAGAGTCAGGTAGATAGGCTATAATCATTATATCCTTGAGAAATGATTACAGTTGACTAGTGTATGACCTATTTATACATGTTTTTTGACTTCCTGCTTTCCCGTTTCTTACGGTGTGTATAGTGTGTTCTCATTTCCCTGTTATTTCTTTTGTTCTGCATATTTTCTATGACATAAGTCCCGAGGATTCAGAGGCAGTTACCAGAGCAAGTACAGATATAGGCCACGATGACTCACTACTCTCACCCTTCGATGTAAACAGACCCTAGCATCCCGGTCTGTGGGTGACTTTGAAGTGTATTACCACGACATGGACGAGGAGTGTAAGGAGATTGACTAAGGCCGCAATTTCGTCATCTATACTGGTCTAGTTAGTGTTTGTTAGGATCATTGAGAGCCTCATTTGAAAGAGATTTTTGGATTGCACAAAGGCTACCATTCTGGCAGATGTGGAGGGAGCCCAGACGCAGTATCATGACTTCTACCCTTCCTTCTACAGTGACATGCCCTCAACAGCATCATCTTCCTACTCAGTGCATGAGGGTAGTAGGGATAGTTAGGAGTTTTGACATCGGTCTAAAGACATGTCTCGACCCTTTCCCCTCGTGATGCCAATGGTATGATCTTTGCGAGTTTATGATCCCAGGCTCCAGGGAAATACCACTTCGGGTGATTCCCGACTTCCTCCCAGACCTCGTGCGGTCTCCCGACACTGATCATGGCCAATGACTTTTGTTTTATTTTATCTATTTGGAGGAGGACTCTTTTAGGACTTGGATGTTGTTGCTTTTGACTACCATTTTTTTGATACCTCGGGTCTGTACGAGTGTTTACATTATAAGTATGGACACATGGCACATTATTCTTTTGTGGTTCTAAGGACAGAACTAATGAAGTATATGTGTGTGTGTGTGTCTATATATATATATATATATTGGTGTACTTTTTCACGCGTCTGCTTGCACTCTGATACATTTACATGATTTGGTTTTATATCGTTTTATTATGTGAATTGGGATTATGGTTATATAATGGGACGGGGTCATCTAAAAAATGAGAGACAAAAGAGGATATTAGGGGGTATATCTATATTTAAACCTTTCGAAAGTTAAGTTTTGGACACGATTATTATCTTCTGGAAGTTATTAAACAATCCGGAAGTTAAGTTCTGGAAGGTTACGAAACAAAAATATAGCTTTCGGAAGTTAACTTCCAGAAGCATTTTGAGGAAAAAATTAAGAATAAATTGCCCCCAAGGCGTAGCTCAAGTGTTTGAGTAGGGATATCATAAGGAGTTTGAGCAGGAGGCCCAGAGTTCAAACTATGACAACTAACATAACAATTACTAACAACTAGCATTTGTCGTTTGAAAAAATAAGAATAAATTCATGTGGGATATATTAGCAAAATTTGGGTGCAAATAGCAATCTGGTGACACTCCTTAACAATACTCATCAGGGAGCTTTTATATAGGTCGAAAGAGACATTTTTTTTTTGTCAATGGAAAGAGAGAATTTAAATGTTTCGATACAAACAAACCTGGTTTTAGCTAAGGGTATAAGGATTTGATGGACCGGGGTTCAAATCCTGGCAAAGAAGAAAAAAACCAACATAACAACTAACATACTAACATTTATTATTTAAAAAAAAACTAAGGGTGTTATTATCAACACCCCTACATTCATTAGCCACACCCCCGCATTGTTTTAGAATGACAAAAATACCCCCACACGCCCACAAAACCTTTTGTCATCCTTTAAAAAAACACGCATACACTTCTCCACCTATTCTTTCTCCGTTCACGCTCCTTGCAAGTACACATTTTTTTTTTACCGAAAACATGTTCCTTATGGTACACATTTTTCCCAAAAAAACATATACCTTAAACACCAAGTTTACAGTATATATTTAATTTTGTTTCAACTTCTTCTTTTTCCATAAGTTATTTGATGGTGTTGTGATATTGAAAATGAAAGACCTTGATACCTTAATGTCTGATAAAGTAGACATGCCTACGAATCTTACATATGGGGTCGATTGTTGTGACGCATTCACTATTACACAGGTAATTAAATTGTTAATTATTATTAGGGTTAAATATGTTATTAGTCCCTATAAAATCACGATCATTCAAGTTTAATTCTTATAAAAATACTCATTTTTAGTCCCTATTTTTAACATAAATTGTGTTTTTAGTCTCTCGATAGGGACTCAAAATATACAATTTTTGTATTTTATAAGGACTAAAAATGAATAAAATTTTTATAGAGACAAAACTTGAATAGTCGTGATTTTATAGGGACTAAAAACATACTTGATCCTTGTTATTATTTCATATTTTGAAGTTAAGGTAACTTGAATTTTTTTTTACTATATTTCCTAGTATTTCCTACACGAGATGATTTATTTTATTGGGCTTGAGAGGTTGGCAAACAAAACAGAATTGTTGTTGTCACTTCGAGATCAGACACATATAACAGTGAAAGAGGAAGGAAAGCAGTTGCAATTCTGAGTTGTGAAAAGGGTGGAAACATAGAGGAAGGCCTTTGTCAACTGGTGAAGGATGCGTAGTTAGAGTCATTTGTGTAATTCACAATCACGAGTTAGATGTAACATTGGTGGGTCATTCATATGTTGGTCGTTTAAGTGAAGAAGAGAAGAATCTTATTCATGATATGATAAAGAACAATGTAAAGCCGAGAAATTTTCTACTACATTGAAAGACTGCACTAAGGTCAATTTAACTACTATTAGCCAAATTTATAATGAGCAGCAAATATCGATCATCTATGAAATGTCTCAAAACAAAAATGCAACATTTGATAAACATAATACAACAAGATCAGTATGTTAAGACAAGATCTCCAAAGTAATGTTTTGATGAAAACAAACTCAATGAATGAGCTTAAGTTATTATACCATTTATCTATTAATCATTTTACTTGAGTATGAACAGAATTGAGTATGTTCAAATTACCTCAAGTAAAAGAAGGTGTAACATCCCGAATTTCTTGATCTTATGTGTTAGAGATTATAGGACCTTTGTATGTTAATTGTGTGTTTCAATAGGTATTTTAGCGCTTATTTGGGAAGGGAGACCCTTAGAAGGGACTACATGGCCTTAAAATGGAGGAAAAACCATTTTTAGGTAATTTTGAGTCTGGGAATTGATTCACCCCTTACTTGAATCGATTCATTTTATTAAACTATAGTTATCAAAACCGGACTGGACCGGCCGGTTAGACCGGGAACCGGACCTGTGTCCGGTCCATATGACCCTGGGAACTGTTCTAGCAAAGAACTGGACAGAAAACCGGTGAACCAGTTAAAAACCGGCTAAACTGGGAAAAACCAGTGGTTGGACGGTTTTCTACGGTTCACCTAACAAGTCATGTAAAAAAGGAAGAAAAAGAAAAAGAAGAAGAAGAAGAAGAAGATGATGAAGAAAATGACGTCGTTTCGGGATCTTGTGGTCGTTTTCCTTCCTAAATTGACACTGTTGCTGCAACCTCCCAAAGTGAGCTTCCTTGTCGTGGGTTCCGTGATGCTTCAACGTCCATCCAGTGGCTTCAGGCTTTCATCCTCCTTAAGTTTATTCCATTGTTCCTCTGTTAAGCATTTCTTCGCTACCTTCTGCGTACGATTTTGTTCCATCGTTTGCTTGTTCCACCATGAGAGAAAATGAAAAAAGGAGAAAGGTGATAGGGTAAAGATAAAGATGATCAAGAGTGATGGCTTTGTTGATCAAAGGATTGGATTAGGTTCTGATGTTCGAAGAAAAGCGCTTATCTCAATTTGTGTCTCAGTACCACATGTCAAATTCATGTCCATACATTAAAAAAATCTGAAGTTATCAATTAATTAAAATTTGATTTCTATAATACTCTTTTTTAATTTACATATATAGTTTTTTTGTTGACATTTTTACGTTGTCATATACGTTGTAGCAATAGCTTTGGACCGATGTATCATAAAAAAATAGCTTTGGACCGATGGGTCTTTAAAATTGCAATTTTTAACAGTTTTGGCATAAATAAAAACATAAATCTTATGATTTATTAATTTAAAATGTACAAGTATTTCATATCATGTTAATATTATTTAATTTATTATATTAAAAGTATTATTTAATTATTACCGGTCCGACCCCGGTCCGACCTTTGAACCTTGAACCCGTGCCTACACCGGTTCAGTGTCCGGTCCGATTTTGATAACCTTGCATTAAACATCGTTTTTAGACAAAACAGAGTCTGTGAATCGATTCACCCAATGAATGAATCGATTCACAGAAGCTGACTGCGTTTTTTTAAATAGCGGGTCGCTCCGTTACGGCCTATTTCACTTCTGAACATGTTAAGCCTCTTGGATCACGACCTAAACCTAATCTTAAACCTAAAAAGGCTCTAAACCTAGTTTTTAAGTCATATTAAAGAGCTCTAACTAACCCTGGAACGTCGTCGTGATTCATTCTCTCTCTTTTCTCCCTGTATTGGACGCCATCTTCAAGGCCATGACCAGAGAACCAATCCCTTCTTCTTCTTCTAGTTCAAAGGAGAAGGATTTCGTTTGTATCTCTAATGCCTTGAATTCTTTGTCTTTCAAATCTTGGTGATTCAAATTCTAATTTTAGATTTGAATTCTTTGATTTTCGTTACGATAGGAATCACAAGCGAAATCGAATTCGGAGCTCTCTAGGACTCTTTGGTGGCCGCGACCTACACTAAGGTTTCAGGGGTGGATGATATCTTGAAAAGAGGCTTATGGCTTCAAATATCATGCTAAGGATGTCCCGTGATCCCAATGCCTTGCGGAGCAAGTTATATATTGTTATTCATTGCAAGAGCAATGATTTAAATTGGATTAGTTTCTGTTTTATTGAATTATGAGGCCCTTGTATGAGCAAGGAGCCATAGGATTTGTTAATTATTATGTTTATGAGGATTGATGCATGTTTAGTATTAAAAAGGTTGATGCTTTATGCGTTTTTGTTAGAGAAGGCATGATTTAGGATAAACTAGTGTTATTTGAATTATTTAATAGCTCAAGTTATGTCATTAGTTTCTGTTTTGATTTATTTTGAGGCCCTACTATGAGTAAGGAGCCCTAAGAATTAATATTTTAATGTAATTAGGTGATTTGATGTATGTTTGGTGATGTCTTGATGATTTAGCATGAATTGAATGTTGAAGCATGAACTATGTGGTGTTTGATACTAATTGATTTATATTTTGGCATAAATTCTTGAGTGATGGTCACTGTTTGGGAATGAATGCATGTTTTCAAATTGGATATAGAGATGTTAGTGTATGTTGGCATACGGTTAGTGTATGCCTTGAAATCTAGAGTTAATTAGAGAAGTAGATATGTGAGGAAACCTTGATAAAATGAATAATTAAATTTAGAAATTGAATAGAGAACCTCTAATAGATTAAAAGAATGAAATATGGTATTGAGACCAGTAAGTGATAAGGGATTGAATGGATTAAAACGAGTAGCTGTGGATTAAGGTGTTAAAAGAGGGATAAAAGACAAGATTTAGTTGTTAATGATAAGATTAAAATGAAAAGGTTTAAAATCAAGATTTGAATTTAAAAATAAGTTATTAGAGACCTTAGGGACAATTTAGTAATTGCCACTAACCTTTGACTGGACGTGCGACCACTTAGGAGGAGTCCTGAATGCGTGAAGTGTAAAAAAACAGCTTTGCTGCACTTCTGTAGGTCTTGTGAATCGATTCATACCTGCATGAATCGATTCATACCTGCATGAATCGATTCACACATGCAGTTTTCTGAATCTGTGAATTGAAGCTGTGAATCGATTCACAGCTGTGCAATTCGATTCACAGAATGTAGTTTTGACCCTAAATCAATTTATGGGACTCATGAATCGATTCATACCTCTGCTTTATGATAAAACATTGTTTTAAATGACTTGTAAGGGTTGGTTAAGAGGAATGACCACCTAGGCTTGTTATATGTTAGATGTTTAATTGGTTTGAAGAGTTACTGACTAGTAACCCCAAAATTGATATTGGTCGCGGGTTGCGGCCAAGGATTGTGTATGATTGGAATATCATTTTTGTTTGTTATTTATTGGTCATGAGCTTGTGACCAATTGGTGGATTGGTATCCAACTTGTTGGATATCGAGTGTTTGGAAAACTCGTTGCCAGTTTTATACGTAGTGGATTTCATGGCTCGCTAGCCATTTGGGTGTCAATCACGGGTTTCTATGGTGGCACTCATCGACGTTGCACTGATGGAGAGAACCCCATGGCTGGTTAGAAGTAGTTCGAGGAATAATTGGTTACTATGACGACACTTGACAATGTTGCACTAATTGAGGGGACTGCATGGCTCGTTAGAACTCAAACTGTTATTGGGTTACTATGGTGGCACTCATCGATGTCTCACTGATGGCGGGGATCTTATGGCTCGACGGCGTCGTATTCGGATGTTAAGAACGCTCACATTAGCTCACCCGGAGAGGAAAAAGATCTTGAAGTTTACTATGGAGTAGTTGTTAGGTTCGCGTTAGCTGATTGCCGATATAGGACTGCCGATCGATTGATGACTGTGTTGGAACCTAAACGATTGAGAAGTTTAGACCCTCATTAATTTTGATGATAACAAAGTATTCACAAGAGAACAATTTATGTTCTAACATTTCTTGAAGTGTGCAGATACTAATAATACATATATTCTAAGCCACTCAAGCAAGAAGAAAGTAATTCTCAAGAGAATGATACATTCCATGTGTCAGCATCCGGCTCATCCTTGTGAGCGTCTGGAATTTTCTCTTTATGACACTAGGCTTATCCAATTGCTACAAGCGTCCGAACTTCCGATTCTCGACGGCGCCTCAACTTCATTTCAAATCACGTGTTAGTCACGTTGCTGCTCTTCCTCTCAGAAGTTTCTGGAACGAATTTCGAAATTGATTCTGAGCGCTAAAATTGTTGTACGAGGTATCAAATGTGACACCTTTAGCTAAAAGACAAAAATCGTACAAGCAATTGTGAAAAGCAAGGTAGTACAAAAATGGTAATATGTACTACTGGGATATTCTCTGGAAAGGAAGAAAGAGACATCTTTTTTGAATTTACCTCACTCAATGGAAAGGAGCCATTTTTACTGTAACGGTAATTTCCTTTGGAACTCCTATATATACATCATGGTATCCATTGAAGAGAAGCTGATATACTGCCGAAACACTGCTGGAAAACTGCCAAAACTGTACAAGAGTATATTGCCTTATTTGCTAAGAACAAGCTCTGATTGCTATACACTACAAAGAGTCAATACTCTAAAAGCACTGCTTCTGTGAGCAATCAAGTTTCGTGCTAAGTCTCTGGACTACAAGAACTGAACTCAGCGTCCGACCCTTTCTTTTAGAAAGTTTTTCTATAGTTGAGCTTAATCTTTTATCCTCTCTATGAGAGTTAATTTTTGACTGTATTTCAATTCACTTGTAAAAGTTGTTTTGGCCTAGTTAAGGCTGTATCCTCAAAGGCTCGATTGTACTGAGTCGTTTTGAGAAGTTGAGAGTATTGTCAAGTTGTGACAGAAGAATACTCTTGAGGAAATTGTAATCAGGTTGATTATAGTGGAAAATCCTTCAGGAACGAAGGGACTAGACGTAGCTACCAGTTTGGTAGTGAACTAGTATAAATCTCTGTGTCTTTTGCTTTATAGCTTTCTATTTCTCTTTATCTTGGTGTGTTAAAAATAAGTTTTCACAAACTGCTTTTCCAGCGTCCGATTATTTCCAGCATCCGATATATAAACAGTTTTGAAAAACTTTTGTTTTAAGTGTTTTTAACTTAAAGTTTGCGAAAAGTTTTCAACACAATTCAACCCCCCTTCTTGTGTTCACGTTCAGTTGGTACCAGAGCTCGGCCTCTTGGTTGAGCACTTAACAGTGTCAAGAGAAAAGATCCTATTTTGTGAACATGTCTACTGAAGGTGGTCATATGAACCGTCCTCCTCTATTCAATGGAGAAAAATTTGATTACTGGAAAGATAAGATGAAAGCATTCCTTGAGGCACAAAATCTTGATTTGTGGGATATAGTTGAAAGCGGACACATTTCTCCGCTAATGCCCTTGGCGTTGCAATACCTAGGGAAAATCCGGTCCGATGATCGTAAAAGAGATATCAAACCAATCAGAAGGCTAGATTTATTCTCATCTGTGCTATGACAGAAAGAGAATATGATAAATGTGGTAAGTTTGATACTGCCAAAGAAATCTGGGATTCTCTTGTGTTGTCTTATGAGGGTTCTGCCCAAGTAAGAGAAATAAAGGCTAGCATGATGGTACGCCAGTATGAGCTATTCAGAATGGAAGATGGAGAGAACATTGAAACTATGTTTGGAAGGTTCTAAACACTTGTTCATGGGTTGCAGGCTCTTGGAAAAAGTTATACTACACCTGATCATGTGAGAAAGATCTTGAGAAGCTTGACTAAGCAGTGGAGACCCAAAGTCACTGCTATTCAAGAAGCAAAAGATCTAAATGTTCTTCGACTTGAAGATCTTATGAGTTCTTTGAAAGCTCATGAACTTGAGCTAAATGAAGAAGAACCTACCAAGAAGAGTAAGTCTATTGCTTTAAAAGTTAATCAACATAAACCCAAGATTTCTAAAGCTTTTCAGTGAAGAAGAAGAATCGATGATGAAGCTTCGAAGGAGATTCGATGGATCGACGATGAGCTAGCATTCATATCTAAGAAGATCCAGAGAATGTGGAAGAAAAGAAACTTGAAGGAAGTTTCGTAAGAAAGATTCAAAGGACAAGAAGGAGAGCAAAGACAAGGACAAAGCCCAAGTCATTTGCTATGAATGTAAGTTGGACATTTCAAATCCGAGTGTCCTAATCTTAAAGAAAAGCCCACAAGAAGCTCCTTCAAGAAAAAGAAGAAAGGTCTCATGGCAACATGGGAAGATCTTGACTTATCCTCCTCTGAGGAAGATAAAGAAGAAGAAGCTCACATTGCCCTCATGGCGTAACACCGACATTGACTCGTAAGAAGAAGTTGAAGAGGTAATAGTATATGATTCCTACTCAACTTCAACTTGCTTTTGATGATCTTCTTAAGGACTCGCCACTCTCTCTATCGAGTATAAGAATTTGAAAAAATTTAAAACTATCACAAGATTTTCATTCTTTACGTAATGAAAACTCAGACTAATAAAGAGAACCGTAAAAAACCGAAAATCGCCTGGTGGATAACCAAACACCTGAAGCTAACAAGCAACCGTGGTCGAGAGCTCTCAAGCTAAGAGTTCTGTAGTTATAGGCAATCCTAACTGCAAATCAAATGACTATGAATAAGCATTTCAAAAGTTTCTTGCAGAGAGTGTAACTCGTAGCAAGCAAGCTTCAATAATCTGGGGTGTCAGTAAAACGACAACTCATGGTCTTGGTTATATATCAGATGAACCCCTTTTGGAAAATGATTCAGCATCTGATAAATCCCATAGTCATAGTAAATGCTTACATTGTACTTACTGCAATAAATCTGGTCATTTGAAAAGTGCATGTAATGTTTTTAAAACTGCGAAGGATAAGCCTCCTTCAAGAACTAACAAGAAAGGACCCAAAAAGATATGGGTACCTAAAGATAAAATAGTCTATGTTGCAGACATGCTTAGCAACAAAGTCAACACACCAATCTTGGTACTTAGACTTGGAGAAAAGCATATGTTCCAAGAACTAAGACCTAGAGAAGCTGGATTCGTTGGTTTCGGAGGAAACCAAAAAGGTAAAATAGTTGGAATTGGTCGCATAGGTAAAGGTTCTCTTCCTTCTATTGATAATGTTTTATATGTTGAAGGACTGAAACATAATCTATTGAGCATAAGTCAATTATGTGACAATGGTTATGAAGTCATCTTTACAGAAACTGAATGTTTAGTAAAAAGCAAAAACAATGGATCTATATTCTTTACAGCAAAGAGGAAACAAAATGTTTATAAAGTTGATCTTTCTGAACTTGAAAAACAAGATGTCAAGTGTCTTATGTCTGTTGAAGATGAGCAATGGATTTGGCACAAAAGATTAGGTCATGCCAACTTGAGGTTAATCTCAAAATTAAACAAGCACAATCTTGTTAGAGGCTTACCAAATCTTAAGTTCCAATCTGATGCCCTGTGTGATGCTTGTCAAAGAGGAAAACAAGTTAAAACTTCCTTTCATTTAAAAATGTTGTTTCAACCTCGAGACCACTTGAACTTTTACATCTTGATCTTTTGGTCCCACAAGGACAACCTCTTTAATCGGAAAGAAATATGGATTAGTCATTGTTTATGATTTTACTAGATGGACATGGGTTAAATTCCTTGCCCACAAGGATGAGTCTTTTAAGGTATTTCTTGTTTCTGCAAATCACCAAAATAAAAAGGCATCTGTATTTCTTCTATTAGAAGTGATCATGGGAGAATTTGAAAATGAGAACTTTCAAAAATTTGTGAAGAAAATGGCATCTCCCACAATTTCTCCTCTCCTAGAATACCTCAACAAAATGGTGTTGTAGAAAAGAAAATAGGTCCCTCCAGAAATGGCCAGACCATGATCAATGAAGTCGATATTATAAACATTTTTGGGCAGAAGCAGTAAACACAGCTTGTTATATTCAAAATAGAATTTATATAAGACCTATTTTGAATAAGACTCCTTATGAATTGTGGAAAGGTAGAAAACCAAAAATTTCTTACTTTCATCCTTTTGGTTGTATTTGTTATATCTTGAATACTAAAGATCGACTTGGTAAGTTTGATTCCAAGGTCGACAAAGGAATCTTTGGGATATTCGAAAGATCTAAAGCTTTTAGAATATACAACAAAGAAACTTTGACAGTTGAAGAGTCCATTCATGTCAAGTTTGATGATAAGAAGCCCGACAATCGCTATGTCGAGCTAGATGAGTTATTTTCGTAATTAAACCTCGGTGACAAGTCGACGGTGAACATACATCTTCATCATCCGTGGTGACAAGACGAAGAATTCTACTCAAGCTGAGTCAAGCAAGAAAAAGCTGGAAGTACAAAACCAATCATCCAAAAGATCAAATCATAGGAGAACCTGGTGACAAAGTCCCAACCAGATCCTCTTTCAAGGAGCATGCTGATTTTGCACTTCTCCGAGATGGAGCCTAAGACGATTGATCAAGCTTTGGAAGATGAAGGGTGGATTCTAGCAATGCAAGATGAGCTAAATCAGTTCCAAAGGAATGATGTATGGAAGCTAGTCACTCTACCGTAAGATAAGCAAGCTATTGGTACTAAATGGGTATTTAGAAATAAGCTTGATGAAGATGGTAAAGTTGTGAGAAATAAAGCAAGGTTAGTTGCTCAAGGCTACTCACAAGAAGAAGGTATTGATTTCATCAAACTTTTGCACCAGTTGCAAGACTAGAAGCTATTCGCATTTTACTTTCATTTGCAAAGACATCATGAGATAACACTATATCAAATGGATGTGAAAAGTGCTTTTCTAAATGGTTTTATAACCGAGGAAGTTTATGTTAAACAACCTCCTGGTTTTGAAGATATTGAATTTCCGTAACATGTCTTGAAACTTAAAAAGGCTCTATATGGTCTTAAACAAGCTCCCGCAGCATGGTATGATAGACTAAGTTCCTTTTTAATGGAAAATGGATTTACAAGAGGTTTAGTTTACACTACTCTTTTCAGAAACCTCAAACAAGCATTTCATACTTGTTCAAATCTATGTTGATGATATCATTTTTGGAGCCACTAATGAAAGCCTTTGCAAAGAATTTTCTAAGCTTATGCAGCTGAATTTGAGATGAGCATGATGGGAGAATTAAAGTTCTTCCTTGGAATACAAATCAAGCAATGCAAAGGATGGTATTTATATTCATCAAAGCAAATATATCAAAGAATTATTGAAGAAATTCAAGATGTCGGATTGCAAGCCTATGTGTACACCTATGCATCCTACCTCGCACTCTTAGTAAAGATGAAATTGGTAAGAAGGTAGATCGAAACTGCATGCAGGTACGATTGGATCTCTACTTTATCTTACGGCTTCAAGACCTGATATTATGTTCGTCCTCATCAGGTGCTAGGTTTCAATCGGATCCTGAGAATCACACCTAAGTGCTATTAAAAGAATATTTAGATATTTGCAAGGAACTACTAATCTTGGTTTGCTTTATAAGAAATCAAAAGATTACAAATTAGTAGGTTTCGTGATGTCGACTTTGCCGAGATCGAATTGAAAGAAAAGCACAAGTGGAGGCCGCCAGCCTTCGAGCTAATCTTGTGTCTTGGTCAAGCAAAAGGCAAAGCACAATTGCACTCTCAATGCCAGGTTTAATACATCTCAAGAAAGAAGTTGCGCTTCTCAACTTCTGTGGATGAAGTATCAACTTGAAGACTACCTGATAAAAGAGAGTAACATTCCTATCTTCTGTGATAATACATCTGCCATATGTCTTACTAAAAATCCTATATTGCATTCTAGAGCAAAGCACATTGAGATTAAGCATCATTTTATAAGAGACTATGTTTAGAAGGGTATTTTAGAAATAAAATTTGTAGACACTGATCATCAAGCAATGACATATTTACAAAACCCCTTGCTGAAGATAGATTCAATTTTATAAGAAGAAATTTAAACTTTCATCTTATAAAAGAATGATTAATCTCAGCGTCTGATAATAAACTAAATCTCAGCATCTGCTATGACATAAGCATATTTGTGCATAAGCATCTTATTTGTCATATGCATCATAACTCATCATCCGGTGAATCGGTTGCGTGCGTCCGAGCACACCCACACGTGTCACACGTGCTAAGGATTCAAGCGTCTCATCATATCTACTGAGTCATGATTATTTACCTTTTCAATAAAATCTTTTACTTTTATTTTGGCGTCTGCATTTAATGAAAAGGCGAATCTTTATTTTCTTTTCTTTTTGATTTATTTTTATGAGAAAATACGAAGCGACATTTTGAAAAAGAACTGTACCATTCTCTATTAACTTTCCCACTACTCCACATTTTTCGCTCCACTCTACATTTTCTGCAAAACCGTACTCGTTCCCTCTTTCTCTCTATCTCTCTGTGTGTGTGTTTAAACCCTAAAACCTCCATCACCTTCATCTCAACTACAATCATGGCTGGTGTAACAACCTCTGAGTATACGGCTATCTACGACACCATGGCTGAAGGAAAAGTCTTGTTGGAAAATCGTGTTGATTTAGAGAACTTCAAACTTTACGGCTTCGACTTCTACAGTGGTTTCAAGGCAATGGACTGGGAACACTATTTTTTCTGGAACCAGGTTGAGGTTCTAGTGACGGCTATCAAAGAATTTTGGGGCAATACTCGTTTACACAAAGGTGGTATTTTTGAAGGAACCGTGAGAGGCTACAAGTTTGTTTTTACCATCAACAATATCTCTGAAGTCACCGTTGTCCCCGTGAAGGTCTCGCCTTCTATACAGATTGGGTGACGCATTTCATGGCATTGAGAAGGTCAATGATGATCTGTTTGAGAACTATAAGCGCTGAAAGACTGGTGAAACTCCCATCGCAAAGAATCTGAAGAGTCATTACAGAGTTCTTCACAAGATAATCACCAAGAGCGTCTTGTTGAAGGTGGTTCTAGTGACATAGTCAACTATGAATGCGAGTTGATCATGAGACACTTCATGGCCGTAACAAGGTAAACTCGCCAAGGTTGATCTATAACAACCGCTTAATGCACTGGTTAACTCGAGAAAAGGTGTTGCTGACAAGAAGAACACCTACAAGTGCATTCCTTATGGTGTCCTGCTCACTAAAATGATGATCAAGAGTCTGGTCATAAACAAGCTGACTGCTTTACCAGATCAAGAAAAGGCGAAGTATTTTGGTACTGAGAGCATTGTGATTCCTGACACCTTTGGAGTCAACAGTCTGGTCAGAATGAAACTGATCACTGGGTCCATGATCAAGAAGGTGAAAACAGAGCAACAGGAAGAGGAAGCTGAAAAGAAAACCACCAGAAGCTCAATGACTGGTGTGAAAAGAACTGTTGAGTCTCCTTCACGAGACCAAAGAACAAAAAATGTAAGGTGGCTCCTCGTGACTCTATCGCTGAAGAACCGTAAGATGTGGACCGAGTTCCCATCACCAGGTTCGAGAAAGGAGCAAACCGTGGTCGAGAAGCAAGTCTCAAAGATCCCGCTTACAGAAGAAAATTCAGCGCCCGCCTCCAAAGAACCGCCTCCCTGCATTAAGCTCAAAAGATTGGTCGTGCAATCTGAACTCAACCAAAGGTACTGAATTCTTTTGATGAGTCTCAGACTGCTTTTGCATCTGATGATACCATTCCCGCTCCACCAATATCCGTTGCACAACCACCAAACACTCAAACCCGTACGAAAACCTCCATAACTCCCAAACACCTTACCCAAACACGCACTCAATACACTCACCATCTCATCACCTCAAACCTCCACATATAACTCCCTCACTACATACATTTCCAAGCTTCATTCTCATCCCTTTAACCTCCTTTTTCAAAATACCTCCCATTAATCCCTTCAAACCCTACTCACCAAAAGCCTACAAAATCACCAAAACCACTCCCACCTTACTTACCCTTACCCTTAGACCTACAGACGCTGGTGGAAAGAAGAATATCTCATACAAACCACGCTTTGTTAAGTATGAGATATATCATAGCATCTACGATCGTCCATCCACATGGCATTTAAAAACCTTCACCTCTCGAGCCGCCAGATTGGAAATTGCCGCTCAATAAGTGCAACCTTCAAGGATGGAGAAGACCACTTCCAAATGTCATTTAAAGGAAGGTTGAGACCAGGCATCCCAGAGCGTGAGCAATTCCCTTCTCTGTTGATCTTCCTAGATCCCTACCACAGTCTGAACCGCTCACGTTGGAAGAATGTGGAAGGTGGATCACAGATGAAGAAGCTGCCTTAATGGCACATTGTCTTGAGCAGAAAAGGCTTGAAGTCATAGGACAATATCGAGACCCATCATCTGTTTCTGTTAAGATAGTACCAGATAGACAAAGGTGGCTACCTTGGTCTATCCCTAGGAAACGGAAGGAACCTACTCTGGGCAAGCAGCCATTCAGCAAGATCGGGCTAAAGGAATATGAGAAGGCACCTACAAAATACAATCTTAAGGAATTCTCCCAGCTTCCGATTGTCAAGATCTCTGAGGATCATGCCAGAAGGTATTACCTGACTTCTCTGAAGAAAGATGAATGGAGAACTGGCTCCTCAAACTGCTGTAATGCTGAGAAGGCTACTATTCCAACTGTTGGGACTATCAGTAGAGTTACTGACATCAATCTTAGAACAGTGTACTTCGATGATATGTTCAGATGCTCAGTAATCAGACCTTTTGACTGCATGAAGATATATGACCAATGGACTGCTGTGACCAAGCACTTCGACATTGGATTTACTTGGAGTCAATGGTCTGAGTTTTGGAAAGACAAAGCCATATTACCATGCCTCGACCCCCTAGTGCTAGAAGAAGATGATAGGGAAAATCTTAGAAGAATTTACCTGGCAGAAAATGAAGCACTCTCCTTCACCTGTGAAGCTTTGAGTGTCTTTATCAGAAGTTTATGGGGAGAAGACGCTGGGAATAGGTTTGACTCTTACACTGCTGATGTTGTTCTACACAGAGAAACCATCTTCATGAATTTGCTGTATCCAGAAGATGTGAAGCATCAATGGGAGATTCGCATGGTAATCGAGCTCGAAGACTTGGAAATTTCATCAAATGGTTTATACCAAATGATGCATTCTTTTTAAGAGCTCAAAGGAAGAAGGATTTGAGATCAAGATATCCAACTGGTGCTAGCAGAGCATCGTAAGATGAAGTCTGCACTGTACTCAAAAAGTCGACCTTCTACTTCTACTGCAGTTGAGATGGTCACCATTCCCAAAGCGAATTTGAAGAAATGAAGGCTACAAACTTGAAGGTCACTCACCGAGATCAGACTAAGTTACTCTATGAACGTCTCAGTATCCCACCTCCACCTCTTCCAAACCCTTGAAATTTTTTTTTACTTGTGTGTTATATAAAATCTGTTCTATTTGGTTGATACACTTATATATATAATTATTTTTGATCTAATTTCTATTCAAATTTTTCTAAGTCTTATTTTGACTATGATGTGTTTTGACACTCTTTTTGTCTGATGACAAAAGGGGGAGTAAAAGAAAGGTATGATGAACACGAAAGAAAGGTATATTGAACACGTGAAAATCTGATAATTCACCATCCGATGTTCACTGTCCGATGGAACTAAAGTATCATGCATAGCATTTCATACATAGCATTTGTGTGCGCTAATATTCATTGATCTAGTACTCTTATAATGTTTAATAAATTTTGGTACAATGAAATAAATTTGATTAAATCAATCTATTTGGTATATAATCAGCATCCGATCTCACTTTATTAAATATATGCTCTGATACATCTACGGATTTTTTGCAATCACTTAAATGAATTTGTTTACCAAAAATTGCCTTAATACCTGAATTGTTCATATATATATATATATATATATATATATATATATATATATATATTTAAACTGTGAAAATCAGTGGGGGACCCATGATGTCTTTTTTAAAGTAAATTGTTCATCTAGAGTAGATGTTTGTCATCATCAAAAAGGGCGAGATTGTTGGAACCTAAACGATTGAGAAGTTTAGACCCTCATTAATTTTGATGATAACAAAGTATTCACAAGAGAACAATTTATGTTCTAACATTTCTTGAAGTGTGCGGATACTAATAATACATATATTCTAAGCCACTCAAGCAAGAAGAAAGTAATTCTCAAGAGAAGGATACATTCCATGTGTCAAGATCCCACTCATCCTTGTGAGCGCCTGGAATTTTCTCTTTATGACACTAGGCTTATCCAATTGCTACAAGCGTCCGAACTTCCGATTCTGAGCGGCGTCTCAACTTCATTTCAAATCACGTGTTAGTCACGTTCTGGCTGCTTCTTCCTCTCGAAGTTTTCGAACGAATTTCAAATTGATTACGAGCGCTAAAATTGTTGTACGAGGTATCAAATGTGACACCTTTAGCTAAAAGACAAAAATCGCATAAGCAATTGTGAAAAGCAAGGTAGTACAAAAATGGTAATATGTACTTTGGGATATTCTCTCGAAAGGAAGAAAGAGACATCTTTTTGAATTTACCTCACTCAATGGAAAGGAGCCATTTTTATCAGAATTGTAATATCCTTTGGAACTCCTATATATACCTCATGGTATCCATTGAAGAGAAGGCGATATATCACAAACACTACCGAAAACCGCCAAAAACTGTACAAGAGTATATTGCCTTATTTGCTAAGAACAAGCTCTGATTGCTATACACTACAAATAGTCAATACTCTGAAAGCACTGCTTCTGTGAGCAATCAAGTTTCATGCTAAGTCTCTGGACTACAAGAACTGAACTCAGCGTCCGACCTTTTCTTTTAGAAAGTTTTTCTATAGTTGAGCTTAATCTTTTATCCTCTCTATGAGAGTTAATTTTTGACTGTATTTCAACTAACTTGTAAAAGTTGTTTTGGCCTAGTTAAGGCTGTATCCTCAAAGGCTCGATTGTACTGAGTCGTTTTGAGAAGTTGAGAGTATTGTCAAGTTGTGATGAAGAATACTCTTGAGGAAATTGTAATCAGTTGATTATAGTGGAAAATCCTTCAGGAACGGCGGACTAGACGTAGCTACCAGTTTGGTAGTGAACTAGTATAAATCTCTGTGTCTTTTGCTTTATAGCTTTCTATTTCTCTTTATCTTGGTGTGTTAAAAATAAGTTTTCACAACCGCTTTTCCAAATATCCGATTATTTCCAGCATCCGATATATAAACGGTTTTGAAAAACTTTTGTTTTAAGTGTTTTTAACTTAAAGTTTGCGAAAAGTTTTCAACACAATTCAACCCCCTTCTTGTGTTCACGTTCAGACTGCTCGACGATTTATCAGCAAGACTTGTTTGATTGCTATTGTAACTCTTGATTGGATGCTGATGCAACATGTTATTTCTCCTATGCCGTTTTATTTTCATTTGAGTATGATTCCTCACCCCTCTGTCTTTTGTGGCTACTTGTGCACCCCGTGGACGAGTAGATCGTGAGATTGCACGTGATGACGTGGACGTGAACGCTGAGGAGTAGACAATATGTTGCAGCTTAACTTAGGATTATTTATGTCTTAAGATGTTTCTATTTCCGAAGTAAAAATATGGATTAATGCTTTGAGACATATGACATCGGGGTTATGGTTTTATTTCCGCAAATTATTTTATTCTGCAATTGAGTATTATGTTTGATGTGAACTTTTATTCTGTTGAAAGATTTTTATAAATCAGTATTTTTATTATTATTCGCACATGTTTTTATGAATTTTTCGTACGATGGGGTAGTGGGTGTCACAAAAGGCATAAGGATAAGTTTCAAAGAACAACCATCTCTAAAAGATGAGAAGCTTACATGAACAAATCTCAGATCAACCACCTAAGCATCATGAAAGAAGCACAAAAGAGACGCAAGCATCAATGGAAAAGGACAGAAAGTCAACAAAATTAACAAGTCAGAAGAACTTACTCAAACCTTCTCATACCAAGCACACATCATCCTTAGAAAATAACTGCAGTATTTATGAGTAATTAATTGCTTCCAAACTTAAGACAGTACTGAAATGAAGATTCAACACCTGAATCTAATGCTGAGATGACCCACAGACGAAGTCGAAGAAGAAATTGAGTGAGTACCAGGATGAGAAGGTTCTGTCTGCTTCGTGATAGGACAGTCTCTGCAGAAAAGTACTAAAGAGGTTGTACGTACCTGTAACTATCAAATCTGCTTTAGCTAATGCAGTGGACCTCTCCAACAATCCAAAATTGTTTCCCTAACCTATAACTAGCAGCATACACCTTAAGAAACTTTGTGAGAATGCATTGAACTGTTGTGTTGAAAATCAAGTCTCAAATCATCATCCTCTCAACCACACTCAAGACTACTGCTCATCATCCTCTGGGGGTTTATTTCTTAGTGTGTTTAACTTGATCATTCTGTAATACACCAAATTTTTTTTCTATATTCAAGCATTAGAAATCCCAAAACCAAATATCTTGTATCATTGTACCTTGTTTCATTCTACCAAACTACCTAGGTGGGTAAGTGTTGGTGAGAAGCTACTGGGTAGATTCTCCTTAAACTGAGTGTAAATTTCTGAAGTGAAAGAGACTTGTAAATCTGTGTAAGAAACTACAAGAACAGCTATGGAAGAAAACTACCAAGTGCTTTTTGGACAAGGTTGGTCTAAAAAGTGTTGTAACTATTTGAGAAGCAATAGTGGAAACTCTCACTGGAAGTGAGAAGTGGATATAGCCTACATTGGGTGAACTACTATAAATCTACTGTGTATTATTTCTACTATCTACTCTTATAATTACTGCTCTGCTTTAAAGCTTATGAAGATCTTCTCTGCATAATTTTGAGAAGGTTCATTATCCTTTAACCTTCTCAAATCTGATGAAGAACACTGATTTGCTATTTCCTAATGATTAAGAACTAACTTCTTTAATCAATGTCGTAAAGCTATCACTATTGAAAAGTATTCAAACTAGTTTTCAATCATTTCAAGTAAACCATTAAAACTGTTTTTATTCTGACACAGTTTTTAACCGACTCATCTAAGGATATTCCTGAGAAGGTTTAATCTAAACTATACTTGTCTAACCTTCTCAACTCCAAGTTTTTACTTGAGAGGAATTTGTGTAACTATTACAGGACAATTTTAAATGGGTCATAATTCAATCCCCCCTCCTTGTAACACTAGTTCACTTCACGGTATGTGTTATGGCATAAAAGACATCAAAATTTCGACGTTGTGAGAGATATATTTTAGATACATCCAGATGCAATAACTTTGTTGAACACATTTCCCATTGTCTTGCTCATTTCAGCCTGTATAAAACAAATAGATATCGGCTCCCACTACTTGAACTTATTGGTGTTACATCAACAGAGCTGATACTCTCTGTGACATTTGCCTATTTGTATTCTAAGGGGGAGGATAACTCCGTCTGGGCACTAGAGAAGTTAAGAGGATTAATTATGAGACATGACTCAATTCCTCAAGTTATTGTGAGCGATAGAGATCTTGCTTTGATGAATGTAGTTGCCGTTGTTTTCCTAACTTCATATAATTTTCTGTATTGATTTCACATAGGTAAAAATGTCAATGTGAAATGCAAGAAACTGGTTTTTGTGAAGGAGGAACATGACACGGTGATGGATGCATGGGATGGTGTTATTCATTCTCATGACGAAGTTGAGTATGAGCAGAGCTTGTAAGCTTTTGATGATGTATGTTTAGAATTTCCTTTTTTTTTTTTTGGTAGTGAAAAAATACAGGGTTGATTACTCATAAGAAAAAGTTTTTTGCAATATGGACAGACCAAGTGATGCTCTTTGGAAATACAACAACAAATAGTGTAACACCCTGCCTGGATAGGGCGCCACATTACACTAATAACACATGAATATAAAACAACAACAACATACTATTGTATTACTACATCAGAGTATGCACAACGGATATACACAACACCTACATGTGCACTACTGCAGAAAAAACTTTTTACATCGGTTAAAAATGGCGTTTTACATCGGTTATGCATACGATATAGATTCTGCCGATATAGAAAGTGGGAACCTTTTACATCAGATTTTGAACCGATGTAAAAAAGCCCTTTTTACATCGGTTATAACAGAACCGATGTAAAAAGTCCTAATCAAGAGTCATTTTTTATCTTTATAAGTGACTTTTTACATCGGTTCTGACCACAACCGATTTTTACATCGATTCTGCAACAAACCGATGTTGAAAGTCCACTTTTTACATCGATTCTGCGAATAATCGATATAAAAAGTCCGTTTTTTACATCGGCTGTAGTCACAACCGATGTAAAAAGTCTTTTTTTTATAAAAAGCTGCATTTTGTTTGTATCATTGCTCCCTGTAAATAGAACTAAATTTTACTTAAAATCAAACATTGCTATATACATAAACATGGCTAAACTTTTACTTATAATCAAACATAGCTAAATTCTAAAATATATTTATTGCTTTATAATCACTACATTCAAAGAATTCAATGATTTTAAAGCCTTGATGCAACTTACAATAAAGCCATAAGGCTGTCTATAATAAATTTACAATGGATACAACATGGGTTACTTGTGCAATTAAAAGGGCAATGGGAGGAGGATGAGAAGCTAATGGATGCATCTATTTCGATTTGGCATTGTCCTAATGTTGCCTTTTGTTCACTGCAACTATTAAATCATCATAAAGATCAGTGAGATTCTGAGAATGATAATAATTGCATTTGCATGGATTCCTGTTTCCTCACAGAAAAAAGAAAAAAAAACTCCAAATCAATAAGAGGAAAATGTTAATTTATTGTTTGTATGGTCTGAATAATTAGAAAGGAAATGGACAATATTGAACAATATGATATGCACAAGTTTGAGAAACAGCCATAACAAAAAATTGTAAGAGCCAAAAGAAGTGCTTATGCTGATAATTCATGACCATTAATTGTCCCCATCTCTTCATTTTTATTTTGTTCTTCAATATCTTGTCAATGTACTCAATTTAAATTCATGCTTAAAATATAAGTAAACTTTATGAAGATAGAGAGGAATTAGAATATTAATTACTACCTCTAAATCCAGGAATTATCCCAAGCTAAAGTCCAGGCAAACCTAGTAATCCATACCACTACAACCTCTAAGCCACTGCCCAAGGCAAGGCCATCAATAGCAGCAACAGAGTTTCTTTGCCGCTGAAAATTGAAATGAATAGACTCATTGATTCAACGTAACACAAAATGAGAAATGGATTGCACATAAAGAATTTGATGAGAATCAAATATCTTTTATTGTATCAGTGATGATTTCTACTATATCCAACCAAGTTTTGGGCGCTCTATATGAGGGTAGGGGAAAGAATTAGGATATGAGTATGAACATAACTACAATAGAAAGACACCAGTCTCCTCCCAAAATAAATTGGAAGTAACTTTTGCTTCTTGAAGAACACCATCTGAAGGCAACCGAGGTCAATGAAAGCATAATATCAACATTAGGCCTGCAAATGTACTCATAAAAATAAATATTAATTCAAAGGACTGAAAGAGAGAAAGTCCCCTTCCCTTTCCACTTCGTTGGTCCCACTCCATTCCCACATGGAGCACCAGATTCGATTACGGACTACCCGTCGCTAATACATGGTAAAAATAATCAGAAGAACTCTAATACCATGATCATCCCCTTTCATTTTCATCAAATAGGTAGATATTAGATAAATGAACAATCCTTTCATTTTATAAAACTATTCTCAGAATTTCATATTGAAAAGTTTCAATTAGAATTGGTAAGAGATTAGTACCACAATTAGAATAGCAATTAAAAAGTACAAAAACAACGACATATCAACCTCATTCATACAACAAAGAAATAACTTTGAATTAAAACAAAAGGGAAAGAGAAAAAAAAAAGAAGCGTATGATCCAGCAGCAAATGGACAAAATCTTCAACCATATGCAAGAATTTGGAATCAAAAACACGAAAAGTTGCAACCCTTGTTGTTGCTGCTGCAAACGTTTCAAATATGCTGAATGCTTTCTCCGAAGGTCCATTGATAGGCTCTGAAGGTCTGTTGCAAGCAAGCGCTAACTAAGGTAGATACAAAAAGCAATCATACAAATCCCAGGAGGTTGGTTATATAAGAAAAAATTTGGTATACCCTAATTTGCCTAAAATTTGCAAGTAGTCAAGATAGAGGTAAATGCTTGTCTATACCCTCATTCACAACCAAGTTAAGCCTCCCTATCAAAAACCAGAAAATACAGTAACAAACTAACACAAACAGATCAAAACATTGTCAAGATAGAGGTAAATACTTGTCTATACACTCATGAACAAACTAACACAAACAGAAAGACTTCCAACAGCAAAACAACATCAAAATACTCAAATTAGAATCCTATAACACAACATAAACAAATTAAAAGACAAAACTTAAACGAAACAGAATAATATTTTTGGATTTTAGAATAGAAAAGAATGGGTTAGGGTTACAAAATTTGGGGGTTTAAGATTTCTGCAAAAACAAATCAAAAAGAAGGTGGAATACCCACCATAAAGAAAGAGTAGAAGAATGACGATGAAGAGCAGATGGAGATGGCGATGAGCTTGCTTCAGCAGCGAGAAGGAAGCACCAAACTCGTCTAAAATGGAGGAGAATCACTACAAGAAACAAGGCCAGCGGTGGCGGTTGATTAGCGGCGGTTTCAACCTGAACTGCCTGAAGGTGATCATCGGCGGCGGTTTACGAGGCGGTTCGTAAAACCGCCCTTGAATGCTTGAAGTTTGCGGCGGTTTGGAGGACACCGGCGGCGGTTGGTTTAAAAATATTAAAACCCCGCGTTTAGCGGCGGTTGAACGGCGATTAGCGGCGGTCTAAGTAAAAAAATTATACTTGCCCTGATTTGTAACCCCCAATTCGCGTTTCTGCCTCTTCACTCCTAGCTCGCCGCCACTCCCATTCGCCGCTCGCCACTCCCGATTAAGCTCTCACGCTCTTCATGCTTCAACCGACATTTTTGATTTCCTCTTTTGTTTCGCCAGAATCCCAGTTCGATTGTCACTGACATTTTTGTTTCGTGTTCATTTAGGTTCGTAAACGCTGGTGTAAACGGAAACAAGGATTTCAAAGGTTGCAAGTACATTATCATCACTCGGTCTTTCTCTGTGAGCCACGTCTTTGAACCGGGTTTCACTCATTCTTGCAATTTCATCACCCCATCTTCCATTTAAGGTTCGGCTTCATAATCATCTGCTTGGTACATAATGTCTTTGTTATTTGTTTTTCTTTTTTGGCACACTTCATTATTAGTTTGTGTGGTCGGAATTCTGTGTTTTTTTTTTGGGATCTAAAATGCAGAAAAAAGTTATTTGATTTCACTCTGTAGTGAACATTTTTGTTGATCATTGGTAGGAATTTGGTTTTATTGAATTACCGACTCTATCTATAGCATTCTTTGCCTAAATAAAAGGAGTCAGAATAATAAAGGCATGTTAGCATCCAGCATCACATGAATAAAAGGATGGAAGAAGCATGTCAACTTTTCATAACCCATGTATCACCACAAAGAAGACACACACTTAAGGCTTGAAGCAGAACCTTGTGTATACAAATGAAGCAAACAAAAACAGGTCTTTTTGTTTTGCAAATAGTTCAGATAAATACCTTGTGGGAATTGCAAATATAAATTAGTTTCGAAGCACAAATAAATACCAAAAATCTAATTAGATTTCGTAGCAGGAAAATATACGGTTCGTGTTTAAGTATTTCAGGTACAGCATGCAAATTCACCTTCTGATATAAAATATCAAAAAAGTCACAAACACAAGGAAAAGAAGCCAATTTAATGTTACAATTAAAATGCTAAAAACAACTATATCTTTCCACACCATGTTATGAAGAATCAGTCTTGGAACTAGAGTTAATAGGCTTCATTCGATTGAAGCAGGCTTCTTTGAAATAACACACACAATCTGCCCACTAATGATAAGTTGCATGCCCATAATATCACTTTATTACAGCAAACCAATAAAAAAAATACCCTTTACCCAAATCCATCACACCAAATGCATCTAATGCATCTATGCTGGCATACTTAACATTGAGCCACAGCACCAAATGCATCTATGCTGGCATACTTAACATTGAGGTTTTGATCAGATCCAAGAGTGACTAGGGCAGGCAAAACATGAGTTGAAGCAGCCTTTGCATCTATATATGGCACCTATTAAATAAGAAGTTGTATTAGTTTAGGCATTTGCATGGAGATACATCTAGAAACTAAGAAAACAGCAAGCTTACAATAACTTTCAGCAGTTGGGCAGCATTTATTTTCATGTTCACGTTAGAGCTGACAACCATTTCCCATAGTATATTAAATATCATAACATGGTTTTCTTCGTATATGCTGCATTATAAAGAAAGCTCATTATCAAATATTTGAGAAAAATATTTTAAATTTTAAAAATGCTTGTGGTGATAATCAAACCAAATGAAGCGGATAGCATTAATAATCTCAGAAGTGTGCTTGGTTGATCTATTCTCCATGGAATTGTCTTCTACTAGAAGCTTCTTCAAATATTCACAATTGTTCATGTTTTCCAGAGCACTCAAAACACCAAACTAAAAGAAGCGGTAGAACACACATTGTAGATAGCCTATCAAAGAATGGCGTGATCTTGGCCTCAAACCTACAAGTTAACAAATAAATATGAAGCAACTATATGAAAAATTCAAAGAAAAAGAAAACCGTTACCTTTAATTCTTGAATGGATGGCAAGAGGAAAAAGTCAAATCAAGATCATCCCCTACCGCTGTTAAAAATCTTGGTAGCATTATGCATGTCACGTAGGAATCCCCAAAACATTCGTAAACAAATAATGTAAACCGCATTTACATAGGTTATATCAAAAAAACTCTGAAATAACTTAGGTCAAGTCATTACAAACAATTTTAAAAACTACAAAGGGAAGGCAAGTGACCTTTGAAACTGGCGTGTTGAGTTTTTAGGAATTCGGTATGCTTTTGAGTTGGGGATTCCTTTCTTTGTTGCTCTTTTATGTTCTTAATTAGGAAATTCACTAGATTGGGGGCTGGGGATTTGTACTCTTCTTGAATTTTTGTTTTACTCTGGTGGTAGAATTTCGGGAAAAAATTATAATCTTCGAGATCTACTTGTATTAATATTTGTTTTTTTTTTCCTTATGTGAGTGTGATGCAAGCAAATTGATTTTCCTTCCCTGCATAAACCTTGGCGATATTTTTCATTTTTCCAACAAAGTTCCATTTGTTGTTTGCTTTACATTTCTTAGCCAAGCTTGATTCCACCCAAAATATGTTTTCAAGGAGTCATGATTGTCATATATTGATTTTGAAAGTTTCAATGCTATTTTTTCCCAATGATTGTTATATATAAGCTAAGTTTCAATGCTTTGTTTTCCCCAATGAAGTTACTAAAATGATATGGTTTTGAAAGTTATTAGTACTAAAGTATCATGCTGTTGTATTTTTTCCTTGAATATTTGTATGTTTTAGCTGCATGGTAAGTTGCTAAAATGATGCAAAAATCAGAAATTCTGCAGATTTGATGTCCAAAAGATGGAGTTGTTAATATTTACTATCGATTAATTTATAATTTGTTTTGACTTTGTTTATTTTTAGAAAGAAAATATCAAATCGATGGATAAGTCATGGATTACGATGCCGCTAAATTCATCCATGTATGACAAAGGGTTAAAGGATTTATCGAGTTTGCTTTTCGACGTCAGTCCTGCAGATGGTAAAATTGTATGCCCTTGTCCTCCGTGTTGTTTTAAAAAGCGGCTAACTGGCCTGAGGTGTATGACCACTTAAGTTGGAATAAATTTCTGAAGGATACACCGCTTGGTTCTTTCATGGGAGTCGGATATAGGGAAGATGCCGACGTTGCTAATATAAATGTTTCAAATGCAACACAAGACACCGTGATTGATGAAGATCCAATTCAAACATGATTAATGAAGCTTTTGGAGTTGATAGACACTTTGTGTAGATGAAGACGATTGCCCAGGATGTAGGAGGGACACCAAATGTAACTCAAGAAGGGCATGAAGCTAAAGAGTTTTATGAATTGGCAAGAGATGGAGAACAACCATTGTATGAAGGGTGCAAAAAATATTCTAAACTTGCTTTTATAGTGAAGTTGTATCACATCAAATGTTTATGTGGGATGACTGATAAGGCTATGACAATGATCTTAGAACTACTACAAGATGCATTTGAACATGCAAAGATTCCAAGCTCATTCTACGAAGCAAAGAAAACTATAGCGAAGCTTGGTTTGGACTGTGAAAAGATACATGCATGTCCAAATAATTGTATGCTGTATTGGGGTGAAGATGAAATTAGGCAAACATGTAAAGTATGTGACAAGTCCAGATGGAAATCAAGGACAAAAGATGGTGAGGTTGAGGCATCCAATGATGGAAGGAGCAAGAAAAAGGTGCCTCGCAAAGTTCTTCGTTACTTTCCACTTAAACCGCGTTTGCAGAGATTGTTTTTGTCTTCAAAGACTGCTGAGGATATGAGATGGCATTCTGTGGATATTAATAGCGATGGCATGATGAGGCATCCTAGAGATTCTGATGCTTGGAAGGCATTTGACTCAACAAACATCTCATTTGCATCAGATCCCCGGAATGTTCGCCTTGGATTGGCTACTGATGGCTTTAATCCATTTGGTAATTTAAGTACAAGTTACAGTATTTGGCCAATTATTCTCATACCTTACAACACCCCTCCATGGGTGTGTATGAAGCCAACATCTTTTATACTTTCAACGATAATTCCCGGTAAAAAAATGCCGGGAAATAATATAGATGTTTACATGCAGCCTTTAATCAAAGAGCTGAAAGAGTTATGGCATGATGGTGTAGATGCTTATGATGCTTCAACTCGAGAGATGTTCAAATTGCATGCAGCTTTGATGTGGACGATTAGTGACTTTCCTGGGTTGGGAACTCTTTCTGGATGGAACACGTATACAGGGCTAGCTTGTCCGACTTGTAACTTTGATTCTATTCCTTGTCGCTTGCCCCATAGTAAGAAATGGTGTTTTATGGGTCACCGTCGATTTCTTAATCAAAGACACAGATTTAGATTGAGCAGGATTCGGTTTAATGGAGAACAAGACATGCGCAGTCCACCCAAAATGTTATCTGGTTCTGAAATCCTTGAACAAGTTAAGAATATCAATGTCACCTTTGGTCAGAGTGCTGAAATAGGTGGAAGGGGGAAAAGATCACGTGGTGGTGGGCGTACCACGCAAGATGGCACTCAACAATGGAAAAAGAAAGCATCTTTTTTGAGCTACCATACTGGGAGCATAATTTATTGCGTCATAACCTTGACGTTATGCATATTGAGAAGAATGTGTGCGACAATGTCATATATACCTTACTAAATGATGCAAAATCAAAGGATCATATCTTTGCTCGGAGAGACCTTCAATCAATGGGTTTTAGGCACGAACTCTGGCCTGATGAAAATGGAAAGTTTCCTTTAGCTATTTATACATTGACTAAACAAGGAAAAAAGTCCTTTTTAACAACTTTGAAGAATATCACTGTGCCAGATGGTTATTCAAGCGACTTTTCTAGGTGCATCGATGTGGATAATCTTCGAGTAAATGGGATGCTAAAAAGTCATGATTGTCATATATTGATGGAGCAATTTCTACCGCTATTATGCGAGTAGGATTGCCCAAGGAGGTATCGACAATTTTAATTGAGTTATCCTCGTTCTTTAGGAAGATATGTGGTAAAGTGTTGAGCATTCCAGATTTAGACAAAATGCAACATGATATTGTGCTCACTCTATGCCACATGGAAATGTTATTTCCACCTTCATTCTTTACACCATGGTTCACTTAACTGCTCACCTTGTTGAGGAAGCTAAGCTTGGAGGTCCAAAGATATTATCGGTGGATGTATCCTATAGAGAGGTAATTATGTGTGGTGATACTTCTTTTGACTGAATAATGTTTAGAATGATTTTTAACAAAAATGTTTGTTATGATTTAGGTACTTAGGGTTGTTGAAATCCTATGTACGCAACAAGGCACGACTGTAGGGTCTATAGCAGAAGGCTACCTAATGCAAGAGATTCTAACATTTTGTTCAAGATATCTAGATGATATTGAGACAAGATGGAATCGACCTAGGCGTGTAGATGATGAACCTAATGATATACAACCTAAAACACGAATGGATGAATTGTTCCCGCAAGTAGGAAAACCAATTGGCGGTTCTTCATACTTCATTCTTACATCCAAAGAAAAGCAACAAGCTCATCGTCATGTACTAACCAAGCGCCTCAGCTTGATCGCTATCTCCAAGTAAGTACTTCTCAAAACAATGTACTCCCGGTTGATCGCTTTTGTACATCTACTAACTTAAATCTATATAGGAATTTAGAGATATTGTGCGGAGACAACTAAGGAGCCGTACAAGGAATCCTGCCGAGATAGATAAGAAGGTTCATAGAGAATTTGTTAACTGGTTCTCCAATCATGTAAGTGAAAAATCACTATGTTCAAAGTCATGTTCTTGGTAACTTGCATGTCGCTAACACTACAAATGTTTGTTTTTAGATTGTCAAATATTTGAACAATCTTAGCGAGTCAGATAAAGACGTTCTTCTTTGTCTTGCTAGAGGTCCTATTAACAAGGCTAGGAGATTTACTGCATATAATGTCAACGGATATAAATTTCGAACCTTGGCACGAGACGAAGGATTAAAAACTCAAAATAGTGGGGTTTTTGGTACATTTGGCACTAGAAGTTACTCAAGTAATAGTGATTCCCAAATGAGATTCGGAGGGGTGCCTTACTATAGGAAATTGATAGATATTATTGAGCTTAATTACAATGGAGCATTCTTAGTTCCTTTATTTAAATGTCAGTGGGCCAATACCACTAACCCCAGAGGCATGAAAACAGATAATTTGGGTTTTACTTCAATTAATTTCACAAGACTTATACATACCGGTGATCATGAAGATGATGAACCATATATTAAAGCTTCTGAAGCGCAAATGGTTTTTTATGTGGATGATGAGAAAGAAAAGGGTTGGATCATGCCTATTCATTTGAGGCCAAGAGACTTATATGACATGGGTGAAGAAGATGATGAGATCTTGGTCTCCAATGAGGTCTATCCATCACAAAACTTGGAACAAACATTTTCTGATGATACTGAATATATTCAATTAGCAAGAGCCACTACAGATGATGATCCTCCAACATCAACCATTAATGAAAATATTGATGATTACAATGATAATATGATTGAGTGACAGACATAGGTAAAAAATGAAGTCTTTGTTTTTATTCTTTATAACTTGATTTTTGATGTTTGATGTGTTTCTTTGTCTTGATAGTTTTGTGTTATTCTTGTGCATTATATGTCTAATTCTCTTTCTTGCACTTATAAAGATTATTCCCCTTCTTTTGATGGCTCTAAGTAGAAAAAGATGAACCGCACATCCTTATGCAGCTGTTAAGACTTAAGAGAAATTTTTTTTATTCTCATATTTCCCCCCCTTTATTCTAGTTTTAGCTAGGGCAATATAGGTTGGTGTGCACTATGTTAATCTCAACTGTTCATACACCTTTTAAGTGACCTTTTTGGCAATGAAAGCTGAGTCCTTGTGGTCTGATTGAATGCAAAAGGAGATATGGTTTTGATTCCCTAAATCCAAAACCTCAAATTGATCAAGCTATCTTTTGCTAAATCTTAAACATTTGATATGTTTAGACTCAACAATACTAGGATTTTGAGTGAGTTGTTTGTTTGTCTGTCCTGTGATTGAGAGTTTCTCCATGGCATTTAGGAACTTGCGCAAGTGCTTTATGTATTCAGGGAATGTTTCAAGGTTGTAATGACCCCCACCCTTAACCCACAGAGGGTCATATTTTTCTGGGGAAAGTTCCCACAATCGCTTTCCGTGGGACCAATCAACAATCTCATCACTTGTTCCCTGCCCATAACACACAAGTTGACAACCAAAACTACTATTAGTATCAGCAAGTGTACTATTTCATCAAAGATTGCATATTGATATGTGAAATCTCAGATCTCTATTGTTGGATTCAAAACAGGTATAAAAGCAAGAACAAACAATAAAATCCCATTATTTCAATTAACTGCTTTCCTTCATTGTAATATTTCATGCCCAAAAAGTCAAGAAAACAACTATACTTTTATTTGAATCATAGATGCTTTACAACTTCAAATCAGAGCGCAAAATTTGAGTATTACTCTTAAAACAGAACTTCAAATTATATCCACTGCGGCCTCCGGTGTTTATCATTTCACTTTCTAATCCATAACATTCCATCTATTAGCATTTTGTAGAGGTCTCTTGCTTTTAAGAAGATGAATTGATTGACACTGATTAAAAGATTTTATATCTTTGTAACTAGATCTGAAGACTTTCTGTAAACCGGTGAAAAAGTATAATATGAAAATAGTACTTGTCAAATAAACCACAGTAACATGGAAAGTGAAAACACATGTTTTATTCCATTTATTTATTCTTGCATGAGCATAAAAGAATGCCTTGGCTCTGCTACAGCAAGCTGGACTTTTTGTTTTATTCCATTTATTTATTCTTTGTATTTTTGTATTTTAACAATTTTTTGTTTTTGTGTATGTTGTAATTAAAGATGAACCAAGTGTTCAAGAAATAAAGAACTAGCAAGAGGAAGATATCCTTTTTTCAGATTTATAGAAAAAAAAAATTGGTGTGTTTTGCAGTGAATGTAACTACCTTGGTGTGTTTTGCAGTGAATGTAACTGTAATCAAAGTGTTGTTAAGGGTCAAGAGTTTTCTGACTTTGGTGGGTTTTTGCATTTTCTCAGAAATCTGTTGTTTGGTTTCTATGATTGGCTTTTCATGAGTGAATTCTGAGGATGAAACTGATTTGAGTTGCTGGTCTTAATGCCTATTCTCTTTTGGATCAACATGGAAGCAAAGTTTTTTCATTTTGCTAAGTTGACCTGTTCATTGAGTCTTCCAAATCTTCATGTTTTTGTTTAACACTGGAAGATATTGGTCTGCATGAATACCAAATGGTTTATATTGGTTGGTTTTTTGCTAATTTTACACCAGTAACTGAGCAACCAACTAGTAGTCATTTCTTGTCACTCCAAAATTTCAGTTCTTCATTTTACTCTGCAATTATGTATGATTATGTTGTGCTATGTTTGTAATGTTGTTGTGTTTTAAAAGTGTAACTGTCAGATTTGTACTGTCAGATTCGTTGCAAACTGCACTATGGTGCTCTATTATTTTCAATTAATTTTCTTGAAAGTGTGTTTAATATTTGTTTTTATTTTACATTTTCAGGCTTCAGATTTAGGATCACCTGCAGAAGTGAGACGTTCTTCAAATGCCAGTCACGATCTCCCAAGTCATGGAGATGGATCTCAAAGTGCTTAGTTTTTTAGGATTTATTAAACGGATATTTCTTAGGGATTAAACTTATATTTTTGTATAATTGCACTTGATTATGGATGTACGTTTGTTGGAATTTTTCTGTTATCTTATTTTGCAACCGAGATTCAACTTATATTTTGTATAACTGTACTTGATTATGGATTTATGGTTTGTTGGAATCATCCTAGTGTTATCTTATTTTGCAACCAATGTATTATCTTCTTTATAATTAATTTTTGATGTTTTAAATATTGTGATGGTATAATAGATATTCGGTTAGTCAAATAATTAAAAAAAATTAGATAATTTAAATGATTAAAATAACAAATTATCTGCCTGATTTCAAAAAAAAAAAGCTCACAAAAAAAAACCGCTTAGCGGCGGTTTAAAACCGCCCCTAAATACCATAACAGTATCGTGATTTTTGCGGCGGTTAAAACCGCCGCAAATTGCGCCTCAACCGCCGCAAAATGTCTCCATATTGACACAGCTGACCACTCGAACCTGCGGCGGTCCAACCACCGCTAAAACCGCCGCTAAACGAACCGCCGCCTTCAACCGCCGCAAAATGAACCTACCGGCGGTTATTCCAGCGGTTGGTCTGAACCGCCGCAAATTGGCCTCCCGACCGTGTACATAGCAGCGGTTTACCAACCGCCGGGAGGTGTAATCTGCGGCGGTTGTAACCGCCGCCAAATGCCTCTGAAACCGCCGCAATCAACCAAAATTCTTGTAGTGAATAAAACTCAAAATCGATCTGTGACAAGGATGAGGAAATTGAAACAAAACACAAAATATAGAAGAAGAAGAAGAAGAAGAAGAAGAAGAAGAAGAAGAAGAAGAAGAAGAAGAAGATGGCACTGGAAGAGCTTACCACGGTGGTCCGACGACGAAGTTCTCAGATCGCTAAAAGGAACTGTCCAGAGGAAGAGCTCGCGACGGGGAGTCTGAAAATGGCATCCATCTTCCTTGACAAGCTTCTTGTCCGAAGATACAGTTTGTGGTCAATGAAGAAGGACCCAGACTTAGAATCAGCACTGTCTCACAATCGATGATGGGTAGTAAACAACCAAATAAAAAACGTAATCCTCCGATACCCTAACAACGAGATCCCAATTGAAGCCCTCCAGAAGAAATTCAAAACCCTAGATCTCCAAGGCAAAGCCCTCAACTGGCTCTCCAAATACCCATCCTGCTTCGAACTCCACCAACACCAACTTTGCCGCCTCACCAAACGCATGATGTCTCTCGTTTACGAAGAACAATCCCTCAACCAATCCCTCCAACCCATCTTCACTCAGCGCCTCGCTAAACTTTTAATGCTCTCCCTTAACAACAGACTCAATGTCCTCAAAATCAACGAACTCAAACGCAGTTTCGATTTCCTTGACGAGCTTAGGAGAGAAAAAAGAATCTGAAATGTAGAGAGAGACGAGGGTTTGTGTTTTCTGATTTGGGGGAAAAGAATAGGAAAAGGTGGGGAAAGTTTTGGTCAAAAAAAATGAGTGGCGAAAGTTGACGTCGAGACGAATTTTTGCATCACTTATTACATCGGTTGCATTTTCAACCGATGTAAAAACATGCCACATGTAATTTTTTATATTAGTTGTTCATTTAACCGATGTAAAAAGTAGGCTTTTACATCGATTAAATGAGTAACCGATGTAAAACGTGTAGTGTTAATTACAAAAATGTCACCGCGTCACTTTTTATATCGGGTGTTTATTTAACGAATGTAAAAACCCGATGTAAAATCTGTTTTTCCACTAGTGGTGGTAACAAATCTATAACCCACCGACCGTTATAAGTAGTACAAATTGTATAAAAGTATTACCCTTAAGAAGCTCCATTATCGCGGTTACCTCCACCAGGTCCTGCTCCCCAAGAATAAGTTCCGAGCACAGGCTTCTACTCTCCCTTTACTAATCCATCATAGTAAATTATATAGATACAAAGAAAATGAAGAGGTAAAAAACACATCAATTACGATAAAACGGGAAAAAAGTGTAGAACAATAACAGTCAACATGCATAAACAATCAACATTCATTCCCAAGATCAACAGTAATACTCACAAGGCCAACTAAGCACTGACACCATGCACATATCACTGGATACGGATCACCCACCCGGTCACAAAACACCTAGACCGAGCACTAATCTATACGACGCTAGAGACTGATCACCAATCTCATAGGCACAAGAGGACATACAAATAAGTTGGTTGTCCCACGAACAAATCTCGATACGCTACTATCCTCCACAGAAGGTAAAGTACCTCCCCCACAAAAGGAGCGGCATTCCCCCACACATGGAATGGCTAATATTGCCACCGCCAAAAATTGGAGTACTGTTGTCTTGTCGGGAGGACCGAGCTCTACCACACCACGCCAGGTACACTCCCCAAGGACCATTTTACCAGTCATGCCCCACATATTCCGTACCTTCAGACCCACACAATCCTCAGGCACACCAACCTCGGGTACACTGACCCGGCTATCACCACTAACAAATAGGATATCAACATTAATAACGATTATTACCATCTAGAGATTCACATTCCTTCAATAAGAGGGTGTCACCCTTGACATAGTGACTACACATCAATCATATCAATACGTACAACAACTACCATTCAAACAACATCTGAGCATGTTATATAGGTAATAACACCTCAATCACATATGATATCAACAGTCAAGATCGAATTGTAACACCCCAAATTTCTTAAGCCTAAGCGTTAGAAATTATAGGGCCATTGTATGTTAATTGTGTTTTGATTAAGTGCTTTAGGTCTTAGTTGGTCAGGGAGACCCTTAAAAGGGACTACACGGTCTTAGAATGGAAAAAAAAACTCATTTTTAGGCAATTCTGAGTCTGTGAATCGATTCTCCCCTTGCATGAATCGATTCATTACATTTAACAATGTTTTTAGGAAAAACTAAACCTGTGAATCGATTTACCCCGTGTATGAATCGATTCACAACAGCTGACAGCGTTTTTTTAATTAGCGGGTGGTCCCATTTCGGCCCGTTTCGCTCCCGAACGTGTTAAACCTATTGGATCACGACCTAGACCTATTCCTAAACCTAAAAGGACCCCAAACCTAGTTTTAAAACATATTAAAGAGCTCTAATTTAACCTTAGAACACCTTTAGGGCTCTATTGTTGCCCTTACCGCTGTTTCTCTGTCGTTTCTCAACCAAATTGCGTTCCGTCTTCATGGCTATGATCGCAAGACGCTTCTCCTCCTTTCCCTCTATTCTGTTTCTATTTCTAAAGGAGGAATCTTATTGGTAAGTCATGAAATTTATTATGTTCAATTCCAATCCCTCTAAACTTGGGGTGGCAAAGCCATCCATTTATCCATCAACCACTCAATCCATCCATAAGGAAATCCATTCAATCCATCCATTACAAACAAAAAAAATAAATGGATTGGATCCAATCCATCCATTTAACTTAATGGATGGTTAGTCATCCATCTACTATTTTTCTAAATCCATTGGATTATACTAGGGGTGACAAATGGATGGAATGAATAATTTTTTGAATTGATTATAAAATATATTTTTAATCATAAAAATATTTTAATTACAAAAAATATTTTTAACCATAAAAAATTATTTTACTCTCTCCTCTCTCTCCCCTCTCTCCTTGCCCTCTCTCCCCCCTTTCTCTCTCCCCTCTCTCCTCTCTCTTTCCTTTCTCCCTCCCCTTTCTCCCCTCTCTCTCTCTCCTCTCTCGCCCCTCTCTCCTGAGAGACCTCATTCTCTTTTTTCTGGTCACATGCATTATTCATTATTTCGCCTTATTTTGTCAATAGAGCAAACAGCTAAACAAAAATTTAACAACCTGAAAATACCAAACAGTCAGCACGGACGTTAAAATACCACGGATCAATTGTCTATGTCTGCAATTGTGCAGATGATATATTGTTCTTCTTAAATTTGAAGGCTAATATCGTTCTTCTTAAATTTGAAGGCTAAATTATTTGACTCGTTGAAATTGTGAAGTCAATATTTGATATTGCTATATTCCCTAAAGCTGTTTCACATTGAAATTAAAAAGTGTGCTTGGTGAGATGGTGGTAAGCTTGGCTGAGTTGGCTCTAATGAAAAGTGCTTAATCAACTTGGGGAATGTCTTAAATTAAGAAAAAGAATAAACCGATGGAAGGTAATTAATATTTTGAGGCCGTAAAAAAATTAATATTTTGAGAAAAATTTTGTTCCAGAAGTGTGATTCTTGTGAAAGAGGGAGAGAGAGGAGAGAGATAGGGGAGAGAGAGAGGGAGAGAGAGAGGGAGAGAGGGGAGTAAAATTATTTTTTTATGATTAAAAATAATTTTTTGTGATTAAAAATATGTTTTTTGTAATTAAAATATATTTTATGATTAAAAATAACTTTTTTGTAATTAAAATACTTTTTATGATTAAAAATAATTTTTTGTGATTAAAAATATTTTTTGTGGATGGATTGGATATCCATCCATAAAAAAATTGTTAATGGATAGATTGGATTTTTTTTTAAAATGGATGATGGATGGATTGGATTTTCTTGATGAAATTTTAGTGGATGGTAAATGGATAAATAAATTTTTCCAATCCATCCATTAGAATCCATAAGGAAATCCATTCAATCTATCCATTTTGCCACCCCTACTCTAAACTCAATTCTAAGCATGGTTTTGGCTTCATGAATTTTCATTATTATAGGAACCACAAGTGGAATCGAGTTCGGAGCTCTCTAGAGTTAGATTGAAGGTCGCGACTATCATAAGGTATGGAGGTGGATGATCTCTTGAAAAGAGGCCTATGGCTTCAAATAACATGTTAGGGATGTCCAATGATCCCTATGCCTAATGGGGCAAGTAATTGTTGTGTAATTCTTGCAAGAGCATGGATTTGAATGACTTGGTTCTATTTTTGATTTAATTATGAGGATCTTCTATGAGCAAGGAGCCAAAAGATATATTAATCATTATGTTTATGAGAATTGATGCATGTTTAATAATAAAATATTGGTGTTTTATGTGTATTTATTAGTAAGAGCATGATCTAGGATCAATTATGTGATTTAACTTGTATAATAGCATGATTGAAGGTTGGTGTTTACTGTTTTAATGATTGTTTAGTTGTTTTCATGTTTAGAATTAATATAGAATTGTTAATGAGTACTTATAAGTGGATCTAAACATGATTGATGTTAATTTGTTGATTCTCAATGGATTATGGTTAGTGAATGCATGTTTTTAGGACAAAACAGTGTATATGAAGGCATGACTATCATGAATTAACTCCTGTTTTGGGTGAATGGGTAAGCGTTGTTATGATTAGAATTGGTTTGGGGATTGGTAATATTAAAATAGAAAGAGATTGAGACATGTATTGATCTAGAGATAGTTTAAGAAGGGAATTAAGTAAAGACTTGAGGAACAAGGTAATTTAAAGTGAATAAAGAACTCTTAATGGATTAGAGAATTGGTTAGGTAATGAAATCAGTGTGTAGTGACTAATTAGAATGGATTAGAATGAGTGGTTGTGAGTGAAGGTGTTAAAAGAAGGATAAAAGGCAAGGTTTGTTGTTAATGAAAAGATTTAATCAAAAAGGTTTAAAATCAAGATTGGAATCTAAAATCTGTTATTAGAGACCCTATGGACAATTTATTAATTTCCCCTAACCTTGGATTGGACGTGGGACCGCTTAGGAGAGTCCACGATGCGCAAAGTACAGAAAAATGGCGTTACTGCACTTCTGCAGGACCTATGAATCGATTCACACCTGCAGTGTTTTAGATTCTGTGAGTTAAAGCTGTGAATCAATTCACAACTGTGCAATTTGATTCACAAAAGAGAAATGCTAGGGACACACTTTTTAACACTCTCTCCTATTAGTTGAAATTCATATGGGTCCCACCAAATTTATGTGGGACCCATTTGAATTTCAACCAATAAAAGAGTGAGTGTTGGTAAAAGAGTATTAGAGAGTGTGTTGATAGCACTCCTCTTCACAGAATGTCACTTTGACCCTGAATCGATTCATGGGGCTCATAAATCGATTCACACCCTTGTTTAATGATAAAATATTGTTTCAAATGACTTGTAAGGGTTGGTTAAGGGTAGTAACCACCTAGGCTTATTAAATGTTGAATGTTTGACTTGTTTGAAAGGGTTACTGGTTAGTAACGCCATGATTGATGTTGGTCGCAGGTTGTGGCCAAGTATTGTGTATGTTGAATTGCCTTGTTAATTTGTTTATTGGTCACAAGTTTGTAACTAATTGGTGGATTGATATCCAATGGGTTTTGTTGGATATCGTGTGCTTGGAAACTCGTTGCCGGTTTTAGACATAGTGGATTTCGTTGCTCGCATTCGGGTTTCGATGGTGGCGCTCATCGACGTTTCACTGATGGAGGGGACCCCGTGGCTCATAGGTATCGATTCGAAGAATGATGAGTTACTAAGACTGCATTTAGCGATGTTGCACTGCTTGGGAGGACTGCATGGCTCATTAGATTACGTTTTTTGCTAGTTGTTCGGGTGTTGACTTCGAGTTACTACAGTGGTCAAGTATTGTGTATGTTGAATTGCCTTGTTAACTGTTGTTTATTGGTCACAAGTTTGTGATCAATTGGTGGATTGATATCCAACGGGTTTGTTGGATATCGTGTCCTTGGAAACTCGTCGCCCGTTTTAGACATAGTAGATTTCATTGCTCGCATTCGGGTTTCTATGGTGGCGCTCATCAACACTTCACTGATGGAGGGGACTCCGTGGCTCGTAGATATTGATTCAAAGAATGATGAGTTACTATGACTGCACTCAGGGATGTTGCACTGCTTGGGGGGACTGCATGGTTCGTTAGGTTCCTTTGTTTGTTAGCTGTTCGGGTGTAGACTTCGAGTTACTATGGTGGTACTCATCTACGTTTTACTGATTGGGGGATCCTATGGCTCATTGGTATTGGTTTGAGGAACAATGGGTTACTATGCCAGTACTCGTCGACATTTTAGTAATGGATGATCTCATGGCTCATCAGAACGCTATTTGAATATGAGTTACTGTGGTGGCACTCACCGACATTTTACTGACGGGGAGATCCCATGGCTCGATGGCGTCGTATACAGATGAGGAGGACGCTCACATTCGCTCATCCAGAAAAGGTAAAGGATCCTGAAGATATGATATAGTAGTTGTAGGTTCGCGTTAGCTAGTTGCCGATGTAGGACTGTCGACCGATCGATGACCTCACGATGATTTATCGTCAAGACTTGTTTGACCGTGATTGAAAGTTGTCTGACTATTGACGCATCATGTTATTTTGCCCGTGTCATTGTCTTTTCATTTGAGTATGATTCCTGTAACATCCCAAAATCCCTAAGCCTAGTAATTAGAGACCCTGAGGAATTAAAGGGGGATAATGATCTAGAAGAATAGTTTTAATCTAGCAAATTGACCCAAAGTCAAGCCTAAAGGGTAAAGTGGTAATTTCTCCCAAGGATTAAGGTAGACTAATGTTGTTTAATTTAGTATTAAAGAGGCTAATTTTAGAAGACCCAAAAGAATAGACCCAAACCCTTAAACGCTTATGTTGTGTGAAATAATATAAAAAGGGGGGTGTATTATTTAGAAGGTGGGGTGTAAGGAGTAAATAGTGTTTAAAAAAAAAGAAAAGAAAAAAGGGGGGTTCTAATCGTGAATCAGAACAGAGAAAAAAAAAGGGAAAGAAAAGAGAAGAAAGAAGATAAGAGAAGGAAGAAAAGAAAGAAAGAAGGAAAAGGAAGAGAGAAGAGAAAGTGATCGGTTGAGAGAAAGAAGGAAGGGGATGAAGAGCGTGGCGGCCTCTGGTGGTGGTATGCATGGTGGCCGGTCACATGAGGGAAGAAGAAGCAGAACAGCCGAGAGAGAGAAGAAGAGGCAGTGCGATCGAGAGAGAAAGAGGGAGAGGGTCGCGATCGTGAAAGAGAAGGAGGAGGCCACGGCGGCCTGGGCTGCGACGACGACAACAGGGTGGCGCCGCACCACCCCTCACGACCAAAAGCAGTAGAACACGAGAGTGAGAGAGAGATGGAGGCCGAGAGTGAGAAAGAGAACCAGAGGCTGAGAGATTGGAAGAAACAGAGACTGAATAGAAGAAGAAGGTGAAGATTGGAGCTTGGTTCAAGCTTTAATGGAGGGAAGGGGATTTTTGGAGCTTAAATCCCTAATTTGGGATTATTCAGGTAACATAGACTTCCCCCAAAACCTCCCTTAGGGTGTGCTAGGATTTGTCATTTAAATTCTTTAGCTTTATAATTAGTTTCTGAATTAATCTGAAATAGTCTTGTATGGGGTCTGACTGAAATAGGGTTGGATACTGCCCCCAACCCCCCTAAACCAATGTGTGTTGTTTGTGACCATTGCGAGTTCCACTGAGCTTCAATCGGAATTATGCAAATTGTTGTTATGTGTGAAAATATGTGTGATTCAGATTTGAAGTGGCTCAGTGTAACACCCCGATTTCGGAGTGCTACTGTTCAACCCAACTAATGCTGAAAACATTTAATGCTTGTATGCTTTCAGTTAAAAAGTACTCTTATGTATTTCGCAATAGAAAAATAGGGGTAATTTTTTTCTTTTCATTTTCTTTCCTTGGAAATCTTTTTCAAAATGTGACATAGAGTACTACAGTTTTCTAAATGATGCCAATTCAAACTTTTGCAATTATCAGAGTATAGTGCATCACAAAATAACACTTCACATAACATAATCATTTCGCACTAAGGCGAGGTTCTCTGAAAAGAGTAATTACAAAACAACCAATACAAAATCCTAAGCTAAGCTGGCTGATAACTATAACTCTTACTGAGAAACAGCTCAGCAAGATCAAACACTAAGTACTCGGAGGAATCTTCCTCCACCGCTCAATCTTCAATGCTCCTAAAAGATGAAGCTGCCAGCCATCGAACTCCATCCTGGAAGTGACATCCATAAGGACATCCAATCCAACAACAAAGGCAAGGGTAAATCCTTTGTCCACGAGTTTATCATAGGCTATGTCGCATGCAAACGATATATACATATATAATACAACAACATTCTTTTATTTACATATACATACTTAATAGACCGCACAATCAAGCATGGTATATCAAGCATGGCATGTGAGCAAACAAAACAACCAACAGATCAACAATCAAGTCACTACAATATCAACCATTGCATGTGAGCAGTGCAAGTCTATCAACAGATAAGTGATCAAGTCATCACAATATCCAATTCATCAACAATTCTCACATATCATAAATGCGGTTAGCTATGCATGTCAATGCAAGATGGCTAGTTTGTGTATACACCTGCAGCCTTAAACAAGGTCAGCAGAGACGAGGAACTTTATTTCCCAACGTCCAAATCAACTCCCTTACCAAGGGTATTGCCACAAAGGCTTGCCACACAGTAGGCTTTCTGCCACACCGGCATGCAGGGACAACTCGTCCTTTTGAAGTCCTCAAGACAATCAAACGCCCGAAAGTGTCGATGCTCAATGGTCAGTATACATCCAAACAAATTCAACAACATGGCATGCTCACCGTAGGGAGCGCTCGAGTAATGTTTTAATTAATCAATGCGGATCGACGACACCTCAACTCACTCACTCTACTTAGTGAATTTTCATGCTTCCAATTCTTATATTACCTAGGTGAGGTTGTACCAAAATAAATAACTCATTTAGCTTTGGGTCATTGGAACCCGAGTTTCATCAAATTCTTTATCTAGCATGGTTCCATTTCTACTTATCTATAAGCTTAGGCTAGTCATACTACAACCTCATGCTTATTTTTAAACCAAAATACCTTTAACAATTACTTAGAGTGCAAACACAGGACACAAAGTCCGGTGCTCAATTGCGAACGCTAGTCTTAATCTCAGATCGTAACTCTAGGCACGTAATGCGGAACACTAGGCTCAACTTTTAGGTTAAGGTACTAGGCACGCCATACGAACACTAGGTCCAATCCTAAACCAAGAAAATCGCACTTAGCAGGACATTAAATCCCAAAGACAGACACATAGTCCATATGCTCAATAGGAACACTAGGTTCCCTATGATTTAATCTTTCAAAAACTTCGATCTTTGAACTCTCTTTCTCTATTCTTATATCACTCCTATGTATCTGAAAATACTCTTTTAGTTCTAGGTCGTTGAAACCCTAGTTGTGTTAAATAACACACTGAAGAATTCCCAGAAAGAGAGGTGGTGCGAACACTCTTAATTACCAAGTCTTTCCTAGCCGTAATTTCCCAGCGCATCATTTAACTCAACCGTTTTACGAAATCGTACTTTTTATTTCAAATTCTTTTCTTTACTATCATTCCATTGAAATTTCCTTGCAAGCTTTAGCTAGTTATACTAAAACCTTCACGCTTACTTTTAAATCAAAATGCCCTTAACAATTTGCTTACGAAATCGAATTCACGTGGAATCGCATCGATTTACCGATGTAAATCGTCAACCAATAGCAATCGATCAACGCATTATTAATTAATCCATCATCAACAACAATATTTTCATATTCCAAGTCAATACCAAATTCCATTTAAATCCTACTTGATTCATGGAAAACAACATCAATCATAATGCCTCACAGGCCAACGACATGCTATAGCATTTCAACAAAGATATAACAATTCAATAGGCTACAACATGCTCCACGCTTTCATCAACTTCAAGTCTAATCAAATCACTCAAACAAGATTTAAGTCACGCAATACAATTCAATTTACACGCAGGCCAAAAGCATGCTACAACATTTCCAACAACACATAAAAGTACTACAAGTACTACCACACTATCAAACAATCAAACAAGCAACAAACAAGGCGAAAAGCCCAAACTCATTATATAAGAATTTCCTTACCTTGGGCGCTTTAACAATCCAAGAAAGGTAATCCAAATAATCGCTAAGTCGCACTGCTGCATCTTAAGCACGAACCTTAACAACACAAACTTAACTAAATTAGAACTAAAACTTAGTCCTAATGCCCCTAGGGCAGCCACGGCTTAGGCATCCTAAAGCCTAGGAATTACTTGACTTAATCCCTAATTGGTGCTATCTAGCCATATGCCAAGGTACATATTCAAACCATGCAAGTTTTGAAACTTTTTCAAAAGCTAAGCACTTAGAAAATATCAAAACCCAAAACTTACCAATTGGAATAGTGTTTTACCAAATGAATAGTGTTTTTCCAAACTTAAACCACTTTTTAAAACATTAAAACATGTTATAAAATTCTAGAAACAATTCTATTACAAGTTCGAAACAATTCTTGAAACATAAACTCAAACTTTTCCCAAAATCATACTTCTTTGAATTGTTTTACTAAATCAAATCATCAACCACTTTTACAACTATTTTCAAGCATAAATACAAGTCAAGAACAAGTTACAAAATATCATTGGAGGCCACGGTTTCAAAGCTCCAAAACAACTTCAAATTTTCAAATCTTTTAACATCAAAATCTTACAAACTTCATTCAATCAAAACTTCTTATCAAAACCAAACTTATTCACCACTTTAAGACACTTAAAAACAAGTTCTAACTCACCCAAATTATGTTTAAAAGTTACTGTTTTTAAGCCTCACAAACAGCCCCAAAATTCTTTTTTTTTTTTTTAAACAATTTTCCAAAGCTTCAAACATACAAACCTTTATAGATTTAAAGTTCTAACCAAAAACTAACTTCCACAACACTTAAATTACTTTGAAAACAACTTAGAACATACCCCCTCAATCATATTAGGGTTACGGTTTTGGTCACCCAAAAACAATTCCAAATTTCAATTTTTTCATTTCCAAAACAAATCATTCCATCACACTTAAATCTTTACATCTTAAACCAATTTTTCCTAACACCTAACATACTTAAAAATCAAATTAAAACATCCCCTAACATCATGTGAGAGCCACGGTTCAGCCCCCCCCTTTTCACCAAATCAATTTTTCCAAAAACTTGTAAACATAGTTATATGACTAGGATCCAAACATACAACTACTAAACCTTCAAAACTAACACCAAATTGACAAGAACAAGCCAAGAACAAAGCTTGGGACAGCCCCATGGTGTGCGCCAGCAAAGGGGGTTAGGGTTTCCAAACTCAAAATACCAAAATCAAAGGGATTCATGGAAGAAAATAAGGGGTTATGAAACTATACATGCCATACTAGCCAAAACAAGCACTAAAATTCAAGAATAGTTCCTAAAACCTTCAAAACCCATATCATGGAACCCAAGAGAGATGAGGAAAGATTTATGGAGCTTACCAAGAGTGGAGATGAAGATTGAACAAGAGTGGAGATGAAAGGAAGCAAAGATGCACACTTGAATCTTCAAAACTCCCAAAATCACAACTTTCTTTCTCTAAGTTTTTTCTTCAAGTTCTTCACAAATGGAAGAGGAAAATGGTGCTGGTGTGTAATGAGGATGAGGCCACGAAATTTCAGGGGTAGAATGGGAAGGAAAGGTTCATTTAGTTAGAAACTAACTCACTAAGTCATAAACCAACTAAACTAACTTCCTACCATTTACTAACCAACCAATCACACCTTGACACTTGTAAATGCCATCATTAAAAGTACATTCAGCTCCCTAGTGGCTAGATACATCTCCCCTTAGCCCAAAATATCTCAGGGTCTCGCTTATGGCGCTGCTTCGCCAACCCGGTGCCAAGCCAGTGATATTAGGTTTTAATAATAAAAACTCCAAAAATATTTCTAATTATAACCCCACACCCAAAAATCACAAATATTCCTCGTGGCATAAGAAAAGTATCTATGTATCTCGTTTTCGAAATGCGAACCTAAACGTCGCAATTAGCGAGTCTCAGCCATAGAAAATACACTAAATATTTTCTGATGCCCAAAAATTCTAGAAAAATTACAATAAATCCTAAATATTGGAAAATTCTAAGATCTCAAATTTTATAAAATTTGGATCACGTTTGGGCATGTTTCAGTTAGAAACACACACAATAGCCTATCTACTAGTAATTCAATGCAGATTCTCGCAATGTAATAAAATCGTAAATTAGTGAGGATCACTAATTACAATTTCTCTTATCATATAGATATTATTCAATCAATAAAATTATCAAAACAAAATCATTAAAATAATAGTCATATTAAATATGACATAAAAATGCACGATTAATACTATAACTAAATAATAAAAATCCAAACTATGACTTAAAAATAACTATTAAGTCCTAAAATTATTTTTCATTCAATAAAATAATTTTCTTTAATCAAACAACAATCTTTCACATTTTTCGATATTAATTCATATTAAAAACAAGATAATGCCTACACTGTCTCTTAATCAATTAATTGTTAAAACAAGAATTGTTCACAATAAATCTTTGTTGTTCTTCATACTTTTAACAAACCATTGAGGTCATGACTCTCTACGATTTATTTTCAAGTAGTTGGAACTACAAAATAATTTTCATAAAAATTGGGATGTTACACTCAGCATGTGAGTTAGCCCTTTTGCATGAGTTTGGGCTCTAAGTTACTTGAATGTGAAATTGTATGCACTATGACGTATGTATGTGTTCACTTGGTGTGGTTGTGGTTCATGTATGCTAAGTTCCATGTTTGTCTTGGCTTTGGATATGTCTTGAATTCCTACTGGTGTATGCATATAATTGCCTCGAAACCCTTGTTGAAATTATCTTGGTTTGAATTGGAATGTGAAAAGTGATTGAGTTGAGTCACATGCTTGAATGCTATTCATTGATTCTAACCATATGAATGTTGTTATTGGTAATGAGTTATTGATGTGTTGTTGAACTTAGAAGTGTTGAACTATAACCTTGTGACTAAGCATGTTAAGAATTCTATTGTTTTGATTCTTAATGTGCCTTTGATTCTTAGTATGTATATGTGTGAATTTGCCTGGATCTACTCCATTATGATTAGGATTGCATTGGAATATGAAAAATAATATTGTTGAATTTGTTGGATATCATTTGGGCGTTCACTACGGTGAACATGCCATATTGTTGAATATGTTGAATATCATTTGGGCGTTCACTACGGTGAACATGCCATATTGTTGAAATTGGTTGGATATCACTTGGGCGTTCACTACGGTGAACATGTCATATTGTTGAAATTGGTTGGATGTCACTTGGGCGTTCACTAAGGTGAATATGCCATAATGTAAAAATTGTTGGATATCACTCGAGCGTTCACTACGGTGATCATGCCATATTGTTGAATTTGTTTGGATGTGTACTAACCATTGATCATCGACACTCGGAGCGTTTGATTGGTCTTAAAGACTTCAAAAGACGAGTTGTCATGTCACTCGTAGCGTTTGATTGGTCGTACAGACTTCAAAAGGCGAGTTGACACTGCATTGCCTAAGTAGAGGCACGCCTAAGTAGTGGCCAGCCAAAGTAGTGGCAAGCCTAAGCAGAGGCTATTTTGTTCGGACGTTGGGAAAGTAGTCCCCGTCATACTGCTGACCTATTAAGGCTGCAGGTGTATACACAACTTGCCATACTGCATTGACATGCATAGCTAACCACATCTATGATATGTGATGAGTTTGATATTGTGATTATTGTTTCGTAATGATTGCAACTTGTGTGTTTGGAATTGTTGTGTGTGGAATATTTGCAATTCGCTCTGCAACCCCATCATAAGTGATTAGCTACCACCTGTGCCGTTGGGGATCCCTTGGTTTTATCCTTTTAAATAGGATTTTACTCATTTCGTGCTTGAGCTGGACCAAGTGGGGAACATTCATGTGATTGCTGTGACATATGTCTGCATATGTAATTGATGCTTGAGTTATCATGTTTGAGGAATTGCTAGGATAGTATCAATAACTGTACCTATGTTATGGGGAGGATCTTCCATACGTCGCACACCACGTATGGTTGGAAACAACGGTAAAAATATTTATGATTTCAAGTCTATGTTATTGAGTTTTATAAACTCACCTTTGGGGCGTTGTTTTCAGGTATGATTGTTGAAGAGGTTCAGAGCATTGGATTGTGCTCGGTCTCGCTTATCTACGAGACCCGAGTCATCGGATCACCAGTCGCGTCATAAGTCCTAGGTTGTGTCCTAGTATTATGTGTGAATAAGATGTATTTGTAATTGTTTTACTTCATCATTCTTTTGAAAAAGAAGTTGTAATAATTAAAGTTAACTCCGCTTTCGAAACTCTGAATTATGTCGGCTATATTATTAACGTTTTTTGTATGACGCATATGTATCCAGGAATTTTACTAACTAAAGTATAGTATAGTATTTGAAAAACAGGAATCATTCTTTTGTATTCGTTTGTATGCGAAAAGTTTTCAGCATTTATATTCTAATCCAAGTTAAAATTAGTAAGTAATCCCCTAATTAGAGTTAGGGTGTTACATTATGGTATCAGAGCAGTTCGATTCTATCGGACTGTGAGTTGTGCGTCTAGAGGTGATCCGGTTTAGGAAAGTGTCGGTTGTGACTGCGAATCTGAATTCTCTAAGAGCTTTCGGCGAATTATTGAGGTAGGCCACCTCAAGGATTTGTCTGGAGAATGAGGAGAAAGAAGATGAGCAGGAAATAGTTTGGTGTTTTCTTGTTTTTACAGGATTTCTAAAGGTAGGTATATATTTACACGTGATAGTATATACATTCTTGGAATTCCTTGGATGAAGAACTATCTTAATTGTGTGATGTATGTTGAATTATGTACATGTTAAGATCTTTGTTGTTATTCTGATTGGCTTATGTTGGATAATTGTCTATTGGATGCGTATTGGAAATTCTGGCTGTTTGTCTTGTTTGCGTAGTTTGTTTTGATCTTGCTTGTAAATGATGTTCGGTTATCCGATGACCACTCATGATTCAAATATCGGAATTTTTTTTTACATGATATATGTGTAAGTTTTGAAAACACAAAGTTTGGAAATTGGAAAGTTATAATTTAGTAATATGAACGAATTTCTTTCATTTTGATTTTCCATTTGGTTGTTTTCAATTCCTTGCATGAATATTAATTATGTCTAAACTTGAGGTATTGATGACTAGAGTTAAAATTCGCATTTCCTTTATGTTCAATTTGAAAGGTTATGCTTGGATGTGTTGGTTTTATAACCGCATGTGAGAATTTGACTTTCCTTGATGTTTCAACCTTCTTATTGCATGAGGGAAATTTGGTTGCTTGTTAAGTAATGCATTAGCCTAATTGTGCGTGCAAAATTTGGACTGGCTTGCTCCCAATGTGGTGAACGCATTTACTTTCAACATTTTGATCCTAAGTTTTTGCAAGTTCCGCGCCATTATATGTCCATAAATTTTGGAATCCTGAGTGGCTATTACATGAAAGACACTTAATCGTGATGTTGTGAACCTGGCATAAATTTTGGTTAGGAACCATAAGCAGGCTGCATGTCCCTTAACTACCTTATGAGTATATTTGTTATGTTCAAAGATTTGAAGCATTTATGATAAGAAAAATATGCCTTTGGATGTAATTCATATGCAATATACTTGATGCTACTAATATGTGTATGTCTGATCCTTGTTTGGATTTCTTGAGAGTATGCTCTATTTGATGAGTTTATGAATTAGTTGAAATGCTTAAAGCATGATATTGCCATGAGGTGATATTGGATGAATATTCCTTGTAACTCACCATGTTTGAAATCTGGTTTTTGAATCCTTAATTGTTGTGGAACTGTCATGGATTGAATTGAGTTTAGGATTTTCAATTCCTTTGTGTTGTTGTGTGTTTGCTTAATTCAAGATGGGTTAGGTAAATGCATGAAAGGGGGTTGGAACCCATGAATAAATGAACATTTGATGTATGTTATGATGTGTGTAATCTTGCTTTGTGGTGATTCGAATATGTCATAAGTACACTTGATCATGTAATCGGGTTAAATGTGATTTATTGAGAAGCATGAAAATGAAATTGGAAAGAAAATTATGTTGATGTTCGTGGATCACATGCAAGTTTCCTCCATTCTTTTACGTTTGAATCTTGATTTTATTGTGTCTTGACTTATTGGTATGGTTGAGTAGAGTCTTGGAAATCTGACACATGTTTTGGCTTACATGCAACTATAACTTGTGCTAAGTGCTAGATACATCATTCAAACTTGCTTAATCATTGATAGTGAGTTCTTCTCTTCTTAGAGTATTGGGCACCAATAAGTCCCACATTAGCTTATTTTCCTTCTTATTTCATGATGCATGAAACCTTGTTTCAGATTTGAGGTTTTAGGAAAATATTAAAATGAGTATGAGATGCATGAGCCAATACACAACCTTACTCTGCATGTGTTTGATTTGATTGTAGATGTTCATAAACTTAACTTTTCTGAGTTTCCTTTGTTGGTTGTTTGTGATTTTTGATGGATGACTTGATAAATACATTTTGTGTAAATTTGTACTTTCCTTGAAAAACCAATTTCTGTTTGATTTTACTGAGAATTAATGGGTTAAGATTTTAACATGGGACCACTTGGAGATGATTTATATCTATATTAGGACTCTCCCTATTAAACTTGGTAATTTTTGGATGAGTTTTGATATTTTTATGACACCATGTATTCAAAAAAGTGTTGCTAAATAAAGACTGGGTAGAATCCAAAAATTTAATGATTTTTCTGCACTTATCGGTAATGATTGTTGACCAAATAAAAATATGTCGATGAATATATGTATGTCAAGAACTTACATAAAACTTTTCATAAGAAACGAAGTTCATTTGATATGATAGAAAAATTGTTATTATAAATTGCGTAAAAATTCTCAAATTCTGCACGTTTTGAACATGTAGTGGTTTTGAATTTTGTTTGAGGGAAAAGTAAGTCGTTTCTGAGTAAGAAAAAAATTACTTCTAGGCTCTTAACATGTATTTTGATGGCCTGTAATTTATTTATAATTTTTCTGGCCTTGGAGATGTTTTCATAAATTCGTTAAATTTGCTGCTAGACATGTATATCTATGCCACTATGATATGTGTCTATATGAGATTGGTGTATGTGTTTGATACTTTGTGTACATGATTAGAAGGACGTGTAATATTGAATGAGGACTTTTGTTTTAGACAAGTATTGCTTTAATACCCTTTGTGTTAAAAGTAGGGATTCTTAGCAGGGCAGTTTTAATCAATTTAGGATGGGCATTTATAATCGCTTAGATTTCTAACGCTTGTTAATACATAAGGTTTGTTAGGGCTAACCAATACAAATGGATCTTAAATCGATTGGTAATCTCAAAACCTCCTAAAGAATCTATAGTACTTCTGATTCGAGATACCTTAGTGATTTCTAAAACCGAGAGGGGTAGTGATGAACTGGATTTCTTAATACCTCAGTTGTATGTAGAGAACTTTGAAGGTAATCGAGCCCTAAGTTTCCTAAGCACAGTGACCTTGGTGAATTAACTAGCCTAAGGAAGAGTGTAGACCATAGTCTTGGGACTACAAGGGTATTGGTTATAGCTAAATCAACGGGAATTCAAGGATATCAGTGTATATGCTAGATTCAATAGTCGGTGTGTGTAGTGATCTTCCTTGACCAATTACAAACTCCATCTTGACTTAATAAGCATCTTATTGGGAATAAGACTTAGTTTGTAACTGGTTAGCTAAATCACCAATTCTTCGGATAGTTGACCTAGGGTAGCTACTAATTCTTTTCGAGATTCTGATGACTTAGGACAATCTAGAAAGGAACTTACTCATTCAAAGCAGAATAGAATTAGAGTTTGCAGCGGAAGCACATGGAGCAGAACCTGTATAAGGATACGGTTAGAAGGTAAGACGAGTTTTGGGGACAAAATTTCTAAAAGGTGGGGAGTAATATAACATCCCAAAATCCCTAAGCCTAGTAATTAGAGACCCTGAGGAATTAAAGGGGGATAATGATCTAGAAGAATACTTTTAATATAGCAAATTGACCCAAAGTCAAGCCTAAGGGGTAAAGTGGTAATTTCTCCCAAGGATTAAGGTAGACTAATGTTGTTTAATTTAGTATTAAAGAGGCTAATTTTAGAAGACCCAAAAGAATAGACCCAAACCCTTAAACGCTTATGTTGTGTGAAATAATATAAAAAGGGGGGTGTATTATTTAGAAGGTGGGGTGTAAGGAGTAAATAGTGTTTAAAAAAAGGGGGGTTCTGATCGTGAATCAGAACAGAGAAAAAAAAGGGAAAGAAAAGAGAAGAAAGAAGAGAAGAGAAGAAAGAAAAGAAAGAAAGAAGGAAAAGGAAGAGAGAAAGAGAAAGTGATCGGTTGAGAGAGAAGAAGGAAGGGGATGAAGGGCGTGGCGGCCCTGGTGGTGGTGGCGCGGTGGCGCGCCGGTCACATGAGGGAAGAAGAAGCAGAACAGCCGAGAGAGAGAAGAAGAGGCAGTGCGATCGAGAGAGAAAGAGGGAGAGGGTCGCGATCGTGAAAGAGAAGGAGGAGGCCACGGCGGCCTGGGCTGCGACGGCGACAACAGGGTGGCGCCGCACCACCCCTCACGACCAGCAGCAGCAGAACACGAGAGTGAGAGAGAGATGGAGGCCGAGAGTGAGAAAGAGAACCAGAGGCTGAGAGATTGGAAGAAACAGAGACTGAATAGAAGAAGAAGGTGAAGATTGGAGCTTGGTTCAAGCTTTAATGGAGGGAAGGGGATTTTTGGAGCTTAAATCCCTAATTTGGGATTATTCAGGTAACATAGACTTCCCCCAAAACCTCCCTTAGGGTGTGCTAGGATTTGTCATTTAAATTCTTTAGCTTTATAATTAGTTTCTGAATTAATCTGAAATGGTCTTGTATGGGGTCCTGATCAAATAGGGTTGGCTCTTGCCCCAACCCCCCTAAACCAATGTGTGTTGTTTGTGACCATTGCGAGTTCCACTGAGCTCCAATCGGAATTATGCAAATTGTTGTTATGTGTGAAAATATGCGTGATTCAGATTTGAAGTGGCTCAGCATGTGAGCTAGCCCTTTTGCATGAGTTTGGGCTCTAAGTTACTTGAATGTGAAATTGTATGCACTATGACGTATGTATGTGTTCACTTGGTGTGGTTGTGGTTCATGTATGCTAAGTTCCATGTTTGTCTTGGCTTTGGATATGTCTTGAATTCCTAGTGGTGTATGCATATAATTGCCTCGAAACCCTTGTTGAAATTATCTTGGTTTGAATTGGAATGTGAAAAGTGATTGAGTTGAGTCACATGCTTGAATGCTATTCGTTGATTCTAACCATATGAATGTTGTTATTGGTAATGAGTTATTGATGTGTTGTTGAACTTAGAAGTGTTGAACTATAACCTTGTGACTAAGCATGTTAAGAATTCTATTGTTTTGATTCTTAATGTGCCTTTGATTCTTAGTATGTATATGTGTGAATTTGCCTGGATCTACTCCATTATGATTAGGATTGGATTGGAATATGAAAAATAATATTGTTGAATTTGTTGGATATCATTTGGGCGTTCACTACGGTGAACATGCCATATTGTTGAATATGTTGGATATCATTTGGGCGTTCACTACGGTGAACATGCCATATTGTTGAAATTGGTTGGATATCACTTGGGCGTTCACTACGGTGAACATGCCATAATGTAAAAATTGTTGGATATCACTCGAGCGTTCACTACGGTGATCATGCCATATTGTTGAATTTGTTTGGATGTGTACTAACCATTGAGCATCGACACTCGGAGCGTTTGATTGGTCTTAAAGACTTCAAAAGACGAGTTGTCATGTCACTCGTAGCGTTTGATTGGTCGTACAGACTTCAAAAGGCGAGTTGACACTGCATTGCCTAAGTAGAGGCACGCCTAAGTAGTGGCCAGCCAAAGTAGTGGCAAGCCTAAGCAGAGGCTATTTTGTTCGGACGTTGGGAAAGTAGTCCCCGTCATACTGCTGACCTATTAAGGCTGCAGGTGTATACACAACTTGCCATACTGCATTGACATGCATAGCTAACCACATCTATGATATGTGATGAGTTTGATATTGTGATTGTTGTTTCGTAATGATTGCAACTTGTGTGTTTGGAATTGTTGTGTGTGGAATGTTTGCAATTCGCTCTGCAACCCCATCGTAAGTGATTAGCAACCACCTGTGCCGTTGGGGATCCCTTGGTTTTATCCTTTTAAATAGGATTTTACTCATTTCGTGCTTGAGCTGGACCAAGTGGGGAACATTCATGTGATTGCTGTGACATATGTCTGCATATGTAATTGATGCTTGAGTTATCATGTTTGAGGAATTGCTAGGATAGTATCAATAACTATACCTATGTTATGGGGAGGATCTTCCATACGTCGTACGCCACGTATGGCTGGAAACAACGCTAAAAATATTTATGATTTCAAGTCTATGTTATTGAGTTTTATAAACTCACCTTTGGGGCGTTGTTTTCAGGTATGATTGTTGAAGAGGTTCAGAGCATTGAATTGTGCTCGGTCTCGCTTATCTACGAGACCCGAGTCATCGGATCACCAGTCGCGTCATAAGTCCTAGGTTGTGTCCTAGTATTATGTGTGAATAAGATGTATTTGTAATTGTTTTACTTCATCATTCTTTTGAAAAAGAAGTTGTAATAATTAAAGTTAACTCCACTTTCGAAACTCTGAATTATGTCGGCTATATTATTAACGTTTTTTGTACGACGCGTATGTATCCAGGAATTTTACTAACTAAAGTATAGTATAGTATTTGAAAAACAGGAATCATTCTTTAGTATTCGTTTGTATGCGAAAAGTTTTCAGCATTTATATTCTAATCCAAGTTAAAATTAGTAAGTAATCCCCTAATTAGAGTTAGGGTGTTACAATTCCTCACCCATCTGCGTTTTGTGGCTACTTGCACACCCCGTGTGCGAGTAGATGGTGAGTTTGTAGGTGATAACGTGGACGTGGACGCTGAGGAGCAGACTATAGGCTATTGCTTAGCTTAGGATTTACTTACGTGTGATGTTGTTATTATTTACCAATGTAAAACTAAGGGTTAAGCTTGAGATAGGTGACATCGGGTTTTTGGGTTTTCTTTTTGCAAATCATTTTTATTCTGCAGGGGAGTTATGTTGATGTGAAACTTCTATTCTGTTGAAAGATTTTTATAAAATCATCTTTTTATCATTATTCGCATGCATTTCTATGCACTTCTTGTACAACAGGGTAGAGGATGTCACATTTAGTGGTATCAGAGCGGACCTCTCCCAGTATGGTGTGGTTCGGGGACGAACCAGATGGAAGATGGTGGGCATGTGAGGCCTGAGGCTGACGAGGATTAGGAGTGATCGTCAGTGCATTGAGCATGGACAAAGAGCGGCTCCTGGAAGCTTCTAGGCTACGGAACACGTGAATCAACCGAATTTACACTGGAATGAGAGGGATCCTAAAGTTGTGCAGGTATGGGACTGCATAGTTGAAGGAAGGCTTATAAGAATTGATTGAAACTACCTACACCAACAAGATGCATCTTCTTTTTAGGAACCCAGAACATAAGAACTCCACTGTTAAGTGTGCTTGACTTGAAGTATTCATGGGATAGGTGACCTTCTGAGAAGTTTTCCAGAAAGTGTGTGAGTGAGTACAAAGCATGCTGAAAAGACCCGTGTTAGTTTGTGAGGACAATCGGCAATTTTGAAAGTAGTTCGGGCTGTTCACATACAAATTATCAATCATTTCAAAACAGACACATAAGTCTTCTATCTTAGGGCTATCATCACAACAGTCACGTCACACAAACAAGTCGTCTATCCTAAGGTTGCAGGTTGTCAAGCATCCTCGAATAATACATAGATCAATCTTATGGTTAATATATGCAACATCCCAATTTTCCTAAGCTAGGTGATTGGGTGTGCATAAGAAATAAAAAGAAGCATGTTAGTTAAAAACAAGGTATTAGAGCGTATTAGTTGTATATAGTAACTAGGTGGGTGTATTAAGTGTATGAACCAAACTAGTAAAAAGCGGTGTAGCCCATACTAAGTGGGTTCACCTAGAAGGTGTGTATGTGTTTTAGTTGTTAGAAAGGAAAAGGAAATAATGGAGAATTTAAAGGAGGGTATTAAGTGATCCTAGGGGGTGTAGCTAGTAAGTTGGGTTATGTTAATTAAAGAAAAGATAAATGAAAAAAAAGAAGGGTAAATATAGGGGGAGCTGTAGGATTAGAGAGAGAAAGAAAGAAAGAGAAGAAAGAGGGAGCCAGGAGAGAGAAGAAAAGAGAAAGAAGAAGAAAGTTTTCATCACCTTGAAGCAAGCTTAGGTTCAAAGGAAATAGAGATTTGAAGCTCAAGACCCAATTTATGGAGACTTCACTAAATCCTTCCTAGAAACCCTAAGGTAAAATAGAATTACCCCTCTAAAACCTTTCTCTTCGGGTGTGCTTAGGTGTTTGTATTGATTTTCAAATTTTGATGGAAATCTCCATGGTTGTGATGAATTAATATGTTTTAGAATGCATGCAAGATATTTGAAGTATGTTCTACGAGAAAAGTATTGCATTAGAACCTCTATAAAATACCAATATTGTGTGTATAAACTGGAGTGGTGCTTATTGATGTTAATGTAACCTTTAGCTAAGTTTAATTTCATTTATAATGGTAGTTAGTGGTTGAACATCCTTTGAGTATGAGTTAGTGTGCATGATGTATGTTGTTTGTCATTTGGTTGTATGTCAAATATTTGTTATGAATGATTTATGAGTGTGCTTCTTTCAAGAATGAATGTTTTTGAAGGATTGTTAAGTGGTTCACATGTATGTGTTACCCTTGTGCACATGAAATTGCTAGTTTGTATATTTCCTGGATGAATGGTTGATGGACTATTGATGCTTTCCTTATGATGTGTGTGTTTCTAGAAAGATTAAGAGTATGTGTTAGAGGAAAAAGAAATGTGGCATGCTTATTGTGAGTCCTTCCTCATAGTTGTGTTGTTAGAATCATGGGTAACCATAAATCCGATGAGTAGGTGTTTAATTTTCTGGTATGATTTTGGGATAAGGAATGTGTTCCCACTCTTCTGTTTGTGTTGAGGTTTTGAGTTGAGAAATTATATGAGTATGTGATTAAATTATGCATTACGCAGTATGAAAAAGATTGAATAATGTGCAGGAGAATAGTGTATATTGACCTCTTGATTGATGGAATTTGGTGCTTTTCATGTCTTATTGTTGCATGCATCAAAAGATGATCAATTTGGCTGATTAGAATAGGAAAAGGTGAAGGAATCAAGCCCCAACCATTGCAAAAATGTGCAACAGTGGTAGCCTGGAAGCACTACTCAGACTGAGAGAAATGGTCGAAATGTGCTTGGGTGAAAGTGCCTTCATTAGAGTTGTAGCCCTAGATGTTAACTAACATATGACTTTAGTTTCACCTCAAAAGGAGTTTTCTAGCTCTAGATATGCCCAAAATACTGAGCAAATGTCAAATCGATAGAATCAGGATTCTGAATGACATTATTCATAAGTTTACACATTGTATATGGTTGGACTATCCTTTGGTGTCAACATAAACATTGTAGGAAATCTTCTTAACTTTTCAACAAGATACATATTAACTTGATTGGGCAAGTGTAACTGTAATTATTGTATCTTCATTGAGAGAAGGTCACAGAAACACAAAATGAATCAAAGGGCAAAACCTAAAAAATAAAGATAAGCTCATGTGGGTCCATATGGACAATTAGTATGCTAGTATTGTATTACTTCAACAAAGTAGGTAAAGTATAGTATAACGTCTTAGGCATTGGAATGCCTAAGGGCAAGTATGAAGATTCATGCTTCTACATGGTAAAGAAGTGTCAGTTAAGACTTGCTTGTGAACGATAAGCCGAAGCAAATGATGAAATCTCTGAAACCCATTTCGATAAGGGAAAGGGTAATATGGATGAGAGCAAGTAACACATTTTTCGATGCAAGAGTATGTATATACGTTAGTGATATATTTAAATGAGTAAGATATTGTTAGTTGTAGAATGAATTCCTTTTATAGTGTGCTTTGCCTTTATGGTGAAGGTAAATGAATGTGTGTATGGTCCTAGAATTAGTTGCAAGCTGTGATTATGCTCTACCCTGATTCTGTATTAATTATATTGTTCCAAACCTCGCACACCAGGTATGGCTGGAAACATCGTAAAAAATTGTTTTATTAAGATTCTATGTTACTGAGTTTGTTTAAACTCACTATGTTTTGGGGTGATGTTTCCAAGTATCAAAAAATTATTGGGGACTAGAGAGCATACCCAGAATGCTCGATTTTTATCCAATAGTGACGATACTTTAAGAAGTCGATACCGGATCACAGTCTGAGTTATAGTGGGTCTATATGTAGTATGTAAATTATTTAAGTGTTGTTTACTTTCAAGAATGTAATTTTACTTTGAATTTCGCTCAAACTTGCATCTTAACTGAAAAATTTTATTTCTATACTAGATTTCTTTTTCCATCTTCATTCCAGCTACTTGTTTTACTAATTAATTTCACTAAAAGCACTAAGTAATACCCTGGTAGAAATCAGGGCATTATAATAGACATATGACAACTGTCCTCAGCTATCGTAGGTCAGAACACCTCTCCTAAGATGTTGTTGTTATCAACCTCTAGTAGGGTCTGTTGTCCCTTACGCATGTTAAAAGTACTATCCTACTACATGTTTTCCCAGTAATTGAGGTTTAATCCTCCTCACCTGACTTGAATCCCACAAAGAAGCAACTTCAACCGAAACAAGCAACTTCAACCGAAACTGCTATCTGCACGCCAACCCTGCTACTTACATCCCTCTCCTTGATTCGGCCATAGGACCGCTCCTCGAGACCTCACTCGTATCCTCACTCCCAACCCTCAATGTTGGAATCCCAAAGGTGGAGACCCACGACTTTTTTAGAGAGAGAAATTATAGAGAGAAGAAAGGTCTGGTGTGGGTAAAATGATGGCGTGAAACACATATTTATTGTTGGGTAAAAGGGCTTGTCGCATCGCGATGAGGTACCATCACATCGTGTCACTCCTTTTGTTTTTCTAGGCGTCACAGCACATCGCAACGCGATGGTACTCAGTTAGGGAACCATCACATTGCTAGCTGCCCTTTTCCTTTACACGTGTCATTGTGCTAGCGGAGACCGGAACACCCGCACTAATCTGCGTAGGGTCTAATACTCACATTATTTATTTCCTTCCTCTTTAACTCTAAATCCCGTTCATATCTAAATTCCAAATCCTAATCATCCCCAAGGACCCCAATTTCTAAATTACCCCTAATCATGCCATAATTAAAGTACCTGGGATGTTACAAATAGGTATGCTCAAACTATTATGTAACTTTGATTTGATGAAAACATATTGTGGTATTGCATCTGGTGTGATGTTTTATATTTGTTAATAGGGTTGAGTCTCAACATTGGAGACTCCAGAAGTTGCTGCAAGATAGTAGGGGTTACATGTGTAATTATTGGGAGACATAAACAATATGTTTATACTGCAACGCATTGAGATAAGGGCGTCATTCCAGAGAAGCATAAACGTAGTGGAGCACATGCATAATATTTGTATGTACACCAATTTACAGAGGTTTGCATCAAGGAGTGCACTACAACTTATTGATGATGAGTATAATAGAATAAACGGTGTAGATATTGATAAATCTATGTGTGGTTGCACAATTATAACTACTCATGGTTTACCTTATGCCTTTGAGCTCGCGTATCTTAGTATGACAGGTGAAATTCCATTGAAGGTAGTTTATATGCATTGTAGGAGATTAAACTTTGGTGAGCAACAAGAGACAGAAATGGTGTCAGAGGAAGAGTTTACGCATGAGTGGGATGCATTGTTAAGGCGGCAGAACAATAATGAGGACTGAAGTGCATGAATTTGCATTTCCAAATGCCAATTCATTGTGTCCACCTCCTAAAAAGGTCAAGACCAAGAAAGCACCAAAAAAAGGTAAGGCGTCGAAGGTGGATGGGTATGATGTTAGACGTGACCCATTATATTTTGAGCATGTCCATAAACTGCATTTCTTCCATGATAGCACTGCCACATGTCGGCCTTCATCATAGTCGTCCCTTAATGTTTCATCATAGAAAAGATCTTTGTCTTTCTTGCGTCAATTTTCTGTTGAGTTTCATCCATATAATCATGAAATAGTTAACATGGGTGATGATGGAAATTGAGGATATCATTTGATTGCAGCATTACTTGGTAAAACTAGGGATTCTTGGGATACAATTCATCAAGATTTGGATAAAGAGCTCGGTTTGTATCCTGATATATATAATCCACTTTTAGGTAGACGATTACAATAATTGAGGTCGTCTTTCTGTGTACAGGGTGTTGCAACTTATGATAAGTGGATGTTCTTACCTGACATAGGTTACGTAATAGCCTCAAAATATAAGTGTGTTCTAGTCTCATTATCAATTTACACTGACACGTGTTGGATATTTTTCCCTTTTAGGGGTGCACCTTCATGAAATCTGTCAGATAATTGTCTTATGTGCATTGGGTTTGTCAACAAGAATCATTGGGTGCAAGTAATATCTACTCTTATAAATCTTTTACATTAATTTCCTTTATGGTGGTTGTTGAAGTCAGCCTCTATGGTTAGTTTCTTTCAGATTTTTTTGACGGCAGGATGTCTGTAGCCTACCATCGCTTATAAATGGCGTCATTGTTAAGGTTCAGTCATGACCAGCACCTTATATTGCTCGATTGCAGGATTGGGTGACATTATATTATGCCCGATTCTACCACAGGAAACAAATAATGTTATAAATTTAGATGACGATTGATTAATTTGTATGAACGTTGATATTTTGACTTTGTGCACTTTTAATTGATTGTTTGAAGCTGCCAAAAATATATGTACCTTAAAAAACCAAAAACATGGGTACCGTAAACTTGGTGTTTACATTAGTTTTGTAAGGGTATTTTAAATTCGGGGGTGTGACTAATGAGTGTAGGGGTGTCAATAATAACACCCACAAACTAAAAGTCGTAGGCCCAGCATCATGGCCCACATTTTGTCCCCTCCGTCGAAAAAGAGCCCTTGTCCTCAATTTCTTACCCATTTTATATTTTGAATGTCGGTCTTGCCTTCTCATACTTGACCCTTGTTTTAATTCTTTTGGGACTAGAGACGCCGCCAAGACCAAGTGCTGTTTTTTTTACTTAAAATAATTAAAAACTTACTCGCTCTGTTTCATATTCAGCGTCCATTTTAAAATATTTATATGCCTCAAATTATTAGTCAGTTTAGATTATTAAGAGAGTATTTGTTACTCTCTTCATCCCAAAATATATAAACTTTTTGACTAATTCATTTGTCCTATTTTATAAGACTCATTTAAAATTATCTCTTGAATCAACTATTTTTTTCACCATAATACATTCATTTAATAAGGTGATTCACTAAGATAAACTCTTTCTTGGAAATATGAATAGCCGATTTTACCTATGAATTCAATAGTAGTTGGGAAAAAGTAATACAAATTATAGACAAATTTAATGCTTCTAACTAATTTTTTGGTGGGAGAGAATTGGCTAAGTTCATATATTTTGGAATGGAGGGAGTACATTTTTTCCAACAATGCCCATGTTTATTTGCATTTCAACTACTCGATACTCCCTCCGTTACTTTCTATAAGCTCCTTTTAGAAAAAAATTTGTTAACTAATTATAAACCCATTTTCAAATTATAAGATACATTAATTATTTTTTCTAAAAGTACCCATAATTAATTAAATAGTATTTAAAAATCCAAAACATACATTAATTAATTAATAGTATGATTGAAGGATAAATTTGAAAAAACATACACATTATAAACAATTTAATTATGCTAACTATTTTTTTTAATATGCGTTTTTTTGTCCAAATGTGGTTATAAAAAGTAACAGAGTGAGTATTAATTAGTATTCCACATAACTCCTACTCCATTCGGACTCGATTATAAGCAAAAATACATAATTTTACACTACATAAGGATTGTGGTTAAGTACATTTAATTTTCTTGATTTCATGTAAAATAGAAACTACATTTATTAAATCCTCACAACTTTTCTTAAAAAAAAAAAGTTCAAGTAACTTAGGATATTTTTGGAACAACTATATTAAATGGGGTAAGTTAGTTGAAATTTGCTTATATTTGAGTCCATCAAACTTGGACACATTTTTGCTTATAATGAGTCCGTAGGGAGTACTAAACTTTGGACATTTTAGTTAACACAACTTATTTTGTCCTGGAAATGGTTATAATTGATGACTTTATTAAAATTGTACATTACCTTAAACGATACTTAATATGAGACAGAGAGAGTAGTTAATCTTGCTCATGATAAAATAGTACTACCGCCTTTTCTAAATGGCCGTCGTTTTAGAGAAATAAAAAAATTTCATATTGATTGCCGTTTTATTGTTTCAATATAACATTAATTTTTTCTCCAATTTTACCCCTAAATAAATATTATGTACATCACTTCGACCCCTAAATAAATATTATGTACATCACTCTTAATACATCATACTTTATTATACATTTATAACAATTGTTAATACTTTAATAATTAACAAAGACAATTTAGTAAAACTGTCTCACTCACTTATTTATTATTTTTTAATTATTTCAGAAAAATCTTAAATGTTAGTCAATATAAAATGGAGCAAGTAATTACCGAGTAATGATTCGTTATTCGGTTTCACTGAAATGAATGATTAATGACAACCTAATATTAAATACTTGTTCAGCATTTTTAGTACTAAAATAAGGTGTTTTTTTTACAGGGATTAAAAAAAATAATAAATAATTTAGTGAGTGAAACAATTTTATTAAATTATTTTTGTTTTTTTTATTACATAAGGAAGGCTAAGAGAGCCTACAAAGGAGCAGCAAGGGAGCAACCTCCCTTTTTATCCACCTCAAGCAATAAACTAAGACTAGGGAAAGGCCTATCAAACAAATGTAAGACAAAAGATGCAGAGTGACCTCGAAGAGCTAAGGCATCAGCACAAGTGTTTGCATCTCTATGCGTAAACTGCACATAAGCCACCCAATCGGAATGGTGGAGATAAAATAGGACCTCATCAAGAAGAGGTTGGAGATAAGTGGAAGGGGCAAGCCTGTTATTTATCATATTCACCAGGATATAGGAGTCTGTCTCAAAAATCACATATGTCAGGGACATGTTTCGAGCCACTTGAATGCCATGCTTGAGGCCCCAAAACTCAGCTAACAAAGCATTCCCAGCACCTAGCTTGCAGCAAAAGGCTTTAAGAAAGAGGCCCTCAGCATTTCTAAAAACACCACCACATGAAGAATACCCCCCCTTATAAGATCCATCGGTATTTACCTTAACAAAACCAATTGGAGGTTTTTTCCATTCCACCCTCGTCTTGCCTATGACCACATCTCTTGAAGCAAGGGGATTATTCAACTCTTCATCAATTTGGTGAACTTGATCAGCTACCTTATGCAGCAATTCTCGGCCCATATAAGTATGTTGTGAGAAGACAAGTGAGTTTCTATCCTTCCAAATGGCCCATAATGAGACTCCAAACATGAGAGGCTAGCTCCAAGGGGTATCTACCTTCGGATTGGTTTTCAAGTTCCACTCAATCCAAGCTTGTAACCCGAGACTATGGAATTTTGCCCAGTCTGGATTATCAATTGACATGTAATTGTCCCATTACTCCTTAACCTCTTCACAATCCCTCAATAAGTGCATGATGGTCTCAGGATATTGCTGACATCTCGGGCAAATGTCATTGGTAGTCATTCCCCTCTTAGTTCTTTCAACATTAGTGAGAAGGGAACCATGAGCCAACTTCCATAAAATAACACGGACTCTTGAAGGGCCTTTCCACTTCCAAACATGCTGGAAAATAGTCTCCTCAGTTTGTATCTCATGACTTTGCTCCCTCACTAGAGCATAAGCTGATTTCAAGCTAAATTGGCCATCATTTGATAACTTCCACTGAGCCATATCAGCAGAACCTGGTGTAGGAGGTCTGATAAGATCAATCAAATGGTGCACCTCAGTTGGAACTCTAGCATTTATAAGTGTAGCGACCGAAAAATCCGGTGGGATTTATTCGTGGTTAATGAAGCCGCCACCAATAATTTATTTTGGGGGAAAAATATTGGGAAAAAACCCCTTTTTGAAGAAAAATGGTCCTTGAGACCAGATTTGGGTTCGGGAGTCGATTATGCATAGGGAATGTATTAGCACCCCACGACATCCTTTCGAAAAAGGTTACCTCTAATTAATTGTGCAAAATTTATTAACTTCTAAAAAGTACTTATTTCCTTTTTATTAAAAAAGACAAGAATTAACAAAGATAAAAAAAAAGAGGACTTAATAAAAGTTGTTTATTTTGGCGGTTGACAGGAGTGCGCTCCTGCTCCTACGTATCTCCGGGTGCAGTGGAGAAATCAAAGGCTACGTAGTTCTTGGGTAAAAAATGGTTGTGTATTGGTTGATTTTAATTAATCAATTTGCGACTTAATTTTTATGGTTTGCGTAGTGATCAAACCAAAAGTGGATTTGGCGTAATCACTACTAATATTTTAAGATATTTTATTAAGAATTTTGTAATGACCAAACCAAAAGAGGATTTGGAGTAGTCATTGATTTTAAGTTTTTTGAAATCGGAAAAGGGTTTGCGTAGTGACCAAACCAGAAGTGGATTTGGCGTTGTCACTACTAATATCTTGTTGTATATTTTTTTTTAAAAAGGGTTAAAATTAGTTAAACAATTTTTTTTTAAAATGAAACAAAAATTAAGATTGACAAATGGACATGTAGATCGATCTAGAAGAACAAAACAAAAGGAAAGACAAAATAAACATGTTCAGCTTGGCAAATGGGCTACGAGCCCAACGACATGATATGACACAAAATAAAACCAAAAAAAGAGACCTAGAAACTTCTACTAGGTTGGAAAAGAATTAGGGGAGGCGAGCAGGAACACAAGCAGAACAAAAAGAAAGCAAAACAAGAAAAGCGAAAACAAACAAAAAAATGGTCAGCAAAACAAATGGGCTACGAGCCCACAAAGCAAATGACAAAAATAAACAAATCTAGAATCCTCTGTTAGGTTAAAATGAAAAAAAACAGGGAGAGGGAATAGGGGAAGGCGCTGCGCTGTGTCATGGCAGGGAGAAGGGAAATCTGAAAAAATGTGAGGTAAAAGGAAAGAAGAAGAAAGAGGGTTGATGAGAGAGGAAGAGAGCTTAGGAGAGAAAGAGGGATACCGATGGGGATGAAAATGAACGACGGCAGCGTCGTGGTGGTGGGGGCGACAGTGCTGGTCGTGCGGCGGCTTCGCGGTAGCTCGCGACGGCGGTGCTGTGACGGAGGCAGAGATCAGCGCTGCGATGAGCTGCAATGGAAGGGCTGGTTGCGCTAGTGGTGACGGCGGTTCACAGACGGCGATGGCAGGGAATGACAATGGCAGATTTGGGTTCAGATTGGAGGTAAGTGTAGCTTGGTTTTGAAGATGGAAATGGGTTTTAGTGATGAAAGGAGGTGGGTATTTTTTATCTCAGTGGAGAAAATAAAAGATGGTATTGGGAATGGTTGATGAATATGGGAGAGGTGGTAATAGGGAGTATAAGTTGTTGGAAAGAGTATTTTTGTGCTCTTAATCTGTTACTGTTATCTGGAAAAAAACGATGGAAACCCTTTTTCTCAATTGCTCTCCCAAGTTCTCATTTTCTCCCCCTGATATTGTGTTTTGAACGCCTTTTATAGAGGATTCGGAACTGTGTTACTGTGTTTTTCATTTCTCCTCCTTCATGAGAATGACGCCTCTTTTCTTTTTCTGATGAGCCTTATTCAACAATGTTGCCTTTCCCATTTTTTCACTATTCGGTGCTCTAATACTCTGATCAAGAGCATTTGTTTTCCCAATCCTCTGCAGCTTTCGTATTCTAGGCTGTTTAGCCTTGTTTGACTCTTTTATTTTGACGAAGGTCTGCGTTGTTGTACAGTTAAATAGAGGTAGGGAGACAGTGATGGTAATGGTGCCAAAATAAGTTGCATGATCTTAGTAGGAGAGTCTAGTCTTGAAGAAGAGTAATTTGGTTTCAATCCCAAATAAGCATATGTGCAGAACGCGGCCATGATCACTTTTATGCATTTATTCTTTGTGTGTGTGTGTGTGTGTGTATATATATTGTGTTGTAAGTCAGCACTGCTGTATAATAGAGCAGAAGAGAATGGTGCCAAAGTTGTCAGGGTTGATGTTGTGCAGCGTGAGGAAATTTGCACCATTTTTGCGTGATGAAAGACTGTGCCAGGAAGAGGGATTTGGTTTCCTTGCCAAAAGAGGAGTGCAATGTGTCCTTTATGCTTTCTTTATTATTTTCTATTTCCTTGTATTTTTTGTATTCTTTTTCTTTTTGTATTTGTTTTATCTGTGTATTTATTAAAAACACAAATTAATGAGCAAGCAAGATGGAGATGATTTTTTTAGATTTTTTATTTATTGATTTTTGTTTTACTTTTTAATGGACCAAACAAAAAATTGGTAAAATAAGTTTGTATTTAAAAAGGGACGGACAAAATTGGGGTATAACAATAAGATTCCAATTCCACTCTCCACCATGAGAATAAAAGGAGAATGAGATTTCCCTCTCCTCAGCTGGAATTAAATCTGGATAATTGTCTTCAAGGCAACCATAATTTGGGATCCAGCTATCCCTCCAAAATCTGGTTCCCACACCATCATTTATCACCCAACCAATGTGTGGCTTAACCTCTTCCCAGGCTTGAGAAATAGCTCTCCAAATGTTTGAAGAGTTGCTCCTTGCAGCCATGTTAGGGGTAGGTAAGGAACCACAATGATATTTAGCTCTCATAATTTGGACCCATAACTTATCAGCAGAAGACACCAAATGCCAGGCAAGCTTCTGCATGTAGGCTCGGTTAAGGATTCTAAGAGGCCTAAAACCAAGCCCTCCTTCTTCCTTAGGACAGCAAATCTTGTTCCAAGACACCAAGTGGCATTTCCTTTGCTCTGAGGTTGAACCCCAAATGAAATCACGACAGATCTTCTCTACTTCATCACAAACTGAGATAGGGATATTAGTAGTTTGCATTACATAGCCTAGAATGCAGGACAAAGATGATTGGGCCAAGGTTATTCTACCTGCAAATGAAAGTGTATTAGCCTTCCAGGTTGTAAGTTTCTTCCTCATTTTGTCCAAGAGAAAAGAGGAGTTCTTGGAAATTCTCTAGTGTAGCATAGGTACTCCAAGATAGGTTCCTAGATCCTTTGTTTGCTCAATCCTGAGAGCTTGACTGAGCATAGCAGCAGTGTTGTCATTTGTATTTCTAGAGAAAAACACTTTATATTTGTTGAGATTCACTTTCTGACGAGATTTCTCACAAAAGGAATCCAACACATTGCGGATGACAGTAACTTGATCCATTGTAGCTTCAGCCACTAGAACCACATCATCTGCAAAGCAAATATGTGACAGCTTTGGGCCTCCACTTCTAACAAAAGACAAAGGATGCCATCTCCCTTTGTCCACCTTATCCTTAATGCTGTGTCCCAATCTCTCCAAGGCTAAAACAAATAGGTAAGGTGATAGGGGATCACCTTGCCTAAGGCCTCTAGAAGAGTGGAAAGTTTGGGTTTGGGTGCCATTCCAATTGATGCTCAAAGTTGGAGAAGAAATACACCAATTAATGAGTTCTACGAGCTGCGGAGGCAAATTTAGCATCTCTAAAGTCTCCAACACAAATCTCCACTCCAAGTGGTCATAAGCTTTTTCTAGATCCAGCTTTAAGATCATGTAAGTTTTCTTCCCCTTCATATTGTTCAAAGTATGAATAGATTCCTGCAAAACAAGAACATTGTCAGAGGTGCACCGGTTTGGTACAAAGCTGCTTTGGTTTTGGGAAACCACATATGGAAGGATAGTCCTCATTCGCTGGGCTATAATTTTAGTGACCACTTTATAAATGACATTGCAGAGAGCAATGGGGCGGAGTTAAGTCGCATAGGCAGGCTCATTGCACTTTGGGATTAAGGTGAGAAGAGTATGATTGACTTCACTAATCTTAGAGGGATTAGCAAAGCAATCCGTAACAAACTTGTGCATAGATTGGCCCACTATATCCCATTGCTTCTTAAAGAACAAAGGGTGAAAACCATCAGGGCCTGGCGACTTGTAGCTTTTCATGCTAAAGAGCGCTTGTTTGTCTCCTCTAATGTCACAGGAAGCTCAAGAAAACTCCTATCATCCTCTCTAATCAAAGGAAAGGAGGAAATGGTACTGAAGACAGTAGACACAGGCATGGCTGAGGAGTACAAGGAAGAGTAGAACTGAATCACATGGTGCTGCAGCTGGTCATCATCATAAATCCACCTATCATTAGAATCCTGCAAAGCTGTAATTCTATTCCTTCTTCTCCTCACCAAAGAGGATTGGTGAAAGAATCTTGTGTTATTATCTCCAAGAGTAATCCACTTACTACGGGCTTGTTGGAACCAGTAATTTTCCTCCTGCTTAACAATGGAGGCATACTCTTCCCATAGCTCAGCTCGTAAGTTAAGTAGCCGAGTTATAGGACCCTGCTGCAAGACTCTATTAATACCTTCTAGTCTTCTTAGAATTCTCTCTTTCCTTCTGAAGATATGGCCAAAAACTTCTTTGTTCCAATTCCTCAGATTAGAAGTGGTGCGGCTGTGACAACCACCCTAAAAATTAAATGGAGCCGCCACCAATATTTTATTTTCATAGGAAACATTGGAAAACCTATTTTTTGAATTTAATGAAAAAAGGAAGGTCTTTGACCATAGATTCGGGTTCGGGAGTTGGTTACGCGCAAGGAAGGATTAGCACCCATGCACGCCCATTTAAAAAAAATGGTACCTTTAATTATTTGAAAACAGTTTGCCCTAAAGAATTAATTCCCTAAAATATATATTTTTTTTAAAAAAAAGAGAAACCACAAAAGATATAAGCGTGCTGAGAATATTTTGATTACGTGCATATATTAAGAAATATCGAATAACAACGTTTTTTTTAGTTTAACAGAAATAATAACTATTTAATCCTAATTATATTTTTTTTATCTCGTTTCTAATTCGCCTTTTATTTCGAAAATCAGAGAAGAAAAAAAATTAATAACTATAATAATAATAATAATAATAATAACAACATGTTTCTGTCTGAAAAACATAATAATTTTTATTGACATTTGGCAAATAAGATCTAAGTCTTGATTCCTTTAGTTGAATGATTTTTTGTCATTTCATGAAAAACATAATAATTTTTGTCATGAAATGAATTTTTTTATTTTTTTTAGAGAAATGATTTTGAAAGTGGGTCTGAGGTCCAGAAGTATTAATGATCATGCAAAATGCAATGAATTGTATGCTATGCATGAATATTATTATTGTTTTGAAATTTTTTTTTTGATTTCCCTGAATTCCTTTGAGGGCTCTGCCCCTAGACTCATGGGATGATAACTTTCTGTCAGATTGATTGTCTGAATGGTTGACTTTGTACTGCACCAGGTTTGCGTATTTGCCCCTTAATAGATCATCCTCAAATTTTCAGCTTCATGCTTTGAATGCCCTTGGGAGTATTAGATTGACAACTTTGATTCATAGAGACTTTTCAGTGTCCCTTTGGCCTTCATTCAGCCATGACAGGAAAGATCTATGGTGAGAGACAGATCTTCTTGTGTAGTTCTGAAACTGGAACGAAACCTTGAATGCGAAGCTGGTAGATGATGGGCACAGCTTTTGCCCCTAGCTTCTTGGTTTATATCTAAATCTGTGAGGTTCAATCTGGGTGGACATGTTTATAAATTTGACCCTAACTTTTGCCTAGGTTGCTCTTTGCGAGTTTTCAACCTAGCGGGTCGCTCTAATTTCTGCCTAGACCACCCTTTCGAGTTTTCAGCCTAGCGAGCATCTTATTTTATATTCTTCTTTTTTTTTTAGGTAAAGCAACTGCACTGAGGAGTTTATATGGATCTCCTCTTTCAAAAATCAAGTTTTTGAGAAAATATGAGCTATTGACTTTGATCAGAATGGACTTTATTAGGGTTGTAACGTGGCCCGGGTTAAAGGGTTATGAATGAAAGGATACTTTTAGGCCCAAAAAGTGTTTAAGGGTTTATAAAAACAAGGATCTTTAGAGTAAAGATGCACTTCATTTTTGCTAGCAAATTTGTTTCACCTTTGCGGTTTCCTTTTTTATCTTCGCAAGTGTCTTTGACACGTTTTTTATATTTCTTTGAATTGCCTTTGATACTTTATTGCTTACTTTGCTCTTCTTCTTTTTGAGAGGACAAAGTTGATTGAAGACTTGTGCTATTCTTCATTGTATGAACGATCCTTATTCAGGGTATTTGAAAGAAAATTTCGTTTTAGGCTCAAAAGGGGTAGCAAGGGATAAGTATTTGGATAGAGAAAAAGGGTCAAACTTCATCTCAAAATCTCATTGCCCACATCTTCACAAAACTTAACTTTTGATAACTTGTGCATTTGCTTTATCATTAAAAAAAGAAAAATTCAAATTGCAGTTTTATTGATGAAAAGATGAGAACATAATGAGCCCTTTACAAGATATGCCCCAGGGCTTTGGGCAAAGCGTAAAAATAAATGAAGGTTGCTTAAGCAGGGCTATTCCTTGAAGTTTTATCACTTGGCGTTGATCAAAGCCCAACAATTCTTAACGGGATGGCCCATCGCCAAGATACATGTCGTGATGAGCATCACTTGTTTCTTCTTCCATCTCTTGGCTCATCTTCTTGCGATGGTTGTTGAATGTTGTGGTTGCCAATCCTTCCGCTTATTATCCCTGCTTCCACTCTTTCCCCAACAATGACTAAGTCTGAGAAGCTTGAAGAGACATTTCTCATCATCAGATCATAGAAGGGTTGTTGAAATGTGTCAATGAACATGGTAACCATCTCTTTCTCAGATAGCGGAGGTTCCACTTGGGCTGCAATCCCTCTCCATCTTTGGGCATACTCTTTGAAGCTTTCATTGCCCCCTTTTATCATGGTTTGCAACTGGGAGCGGCCAGGAGCCATGTCCATATTGTACTTATACTGATTGATGAAAGCTTTAGCTAAATCATTCCAGGAGTTGATTTTGCCCTGCTCTAACTGCATATACCAGCGTAGGGATGCCCCTGTAAGACTCTCTTGGAAAAAGTGGATTAAGAGCTTATCATTACTGGAGCAGGATGCCATCTTCCGGCAGTACATGATGAGGTGGCTTTTTGGACAAGTTAAGCCTTCATACTTGACAAACTCAGGAACTTTGAATTTTGGAGGAATCACCACGTCCGGGACCAAACATACTTCTGAAGCTTTGAACCCAATATGATTTGCCCCTTCAATGGCTTTCAGCCTATCTTCCATAATTTGGAATCTCTTCTGATCTAGGGGGTCTCCTGATGGGCCATTGGAAGCCTCTCGATACTCATTAGTGCTGATGGAATGGTTCTTCTCAGTGGTCAATTTTGGATCCAAGTTCCGCAGAAGGTCAAATAATTTGTCTATCTTACCATTGATTTGGTCAAGCTCTTCTCTCATCGCTTGCTGATTCTGTTCCAATAAATCCATGAGTCTAGATTGGGCTCGAGTCCGGTAGGGATGCAGGGAAAGCTTATTTGTATCTATTTTCTGTAGTGGAAAAAAAAAAGAGTTATGTTATGTATGTGCCATGATTATGCATGTCATGAATTTTTTTTATGTACATTTTATGCAAAATAATATGATGGATAATGGAGAGATATTTTTCTATTTTTTGTTTCGTTTTTTTTTACAAAAAATAAAATGAATGCAATGATGTTGCTAAAAAAGAGAAAATGTTTTTTTTTTTTTAAATTTATTTTTTATTTAGAGGGAAAAAGGAATGAGAAGGGAAAGTATTTTTTGAAAATATGTTTTTCTTTACAAAGAAGAATAACAAATAATATTTTTTGGAGAAAAATATCATTTATTATTTTTCACAATTTTGAAATGTGAATGAAAAATAAATGGATGATGGAAACACAGGTAGAGTGTGCCCCTTGTGATGTAGGCCGGTATTTCCTAAGATCTTAGGTCATACGACTTTTGTCACGTGGAAAATGGGATAAGGTATGCTCCTTTCGTGATATGGGTCGGTAACTCCTTAAAAGGATCTAGGGTTTATATTAAGTGTCTTTCCGTTAGGTGGATTTAAGATACTAATCTAAAAAGGTCCCTAGAGCCAAGGGTCCCATTTGAAAATGTTACCACCAATAATAAGTATATTATTAATGGATGGTTTTTTCTCAAATGAGCCAAACTCTATGTGAGGCCTTCATAAGAACCTACTGGCCGTACGTCCAGCAGAGCACCCATTACACAGCCTCTCCTAACTTAAGGTTCACTCGGGCCCGGGTATAGGGCACCCACTCAAAGTGTGTGTAAATAAAGTGTATAAAGTGAAGTGTGTGAAGGAGCAAACTTGAAACTACCCGCTGCAAAATAAATTAACAAATACATTTATATACAAGGTGGCTATCCTAAAGTTCATATATACATGTGAAACAAATAGAATAAAGCAAAATTAAAACAAATAAGTCAAAGATAAGAATAAAAGAAAGGAAAGGGAAATAGATCATTTAATAGGCAAACAAATCAATTCAAACAATTTTAAGGCCTAACTCTCTAAAGTCCCCAGCGGAGTCGCCAGCTGTGACAACTACCCTAAAAATTAAATGGAGCCGCCACCAATATTTTATTTTCATAGGAAACATTGGAAAACCTATTTTTTGAATTTAATGAAAAAAGGAAGGTCTTTGACCATAGATTCGGGTTCGGGAGTTGGTTACGCGCAAGGAAGGATTAGCACTCATGCACGCCCATTTAAAAAAAATGGTACCTTTAATTATTTGAAAACAGTTTGCCCTAAAGAATTAATTCCCTAAAATATATTTTTTTTAAAAAAAGAGAAACCACAAAAGATATAAGCGTGCTGAGAATATTTTGATTACGTGCATATATTAAGAAATATCGAATAACAACGTTTTTTTTAGTTTAACAGAAATAATAACTATTTAATCCTAATTACATTTTTTTTATCTCGTTTTTAATTCGCCTTTTATTTCGAAAATCAAAGAAGAAAAAAAATTTTAATAACTATAATAATAATAATAATAACATGTTTCTGTCTGAAAAACATAATAATTTTTATTGACATTTGGCAAATAAGATCTAAGTCTTGATTCCTTTAGTTGAAAAAAATCTGATTTTTATTTCATAAAAAAAATCGTTTTTTATATATATTACAGAGACATATATTTTATTTTTATACCCAGATTTATGCCTTATTTACAATTATAACACTTAAATTATTTGCAGTTTGACCCTTTAACCTGGATTTGGTCCCTTTGGAAGGCCAAATCCTGTAACCCTAATTTATACAATTTCCCAGAACGCAGGGGACAATGAGAAGACTGAATCAACAACAAGCAACAATCAGCAAAAGGGTAAATCACGTTTGAATATAATTCATAGGTTCAGATTGAAGTTTATATTAAAATCAAGCCAAACGAAATTCATGAACAGAGTACTACGAATTTACAGAAAGAGAAAGAAGAAGAGAAGAAAACCTGAATACACAGCTTTTATCCAAAAAGATAGGATGAAATTCAGAACCCTAAATTTCTAATAGTGTTTAAGAAAAAAAACTAAAGACTCTCCTTCACGCCTAACTTCAGCTTCCTTGGAGATCTCCTGCTCTCACTCTCTCTGCCTCCCTTTGCCTTGAGGAGAATGAGGTATTTATAGCCCTCTGTCTTGACTTTGAGTCCCTTTGAAATCGGATTCAACTCTCCTTATCTCTGCAAAACAGAATATCAAAATCAAAAACAGATAAAGATGTGATTTTGTAAATAAAAATAAAAAAAATACTCCCTTTTCTGAGGCTGATTCGGATCTTGAAGATGAGATGAGGTTGGGTGTGGCCGCGGCATGAGGATAGGATTTGGTGTTTGAAAGGAGAAAGGAAATCGTGATTTGGGGCGAGATAAGGGGGAGGCCGCGTGGTTGATAGAAAGTGTGAGGATTTAGGGTTTGAAGGGATGAGGCTTGGCCGCGACTAGGGTTAGGGTGAGGAAGAGATTGAATGGAGGAAGGAGAAGAAGATAGGGATTAGGATTTAGGATAAGATGGAGGTGAGATGGAGAAGGAAAAGAGAGGGATGAAGGGTGGTAGCGTGAATGGTGGAGGAGAAGATGAAGTTGATGGTGAGAGGAAGGAAGAAGTGGTGTGGCGCAGGGAGAATGAGGATGAGAGTGTTTTAGGTTTAGGGTTAGGTTTTTTAGATTAAAATGGGTTGTGCTGGGCGTTGTGAGTAATTGGGCCAAGTAGGGTGATGGGCCACGTGGGATGGCTGCGTGAGGGCTAGCGGGTGCGAGGAGAAGGACGGGGTGCGAGAAGCAGGGGATAAGTGAGGGAAGCGCGCACAGGGCGCAGGAGAAAAACGCGGGGGGTGCACGCAGTAACAGGGAAGAATCATAGGGCACTGGGCTGGGCTGTCAACGTTTTGACTAAATGCTATTGGTACCCCCCACTTACAATTCGCACACCTCATTCTTTCAAAAATAATTCTTTCTTTTTCTTCTTCTTTCTCTCTTTATTCACTCTATCCTCTTCCTTTTTTTTAATAGAACCAATAATATTATTTATTATTATTACTACTAATTAATTAAAATTTAAATAACAAAATAAAATAAAATAAAAAGGTCGGACAAAATTAGGGTACTACAGCAGCTAATGTTATCCCTCCAATTATCTGATGCTCTCCAATTATTTCTCACTTGATTTGAAAAGTCTGGATGGTCCAACCAAGAACCTAGGAATTTAAAGTAATCCCTATGAGGTCTTCCTTGCACGTTGGTATTAGTTCTCAACCATAGGCCACAATGGTCCGAGTGTTGAAATGAAAGGTGAGTATTTGAACTACTAGGGAACAGATTCAACCACTCAATATTGCAAATGACCCTGTCTAGTCGCTCCTTCAGCTCACTCCTAAAGAAAGTGAAAGGGGAACCAGAATACCCAAGGTCCATGAGGTTGCAATCCACTAAACAGTCAGCAAAATCAGAAGTTGAGCGTTGGTTCACTGGTCTACCTCCCTCCTTCTCCATATCATACAGGACAATGTTAAAATCACCAGCTAGGCACCAAGGCCCAGCATTTGAAGCACTAAAATCACGAAGTTCATTCCACACTCCTTGTCTCAGACCTTCATTTGGGCTAGCATACACAATAGAGAAGAACCAGTGCTTGCCACCCGAATGATTGACCTTGAAGTGAATGCAGTATCTAGAAGTTGACATCACGGAAATGGGAGGGCAATGTGCATTCCACAAACACCAAATGCCTCCAGAGAAACCATTAGCTTCCACTCTCACACCATCCATAAGCCCAATTCTTCTAATGACAGCATCTGCAACTGGTCCACTAATCCTTGGTTCAAGAATAGCAATAAAATAAAGATTATAGATCCTCATGCAATCTCTAACATAGACAGGAAATTCCTTTCCTCCTGCACCTCTAGTGTTCCAAATTAGAGCATTCATTAAGACTGGTTTGATATAGGGGGTACCTGAGACCCTGAGTTACCATCTTGCTGAGAAGTAGAGAGGTCCTTCCCAATCATCTCACCAGCCCCTGCCCCATGCAAGTTGGTCACCACCATGTTCTTCTTGCGGAGGAGTTCCACAAATTCCATGGTTTCACTATCTGGGTACACCACCTGTGTTTCGATAGAGCTGGATTGCAGAACCCTTTTGGGAGCCAAGGAACTGCTACCACGTTGGAGAATGCGAACATGCTCCAGCATCTTGTTCTCCTCCACTTGTTTCACTTTTTTGGAGTTTGGGGATAGTGTACCAGTCTTAACTACGAATTGCTTATCCCCTTTCTTGGCCGCAGACTTCTTCATCGTAGTTCCACTCTTCAATAATTTACCATCCTTGCCTCGTGAAGCTTTCTGATGGTTCTTGCCACCTAGCGTGTTTCTTACGCGCTTATCAGGAGGGTGGGTTACTGTTATAACCTGTGGTGGGCCCTAAATAACGGGTTTTTGAAAATTAACTTCGCTTACCTCTAAGTCTTCAACTGACTCCACGGTTTTCTCTGTTTCAAGTAAAGAGAATCGTGATCCTTGCTGAGGTTTTTTATTTCTTTCCTCCAAATTCGTGGTACAATTATTTGGTGCGAACATCACGGCTGAGTTACTTGTCTTACCATTATTTTTCCTACGTGGCTTTCGTTGTGCATGCAACCATGGGCCATAATTAGAGATATGATTGGCCTCTTCTATCACCATAATTTCTGGTACTAGATCCCTAAAATTTTGCATGTCATTAATGTGATCAACCCTAGTAGGGTTTGAGACTTCTGGTGCTGATGAGCCCGCTGGAAGTCCTGCCGCTGGCGCCGCCGGTGTACTGGGGTTTTGCTGCTCCTGAACAACTTGTTTTGTGCCCATGAACTCCCTGCAATCTTCTTTCTTGTGGCCATACCTACCACACCGGAAGCAAATCGAATGTAATCCTTCATATTCGAGGAACAACTTGTGACCTTGAACAACAACAAAAGAAACTAGAGTCCTATCAAGGTTGATTTCTACACATATACGAGCAAACTTGCCCCTTGAATGTATAGAAGTTAGGCGATCTACTTTTAGCAACGTGCCTAGTGTTGACCCGATTCTAGTCAGGAACTCATCATTGTATAGTTCAAAACCTAACTTTGGAATCCTTATCCACACCGTGATCTTCTTCATGGCTTCAGCATTCTGTAGAAACATCGGTCTCCATCTTTGAACAATCAAGTAATGGTCCGCTATCATCCATGGGCCTTCATATAACGCATGCAGATAGTCACCTTCGTTAGAAAAGTAAACCAGAAAGTATCCATCAGCCATATCGACAATCTTGATACTTCCATTCTTGGTCCACCTCCGTTGCAAATTGTTCTCTAGCATTCTGTAGTTTGCCTTCTTCCCTAGTAGTTTAACCACCAACGTTTTCCTCCAAGGTGCTGACCATCTTTCCCACTCCTCGGCTGAGATTTGAATTTCTGGCCCATCCTTGTACTCCTTGTCTTTGTCTTCTGATTCCACCATCATATCCTTCTCCTCCTGCACTCTTTTTCCTTGAGGTATAATGACTTCCTCTCCAAAGAGATTCAAGAGTTTTTCTTTGTAGGATCCCTGGTCACCCTTGTTGCCATCATTTTGATCTCCATTAGACTGCAGCACAGTATCAGTTGACACTGTTTCATCCATTTTCTTATTGTTGCGAAGTAGTAGATCCACTTCCTCCTTTGACTTTTCATGGGATTCACCAGCATGGGAAGAAACCCTAGCAGAGCTCACCATTTTCTATTTAGCTCTCTCATTAAATTATCTTTGTTAACTATTGATGTATTAACAATTGTCATAAATATATTATGGAGTATGATATATTGAAAGTGATGTACATGTAGTATTTATTTGAGGATAAAATTGAGAAAAAAAATTAATATTATATTAAAATAATAAAATTACAGTCAATATGAAAACAATTTATTTCTTTAAAACGACGTTCACCTTAAAATGGAGAGAGTATATTTCTATGAGTTTTATCTCTTAAAAACATTTCCGATAGATATTTAATGATTCATTCCGTAAAAAAAAAAAAAAAACTAATGATTCATGATGCTTCTGATAATTGCTTATGATTTATGATGTTTTCCATTGGAAAATGCAATGGTTTTGAATAATTAAACATGACAGGGGATGCTAATTTAACGTTATAAGGTGCCTTTAATTGGACATTACTATTACCTTTTCTCTTTTCAAAATGTCGTTTAGAGTTGTTTTACACAAATTAAGGAAAGTAATAAATTTTATTGTCCTTGATAAAATTATTGGTCTTTTCATGTGATACCCCTAAATGTTTATTACCGTATTGCACTTATTTCTCTCTCTACAATAAATAGTTAAGGGTATAATTAATAAAAAGATTTTTCTATCATGTGTAAAGTTGCACAGGTTAAGAAATCCAAAATAGTAAGTTTACATTGAAACTTGTGTATTTTGTATTTAATACTAATTTTTTTAATAAATAGTTACTCTTTTTAGATTTTTTAATATGTACAATATTACACATGATAGAAAAATCCAAAGCAACGAAGTGAATATTATAGTGGCAGGAGATTATTAACCGAAACCACGTGGCAAAGCTAAAAATTTGCATTTGTAAATGAATATATGGCATAAAGTTCGTTATTTGATCCTTGTGGCAGGTAGACCCATAGACTACAGGTTTAAGGTGTTATCATTTTCAATGGGAATGCTAATATACAAGGGAAGTTGTATCCATGGATAAGCATATTTCATTATCCCTTGGTTCTTGGTCACTAGTTTCTTCTGATTACTAAAAACTTTAGCAACATTAGAGCAACTTCAATGTGAGTTGCTTAGCTGTAGTGGATGGATTTCTTAACAGTATAATACTAATATTTTAGTGTGTCATGTGATTTTGGATTGCTTAAATTCGGAGAGAATATGAGATGTTGAAGAGAGAGGAATTAAGCAATTTATGGACATGAACTCCGATTAGAGCAAAAATTGAGTGAGTAACTTAAAATTTAGCTGACATATAAGGACCCAATTAAAGACTTAAAGTGATCAATTGCTTATATGAACAACATTTGAGACTACCTTTAGTCTCGATTCCCAAGCAATTTAGACTCTTGGTGTACCGGAACAGTAGTTCCCCAGTCGAGGCTAAGGGGCTAAAGGGTCTGTCAGTGTGGCTTAGGCCTTCTTTCTAGCACCAATGTTCCGACCTCAGGTTCACAACGAGGTTTTTCGAGGTATTATCCTCTTTGGTCCACATGTGGGCCTTCACGGTGTTTTCCTTAAAAGGCGCCTCAGTGGGTTAAGGTAAGTGGGTGTTTATATACTATCTTTAGTCTCGATTCCCAAGCAATGTGGGACTCTTGGTGTACCAGAACAAGATTTTAAATATTATGGGGATTTTAGAAGACGCCCAGTTTTGAAGACACTTTGTATTATTATCGAACTTTTTCAGATGTATGGTTTATTACATTTTAAGGAAAAAAAAATTTTGAGGACATTTTCACATTGGAAAACCTATAGATTCAGTGAGCACTTACAAAGAGAATTACATTTACGTTATCCCAAAGGAATTAGTAGGGACCTGAACCCACAATATGTCAGATACAAGCTTTGTCATGTTTTACTAGACCAACCTCTTGTTATTAAGAGTGTGGCCTCAAAAATAAGAAGAGGGAGACAAAAGCCGACACGTGACTTGAAAGACCGAATTAATCAACGTCATTATCAGACCAAAAATATACATATCATGTGAGAATTGGGAACACTGGCTCAAATTGTAAAAGGACAAAATTTAAGTCAATTTCTATAAGTCAAATTCATCATGCTCCTCTGACAAAATAGAATGAAAATTGTTTTGATAATGGGAATGATGAGAGGTTAGAGATAGTTAGAGCGGATAGAGAAAAAAAAAATTTATCTCTCTCTAGTCAATGTAGGACTTGTGTTTTTCACGTTAAGATCGATATTTGCTAAACAAAAATTTAATTACACAAACTCATTTGGCTTAAATATGAAAAAAGTCCCCCAAAAATTGGCTAAGTTCGTTTTTAGTCCCAAAAACAAGTGAAGGTTTTTAGTCCCCCAAATTTGGAAAAGTTTTTCCGTTGGTCCCTCAAAAATTTTCCGTCATGATTTTAGTCCCTCAAAATTTCTAAAAGTTCGTTTTTAATCCCCAAAATTCTAAAAGTTCGTTTTTAATCCCCGCCATATAAGCGCGACAAACGGCGTCAGTTAGAGGGACTGAGAGAAAAACTTTTTTAAATTTAGGGACTAAAAACCTTCACTGTTTTTTTTTGGAACTAAAAACAAACTTAGCTAATTTTTGGGGACTTTTTCATATTTAAGCCAACTCATTTTTATATGCATACGTGATTGTGCGTACGCGCATATGTATAGTATCTAAGTTTTCTGAAAGATTTTTACTTAGAATGCAAAAATCATAATTCCACGTTATTATGTTTAAAATGATACATTACCCCATTAAGTTCAACTGAAGAAGCCAATAATCAGTCTATGATTTATTATTATGTAGTTTGAGTTAATGTTTTTTTTCCTAAGCAAAAACTAGCATGTAAAAGTATCACTATGACAAATGAGATATTAACTATGTTGGCATTTCAACTGTTATCAATCATCTACAGCACATCAATGAACATATTAAAAATCAAAAAGGGAATACAAGTAAAAAAATAAGGGGGACATAAACCAAAACCCTTGCGACATTATTTAAATCTGTAATTAGCATGACACATCCTATTACGGTAAAAATCTTCACTAATAAATCTAGGAATTGTATCCCACCAGTGAAAACCCTGAATATTGAGCCCATGTGAGGCAAGTTTATCTGCACAATAGTTGTCTTCACGATAAATGTGAGAAATAAAAAAAAAGTCATCTTAAGCGTTAACTCTAAAAAATTATTCCACCGATTCATCAATTGCCAAGGGACACACTACAAGAAAATTACAAATTATCGACGGAAATTTATCGACGACCCCGAGTCCGTCGGTAATTCGCAAGAAAAATACTGAGTGAGAATTTAATTTTTTACAACTTTACCGATGACTTAGCCGTCAATAAAAAATTATTTTATTTCTAATTTTAGTTTTTAAATTTTCCGACGGGTAAGTAAGTCTTGGTATTCTGGTAAAATAAACACGTTTCTGATGCGCCCCTCCCCTGCATGACCTAGCTTAACCTTCTAATTTCCTAAGAATCAGTAGCGTCGCTGCTATCTTCTTCTTCCCCCTTCACAAATTCTCTCAGTTCTCTCCCTCTCCACCATATGGCAGCCTCTCAGGCCCCGTGACCGGCCATAGAACACTGCCTCCCTCGCGTCCTTCTCCCTCTCATGTGCCGCGAAGCTTCACGCGACTGCCATGGCCGCCGCAAATCGAGTTCCAGCTGCCTTTCAGGCTTGATTTCGACACTGTTCGGCGCCGTTTGGCCGCGTGACGACCACCATTCCACTCTCCTCTTCATCCCCTACAAGACCTATGTTCATTTCTCACTAAAGGAGCCAAAGAATGAAAATCACAAATGCCGCCTTGAAGCTCGATTCCGGCCACCGTGGGCCACCAATGGAGAAACCAAATCGATCAAAAGATTCCACTCTCTGTCCGCAACAAAACCCATAAATCAGGATTGCGATTAGAGAAGTTTTTGCCGACGACCACCGTGCCGGAAAACATCTCAACCGCGCCGAAAAACCTCCCTGCAGCCACGTCGTCTTCTTCACTTCACGGTGAGTTGACTTCTCATCTCCTTCCTCCTCTTTCCAATTTGTTCCTGAATTTCTTGGGACCCTAAGCTTTTGAAGTTGAAATCAACTCTGTATTAGTAAAAGAACTCCCTATTTACCTGATTTCTGATCTGGAATTGTTGTGAAATATCGTCTATTACTTGAATTGAATGAATTCATGTCATTTACGGAGTTATATATATATATATATAGCTATGCATTTTTAATATTTCATATTTTTAAATTTTCAAACAGGAGGAAATGGAATTGAGTGCCTGGGTAAGCAATCATCGCGTGGATCTGCATGGTAGGATTGCTGACAAAAGAACAACTGGAGGATGGAAGGCATCGTCATTCATCATAAGTAAGTACTAATTAAATGCATACAATTTTAATATTTGGCATCTATTAATTTAATTTAACTCCCATTTTCCTGAAAAGAACATACTATATGCATGGAATAGGGAGCTATAGCCAACTATATAGTTTTCTGTATTGTGGTCTATTTGGCTGGCAAGAAATCAACTTATTTTGAACTCAAAAAGGTCTCTCTGTTGATGAGATTCAAATTGGCATTCAAATCCATCTTGTTGCCTTAATTTTTGTATTTGAGAGGTTTAAGATTTTCATATTTTGTCCTAAGGAGTGCTGCTGAAATCATGTTGTCCTTTTGCTTGCTGGTTGCTGTTGGTCTGCCTTCTGATTGCCTCAATTTCACTCTATTGGTAGTCAGGAAACTACATAACTATAGCCTAGGAAATTTGGAGTTCTTAAATTTTGCTATCTATTGAAGTGGCACCCATGGAATCCAATTTCTGCTTCCCAATGCTGGTTTGGATGTGTTAGGTTCAGGAGGGCCTGTTAAGGATGTGCTTTGTTCTTTTCTGTCTGGAGGTCATATCAGCTCATTGGAAACGTGGTTGCTGAATATTTACAATTGTTGCAGAATCTGTTCTTTGTGTTGAAGGTTCGGAAGCTGCACTTTTCTTTTCATTTTTTACACAATCTTGCTGCCTAAATTTTATGCTTGTTGGTTAAGTACTGTTGAAGGGATGGGAATAAATTATGTTTCAAGGGATTGTTGGTGTACAGTTTATAGCACAATGGCAACTAGTTTAAATAATATGGTTCTGGTTTAGAGGCTGCTACATGGTTTTCTGCACAGGATTTTCTGCTGTCCTTGATGTCTTTATTTGCTACTCAATCTTTATTATGGCACAATGCTAGAAGTTGGATGCTTATGTGAGCATTGAGCTGGAAAATAACTAAAATCCTGACTGGGCACTGCATATATCCTACTAACTAAACTAATATTGGATAATCATTTATTTTATTATCAATCTTTTGTGCCGCATTGACAAAATTTCCTGTTTATTTTGATACGTTGCATGTACTGTGTGGATATGAAGAGAAACATTTAGTATCACTTCTCTTGTAAGTAGTCCGACATATCAGATGACCAATTTGATCCTCTTCTATTATTATTCTTTTTTGTTCTTTTTCTTTCTTTTCTTAAAGATTATGTATTTTTTTCATTTTGGAACATTCTTTGAAAGTTAGCATTCAATTAACTTGCAGATGGAAACATTTAAGCAAACTTCAGCATCAGCATAATATGAATGCAAGATAAAATAAGTTATCTGAAGATCCTATTGCAATAAGGAATGCCTTGCTAAGATGCAAATGCACAAAGGCGGGGTGCAGAAGAAAACAGTAAAACATGATCATATTTAAGTGGGAGAAATAAGACATGAACAAAATAATTTCTTTTATTTTAATTTCTAGATTACAGTGAGCTTAGCCGTATGTAAAGTTACTGACAGCTAAGCCGTTGGTAATTTCGGACCTATGTTTTTTTTGTTTTAATTTGTAGTTTACTGTGGGCTTAGTCGTCGGTAAAGTTACCGACGAACAAAAAAATGGTTGTTTTCGTGGATTTTACTGACGGTCACGAGGCGACTTTCTGACGGAAAAGCCGTCGGTAAATTTACCGAGGAGGAAAATACCGACGACCACGTGGCCGTCGATAGGCCATCGGTAATATCGAATTACCGACGACTTTTGGGAATTACCGACGGATTTTGGCCGTCGGTAACAGTGAAAATTCTTGTAATGACAATACTTGAGGCCTTAAAAGCAAGGACAATTAACTGAGGATCACATTTCAACCAAAGCTTATGTCAACCCTTCTTGTAAAGCTATTTCAATGGCAGTCATTGCTCCTGTGAGCTCAGCCTGAAGAGCATAAGTGATGCCTAAATTAACTTCAAAACAACCTAAAGTAGCAGCACTATTGTCTCTGAAAATTCCTCCACAAGCTGCAAATCTTAGAGCTCCGAGCGCAGCCGCATCCGTGTTACATTTGATCCAGTAGCTAGAAGAAGGGAACCAATTAACTTCTTTGAGAATGGGAGCCTTGCAAGGCTTACCTACGATATGAAAAGCTTTAAGAATAACAAAATCCCTCATAAAAGGAGACAATGTGCCATTAATAGTATTTCCTGTTAGGGAAACGCTAGCAACTACCAAGTTTATAACAGCCTGCAACGATATCTTTTTGTTGTCATATCTAAGACGGTTCCTGCAATGTCAGATAAACCAGAAAATATTGATAATAGCAACTGTTATCACATGTTTCACTTGGGAAAACCAATTGTGATTGCAAATAGATAAAATCTGGAGCACCGAACAACAATCAATACGGGCATGTATTGCAGATTATAGCCAATGCCAGAATTGCTTTGTAAATTTGCAATCACAAAAAATATGCTGAGTAGATTTTGCTGCCTCCTCACAAAGACTACACATTGAGAAATTATACAACCTCTATTCCACAAATTGTCATATGTGAGTTAATGTTTGATTCTAGAAGCAACCTCTATTCCACATATCGATCTCTCCTTGTTGGGTGCCTAATTGATAATTTGGTTCTTTGATGAAATCCACTAAGTTAAAAGAAAGTGAGACAAAGCATGTTGATAGCAAGGATCAAAAGAGACAAAAATCTTACTAAGTTATGAGATACTATTGGTATTTCGACAAAATGACCAGATGTCGAAGGAAGACAAAAGCGGAGGCTGCGTCGAAATGAATAAAAAAGGGACCGGTCGAAATTAGTGTCATCAATTAGACAGAGTGCATTAGCTTGACAAGACATGTCATTATCGAGTTTTATGACTAGGCTCTCTTGTAACTATCGCTGACGTGTCTATATTTGTGGCAGACATATAGATAGTCAGTTTCTTTTGTCGTTGCCTATAAATAATAGAATTTACAAAGTTGTCAAGGTTGTATATACTTGACCAGACATCCTAATATCTCAAGTCAAGCTGATTAACGGATCACTACGATCAAGTATGTCTTCCAATTCCTAATTTCATGCAATAAAGTTCAATTTCTTTTTGTCTAAATTGATTTTGCATTAATACTTTCTGTTCTTCATCTTTCTTTTCGTTTCTACTGCATTATCAATTTTAAAGCATTCAAGCTTTTAGTTTAATTCTATTCTTTTAAACAAGTTTTCATTATTGTTATTCTGTCTATGCACTTCAAATCTGTTTTTCATTAACTTATTTAATGTCTTTTACTCTTATGTTCTTTGCATCTTTTGCCATTTACCTTTCAAGTAAATTTTGTTCATCGTCATCTACAAGCCTTATAAGTCTTCTGTTTTAAAATCTTCAATTGTAAACAATTTGTCTTTTACTTCAGTTTGTGCATTTATATGTCAGCCCCCGTAGAAAGCACTATCATGGTGTATTTTAATTGCATTTCAAACACTTTCAATATTTACTTTTATTGCATTATTGTTTGCTTATTATAAATGGCTTTTATGGCCACTTTAGTAGTATTGAATCCCAACATAAGTTCGACACAGGCAATGTCACTAATCATACGATTATAGTCAAGAATTCTTGGCAGCTTGTCCAAGTGAATTCTTGTATAATTTGCGGTAAAAACTTAACATGTTGAGTCACGTTCGTAGTCAAACAGTGAAGACCACTAAAAAAACCATTGTTATAGACGAGATTACCACATAACTCGTCAAATTACAAGTTGTTTGATTTAGTTATTTGTTTGTTCGATGAATTTGGTAGATAAAATACTCTGAACCAAATTTCCTGGTAAACACTCCTTCATTGATATAAAAGGATAAATATGTTGACAAAAAAGGATAAATATTAACAAAATGTAACTTGTTAATCAATAAAAAAAATTGAATATAGATAAAAATCTTAAAATTCCAAATGCATTACATATTATTCTTTTAAATTGGTAATTTATATTTCTTAATTGGTTTAATTACTCAAAATATCTTTAGGTAACTTGTTAATCAATAAAAAAAATGAATATAGATAAAAATTTTAAAATTCCAAATGCATTAAACATTATTCTTTTAAATTGTTATTCTATATTTTTTTAATTGGTTTAATTACTCTGGATGTACTTGAACTGTTTGGAAATTTCTAATTAGATCTTTGAACATATTTTTTGGTTTTTAATTAGGTCATTCTGTTAGACTGTCGTTAGTGGGCCATTTGTGAATGTTGACATGGACTGACATGTCTACCACATTTGACACATCATTGTCCACCTAATTTCCACATTATTTCATTATTCCATGTCATTTCATTATTCGTTTTGATCACGAAAACCCTAGTTACTCTTGGGGTCTGTTACTGTGAAAGAGAATATTGAGAATGAGAGAAAGGGGAAGAGAGAAGGATATAGGGAGAGAGAAGAGGGGAAGGCCGAAAAGGGAGGAGGAGGAGCCCGAGGCGTGGGCTACCGGCGAAGAAGAGAGATCGGGGGAAGGTCGGGAAGATGTCACGCTACGTGGATGGGAAAGGGACACGTGGAAAAGGAAAGTCACGTAGCAGTGGTCCAGCGAGAGAAGGGAGGCGTGAAACCGCCCCTGGCCTGTGGAGGTGGGGGGCCACGCGTAGGCGCTGGCAGCGGTGGGGGGAGTGACTACTGTCCCCTTCCTCTTTTCTCTTTCTTTTTTTTAATGTTTTCTACCTCTCCGTATTCTAAGTTTCTACCAATTTTGATTTCTCTTTTTTGTATTGGTTTTGATTGATTTGGTTATTGCCTTAGGCTACGGGAATCTATTGGATTGGTTGTGGTTTTGGTCACGATAGAGATGAGGAACAATTGTGGATTGATTCAATATCGTTTTCAGTTTTCTAGAGCATTTTAATTCATGTTTTAACACTTTTTTGGGCACAAAAATCACACCATTTGTATCCCATGTCTTCAAACCATAACATGGAATCAAGAATCCATCGAAACAATGTTAAAAAATAAGAGAAACCATGTCAGAATGTCACCGGGTCGAGATAATCCGGTTTGCAACAAATCGAGTTGATTTGACGTGTCTAGAGGTTACAGATGGCCTCCAGGTGACATGTCATAGTCCATATCAGCAATCACAACGTCCCACTAGCTGTAATGTAAGAGCACCTCCATCAGCGAACCCCCACCCCCGTTCGCGATCTGCCACGGTGGCGAACCAGAGTTCGCGATCTGCCCCCTCCAACAGCGATCCCGCATCGCGTTCGTCCCCCAGCGAAGAACAGTGTGGGCCCACCTGCCTCGCCTCTCGTTCGTCTCCCAAATAACGCGTTGCTTCATAGCGAACGCGATCGACACGCTGGCGGACGATCCCGATGCTCCAACGGCGAACCACGCTCGATCGATTCCTCCAGCCTTCTACGTTCGCTGCCACGGTGTCGATCTCCTTCGGCGAACTGTCGTTGGAGATGCTCTAACAAAATGACCTTATTATAAACGAACAAATAGTTTAAGACTAAATTACAAACTTTTTTTTTTACTTCAGGACCTATTTAAAAATCTCTAAATAGTTCAGAGACCTCGATAATAACTAAACCTTCTTAATTTGTTATTTACAATAGTAGCTGATCTATATATCTATATGTAGGAGAGGGCGGGGGTTGGAGTTCTACGTAATACTCTCTCAGTCTCATATTATTTGTCATGTTTGAAATATTTGTTTATCTCAAATTATTTGTCACTTTATAATATCGAGAGTATTAATTATATTTTTTAACAATACCCTTATTTATTTACTCCCTCCGGAATGAATTATAAGTAACAAAGCTAAAATTTGGTTCATTGAATAACTCATGTATTTTGCTTATAATTCATTCTGGAGAGAGTATATCTCAACTATTCTAAATTAATTGACCATTCCACCTAACTCTCACTACAATAACGGTATATTAGTCAAAATAAATTATTTTACTTAAAAATTGAGTGTAATCAACGATTTTCTTAAGATGTGTGCATAACCTTAAACGACAAATAATATGAGAAGGAGGGAGTACTAAATATATATGATTATTACATCTAGTTGGAATGGTACTCATTGGTTGTTAATTTGGTATTTCCGTACCGTAACAGCAATTTATGTTTCGATGGCTTGTGAATAATGCAGTTTTGAAGTCTTGTACCAAAAAAAAAAATGCAGTTTTGAAGTCTGACAATTATTGCAATGGCATTGTTATTAATTCGATCTATAGAAAAAATACATTTTTTTTTCAGCCTATATATTTCTTTGCAATCACAATCTGATCATTAACACATTTCAATCCTAATTTAAAACTCTGATTAGTCATGTGCAGCCTCCTGGCACTAAAAGAAGCCGCGGATACATACTATAGTAACCAGTTGTTGATCCCATTATGGAGCTCTTTCCCAATCTCTCTCTCTCTCTCTCTCTCTCTCCAGTAGGGATAGGGTAAGAAGTAGATTCCACCCTCTGGAAAAAATTGATGTGCATTAATTTTCCTTTCTTAACTCGAATTATTGTGGAAAGGTTTCCAGTAAAAAAAAAAAATAGATATGTCAAATTCAAAAGAAAATTACAAGTAGCTAACTAATAGCATCTCCAACCTAGCTAGCAACTCCACTTAAATGGGTCAAGCTTATAAACATCACTCATTTCTATTTTTTCAACTTAAATACCTAATAAATACTACACTGGTCAAAATTATAAGCAACAAAGCTAAATTTGGTTCATTAAATAATTCATGTATTTGGTTCACTCCAACTCAGTACCTCTAAAAAATTTACTAATTGAATCTCACCAATAACTCCACATTCAATTATAACCCACCAATACTAAATGGGTTGAAAGGAGAGAGGAAAGCAAGGTGGCTGCATTATTCTTCTTCCGTAGCTTGTCGGTGTTGACAAATCAATAATCAATTTTTGCGAGCCTAACTTATCTGTCCTTTTTCTTCTAAAATTAATAAAAACATATTGTTTATTAATTTATTTTTAACCTTTTATTGTACCCTACAATTGTTGTGTTGAGAATTTGAAAGAAGGGATGCGTGGGGGTGTGTCTAATGCGGAAGACATAAATAGAAGTTATATTACGTCCTTCTGAGGCTTTATATTTATAAAATAGGGACGCTTGGTAGGGAAGATGCCCACCAAACAGTTACTTAGTGCCATGAATTTCGGTTCTTGCTTGCTTGTGAGGGCTCTATATGGTTTATTTTGTACTCCAAGTTCATTGTACAATTTTGGGAACTTGGATGGCAGAGTTTTTTTTTTTTTTCCTTCTTTTTCATATTGGTTTCCCTAAATTGGCATTATCAGGCTCCATTCGGCATGTTCTGCTAGTAGGATTTTTTTTATTACTAATAGAGATTGTTAAGGTTTTCATCAATTGGGCCACTTCACTGTTATAGCTCTAACAAGTACTACCAATCAATTGGGCGCAATTGTTAACTCGTTGGCTTTTACTACATGGAAAGGTGTGGTTCCGTAAAGAAATATGTCTTTTGAGTATTGATGATGTTCAAGTACATTAGGCTAGCTAAGTCAATTTCTTAGTCCGAAGAAAAAATCAGGGTTCTTCTTCCCTTTCGCCCCGTCCTCTCTCAAGCGTTTTCAACCCAGCAAGCCGTCACCTTCAATGGTTGCTTGCGTAACAATGTTGATATAAGAGGAGGTCACCTTTGATGATAGGGCTCTGACGGATCTGAGAAGATAACTCATAGCGAGAAGGGTGACTGCTCATAGATAGACTAGTGTGTTGTTCGCTGATGGCTCCACGGTGGCACCAGTTCTTTTTTTATGAGAGAGCGAGACTGTACGGTGGACCGATCTGAGGTAGGGCTCGCGTGAGTCATTGAGGACAAAGCTTCGACGTGTCTACGAGGAAGAGGGTTGAAAACGGTGGTGAGTAGGCGAGTTTTGAGTTCTGGCAAATGGGTTGTGGTGATTCTTGGTTTTTTTTTTCTTCCAAATTTTGGCACAATGGAGGAGGGAAAGTGGATGACCAGTGGTGGGGTGCGAGTGGAGGTGGAGGGAGGGGTGGTGGAAAGGAGAAGTGGAAGAGGAACCCTAATCCAATTTTTATTTAATTTTAATAAAAATTTAAATTAAAATAATGAGTCAGCCATGACAATTGGGATTCCGTTAGCCACATCGGCGTTTTTTAACAGAGATGGATGGAGAGAGGGACGAAAAACAAAACGTTTGAAATTGTAGGGATGAATAACAAAAAAAAAATTGACGTGGTAAAAAACAAAAACCCTATATTTGCAGAGACAAAAAGTATATTTAAGCCTAGTTTTAATTATAAAAAGTATAATTTTATTTTTGCTTTTTTAATATAAATTCTTTAAAAATAAAAATATAAATAATACTTTTTAATTAGAATATTAAAACTAAAAAATAATTTTAAACCAAAATGACGTTTAAATTTCCCCCTCTATTGGTTTGGATGCAATTCACTTAATTTATATGTGATTTTGAAAAGTTAACATTACCCATTTATTTTATATTTCTACTAAAAAGAAAAGAGCAACACAGAAGAGTAAAATCAGCCTCAAACATCTTCAAAACGTTATATCTCTTTTCCAAATCACTAAATGGAGAACTTTTCTTCTCCACACATACCGCAAAGCTAATAAATGTGTAGATCTTCTAGCAAATAAGGACCACTCTTTTTTCTGTAATAGGAGGATTAAAGGGGTACTTCAACCCATTACAAAGAGTACGCTAACTCCAACCCATCATACTGATCAGTATAAAGGGTATTTCAACCCGTAACCTCCTAGGCAAAAGCCCACAAAAAGAGATATGTCCCCAACCCACTGATTACGCCCTAACAATACACTCCAGAGGGTCAACCGACCATTCATAGAAAAGATAAGTCCCCTTATCTGTCCTAGCCAGAAACCATCGCCAAGACACTAATTTAATATGATTCGCCACCTTTGAAGGGGTATAGGTCTTTCCTGAGAAGACACACCCATTTCTTTTGTTAGATTGGTATTTACATGCTGATGCTAGAGATATTCGTACCTCTAGGATAGTTGCTTAATTGTATCCTTTTTCATATAAAAAAAGAAGAGTAAAATGAGCGGAAAAATAGATTGTAGCTAAATAATCCTAACTTTCATTCAGTAATGACGAACAACAATATAAATGGATATAATGGAGCATTAGAAACTAGTTTTATATAAAACTATGCGTCAGTCAACAAAGGTTAGTCCGGTAACGATTTGAGTCATAACTCACAAGTACGCGATTTCGAATCTCACTATCGATGTGATGATCTCGATGGTGTGTAATATGTAAGTATCTTCGTAAATGCTCTTTAAGCGATATTCAATTCCTTGAATCTGATATGAGCTCTCGAGATCCAATTCGCTTAAATTTTTCTTCATAAAAAAAATTAAAACTATGCGTAAAAAAATAGGTATATAAAACTAGATTTTGGTGGTGTTTATGGTGCATGCAGTGTCTAGGTGTATCATCAATAATGATAAATATATTAAAACCTAAATTATTTATTAAGATACTAATATATTCAACATATTGATACTGTTTAGTTGTGCTGCACGTGCATATATCTTAGACTCCACTATAAATTTTGCTTTAATAATAGGTAAATTCTTTGGTACCTGTAAATTAGTTGGGTACTGATACTCATGTTAAACGTTTTAATATAAATTGTCCACGTGTTCTATATTTTTTATATAACGGTTAAAACACATATTTTTATTCTTTTAAAAAGTAACTAGTAAATTTATGAATAATTATTTTAGTGTTTCAAATATATTTTACAAATTTTATAATCTATTGCTCTTTCTCTTTCATCTTCAACGTTCATCGTTAGATATAAAGCAAACAAAATATCACAACAATTATGTTCTAATATTTAAGTATCACAACCAACCATCATAAAAAGAAGGTATCACGACCAACTAATAAAAGGGTTTATTTAAAGCCAAGAAAATAGTTAAACAACAACAAGCTTGAGTTTAGGGATTAATTTGTGAACATAGTTTAAATCTTTAATAAGTGATTATGTATACATTTTATATGCATAATGTTTAGACATAAGAATATCATTAAAGACGTGGTAAATTGAAAAAAAAAATGAGTATTATTTTATTGATCTAACTCACTTGGATACCGATACCCAATAAAATTAAAGGGTACCGGAGTCGTCACCTTAATAATAAGTAATGTATAATTATACGTATAAGAAAGAGAAAATTAAAATCAATAAGAAGTTAAGAACATGTATGTGTATGCAGTCTTCATATACCGCTGGACCAGATCGTATACTTCTCCGTTTGTAGCTTAGTTGAAAAATGTTACTTGTGTATTTTCCCTTTTGAAATTTTTGTTCACAGCTATGTGTACACGAGAAAAAGGCTTCCAATTAGCTACTTTATAATAGACAGGTAGGGTGTCACATTGCAAAACTTTCTTGTTCTTACGCACACAAGCACATTCACATTCACTTGAATTACTTGCCAATATATACTCCCTTGGTCCCAAATTATAAGAGTTTTTTAGTAAAATATCTCCGACCAAAAAATATAATTAATGTAGTTAAAAATAATAAATTTGTCTATAATTTTTATTATTTTACCTAAACTATCCTTAAATTCATTGGAAAGGTAAATTAGATTACACTTCATTTAATTTATTGATTAATTAAAATAATGGTAAATTAAATAAGGATAATATGAGAAAAAAATAATTAATACTACAGATAAACTTTAAAAGAGTCTTATAAAATAAGACAAATAAAAAAATAATTTTTTTTTTATAATTTAGAACCGAGGGAGTAAGATTTATCGCATACAAATCTAGTCTTCTTCTTCAAGTTGTTGGAGGAAGGGAACGGAAGTTGATTGATTGAACCTCACCTTTTGATGATGCGTGTTAAAATTGGACCCACGAGGAGAAAACATTGTGGCTATATATTCTTTCCTAAGTGGTTAATATATAATAAAGCACTAATTAGAGTCTTCCTTTGAAGATATTGTTGAATTGAATCACCTGGATGGTGACCTTAGTGGCTCCATCTTCAAACTTCAATTACACCAACCCTACTCTTTCTATCTTGCTTTTCTCTGTCTATAGATGATGCACATGTATTAAAAAAATATTTTAATGAAAAAACATTTTACACAAATTCACATATTTTTTTTAGCAAAAATTGACATGCAAAAACACTACTATAGAGCTGTAGAAGAGGTGATCTAATTATGTTGGCACTGCAATCCCCACCAATTAATAACTTTCAACACACCAAAATTTACAGATATTTGATTATGACATCCAAATTAAGAAATACCATTGATATGCTATAATCATTATTTAATTTTTAATATGTATTTTAATTTTTTTAGTATGATATCTTTTCATACTTCATTTTCTTAATAATTAATTGGATAAAGGTACGTATTAACATAATTTAAATAATAATTAATGTTTTTTAAAAATTTAAAAATGAGAGGTAAATAAAAATAAAAATTTTCTTCTATAGTGACACTTAGAAAAATGGAGTACATTGGTGGCCGAGAGCACGTTGGGAGAGGCGACCACCCAATGCCCCACTTTTTTAGGGGTGCCATAATTTTTTTTTAGCATTATATATAAATATTAAAATAAAATTTTAAATATTTAAAATTATATAAAAATTTTATTATAAAAATTAAACAAAAGCAGTAATTAAACATTTTACCTTCTTCTAAAAAAAAGTTGTTTCCTTAAACAAAATTAGCTAACGGATGACAAACTAATGTACGGTGTTTCACTTCTCTTTTTATCAACAAGAATAGACCTGCGATATCTTGAGCACTGAAATAGTGCTAGTCATTTAGGTGCAAAATTTAGGGTCTCAACAAAAAAACATTATTGTTAGTGAAAATTGCGAATGAAATGAAGATTGAATATGTGTTTGTTCAAAAATGTCAAAATCGTAGAAAAAACATTGATGAAAATTTGGTGCAAACTTTTTAGGATTCATTATTTTTTATATATTGTAGATCAAGCAATTAGCTCACTTACTAGAAGATTTGAGCAGTATAACACATATGAGGAGACTTTTGGATTTTTGTTTAGTTTTGAAAATTTAGATCATTCTCTAACAATTACTTGAAATTGGGTTGCAAACATCTTGAAACTTACCTAAAACATGATAATTCTTGTGATCTTGATGGTAAAATTCTATTTAAAGAATTAAAAGTCATTAGAGAGGTTTAACTGTTGAATCAAAATCAAGCTATATGATATTGAGTTCTTTGAAGACATTTAATTGTTTTCCTAATACATATACTACTTATAGAATAATATTAACTGACTTAAATTTGTTATTGTGGTATCTACTGAAAAAAGTTTTTTTAAATTGAAATTATTAAAATCTTCTTTGCAATTTACTATATCACAAGATAGGTTAAATAGTATTGTTTTGATCATTTCTAGGGGTGTTTAAATCCAAACTAATCCAAAAAAAAAACGAAAACCAATCCAAAAAACCGAAAACCACACAAAACCGATTTTTTTTATTTGTTTGGACCACTTTTTCTATCAACTGCGCGATTCGATTCAGTTTGTGGTTGGCTTATCTAGAACTGATCAATCCAAACCGAATCGCATGTTGTTAAAAAAGTAAATCCAAAAAGAATCTGAAGTAAATCCGCTCTTTAAATATTTACCAAACTAAAACATAACCAAACCAAACTAAATTCACTCTTTAGATATTTACAAAAGAAAATTAATTCTTTAAAAAATTAACTGTTACTTCGTCCCAAAATATAGGAGTTTTTTAGCCAAATCATTTATCCCATTTTATAAGACCTCGTTCTTGCATTAATTAATTTTTCACCATGTTTTCCTTATTTAATTTACATATTTTTTGTCAAAAAATAATAATTGTGGAGATTTAATTACAAGATTAAGTGAGCTTGGGAAGATAAAAGTGATCTTAAGAATATGAATAGTCATTATGACCTTCCAATTAATTCAATGGTAGTTTGAGAAAAAAAATACAAATTGTAGACAAAATTAATGTCTTTAACTAATTCAATGGTGGGAGAGAATTAATGGCTAAAAAACTCTTATTTGAAGTAATATAAATAATTAATATGTAATGTTCGGCAAAAAGTGAAAACTAAATCATCCGATCTAATCCAAACCGCATTTAGTCGGATCGAATTGGTTCAAATTTTTTTTAGGAAGCCATCTAAACTAAACCAAACCGCATGTTGTTTTAATTTTTAGATCGGATGACTTTTTGCTTCAAAACCGAACCAACCACACCGCAAACACACATAATCATTTCTATCGAAAATGATTTTTTAAAGAATATTAATTATGAATAGATTAATTATGATTTTGCAACAAAAAACGTAAGAATGATAAAATTTAAATGGTTATAAGGTCACTATTTATTTGGTTCGCCTAAAGCACCCAAAATATAAGGATATCAAGTAATCATTAATTTTTATTTTTTTTTCCCTTTCCCTTGTTTTCATCAATGACATAGGTTTTGTAAAATGGAGAACGTACGTGTTGGTGCAACTAACACACACAGCTCATTAAAAAAGCATCTCATAGCTTTTCCATTTTCCTTTTAATTACTAGCACATGGTGGATTTTCGACACGCAATCTTAATTGAGTTTCATTGTTTCAAGCAAGTATAAATTTCTTCTGACTAATATTCCAGGCTGGTTCCCGTGGCAACCTGCAAGAATCACTGTATTTGTCACCCTAAAGCATCTGAAAAAAAAATAATACAAAAAAAAAAATCGTAAGGACTTAAGTACTCCACCAATTGGCTCTTTCTCTCTCTTGGTCGATGCTAATTTGTTTCAGCGGTGTAGGGACACCAAAAGACTCTTGTTCAATGGTGGGCTTTGCGATTGGATCCATCAAAGAGATATGCATGTTATATTGTTATGTCTTTGTCCACGAAAATACCAACATTTCATGCGTAGAATTTTCATTGGTGTTACAAAAGACCTTGAAGACAAAACTTGTTTAGTTGGGGAATCATCCCATGATTAGGTTAATCAAAGACATGCCCTCTCGTTAATTAACATTTTGAGACAATTTACTATTTAAAGAGCAATTAACTATATCCAACTCAAATACCTTAATTAATTAGTTAGTTAGCTTAGTTATCTCTGATTATGTGGGCAATATGGGCACATCCATGTGCATATATTCCTAACATGCATGGATCCTTCCATTGGCGTGTCGAGTGGCAGAGGCAACGGAAATGAAAGGGAGATAGGAATTATTCTGCTTGCCTCCATTCCTAAATTCTAAAAGGTTTGATGGAAAGATATAACTTTGATACTATGGCTAATTAAGCCTTAAATTTCTAGTTATAATGTGCAAGATGTATGTCTTCAAGTTTGTGTCACAATTAATAATGTGTTGATGGAAGCATATCTTTGGGGGTGATTTAATTTTAGTAACGGCAGACAACCTTTTTTGTTTTTGATTCAGCGGGATGAATAAGCAAAATTTTGTTCCTCAAAATGGCAAACTAGCTAGCTTAAGACGTAGCGTATGCTAGATTTTGCTTCAAGATCACATGGTTATGTGTTTTAGTTGTGTCATGTCTTGTACACTTGTTTGCTTGATTTTCAACCAATTCCCTTTTAGTGGATGGGTTGGTTTTGACAAGAGACATAGGGTGCGTTTGATTCATATTAGAGTGTAAGAAAACAGAACATCACAGAACAAATCTTTTGAGTTATAGGACAACTCTTTGTCCTGTATATTGTTTGGTAGACAATAAACAGTATAAACAAAATAATTTAATTATTATATATATAATAATATATAACATTATACTATATAATATAGAATATAATGAAATAATATTATATTAACTATATTATTAGACATATTAATTAAATGTATAATATTTATCTCATATAATGGATAGGAAAGATAGGTAAAAAAAATGAGAGAGGAGAGAGGAGAGAGAAGGGGAGAGATAGAGAGAGGGAGGTTGAGACAGAGTGAGTATGGAGGAGGGGAAAGAAGGGTACGTGGGCACTCACCGAAGCCCAAAGGCTTCCTAGGCAATCTCACCCGCCTTACTACCTCCTTCTATGTCACAAACATTCCGGTTGGCACCAAAGAATCAGAGTTATGGAAGGTTTTTAGTCATTATGGCAGAGTAGCAGATGTGTTCATCCCACCTAAGGTGGACAAACATGGTCAAAGATTTGGTTTTGTAAGATTTAAGGAGGTCTCTGATACATATATGCTAGAGAGGAAATTATTGAAGGTGTCTGTGGGGCGAAATTGGTTGAGGGTGAACCTTGCAAGGTATAACAGAACCTCATTTACTGAGAAACCAGTAGGAAATAAACAAGGTATGACTAGAGGCCCTACAACGGGGGGCTTCGTGAAGGAAAACAAGTCCTTTGCTGCTGCTTTGCAGACTAGGGGATGTAATCAATACAACAATCAGGCCCAAATCCTATCTATGGGTGCAAGGATGGGGCGATACAATGGAGTTAAAGGGGTTCAGAGACTTACCCCTCAACCTTTCCTTGAGGTTCTGGCGTTTGAAGAGAGGCTGAAGAGCTTGGAGAACTGTTTGGTTGGAAAACAGCAACTGGGGGTGGAGGCTTTTGTGATTCAGGACCATCTCTACCTTGAAGGTTATTTTGAGATTAAAGCTATTCCTTTGGGAGGGGACTTGGTGCTGCTCTGGCCATCGGAACCAGGGGTACTCCATGAGGCAGTGGCTGCTAATCGGAGTTGGTGGCCCAATTGGTTCCAATCGTTTATGAATTGGGAACCATCAATCATGCCGAAGGAGCGTTGGGCTTGGGTGCGTTGTACGGGTGTACCATTGCACATCTGGGGTGACAAATTTTTCAATGACCTGGCACTAAGGTTTGGGAGAGCAATTGCTATTGATAAGCAAACTGCCACCATGGCAAGGTGTGACGTTGCTAAATTGCAAGTCTCTGTATCAGTGGTAACTCCAATTGATATGACGGTCGATGTTAGGGTTGCCGGAGTTACGTACCCAATCCGTGTGGTGGAGGAGCGATTTGGGGAAATAGGGCACAACTTCACGCCACCGGAACAAGGATCGGTAATGGCATCGAGGTCTTCCTCTTCGTGCTCCGATGGGTGGAGTGCGGCGGAAGCGGCGACGATTGGCTTCTCTGATTTGGGTAGCGACGGTGATTGCTTTGAGACAGAGCAGATGGTTCAGGACCTTTTGTAGAAGCAGGAGATTATTATAGCAAACAAAATGCTACTTTCGGAGGTGATGGAGACAGCACAGTACAGTCAATCACAAATTGGGAAAGCTTTGGTTGAAGGCAATGGGAAAGCTGCAGAAGCGGTTGAGCCATTAGTGGGTGAGTAGAGTCCCATAGGTCAACGCCTTCAATACTCACAACGGGTAAATGGAGGAGAGCGGTCGTCTGACATTGGCCTGGAGAACTCAGCGGAGTTTGGGGGCTCGAACTTTTGTCCACTGAACAATGCCGAAATTGAATTGAACCTAGCAGATATAGGAGATAGGGTTTTTATAGAGGTGAAGCGCAGAGCTAATAGGGGAATGGGCCGGGTCAAAAATAAAGTGGATCTATTGGGCCCCCAAAACGGATTTAAGTACACAACATTGCAAGGGGGTGCGAAGAAAGGAAACAAGGGGGTACATGTAGTAATAACGTGTTTAATGGGGATGTTGAAACACTGGGTAATGGACTGGTGGTTGGGCCCAGTGTAGCGGCCAAGGAAAATGAAGATCTGTTTGTAGTGGGTAACAGGCCAACGAATGACCATCACCAATTGGGCTGTCTTGCTGGACCACAGAAGTGAGGCGGACTTGCTCTCTATGTCACCTTCTCTGACCTCGTCGGCCGCAACGGCGCCAATGGTGGCCGATACCATATGTGTTGAGTTAAAAAACAAAAGGCCTAAGACGTTGAAGAAGGGGCGTCGGGTACCAAAGGGGACGGGCAAGGGCCATCTCTTCCTACCTGCTCCAAGGTTTCTTACATTTACAGGTGGTGGTATGGGAATCTCAAACAAAACGAAGGAGGCAGTGGTGGTGCCGTCTCCTCAGGATGTTGGGGAGAGGCATGTTAGTGGGGTTGATCGGTTGCTCTCTACTAATAGTCCAGGTTCCTCATCTATGGCGTATTTCCCTCGTGATAGCTTGGGTGGAATTTCACTTAGGCCAAATTACACGGTCCAACGAGATTCCTTTGTACTGTAGGCTGGTAGGATTAATTTGATTGTGGATTTAAATCAGAATATGGGAAATCCAACGGAGGCACAGAGTGATAATTTTGTCCGTGACAAAGAAGATCTTAATGCTACCAAAATGTTGAATATGGGGGTTAGAATTGATATGTCGGTGAAGGAAAACAGTATGGTGAATAGGATGGTGGGTATGGAGATATGAGACCAACTTGGTAATAGTGTTGAGGAGAATGCAAATGTGGATCAATGACTGTAGGATCAATGAATATTAGAGGTCTGGGAACGAGGCCGAAGAGAAACAAAATTCGGGCACTTATTCGGGAACAGAATTTGGAGTTTATTGTGATTCAGGAAACAAAGATGGAGAGTGTCTCAGATAGATTATGTCACCAATTGTGGGGAAATAGTAGTTGCGAGTGGCACTTTTCTCCGGCGATTGGCAATAGTGGCAACATTCTATCTATTTGGGATAGCTCAAAAGGTAATCTACTATTCCACTTCACTGGTTTTGGTTTTGTGGGGGTTTGCTTGGAATGGGGTGTGGAAAGGAAGAGATGTTTCGTGGTAAATGTTTATTCGAAATGTAGTCTTTTGGAGAAAAGGCATATGTGGGGTGAATTGGTGATGTCTAGGAGGTGTTTTGGAGCGAGTCCCTGGTGTGTCGTCGGTGATTTTAACTAGTTTGTTCTCTGTCTGAAAGGAGAGGTGTAGGGGGTCCAGCTGGGCAAGTTGATGTTGCTGAAGTCCATGAGTTTGGTGGCTTTATTGAAGATATGGCCATACTAGACCTCCCTCTACTGGGTAGGAAATTTACATGCTTCAAACCTAATGGGGCGGCGATGAGTAGGCTTGACCAATTCTTGGTTTCGGAGGAGTGGATTGATGTGTGGGGTGATATGCCGCTATGGGCTCTTGAGAGAGATGTCTCGGACCATTGCCCGTTAGTTCTTAAGCCCTCTAGTGGTGGTTGGGGTCCGAAGCCTTTTAGATTCAACAATCATTGGTTGCATCACAGGGAGTTCAAAGGGGTGGTGCAAGATTGTTGGTCGTCTCAGTCACTCTCAGGTTGGATGGGGTTTGTGTTAAAGGAGAAGTTGAAGAAACTGAAAGGAGTCCTTAAACATTGGAATAAGGAGACTTTTGGGGAGGTAGACACTAAGATACAGTTGTTGGTGGAGACAATTAAAGTGCTAGACTTGAAAAGTGAAGATGTGGGTCTCATAGTGGCAGAGATAGAAAGTAGAAAGGCTTCCTTTTCTCAGTTATGGCTGCTCATGAAGAGCAAGGATAATCTGACATTTCAGAGGTCTAGGGCTCGATGGTTGAAGGAAGGAGATGCAAATACTCGTTACTTCCATTCCTGCCTTAAATCTCGGGGGGTGAGGAATAAGATCTCGACTCTGAGGGTGGTAGATGGATAGGTTGAGGATGTGGCAGGTATCCGTTCGAAGGCTACGAGGTTTTTCTGTGAGCACTTTTCTGAAGAGGAGTGGAATCGGCCTACGCTTGATGGTATGCCTTTTCCGGTCTTATCAACGGCTGATTCAGGCTCTCTTAGTGCACCATTCACCTTAGAGGAGTTAGACGGAGTGGTGGCACAATGTGACGGTAATAACAGTCCGGGTCCCGATGACTTCAATTTTACATTTGTTAAATCCTTTTGGGGCTTGATGCGCTCAGAGGTCAGTACGCTCTTTTACATTTCTACTCAAATGCCAGTCTGCCGAAAAGCTCCTCCTCCTATTTTCTTACCCTCGTACCCAAAGTAAAATATCGCCTTTCTTTGTCTGATTATAGGCCTATTTCTCTTCATGGTTGTCTCTATAAGATTGTGGCAAAGGTACTAGCTTCAAGGTTCGGTAAGGTCATGGATGCGCTCGTTAGCCCGACTTAATCAGCCTTTTTAAAATGGCAGAACTTGGTTGATGGGGTGGTGGTGATGAATGAGGTAATTGACTTTGCCAAAAAGAAGGGGAAACAATGCTTAATTTTCAAAGTGGATTTTGAGAAGGCCTACGACTCGATTAATTGGGGTTTTTTGGACTATATGATGCAACGGTTTAGTTTTGATGAAAAATAGATAGCATGGATCAGGGCGTGTGTTTTCTCTGGAAGTCTCTCGGTCTTAGTCAATGGGAGCCCGACGGAGGAGGTCAGTATTAGAAGGAGGTTAAAGCAGGGTGATCCTTTGGGCCCCTTTCTCTTCTTATTGGTGGTTGAGGGTCTAAGTGGGCTGATGCGACAAGAGGTTTCCCTAGGTTTCTTCTCAGGGTTTCGGGTAGGTGACCCGGGTCTGTTAGTGTTGCACCTCCAGTATGCTGATGATACAATTTTTGTTGGAGAGGCTAGTGTTGACAACCTTTGGGCGATGAAGATGGTACTAAGATGTTTTGAGTTAGCCTCTGGTCTCAAGGTTAATTTTCATAAGAGTAACTTGATTGGAGTCAATATGAGGACTCCTTTTTAGTTATGGCGGCTTCGTTTCTGAACTGTAAGACTGGGGTACTCCCATTTAAATACTTTGGGCTTCCGGTTGGGGCAAATCCTCGTCGTGCAGCTACTTGGGCCCAAATGGTGGACATACTACGGGGAAGACTATTAGGGTGACGACATAGGACAATTAGCTTGGGAGGCCGGATTGTTCTCCTCAATTCAGTGTTAAATAGTATTCCTATCTTCTACCTATCCTTCATGAGGATGCCAGTGAAGGTATGGAAACAGGTGGTGAGGCTCCAAAGAGATTTTTTGTGGGGGGGAGTGTCACGGGGTAAAAAGATACCGTGGGTGAAGTGGTCGGATATTTGTAAACCTAAGAAGGGGGTGGGTTACGGGTAAGGGAGCTTAGGAGGTTTAACTCGATTTTGCTAGGTAAATGGCGGTGGAGGCTATTGGGGGGGAGAGGATCTTTGGTGTAAGGTGTTGAGGGCTAGGTATGGTTCTCGGGTGACATCAATGACGTATTTCACTGACCTTAGAGTCCCTTCCTCGACATCGGTGTGGTGGAAGGATATTTCTCTTATTGGGGGAGCTGGGGACTTGGGTACAGATTGGTTCTTAGGGAGTGTTAAAAGGAGATTAGGGGATGGCAGGTCTACGCTCTTTTGGCGCGACATTTGGTGTGAAGACTTGACGCTCAGTAGCAGATTTCCCAGGCTATTCTCTCTAGCCCTGGACCCGGACTCGCTGGTCAGTAGCTGCGAGAGGTGGGAGGGTTCGACATGGGTTTGGGACATCCTTTGGAGGAGGCGCCTGTTTGTGTGGGAGGAGGCTTTGGTAGTTGAGCTTTGGACTGTTTTGGCATCGTCATCCATGTGAGACGGTTCGGATCGATGGTTATGGACTAGGCACTTGAGTGGTATGTTCTCAGTATCATCTGCATATGAGTTTCTCTCTGAGTCATCCGCGAGGGTGGTGCTGGTATCTGACTCACAGGTTGAGATTCTAGGCAAGTTATGGAAGAGTTTGGCTCCTTCAAAAGTGATTGCTTTCTCTTGGCAGTTACTTTTGGAACGAGTTCTGAGTTGGACAAACTTGTTTAGAAGGGGTGTCATCAGAGATGTGTCTGCCACTAACTGTGTCCTCTGTGGTGGGCACCAGGAGTCTGCATTACACCTGTTTGACAGATGTAGTTTTACCTCGACGGTGTGGTATGCTGTTGTTAGCTGGCTAGGTTATGATTTCGTGCATCCTCCGGACCTGTTCTCCTCTTTCTTCTTGTTTATTAATCTTCGAGGTGCATCTCGATATAGGTATGGTTTGGCACTGATCTGGCATGTGGTTTTGTGGGCGATTTGGGATCTCCGTAATGGTTGTATCTTCTCTGGGAGAGTACCTGATGTGGGGCAGCTGATTGAACGCATTCAATCATTCTCTTAGAGGCAGTTTTTGTCTAGGTCTAAGTCCTCGCTGTGCTTGTATTATGAGTGGTTCACCAAGCCACTAGAGTGTATTGCGAGGTCTTAGTCTTGGTTAGAGGATTGGTTTTCGTTTCTTTATGACTTGATGTGGGCTTTGGGTGCTCTGTTTGTTCCTCCTTGATTGGTTGTATTGGGTTGTGGTACCCCTTGTACCCTCTATTAATTAATAAATAAATATATTTTCCGTTCAAAAAAAAACTATCTCATATAATGGTTGTATAATATATATTATATAAAGTTATGTAACTTGTGATTTCAAAAGTGTTACATAATTTCATAAAAAAAATGTTACGTAATTAGTTATCATACACTCTCCTCTTCCGAAAGAAGTTTGAATTACACTCTACACTACTCTTATGTTAAAATCTACACTCCCTTCCATTGAGAAGTAAAAATGTAGAGTAAATTATACTCCATTCCCCTAAAAGAAGCATGAATTACACTCTCCTCCCTTAAGAAGTAAATATGTATTACACTTTGATTCATTTTAATATTAACGAATATTTTAATAGTGAAAAATAACTTTAAACCATCATTTAGGAATTATTTTCTTTTCTTAACAACTTTCATGGGCAATAATAATTAATTTTGAACACTTTATTGTTAATTTTATGAGTTTTAGAATTTGAAATTCAGTTTTAAGTACTCCTTTTAATCAACCTTAGTGATTTGCCCAAGATTTTTATTTTATCGTTTATTGCTCCATAGTTAATAATAGGCTTTTAACTATATGTTTATGATATTGTGAATCAAAAATTGAGAAAAAAATATGCATAGCTTAATTGCACTTTTGGTCCCTCGGGTATCTCGATTATGCGATTCCGGTCTCCCAAGTTCTAATTGAGCAAATTGGATCATCCGAGTATTGCAATTGTGCGATTTTTGTCCCTCAAGTTCTAATTGAGCGAATTTGGTTATCTAAATACCGCAATTGTGTGATTTTGGTCTCTTTGTTCAATTGTCTTTTAATTTATAACTGAAAATGTTGTAAATGTTTTTTTTAAGCCAACTAACATGTCACCTAGACCAAATTATGTGCTAGGCTATATTCACACATGATAATTGGAAGACCCAATTCACACAATTAGAACCCGATGGACCAAAATTGCACAATCACAATACCTGAAGGACCCAATTCACGTAATTGAAACTAGGAGACCAAAATCGGAAAATTGTGATACCAGAAGACCTAATGTACAATTAAGCCAATATGCATAAGAAAATTGATTATATTAAAATAGATTAAAACGTAATACATATTTACTTTTCAAATGAGGGAAGTGTAGAGTTTAACATAATAATGGAGAGAAATGTAATTCAAGTATCTTTCAGGGTATGGGAGTGTAATTTTTTTCTAATATGTATTACATAAGAGGGGAGGGGAATGTATATTTTAACATAAAAGGGGATGAGTGTGTAATTTGAGCATCTCTCAGGGGAGGAGAGTGTAATTTTTCTCTTATATTTTATATATGGGTAAATTACGCTCCTTTTCCCCGAGAGAAGCGTGAATTACACTCCCTATCCCTCTTATGTTAAAATCTACACTCCCTTCCCTTGAGAAGTAAATATCTAGAGTAAATTATACTTATACTCCTCTTCCCTAAAAAAAGCTTGAATTATGCGCTTCTCCCTTACGAAGTAAATATATTTTACACTTTAATCCATTTTAACATAAACAAATATTTTAATGGTGAAAAACAACTTTAAACCATCATTTTTTCCCTTTTTAATAACTTTCAATGTCAATGATAATTAATTTTGAACACCTTATTGTTAATTTTATAACTTTAAAAGATAAAATTTAGTTTTAAATAGTTATTTTATCGCTTCAGTAATTTGCCCAAGTTTTTTATTTTATCTTTTATTGCTCCATAGTTGATAATAAGATTTCTAAACTATATGTTTATGATATTGTGAATCAAAACTTGAGAAAAAATATGCATAAGAAGTCCGATCATCTTAAAATAGACTAAAGCGTAATATATATTTACTTTTTAAAGGAGAGAGGTGTAAATTTTAACATAAGAGGGAAGAGGATTGTAATTCAAGCATCTTTCAGGAAAGAAAAGTGTAATTTTCTCTAATACGTATCACATAAGAGAGGAGAGCATGTATATTTTGATATAAAAGGGGAGGGTTGTATAATTTAAGCATCTCCCAGGAGAGAGGATTGTAATTCTCTCTCTTTCTCTATATATATATATAGAGAGAGAGTGATGGGAAGAGAGAGGAGAGAAATATAGTTATTAATTGGGAAGGATATTTTTGTCTTTAGGTAGCTTGTCCATGTGGTTGTCCCATGGTTTGGCGAGGGACCAAAATTTTGGTTTTGGTGCTGTCCATTACCCATTGTTTTGTCTGGTACCATGTCTAATTTTTAAATCAAACATAGAACACCAAGTTTTGTGTTGTCCAGTCCTCTACTTTTTTTGCAAACCAAACACACCCATAGGGTTAAAGTGATAAAGAGATCATGGGTTTAAATCCACCAAGTTGTATAATATACTAACTACTAACATTTGTTGTTCAAATAAAAAATTAACGTTTGCAATTACATTGTTGATGATAATCTTTACGCATCTTGATGACATAACAAATGATTATCCATTAATGTAAAAGTTTATAGATATGATCTATATGATAGTAACTTTCAATCCAATGGTTGATTTTGAAAAACATTTATCCGGTCGAATGTTATTGAATAGTGTAACAATGCTCAAGTATTACACAAGTGTATATTTTCTACAATAAAAAAAAAATCAAAGCGTAACAAAAATTGAGTATGTTACAACTCTCCACTACTTATAAAAAATTCATCATCGAAAATTCCACTAACCTCATGAATGTAATTGTGGATAATTAAGACTAATTCATCCGACTCTACAACTCTCCATGGCCTTAAACAAGGGAATTTTCTTCCCTCTTGACTGTTTGACCCTCTGATCCTCAATCTACAGTAGTAATGCCTTATAAGTTAGGTTGTCTTTCAATTGAATGTTATCGAGATCTATCACATGCCAGATTATTAGGGATGTACTTTCGAAGTTGAGAAACATGTAAACCACTATTGATGTTGGAAAGAAATAGGGGCAATGCTATTTGGTAAGCAATGAGACCAAATCTCTTAAGGATTTTATAAGGACCAATAAGTTTTGGAGTAAGATTTTGAGTCTTCATTACCCTACTGACCCCAATTTTTGGAGTAACTCTCAAGACTACATGTGAAATACAAGAAAACACAAGAAAGGGGTTGAATTGTATTTTAAAAACTTTATGGTTTTATGCAAGTATGCACAATTGAACCGCTGAGAGCATATGTAATGCTTTGTTATGCAGGACTTTGATCAGACACACCTAAGTTGTGTATAAAACGTTTTGCTAAAAAAAATCCCCTGGTTAGTAGATAAACACAATAGTGAAAGTGTATAAAGAGATACGGAGAGACAAGAACACAAAGGTTTATACAGGTTCATTTTCTAATTGAAAACTACGCATGTCCCTTCACCTGAAGGAATTCTCTAACCCAACTGGTCACAACCACTATCAGAACCTTCTAGTCAACTAATCTTTCTAATAGTATCCTGGTTATAAAGTCTCTACTAAACCTTCTGGTCAACTTGAGTGTTTAAGTAGAATTCTGACTTACAAACAATCACAGGAACTTCCTAGTTAACCGATTGTTCTTACTGTTACAAACTTTTACAAGTTGAAAAGAGTTTGTGTTGAAGAGTAAATGCAACTCTCAATTAAATACATCTCAAGTGTATGAAAGAATATGAAATAAATTCAGTAGAGCTTGAGCAATAACTTCACATATTTTTCTTCTCACTTCATTCTTCATTCTTCTTGTATTTATAATAAATGATTAGGATGTCTGTTCCTTAAATGATATATCCGTTCTTAATCATTTTGCTTTGGTAGTGCTGCTTCACAGATGTAGCCTTGAGGATACTTTTCAAAAAAGTTATACTTTTCTCTACACTTCTGTATCACGGTACGGTGCTTGCTTCTAAACTTTCCCTTTTCTTTGTAGACATCTCTGATAGCTTCAAAAATACTTCTCGTCATTCTCAATATCAAGAGCACTAGGTAAATGATTCTTCCAAGGTAGACCTTCAAGGTTGTATAAAAAATTTCTGACAAAATTTGTTCCTTGTACATAAGAGTAGCCTCGCTACATCAGACAGAGAGGGGAACGCTTGCCATCTTGCAATGTGCAGATGCACGAATCTTTGATGTGTCACCATTCAATCTTCCTTTCTTGTTTGAGATAGAGACGCACCTTTGAAATGCCAAACGCAATGTCCTGTGGCTATAAAATTGCGTCTTCATGAAATCTCTTCAAGATTTCACTAAGACATATCATATGCACACTTAACACAAGTTTGGTTAAAAACCTTGTTCCATCACAAATGATCTTGTTATCATCAAAACTAATTTGGGGATCAGACTTTATTATCTATCTGGTTCCAACATGACCCTTTTCTTCTGAAATTTAAGAGCTTTTTTTCTCTTTTCATGGTAACTCTTTTGTTTGCTTTGTACCATTCTCATCTTATCCTAAACCATTTTCACTATCTCAGTGGTTTGTTGAACTTTATCAAGTCCTAAGATAAGGTTCTCTCCAGATTCAAACCAACAAAGTAGGGTTCTACATCTTCTTCCATATAGAGCTTCATAAGGTGTCATCCAAAAAATCCACATACATCTCATCAAAACACATTCATGGCTAAGAACCCTAAGCACTCATAATGACCAATCATAAATCATCACAAATCCGAGTATCAAATTACATACAATCAACATGAATCATTAATACCATACAAACAATGGAAGTATTTGTGTATTTTTCCCTCAAAATAATTTTACAAGAATCTATTAAAATTTATTTATTACTAAGCATTTTTTTATTTGACGAAATAAACATGGTATTTAAAAAGTTTTAAAACTCGTGTATAAAATAAACAACCTTCACACTCAAAATCATTTAAAGAAAGCATAAAGTTGAAACATTAGTAGTATAATAAAATGATATTTTATCTAGATAGAAAGAATTTTGACAGACTGAAAAGTTTAGATTCTATTTCATAATTCGTAGCAAATTAAAAGACAAGAAGAATAAATTTCTAAATGTTTCATTGACAAAAATAGGAAAGGATATATTAGTTCCCCAAAACAAAATTATATAGTCCTTAGAAATGCAATTGTAAATTATTTTTTCTTCTATCATCTTAGTTACGCAATATTTAATAGATGTACATACTTGACATTTTAAATTACTTAGCTGGAAATAGCATTGCCATTTGCCAACATGGGAGTAACCCTAATCGTGAAATTGCAAATTTGGCCTTACCACCAAACTCATAATTCTACAAGAATTCTAGGAAAGTAGCTTAAAGAAAGGATGCTTATGACACAAGGAGCGAGCTCAAGGTGGAGCAAATGTATCATCAACACCGTCATTTTACCATCACTAACACCATTCTTAGTATCGCAAACAGATGAAGAAGAAATGTTTACCTCCATTGATTGAATATCGAAAAATTACAAACTGAAAGATACAGAGAAGGTTTTTATACAAACTACACAAAAGTAACTGCCAACTAACTATGGTCAGGAAACTAACTAACTATGGTAAGTTTATATAATATGATTAACTAACTAGAGTCAAAGGCAGTTAAATAACAGCTGGTGATATCCCCCCTCAAGTTGGACTATGTAAATTACAAAGTCCTAACTTGGATACAAAAGAGGTAAAAGAAGTGTGATGCAAAGGCTTAGTGAATGCATCGGCCAGCTGTGATGCAGAAGGAACTGGGAGTAAATGAATTACACCTTGTTGAATCTTCTCCCGAACGACGTGGCAATCTATCTCGATATGTTTCGTGCTCTCATGAAAGGTGGGATTATGAGCAAGATAGATGGCGGACTTGTTATCACAGTAAACTGCAGAAGGAGCTGAAAATACAACTTTCAAATCGGCTAAAAGGTAGTGCAACCATTGGATTTCACACGATAAACTGGCTAAAGCTCTGTATTCCGCCTCAGAGGATGACCGAGATACTGTATTCTACTTCTTGGATTTCCAAGAAATAAGGGACTTACCAAGAAATACACAATAACCTGTGATAGACTTGCGAGAATCTATGCAACAGGCCCAATCAGAATCTGCAAACCTAGATAACTGTAGAGTGTTGGCAGCAGAAAAGAATAATCCCTGTGATGGGGCAGATTTAAGGTAACGAAGAACTCTGATGGCATCCTGAAAATGAGACTGAAGAGGGTGAGAAACAAACTGACTAAGTTGCTGGACAACATAGGTAATGTCTGGCCTAGTTGTAGTTAGATACAAGAGCCAACTAGGCGCCTATAAGCAGAATCATCAGGATAAGGGTTGCTTCCCTCACGGTTCAGCTTGATTGCTGGATCAAAAGGAGTGCTGGCTGGTTTAGCAGCCAAGTTACCACTGTCCTCAAGCAGTTCAAGTGTGTATTTGCGTTGGTTAAGCACAATACCACTACTAGACCTTGCAACTTCAAGATCAAGAAAGAATCTTAAAGGGCCAAGGTCCTTAATTTTGAACTTATTATCCAAGACTTGCTTCACAAATTTGATTTCATCCATGTTATTGCCCGAGAGAACAATGTCATCAACATACACTAAGAGAACCGTGATCAATGAATTCTGCTTCTTTACAAATAAAGAATGGTCAGCTTGAGATTGAGAGTATCCAAGAGACAAAAGAGTAGTGGTGAGCTTGTGATTCCATTGTCGGCTAGCTTGTTTTAAACCATATAAAGACTTGTGTAGTCTACAAACTTTGTTGGTCAAATCAGAATTTGGGCAAGAAAAACCAGGTGGAAGAGACATGTAAACCTCCTCACTCATGTCACCATGAAGAAAAGCATTATTAACGTCCAATTGTTCCAAGAACCAGCAAGCTAGAAGAACTCTGACAGTAGTAAGTTTTGCAACAAGGCTAAATGTCTCAAAGTAATCCACCCCTTCTAATTGTGTGAAACCCTTAGCAACAAGTCTAGCCTTATATCTCTCAATAGTACCATCGGCATGATACTTAATTTTATACACCCACTTACACCCAATTGGTGTTTTACCAGGTGGAAGTTCTACAATGGACCATGTTTTATTCAAGTCCAAAGCACCAATTTCAGCCTGCATAGACTTCTGCCAACATGTATGTTTAGAGGCTTGAAGAAAAGTTTTAGGCTCAAGGTTAGTTGTAACTGCTAAGCAAAAAGATTTATAGGAAAGAGAACAATTTTGGTAAGTCAAAACGGAAGATAAAGGATAAGAAGATTGAGAATTAATACCTGAAGATTGATCAGTCCAACTAGACAGGCTGCAGTGATAATCTGACAAGTAACCTGGCCGGTTTCTAATTCTGTTTGATTGCCTTGGCAAAGGTGCAAAAGGACTGGATTGTGATGCTGCAGCATCTGAGGAAGCATTGACAGGTGCAGGAATGTCAAATGATGGTGCTGCAACACCTGGAAATGTACTTGCAGGCGTAATTATTAATGTGAAGCGAATTATTTGGAGCGAGCGGGAATTAGTTGGAACAGAAGAAACAGAAGCAGGAGAATTATTAGCAGAGAAATGAGTGGAAGCAGAAGCCCTTGGAGAATGAACAGCAGGAGTAACCGTGGAATGTGGAACATCAAAAATGAAAGCAGAATTGTCTAGAGATGCAGGTAGTGTTGGATCAATGGCTGCTGAGACAGTAAAAGAATGAAATGGAAAATGTTTCTCATAAAACACCACATTTCTAGACACAAACAATTGATGTGAAACAAGGTCATACAAGATGTAGCCTTTCACTCCTTCCTTATAGCCAAGAAAAACAGTTTTTGTGGCTCTAGGATCAAATTTGGTCCTATGAGCTTATAAAGTAAATGCATAGGCAAGACAACCAAAGGTTTTAAGATGAACAAAAGAAGGGGACTGATTATGTAAAAGTTCATAAGGAGACTTATTAGCAAGTAAAGGAGTTGAAATACGATTTATAATGTGAACAGAATGTTGGATAGCAAAATTCCAAAGAGACTTAGGTAGGTTAGCTTGAAAGAAAAGGGCTCGAGCAACATTCAAAATATGTTGGCGTTTTCGCTCAACAGTCCCATTTTGTTGAGGAGTTACAACACAAGTTCTGTGGTGCAAAATTCCTTTGCTAGAGAAAAATTCATGCATAAGGAATTCCACACCATTGTCACTCCTTAAGCATTTCAATTTTATTTGAAATTGTGTTTCAATGAAAGAGACAAAATGCATGAGGTGTTTACGAGTCTCAGCTTTGGATTTCATTAGAATTACCCAAGAAAATCTACTGAAATCATCAACTAGAGTCAAAAAATATTTATGACCCAAAATGGAAGTATGAGAAAAAGGGCCCCAAATATCAGCATGCAACAATTCAAACACATGAGTAGTCTTGGTATAACTACTAACAAAAGGTAATTTTCTTTGTTTAGCAAATTGACAAGTATCACAAGGATTGTTAGTATTATGAAAACTAATAAAAAGAAATTGTGTAGCCATACATTTATGTCTATCAAGAGATATATGGCATAGTCTCATATGCCAAAGAATAGAATCATCACTGTTTTTGGATTTTGAATTACAAACAGAAACATAATTAGAAAAATTGTGACAAACAAAATTTGAGAAATTGTTACAAACAGAATCAGAAACCAGTGGCACAGTTGCTGGAAGATTGATCATATAAAGCCGATGAATGGGTCTAGCTGTACCAATCATCCTCTTGGTATTGTCCTGCATAAAGACACAAGTATCATTGTTGAAAATAGCATAGCAGTTACTAGTTTTGGTAAGTTGAGGAACTGAAATAAGGTTGGCATGGAAATTTGGCACATATAACACATTATGCAATTGTAAATCTTTGGAAATCCAAACTGTACCAGCTAAGGCAGCAATGGCATAAGTGTTATTTGGCATGCTAATTCTAATGGGTTTAATAGAATGGCAATTAACAAGTATTTGTGAATTGTGTGTGATATGATCCGTGGCTCCTGTATCTATGATCCAGGAGTGAGAATTCTTACCAAAACTAGCAGAATTAGCATTGAATACCAGAGGATTGGAGGTAACCGAATTGGAAGAATGAGGCTGTGTCATAGCAGTATTGGAAGAATGAGATGCTGTAGTTGTTTGAAGCTTTGACTGTTGAAGTAATTCCATGAGTCCTTTGTATTGCTCTTGAGTGAGTGAGACATTGTTGTTACTGGCTTCAGAAACAGCATTGACAGAATTGCATTCATCAGGTGCAGAGATAGCATTTGCAGAAGCACCAGTCTTTGCATTTCTGGTTTGATATCCTGGTGGGAACCCATGCAGAAAATAACAAGTGTCAATAATGTGGTTTGTTTTCCCACAACGAGTGCATAGCTGATTCCCTCCTTGACCTCTACCTCCAGGATTGTGTCTACCACGGCCTCTATGATTGAATCCTCCTCTTTTATCATAATTCTTGTTGAAATTAAAATTCTGATTAGTGTTTACAGAATTGGCTTGATTGCTATTGGCCGGTGAAGCCTTCAATTCAGTATCAACATGATTCAACTGTGGAATATGAAACTGTCTTTCTTGTTGAGTGACAATAGAAAAAGCCTTTGCTATATGAGGAAATGGATCCATCATCATTATTTGAGACCTCATATGTGCATATTGTTCATTAAGAACCTTTAGAAACCTAATAGTGTAGTCTTGATCTCTAAACAGCCTCATTGACTGAACAGCACCACAGGAACAAGGAATTGCACACTTACATTGAGGAAGAGGTCTAAAATTCTCTAATTCATCCCTTAGTGCTTTCAACTCTGAGTAGTAATCAGAAATGTTGCGGCTGCCTTGTGACATTTTGCAGATATCCTCTTGAATGTCTGCAATTCGAAACATATCAACTTGATCAAACCTAGCATGCAGGTCATTCCAAGCATCACGAGCATTGGAGAAGAAAACAATCGATTTCAGAACATTAGGTGAAACAGATCTCTGAATCCAAGATAACACCATGCTATTGCATCTAATCCATTGGTTATAGAGAGAATCGGTCTTCGCATGAGCAGTAATTGAACCAGCAACAAAAGACATTTTGTTCTTGGAGATCAGCGCTACACGCATTGGTCGAATCCAAGCCTGAAAATTCTAATTTCCTTCAAGTGGAGGAGTGACGAGCACCACGGCAGGATTTTCACTTAGATGAAGATAGAAAGGATTCGTATTGTTCGTCGCATAATCGGCGTAACAATTAGGGCTCTGGTTTGTCATTCTGATCAAAGAAATCGAACAGAAAAGCGAAGAAATCAAGGAATCAAAATCGAAGAAAAAAAATTGAGATTGAAGAAGAATGCGGAGGAATCAATGAGAATCGATGACAGAACCAGAGCTCAAAATTTGAGCTCTGATACCATCTTAGTATCGCAAACAGATGAAAAAGAAATGTTTATCTCCATTGATTGAATATCGAAAAATTACAAACTGAAAGATACAGAGAAGGTTTTTATACAAACTGCACAAAAGTAACTGCCAACTAACTATGGTCAGGAAACTAACTAACTATGGTAAGTTTACATAATATGATTAACTAACTAGAGTCAAAGGCAGTTAAATAACAACTGGAGGTTAATTAAATAACAGCTGGTGATAACCATCACGAGCATGTTGGTGGCTATTGTCATGGGGAGGGAGTGGTGAAGGCAAAGATCAATGGGAATGAAAAGGCCAATTAATTGTAACAAACAAACATCCTCCATTTTTTGTTTTTCAAAAATTTTCATTAACAAAAATATATGGTTCATAATAATACTAAAATGAATATGATTACATTTTGGTGTCTTTGGTTTTTATCATCAAAACCGATTTGACCTTATTATGGTGATTGATTTGAAGTTTTTTTATTGTCTCGCTTAATTTGTTGAGGTATATCTAATGTGTTTTTCATGTTATAATTTTGGTTAGAAAATATGAGTGGACCATACTACATGTTAAGGTTGATGATAATAGAGTATCAATGTTGCCTTTCATAGATATTTTTGGAGCTCCATTGTGGATGAAATTTAAGCAACATTTAAGGATTAGCAGGTTTACCTTTGTCGAAATTCACGACTGTAGCTTCAGAAACAGCGAAGGTTACACATCTGCTTTTATGACTTCCAACTCCCCATGTTGGCTCCATATCAACATCTTATGGTGTATTGTTGAAGGTACAACACCAACTCCATGAATCCATTCCCTTCCCAACATCAGGTTGTAGTTTGCTTTAGAAGGAACCACTATGAAAATGGTGGATCTAACCATTATTCCCCCAGTGATTTTAAGAGCCAAGATGCCCTATGACTTGGAACACTACAACAGAATGTGTAAAAGACAACACCACTTTTATCAGTGCTTAAAGAAAAAAAATGCTACTTTAGTTAATAAACAGTGCTTCAGAACATGAAACGCTGCTTAAGGTGTAGAGGAATAAACAGCGCTTAATAGAGAAAAATGCTAATTTTGGTCTAACAATAATAAACAATGCTTAAGTGGAGAAGCGCTGTTGAAAATTGCACTAAAACAATAAACAGTGCTTCCCATGTGAAGAGCTGATTTTGGTCCTAAAAAAAAAATTTAGCGAATTAATAAATAAAGAGCGCTTCCCATGTGAAGCGCTGCTTTTGGGCCTAAAAAAAATTCAGCGAATTAATAAATAGCTTCGCAGCGCGTTTCTCTAATCGTACTCCTTTCTCTATTCGCATTGCAATCTCTTCAATCTCTTCAAACCCTAGCGCCGCGTCCCAAGGTCATCAATTTCTTTTCCATCAATCTCTCTGCTCCCAGGGTCATCCTCTTCCCCGGACACAACTCCTGTTTTACATCTCTCTCGCCTTCGCCTTCACTGTCGCGTTTCTCACGTTCACCGTCCCTGTTTCTCACCGTCCTGTCCCATCCCGTTCTCACCTTCTTGCTGTGGATCTGTGGGTCTTTTCACCAACAAGAAGAAGTGGATCTGGTTTGGCTCGTTCTTTTCTTTGGAGCTCAATTTCGGAGCACCACCACCGTGAGCCACCGCGTCGCCTTCTCTTTCACATTGTGAGTTGATGTTTATCATGTTTCTGTTGATTTTCCCAATTTTTCTCCAAACCCTAACCCCAAGCTCTTTGTTAATAGCTTCCCTTGGATCTGTATTTGAAGAAGGGGCAAAACGAGAGAGCAACGACTGAGGAGGAATGAAACAAGAGGGGGTGAGAGTAAGAAGTCTAGAGAAGAAAGAAGCATGAGCAAAGGCGCAAGAAAGAGAGAGTGATCTAAAAATCAAACACTTTTTTCTTTTTAGGGTTTTAGTTTCCTCTTTGTTTTGTTCTCTGGAAATTTGATTTAGGGCATCCTGATAGCCTTTTCGTCAGGCTTTTTGTTCTTCTCCTTTTGATCTCGCTGAATATGTTCTGATGGATTATTCTCTTTTTTTGGGATTATATGATCGAGATTTGCCTCTGAAATATGCTATAAATCCTTCTCTTTTTCTGTTATTTGAATTTTCTGGATGAGATTGGATGTGTTTTCTAGTTTAGTCTCAAAAAGAGACGTCTATGTGAATTCTGTGTTGCTGAAAAAAGGATGAAAAACAGTACTTCCTTTTAGGAAGCACTACTTATTGATGCTAAAAAATGACAATAAACAGTGCTTCTTAAAGGAAGCAGCAGCTGAATATTCAGCGTCTTTAAGCGCTGTTTAAGCAAAAAAATAAGCGATGTTTATTGTCTTTTTTGTTGTAGTGGAAGTCTTCCCATTGAAGTCAATGATGATCCTGTTATGAAGAACTAGCCTTCTTCACTCTTCCTAAATTTCTTTGTCATAAATTTATGCATAAACAATTGCCTCTCCATCTATCAACACTTTATTGATGGGTATATAACCACTTGCCTCATTTCAATGAATAGAGGCTTCAAACATTTTTTTTTCATTTCCTCATAAGGTCTCTCAAAGACGGCAGAATTCCAATGAGGTATTGTGCTAGACATGAAGGTCACAGTCGATGAATCTTCGACAAGTTCAACATTTATATCAGACATGAAGTCATTTATTGCCTCATAATCCTCAAAGTTTTTAGCACACTCTACAAGGAGAATTGGCACCACCCTGCATATATCTTTTATGGAATCATCAAACGAAATTTGAAATCATTAACCATCAGATCATCATCTTCCTCGAAATCAAGCTCTTGAATCTTGACAGATTTCATCTTCTTCCAAGCCATCCCATTAGATTGCCTCCTTGCAGTATTAGCATAAGAAGCCATGACTGACCTTCTCCTTACATAGTAGCCCCTTTTGCTTCTACTGCCTCGTAGACTGCCTTTTTAATTCTTTGGACCCTTCTAAATTATGTTTGTCAAGGGCCTTTTATCTTGAAACATGTCAGAAGGATTCATCCTCAAAGGAGTCTCCAATCTTCTATAAACCCATTGGCCACCTGGTTGGCCTTTTCTTGCCACCGTGTGTGGATTAGAACTTATGCTGATTCTTTTGATCCACTTATTCGGTGGAACATGTTTGGGGAACATTGCTCTTAATGTTGAGCAGATGGAAAATTCATAAGCCACTTTCCTGGTTTTGTGTGACTTGTTTCCCTCTGGACACTTCTTCTTTGGCCTTTTCTCCTGGTATGCCTTCTTCATTTTTTATTACTCAAAGGCCTTTGTAGCTTTCTTATTGAAGACAACACTACACCTGGGACACAACATGGCCCCATGATCTGCATCCTTCTTTCTTTGAAGGAATTAGAGTAAGCTTTCTCCAACAATTTAGGAATATGTTAGGAATTTCCTTCTCGAAGTCTTCAATAACCACGTCAATGGCCTCTTTCTTCAACTGGGTGAGCCTCTACCATGAAAATTTCAGAAGGTTATACATAGTTGACAACATTGTCAAAAGGATCAGAATCAACCTTCATTATGGCTTTTGACTTCTCCTCGAAAACAAGTGTTCCCTCTTGGATAGCTTTCCGAATCAGATCCCTAAAACAAACACAGTTGTTAGTAATATGCTCGTAAACATCATGAAATTTACAATATCCTCAACCCTTATTTTTTCGTTTGTAGGGAAATTATGTCCCTTGACCAAAATAAGATGCTAATCTTTTAGTAAAATATTAGGAATCTGATCAACTTTGGTAACAGTAAAGCTATATGTTTTCTTTGAAAATTAAGATTTATCTTTCAAAAAGAAGGGTTTAAGAGAAGAACAAATGTAAGGAGGGTATGGTTTTAATTCAACTATGTCCACCCATTTTCTTCCAGTATCTTCTTTTTTGCTTGAGTAAACATTCTTAACTACTCCTATGTAATCCATCAATTGTCTTTTTGACCAGGCTTTTCTATCCTTCTCATCCACTCTTTTTTAAACTTAAGTTGTTCGATTTGTCTCACCTTATTGGCCAATTGAGGTATATCTCTTAGCTGTTGATTAGTAAATTTATTTCGAATTGGATACTATAGACCTCCTGTTGAACCAACTCATGTTCAGGGATTTGAGTGAGGCATTTGGATTTCATTTAATGAGACCTATTCAAATAGTCGTCAATTGATTCATTTGAGCACCTCTTGATGTTCACCAGATCCATTAGCCTCACTTTGGTCTCTCCACTAAAGAATTACTACTTAAAACTTCTTTCTAACTGATTCCATGTATGAATCGAATTGGCTGGAAGCGTGATGAACAAGGTAAAAGTATTTTTGGTTAGTGAACTAGGGAAGTACTTCATGTTTAATTCTTTATTGTTGGCTACGTTCTATCCTATAACGAGCCATGTACTCAATAGTGGATTCTCTGGTGTTCCCACCAAACTTAGTGAATTTTGGGACTTTTTAACTCCTAGACAACTCTATTTGAAGAATGTATTTAGGAAACACAGATACAAAATGTGGGTAATTAGCGTAACCCATGTTAACCCCATGTCTGCTAAGAGTTTGTTCCATCATATTTTCTATGTGATGTTGCCCATTGTTTTGTCTAAAATGTTTTATAACATTGTCAGCATCATGATTGCGATTTATAATGACTAGTTTTTAGGGATCACATTTCCAACCTGAAATATAACATTGATTTGAGGTGGTTGAATAGCGACTGTATTTGGCACAAGATTGACTTAGTATTATTGTATAGGTACAATATTAGCCCCTTGATGAACTATGGGATCATCAGATGCCCTAAATACGTCAGCAATTCTTCCCATCTGCCTGGAAAGCAACTGATAATTTTGATTGGCATTTTCGATCAAAGGGTTGAACCTTGTGGTCATTTGATGTGTCAGCATGTTAAGCATACCATGGTTGCTTTCACCCATCTGCTGCCTCATGGAATGCAGGACATTGCTGGTGAAAGAAATCGCAGGGATGTTCTCTCTCGAAATCATGTAACTCAAGTTTAGATTAGGCATCCTAGCACTCCATTTAGTATGTTCTATCCTATTTCCTTCCAGGCCTAGTACTATCGAAGGTACCATCGAAAACACGAGATTAGAAATCAACATTTGGAAGCTTTCATATCATTAGGGTGAAAATTTGTGACACGCTTGATGATACAAACTCGGAGCTAGATCGTACGAAGGCATGGTACTACTCACATTAAGGCTCCGAAGTTCCCTTGTTACATCAACGGTTGGCATAATCTGACTGATAACATGATTGCTAAGCAACAAAGCACTAATTATCCTCTTAGAGGAAGACACGGAAACAGAGGCACTATTAATCTCATTACTTGCCTCGTTGTTTCCTGCTTGGTTATCCCTTGTTGGTTGAGATAAATTTGGCGAACTTTCCACCATTATTTTTCTACCCGAATTAGCCATATATTTGGTCTTTCCACTACGCAGATGCATGAATAACTCAGTACTCAAAATTGGACATGTACACCAATTATCTCAAATTTGTTCCCACCAGACGTGTCAATTTGTTTAGTTTGATTTTTCGATTCGAACGAGCAGTTTGGGACTCAAAATCAGTCCTCCAAGGGGAAGCGTAGCGTAGGTTGATAGGTTTATGGTGGTGTATCTCGAATGGTCGAACAATTGAATGCCTCAAAGTTGTGTGCAAACATAAATAAGAGCAAAAAAGAGAAACATGAGCAAAACAATTGCATTAAAAAACCGAACAAATAGTAAAGGAAAGGAAACAACTTGAATTAAACTGAAACTGTAAACACAATGATGGGAGGAACTACATACTTTTCCTTCCCAATAGCTAGTAATCCTATGAGAATGTCAGATGTGTTAGACATGTTTCAGAGTACAAGTGATGAGAGTTTTCGAACCATCCATATTCTGAAAGCCAGACTCCTTAATGCTAAGAACTCATAATCCTACCACTTTTCCACGTTCCCAATCAGTTATAAAACCACCCACTACTTACGCACCCTGTTTGGGGTTGTTGCGAGTTTTTGGTTTTTGGTTTTCAAATGCAATTTTCAAAACAAAATATGTTCGGCTTAAATGGAGTTGAAATGGTTTTTTACTCAATTTCAAAAACTTTTATATTCATTTTCAAAACCAACAAAAAAGGGATTTGTAAATTTTATTTTTAGTTTAAAAAAAAACACATTCTCACTACATTTGATAATAGTTCTTTCCGCCGACACCATTACCACCATTGACATCGCCACCAACCTACCACCACCATCACCGTTGTCATCACTACTACCACCACCATCGCCGCTGCCCCACCACCACCAATAACTGCCACTACCACCACCACTACCACCATCGACACTACTGTCACCACCGCCACTGTCGCCACCACCAACAACACCGACATTGCCGCCACCACCATTAACATCGCCACCGCCGCTACCACCATTGTTACCACCACCGCCACTAACATAGCCACCGCCACCACCATTGTTACCACTAACACCACCGCCACTAACACCACCACCACTGCCGCCACCACCAATAACACCGACCCCGCCGCTGCCACCATTAATGTCACCACCGCCGCTTTTACCACCACCGCCACTAATACTGCCACAACCACCACCACCGACACTACAATCACCACCATCACCATTGCTGTCGCCACCAACAACATTGACACCACCGCCACCACTACCATTAACATCGCCACCACCACTGTTACCACCACCGCCACTGACACCGCCACCACCACTGTTACCACCACCACCACCACCACTGACACTGCCACCACCACCAACACCGTCGCCATCATCACACAAACACTCCTGTAGACTAATTTTAATAAGATAGAAAACTTTTTTTTTTGCAAAGACAGGAAATGAGTCTTGTTAAAACCTTTTGATGCAAAACCCTCCTTAGGGAAAAAACATCTAGAAGGAAAAAGAGTACTTCCATCTATATTTATTTAAAAAATGAAAAAAGAGAATTAAAAAGAAAGCATGGGGGGCTAGACCAAAACCTACGGAAAAGCACAAGAGACAGTGACTATAGGCTGAAGTAGCCATAAACAAACCCACTATTCTCTTAAGCAAAATAAAATACAAAAGCATCACAAAAGAGGCAATCCCAACTATGTTGGCACCACCCCCCTAATAATCATCTGCAACACCTCAAAGCTAAAAAAATAGTAAAAAAGAAAAGAAAAAGCAAACATGGGGGACTAAGCCAAAACCCATGATAGAAAATAACAGCTAAATATAAAGTAAGGAAGATTATACCTGTTATGGAAAAAATCTTCCAAAAGAAACTTCGGAGGCAAATCCCACCAGGTAAAACAATGACTGAAAATACAATAGTTAGCTAACTTCTGCACAAGAGTTCCCCTCTCTGTAAATGTGAGACATAAAAAATTGCATTTGCTGAGTGACAGAGAGGCAATTCTTCCAGCGGGTCTTGTATTTCCAAGGAACCAAAGCATGATTTTTAAAAGATTGGACCATAATCAAAGAGTCACATTCTAACCAAAGCCTGTGCCCGCCTTTTTGGTGAGCGAGCTCAATGGCCATCATGGAAGCAACCAACTCCACATGGACGGAAGAACTAGTACCCAAGAAATCCGCAAAACAGCCCAAAATAGCACCGCTGGTATCTCTGTAAATAGCACCATAGGCTGCAGGACCAGGGTTCTCCAGAGAGGCACCATCCGAGTTACACTTGATCTAGCCGCAAAGGGGCTTGCTCCAAGTGACCTGAATGACAGAGGGGGCTTTAGGGGCATGAATATCAACTCCAAAAATTTTTAAAATACTGAACTCCTCCATAAAATTGGAAGAACAGCCTTTGGAAAGCTTACCAGACAAGACAACAGCGGCCCGAATTAAATGCACAGCTCTACCAAAATGAATGGATCTATTTTGAAAAGCCAGCTGGTTTCGAGCATACTAAATGACCCTAAAGGTTTGAATCAATGCAAAGAGGACCACATCAGCAACCTGATGACTCCACTTATTATCAAAGACCTTGAAAACTGCACCTATGGAGGAGAAGTCAATTAAACAATTCAAAGAACACGCAAGCCAGCTCCAAAGCTTCAAAGCAAAAGGACAACGAAAGAATAAATGGCTAGTTGACTCCGCAGCCTGATTACGGAGGCAAAAAATAGAAACCATGACACAACCTGTCTTTTGCAGTTGACCATCCATAGGCAACCTGTTATGGAAAATGCTCCAAACCAGGAAAGATTTGGAGGGGGAATAGCTGGGCTCCAAATTTTCCTACCCCAGTACGTCAGTTTCCCTTTATCCAAGAGATAAAGATAAGCCTCTTTAAAGCTTAGACAACCCTTGTCATTACCCTTTCAGGTTAGCTCATCCTGGCAAACGTCTATGCAAAGCAACAATTGCCGAATATCAGAAGCAACATCAGGGGACCTATTGGCAAAAGAGGAGGGAATGTCCAAGTTTCTGTTGTGAATAATGTCTGCCACCGTGGCTTTCAATTTAGGGTGAGCAGAATAGGGAATGTTAAGCCGATCAACTAGAGGTTGGCCAAGCCAATTATCCAACCAAAAGTTTACTTTATTACCATCACCAATGTGCCAGTAACTGCCCTGAAGAATGGTCTGAATAAACTGCCTCACACCAGGCCAGATAGAGGATTTGGCATAATAAGTTATTGGCTTATTAAAGCGCACAAATCTAGATTTGAAAAGCTTAGCCTAAGACTAATCAAAAGAAAGAACATCCCAAGTGAGCTTGAGCATCGCGGCATCATTAATAGAATGAAGGGATCTAAGCGCCAAACCCCCTTCTTCCACAGGGGTGCACACCTTATGCCAAGCAACTGTGCAAATTTTTCTACTATGAATACCCCCAGACCAAATAAAATTTCGGATCCAATTATCTAACTTCTTAAGGAGAGAAATCGGCCATGCATAGACATGAAAGCTATAGACAAGCGTGCCATGAATGATAGATTTCACCAATTGCACTCTGCCCATGATAGAGAGCATTGATCCCTTCCAAGAAGCCAACTTATTTTTAATCTTATCTAGAATGGATTGCAAATGAGCAGACTTAGGCTTACCTTTGAAAAGAGGCACACCCAGGTAAGTACAAGGAAGAACACCAAGAGAGAACCCCAAGAAATCCTTCAGAGCATTTATTCTAGAAGCAGACATAGATCCTGCAAAAAACTTACACTTCTCTCTGCTGAGAACCTGGCCTGAAATGGCACCATACTTGTACCATCCTCAATTTTCTAAAGCTTGCTTAGCATGGGATTAGGTGGGGTTAAGTGTATTTTAGTGTGCTTAGGTGTGTTTGGTGAAGTTTGGCAGGGTACTTGGGTGTTCAGTGGTGTATTTGCTTTTTGTGCCCTTGTGTAAGTGTAAGTATGAGACTAGTGAGGTTTTGAAGGTTGGAGAGAGGTGGAGGAGTGCTTGGTAGGGTTTTAGTATTAGTCTTAGAAGCCTCATAAAATTTGAGAGCAATCGGAGTTAAGGTTAGGGTTTTTGTGTACCGGTAACCTAGAGAGGGTGTGAGCATTCGGACGAGTAATTAGGATTCTAAATCCTTAATTCTAAGGTCAATTGGATGTCCTATGTGTTTAGAATGAGGATTGAGTGTTAGGGTATCAAGTTCTGGGTTGTACGAGCGTCGAAATCGAAGAAATAGTGCGAAAACGAACCGGACAACACAGGGGCACATGACGCGCACGTGAGGAACCTTGGGGCGTGCGTGGCGCTCGCTAGACCACCATAGACCATCGGATCTTTATCCATCCGTGAGACATGGTGCTTTGTGATTGGATCAATTGTTGGTCCAATGAGAGAACGACACGTGGCAAGCATGCATAGGAAGCCTTCAGCGCGAAGAAAACACAGCTTGAATGCGTGTGGCGCATGCATGGTAGAGTAGGAAGCCACGCGTGGCACGCGTAGTCGGCAGAAACGCACGCATGGCGTGCGGCCAGTGTGGCCAAATGCTTATATAAGTCCATTTTTCAGTTTCTTTCCATTTCTTTCAGTTCCCACTTCTTCCTCCATGACCTTAACACTCCTTCCAGACCAGAGAACACTTATTCTTGAGTTCCTAAGGCTTGGTGATCCATTCCCAAGCCATTCCAAGTGCCAGTTCATCAATCTGATCGTACCGATTCGTCTGTTTTCGTTCGTGCTTTCAAAGGCTTATCTCCGAATGCCGTTTTGTGGAGGTAAAGCTCTATTCCTAGGTTGTCTTGTACCGCTTTCTAATCTGATTTCATGATGATTCTTATGGTTCTCATTCCTAACATCAATTCGGTGTTGTTTTAGGCCCTATTTGACCGTACAGTTACCGGACGAGCTTGGATTCTGCTGAAATTTTCGGAGGTGACTCTGTGAGTCACGAAACAGAGGAGTAAGCCTTTGTACCTTGAATTTCTCATGGTAAAATCGTGACCCTTGGTTGGTGCTTTTAGTCCCTGATTAACTGTTCTTCGTGTTTTAGTGTTTTGGTGCAAGTTTAGCTGTCGAACGGGTTAGGAGTTAAATCAGAGCTTCAAATATTTTTATTAGTGGGTCTATAGTCATGTGGTATGGCGCTTTTCCAGAGTCTATACTTTTGATTTCAATTCACCGTTCGTTTTGGTTTTTGTCCCTAACAGTGTATCCTTCGTAGTTTGGAGTCTGGTACGTGATTTCAGCCGTTGTAAGTGCAAGGAAACACTTCAAATCTTGTATTCTCATGGATGCCATCCTTGGTGTGGTAAGACCAGAACCATGTTCATACTCTCCATGAATTATTCGTTGTACGTTCGTTGTTCATATTCTAATCTGGTAGTGTTTTTGTGTTTCCAGTGAATTGTGGACCCCGTGGGCGTGCTCGGTGGAATTTGTGGACAAGTTTAGGTGATTGTGCCACTAAGGGGAAGAACTATATATATGTGGTGTGGAGGTGTGTTCGTGACCTTCATTTCCAAGTTCGTGTGTTTGTGAGTTCGTGAGTTAGGCTTATCGTCTGTAGGAGCGAAACAAGAATTTTACCAGGTGAGGAGGATGGAACCTTAATCACTGGGATTTTAAGTGTAGTATATAATCTTTAACATGTGTAGGGTACTTCAAACCCTACTAGGGTTTGATGTCAGTAACACCTAATGATAGGGGTTACGGTAACACCTAAGGATAGGGGTTTCGGTCTACGGTGTCTAAGGATAGGCGTCGTATACCTATCAGCCAACATAGGATTGATTCATGATGTTCATGGGTGATTGATAACATGTGATATTAGGATACATGACTTGATGGTATGATAATGGATTTGTATATGCATGATGAATTGATTATGTGTGACAACATGTGTACTTAATTGATAACATGATAGTTGGTCGCCTTCGCGACACTAGTGTTGACTTGTATACTGATCAAGAGAGCGTGATACCATGTTATGCTTGATAACATGCTTTTGTGTATTATGGTGCTATAACATGTTATTCATGTGCTATTGCATGATATCATGATGTGCTTAATGTTATGCGTGAACGTGAACACAAGAAGGGGGGTTGAATTGTGTTAAAAAACTTTTCGTAAACTTTAAGTTAGAAACACTATAGAACACAAGTTTTTCAAAACTGTTTGTTTATCGGATGCTGGGTATAAACGGACGCTGAAAAAGCAGTTTGATAAAACTTGTTTTTTAACGCAGTAAGATGAAAATGAATAGAAAGCAGTAAAGCAGGAGACACAGAAATTTATACTAGTTCACTACCAAACTGGTAGCTACGTCTAGTCCCTTCGTTCCTGAAGGATTTTCCACTATAATCAGTCTGATTACAATTTCCTCAAGAGTATTCTCTTTGTCACAACTTGACAATACTCTCAACTTCTCAAAAGCGACTCGATGCTGATGAGCCTTTGAGGATACTGACCTAAACTAGGCCAAAACAAACTTATACAAGTGAGTTGAAATACGATTGAAAATAACTCTCACAGAGAGGATAAAAGATTAAGCTCAACTAAAGAAAAACTTTCTTAAAGAAAGTGGTCGGACCGAGTTGATTACGTAGTCCGGAGACTTAGCACGAGACTTGGTTGCTCACGAAGCGATGCTTGTTCTCGATAAATATTTGTGAAATTTCAGCAAGCTTTTTCACAGTATGTTCGTGCCTTCTTCAATGGATACCATGAGGTATATATAGGAGTTCCAAGGATATAACCGTTAAGGTAAAAATGGCTCCTTACCATTGAGTAAGGTAAATTCAAAATGCTGTCTCTTTCTTGCTTTGCAGAGAATATCCCAGTAGTACATGTTACCGTTTTTGTACTACCTTGCTTGTACGATTTTTGTCTTGTAGTTAAAGGTTTTACCTTTGATACCTCATACAACAATTTTAGCGCTCAAGATCAATTTTGAAATCCGTTCCAGAAACTTCTGAGAGGTAGAGCAGCAACGTGACTAACACGTGATTAGAAGTGAGGTTGAGGCCTTTCGCTCAGAATCGGAAGTTCGGACGCTCGTTCAGAATCGGAAGTTCGGACGCTCGTTCAAAATCGGAAGTTCGGACGCTTGTAGCAATTGGATAAGCATAGAGTATAAAGAGGAAATTCCAGACGCTCACAAGGATGAGCCGGATGCTGACACATAGAATGAATCATTCTCTTGAGAATTACTTTCTTCTTGCTTGAGTGGCTTAGAATATACGTATTATTAGTATTTGCACACTTCAAGAAATGTTAGAACATAAATTGTTCTCTTGTGAATAATTTGTTATCATCAAAATTAATGAGGGTCTAAACATCTCAATCGTTTAGGTTCCAACAATCTCCCCCTTTTTGATGATGACAAACATCTAAGGTAGATGAACAATTTAGTTTCAAAAAGACATTAAAGTCTCCCCAGATTTATGATTTAGATATATATGAACAATTCAGGTTTTAAGGCAATTTTTGGTAAGCAAATTCATCTAAGTGATTCTGAAAAATCGATAAATGTATCGAGCATGTATTTAATAAAGTGAGATCGGATGCTGATTATATACCAAATAGATTGATTTAATCAAATATATTTCATTGTACCGAAAATTTATTAAACATTATCATAGCACTAGATCAATGAATATTAGCACACAAAAATGCTATGTATGAAATGATATGCATGATACTTTAGTTCCAGTGTATCCATCGGATGGTGGATAATCGGATTCTCACGTGTTCAATATACCTTTCTTTCGTGTTCATCATACCTTTCTTTTACTCCCCCTTTTGTCATCAGACAAAAAGAGTGTAAAATCACATCATAGTCAAAATAAGACTTAGAAAAATTTGAACAAAAGACAGATAATTAGATCAAACATATTTATATATATATATATAATTGTATCAACCAAATAGATTTTATATCACACACAAGAAAAAAAATCAAGGGTTTGGAAGAGGTGGAGGTGGGATATTGAGACGTTCGTAGAGTAGCTTCAGTGCAGTCTCTAGCTGAGTAACCTTCAAGTTTGTAGCCTTCATTTCTTCAAATTCTGCTTTGGGAATGGTGACCATTTCCATTGCAGAAGAAGAAGCGAAGGTCGATGCAGTCTGAGACTTCATCTTCTGCTGCTCTGCTAGCACCCAGTTGGATAACTTCAGTCTCAAATCCTTCTTCCTTTGAGCTCTCAAGAAGAATGCATCATTTGATATGACCCATTTGATGAAATTTGAGTCTTGAGCTCGATTACATGCTGAATCTGCCATTGATGCTTCACATCTTCTGGATAAAGCAAATGCAAGAAGATGGTTTCCCTATGAAGAACAACATCAGCTGTGTAAGAGTCAAACATATTCCCAGAGTCTTCTCCCCATAAATTTCTGATAAAGACACTCAAGGCTTCACAGGTGAAGGAGAGTGCTTCATTTTCTGCCAGGTAGATTCTTCTCAGATTTTCCCTGTCATATTCTTCTAGCACAAGGGGGTCGAGGCGTGGTAATAAGGCTTTGGCTTTCCACGATTCAGACCATTGACTCCACGTAAACCCAATATCGAAGAGTTTGGTCACAGCAGCCCATTGGTTATAGATCTTCATGTAGTCCAAGTGCGATTCATCGAGCATCCGAACATATCATCGAAGTATCTTTGTTCCGAAGTTGATGTCAGTAACTTTGCTGATTTTCCCAACAGTAGGAATAGTGGCCTTTTCAGCATTGCAGCAGCTTGAGGAGCCAGTTCTCCATTCATCTTTCTTCAGAGAAGTCAGGTAAAACCTTCTGGCGTGATCCTCAGAGATCTTGGCAATCGGAAGCTGAGAGAAATCCTTAATATTGTACTTGGTAGGTGCCTTCTCATATTCCTTTAGCCCAATCTTGCTGAAAGGCTGCTTCCCCGGAGTGGGTTCCTTCCTTTTCCCAGGAATAGACCAAGGTAGCCACCTTTGTCTATCTGGTACTATCTTGACAAAGACAGATGATGGGTCTCGATATTGCCTTATAACTTCAAGCCTTTTCTGCTCAAGGCAATGTGCCATGAAGGCAGCTTCATCATCTGTGATCCACCTTCCACATTCTTCCAATGTGAGTGGTTCAGACTGAGGAAGGGATAGAGGAAGATCAACAGAGAAGGGAATTGCTCTGCTTCCTGAAGCTGGTCTCAACCTTCCTTTGAAAGACATTTGGACGTGATCATCTCCATCCTTGAAGGTTGCACTTATAGGATCGGCAATCTCCAATCTGGCAGCTCCAGAAGTGAAGGTTTTTAAATGCCAGGTTGAAGGACGGTTGTAGATGTTGTTATATATCTCATACTTTACAAACCGAGGTTTGTATGAGATATTTTTCTTTTCACCAGCGTCTGTTGGTTTTATGGTAAGGGTAAGTAAGGTGGGAGTGGCTTTGGTGATTTTGTAGGCTTTTGGTGAGTAGGGTTTGAATGGATTTATGGGAGGTGTTTTAAAAAGTAGGTTAAAAGGATGAGAATGAAGCTTGGAAATGTATGTAGTGAGTGAAGTGTTTGGGGAAATTTGTGGTAGGTTAAGATTGAGTGAAATGGATGATGGTTGGATAAGTTGTTTAGGGACAATGGAGGTTTTCTGTGTAAGGGTTTGATGTTGTGGTGGTAGTGCAACGGATAGTGGTGGAGCAGGAATAGTATCAGATGCAACAACAGATACAGATTCATCAGGAGAATTCAGTACCTTTGGTTCAGGTTCAGATTGCCTGACCGATCTCTTGAGCTTCGCCTGGGGCGAGATCTTTGGAGGCGGATCTTTGAATGTCCTTCTTACATTGTCCGGATCTTTGAGGCCCGGCTTCTCGACACGGCTTGCTCCTCTTCCTCGAACCTGGTGATGGGAACTTCGGTCCTCATCTTCGGTTCCTCAGCGATAGGTCACGAGGAGCCACCTTACATTTTGTTCTTCTGGTCTCTCTCGAAGGAGACTCGGCGTGTCTTTTCACACCAGGCTTTGAGCTTCTGGTGGTTTTCTTTTCCGCTTCCTCTTCCTGTTGTTCAACTTTCACCTTCTTCATCATGGACCCAGTAAGCAATTTCATTATTACCAGGCTGTTGACTCCAAAAGTGTCAGGAATCACAATATTATCAGCACCAAAATACTTTGCCTTCACTTGATCCGTAAAGCGATCGACTTGTTTATGACCGTATTCTTGTCCATCATTTTGGTGAGCAAGACACCATACTGGAATGAACTTGTAGGTGTTCTTCTTGTCAGCAACACCTTTTCTTGAGTTGACAAGTGCATTGAGCAGGTTATTGTAGATTAGCCTTGGCAGGTTCACCTTGTTGCCCGCCATGAAGTGTCTTATGATGAATTTCTGCTCGTAGTTGACAATGTCACTAGAGCCACCTTCAACAGACGCTCTTGGTGATTATCTTATGAAGAACTACGAAATGACTTTTGATTCTTGGCGATAGGTGTTTCACCGCAGTTCTTTCATTCTTTGGTAGTTCTCAAGCAGATCATTGTTGACCTTCTCAATCCCATGAAATCGTCGGCCCATTACGAATAGAAGACGATGCCTTCACACGGACACCCGGTAACCGAAATATTCTTGATGGTAAAAACAAACTTGAATCCTTTCACTTTGTTCCTTCAAAGATACCACCTTTGTGTAGCCGAACATTCCCCTGAATTCTTTAATCGCGATCACGGAACCTCAACCGGGTTCCGGAGAAGAAATCTTTGTTCCCGACCCATTGCCTTGAACCCATTGAAGAAGTCGAAGCCATAGAGTTTGAAGCTTTCCAAATCGACTCGATTTTCCATCAAGACTTTTCCTTCAGACATGGTATCAAAGATAGCCATATATTCAGAAGTTGATACTCCAGCCATGAGTGCAGTTGAGAGAAGGAGGTGATGAAGGTTTTAGGGTTTAAGCACACACACAGAGAGATAGAGAGAAAAAGAGAACGAGTACAGTTTTAGCAGAAGACAGAGAGTGGAGCGAAAGAAGTGGAGTAGTGGGAAGGATATAGACAATAGAACAGTTCTTTTTCAAAAAACCGCTACGTATTTCCACATGAAATTTAAATTAAAAAGAAAAGAAAATAAAGATTCGCTTTTCATTAAATGCAGACGCCAAAATAAAAGTAAAAGATTTTATTGAAAACATAAATAATCATGACTCAGTAGGTATGATGAGACGCTTGAGTCCGTAACACGTGTGACACGTGTGGTTTATTCGGACGCACGCAACCGACTTACCGGATGATGAGTTATGATGTATATGACAAATAAGATGCTTATGCACATACATGCTTGTGTCATGTCAGATGCTGAAATTTAGCTTATTATCAGACGCTGAGATTAATCATTCTTTTATAAGATGAAAGTTTAAATTCCTTCTTATAAAATTGAATCTATCTTCAGCAAGGGGTTTTGTAAATATGTCAGCCCACTGATGATCAGTGTCTACAAATTTTATTTCTAAAATACCCTTCTGAACATAGTCTCTTATAAAATGATGCTTAATCTCAATATGCTTTGCTCTAGAATGCAATATTGGATTTTTAGTCAGACATATGGCAGATGTATTATCACAGAAGATAGGAATGTTACTATCTTTTATCAAGTAGTCTTCAAGTTGATACTTCATCCACAGAAGTTAAGAACTGCAACTTGCTGCTGAGATGTATTCAGCTTCTGCCGTTGAGAGTGCTATTGTGCTTTGCCTTTTCTTGACCAAGACACAAGATTAGCTGCAAGGAATTGGCAGCCTCCACTTGTGCTTTTTCTTTCAATTCGATCTCCAGCAAAGTCAGCATCGCAGAAACCTACTAATTGGTAATCTTTTGATTTCTTATAAAGTAAACCAAGATTAGTAGTTCCTTGCAAATATCTAAATATTCTTTTAACAGCACTTAAATGTGATTCTCTAGGATCAGATTGAAACCTAGCACACAGCAGTGCCGAACATAATATCAGGTCTTGAAGCCGTAAGATAAAGTAGAGATCCAATCATGCCTCTGTATAGCTTCTGATCTACCTTCTTACCAATTTCATCTTTACTAAGAGAGCAGGTAGGATGCATAGGCGTGCTCATCGGCTTGCAATCCAGCATCTTGAATTTCTTCAATAATTCTTTGATGTATTTGCTTTAATGAATATAAATACCATCATTGCATTGCTTGATTTGTATTCCAAGGAAGAACTTCAATTCTCCCATCATGCTCATCTCAAATTCAGCCTGCATAAGCTTAGAAAATTCTTTGCAAAGGCTTTCATTAGTAGCTCCAAAAATAATATCATCAACATATATTTGGACAAGTATGAAATGCTTGTTTGAGGTTTTTCTGAAAAGAGTTGTGTCAACTAAACCTCTAGTAAATCCATTTTCCATTAAAAAGGAACTTAGTCTATCATACCATGCTCTGGGAGCTTGTTTAAGACCATATAGTGCCTTTTTAAGTTTAAAAACATGTTCTGGAAATTCAACATCTTCAAAACCAGGAGGTTGTTTGACATAAACTTCTTCAGTTATAAAACCATTTAAAAAAGCACTTTTCACATCCATTTGATATAAAGTTATCTCATGATGTGCTGCAAATGAAAGTAAAATGCGAATTGCTTCTAATCTTGCAACAGGTGCAAAAGTTTCAGTGAAATCAATACCTTCTTCTTGTGAGTAGCCTTGAGCAACTAACCTTGCTTTATTTCTCACAACCTTACCATCTTCATCAAGCTTATTTCTAAATACCCATTTAGTGCCAATAGCTTGCTTATCTTCTGGTAGAGTGACTAGCTTCCATACATCATTCCTTTGGAACTGATTTAACTCATCTTGCATGGCTAGAATCCACCCTTCATCTTCCAAGGCTTGATCAATCGTCTTAGGTTCCATCTCAGAGAGAAGTGCAAAGTCAGCATGCTCCTTGAAAGAGGATCTGGTTCGTACTTTATCACCAGGTTCTCCTAAGATTTGATCTTTTGGATGATTGGTTTTGTACTTCCAGCTTTTTCTTGCTTCAGCTTCCGCTTGGGTAGAATTCTTCGTCTTGTCACCACCGGATGATGAAGATGTATTTTCACCGTCTGGCTTTTCACCGAGGTTTAAATCTGAAAATAACTCATCTAGCTCTGACATTGCAGTGTCAGGCTTCTTATCATCAAACTTGACATGAATGGACTCTTCAATCACAAAGTTTCTTTGTTGTATATTCTAAAAGCTTTAGATCTTTCGTAATATCCCAAAAAGATTCCTTTGTCAGCCTTGGAATCAAACTTACCAAGCTGATCTTTAGTATTCAGGATATAACAAATACAACCAAAAGGATGAAAGTAAGAAATGTTTGGTTTTCTTCCTTTCCACAATTCATAAGGAGTCTTATTCAAAATAGGTCTTATATAAATTCTATTTTGAATATAACAAGATGTGTTTACTGCTTCTGCCCAAAAATGTTTTGCAATATCAGCTTCATTGATCATGGTCCTGGCCATTTCCTGGAGGAACCTATTTTTCCTTTCTACAACACCATTTTGTTGAGGTGTTCTAGGAGAGGAGAAATTGTGGGAGATGCCATTTTCTTCACAAAATTTTTGAAAGTTCTCATTTTCAAATTCTCCCCCATGATCACTTCTAATAGAGGAAATACAAATGCCTTTTTCATTTTGAACTGATTTGCAGAAAACAGTAAATACCTTATAAGACTCATCCTTGTGGGCAAGGAATTTAACCCATGTCCATCTAGTAAAATCATCAACTATGACTAAACCATATTTCTTTCCAGTTAAAGAGGCTGTCCTTGTGGGACCAAAAAGGTCAAGATGTAAAAGTTCAAGTGGTCTAGAAGTTGAAACAATATTTTTTAAATGAAAGGAGGTTTTAACTTGTTTTCCTTTTTGACAAGCCTCACAAAGGGCGTCAGATTGGTACTTAAGATTTGGTAAGCCTTTAACAAGATTGTGCTTGTTTAACTTTGAGATTAACCTCAAGTTGGCATGACCTAATCTTTTGTGCCAAATCCATTGCTCATCTTCAACAGACATAAGACACTTGACATCTTGTTTTTCAAGTTCAGAAAGATCAACTTTATAAACATTTTGTTTCCTCTTTGCTGTAAAGAATATAGATCCATCATTTTTGCTCTTTACTAAACATCCAGTTTCTGTAAAGATGACTTCATAACCATTGTCACATAATTGACTTATGCTCAATAGATTATGTTTCAGTCCTTCAACATACAAAACATTATCAATAGAAGGAAGAGAGCCTTTACCTATCCGACCAATTCCAACTATTTTACCTTTCTGGTTTCCTCCGAAACCAACAAATCCAGCTTCTCTAGGTCTTAGTTCTTGGAACATATGCTTTTCTCCCGTCATGTGACGCGAGCATCCACCTTGTCTAAGTACCAAGGCGGTGTGTTGACTTTGTTGCTAAGCATGTCTCAACATAGATTATTTTATCTTTAGGTACCCATATCTTTTTGGGTCCTTTCTTGTTAGTTCTAGAAGGAGGCTTATCCTTCTTAGTTTTAAAACCATTACATGCACTTTTCAAATGACTAGATTTATTGCAAGAAGTACAATGTAAGCATTTACTATGGCTATGGGATTTATCGAGATCTGAATTATTTTCCAAAAGGGTTTCATCGGTATATAGCCAAGACCATGAGTTGTCGCTTTCTTGACACCCCGGATCATTGAAGCTTGCTTGCTTGAGTTACACTCTCTGCAAGAAACTTTTGAAATGCTTGTTCGTAGTCATTTGATTTGCAAATAGGATTGCTGTAACTACGTAACTCTTATCTTGAGAGCTCTCAGACTTCGGTTGCTTGCTAGCTTCCAGGCTGGTTATCCACCAGACGATTTTCAGTTTTCGAACACAGTTCTCTTCATTAAGTATAGAGTTTTCATTGCGTAAAGAATGAAAATCTTGTGATAGTTTTAAAATTTTCTTTTTCAAATTCTTATACTCGGTGGAGAGTGGCGAGTCCTTAAGAAGATCATCAAAAGCAAGTTGAAGTTCGAGTAAGAATCATATACTATTACCTCTTCAACATCTTCTTACGACTCAATGTCGATTATGCGCCATGAGAGCAATGTGAGCTTCTTCTTTATCTTCCTCAGAGGAGGATAAGTCAAGATCTTCCCATGTTGCCATGAGACCTTTCTTCTTTTTCTTGAAGGAGCTTCTTGTGGATTTTTCTTTAAGATTAGGACACTCAGATTGAAATGTCCAGGCTTCTTACATTCATAGCAAATGACTTGGGCTTTGTCCTTGTCTTTACTCTCCTTCTTGTCCTTTGAATCTTTCTTCTGAAACCTCCTTCTGAAGTTTCTTTTCTTCCACATTCTCTGGATCTTCTTAGATATGAATGCTAGCTCATCATCTGATCCATCAGAATCTCCTTCTAACGCTTCATCGTCTGATTCTTCTTCTTCAGCCTGAAAAGCTTTAGAAGTACTCGGTTTATGTTGATTGACTTTTAAAGCAATAGACCTACTCTTCTTGGTAGGTTCTTCTTCATTTAGCTCAAGTTCATGAGCTTTCAATGAACTCATAAGATCTTCAAGTCGAAGAACATTTAGATCCTTTGCTTCTTGAATAGCAGTGACTTTGGGTCTCCACTGCTTAGTCAAGCTTCTTAAGATCTTTCTAACATGATCAGGTGTAGAATAACTTTTTCCAAGGGCCTGCAACCCATGAACAAGTGTTTGGAACCTTCCAAACATAGTTTCAATGTTCTCTCCATCTTCCATTTTGAATAGTTCACACTGGCGAACCATCATGCTAGCTTTTGTTTCTCTTACTTGGGCAGAGCCCTCATAAGACAAAACAAGAGAATCCCAGATTTCTTTGGCAGTATCAAACTTGCCACATTTGTCATATTCTCTTTCTGTCATAGCACAGATGAGAATAAATCTAGCCTTCTGGTTTGTTTGATATCTCTTTTTCTGATCATCAGACCAGTTTTCCCTAGGTATTGCAACACCAAGGGCATTAGCGGGAGAAATGTATCCGCTTTCAACTATATCCCACAAATCAAGATTTTGTGCCTCAATGAATGCTTTCATCTTATCTTTCCAGTAATCAAATTTTTCTCCATTGAATAGAGGAGGACGGTTCATATGACCACCTTGATGACATGTTCACAATATAGAATCTTTTCTCTTGACACTGTTAAGTGCTCAACCAAGAGGCCGAGCTCTGGTACCAACTGAACGTGAACACAAGAAGGGGGGTTGAATTGTGTTAAAAAACTTTTCGTAAACTTTAAGTTAGAAACACTATAGAACACAAGTTTTTCAAAACTGTTTGTTTATCGGATGCTGGGTATAAACGGACGCTGAAAAAGCAGTTTGATAAAACTTGTTTTTTAACGCAGTAAGATGAAAATGAATAGAAAGCAGTAAAGCAGGAGACACAGAAATTTATACTAGTTCACTACCAAACTGGTAGCTACGTCTAGTCCCTTCGTTCCTGAAGGATTTTCCACTATAATCAGTCTGATTACAATTTCCTCAAGAGTATTCTCATCACAACTTGACAATACTCTCAACTTCTCAAACGACTCAAGACAATCGAGCCTTTGAGGATCTGACCTAAACTAGGCCAAAACAAACTTATACAAGTGAGTTAAAATACGATTGAAAATAACTCTCACAGAGAGGATAAAAGATTAAGCTCAACTAAAGAAAAACTTTCTTAAAGAAAGTCGGACGCCGAGTTGATTACGTAGTCCGAGACTTATACGAGACTTGGTTGCTCACGAAGCGATGCTTGTTCTCGATAACTATTTCAGCAGAATTTCAGCAAGCTTTTTCACAGTATGTTCGTGCTTTCTTCAATGGATACCATGAGGTATATATAGGAGTTCCAAGGATATAACCGTTAAGGTAAAAATGGCTCCTTACCATTGAGTAAGGTAAATTCAAAATCTTTGTCTCTTTCTTGCTTTGCAGAGAATATCCCAAAGAGTACATGTTACCGCTTTTGTACTACCTTGCTTATCTGATTTTTGTCTTGTAGTTAAAGGTTTTACCTTTGATACCTTGTACAACAATTTTAGCGCTCAAGATCAATTTTGAAATCCGTTCCAGAAACTTTTGAGAGGTAGAGCAACAACGTGACTAACACGTGATTAGAAGTGAGGTTGAGGCCGCTCGAGAATCGGAAGTTCGGACGCTTCGTTGAATCGGAAGTTCGGACGCTTCGTTGATCGGAAGTTCGGATGCTTGTAGCAATTGGATAAGCATAGAGTATAAAGAGGAAATTCCAGGCAGCTCACAAGGATGGCCGGATCTTTGACACATAGAATGAATCCTTCTCTTGAGAATTACTTTCTTCTTGCTTGAGTGGCTTAGAATATACGTATTATTAGTATCTGCACACTTCAAGAAATGTTAGAACATAAATTGTTCTCTTGTGAATACTTTGTTATCATCAAAATTAATGAGGGTCTAAACATCTCAATCGTTTAGGTTCCAACAATGCGCTGAGTATAGCTCTTGGCCGGGTGAGTGTTGTTCCCACAGTTGGGGAATAGTACTCCTCGATTATGATCTATTAGCCTATATGTTGTGTTGTTCAGTTGCATATGTTGTAGTTGTGTTGTTTAATTTTTTTAAAGGAAAATAGCTCATGGTCGGGTGAGTGTTGTTCTTAAGTTGGGGAATAGTGTCAGAAATTATTGAGTACGACGTGCTAAGTATCGAAAGTAGTTGAGTATGATTGCTTAGCATACTGACCCGATTATGATCTATTGGTCTATATGTTGTTAGATTATGTTGCATGTGTTGTAGTTGTGATGGACCATGTGAGCATATGCACAAGTCTTCACAGTGTTGATCTTAAGTTGGGGACCTGTGCTCACCAGTTGTGAATTCTTGTGGATCTGCCGACATGTGTATTAATCGTGACGAACATGTTGATGTGTTGTATATTACCTTGTTTCCCACTGCGCGGTGTTTTATGAGTTTTTTACCTCCTCTATATTTTTGTGTATCCTTGTATTATTGTTGTGAGATTAGAAGACGGTGATTCAGTAGCTGTTGACGGGAATGTTGAGAAGATTGTTTTTGATCGAGGTGGAAGATACTCGTGAAGAGGCTGCTGATGTCTAGGAGAGTCTGTTGACTCGCCTATAGTTTTGTACCACGACCAGTGGAGAGTCTATTGTTTCTATTATTATACGCACTCTGATGTGAATACTTCGGTATTAATTTCTTGTATGTTTTCACATGTTTGATTAAAGTTTTAAATTTTTCTGATTTTTGATTATTGGATTTAGGTGTCACAATACTCATGAAATAAATCCATTAGAATAGATAAATTTTTATTAGTACCCTACAGAAGACCATGATGTCATCTGCATGTAAAACATGGGAAGGGGAGGGGCAAGCTCTAGGACTAGACATCAACTTTAACTGGCTAGAGTTAACCAAAAGATAAATACCTCTACTAAGAGCATCCGCAGCAAGACAGAAGAGGAGAGGAGAGAGAGGATCACCCTGCCTGACCCCTCTTTTGCAAGAAAAGTAACTAGTAGGATACCCATTGACAGAAATGGAAAGCTTAGCAGATTGCAGAATGACAACAATCCAATCACAAAAAGTAGAATTAAAACCAAAAGCTTGCAATACTTTAATCAAAAAGGTCCAATCATCTGTATCAAAGGCTTTCTTTATGTCAAACTTCAGAGCAATATTCCCCCCATAGGTCCTGTAATCCAGCATGTTGATCGCTTCAAAAGCAGTGCAAATACAGTCATAAATATGCCTACCCTTGATGAAACCCCTCTGCTGCTCAGAAACAATTCTGGGCGCTATCAAGGAGAGCCTATCAGCTAGAACTTTTGTGATCACTTTAAATTGAAAGTTTGCAAGCGCAATTGGTCTGTGATCCTCAATTTTCTCAGCACCAACAAACTTGGGGATCAAAGCAATCAAATTAGAATTCATGTTAGGAAGAATCCAACCAGTGCGAAAAAACTGAAGCACAGAATTGAAAACATCAATACCAACAATATCCCAAAAAGTTTGAAAGAAGCAACCACCAAAACCATCAGGTCCGGGCGCACCAGCACCATTCATGGCAAAAACAGCGCCTTTAACCTCCTCCATAGAAGGAAGGTTAGTAAGCATTGCATTATCCTCCCTAGTAACCAAATTAGGAATTACCTTCTGAATAAAATCTGAATTAGTACAATTGTCTTCAGAGGCATAAAGAGAAGTGTAGTAAGCTAACACATGTTGCTCAATGTCTAGCTGATTATCAAGAATACTCTCCCCTGACTTAAGGATAGACATTTGTCTAGAAGCATGTCTCACCTTAGCAAGTCTGTGAAAATAAGAGGTATTTCTGTCCCCTTGAGTGAACCAATTAACCCTGGCTTTTTCCCTCCAAAATTCCTCCTTAAAAGATAAAGCAAGTTGGAGCTCTTTTTGGGCTTCCAACACTTTGTCATTTAAATCATCCGAATAACCAGTGTCAGAAATTTGCTGCTGAGTAGCATCTAAAGCATTATGGGCAGCTGTCACTAACTTATGAACATCACCAAAAGTATTTTTGTTCAAGCTTTTGAAGGCAAATTTTAAGGATTTCAGCTTCTGAGAGAGAATAAACATATGGCAACCTACTACCTCTTTATTCCAAGTCTCCAAAACCACTTTTCTGCAATCGGGATGCTAGGCCCACATAGACATAAATTTAAAAGAGCAAGGAAAAGTAGGAGAACCTCGCTGCATAATAAGGAGCAAAGGATAATGATCCAACTGACTCTTGGTGATAGTGCTACAGGATGTAGAGGACCAAAAAGGTAACCAGTCATCGTTACGCACAGCTCTATCAAGTCTTCTCTCAGTATGGGCATTGCCACGTCTAGCATTAGACCAAGTGAATTCCGCCTCTCTAGTGGGAAGGTGGGTGAGAAGAGAAGTATTAGACCAATTCTTAAACTCATCACAAGAAGTTGACAACGGAGTGCCAACCCCACGTTGCTCATGAGCACCCAAAATAGCATTATAATCCCCAACCATCAACCAGGGACCAACAAAATTTTGAGAAAGAGCAGTTAACACTACAAAAAGAGGTTAAAAACGGCGGTTAAAATTGAAAAAAAAGCTGTTTGAACCGCCATAATTTACATCAATGGCAGCTTCCCAAGAGTAATGTGATTGTTAGAAGCTTAAATAGCAGAAATATAAACCAGCTGTGACTGCCAGGAAATCGAAAGAGCAATGTGCTGTCTAGAAACAGAAACAATGTTAGGATCAAACGAGGCAGAGCAGAAACCCCAAAGATTAGGCAACTGAGAACCTCTGTCATTAACTACAACAGGCTTTAAATAAAGACTACACCGGAAAGAATTAGCAATATGATCCAAAGCAACCCAAGGCTCAGAGACAAAAAGAAAATCAGTTTTGTGGGTGAGACAAATATTTTTTAAGGCCAATTGAGTGTCCAGGTTGGCCAACCCCGCACATTCCAATAAAGAATCTTCATTAAAAAGAGATAGAATTATCACCTGCCCTATAACGGGTGTTATAATGCTCAGCTTTGTGCACAAATTTTTTCTTTTGCCTCAAGCGTCTTTTTTGGGATTTTGATAAAACAGGCTGGAAGTCATCCGCTGCAGCGCTAATTATCTCAACGTCAACAAGAGCCTCATCAACGTCCTCAACAGCTGCATCACCCCAAAATTTTCCAACTATTCTCAAATCATTTTCAATGATTTCATTAACGGGCTTTGGAGCTAAAGGAGGCGGTGTGACTGGATCCTGAGAAAAAGAGCTGGCGCTCGCTGTCACTAAATGAGTTGCGGAGACATAAAAGCCTACAACAGTTGATCGCAAATCACCATTATTATCATAAGAACCATGCCCTGAAGAGCCTTTCTCAGTGGAAGAGGGCACCATGGCTTGCTCTAAGTTATTGACCCCAAGAGCATTATTATCACTTTCAATTTCTTCAACCGAAACAAGAACTGGCCCACTACTGTTCTGCGCTTGTTGCGAATCATGAGTGAATCCCAGCAAAGGATTAGAATCTTGGTTAATGTTAGTATTGTAGCGCGGAGCATTATTGATTCTGATAAGAGCATTTTGTTCACAGCAGCCACGTGAGTCACAGTGACGTTCCCCATCTTGGAAGTGCTTATTCCATCAACATGAATAACAGGGACAGTATCTGAATCATCATCACTAATCATGTCCTGTGTAGCGTCGCCCTTAGGTACAGGGTCCTTACCTTTTCCAGCCATGGCCACTGTTGCATTGGCTCTCACAGGGACCACTGGCTCCTTTATAACAACCCCCGCCTCATTTTGCTTTGGAACAAACTTGAGGGTCTGCATTTGTTGATTAGCCTTCCCCACAAGAGCATCTTTGTTAACAACCTCTTTCTGCATCGGCTTAGCCTTCCGTTCATTGTTTTGAGCTGCACCCTGGGCTCTGTTTTTTCGACAAGAAACAGAGGTGTGATCGATTGCATGGCAACAGTCACAAAATGGGGGCAGATGTTCATATTCAATGCCTATATAGAAGGCATAATCCTTTCTTTCTACAAGGAGCTGATCCTGCAACTTTGAAGTTAGATCAATATCAATCAAGATCCGTGCGAAGTGCCCAAAAGTTCTCTTCAACGTGGCCTCATCAAGAGCAACAGGGACCCCAATGGCACTACCTATCTCAAAAAGAATTCGTGGTCTCCAATACTCGCGCGATAGACCATGGAGGCGGACCCAACATTGGGTGTGCGTTTGGCACAACGCCTGTGGTTTGAAGTCTGGGGTCCACGCCATTAACCGCAAAATACCAGGATTCAGATTAGTGATCTCGATCGTCCTAATGAGTTTTTAAACTATATTAAAACCGCAAAGTGAGTTTTTTTTTAAACTATATTAAAAATAAAAAACTAATACTGATTTTTAAAATCTTAAAACTGGTTGTAGTTTTTAAAATTTTTGAAATTTAAAACTAAAAACCACCCCGAACGAGACCTTAATAAGTAGAACTTCCTATTGACTCTTCTTGACTGGAACCACCACAGTAGTGGCTTCTAGACGTTGTTAACTGCTTCTGGAACTTTCTTCTTGTAACTGTCCTGGCTTTGTTGATTGCCCTTAATTTCGACTCTTTTTTCCCCTATAATTTCTTCCCCTTGGATGATTCTAACTTCTTTGAATTCTAGCCTTCGATTGGTCCACCTTTTCGAATAGTGATTTGCTTTCATCGAAATCTTCTTTCTCGAAAATTTCTGAATTTGATCCAAATACTATGCATGTAAATTTTATTGATAACAAAATGAGTTTATAAATTATAAATGTTTTGGATTCAGATAATTCCTTATGCCCAGTTTCGCATCCTGTGGATGTAGGCAAATAAAGCTTCTCCATTAGTACTATTATTATTATTTTTCGATGGAGCCATTAATTTACGAGGTTTTAGCTTAGTTAAAGGTATAATGATCTCTCGAGGAGGAACCAAACCTTTGACATGTGAAGATCTCCTGCTTTTGCGGCTAGTGGTTGTCCTAGCGTGAATATAAAAAATCTCCTTTCTTTTTCTTTTCGATACTTTTATACAGGTCAAGAATCAAATACTAATTATTAATAACATGATGAAAGGTGGAACATGTTGTTTTTTTTATTAAGATATGAAACAACTTGGATTTAATTTTGAGGAGGGATGATTGTATAATATGAGTTATAAAGGAACAATAAAAAATAGAGGAAGTCTAAATTTGTGAAGGAAGAATAATTGATTTTCTTTCATATAAAAGATCAATAAATATTTGACGTATCATCTGAGTATTTTTAAATATATATTATATATAAATATATAAATATAAATATAAATATAAATAGAGAAGATTGATTGAATTAATAGAAAATTATATTATTAGTATTAAAAATAAATTAAATCATAAAATATAAGCGCTTGAAACGTTTAATTCTGATAAATCTCAAAAATTAATTTAATTGATGAAAATGTTTTTTAACTATTCCAGTATACCTAATTTTAGCTGAATTTTTTTTAGTATTGATTAAAAAAATTATTTTTTTTGGAATAAATAACTATTTAGAGAGGAAATTTTTTGAAGACATGCATCATAAAATAAGGAAGATAAGTTGCTAACATAGTTTAAATGCAAATTTTATTTGTTATATAAAAATAAATCATAGAGAAAATAGAAAACATGTCCACACATTAGCTAATTGTTATTATTACAAATATTTCCTTAACATATGATAATGATCAAAGTTTAGAAGCGTTAGGACCAAGAGAATAATTGATAATCATGTTTCATAAATGGCTTTTCTGGTCTTGTGGGTCCTAGCCTCTCCGAAGATTGAAGAATCCCCAGAAATGGGCAACACATCATTAAAGAAAAGTCCATAAAGTTAATAATAAAAAATTTCACGACCCAATTAATCTCCATATTCATTTCAAAGTTCAAACATCATGTAGAATGCAGATGGCCACGCCACAAAGCAAAATAAAAAACGAATAAATAAACTTCACCGAAATTAGTCTATCAATAGCTATAGAGAATCTACAAACATTTTTACCAAAAAAGGTTAATTCATGCATCTTGGCCAAGGCCTTTGTTGAAAAGGCACCGTAACAAGCACCCCACATATGCACACGAACGTTTCTTTTCTACATTTCACTCTCCTTCTCCCACATATGTTTATTCGCATAAATCCGTCCTTATGAGTCATATATAGATAGAAATGTTTTAGTTTTGAAATTAATCAACACGTCTTCTTAAACTTATTAAATCAGGAATATATGTACATATTACCCACTTTTTTTTTTGAGGGACATATATTAACCACTTGTGATAAGTAAAATTTTTGTATAGTATATATTTAAAGGGCTTGCACTTTGACCAAGATTTTAAAGTGGACCAATTTGATCTTATTTAACAAATAATAAATACTAAGTGGAATTGGAAATTATGGGAACATAAACAGAAAATGCATGATGATGTTTACCGTGGATAATAATTTAGTTGTTGAAATTGATTTGTGGAATTTACAATACTAATACTAGCCATCAAATCTTGTATGAATGGTACAGATTTGTCTGACTGCGTGACTGTAGGAAGATTTCAACGGCAATTGTCCACATAAACATGTTTCTCTGCGTTGTTGATATATAAGAAAAGCACCAACCAAAGGCTAAAAGCGTTGGAATGAGATGGTATGAGTTTTTCTAGCTTAACCAATATTTTAAAAACTAAACCGGAGATCGAACCAGTGAGATCTTCTGGTCTTTGTTCATCTGGTTTAACCCATAGTTGAACTGGATGACTAATAAATTAATTAATTAATACAAAAAATGGGAAAAAGTGAAAAATAAAAATAAAATTGTAGTTTTGGCGGTTCAACCCAGTCTTGTGTCCGGTTCAATCCGCTTGAACTCCAAATCAACTGGTTCAATGGCGGTTCGATTATCAATGTGGACATGTCAAATCAACTGTGGACATGGTCAGTTAATCCGGTTCGGTTTTTAAAATAATGAGCTTAGCTAGTAATCTCGAATTTGAGAAGGAATTTGTGATCTTAGCTGAAGAAATCAGTCGGATATACCTGATTTATAAAAAAGAAAAGCACCACCAAATAGAAATTAAGTGGAATATAAGGTGGCTTAGGGGCCCAAATTTTAAATCACGGGGAGGAATATATTTCTAAAACCAACATCATGTCAAGCAATTAAGCCATGTTAATAATCTTGTTTAATTTTAACTATAATACTAATAATAACTTACTTCTTCTTTAATGAGTTGTTTTTAACCATGCCTGTCTGTGATTGATTGCTTCAAGCAGCGCTATATTTCATGTCGGCTTGTTCACATAAAGCGAAGGGAAAAAAAATAAAAATTAAAAGCTGTCTTGCTTTTGTTCACCCCTCTCTCTCTCTGATTTCCCGGCGACAAGTCAGTTTCTTCAGCTCTGCTCCTTCTGGAGACATCACCCTCCTGCTCCCTACCTTAATCCTCACGAAGTGTCGTTCCCCATTTTCTTCTGCTTTCCCATTTTGGTTCCTTCTCTTTGTTTGTTTGTTTGTGTTCCTGAGGTGTTGATTGGTGATGCTGGTCAATTTGGTGGTGCCTTAAAGGTGATTCTTTTTGTCTTGTTTTTATGTTTGGGGGGAGGGGGGGTTTGAGTTTTTGTTTTGTTTCGTTTGGTTTTGTTTTTCTTTTCTTTTACTTCACTTTTTTTTTTTGAAATTGTTTGGAATCATTTTTGTTGAAATGGTTTTGCTACACAGATTTTGGCTTCTTGGACACCATCAGCTTCATTTGTTTTCTATGCTTTGCTGGGGTGGATGTTTCAGTTGCAAAGTTCTGGTTTTTGGAGTTTAAGCTTTTGATTCATGCACCAGAAGAATTTTTTTCATTTGTTGGAATTTACTCCTGTTGAAGATTCAGCACTGACAAGTGAGCTTGAGTTCTCCTTGGATTGTTGGTTGGTGGAGTAAATTGCAGATTGAACAAAGTGGAGGCTTTAGTTTGAGTTTCTTCTAGTTGTTCAATTTGGAACTTTTTTTGGGGTTGAACTTGACCCCAACAATTAATCGGTGGCATTTCTGGGGAAAAGGGGTGAACTTTTTGTTATGTTATTGGACAACTTTGTGGTAGGAACCAAAGGGGATTATTATTATTATTATTATTATTCTATAACTTCTTGTTTGTTTCTGGGGAAGTGCTGCTGCTATTGTTGGAGGATGTGTTGCAGTTAGAATTGTGTTAGTGTGGAAGACTTGGGGGGGAACAAGGTTAAATCTTGTTGCTAGAAAAAGACCAAGTGTTGAACTTGTTTGAGGCCATCACTTTTTTAGGTTGCAATGAAGGCTCCTCCTAATGGTTACTTGCCTAATTCTGGCGAAGGTGTGTTTTCTCAAGGTTTATTTGCAGACTCATTATGTTCTCTTTTTCTCTCTCTCTTGCCCGATGCTAATGGTTGTGTTTGTGTGCTATTCATCCCTTATGGCCCGTTTGGCTAAACAACTTAATTAAGCACTTATTATCATACAAGCTTAAGCCTTCAAAGAGAAAATATAGTCAGACGATTTTCATATGAGCTATAGGCCCTTAATCATAAACAAGCACAAACAAAATTAAAGAGTTGAGTTTTAGGGTTTAATATTTGTATCTTTCTATACAATCTAACATGATGTCTGTGTCTATAACAGGAGAAAGGAAGACCATCAATTCAGAGTTATGGCATGCTTGTGCTGGACCATTGGTTTCTTTACCTCCTGTTGGGAGTCTTGTGGTATACTTTCCTCAAGGACACAGTGAGCAAGTATGTTTCCAATGCCATAAAATTTCTTTACTTTGATTTCTGGTGGAGTTTTTTCTGACTACTATAGCTTTCAGGTTGCAGCATCCATGCAAAAGGAGGCAGACATCATACCCAGTTACCCTAACCTTCCTTCCAAGTTGGTTTGCATGCTTCACAATGTTGCCCTGCATGTAGGTGCACTTTCCTCTTGGGACATGGCTGTTCTACAATAATGAAAACTTTTGAAAAATATTTCTAATATTTTTAGAGTTAAAGGACTATGCACCGATAGTGTAAAACTTTTTTACACAGTTATCCAATCAGATCCAACCATCTAGATGTTTGTTGAAATATTTTAAGAAATAATATAACAAAGTAGCATCATGGTGATATCTGATTGTATGGTTGTGCAAAAAAGTTTTACACTGTCGGTGCATAATGTTTTACCTCAAATTTTTATAACAGGATATATTCCATCTGTGACTGTTTTTTTATCTTGGCTAGTCGTAGGATTAACTAGTTCGTTAGGAATGTGTTTTTGAAGAAAATATGTTTACATTTCTGCATGGCATATATCTTATTACAAATTATGTCAGTTTTCTTCGTCTAAATCTTGGATAGTCGAATACTTTGTTAGATGTGTTTTTGTTTTCTCATTTACTTTTCTTGGTGCCTATTGATGGCCACTTTCTCAAGCATTTGATAAGATGATCCTTTTGTTTTTCTTAAATGACCACTATATTACATAGTATATATATTGATATTCTTTTCTATATTTGGATCAGGCTGACCCTGAAACGGACGAGGTCTATGCACAGATGACCCTTCAACCTGTAAATAAAGTAGGTCATCTGTTCAATCTGCTAATCCATCGATATGTATTTCCCACCATTCATTTAACATCCACCTAAACCAACAACGTATAACTTATCAAAGATTGTTTGATGTGCCTCTCCTACAGTATGACAAGGAAGCAATGCTGGCTTCAGACATGGGTCTCAAACAAAACCAACAACCTTCTGAATTCTTTTGCAAAACTCTTACAGCTAGTGACACTAGCACTCATGGTGGATTTTCAGTGCCTCGTAGAGCAGCTGAGAAAATATTCCCACCTCTGGTGTGTATACAACGTTTTCATTTACTATGGCAAGGATTGGAGGTTTCATTTGATCTTTCTATGCTGACCAGATGTGTGTTTAATAGGATTTTTCAATGCAACCCCCAGCTCAGGAGATTGTTGCCAAAGATTTGCATGACACTACATGGACGTTTAGACATATTTATCGCGGTATAGTGACTCTTACCTATTTTTATTTGCCTTTATCATTTAATATATTCTCATTGGTTTTATAATTACCTTATTGATGAATCAATAGGATTCATTGTTATGTAAACCACATAGGCTTAAATTCTAGGACTATCAATTCAATAATACCTTTGACCGTGGAATCATATTATAAGTTCTACCAAATTATGCGTATAGAAGTTTCATCTTCGATGTTTTACATGGGTGAGCGCTAAAACTGCAAGAACATTGGTCACAGGACAACCAAAGAGGCATCTGTTGACTACTGGTTGGAGTGTCTTTGTTAGCACAAAAAGGCTTTTTGCTGGAGATTCTGTTCTTTTTATCAGGTAAGGAATAAATTCTTTTGATGAAACTTCAAGAATAATTTTCACCCTGTTGATAAGCCAAATTTTTTTTTTTTGGGGTTATTTTCAGAGATGAAAAGCAGCAACTTCTTTTAGGTATAAAGAGATCCAATAGACAGCAGTCAGCACTATCTTCATCAGTAATATCCAGTGACAGCATGCATATTGGCATTCTTGCTGCTGCAGCTCATGCTGCTTCAAATAACAGCCCGTTTACTATTTTTTATAATCCAAGGTACTGTTTGGCGCGTATTTACTATGAGAACATGGAACGACATCTGTAAATATTTGTGACAGGCTCTTACAGACAGGCATCTGTCATTTTAACAGGACCAGCCCCTCTGAATTTGTGATTCCATTGGCCAAGTATAATAAAGCCCTATACACCCATGTTTCCCTTGGAATGAGATTCAGAATGATGTTTGAGACTGAGGATTCAGGAGTACGCAGGTATATGGGCACAATCACTGGGATCAGTGATTTGGATCCCATCCGCTGGAAAAATTCACAGTGGCGCAATCTTCAGGTATTATCAAATTGTTAAAGTTTCATGAAGAAAGAGATGCTTTATTTGAATAATTAGGCACGAAACATAAAAATTTATATTAGTCTTGTCCTTGACTATCTAAGTAAACAACAAAAAAACTTCTAACATCTACTCAATAGTATGTGCTTAACTGTAGTCAATACGGGACCTCTGTACTAGCTTCTTGAGGTAGTCAAGTTTTTATTTTTTGACAGGTTGGATGGGATGAATCGACAGCTGGTGAGCGCCCGAGCAGAGTTTCAATTTGGGATATTGAACCAGTAGTTACTCCTTTCTACATTTGTCCACCTCCATTTTTTAGGCCCAAGTTCCCCAAACAACCAGGAATGCCAGGTAGCAAGAGATCCCACTTAGCTACTTCAAATTTTATTCAGAAATTTCTTGTGGGTTTCAATTGATTATCTATTAGCTGCTTAGCAAAAATTCTCATGATTATTTTCAGCCCGTGAAAAGTTCAACTAGGTGCTTACTATTTTCACTTTGATACAAATATCGGGTGTGTGGAAATTCAGTACTGCTTGTAGGAGACATGCTGTGACGAAACTGATGAATTTGCTTGTAGATATGTGATTATAGTCAAGAAACTGTGTGTTAAGAGTATTTTAGTTTAGATCGATTAAATTGTTTTGTTATATTAGAATTTGGTTTCTTAGGAATGAAATTGTTTTGCAGAGATACAAAATGACCTCGGTATGAATTTTATTGTCCATTTCATTTCTTCTTCACAAATAAAATATTATAGGTTCTACATCATGAGATAGGAGGTTATGGTCATTGTGTCCTGCTTCTTAAATTAACCCTCAGGCATATCAGTTTTATTCATCCAACCTGTTATGTCTTAAAAACATTGATCACGATTCATGTACTATTTGTTAATTTAAAATAAGTTTTCTGTTCTTAGATATACTCTTCTTCATAAGCCATTTCCTCATTATGAAATGATATCAAGTTGCTTCTATGTTGAAAGTATAATCTCATATCTTGTAGCATCCAGAAAATGATTGGTAACGGATGATCTTTGCTAATGATTTTGCAGAAGATGAGTCTGACATAGAAAATGCTTTCAAGAGAGCTATGCCCTGGCTTGGAGATGACCTTGGAATGAAGGATGCCTCGAATTCAATGTTTCCTGGTTTGAGTTTAGTGCAATGGATGAGCATGCAGCAAAATAATCAGTTCTCTGCTGCTCAATCAGGGATTTTACCTCCATCCATGCTTTCATCAAATACACTGCATGGTAACCTTAACACTGATGATCCATCCAAGATATTGAACTTTCAAGCCCCTGTCCTCTCCACACCAAATCTTCAATATAACAAACCAAATTTACCAAACCAAGTCAATCAATTGCAACAGTCTCCAACCTCGTGGCCTCAGCAGCAGCAGCAGCAGAAGCTGCAGTCATTGTTGCAATCACCATTAAACCAGCTCCAGCAGCAGCAGCAGAGGCAACAGCAACTGCCTGGATCACAAAACCTGCCACAGCTACAGCAACAACAGCCCCAATTGCCTCAACAGAATGCACAGCAGTCGCAACAACAGCAACACCAACAGCAACAGCCGTGTCAAAATACCATTATGAATAATGGGACAGTTGCTTCTAACCAGATTCCAAATCAGTGTGTACAGCAACCAGTAACCTACTCTCAGCTTCAGCAACAGTTACTCTCAGGAAGTATACCATCCCAACAGAATTTCCAGTCGGTTGGTAAGAATGCATTGCTAATGACATCTTTGCCACAAGACTCACAATTTCAACAACAAATAGACCATCAAGCTAGTCTCTTACAGAGGCGGCAGCAGCAGCAGCAGCAACAACAGCAACAGACTCAGTTGCAACAATCTTCATTACAGTTATTGCAACAAAGCCTGTTACAAAGGGCACCACAGCAACCACAAATGACTCAAATGTCACAGCAAAACACCTCAGAGCAACAACCACAGTTACAGTTGCTACAGAAGTTGCAGCAGCAACAGCAGCAGCAGCAACAACAACAGCAGCAACCCCTTTCCACATCTAGCCCACTTTTGCAGTCTCAGCTTCTGCAGCAGCAAAATACTCACCAACAAAACCACCAATTGCCGCAGCTTCCTCTATCACAGCATCAGCCTCAACAGCTTGGCAACAATTCATTCTCAATGGAGAAGTTTCTCAACAACAACAACTACTCTTCTTCAGCTCTGATGCATTCGCAGCAGCTTCCTGTGAACCATCCACAGAATACACAGAAATCACCGACTAATACTAGAGCTCCCTCTGCTCTTACAGATGGAGATGCCCCGTCATGCTCAACTTCACCATCTACTAATAACTGTCAGATATCTCCTCCAAACCTCCTCAAAAGAAATCAGCCTGTCTCATTAGGAGGGCCTTCAGTAGTTGAACACACCAATAATCTGATACAGGAGCTTCATAGCAAGTCTGACATGCAGATCGAACATGAATTTCCCAGTGTAAAAGGACCTGACAAGCAAAAATATAAAGGGGCAATCACTGATCAGCTGGAAGCTTCATCTGGAACATCATACTCTATTGATCCTGGCAACATCCACCAAAACTTCCCACTTTCAAACTTCTGCATGGATGGGGATATCCACTCACAACCTAGAAATAATCTACCATTTGCCTCTAATCTTGATGGATTAACACCTGATCCTTTGCTCTCAAGGGGTTATGATTCTCAAAAAGATCTTCAGAATTTGTTGTCTAATTATGGTGGTACTCCAAGAGATATTGAAACTGAGCTGTCCTCTGCTGCCATTAGTTCACAGTCATTTGGGGTGCCAAACATTCCTTTTAAGCCAGGATGCTCAAACGATATTGCCATCACTGATACTGGGATTTTGAATAATGGCTTGTGGTCTAATCAGACTCAACGAATGCGAACGTATACTAAGGTTTGTTATTACTCATCGACAAATTTATAGATCTATTTAAGTTTAGTATATTTGTTACATATTTGTGTTTTAATGTCATTTGGATGTTTTTCAAATTCCTAATACTGCTTCTTACATATTTTGAAGGTTCAAAAATGTGGTTCGGTTGGAAGATGTATTGATGTCACCCGTTACAAGGGATACGACGAACTCCGGCATGATTTGGCTCGAATGTTTGGGATTGAAGGGCAGCTAGAAGATCCTTTAAGGACTGACTGGAAACTAGTATATGTGGATCACGAAAACGACATTCTTCTTGTCGGTGATGACCCTTGGGAGTAAGTAATCAATTCCTTGTAGTTCATAGCACCTACTATTTCAGCCATTCTGGTTTAATCTTCTTAATCTTGAACTCATCATTCCTTGCAGGGAATTTGTAAGTTGTGTACAGAGCATAAAGATATTGTCATCTGCTGAGGTACAACAAATGAGCTTAGAGGGGGACTTAGGTAATGTTCCAATGCCAAATCAAGCTTGTAGTGGGACAGAAAGTGGCAATGCATGGAGGGCACAGTATGACGATAACTCCGCAGCCTCGTTTAATCGATAAGGATGTCGAGTATTAACATTCTGGAGCAGTCAACTTGTACATTTAGGAAGATGGAGGTCTAACGTAACCCTTAAAAATTTCTTCTTCATCTTCCTCCTTTATACCACAAATTGAAGGGAAAAATATTCATTGCAAAAGATGCAGTTGATAGGGTCTGCGCCAGCACATTGTTTTTAATGGTGAGAGAGAAGTTTAGATCCTTAGATGTACCAAGAACAGATCCCTTTTACTATAAATGTTACAGATTCTACATTAGAGCATGTTTTCTTGTTACTGCTAGTGCTTGTTGCTTAGGATATTTTTGCCCCCTTCTCTTTAGAAAGGTGCAGCTGTATGGGTCAGCTGGTATATGATATATATGATCAATGATTGTTCTAATATAAAGAATATGTATTATTTACACCTCTGTAAATCTTTTGGTCCTTAAAAGTTAGATAAGGAAGTTATGTAACTGAGTGATAATTGGGGGAAACAACATTGCATGCCAATTTTAGCTTTTGTGCACAGTGCCTATGCTGTTTTCAAGGCGGCAATTATGAAGTTTATTATGAGTGAAGAAAGCTCAATTCTTTTTTGCATTTTGTGTTATAGTTTGATTCAGCTTGCAAATAATTCGCTGCTTATCATTCTTAATGATATAGGCGCTTAAATATTGATATTTGCTGTTTTTAACCTCAGTTATTTCATGTTTCTGTTACTACTTGTAATGCATGTGTCTACAGTTACCCCGTGTGCCAAATCTGTGAAATCAATGCCACAACTGACAAATACTTTTTCCTATTGTTTTAAAAACCGAACTGAACCAGACGGTTTAACCGGTTGAACTTTGAACCGACATTGTTTACGGTCCGGTTATTTTGGTGGTTTAACCGCGGTTTCGTCCCGGTTCGAGCGGTTAAAAGCTGTTGAACCATGACCCGGAAGTCTCACCGGTTCGATGTCCGGTTCGGTTTTTAAAACATTGCTTTTTCCCCATCATTTCGTTTTGTAAAGTGAGAGCAGTGCTTCAATGAAGTCTTGACATATCATATATGAGAAATTTAGTAAATAAAAAAGTTTAGTAACATGCACAAAGTGTAAAAAAATATATGAGAAATTTAGTAAATAAAAAAGTTTAGTAACATGCACAAAGTGTAAAAAAATTTACATTCATATTTTATTATTTTGTCATGCCATAGTATTACTGAAAACATGTTTACGTGCTGAAATATAACTAAGCAAGTTTTTATATGTTTTTATACTGTCGAGGTATATTTATTACACTTAGCAAAAAATAATTATCAAACATAATGTTTCTGTGGAGTTTAGAGTGCTTTAAAATCAGTTTGGAGGGTCATGGAAGTGCTTGAAAGTGTTTCTTGAACACTGGGAATCGATTCACTAGGTATATGAATCGATTCAAGCATGTTTGAGACTCTGTGAATCGAAGTACGCCTCTGTGAATCGCATGGGAAGCTTGCATGAATCGATTCATTTCATTAATTCGTGCAGGGAGGCCTTTTTTAACTAGGTGAATCGATTCACCTATGCCTGTGAATCGATTCACAGTCGGGTTTTTTATAAACCAGACGCTGCAGAAGTGTGGGTACGGTGTGCAGTCTTTCTAGGGTTGTGTGCAACCGTTCTTGAGCGTCTTTGTGAGGTTTTAGGGGCTGGAAACACATTGTAACACCTTGGGATCTTAGGGAATCATATGAAGGCTTTCTCTATTGTTGTTCTTGAGAGGTTTTCATAGAGGAAAAGAGAGAGGGATTGGAAACTATTTGATTTGAGACCGGAAATGATGAAGAGGAGAATAGTCCTCCACCATCAGGTTCTAGAGGAAGACAACCAACAGTGGATCCTGGCTATCAGTTGGCAAGAGATAGGGAAAGGAGGGAAACTGTGCCAAAGAGATATGGCTATGCAGATTTAATTTGTTATGCTCTAAATGCAGCTGAAGATATGCAAGACTTCAGGCAGAAGACATTGAGGAAGCAATGAGAGCAAAGAGGGTCAGAAGTGGTTAGAGGCAGTGAATGAGGAAATGAATTCATTGGAGAAGAAGCAGACCTGGAAACTTGTGAAACTACCTAAGAAGCAAAGGGTGGTTGGATGCAAGTGGATCTTCAAGAAGAAGGAAGGCATTTCAGGAATTGAAGAACCAAGATATAAAGCAAGACTTGTGGCCAAGGGTTTTACACAGGTTGAGGGAATTGATTACAACGAGATTTTCTCACCCGTGGTGAAACATTGTTCCATAAGGGTTCTTATGGCAATCGTGAATCAATACGATCTTGAGTTGGAACAAATGGACGTGAAGACCGCATTCTTACATGGAGACCTAGAAGAGACAATCTACATGCAACAACCAGAAGGTTTTGTAGAAGACAAGTCTAAGGTATATCTTTTGAAGAAATCCTTGTATGGGTTGAAACAAAGCCCTAGGCAATGGTATCTTCACGATTTTCTTCTGAAGACGGGATTTGTGAGAAGTGGGTACGATAGTTGTGTTTACATTTTGAAGAGGGATGAGAAAGTGGTTCTCTATCTACTTCTCTATGTTGATGATATCCTGATGGCAAGCTCTAGCAAAGAGGAGATTAGCATGCTCAAGGAGAAGCTAAATTCAGAATTTGAGATGAAGGATCTTGGGGCCGCTAAGAGGATACTTGGGATGGATATCGTGAGGGACTGGAAGAAGGGTGAATTATTCTTATCTCAGCATGGGTACTTGAAGAAAGTGGTGGAACGGTTTAGGATGCATGAAGCTAAGCCGGTTAGCACTCCTTTGGGTCATCACACAAAGCTCTCGGTGACACAAGCTCCTGAGTCCGAAGAGGAGAGGAGGAAGATGGATACTACTCCATATGCTAGTGGGGTAGGAAGTATCATGTACGGCATGGTTTGTAGTAGACCAGACTTAGCATATGCAGTTAGCATAGTGAGTCGGTTTATGGCAAATCTGGGCCAAGCTCATTGGGAAGCACTGAAGTGGGTTCTGAGGTATTTGAATGGGTCACTCAAAGGTGGTTTGAGGTACACAAGAGCAACTCAAGGAGAAGACGCTTTGGAGGGTTATGTAGATGCAGATTATGCAGAAAATGTGGATACAAGGAAATCCTTATCTGGATTTGTATTTACATTGTTTGGAACGGCAATAAGTTGGAAGGCTAATCAACAGTCCGTTGTGGCGCTATCTACTACTCAGGCGGAGTATATCGCCCTAGTTGAAGGGGTGAAGGAGGCCATATGGTTGAAAGGTATGATTGGGGAGCTAGGAATTACACAAGGATGTGTGAAGGTACATTGTGATAGTCAAAGTGCTATCCACTTGGCAAATCACCAAGTGTATCATGAAAGGACAAAGCACATTGACATCCGCCTACATTTCATTAGAGACGTCGTAGAATCTAAGGAAATTGTGGTTGAGAAGGTTGCGTCAGAGGACAACCCGACGGATGTATTCACCAAGTCATTACCTAGATCAAAGTTCAAGCATTGCTTGGACTTGATGAATTTCTCTGAGAAGTAATTCCAGTGATGGAGAGAGCAGCTAGTGGTTGATGGATAAAGTTGAGCATCACCACTGATTTGAAGTCAAGGTGGAGAATTGTGGAGTTTAGAGTGCCTTAAAATCAGTTTGGAGGGTCATGGAAGTGCTTGAAAGTGTTTCTTGAACACTGGGAATCGATTCACTAGGTATATGAATCGATTCAAGCATGTTTGAGACTCTGTGAATCGAAGTACGCCTCTGTGAATCGCATGGGAAGCTTGCATGAATCGATTCATTTCATTAATTCGTGCAGGGAGGCCTTTTTTAACTAGGTGAATCGATTCACCTATGCCTGTGAATCGATTCACAGTCAGATTTTTTATAAACCAGATGCTACAGAAGTGTGGGTATGGTGTGCAGTCTTTCTAGGGTTGTGTGCAGCCGTTCTTGAGCGTCTTTATGAGGTTTTAGGGGCTGAAAACACATTGTAACACCTTGGGATCTTAGGGAATCATAGAGGAATGATTGAAGGCTTTCTCTATTGTTGTTCTTGAGAGGTTTTCATAGAGGAAAAGAGAGAGGGATTGGGAACTCTTGGGTTTGTTCTTCTTGGACATTTGGAAGGGGTTCAAAGCAATTGTAATCTCTTGTAAAGACTCTTTGATAGTGAAACGGAGGGCTGCTCTCTCCCGCAGACGTAGGTCATCTTTTTGGGGCCGAACTGCGTAACCAAATAGCGGTGTTATTCTTCCTACTCTCTACTCTTTGTTTGATTGACGTTATTGCACTGTTTTGGTTGCTATTAAATTTAGTATTGGTTGCCTTTGATATTTGTTCAATTTATTCTTGTTAGAAACTCAACAGTTTCAATTAAAAAAAAATAATGATAATGTGTACAGCGTTGCACATGTTAAGGCTCATTAATTATTTACTGTTTTCTCTTATTAATTACCTAATTTTCTATTTATTTTATGTATGTAATCTCTCTTCTCTCACCAAATAAGAAAGTGATTAATTGATAAGAAAAGAATGATAATTAATGAGTTTTAACTTGTACAAGGTTGTAAACGTTAGAAAAACCGTATTTAGAAAGCCTTCTCAATGGTTTTTCTAACAAACTGTTATGACAACAGAAATTTTAATAACGGTTTCATCCTGAACCCGCTATACAATGTTTAACTTTCTCAATCAGCTAGAAACAAAACTGCTATAAAATTCATTTTCAAAGATCTTCATTAATCTCTTCCCAGAAAAATGCTGATGGTGATTCTTCCCTCAAGTTATTGTGTTTCTCTAAATTCCTATAAAAGCATTTACATTACTCTGCATACAATAAAATAAGATCAGAAGTTAGAAAAATAACTGGATATAGAATACACTTACCAACACAGATTATAGTATTTGTTAAGCTTAAGCTGTAGGACAAAGTTTCAAGATTGGTTACAAAATCTCTAACAATAAATATAAGTCAATCTCAATTATATACCATGGCCAAGTCTATATAAACTAAAATGAGAAATGACCTATTCAAATATAATAGAGTCTTACTCTCCTCCCATATTGATCTTATCAAATAGCTCATTCAGTAAGTGCCATGTAAACACCGCCTTGAATTGTATCAGTTATTGTACCATTGTATTTTGACAGTATTATTAGGAACCCAAAAAATGCTTTAAAAGTTTCTCATTTTGTGCCCATAAGTGATGGACAGTAAGTCTGTGAGTTCCAACTTGAACGTTCTAAATGCATCTCCATACTTTGAACAAGTTTTCTATTGTGTAATTAAAACTTCCTTTCATTATTAATTTGCTAATATATTTCCATGAATAGGTATTTGGTTGACAAATATATTTCCATCGAAAGGATGCTTAGGCATCCAAGTGCTTAACTATTGAACTAAGGAACAAACTATTGGCAGTAAATTCTGCATAATTATGCAGAATTTGTGTGTAGGCATCAGTAATTTCAACCTTAGAAATTATAGGATTGATTGGAGGAGAGTTCAAGTGGTTAGGCTGTGGGTTTGCATTGGGAAGGTAAGCTTTAGCTATGTTGAATCAGCCTTATAGTCAACTAACACCAAACCTACAAGATGCTAATCAAATATACCTATTTACTGAATGAAAGATGCTCACCAAGTTTCATGACCAAACTCAATAAAACTGAAATTGGTTGTTCCACCGCCATGCTTTTGAATCATTGCTGGGAAAATGGATTTCTTAGTTGGTGGTAAGTTATGTAATTAAAACTTCCTTTCATTATTAATTTGCTAATATATTTCCATGAATAGGTATTTGGTTGACAAATATATTTCCATCGAAATAATGCTTAGGCATCCAAGTCCTTAACTATTGAACAAAGGAACAAATTATTGGCAGTAAATTCTGCATAATTATGCAGAATTTGTGTCTAGGCATGAGCAATGTCAACCTTAGAAATTATAGGATTCATTGGAGGGGAGTTCAAGTGGTTAGGCTGTGGGTTTGCATTCGGAAGGTAAGCTTTAGCTATCTTGAATCAGCCTTATAGTCAAGTGACACCAAACCTACAAGATGCTAATCAAATACACCTATTTACTGGATGAAAGATGCTCACCAAGTTTCATGACCAAACTCAATAAAACTGCAAATAGTCACTTAGGATTCATGTACTAAAACATGTAAAATGTCCAACTTCAGCAGGGTAAAACTTTCAATTGAAAATAGATATTGACATGGAGTTTTTCCCTCTAGCTTCAAAATGTCAAATCCTAGGTATATAACAAAAACCAGATCAATAACATAACCATAGCTCAGATTGGACTCCTAATGTTTGCAAGAATTTTAGTTTGCTGCAGTCCTTTTGTCTGTAGTTTATAAGTAGGGATTCTATTTGCATTCATAGTTTTTTTTTCATGACATATGGAATAATTAAGGAAAAGGGCATATGAAATAATAAAATCTTGACTCTTTGTTCATTAATATTTTAGACTAAGCCTATCAATTTTCATCTTTTCAAGTTCGGTATCTCTGCCTTTATTTTTGTATGTGTATCATTATGTTTATGGAAGAGATGCATGGAGATGGTTAGAAGGGGTAAATAACAGGGTGATCTTAGATAGTGAGGATGTGAATAGTCAGAAATTTTTTATGAAGGAAGATTTAATTTGGTAGATAAGATACTAATACTAGGCACATTTTTATTTTTTTTTGGTTGACTTGCAGTAAGATAGTATTTTGGTATGCTCTTTTTGTTACTTCATGAATATTTTGATGTGCTATGCTTTGTTACTTATTATAAGAAAGATATGTCCTTTTCACTTTTTTATCCTCTTTTTCTTTTGAATGGGTTTTCCCTACTGCTCCGTGTGCTTTTAAGACACAAATGATCCTTTTTGCTTAAATTAAATTATGCATGAGCAAGGTATCCATCAATTAAATTGTGGCATGCTCTGTACCTTACTTCTGTTGCCAATTTGCTAAAACTTAAATTAAAACACAAAGTTCTAAGCCATTAGATTGGTAGCCAATGGCTAACGGTATTTAAAACACATTACTTGCCAAATGCTATTGCACATAATTATAACTTGATGGTAAAATCAGATTGTTGAATCAGTATTTAAAATCAGATTGTTCATAATGTATATGATCATCTATGTGTGTTACGATGTAGTGCTCTTCATCATTGAGTGCCTTTCTATCAGCCAATGGTATCCCTTTCTTACAGTTCTCTACGTTTTGCGTGATTTTCCACCCTTCCCAAATATTTTTTTACATCATGACTTTGCTTTGAACTCATCTTTTTTCCTTTCCTTTCTGTTTCCATCGATTTTATTGTGATCCTCCAGCAGCTTCTTTGTTCATTCTGTGGTCTCTTCTTTCTAAAAAAAATCTTTTCTCATATTTTATGCAGCCATATGTCTCCTTTGTTTCACTTCTGGCGAACATGCAATGGTTCATTACAAAGGCTTTAAATGCAAACACGCTACAGGGCACTGTTTAACCCAGCAAACAAGCAAGTACCCGGCCATTTTTTTGCCATATGTCTCAGAATTAATCCCCTCTCACTCTTGCACATGCTTACACAACTTCCTCTCCCCTAGAGATCCATATATGTAACTAATTTAAATCACCCTCATACTACATCAACAATATCATCCAACACTATCATTTGTTGTATCTCCCCCCCTTATTGTTAGCATGGCTTCTCTGTCTACCTTCTCTCTTTTCCAATTCCTATTCATATATCCTTCCTTATTTATACTTCTAATTTTTTTTTGTCACAGGAAACGCACGATGGCCTCAAACATCACTCTCATAAGGAATATTGTGCCTGGAAAGATTGAGTGGAAGCTGAGGGTTCGTGTTGCGCGCCTTTGGACTGTGCCCGAGTACAAAAACCCTCTTCAACCAATCAGCATGGAGATGATTCTCCTTGATGAAAGTGTAACATTGCAAACTTCTTTTTATATTAGTATATTGTGCATCCATGTTTTCTCAAGGCTAATTGCTCCTACTTTTGCTTTTGTAGGCTGGAAAGATTCATGCAACTGTTAGGAAGGTTTTATTGCCCAAATTTCGCGATGCCCTTGACGAGGGTTCTACTTATTTGATTGAGAATTTGTTGGTGGCTCAAAATGATCAGAACTTCAAGACTACCAAACACAAATATAAGCTGAATTTCATGGGGTCAACCCGATGTACTAAAATTGATGCCCAGGATATCTTGCAAAATCATTTTGACTTTCTCTCTTTCCCTGACATTCTCGCAGCAGTGAAGGAAGACAGATTCCTCGGTTAGTTATTTTCTATAGTCGTTGTGCCTTGGATACTCATACCTCTCCTTCGTTTACCTGGTCTGCTTTTGTTTTTTGCTCTTTTGTTTTTTAGATGTTATAGGCCATGTCATTGAAAAGGATGATCTTAAGAGATTGAAAATGATGGTAAAAGGACCAAACTCATTGACATTGTTCTTCAGGATTTAGAGTAAGTCTTTACAAACACTGACTTGGTGGATTGCTAGGCCTGCTTTCTATATTCACGTTCATTCATACCCTTTGCATATTTTTTCGTAGTTTCAACTTGTTGTTTTAGGCAAAATAGGGTGCAATGCACTTTGTGGGCTGAATTTGCCGAGACCATGCAACAGTTTTTGGACAACCATGATTCCTCTACTCCGATCATACTAATTCTCCAAATGTGTAAGCTGAAGAAATATTACGGTGTGATGGGCATATCCAACGCCTTTTTTGGAACAAAGATTTTAATTAACTCTGATATCATTGATATCCATCAATACAGAGCAAGGTATCATGCATGCATTACACATGATGTTGCTCATTGCTGAACATAGTTCTTGAATTAGTTTTATGAGTCTATTAATATTAATTTGTTGGTCATCCAGACTTAATAGCTGTGACACACCTCTCACTCAAGGTGTTACTCAAATGAGTGCCCCTACTTACATTTCCTCGGACCATGATTTTCTTCAAACCTCAAGGATGACTATATCAAACTTAATAGAATCCCGTGATGTAGGTTCACCTTGCCTTATTGATGTTTGTCACCTACAATCATGTATGCATGATTTAATTATTCTTTGTTTTATTTCGTGGGTTATTTGACAGAGTTGTTTTGGCTCTATTCTTGCAAGAGTCATCGAATTGGAAACTGAGAATGGATGGTGGTATGATTCATGCCCCAAGTGTGCCCACAAGGCTTGCAAAGTAGGCACCAAATTTTATTGTGATAACTGTAAAAGAATGGTCACTATCGTTCCTAGGTATGTCATGTTTTTGGTTTGCAACCTATTGCTGCATATGCATTGACCTTGATGTTGCCGTACTTTTAACTCAACCTTTTCACACCTTAGGTTCAAGTTGCATTTGAAGGTTATTGATCACACCGGATCCACCACTTTCATATTGTTCGACCGCCTGGTGTCTAATTTTATTGGAAAGGTTGCAAAGGACTTGGTTGCTTTAGCTGGCAAGGTTAGTTGGCCGTCATTTCCATCCAACTCTTCGCCCTATGCAAATTTCCCTATCTCTCAACATCGTGTTTGTTGTGTTCTTGTGCAGTGCACTAATGATGTTCCCTGGCCTTTTGAATTAAATTTGTTTTTGGACAAGTAGTTTCTTTTCAAAGTTGAGGTAACTGACGCCAATATACACCAGAATTGGCAAAGCTACACCATTAAGCAGCTCTCACACGCTGAAGACATTATAAAACAATTCATTACGCGCCATCACATCCAGGTTCTACCTTTCAACAGTCTGTACTGCCTTCTTGCATTAAATTAAATGCCACTCTCGAAAGAAAAAAACATGAAATTCTTATGTTACAGGTGAGCACTTATGAAGAGCAAGGTAGCAGTGATGTTGCTTCTGCCAGCAAAGATGAGCACGGTGATTCAAACTCCCAAATTTGTGTGGCCAGTCTTGATGTCGCTCTTACTCCTACTAGCAAATTGGTTTCCAAAAGAAACATCGGTGATCTCGACAGGCCTCAGGCCATCAGCCTTCGTACTGATTCTCCATCTAGCGCCAAAATACCTAAGATGGCCTCCATTAAAGTTGAACCAAATAAGTAAACCTCCCAACACTAGGCTACAGTCCAAAGGGGAAACTATGTTTTTGTGGTTAGGTTCAACTTCAAGTCTCCTATGGTTTGTAATAATTGGCTGCTTTGCACCTACCCCTACCTTTGTGTCCTGTATGACTTAATGCACTTCCTTTTCATTAGCCTCTTTATCTATATGCATGTTTGTAATAACTGCCCCTACCAGAATCAATTGCATTATTTGCTTTCTTGAGTGATTTAGCTTAACAGTTATTGATTTGAGATGGTCTGAAATCACATAGAAGATGGTCAATGATCTAATGTCTATTTACTGGCTTATGGACAATGAGTTTGTCTCAACCTCAGTCTTTCACTTCTTAACAATGGCCTTAAAGTTACAAGTGCTATCTTATTCACTATGAGTTTGTCTTTAATGTCTTATTCTTGCCATAAGCTGATTGACTTTTAAATTTATATGATAGTAAGGATTTGAATTTGGTTGATACTCATGATGTTGTTTTATATGCAAACAAGGATGCCTTCAACACATGTGAGGATTCATATACATATATGTCGCTGTCCATTTTTTGCAAAAGGTGTCTCTCCTAATCTTTCTTTTGTAACCAACCAAGCTCAAAATAAGAAAGTCGATTTTGCCTTAAACAACATAAGAAGGACAGAGAGTTGAATACTATTTCATCAGCCATAGATTACTTGATTTGTCAAACATTAAAATTGCTTTATGGGTGATATATTCGCGACTGGCCTTTTTTGGGTATAAGGGATGTTGATGCTTAGTTAGTTGGTGGTGCAATGGAAACAGTGGAACGTGGAAAGGAATTTTGAGAGTTGAATTGGTTTATGTGTGATGGCATCATAGTCTTTTGGTTGGGCTTTTTAGTGAAATTATAAAGTGAAAATTAAATGAGAGTCAATTTTGTATGCTTAGCTTATAATTAAATGATTTATGTAGTTGACATATAAGTATCTTTGTATTCTGTTATTAAGGCTTGCAAAAATTCCCAATGTTGATATCCTTAGCCTTTTGATGCTCATAAAATATCATTTAATTAGCAGGCTAAGTTGGAATATTATGAAATTCCATATTCATTATTTTTGGTGCTAATTCTTGCGTGATATGGAGGTAGTTAACTAAGCCACTCAAGCTAAGATTTATAACCAAAAAATACATGCAAAAGAGACATGTATTGTTAAAATGAACACCCTGCATATCAGACTTGGTTTGTATATAAACAAGCATGGGAACTTAAAAAAGTATACATGATGCTATCATGCTTCTTTTATTCTGAAGTTACAACCTGGTGCACTGTCCTACCATATCAGATAAACCATCCCCCTTAGTGGAATAGCAAGTGAAATTTCAATTGAAAAAAAGAGGTACATATCAGCTTGCTACAACCGAAAGGAGAACTTGCTGGGATGTCTTATTTCTTGGTGCGACACTTTTTTTGCCTGCTATAAATATTAACAGAACATTAATTGATGCACAAGATATAGTGTCCTTGGCTAAATTCCAACTGTTAATGTTATGTTAAACAAAGAAAGAAAAATGAAGAATGGAACTAAGATACCTAAATGATGTGAAACAGTGAGGTAGCATAAACTTCATTCAATCATTACAAGTACATTGAACACATCAATAAGATAACCAGCCCACCAGTTTCCAATTAAAAGATGCTCCTTCCTTCTCCTTCCTTCCCTCCATGTGACAGTTCTATAGCAACCAGAATACCACCAACATTCTTGCCTCTGCCTTTTAAGTTTCAACCATCTCTTCAACTTCCCAACCAACTTAGTTCTTTTTGAACAACCACTGCAGCTATGTATTATGAAATTCGTGGTCTAACTTCCTTGAGTATTAATTGGTGCATGATAACAATACATTATATTGTTCATTGTTGGTAATTACTTAACCACCAAAAAAACCAAAATCCAAAACCAATATAGTTTGGGAACAACATTTTTCCTTTTATATGTTTTGTTTCGTTGGGCCACAGACCGGCCCATAGTTTCGTTTCTGAATTGGACTGTTGGAGGATAAAACTACAAGGCCCATTTTAGGCCATTCATTTACATCCTCGTGAGTGTCGCCTTATCTAATACCCGCATGTAACTGCTGGTATAACACCGAACAGAGAGACAGTTTTCTACATCCAACATTTTGATACTTTGATGCATGGAGTCCGGATTCATCACACCGGAGGTGGTGCAGCCATCTGAAACAAGCATGACCTATGGGTACCGGCTTATGGGACATGCGAAGGATGCCTTTGTTACAGTGCACATCAATAGTGAGGTATTGTATCATTTTATTGGGTCCTTTGTTATTCCCTCTATTGTTTTGTTTAACTGCTATGGGCAATGTTCCTTGATTCACAAAAATGAATATAGTCTACCTAAGCAACAGAGTTATGGGAAGCGAAATGAGTGTATTAATATGAGAGATTGAGGTCATAAAAACAAATACAAATGAGTGCATATCAGCTCACTAATGTACCTTGATTCACATAATTAAAAATAGTATATTGAATCAGTAGAATAATAGGAAGCCAAATCAATGGGTTAACATGAAAGACTGAGGTCATAAAAACAAATAGAAGTCAATGCATGTTAGCCGAATGCCACTTTAAACTATGATCTTCATGGATTGTTTTTTGTTAGTTGTCATTACAATAACTTTACCTATCTATAAACTTATATAATTACTTTTTTATATGCAAGTCAATGCATGTTAGTTGAATGCCACTTTAAACTATGATCTTCATGGATTGTTTTTTGTTAGTTGTCATTACAATAACTTTATCTATCTACAAACTTATATAATTACCCTTTTATATGCATGCTTATGGACAAAGCCATATGGAGAGGTGGACCCTACTTTTGTTAGCGAGTATAGCAGGGAACTCGGTGAGACCTGGAATCTTATAGATCGTCATGGTACCCATCACCAAGTCAGATTCAATGATTGTCTTGAAAATCTTCTTTTAACTGATGGTTGGATCAATCTTAGACAAGCCTTTCACATGATCCACAATCATAAAGTTTGTTTCTATTTCTTGGGGAATAGTGAATTTTATGTGTCACATCTCTCAGATTATGTCCCTCCGCATGAATACCCAACTTTTCACAGTCACTTTCCTGCACAACAACATCGACCTATTTACCCCATGGAATAGGCAATAAACAACGCTTATTTTGGCCTTAAATAGCACTTAAAAAGCGCTGCTTATTTAGCCGCTGCTGATTGTTATTCAAAAAAACAGCGTTTTGAGCGTGTTGGCCCGACAATAAACAGCGCTTCCTTAAAGAAGCGCTGTTTATTGTCAGTTTTCAGCATCAATAAACAGCGCTTCTTAAAGGAAAACGTTGTTTATTGTCCTTTTAGGAAGCGCTGTTTTTGACCCATTTTTTTTCCAGAAAAACGTTCTTCCAAATTTCCCCTTGCGATGAACCAAGATGAACTAAACACAAACACAGAAGAACTAAACACAGATGAACCATTACAGAACCAAATTCCCATATACAGATCCAAGAAAAGAATACAAGAGAAGAATACAAGGGAAGAATACAGATCCAAGATTTTATTCAAACCAAACACAGATCCAAGAAAAAAAAACGTTTGAATGTCAAATGCTTTGCCTTGCATTCTTTCTTCCCGAGCTTTGCCCCTTAATTTCTCGTTCCAGACCTGAAATCAAAATAAAACAAAACTCGAAAATAAGGGAAATGGACCAGATCGAACTACATCTAGCGAGAGAGAAGAGAAACATTCGGTAAAACTGAAGAACAAGATCGAACTAGGTCGCTGAGAGATGTGAAAAATGCGAGAGAGCGAGATCGCTGAGAGCGGTGTCCAGATCGAAGCACAAACGCGAGTTGTGTTTGCGATGGAGAAGAGGGTTTCAGTTAGGGTTGCTTTCTCTGTCGCAAGCAAAACAGAATGAATGAACGAACGAACGAAGGTGGCGAAGGAGAGGGTTTCAGTTGGCTCTGTAGCGATGGAGAAGGTTCTAGAAGGAGAGGGTTTCGGTTGGGGTTGCGATGATGACGAAGGTGTTGGGTTTCTGTCGCAAGCCGAATAGAAAATGGGACGAAGTGGGAAGAGTTTGGGAACGAACAAACGAACGTGTTGGGGTTACGATGATGAATAAGGTGTTGGGTTTGCGATGAGATTGGGAACGAAGAGAAGGCGATGAGATTGGGAACGAAGACCTGTTGCGGTTAGGGTTTGGCGAAGAGAATTGGGAACGAGCGAGCGTGAGTGAATTTCTTGGAATCGAGCGTGAAGTGAATATAATAGGAATTAATGACCAAAATCAGCGCTTAAAAGGGTTAAGCGTTGTTTAATGTTTTCGACCTAAATCAGCGCTTCATATTAGAAGCGCTGTTTATTGAGTATGATCAAGACCAAAATCAGCGCTTCATAAAGAAAGCGTTGTTTATTGTGTAGGACCAAAATCAGCGCTTCATATTGGAAGCGCTGTTTATTGTGTATGAGCAAATTTTTAGGACCAAAATCAGCGCTTCATATAGGAAGCGCTGCTTATTAGCTAAAGTAGCATTTTTTTATGAAAGCGCTGTTTAAAGTGGCGCTATCTTTTTCACATTCTGTTGTAGTGATTTTTCCAGCTGATTTTGTTGTCCTTGACATGGAGGAAGATGCCCAGGTCCCTCTAATACTGGGAAGACCATTTCTAGCAACTAGTAGAGCTCTTATCGATGTACAACAAGGGCAACTCATGCTTAAGGTGCAAGATGAGAAGGTAACATTTAGCGTATTTGAGGCTACGCATCCTGCAAATGATGAAACAATGCTACCGCATGGATTTAGTTGATGATATGTCTGATGGTGCCTTTAGCAAGCAACATACTTCTGTGCCCCTTGAAACATTGCCAGTGCAAGGAAAAGGAAGTGAGGAATAATCAAAAAAATCAAAAAGAAGGAAGATGAAGATGAAGACAATGGGAGGAAAAGGAAAGAGTGCTATGCGCATGAAGGATGGGAAACAAATCTCAATTTACAAAAATCCAAAGAATGCACATGCCAAACCTACTCATTCCTATAAAGAGTGCACTCAACATGTGAGGGATAACAATTTCCACCCTTATAAATTCAAGAGGAGAAAAAGAAGACCGATGAAGAAAAGGGAGGTGATTTCTTTGCAAGCACTCAATGCCATGGGTGTACATCTTCCTAAAGATGGACGTGCTTCAATCTTCTTCTCTTCATTCAAGGAGCGATGATCAACCTCTTCATGCGTCAAGCTAGTGACGTTAAAGAAGCGCTTCATGGGAGGCAACCCATGCGAGGGAGTTTCTATCTCTTTCTCTTGCATTTTTAGAATTTAGTTTGTTTGATTTCATTTTAGTATGTTTGTCAAAGCTTAAGTTTGGAGTTCCTTTATTTTTGTGTTTAAAAAAAAAAATTGTGTGTGGGCTGCTGAAGAGTTACAACCTGAGGCTATAAACTTATTAGAGTGAGTCAACTATTGCTCAACTGTTTTGGTTTGTTATAATTTCTCTGTGATTGGTATATGCATAACCCGTGGTGTTTGTAGAGCCTCCATCAATAATTCTTTGGAGAGGACACATTTGAGTTTACATTCCCCTAACTTTGATTGAATCTCTGTTGCATGTTATTGGTTGTACAATGCTTTGATATAAAAAGGCAAATTTTGTTGGAAACCAGTTAGCCAAAAAGCCAATCCAACATAATATGACTTTTGTTTGCAAAGCCCCATTGAGCCTATAGCCTTTTGTTCTTGTTAACCCATCAAAACAATAGCTTTTAACCTTATTATTAACTTGTACCCACCTAAAGAGGGTAGATGAGCATGAATTGACTAAGGTTGGCAAAGAACTAAGTTTGGAGTGGGGGGAGTGAACAACATTACCATTGGTTGTGGTTTGAGCTGTAGTTCAAAAAAAAAATTATGGCTCATTTGTGGATTAGTACTCCTTTGAGACCAAAGTGTACTGGGGGATTGATAACTATGTGATAAAATAGCTTAAAGAATGGGTTTGTGGGCAAATACCATCTTTGAAAATTGTAGTGAAAATTTTTAGAGTTGGTTGATGCTCATCTATCTTTGAAGGGTGATAGCCTAAATGTCTAATCCATCCACCCCGACCTTGGCCAAGTTACAACCTCAAAAGACCTTTTGATTGGAGCATTGTGCAAGTGGTACTCATGTGAGTAAGAGATGAAAATCAAATCCATGGGGGACGGGCTCAAATAGTGTTGACTGAGTGAAACACAAACCCCAAACACTAGAGAGTTGGAGTGAAAATTCTTCCTAATCTTTGGGAGTAGAAAAGAAAGCATTCAATCACATTGAAAATTTCAATTGTACATTCAATTACTTGTTGAGTTGAAAATGGTGAATTCTTGCTTATGTGACTCCAATTTCCAATTTGTGATAGTCTCATGTTGGTTCTAATGATGATGAAGCCCAATGAATTTATTTGTGATTGGTGTACATTTTGTGTGATAACATTTGAAAGCGGTGAAAAATTGTGGTTTAGTCCAGTGGTTAGATCAAGATTGACATTTTGGGTAGTTACTTTTTGTTGAGTTCTTGCTTGAGGACAAGCAAGGTTTAAGTTTGGAGTGTTTGATTGTTCCCTAGTATGCTCATTTTCATGCACTTAATTGAAAGGAATTCTCATGCAAACTTAGACTGTATTCCTTGTTTAGCCTCTAATCTTAGGTGTTTTAGTCCTTGTTGTGGAGATATTCTAGTTGACAATCATGTTAGCTCTTTTGTGGTTTTGATGGAAAAAATGTCCTTATTGTGGTCTTGCCTTTTTGTAGGTATGAAAAGGTTTGATTGGAGACATGTACCTAAGATCATGAGAGCAAATTGAAGTGGAGAAGTTGCAGCTGCTCAAAGCGCAGGGCGCCCAGACAAGCCAGGCGCAGGGCGCCTGCTGGGAAGAGCTGGAAGCAGAAGATCCAGGGCGCAGGGCGCCTCAGAAGCAGGGCGCCTGGCGCCTGCTCTCGGTGAACCCAGGGCGCAGGGCGTCCCAGGGGCGCGCGCAGGGCGCCTGCTGCTGTCTATTTTTCTCTCGTGTTTTGGGCTTTCTTTCAGGCCCAGTTGGTATAAATACCTAACTAATGGCTGACCTAAGGGGAATCATGAAGGAGAGGCTGAGAAAGGGCTCTGGAACTAAACCCTAGCACACCCATTGAAGGAGGCAAGAGGAGAAGAGTGGAAGCTCAACTCCTTGGCTTGTGGATGGGTTCTTATCTCTTTTCTCTGTTTTTCTCTCCATCTTCTACTACCATCATGTTGAACTAAATCTCCCTTTGTTGGGGTTGAGTGGATTTCTATGAATACTATGGATATTTGATGTAGTTTTCTATTAATGCATGTGGGTTTCTCTTAGTTTGGTGGTCTCCTTCCTCCTTCTTAATGCTTTTTGAGACTTGATCAATCTTGGAATGAACTTTTGATTTGTGTGTTGAATGGAAGTTCAATATGCTTATGTGCCCTAGGAAGGTGACCCTTGTATCTCTTTGAGCTAGGAATAGCCTTTGGGTACTTGTTATCTTTGTGATTTCTTACTCTTAATGCTTTTACCTTCTTGAATGCATCCAAGGAATTGGACTTTCTAGCTAGATAAAAAGGGTTACTTGCCCAAGGAATTGGGATTTAACTGGTTTAATGAAATTGATAGACAAACTAGAGAACCACGTTGTGTTAATTGCTATGTTAAAGTATTCCATAGTTGAAGTAGAATGAAGCTTAACTCCAACACATTTTCCCATTGAATTAAATCACCCTTTGCAGTGTGTCCTTGTTGTTCTCTAAAACCAGAAAAGTACAAAAATATTGTTTTGTTCCACTTCTAAGGTTAGTGTTGCTCGCTATCATCATTCATATTAAAACCCTTTGGTGTTCACCTAGTAGTCGCTAACGTATATTGGTATTTGGCCTTCAATCCTTGAGAACGATAACCGGTTATTTACCGAAATTATTACTTGCAACGATCCGGTACACTTGTCGTGATCCCATCAGGTTTGAAGTGAGAAACCATGTAGCATTGCTTATTTATGTAATGAAAACATTTCAGACACTCCTCAACGCCGCCCAGAACTACAATGGATCTTTCTTTCGTCAACAATTTATTAGTTACTTTTAACTCTTTCTTTTCCTTATGGCATGAATTGGCAAAAAAAAAACAACACATTTTCATGAAAAATATGCAGAGTCTAGACATGAAGCAAGGGTACAAATGATATTCTTCCAGGAAACGAAGAGACAATCAATCCTTCCGCTAAATATCCAAATTCAGTTCAGTAATAGATAAATCCAATCAACTCATGAGAAAACCATTTTCGTACATATGATAAATCAGCTATTATATACTTCTTCCCCTACAACATAAATAAAGTCAATGATTAATAGACATCAGATCTCCCTAGGCATATCCATTGTTGCAATACAAATTTTGACTTTGCCAAAAAATACTTCTAAAACACATACTGCTATTGGTCAGGTTTGTATATACATTTATGAACAATTTACAGTTCTCTCTAAAATCTTACATTGTCGTTACATTTTCTTTTATCCCTCCCATTGATTCTAAAAAAATAGACCTCAACTAATATGTAAAGCAATATAAATGAAATTGAAATCATGAAATAAAGCAAGGACTTGAGATGGATTCTGGTAATTAAAATTTGCAGATGCGAAAAATCATGCCCATGGCTATCAAACCAGAGTTAGCTCTTTGGACACACTTTTTGCAAATTTGCAGATGCAGAAATCCGCCATCTGTTGCAACCTCCTGGACATGCTTCTTTGTGCTGGTTTTTTGCCAACTGTCTTTTCTTATTGGTTGTTTCAACGGTGCCTACAAGATATCTTGCATTATTAGACTAGGCCAAGGTAAAAACGTATCTTCCTAAAAGATTTATGCTACATCTTTCACTGCATGCGTTCATGGTCTTAGTGGTTTGGTACCCTGCAGGTGACGTGTGAATTCTCAATTGCAATATATTTCATGTGTGTGATGTCAACTGGGATTTTATCTTATGAGTTTGAATACAAATTTTATGGGTTATATGACTGTCCAGAAAATGGAAGATGCAAAATAATGAGGTGGTGGCTGATTTGGATGATCCAAGCTATAGTCTCTCCTGCAACACGAAGGTATGATGGAAGGCATGCTTTCTGCTGCAAATTTTGAGAACTATTTTATCATTGAGGTAATTTTTGGGTCTGCCCACCCCAATTTCATAATTATTAGAGCTTTTGATTTGTTAGAAAAGCCCCTTTTCAACTTCTTTTTCCTGATTCATTGGGTTTGATTGGTGTTTGGCTTCATTCTCCATTTTATGATCTATAAGAGCTGGTTAGTCTAAATGGGTCAAATGTTTATCCGCTTCCTACATAAAAAAAGAAACATAGTAAGAAAGAGTTGATTTATCATTTTAAATTTTTTCAGTCATAACTTATAACTACATGTATTCAAAGCAGAAGTTGATGGTTTTGTAACAGTCCATGAAGTCAAGTCTCTACAAATACTTCCTTAGAATTTAGAGAATTCTCCCGATCATTCATTCTAAGGATAATGTTAGTATTCTTTTCTTTCAATTTTCATTATAAGGTAATAAAATAAACCCTCAGCTGTAGCAAATATTATGAAGTTAGGTCTAACAAATGATAAGATTAATCAAAAGCCATGAAATAGATACCCTTGAAGGAAGTTATATCGATGAAAAGTTAAATTACACAGTAGTTTGGCAAACAGGACAAATGGAAACAGGTTTTGACTTTAATTCTGGGTATTCTTGGCAACATTATGATCTCTGTGTCAATCTACAAATCAGTTTTGATTAGTGATCCATCACATTTTATATTTCTGATGTTGTCAGATTTGTGTGCTTTCCTTTCTCAAATGTTCTTCAGTTTTCTTAAATACATATTCATTGGGGCCAAGACTAATTTTAAGTCATTCAGTCTTTCTTTGAATTGCAAATGATAAACTTAGAGTCGATTCTGATGAAAAGCTTAAAAAGTTGGAAGATGAGAAAAGAGGGTTGGTATTGGCCTTAGAGGAAACAAATAAGAGAGCTGAGAAACAAGAACAAAAGATTTTTCAATACAGACAAGACATTGAAAACCTGAAAGGTTGTCCCTCAGTTTCAAAGCAGAAATGTTTGGAAACAAAGAAATACTTAAAACCTTCGAAAGAGCTGAGAAAAAGAGATGATATGTTCCACAAGTTAGAGGAGGAAGAAAGGAAGGTGGAAGATCAATTAAAATGGAAAAGATCAATTATATTTTCCTTTTGTTTTTTTTTTTTTACTACATGCTGCGATCTGCCATTGTTTCCACACACTTCTTCCACTAATTTCAAGTTATTTTACTCATGTATTTTCAGGGAAGGATAGGATTAGTCTCTGGGTTTTATATGTTGTGTTTATGTTGGATTTTCGATTTCATGTATGTGCAAAGATTTCTTCTACAATTTGCAACTATGAGTAAATACCCTAATGGGTTACCATGTGTGGATTTTGCCCTGCTTTGGTTACTGATTTGTGCTTTTTATGTCTCATTTATGGAAAAAATAACAAACTATATATTATGGCAACAAAATGTTCATATCATTTTGATTCAATTAAAAATTTGTCATGTTGTAGTTTGGTGCTTCTTGGAAAAAAATGAAGATGCAAACAAGACTGTATGATTCAACACTCATGAGAAGATTCCCTGTTTGAAAAAATTCCCTGTTTTTCCAGTATATAAATGGCATCATCATCTGGTCTCAACAAAGGTTATTCTCATGATTAGAATGTTTTACCTCCTATAAGGAGCCTTGGTCCAGGGAGATATGTTATTAAAGATGGAACACTTACTTTCTTTGGTTCACCAAAACATGTAACTCATATTGATGATATAGGTATTTTATTTTCCATTTTTTTGCCAGATAACAAAGGCCTCTATATGTGTTTTTCCATATATATATTTGTTGTTTTTATTTTGCATACACGCAGTAACAAGGTGAGTTGTCCCAATACTCTCATTTTTTGCATTGTGCTTTCCTCATTATTTAGATATCATATTGATCTCTGTCTGAATAGGTGATCAACATTCACGCTTACAAGAGGTGATACGGCCCCCAGAAATAACTACCTACCAGCATGTAACTGATATGGACAATATATGTACTTTACTTTTCATTTCTCCTTCTACATAACAAACCCTCTAAATATGTTTTTTGTTCTGTCCTGAAATTCTTTTTCCGTCTTATTCTTAACAAGGTGAGCTGTCTCAATACTCTGATCTTGGAGAACCAAATTGTGTTTGTAGTGATTGTGGTGCTCTAATGTGGTATGAAGAAAGAATCCAAAAGTATTACAATGCAGCTCATCCAAAGTTTGGTATGTGTTGCATGCAAGGAAGGATTTTACTTCCTGATTATAAACAGCTTCCCCAACCGTTGAACGATCTATTTCACAGGCGCGATAAGAAAGGCAAATTCTTTGTCGATAACATTAGATCGTTTAATAGTATGTTTGCTTGTACTTCTATGGGAGGTAAAAAAGATAATACAATGAACAATGGCAAGGCTCCGCCAATGTTTACAATGAATGGCGAAAATTACCATTAGATTGGAAGCTTGCTACCTATGCCTGGAAATCAACCGAAATTTACCCAGCTATACATTTATGATACTGAAAATGAAATCAGCAATAGAATGACAGCTGTTAGGTAATTTTATTCGAGCTCGGTATTATTATATTATGATTCTTTATTATTGCACTGATTGAATGACCTGCCATGTTATTGTTTGGTATTGATATCTCCCAAATTTGTGTGTTTCACACAGGATGGAGGGTGCATCGTCTTCTTTAAAAGCAGAAATTGTTGTTGAGCTCAAACAGCTTCTTGACTTTTACAATTCGTATGTTCAGATATATAGAATTCTCCGAGACAATATACATTATGTAAATGCACCGACATTCAAACTCAGATTGTTGGGCAAAAGGGGTCGTGATGGCAGGAAATACAATATTCCACATGCCTCTAAGGTTGCGGCTTTAGTTGTTGGTGACTTTGACACTGCTGATTTTGAGAGGGATGTTATTATTGAGAGTGTGTCCGGCTTATTGAAGCGAATATCGGTTTTTGATCCTGCTTACTTGCCGTTACAATATCCATTATTCTTTCCTCGGGGTGAAGATGGTTTTAGGGACGACGTCCAGTTCAATGAGGAATCCAATGCACCACTCATTAAAAGATAGCGGGTTACTCTTAGAGAATGGTTTGCTTATAGGATTCAGCAGAGGCATGTTGAAAACTCAACTATATTATTTGGCAAGCGTTTATTCCAACAGTTTTTAGTTGATGGTTATAGCATGATTGAGTCCTCCCGCTTGAAGTGGGTTATACACCATCAAAAACAATTGAGGACTGAAATGTATAAGGGTCTTGCAGAAGCTATTTTCAAAGGTGAAACTAACCCTTCTACGATCGGCAAGAGAATTGTCCTACCTTCTTCTTTTACAGGAGGAGCAAGATATATGTTTCAAAATTATCAAGATGCTATGGTAATTTGTGGTTGGGCTGGATACCCGGATTTATTTATCACTTTTACTTGCAATCATAAATGGCCTGAGCTGGCCAACTTTCTCACCAAATATAGCCTAAAGTCAGAGGACCGCCCTAATTTGGTTAGTAGGCTTTTCAAGATAAAGCTTGATCAGTTAATAAAGGAAATAAAGAAAGCAGAAATCTTTGGCAACGTTAAAGCAGGTATATATTTGTTGTGGTTACGTTATTTTATTTACCTACTCAATTATATGTGATCGTTTGTTTTTTGCTCCTTATAAATTTTCAGTTATCTACACTATTGAATTTCAAAAGCGTGGTTTGCCACATGCCCATATATTAGTGTTTCTACATCCTCAATCAAGGCATATACATCCTAATGATATAGACAAGATAATATCTGCTGAACTTCCTGATAAAGATGTTGACCCTTAGTTATTTAAAGTTGTGTCTTCCCTTATGCTTCATGGCCCATGCGGCGTTCAGAATAGAAAATCTCTGTGCATGCAAAACGGGAAGTGCACAAAATGTTTTCCTAAAATATTTGTTGAGGTCACAACTATTGATTTAGATGGGTATCTAGTATATAGAAGGAGAGATGATGGTGTCGTTGTCAAAAAGGGTGAATCTTATGCAGACAACAGATTGGTCATCCCTTATAATAGACATCTACTATTGAAGTTTAATGCCCACATCAATGTCGAGTGGTGTAATCAGTCTCGATCTATAAAATATCTCTTTAAATACGTCAACAAAGGCCATGATCGAGTTACTGCAACATTTTACAACAGCTCCAATCGCACCACTCCTTCTGAATGCATTGACGAAATTAAGATATACTATGACTGTAGATATTTATCCTCGTGTGAGGATGCTTGGAGAATTTTTAGCTTTGACATTATCCACAGAGAACCTTCAGTGGACAGACTCACCTTCCACTTGCTAGAAGAGCAGTGTGTCATATTTGATGATGATGATTCAATTGACAATGTTGTCAACAGGAAACACATTCACAATACAAAATTCTTGGCATGGATGGCTGCAAATAAAAAATGGCCAGATGCACGCACATTGACTTACAGTCAGTTCCCTTTGAAGTTTGTTTGGAAGGAAGCTGAACATGAATGGGTTCCCCGTAAAAGGGGATTTACAATTGGAAGACTTCATTTCGTTCCCCATGGAACTGGTAAGCTATATTATCTGAGAACTTTATTGAATTATGTAAAGGGAGCTGAAAGTTTTGCTCAGGTAAGAACTGTGCAAGGGGTTGAGTATCAAACTTTTAAGGAGGCATGCTATGCAATGGGTTTATTAGATGATGACAGAGAATATATTGATGCAATTGTCGAATCAAGTAGCTGGGGTACTGCAAGTTTTTTGAGAAAACTTTTCTCAACTTTGTTAGTGTCAAACCAATTATCTAGACCTGAATTTGTTTGGGAAAAGACTTGGGAATATTTGAGCGATGATATATTGCACAGGCAGAGAATCCTTTTTCAATCTAAAGGTAATTTTTTTTAATCTTAGAATTTTATATGTTCCCATTTATGCAATTACTTTATTTTTTGGAACTTGAAATTCATTTTAATTTACCATGTATGTTTACAAATTTTATAGATTTGCAATTATCTTCCGAAGAGGTCAAAAACTTTGCATTGGCAGAGATTGAGCTTTTGTTGCAAAGTAGTAATCGGAGTCTATTTGACTTCCCTACAATGCCTCAGCAAGATATGTTGTTATTTTCTCAAAGAGGAAATAAATTAATCTATGACGAGCTAAATTATGACAGGGAATCTCTAGCAAAGGAACATGAACATTTAATGGCAAGCATGACTGCTAGCCAAAGGGCAATATATGAAGAGATCATGACAATAATAAAGACAAACAAACCTGGCTTCTTTTTTCTTTATGTATATGGTGGAACAAGAAAGACTTATATTTGGAGGGCTCTATCAGCTGCACTCAGATCAAAAGGAGAGATTGTTTTGACTGTTGTTTCTAGCGAAATAGTTGCTTTGTTAATACCTGGCGGAAGAACTGCACATTCTAGATTTGTTATTCCTATAAATATAAATGAGGATTCAACTAGCAACATTAAACAAGGGAGTCAGCTTGCAGAATTAATAGCAAAAACAAAGCTAATTATATGGGATGAGGCACCAATGGCTCACAAGCATTGTTTTGAAGCTCTTGATAGGACCTTGAAGGATATTGCTCGATCTTTTGATGTGGGAAATGCGAATCTGCCTTTTGGTGGTAAGGTGGTAGTTTTAGGTGGAGACTTTCATCAAATTCTGCCAGTTATTCCAAAGGGAACAAGACAGGAGGTAGTTCGTGCTTCTGTTAACTCCTCATATCTCTGGAATTTTTGTAAGGTGTTGACATTGACTACAAACATGAGACTACAATCTACAAACCCAGGAATTGATGTTCAAGAAAGGAAACAATTTTCAGATTGGATCTTGGGGATTGGTGATGGCACTACTGGAGATATAGGTGAGACAAATATAACTGTTAGAATTCCAGATGAATTATTGGTAAAAAACAATGGCAGTGACTCAATCTCTTGCATTGTTCATGAGACTTAACCTTCCCTTTTACATAACATGAATACTCCATATTTTTTTCAAGATAGAGCTATATTAGCTCCTACAAATGATACTGCTGACAAGATTAATGACTACATCTTATCCTTACTTCCTGGTGAAGAGAAAACTTACCTGAGTTTTGACACTCCTTATTCAACAAATGTGGATGCGAATAGGCCATATGATCTCTATACTCCTGAATTTTTGAACACTATCATGGGTTCAGGTCTTCCAAATCATATGTTGAAATTAAAGGTTGGAGTTCCTGTTATGTTATTGAGAAACATAGATCAGTCTTCAGGACTATGCAACGGAACTCGAATGATCATCACCAAAATGGGCAAATATGTTATTGAAGGAAGAGTTATTAGTGGCAGTAACATTGGACAGAGAGTGTACATACCCAGGTTATCTTTCACACCTTCCGATAAGAGGATTCCTTTCAAGTTTCAACGGAGACAATTTCCACTCGCTCTTTCATTTGCAATGACAATCAATAAGAGTCAAGGACAATCTTTAAAACATGTAGGTGTCTATCTTCCACAAGCTCTATTTTCACATGGGCAGTTATATGTTGCAATATCAAGAGTAACTTCAAAAGAAGGCCTCAAAATACTCATAACTGATGGTGAAGGTGAAAATACAAACATTACTTCAAATGTTGTTTATAAAGAAATTTTCCAAAATTTATAGTAAAGGTTAGCTTACCTACATTTTTTGTATATTCAATAATTTTATATATGTTTGTGCATTTTACGTGTCTTTAATAACTATGCTCTTTTTCTAACGTTGCAGGTTATCAATATATTCTGCTGCATATTTTGTTTGGGATTTCTTATTACGGGTTTGTTATGAATGTAATTTTCATGTCTTTCATTTATGTTTTTGAATACACATTCCCATATAACAAAGCTTTTGAATGTGATTCTCATATACCTATCTTTTGAACACCATTCCCATATATCATTCTTCTTAATATCACTCCAGGTTAACTGACCCGTGCATCGCACGGGTCACAGTACTAGTATATATATATATATATATAATAAAATTATATATTAAAACGTAAAACGTAACTTTCGTTTACGTATATCTTTGATAAATTTTGATCACTTCGTTTACATATAGGTTAGGTTATAAATTATATATAATGAACATGTAAAATATATAATATTATATTACACAATATTAAATGTATACATACACACACACACACATATATATATATACACACATTGTAAAGGTTATTTAAGTAAAATTCACATTATATTACTTATGTTGTTCATTATCTATCAAACAATATACTGGACAAAAAATTGTGTTATGATTCAGGTAGTTGTCCTGTGCTGTTTTTGTTGTCCTATACCACAATACATATCAAACGCACCCTAAGTCTTTTGGTTTTATCAAAGTTTTAATTAAACCCTTGTAGTATGGAATGATTCAAAAAGTTTTTATTATTATAAAAATTTTAAAATCCTTATTGACTTACACCATCATAACTGTCAAATCATAATGATATGATATTTTGATGTGACAATAAATCCTTTTTATCATTTTTTTTACGGAAAATCTTTTTTATCATGTTGATGTGACAATAAACATCTTGTTTTAATCTGTTTTTTTTTTCAAGGATTTCTAAATCCCTAATTCTATACACTGGAGATTCTTACATGAAGGAACTTTTTTTCATGAATTCAAGCAAGTGAAAACCCATGCCTTTTCAATGTAGTAGCTTGGAAAATATCATAAATTTTTAGCCTAGGAAGCTTGTATTCATATATTGGTGATGGCTGATGGGTATTAGCAACCCATTAATGGTCTTGTTTTTCTTAAAGCCCACTACTTCTACTGCGCCCGATCCGATATATGCGTTTCTTTTTTTCAACTTTTAGCAGATACTTGAGAGTAATCTCGGTTTGCAACTTTGTTCCGAAAACAATTTTGCGTTTCCCACTTTCATTTTTCTCTCACAAACCAGGTACAAAGGGGATTGGGAGATTGATTATTTGGTTAGATATGTTGTTAAATTTTGTTAATGTTTTGCTACAATGAGGAGTGTTATCCACACTCTCCTTAACAGTACTCTTTTCAACATTTACTCTCTTATTGGTTGAAACTCAAATGGGTCACACTAAATCATATGTGTCCCACATAAATTTGGTGGAACTCATATAAATTTCAACCAATAAAAAAGAGTGTTGAAAAGAGAGTGTGTTCGTAACATTTCTCATGTTATAGTATACTGAATGCATTGCTTTCCTCGCTAGCCTAAAGCATAAATAAAATATTGTTGGGTTTGAACATTAAATATTAGAGTTAAGACCCAAAATAGTCCCTGAGAAATTTCACGCGACCCAAAATAGTTCTAAGGAACATTAAGTTCCCAAATAGTCCCCGAGGATTCCAAAAGTGGGACACGTTAGTCCTTTCATCAATTGTCATCCAAGAACGTTAGTAACGGTAATGATGTGGCACGTTAAATGCCTATGTGTAATGTTAACATGTGCCATCATGTATTATTTTGAAAATATGTGAAGTTTTTGGGCCAATTTGGTCCCTGTGACATAAGCTTTCACATAATCTCAAAAAGGGATAGATTGGTCTCTGTCTAAAACAGACTAAATTAGTCCATGTGCTCTAAATAGCCATTTTAGTATCAACAAAGGGGACAAATTGGTCCCTAACAAAAAGTGGTCATTTCAGTACTAAAAACTCTTGAGTCCACCATTGCATCCACCATTTTTGCACACCACCACATTAGTCCACTAAAAACTTTTGAATCAATTCAAAAAACACATAGCATAACACACCATTGTAAATCCAAAATTTTCACTTTCCCTTTTTGACAAGATAATGATGTGGGCAAGTAAAAGTAAAGCAATGGGTCTATACAGAAAGTAAAAAAAATGTGAACTTTTTTTTGGAAAAATAGAAACTTTATGAGTACAAACACTGTAATAAGGAAAAAGAGAAATAGGGTAGATGTAAAAGTTGTTGAAAACATGATGGAAAATGGAAAGGAGTAAAAATTAGAGAAACAGAACCAGCGTTTACAGTGAACATCAAAAGATGAGAAATGAAAAAGCGAATTGAAGAGATAAAAGTTAAAGAAAAAGGAATGAACCAGCAACAAAAATACATAAATAGAGTCCTACTAGAATTTAAGGTTGAAGAAAGTGATACAGGGACTAAAATGGTCGTTTAGAGCTCGGGGACTAATTTGGCCTATTTTAGAAGAGGATCAATCCGTTTTGAGATTATATAAATGCTCATGTCACAGGGACCAAATTGGCCCAAAAACTTCACACATTTTCAAAATAATACATGCTGACACATGTTAACAGTACACATAAGCATATAACGTGCCACATCATCACCGTTACTAATGTTCTTGGATGACAATTGACGGATGGACTAACATGTCCCACTTTTGGAATCCCTAGGGACTATTTGGGAAGTTAATATTCCTTAGAACTATTTTGGGTCGCGTGAAATTTCTCATGAACCATTTTGAGTCTTTGCTCTAAATATTAGTACAATAATAACTTTTAGAGTTATCGAAAACTACATGTTTTAATAAAATAAGAAAAGATGAGTGTAATATTCAAAAAATGTAAAAAATGTTTTGATCATAAATACATTTTTAATGAAAAATTTAATAATGGAATAGAATGTAATACATGTCCTCCCTCCAACTCAATTATTAGAAGGAAAAAAATGTCTAAATTTTGTGGACTCAAATATAAATAAATATCAACTAATTTACCTATATTTAATATTTAATGTTATTATTCTAAAAATATCCTTAATTTAATTCATTAATATTGAGAGAAGAAGTTTAAGAGTAATTTAGTAAATATATCTTTTTTTATATGAATTAAAAAAATTAAATACACTAAACTATCATCTTCAATAAGTATAAAAATATATATTTTTGTTTGTAATTGAGTTCGCAAAGTGTATTTTTAAGAGAGGAAAAAAAATGTATTTTACTCAATTATTTATTTTACGATGGGCGGAATGTAATGGTTTTTTTTTTCCTTCAAGATATAAGAAGCGTTTTTCTAACTAAAATTCGTAACCTTGGCCACAATTAGAATCGGCGACGATTTTTAACCACCTATTTCCTATAGTTTCACCCCCACGACACATCCTTCTTGAGCTGCACAACCACATGGCCTTATTTTGCTTAGCCACTCTTCATTATCAAACATCTCTTATTGTTTTTGGCTCATAAGGAAACGACTCATATCCCACAAAAGACGTAAATTCAAATCCAGTTAAATATAAAAAACTTGCTGATGGTAACATGTAAGTTCAGGTGACTACTATCTTATTTTGGGTAAATTCTTGCTGATATTCATTGAAATTTTAGAGTTCAGAAACCCTAGCTTTTGTTTCTGAACTAACATAATGAGATGACTAACATCTTGTTTTGGGTTGAATTCTTGCTCATATTCATCGAAATTTCATATTTCCTATTTGTTTCTCAAATATTGTTCATGGGGTGAGACCGGATAATAACTGATAAAAGAAAATTTGAATCTGTAAACTGATACAGGAATTTAAACCACCTGACACAACAACCACTTGAAGAAGGTAGAAATTGGTAACAATGTAGTGCCTTTTTGTGTAGGGTGGATTATTTGCGTTCATCTTACAACAGTTGTTCCTAGGAGAGTACAGCCATCACATCTGAGCTCCTCACGGTAATGTAATCATAACCATCTTTGCCCTTGAAGTCATTACCAGCGTATTTGGAGTACAAAACTGTGTTCCCAGGAGTAACTGACAAAGGTTTTCTGTTGCCGCCTTCGTCCAGAAGCCCGGGACCAACCGCTACCACCTATGACATCCAAGTATTACAGAAACGTTTTTCAGTCAAAGCATTATAATTCTCCTCAAAATATCCATGGGAAAAAGGACAATGTCCATTGTCAGTTAAATTGTGCTGAATACATTATTCAAGCTACACAAGCAATTCTGTTAATGAGTGATGTTGGCTGAACTACACTATCTTTTGAAACAAAAAGACATAACAGGAAAGCTTACTGTTCCAACCGAAGGTTTATCCTTGGTTGCCTCAGTAAGAAACAAACCGCCTGAAGTTTTTTCTTCAGCTTTTTCGACCTGTTGCAGTAAATATTCAACCAATCAGTGGCTACTTCAAAATTATATGTAAAATAAAAAATCAGATCAGTTGGTCTCATTTTGTCTTTTCATTGTCCTATGCTTAGTTATTTTCTATTTGTGATATAAGCATATTATTCAAAAAACTGCAATATGTTGATACTCAAATCTTCATCATTAATATAGTTTTTTGCTTTTAAAAGTACTTGCCATCAATCATTAGACAATGCAATTACTATCGATTCTTTTAATAAAACATTCAAACTTTGTTTTTTAAAAATTGATAACATTGCAGCTAAAGCAGTGGTACTGGGAACACAAAACAAAAAAAAAACCAAACGCGACCCATGCGGTAGCACGGGTATCTGGATAGTTTATCTAAAAATATTTAATCCTGAATGAGAAATAAAGTTGCACAAAATATGACATTGGCATAGGCTACATAAACCTCCAGACGAAACAATTTGCAGATATGATTCAAAGGATTTGACTCCTCTAAAAAGTAAGACATCTCAATCATGAGAAAATCCATATTATGTTATGCATGTGGAGGTCATATCAACAATTTTATTGCCAAGGATTGAGATCGCATACTATACCATCTAACGTGAATTACTCACTTCAGAGAAGTAAGATCATGATTCAAAAATTATCCAATGCCATTATCCACCTTGGATCCAACAATTAAATAAGAAAAGCTCTAAAGGGGAAGTACCTTTATCAGGACTCTATCATTCAAGGGTTTAAGATCCTTGATGTCATCAGTTTCAAGGATACCAACAATATCATCATCCTTCACAATAAGATGCTTTTCACCATTGAAGTCCACCTCAGTACCTGCATACTTTGAATACACAACTTGTGCACCCGTCTGTACAAACAAAATGCCTCACATTAGTTAAAATTACAGAGAACAGCCCCTTTCTTCCCCAGAAAAATTAAAGATAGATCATAGAAGGTTTAGTGACTTCAAACATAGCAACATCACCTTCACACTAATTTCCACTTGGTTCTTCCCAACTGTCTTTCCTTCTCCAACAGCAACCACCTCACCCCCTTGAGGCTTTGTTTGAGCAGTTGAGGGAAGCAAAATCCCTCCTTCAGACTTCTCTTCTGCTTCCTTAACTTTTACCAGTACCCTATCACCCAGAGGCTTAATTGCAGTGTACTGTATGGTAAAAATACCACTCAGATGCATGTAGCATTGGATCATATAAACACATTGTTAAAAGCCAAAATGTGGAAACAATCTCAAGACTTCAAAATCAACAACTAGGTGATCTTGATTTAGCAGTTTGGTTCAGTAATTCAATTACAAGTAATAAATAAATGACAGGAGAAAATTTTAAAAAGAATCAGTATAAAACTGTCCTATATTGAAGTGCAAGATATCAACATTCATCATCAAAATTATAATGCCCTGAAAAATATGCCCAAATAAATTGCTACTGTGTGCATTATTGTCCTCAAACCTATATCCACACAAATGCCACTCACACTACATGGCGGCCCAATGCACAAGGCTCCCACCAAGTGGGATCTGGAGAGGGTAGATGTATGCAGCCTTACCCCGCTCACACTGCATTATTGTACCAAATCCGAACAACATGGGTGTGTTTTGGGACAAATGGTTTCCGAGAGAAAGAAAAGGATTGATAACTTTTTCATTTAAGTAAATAAAATTTAAAAAGCTTTGAGAATGAAAAAAATAATAATGAATCATTATCGAATCAAAAATCATTTCTTATTCATTTCTAAACCACCAAACCTTCAAATCATCACTTATAAACCCTGCATAACTCTCTTAATTCAAAAATTAAAAAAAAAAAATTCATCGCATTACCTTCTCTTATCCTCAAAGACCCTCAATCCAATCATTCTCTAAGCAAATAACAAATGATAAAACTTAAAAAACTTCAATACATGCACAAGCAAAGCATGTTCTTCAGTGAAGATTGAAGAAGTGTATCAAACTACACACCAGAACCGTGGCATTAATAAATTGGGGCCAAAGAAACATAATAGCAAAAACTCTACTTTCAATATATCATTTCTATAAGAAATTGAAAAACTCGGACAAGTTTTTTTAAAAAAGAAAAAATAAAACTAAACCTTTGGGGTAACGACAGTGGCGGCCTTGACAAGCAGACCCCGGAAGGACCTTTGTGTTTGATTGCCAATTCTGACGTGTCCCGTAGAACGAAACTGAACCGTTGAAGGTCGAAGCCCTTCAAATGATGCCACGTTCCTCGTAGAAATTGAGGATGCTGTAAGCTGAGAGGTAGCCATTTACAGTTACACTGTCCAAAAAAAAAAAAAAAAAACAAGGATTTAGAGTTGGTGTTTTTTTCGAAGAGCTTTTGCAAGAGAAGGTTCTAACTTTTTACCTTAAATTTGTACGAAGGAGGAGGGAGATTGGGTATCGGTGTGGGTGATGTAGGATAGTGAGAGGAAGTGGCGTTGAATTGAAAGTTGAAACAATGAAGATAAAACCCTAAAACGCGCAGTGGGAGGTTTTTATCCGATAACGGATCCTTCTAGAATTAACTAGCACACTCAACGGGTGACGGTGTTGCTCACGCGCCCAACCCAGCCTTTGCTTTGCTTGTGTGTTCTTTGTTAATGAAAATGATAAAGAAAATAGATGGGAAAATCACTAAAAAGCTTCTTTTTTTTTTTTAAGTTTCCTACAAACAAATTAATTTTAAAATACTTTTTTTGAGAAAATATTTGATTCAATTTATCTTTACAAAGAAATAGAAGCAAAACATTTCTCGTCACACATTTTTCAGGAATCTAGCAATTATTGCGCGTTCCAGAAAAGTAAAGACCAATCAAACTCGAGTGTACTTCACCAGGAGCCGATCAAGAATGGAGGATCGAGAAGAGTTGCAGGGAAGGAACCTGACTCAAGAGGTAGACACAGTGAATGAGAGAATGGATGAGATGGCCGCTGCTCAAACTCGTATTGAAGAGGTGTTGTTGGCCATGAAAGAGGCGTTCACTATGTTGACGATAGTCATGGGAACTTCAAATGCCAATACCTTCAGAATACCTGCTTTCATGGGAGCAGGAGCCCATAACCATGTCAATGCAAAGAACGTGCACAACCAAGCATCAGGACCGTTCACCATCCCAGTAGGAATGGGGTATGAAACTTTGGGCCACCAAGGGGTTGAAAATCAGTATAATGGAGGTGGAGGTGGGGGAATGCCACGTGTGGAGTACGACACAGAGGAGGGGCACGCATTAGTGCAGAAAGACAAGGCTAGGCAACAATGGATGGAAAAGATGGAGAAAAAGATTAAGGCGATACAGGGGCCAGGTAATTTTGGATCTTTAGGATTGGAGGAGCTTTGCCCTACCACTGATGTAGTGATTCCTCGAGATTTCAAAGTCCCATACTTCACAAAATATGATGGAAGCACTAACCACCTATTGCACTTAAGGACGTATTGCACCATAATGTCAATATGGACCCGAGACAAAAAATTCCTCGTCAACTTTTTTCATGAAAGCTTGACCGGAGCAGCTCTAGAATGGTACATCCAATTGGACCACTCAAAAATTGACAGTTGGAAAGATCTTGCTGATGCCTTCATGAGCCAATACAAATTCAATCTAGATACATCCCCGACTCGTGAGCAGTTGGGAATACTGCAAAAGAAGGGTGAGGAGACCTTTAAGCAATATGCTCAGAGGTGGAGAACCCTTGCTGCACAGGTTCAACCGCCACTTACCATAACAGTAATGTGCTCCTACTTTTTGGGGACATTGGGGTCTCCTTACATCACTGCAATGGCCGGTGCTACATACAGAGACTTCGCAGATCTAATTGTTGCTGGTGAAAGGGTAAGATTAAAAATAAAAAGAGGAGAAGCACTTAAAGAATCGCTCAGTAGTAGCACCACCTCGCCTCCGATCTGATCTCGCCGTCCCTTTCCTCATTGTCTCCCGCCATGCGTCTTCTTTCTCTCTTTCACGGCTGAAAAGCCCTTTTCTTTCTTTCTGGCTGCTTCTCGCAGCGATGGAGGAAATGGGGGTTCATAACTAGACCCTTCCCATTTTATTATAATTGATTTGTCTTGTTTGTTTTATTTTCCTTTTTTTTTTCTGGTCAATCATCAATGGCTTGTTTGTTTTATTATTAACGTTATTATTACACGAGTTTAATTTACTTTTTGTTTGGATTTAGCTGTTGAGGCTTCAGCCCATTTACACATTTTTTATCCTGTGTCATATGTGAACGCCTAGTCCGTTGTTTATAAGCCTAATTCATTTCATCTCCTAATTTTATCTATACGTTTTGTCTAATTTACTTTTAATCTAATCTTATTAAATCAAATAAAAAATATTTTTTTTAAGAGGAGGAATTAGCTGAGATGTGACATCTTGTTAATTTCTGTTTACGACGCCTGAACTGAGACAGCTTGGTGATCCTAAACTTTTCCTACAGAGTTTTACTTTAAAAAAAATCATTAATTAAAATCAAACCAAACACACAAATATTTTCTAGAAGAACTACGTGACTTTTGAGTTCTTCATTGTACCGGAAGATACGTAGTAGCGGGCCAATCCCATCAAGTCAAATAAAAAAATTTCTAATTTTCTTTTTCTAATGTTCATTTTTGCACTTAATATTACTTTTATTTAATTTTAGGATGAAACAAATATTGTTTTTTGCACAATCAATTTGGGTAACTGTCATAGGACAGACGTGTTGGGGGGTGTTGTGGGGTTTAGTCTCAACCCTTCCTCACGCACAATCAGTTCCCGAACTCAGTATGGTTTTCAAGGATCACTATTTTTGAGGTTTTTCCAATTTTTTCCAAAATTAATAAAATTGGTGGTGACTCATAAATTTTTGGATCGTTACGGAAATGATGTGATATTTGTACTTATGGCCCCTTAAATACTCTTGTAAGAACTTAATTGGGAAAGTTTGAATGAATTAGAGTATTTTTTCTTTTAGAGAGAATGTGAGTTGAGCATTGATTCCTCTTTCAGTTCTTGAATTAGAACTTGCTTGACTCTTATCAATGACATCTTTACCATTATGCCGAATCCTCTTGGCTTACCAATCTTCAAAGATTGTGGCACCTTCCTTCTCCATTTCTTGATCTAATACTTTCACTTCTTTATTTTATTTTTCACATATTTTAGTTCACCCACATTTATCTTCATTTATTATTTTCCTTTTGAATTTTTTATTCTTAATTTGAATTCCCATTCACGTTTTAGCATTCATCCTTTTGCCTTTCCTTTGTTTCAATTTCGTTAGAATTTTCAGATGTTAATTTTTGGTAACAGTTCACGTTTATTTGGGCACTTGGAATTCACTTTAGGATTGTCCAATTGAATGGGATTTGTTGAACTGAATTTTGAGTAGCTTCTCGTTTTGATTCACGGTTGAATTGTGTGAATTATTTGTTAAATTGCCCAACAAATTCAGGTAGCTGCATTCGGTTTTCAATTTGCCTACACCTGTTGCGTCACGTAATTAATTTGACACTTTAGTAGCTTCTCTCCACATGTCACGTTTCAACAGGAAAACAATACCAACAAGTTTTTGGGAACTGTATATAAGTTTTTTTCCTTTTTATTTTTGCCTCTACTTTCCAATAAAAGGTGTCTAATTCTTACTAGAAATTGAACTTTTTGGTATTTTGGTGCTTTTGGCATAAGTGGCGCATTTCTTTTAAATTCTTCTTATTCTAGTCTTTCTTGTATTGTCTTCTTTGATTTCTTTTATTTGAGCGTGTCTTGTTTTTCTTAGCTTTTTTGGTTTGTCTTTTAAAATTATTGTTGTTTTGTCTTAGAGTTTTCATCCATTAAACTCATGTGTTGATAACTTTGGTGGATTTATTGCATTGTGTTTGGATTCTTTGATTGAGATTGTTGCTTGGGTTCTTTTTAAGAACTCGGAAGAGGTTTTTTGAGTGGAAAAAGACAAGAGTGCATATCATAGAAAAAGCCTAAATTGAGAGTGACAAATTCAATAGTGTAAACATTTAGTGAGAGTAGAAATGTCCTTTTTCATATTTTTGTTATTTTTTTATAACTTGTTTCGTCGCAAAATGTTTAGAAGTGGATATAGAGATTATGACGATAAGGAAAGGATGTATGAGAGGTGAGATAAAGAAAAAGAGAGAGGGTATGGAGATTATGATGAGGAAGATAGGAGATATGAAAAGAGACATGAGAAAAGAAGTGGAGTTAATGACATATTTGAAACGACAATTTGTAATCTCACATAAGAAATGGATAAACACTTTGAGGAGCTTAAAAAGGAGTTGAAAATTATGAGCAAAGAAATAAGAGTCTTGAGAGAAAGGAGAAAACGAAAGAAAAAGGTGAAACAAAAATGAGAGTGCATTTGAAGAGAAAGAAAAGAAAGAGGAAGAGGAAAAAGATTTGAGAGACAAAGAGAAAGAAATCGAGAGCATTCTTCCAACAAAATATATAAGCTTCTTCTTATTTTTCAACTCTAATCCGTTGTATAGCTTTGATGATTCACTTGTGAAGGAGTTCGAAGAACTGCCTCCAAAGGAAGATTACCCACAATCCATTGAAGTTGAGAGTAAATAAAAAGATGAGGGAAAAATTGAAAGTCTTTTAAAACAAGAGAGTGAGGTGAATGGGGCATTGTTGGTGTTTGAAGGTGTTTGGCCAAAAGTTCCTCAAAGGGATGCTTGCAAGGAGATTCTCAGTTTCACCCTTTCCATCTCTGAGCCTTCTACTTCTTTAATTGATATATTTCTTTTTTTAAATTGTTTGACAAGCGCCTTCCTCCTATGCTTATTAGATTTGCAAATTTGCATGTTGAAATGCCTAATTTGTGCTATCTCCCTAAGCCTAGTTTGAGTGTTGACATCGTGAGGCATAATGTGGTTAATCCATACTATTCTTCTAAACCTTATTTGAGATTAATGAGCCAAGGCTCAAATGAATTCCTTGATTAATGTGTTGTTGTGCTTTTTAATGTCAACTTGGTTCATGACAATAATTTTGAAGGATGTGTTGGATTCCTTAGGGAAAGTTTGTTTGCTATCTTTGCCACTTATACTTTTGTTCAAAACAAGTTTAGCATTTTGAGGTTTGTTAGGAGCACTAAAGGTTTTCATGTGGCATTAACAAATGGGTTCACTACTATAACCCTTCTTACTTTACATATTCTTGCAAATTCTTTTAAGCTTCCATATGATAGTCCCAACGTGCTTGAGGAAATTGTTTTTTTCAAAAAAGAACCATCATTTGTTTGTGATGAGGAAAATGCACATGAGGCTCAACTTGCTTTGGAGCTTCTACAAAGACATAATACTTTATCTTTAGTCACCAAGTCCAAGCTAAGGAAGGTAAATTTGGTCATAAATGTCAACTCCAAGAGGTATAACTTTCTCCTTATCTCTAAAATTCCTTACCCTGGCTATGAATGTGTTGTAATGTTAATTGTACAAGATGGAAATGTGTTTCACCGACTTATTACACTTGGTGACTTCTCTCAATTTCCATTTGACCCCGATGGAAGGGTTAACATTTTTCTTCATGTCATTGACTTGCATTTTTCTTCATGTAGGCTATGATGGAGCTAAATTCAAGGTTGAATTTTTTCTAAGAAAAATGGGTGATGAGGATCTAGAAGGAGCTAATAAGGAGAAAAACAAAGGAAAATTCACGTAATGACTTTAGGATAATTTTTAGGTTTATATTTGTTTAATTAGTTGTAATAGTTTATATTTGGTTATGTCCCCCACTGTTAGTTGCTTTAGCAATTTCAGCGACATGGGGACGCCAGGACCGGGGTTTGAACCCAAGTGTTGCCGTTTAGACGTGTATGTGTGTTTGTTGTTTACCATTTCTACTAGCTGACTAAAAAAAAGTTTATATTTGGTTGTATTTTATGTTGTTTTAATTTGAGTTGTAATAGCTTAGGTTGGGAGCATGTACTTATTTTCTACACTTAGTCTATTTATAGGAAACGATGTGAGCCCACTTAATGGGCCTTTTAGTATTTGCCACTTATGGCTGATTTTAGGAATAAGGAGATTTCCCTTTAAATGGTATTGTAAGAACTCATTTGAGGAAGTTTGAATGAATGAATTTTTTTTCCTCTTAGAGAGAATCTGAGCATTGGCCCCTCTTTGAGTTCTTGGAATAGAAGTTGCTTGATTCTTATTAATAACATCTTTACCATTACGACGAATCCTCTTGGCTTATTGATATTCCATGATTGTGGCATATTCCTTCTCTATTTCTTGATTTAATCCATGTTTGCTTCTTTATTTTATTTTTCCATCTTCTAATTCACCCACATTTGTCTTCATTTATTATTTTCCTTTTGAATATCTTATTCTTAATTTGAATTCCCATTCACAGTTTAGTATCCATTTTTATTCTTTCCTTTGTTTTCATTTCATTAGAATTTGGTGGAATTAATTTTTGGTAGCAGCTCAAATTTATTTGGGCACTTGAAATTCACTTTCGGATTAGCCAATTGAATGGGATTTGCGTGAATTGAATTTTGAGCAGCTTCTTATTTTGATTCCAGAAACGTTAATCCGACAACTAGAAGTTGTCGGACACCGTATTATTATACGGTCGGTTGCTTTTTTTATTTTATTTTTTCGTTTCCGGCACACAGGTTGAGATCGGCCTGTCTCTGTGATTTCTACGGTGTGCATACTTGGTGTCGATTTGGTGATGTCCGTTTATCAGTCCTCTTTTGATTCAAGGTTGAATTGCGTGAATTATTTTTAAATTTCCCAGCCAATTCAAGTAGCTGCATTCGGTTTTCAATTTGCCTACATTTGTTGGGTCACATAATTAACTAGAGACTTGGCTCACAGAATAGGTGATATTGGATCTACGTGACTTATTTTTGAAGTAGCTCACCATTTGTTTATTTGCAAATTGTGCTCCATTCAATGTTGACGTCGCTTTGGAATTTAAAAAGGAAGTAGGTTGTAGGAAATTATCAGGGGAGCACTAAGAGACTTTGACCATATTTGTTTCAAAAACCTTAAGGTGTTAGGTTAATGGGTTTAGCCTCTTATATACTTTTCATTTTGTTCATTACTAGCCGATGTGAGACTTCTTTATTTTACCCCTCACACTTGGATACCCAATATCTCCCCCTCAAGTGTGAATCTCCTCCACAACGGCCTCTTCGAGAGATACTCGGGTTTTTTCCATCGAGCCATTCTCGGACCCCCTCGAGCGAAAGCTTTTTCATCCACATACTTGTGTACTTGCACAGCCATTGGCTCACACACATCAACGGAACACGCCACCTAGCCTCCACATTGCTAGGTAGACTTTCAATACAATGAGCTGGTCACCTTTAATCAAACCATCAACTCTGATACCACTTGTAGGGAATTATCAAGGGGAGCACCAAGAGACTTTGACCACATTTGTTTCCAAAATCATAAAGTGTTAGGTTAATGGGTCTAGCCCCTTATATACTCTTCATTTTGTTCATTACTAGGCGATGTGAGATTTTTTTTTATTTTACCCCTCACACTTGGATATCCAACATGCAGGTCACATGATGATGCTCACTGATTTTGGAATTGAATAAGGAAATAAGCAGTTCAATTATTGATTTTTAAATGCCATCTTTTCCCTTTGTTTGAAGTTGATGAGTTCATACCAATTTGAGAGATAGCTCACGACCAAGCATCATTGGGCTAGGGTTCTTGTGAAATTAATTCATCTCTTGGTGTTTGGAAGCTTGTTGGAAGATCCTATCTACACTATGTCCAAGTTAGAGCACATCACTGAGCGAGAAGTATCATTCTCCTGTTGACTTTGGATCTTCATTTCATCCATTTTCCACCTTGTATCAACATTTTCTTCCTGTAACCGTTGAACTGCGTCTACAAGCGCTTGACTAGATACCTGCCAATTCTCTTTGTTCGAATAGTTAGATTCGTCCTCTCGGTGACTAGGACTACTGTAACACTCCAAATTTTGTTCCCATATCTAACATTGCTTGTAAAGTCTAAGAGGTGTTACACTAGTGTATTTGGGTTTGTTAGCCATTAATATACTTATTAAGCCTTGCTCCCATAAAGACTTGCTTCAAGGAAATTCGATTCTTGTATCGAGTTCCATTCGATCATTGTATTCTTCAATTTCGACCCCTTTAAAGACTACTGGACTGAGTTTTCGCTTAAAATTTGTAGCCGTTTTTCTTAGCTTTCATTTCGTTTTGGTTTGACTCATTTATGATATTTACAGCTTAAGATATACTCTCCGGAAGCAAGGCATTGCAAGCGAAATATGTGGAGTGTCAGAGACAACTTCAAATGGATTATTCATCAAGCTATAGTTCAATTTCGATTAGGAAGCCCGAAATAAGATTTGTATATATTTTTCTTAGCTTTCCAATTCCCTAAAGAACACCTCAATTAGACAGTCATAGCTTAAGTTATGGCCAAATATTTGAGAAGGTGGAGTTGTGTCGCGTCTTAATTACTTATCCATCGAGGTCTAAGCAATTAAGACCTGCATTTTTCAACAACTTTTGAAACAACAACCTCTTAAATGATTATCTATCATGGGATAAGAGATTAAGACTGCGTTTTAATGTAGAAACACATGATGAGCTTCCGTTTTCGACCCGTTTCGTCTTAAAACATTCCCATCTCTTTAAATATGACCTAACCCTCATTAGGCACCATTCAAGCCTCTAAAAACCACCCTTCTCCATCTTTTAGGGTTCTCTCTTCATTCCTCTCAAGATTCATCAAGAACATGGTCATGTTTTGCCCATTTTCACCAGAAATCGTTGCTGTTGTCATGAGGACTTCTCCTTGTTGCCTTCTCTTCTTTGTTTCAGTGCTTGGAGACAATAATCAAGGTAAAATTCGCGAATCCTCTGTCCTCCTTGATTCTTTTTGAGTTTCCTGATTTAATAATAATCCCCTTCATCTCTTTTTGGCATCTTTCACCATGAGAACGCCAATGTTGCTATGGGATCTTCTTGTTACCATTTTTATTCATCATTTTTAGTTTCTATAGGCCTAAAACCAAGGTAAAACGTTATGCTCTAAGTCCCTTTTGCTAATTTTTTTACTTCTCTTGATTTGGGATTAATTAAGAATGCTTTTGGGTCATGTTTGTTACCATAAATGCAGAAGCACTTAAACCAAAATCGAGATAACCCCTTTTCTTCTTCCCTTTGAGACGCGAAACTATTCCAGGTGTAGGAGAGTGATCACCCTATACAGAAATTTTGGGAGAGGAATTGAGATGGTTGGGTTAAACTGTGACCCTATTTGTGCTTGTATGACTTTTTGTGATCCTTTGTATAAACAAAGGAATGATTATGGTGTTGTCATATTAAGGTTAGGTGTATTTATTTTAGGAACAATGAATTAAATTAAAGAATATGTATATGCCTCGATGAATGGTTGCTCGCTGTTATTTTTGAATGCAATTGAAAGATTTATGAGTGAACTATGTTGTATTATGCCTAATTTTGATGATGATCAGTATTGTGTGTGTCTTATGGAATAGCTAGACAAATCTTAGAGCATGATTAGATCATTAGAAGTAATTAAAGAATTATTTTAAATGGTAGAACAGTGTTAAAGAGCCGAAAATAGATTAAAATAGGCTTTTAATTGCTCAAGTTATAATCAACTAATGGTAGAAACTAGAACCTGAAATTGAATGTGTTTATCGCTTAAACCCCTAGGCTTAATCACTTAGAATTGTCGAGGTTTCAGAAAATGCTAAATAGACACCTTTAATCACTTAATCCTGAGTGCTTAATTGCTTAAATGCTTGCAAGTTCAAGAGAATGCTGAAGTTATGATCTTTAATCACTTAGACTAAGTTGCTTAATTGATTAGATGAATGTACTAAGGGATTTCGAAGGTATATTGAGGTTAGGTGGTTGATCTATCATTTAAAGACTATGAATAGATTTTCTTACTTAAGATTTGATCATTTGGATTAGAAGTCTATGATATGACTCAAGGATATTTACATCTACGATGCTGATGATGGTAAGGTTGCAATGTGCCACTTTTGATGTTGTTGTTGTTGTTATCCTCAACAAGGATTAATGTTGTAGATCAATGTTATCAATATTGTTGTTCACTCATGCATCATGGTTGATGATATGTTGGGGGAAAGCAAACGATGAATCGTGATGGTGGAGGTCACGATGGATGTTATTCTGATCTTAAGGGCACATGAGTCTGGTGTGGAAGTTCCATAATACACAGGGGTAAGCTACTCGCTGTTGGAGTGACCACTCGACCAAGGATGACTATCCTGACTAGCGACAGTACGTTATCAATAGTGGTGAGAGTATTCAGTGGGGGTCATTTATGATGAGTTGCACGTGTTGTTAGTCGGATATGTACTCCCATTCATCTTTCCGGAGTTAGATGGATCCACATGCATATGATGTAGTTGGAGATTAGTATTGCATTGCATCGTCATACATCTTCATCGTGTTGTGATACATGAATGTGTTGAGCTGATACGTGTATGTATATAAGTGTACCATGACTATGCATATATGTGTATGCATCTATCTTGATCACTGTCCCATTTCCTTACATATAGTTTGAATTTGATCTTTCATCCCATATGTTTGCTGTGTCTTGTTTGACATGATTGCTATTTAGCAGAAAAGGAGGAGTCTGCAAAGGACGTGCCACAGTGGAGGAGTGATCACTATAGATCACCCTGTTAGTAGTTAGGATTTCATCTTAATCAGAGATGTTGTTGTTATTGTTTATTTACAATATATTGAGTAAAAGGATTACATCCCTAATCATGTGACATCGGAATTTGCGTTATTACTGTAACACCCCGCCTAATTTAATTATTTAGCTTTATTAATTTAAGCATTTATGTTTTTTAAATTGATGGCTGAGTAATTAAATTGGGTGTTATGAAGTAATTTAGGGGTGTGTATTTAGAAATGGCTAGATGAGACTTCTTAGCAAAAGGAAGGGCGCAATGGTAAAATGCTTTAGTAAAATAGGGGTAGACTTGGAAACCCACTTTTTCTCTTTTCCTCCTTACTCCCCCACGCCCCAGGTCCCTCATTTCCTCCCTCCCTCGTTTTTGTGTTGTTGCCAAAGAAAGAAGAAGAAAGAAAAGAAAGAAAGGGGAAGAAGAAGAGAGGGTTAGAGCTCGAAAGATTTAGGAGAGAAGAGAGAAAATAGTGAGAGTTCATCATTATTAGCAAAGAGGAGAAGATTGGGAGCTTAATCTTGGGCATTTTCAGAAACTTGAAGCTTGCCCTAAGTTAGAAGAAGGAGAATAAAATAGGGAGACCATCAAAGCTTAGCTCAAGTTCTTGAAGCTTGTTGGTGAGTTCTTCTTCTTTAGCTGTTGGGCAACCATAAGTCCCACATTAGGGTTCCCTTTCCCCTTCATTTTGCATGTTCTTCTAGCTTCTATGTGTAGTTTTTGGGAAATCATGAAGTGGGTTTGGGGTTATATGAGATTTGGTTATGATTTGGCATGTTTTGTAAGGTTGAATCTATATGTTTGATTGTGATTCTCATGCTAAATGCTTTGATTCTTCAATTGAATATGTTTGATCCTTATTTTATTAATTTTATTTTATTAATTTTATTTTATTAATTTTATTATTAATACTAATTAATGAAATGCAATTATATCTGCATTTTGGAATTCTATTGTATTCCAGTGGTGTAATGTATTCAATGTATAATATTGAAAATACTCTTTAAATCAAACAAATATTTGAATTGTTACCATCTTTGTATTTTGAAAGTCAAGGGAGTACAAATAATAGGAAATTGATTCCTATTCTAACCAAATTCTTTCTTAGATTTCTATTTCGATGAACTGGTTACCACCAATCTTTTCAAAATATGAGAAACTTTTTCATATCTATTAGGGGTAATTAAAAAAGTTGAAATATAATATCTAAACAATAGATATGGAATATCTATATATCTTTCTTTTCAAAATAGAATATTTTATATTCCTATTCGTTTCTATTAAGAATCTATATATTCTTCTTTTTTCTATAATAGAATTCAAATTAATATCTTTATATACCATACTATTTTTATTTACTAGACTATAAAAATATTCAAAGATTTGTATCATTTTTCAAAAACTAATATATTTCAAAGACTAATTCAAGTATATATTACTTCAAAATTTCAAGTGGAACATTCACATTAAAAAAGTAGTAAAGTAAGCATGGTGCTTACTCAAGCCGCAAATTAATATATAGTTTATGCAAGTGTGCGTCAATAAGGCTTCAGACCTGAATTGAAGTAATTAGAATCTGGACGAAATTGAGTTTAATTGATATGCACTGAATTAAGGTTTTCTCTCTCTGTGAGAGCCTAGGGTTTTCTCTTCTACGTATGAGAGTTCCAACGTAGTTGCACTGTTTTTGTTCCCTGGAATCCTTATTCTTTCACAATTATGGCGGGTTTGGAGGACCTGAGTATTAGTGATGATGAAGATGAGATATTGACGTTTAACAGACAGAAGCCTCAGGAGCAATCAGTTGATTTCAGTTTGTGTCTTGTGGGAAGCTTCCTCACTCATAAACCGATCAAAATTCATGCTATGAAGGAGAGAATGCCACTATTTGGGAACCAGTTCAAGGGGTGGCTATAAAGGACTTGGAGAGGGTCTCTTCTTGTTTCAGTTCTTTCATAAAATGGATATGCACAAGGTAGTGAATGCAGGACCATGGAGTTTCGATAACCACTTCTCATTACTCAATCCAATCAAAGCAGGGGAGGTACCAAAGCAAGTTCCTTTATTTCACGTGAATTTCTGGGTGCAAGTTCATGATTTACCAACAGGGTTTATGTCCATAGAAGTAGGGCGCGATTTTGGTAACTTCATCGGTGAATTTGTTGACTATGATGTGAAGAACAATTCCGGCTTTTGGAAGAGTTATATGCGACTCGAAGTGAGAGTTGACATTCGTAAACTATTGCCAGGGGGAAAGAAGATACGAGTTGCTGATGGTGGTGTCAAGATGGTAACATTTAAGTATGAACGACTCGGTGTTTTTTATTTCTATTGTAGGTTGCTTGGTCATACAGATACCCAATGTGAGAAGCTATTCATGTTGCCGAAGGATGATGGCGTAAGGGGTTGGGGGCTAGAGATTAGGGTTGAGCGGTGGCGGCAGTGAGGTTCAGGTACGTGCCGTTGGTTACGGGAGGAAACAGGAGCTAATTGAGTGCCACAAAATCAATCAGGTAGCAAAATTCCTAGAAGTAATAATGAGGAGGCGAGTTCTCAGCAAACTAATAATCGTAACAGATTTCTGTTACCGTTTTATTCAGAGCTGCAGGTGAGTCAATGCTCTTGTGCATCTATTAGTGGGACAGCTGGCAATTTAAATGGGGGTAGCTTGGCAATTATATCACGAGAGGGGCCCAAACAGGTGATAAATGAGGAGGATGTGGATGATGGGGGGTTGAAAAGAAAAGAAAGAGGGGTGTAGTGAGAAATGGAGATGAACCCCAGCCTATGGTTACTGATCTGTCTATACCAACATGTAGTGGTGTTGCTGCTGCAAATCATTTTTTAGAGGTGGTCCTGGCTCTCAGGCCCACCAGGACCGATGATTGTTCTTAGTTGGAACTACCGGGGTTTGGGTCACCCGAGTGCAGTTCCATCACTGCTGTTCGGTGTCACAAGCCGGATGTGGTGTTCTTATGCGAGACTTTGTGTCATGGTGGGAGAGTGGAGGAAATTAGGACGATTTTAGGCTTTGAGTCATGTTTTGATGTTGATAGTCAAGGAAGAAGTGGGGGTTTAGCAATGCTTTGGTCTAAAGAAAACATTTGCGAAGTCATAAATTACTCTTCTCAGTTTGTCAACATCCTGATAAAAAAAGATAAGCACAATTCGTGGCGTCTGACCGGGTTCTATGGGATTGCAAATAGAGGCAAGAAAAGAGAGTCTTGGAATATCCTTCGAACTTTGGCAACCCAATCAAATATTCCTTGGTGTGTAGTAGGTGATTTTAACGACATTTGCAATCATGCAGAGAAAAGAGGAAGAGTGGATCACCCACAATGGCTACTAAATGGTTTCAGAGAAGCAACCAGGGGTTGCGGCCTTATTGATATTCCTTTGCAAGGACATTTGTTGACGTGGTCAAAGAGCTTGGGGACAGAAAATGCCATAGAGGAACAACTAGATCGAGCAATGGCGACAAGGTGCTAGTTACATCTTTTTCCTCACCATAACTAGAGGAATCTATTATTTGCTACGTCTGATCATTCACCTCTTTTGCTAGCCACAGAAATTTGTTTCTATGTGTTTAAGAAGAGACAGTTTAAATTTGAAAATTCTTGGCTTGTGGAGCCTGAATTAGAGCAGGTGGTGCATGCTAGTTGGTACAAGGAACCTGAGGAACCTCTCTTGGTGAAGTTGCGGTCATGTACTAAAGATCTAGACTGTTGGGGTCGCTCTTTGAGACGGAGGTTTACAGATGAGATTGAGAGGTGTAAAACGAAGATTGAGCACTTGAGGAGCATACACTCCGATGCAGCTGGCTTGGAGTTAATTAGTACTAAGAACAGATTGGCGACCTTGTTGAGCCAAGAGGAAGCTTTTTGGAGGCAACATGCGAGACATAAGCAGTTGCAATGCAAAAAAGAAAAGGAATTGTATAGTGAAGTTGCAACGTGATGATGGGTCTTGAGCCGAGACACAAGTAGAGTTTTGTGGTGTGGCCCAAAGTTATTTTTATGATTTATTTCAAGCTAATGATACTAACTATGGGCCTGTTTAGGCAGTTGTGGGCCGTAAACTTAATGTTCATGATAATATGTTGCTAATTGCACCCTTTGAGGAGGAGGATTTAGGAATGCAGCTTTCCAAATGCAGCCAAATAAAGCTCCCAGGCTCGATGGCCTGAACCCAGCTTTTTACAGAGGATTTTGGTCTTTATGTGGCGTAGAAATTGTTCAAGCTTATCAGAAGTGGCTTACAGAGGGTCTCCTTCCCCCTTCTATAGGGGAAACAAATATTGTCTTAATACCTAAATGTGATAATCCTCAGAATATGCGAGATCTTTGGCCAATATCTCTCTGCAATGTTGTTTACAAAATTTTGGCCAAGACTCCTGCTAATAGACTCCAGAAAGTGTTGGGTAGGTGCATTTCAGAGGAGCAATCGGGCTTTATTTCTGGAAGATCTATTATGGATAATGTTTTGGTTGCTTCAGAAGTTATTCATTATTTGAAGTGTAAGACTCGTGGCAAGACTCGTGGCAAAAGAGGAGAGGCAGCGTTGAAAATTGATATTAGTAAGGCTTATGACCGGGTGGAATGGGGCTATCTGTTAACTATGTTGGAAACCATGGGTTTTGACCAAAAGTGGATAACCTGGATGAAAATGTGTGTCACATCCGTGCAGTACTTAGTCTTGGTGAATGAGGATAGGGTTGGGCCTGTTATTCCTACTAGAGGTCTCAGACAAGGAGATCCCCTATCACCTTACCTCTTTATCATTTGTGTAGGGGGCCTTTCATCTTTATTGAAGCATGCCGAGAGCAGAAGTCAGGTCCATGGCGTTAAGGTATATAAAAGAGCCCCTATTGTTAGTCATTTACTCTTTGCGGATGATAGCTTCCTTTTCTTTCGTGTCGAGGAAAAAGAGTTTCTCTATATAAAAGTTGTCCTTACTGACTATGCAATTGCTTCTAGTTAAACTGTAAAGCTGCATAAATCAGAGATTTTCTTTAGTAGAAATGTTTGTGAGCAAGAGAGGCAGTCTTTGGTAGCTATTTTGGGAGTAAATGCTTGTCTAGGGACGGGTAAGTATTTGGGCTTGCCTTCTATGGTTGGGAGGGGCAAAAAATCTATTTTTAATTATGTTAAGGACAGAGTCTGGAAGAAAATCTCTAGTTGGAGTAGTAAAATGCTTTCTCAAGCAGGCCGAGAGGTTCTTATTAAATCTGTGGCTCAAGCAATTCCCTCGTATTGTATGAGCATTTTTCTCTTACCTACGTCTCTAGTAGAAGAGATTGAACGTATGATAAATTCTTTTTGGTGGGGGTTCGTATAAAGGAGATAGGAGGGGTATAAATTGGATGTGTTGGGATAAGTTGACTATGCGGAAGGAGTGAGGAGGAATGGGATTCCGTGATTTGCATGGCTTCAACTAGCAATGTTGGGAAATAAGGTTGGAATTTTTTGACCAACCCGGATACTATGGTTACTCGTGTGTTCAAAGCTAAATATTTTCCAAGGGGGAATTTTTTAGGGGCCTCTATTGGTCATAACCCAAGTTACATATGGCGTAGTATCTGGTCTTCTCGAAAGTTGATAGATGAGGGTCATAGGTGGAGAATAGGTGATGATAGGATGATTGATATATGGATTTCCCTTTGGCTTAGATGTGATGATGAGCCTTATATTCGCACTATTACCCATCATTATGGGAGAGTCAATACCATGAGAGATCTTATGTCTATAGATCAACATGAATGGAATGTATCCCTTATTAATGAATGCTTTGATACCCGTGATGCCTCTAAATTCTAAAAATTCCTCTTCTAAATATAACCGAGTCAGATGGCATTATTTGGAGGTTTGACAAGCGTGGGATGTACACAGTTAGAAGTGCATATCGTGTGTGCATGGAGAGGTTGGTGAACATAGAAGATTTGAAAGTTCCAGGAGATTGGGATCTTACTTGGTCAATGCCAGTGCCCCCAAAGGTTCGCACTTTTCTTTGGCGTGCATGTCATGATTGCCTACCAAATAGAACTAATCTAAGGAGGAGAGGAGTTGATTGTCCAAGCCTGTGTGTTTGTTGCAATGAGTTGATTGAGAATAATTGGCACACTTTCTTTCAATGCCCAATTAGTGAAGCTTGTTGGAGGAAGTCGAGTATATGGCACATACTGGAAGCAACTATGCTTCAAGCTAACAAATTTTGTGAATTATTTTTTCAGGTTAGCAAACAACTTGATAAGGACAATTTGGCCCACTTTGGAGCTTTTGGAAACGATGTATGCACATGAATCCATGACACAAATTTGCACCCGAGTTGATGAAGTTTTGAAGACATGGACTTGGGCCCGAAAGCAATTGTAAAAACCGAATTTGGCACCTGTGGCATCTTTTAATGTGGGCTAGATTGCGCCACCTCATGGTTGGATCAATGTGATGTTGACGCCGCTTTGTGGAAGGAACAGCAGTGCGCTGGTATAGGGGTTTGTTTGTGGAATGACAGGGGCGTGTTTCTACAGGCTAGAACCAATTGGATGCACACATCCTTGTCTGTGGTAGAGGCAGAGGTTTGGGGACTGTTACAAGCACTCCAATGGGTGACAAGTGAAGGTTACACTGATGATATTTTCGAAATGGACTGCAAGCAGGTGGTTGATGATATAGTGAATAACAAATTAAATGTTTCAGAATATGGTTGCCTCCTGCGTGAGTGCAAAACTATCCTTTCTTTAAACAACTCTATGCAAGTTGTTTTTGTGAAGCGACAAGCAAATGGTAGTAAGCATGTTCTAGCAAAAGCGTCTACCTGTTATGCTTCTCGCACTAATTTTAGTACTATCCCGCAGTGTATTTGGAACGTTATTAATAATGAAATGCAATGGTTTGGATTTTGTCAAAAAAAAAGATCAGAACTGAAGTTTTTTTTTGATGTAATCAGAACTAAAGTGAGGAGTGGGAAGTGAGAGTTACGGAGGCATCTCATATCCTACTTTCCCATTGTTTATTGGGGAATCTTTATCTTTATAATATTAAAAGTAATAGTGTTATGAAGCATTAATTAGTGGGTAAAATTGTCAATTCACTAAATAAATAGCTAATAATAGCATTTTAGCATTTAATGATTCCTAAGATTTTCCTAATTATAATGTTTTCTAATTTAATGTTTCCTAATTTATTTTTATATAGGAAATAAAAAATTATAATGTTTCCCAATTTCTTTTTCTAAACGATCCTTCATAATGTTTCATAATTTATTTTTGTAAAGGATCGTTTCATATTAAATACTAAATAGAACTTCTGTAATTATTGTAAAAAAAAGAAAAGAACTTCTCTAATTATTGCACTATTGAATTTTTTACCGGAATTATTTAACATTCATTATTAATATTAAATCATCAATTACCAAATATTTATAATTTACATGAGGTATTATATTATTAAAGTAATTAATTAGGTTCTAAACGCGAAGATAAAAAAAATAAATGATTATCAATCAAAGTCATTAAATATTTTTCATACAATAGTTATATTAGCACGTAATTATATTATTCTCATATCATTTCGATTTTAGATAGTAATAAAATAAAATAAAAAAATATAGATATCTACACACTTTTTGTAACCAAAACTTTTTTTATTCTATAAAAATAGTATACAATATTTAGAACATACTCTTTTCAAGAGAAGAAAAAGTAACAATTATAGTTTTTTAAACAATAAAAATTACAGTCAATAATTAATAAAACAATTGTTGAAATTGTGATTAATATGCATATATCATACGTATATAATTAAGTATGAAATAAATTAAATATCAAATTATATAATTCCTAAGCAATAATTTAAATTTGTCATATTTTTTATTTAAACTGACTCTTTTATAATTATAAAAATATGTAGTTTTTCCATTTTTATTATAATTAATCTTTTTTATATCTACAGGTAGTACTCATCGGAAACTTTCAATTAATACAAATTGTCCTGCTACATGCAGCATCCCACTATCTGATATCGCTAATAATATACATCAATTAGGTGTATTATATTACTTCATTTTTCCCTTCCATTAACGAGAACAAAATAATGATTTGTGTGCAAATTTTTTTGAATTTATTTTATTTTATTATCATGCAATTTGCAAAAAAATAAAATAAAATGAAACAACTTGCTTCAAATTTTGTTGTTCTGAATAATACAAAATCTAAGTATACATTAGTAGTCAATGTGGTCAGAAATTTTACTGCTAAAAGAGTCATAATTTATTGTTATTTTCTGTATCGACGCAGTCAATGCTTATACTCTTGAAAGTGTCAGAAACAAATTGAGTCTTCATGAAGTACAAGCAAATAATAGTACTACATAAAGAAACAATGTTGTCTGTGAAGTTTCTTGGGCGGTAGCAAAGTTATTAAACCTACATTTGCTGCGAAGAGTCAAAATATGAATATAATGTCTCCTATTTCAAGAATTACGCAGCAATCAGGTACGTGAGGGTATTAGATTTTGAATTAAAAAATATATAGCAATCCTTTAATATTTTAACTGGTATTCATATTTTCAGGAAGTACTAATATTTCATATTCAAATGATACAAATTTTCGTCTTCCATGGAATACTCCACTATCTGATATCACCAATGGTATTGTAAAATATGATATCTTATTTTATATCAAATACGTATTTTAGTTATTATAAGATATATTTTGATCTAACTGATGTGTAGTATTTGCATTCATGTATAGCTTTTTTTTCCTGCCATTGCAGTAAATGCTTTTATTTCTGAAAGAAGTAGACACAACTCAAGTCTTCATGAAGTACAAGGAAATAATATTACTACAAAAAGAAACAAGCTCTTGACAAGAAAGTCTGTCTTAGGTGTTAGTAAAGTTATTGAAGCTGATACATCTGCTGAGAAAAGTAAAAATCTCATTATAATGTCTCTCATTTCAAATATTATGCCGCGGTCAGGTACATAAGAGTATTTTAATTTGTTTGGCAGAAGATATGGAAGGTTTTAAGTGATGAAATATTGCACAAACAAAAAGTGCTTCTTCAAATCAAAAGTTATTTTTACTACTTCTTCTCTAATAATTATCAATGTTACTTTTAGCATTATATTTAACTATATTTCAGCCATTTATTACACAGTAAATGCCTAATTCCTTCTTTTTATATTCAATGACAGATTTAGTACTGTTGACAGATGAAGAGTTAAAAAATATAACACTCGCTCAATTGGAAACATTATTACAAAGTAACTATATAAGTTTATCTAATTTTCCACCCATGTCTCGGCCTACCATGAATCTGATTTTCGAGTCTCAAAATCGACTCATTTATGATGAGCTGAATTATGATAGGCAATCACTTGCAGCTGAACTTGAACAATTATTATCCACAATGACTGCTGAGCAACAGAAGATATATGACACAATCATGATAGGTGTGTCTAGAAATCGAGGGGGGTTATTTTTTCTTTATGAATATGGATGAACAGATAAAACTTTTCTTTGAAGGGCCATTTCTGCAGCTCTCATATCTAAAGGTAAAATTGTTTTGATTGTTGCATCAAGTGGAATAGCTGCTTTGTTGATTCCAAGTGGTAGGACAACACATTCTAGGTTCAAAATTCCTATCAATGTGAATGAAGATTCCACGTGTAACAACAACCAGGGCAGTCCTTTGGCAGAATTGATAATCAAAGCTAAACTTATAATTTGGGATGAAGCTCCAATGACTCACAGGCATTGTTTTCAAGTAGTTGACAGAACATTTAGGGATATACTTCGATTTTATAATAGTGAAAGTAAAAATCTGTCGTTTGGAGGAAAAGTAATAGTTCTTTGTGGTGATTTTAGGCATATACTTTTAGTCATACTGAAGAACGAGGCAAGAAGTTATTCATGCTAGAATTAATTCGTCATATGTAAGGTGCTTACATTAACTAAAAAACATGAGGCTTCAAGGTGGGTCTTCAGAAGAAGAAGTAAGACAATTGAAGGAGTTTTCATATTAGGTATTGGGTATTGGAAATGAAACTATTGGTGAAATAAATGATGCAGATGCAACCGTTGATATACCGCCTAATATGCTCATTGAAAATTCAGATGATCTTCTAACTTCTATTGTTAATAGCACATACTCATGTATTTTAGAAAATACGAGAGACCCGTTATTCTTTCATCATAAAGCTATTTTAGCACCCACAAATGATGTTGTTAATCAGTTGAATGAGTAAATTATGTCATTGATACCTGAAGAAACAAAAACTTACCTAAGTTTTGATAGCTCATGTTCAGTTGATGGAAATTTTGATAGACCAAATGATATACATACTCCAGAATTTTTTAATACAATTTCTGCATCTGGACTTCCTAATCATAGTCACCCAACTTGTCAATCATGTGTTGGAGGCAAAGGTTATTTCTGGAAGCAAAGTATAAGCAAAAGTTTTTATTCATAGATTGTCATTGATGACATCTGATCTAAGAATTTCCTTTAAATTTTAGCGCAAACAATGTCCAGTGACTGTTTCTTTTGTAATGACTATAAATAAAAGTCAGAGGCGCAATCAATTTTTTCTCATGGTCAACTATATGTTGCAATATCAAGGGTTACATCACGCAGTGATTTGAAGATACTCATATGTAACAATGAAGGAGATGTGACAATCACCACTTCAAATGTAGTCTATAGAGAAGTTTTTCAAAGTTTAACTTAGATGGTTTGGGTTAGCATTATTTCCTCAACTTTTGAAATATACATAACTCTATCTTATTTACTTTTTGCATTGTTTTATTGGAATTTAATGGTTAGGTGTTCTACTTGCCGAACGTGCCAATAAATTTTTGATAGTCTGCATGTTAACTTGGCCTGACAAAAAAAGTTACTTTTTATAATATTATATATGTTGTCCAATGCTTATCTTTATATAATTATTATTTACCAATTTATATGTTTTTTTGTGTACTTAAACAGGACATACCATTTTTTATGTTAGTAATTACATTTAAGAAAATTATGACATTATTTGCTCCGTTTGAAAAAACATGATTGTATTCATACTATAAATCAAATTTGATTTATTTTTCATTTTTTTAATCTGATATTTTTCGTTAAAGTAGCTCATTTTATTACAAAAACTACAAAAAATATATTCTTTGAACAAAAAAAACATAGAAATAATGTAACAAACTTTATTTATTCCGTGCATCGCACGGATAAAAAAAACTAGTATAATATAATATACACATGCCATACTTGAATAGTTCACATGGATTAACGAAACGTGGTCGAAATTTGTTGTCCGGCGACTCTTCGTCACAACGCGTAGGGAGCATCATCACTGCTCTCGTCACCATAAACGTGTACAATCATCAACATGCACTTTTCGCTCCTCTACCCATGGACGCGCCTTAGAAGTGTTGACCCTTCACATTGAGTCAAATGTCTTCACTCGCTTCGTCACACACCCACCTCACTTATGCTATATATACAGCCGCAAATTCAAAACAACAGCAAACGAAAGAGATTCCTCTAAAAAAAACTCTTTTCGATTCTAACAACACTACAAGAAAAAGAACACAAAATCGTAAAAGCATTTCGGTTCATTTAAAGTGTCTCGTAGACCAATAAAAAAAAAAGAAAAAAAAAACAGATATGGTGAAGTCGAATGTGGAAAAACCTGCGGCGGAGCGAAGTGATTCTTTGTACAGAGGAGTACGGAAGAGGAAGTGGGGAAAATATGTGTCCGAAATCAGGCTTCCCAACAGCCGCCAGAGGATATGGTTAGGTTCCTTTGACACTGCTGAGAAGGCGGCGCGTGCATTTGATGCCGCCACGTTGTGCTTACGTGGCAGCAGCGCCAAGTTTAATTTCCCCGATAATCTGCCGGATATTGCGGGCGGAAGGTCCATGACTCCGACTCAGATTCAGGCAGCTGCCGCCCGTTTTGCCAATTCGGAGCCCCGGAATGAATATCCGGGTCGAAACGTTAACACTCTCGTTGAATCTTCTTATTCGTCGGAGGGAACGATGACATTGTTACCTATGGAATCGCCGTCTCCTGCTCTCTCCGAGGTGACGGTTCAGACGGAAAGTGACCTCACGCCAAACGGGTTGTTTGCGGATTTATTTTCGGTAGATGGGTCGGGTAATTATGAACCCAATTACTCTGTTTTTCCATGTTTCGATGATTTTGGTGGTGATTTCTACGTGCCGGAGCTGCTAGGTTTAGATTATGGAGAAGAGAACATGGATGGGTTGATAATTGAGGACTCATTCTTGTGGAATTTCTAAGTACCGAAGGCGGTGTAAGGTGGGTCGGGTTGAGGATAGTTTTAGTATATCCGAAACTACGACAAGAATCCGAATCATAATTCGGGTTTGGGTTGGTCCATTTTTAGAGGACCCAGCCCTATGCTAATTTAGTTATGGTCATAATTTTTCACCGAGTAATTAAGGTTCCAATTTTGCCAATGTGAAACATAAATCATTGTAAAGTTGCATGCTGATGTAATTTTTTTTTGGCCATTCATTGATTAAACAGAAATCTCAACTTACACTCCTTTCTTTTACCTTTTGTCTTTAACATATATGATAATAATAATTAATCCCATGAAATTCGTTAAATTAGTACCTAAAGTTTTATAAGTAGTCTTTTATAGGAATTAATGAGACAAATTTCACAAAACGTTAGGTACTAATTATTAAACTTTAGAAATTAATGAAAAGAATTTCACAGAAAACTTTAAGACTAAACTAAGCTATTGTAAAAAAAGGACTAAACTGAGGTTTCCTCTTGGTTAAATTATAAAGGATAAGATATTTTTGCCAGATATTATTGGTGACGTCTCGTGGCCCCTTAATTAATTAATATTGATGCGCTATTAAAATGGGACATGTGATTGAAGACAACGCACGAAAACTCAATCTGCAAATTGTGCCCAGTTGAAAAATGACTAAATAAAATGTATATGATCTTCTCTCTTTTGTTACCCAAAAAAAAAATGTATATGATCTTCTCACACGCTTAAAAGAATAAAGGGATCTATTTTATAAAAATCAGGAAGAGTGTGAAAATCAGGTAGAGGCCCAGCAAAATTATCATCTTCAAGTCTCACCCTTGTAAGAGTTATCTGTATATCTTCCTTAGTACAGTACATTAGGAGGTATACTGCCATGAAATTAATTGCCATCCTTAATCAGCTTCACTAATTGCTTTCCAAAACAATGATTTTGTGGAAGGGTACCATTGAACTTATTATACGTGAAGTCCAACTGCGCCAAACTGCTATCCATTCCTAAGCTTTGAGGTATGACTATAGACAAATGGTTGTTAAACAATGATTTATATCAGATGTTTCAGCTCTGTCATCTCAAAAGGTAGCTCTCCTAGCAACTATTATTGTACAGAAGGATATGCTCAAGGCTTTGAATTTTCCATACGCAAAGTGGAATTTTTCCTGTCACTATGTTTTCATACAATCTAAGATCATGTCATTTACTCAAGTATCAAAATTCAGTGGGAATTTCTCATTCAAAACCATTAAAATACAAATGTAACATTTCCAATGACTTTAAATTACCAATCTCTTTTACCCCAAAAAAAAAAAAAAAAAAAGAAATTACCAATCTCTTGGAAGATATTTTCCCATTACCAATCTCTTGAAGATATTTTCCCAGGAAAAAAAAAGTTCCCTGGAATTATTAGCATAAAAAGCCTTGTGTAGGAGAACCAAGGTTGATGGTTTACTGCCAACTAAGTTATTCACTACAACATAGAACTCAATTAAAACACTGCAGTTCCCTAGTGCCTAAAGAGTAAAGAGTGACAACAAAATCAACTTAGGCAAAAGCAACATATACCAAGGTTGAAAATCAAAGAAATTATTACACGAGTAGAATTTTGTTAGTTATCATATCAGTTAACAATTATTGTTAACTTAAGTAATCACTTCATGTAATTAGTATAATGAGCTAGTTGGCTGTTTCTCAGTTTACAGCTATTCGGTTAGTCCCCTAACGCTTCTATTGTTAGCATGTCTATATAGGCATCACACTTGTAATTGAGGACTCACTTGTTCATTTTTGAGAAATGAATAAAGAACAGAGAACTTTCTTTTCTCTGGATTCCGCAACTTTCTTTCTTCTATGTTCATAGAATCAATATGATATCAGTTGGTTTTTTTCATCTTTGTTTGAAGATTTACACATCTTCACAGTGATTGATTCTTTCATTCTTCCGCTGTCTCTCTGCCGTTTACCCTCTGATCTGAGAGTGTTCTTGATTTCGTTCTTCAACCTTTCTTCTCGATTTCGCGATCAGGGAGGAACTTCAATCCAATCCTTTCTACTTGCATCCATTGGACAATCAAGGCTCAAATCTTGTCTCTCACGTGCTAACTGGTGGTGATAATTACGGATAGTGGCGTCGCGCGGTGCTCATTGGTGCAAAGAACAAATTCGGGTTTATAGATGGTGGTTCTATCCTCTCTTTGCTAGAGGGTGATCCTCTTTTTTCACTGCAATTTAGAAAGTTTGAAATGCTGAGATCAAATCTTGAAGTATTCAAGAAAAATCTCAAGGAGGAGCTTTAGAAATCAAGACTTTTCTAAAATACTTGAAGTTTGTTGTAGCTGGTATGTGATAAACCCCAAATTCATGAACTTTTTTAGGAGTATTTTTAGGTCATTTTGAGAGCATAATTGATTTATAAGTTGTTATATTAGCTAATTTGCTCTCTTTTATGCAGAAAAGTAGAGTTTGGTGAAAAGAATTAAAAAGACGAACTTTTGGAGCCAAAATAAGCATTTTAGGAGCTTCAGGGGATGAGCACGACCTCAGAAGAATGAGCAGGACTGAGCTTAACCTCTAGCGCAACAGGATCTACGTTAGAGCCCGCAGCATGGGCGTGCTCAGTGAGCACGGTCGTGCAACAAGAAGAATTCACCACTTTGAGCCAGGCTGTGCTCAATGATGAGCACAATAGTGCAATGAATGGGAAGTTACGACTTGATCCAGCCCGTGCTCAGTGACTGTAATTAAACATGCGTGGTCGTCCAGTCTCTATAAATACGTGCGCTGAGCTCAGTTTTGGATACCGTTTTGCTGCCAGAGAGACGACGTGACCAGTTTTGCGAGCTTGAAGTGGAGGCTAGGATTTGGAGTGAAGTATGTCATCCATCTTGATTTGTCTCCTATTCTGTCACCATGATCCTTATTTTTATGTGTTTCTTATTGAACATGAGTAGTTAAACTCTTTTCTAGGGTCCAATGTGGATATTATTTTAGTAGGAACCCTTATTACTATGTCTTAATTTACATGGATTAGTTTTAATTCAATTTCTTTATTACTGTACCGATGGGATTTGTCTTATTGAGCTTAATCACATGTTAGGAGTAACTAACCTATGTATGTTAATGATTAATTAATTGGTCGCAATCATGCATCAATTTATTAGTGGATCTATAAGATAAACGAGACTAATAACTACTAAACATCCACGACTAGTTATAGTTTTTGAATCAATTTCAACTCCTTCGAACTTTATGCTATTCCTAGATTTAAATATTTTGAATGATCAAACAACGGGTCAATTTAAGAAAAACAATATTAGTCGTGCATGACCTAACGGGCTAATAGTCATATTAGAAGGATTGGTAATCAGAGTGTAACAAAGGAATTGAATTGGAATCAGAGATTGGGAGAACCGAAAGAACAAATGAAACCGTGACCCGAGGCTTCTCTTTATTGATCTCTCTTAAGTGCTTTCTATGCTAGCATTGCGTTCATACTCTCTTATTGATTCGCTTAGATAATTGAAAATTCCATTAGTCTAGTAATTTTCTTTTTCCTATGGGTTCAACAACCAAGACTTAAATAGTTTCACATTATTACGAATTGGACAAGTTACACTTCTCACAATAAACACACAAAAATATGATTAGGTGGAAAAAAAAATACTTTTAAGATTGATGGATGTATGGTAAGTAGAGTAGGTAAAAAGTAACGATGGTGTTCATTTTTTTTTTTATAGATTTGCATCAGATTTTAACTCTGCCCAATAAGAAAGATTTTGGCTTAGTCCTTTTAAATCTTGAAATATTATTTACGCTCACTTTTTCTAATATCCCTCTGCCATCGAATATAAGCGACAAAAAAAAACTACTTCACATCCGTTAAGAAAAGTTGTTAGTCTTATTTAATTTTTTTAAAATAATCAAAAAAAAATTACATCTCTCAAATTGTCTTTCATGGAAAATCGTTCCATGAGAATAAAAGAGTTATTGAAAAATAAAAATTTGAATTAATTAAAGGGTATTTTGGATAAGACATTATTAAATAGAGTAAAATTAGTTAAAATTTGGTTATATTTAGAATCACTAAACTTAGATTTTTGTTGTTATTTATATTCGAAAACCGTGGGAGTACAAACTTGCTGCTCTGCTGTACACATTCTTGTTATTTTTCTTGTTTTTCTTTGCAACCAAACTTGGTTTCTGTTTTTCATAAACCCTCCATCATTTATGTTTATGAAGGTGAAAGTCTACACTTTCGTGATGGAGGGTTTCAAAAACTAAATAAAGGAACTATACCTTGAAAATTTGGATAACTTGAGTTCTATCGTTATAGACAAAAGAGCTCTGCATTCTCTAAAAATGCTCGAGTTATGGAATATCCCCCAACTCAATACGGTACCTACGGGCATCCAACACTTAGAGAAGCTTGAATTTCATATTAATTCAACACTGATCTGTCAAAAACTGTGTGTAATTGGTATTGCATAGAAGTGTTTACACTTGATAAATGCCATAAACTGATAAGGTTTGAGTGCTTAAGGGTGGACAGTGCTCAAAAGTTTTGTGCCAAAAAATTGTCTCCCCTCCCTTCAGGTGCTTTAATTTATCTTTTGCAAAAAATTGAACACTTCCCACATGTAATGCAAAATGGATAAGCCATTAAAGGTTCGCATGATAAATATTTATATTAAGGAGTTTGAGAGTTTCCAAAGTCCACTGGTAACTAACCTACCGGGTTTGAGTATATAGACATGTCAATTTGCAAAGGGCTCAAACATCTATCAAGTAGCTTCTTTTTGCTTCCAAAACTGATCACGTTAAAAAATGATATTTGGATGCCCTCAACTTGGAAAATCATTTAAAAGGTTCAAAAAGATCCATTCAATGGGAATTGCTAGCTATATACTTGTTTTGGACTGATTCAATGGAAGATTGGAAGAGACTTACATGTTGGTTGTAGTTGTAATATGTGTGTTCATGTCAGATATTCTGTTTGATCTTGAAATTGAGAATACTGAACAGTAAATAGTAAATAGTAAATTTATATAAACGCTAGTTATTTATTTAATTATTTATAATTTAAAAGAAAGCTATTATGAGTTTATCAACTTGAAAGACTAGACATAGATTTAACTTAAACTTGCAAAGACCACAAAATTAAAGACAACCTAAACTACAATTAAACTAGATCACTCTAATTTATATACTCTAGTAGACTAGAAGTCCTAACAAACTGCCTCCACTGCTAGCCTCTTAACCACATCTCCACAACTTGTTGGCCCAAATGTTTTCTCCGAAACTTCAATTGAGCACGATTCCTTGCCAACACAAGCCTGCAAAACCCAAAGAATAAATTAAGTTAATTAATTTATATTCACATATATAAATATAATTTTGAAGAAACAAATAAAAAATTAATTAAAAGCTTACATTTTTCACAAGGGACAAAGCATCATTGTTGCTCTCACAACTGCCCTTACTAAATGCTCCACATACACCTTGTGGATTGCCAAAACTAGCAAACTTTATAGCTGATATGGAACGACCATTGCAAGACAATTCCAAAGTCTTGTTCTCATAAGCATTTCCACAAGCAGTTCCAACAACAACTGTTTGGAAATTTACTAGTGATGGATTGCCACCAATTTCCTCAAACAAAACCAAAGTGTTCACACCATCTTCAATAAAGGAGCGAGGGACGTGGTACCTGAATTATTCAATCAAAATATATAACATACTAATTGTCACACACTTGATAAAAAAAATAAAATAAAATGGTAATTATTATAATTAACATGAAATAAAAGGGCATGAAATGATAATAGAGTAATTAAACCAATTAATTACCATCTTTGAGAGGGCTTGCCACAATTGGTAACACATTTTGTATCACTATATTCACCACGGTAGTCACAAGGATCATCACTACAACCATCTTCATCTGCATTATAACTAGGCCAGATGCGACCAAGAGAGTAACCGTTCACCCAAGCATAACCTTTTCCCATACCTTGCAAATCCACCACAACAGGGTCTGATCCTAGAGGAGCTTTGAAAGTCGTCTACCAATCATAAACGAACACATTAAATTAATTGGTTCAGGATAACAATTTTGTAGGAATAATAATAACAACTTTGAGTAAACCCTCGCTTTTGTCCTTAAACTTACGCTCTCTTATTTCATCCTTCAAGTAAATGAAAATAATAAGTAGTTTTCAACGTTTTGTCATATCCATCAAATTAGTAACAAGACAGATGTGATTGTACGTTCGGACTAAACGAATGGATATAAAAAAAACGTTAGAGACTACTTATTATTTTTATTTACTTGAAAGACGAAGTATGAGAGAATGTAAGTTGGGGGATGAAATTGGGGGGTTTACTCTACAACTTTTGAAGAAAAAGCAATTAATTAATTAATTTACTACCTTGTACCAAGTGAACATCCGGTTAACGGGTAACTGCTCAGATTCCCATTTGGAAGCAGAAGCAAAGAGAGAATCTTGACTGAAGAATTGGTTATCCCAACCATGCAATCCAACCTTGTATGTCCAATTGTGTGAGGACAAATCTTTAATTATCGTCTCATCACCTTTTCTACTAATCACCTCAATTGGCTTAACAAGACCGTCGTGCCATTTATCAAAGTTTTTCCCATAGTTCTATCATAAAAAAAACAGACATAATGAAAGAGTACGTTATCATCATAATACATTATTAATAAATAATAGGAACCAATTAAATTGAGTCGTTGTATGAATAATTGAATCATCATGGTGCAAATTAAATTAACCAATAATGTGATACCTGAAGTCCAACAGTGACACTAAGCAGGCTGATAACATTCTTTCCGGGCTTCAACTTAATGTTAGTCTCAAATTGATCATTGTGAATGCCATATGTTGCCCAATGGGAGCCTATATATGGATCAATTAACCAAATTAAATAGAAACCATATCATTAAATTAAATTTTGATACTGTTATATATAATTAACATGTTATTCAACCATATGTGAGTGTTGTTTTGTATCTAACTCACTAGTTGACAGGACCCATGCTGAGCACCGGTAGGAGAAAATTAACAAGAAATAATTTTTCTATATAAAATATAGAGATGTTACCACGTGGTGCAATATTGATAACTAAGTATAGTTAGTTTTCTTAAATTGATAATAGATTACCAATATGTTCTCCATTGACGAATGCATAAATTACATGGCCAGTGCCATTAATCCTGAGAGACATATCATCACTCCAAACTGGATCATTCTCATCAAGATCAAGTCTATCATAAATAAAAAGAAAAGAGAAAAAAAACCTTGTTAATTGGCAACTTTTGAACAGAAGAACAAAATTAAATAAAGAGAAAATTAAGTGGGTATGATTAATTAATTGATTACCTTGTCATGTACCAAAGATAGTCACTGGAATCATTAGCAGCTCTTTTTTGATCAAGAATTGTATCTTGAGAGACACTAGCTTTCCCAAGCAGAGAATTATCAATGTTCTCTGCTCTCCACACCCACTTCAAATCCTTTGGTTCGTCTTCAGCTTTGTTTTCTCGCTTTACCATTACGGAGGTTTGAACATTTACCTGATTATATTATCAAAATATATATGTACTCATCATCAATTAATAACACAATTATACATACATACATATACATATATAACAAGGTTTTAGATATATATTAAAATATTTAAGAGATAATTAATTTCAATTAGTTATTAAATTTGTAAGATGTTAGAGGAAAATTAGTTTAAATTTGAGATAGATATATCTATATTAATTAGTTGTTAAATTCGAATTAATTAGTTATTAAATTTGAAAGCAGATGTTAGAGGATAATTAGTTTAAATTCAAGATAAATATATCTATATTAATTAAATTTAACTAAAATTGCGCTCCACAATTGTGATTGTGGCCGTATTTGTTCACAATTTTTTGCAATATCAAGAATTGTTACATAGTCACAATCGTGAGCGCCAACACACACCGGCATTTGATTTTGGTTTATAATGAAGAAAAAAAAGGGCGAAGTAATTATACCTTGGCTGTGTTATACTCTTCAGTTTGACAATCAGGAAGAAGGCTAACAGACCATGCAGGAACATTATATGTAGTTCCTCTAAATTTTACTGTTGCATCAGTGGTGGTGTTGGTGTTGCTCAAGAAGCAGCTTGATGAATCATTTGTAGCATACACAGTAGCCTATACAAGTTGAAAGTGTATATCTCAATATTATAAATGCTCTTGCTCCTAACAGATATCATAATCATCTAATTAATTTGCATTATTTTCTTCATTCATTTACCTTGACAGAGTTGCCAAAATCAATTTCTGATACATTTCCATTGGTAAGACTATTCTCCATTGACTTCAAAACCATGTGTAGTTCTTTCAGGTGACCCCATTTTGGTTGGGCAATGTTTCCTGCAAATTTTTTAATCAAACGTTTATTAATTTAATTAATTTCATGAAAAATAAAGGAAAATAATATAATCTTAGATGAAAATAAGTTAATGCAGTTAGTTACCATATTCATCAAGAGGAGCATCATAATCATATGAAGTGGTAATGTATGGACCACCAGCTGTTCTGCCAAAGTTAGTTCCACCATGATACTGAAAAACAAAATATGTTATTATTAATGTTAATTAATTGTAGAAAGTTCACCATGGATAATTTATAATTTGGACTTTGAATTACTTACCATATAATAGTTTTGGAATGTGCCTCCTGTTTGATAAAACCTTGCCACAGAATAAGCAACATCTTCCGCAGTTCTGTGTGGATCTTTGCCACCCCAATTCTTGAACCTTTAAAGAAAAATGAAATTTAATTAGAAAACAAATTTAGCGAAAAATAAGATCCTAATTATTTTTTTCAAAAAAACATTGAGCTGGTAAAATAGGTAATTTGAACTTACCAGCCAACCCAATTTTCAGTCCACATCTTAGGGCTGTTAGGATTATTGGGTTCGAAGTCGTGACAATACCATCCATTGCAAGTATTGATCTAGCATTCAAGTATTCAATTAAAAGAAGAAAAAAAATTATTAGTTTCAAGATATTCAGAAAGAGAATAAATTTATTTAAAAATAATAACCTTTTAGTATGTTTTAAATTTTAAAATTTGAAATTTGAAATTTAAAATTTAAAATTTAAAATTTAATTTTTTTTAAATCAATCTCTATTTAAAGTTTATTTGTTTTAAATTACTAAATATAAAAGTAAAATAAATAAAATTGAAATAAAAACTAATTTTGAGAAAAGGTCGTATTTTTTATAATTGAAAACATATTTAAACGTAACAACAATATAAAACATAAGCATATATACCATTGGTTGAGGAGCATCTGGTTGTTGGCACATGATCCATGGGACACCAATGTTGAAGGACTCTGCCATGTTGGCGCACCAATTTATATAAGCTTTGCCAGCATCTCCATAAGTAGACATAACATTCCCATATTCATTCTCGATCTTTTTTTATTAATCATTAAAAATCAGTTAGTATTAGTAATTAGTAAATAAATACAAAAAGTCAAGATAAAATTAGAGTTAGTAACAACAATTAAATTTACAAGAAACAAATGAAGTACCTGGGATAAAATTATAGGACCCCCTTGAGAAGCAAAAAGTTTCTCTTTTTGGACCATATCCACAATCAAAGTAGTAAAATTTTGCATTTCATTCTATAAATCCAAAATCAATAAAAAGTAAGAAATAATAATTTACATGAAAAAAACTAAATCCCAATAGTTTCATATTAAATTTAAAAACATAAATTATTTACCATGTAAACTTGATTTGCCGTCCGAATCTCAACACCAGGTAGATTGTGAACCCATACAGGGATCCCTCTGAAATTAAACAATTAAGAATTTTATGATATTTATAATTAAACATGTTATATAATTAAAATAAAAGGGTGAAGTTATAGTTAGTTAAATTTACCCATAATTCCATTCGGCACAAACATAGGGGCCAATGCGAAGCACAGCAAAAAGTCCTTCATCTTGAATGGTTTTGAGGAATCTAATGAGATCGTTATTGCCACTGAAATCATACTCACGACGAACAGGTTCATGTGCATTCCAGAAAACATATGTTTCAATAGCATCCAATCCTCCTTCTTTTGCTTTTCTTATCAAATCAGGCCACATCTAATATAATAAAACAGGTAATAACAATTGGTATGTATATAAACAGAAAAGGATTTTAATTAATGAAATGAAGAATGGTGTTTGTTATAATTAATTATTACCTGAGGCATGCTTCTAGGATAATGGATTGATCCAGAAATCAGCACCCTTCTTTTTCCATCAATTTTGATGGCCCTTCCATCATGAGAGACTTCAACTGCATTACTGCCACATAGGGTGAAGCTGAGAAAGCAAAGGAAGAAGGAGATGTAAAGAAAAGATTTTAGAGGAGCCATCTTAATTTTCAGAAGACTAGCTAGTGTTCGATCGGTGTGTTTCAGATTGAAGTAGTGGCGACCTTATATAGTACATGGTTATGCATGGTTTAAATTCAAATGTTATTCATTCTTATTCTTATCCAATTATTTTTATCTTTATCATATCAGGCAGTTAAAGATTACCAACTGATAATCTATCTCGGTTTTTGTATGCTTTTTTTTTATATTAATGATTTTATTTTTTATTTTTTTGACGTGGAATTTGAAGTTTTCGTCAAATACTAATCAAATAAATTTTCTCTTTTTTTTATTATAATTAAAAGTTTATGTGAGTTAGGTGAACACTTACGGTAGTTATATATTACTTATCAATGAGATCCTCACACATCCGTAATAAAATTCGAACTCACATCCTTACGAAATATGAGTATCATCCTTACCAATTCACAAACCTTAGTTGGCTAAATAAAGTTTATCTTTATCTTATCGGGTAATTAGATGTCAATTTATGTTTTCATGAAATACTAATTAAATAAATTTTATCTTATATCTTATGAGGCTGTTATATGTTGCTAAATGATAATCTATCTTGGTTTTCGAATGGCTCGCCAAAAAAAGGTTTTTTGAAGCATATAAAAAAAAGGTTTTTGAATGATTTTGTTTTTTAACTAGGAACAAATTAAGAATAGAAAATACTTTATGTTTTAGTTGAATATTAATTAAATTATAATATGTTATTAAATTATAATATCTGTTATCTATCTATCTATTATCTATTATCTATCTATTTCTATTATATATATATATATATGTGTGTGTGTGTGTGTGTGTGTGTATATTCTAAAACAAGGTTTTTAATTTTCATCTAACCTACTCCTATTTTTAAATTTTAAATCTTAGGTATTATTTATTTTATCTATTAATTATATTAGCATTTTTCATGCTACGTGTCACTGATTAAATTATTCAAAATATTTTAAATTAAACGGGTTTTGATATTCAAATAAATTTTAAATCAATAAAAAATTTAAATACAAAAAAAATTGTTAACAACTCTTGTATTCGAAATTTGATAGAAATGTTTTTAAAGTTATTTCAAAATTTTATTTTAAAATATAAAATTGTTAACAGTCATTCTAATCGAAATTTAATAGATATATTTTTTAAAGTTATTTCAAAATTTGATTTTAAAATATATTTTGAAATTTGATTTCATAATTATCATAAAAGCCCTTCTATTCTTTCCTCTTATCACAAATTCAAACTGTGAACTTTAAAAATCTGAACTATCGAAATTTTAAAACTATAACATTATCCAAAAGTCACATCAACAAAAATATGCTAACAAAAATTTTCCAAAATTTAAAACAAAAATATCCTAACAAAATTTTAAAACTTGAGCATGCATAAAAACTTTCGACCTTTATCAGGAAACCACCTTAACAAGTAACATGCTAACAATATTTTAAATCTTTAGCGATATTAATTATAATAAGCAAATAATCAACTTCTATCTTGAAAATTTTGAATTTATCGATATTAGTAATTTTAAATCTCAGATTCTATCTTAAGCAATTTTAAATCTCGGATATTATTTATTTTATCTATTAATTATATTAGCATTTTTTATGCCACGTGCCACCGCTTAAATTATTCTACCCAACATTTAAGGTCACCTAGGTTTTGATTGGTTCACATCATTCGTAACTATCTTCATGTCATACCAAATAGCATTGCTGTTATTCAAAATTTATTATCTATCTATTATATATATATATATATATATATATATATATATATATATATATATATATATATATATATATATATAAAATAGGAATCACTACAAGAAAAGGAGCAACCAGTGGCGGTCAGTTTATGGCGGTTCATCCAACCGCCTCTCACTGATGAGAACTTGCGGTAGTTTGAAGGCATGCGGCGGCGGTTAACTAAAATTTTCACTTTCCCTCTTGAAACCCTCAGATACCCTCATTCACTCCCTCTCATTTGCTCCCAGCGGCACCCCCTCCCTCTGATTTCTCTCTTTCTCTTCTCTTCTCCTTCTCTTCCTCTCTCACTCCCCCAAAGCCAACCCTAACCCTAATCCCTTTCCATGGCTGCGGCGCACTCCGCCTTTGACCAAACGAGATTATCCCTCAAAGAACCCTAAAAACTAGTATGTGTTCAAAGAACCCCACTACAAGAAACTTGACTTTTAGTGACGGCCAAGTACCGTAGGTAAAAGTCATGTTACCGTAGGTATAGCACTAAATACCTATACCGACGGCAGATTTTTTCGTAGTCTTTAAGTTGCTATACCTACGGATATTGACCGTAGGTAAAGAGCTTAGTCATAACTTACTAAACTTTTTACCTACGGCTCTGTCCGTCACTACACAACATATAATCCGTAGGTATAGATTCTGTAATTTTTTTTTTTTTGATAAGCCTATATAGATGCTATATTATATTTATTTTAAAAATTTAATCAAAGTAACAACGAAGCAATTAAATAAATATATTTAAAAATGCAAAATATAACAAAAGTTCCACATTATATATATATATATATCAAAAATTAACATGAAGTCTTACAAACATGAAATTAACATAAAGTCTTACAAACTTAAAATTAAAAATAGCCAAACCATGTCAATCTAGAGTACTTTAGAGTATTATACTAATAACAAAAAAGATAGTCTTCTAATCATATAATAGGCATACAAATCTTCAAGCTTCCATCTTTAAGTTTCCATCTTCAAGTCTCCATATTAGCTTCTAATCTTCACCTACAAATAATAAAAAGAGCAGGATGAATAATACTTGCCAATTCAACATATAATATCACACCTAAAAACAAAGAAAATATTAACAACTTTAGTGAGAAGTAATTAATAGCATTTTCATTATCTTCATTATACTTTGGACTAGGAGAATTCAAATGGTGAGGAAGCACTAGAAAGCATCGTAACCTATCACAAAAATAGAATTCATATTGGACATTTTCCCTGTTCCAATGTAACTCATTGGCACATTGAGACACGTACACATGTGTCCACACATAAGAAAGTTGGTGACAAACATAGATGCTACTCTTCTATAAAGATGGTAATAAATGATTTCAAATTTGATTCTTTTAGAAGCATATAAATACACATTATAAAAAGCGAGTCGACTTTCATCTCATAACAAATCTGTGATTTGCCTTTCTTGGGACCCTTGTTATTGGACTTCTTTACTTCTTTTTAACTATAAATAGTGTTTTATGTAAAGCGAATCACGACTACGGTTATTGAGAGGTACGTGAGAAAGGACAATGATCATCAAAATAAAATAACAGAGAACTTAATCTACTAGAAATATTCATTTCAACACAGGTAACATTTTTGAAAGATCAATGAACATATCCTTTTAGAAACCCATTATTGATTATGTGTTCATAAGCATCCATGCCTCTTGTAATTGACACATTTGGTGCAGGGGCATAAAATTTTCCATCTTTAGCTGAGTTTGCAAATACAAACCCAAGAAAACTTAAAATCCTTCTAATATACTTATTTTTAGTTACAGAGTTGTCTGATATCCAACTCTTGTCCATTTGATACAATAAACTAAAAACAAAATGAAAAAGGCCACAATAAATTAATAGTGAGTAAGATAGAAAATTCATGTATACTAGTATGAAGCTAGTATGATAGAAAATCCATGATAGAAAATTATTTCCAGCATTCTGAGAGATAGAAGGTAATTAGCTTCTATCCACTCATAGTCCCAATTCCATTCTAACCACTTTCTTTCACTCCTTAATTGTTCCCCTAAACACATGCTATTCAACAGTCTAAGGACAAATAATTTTCAGGAAATAAGTGTAAATGTGCTTCAAAATGGAGGCTATGTGCTGGTGGGAATCAACAATGCACTAAAATTGTTTCAAACAGTGTTATGTGCTGCTTATTCACAAGAATAACTTAACTGAATATAATATGAATTTGCTTTTTAAGAAGTGTTAGTGCTAAACCAATAAAAAAACACTGTTAGTTGAAAGCTAACAGCGGTACATATAGATGAGCATGTAAATAAGAGCTTGTATCCAGAAATACCAAAAAAATTACTTTATTCCATTCAAAATGCTTGATATACTTGCAATGCCTCTTGTAACAGATTGGAGGAAGGTTACCTGAAGAAATTACAATGCCTCTTTCAAGCGAACAGTGAGAAAAAGAAATATGAGAATATTCTCTGTCAATTCCTCTTTCAAGCAAACACTTATAAATTTAATAACTCCGATCATTTTATCAAACAAGTTTTAGTGCAAAATAACTCATACAAAATTGAACAAAGAATATATGAAAAATGAAGACGAAAACCTCTAGAACCAGAGCTTTAACTCGGTTTCCGAATCTGAAGAAAAAAAATGACAACGAAAATCAGTTTAGCTTCAAGATCTGTAGCATTTGAGATCTCTAGAAGCTTTTGCACAAAAGAACGAAAATTAAAGAAAAAACTATGGAAGAGAAAATAGGGTTCACCTTTCACAACCAGCAAAGGAGAAGGCGAAGATGGCGAGATAAAGCGTGCTTGAGCGAAAGCCATGGTGAGAGAGCGAAGCAAGAGCAGGCGAGAGCGAGCGGAGCGCGAGTGAGATTTACTTGAAAAATGAAAGTTTAAAAGTGAAAAAAAAATGAAACTTACGAGATTTTGGAAAAATAAAAAAGTGCGGTGCCGCTACTTTTACCGACGGGTATATTTGGAGAATTGCTCCATTGCTAAAGTTGTCCGTAGGTGGATGGCATTTTTCTTGTAGTGCCCTAAAACTCAACCAAATCTCCTTCGTCAACCTCTCGTGGATTCTCTTCCTCGCGCCTTCTCTTCCTCGCGCTCACACTGCAACACTATAACATCCCAATTTTTATGAAAATTATTTTACAGTTTTCGACTACTTAAAAATAAATTGTAGAAATTGATCACCTCAATGGTTTGTTAAAAGTACGAAGAACTACAAAGATTTATTGTAAATAATTTACTGTTTTAGTAATTAATTCAGATTAAGAGACAATATAGACGTGTACTGTTTTTAATGTGAATTAATCTTGAAAAATGTGAAAAATTATTGTTTGATTAAAGAAAATTATTTTATTGAAAGAGAAATAATTTTCAGGATTTAATAGATATTTTTAAATCACACAGTTTGGATTTTTTGATGTTTAGTTATTTGTTAAATTGTCTGTTTTATGTCATATTTAATATGACTTTTATTTTAAAGATTTTTCTTGATAATTTTATGGTTTGAAAAATATCTATATGACAAGAGAAATTAAAATTAGTGATCCTCACTAATTTATAATTTTTATTACGCTGCGAGAATTCTATTGAGTTCTGCCGTAACTAGGCTATTGAGTGAGTTTCTAACCGAAACCTGCCCAAATGTGATCCAAATTTTATAAAATTTGAGATCTTAGTATTTTCCAATATTTAGGATTTATTGGAATTTTTCTGGAATTTTTTGGCATCAGAAAAATATAGGGTGTTTTCTACGCCTAGAACTGCATTACGGTAGCGTTTTAGCTCGTAAATCGAGAAAGTGACATTTATAGAAATATTTCTAATATTTTTAGGGATATTTTGGTTGATTAATAATTTTTTATTATAGAATAATTTATTAGATTTATTTTTGGAGTTTTTGGAAGAAAAACCCTAATATACGTGTAACGCCGCGCACCCGATTGAGCGAGAATGCGACGAAACGAAATATCTTGATATTTTGGGCTGGGGGGCGTGAATCCAGAAACTAGGGGAGATGAATCTCATCCTTAGAACCTTCCTTGACAAGTGTAGGCATAAGATTGGTTGTTTTGTAATTGTAGTTAGTTTGTGTAGTTAGTTTGTAACTAGTTTGGTTATTTCCTAACTAAATGAACATTTTCTTTCCATCCTTGTCCCAAAATTTTCGTGGCTCCTTCTTCATTTGGCTGATCCATTTCAGTTTTCTTTCATTTTTGGAAAGCTTGGAAAAAAAAATTAGTGAGAGAAACACTTGATTCTTGAAGGAAACTTGGAGATTAAGCTTGTAAACTTAATCCTTTCTTCCTCCTTCTTGATTTACCATCATCATCTTGATTTGTAAGCTCCATATCCATTCCTTTTCCTCTCTTGAGCTCCATGAATGGGTTTGGTTGTTTTAAGAGTTGATTTTGCTTAGAAAGTCTTGAAACTTGTTAGATTAGTTTGATTAACCTTTAGATTCACCATTTTCCTTCAAGATTATGCTTGTTTGATGAATTTAAAATTCTGAAATCCCTAAGATTTTGAACAGGCCGAACCTTAGGGGCTGGGTAAGAGTTCATTTTTGGCTTGATTTTGTTGAATTTGAGTTAGATCTTTGAGGGTTTTGGTTTAGTATACTTAAATCTAGTCATGTATGCATGTTAAGCAAGTTTTTGTGAAATAATTTGGTAAATTTTTTGGGGATGAAAATAGTGGCATATATATGTGTTTAGATGATGTTTTAGTTTGTTTTAAAGTGTATCAAAGTGACTTGGAAATTTGTTTATGGTAAAAGAAATTATGTGTAACAAAGTTGTAAGATTTTGATGTTAGAAGTTTGAAATTTTGAAGTTGTTTTTGGGACATCAAGACCGTGGCCTTCATGGTGTCTTAGAACATGATTTTAAAATTGTTTTAGGCCTAAAATAGTTGTAAAAAGTGGTTGATGATTTGATTTAGCAAAATCTTTCATGGAGGCTTAATTTTTGGAAAAAGAATTGTGTTATGTCTTGAGAATTGTTTCAAAACAATAATGAAATTGTTTCCAAATTTTCGTGACATGTTATAGTGCTTTGAAAAGTGGTTCAAAGTTGGGAAAACACTATTCAAAGTGGTAAAACACTATTCCAATTGGTAAATTTTGGTTTAGGTATTTTTCTAAGTGTGTAGCTTTTGTAAAAGTTTGAAAACTTGCATGATTTGAATATGTGTCATGGCATATGGCTAGATAGAACCTATTAAGAATTAAGTTGAGTAATTCTTAGGTCTTTAGAGACCCTAGACCCGTGGCTACCCTAGGGGTATTAGGACTTGAGTTTTAGTTCTAATTGATTGAACTTGCGTTGTTAAGGTTCGTGCGAGGAACGACTTGACGATTGTTTGAAATTACCTTGCTTGGATTGTTAAAGCGCCCAAGGTAAGGAAAATTCTTACATAATGAGTTTAAGCTTTTCGCCTTGTGTGTTGTTTGGCTTGATTGATTGATTGTGTGGTAGTACTTGTATTATTACTATATGTTGTCTGGAATGCTGTAGCATGTTGTAGCATACTGAATTGTTATATGCGGTCTGAAATACTGTAGCATGTTCTTGGCCCTGCGTGGCATTATAATTTGTGTTGTTCCTTGAATCATGTTGGATTTAATTGGAACTTGATATTGATTGGAATATGCAAGATATTGTTGATGATAATGGATTAATTAATAATGCATTGATCGACTGTTATTGGTTTGATGACTTACAACGGTAAGTCTGATGCGATTCCATGAGCCGAGGAATGTTTTTGAGGTAAACTAAAGGTATCTTTCTAAAATAAGTCGGCGTACAATCACGCTATATGGATAAGAGGGTTAGTAGTTGTTTAAGAGGATCTTTTAAAAAGGAAAACATTGTAAATTTTGAAAACGGTTGAGTTAAATAATGTGTTTGGGAATTAACCTAGCGTATTCTTTAGCACAACTAGGGTCTCAACGACCTAGAGCTAAAAAGTATTTTTAGATAAATGGGAGTGATACAGGAACTGAGATCGAGATTTCGAAAGATTAAAATATAGGGAACCTGGTGTTCCTATTGAGCATATGGGTCATGTGTCCTGTGATGGGTCTTAATGTCTTGCTTGCGTGCACATTTTCTTGATTAAGGATTAGACCTAGTGTTCTGTATGGCGTGCCTAGTACCTCAACCTAAAAATTGAGCCTAGTGTTCCGCATTACGTACATAGAATTTTAATCTAAGATTGAGATTACCGTTCCGCAGTTAAACACCTAGTCCTAGTGTCCTGTGTTTGAACTCTAAGGGGTATTTCTCATCATCTCAATTTACTACGTGATGAAGAATACCCGAGCATTACATGAGTAGTATGGGATGCTCATTGTGGTGCTCAAACTTTGAGTTCCCTCCACCCCTTCTGAATGTGAAACATAGTTGATTGGCGATCCGCATTGATTAATTAAAACATTATTCGGGCGCTCCCTACGGTGAGCATGCCATATTGAAGAATTTGTTTTGATGCATACTGACCATTGAGCATCGACACTCCGAGCGTTTGATTTGTCCTAAAGACTTCAAAAGACGAGTTGTCATTTCACTCGGAGCGTTTGATTTGTCTTAAAGACTTCAAAAGACGAGTTGCCACTGCATTGCCTAATGTGTGGCTATATTGTTTGGACGTTGGGAAAATTCCTCGTCTACTGATGACCTATTAAGGCTGCAGGTGTATACACAAACTTGTTCATAATGCATTGGCATGCATGGCTAACCACATTTATAATATGTGATGATTTGTTTGATGAAACTGACATTGTGATGACTCGATCATTGATCTGTTGACAGAATTATCTGCTCACATGCAATTATTTGATATGGTGGTGACTTGATTGTTAATCTGTTGATTGATTTGTCTGTTCACATGAAAATGCTTGATATACCATGATGGTGCATGCGGTCTATTAAGTATGTATATGTATAAAAAGGCATGTTGTTGTATTATATATGTATATTGTTTGCATGCGATATAGCCTCTGATAAACTCGTGGACAAAGAATTTACCCTTGCACTGTTGTTGGATTGGACATTCTTATGGATGTTACCAAATGGAGTTTCATGTTGCTGCTGCTATTCCAGAAGTGTTGAAGAATGAGCCAATGGAGGAAGTTTCCTCTGAGTGCTTCGTGCTGTGATCTTGCTGAATGATTTTTCAGCAAGATTTATAGTTGTTGTCCAGCTTAGCTTAGGGTAGGTGTCGTTGTTATTTGCGTAATTACCCATTGTCTCAGTGCGAAACGATTATGTTATATTTTATGTTATGTGAAGTAATGATTGTGATGCATTATACTCTGATATTTGCAAAAGACTGATTTTACATTATCTAGAAAATTGTAGTACTCTTTATGTCTCATTTTTTAAAAGGGTTTCAAAGAGAACAAAAAGAAAAAAAAATTACTCCTATTTTCCATTGCGAAATACATAAGAGTACTTTTTAACTGAAAGCATATAAGCATCAAATGTTTTCAGCATTAGATTAGGTTGCACAGTAGCGCTCCAGAAACGGGGTGTTACAATACTATCGTAGCATCTCTCTCGCCCCTTCTCTTCCTCGGCCTCACGCTGTAACACTTTGTCGTAGCATTTTGTGGGTTTGAAAGGAGTCAGAGACATCTCAGGTAACATCTCTCTCTCACAACCCTTGTTTTGCTTCTCAGTGTTTGATTCTCTTTATTAGATTCTAACATTGCTGATCTTTTTCAAGGATTGCCTCATCTGGTTCTCCTCCACCAGCTACTATTTTCGTATAACATTGTTGTTCTCTGCATTGTCACTCTCGAACTGCGTCATTCTTAGTCAAGTCTTCAGGTGGTGGCATCTACCATGACTCAGATTCGGAGCCTTGTAGTGTCGCTGACAGAGGTAATTCTATCGCTTTCCCTCTTTCTTGATTCTTCTTAAATTTCAAATCGCAACTCTTCGTTTCTGTGTCTATGCCCTAGGGATATAGGTTTTCTTAAACCTCTCGTGCAAAACTCCAACTGCGTTTTTAATCGTTTCTATGTTTATGCCCTAGGGATATGATTAGGGTTTTCCGGCTCATGTCGTTTCTGTGTTCTCAAACCTCTCGTGCAAAGCCACACCCTACACCACTTACTGCACCTGCAACTGATATCTCAGTTGACCAGCTTCTCAATGTATAATCAATCTGTTGTCTTGTAATTTGATCAGCGAAAGCTTGCTCAAAGATCAGAAAGAGTAAAGTATGTGGATCTACATCCAACAGAACCATGGTAATACCTTGTCCTTGGTCGTGCTGTGTGATTTCGTCTATGAAATTTTTGGACTAGATTCTGGCTTACTAGATTTTCTAAATTTAAATAAGTTTATGTTTATGACATTTTGTTTGTAAAATAAGTCCTTATAAGCTTATATACATTCATGGAAAATTGAGATGCATAAGCTAATTTCAACTTATGCGGGTAACTATTGTTTAAGAACTCAATTTTTATAAGATTCTTTTAATAATTGTTCGTAAGTGCTTCTTGTAAAGTTTATTCAAACTAGCTTTAGCTTTACTTGTGTTTGAATGATTGGAATTTAGGATACAGGCTTAGTTTTTCAGTGATGTTGGAACTTAGAACTTGGAAGTGCAACTTAGGAATTCTGAATTTTGCCAATACAATTTGAAAGGGATAGGATCATGTTGGTTGAGATTTCGGATGAAGGTTGTTGATTAGCTTTTTATTTTCTGAATCAACATTAATTGGCTTTTTATTTTGCCGCACCAGCTGATGCTGGAAAGAAATCCTATGTACTCTATTTCATGTGTGATTCATACGTGGGTTGTGATCAGGACTAGGAGTATGGATTCACCGTTGATGTTAAGGAAGCAGATGGTGGTGACGACAATAGTGGCAGAGAATGAGAAGGTAATTTTCTAGTAATTTCGAGCATAATTTGTTTTGGCAATATCTAACAATAGTTTAAGGGTTAGGGCATTTGGTAGCATATAATAATAGTATGTTAAATTCATCTATTCTGTTAAGGGACAGTGACCAATTATGTGAGAAATTCAATGGCATATGGATAGTAATTTAAATCAATATCTGATGATAGCTGTGATGTGGCGCATTACATGTGAATCATATGATATTTAATTCAGCAGCCCTTACAATTTTTAAGCTGGACATCTTTTTCTACATCTTGATTTCATAAACTTCTTATCTCACATCCTTCAACCTGGATTCCAAATGAACCTCCTATTATTAAGTTGGATATATTTGCATTAGCAATTAGCATACTGTGGAAATTAAACATAGGGTTTTGGGGCATGGATAATTTGCATTTCCCTGCATGCTTTTTCTTTAATCATCACTCTGCTTTGCCATATATAACAAAAGTACATTGCCATCTCCCTGCTAAAGCGTGATCTTGATCCTTACTCTCATGATGGCCTTGTTATTTGATCCTACCTTGTGCTTGTTGGTTCTGGACTTGATGAAATTTTTGTCCTTTACAGTTTCATGCTGCAAATGGAAAGGATAATACTTCCATGTTGAAGTTTATGTCTTCTTCTGGTATACACTTGATCCTTATTTAAAAACTTACCTGATTGATTGTGTACTAATACATGCTTGCATTTACGTTGTGGCAAGTAAAGTAGTAATTGCAGCTAGAAGTAACATTAGGAGGTACTAATTGCGACACTAGGATATAAAGTGAATGCGTTGCTTATGGGAACTCTGCAGCTTTTTTGTTCATTTGCTTTGGGATGAACGGTGTCAATTGTATCATCGAATGACCAAAGCCTCAATTTTCCAATTTGGTCCCGTCCTGATGATTCTGGAGAACTATTATGTCTTCATACATACATGCTGATATAGTTTTGGAGAGTATTGTTGTTTTGTAATACTTATCCAAGTTTATTTCTCTATCAATACGGTAGCTGTATAGATGTTTATGTCAAGACATGACACAAGTCTCAAAAAGCACATACACAATGGGCTGAAAGAAAAAGATAATTGGATAACCAATTTTTTATTTTTATTTTTTTGACCCATTGCGACGGTTCAAAATCGCCCCTATATTTTTTTTATTTTTTTGGAACATTGCAGCGGTTCTAAACCGCCCCTACATTTTTTAAAATTTTTTGGCGACCTTTGTGACTGTTCTAAATCGCCGCTAATAGTATCAGGTAACCCGCTGCGGTTATTCCAATGGTTGGTTATAACTGCCGTTAAATGGCGTCCCGACAGTGATAATTACGACGGTTGCCGAACCGCAGGCAGGGATATTTCGCGGCTGTTAGAACCGCTGCAGAATGCCTCAAGAACCGCCGCAAATTGCCCGAATCGTTGTAATGAATGTTGTCTAAGGACAATATTGGAAATTTTTTTGTCCATTTATGGATAAATTAGTTTACAATTTAATTAATAGTTTTAGAATAAAAAAATAGGCTTATTTTTAATTAGAGTCTTTAATTAGTTTTTATTGCATTAAATAGTTTTAACTAATTTATGTAATAAGTGTTTCAATTAATTTATGAGTAAATGGTTTTAAAGGAAAACATATTATAAATGATTGTGCAAACCTAATGCATATTTACATTTTATAAATGATTGCATTAAATGATTATTATATAAACCTAATGCATATTTACATTTTTTTGCATCAAAAATTTTTTTTTTTTTTTTACAAAATGTATGTTTATTTTATATGCTAAGTCAAAAAACTTTTTTAAAACAATATTTTAGTTTAATATAACAATATGAAAATTTTTAAAACATTTTTATTTCTATTTATTTTATTTTTTTATTTTTTATTTCATATTCATAAGTCAAAAAATTATTTAAACACAAAACTGAAGTGCAAGTGTTGGCTGAAGATGTTAGTTACACAAATTTCTACAAAAAATATATAGATAAATAATAAAATGGTAGAATAAAAATATATTGGTAGTTGAATTTGTTTCATTTTCTATAACGATTTTCTATTTAATTACTTTTACTATACAACAACAACAACAAAGCCTTTTCCCACTAGGTGGGGTCGGCTACATGGATCAAACGATGTCATAGTGGTCTATCATGAATCATATCAATAGTGAAGCCATTCACTTCAAAGTCCTTCTTGATAGTTTCACTTATAGTTTTCCGTGGTCTTCCTCTTCCTCTTGCAACTGGGTTGACCTCTATCTGATCAACTCTCCTTCTTCTTTGAATCTCTCTGGGTCTCCTCCAAACATGCCCAAACCACCTCAACCGAGACTCAACCATCTTTTCCACAATAGGTGCCACCCCCACTCCTTCTCTGATACTATCATTCCAAATCTTGTCGTGTCTAGTCTTGCCACTCATCCATCGCAACATCCTCATCTCTATCCCCTTTAGCTTAGTCTCGTGTTGACCTTTCGCCGCCCAACATTCAGTCCCATACAACATCACAGGTCTAACCGCTGTCCGATAAAACCTACCTTTTAACTTGAGTGAGACCTTGTTATCACATAAAACACCTGATGCCTTCCTCCATTTCAACCACTCTGCTTGCATTCGATGGTTCACATCACCCTCTATTTCTCCGTCGTTTTGTATGATGGACCCCAGGTATTTAAACTTAGTAACTTGCGGTATAATATGGTCCCCAACTTTCACCTCTATGCTAGGGGTGTTTTGCCTTCTACTAAACTTGCATTCCATATACTGAACGTGGCAAAAACACAAGAAAGGGGGGGTTTGAATTGGGTTTTAAAAAAACTTTTTCGCAAATACAAATGTTTATGAAAAATAACTATTGAATGAACTGTGCAAGGAATAAAGAGTAGAGAGAAGAAAGAGACACGGAGATTTATACTAGTTCACTATCACCTGATAGCTACGTCTAGTCCCTTCACTCACTTGAAGGATTTCTCCACTATAATCAACTGATTACACTTGAGAGTATATTTCTGCCAATTGGCTATACTCACAACTTCTTAGAGCGACTCAGTACAGTTGAGCCTCTAAGGTATACACCACCATCTTGGGCTAAGTACAGATTCAAATAAGAGTTTTGAAACAATATAGAGATAACTCTCTTGAGAGGATTTACAATGAAAATACTTTTAGCACAAAATAACTTTCTTAAAGAAAGAATAAAGCGATAAGTGCCTTGTTCAAAGATCTCAGAGACTTGGATGAATTCTTGATTGCTCAATGCCTCTTGATTGGGTAGTGTTTGAGAAGATAGATGTTGATGCTCTCACTACTCAGAAAAATATTCAAGTTGCTGGCTTGCGTACAATTATGTTGAAAATCGTTTGTTGTTCTCAATATATATTACTTCAGTGTATGAGGTAGGATATATAGCTAGGATTGAAAAAGTGCCGTTGTGACACAACGTCTCTTTTTGTCCGAGGTCAAAGCTTCAGATCCTGGAACTTTGGCTTTGCGAGTTACGTCGCTTTCAAGACTGAGAAAAGCATTACGAGTATTATACGCAATGTCGATAACTTTGTCCTTAGTGAGCTTCTCAAAATATAGACACTTCAAGCACAAGTTTCCTTGATGATTTTATCCTTTGACATTCTTCTTGTCTAATGATACCTCGTATAACAATGTACTTCAATTTCACTATCAGAGCTCTTCGTTCAAAGACTTCACTGTTCACCGTAATCAAGTATTCTTCAATACAGAGTGAGAGGGCTATCACATAGCGATTCTTGTTGAAGCACAATAAGTCTTCATGGAGTGCACTTAGTGGAATCTGTTGTATTGTTGACTTGCACTGCAGAGTTGACCAACCAGATTGTGACTATGCTCTAACAGAGCGTTGACCATCACAAGAGCGTTGACCAAATAGATTTGGAGTCTTCGAAAGAGCAGTCACCAACAGATTTGACCGAGTCAAATCATGTCTTGCATCATATACCGTGAGTGTTGACCAACAAATGTAATGTTGACTAACTCAGGCGTTGACCAAACAGATTCTATGTGCCAAGAATCAGAGCCAGAGCCGGACTTTGATGAGTGAAGTTCAAGATTTCACTAAGTCTTCTGAAGCAAATTTCTCTGAGTATAAATACTTTCTGCACACTTATAACCATGTTAGAGAATAAATTGTTCTCTTAATCTTTTGTTATCATCAAAACAATTAAGGGTTATTGTTTCTGAATCCACTTGATTCCAACAATCTCCCCCTTTTTGATGATGACAAATACATATATTGATGAACAATTTTTCTTTATAAAAAATATTTATTCAGATGATTTCAGAGGCTCCCCCTGAATTAAGCATATATAAATATTTCTAAGTGTAACAGAGCATAAGATATTACAGCATATAAGTTTCAGAGCATACATGAATATATTAATCAGAACACATAATGTATGCATGATGACACTTGGTTGATACACTAGGTTCATCAATTGCTTTATACTCTCTATATTCTCTCTATATTCTTCTCCCCCTTTTGTCATCAGACAAAAAGGTTAAGACAGAAATAAAGAACATCACAGTCAAAACAGTATAAAGAAAGATAAAGAGAAAACTTTAAGTGTCATAAATAAATTTCATTAGAAATAAAAACAGAGTGAGCAAATAAACAAAAACAAACTCAAAGGAAATCTATCAAAAGGGAGAAAACTAAAAGGTAAAAAGCCTAAGGTTTTCTAGGGCTTGTCCATCTTCTCCAAAACTTCTTTGTAGTAAAGTAGTCGAAGTCAAGCCAACGATCGATGGTTTCAGAGTGTTGTTGAGAGGCTTCCATAAACCTGTTGAATTTGTTGCTATCATCCACAAGTTTGTCATACACTTCCTTCGGTATCACTACTGATTGGCTTGTAGAGGCAGAGCCAAATGAGGATGGTTGAACAACCATTGCAGTAGGATTGGGAGGAGGTGTTACAGGTTCTCTTGGAGGAGTAGGAGGACGAGGAGGAGGGGGAGGTTCAGGTTCAGGTTCCCAAACAACATTGACCTCTTCTCTTGGAGGAATTCTCCATTTCAGGGCAACATGCCATCTCCTATTTCTTTCTTCTTGTTCTTGCCTGTGCTTGTCAAACCAAGTGTTCACAGACACCCAGTTCATCTCCGATCTTCTTCAAAGAAGATCATTGACTACTTCATCAATTCTGTCTTCTCCAAGGAAACCCCGTAAACGAGATTCCTCAGATCTTGCAGCTTTGAAGTACTCAATGCTATCAATTAAATTTGGAAAAACGTTGGGCACAATTCTTGGTTCCCGAAGACCAGGCTCAGAGGGTCCAGGGGGTGCAGTGAGGAGAAGGGGCAGTGGCTCAATGATCTCCACATCGTAGTCGGTCAAGAAAGATTACAACCGCTTCATGGGCCATATCGGAGAGAGATCAATAGTATCATCCCCACGGGTTACGCAGCCAGTCTGGATCACCTTGGAGAGGAGAATTTGGAGGAGAGAACAGTTGAGACATGAAGGGTACCCTTATGGGAAGTCTGAAAGAGGAGTCAGGGAGAGGTTGCAAAATGCGAAGAGGTTGAGTTTCACACACAACCATATTGCGCATTCAAGAGATGAAGACTCTTGAACCCTGGACTCAGGTCAGGTTCCTCGAAATGGGCTCAGTCTCACAGGTATGTTGAGGTCTGGTTGTTAGTGAGGGGTGAAGCGGGTCTAGGTGGAGAAGCTGGTTTGGGTGGTGATTTAGGTGGTGAAGGTGTTTGGGTTTGTAGAGGAGATGATGGAGGTGTAGTTTCAGTTTGAGGTATAGTGGAATTTGGGGGTAAAGAGGCTAAAGGTTCAATATAGGGAATTTGAACTGTGGTTGAGGTCTTTGTCTAGTCCTCGAGGAGCAATATCATCTTCATCGGATGAAGAGAGTCTGAGGGTAAAGTAGGCAAGGGCTTTTTGGTAGGTATATATGGTTGTTTCTGTTGTGGTGTGGGTTTTGGAGTAGGTGTTGGTTTAGGTGCAGAAACAGATTGGGGTGTTGGATTGGGCAAGGGTTGTGGATTGAGGTTTGGCAGTTGTGGTGTAAGTGGGGGTGCATGAATAGGATTAATGGGTCGAGATGGAGGGGGTTCAACAACAGTAGAAGCAGCAGGAACAGAACCAGATTGATAAGTAGTATCAAATAAATCAACTACCTTATCAATTACCTTCTTCCTTTTTGCAGCAGGGGCATCTCCAACCTTGTGTATCCTTTTCAAGGGTGGTTTCTGAGCAGGATCAACAGAGGTGGTCCTTGTTGTTGTAGTTGTGGTCCTTGTAGCAACCTCAGAGACATCAGAGGTGGGCTCAGCAAGAATAGCCACTCTAGGGTCGAGGTAGGAGCACGAATCGAGGTGCAAAGGTCTCACGCCGACAAAGCCTGCAGCCAAGCTTGCTTCATGATACGATCGTGTTTCCTCTAACCTTTCCCTTATCATTTGATCAATCTCCACTTTCTTCTCTTCTTGTTCCTCTGTAAGCATAGAGGGCATGCATGCAAGTCTCACCGGGAGAGTGGTGAGGGGGTTCTGAGGCAATGTGAATGCACGTGCTTCGAGTGACCCTTCCGGTTGGTCTAGTAGAGACACCGAGTCAACCACAATCTTCTTCCCCTTCTTCACAACTTTCTTCCTTGCTCCTTCTTCACCTTGTTGAATTGCGGCAATAGCCTTCTTGGAAAGGAGTCCCATTCTCCTTAGATTGTCTAAGAGAGAATAGGAATCACCATCGCTTTCAGGGCAAGCCACCTTCCAAGGTGTTGAGACCTTGAAGAAGATTTATAAGCCCTTGGTTCTTCATGATTCTTGACAACATGACTTTCCATAAGGGATATTCACATTTTTCCCTTTTCTCGAGTACATTAAGTCTCTTCGCAGATGTTCAAAAATCATCTGTGGAAGGTTGATCTTAGCTTTGAGTTCATAATTCCACATTATGAACTTGTGGGTACTTTGACAGATCCACAGAGCCAAATTTTGGCACCAAGCAATTCATGATGATTACGAAAAGTGCTCAAAACTCGTTTCTTCATGTCCACGGCCTTGGTCCCTCCAGGCTTCTCATAGATAGTCTCCTTTACAACATCCCACCACCAAAGATCCTTTTCCCAACCAGGGTTTCAACCGCTCCATCATTAGGGCAATGGGTGACCTCGGCAATTAGGTCCTGAGTGACCACAATGCTTTGCCTTGAACATGACTCGAGAATGGTCTTATCTTTACTCCAAGCATAAGTCCGTAACTCCTTCACCAGATTCTCATAGGCGAGTTGGTCAAGTAGAAGAACTCCATTATCCCCATGTCAATGAAGTCCGCTCTGAAGTCGTATCCTTCATTTGCCATATCCTCAAACCTTACTTCGTGTTCCACCAACACTTTGAGGTCAGAGGGTTGAAGATTTTCCAGCGTTACTCTACGCTCTTCTTCAGGAACTTGAACTTGCAGTTGTTGTTGTGGAGCAGCCATTGTTGAAATCGGAGAAACACAGAGTGCGAAGATGAAACGGGTTTAGGGTTCAGAAATGTGTAGACTTCTATTTGAGTGATAGAGTGGGTAGTGGGTGATGTGAGTGAGTGAGTGGGTGAGTGGGTTATAAACGTGTTCGAGAAGTTTAAGCATTATGCGCCATTTTTCGAAATGAATTTTTGAAAATAAATTTGTCTTTTTTAAACGTGTAACTGTCAAAATTAAAGAGGCGCAGTAAAACTGTCATTGCGCAGTAAAATCAATTATGACTCAGTAAAAGCAAATGTCAATCACTAACGCATCAACCAGTCTCAGAGAGACACGTGTACTTAAGATTCCCAGAGACAGCTATGTAATGAACATACGAACAGTTAATGAAAAGAATATAACAAGTCAAGATAATCAACAGATTTAACTACGACAGAGCCAACACACTCAAGCAGAGTCAACAAGTCAAACAAGTCAAACAGAATCAATTAGTCAAATAGAGTCAACTATCTTCACGCAGAGTCAACTTGTCAAACAGAGTCATCTATATTCAGATTAAACACCTATTCCTTTATAAGAAGGAAATTCAAGTTCTTTCTTATAAAGTTGAATCTATCTTCAGCAAGGGGTTTTGTAAAGATATCTGCCCATTGATGGTCAATATCAATAAATTTAATTTCAACAATCCCTTTCAACATAGTCTCTAATAAAATGATGTTTAATTTCAATATCTTTGGCTCGAGAATGCAAAATAGGGTTTTTAGTCAAGCATATAGCAAAGTATTATCACAAAGATATAGGGATTTTACTCTCTTTAATCGATAGTCCTCAAGTTGATACTTCATCCAAAGTAGTTGTGAGCTACAACTTGCGGCAGATATGTACTCACCTGCCGTTGATAGTGCAATTGTGCTTTGTCTTTTCTTTGGACCAAGAGACAAGATTTGCTCCAAGAAATTGGCGACCACCACTTGTGCTTTTCCTTTCAATTACTGTCTCAAGAAAGTCGACATCACGTAAACCTACTAACTTGTAATCATCGAGTTCTTATAAAGCAAAGCAAGATTAGTAGTTCCTTTAAGATACCTAAATATCCTTTTAACATGATTAAGTGAGATTCTCTAGGATCGATTGAAATCTTGCACATAAGCACACACTAAACATAATATCAGGCCTTGAGGATGTAAGATAGAGGAGTGAACCAATCATACCTCTATATACCTTTTGGTCTACCTTTTTACTTGATTCATCTTTGCCAAGAGCACATGTTGGATGCATTGGTGTGCTCATAGGTTTGGTTTCCTCTAGCTTGAACTTCTTCAAACAGCTTCTTTCACATACTTAGTCGATGGATATAAGTTCCATCTTGACATTGTTTTATTTGAATGCCAAGGAAGAATTTTAGTTCTCCCATCATACTCATCTCAAATTCATTACATAAGCTTAGAGAATTCTTTGTAAAGAGACTCATTAGTAGCACCAAAGATAATATCATCTACATAAATTTGAACTACAATGAAATGCTTTTTAGATGATTTTCTAAAGAGGTTGTATCCACCTGTCCTCTTTCAAAACCATTTGACATTAAAAAGGAACTCAATCTGTCATACCAGGCTCTTGGAGCTTGTTTAAGACCATAAAGTGCCTTTTTAAGTTTGAAAACATGTTCGGAAACTCAGTATCTTCAAAACCAGGTGGTTGTTTCACAAACACTTCCTCATTTATGAAACCATTTAAAAATGCACTTTTTACATCCATTTGGTACAAAGTAATGCCATGATGTGCAGCATAAGAGAGTAATATTCTAATAGCTTCAAGTCTAGCTACAGGAGCAAAGGTTTCAAAGATAATCAATACCTTCCTCTTGTGAGTAACCTTGTGCAACAAGTCTAGCCTTCTTCCTTACCACTTTGCCATCTTCATCAAGTTTGTTTCTGAAAACCCACTTGGTTCCAATGGCTAACTTGTCCTCTGGAGGAGGCACAAGCTTCCACACATCGTTCCTTTGAAATTGATTTAGCTCTTCTTGCATAGCAATGATCCAACCATCATCGATGAGGCTTCATCAATTGTTTTTGGCTCTATCTCAGAGAGTAAGGCCAGGTCAGAGTGTTCTCTCAGAGAGGATCTTGTTCTGACTTTATCACTAGGTTCACCAATGATTTGGTCCTTTGGGTGATGGGGTTTGAACTTCCAGTCTGATATGATTATTTCCTTATCACCAGAATCAGCACCAGAGACTTCACTAGAGATCACACCAGAAACATCACCAGAGTCAACACTTGTGATATCAACTCTTGTTTCCTTGTTTATCTGTAAATCTACAAAAACTTCATCTAGCTCTGACGTATCATTGTCAGGCTTTTTATCATCAAATCTTACATGCATAGATTCATCAACAACTAATGTTTCTTTGTTGTATATTCTGTATGCTTTAGAGCGTTCAGAATATCCCAAAAAGATAGCTCTATGTGATTTAGAGTCAAATTTTCCTAGACTGTCCTTTGTATTGAGAACAAAGCAGTCACACCCAAATTGATGAAAATATGAAATGGTGGGTTTCTTCCTTTCCACAATTCATAAGGATTCTGATTCAAGATAGGTGTAATATAGATTCTATTTTGAATGTAACATGCAGTGTTTACCGCTTCTGCCCAAAAGTACTTATCAATAATTGTTTTGTGAATCATGGTTCTGGCCATTTCTTGCAAAGATCTATTTTCCTTTCTACAACACCATTTTGTTGTGGTGTTCTAGGGGATGAAAAGTTATGAAAAATACCATTTTCTTCACAGAAGTTTTGAAAGGATTCATTTTCAAATTCACCACCATGATCACTTCTAATAGTAGTAATACAAAAACCTTTTTCATTTTGCACTTGTTTGCAGAATACAGAAAACACTGTAAAAGACTCATCCTTGTGGGTTAAGAATTTTACCCATGTCCATCTAGTATAGTCATTGACAATGACTAGACCATATTTCTTTCCAGACAGAGGCGATTCTGGTTGGTCCAAATAAATCTAAATGTAAAAGCTCGAGGGCCTTGAGGTGGAAACAATATTTTGGAATTAAAAGAAGATTTCGTTTGTTTCCTTTTTGACATGTTTCACAAAGAGCATCGATTTGTACTTGAGATTTGGTAAGCCTTTAACAAGTCCTTTCTTGTTAAGCTTTGAGATTAACCTCAAGCTAGCATGACCAAGTCTCTTGTGCGGATCCATTGCTCTTCATCAATTGACAAAAAGCATTTTACATTTTGATCAGCCAACTCAGAAAGTTTGATTTTAGAAATATTGTTCTTTCTCTTTGCTCTAAAGAAAATGGATCCATCCTTTTTGCTTTTGGCTATACATTCATTATTGTTAAAGGCAACATCATAACCACTATCGCATAATTGACTTATACTCAGTAAGTTATGGTTCAGGCCGTCAACCAATAAAACATTATTAATAGAGGGTAGAAATTTCTCCCCAATTCTTCCACAACCAATGATTTTACCTTTTTGGTTTCCTCCAAAACCAACATTTCCACCTTCTTTAAGTTGAAGATCTTGGAACATACGCCTTTCTCCCGTCATGTGTCGTGAGCACCCACTGTCTAAGAACCAGGACTGGTGTCTTAACTCTGTTGCTAAGCAAATCTGCAACATAGACAATCTTGTCCTTAGGTACCCAAATCTTTTTGGGTCCTCTTTTGTTAGTTCTAGAAGGAGACTTGTCCTTCTCATTTTTCAGTTCATAACATGCACTTCTAATGTGTCCCTTCTGATTGCAGAAAGTACAAAGCAAACAGTCACTATGATTATTAGTATCCTTGGTTTCCAGATGTATATTTTGAAAGGTGGGTTCTTCTGGTTTGTAACCAAGACCCTTTTTACCATTTTGGCTTACGCCCCAAATCATAGATGCTTGTTTACTACGTGTGACACATTCAGCAAGAAATTTTTGAAATCCCTCTTCATATTTTGAAGAGTTGCATTCTACTGATTCCTTACTGCTGGAACTGTTACTCACCAATCGGTGGTTTTCAGTTTTGAGTTTTTCATTCTCCTCAGTGAGTATTTGAAATTGTTTTTGAAGATTTGAAAATCTCTTTTTCAAGGATTTATACTCATTGTTGAGTTTGGAAGACTCGTCTAACAATTCATCAAAGGCTAATTGAATATTAGAAGAAATGTTAGAATCTACCTCTTCTTGTTCTTCTTCTTCACTTTATCGACTCTATATTGGCCATAAGAGCCATGTTGGCTGTTTCTTCATCATCATCATCGGATGATGACTCGAAATCATCCCATGTAGCCATGAGACTCTTCTTCTTCTTACCCTTAAAGCCACCTTTCCTTGATTTCTCAAGTTGTGGACATTACGACTTGTAGTGGCCAGGTTTCTTGCATTCATAGCAAGTAACTTGGCTTTTGTCCTCAAGTCCTTCTTTTCTTTTGAGTCGTGTTTTCCCTTGAGTCCTTCTTAGGAACTTTCTTCTAAACCTTCCTTTGCTTTTCATCATGCGTTGAATCTTCCTTGATATTAAGGAAATTTCATCGTCGATATCTTCACTACTCTCTTGAGATGAATCTTTGTCGGTGTCAAGTTCAGCTTGGAGAGCTTTAAATAGATGCTTTGTGTGAGGATTTTAAAGCAATGGTCTTAGTTTTCTTGGGAGGTTCTTCTTCATCAAGCTCAAGCTCGTGAGCTCTTAGTGAACTCAAAAGATCTTCAAGTCGTAATTCATTCAAGTCCTTGGCTTCTTGAATAGCCGTGACTTTGGGTCTCCATCTCTTTGGCGAGACTTCTCAAGATTTTCTTAACATGGTCAGTGATAGTATAGCTTTTCTTGAGAACCTTCAAGCCATGAACTAATGTTTGAAATCTTCCAAACATAGTTTCGATGCTTTCATCCTCTTCCATCTTGAAGAGTTCATATTGTCTAAACAAGATATTAGCCTTGGTTTCTTGTACTTGGGAAGTACCTCATAGGCTAAAGCCATGAGTCCCAAATTTCTTTAGCGATCTTTGTTATTACCACATTTCTCAAACTCTTTTTCAGAGATAGCACATACAAGAAAGTATCTTGCTTTTTGGTGCAAGGTATATTCCTTTTTATGATCATCAGTCCACGACTCCCTAGGAATAGGATTTCTTTTGGAGTCAATCGTTACGTGTCTTGTTTTGAACCATATCCCAAAGTTCAAAGCTGTTGAGATTGAAAAAGTTTTTCACTTTATCTTTCCAGTAGTCATAGTTAGATCCATTGAACAAAGGGGCGGTTAACGTGACCACCGGGTTAGTTGCTTGCCATAGGATAGTATATGATCTTTTCCTCTCACATCGTTAAGTGCTCAACCAAGAGGCCGAGCTCGTACCAATTGAACGTGGCAAAAACACAAGAAAGGGGGGGTTTGAATTGGGTTTTAAAAACTTTTTCGCAAATACAAATGTTTATGAAAAATAACTATTGAATGAACTGTGCAAGGAATAAAGAGTAGAGAGAAGAAAGAGACACAGAGATTTATACTAGTTCACTATCACCTGATAGCTACGTCTAGTCCCTTCACTCACTTGAAGGATTTCTCCACTATAATCAACTGATTACACTTGAGAGTATATTTCTGCCAACTGGCTATACTCACAACTTCTTAGAACGACTCAGTACAGTTGAGCCTCTAAGGTATACAGCCACTACTGGGCTAAGTACAGATTCAAATAAGAGTTTTGAAACAATATAGAGATAACTCTTTTCAGAGAGGATTTACAATGAAAATACTTTTAGCACAAAATAACTTTCTTAAAGAAAGAATAAAGCGATAAGTGCCTTGTTCAAAGATCTCAGAGACTTGGATGAATTCTTGATTGCTCACCGCCTCTTGATTGGGTAGTGTTTGAGAAGATAGATGTTGATGCTCTCACTACTCGTAAAAATATTCAAGTTGCTAGCTTGCGTACAACTATGTTGAAAATCGTTTGTTGTTCTCAATATATATTACTTCAGTGTATGAGGTAGGATATATAGCTAGGATTGAAAAAGTGCCGTTGTGACACAACGTCTCTTTTTGTCCGAGGTCAAAGCTTCAGATCCTGGAACTTTGGCTTTTGCAAGTTACGTCGCTTTCAAAGGCGAGAAAAGCATTACGAGTATTATACGCAATGTCGATAACTTTGTCCTTAGTCAGCTTTTCAAAATATAGACACTTCAAGCACAAGTTTCCTTGATGATTTTATCCTTTGACATTCTTCTTGTCTAATGATACCTCGTATAACAATGTACTTCAATTTCACTATCAGAGCTCTTCGTTCAAAGACTTCACTGTTCACCGTAATCAAGTATTCTTCAATACAGAAATGAGAGGGCTATCACATAGCGATTCTTGTTGAAGCACAATAAGTCTTCATGGAGTGCACTTAGTGGAATCTGTTGTATTGTTGACTTGCACGGAGAGTTGACCAACCAGATTGTGACTATGCTCTAACAGAGCGTTGACCATCACAAGAGCGTTGACCAAACAGATTTGGAGTCTTGAAAGAGCGAGTCACCAACAGTTGGCCGAAGTCAAATCATGTCTTGCATCATATACCAGAGTGTTGACCAACAACAGAATGTTGACTAACTCCAGAGCGTTGACCAAACAGATTCTATGTGCCAAGAATCAGAGCCAGAGCTGGACTTTGATGAGTGAAGTTCAAGATTTCACTAAGTCTTCTGAAGCAAATTTCTCTGAGTATAAATACTTTCTGCACACTTATAACCATGTTAGAGAATAAATTGTTCTCTTAATCTTTTGTTATCATCAAAACAATTAAGGGTTATTGTTTCTGAATCCACTTGATTCCAACATATACTCCGTCTTACTCCTACTCAAGCGAAATCCGCGTGTCTCCAAAGCTTGTCTCCAAGTCTCAATCTTCTCATTTATCTCCTCTCTCGATTCCCCGACTAGGACAATATCATCTCAGAACAAAGATGCATCAAGTGATCGCTCTTGCATGTGTTAAAATGAGCACATCTAAGACCAATGTAAACAGATAGGGGCTTAAAGCTGACCCTTGATGCAGCCCTATAGTGATCGAAAAATCTTCTGTGGATCTGCTTTGGGTCCTCACATTAGTAGTGGTATCATCATACATATCCTTAATGGCTCGGATATAGGCCACGTGAACCCCTTTCTTTTCTAAAGCTTTCCACAAGATCTCTCTAGGCACTCTATCATACATCTTTTCCAAGTCAATAAAAACCATGTGCAAGTCTTTTTTATCCTCCCGGTATCACTCCATGAGCCGACGCAATAAGTAGATTGCCTCCATAGTCGATCTCTTAGGCATAAAACCAAATTGATTCTCCGTAATGTAAGTTTCCTTTCTCAACCTCTTCTCAATCACTATTTCCCATAGCTTTATAGTATGACTCATGAGTTTAATCCCTCTATAATTAGCACAATTTTGTATGTCTCCCTTGTTCTTATAAATCGAGATTAAAGTGCTTCTCCTCCATTCAAACAATTTTGTATTTAATTACTTTTACCATATATAAAGTAAATTATTATAATTCGCTACTCTCATAAACAAATGTAACTGATGAAGTGGGAAAAGAAAAATGCATTGGAATATTCAGTTATAAAAGGAAGATAGTGCATAAGAGAATGAGCAAAATACTATAACAAATTTCAAAAAAGTTGAAGAAAGGAGAATATGCAAATTATAATACACAGAGAGAGATAATTTTAGTAAAAAGGAAAACTTGGAGGACTAAAATAAAAGGGGAATCAGCACAAAAAAACCATTAGGTTATCTCCCTCAATCAGTGGTTAACTTTCATCGAACCCACCCATGATCATCTCTTCCATCACTCGCCAACTGGAATACTTACCTCTCTTGCTAATTTTCCCACATGGAAACCACTGTTACATTATGTAAATAAAGGAAGAAGTACACAGAGCCCATTTACGGTGAGTTTCCGACAAACCACTCAGTTTTCTTGTCTAAGATGACAAAGAATGGTGAAGAAACATAAAGTTTGACCCAAATACAATACCAAGACATGGGCATAACAGGCCACCCAAATTTAAAGTTTCTTTTCTTTTTGGTATTGTTTTGTCCCGGTCTTGGGGACAAGCTCTCCAAAACTAAAAGAGACGAAACATTACAATTAGCATCTCTTATTGCATTTGTATAACCTATGATGTATTGTTCCATAAATTATCATTTACCTTTTCTTATTTTTTATTCTATTTATTCTTTAATTTTCTTTTCTTTATTTTGGGTACGCTAATTGGTTGATAGTACTGCGATAGTGTATATTTTTGTGTGACATGTAATACACATCATTTTACTGTTTTTTTGTTCAGAGGGGATGAAGAGACAAAGCTTTGTCCTTGAGTGAATTAATGTGCGATTGCCCAAGTCCTGAGGGTTTTGCCTCACGTGATCCCCTAGGGTTTCTTTGCATGGTTCTCATGGCTGACGTCAGAGTTGTTTGTCCTTGGAGCTTTCTTGCCCCCCCCAATACCGTAAGCCCCACCTGTCAAACCCTCACCTCCACCTCAGAAAAAGTCTTTTGCGGATGCTTTGTCCAAGTCTTTGGAGGTTTCTCTTTCTCAGCTCCCACATCCTTGTCTCAAAGGTGATAAAGTATCGATCAAGATATCTGAAGATGAATACATCAAAGGGCTTGAGGGTTGTAAGATGAGCCTTCACGTTCACTTGATTATGTCCAAGGGTGATAAGCCAATGCAGTTTCATGCTCTCAGGGAGAAGCTTGCTGCAATGTGGAAACTGATAGGCCAATGGAGAATGACATCCCTTGGAAAGGGTTTCTTTGAATTCAATTTCTCATCACCAGAGGACTTTCGCAATGTTTGGACTAAAGGCACTTGGAATGTCAACCCTGGTGTCTTGTGGTTATCAAAATGGATGCCTAATTTTAATCCTAGATTTCAGAAACAAACCAACATTCAATGTTGGATCAGAATTTGTGATTTGCCTCAGGAGTATTGAAGGACTAGAATCTTGTTTGAAATAGCTTTAGGAATTGAACCCCTATTGCCATTAATGATATGACCCGAAAGAGATTCTATGGACACTATGCCAGGGTGCTGGTCGATTTGGACATTAACACTGACCTGGTTTCTGAACTTCTGGTGGAAAGAGACGATCATGCATTTTATGTGGGAATTGATTATGAAAATTTGCCTAAAGTTAGCAATTATTGTCAAGCAATTGGTCACTCAGAGGATAAATGTAACAAGAAGCATAAGCAGCCTCAGCAATTGGCTCCTAGAAACAAAGAAGCTTTTGTGCCAAGAAACAAACCACAGGCGGCAAAACAGAATCCAACAGGAGAAACTGAGAAAATTAGAGAGGAGGATATAATTGTTGGAGAAACTCAGATAATTAGAGAGGAGGACATAATTGTTAGAGCAAAAAACAATGATATTACAACTTTACTGAGGTTACTCATGAATGTGTAGATGATGATGAAACCTTGGCAAAAAATTTCAATGATGAGAATGATCCTAATAATTATGTAGAGGACTCAGAATCGGTGGAAACAGTTTTTGATGAGACAGTGATACCTAATTCGATTGCTTCTAACCCTGGCTTGGTAAATGAGCAACATTCAGGTAATGATCCTAATGACACTTATGTTTCTGACACACCTGAATCAGTGGCAGCCACTATTTCTAGTCATAATGAATCAACCCCTCAAGTTCACAAGGAAATGGAGATTCTTGCCAATCTTTGGAGTGACCAAGTGGAGCTTGAGCAACAAGGCACTGATGTGCAGCAACCACAGGCAGCATTAGAGGTTGACTCAGGGGAAGGCTCTTCTCAGCAGCAATTTGAGAAAGTCTTATCCAAATCCCAGAGGAAGAAGCTTAGACAAAGAACCAGAAATGGTACTAAGCCAGCTATCCACAATACCCGAAACAAGGCATGGCCTAGAAACCTTGCTTAATGAAGATCCTCTATTGGAATGCAAGAGGTTTGGCCAAACCTCCAAAAAGCTTTGTGTTCTTCATAAGCCAGATTTTGTTTTCATTTCAGAACCATGGATTTTGTTAAAGGATTTTCCTACTAGTTTTTGGGATTCTCTTAATCTTAAGTCTTTTGCTACTTCTTCTACTAACCCTTCCAAGTTGTGGTGCTTCTGTTTGAAACAGTTTGCCCCTATTGTTATTGCTGCATCAAAATAGCATGTTTCTTTCTCGATTGCCTGGGAGAATGCCACTGTCCACATAGCTGCAGTGTATGCTAGCACTTCCTATAGCATCTTAATCCGGGTCCTTGGTGCTTCATTGGAGATTTCAATGTTGTGTTGGGTGCCCATGAGAGAAGAGGAGGAAACCTTCCAGTGCAAATTTCTTGTGATGAGTTTAAAGATTGGACAGACAGCAATGATTTGATTCACTTAAGCACTAGGGGTGCTCAATTTTCTTGGTCTAATAGCAGGAGAGGTTCAGCTTTTGTAGAGAAAAGGTTAGACCGAGCCATTTGTAATGACTCATGGCTCTCTGCTTGGACAAACACTGCCTGCAGCACTTTGACAAGAAGCAAGTCTGATCACTATCCTTTATTGCTTACCATGAAAACAGGTGCTCAATCTTATCCTTCCCATTTTAAATTTATGAAGATGTGGCTGGACCATCCGGATTGCCACAGGTTAGTTTCAGAGGTTTGGAGCAAGCCAGTGATAGGTTGTCCAATGTTTGTGCTTTCTCAGAAGTTGAAAAACCTGAAATTGGAGTTAAAATCTTGGAACAAATATATTTTTGGGAATGTGTAGCAGCAGGTGCAACATGCTATACAAGCTGTGGTCTCAATTCAATCTCAAATGCAGGCCAATGGTTTCTGCGATTCATTGTTTGATCAAGAGAAAGCAGCTCAGTTAGATTTGCAAATAGCCCTACACTTTGAGGAGGAGTTTTGGAAAGAAAAATCTAGGATAAATTGGCATAAAAGTGGTGATAGGAACACCTCCTTCTTCCACAAAGTCACTAAGATTCGAAATGCTTCTATGACAATGTCAGTTCTAAACAATGGCTCCACCATTCTAGATAATCAGCAAGCTATTGAGCAACATGTGCTAGATTACTACCATTCTCTTTTTGCCTCTGAGAATTCTTGCTCTCCTAATGATATAATCGAGTTTGTCATTACTCCTCAAGTTACTGTTGCAGACAACATCATGCTCACCAACATCCCTACTCGGGAAGAAGTCAAAGAGGTTGTCTTTGGCATGAACAACAGTGGCGCTCCGGGTCCAAACGGGTTTGGTGGCTGCTTCTACCAGAAATTTTGGAGTATTATTGAAGATGATATGTTCAACTCGGTTGTTCAATTCTTTACCCAAGGTTGGCTTCTTCCCAATCTTAATTCTAATCTTGTGGTTCTAAATCCTATATTTCCAGGTGCAAACTCCATTGAGAATTTTCGTCCAATTGCCTTGGCCAACTATCAATTCAAGATAATTACAAATGTGTTGGCTGATAGGTTAGCATCCATTGCTCCTAAAATCATCTCTGAACAGCAAAGAGGATTTCTGAGAGATCGTCACATCCATGATTGTGTTTGCATTGCTTCTGAGGCAGTGAACATGTTGGACAAAAAGGTTTTTGGTGGAAACTTAGCTCTTAAAATAGACATCAAAAAGGCATTTGACACGGTTGATTGGAATTTCCTTCTTCAAACTCTAACGACTTTTGGTTTTGATAGTAAATTTTGTAACTGGATCAAAATCATCCTCCAGTCAGCCAAGTTATCCATCTCAGTCAATGGCCACTCTGTTGGTTACTTCAATTGTAAAAGAGGAGTGAGACAAGGTGATCCTCTATCCCCTCTCCTTTTTTTCATTGCTAAGGATGTGTTAAGCCGAGGGATCACAAAATTGGTCAATTCTGGAGCTCTTTTTCCTATGGCTTGCTCTAAGGGGTATCAAACTCCTAGCCAAGTTTTATACGCAGATGATATCCTAATTTTTTGCAGAAGCACAAGAAAAAATTTGCTAACCTTAAAGAATTTGTTCACTTCGTATGGTGAAGCCTCAGGGTAATTGATTAACTTTTCTAAGAGCAAATTCTTCTCTGGTTCCATTCCATATTGGAGATTAGCCTCCATTGCTTCCACTTTGGGATTTTCAGCTGATAGATTCCCTTTCACTTATCTTGGTGTCCCAATTTTCAAAGGAAAGTTGACTAAGGCTCATCTCCAACCTATTGCTGACAGGGTTAAGATTAAGCTAGCTAGTTGGAAGGGCTCAATGTTATCTATCATGGGTCGTGTTCAATTGGTGAAGTCTGTCATTTATGGGATGCTTTTGTACAATTTTTGCGCATATGCTTGGCCCATCTCCTTACTTGATTCCTTGGACACCTGGATTAGGAACTCCATTTGGTCTGGAGACATTAACTCTTGCAAGATCATTATTGTTGCTTGGCATAAAATCTGCACACCGTTTGATGAGGGTGGATTGGGCTTAAGATCTTGTAGGAAAATCAATGAGGCTGCATCTCTGAAGCATTGCTGGGAACTTGTTTCTGCTGAAGCTGATTGGGCTCATTTCCTTAGAGCTAGATTTCTCCGAAATGGTCTGCCTTGCAAACATTATATCAAGTCCTCTATTTGGCCGGCTTTGAAAGCTTCCTTTCCTTTGGTTCTCGATAATGTTGCTTGGAACTTGGGGGATGGCAATTATATCAGCTTTTGGCATGATCATTGGCTGCCAGAACCTCTCATTTCTCAGCTGCACATTCCTTCCTCCTTGCATCATTTATTTCAGTCCCGAGTTAGTTAGTTTATTTCCAATTTTAATTGGTGCATTCCTCCTCTGCTAGCCCAGCACTATCCTGACTTGGTTGCTGCAATTCATCAGGTTCCTATTCCCTATGTTCCAGCTCATGATCAACTTCAATGGTCCAAAACTGACTCAGGATCTCTTTCTATTAAAGAAGCTTTCCCATTTCTCAATCCTAGAGGGCAGGTGAACAGCTGGTGTAAGCTTTTATGGCAACCATACATTCCCCCAAACAAATCCTTCCTAACTTGGAGACTATTTCATCACAAGCTCCCTACTGATGAAAACTTAATTGCTAGAGGTTGTGTCATTGTCTCTATCTGCAGCTTATATGGAAGGACTGTCGAGAGTTCTACTCACCTTTTTCTAGAATGTGCATTTGTGACTGATCTATGGAATTGGGTTAAATCTGTGATTGCTTGTGACATTGATCTTAGCTCTATTCCTTCTATTCTCTCGGTTTGTAATAGAAATTGGAGCACTCAAGTTAGAGATATTTTATTTTCTCTCATTCTAAATGTGTTTCATTCAATTTGGAGATGCAGAAACAACCTGTGTTTTGATGACAAGCAGATTCCTCTCTGATCAGCTATCAACTCAATTGTTGCCTCTGTTTCTTTGTCAGGTTTCTTCTCAAAAGGCACGATGTCATCCTCTATGCAGGAATTCTCTATTCTTAAGGCTTTTGTTGTTTCTGGTCATGTTTGCAGAGCCCCTTCTATTAAGGAGGTTATTTGGTCTCCGCCTGCTTGCAATTGGGTTAAATGTAATTCAGATGGCGCTTCTAGGGGCAACCCGGGTTGGTTTGCCTGTGGCGGCATTTTTCGAGATTATAGGGCGGCTACGCTTGGTTGCTTCGCGACTAATCTTGGAGTCACCTCTTCTTTACAAGCGGAACTTATTGGCGCCATGTTTGCAATTGAACATGCCGTTTTGAGGGGCTGGAATAATCTCTGGTTAGAATGCAATTCATAATTGGTAGTTGTTGCTTTCTCCAATCCGGAAATTATCCTCTGGCGACTGAGAAATAGATGGAAAAATTGTTTACAGGCCACTAGAAGTATGAATTTCACAGCCTATCATATTTTTAGGGAGGGAAACTCTTGTGTTGATAAGTCGGCCTCTCGTGGCCTTACTATTCAGGGATTTATGTGGTGGGACACTATCCCTTCATTTATTAGGGAAGACTTTTTCGCAATAGGTTAAGTCTTCCGTTTTATAGATTTAGATGATTTTTCCGTGGGTCAGGTTCTTGCCCCCATGTCAATTTTGTATTCCTTTTTGGCCTTTTTTAATATATCTTTGACGTGCTGCAGATGATTGGTAGGCTCAAGGGTGCCAACATAGTTGGGATTTTTGTGCTCTACAGTGATGCTTTTGCATATTAATTTTGCAAAAAAATAAAAAAAGTGGCCCAAGTCCATATATGATGAGTAACAGATTGTGATGATTATTAACTTATGTTTATATTCAAATATGGGTACTGTAACATGATTTGCAATATCTTTTATTTGTAGAAGTATAAAGTTTGATCGTTTTGCAATTTACGTGTACTATCGCATTTGTGGTTATGTCCATTTGGTACGTGATTATCTTTTTTTGGTAAAGTGGTATGTAATAATCTTTTGGATGAAAAGATTCACCTTTTATATTTTTATAGTTTAGTTCAACAAAAAAAATGAAAATGGTTTTGAATTAAAGAAAGAATAAATCATACGTTGATTCCATTTGATAGTAAAAATTATAGAAAACAATTTTTTTTATTTCAATCAAGATTATTTTCTTTTAAGTAAATAGAAAATCAAATAGCATTTTAAACAATAGATTATGTAAATAAAAAACTGATATATTTTTAAAATCAAAATCAAATATTTTTTTCTAAAATTGTAAATAGTTAGGTTGTTAGCAATTACTACTTTGGATCTATTTTCTGTTTTGTCATTACAAACACTTTTTAATTTTAAAAAAATTTAAGTTATTAAGGATAACCCTTTTGAATCTGCTTATTTGATTATCATGAACAATTTTTTAAATTTAATTTAATTAACAGAGGTTGTTAGGATAGCCACTTTGAAAAGAAAAATAGATATTTCTAAATTCTGTTCGGTTTTCGCAAGCAACTTTTAAAAGTATAAATATAATATTCATAATCATTTATGCATAAACAACTCTCACTACAACAATTATTATAAATTGCGACGGTTATTCTTTACACCGGTGGCGGTTCAAACTGCCACGAAAAACTACTTTACGGCCCGTAACTGTCGCAGATGTGAGCATCGGTGTAAAACTGAATTAACTTTAGCGGCGGTCCAAAGCCACCCCTAGATGTACATGTAAAATTGACTTAGATATAGCGGCGGTTATAACCGCCACGAAATGCATGATTAATTTTTAAAAAAAAATAAAATTGTGGCTGTTCTTAACCGCCGCAAAGTACATCAGTAATTCAAAAAGAAAAAAAAATAATAATCAAGCTGCAACAATGGCCCCTAGCCCGTCTCAATTCACTCAATTATCATGCCATGGATGCCAAAAATCTTAGAAAGGGTTATAATGTATGACAGGCCATGCAAAATTGAAACACAGAAAGTAGATAAGGGCCTACACTCGAGATTCACCGAAAGCAATTTTAAGCTTCATTTATATGTTGTACAGTACATATCAAGCTTTGTGCACAATTCTGTTGACACCCATGTGTTCATAAGAGTGCATTATCAAGTTTCATTTTACAAAAAGTCAATTTCTACTAAAAAAAGAAAATACTCCAATGCCTTAGCAGCACAATGTGAAGACGACCCACAGTTTTGAATTTGTATGTTGACTGTAAATGACATAAAACCAAAGAAAAGCTGTCAGCAAGCAAATAAAATAAACGTGAGTTATGAGATATTCTAAATTCGGATTACATGAATAAAAAGCACTTTCATATTCTGCAGCAACAAAAGGGCTTCATAAACTTGGCAACTCAAGAAAGAAAACAACACTAACAAGAATTGGGGATCATTTGCAGCCAACATCTGTTCTGGGCTCAATTACAAAACAACAATAACAATATGAAATATACAAATAAAATGAAAGAAAGCAAAATGAAAAATGAAAAGCAAGTAGATGCTTTGAAAAGAAGAATATACAAAATCTCTTTGCCGAGGCTCGGTATACTCCTCTAGCCTTGAGCTCTTGAGCTAGCACATGAGACTACCCAAATCTCAGAATGGGAACAAGCTATTTGACAGAAGCAGAATTTGTTGTGATAATTAAGATGTAAATAGAAGGATCAGGCTGAAACAAAAGTCAAACAAAAAAGAGTATAGCTTGAGCTCATTAGGCCTCCAACCCATCCACTCCAATCTGTTGTTTATTCGTTTGTTTATCCAAATCTTTCAAAAATCTACACAGTTTCGAAAAGTGATCAATTTATGAGGTTAGTATGTTGCCATTCTCTAGAAAATGGATCAACCAAGAAGAGTGATACTAGCAGAAACTAGTTTTGAATGATAGAAGAAATTACTTTCAAGTGACAGAAGACTACACAATCACGAAAAACTTAGACAATATGATGTTGAAATGACAATTGATCTATTAGAACTGGAACAAACCCATCGCAGAAATGTTTCTAAAAGAGCAGTGAGCTGAGAAAAAAAAATAAAGAAACAATTGTATATGAAGATATAGTAAAATTTATACCGACAATTTTGACCCAAAGTTTCTTCTTGTGTATATTCTATAAGCTCAAGGAAGCTAGGTATCAGATGCAAATATCTGCACAGAAACCAACAGTATTCACATAATAGATATCTGTTTGTCTATGTCTATGCATGTGTATGTCACGATATGAGACATAAAACATAGATGTTCATGAAAGTAAAACATATGCTTTTCCTCTGAAGTAAAACTACTTCGGTAATAACTCTCTCAACAGATTTAACATTTATGGAACTCTGAATGCATTTTTATTGACATTTAAGGGGTTTGGCATGTTTGTTGCAGCTTGAAAAGGGGACAAGTCAAGATGAGAAATAACATCATTGTCAATAACAACATCATTATATTCACACTGCAGTACAACAATGCATGGACTACGCCTAACACTAACATAATCCTTACAATATCAGTAGACAAACGCACAAGGCATAGTGCTGTTCAATTGATAAAATAATCACTTGTATCATCTACAACATGGATCACAAATCAAGGTCAAGTGTTTGCTAACATTACTTACCAGCCATAAGCCTTAAGATCCCAACCACACTGGAAATTGTGAAAATACTAGGAACTCAAAGGGTTTTGCATTCCGGAACCTCATCTGTGGGAAGAAATACAATAAAGATATAGACAAAAATCGCAATAAGCAAGGACTGAGCCGTAGTGATAAGACTTCAAAATTATGTAGTTAACCAAATGAACTAAAAGAAAACGCAAAATAAATTTGTGAGTCTATTACCAGTGAAGCAAGTATGAAATTGTGAAGAAGCTATAGCCAAATTTCAAGATCATATAGAACATAGGTAAGGTATTGAAACCTGGAGAAATATTTGTTGAGGGTCATGTATATTTGAATTGAGCTGCAATATAGTTGACAAATAATTAGAAGAAAATCTAGTTAATCATAGCACAACACAAAAGACAAGTATAATATTAATAATTATATCAAAATAGGAGTGTTGCTACAAAGCTTTACAAGAATACACACACTACAACATTTATGTCCTCTGGCAACACATGTTTTCGCAATAGGTGGAAAATGTAGCCTAAGAGTAGATCAGGCGACATTTTCGAAGTGTTGCCACAAAATGAGTGTTTTATGCAACGCTCTTTTCGTAATACTGAGTAAATGTTCCCTAAAATATAAATGGGAACAGTTCTTAACTGTCACTATGTCATTTTTACCGTAACAATTAATAAATGTTCCTTAAACCATAAATGGCAACAGTTTTCAACTGTTTCCCTGGTTATTATAAAAGGCTACATTTCTATCTTGTTGCCTTTCAATTGAATACTGGGTAAAAAATACTTGGTGGTAATCTAATCATCCTTCCCTCCAAAATTTTATTTTATTAAAAAAATTCAAAATATTTTTTCAAGGAATTTTTTAAAGAAATATTAAATCTGAACAAAAATAAGTTTAGATTAGATGAAGGAAAATTTATTTTAGATTAAAAATAAGGGAGAAACACATTACCAATTAGAAGATATTGAAAATTACCAAAGAAAATAAAGAGAAACACCAAATCAGAAAACCCTCGTTCTCGATCTCTTCATCTCTCTCGCTGTCCTGCATCCCCATTGCCCCATCACTCCCTCACTGTCGTTCTTTTTCTTTGACCCATCGCACCATCGCATCCCCATCGCCCCACCACTCCCTCACTGTCGTGCTCGGACGACTACACAAACCACCGAAGCTGAACACGGTGCTTGGACCACCAATGGTGACGCTGAACATCGTGCTTTCGGACCACCGCTTTCTTTGCACCTCCCCGCATTTGAACCTGGTTTGTTCCTGGACTTTGTTATGGTTAATTGCTATTTCAATCGTGTAATAGTTGTTTGATAAAATGTTTGAGCCACATTATTTTACAAAATGTGTATCTTTTTCCCAACCCTACTTTCTATTTATTCTGTGAAATCCACTGTTTTGTAATTTCTTGATTCTCCATAGGGATTGTGTTGTAGAGAATGCCATAACACAATGAGTCATCTCCAACTAATAGATAGGTTACTTGTGCCTTATCCTAGTTCATTGGTTTAACTAATTTTTCCTTTTTCATCTTCTTAGTCTCGTATGACATTACATACTATTTCTAAATTTCTGCCCAGTGGATGCACATTTAGTAATATGTAAAGATGTGATGACAAGCAAATCTCCCTTAAGCAGTTCAATCTTTCACATAATCAAAGTCCTTGTAAAAGTGTTTTAAGCCAAAATTAGTGGCAAATGAAGTTAGTTACGATATTGGCCAAGTGGGGGGATGGGGGTTTATAGGCAGTCCCAAATTAGTGGGCTTGGGATGATAGCATTTTAATTGTACATTCATGATAAATAAGTATAACTAGATATATGTTTAAACCAATTCATGATACAATTATAATCTCAGGGACTAACTTGATTTCTCTATATGATCTATTATTGGGATGATACATGATTATTTTTGTTGCCAAAATCCTCTGAATATTGGTTATTTCAATTTCAATTCATTATGTTTCAAGTGTACTGGGACAAGCTAGGTGCTTTATGGGTCATTCTTTTTGCAAAGAACCTGCTACTAACAAGTTAGCTATGGTTTGTTATTCTGTGATTGTTAAAATCACTATTCTAAGGCTCTTCTATTGATGCATGTTTTTCTTGTGTTAAGGCTATGGCAGATCAGATTGAGCAGATGGGCCTCACAATAGAATCTTATCAGAAGGTTTGTTTTCTTAAAAAAACTATAATCCGTAGTCTTATAGAAGATATTATGCACCAGCTTTTTGTCTCTGTAATGCTTGACTTGTTTTATATGTTTTAACTAGCAACTTAAGGATATGCAAAACAAGTACGTTGACCAAGTTCGTCGATGCTCCGATTTAAGCAACAAATATGATACTACTGAGATCAGACATCGAAGTATTTTTTTGTTGTTAAGAAATTCTACATGCTTGCATGAACAAGACTAGCAAGTTGCTTGCCAACATAGAGGAAGAGTTAAAGAAGTGTCGCTAGCTATACCCTGAATGAAAAGGCCTTCATCATATCTGATTGACTAAAAACCTTGTATGTGCTCAGTAATTTATTGATGTCTCTGGTAATTGTGTAGGTAGAGAAGATAAGTTGAACACCGATAACAGAGCTGTGGTGACCAATTGATGACCGATTAGACTCAGTTGATAGGATTTGTAGGATTATCTATTAAATGATTATTCTTTCCCAAAATTGGTTTTGCTCTTTAAGCTTTTTGTTTTGTTGCTCCTCTTTTTTTTGTATCATTATATTCTTATTTGGACTTTTGGAGTGTAGTGTAATAGTTTGTTCATATAATGCATTGTACTTTTATTTATTACTGAGTATGATACTCCTTTTATCGATTCAATTATGATTTATCAAATTTTACTGATGCAATCTAACTTTCCAGCTTCTATGGGTTAAAGAAAATTTGCGAGAATCTTAGTCAATGGTTTTCAAGTGGATGAACCTGAGTGAGTGGTTGTCATACAGGTACTCTATGTTGCTTAAGTCTTCTTGATGTCCAGGATCAGTTTGGTGTTTGAGTCTTGTGGTACTTGGATTGATTTCTGGCTATTATTTAGGGCAATTGGAGATGATACTCGCAGTCTGTGCACCACTGTTTGTGAATGGACATATCTTGGTCATGTTCACATGCAGTATGTCAATGCTAAAGATTCCTGAGATATGGAAGCTTGTGGGTGGGATGATGAATTTTGGGAGGAAATTGGTTTGGGTGATCTTGTTGAAGGACATCATGCTAAGATAGGTATTTTTTTTTTGGACAGCAAATGTTAGTAGTTAGTATGTTATGTCAATGGACAAGATGCAAATGATGAGGAGATGCAACATTTTATCGAGGAGTTCCAAGATGAAGCATTTGGAATTTAGTTCTCACTAGATATTTGTTTTGAATGTGTTTTTTTGCTACCCTCATAATTTGAAATGTTAGATTTAATCAAACTATGATGTTATTTTGTTCATGACTGTGTATTTGGATTGGTGTTTAAACTCATTTGATGTTTAACAACTATTACAGAACATATATGCAGTCAATCAGTGAAAGAAACACTAGAAGTAGAGCTCAACAAAAGTGGAGGCATCCTGGAATGGTGCGTTGTTATGGGAGAAATGTCACAAAAACTTCTTTAAAGCAAAAAGAAAAAATTACTGCTTTAAAACAAGCACATAATGAAGAGGTCACTTCACTAAATGAAAAAGTGCAGACTATGGAAGATATAGTGGGTAGGTTAAAATATGCTATGAAAGCCTTATTCCAACATTGTTGTCCTGGAGATAGTATGGAATCATTAGAAAATTTGTTAGAATTATCTCCTGGTGATGCAAATAGTGTCCAAAAAGTGATTGGACAGCCACATATGCATTCTTCCACATCAACACATGTTCCAAATTTTAAGAAGGTAACTATTATACATAACTTACAAATTTATCGTTTTTACATTATTCAAAAGTTTTGGTCTTATTTTTCATTCTTTTGTGTAGAATGATCTCATTGGACAAGATGCAAATGACGAGGAGATGCAAGATTTTGTGAAGGAGTTCCAAGATGACGATTTGGATTTTAGTTAACAGCGAGCAGATGCAAGATTTTATGGAGGAGTTCCACGCATATGGGTTTCGATTCTCACTAGATATTTGTTTTGGTTGTGTTTTTGTTAGCCTCATGCTTCAAAATGTTAGATCTGGTCAAACTATGATGTTATTTTGTTTATGATTTGGATTGACGTTTAAACTAATTTGTTGTTTAACTACTATTACAGAACATATATTATGTGACACTTGATCCATTTATTATTTATGAATCATCTTTGAAAATTTAAATTTGGATGCGAATTGAATATGGAATCAATTTATGATTTTATTTGTAAACTTGTAGAATATAATATTAAGGCAAAATAGTTTTTAATTTGATAGCGTTTTTAAATTTTTGAAATTAAAATAAAATTAAGATTGCGATTGTAAAATGTTGTCTTTAGTCGTTTAGGCTACGATTATCAACTAACTCGAAATAAGGTTATGCTTACATGTTAAAAGCTGTAACCAATACTATGTACAAACAGTTAAAAAATGTTGTCTATAAGCGATAGTTCTGATGTTAAAATGTTGCGTTTTATAGTTTAGGGAACGATTGTGACTGTAGTTAAGTTAAGCAACATTTTCCTTTATTGCGTTAGGTTAAGCGTGATAAGCATTGCCTATTCGTAACAACAGGCAACAGTTTTTTGAAGTGTGGCCAAAAGGTATGAAAAAATGTTGCCTAAACAATAGGTAACGCTTATACAGACTACTCCCGAAAACTGTTGCCTATACGTTTAGGCAACATTTTTTAGAGTTTTGCCTACACTTTTCAACTGTTGCCAAAAAGCAAAAATGTTGTAGTGACAGGGAATCAGCATATTTCTTAAAATAAAGAAAAACGAAGGAACAGATGAATATCAACATTCCCTTGAAAGACCCTAGAAGAGACTTATATTTTGCAATATTACACACTGAAATGACAAAATAAAATAAAATAAAATTTCCAATTGCAAACCTTGGTGCTTTTCATGCTTTTTTTAAGCTCCTTGAAGGATTTGGTTATTTCAATATGAACGAGCTTACTCAGATGAAGCAATAACCAAATTAAAAGCAACTACAAATAACAATTAAAAAAGACCGCAAAGTAGTTGTTTGCGTGGAAATATCAGCCGAGGGATTCGGCTAACATCCAGCCGACAAATTGATTCCTGTTTAAGCGATTACACCGAGAACGGAACTCTGATTCTCGATTATGGGTTCCCCAACCGCCTCGGCGTTGAGAGTGATGAATCTACGCTATGTTAAGGCTAAGACTAAGATACATGGAATCAGCTAAGATAAATGCTGTAAAAAGCTGATAAAATGCAAAAGAAATAGTTGTTTGATTGATTTCGTGTCTTCTTTACATTTCTCAGCGGAAGTATATATACACAAAAGAAAAAAAACAAAACTGCAAACACTCCCTATTGGCCATTATGTGTTCCGCACGTTCATGGCTGACAACGAGCGGACGTGGGTGTCCCTCAACTACTTCTTCATGCGTATCATGGGTTAACCGTTCTCCCATCGGCTGGGCAAACGATTTATCACGTGTTAAATGCGTTGGAGACTTTCAAAAGCTAGCTTTAGTTATTTTAGCGCCAAAGTCCATGACTTTCACATATTTAGCCCTTGGTCGAGCTTCAAAGCTCTATATTGAAAGTAACTCAGCCGATGAGATCATAATAATCGGATATTTCCTTTATCCGCATTGGCTAAACTTCTTTAATAATCGGCTGACCTCACGATGCTCCCTGAACTTCTATCATTTTCCTTTCTAACCTCGGCTCAATGGGACCAATTTTCGGCTACCAATCCGATCGGCTTATCCCACGCATCGGCTATTCCCTTCATCGGCTGTGGCTGATATTTTCTGGTGATAACAATTGCCCCCCTACATCATTTCAAATTGTAAATCTTTGGATTGATGTATCGGATAAAATTCGAGTTTCTGAAAACGTCAATCGTTAGTCACTTTATATGCATTTAATGTCACCCATTATGACCTGAACGGCTACTTTTCCCACACCCGATGACTGCGCTGCTATCCGATAATATCTTAACAACTCCCATCGTTGGCCGTGCGCATGATTCCTCTTTAAATAGCTAGCCCCATTCGTTCTTCTTACTATTCAGGCATTTTAAACTCTTTTGAATCTTTAAACCCTAGCTTCCTTTCTGCACATCTTCTTCTTGCGACAATGTCTTCGGCGTCCGATTCCCAAAATCGTGAACATAGCTACGGCAGCCATGACTCTTTGGACGAGTCTTCTCATTCAACCGACTCTCACTCCTAAACTCAGGAGACGACCGGGTTAGCCGAAGGCATCATACCTCCTCTTTATCCGATTCAAGGTTCTCTCACTTTGCGGCCGTCCACCGACCTGCAGGGTGGTGCAATGTATCTTAGAGAATATCTCTCCCCGGACACATATGGTTTACCGATAGTTTGCGATTGGTTTGCCATTAAGCAGTGCCCAGCCGACATAAGGCCCTGGCCCCGCACCGCTGCCGATTACCTGAGTTGGCACTCTAGGATGGCTGAGGCAAAAGGCGAGGAGTGGAAAAGAATGGGTCTTTATGATGCCATCATGCTGTCGGCTAAAGACCTTCCGCTCAACATCGTTCTGATATTTGGTTTTCTCGGCTATTGGTCTATTACCACCAATACCTTTGTGTTTCCTTGGGGAATGGCCACCCCTACTCTTCTTGATGTGGCGGCCATTACAGGTTTACCTTTGGCTGGTCAAGAAGCCCCGAATCTATACGACATTTCAACCTCCAACATCAAGATTGTCCATGATCGGAACAACTCCAGCTATTCTGCCTTCATTCTAGCCAATCAAAAAGGAAGAGGCACCGCGGTTTCTGATGCTGAGCATTGCGCCTTCCTCTTGTATTGGTTTAGTAAGTACTTCATCTGTACCGGCTCTGTCGTAGTCGTTCAAGAACTTCAAGTATACGTGGCCCAAGCTGGATCCGGTAGGCAAGGTGGTTGGGGATCACTCCTCCTCTGCTACCCTTATAGGGCTTTGTTCAACATGCTGGATCGGTTGCACCAAGGTATCGACTTAAAGAACACTTCAGGTCCTTTATGGTTCCTGCAACTATGGATTACCCTTTATTTCCCGGAGTTCGTTGAATCTTCTTCAATATTCACGCTCTTCCGGTAAAGGCGACGTTAGCCGAGCATTTGCGGTGACTCCACTTCGGCCAGTAACTCCGCTTTGACGTGGTGGAGAAAGTACATGTCTTGACGAGAATTTCTCAAGATTGGCAGTCGATCTTTGAAAGACGAATCGGCCCGGATTGGATATTCACCACGGCTGACCGAAGCATTTCTCGGGAGGCGCATGGAACTATGGTTCTCAATTGGAGCCGTGTTTTGACCGCTAGGGACATCCTTGGTGGACTAAAGCCAAATTCCAGGAATAACAAGACCACGACTGAATTTTATCATCCTAACTGCGTGGCCCGTCAGTTTGGGTTATTACAGCATTTTCCTTGGCCATACCTTAGCAAAGTACCAGTAATAGGGAGAACTAACCTATCGGCTGAAGAGGTGAACACCTTGGCAGCTTTCAACTTGGAAAAACTGAACAGCTTCCAATGGGCCTCATTTAACCCGCTTACCGGGAAACCTCTGCCTTTGCTAATTGGTGGCCTTCGGCTAAGGATAAGATGTTTCAAGGCTCTGTATCTAGTTATTTCATAAGGCTCGCCATGCCTCTCGACAGCAGTCCCGATGATGAAAGTGATGATGATGATGGTGAAGATGAGGCGGTGACTGTTCCCCCTCTGAAGATGGTAAGGCCAGAGCCGACGCATAAGACTAGGGTTTCTGCTGCCATGAAGGGTGAGTATTCTTGTCTCATTTTACTTTTCCTTACTTTACAAACGCATCGGCTAACTACTTTCTTAACAGCCAATCCAAATCCTAGAGTTGTCATTATAGATGACTCTCCTCCTCCGAGTAAGAAGAAAAGGACGAGATCTGGGGGAATTCGTATTAACGAACCTTCTGCTGCAACCCCTATCTCCCGGAAAACCAAGACGGTATACGCTGGCAAGGGCAAACAGATAAAGGTAAGTACCTCTATTTTTTACTGTTTCTTCAAGGCTTTATCATAATTCTGACCCTCGGCTCATTTTGACTGTTAGAAACAACGTACTTTGACTCCATGGTCGCCTCCTCACAAGGTTGCCCCCTCCCAATCTCCAAGGGCGCGAGGGGTTTCTTCGGCTGGTCCTCAATCCGAGGCAGCCCACCAGCCAGCTCCCGCTTCTCCAATAGCCGAGGCTCACGGCCCGATCTGGTATCGCCTTTTCCTCTTTTCTCGTGATTACTCGCTCTATGTTGGTTTGGCCCTAACTTGTTTGTGCTCTGCACTGCAGTCGGCTAGGGATGAATCCCCTATTGCCCATAGGACTCCTCCTCGTCAGTCGACTTCATCTATCCAGGTTTCAGAGGAAGAACTGCAGATTTTGCTTGGTGACCGTTGCAAAAGGTCTCCTCACCTCCTCTAGTCACCTGGAAAAGGTGGGCGAGGCCTTGATGGGAGAGATCCCCACCGATAAGGGTAAGGTAGCCGATTTGAGGGCTTCCTTTTCAAACTATCCGACTCTCTGATGTTCCCTCCACCACGACCAACAATCAGTCAAATGGCGCTACAAGTAAATGACATCTCTGCGGTATATCGGTGTGCAAGGAGAATTATGACCATGCCACTCAGGACTGAAACGCCTCGGGATCTCCAAGCTCAAAGGTCCTCTTTCTTGTCCTCTTATCGTGCGATCGACAAAGATCGGCAGTCGACCTAGCTAGGAAAGGTGAACTCAAAGACCAGGTTAGCTCGGCTGGTCGGGTGACTTGGATTCAAAACGAAATCAAAGAGCTAACACCCCAACTTGAGCAACTTGACGCGAGACTGGAGACCCACACGGAGAGGCGTTTCAGCTTATATGTTCAGGCTTCCTCTCTGGACCCAGACATTTTACGACTCACCATCCAAAAAGATGGTTTAGAACAAGATATGCAGAAGGGTAGAGAAGGCATAGACTCGGTAAACCATCAATGGGATGGACTGCGGCTCTTGCTGAATCAGGCGAAGGAACAATCTTCAATACCGTCAGCCGAAGCAGGTACGGTTCAGGCAGAAGAATCGGCTAGCGCTGCTTTAGAAAGCGTCCCTGCCGATGTGGTGGCTACTGAAGCACCGGCTACCAGTTGGCCGACTGCTATTCTTCCTTCTGGGCCGGAAGACATGGCTGTAGATGCAGCTGAGATTGTTGAGGCAGTAGTTGTGGAAGTGCAGACTACACCAGTTGAAGCCTCCAACCGAGAAGAGGTGGCCGATCCTATTGGGAAGGTTGATCCTCAAGAGGCAATCAAGCCTACCAGCACTCCTAACCAAGTTGAACCAGCCGATCCTGCTATGGTTGCTGATTCCCCAGTTGCGGCCACTCTTGACCCAACAGACTAGTTATTTCTGGTTGTCTTCAAGTATTTTTGTTGGCTAGGTGGCCGGCCTGTGGTCACCAGAACAATTCCCTGTTTTGTCTTTGAATAGATTCCTTTATTGTTCTAGTATGCTTTGCCAAACCGTGGGGTAGTATTTCTTCAGATACTTGCCATTGACGCTTCTATTCATTTCTTCGCCTTGCATGTTAACTAGCCGATACGCGTTTCCTGCGAATACTTGACTAACCATGAATGGACCTTCCCAATTTGGTGACCACTTACCGAATTTAGGGTCCTTGACTCCTATTGGTAAAATAGTTTTCCAAACTAGGTCACCCTCAACAAACTTCTTCAACTTAACATGTTTGTTGTAGGCACTGGCCATTTTGCGTTTGCTTGCCTCAATTCTTTCTAAAGCCATTAACCGATCTTCATCCAACTGATCCAGCTCCATAAGCATGGCTTGCTGATACTCTTCTAGGCTTAAGGAATTCTGTTTCGCCACCCTTAGAGAAGTGACATTGATTTCCAAAGGCAAAACCGCATCTTGGCCGTAAGTCAGCCGATATGGAGTTGTGCCCGTGGCCGTTGACTTGGAATTCCTTATGGCCCATAAAGCCTCATCCAGAGTTAAATGCCATTTTCTGGACTTGTTTTCCAAATTCTTTTTGATCAGATCCACGATAATCTTGTTGGTTGCCTCGGCTTGTCCATTGCTTTGTACATAATATGGGGATGAATGTATCAATTTAATCCCAAATCACGAGCAAAGCCAACCACCTTATCTCCAGTGAACATAGTTCCCCGATCCGTGGTAATGGTCTCTGGAATCCCAAACCTGTATAGGATCTGGTGTTGAATGAATCGGATAACGTCATCTTGCTGTACCTTGACCATCGGCTGAGCCTCCACCCACTTAGTGAAGTAATCGGTTGCCACAATAATGAAATTGTGTCCTTTGGAAGATGGTGGATGGATTTTGCCGATCAAATCCATGGCCCAGCCTCTAAATGGCCAAGGCTTCACCACTGGGGGCATCAATTCACCGTACCCTTTGAATGGGACCATGCAACTGGCATTCTTCACATCCTTTGGCGTATTGAAAGCAATCGGCTGTGATGGTAGGCCAATAATAGCCATGGCGATAAATTAACCATTTCATAACAGGCCCAGCCCTATGCGAGCCGCATATGCCTTCGTGAACTTCACCCATAACCCTTAGGGCTTCATTTTTATCTATGGAATTCAACAGTACCCCATTTATGCTTCTCTTATACAATTCATCATCAAGAAGCACATACCTTAGAGCTCATCTCCTAACTTTGGGGTTAGTGCACTTAGAAGGATCTTGTAAGTACTCGATCAACTCGTTCCTCCATGACTCGATTTGGTCTGCGACCATTACCTCGGCTGGTAATTCGTCGTACTCTAAAGTCAGCAAAGAATTCCTATACCCGGAGGCCTCTTGGGCCAGATCGTTCGCCTCCATATTAGCTCCTCTAGGGATGTATGACACCTTTGCATCAATAAACTGGTGAATCAATCTGTCACCGGCGTAACGCGCCACCAGATTTGGATTGTTGCACCCATATTCTTTGGTTAGTTGTCTGACCACTAACTGGGAGTCGCCCTTTACATGAATGTACTCAGCGCCCATCATGGCTAACAACTTTAACCCTATGATCATGGCATCGTACTCGGCTTGGTTATTAGTTAAATGTGGGTTTAGCCGATACGCAAACCTCCACATCTTCCCATCTGGGTTGGTAATTGTCACTCGCCCCGACTCCTTTCTGGGTTTTGGACCCATCAAAAGTTAGGACCCAAGGCAATAGGTTTATGCAAGTAATTGGGGGTGTCAAGGGTCATCAACTTCCACGCAGGGATGTTCTGCCAGGAAATCGGCTAGTGCGACCTTGACAAATTCTTAATGGGGACGTATTTCAACGCGAAGGCGAGCTTAATGGCCCACTTCATCAGCGACCTTGTAAGATGTGCCTATTAAGCAATTACCTAACAATGTCAATTTTGCATAAAACTAATATTTCATGTGGCATTAAGTAATACTCAAGTTTTGTACAAGCGTAAAACAAAGATAGGCACAACTTCTCCAATGGAGTATATCTGGTCTCAGCATCATTGAGACTTGGCTAAGGTAGTACACCGCTCTTTCAGTTCCATCTTGACATCCTGTGCTAACAGCAGTAGATAGACTCTTCAGCGGCCGCAATGTAAAGTTTCAAAGGCTTCCCTGGCATGGGGGGCACCAAAACTGGTGGACTAGCTAAAGCCTTCTTTATTTGTTCAAAGGCCTCTTGCTGTTCAGGGCCCCACACCATCTCTTGACTTCTTGAGCTTTAGTAAAGGGAAAAAAGCCTTCATCTTACCAGCCGAATTAGCTATAAATCTTCTCAAAAAGTTGATTTTACCCAGCAGGCTCTGTAACTCCTTTTTGTTCCTGGGTGGTCTAGCCTCCATCACTGCCTTGGCTTTGTTTTGGTCTATTTCAATGCCTGTTTGATGCACCAAGAAGCCAAGGAAGTTGCCAGCCGATACACCAAATATGCACTTTGCAGGATTCATCTTCAAATTATGGATCCTCATCCGCTGCAAAGCCTGTTCCAAATCGGCTAAATGGGCTTTGAAGTCTTTGGATTTTACCACCACATCATCTATGTATACTTCCATAGTCTTGCCGATTAGATCATGGAAGATAGCGTTCATTGCTCTCTGGTAGGTGGCCCCAGCATTCTTCAAGCCGAATGGTATCACTAACCATTCATAAATTCCCAGTGCCCTGGGCACTGAATGCGATCTTGTGAGTGTCCTCCTCATTCTACAAGTATCCGATTATAGCCCGAGTACCCGGCCCATGAAGGTTAAAATACCATGTGTGGCAGTGCATCGACTAACATGTTCGCCCACAGGCATCACATATTCGTCCTTTGGAGTGGCTAAATTCAAGTCTCTATAATCAATGCAGACTCGAATCTTGCCATTCTTTTTCTTGACAGGTACTATGTTGGCTAACCACTCTACGTACCTGGCTGTTCTGATGAACCCAGCATTGAGCAAACGCTCGATTTTCGCTTTGATTTGTGGTATCAACTGAGGATGGTATCTTCTAGGTGGCTGCTTATGTGGTTTGAATCCCTCTTTGATCGGTAGCCTATGCTCCACCAATTCTCGTGCTAGCCCAGGCATCTCATGATAATCCCATGCAAAGCAGTCTTTATAATTTTTTAGCAGGGCTACCATCTCTTCCTTATCCTCTTCCCCCAGCAATCCGCTGATTTGCGTTAGCCGAGGCTCTTCTGGAGTTCCTAAATTGAGGTTCTCCAAGGGGTCTTGTGATTCAAAGGTTGGCAAAGTCCTCTGAATAGGTGATTCAAACTCCATCGGCAACTTCGTGATCTCGTCTGCCGATGTGAGGCCATCGCCTTGTTGTTTGTCTATCATCCAGGACTCAGCTACGTGAGATTCAATCCTAAAAGCCTCTAGCCGGTCCCATAAGTCCTGCACCACCTGGGTGTCTTTAAACATATCAAACCTCCGTGGCTAGCCGTGGTTCGGCTAATTGCTCAATCTTGAACCCCTAGGGTGTCAAGTTACAGGATTCCCAAGATCCTTCCTCGTATTCTTCAGTAACAGCTATGGGAGCCACAGAGGGAGAGTAGAACAAGGCTTCTAGATTTTGTACCTCGGCTGGGAATGGATTGTCATCAGCTGGGACTATCTCAATTTTATCCCCTTCCCAAAAAATGAGCTTCTGATGCATAGTGGAAGGTAAGCATTGGCTGGTGTGGATCCAGTCTCTCCCTAGCAGGACTGCATAAGATGGTTTGCCATCAATCACGAAGAAAGCTGACTTGATGCTTTTGGGGCCAACTGTGATCTCGGCTATCAGGATTCCTAAGGCAGACGAAGCCTCTCCCATGAAGGTAGCCATTTTCATGTTAGTTGGGATCAGGTCTTCTTCAGACTTGTTCAGACTCCTCAAGGTGGCCACTGGCATCACATTTAATACTGCCCCATTATCAACGAACACTCATTGAAGGCCTTGCCATTGATGTGGGCTCTCACGTCTGAGGGCTTGTGTGCTTCACCATTTCTTCTGTTGGCCTACCAAATACAAAAGATTTAAAGCATCTTTTGCCGTGGTCATCTACGCCAAAGTTGCCCATTCCCGCTTCTTCCACAAATACGCCTCTTCTAATGTTCGATCCGGGAGTAACCACCTAACTCACTTGGGATCGTGCCACGACTGATGGCGCCATCAATCCGCTTTCACTTATCCGAGAGATAATCCAAAATTGAATCTTCTCAGAACTGCATTTCACGCTCGCTCGCGCCATTACCATTTAGACAACAGGTATATGTGAATATGCCCTTCCTTCTTCATCAGTCCGCCTCTATGTCTTCATCGGCAACCTGGTTATCATCGCTTCTTTGGTTTGATCAGCCAACCTTTGTCGCCCAAACCGCAAGGTCCAAAAAGCTCCTCAATGGCTTCGCCACTTTAGCTCGGGATCTCTCTTCTTATCTACGCTTTGGCATTCGCTATCAATCGCAGTGGTTTGTTTATTCTTTGCAAGGATCTAGCCTTCGCAGCCTTCTCTTCAAGCGTTTTAGTCAAGCAGGATCGCTTGAACTCTTTCTTCTTCTGGGAGGTTGATTAACCACCCATTTCTTCTTGACATTTGCACCGGCTCGATCATCCTCCTGGTTTGAGTTCATCATCATTCCTCACTGCATGCGAGAGAGACATTCCCCTTCGACATTGAACTCCGCCACTCTTCTCTTAGACTTTGGGAGAGTGGTCCTCGCGATCTTGGGCATACTACTGGCTTCACCGAGAGGTTCCCAATGAGTTTGCCCCCGCCTCCCGAGCACGCCGCGCCTTCTCGCCTTTGAGTGCATGTTAGATCGGCCGATCAACTCGTTAGTCAAACGTCCTGGTCCGGGAGGTTTACCACTAATCGGCTCAAGATGGTTGGCCCTGCCTGCTTTTTGGTAACATCAGCGGGTTTCCTAACTGGTCAAACACAGATCCCCCGTGACCTCGTTTCTTTTGATTCTTCGGGCATCCAAACACTCCCGATGGATTGTTCCTCTTATCGCCTGGCCGACCGGGCCTTGAGAAGGACACCATGGCCATGGTTACACCGGAATGGATTGGTGTTCATCGACATCTCTAAGGATGCTATTGCTGGCCAGCTGAACCTACCTCCTTGATAGCCTTGTATGGCCTTCCCGAAACTACACGCTAATGTGAGAATGGTTATACGAGTCAGGCCACTTACGCATTTCTTGTTTTAATTCTTCAGAGGGAATCCGATGCCCCTCTAGCACCGAATTTGCTTGTCCTCGAGTAAGTAATCGAAAACCGTCCGCCTTGGTTATGTCAAAGGAGTACCCCGCCCTATCCTCTCGTTGACTCAGCTTCTTTGGCCTTAGCGGCCTTCAATGCGGCGTGAATAGCTCTTCCTTCGACTATTTCTCGCTACCATCATATCGCTAGCGAGGTCACCATCTCGAGTCGATTCCTCTCCGCTTCTATAATGTAGACTAGACGGGGCCCTTTCTCAGCCCTTCGCTTCCTTTTCCCGATATACCGCTTCAACCTGATAGCCCTTTTCGCCACCGATTCAAATCAGGCAGCTTGTCCTACCAACTTCTCCTTCAACTACGGTGCATGTTGTTAATCACCATAGAAGTGTATTCGCTTCAGTGGAATCGCACGTAACATTTCCCTCGCTTTTTCTAAATCTTTCAATATAATCAGCAACCGAATCACCATCAACTTGTCGTCGAGACTAGTTAGATCGTTATCAAGCATTTGAGGTTGGGCCAAGAAAATCTATCATGGAAACACCCTCTCCATGTCGCCCGGGCTCAGATCGAAGTTTGGAGGTAGAGGAATACCAGGTGAACGTCATCTCCGGCGAGCGATAATGGAAAAGTCAAGTCAGATACTCATTCTGGCCGCTTTCACCACACCGGCCGTGAAACGCCCTATGTGCTCCATGGTAGACTTGCTATCTTCCCCGAGAATATAGTGAAACTGAGTTTTGAATCCCTAGTGAGAGGAACCATCCGATCCACCCATTCAGGGTACTCGCTTTCCTCGTAAACAGATTTATCCAATCCGCTTTAAATGTATCCCGAAGTACTTCTTGATGGTATTTACGATCATTTCTGGGTCTATCAAATGGGAGCCTCCCTGCCGATTATCTTGTGGATTCAGCTGGGGCGCACTCTAACCCACTGATCTCCAGGGGGAAGCCTGTAGGAACGAATTCTGAAGGTTAAAGGTATTTGGTGGAACATTGCCTAGAGGTGGATTAGTATTCCATTGCTGCTCTGGACCATATTCCCCAAAACCTCCGACCTGAGTCCCTGGAACAAATTGATGCATTCGGGGTAAAGGTGAACAAGTTGTTCCATGTCCGCTCTCCCCATAGCTGCCAATGTCAGCATATTTGAACTTCATCGAGGTATGGCACGGGATCGGTCATGGCGTTGCGTAATGGTGATTCGTTGGTATTCCAATCACCATAGCTTCCCCGAATCCTATAACCAGGGCCATCGGTCGCTAATTCAGCCGCCCATATGAGCTTGCTCGCACAAAGAGGGCCATGCACGTGAGCACACGACATCGGGCGCATCGAGATATGTCCAACCGTGTTAATTGGCCTCGCCATGTCGATCCGCCTACATCAAGTATTCGCTGATCGTGTGGCATCACTTGCCCTCAAAGACGGGAGGTACCCATGTATTCTCACATCACCGCATGTCTGGGTTGGGTGGCCTCACCGTAGCGGTACGGTCAGGCCTGGAAAAGGCCCGCCAACCACATTCGCTTGAGGTCTGCACTGATCGCCACGCTTTGTGCTTGCCGGGTTTGCCTGCTCTCGCCAACGCAGACCAGCCGAGTGTTCACCTTTGCCGCCCCTGGCCGCTTCCATGTCTCTCGCCGAACTCGTTGCAGGCACCGTGGTCCGGAGCAATATCCGCCAACCGCTTTCGACACTGGGTACATAATGTCATGAATTCCCATATCAACTGGCCGCTCGATGAAAGAAGTGGTCATGACCACCGAGCTTCGGATTCTCTCGGGTTATTCATTTCTCGCAGAGGCTGCGCGGAAACCGGAATGTCTTCAATCAGCCACGCATACCCAAGGTGTACGCCGACTCGCTGTTTGGCGGATGGGGTTCTTTTTGGGATTTGAACTCGACCCATGTTGTCATGAGTTTCTTTCCGGACCTCAGGTTCATACGCCAAGCGTGATCCTGCCCTGGAGAATCAAACTTGTCCTTCGATTCACCTATGGTCCCACCAGGCGTGCCAAACTTGTTTGCGTGGAAATATCAGCCGAGGGATTCGGCTAACATCCAACCGACAAATTGATTCCTGTTTAAGCGATTACACCGAGAACGGAACTCTGATTCTCGATTATGGGTTCCCCAACTGCTCCAGAAAGCGTTGAGAGTGATGAATCTACGCTATGCTAAGGCTAAGACTAAGATACATGGAATCGGCTAAGATAAATGCTGTAAAAAGCTGATAAAATGCAAAAGAAATAGTTGTTTGATTGATTTCGTGTCTTCTTTACATTTCTCAGCGGAAGTATACACAAAAGGAAAAAAAAACAAAACTGCAAACACCCCCTATCGGCCATTATGCGTTCCGCACGTTCATGGCTGACAACGAGCGGACGTGGGTGTCCCTCAACTGCTTCTTCATGCGTATCGTGGGTTAACCGTTCTCCCATCGGCTGGGCAAACAATTTATCACGTGTTAAATGCGTTGGAGACTTTCAAAAGCTAGCTTTAGTTATTTTAGCGCCAAAGTCCATGACTTTCACATATTTAGCCCTTGGTCGAGCTTCAAAGCTCTATATTGAAAGTAACTCAGCCGATGAGATCATAATAATCGAATATTTCCTTTATCCGCATCGGCTAAACTTCTTTAATAATCGGCTGACCTCACGATGCTCCCTAAACTTCTAACATTTTCTTTTCTAACCTCGGCTCAATGGGACCAATTTTCGGCTACCAATCTGATCGGCTTATCCCACGCATCGGCTATTCCCTTCATCGGCTGTGGCTGATATTTTCTGGTGATAACAGTAGTAAATAAAAAGTTAGCACCGACACTAATCTGGTTGGACACATCCAATATGTTGTGAAAACTGAGCACCGACACTTCGATTCTTGCTCGCAACTGCATGCATAAAAATTAGACTAGAGCTTTGTTGTAATTTGAGGAGAATTACACTGGAGCTTACCACGAAGAACGAGGAATGAAGACGAAAGGTTATTAATACCTGAGCAAGGGGGTAAATATCGATAGAACAAAGCTCTTGATCGGTGAAGAACTTTGGCGTCAAATTTCGGAGATATTCCATCGGTGTTCGGTGGTGAGGCCGTGAGGAGGGCGCAGGTCAGCCAGTTGTCAGGGAAGGTCGTCGGAGGTGTTGTGAGAGATCATTAGGGTTAGGGCGAAAAGAGATTAGCGAAGAAGGTGAATTTCTGGGACTAGAGAAAGGGTGCGGGAGCACGGGTTAGGGGAAATAAATCGAGCGTCTAAGACTTTCTTTTCATTTTTTTAAAATTATTTGTATCTGTATGCGGCGGGTGCAAAAAACCGTCGTTTGCACTGCCGCAGGCGTTTAGCATAGGCGGTTCCTCATAACCCGTCGCAAAACAAGTGTCACAGGCAATTTTTTAAAAACCAGACCAGATATCGAATCGGCGAGACTTCTGAATCATGGTTCAATTAATTCAACTGGTTGAACATTCAGTTGAACCGGATGATAATTAAATAAATAAATAAAGTTCATAAGTAATTTAAGTCATAATTTATAAAGTAAATTCATAAAAATATCCAAAACAAATACAAATTTATAGTTGAACCAGTAAAAAAACAAATACAAATTCCTAAAAAATACAAGTAAATATAACTGTGAGATTGTTTTTTATCCAAGGCCCAAGCTGACTAGGCCCATTTTAAGATGTCCAATCCTTTTTCCCAAGCAAAACCCTAATTTCTCATCCTCTTTCTTCTCTTTTCACGCCGCAGCCACACACTCACTCAATCATTTGCTTTCTTCTCTCCTTCAAGTAGCACACACTCACAAAGTCCCTGTAGCAATAATTTCTTCTTTTCTTCATGTCACACATATCTGGTGGAAGTTGGAAGAAAGTGACATGGCGAACAACGGGGCAAGCTGCTGTAGTAGGTTTAGGTAAGAAAGGAAGAAATAAGAAAGAAGGAAGAAGATAGGGTTTTTGGTTGAGATGTGAGAGAGAGGATCGCTGGAAAATTTGTTCAAAAGTTCAAAAAAAATTGAAATCAAGTTCTGTATTTGGACCGGACGATTTCTTAAATCTGGTCCCGGTTCGTTGGGTATTCCGGTTCTGGGCGGTCCGAAGCGGGCCAAACGATTTTTTTCCGATTCGTTGTCACTGCCAGTTTTTATGGGCTAACCAAACCGTCTTAGCATTCGGGTCCCAGTCGGACCGGCCGGTCCGGTCCGGGTTTCACAACATTGGTCGCAGGTATTACATTTTTTTGTAGTGTCTAATTGAGACAAAAACAAAATTTGAGTCAAATTTACACGTAGATTTCGACTTCACAAGGAATATAAAAATTAGATAATCAAGAGGCTTATCATTCGCCGCTCCCATTGCGAAGTGATTACGACAATGATAGTGACTCTTTTTATAAATTATTTTATTCCTTAGATGGTTGTCCTTATCATTGAATTTCTAAAATGATTTGCTAATCGACTATTGCTTGAATTTTAACAACTTTCTAGCTATTAATTTATAAAATAATCATAATTTATTATTTTCTAATTTATAAATTTAAAATATCCAATTTTAAATAGTTTTGTATCTTATAATTTGATGTACTGAATTTATTTTTGATAATTGATGTACTGAATTTATGTTTTTTCATTTATAATTAATATTAATCTACCATTATTTGTCTTTTTTTAATTCTCATTTCATAAATATTTAATTCAAATATGAGTATTTTCTTAAAATTATAGATGTTTATCCTTATGATTTTATTTGTTTAAAAGTTTCTTATCCAATAATGTATCTTACGAAACAAGATTCTTTTTTTTTGACGTGAAAATACTTTCATTAGCCACCTCTAAACTCATAGGGCAAATCAAGAGCAATACAAGTAGGAATTTCCTCTATCCAAACAGTGTCAGGATTAGCTAAAGCAAATTTTGATAGTTTATGAGCTAACCTGTTACCATTCCTCCTAACATGTAATAACATAAAACCAGTAAAACTAAAAGATAAATCAATACAATCAGAAATAAGTCTTCCAAAATAAGAAGGAGAGTGCTTTCCATTCTTCATTGTCATAGCCACCTGCAAACTATCGGTTTCTGCCTGGATATGAAAGAAACCCATGTCATGAGCAAAAACCAAGGCATGTTTCAATCCCATAGCTTCAGCTGTGTCAACTTCAGGAAGTCCTTGAATCTTCCAAGTAGCAGCAGCAAGAATGTTTCCATTACAATCTCTAACAATCGCACCAATTCCCCAATAACCATCAACCGGGCCAGCAGCATCAACATTTATTTTATACCATTACTCTGGAGGAGGAGTCCAAGGAATTTGTTGGTCACCAATAGGATCTTGCTGAGTATTTATATCACTATGAGTATTCCAAGATGCTTCAAACTCAGCTATAATTTTCCAAGCCTTGCTAACAATATGCACGGGTTCAAGGTTTTTGCCTCAAAACATTTTTTATTTCTAGCCCACCAAATACCATAACACATAGACAAATTCAATAGTTACTAGACTTTTATCAACAAACTCACTATTTATTTACTAAAAAGCATAAATCTTTACAGAAATCTTGTTGAAAAACAATTGTTAAATTCTTTTCTTGTAGCTGACTAATACTCAAGAGGTTATTCTTCAATTCAGGTATATAATAAACTTCTGTTATAACCTGAATTAATCCCCCAATCTTCAATTTTATGCTCCCTTTTCCCATGGCCATCATCTTTGAGTTATCACCCAGTTTCACAGACACCCTAAAGGCCTCATCTAACTCACAAAACCAATCCTTATTTGCACAAATATGGTTACTATATCCGGAGACAAAGAACCATACCTTGTTTTTTGTTGAGTTCTTCAAATCCGAATGAGCCATCAAAGCATTTCTTCTTCTTCATCGAATTCGGCATAATTGGCGTTCTCCTCCCAATTTGGATAATTATATTGATAGTGCCAGCTTGTGACATTTGAAGCATTCAATCAATTCCTTGCTGAAAGACTGTCTGCCTCTGTCACATCCTCCCTTATTGTTGTTGGGCCTTCCTCCTCTTCCTCCTGTTCTCCCTGTATTTGTGACCTTCAAGGCTTGCTCTTCTTCCTTACGTCCCTTCATTCTTTGCTCATGGACTAGCAAACTACTCTGGAGTTGATCAATGGTGAAAGTGGTTACATTGTTCGATTCTTCGATTGAGCATACCACATAATCGAATTTTGCAGTCACCGATCTGAGTATCTTCTCTACAACCACGGTTTCTTCCATTTTTTCACCATCGGCTTTCATTTTATTGGCGATGTTTAGGGTTCTTGAGAAATTATATTCATCTACGATCTCCCCTTCTTTCATACCCAAGACTTCGAATTCTCTCCACAGGGCTTGTAACTGAGCTCTCTTCACCTTTGTTGACCCCTGATACTTCATCTTCATCAAGTATCAAATGTCTTTTCCAGTGTCTTTCTTGAGAATTGTCTCTACGATGCCTCTGTCTATCGCTTGAAATAGGTCATTCTTGACCTTCAGATCCTTTAACTTGGCATCTTCCACCATCTTGATCGGATCTTGATTTGCTACCTCCGGTAGGGGCCGAAATCCCAACTTCGATTAAGCTCCAGTATTCCTTTGATCTGAGAAGATTTTCCATTAACATTGCCCAATGGTCATAGTGACCATCGAACCATGGTATCGAACAAAATTTCTCTCTTCCGCCAAGGTTCTCTGGTTTTCTCTCTTCTTTCTTGGCTAGAAAAACCGTGATTTTCGAATCAGGGTCCTTACAGATCTCTGATACCAGCTATTAGGAACAAAAGAAAGATTACTGGAATAACACTCTACCGAGTGATTTCATTTATTTTGGTATTTATACATGCAATTACAGTTTGTAACTTCTAATAGAATATTAACAACAAACTAACTAACAAAACAGAAAGCTAATGGGCTAAGGCCCATTGTAACAAGTAAAGGCCCAATTCAAAACATAAGCTACAACACAAAACGGTTCCTAACAAAAACAACCATCAAAACTTTCTTTTTCATTAAAAAAAAGTACAACTTGGATTTACTGCAAGAAATGAAACATACATTTTCCTAGATCCACAGCCTATAGATCAGAAATACAATGACAAAGGCGATGAAAAGCAGCAAAAGATGGGGGAAGAGCAAGCAACAAAAGAAGAAGCGCAAAAGAAGAGTATTGAAATTACTAAGAAAAGACACCAAAATCAGAGCTTCCAATACACTCACCCACCGTGAGCACCACCGTCGTTCCGCCAGGAGGTTCTGATTCAGGCCTGTCATTCCTCTTGTGATGCTGTAGCGACGACGACACTCCCAAGCACGCTTTATGCTCATTTGGAGATTAGGACAGCAGCTGCAAATGGATCGAACTAACCGTGAGGACCAACAGGGAGGACCAACCAGGAGAAAAGGAAACATATCTTAATGAAGACAGAAAAGCCTGTTACAAAACCAAACTCTTGGAGAAGTTGCTAAAAAAATTGAAGGAAGAAAACTCAAAATATGAATTCACCCGATGCGTTCAAATGAATTTCATAGTGGAGATTCCAAATTTGTAGACCAAATTGAATGCGGTATTTCATTTGCCAAACTAACTGGTTCTTCTTCTGAAAGACTGATACATTGAAGAGGCAGCTGGGATGCATAATTTTTTATCAGGAATGAAGGCACCATTTCAATTCTCAATAAACCTTGGTGGGAGAGAAACAAAGAAATGCAGTACCTTTAATAAAGGAAGAGGCGGTAGCAACAATGAAAAGCCAGGCAACAAAAGTCTATCAAGAGGTGCTATGCTTAAATTTCGAGTGGGTGGTTGTGAGAGATTAAGAGGCGCTGCCCGTTGTGTTCACATTGATAACCGGAGGTCATTGAAAATTGGAGTGTAATTAAGACACAGTTTAACAAATATGTTGACAAAAATGCCCCTCATTAGGCGGGAACAATGTTATTACATTCTAGTTTTCTTTTATTACATAAAAGAATGTTTTATTATGTTTATTATTCCATGTGTCACAACCAACACTACAAGAATTTTTGCCGTTACCGACGGCCATTTTCCGTTGTTAAATCACGAAATATGTCGGTAAATCAGGATTACCGACGGCCTACTGATAGCCTCGAGGCAGATAGCCTCGAGGCAATCAGTAATCGGCTCAATGGAAATCTGTTACCGACGGCTCTTTAAAGCCATCGATAAGCCGTCGGAATATTATACACAGCCGTCGCAAATTTGGTGGAGTTTTACCATTTTTTTTGTGGTTACCAATGGCTTAGCCGTTGGTATTGACCACCGTACATGGTGGCGAATTACCGATGGCTCTGCCGGAGTTTTTTGACGGCTGGACCGTCTGTAATCTACTGGCCGTCGGTAAGTTAAAACAAAAAAATGAAATTACCGACGGCTAAGCCTACTGTAATCTTGAAATTAAAACAAACAAAAAATCTCACATGAAATAAATTCATAAAAAAAAATGAAATGAAGACCAAAATTACTTTAATCACAAGACCAAATACATCTTTTATAATTCTGTATATGCAAACAAGATTCAAGAACTTATCAGTTATAAATTACTGATGATACAGTTGTATTATATTCGAATGAAATTACAGTACATATAAGGAACCAACACTTAATTTCACACTAACTCCATATTATGCAAAATAGTTGTGCAGATACCTTATTCTGCCAAGTTAAACTAAACAAGATTCAAGGAATTATCAAAACAAGGGTATCACCTTAGTCACAGTTCTTACATCAAACTATAGTCAATTTTTAAGGCAATACATGAACAAAAATTGTAGCAAACATAATGAAAACAGCAGAAGCAAAATTTCATGTTATTGCTACTCAAGTCTCATCAAACTATAGTTAACTTAGCTCAGAATTAATCCTAACTTAAATGACACTCAATTAGCATCATATTTGGGTTCTGATTTTGTACACACCTAAATTGGCATCATATTTGGGTTCTGAATAAACAATCAACCCTGTTTCTTGGTTAGGGGAAAAATGGTTCAGGAAAAGCAAATTACATATAGTAATGCAAGTCTAACAAACTTAGACTGTACCAGTGAAGTAGTTCAAGAGAGCGTTAGAGGCAGATAAACTAAAAGACGTTACCACTCATACAGCACTTCAGATCTTAAAATTGCACGGTAAAATTTTCCATTAAGCTTGAGTGGTTCATAATTCCACAAACCAGAAAAATAAGTTTTCACACAACAATGAAGACACATAAAGCAAAACATAGATAAAGCACACTGCCATGTGAGTAGTTAGGAACAAAACCAAATTAGGAACCCAAATATATATTTGGCATCAATTGAAATCATTTATCACACTTAAATTGGTAAAAGACAACTCAAAGAACAAGTAGGTACAAAATACATAAGCAAATTCAGAATTTTGCTATTGAAAAACCTAACTAAGTACCACCTAACCAGCCAGTAACATGCGAATTGACCAAACCTAAGTAGGATTTCCCCAATTTCCCCAACCTGCTTCCAATACAATTTTAACTTATCCTTACGTTGCCGACGGCCCAACCGTCGGTAATCAGTCATCCCATCATCATAATACATCAACACATACTTGAGATGCCCCGTCATGGGAGAGCTCAGAAGAAGCATATCAAAGTTTATTCAATGAGTAATCACCTGAAAGGAAGCAAAGTGGAAGAAGCACAAGGATTCATGGGAGAGCTCAAAAGCAGTATATCAAAGTGTTTCATAGCTGAAACCACAGGTCATAGCTGCCCAATACCAATAATACTGATATATTAAAAAATTAAGGTTCAGCTGAGATTTTGAAGGTTCAAAACACCACCGCCAATGGTTAATGCTACAGAGTGCAGATCAGCGCGTGAAGGGAAAGGGAACGCACCTTAGAGACGGTGGTCTGACAGCGGTTTAGCATGAGACAAATTGAACAAACATATTAGAATATTAAAAAAATATATCAGAAATCATAGAGAGAACAAAATAAAAAAATTAAGCATTGGTGCGCAAGTTATGAATTGATTGTACCAACCAATAAGCATTATCCTTTTAAGACTAACTGAAATGTGCAATCCTCAATCAAAAAAATAATTAATCAAGCAGTTATGTATCATGGATAAGAACAGAACCCCATTATCAATATCAGAATAATTTCACCATAGGAATCAATTTTGAACTAACTTGAACACAGTAGCCAACAGGGTGCAACCCAAAAATTTTAAACAAAATTAAAGAAATTGAATTTTGATGGGTAACCTTTCTTCTTTGGACCATTATTTTTGGAGGCAGGGTTCACAGGATTGGATTTAAGCTTTTCTAAATTAGCAACTTGGGCTTCTTTACTCAGTCACATTTCCTCAAGCAGCTTATCCTTAATTGAAGTGTCATACACTTTCCCTTCACCAAACCCCTTCGGCTTCTTCTCCAACCACTTCTTCATCTCCTCAAACGGAACCATCTCTTCTTCTCCATCATTATCATCTGCATCTTCTTTACCTCATTCTTCATCATCATCGTATTCGTAACCAACATCCTCGTCGTCGTCGAAATCTTTGTCCACTCCCACGAGGCCGGCACCGCCGTGGCCTTGCTTCTTCGTTTCCGCCGAGACAAACCCGCTGCCGCGCAGGGCGCATAGACTTTTCACGCAGAGTTGCCGGAACTGTCGGAACTCGAACCTCGAAACGAAAGAAGAGCGAGAATAAACGACATGTGTGGCTGCCCCTCTCCTTGTTGCGGCAGCGCGACTGTCTTGCACCGCTGCAGCTCAGCAGTGGTGGTTTGTTGACCCGACGAAGCAAGAAGCAATAGCAAGAACCTTGGGTGTGGGAGTATCTTGGGTGTGGGAGGGGGTCACTCTCTAGGGAATTAAATGCGGGAACTGCCCAATTTACCGACGGCTAGGCCGTCGGTAACTAAATATATCATATATATTCATAGTCTCAAATTTACCGACGGTATCGAAAAATGTGTTTATTTTACTGCCAAAAATACCGACGGCTAAGTCATCGGTAAATTTAAAAACTAAATTAGAAATAAAATAATTCTTTATCAACGACTAAGTAGTAAAAATTTAAATCTCCGCTCAGTATTTTTTCGACGCTGGCCGTCGGTAATTAAATTATTACCGACAGACTCGGAGCCGTCGGTAAATTTTCGTCGGTATACAACAGTATTCTTGTAGTGCAAATTCATTCATGTTATATTTTAATTAAGAAAATTTTAATTGATCTCAAATATCTTTATTTTAAATTTGGCTTGTTTATTTTTAGAGCATATCAATTATCAATTATATAAAAGAAGGTTTTGTTATAAGCGGTTATACCACATGTCACTACCGCAATTATTTCAATTATTATATTAAAACAAAATTTATTTGAATTAATTATTATTTTAAAACAAATTCTATTTGACTTAATTTAGTAATTTTGAAATAAATTAAAACGATTCAAAAATAAATTCATGACAGATATTATTGAAATTGAAATTTAATGTTTTGCTACAAGCAGTTAGGCCATGTGTCAACACTAAAATTATTTTAATTATTATATTGAAACAAAATCTATTAATACATACACACACATATATAATTTGAATTTTTTAAATATTTCTTAATTTATATTCTTCTCTTTTAGAATATCATGTGATGTATGAAATATTTATTAGTCAGAATTTATTTATTTTTTATTATTTTGTGATACTTAGAGTGACTTTGAAAAATAGGAAAAAAAACACAATTATGACAAAGGAGAGAAGAAGTTTGTAACACCCTGAATTCCATGAGTTTCCTATAATTCCTTGATGATTTCTTATTTTAATGTTTCATAATTTATTTGATTGATTTTATATGAAATATAGTATGATTCCATTTCATTTTAATGAAGAGAGGGGTGTATTAGAAGTTTGGGTTAGTAAATCCTAGTAAAACTATTTGTTAAAGCCCAACACATCCTTTTAAGCCCATGAGATGAGTTAAAATTCAGGTTGAATAAGGATAAAATGGTCTTATGATATGAAGTGAACACCTCACCCTTTGTCAAAAACCCACTCACGACACTATCTACACTCATTTACATGTCACATTGAAATGTGAATGCACCCCCCCCCCTCAAAAAAACACACAAAAAAAACGAAAAAAAAAACACATATACATGGCAGGAGAGGAAGAGAGAGTGAGGGAAAAGCTGATTTTGAGAGAAGAAGAGGAGGAGGGGAGATTACTGATAGAAGAGAGAAGAGGAGAAGAAAAATTTGGGATTTTAGAGCTCATTCACCCCGCATATCCTTCCCATTGTTTTATTTTTTATGTGATTATTTATTTTAAAGTTATTTATTATATTTTTATTTATTGGTTATTTACTTTAAAATTGTTTATCATGATTAATTATTTTTATTTCTGGGTCATATCATGTTTATTACCATGACATGTCTTTTATTGTCTCTAATTGAATAGTTTTCACCCATTGGAAATTAATTAAGTGACCATTAATCTCCATTAATTCATTAATTGATTTCGTTTGTTATAAATGATGAAAAGCCAACGGCAAGAAAGGGAGGGGGGCATAGAACATATATTTATGCTTGGTTTTCTATTTCACATGATCAAGAGATATTTTTTCAAGCTTCCAAAAGTCACGTCTCTCATTTTTAGGTTTTGGCTTCAGTTCTATTTTCTCCTTTTCAATTGTTCCATTGTTCTTGGTTTTTAAAATTCCTTTGAGAAACAGTGTCTAATTCTTTTCTTCCATCACTCAATGTTTTTAAACTACTAGAAAATAATATTGTTATCGACAAACCGTGAATTTACGGTTTATTGTTCTCCTGAGCATCCAAGTGTTGTTCCTGTGCCATTGCTAATTCAAGTACAGTGCTAGCAAGAAGTGGTTGTTATATCCTGGAGGGTATTAGCCTTGAGACCAACTGCATCGAGTAATTTACTCGTGGTGGCGAAATACTCTTAAGCTCAGTACATTGCACGCCTCAGCCAAAACTAATAAGTTCTTTTACACATGTTTTATATTATTTAATTGCTTATTTGATTGCTACTTATTTTTCTTTGTTTTTGTGTTAATTATTTGTCAGGTTTATTTTATTAATATTTATGTGACTTTTATTTTTATTTAATTTAGCAACCAATTTTTTCCAACACCCATATCATCTACTTGTGTCCAAAAAGGTGCGTTCCTTAGTCCCTAAAATAGTCTTCAAGGGTTTGGGTTATGTTATTCTTTGCAATGGGTGTGCCGAAATGCTATGTTATATGATGCTTGTATGGTTAAATGCCTAAATTTCATGTGATTATGCAATAGCTTGGTTATATGATTATTTTTTATGGTTGTGATAATGCATGCCACGTTTTTTTGGTTGTTAAAATGAAGTTTCTATGCTTGGATGGTTGCTGCATATTGTTTTGAAGAGATTTGGAATGACCATTTCCATGTTTGCATTATGTTGATTGGTGATTTTCCATGTTAATGGTTGTCTAGCTTGAGTTGTTGTCTCATGCTATAAATGTGAATTGTTGTTGTTACAAGCTTTGGCATGCCTATTTCGCCTCGAACGGAATTTGTGGGTTACGATTGTTGGTTAGCCTTGGTGCTACCTTGATTCTACCAATTCCAATAGGCCGAGATGATCCTAAGATGGTTAGGACTTTTGGACTATGGAATGGGAAGTTGATTGTTGGACTTAGAGGCTCTAAGTGTGTTTTATGCAGAAAATGGTCTAAATAATAGTTAGGCTAAGTAGAAGATTATTGGTAAAGTCACTCTTTGGGTTGGTTTCAACTTAAGCATGAGTTGGTAAAGGTTTGAGGGTGGTTTGCAAGTGATAGAATATCAAGAGTTGGAGTTATGCATAAAATTCTAATATTACTAACAATTGGGTAGGTGTGCTCTAAGAAGTGAATTAAATAATTCATAGGTAGTAGTTCTTGACGAAAAGACTTTATAACCTTGTTCTATATTAATTTAGGGATGTCTCGACACGTGCACAAAGGCATTGGGCCCACCGGGCCAAAAATTAGCATTTTAGAGTCAGAGATGATGCACAGGGCGCTGGCCCCTGCTGTCATGGGGCGCGGGGTGCCTGCTGCCAGCGCATTTTGGTTCGTTTTTCGTCATTTTGACTTGCTAGGGTCCCGACCTAATCGTTACTCGATAATTTAACAATAATTAGAGTTTCTAATGTTAAATAGGGGTATGGATTAGTGGTTGGCCTTAGGACTAATTCATTTGATTAGATAGATCCCCAAGTGAGTTAAGTTAAAGAATATAAGATGACTTTCTAGTAAATAACTTGGGGATGTTCTAATTGAATTAGGAGTAACTAGTTATGACTTAGTAAGGATGATTCGCTATAATTAGAATGGTTAAGGGATGGTTAGTTGTTAGTAATTAGTGTTAATGCTAGTTACGAATCGTTAAGCGAATTTGTCCGCATTTGGGGAAACCCTGCAACAATATGGACAAGAAGTCATCGCAATATGGGCAAGAATTATCTTGTTGTCAATAATGGTCGCGTATGACAATCGCTAGAGAGGCCTCGCTCTAAGGAGCCTGTTCATGGGCACTCGTTGATAAATGGTTTGTGAGACCTAACTCAAAGGGGCCCGTTTATTGGTACTCATTCTCGAATGTTTGTGTCATGCTCAGCTCTATAAGGCCCGCTTAGGGGACTCAGCTCGAAAAGGCTCATTTATGGACTCAGCCGATGATTGGCCCGTTTATGGGATCCAACTTTGAAAAGCTTGTTGATGAGACCTAGCCTCTAGGGTGCCCGTTCATGAGTACTCCACTGATTATGATGAGAAATCTGTAAGGATCTTTCTGCTAGTGTCGTATGAGGTATGTGTGATGGAGTAGTTGATAGACGAGTCTTGTATTTAGATAGTTATGAGTTAGTAACGGATAGTGTTACGCTTTGATAGTAGCAGATAAAGCTACGCAATGATAATTTTTATGGTCAGCTTGTGTTGTGTGATTGTGTGCGCATCATGTAGTTATTTCCCCTACCGTACGATTTCTGTATGAATTTGATTTCTCACCTTCTTCCTTTGTGGCTATTCGTGCACCACAGTGTACGGGTAGATGATGCACGTGATGATGACTGAGTTGACGTGGACGTCGAGGACGAGGAGTATTCCGCATGCTGCTGATTAGTTTAGATTTCGTTATTGTTTTTATGCTTGGTTAATAATTAGACTATGTACTAGATGGGGTAAAGTTCTGATTACATGTGGCATCGGGATGTTGGGTTTTACCTCGACTTGGTTTTTGATTTCAAACTATTTTCACAACGTGTCAATTGGGTTTTGTTGAGTGATATTTGCTACAGTTTGAGTTTAAAATTTTCACGATTTTTTTCGCATGTTTTATCGTTAATTTCACTACAAGGGGTAGCGGGTGTCACATAATTAGCTGGCCAACCATGCTCCCTCGCTTCCTAGGAGCCTACATGTCCTCCCGTCTCCCCCTTTGTTTTCTTCATCTTTGGAATGATGTAGTGAGTAGGGTTGTAAATGAGTTGTTCATGAACTTTTTCGGGCTTGACTTGTTAAATGTTTGATTAAGCTCGTTTCTTTAATTAAATGAGTTAAGCTCAAGCTTGAGATTGAGCTCGATTATTTAAATAAGTAAAACCTAAGCATTACCGGTTCAACATTAAACGGCTCGTGAATAGCTCGTATAGGCATGGCCGGCCCAACATTTGGTGAGGCCTAAAGAGAAAAAATAATAATGAGCTTAGTTTAAAAAAAAAAAAAACAATCAACTATTTATGGGCTCTTTCACAATAGAATATTGGCAATCTAAAATAATAACAAGGGTCGCGCTATTTGAATACCCCTTTTAGGGGACACCGTACGGACACCATATGTCTGTATATGTACGGACAAAACATTTTTTTTCAAAAAATTATTTTTTAAAAAATAATTATTATAAAAGTGGTTAATGCGGTGTAAATAAGTGGTTAATACAGTTCACTAACTGGTTAATGGGCTACTCTGATGCCACAAGTTGCACTTGCATCAATTAATCACTTTCAACACTGTGTTAACCAGTAATATCAATCCGGCTAACCAAGTGTCATTCACCACCTTTAATAACTCTTTCACAAATTATTATAAAAGTGGTTAATGTTGTGCAAATAAGTGGTTAATACAGTTCAATAACTGGTCAATGGCTACTCATGCCACAAATTAAGTTACACTTGCACCCATTAACCACTTTCAATACTGTATTAACCACTAATATCAACTCTGTTAACAGAAAAAACTTCTTTAAAATAAATAAAAATTAAAATATTAGTTTTTTAAAAAAAACATATACGGACATACGGTGTCGTCCGTACAAGTGTCGTATTTGGGTGTTCATTTATCATTTCATGTGTGAAAAAAGATTATTATGATATTATATAAATTAATTTAAGTTGTTTTTGGAATTTTAATATCATTGTACGTATTGTTTGCACGTAAATATGTGTGTGTTGAAATTGAAAAGTTCTAGAAAGTTATGCAAGTAAATAACTTTTTTGATGATTTGTTCTTTCGGGTTTGTCTAGCCTGCATAGCCACATTAAGTGGTGTATTGTGCACAAGATTCATTTGCCATTAGATTGAGAAGTCCCACTGGATGTTATAGTGATCCTTTCACACAACATCTTTCCCCTCTCCCTCTCTCACTCAATGATCCTTTCACACAACATCTTCCCCTCTCCCTCTCTCACTCCTCCATCGTAAACCTGCGTCGTCTCCTTTGACCGTCGACCAAACATCAGCACCACTGAACCCCACCCTTCGAATCGCCATCTCCTTAGAACAACCTCCATGAGAGCCACCATAGCAATATATTAGCCACTGGCACGATATTCATCAATCCCTTCCCACCTTGCCAGCATCCACGGCAAACCACCACCAGCTCCATCGTGTGACTGAACGTGAACATAAGAAGGGGTGTTGAATTGTGTTGAAATTTTTTTGAAAATCTCTGATACAGAAATCCAATTCTTTCCAAAAGTGTTTTAATACCGGACACCGGGGACACCGGAAGCTGAAAAAATAGTTTGTAAAAACTTGTTTTCTTGTAAAACAGAAAGTAAATCAAAGGCAATTAGACACAAAGATTTATACTAGTTCACCACTAACTGGTAGCTACGTCTAGTCCCTTCGTTCTTGAATGATTTTTTACTATAATCACACTGATTATAGATTCCCTTAAGAGTATACTACTGTTACAGCTTGATTATACTCTTAACTTTCTCAAAACGACTCAGTACGTTCGAGCCTTTGAGGAATCAGCCTATTACAAGGCTATACAAGTTTTACAAGAATGATTAGAATACAGAAAAATAACTTTCAACACGAGATGATAAAAAGTTTAAGCACAAAATAGATAACTTTCTAAAAGAAAGAATAAGACGCTGAAAGCTTTGTTCACAGTCTAGTTCGCAGAGTACTTGGCACATAAATCTTGATTGCTCACTTGATTTGTAATTTTGTAATCTTCTTCAATGGTAGAGTTGGAGTAATTATAGGCAGCTTTAACGTTATCGTTGTGAGGTAAATCAGCTCTAATCATTGAGTGAGGTAATTGAGAAAAATATCAGCAATTCCCTTTCCATGGGAATATTCGAATAGTACACCTTTATTACCGTTTGTACTATTTCTTTTTCCAATCATTTGCAGCCTAGCACAATTTGAAAAGTGTACGATCTTTGTCCTTTAGCTAAAGGCGTCACCTTTAATACCTCGTACTATCAAATTGAGCACAAAAGAATATTTGAATTTACTACAGAGATACGCTGAGACAGAGAGCAGAAAACTAAGCGTGCTTCACACGTGCTTCAATAATGAATCAGATGCTCGCTAAGTTGTACCAGATGCTAACTTGCTTTGAGTCCGTTTCATATATCACAATATCTGAAAATCGGACGCTCGATGTGACCAAGTACCAGATGCAAGTACAGGACCAGATGCAAATAGCTTTTAGCGCACTAATTTTCTTGTAAACATCTTCTTCTTGCTTGAGTGATATTTCCAATATATAGAGAAATTAAGTCCTACACACTTCAAGACTTATTAGAAGGTAAATTGTTCTCACATAGATACTTTGTTATCATCAAAATTATTGAGGGTCTAAACTTTTCAGTAGTTTAGGTTCCAACAGTGACTACAAGCTAAGGCTCTGATTCGAGGAAGGCACTTCCCACCCCATGAGTCCTTCGCGTCAGCCGCCAGATCTGTCATGATTGCAACCACTACATCACATCCATTAGCGGGACCACTCCTAGATCCGTCAAGCCCGCAAGGCCGTAGTATCAATGACGATTTCCTAGGGCAGGAGGGAAGTTCCTACGTCGGATTAGGTGATAAACAATGGGTACCAAATTCTAGGGTTTCGAAAAGCAATCAACAATCTATAGTACACAATGATGGTGGAAAAAGGGCGTTGGAGTGACGTGGCGGTAGGGAAGAGCGACTGGTTTATGGAAGAGCAGCGACGAAGGCGGTAGGGAAGAGCGACTGGTTTATGGAAGAGCAGCGACGAAGGAACTTGTGGCGGCAAAGCAACTCACAGTGACTAATTGGGAGGAAATGGGAGAAAATACAATACGGATAGTCCACCATTAGATACACTGGAAGTGCTCAATCTAATGGTAGAAAAAGGTGTGGCACATGCACCACCTAACTTGCTAGCGTAGGCTAGACGTTGCCTTACTCTTTTGGGATTGTTGAATTCACGTACTAGAATAAAGGAAGAATTGTCTACATGTGAGTGATTTGAAATTGGTTGGACCGAGATGCTCTGTGAATGAAATGTGTTTTGTGGCTCGGACCGAAGACCAAATAGATGCATGTGGAGACACAGACTGAGGCCTTTTTTATCAAATGCTAAGTAACTTTTTTTTAGGCATAAAGCTAGGGCTTCTATGGCTTGGGCCTTAGGCCGGCCCTGCATATAGGTGTTGTGGTCTTTAAGTTGTTCTAGTGGTTTTTTATTTGGTGAAGTTGCTCTGCTAGCATTGGACTAGATATCTCAACAAATAGATGGTAGTCATTTTTTTTGGACTCATGCTTTTGTAATGGACAAGCTTAAATTGTATTTGGCAATGACATGTTTTTAGGATATCTTGGTCAAAATTTTGAAGTTTCTTTTTGTAGTAGTTAATAAATCTTGAATTTCACATACCATATGTTAAGTACATATCTATATTTTTATAGATTACTCCCTCAGGTCTGAAATATAAGCAAAAAACAAGGTCTCTAAAATATAAGCAAAAAGTCTATGTCACTAGTACACGAAATGTATAAGAATTAACCATATTACGTCGGTTTCTTATATAATAGGTGTAAAATGTGAACGCGGTGGCGATTATACAATTAATGTGTGAGTTAGACGATTTAAGCGTAACATTTTACACCGATTATTTAAACAACCGGTGTAAAATGTTAACGCGGTGGCAATTTTGCAATTTACTAGTGATTTTTTCTAAACATTTTACACCGGTTGTTTAAAAAACCGGTGTAAAAGTTTTAAAATTTAAATTTTATAACGTTTTACACTAGTTTGCGATAAAAACCGATGTGAACATGTTGTTTTCCACCTTTTTATTCGCAGGACCGAGAAAACATTTCATTCTCCTTCTTCTTCCAGAAACCCTTACACTGTCACTCTCACGAAGAACCAGTCATTCTTCCGTTCCCCTTCCCTGGTAAAGCTCTATGTCTCTCTATTTCTCGTTTTCGTTCTCCTTCCTCTTTCTCTCATTTTCCATCGCGTTCTCATTTCAGTCGCCGTTTTCGTTCTCATTTACGCAGTTGTTATCGTTGCCGCTGTTTTCGTCTCCTTTACTGTCACCGCCGTTCTCATTTCACAGGTATGTTATTTCTAAAAAACTCTTATGGTCGATTTATTGTTATTGTTGATGAAGTTGATGAACTTGCTTATCGTATTTTTCTTTGGATTTCAGTTACCAATGTTTCTTGGTTTTGTGATGAACTTGATGATATTAGATGCTTTTTGTAGTTGATTCCATGTCCTTAAAAAAGTAGTAGTTTGCATGCATATTTGTTTCCATGTCCTTGGATTTTAGGTTTTATTTTCTGTTTTGATGATACTCCTAGTGATGAACCTGCTCCTTATTTTCTGTTTTGATGATACTCCTAGTGATAAATTGCTCTTTTTTTCCTTCCTATTTTGATAACAGAAGATGTCTTTAGAGGAAAACCATGATCGTTGGGGGGGGGCATCGTACTCGGATGGCTTCGAGGAGATCACGTCCATTTATTAGCAGGTAGATGATGACTGCGAGGGAGTATTGAGCCAGCTTCGTGAGGATTGAGGATTGCGAGGATCGCGATTTGATGGTTGGGGTGTATGCTGATCCTCGTGTCGGTACTGATCGTTGGGACCGGGGTCATCATATGCGCATGTTTCAGAGGAGACCACCCTCTCCCAGGAGACCCGTAGCTGCCAGGGAGGTTCGTCGAGGGCCGGACATTGTTCAGATCCCCAGCGATGACGATGAGATTGAAGAGTATACTCCATCCACACCGGAGCATTCTCCCATCGCACCCGAGTACATTTCATCGACTCCTTCGGAGAAATCTACTGCCTGATTTTGTCCTAGTTACTCCTCTAGTGGCTAAAACTAGCTCCAACACCGTTTGCATTATGTGAAGAAGAAATATAGGCTTCATGACTCTTCTTCACATAATGCAAGAATTCTAGGATTGATGCATTAATTGAAAAGATACAGTGAGAGGAAGCTGATGCATTTTGTCCACAAGATGATGGCGAAACCAATGAGTTCTTCTCTGGATTCTATGATGGTGTCAAGAAAATAACTCCTTGGTTAATTTTCTCATCATCTTGGGGACAAAATTCATCAGCTTCCTCCTCACTGTATTTTTTCTTCTAATGCTTCAACCTTACACTTCTTGCATTATATTCTTCTTCAAATAATAATGTAGGAAGTGTTGAGTTGAAGCATTATAAGAAAAAATTCATGAGGAGGAAGCTGATTAAGTTTATCCCCAAGATGATAGGGAAACCAATAAGTTATTCTCTTCATACCATCATAGAATCCAGAGAAGAACTCATTGTTTTCGCCATCATTTTGTGGACAAAATGCGTCAACTTCCTCTTCATTGTATCTTATCAACTAATGCATCAACCCTAGAATCCCTGCATTATGTGAAGAAGAATCATGAAGCCTATATTTCTTCTTCACATAATGCAGGAAGTGATAACGGGGCTATAGTTATCATCACATAATGTAGATATATCATTGTTTTTTTATTTATGTGTAAAATTGACTGCTAAATTAAATTATAGTTTGAATTTTGGGTAAATTTGGTGCCAATTCTGCTACCAATTCTTGTCAAATTTGGTGCCTATTTTAATTGTCATTTAGAGTGCATCTGGGCTGGTATGGACAAAAACAAAGCGATTTTAAAAAAAAACTGTACTTTTTGTACCGGTTATTCTTAAAACCGGTTTAAAATACAGACATTTTACACTAGTTATCAACAAAAATTGGTGTAACAATTAAGTATTTTACACTGGGTTTAGATTATAACCGGTGTAAAAGGCCTATTTTCTATGCCAGGTAAATAACCGGTGTAAAAACCCCAACATACAACACCGGGATTATCTACACCAGTACTAAAATCGATGTAAAATGTCGATTTTAACCGGTGTTAAAACTCTCTTCTGCACTAGTGTGTATTTGGTCCAAATTTTGGACCAAATACATAGACTTTTTGCTTATATTTTAGAGATTCATTTTGCTTATATTTCAGACCGGAAGGGTATCATATAATATTAAAATCCTTATTAAATACTAAGTTGATAATTAAAAAGTAATTAAAGAAAAAAAATTTAAAAATTTAAAAATAATTTAATTATAAGTGAGTTAAACAAGCCAAATTCAAGCTTTTAGTTAAGCTCATTTAAATAAATAAGTCAAACTCAAACTTTATTATTTTTACAAATTTCAAGTGCTCCGCTCATCTCGACTCGCTTACACTTCTGGTAATGAGTGTTTTTTCCCCCAAGCATTCCATTCCACTGTTGTGATCTTCGGGCTTCCCTCTAAGAAAAAACAATTAAAAGATATATATTTAATTTACTCAAAAAATTATTGATGAATAAAATCAATAACTAATGATAACAATAAACGAAATTAATGCACAATTAAAACTTACTTTTATAAAGTTTCAAACTTTAATCCTCTATGTAAAATTTAAGATTCAAACATTAATTATTGAATCATCTAGTATGTAAAAACGTCGCCGGTTTTTGTATCAAAAGAAAAACGTCACTGGTTTGGCACCTCACTCAGCCTCTGCGTGCTTAGACTTACCTGAAAAGGAAATATTAAAAGCTTTTCATAAAATTAGACATGCACTGACACGTGTAGGCCTGCTTATTTTTGGTAACCAAAGAAAGAAGGGAGGGGCAAAGACCAACCGGTTTTGAAAGCTCTGTGTCCTCAAAGGGGTATCACTCTGTGTCTGTGGGCGACTGCCCATTGTATCATCAAGAAGATCATCATTCCTCTGTCCAGTAAATTACAATACTGCCCTGTCCCATGGAATCTACAATTTTTTCAGTGTATTATTTAATTTAAATAAATAATAAGAACGGTAGCAAAATTTTGTTTTAGAACAAACAATTTAAAAATTAAATAAAATAGCATAAATGGCGAAAATAATGCATTTTTTTTGGTACAAAAAATAATGCATTTTAATTCCATTAAAAATAGACTTAGACAGAACTTATGAAACTATAATTTTATATTTTGCTTGTATCTAATACAGTTTTGACGGATCCAAAAGTCTATCAAATAGGGGCGAAATTGACTAATAATAAATATTAAGTACCATAATTTTTTTTTAAATAATTTATGTTATTTATTATATTATTTTTTTTACATTTATTTCTTTTTTTTGATAAATAAAAATTTAGGTGAGTTTGGTCCCAGAGGTCTAATAGGGTCAATGAAAGCCTCAAAGAACACTTATAAAGGTACTTACATATTACCCACCGATAAGGTTCTCGCATCGGCACCTGAATTCGAACTCGAATCCTTATGAGAATGAGTCGTATTTTTACCAACTAGACTAACATTCGTTGTCGTTTATTTCTTTTTTTCTCCTTTTAAATTTAAAAATTAAATTAATAAATATTTATTAAATTAATAAATATTTAATATATATATATATATATATATATATATATATATATATCATTCAATTATTAAAAAAAACATGAGGGAGGAGCTCTACCCCTCCATCCGTCCCTGGACAGTGGAGACACACACACAGAAAGAACTTCAAATACATTTCTCGATATTTATAATTTTATAAAAAAAATATATTTATTTATTTTCTTAGTGGATATATATTTAAACCATATTTATTTATTACAACTAATAAATACAAAGACGAATGAAAAGATAGAAGGGTCCCGTGTTGGGCCAACCTTATCAACTTAGCGATAAGAAGAATGCTCTTTATAAAAGAAAAGTGAACTAGTCACTCAAAAGTCAAAGTAAATTTGTAGATTATCTGTAGCCTTAAGTCCCCCTCTTATGAGAGGGGAAAAAGTGATTTATGATAAGACAATTAACTACATAGAAGTGTAGAAGTGAAACAGTGAATAGAGAGCGATTGAGCAAAAGAAACGCTTGGCTACTATTGCTTTTACTGAATACTATATTTTTCATGAAACAAATGAAAAAGAAAAAGAGAGATTCATTATTTGAGCGTTATAATTGCAATTTGGTTGTGTAGCGACAAATGGTTGTGGAGTGGGGCTCGTCGACCTGGGTCGGTTTCATAGAAAAACAAAGGCTGTACTATCTCCAATTCAGGGGATCTTGAAATTTTTATTCAGTGAAGATTTATTATGTTGTTTTTTAAATATTTAAATTATTACGTGATACGTGTAGAAGTATGTTAAATAATAAAGTACTCACTTTATCAATAATACTAATAATAATAATAATAATAATAATAATAATAAAGTAGTCAAAATGCTCATCATAATGAATGTATTTGAGTAAGGAATTTTTTTTATTCCGGTTTATGTTGTGTGGTTCAGAAATCAATTAATCATTGTTCTAGCACATTGCTTAAACATGCAACACGTCTTCCTGTATCCAACGGTTAAGATTCTTTCCTCAGAAAGAATGACACCTCAATTATAGATCCTGAGAATGTGCTTTTTAAATTTTTATTCATCGCCGAAATTCTGATAAAGGTTAAGGAATCTCATATTATATTCACAAGTCCGAATTTTAATGTGTCCTTTGCAGTTCCTAGAAATTATACTTTGTACTATGTACCAAAAAAAAAAATTATACTTTGTACCATATTTTTATTAATTTATTTTATTTTACTCCTTTCGTTTTCGTAAATAAAAAAAAATAACTGGTGCATGCCTTTTAAGAAAAATAGTTATTCTCATTTAATAGTTTTGAAATCTAAAAAAAAATTGTAATTCTAAATTACCCTTATTAACTGAAGATGTGGGAACTAAAGAGTATCAATGGAATAAAGATAGGCTAAAATTAATTAAGAGTAATTTTGAGTTAACATCATTTAATAGAGTAAAAATGGTTAACCGTTGCTTATATTTTGTAACAATAATTATGAAGATTTTGTTGCTTAAATATGAAAATAGAGAGAGTATTTTATATATGTCGTTAATTATTCAAATGGAATAATGACATGTGAAAACTAAATTAAATTAAATTAAGTTCCTTATATTTTATTTTATTATTGAAAATTTTAAATGGAGTAATGACGTGTGAAAAGTTTTTCAACATTAGACATTTTTTATTAAAAATATATTGTTGAATTAGAAATACTATTTATATCCTTATTTGACTTGGAAACTTATAGTAAAAATATAGAAAGGGAACTTATTTGAAGTTTTGTCCTTTTCACAAGATTATTTAATTACCATTAATATTATTTTCAAAATTCACTTGAACATTTTTAGTAAATAAACTGTAGAAGTTAAAGAAAATTTGAAATATAAAATACAATTCGTCTGGACTATGTAATGTTTTATCATTTTTTTTATTTATTACCAATTCAACTCGCTTATTTTCCATTTATAATTGTAAAAATACATAAAAAATAACTTATTTAAGCTTTGTCCTTTTTTCGGTATCATTTGCCTTAATTATTAATTTTAAAATTCACTTGACCAATTTTAGTAAGTATAATGAAGCAGCTTAAGACACTTTGAAATATAAAAAGCAACTTTTTCTAGATTTTATAATGTGTAATCGTTTTTATTATTCATTACCAATACCATCCACGTGTTTTACATTCACAATGGTAAAAATAGTAGTATATTTTTTTATTTTTTTTTAAAACAACAAACTCACCTCATTTCATTCGGTAATAATCCGGTGATACACGAGGGAATTGAATTAAACACTTGGGAGCTAACATAAAGTCTAAATGCTCTAGCAAGGCTATGAGCAACAATGTTTGTTTGCCTTCTAATGAAACTAACCTCATAGTTTTGTAAACTCTTAAAATGCTCTCTACAAGAGCTCAAAATGGTACTTAACTCATTATTGTAATTTTGCACTGCGTGTAAGTCATCCACAACTGCTTTGTAGTCTAATTCAAAGGCCATGCTTGTAAGACCTCAATCTTTCACACACTTAATAGCCTCTAGTAATGCTACAGCTTCAGCCTCTTTTGGAGTGGAAGAGCCCAAGAACCACAAGGATTTTGCTACCACAAATGTGCCATGATCATCTCGGACGCAGATGCCAACTCCAAAAACACCATCTGTTGTAAAAAGTGCAGCATTGGAGTTACACTTAAACTTCCCCAAAGCTGGTTTTCTCCACACTAAATCAATTGCTTGTGAGATATGCCAAGACTGCATTGGTTCCTCCCCTCGCACCTTCCTTCAACTGCAAGTCAATTCCTTGGCCAGTTCCACCGCAGCACCAGCAGCCACCTCGATCCCGTTCCACACTTTGTCGTTGCAACGCCTCCATATGCACCAAATCAGCGTGAAAAAGTCCAGGAGCTGACGAGATGATAACCGAGCCAGCAAGTCGAAAGTGGCTTCCTTGAAGCCCTTTGCATGAAGCACTAGATCTTGAATCTTGTTCCATAAACCCCCAGCGATCCAACAATCAACTGCTTTTTGGCAACCATAGAAAGTGTGCCAAGTATTCTCCTCCGTCGTCTCATAGTGAGGGCAATCCACCGGACAGTCGACACCCTTTCTTCGAAGATTCTGCCGGGTTGGCAGCACGTTCCTAAGAGCGCGCCAGACAAGAAGCTTATGCTTTTGTGGTACCTTTGCTTTCCAGATTCTGTTCCACTCTCCTTCTATCCTTAAATCTGAGTTGTCAATAATCACCTCCATTAATCTGTGATAGCCAGAGCGAACCGTGTACTCTCCTGATTTACTTGGTGACCACACTAAGTGGTCTTCTTGGCCTATGTGAGAGATAGCAATGCTCAGGACATTGGATGCATCTGTGGGAAGAAAACAGGCCGTCACCAAGTACTTTTCCACACACGCCTTTGATGGTCTATGAGATCACAAACTCTCAGGTTCTCCATACCCACTACCATGGGACTCTTGATATATGGGTCATCACAATTTCTAAGCCACAGATCATGCCAAACATTTATTTTATCACCTTCACCTATTTACCACCTTGTGCCTAATTTAACCACTACCCGGGAAGTGTAGATTCCCTGCCAAACATAACTCGGGTTATGACCCAACCGGGCCCCCAAAAAGTCTCCTGTAGGAAATATTTAGCTTTGAAGACTCTAGATAGGATAGAATCTTGGTTGGTAGCAATCCTCCAACCCTGCTTCCCTAGAATAGCTAAATTAAATCCATGAAAATCGCGAAAGCCCATACCGCCATATTCCTTTTGTTGGAATCAAGTGGATTCAGAAACAATGACCCTTAATTGTTTAACAGATAGTAAATAGAACAATTTATCCTCTGATGTGGCTATTAGTGTGCAGTAAATCACTATTCATTAGAAGAAATTATCTCAGAAGACTTAGTGAAATTGTGAATTTCACACTTAGATCCATAAATCTAAGTCTGGCATGGATCTTTTGAAATTTCGCTAACGTCATCATGTGAAAGCCCTACTCTGAAATGGTCAACTCTGTTGGTGGTCAACGCTCTGGTAAGACCATACTTTAACTTGGTCAACTCTGTTGTCGGTCAACGCTCTGGTAAGACCATACTTTGACTTGGTCAACTCTATTGGTGGTCAACGCTCTGGTAAGACCATACTTTAACTTGGTCAAATCTGTTATCCAGACCATACTTTGACTTGGTCAACTCTGTTGGTAATCAACATTGGCAAGACTATGTTCTAGCTTAGTCAACTCCATTTCTAGTCAATGCTATGGTATTCAGTCAACGCATAAACAGACTTTGGTTAGGCTACTCTATGGAAGCCTTCGTCCAATTCTTCATGACTCTCTCATGTGAAAGGCCAACACATTTTGTGCTGAAGAACTCACCTTTGTTTCAAGCTCACTCTGGTGAACAGTGTGGCTCTGATAAGAAATCAGACTGAAGTTCATTCAAGGCTACTTCATGTATTTAAGAGACCTCATTGATGAAGAATTTTAATGTACGAGGTATCAAAGGACAAAGGGAATGTCAACGAATATAATCATCAGGAAACTTGCTCTCGTAGGGTCTTATATTCAAAAAGGTCATAAGAGACAAACATTCTGATTTTGTCTGCTGTGTCAGTATGCTTTGAGCAGAGTGGAAAAATGACGTGACTTGCTAAAGCCACAAAAAGGGGATCTGAAGTCTTTTGACCTAGGTGAAAAGAGCCGTTAGGTCACAATGGCACTATTCATAACCCTAGCTATATATACCTTACTTTATCTACTGAAATAGGTTAACGCTGTGATACAAAGTGAGCAACCAAGAATCATTCCAAATATCTGAGATCACATTGAACAAAGCATTTAATTGTTTTTTACCCTTTCAGTTTGAAAGTTATTCTTTGTGCTTGAGTTTTTCATTGTATATCCTCTCTGTGAGAGTTATTTTGATATTATTTCAAATCATTTTTGAACATTGTATTTAGCCCAGTAGTGGCTGTATTCCTTAGAGGCTTGACTGCACTAAGTCGTTCTAAGAAGTGTGAGTATAGCCAGGTTGGCAGTATTATACTCTCAAGAGTAATTAGGTTGATTATAGTGGAGAAATCCTTCAAGTGTGTGAAGGGACTAGACGTAGCTATCAGGTGATAATGAACTAGTATAAATCATTGTATCACTCTCTTCTCTCTTCTCTTTACTTACGTACTGCCTTATTTTATTAACGAGTTGGTTTGAAAAGGTTTTCATAAACACACAAGCTTTGCAAAAAGATTTCTAAAACCCAATATTAACCCTCCCTTTCTTGTGTTTTTGCCACGTTCAATTGGTACCAGAGCTCGACCTCTTGGTTGAACACTTAATAGTGTAACAGGAAAAGATCTTATTCTTTATTCATGGCAAGCAACGAAGCCGGTGTCATATTAACCGTCCTCCTTTATTCATTCGAACAAACTTTGACTACTGGAAAGATAAAGTTAAATCCTTCTTCGAGTCTCAACAACTCGAACTCTGGAATATGGTTCAAAAACAATACACCGAACTAGTTGATTCCAAAGAAAATCTCATTCCTAGGGATAAATGGACAGAAGAGCATAAGAAAGCTTATCAACTACATCAGAAGGCAAGATATTTCCTTATCTGTGCTATCTCTGAGAAGGAATACGAGAAATGTGAAAAGAATGATACTGCCAAGGAGATTTGGGACTCATTGTACTTGGCTTATGAGGGTACTTCCCAAGCACAAGAAACCAAAGTTAATATCTTGGTTAGACAACATGAACTCTTCAAAATGGAAGAGGGTGAAAGCGTTGAAACTATGTTTGGAAGATTCCAAACACTAGTTCATGGTCTAAAGGTTCTTAAGAAAAGCTACACCACTGCTGATCACGTTAAGAAAATCTTAAGAAGCCTGCCAAAGAAGTGGAGACCTAAGGTCACTACTATTCATGAAGCAAAGGACCTGAATGCCTTGTGACTTGAAGATCTTATGAGTTCCTTGAGAGCTCATGAGCTTGAGTTAGCTGAAGAAGAACCTCCCAAGAAATCAAAGTCTATTGCTTTGAAATCTATAAACAAAGCATCTTCCTTCAAAGCTCTACAAGCTGAACTTGAAATAGATGAAGCATCGTCTGATGAGAGCGATGGAGGCAGAAACGAAGAAATTTCCTTAATATCAAGGAAAATTCAACGTATGTGGAAAAACAAATGAAGGTTCAGAAAGCAGTTCCACAAGAAGGACTCAAGGGAAAGGCAAGGCCCAAGGGATAAGAAGGACTACAAGGACAAAAGCCAAGTTACTTGCTACGAGTGCAAAAAGCCATGACATTTCAGGTCTGAATGTCCACAACTTGAGAAACCAAGGAAAAGTGGTTTTAAAAGCAAGAAGAAGAAAGCTCTCATGGCAACATGGGATGATTCTGATTCATCTTCATCTGATGATGATGAGGAACAAGCAAACATGGCTCTAATGGCTACCATAGGGTCAGACAGTGAAGAAGAAGATGAAGAGGTAGATTCTAATCCATCTTCTGATATTGAAATAACTTTTGATAAACTATTAGATGAGTCTTCTAAACTCAAAACTGAGTATAAAGCTTTGAAAAAAAAATTCTCAAAACTTTCAAAAGAATTTCAAATACTCAATGAGGAGAATGAAAAGCTCAAAGCTGAAAATCACCGTTTGGTGAATGATAGCTCCAAGACTGAGGAAAATGTTGAATGTAACTCTTCAAAATATGAGAGGGATTTCAAAGATTCCTTGCTAAATGTGTTACACGAAGCAAACAAGCATATATGATTTGGGGCGTAAGCCAAAATGGTAAAAAGGATCCTGGTTACAAACCAGAGGAACCCACCTTTCAAAACACAAATTTGAAAACCAAAGATACCAATAATCATAGTGACTGTCTGCTTTGTACCTTTTGCAACAAGAAAGGATACATTAGAAGTACTTGTTATGAATTGAAAAATAAGAAGGACAAGTTTCTTTCTAGAACTAACAAAAGAGGACCCAAAAAGATTTGGGTACCTAAGGAAAAAATTGTATATGTTGCAGATCTGCTTAGCAACAGAGTTACAACACCAGTCCTGGTACTTGGACAGTGGATGCTCACGTCACATGACGGGAGAAAGGCGTATGTTCTAAGAACTCCAACTTAAAGAAAGTGGAACAGTAGGTTTCGGAGGAAACCAAAAAGATAAAATCATTGGAAATGGAAAAGTTGGTGAGAAATTCCTACCTTCTATTGATAATGTCTTATTGGTTGATGGCCTGAAGCATAACCTACTAAGTGTAAGTCAATTATGCGATAGTGGTTATGATGTTGGCTTTAGTGATAATGCCTGTATAGTCAAAAGCAAAAAGGATGGATCCATCTTCTTTAAAGCAAAGAGAAATAATAATATTTATAAAATAAAAATTTCTGAGTTGGCAATTCAAAATGTAAAATGCTTTTTGTCAGTTAATGAAGAGCAATGGATTTGGCACAAAATATTGGGTCATGCCAGCTTGAGGTTAATCTCAAAGCTTAACAAGAAAGAACTTGTTAGAGGCCTGCCAAATCTTAGGTATCAATCTGATGCTCTTTGTGAAGCATGCCGAAAAGGGAAACAAACAAAATCTTCTTTGGAATCCAAAAATATTGTTTCCACCTCAAGACTACTTGAGCTTTTGCATTTAGATTTATTTGGTCCAACTAGAACCACATCTTTGTCTGGAAAGAAATATGGGCTTGTTATTGTTGATGACTATACTAGATGGACATGGGTAAAATTCCTAGCTCACAAGGATGAGTCATTTGCAATATTTTCTATGTTCTGCAAACAAGTGCAAAATGAAAAAAGTTTTTGTATTACAACCATTAGAAGTGATCATGGTGGAGAATTTGAAAATGAATCATTTCAAAACTTTTGTGAAGAGCATGGCATCTCTCACAATTTTTCATCCCCTAGAACACCATAGCAAAGTGGTGTTGAAGAAAGGAAAAATAGATCTTTACAAGAAATGGCCAGAACCATGATTCATGAAACTAATATTGCAAAACATTTTTGGGCAGAAGCAGTAAACACTGCGTGTTATATTCAAAATAGAATCTATATCAGACCTATCTTAAATAAGACTCCTTATGAATTGTGGAAAGGAAGAAAACCCAACATTTCATACTTTCACCAATTTGGATGTGACTGCTTTGTTCTTAATACAAAGGACAGTCTTGGAAAATTTTATTCAAAATCGCACAAATCTATCTTTTTAGGATATTCTGAACGCTCTAAAGCTTACAGAGTGTACAACAAAGAAACATTAATTGTTGATGAATCTATGCATGTGAGATTTGATGACAAGAAGCCTGACAATGAAACGTCAGAGCTAGATGAAGTCTTTGCAGATTTACAGATAAGCAAAGAAACAGATCAAGGTGTCACAGGTGCTGACTTTGATCCTGTGTCTGGTGATAAAACCCAAGCAGAATCAACAACAGACTAGAAGTTCAAACGTCATCATCCAAAGGACCAGATTATTGGTGAACCAAGTGATAGAGTTAGAACAAGATCATCTCTCAAGAAACACTCTGATTTTGTGTTGTTGTCAGAAGTAGAGCCCAAAACAATTGATAAAGCACTAACAGACGATGGATGGATACTTGCTATGCAAGAAGAGCTCAATCAATTTCAGAGGAATGATGTTTGGAAGCTTGTGCCTCCTCCAGAGGATAAGCAACCCATTGGAACTAAGTGGGTTTTCAAAAACAAACTTGATGAAAATGGTAAAGTGGTAAGAAACAAGGCTAGACTTGTTGCTCAAGTGTATTCACAAGAGGAAGGTATTGACTATACTGAAACCTTTGCTCCTGAAGCTAGACTTTAAACAATTAGAATCCTATTATCATTTGCTACACATCATAGCATTACTTTATATCAAATGGATGTAAAGAGTGCATTTTTAAATGGTTTTATAAGTGAGAAAGTGTTTGTAAAACAACCACCTGGATTTGAAGATATTGTTTATCCAGAACATGTCTTCAAACTTAAAAAGGCTCTTTATGGTTTTATACAAGCTCCAAGAACTTGGTATGACAGATTAAGTTCCTTTTTAATGTCAAATGGTTTAGAAAGAGGATAGCTGGACACTACATTCTTTAGAAAATCATCTAAAAAGTATTTTATTATAGTTCAAATATGTGTTGACGATATTATCTTTGGTGCTACTAATAAATTTCTACGTGAGGAATTCTCTAAGCTTATGCAGAATGAGTTTGAAATGAGTATGAAGGGAGAATTAAAATTCTTCTTTGGTATTCAAATCAAGCAATGTCAAGATGGAACCTATATCCATCAGACTAAATATGTGAAATAACTCTTAAAGAAGTTCAAGCTTGAGGAAACCAAACCTATGAGCACAACAATGCATCCAACATGTGCTCTTGGCAAAGATTAAACTAGTAAAAAGGTAGACTAAAAGGTATATAGAGGTATGATTGGTTCACTCCTTTATCTTACTGCCTCAAGGCCTGATATTATGTTTAGTGTTTGCTTATGTGCAAGATTTCAATCTGATCCTAGAGAATCTCACTTAACTGCTGTTAAGAGAATTTTTAGGTATCTCAAAGGAACTATTAGCCTAGGTTTGCTTTATAAGAACTGAGAAAATTACAAGTTAGTGGGTTTCTATGATGCTGACTTTGCTGGAGATAGAATTGAAAGAAAGAGCACAAGTGGTGGCTGCCAAAATCTTGGAGCAAACCTTATCTTGTGGTCCAGCAAAAGGCAAAGCACAATTGCATTATCAACAGCAGAAGCTGAGTACATATCTGTTGCAAGCTGTAGCTCACAACTCATGAGGACTATCAAATAAAAGAAAGTAACATTCCTTTATACTGTGATCATACCTCTACAATATGTTTGACTAAAAATCCTATTTTGCATTCACGTGCTAAACATATTGAAATTAAACATCACTTCATTAGAGACTATGTTCAGAAAGGGATACTTGAAATTAAATTTATCGATACTGTAACACGCGTATTTTTACGATGCGTTAATTAGCGCTATTTAGTGTATTTTTTTCGTATTTACGCTATAATAAAGCAATTTTTTGTTCTCTAAGAAAGTGTATTAATTAAATCAAGATCAAATTAAATTTGAGAGTTAATATTTTATATTAATTCACGGTTCGAATATCGTCGAAAAATTCTAACGAAGTTTCGTCGCGTTTCGAATCGCCGGGCAGTGTCGCCGCAGATAAAATTCTAAATGAACTCCGATTTCGATGAAAATCGAATCGTAACTTGTTGAGACTATTTTTGAATATTTGACATGCTTTTTACTATTTGTAATTAAATATTATCACACGATGAATTAATTTCTCGTTAAATTAATTTTCGCGAATTTATCGGTAACGCGGTTTCTCGTCGCCGTGTTTTAACAACCCCTAGACTCTAGAATTAGTGGGTAATCATGAGAGATGTGAGATTAGGTGGGTCAGACTAGATGATGTGATTAGCATCTCTTAAAGGTAATAGGTGTCACATAGTGTGTGATTTATTTCAAAAAAATTTACTTTTTACCTATTGTAAATTATTATTAATGATGTGTTCATTTTTTTTTTAGTGAATAAAATGTGAAGACCCCCCATTTTTCAGCTTCATTCACGCCACCCCCCACCTTCTCCAACCTCCATCTTCTTCTTTGCTTCCCTTGAAAGGCCCCAAGCTTCCATAGCCATTTTCTCCACCTCCTTTGAGTTTTTCAACTAGCTTTCTTCATCAAACTTGTTCCAAATCATCACCTCAACTTAGTTCTTCATTTTCATCATCATCCAAGTAAGAGAAAAATCAATTTTTCCCTCCCCATTTACTGTTCAAAACCGCGCCTCCCTCCCCCTTCATGATTCTTGAAATTTTGCTTTCCAAATCTTGTTTTCTTGCTTACTTGATGTTGGTTGTTGCTTGGTTATGATCAAGAGGAGATGAAACACTCTCAACCCCTTTTCTTGAGCTTAAGGGCAAAACCCTAAGGGGAGAAAAAGGGGAAGTTGTGTGATCCTCACTTGAACCAAACAATTGGTTGTTTCATTGAGTTATTAGAAGTTGTTTGATGATTGTTGAGTAGTAGTTTTGAAATTGCATGCTTAACTTGTGATTTAAGGGTTTATGCCTATTCTTTAAGTAAGGAAAATGTGAGTTTTAATTGTGGAATCATGTGTTAAATAGGTGAATGACATGCCTTGAGTGATTTTATTGTGTTATTGGGTTTGATTATGTGTGGTTTGAAGTTATTGTTTAAATTAATTAGGTGCAACATGATAATTCTAGTTGTTTTCAATTCTTGAACTATGAGAACTTGAGGATGTGATGTTTAAATATGTATTAAATGTTTAACAAAGCTATTAGAATTATTTTTAAGGTTATTAGAACTTGTATGCATGAATTGGCTTGAGTGAAGGTTATGTTATATGCAAAAATTAGTTTATGTAGAACTAGATTGATATATGAGCATGATTAGGTTGTTCTTTATTTTAAATTGGCATGAACATGGTTTTTAGCATGATGATGGCAATGTATTAAATGTCTTAGGATTCTTGAATTTGGGATTTGGTTGATTGAAAGAATTTTTGGGAAAACACTTATTCTTGAAAAAGTGGGAAATGAGTTTTTGGTAATGAAAAGTGATTTGGGAAAAAAATGATTTACAACATATTTCAAAAGTATGTGTGAAGGATGTTTAGATAGGAATTGATGTGTTGCTTTTAAATATGGTTGATTGGTTTGAAAGTGTTAGTAATAATGAAAAGAAGAATTTCTTGCAAAACTTGTTTTGACATAGATGTGCATGTTTAATTGGAACTTGGTTACTAGATTTTGTGAAAAACCTTTGTCCTTGAGGAACTTGAAAAATGACTTTGGGTCTTGATTACACTTTCTCTTGTGAAATAGTTTGTTGTTTTGTGAAAGTAATTTCATATGAAATGGTGTGATTATAATAGTTTAGGAAAATTTGCAATTACTTCCTCTTTTCTTATGAAGGCCGCGAGTCCCCTAGGATTTGAGGGAGAATAAATTGTGTTTTTAGCACTATGTAATTGTATGGAATAATGTTAAAGTTTTGGAAAAATTATAGAAAAAGTTTGATTTCATTTAGAATTTATTTTGAGAATTTGGGGCAATGAAGCACATTAGGTAAATTGGGTTCCTTGAGACCCAAGAAAAACCAAATGGAGCCTTGATGTAAGGTTTGAGAAAAGAAGTGGCTAATTGATATTGTTTCTTGCCATAAGCTTTCAAGATAAGTAATGATGTGTTATGTTTTAGCTATTTCAAGAAATTGTTCTAGTCTTGGAATTTTACTCTTTTAATTAGTTAGTAAAATATTTTCAATGAGTACGTAATTTATTAAAAACTAGTATTTTAAATTATGTTCTGAGTGAAGGAGTTTTGGTTAGGACGAAGGGTTTGGGTTTTGAGAGCCTAAGGTTATAAAATTAAATCTTTAGATTATGCTAAGTTTATTTGTTGTGTTAGGCCTTGAGTAGATCCGAGATCGTGCGGCGTAGGATCGAGAAATACGTGGACGCGTGGCGTGGAGTTCGGTAAGGGCGCTTCTAGACATTTTTAGGATTTTACTTTTATGTCCCTGTGTAAGGACAACTTTTAGATATGCTTAAGTTCTTGTTTTGTTATTTAAATGCTTATTTAAATACGAAGAAGTCTAAGAACTCTACGAGTTCGAAGTTAGGGTCTTCGAACCCCTTCGTTTATTTTTGTCGTGCGGTCGAACATTTTCCGAGTCATCGTGGGTTAACCCTTTGCGGTTGGTCTCCTGAACCCAACCCCCCACACTTGTTTGTACCTCTCTGGCAACTCCATCGAGTTGCAGAGGGATGGATTCCTTGATTTGCGTGTCAAACTTGAGATATCTGTTGTTATGTTTGAGTTATGCAATTATTTAATATGCGATTGAATAATGCTGTGAATTGCTTATGCTGCTTGTATTGTTGAATTGCGTTACGATATGCGAATTGCTGATGTTGCTTATAATGTTGAATTGTGTTTCACTATTTTAAGCTTACTCTAAATTATTTGATATGCGGTTGAATAATGTTGCGTACCGCTCTTTGAATATCGTATGCGGCAAATTGTTCATCGAGTGTGAGAGCTAGTCGTGTCATTTTTGAACTTCGACTTGAATATCCTAGAGTAGTGGAAGAGCTCAAGGCTTCGGCCGGATGTTCAAGGGCATTGTTCCTTGTCGAGTAGTGGGTGACTTCGACTTGAATATCCTAGAGTAGTGGAAGAGCTCAAAGCTTCGGCTGGATGTTCAGGGGCGTGGTCCATTATCGTGGCGTTGGGTAACTTCGACTTGAATCTCCTAGAGTAGTGGAAGAGCTCAAGGATAAGGCCGGAATTCAAGGGCGTTGTTCGTTGTTTCGGAAGTTGTCGAAGTGTCGAGAGAGAATAAGTCGTGAGATAGAGTCGTGAGATGAGTCGTGAGGTGAGTCATGAGAGAGTCTGGAGTTGTGCCTTGATAAATGTGTATGCTGTTTTTTGTTTATTCGCTTTGTGATTTGCTATACCTTGTTGCGATGAGAAGTTGACCCTTGCCAGTGGTTCCTTCATTAATGATGGTAACCCAGGCGATGACGGACGTGGTGGAGATCCCGGCGACGACGACATCACCGAAGATGGCTTCTGACTACCAGAGCATGGAGATTCCCTCGGCTTGGAGTTAAACCCCCACTCTCAGCCGATATGTTTGTATAGAAAGCGTGTTGGAAACCTTCGCGTGGAGGAACTAACGAGGATGCGAATGACCAGACGGAGGAGGACTGCCAGGATATCGGTGTAGTTGTGTAGTTAAGAATGTTTAGCTATTTTATTTATGGTTTTGGGTTGGTGACCAGTCTGTCATTTTGTTTGGCTTTGTGACAGTTGTTGTTTAGGTGTCAAGGTTTTGCTTTTGGAGCAGCCCCCTGCGTGGGTAACTGCCGAGAGTACCTCATGTAGTATCATTGTAGGGTTTTCATACTCAGGGTATATTCTTGCTTATGCATATTCATTTACTGCTTCCGGTGTGTAAAACTCTTCAACTGATTATCTTTTGGTAGCATGTGTGTATGCCTTTATTTAGTTGTAGTAGTCAATTGCATTTATAATTCCATCATGTTTCGAAAACACTGTTGATACTCTGACTGTGCTTTGTAAAAGGCCTTGTCTATAAAAAGAAAAAAAAATTTACCGCATTTTTCCAAAAGACACGAAGAGTACTATTTCAAAAACCTACTTGCATTCAGTATTGTTCTAGCTTAGTAGCGGTCCGGAAACGGGTCGTTACAGATACTGACCATCAATGGGCAGATATCTTTACAAAACCCCTTGCTGAAGATAGATTCAACTTTATAAGAAAGAACTTGAATTTTCATCTTATAAAGGAATAAGTGTTTAATTTGAATATATATATCCGTCTGATTCTTGTACCTCTAAAATGCCTGCGTTTGATTGCATATGTGCCTCTGTTTTCATGTGTGCCTCTGATTGCATATGTGCCTATGTTTTCATATGTGCCTATGTTTTAGTTATAGCATATGTTTTTCTAATATGCCAAGTCTCATCTTTGACCACCTACGCAGAAACGTTATCTTCTCCAGGAAAAGGAAGAACTTGAATATACCCTATGGAAGGGTGATCTCTGCGCTTCTGGCTAATCAATGACTTATTAAGCATCTTTAAGGGTTAAATACTGAAGAAGATGGAGTTGCACAACAAACTGTAAGTGCCCCAATCTTCAACAGTGATAACTTGAAGAGGATGAGAGTTTTATCTTCAGAAATTATTGCTGAAATCCAGAAGGAAGAGGAAGTTGCTGCCAAGTCCACCAGGAAGGGAAAGAGGAAGATTACTGAGGTTGCCTCTCTTGAGCCTACCAGAAGAGTAACAAGGAGTACTAGTATTTCGATTGGCTCCCATGCACCTCCACTGGTCCCACCAGTGAGACCTGCCTTCATGCCCTCAGTAATACCAGAAGAAATAGAGGAGAAGAAGGTTGAAGTTGATGAGATGATTAAAAAATCTCAAGAGGAATGTCGCTTATTCCATGAGGATCTTAGACGGAAAAGGCTTCAGGAGAAGCCTCTACTGCTACAACTGCTCCTTCTGTTGTTGCCTCCAGCACTGCCACTACCACTGCTGCTACTACGACCACCACAAAGAAGAAGAGAATAACCAGATTGGCTGATCTCCCTACTCTAAAGAAATCCAAGGTATTAGATCAGATCATTGATTTATATGATTTGCCTCTACTGCTACAACTGCTTCTTCTGTTGTTGCCTCCAGCACTGCCACTACCACTACTGCTACTACGACCACCACAAAGAAGAAGAGAATAACCAGATTGGCTGATCTCCCTAATCTAAAGAAACCCAGGGTATTAGATCAGATCATTTATCATTGATTTATATGATTTTGTCTATAATACTGGCACTGCTGCAACTGGTTCCTCTATACCCCAGCCCTCACAATCCTCTCAACCACCACCATGAAACCCTATTCCTCCCCTCCAACCATCAAAATTTATTCCTCCTCCACAACATTCTAAATCTATTCCTTCTCCCAAACCTTCTAAACCTTCACCTCTTAAAAATCCTTTGCCTCCATTACCCTCTGACTCCTCTTCATCTGATGATGATGAAGAAGATCATGTCCCATTGAGACAGAGACAAATACCTATACCTAAAGTATCAATTCCTTACATTGAGCCCCTCTCTATTGCCCACGCAACAACAACTACTACTGCACCTATATCTTCACCACAGCCCACACCTCAACCACAAACAACTACCACACCACCACTACAACCAGAACCCACTAAAACACCTTCACCACAACCTAAACCTACCACTCCTCCACCTAGCCCTAAATCACCTCCTTTAGTTCAACTTGACCTAAACCTACCATCACATCCTAAAACAGAACCTGAGCCTATTATCCAAGAACCCCAATCATCTGGCTCTGATACGATTTGTGATGCTCAACCCCTTACCTCCTTACAAATAGTTTCTGATCCATCTCTTCAACTCGCTATACTTGTACCTTCACCACCACAAATCCCTTCTCCACCTCATTCTCCAATTCTGCTTAAGCCTGAATCTACTACAGAACCAATTGTAGATGATGATCTGGTCATTGTTGCTACAATTGCTGCTGATGTAGTTCAAGAACTTGAACTAGAAAAAGATGATGTACCCATCATTGATCCACCAACCCTGCACCTCCTGCTCCAGTTGTTTAAATTGGGTGTGAACCTCCTCCCAACCATCGTGAAGCAGTAGTTGTGCCTCCTAATCCACGCCTCTTTGCTAGATAAGAGGTGTTTAAGTCTAAGAGGACTTTTGAGCTGGATATAGAGAAATACATTGAAGAAGACAGAATGGATGGTGTTGGATCTGCTTTGGCTCTGGAAGACTTCATGGATAACTGGTACATTGTGAACTTTTGGTTTGAGAAACACAAAAGGGATCAACTTGAGAGAAACAAAAGACTCCTAACTGCTTATGCTTGGAGGGTACCTCAAAGGGTTGTAACCCCTGCTGTTTGGGGACCAGAACCTGCTGCCATACACCCACCTGCCCCTGTTCCTCCACCTGCACCAGAACCAGTAACTCCTCCTCTTGCTTCAACTACAATGGTGACTCAACCTTTTGTTTCTGGGTCTGCTTCTGCATCCACCAGTCACTCTATTGTTGTCCCTAAAGAGGTCTTGGACCAACTTATTGAAGACAACAAAAGCTTCAAGGAATTCATGAAAGTTTCGAACAGGAGACATGAGGATGTCACGTCTATGCTACAGTTTATAGTGGATCAGTTGAAGAAACCTTAAATAGCCTTTAGGTTTTTGTTCACCCTCTTGTTTTTAGCCTTGTACTTGTTTTATTTTGTTAAGAAAAACTTTTTGTAATTTAGTACTTCTATCTGATTAATGAAATCATGTTTGATACTTATTCTGTTTTAACTTTATTTTTCTCAAATTCTGTTTTGACTATGATGTTCTTTATTTATTCTTAACATTTTTGTCTGATGACAAAAGGGGGAGAAGAAAATATAGCAATATAGTGTAATTGATGAACCTGATGTATCAACCAAGTGTCGCCATGCATTGTATTTTTGCATTATTTACTTTGATACATTAACTTGAAATGTATAATCTGATGATGTGTTAATATATATATGCTCTGGTAGATCTCTCTGTTTATGAAAGCTCTGATACTTTATTTGGAATACTCTGTTGTGATACATTCATCTGATGTGACTTTACACTTAGAAAATATTTATATGTGCTTAATTCAAGGGGAGCCTCTGAAATTCTTTTAAGTAAATATTTTTCTAATGGAAAATTGTTCATCAATCTATGTATTTGTCATCTTTAAAAAGGGGGAGATTGTTGGAATCAAGCGGATTTAGAAACAATGACCCTTAATTGTTTTGATGATAACAAATAGTTAATAAAACAATTTATCCTCTAATGTATTTGTTAGTGTGCAGAAGTCACTATTCATCAAAAGGAATTATCTTAAAAGACTAAGTGAAAATGTGTATTTCACTCTCAGTTTCATAAATCTGAGTCTGACATTAATCCTCTGAAAATTACTGACGTCATCGTCTGATAGCCTCACTCTGTCTTGGTCAACGTACTGTTATCAGTCAACGCTCTGATAGACCATGCTCTGGTGTGACCATGCTCTGTCTTAGTCAACGCTATGTTTTTTGTCAACGCTCAACAGACTATGAATAGACTACTCAGTGGAAGTCTTCGTCTGTTTCTACAAGACTCTGTTATATGAAAGGCCAACAAATTCTGTACTGAAGAACTTGCCTCTGTTTTCAAGCTCACTCTGGTGAACAGAGTATCTCAGTAACAAACATCGTCTGTCTGACAGATGCTCTGATTGGAAATCAGGCTGAGTGTTCATTAAAGGCTACTTCATGTATTAAAGAGACCTCATTGATGAATATTTTAATATACGAGGAATCAAAGGCCAAAGGGAATGTCAACGGATATAATCATCAGAAAACTTGCTCAAGAAGTGTCTTATTTTCAAAAGATCATAAGGGATAAGATCCTGATATTGTCTGTTGTGTCAGTATGCAAGAGCAGGGTGAAAAGCGACGTGACTTGCTAAAAGCCACAAAAAGGGGATCTGAAGTTTTGTCCATTGGTGAAAAGAGTTGTTAGGTCACAACGGCACTATTCACAACCCTAGCTATATATATCTTACTTCATTCACTGAAGTAGGTTAACAATTAAGAACGCAGTGAAACACAGTGAGCAACCAAGATTCATTCCAAGTCTCTGAGATCACATTGAACAATCACTTAAACATTTTACTCTTTCAGTTTGAAAGTTATTCTTTGAGCTTGAGTTTTTCATTGTATATCCTCTCTGCTGAGAGTTATTTGATATTGTTTCAAACTACTTTTGAACACTGTATTTAGCCCAGTAGTGGCTGCATTCCTTAGAGGCTTAACTGTACTAAGTCGTTCTAAGAAGTTGTGAGTATAGCCAATTTGACAATAGTATACTCTCAAGTGTAATCAGGTTGATTACAGTAGAGAAATCCTTCAAGTGTGTGAAGGGACTAGACATAGCTATCAGGTGATAGTGAACTAGTATAAATCACTGTGTCATTCTCTTCTCTTCTCTTTACTTGTTTTCATTACTATTTTATTAGAGAGTTGTTTTGAAAAGGTTTTAAAAAATACACAAGTTTTGCGAAAAGATTTCTAAAACCCAATTCAAACCCCCTTTCTTGTGCTTTTACCACGTTCATAAGGTGTTAAGTTAATGGATCTAGCCTCTTATATACTCTTCATTTTGTTCATTACTAGGCGATGTAAGACTTCTTTATTTTACCCCTCACACTTGAATACCCAACATCTCTCCCTCAAGTGTGAGTCCTCTCCACATCGGGCCTCTGATGCCATCTTAGAATTTTGAGTTTGGGTCTAACTCAACTTCAAAAACTAGCTCATGGGGTGAGGGTTGTCCCTCACTTATAACCACTAATCAAACCGTCTTATTCTTCTATGTGAGACTTCTAACAAACCCTTTCACGCCCAATACTGGACATTTGGAGTGTGACCCGAGTGGCCTAGTAACGTGTGGCCCAACAATAGATCTATGATAGGCTCTGACACCATATTGCCGGAAATTTTAGAGGGGAGCACTAAGAGACTTTAACCACATTTGTTCCCAAAATAAAGTGTTAGGTTAATGGGTCTAGCCCATTATATATTCTTCATTTTGTTCATTACTAGGCGATGTGTGACTTCTTTTTTTTACCATTCATACTTGGATACCCAAAATTTTTTTATACGGTGTCTTAATAATTGAGAATGACATTTTCAAGAAACGGGCCTACTCATAAGTGACCCTTATAAAATATTGATAAAAAATATCAATAAAAAAATAATCACAACATAGGCAATTGAATTAGCTAAAGAAGTCTTATATTAAGAGAAGAAGGGAGTATATTTTTATTAATTGATTTTATTTTATTTTATATATGTCATTAATTATTCAAATGGAATAATGACATGTGAAAACTAAATTAAATTAAATTCCTTATATTTTATTTTATTATTAAAATTTTAAATGGAATAATGACGTGTGAAAAGTTTTTCTACATTAAACATTTTTTATTAAAAATATATGTTTGAATTACAAATACTATTTATATCCTTATTTGATTTTGAAACTTATAGTAAAAATATAAAAAGTGAACTTAATTTAAGTTTTGACCTTTTCTCAATATGATTTACCTTTAATATTATTTTCAAAATTAACTTGAACATTTTTAGTAAATAAACTGTAGCAGTTAAAAAAATTGAAATATAAAAGAAACCTTCTATAGACTTTTTCTAATGTTGTATCATTTTTATTATTTATTACCAATTCAACTCACTTATTTTACATTTATAATAGTAAAAAGACATAAAACAATAACTTACTTTAAGTTTTGTCCTTTTTTCAGTATCATTTACCTTTATTATTAATTTTAAAATTCAGTTGAACAATTTTAGTAAGTAATATGAAGCAGTTAAAGAAACTTTGAAATATTAAAAACAACTTTTTCTAGACTTCGTAATGTTTGATCCTTTTTATTATTCATTACCAATGCCACCCACTTGTTTTACATTTACAATAGTAAAAATATATAAAAAGAACTTAATTTGAGTTTTGTCAATATAATTTAACTTTAACATTATTTTAAAATTCACTGGAACATTATTAGTGAATAAACTGAAGCTGTTAAAGTCATTTTGAAATATATAAAACTACTATGCCAACACTTAATGTTAATCCTTTTGTTTTACTGGAACGTAATGTTTAATCCTTTTCATTATTTATTACAAAAAATTCATTCCACGTGTTTTACGTTTAAAAGTTTTTGTTAAATTTGAAATATATAAAACAACTATGCCAAGACTTCGTAATGTTCTTTTGGCGGCAAGACCTTGTAATGTTAATCCTTTTGTTTTACTGGAACGGAATGGTTTTTTTGTTTTGTTTTTGGGTCTTTTACTGGAACGGAATGTTTAATCCTTTTTGATTTGAGCCTACTCTTGAGGATAAGCTCGGGTAGGTGCTGGGACTTTGGATGGCGTTAGATTGGATGCGGGAGATTGATATGAAAGATATTATTTTTGAGATGGACTCCAAGCTTGTTGTAGATGCAGTGAACTCTTAATCCACTGATAGGACAGAGTTTGGGTTCATGATTAAGAGTTGTAAGGAATCGCTTTCCTTTTTTTTTTAAAAACTCACGTGTTGAGTTTACTAGGAGACATGTTAATACGGTTACTCATTGCTTAGTAAAAACAGCAGTGTTTAGAGCTAATCCTCAAGTTGATATTAATATTCTCACTTGTATTAAATTCTTGATTATGAATGAATTGAATTAGACCGTTTTTATCAACAACAAAAAAAATCCTTTTCATCATTTATTACAAAAAATTCATTCCACGTGTTTTACGTTTAAAAGTTTTTGTTAAAAAATTAATCTATCAAATTGATTATTTAATTCACTTGATTATATTAAGTAAAAAGTATTTTATATAGTTCTATTTTTGAAAAAAAATATTTTAGTTAATTTTTGGGTAAAATTTTTAGTTAATTATTTAATCACATAAAATAAGCATTTAATATAATCTTTTATAATCAAAATTAAAATTAAAGAGGGTGAGAAAATGTCACACTCTAAGTCACGTAATCCCTCCGGATTCAATTATAAGCAAAAAAATGACTAAGTTTGATGGACTCAAATATAAGCAAATGTCAATTAATCTACCCATATTTAATATTATTATTCTAAAAATACCCTTAATTTAATTCATTAATATTGTGATGAGGAAACCATTATGATTAATGGTAGTTTAGTAAATATATTTCAAGAAAATTAAATACAATTATCTATCATCTTTTTTTACTGGATCTATCATCTTAATAAGTGTGAAATTATGTATTTTTACTTATAATTGAGTTTTGAGGGAGTACCACGTTTATTCTAAAAAAACACACGTGGATAAATGAAAACACTTGCACATCACTTATGTATTTTTTTTTTTTTTAGGGAACTTATGTATTTTTTTATTCATTCATAGGAATCGAAGAAAGTATAAATCAAAGATTAACCTCGGATAGTTAACAATTTGAACTACTCCACTGCCTGCCGTATAATTTATGTATCCAACTACCCAATTGCATGCTCATCTACATTAAACAAATGTTATACAGTACTCCTAGTAAGTTTTTTTATATGGTGTCTTAATCATTGAAAATGACATTTTCAAGAAACGGACCCACTCTTGTCAAAAAATAAAAAAGAAACGGGCCCACTCATAAGCGACCCTTATAAAATATTGATAAAAAATATCAATAAAAAAATAATCACAGCATAGGCAATTGTGTAAAGCGGTAATCAAGTCAATAAGTACCATTTTTTTTTTGACAGAATAAGTACCATATTTTTAATCATCAAATATATATATATATATATATATATAACAAAGTCTAAATTATACTGCTACTATTTTCCATTACGTTTATTGTATTAAAAGTTTCAAAAAATTAGTATTCTTTGCTTAAATTATACTAATATGATTCATCTTTTTTTCTTTCGAATTAGTCTGTTATGTTAACAAAAATTATACAAATGAGGTTCATTTTTTGCAAAATAAGAGGCCTGGAATAAAAAAGGGACCATATTGATATAATTTTTATAGCACAATGAATCAATTCGAAAAAAGTAAGAGGAACCACATTGGTATAACTTTTATACATAAGAGACCAATTCAAAACTTTTAGGCTTAATTGTACTTTTGATCCCTCAAATATCACGATTGTGCGATTTTGGTCCCTTAAGTTTTAATTGTGCGAATTAAGTCCTCTAGATATCGTGATTGTGCAATTTTGATCCTCTAAGATCCAATTGCACGAATTGAGTCACCAGGTATTGCAATTGTGCGATTTTGGTCCCTCTTGCCCATTCAATTTCTAATAAAAAATGTTGATTATCACTTGTGAGTATGATTTGATACATAATTTGATTTAGATAACATGTTAGTTGGCTTAAAAATTAAAAAACACTTACAAAATTTTCAATTATAAATTGAACGACACTCGAATTGAAGGACCAAAATCGCACAATTGCGATACTTAGAGGACCTAATTTCCTCAATTAGAACACAAGGGACAAAAATCGAACAATTACAATACCTAAAAGACACAATTCGCTCAATTAAAATTTAGGAGATCAAAATCGCACAATCATGGATAAAAAGTGCAATTAAGCCATACTTTTAATACCAAAATCAAATCTAAAATAAAAATAAAAGGAAGAAAAGTATAATTTAGCCAATTAATTATTAATTATATAATAAATTAAATATTATCTGTTGGACATGTCTCAAACAATCATCACCCGAATAATTCCAAACGAAACAGCGGGCTTAGTCCAACGACTCCATCAATTATATTACAAACCCCCTCAGATATCTTTGCCATTTGGTTTTATAAAAGACACTCTCATCAAACCCTTTGCAGCACTCTCTTGCAATATCTCCTTTACCCATTTTTTCCCCCTCTACAATTCTAAAACAAAAATTCTTGTCATGTTGGGAAAGAGATCCCAGCACTTGATCCGAAAATTTTCGGAACTATTAGTTTTCGGTGACGGTGCAGCCACCGCGCTTTTTGACACAATCGGAAGCCCAAGAAGCCCGTTGGACATGATGAACTCATCAAAGATTCAGTCACCAAAAGGGCTTAAAAGCTACGATTTTGGCGCTGTTGGCCTTGGAATTGTGGTCGCCCTCGATAAATCCGATGAAGCTACTACTGGGTACGAGGTTCTACCCAAACATGCTGTTTTCACATCAAACTCAAACCGATCTGGAGTGCCAATAAAACATCATCAACAACAACAAAAACAACAACAACATGGGTTTGTGAGCGAGATTCTTGTTGGAAGCCCTGAGGATTACACGTATGTGACTTATCATGAACCTAACAAGGCCATCACTAAGGTTTACTATGATGGCGGTGAAGGTGAAATTTTGAGAAATGGGTATAACACAAAAAACAACAACAACGTTGGTGTTTCCAGAACAACCTCACCAACACAAACTTTAGTTGTTAAAGCTGAACCATTATATCCCACCTCGGATTTTCTCAGTTCATGTAATTTATGCAGAAAGAAACTCGATGGCAAAGACATTTACATGTACAGGTACTGCCCAATCTATAAAAAAAAAAAACTTTTTACTCAACATTTTGTTTTATTTTATTAATTTATTTTAATTATGGGAGTTTTGGACTAATGAGTGTATTTTATTTTTGGTGTGTAGAGGGGAGAAAGCGTTTTGTAGCACAGAGTGTCGTTCAAGGCAGATAATGATGGACGAACGCAAAGAGCAGTGTAGATCAGAAGCTTCAAGGTCTGTGGAGTTGTCAAGTTCTCCATACACAAAGGACCAAATGTTTTCAACTGGGATTGTTGCCCTTTAGCGTTTCATATAATTAAAGGCTATACTTATTACTACATATGAAACCAAAAACAAATTTTTGATCGGAAAAATTGTAGAGATTTTGAAGGGATGAGTACAATAATGAATTGTTTCTTCTTTTTATTTTATTTTATTTTTTTTATTGGGAACCTTGCTATTGTTGCAGTTTGAACTTGGGATATCAATTGCACAGATTTTGTTTGTTCTGTTCCAGAGTTCTGTCTAAAACATATGAACTAGTTCAATCAGATTTTTTTTTTTTTCTGGATTCAGTTTTTCTTTTTCCTTTTTTGGTTGTTGCTTTTCTTTTCCGTTGATCGAACAGGACACCTTTATAAAACTACTCGAAAATCGTATAAGTTATCAGCAATGTTATTTAGTAAAAAAAAAAAAATTGCCAAGAAAATGAGTACAAAAAGTAAAAATGTATAGTGGAGTTTATATAAAATTATTTCAAAATTAACTATATGCGTCCCTTTCTTATAAGCAATCAATCATGCTGATTCGTATAGCTTTTGCAGAAATTTTTTCCTTTTTTTGATTATACACAGAAACTTTTTCCTAACAAAAGACAAGGAAAAAGATTCTCTGAATTCATTTTCCCTGCAACCACATTTCCCTTTAAAAACTCTCTCTCTCTCTCTCTCTGTTATACTAACTTCAGGACCCTGTGATTATAGGAAATCGTGATCCATTTTCTATAAACTACATACAAATATTTACTATAAAATAAAATATGAACTACGTAAAATTACTAATTTTATGATCACTTGGTTCAATCAGCTCACAAAAATGGATATAAATTTAATTAATTAAGTTTTTAAGGCTGAATTATAATCAAATAACTAACGAGTTTACCATAAAATCGTTCACATAGCCTGTTTTAATCCCGATTTGGAAACAACGCTTTCAATGTAGTCCATAAACGATTCAGAGGTCGTACTATCATTCAGTTGAGATATTTTATTTTTTTGATACATAATTGTGATATTTTTTATAAACATTGTACCCAAGTTGGCAAGTTCTATGGTGAATAAGTGTGGTGGGTAACACTATCATGCACAAGTTTTTTCCACCATTGGATGAAAAAGCTCATCAAATCTATCATAAACCCACCATACCATATCTTTTCTCCCACTCTCCCTCTATCTCAGATTCTTCTCTGACCTAATTTTTTTTGCTGTCCAACACGGCCATGAGCTCAGCCTCTACGGCGCCGTCGGTGATGATGTCTCCGAACCATCACTCTTCGACCATGCCGTGGTCGGAGGGAGACTTGTGGTAGTGGCGCGTGAAGATGACAAACCGCAAGGAAAGCCCGCTACAATGGCTCCTCCATCTAAGGGATCTTCCAATCTCCCCAACGCCACTTCCCTCAACTTCGATTTCGGATAGCGATCCGCTCGCAGCTTTGATTCCCTATTCGGATCCTCTGCCGCCAGCAAGAACCGCGACACTGGCAGATTCGACGATCTGTTCATGTGTTGATTCAGGAACCGCCGTGCTGGAATCGTGATTGGAGCACCCTTCACCGAAAACCGCCGTGCAGAAAATCGCTCCGCTGCGTTGGAATTTCTTGAGGGAGCATGGTGATTGAGACAGTGAGAGGCTGCTGATGTGAGGGGAAAAAAATTAGGGAAGAATCAGAGAGAGAGAGAGAGAGAGAGAGAGAGAGAGAGAGAGAGAGAGAGAGAGAGAGAGAGAGAGAGAGAGAGAGAGAGAGGAAAGATATGGTGTGGTGGGTTTATAATAGATTTGATGAGTTTTTTCATCTAATAGTGGAAACAACTTATGCATGGTGGTGTTATCCACTACACTTGTTCACCATAGAACTTGCCTATAAACTTAATCATTTTAAAAAACCAGGACATGATTACCTTTGTGCCATGTAAAGAAGGAAAGATAAAAGGTCAGGTTTCAAAGGAGGAAGGTGGAAGGTTGAAATGAAACGTCATTGAACCGAAGTCTCCACTCAATGTTGATAAGAATTCGGTCCAAATTCTCCCTAAGGTTACCTTTGTGCCATGTAAATGGGTAACCTTGAAAGCATGCATCAATAAGGTTACAATCATGCATCATCATTTGGAAATTCATTTGTTATTAAGAGGCCTAGTAGAGGCTTCACCTTGCCTTTCATAGTAATGCAACAGAGTACTATAGTCTCCAATATAGGTCCATGATCTTTTAATCTCTTGATAAACTTCCTAGATCTCCTCCAAAGATGTTATCATTGCACATAGTGAGGGCTACTCTAGATGGCACATAAAAACCAAGGTTCTGAATTTCTTATTGAACCTTCACGTGAGCCAACTGAGAAGAGTGGTAGATAATTTCAACCTTCCAACTGCCTTTCTCCCATAGCAACCAAATGGCATTAGAGTGGCCTCATGCCTCTTGAATGAACATTCTTCCACGGTTTTGACTAAGTTCCCCATTCCTCATTTGATAAGGGAATTTTTGGAGTAGACACATATTCCTTCTCTGGCATATCCTCATCTTTGACCAACTCAGAAGAGCCTAAAACATACTCGTGCAGCAGTGGTTGACTTGTTTCTACATTAAAAAAAATAGCTTGTGATATGTCCATAAACTATAAACTATATAGAATTTATATGATATTTTTCTTAAATTCAACTTTTGGTTATAGAAACAAAGTTTATATGTAAGTAATTATGCATTAAGTGTTTATAATAAATATTAATCACTGAATCAAACTGTTTACAAAATTTACGGTTTTATCAATTTAATAAATATATCATTTTCCAATACCAATTTACATCTTTTGATTCCTTAACCAATGTCTTAAGGACACTTGTTAGCATTTTTCAAAAATAAAAATATCAAATGTTGAAACTAAATTAAGATTTGTGACATTGAGATTTTGAGATTCATTGAAGTAATAAAAATCTTTGAACTTTGAAGTATGTCATGCGCAAGTGAATGTGGGTGGGTAAAAAGGGTACCAATCTTGGAACACATCATCAAGCTGTCTCATAAATGTGCTGTTTCGTCGTTTAATTGGAAGCCATTTAGTGGGGACTAAAAGGATGGACCACATTGAAATTCAGAGCACCAAGTTAGTGAAGTGAATATCACACGGGAATCCAAGTCTTGGTGTGGCCATATCCCATCCCATCCCCACTACTAAAATAAAATCATGAAGCTAGGGTCTTAGAAAAAGAATCATATTATGGTTTCCCACTCCAAGCTACTTTATGCTTGGGAACCCCTTTTATCATTCATGGGAATAAGCTATGCCCCACTACCACATTATATGTCTGCTGCCATCGTGCTCCCTTGAGGGGAAAGTTAAGTTGAGCTAGCGATAATACTTTTACAACTATTTTTTTTCCTGTACATAGTCTGTCTTGACATTATTGATATATATGGCTGTATTTGTTTGAATTAAAGTAATAATCTTTAGGTACACGTGAATTGTATGTTCGTTGTTGTGAACCAAAAACTTATGCAATTGTTTCTTTAAAAGTTCGGGCACAATCGAAAACAAATCAAATTTTAATTATTATTTGAGGGTAATTGTTAGATAAGATAAAATTAAATTAATTTTTTTTGGAGTTTAAAAAAGACAAATTTTTAAGCAATGCCAAATATTTAGTTGAGCAAGCAATCCATCAAATTCATATAAGCAAAGCAAGAGTAACATTAAACTTCACACAATCTATAATATATTTATGTATCTATAATCTACATAACTTATACGAATGTCCCAAGTTACTCGTGGGCATCCAAACACCATGTTTATCTAGATATAAATAATGTATATGTGAATTTTTTTTTCTATTGAATTGACCTATTCATCCATCCATCCATGTATCTAAAACATTTTTCTGAATCATTTTTCTCAGTTCCAAATACGAATTGGGCTTTGCAACTGGGTTGGGCCTTCCAATTCCTCATGTGTTTCCCATCCCATATCAATCAAACATTGGACGGATTCTAGAGTGGACCACCTATCAGACTATCTATCAAAGTGATCCACCATAAAAAATTTCTCAAATATCATTCATCTCATGCTCTTTATAGGCATCACATACATCAACATTGCCATATCTCTGACCAGAGTTGTTTGTCTCCAACACCGGTACAAAATCAGATCTACCACAACCATTGTGAACACACCCAACTTGTGGTCACAAGTTTTTTTTTTACAAAGATTTAAATATTTAATTCGTTTATTTATTATATATCATTTCTACCAACAAGGGTTGGTCAGAGAATCACGGATCCCATCCTGCCTCGAGTTCAGTCTTGGGTGTGGCAAAACTCTGTTGGGAGGGAGAACCATACCGTGGCCAGAAAAAAAAACACGTGGCCACAGGTTATTTGGCGTAGACTAGTCACCGCGGCCAGGTGGAAGCTAGACCAATGACATGGTAACCAAAAAAAATTATATATCATTTCTTTTAATTTAAATTATTAAAAGATGGTTTTCAAATTTTAATTAGTTAAAAGTGAAGTCGAGTAACAAATGGGAATCCCAAACTCTCAGCCCAAAAAGCACTATATAATCCAATTTCTAAAAGGGATAGTGGATGAAATGTAAAAATGACAAAATAATAAATTGCAAAAAAATGAAAAAAGAAAGAGGAAGAAAAGGTGGAGGAATTCTCTAACTTTGAGATCCCTACCTTTCTCTCCATCTCTCTCTTTCTTTGCGTTCTCTCTTATCATTTTTTCTTCATTCTAAATCACTATTCTCTCTTATTTTGCCCAAAGTTACGATACCTTTACAGCCCCAAAGTTAGACAAACTATTTCCGAAAAAGAGAAGGCGGGGATTGTATGATTTAGGAAGATTATTCTTAGGGATGGAAATAGGTCAGGTTGCTCGACAAGAACACATGGCTCGGCCTATATCAGGTCCAAAACATGTTAGACTTATTTTTAAATAGATAAGCCTGAGGCTTTTTGAAAAGCCTACCTAATTAAAAAGACCAGAATTAGGCCATCTAAAACGTCTGTCAAACCTAACAGGTCAGCTTTTTAAATAAACATAAATAATATAATAATTTTTTGCTTATTAATATTGATTTACATAAAATATTTGAGCTCATAAGTCTATTTTAGTGATAAACTTTTGACCTATTTAAAGGCTTTATTACTTAATAATATCATGTCAGACTTTTGAAAAGGTCAGATCAAACATTAAAAAAGACTAATATCAAAAAATAAGACAATATCAGTGCTGGAAAGTTTAGCCTAATATGATCACTAGTGCAGAAAGAGGATTTTACACCGATTAAAACTGACATTTTACACCGGTTTTGGTGTCGGTGTTGTATGTTGGGGTTTTTATACCGGTTATTTAACCGGAGTAAAATGTCAATGTTTTACACCGTTTATTTGTTATTTTTTTGAATGACCTTTTACATCGGTTATTTATATAACCGGTGTAAAATATTTCCTTTTACACCGGTTATTTATATAACCGGCGTAAAAGGTTACCTTTTTTTTACTGATTATTTTTACCCATTCCTGCCCAGAAGCTTTCTAAAATGACAATAATGTAGGAAATTTGATAAGAATTGGCAGTAGAATATATTGACACCAAATTTGCCAAAATTAAAAAAATAATATAATTTAGCAGTCAATTTTATACATAAATAAAAAAGTAATGACATATCTACATTATTACTAAACTTTTCAAAACAAGGAAAGATCTACATTACTACATTATTTACACATAAATAAAAAAGCAATATCGATTGGAATCTACTCCTTCAGAGGAATCTACTGCCCAATTTTGTCCTAATTGCTTCTCTAGGACTGGCCAAAACTAGACTTAAAATGGACACTCGTCATCGCTGTTGTCGGTTGTGTCACTTCCCTCTATTGATTCTTCAACTTCAACATGTTACCGTTTAGGAGACAGAACCTTCCGAAGGTTTCATGATTCTTCTCCACATAATGCAAGAATTCTAGGGTTCATGTATTGGTTGAAAAGATACAATGAAGAGCAACCTGATGCATTTTGTCCACCAGATGATTGCGAAAATAATGAGTTCTTCTCTGGATTCTATAATAGTGTCAAGAAAATAACTCATTGGTTTTCCCATCATCTTGGGACAAATTTCTTCAGCGAGGAGGAAAACTAGGGAGTTATTTTTTTGACACCGTTATAGAATCCAGAGAAGAACTCATTGTTTTTGCCACCATCTGGTGGACAACATGCATCAGCTTGATCTTCATTGTATCTTTTCAACTAATGCATCAACCCTAGAAAATATGTATTATGTGGAGAAGAATCATGAAGCCTTCGGAAGGTTTCGTCTCCTAATCGGCAACATATTGAAGTTGAAGAATCAATAGAGGGAATTGACGCAAACAACAACATCGATGACGAGTGTCCATCTTGAGGCTAGTTTTAGCCAGTACTAGAGGAGTAACTAGGAAAAAATCGAGCATTAGATTCCTTCGAAAGAGTCGATAGAGTGTACTCGGGGGCGATGGGAGAATACTCCGGTGTGGATGGACTATACTCTCCGATCTCATCCTCATCGCTGAGGATCTGAACAACATCCGGCCCTTGATGAACCTCTCTGGCAGATACGGACCGCCTGGTAGAGGGTGGTCTCCTCTGAAGCATGTGCATACGAAGGCCTGGGTCCGAACGGTCAGCGTCGACATGGGGATCAGCATACTGGTTCATCAAATCGCGATTCTCATCGCGATAAGGATTGCCAAGAAGAGCATCATGTTCCTCATTCCTCACAAAGATAGCTCGATACTCCCATGCAGTACAACGCCCCCCACGACCATGGTTTTCATCTAAAGACATCGTCTTTTGTCAACAGTAGTCAATCATGAACAACCAAACTGAAGTTTAATAGAATGACAACAAAAAGCATGACAGGGAAGCAACAATTTAATTACTATTCGTGGAATTACCTTTTTGTAAAAGATATAAACTCCCTAATTATTAACATGTAAAAACGTTGATCCTCTAACCATCCATCATAATACAATATAGGAGCTGCATCAGAATAGATCCACAACTACACCAACCCTTTTCGAAAATATTTCATTTTAAAAAATTAATAAAAACCAGAGCTTGCTAAGGAATCTCAACGAATAACAAAGAAATTAAAAAATGAAAGATAAAAATGACAAAAACAAAAAAGCACAACACATTTCTATCTGAAAAACATAAACATAATCGGAACCCAGCGAAAGCAAAATAGCTAAACAAAAAAAATAAAAGAAAATGAAAAAAAATGAAGCAGTGACGCATCTATGAAAATGGAAGGTTGGTTGAGCAAAAGAGAGAGTGAAGACGAGAGATTATTCTTCTTCTTCTTTTATTTTTTAAGCTTTGGACAGAGGGAACAGAAGAGCGTGAGTGAAACCTAAAGAGATTATCAAACGCATTAAAACCAAAAAGGGCCAAAACTATAAGGTAAAGGAACAAACCTATAAGCAAGGAGAAGGAAACTCAACCAGATCTGCTACAGGGCTTCAAAGGAGAACGGCGGCGAGAACCACGAGAAGGAGAACAGTGGCAAAAACCACGTGAAGTAGAGGTATTCGAACGGCTATGAGAGAGGATGAGAACGACGACGGTGTAGCAGCGAGAGAGGGGGCTCGAACGGCAGAGATAACAAGGAGAGTGCTGCGGCGAGACAGAAAGAGAGAACAAGGAGAGTGAAGTAGGGTTATCTCAGAGAAATATTCCGCGCGTATCTGAGAATGAGAGTAAGAAAGTTATTTTAATCAAAAGAAAGACTTTTAACACCGGTTCTGGAAATAACCGGTGTAATATGTTATGTTTTTAACACTGGTTATACATAAACCCGGTGTAAAATGTCTTCAGTTTTTAAATCTCAATCCTTTTACACCGGTTGGTTATATAACCGGTGTAAAAAGTGACTCGATAATTTCAAAATTGCCACCGCGTCACTTTTTACACCGGTTAAACCTAAAACTGGTGGAAAAGACATAATTCTTTTCCGTTTCGCGCACTAGTGGATCTATTTCCACCCTTATATTTCATGACATTTAGTAATAGTGATTTGATTTTTTTATAATTTACAGTTTTTCATGCATAAAGTTTATCCATATTGACCTATTAATCCTTTAACTTACTTATAGAGAAGCATCGAATGACAAAACTTAAAACATACTAATAGGTCAAATCAAACTTTTAAAAAGGTCAGGTCAGACCTAAAAAAAGCCTTTGATAGGTCATATGCTAGGCTCAGGCCTTGATGTTTTAAAACGGACCAGACCTATTTAAGCAAAATCTTCTTAGGCCCAGCCTACTTCACTCCAAAGTTCTTCCCGACAAATTACATAAACAAACTTGTATAATGCAAAATAGAGGTCACACGCGTAGGAGAATTAGACATTCGGTTTTTAAAAGGACAAAACAGAGAGAGCATCGGGGGAATTCTTTCAGGTGTAGGGAGAAGATACTAACTAAGGAACATATGGTTTTGAAAGTGCAAGAGAGGAGAGAGAAACATTTGGCTTTGGGACAGTGGTGGCATTGAGCATGGTTGGGAGGGGGATATATCGCCCAGGGCCCCATTTTTTGAGGGGCACCAAAAAAAAAATTCTTAGTGTTATACCCCAATTTTGTCCGCTTATATTTTCACTTTTTTTTTTTTTGTTTTGTTTTGTCCAGCGCCAATGAAATTTGGAGGTCGCGTCCGAGAGGGAGGGTCATGCCGAGTCGTGAGAGGTCGACGCCCATTGGGGGAAGTCGAGTCTTACCGAGTGAGGTCGGGTGCCGAAACGTGGGAGAGGTCGCAGTCTTGAGCCGGGTCGTAGTGCCGAGCCGCGGAGAGGTCGTCGCCAGCCGGAAGCCTGGGGGAAGTCGCGTCTGGGTGAGGTCGAGATCGGTGGAGAGGTCGCGTCTGGGAAGTTGAGAGATCGTGCCGAAGTTGAGGTCTGCACCGAAGTGTGGAGAGAGTCGCTGTCGAGCCGTGGAGGGCTCGGCCGAGTCATGTGGGAGGTCGTCACAGACCGAGCCGAGATCGCATGCCAAGCGTGGAGAGGTCGCCGCATCGAGCCAGGTCGCCCCTGCCGAGCTGTGGAGAGGTCGTATGACGAGCTGAGGAGATCGTATGCCGAGCTGGGCCATTTTTAGCCCAATTGCAGTTCATTACAAGCGTTATTAAAAAAAAACCTAAAATTCAAAACTAAAAAATCAAAGTCAGATTTCCACACTTCACCCTTCACAAAGTCATCTGCATATCTTCACCAAAGTCCTCTGCATATCTCCTCAGCCACTCTACAAACTATGTCTTACAGCTATATGTCCCCCACATGCCTTTTGCTTTTTCTTCATCTGCCAACCAAATTTGACAAACAATGCAATTTAATCAAAAAAAGGAGGAGCACCGTTGTTAAAGTTACGGCTGATTGCAATCATCTCAGACTTTGCACATGTTACCATCCCCTCAGCATCATTTTAGTACACACTTAGCATACAAGTTGCAACCTTAAGTGGACAAACTGAGCCCTCTGTTTTTTCTATAAATAGCAGTAGAGAATAGGGGGGACGAAAAAAAAAATTGCACTTAATTTCAGAATTGGATATCTCATTCTTGGTACCAATTATACACAATAATTTGAGAGAAAATTGAGAGAAAAAAAGAGAAGAACTAGAAAAAAAAAACGCAGAAGGAGCAAACAGAAGAAAGAAGAAGCGAGAAAAAAAGGGTTTCTTCTTCCTCCTCTCCTTTCCTTTCTCTCTCGTTCTCTTCTCTCCCCATTACGATCTCCACCCTCTCACCCTCCCTCACTCTCCTCTTCTCTTCACTATCTCCCCCCCTGTTCCTCTCTCTCGCACGTCCCTCGCCGTTTGTTACAGACATGCTGCCAAGGACTGCAATGCGGCCGTGACTCCTCCCAAACTTCTTCTCTCTCTCTCTTCCCTCCTTCCCTCCCTGCTTCTTTTCTTTCTTAAATCAAGCGCTTCTCACTTTTTGATTGTGTTTTTTTGTGTGTATGTGTTCTCAGTTTATTAGGTTTAGCATCCCTCTTTCTTTTTTTAATTTTCCAATCCTCTCCCTTTCTTTTCATGCGACTGCTTCTTTTATTTCCTATTTTATTTTATTTTTTTTGTTATTTAAAGTGGGTCATGAAACCCATCCTTTCACCTTTTTTATTTTATTTTCTTTTTATTTTATTTGTTTCTTTTGTTGTTTTTTTTAGTGGGGTTTATTTGTTTTTTTTATTTTTTTATTTTTTTTTGGGCTCAGCCCATTCTCCTTTTTACTCTTTGGGCTTTAGCCCACTTAACTCCTCTTTTTTTTTTTTATTTGTCAAACCCTTTTCCTCTATCATTTATTCAATAAATATGAACACCTTTTTTTTTACTAGTCAAACTAATACAATTTCATTCAACTAAATTTTGCATACCAGTTTTGAGACCCTATTTTTCTTGAAAATCACGTGACAAAAGTCATGAAAATTAATTTATAGTGATGATTACTTGAGATTGCTTCCCGTTTAGTCATTACAAATATCTTAATTTTCTAAATAAAAATAGGTTATTAGTGAGGACCACTCTTGATTGCTTCTTGTTTGGTCCCTACAAAACCTACCTTTTTTCCATCAAAAAAATATACAATTAAAATCAACCAACACACAACCATTTTCTACCCAAGAACTACGTAGCCTTTTGATTTCTCCAGCCGCACCCGAGATCTCGTAGGAGCAGGAGCCCACTCTGTCAAGCCAAGAAAATAAACGACTTTTATTAAGTCCTCTTTTTTTATCTTGGTTAAATTTTTTTTAAAATAAAAGGGAAATAAATATTTTTTAGAAGTTAATAAAATTTGCACAATTAATTAGAGGTAACCTTTTTCGAAAGGATGTTGTAGGGTGCTAATACCTTCCCTACGCATAATCGACTCCCGAACCCAAATCCGGTCTTAAGGACCACTTTTCTTCAAAAAAGGTTTTTCCAATATTTTTCCTTCAAAAATAAATTATTGGTGGCGGCTCCATTAAACTCGAATAAAATCCCTCCGGATTTTTCGGTCGCTACACTTAGTAGTTTATATAGATATTAAAATAAACTTTTATATACTTAAAATTATACACTAATTTTATTATAAGAATTAAACAACAGCAGTAATTAAACAAGTCAACTAACGAGTGACAAACTAACGCGTAATGATCCTTTTCTCCTATATCAATAAGAATACACATGCGATCTTTGACACTGAAACAAATATACTCATTTAGGTGCAAAATTTAGGGTCTCAACAGGAAAAATACTATTATTAGTGTAAATTGCGAATGGAATGGAGATTGAATATATGTTTGTTCAAAAATGTCAAATTCATAGGAAAAAACACTGTGGTGAAAATTCCTCTGAATACACATCACCTAACCTTTTAAGATTCATTATTTTTTATATATTGTAGATCGAAAAATTGACTCACTTAATAGAATATTTGAGCAGTATAGTACATACGAGGAGATGGATATTTGTTTAGTATTTAAAAGGTTATATCATTATCTGATAATGACCTGAAATTGTGTTACAAACATCTTGAAACTTACCTAAAACATGATAATTCTTATGATCTTGACGATAATTTCTATTTAAGGAACTAAAAATCGTAAAAGAGGTCTTAACCGTTGAAGCAAAATCAATCTATATGATATTGAGTTATTTGAAGACATTTAATTGCTTTCCTAATGCATACACGACTTATAGAGTAATATTAACTATCTTTGTTATCGTTATTGAAATTGTTAAAATCTTATTTGTAATTTATTATGTCACAAGATTGATTAAATAATAGTGTTTTGATTTCTATTAAAAATGATTTTTTAAAGAACTTTAATTATGAACGAATTTTTCATGATTTTGCAATAAAAAATACAATGATAGTGAAATTTAAATAATTATGAGGGCATCATTTTCTTAGTTCGTCTAAGGCACCCAAAATTTAAGGACTGCCCTGCTTTGGGAGTGCGAGAGGAGCAAAAGTAGAGAATGAAGGAGAAGAGGATTGCAGATAGCAGATCAAGGATAGAAGTGAGAAAGAAAAAGGAATTGCAGTAGGCAGGTAAAACCATTGGTGTAGGGTTCTATTCGAGACCATCATTTTTTGTTGAGCACATTGCTATATGGGATTTTCACATGTTCTCGACATATCCATTAAAGCACTATATCACACTTAATAACCATCTTATACAATATACTTCTCTTCCTATTTCTCCTTCTCGTTTTCCATATCACTAATCAAACATCACCATTAGTCCCTATATTCCCGAACATGCTATTGTTTTGTAACCACTATTGGGCCTGTCCCACAATCAAATTCAAGACCATCAACTACCATGACCATACCATACTCACCCATCGCAATGCCTGAACGCCATGAACTCAAACAAATATATACCAGCGGTCCCTATTCTTTCTCAACCTATGTGTCGCACCATATAGGCTCACGAGACCACCATCATGAACACCTCACAACTCGCTTCACACCACTTCAACAATATGTAACCTACCATCATTCCTTACCACTAATTAAGATGTACCCAAGCTTAGAATAACCATACAACACAGCTACGTACATCACCCAACCCCTAGAAACCCCTCAGCTACGTACATCACCCAACCCTTAGAAACCCCTCGTCAGAAAACAAAACCACAAAAAATACTCACACCCAACTAGGGGTGCCAAAATAGATGGATTGAATAATTTTTTGAATGGATCCTAATGGATGGATTGGAAACAATCCATTTATCCATTTACCATCCACTAAAAGTTCATTAAGAAAATTCAATCCATCTATCGTCCATTTAAAAAAAACCATTCAATCCATCCATTAACAATTTTTTTATGGATAGATATCCAATCCATCCACAAAAAATTATTTTCAATCATAAAATATATTTTTAATCATAAAAAATATTTTACTCTCTCTCCCCCTCTCTCCTCCCCCCCTCTCTCTCTCTCCTCTCTGTACAACCTTTTAACCCGCATTTATGCACTCTTCTCTTTCTCTTTAATTCCCTCTCTTCTTCTTCTCCTGCTTCTATTATCTATTATGAAGTTACTTGATGGTTGTTTCATCGCGTTCTCTCTCCTCGCCTTTCATTCTTCGTTTTTATGGAATTTCCATTTCTCAGGTCTTCTTTCTAATGCTTCTTGTTGGACAATTGTGTGAATGCATGTGGAGAGTGACTCTTTTTTTTGGGGGGGGGATTCGAAACAGGTGCTATTGAGAAATTAGGAGAAAGTTTTGGTGATAATAAGAAATGCTTTGAAAGCGTCTTTTTCTAGATGGGGAAGATGACGATGGACGCTGCATTTTTCCTCGTACATAAGGGTATATTTTCTTTTGATTAATTAAATTAAATTAAATTAAATTAAATTTTTGTTTATATATAAATCCGTAAAATTATAGTTCAACAAAGAGAGAGGGGGAGAGAGACGGGAGAGAGGGGAGAGAGAGAGAGAGGAGGGAGGGAGGGGAGGGAGAGAGGGAAGTGTGAGAGAGGAGGGAGAGAGGAGAGAGTGAAGGGGGAGGGAGAGAGAGGAGAATGGGGAGGGAGAGAGGAGAGAGATTAAAATATTTTTATGATTAAAAATATATTTTATGATGAATTAAAAAAATTATCCATTTACCATCCATTTGACACCCCTAGTGTAATCCAATGGATTTAGAAAAATAGTGGATGGATGACTAACCATCCATTAAATTAAATGGATGGATTGGATTCAATCCATTTAGTTTTTTTGTTTGTAATTAATGGATTAGATGGATGATGGATAAATTGATGACTTTGCCACCCTTACATCCAACCAGACAAAACCATGGACCTTTGGAGTTTGGACCGTGTTTATTTGTTTTTTTTATTATATATGTATGCTTATTGAAAAAATCAAATGGTCTTTCTCGTGTTTGCTTCTTTGGGCCGGAACAATGTGATGACCCCGTTGTTTTTCTTTCCTTTTTTTAGACAATAGCTACCCACACCCTCCCTTTTACTTTTCCCACCCCTACTCCTTTCTTTTCCAAAATTATCCCTACTCCCTCTGTTTCCACTTCGTGCATTATTTTTTGTAGGCTTTGTCTAACGTGCATGACCTTGATGGGTCATTTACAATACAGAAGGTAGTTATAATTTTGAAAATTAAGTTTAAGTACATGGCAACGTATAACATGGAATAGCAAGAAAATGGTCCACCAGTACACTACATTGTTAACACCGTTGGATTTGAGTGTTTCTGAATTTTTTATTTATTAACAGTTTAGATTAAAAATTTGCTTCAAGGGTAAATTTGTGACACTACCTCTCTCTTTCATCAGTCACCCCACGATCCCACCCCTCTCCCCTCCTCCCCCACCGCCAACTCTGCATATCTCATTCATAGAACAGTGAGGTCGTCGTCAAAGTCGACGACTCACACTGCTTCTCTTTTTGCTTCTTGATAGAGGCGGATCTGATTCAAGGGATGAGGAAGGAAAAGAACACTATCGACGTCGCAGAAATAGCATGGAGAACCAGTCGTGCACGACGAAGATTGCACTATGCCATGTGGTAGTGGAGTGGCACTACAACAAAAATAGGCAATAAACAGCGCTTATTTTGGCCTTAAACAGCGCTTAAAAAGCGCTACTTATTTAGCCGCTGCTGATTGTTATTCCAAAAAATAGCGTTTTAGAAGCGCTGTTAAAAACTGACAATAAACAGTGTAACACCCCAATTTTCGTATTAATACATATGTATATATACCTGAATATATTAATAATTTTTGTGATAATTTTATGTAAGTTACTTTGGAAATTAGTATTTTTAGTAATGCTTTATTGTTTTATTATTATCTTTATTTTTGTAAAACATTAGTTTGAAATATTAATATTATCTTGTTAATAATTATTTAAATTTAAGGAGTATTGGAATGATATTTTATTATTATTCTTAGTACTGTTATTAAGTGAGAATTGTAACACCCTCAAATTTAAGTTCTTATGATCTATAAATTGTGTGCTTATATGGTAATTTTGTGACAATTTGTGTGTGTTTGCCTTAATAATTAATATATTTTAATGCTATTTTACTATATTTTTATTAAATAATGGTTTTGAATTTATTATAGATATTTTAGTATAATGGTATATTTTAAAAGTAAATAAGAACATGAATTTCTTTAATTGAGAATAATTTAGAAAGAATATAATTATTATATACATTATTATATATATATATATATATATATATATATATATATATAGATATATGTGTGTGTAGTGCAGATTGCTTTTTTTGCATAAATTCCACCAGTCCACGTTTTTTCCCAAGTTTTGTAAAAATGGGCCACGTTTTTTTTTTCTTTTGTCCAGGTCCAGCGTTTCAATTGTTAAGCGTTTCAATTGTTAAGAACTGTTCACGTTTTTTTTTTCCACGTTTTGTAAAAATGGGCCACGTTTTTTCTTTTGTCCAGGTCCAGCGTTTCAATTGTTAAGCGTTTCAATTGTTAAGAACTGTTCATCGTCTCCCTGAAAACAGATCAGCCGCGTAGTGAGTGAACAAACCCTCACTTTGAATTTCTCTATTCTTGTTCTCTCATTCTAGACCACGAAAAAAATCCCAAAACTTACAACCCAACTCGAAATCGACCAAAGAACACGTTTCCGGCCTCTGTTCGTTCAACCGCGGCTCCGTTCGTCGCGTTTATTTACGCTGGGCGAGCTGTAATTTCACTTTTTCGGACACCACAGTTTTCGGTTCGAAAAACGGACGCCATTTTCGGATTCCTCGCGTCGAAACCTTCGAGAATCACTACTCCTTTGCTCGATTCGGTGAAGTTGACGCCGGACCCCTTGTAACCCTTTTGTCTCGGTATGGCGTTTTCCGGTCACTCTTTTTGCTTCCTTTTAATTTCGTTTCACCCTTAAAAATTATAAAAAAATATATTATACTAATTATTATTTTTTCCAGCCGCGTTTCGCTCTTCCGTGAATTTTATCCTGTGCTCGGTTGGTGCTCAAATTGTCGTTGTAGGCAATTTTCTTCGCCTTGGAATACTTCAAACTTTTTATTGAGGTAAGGGGGTAGATGGATACAAGATTAGTGGGCTTATGGATATAATTAGGCAATAGGGACGTCCCATGGTCCCTAGACTTGGCGCGATTGTGCAAAATAAGTACCATTGCCATTGTGATGGGAAAATTTGATATTAAATTATGTCATGATGTTAATGTTAATTGAAATTGTCTTATAAGGTGTTGTTTGAATTGATGTGTTACGATGAAATGTCATGTATGGATCATATGATGATTTGGTTGTCTTGGCTTGTTATTGATAAATATATGTAAATGTGTTTAAATGAGATTGCTTGGTGCTATTTGATGTTCTGGATTTGTTGTGTTGAGTGAGAGCTAGATTATCATAGAGTGTGGTTTGTTACACTTAGATTCTCTAGGTGGTATATCATGGTTATGTGAAAGGATAAAGTATGGATGATGGGTGTAATTGTTAGGAGTTAACTAAGGTATAATGATATTTTTAGCGTTTAAGTTATGGTACAAGCAAGTCTTAGGACTAGGATATGATGGTCATATTGTGGTGTCGGTGGTTTAAATGTTTTAGAAGCAAGATTTGGTGTTATGAGTATTTCAGCCTAGTTGACAACTTAGAGTAATAGTTATACAGAAAAATTATGCAGAAAGATGACTAAGTCTAGAATTATTTTAGCAAGGTCTCACTAATTGAATTTTTAAATTTCGGATATAATAAGTATTGACCCAAACTCTCTTGGATAGTGTCCTATAATTTTAGGGGAGTAGTACGGTACGTCCGGTCAAATAAGTAAGTTGAAACACTTGAGTTAAGAGTTGGTAATTTAGTTAAGTTAGCCTAGACTTAGTGTGGTGAGGTAGGTTGATAACTTGGACTTGTTCCAAGATTGTGGGAAATTTGTCAGTTTACTGACGAGTAGTACCTTGTTATCGTTGTTATAGCCGGCCGCTTGATGAGATGGTTGGTGAGTTGTTGTTGTTGTTGTTATTAGACACTTGCTTGGTTTGTGTTCATGCATCATATGTGTCTTGTTAAGTTAACGTTATTGGGGGTGAGCAACGATGATGCGATATAGTATCGGCCATGATAGGCAAGGTACCCGGCCTTGGGGGTTAATCGGGTAGGAGCGTCTTATATAAAGGCGGTGGATAGCTACCACAGCTGGGGCGTGACCAATAAATATACCGGTTACCCTGACTAGACACTGTTCGTACTCAAGAGTGATGATGTTTTCTCACTCGCTCATCTGAGTTGGTTTGGATCCACATGTTCGGTGAAGTAGACGTTGTATAGGATTGCATAAGTACTCGTTGAGTCAAGCATTCATGTTATGTTTTGATCAAGTTAATGTGTTGTATGTGCATTGCTTAAGCTATGTCATTTGCTGTTTTGTGCTATGATTGTATATGATGTCTAACCCCTTTTGCTGCGGCTACTCATACACCATTGTGTATGTTTAGACGATGAGACTGCAGGTGACGATAACGACGTGGCTGAGGAGTGATCTATGGGCGCAGTCACCGTAGATTAGGATTTTCGATGTTTTGGTTATTATCGATGTTGTTATTTTCGAAGTATATGTTTAGGGTCAGCTCTGAGACGTTGTGACATCGGGGTGTTTGTATCATTCGAATTTTATTCAGAATCACAATTGATTATTTCCATAAGTTTATGAGAGTGTGACGACTCTACCTTTATTTATGAAAATTTTATTTGACTGTATTTTTCAGCATTTACATTTTTCTTAATTTATTTTAAATACGATAACATGCGGGGTAGAGGGTGTCACAATTAGTGGTATCAGAGCAGTTCGGTTCTAACCGGGCTTTGTGTGTGGTCTATTGTGTTTCAGTGCGTGAACTCTGAGTTGAGTTACATGCATTACTTGTTTGATTTTGTCTGTTCTAGTACACGAACAATTCTCAGTGGGCTAAGTTCACATGAGTATATGATAGATAGAGCTAAGATAGTAGGTACCTGAACCATTAGCTATGAATCTTGGGTTAGCAATTTCCTAAGTTGTTAATTTCTTAGTATCTTGTTTAAAATTACGCTTAGTGAATTGAGAAGGATCAACCCAGAACTGAGAGATGCAGGTTAACCCTTAGTTATTGCACTTAAGGTGCAAGACTTTTATCCATTACCTTAAAGGAATTCTAGTAAGTACAATGAGCTAGTAGCTTAACTAGAGAGGATAAGTTGACCTTATTTTAGATTTACAACATTGTTAGCTGGGAAATATGTTATCAGAGTAGCGTAGCGGAATCGTGGCTATACTATAGGATGGATCTTTTGTAGAGCTTGAGGGTAAGCATGTGGCGTCGACATCTTTACGCTTAAGCCCCTATCAGAGAACCTTATAGAAGAATAGATGATTGTTGCACATGGTTATTATTGCTTGGATTACCTGGTGAGCAGTAGGAGGGATCGGCCCAATCACTTACACCGGTGAGAAAAGCAATGATAATCAGTTTGGTGGATAGTATTAGTTTTTTTGAATTACCTTAGCTACTAGAATTAGTTATGGGCATAGATTATCTACATTGCAGTTAAATTCTTAAGGGCTTCGGATAGGCATAAGGCTTTGAAACCGTAGATTCTAAAGGTGGAAAGTAATTTTTCCTAGGCGTAGAGACAAGCTTAGAGTGAGGATAGAAGTAGAACGTAATGGGGGATATTAGTTAATCTTTGGGAAATATATTGTTTTGCCTTCTGATAAGACCACAAAACCGATTTTAGATGTTCTAATAGAAACCGAGTCTATCATTGTGTAGCACCCTATAGAATGTTTTTCCTAGAGTAAGTTGAACAGTAGAAATAATAAAGGTTTTGTAGGGTACCTTAAGATAAATACTTGTAGTTAGTCATGCCTTAATTTGCGATAAATTACTTTTGCTATATTGTGTGCTTAATTTTAATGACTATGAAATATTGCATGCAGACGTGTTATTTCTTTTAGGATAAATATGTTTCTTTTTTTTACGGAATAAATAGATTAAAAATGATGAATAATTTTTTTTATTCATTTTATTTTAACGTTTTAGTCTAACATACTTTAGCCTATAATTTTTGTGTGTGCATTATGCTTAACTAAGTCTTGATTGCTGAATTATTTTCGATATGATATTAAAAAAAATATATGTTATTTTCTCTTTCTAAATTGATGCTTTAGTCTGTCGTACTTTGGTCGTTAACTTTTGTATATTATGTTTAAATGAATATTGATTGTTGAATTGTTGTTTATGATATGTTACTAAATGTATATATATAGCTTTAATTATGATTTGGTTTTATAAAGGTTGTGTGTCTAGCTTCGCATGATTTTACCATAAGATAGTTAACCTCAATCTCGTTTTAGTTCCACCTGACCTTAGTAGACCTTGTACGGTGTGTTGTATTAAGTTTTAAAGAACTTGGTTATGCGAAATAAGGACCGGTAATCAACACCTTTAAGTTGAGATTCGTGGTAAGAATTGGAACTCATAGCTTTTGGTTTGGAAGGTTGAGAAAACATTGCCTTTATGGAACCTGATATAGAATGCGTAGTGATATGAAACTAGGTGTCTTACAATATATACATATGAGAATAGAATGAAATAGTGCTTTTAAGTTGTAGCATGTTATAAGAAAGATCAGACATAGTGATTAATGCCTAAAAAAAAAATCATTGCTTATTTCAATTGTTATGATTAGGAAGACTATTTTGTTTGAGTAGGAGGAAACTAATTCTTAGCTTAAGAACTGAATCTTAAATCATGAAGTGGTTCTTAAGGATTTAGATGTTAGCCTTGTTAATTCGTTGTGGTTGTTGCAATTTTGAAGCCTTAAGATAGTAATGTTTTAGTATTCCTTAGTTTAAAGAGTTAATCCTAGAAAGAGCCATGAAAGTCACTTGAGCATGATTGGTTAGTATACCAGACATTTAAGTTAGAACTTTTAAAATTCTAGACCTTTAGAAGGACTAAGTTCTCCAGCTAGTGACCTTAGTTGATCCTCTTAAGAAAGAATTGTGTGGAATATATATAGCAATAGTGAAGAAGGTTGCATGATGTTTTAGGGACATGAACCGTATCGTTTAATAGCACCCAGAGAAATTCCGAGGACGGAATTTTTTTTTAAGGGGGGTGGAATTGTAACACCCCAATTTTCGTATTAATACATATGTATATATACCTGAATATATTAATAATTTTTGTGATAATTTTTATGTAAGTTACTTTGGAAATTAGTATTTTTAGTAATGCTTTATTGTTTTATTATTATCTTTATTTTTGTAAAACATTAGTTTGAAATATTAATATTATCTTGTTAATAATTATTTAAATTTAAGGAGTATTGGAATGATATTTTATTATTATTCTTAGTAATCATTATTAAGTGAGAATTGTAACACCCTCAAATTTAAGTTCTTAGGATCTATAAATTGTGTGCTCATATTGGTAATTTTGTGACAACTTGAGTGTGTTTGCCTTAATAATTAGTATATTTTAATGCTATTTTACTATATTTTTATTAAATAATGGTTTTGAATTTATTATAGATATTTTAGAATAATGATATATTTTAAAAGTAAATAAGAACATGAATTTCTTTAATTGAGAATAGTTTAGAAAGAATATAATTATTATATATATTATTATTATATATATATATATATATAGATATATGTGTGTGTAGTGCAGATTGCTTTTTTTGCATAAATTCCACCAGTCCACGTTTTTTTCCACGTTTTGTAAAAATGGGCCACGTTTTTTTCCTTTTGTCCAGGTCCAGCGTTTCAATTGTTAAGCGTTTCAATTGTTAAGAACTGTTCACGTTTTTTTTTCCACGTTTTGTAAAAATGGGCCACGTTTTTTCTTTTGTCCAGGTCCAGCGTTTCAATTGTTAAGTGTTTCAATTGTTAAGAACTGTTCATCGTCTCCACGAAAACAGATCAGCCGCGTAGTGAGTGAACAAACCCTCACTTTGAATTTCTCTGTTCTTGTTCTCTCATTCTAGACCACGAAAAAAATCCCAAAACTTACAACCCAACTCGAAATCGACCAAAGAACACGTTTCCGGCCTCTGTTCGTTCAACCGCGGCTCCGTTCGTCGCGTTTATTTACGCTGGGCGAGCTGTAATTTTACTTTTTCGGACACCACAGTTTTCGGTTCGAAAAACGGACGCCATTTTCGGATTCCTCGCGTCGAAACCTTCGAGAATCACTACTCCTTTGCTCGATTCGGTGAAGTTGACGCCGGACCCCTTGTAACCCTTTTGTCTCGGTATGGCGTTTTCCGGTCACTCTTTTTGCTTCCTTTTAATTTCGTTTCAGCCTTAAAAATTATAAAAAAATATATTATACTAATTATTATTTTTTCCAGCCGCGTTTCGCTCTTCCGTGAATTTTATCCTGTGCTCGGTTGGTGCTCAAATTGTCGTTGTAGGCAATTTTCTTCGCCTTGGAATACTTCAAACTTTTTATTGAGGTAAGGGGGTAGATGGATACAAGATTAGTGGGCTTATGGATATAATTAGGCAATAGGGACGTCCCATGGTCCCTAGACTTGGCGCGGTTGTGCAAAATAAGTACCATTGCCATTGTGATGAGAAAATTTGATATTAAATTATGTCATGATGTTAATGTTAATTGAAATTGTCTTATAAGGTGTTGTTTGAATTGATGTGTTACGATGAAATGTCATGTATGGATCATATGATGATTTGGTTGTCTTGGCTTGTTATTGATAAATATATGTAAATGTGTTTAAATGAGATTGCTTGTTGCTATTTGATGTTCTGGATTTGTTGTGTTGAGTGAGAGCTAGATTATCATAGAGTGTGGTTTGTTACACTTAGATTCTCTAGGTGGTATATCATGGTTATGTGAAAGGATAATGTATGGATGATGGGTGTAATTGTTAGGAGTTAACTAAAGTATAATGATATTTTTAGCGTTTAAGTTATGGTACAAGCAAGTCTTAGGACTAGGATATGATGGTCATATTGTGGTGTCGGTGGTTTAAATGTTTTAGAAGCAAGATTTGGTGTTATGAGTATTTCAGCCTAGTTGACAACTTAGAGTAATAGTTATACAGAAAAATTATGCAGAAAGATGACTAAGTCTAGAATTATTTTAGCAAGGTCTCACTAATTGAATTTTTAAATTCCGGATATAATAAGTATTGACCCAAACTCTCTTGGATAGTGTCCTATAATTTTAGGGGAGTAATGCGATGCGTCCAGGTCAAATAAGTAAGTTGAAACACTTGAGTTAAGAGTTGGTAATTTAGTTAAGTTAGCCTAGACTTAGTGTGGTGAGGTAGGTTGATAACTTGGACTTGTTCCAAGATTGTGGGAAATTTGTCAGTTCTTGTGAGTAGTACCTTGTTATCGTTGTTATAGCCAGCTTGATGAGATGGTTGGTGAGTTGTTGTTGTTGTTGTTGTTAGACGCTTGCTTGGTTTGTGTTCATGCATCATATGTGTCTTGTTAAGTTAACGTTATTGGGGGTGAGCAACGATGATGCGATATAGTATCGGCCATGATGGGCAAGGTACCCGGCCTTGGGGGTCAATCGGGTAGGAGCGTGTTATATAAAGGCGGTGGATAGCTACCACAGCTGGGGCGTGACCAATAAATATACCGGGTACCCTGACTAGACACTGTTCGTACTCAAGAGTGATGATGTTTTCTCACTCGCTCATCTGAGTTGGTTTGGATCCACATGTTCGGTGAAATAGACGTTGTATAGGATTGCATAAGTACTCGTTGAGTCAAGCATTCATGTTATGTGTTAATCAAGTTAACGTGTTGTATGCGCATTGCTTAAGCTATGTCCTTTGCCGTTTTGTGCTATGATTGTATATGATGTCTAACCCCTTTTGCTGCGGCTACTCATACACCATTGTGTATGTTTAGGCGATGGGACTGCAGGTGACGATAACGACGTGGCTGAGGAGTGATCTATGGGCGCGGTCACCGTAGATTAGGATTTTCGATGTTTTGGTTATTATCGATGTTGTTATTTTTGAAGTATATGTTTAGGGTCAGCTCTGAGACGTTGTGACATCGGGGTGTTTGTATCATTCGAATTTTATTCGTAACCGTCAATTGATTATTTCCGCAAGTTTATGAGAGTGTGACGACTCTACCTTTATTTATGAAAATTTTATTTGACTGTATTTTTCAGCAGTTACATTTTTTCTTAATTTATTTTCGTAACGATAACATGCGGGGTAGAGGGTGTCACAAATAGCGCTTCCGTAAGTTTTCAGTATCAACAAGTAGCGCTTCTTAAGGGAAGCGTTGTTTATTGTCATTTTTTTAGCATCAATAAGCAGCGCTTCCTTTAAGAAGCGCTGTTTTTCCCCCTTTTTTAGCATTCGCGTTCGTAGAGAGATGAGCGTTCACAGAGACATGAAACAACACAAAGAAGAGCAAAGAAACATTATTATCTCATATCAAACAAATAGAAGAAGAGCAAAGAGACGAAACAACACAAAGAAGAGCAAACAAACATTATGTCAGATCAAACAAACAAAAGAAGAGCAAAGAAACATTGAAAGATCTCAGATCAAACAAATTTACAGCATCAGAATTTACAGAATCAGATCTGAATTTACAGAAAAGAAACTAAAACCCTAAATGAAATTCTCCTTCTCCACGTACGCCTTGCATCTCCTCCAGAGTTAAAAGAACCTGCAACGAACCAAAACAAAACCAAAACGAACCAGCAACCAACCAGATCGAACCATAAAGATTCGGTAAAATTAGAGAGAGAGAGAGAGAAGAGAAGCTTACAGATCGAACCAGATCCTTGAAAGGTGAGATACCAAATCAACGAACCAGAACCAGCAACGAATCGAAATCAACCAGATCGAACCCCCAAATTAATATCACAAACGATTTGAGCGTCAATGTTAGGATTCACAAGCGATTTGGGAGCTAGGGTTCTTAGATTTGGGGGCTAGGGTTCTCATCTTCTCAGAAAAAGCAACGGAGAGGGAGATATTACCTCAGATATCTTCGGCGTCAACGGAGAGGTCCACGACGGCCGAACCAGATCGAACCCCCAAACTAACGAACCGAAATCATCCAGATCTTCTTCTTCTTGCGGGACGGTGAAACTAGAGAGAAAGAGAGAAGAGATGTGAAATCCGGTGCGACATTAACCTCCTCTTCTTCTTGTTGGTAAAAAACCCACAGATCCACTGAGTGAAGGTGAAACGGGACGGCGATGAGAAACGCGAGAGAGAGAGAGAGAGAGTGGGAAACGCGGCGGTGAAGGAGTGAGCAATAGAGTGGGAGGATTTGGAGAGCTAGGGATTTGGAGAGACAGCACCGCTGCAAGAGAGCTAGGGATTTGGAGAGACAGCGCCGCTGCGAGAGAGTTGAACTTTCGCTGAGAGAGAATGAAGTGGGATCGAGCAGATCGAGTGTGTGCTGAATAATTAATATGAAAAAGGACCTAAATCAGCACTTACAATGTTTAAGCGCTATTTATTGTTTTAGACCAAAATCAGCGCTTCATATTGGAAGCGCTGTTTATTGTTTAGGACTAAAATTTTAAGACCAAAATCAGCGCTTCATATTGAAAGCGCTGTTTATTATTTAGGACCAAATTTTTAGGACCAAAATCAGCGTTTCATAAAGGAAGCGATGTTTATTGTTTAGGACCAAAATCAGCATTTCGTGTTCTGAAGCGCTGTTTATTAGCTAAAGTAGCATTTTTTTATTAAAGCACTGCTTAAAGTGGCGCCATCTTTTGCACATTCTGTTGTAGTGTGGCATGGCGGAGTAGAAGAAATTCTTTGTGGCAAAGAAGATGCACAATACTAAGAGCGTCGTGACGAAGCCTATGATGCCGGTGGTAAATTGCACTACCGACGGCGCTAGAAATGAGGCGTTCGAAGAAGCGCAAATGGGGTCGAAGTAAATGAGGCAGAGAACAGACGAGCTGGTGTCAACCAGCAGAGATTATGGCTGATCTGGCACGGTGATCCTAGTTGTAGCGATCAAAAAATCAGGAGGGATTTATTCGTGGTTAATGGAGCCACCACCAATGATTTATTGATTTAGGGAAAAATATTGGAAAAACTCTTTTTAAAGAAAAAGGTCTTTGAGGCCAGATTTGGATTCGGGAGTCGATTATGCGTAGGGAAAGTATTAGCACCCTACGATATCCTTTCAAAAAAGGTTACCTCTAATTAATCATGCCAAATTTATCAACTTCTAAAAATGTCTATTTCCCTTTTTATTAAAAAGATACGAATTAATAAAGAAAACTTAATAAAAGTTATTTATTTTTGCACTTGACAGGAGTGAGCTCCTGCTCCTACGTATCTCCGAGTGTAGTGAAGAAATCAAAGGCTACGCAGTTCTTAGGCAGAAAATGGTTGTGTGTTGGTTGATTTTAATTAATCAATTTGTGACTTAATTTTTATGGTTTGTCTAGTGATCAAACCAAAAGTGGATTTCGCATAATCACTACTAATATTTTAAGATATTTTATTAAGATTTTTGTAATGACCAAACCAAAAGAGGATTTGGAGTAATCATTGATTTTAAGTTTTTGAAATCGGAAAAGGGTCTGCGTAGTGACCAAACTAAAAGTGGATTTGGCGTTGTCACTACTAATATTTGTTAGATTTTTTATTAGGATTTTGTGATGACCAAATTAAAAGAGGATTTGAAGTAGTCATCGGAAAAAGTTTGCGTAACGACCAAACCAAAAGTGGATTTGGCGTAATCAATACTAATATTTTAAATTATTATTATTATTATTATTATTATTATTATTATTATTATTATTATTGTTATTAGAAACAATTATTAATAATAGCAAATATAACAAAAGTATCTAACATTATAAATAAAGACAAACATAAACATACTAAAAAAATACAGAGAAAGAAAAAAAGGGAGAGAATTTTTGCACTTACATCAAGAGAAAATATTTTTCGTTGGGCGCAATGCGTCAGACCCACGAACTCCTCCAATCTTGAAGGTTGAAGAGGGATAGTAACCATCCCAATAAAATTTTTTGACTAAAGCAAAGGCCATATGCTTTGTACTAGGCCCATTGATCCATTTTTCTTCGATGATCTTAGTGCTTGGTGATGCACTCCTTATATAAGTGAATGAGAGGTTGAAAGAGTGTGGATTTTTTCAATGTGGGACTTCAATAGTAAAGTTGGGAGTTAGCTTCTTAAGTTTGAGATTTTAAATGTTCAACAAAACTAAATAGCCAACTTTGAGCACTAATATAACACTGAAAGCAACTTTATTGGGCTTCATGACCTTCACAAGAATTATAGACATAGTTTTCATCTTTCAAATGGCACAAGTTTCATCTCAAAAGGATATCTACAACTCAAGATATTGTCAACACAAGTGGTTGTCCCGAACAACACATTTAACATCACGTCTCAAACTTCGAGCTCCATTTTGTCCATGATGGAGGTCAATCTGGGATTGTAACCCGAAATAATAGTTGTAGATCTATTTCTTATCTTTCCAACGGTATAAAGAACACCTCATTTAGACAAATATAGCTCAAGATATGACATTTTCTTTTAGCACTGTTCAACATAATGTGTTATCCGCTTTTGTATAGTTTTATAACTTTCAAGCTATTTTCGGGCAGTAAATCATTAGAATCAAGTCTCAAATCCTTCATAACATTTGTAGCCAAAGATGTTAGCTTTCAAATGGCGTTAGTTTCATTAAAAAATGACATCTACAACTCAAGATATGACCTAATCTTTACATACTATTCTAAACCATTTTCCAGCATACATGTTCTTGCTTCCAAGTCAATCTGGACTTAGTAAACTTCAGATTTGGCTCTTGTGTTTCTCATTAAAGTTGTAGAGTTTTGTATTAGCTTTCTAACAAGGTAAAAATCACTTTAATACCATCTCCACAACAAGAATTACACCTAGAATACATAAGCTATACCAAAGTGCAAATTTTTTCAACCTCTTTTTTCTTCAAGATTTCTTTCTCCTTCTTTCTTCTATACTACTATTTTTGTTCTTTTTGAATGTTATTTTTTTGCCGTACAAAATTTGGGTATGACAGCTGCCCCTCTTTAGTTATATTTTACTAGAAAATATGAATAACAATGGTTTTCAAATTTTTATTGTAAAGTAAAGATAAAGACACTAATTTTGTCCAGAACCAGGATAGGCAAAGGATGATGTGAGGAATAACATTGAGGGATTAACGTTCGGTGCGTTTAATCGAAAAGTGATAAGGGAGGATTATCCCCAGGTCGGGTACTGACGCGATAATCAAAAAGCAATAATGAGGGATTAACGCTCGGTGCGTTCAACGAAAAGTAATAAAGAAGGATCTCTACCAAGTCGGGTACTGATGCAGTGATCGAAAAGCAATAACGAGGGTTCGACACCAGGTAGGGTGCTGACGCGTCGATGGAAAGAAATAAAGAAGGATTAACATCAGGTCCGAAACTGATATGTTGATCAGAAAGCAATAATGAGGGATCACTGCCAGGTCGGGTACTGACACAGCGATCGAAAAGCAATAATGACGGATTAACGCTTGGCGCGTTCATCGGAAAGCAATAAAGAAGGATCACTGTCAGGTCGGGTACTGACGCGGTAATAAAAAAGCAATAACAAAGGCTCGACGCCAGGAAGGGTACTAACGCGTCGATGGGAAACAATAAAGAAGGATCAACATCAAGTTCGGAACTGACATGTTAATAAAAAAACAATAATAAAGGATTACCACCAGGTCGAGTACTGACGCGGTAATCATAAATCAATAATGTGGGATCACCGCCAGGTCGGGTGCTGATGCGATGATCGGGAAGTACTAATGAAGGATCAACGCTTGGCGCGTTGATCAGAAAGTATAACTGAGGGATCAACGCTTGGCACGTTAATCGAAAAAGCGTAAATGAGGAAAAGCATAAATGAGGGACCAACGCTTGGCCCATTGATCGGATAGCCAAATAAAGGGTCATTACCAGGCAGATACTTGTGCTTCGTGCCATGCATGCACTGGACTTTGGTACCAGATATGTACTTGACTGTCCCCCGAGGATGCATAATTGAGATTGAGATGGTGATGGAATGGATAAGGTGTATGTTTTGATGCTAGAATAATGATTACATGAGTGATGCATGATGCAATGATTTATGGATGTGACTAATTGAGGATGCAAAATTTCAAGGAGTACACAATTTATCTATGCACATGAGAATGATTTACTTTCAAAGCAGATGGGTACAACGACCTTGTTTGATGAGAAATGGGCATTTTGGTGTGAAATGAATATTTGGACTTGATCACTTCCTTGGAAAACCTTGATATTCTAAGCAGGAATTGGAACTCAAACTCAGGCAGTCAAGTTTATCATCTTCAGCTTAATCTGGTTTCGCCCAAATGTTGTGACTGTGCTCGTTCTCATGACTTTGCTCTTCTTCTGCAGTTGGGTGGATGATACATTTATTATCAAAGGTTGTTATGTATAGTGGCACTCGACCACACTTGTTTGCATAGTCCTTCATTTGAATAGGATAGCCCATGGTATCTAAACCTCTAAGGTCTAAGAAGTTAACTGAGAATTGTCACTAAATTATTAGATCATGTTAATGAACTCATGTTCTCTCTCCTTGAAGCATTGTTTAATTAGCATGCATAACAGTGAAAATTCAGACGAATGAGTCCATCAACTCGATATCTCATAGGTACACATGGGTGGAATAAAAAATAAAGGTTATTGCTCCAGCTTATGAAAGACAGGCTTGCCCCAATCTAGACTCGAAACATACAATTGTCTCAATCATGAGAAATGTGGTGTATATACGAAACGAAGGGTTGGGAAATTACCAAAGTCTGGGTTTCAGTGATTCACAGAAGATCGGAATGGAAAGTGGAAGAACTGCCCCAATTTGGATTCTGGATGGCAGAGAATAAACAACTTGCCCCTGTTTAAGGAGGATAGCGATGATGGAATGAAGGATTGGGAGGCTACCCCAGTTTAGGTTTTAGGGGTGCAGAGAATGTAGGAACAATATGGAATTTCCCTGTGAGAATGGAATGAATAGTGAAGGGGCTACCCCAATTTCGGGTGGACGAGTCAAGAGACTGCCCCAATATGGATTGCTGATTCTCATTTGGTAGATTCATGTAAGCTATGATATAGCTATGGAGTATTGATGTGACGAAGATTTCACTTTATTGATGATCACTAAATTTTGCCCCAATATCAGTGTTTCTTGAAGGAACCTTGGGCGTGCAAGCCTTTTGGGTGTGTTTTTTTTTTCTCTTTTTTTTTTGCCAAGCAAATATATTGTGAATAAACATAATTATTTTATCCCAAAAATTAAATTTTAGGAAAATGAAAGCAATCAATCATTGATCAGAATGGACTTTTTAGGCTTGTAACGTGGTCATTGGCTATGGGCTTGTGAAAGGAGGGATATATAAGGCTCAAATGAGTGTTTTAGGGTTGATTAAGACAAAGAATCTTTAGCTCAATGATGCACTTCATGATATGAAGTATTAATCCAAAAATTTATACAACCTTTTTTTTTCACTTTTTTTTTTTGCTTTTGTTTTCAATGATTTCTTTTTTTTTTGGAGCATTTTTCTCTTTCTCCTTCTGACATCATGAGCTAAGTAAAAGTGATGCAAGCATCGAATTAGCTCCCGGTGTAGGGGTGATCCTTGTCCAAGGTGATTGAAGAAAAATTAAAATTTTTGTTTTTAGCTCAAAGTGGGTAGCAAGGGATAATTGAGTTTCTCCTTTTAAAGATAGAGAAGAAGAAAAAACGCCAAACTTCATTTCAAATCATGATTGCTCATTTTCATAAATTTAATCCTAGGACAAAATATGATGATATTTATGTATACTCCTTTTTTTTTTCTCTTTTTTTTTCTCTGCCCTAACTTTTGCGTAGGCCTCCCTTATGGTTTTTCAACCTAACGGGTCTATCTTTTTTAGTGATTTTTTTTTTGAAATAGTGTTCTTTACTACCCAAAAGGACTTGCACCAAGTACATAGAATGTTAACATGGTAACCTAGTGATTATTCAAAACAACCAAAATTTGCCCCAGTATGGAGCATTCAAAATGCCCTTTTGTAAAATTTCATCATTGGGAATCAACTAAATAGTCGATTAAGTACCATTATGGGGATTAGATTTTTTATGGGCGGTTGGGGTGGGACTAGAAATGGAAGGAAAACCAAGATAAGATGAAAAGATGAGGACACTAATCGACTCAAACAAGTGTAAAGACACGTGTCATGCAAGTTTATTAAATGAATGCTTCACAGAGAGTTAACATTAGTTTTCTAATATCTCAAAACAATTTTATTATGACAACTACATCAGTTAACCGGTTAGACCATTAGGATCTTTTATCATGGAATGGTTGGGAGACATTACTTTATTAACAAGATTGCGAATGAGCTGCTAACAATGACAATCATTTCTTTCTGAACATCAATTGCCTTGAACCTGACATGTCTCTAATAGTTAGCTCAAAACCCTTAGTCTTCAACACCTTAATAAATGCTAGCAATCATTGATTATCCGATTGAAATTTTATTCAAGCATAACTAGAACCGAAGTTGGTTGAAACTTTAGCTAGAGAGCACATTTGAGGATGAGGGTCAAGCCTACGTAGGAATGGTTAAAGTCATTGGGTTAATATGGAATGACTTTGATGGTAAATGGGCGAGTGATGAATGCTTTCTAGGGATATAACATGATGGTTGAGTGGATGTCTTTTAAGAGTATGGAAAGTATGGATGGGATACGAAGGATGTAGGTTGAGACACTTGAACGTAGTGAGATGAGCTAGGTGTTTCAATCAAAGAATGTGATGGTTAGACTAAAGGAAGCAGGTGGTTTGGCATCAAACAGGAAAAAATGATGCCATTGTGCAAGCCATATTTCTTGTGATGGACCTATAAGAAGGTGCGACAAAATCTAGGCATAAGGTTCCCACTTGATCATCTGTGTGGCTCTCAACATTAATGAAGATCAATTGTCCTGTCAGTGGACTAGGGTTTGAGACTAGTGAGGGTCATAATTAGAAACATTCCTGAGTTCTGGGCTCCTTTGTTCCTCTAGTTGTCTCAACAAACACTCCTTATTTTTCCGGCATTTCTCTCAATTCATCCATCTTATGCCTTCAATTCTTGGCATTCAAAATTTATGTAGATTCGAGCCCTTGAGTTTACGAATAAGTTTGAATGTGTCCATGGTCAAATGGACTCAGCTTTTCCAAGGAAGAATGACCAATTTAAGAATATTTTGCATCACAAGCACCAATTCTAACCAAACAATACAACCAAAATGCATTTTTAGTTTTCCTTTTTCACTTTTTTTTTCATTTTCTATTTGAGGTAGAAAATGTCATGCATGAATGGAAACATGATAGTGAACATGCATGAAGAAAATGATAAAAATGTCTATGCATGGAATGCATGGAGAAATGACCGTTTTGAACGGAATGCACTGGCATGCAAAATGATACAAAATGCTTCATGCAAAATGAAATGCAAACTAAAAATGTTCATTTTTATTATTTTTGGACGATGAATGATGCAAGAGAAGATAATTTTTCTTATTTTGAAATTTTCATTTAGATGCAAAGATGGAACAAGAGCACTTTTTGTATGTCATGCATGGATTTACTACTATTATGAGATGCAAACAAAACTATAAGTTTTTACTTTTTTTTTCAAAACAAATGCAAGCCAATTAGCACATACGAGATATGAGCTATCTTGGATTTTTATGCATGATTAATAATGCAAGGATGATATGCTGACACAGTGACAAAATGCGAATGAATGTCAAGACCTACACGTAGAGCTATATGCATTTTTATGATAGGAATCTTGACTCTAGTATGCATTTAATCAAGATGAAAGCAATTTTTGTAACTACTACTATTGTCAATGGAAAGAATAGATTGCCTCCTGTGACAACCACCCTAAAATTTAAATGGAGCCGCCACCAATATTTTATTTTTATAGGAAACATTGGAAAACATATTTTTTGAATATTTTTGAATTTAAAAAAAAGAAGGTCTTTGAACCAGATTTTGAGCTCGGGAGTTGGTTACGCATAGGGAATGTATTAGCACCCCTAAAACGCCCATAAAAAATGGTACTTTTAATTGTTTAAGAAAGTTTGTTTGCCTTATCAAGAATTATTTTCCAAAAAAAAACGAGGAGTAATTATTTAATGAGTCTAAATTCTGCCAATGAATTTAATTAAGAAAAATATCAATTTCTTCTACTCCTAAAAAACTCTTCTTATCACATTTCTGCAAAAATGAGGCAAGGCCCAAAATATAATTTTTGAAAAAAAAAATCTATTTTTGGTAAACAATGGGTAGGGGCCTAATTAATCTATTTTTTGACTTATTTTAGGAAAAGATACGCATTAATCATAAAGCAAAATAACATTTCTTTTTAAGAGAAAAAAAAAAGAATCCTTTCCCTAATTTGAATTTTCTGAAAGGAAATGAAGAAGATCATGGGGTAGCCACGGTTTTGATATTACCTCCAACCAATTCTTCCACATTTTAATAAAATCAAATCAGAATAAAAAAAAAGAAAAATAAATAAATGAACAAACAAGAGCAATAGAGAAAAAGGAAAGTCCATTGCAATCCCAAAGACATGATCTTTACAGAAAAAGAATATATGAAAATAGGAAGTACATAGAAGCTTCAGAGATACAGAGGAATTTAGAACCTTACTTCAGGGGTTCCAGTAATCCAAATCACCAAAAATACAAAGGAAAAATAAGAAACAATGCCTAAATCTAAACTGTGTATTTTAGAATAAATTTCTCTCTCTATTCTCCTCCTTCTTGGTTTCAGCCTCCGAAGTTGCTCCGTCTCCTCTCCTTAGATCTGAAGCGCTCTCTCAGTTCCCTCCTCCTTTGCCTTGAGAAGGATGGGGTATTTATAGCCCTTATTCTTGACTCTGAGCCCCTTCGAATTCAGATCTAACTTTTCTTATCCCTGCAAAACAGAATACGAAAATCAAAAACAGATAAAGATAAGAGATTTTATAAACAAGAATAAAAATACTCCCTTTTCTGCTTTTGGGCCGATTTCTTCGGTGGTGGCTCATAACCTTTCTTGTTCTGTTACTTCTTTGAATTTGAAAACATAAACCTGAAAAATGAAGTCTTTTTGAAGAATAGGATTCGGATTTTGGTGAGATAAAGATGAGATAAGATATGAAAGGAGGTAGGTATGGCCGCGGCTGGTTGATGGAGGGATTAGGGTTTGGTGTTTGAAAGGAGAAAGGATAAAAAAAAAAGGGTGCACTGGGAAAAAGGAAGGGGATTAGCGCTGTGGGCCCATTGGGTTATAAGGAACCTTTGGATCATTGTTACTTGTACCACCTCATTTACTATTTGCATTCTTTTTCTCCTTTACTCATTTCTTTTCATTGTTTTTTCTTTCTTTTTATTTATTGAGACCACAATATTATTATTATTTATTTAATTTTTAAACAAGCAAAAATAAATAACAAAATAAAAATAAAAAAAAGGCCAGACAAAATTAGGGTACTACAGCTGCCCCTCCTTAATTACATTTTACTCGAAGGTCTTCGCACATTCGTTGTAAAAGGTAATTAAGGATAAAGGACTCTAATTTTGTCTAGAACGAAATTGTTTGAGGGTGCAAGATTGGCTCCCGACTTTGCTTTGGGATTCTAGGTCTGATTCCTAGTGAATTCCCGGTAAGGCATAGGTTTAGTTCCTAACTCTTACAAAATTGGTGAGAGATTCTAGGTTCGATTCCTAGTGAATTTGCAGTAAGGCATAGGTCTGGTTCCTAACCCTCACATCTTTGTTATTGATTACTTCCCTATTTGGGGAAAGCTTGGGGTGCGAGTTTCTTCGTCGCTCGACACAAGTTTGGGTCAGATTCCCAACAAGGGTAAGTCAGGTTCTTAACTCTTGCTAAAAGGTACGGATTGGCTAACCTATTTAAGGAAGGTCCGATATATGAGCTTTTCTGTCACTCAATATGGGTTCGGGTCAGATTCCCGGCAAGATGTAGGTCAAAATCCTAACTCTTGCTAAAGTATGGACTGGTTTTCCTATTGCGAGCTTCTCCGTCACTCGAAACAGTTCGGGTCAGATTCTCGACAAGGTATAGGTCAGATTCCTAACTCTTGTTAAAAGGTGTGGATTGATTTCCATAATTGAGGAAGATTCGAGACGCGGGTCAGGTTCCCGACTAAAGGCTCGGGTCAGATTCCCAAGGTGGTGGGTCAGATTTCCAGCAAGGTATAGGACAGGTTCCTAATTCTTGCTAATAAAGAGATTGGGTAGGCTGAGTACTAGTTCTTACTGAGTAACAACAGACCAACTGTGTGTAGTATTTGAGAGGGTGGGTCAATGGACCCAAAAACTTTGATGATCATGCAGGATGCAATGAATGGTATGCCATGCATGAAATGAAATTTTTATTTTTAGAGAAATGATTTTGAAGGTAGGTCGAGGATCCAAAAGTATTGATGATCATGCCAGATGCAATGAATTGTATGCTATGCATGAATGTTGTTTTGTTTTTAGAGAAATGATTTTGAAGGTGGGTCGGGGACCCAAAAGTATTAATGATTATGCAAAATGCAATGAATGGTATGCTATGCACGAATATTATTATTGTTTTGAATTTTTTGATTTTCCTGAATTCCTTCGAGGACGTTGCCCCTAGACTTGTGGGATGATAATTTTCTGTCGGATTGCTTGTCCGAATGGCTGACTTTGTACTGCACCAGATTCGCATATTTGCCCCTTGATAGTTCATTCTGTCTATCTTTGTGGATTCTTGAATATTCCTTCCACGCTATGAATGTTCTTGGGAGGATTAGATTGACAATTTTGATCCGCAGAGACTTTCCATTGTCCCTTTGGCCTTCGTCCAGCCATGTGAGGAAAGATCTAAGTAGAGACGCGGATCACCTTGTGTAGTTCCGAAACTAGAACGAAATCTTGAACGCGAAGCTTGTAGATGATGGGCTCAGCTTTTGCCCCCAGCTTCTTGGTTTATGCTTAGATCCGTGAGGTCCAATCTGGGTGGACATGTTTGTAAATTTGACCCTAACTTTTGCCTAGGCCGCTCTTTGCGAGTTTTCAACCTAGCGGGTCGCTCTAACTTCTGCCTAGACCGCCCTTTCTGGTTTTCAGCCTAGCGAGCATTTTATTTTATATTCTTTTTTTTAGGTAAGGCAACTGCACTGAGGAGTTTATATGGATCTCCTCTTTCAAAAATCAAGTTTTAGGAAAATATGAGCAATTTGACTTTAATCAGAATGGACTTTATTAGGGTTGTAACGTGGTCAGGGGTTAAGGGTTATGAAAGAAAGGATATTTCAGGCCCAAAAAGTGTTTAAGGGTTTATGGAAATAAGGATCTTTAGTCTAAAGATGCACTTCATTGGTTGCTAGCACATTTGTTTCGCCTTTGCGGTTTCCTTTTTTATCTTCGCATGTGTCTTTGACACGTTTTTGACATTTCTTTGAATTGTCTTTGATACCTTATTGCTTATTTTGCTCTTCTTCTTTCTGAAAAGACAAAGTTGATCGGAGACTTGTGCTATTCTTCCTTGTATGGACGATCCTTATTCAGGGTGATTGAAAGAAAATTTCGTTTTAGGCTCAAAAAGGGGTAGCAAGGGATAAATAATTTTTTATATTTTTGGATAGAGAAAAAGGGCCAAACTTCATCTCAAAATCTCATTGCTTACATCTTCACAAAATTTAATTTTTGATAATTTGTGCATTTGCTTTATCATTATTCTATGAGCTAAATTGAAAAAAATTCAAATTGTAGTTTTATTGATGAACTGAAAGATGAGAACATAATGAGCCCTTTACAAGATATGCCCCAGGGCTTCGGGCAAAGCATAAAAACAAATGAAGGTTGCTTAAACAGGGCTATTCCTTGAAGTTTTATCACTCGGTGTTGATCAGAGCCCAACAATTCTCAATGGAGTGGCCCACTGCCCCAACTTGGCATGTTGTGATGAGCAGCGTTTGTTTCTTCTTCCATCTCTTGGCTCATACTGCACGATGGTTGTTGAATGTTGAGGTTACCAATCCTTCCGCTTGTTATCCCTGCTTCCACTCTTTCCCCGACAATGATTAGGTCTGAAAAGCTTGAACAAATGTTTCCCATCATCAGATCATAGAAGGGTTGTTGAAGTGTATCAGTGAACGTGGTAACCATCTCTTTCTCAGATAGCGGAGGTTCCACTTGGGCTGCAATCCCTCTCCATCTTTGGCATACTCTTTGAAGCTTTCATTGCCCCCTTTTACCATGGTTTGCAACTGGGAGTGGCCAAGAGCCATGTCCATATTGTACTTATACTGTTTGATGAAAGCTTTGGCCAAATCATTCCAGGAGTTGATTTTGCCCCGCTCTAACTGCATATACCAAACAGTAGGATGCCCTGTAAGACTCTCTTGGAAGAAGTGGATTAGGAGCTTATCATTCTTGGAGTAGGAGGCCATCTTCCTAAGAAGACATGATGAGGTGGCTTTTTGGACAAGTTAAACCTTCATACTTGACAAACTCAGGAACTTTGAATTTTGGAGGAATTACCACGTCCAGGACCAAACATACTTCTGAAGCTTTGAACCCAATATGATTTGCCCCTTCAATTGCTTTCAGCCTATCTTCCACAATTTGGAGCCTCTTCTGATCTAAGGGGTCTCCTGATGGGCCGTTGGAAGCCTCTCGATACTCATTAGTGCTGGTGGAATAGTTCTCATCAATGGTCAATTTTGGATCCAAGTTCTGCAGAAGGTCAAATATCTTGTCCATCTTACCATTGATTTGGTCGAGTTCTTCTCTCATCGCTTGCTGATTCTGTTCCAACAAGTCCATGAGTCTAGATTGGGCTCAAGTCCGGTAAGGATGCAGGGAAAGCTTATTTGTATCTATTTTCTGTTGGGGAGAGAAAAAAAATGAGTTATGTTATGTAGATGCCATGATTATGCATGTCATGAATGTTTTTTTTATGTACATTTTGTGCAAAATAATATGATGGATAATGGAGAAATATTTATTAATTTATTTTTTTTTAAAAAATAAAATGAATGCAATGATGTTGTTAAAAAAGAGAAAATGCATTTTTTTGAAGATTTATTTTTTATTTAGAGGTAAAAAGGAATGGGAAGGGAAAATATTTTTTTTGAAACTGTGTTTTTTTTTTGCAAAGAAGAATAACTAATAATATTTTTTGGAGAAACATATCGTTTATTATCTTTCACAATTTTGAAATGTGAATGGAAAATAAATGGATGAAGGAAAAACGGGCAGAGTGTGCCCTTTGTGATGTAGGCCGGTATTTCCTAAGATCTTAGGTCATACGACTTTTGTCACGTGGAAAATGGGATAAGGTATGCTCCTTTTGTGATATAGGCCGGTAGCTTCTTAAAAGGACCTAGGGTTTATATTAAGTGCCTTTCCATCGGGTGGATTTAAAATACTAATCTAAAAGGTCCCTAGAGCCAAGGGTCCCATTTGAAAATGTTACCACCAATAATAAGTATATTATTAAAGGATGGTTTTTTCTCAAATAGAGCCAAACTCTAGGTGAGGCTTTCATAGGAACCCACTGGCCGTACGTCCAGCAGAGCACCCATTACATAGCCTCTCCTAACTTAAGGTTCACTCGGGCCCGGGTATAGGGCACCCACTCATAGTGTGTGTAAATAAAGTGCATAAAGTGAAGTGTATGAAGGAACAAACTTAAAACTACCCGCTGCAAAATAAATAAAATATATATACATGGTAACTATCCTAATGTTCAATATACATATAATCACAATAAAAATAAATAAACTAAACAAAGATAAAAACAAATAAGATAAGATAAAAACAAATAAATTGAAAAAAAATAATAGTAATAAATAAATAAATAAAAATAAAAGAAAAGGAAACAATTCACATTGTAAGGCAAACAAACAATTCAAACAATCAAAAGGCTTAACTCTCTAAAGTCCCCAGCGGAGTCGCCAGCTGTGACAACCACCCTAAAATTTAAATGGAGCCGCCACCAATATTTTATTTTTATAGGAAATATTGGAAAAACTATTTTTTGAATATTTTTTAATTTAAAAAAAAGAAGGTCTTTGAACCAGATTTTGAGCTCGGGAGTTGGTTACGCATAGGGAATGTATTAGCACCCCTAAAACGCCCATAAAAAATGGTACTTTTAATTGTTTAAGAAAGTTTGTTTGCCTTATCAAGAATTATTTTCCAAAAAAAATGAGGAGTAATTATTTAATGAGTCTAAATTCTGCCAATGAATTTAATTAAGAAAAATATCAATTTCTTCTACTCCTAAAAAACTCTTCTTATCACATTTCTGCAAAAATGAGGCAAGGCCCAAAATATAATTTTTGAAAGAAAAAAAATCTATTTTTGGTAAACAATGGGTAGGGGCCTAATTAATCTATTTTTTGACTTATTTTAGGAAAAGATACGCATTAATCATAAAGCAAAATAACATTTCTTTTTAAGAGAAAAAAAGAATCCTTTCCCTAATTTGAATTTTCTGAAAGAAAATGAAGAAGATCATGGGGTAGCCACGGTTTTGATATTACCTCCAACCAATTCTTCCACATTTTAATAAAATCAAATCAGAATAAAAAAAAAGAAAAATAAATAAATGAACAAACAAGAGCACTAGAGAAAAAGGAAAGTTCATTGCAATCCCAAAGACATGATCTTTACAGAAAAAGAATATATGAAAATAGGAAGTACATAGAAGCTTCAGAGATACAGAGGAATTTAGAACCTTACTTCAGGGGTTCCAGTAATCCAAATCACCAAAAATACAAAGGAAAAATAAGAAACAATGCCTAAATCTAAACTGTGTATTTTGGAATAAATTTCTCTCTCTATTCTCCTCCTTCTTGGTTTCAGCCTCCGAAGTTGCTCTGTCTCCTCTCCTTAGATCTGAAGCGCTCTCTCAGTTCCCTCCGCCTTTGCCTTGAGAAGGATGGGGTATTTATAGCCCTTATTCTTGACTCTGAGCCCCTTCGAATTCAGATCTAACTTTTCTTATCCCTGCAAAACAGAATACGAAAATCAAAAACAGATAAAGATAAGAGATTTTATAAACAAGAATAAAAATACTCCCTTTTCTGCTTTTGGGCCGATTTCTTCGGTGGTGGCTCATAACCTTTCTCGTTCTGTTACTTCTTTGAATTTGAAAACATAAACCTGAAAAATGAAGTCTTTTTGAAGAATAGGATTCAGATTTTGGTGAGATAAAGATGAGATAAGATATGAAAGGAGGTAGGTATGGCCGCGGCTTGTTGATGGAGGGATTAGCGTTTGGTGTTTGAAAGGAGAAAGGATGAAAAAAAAAAAGGGTGCACTGGGAAAAAGGAAGGGGATTAGCGCTGTGGGCCCATTTGGTTATAAGGAACCTTTGGGTCATTGATACTTGTACCACCTCATTTACTATTTGCATCCTTTTTCTCCTTTACTCATTTCTTTTCATTGTTTTTTCTTTCTTTTTATTTATTGAGACCACAATATTATATTTATTTATTTAATATTTAATAAGCAAAAATAAATAACAAAATGAAAATAAAAAAGGCCGGACAAAATTAGGGTACTACACCTCCTTGTGTCCTAAATAAAGTTACCCTAAATAAGATGGCTTCTACTTCTAATTGCTTATAAGTCATTTGACTTGTGAGCTCTTTACAGGTGGCACTAATAACTTCCTCACCAAAGGTCTCTAGAGCCAAGTACAATTTTGGGATATAATCACAAATAGGAAGAAGATCCTACGTGCGGACATCCATGAAATTGTCGCACTCTAGATGAGGTTCTCGTGATACCCAAATCGAAAGTAGATCCGAAGTGACTATCACTAACAACCTCTCACTCCCTAAGCTGCACTTGGGCCCGGGTATAGGGTCCCACTCATAAGTGTGTGTAAAAGATGTGTAAGTGGGGTGTGTGATGATGGCAACCTAAAATTAACCAAACTGCAAAATAAAAACACATAAATAAAGATCAAGATTGTCTAACCTAAGGTTCAACACAAACATAATTTATTCATAACGATAAAAATATAAAATAAATAGACAAAATACGAGAATGCAGGGAAAAAAATAAATAAAAGTTAACAATTTTTGCACAATTAACTATGTTAGGCTTGACTCTCTAAATGTCCCCAGTGAAGTCGTCAGCTGTAGCGACCGAAAAATTCGGAGGGATTTATTCGTGGTTAATGGAGCCGCCACCGATGATTTATTGATTTAGGAAAAAATATTGGAAAAACCCTTCTTTAAAGAAAAAGGTCTTTGAGACCAGATTTGGATTCGGAACTCGATTATGCGTAGGGAATGTATTAGCACCCTACGACATCCTTTCAAAAAAGGTTACCTCTAATTAATCATGCCAAATTTATCAACTTCTAAAAATGTCTATTTACCTTTTTATTAAAAAGATAAGAATTAATAAAGCAAACTTAATAAAAGTTATTTATTTTTGCACTTGACAGGAGTGAGCTTCTGCTCCTACGTATCTCCGGGTGCAGTAAAGAAATCAAAGGCTACGTAGTTCTTGGATAGAAAATGGTTGTGTGTTGGTTGATTTTAATTAATCAACTTGTGACTTAATTTTTATGGTTTGTGTAGTGATCAAACCAAAAGTGGATTTCGCATAATCACTACTAATATTTTAAGATATTTTATTAAGATTTTTGTAATGACCAAACCAAAAGAGGATTTGGAGTAATCATTGATTTTAAGTTTTTGAAATCGGAAAAGAGTCTGCATAGTGACCAAATCAAAAGTGGATTTAGCATTGTCACTACTAATATTTATTAGATTTTTTATTAGGATTTTGTGATGACCAAACCAAAAGAGGATTTGGAGTAGTCATCGGAAAAAGTTTGTGTAATGACCAAACCAAAAGTGGATTTGGCGTAATCAATACTAATATTTTAAATTATTATTATTATTATTATTATTATTATTATTATTATTATTATTATTTTCTAAGCTAGAAACAATTATTAACAATAGCAAATATAACAAAAGTATCTAACATTATAAATAAAGACAAACATAAACATACTAAAGAAATACAGAGAAAGAAAAAGAGAGAAGGAATTGATGCACTTACCTCAAGAGAAAATATTTTTTGTTGGGCGCAATGCGTTAGACCCACGAACTCCTCCAATCTTGAAGGTTGAAGAGGGATAATAACCCTCCCATTAAATTTTTTTGACTAAAGCGAAGGCCCTATGCTTTGCACTTATCCCATTGATCCATTTTTCTTCGATTGTCTTAGTGCTTGGTGATGCACTCCTTATATAGGAGAATGAGAGGTTGAAAGAGTATGGATTTTTTCAATGTGGGACTTCAATAGTAAAGTTGGGAGTTGGCTTCTTAAGTTTGAGATTTTAAATGTTCAACAAAACTAAGTAGCCAAATTTGAGCACTAATATAATGCTGAAAACAACTTTATTGGGCTTCATGACCTTTATAAGAATGATAGACATAGTTTCCAGCTTTCAAATGGCACAAGTTTCATCTCAAAAGGATATCTACAACTTAATATTGTCAACACAAGTGGCTGTCCCGAAAAACACATGTAACATCACGTCTCAAACTTCGAGCTCCATTTTGACCATGATGGAGGTCGATCTAGGATTGTAACCCAAAATAATAGTTGTAGATATTTTTCTTATCTTTCCAATGGTTTAAAGAACACCTCATTTGAACAAATATAGCTCAAGATATGACACTTTCTTTGAGCATTGTTCAACATAATGTGTTGTTCGCTTTTGTGCAGTTTTATAATTTTCAAGCTATTTTCGGGCCGTAAATCATTAGAATCAAGTCTCGAATCCTTCATAACATTTGTAGACAAAGATGTTAGCTTTCAAATGACATTAGTTTCATTAAAAAATGACATCTACAACTCAAGATATGACCTTATCTTTACATATGGTTCTAAACCATTTTTCAGCATACATGTTCTTGCTTCCATGTCATTTTGGACTTAGTAAACTTCAGATTTGGCTCTTGTGTTTCGCATCAAAGTTGTAGAGTTTTGTATTAGCTTTGTAACAAGGTAAAAATCACTTTAATACCATCTCCACAACAAGAATTACACCCAGAATACATAAGCTATACCAAAGTGCAAATTTTTCCAACCTCTTTTCTCTTCAAGATTTTTTTCTCCTTCTTTCTTTTGTACTACTATTTTTGTTCTTTTTGAATGTTATTTTTCTGCCGGACAAAATTAGGGTATGACATTAGTCAATGCTACTGCAGGACAATCATGGTGGAATAGAGCCTAAATCGGGATTTGACCTTCCGTTAGAGTGAATTGTGAATTTTTTTTCTTTTTTTTTCCTTTCCCATTTTTACCGGCAACGCTCCTGACACCTCTTTGTAGGAGTTTCTCAATAGCTTTTTGCAATTTAGGAGCAGATGTTATGATTTCCCTAATGGTGGGGCCTGAGGGATTGTTGCCGGTGTTATTGTCGGAGAGCATGATTTAAGCCACCGTGTTTTCATGGTGCTCGGCCTGGGGACGCACTTAGTTTGAGAGACCATGGAGGACTTGACTGCTGCGTTGTACAATAGAAGGCGTCGTACTTCATTTGTGGTTATGATCAGAGAAAAATATCTTATTAATGAAGTAAAATGAGGTTATGTATTGTACATGACCCATCATTGCCATGTACAATAGAAGTCGCCTTTGTTGCATAGTTTGGTTTTTGCTGTCACACAACTTGATACCAAATTATTCCACCACTTTGCCAACCATTTCCAATGCGTTTAAGGGCTTAAAAAACAACAATAAATCATAGGAATGTAGCCCCTAATAAGTTTATCTTGTCTAAGCTCATGGAATTATAGAAAAGAACCAACAAAAATTAATCATTCTTCACATACATTTTTAGTCCAAATTGATGAACATGCAAACCTACTAAACCTCACCTAAAGTCCTTAAGATGCCAAATCTAATTCAATACATGCGACCTACACATATTCACTTCTACAATTCCAAGATTAGCCTTAACTCTAATATGCTACATTTGTACACAAATGAGAACAAAGTTTTGCACAAGATAACATAGTAGCATTTCACACTTCACCATCAACAATTCAAAACTTCTTATGACAACATATTGACTACCCAACGTTCACCCATCACTAAAATCTTAGATTAAGCATTATCTTAGAGGGAATAACATAAGTATACACAAACACGTAAATACAACATTTCATCAAAGCTATACCGCAAGAGAAACACAATGAGCAACACAATAACTTCAAAAACCCCTTTCAATACCCATGACAACTCCCAGTCCCCTTCTAAAACAAAATACTCATTCTTACTATGGGGCTTATGGTTTCTCATGACTAACAAACCATAATACTTGAAGGAGCTCACCTTAGTTGAAGACTTGAAGCTTAGGAATGAAATAAATGCTTGGAATTTCACCTCCTCCTTTCCTTCTCCCAAAATCGAACTTCTCTCCCTTTCTCTACCCCAATCTCTTCTTCAATCTTTGACCCAAACTTAGTGTCCAGCTTCTACCTCTTCTTTTTCTTCAAGGGTTTGCCTTTCTATCTTCCCAGTCTCTCACTTTCTCTCACTAGGATTCCCATGGAGGGTGGATTGAGCTTTCAAAATTTTGCATGTAATAGTGACAATGGGGAGAGAGGTCGACCCAATGGTGAGAAAAAGGGGTATGGGTGTTGTTTGGGTAAAGAAAAGGACCCTTATATCCCTCTTAGAAATAGATAATGACGAGTATACCATCAGTTCACCTATTCTTACCCCACATTCTACTAATTTAGCCCCCATTATTAAAATCTAATAAACATAGAGAATAACTAAAAAATCGTATTTAGTAATTTAACCCATCACACTTAAACATATTATTCGATTTGTGACTTAAAAATGTTGTTTTATAGAATATTTTTTAAAGAATAGGGTTACAGGACCACCTTCCCTTTTGTTGTAAGGGTTTCCTAAAAGGCAATTGCTATTGGCAGCCCTTTTTACTTTTCCCACCCGCTCCCTCCTAAATTGACCACAATACCCTTATCCCTACCTTTTCCCTCCCTTTCTCTCAGCTCGCCCCTACTCTCCCACCCTACCCCACCCCCATCCCATTACCCCTTCCCCACCACCATCCCTAATCCCCTCCTCACTCTCCCCACCCCCATCCCACTACCCCACGTTCCCCCACTTCCTTCTCCCTCTACCCTACTCCCTACCCCCCATTGTCCCCACCACCCCTATTTTATGTTGTTTTGTCATCTTTTATTTTGAAGAAAAATTAGTTTTTTAACAGCAAAATCCTTTTGCCTACCAAAAACTAATCTATGGTAGGCAAAAAAAAAATGTTGTTTGGAAAATAATTTTTTTTCGCTTTATTTTTTCCACGCTTGGAAACTTCTTTCCAGAATGCAATTTTTTTGCTTCAAAAACTTAGTTTTCAGATGGAAAAATGATACTTTTTTTGCGTTCCAAAAACAAGTTTTCAGATGGAAAAAAAAACCTTTTGAAAACTAATTTATTTTGAAATAAAAAATAAAACGTTTATAGGGGCGGGGTGTTGCACAGGTGAAAGGGGAGACAAGGGTTGCGGAAAGGGGCGGTGAGGAAAGGGGGCTGTGAGTGGGTTGAGGGGAAGTGGGGTTAGGGATTGGGGGAGGGAAAGTGGGGATACTGGCGGAGAAAGGGGGTATGGGATAGGGTGGAAGGAGTGGGGATATGGGTTGTAGGGGAGGGGAGAGGGAGAATGGAAAGGGAGAGGGAAGGGGTAGGGGGCATTGTGGTCATTTTAGAGGTAGAGGGGAGGGGAAGTAAAAAATAGTAGAGTGGGATAGCAATTGTCTTCCTTTTTTTTTTTGTTCAAATGAGTAATTCATTGATGGGACAAAAACCCAAAGGCTGAAAGCTATACAATAAATAAACAATATAAAAAAAAGCCCAAATCAGAGTTAACGCTGTGCCCACAAAGACATCGAAGAGCATCAGACACGCCTTTGAAATCACACTAGAAAATACCCCACAAAGTATCAGAGAATCTGATTTTTATCTCATGGTCATGGACACGGACCCCAGTAAATCAAGTGTTGCTGTTCTCCTATTCAAAATTTGTAGGGTCTTGGTCGTTGTTATCTGGAATGTTTGTCGGGTCTTGGACCGTTTTATGGGTCTAAGGTCTTGGACCCAATAAATGTCGCATTTTTCATATTATATAGGTAATTGGTTGTTTTTAACTGGAGTTCTTGTTCGGCCTTGGGCCGTATTATGTGTACCATTTTACTGTGCTCAAAAAACAAATAAATAACCAGTTTATAAAAAATAAAAATAAAAAAATAAATTTTGTCAAATAAATAAATAAATATCCATGCAATTGTAGATACCCAATTCGATAATATAAAATATAATAATTGTGTTAATATTTTAACATATTTATACTGTTATTGTTTCAAAAAAAAAATATTTATACTGTAATTATTTTGTGTCTTGTAATTTTTCAAACGCTTCAAGTTTTTTAATATGAAATTTACAAGTTGTTAATATACCAATTTAACCGGTTTATTCAGCGATTAACAATTACAACTAGTGATTCAATGAGTCAATACTTCGACCAAATTAATCGTCAATCTGAGTTTATAATAACGCACCAAATATACGCAAAAATATGTTTTCAAAAAAAAAATACGCAAAAATAATGAATACATCGAATCATATTAAAGAAACAACTCCTAAACAATAGTTAGAAATCTATTATAAGGCCCAGTAGAGCCGAAGTGAATATGACAGATATATAGGGCCAACAAGAAGCCCAAAACATCTCATAACTATGAGCATTAAACAAGAATAATAATGCTATCCAGTCAGAGAAAAGAATAACCAGCAACTTTGTCAAAAGTTTCGGCAAAAACAGATCTAACTTAATAGCATTTTTTTTAAACAACAAAAATGCTCAAAAATACATTAAAGCTATAGCTGTGCTCAGATTTGAGTTTAATTTGGCACCCAACCCTAGCCATGACATGGATTCAGCTGGCTTGTTAACAGGCTCCATGGAATTTGTCCTTTGATATGGTGCTTTGGCAGCAATTCTGTAAACACAGCACAAGAAAACAAATTATTATCAACATTTAATTAAAAGGTTATTAAAAAAAAAGTTCTAAATTAATTGTAGGTTTGCAAAAAGGAAAATCAATTTCCACCAAGGTCTAAATCATTTTCTCATGACACAAAAAGGGGAACCAGATCTTCAAATAGCTCACAAGGTCAAAGATTGTTTCAATCAAAAGAGGTATTTAGAGATCTTGTTTTGGAAATTAAAAAAAAAAAAAAGAACAAGAAAAACTTTTAACATCTGAGGGAACTTGTGAATCAATTAATTCAAAATTTTTATTTTTTTGGTTGAGAGAGTGTCTACCTATCCTTTCTCTTCTCCAAGAACCGATGAAGAGAAGCTTTCCTGAGGGATTGTTGCCGTCGGAGAGCATGATTTAAGCCACCGTGTTTTCATGGTGCTCGGCCTGGGGACGCACTAAGTTTGAGAGACCATGGAGGACTTGACTGTTGTGTTGTACAATAGAAGGCGTCGTACTTCATTTGTGGTTATGATCAGAGAAAAATATCTTATTAATGAAGTAAAATGAGGTTATGTATTGTACTTGACCCATCATGGCCATGTACAATAGAAGTCGCCTTTGTTGCATAGTTTGGTTTTTGCTGTCACACAACTTGATACCAAATTATTCCACCACTTTGCCAACCATTTCCAATGGGTTTAAGGGCTTAAAAAACAACAATAAATCATAGGAATGTAGCCCCTAACAAGTTTATCTTGTCTAAGCTCATGGAATTATAGAAAAGAACCGACAAAAATTAATCATTCTTCACATACATTTTTAGTCCAAATTGATGAACATGCAAACCTACTAAACCTCACCTAAAGTCCTTAAGATGCCAAATCTAATTCAATACATGTGACCTACACATATTCACTTCTACAATTCCAAGATTAGCCTTAACTCTAATATGCTACATTTGTACACAAATGAGAACAAAGTTTTGCACAAGATAACATAGTAGCATTTCACACTTCACCATCAACAATTCAAAACTTCTTATGACAACATATTGACTACCCTGTTGGAGTAAACAAGCAATTGCTTCCTCTGATTATGGTAGTTTCTCTTCTTGGTCTCAAGCACAAGTGACCAAAACAGAAGGTAAAATGCAGAAAGCAGAAGAAGATGGTATTATCGAATGAAATCAATATTGCTTACACATTTTCCACAATGACTACGCCTTATATATACTAACTCATATATGAGTTGTATATAACTAGAGAAACAGAAAAACCAACTGTTTTACAACAACAAACTACCACTAAAACTAATGTAACAGTAATTAGTTACAATTAGCTACTGAAAGGAAGTTTGAATTACACTAACTCAACATCCCCTCTTAATTCAAACTCTCAAATGAAACCATGCCTAGTTCTCTCCTAAGCTTCACAAACTGATCACACTTCAGTGCCTTGGTTAATGAATCAGCCACTTGATCACCAGTAGGACAATATTCAACAATTAGCTTGCCTTTGTTGACTTGATCTCATAAAAATGGAATCTAGTCTCAATATGTTTACTCTTCCCATGAGAAATGGGATTCTTGGCTAGGTTTATAGCTGATTTATTATCAATAAACAACGATAGGCTTCGCCTCAATCAAGAGCTCATTCATCAAGGACTCGAGCCAATTTGCTTGACATGCTGCTATTGAGCCAAAGAACATACTCGACTTCACGCGCAGAGTGCTATTACTGATTGCTTCTTAGAGCACCATAAGATTGGAGCTCCTTGAAACTTGAACACATAGGCACTTGTACTTCTTCTATCAATCTTATCTCCACACCAATCACTGTCAGAGAAACCAAACAATTACGCTTCTCAAAGCTTCATCGCACTTGGGAAACAAGATGCCATAGTGGAGAGCACCTTTAATGTATCTCAGGATTCGCTTGGCAGCTAAGAGATGAGTCTTCAATGGCTTATTCATGAATTTGCTGACCAGACCCGTGGCATATGCTATGTCTGGTCTGCTGTGGCACAAATACCTCAATGAACCTACCAACTTTCTGAATTCAGTAGCATCCACTTCTTCCTCATCACCAATTCCTTCCAGCTTTGCACGGTTCTTTGGTGTAGCAAAGATTGCGATCCAAAGCATTTTGAACTTTTTCAAAATATCAGTTGCATACTTAGCTTGATGAAGCACCACACCCTTTGAAGTGTTTAGGAACTCCATCCCAAGGAAGTAAGCAAGCCTCCCAAGATCTGTCATCTCAAATTCACACTTCATTTTCATCTTGAATTCTTCAATTTCCTTGTTACAGCTACCAGTAACCAAGAGGTCATCTATATACAAGCACACTATCAGCATACTCATCCCCTTCTTGTTTTTAACATAGACTCCATACTCAACAGCACATTTCTTGAAGCCTTGTTGCATAAAGAATTTGTCAATTCTTTTATTCCAAGCCCTTGGAGCTTGTTTTATGCCATATAAAGCTTTGTGCAGCCTATACACCCTATCTTCTTTCCCCTTCACTTCAAAACCTGGAGGCTGAGTGACAAAAACTGTTTCTTCTAGAGGACCATTGAGGAAAGCTGATTTTACATCTAGATGAAATAGAGGCCAAGCTCTACTACATGCTAATGCAATAACCAACCTAATAGTCTCATGTCTTGCTACTGGTGAGAAGACTTCAGAATAATCAAGACCATGTTTTTGCAGAAATCCTTTGGCCACTAGTCTGGCCTTGTGCTTCACAATTTTACCTTCTGGACTCACCTTCAGCTTGAACACCCATTTAACATTAATGGCTTATTTGTTGGGAGGCAACTTGGTCAACTCCCAAGTTCTGTTTTTCTCTATGGCCTTCAACTCCTCTAGCATTGCATCCTTCCACACCTTTTCCTTCATGGTAGCCCTGTGATCTATTGGTTCAGAATCAACAAACATTGCAAAGTGAATTAACTCACCAGCTTCATTCACTTCACTATCAGCAACCATTTCACAGTCTTGCAGCCTCCTTGGCACCTGCCTATGTCTTTGTGGTCTTGTAATTCCTTCAATTTCTTCCTCTGTGCTGTCAACACTGACTGCATCACAGTTTTCATCATCATCACTGTCAATTCTGATTTGGACCCCAGAACCAGATTTCTCTTCTTCTTTCCAGTCCCATTTTTCATCTTCCATGATCACCACATCTCTACTAATTTCAATTTTTTCAATTACAGGATTAAACAGCCTGTAACCACCAGTGTTGTGATAGCCAACCAGGATCATCTTCTCACTTTTATCATGCAGCTTTTTCCTCTTTGCATCAGGGATGTGTTTGTAGCACAAAGACCCAAATACTCTAAGGTGATTCACTGCAGGCTTTCTTCCTAACCAAACTTGCTAGGGTACTTCATTTTTTAGCCTTTTAGTGGGACATTTATTAAGCAAATAGGCTGCAGTTGAGGCAGCTTCTCCCCAGAATCTGTGTGGCAAGTCTTTCTGCTTCAGCATACTTCTAGTCATGTCTAGAACCGATCTATTCCTCCTTTCTGCAACTCCATTATGTTGTGGAGTGTATGGAGGTGTAACTTCATGTATAATGCCATGATTCACACAAAATTCCTCAAATTCCTTTGAGGTATACTCCCCTCCTCCATCGGTCCTTAACACTTTCAACCTTTTCCCACTTTGTTTCTCAACCAGAATTCTGAATTTTTTAAAGACATTTAAGGCATCACTCTTAGCCTTAATCAGAAACAGCCACATCATTCTTGAAAATTCATCTACAAAAGTAATGAAATACTTGTTCCCACCTAGGGAAGCAACCTCAAATGGCCCACATATGTCAGAATATATAACATTTAGCAAATCAGTAGACTTCATAGGTAGACTTGAATTAAAAGGTAGCCTAGGTTGCTTTCCTATCAAGCATATTTCACATGACTTCTCAGGCACTATCACATTAGGGACTCCTAGCACCAATTCTTTAGACCTTAGTTTGCAAAAGCTCCTAAAGTTTAAATGACCATACCTCATGTGCCAAAGCCAGCTTTCTTGATCAGGTATAGTAACAGAGAGGCAGTCAACATCTGCTGCTTTAATGCTTGTCTTAAAGGTTCTGTTCTTCTCAAGACTTGACTTCAAGATCAACCTCTTGCTTGGGTCAAACAACATCAGTAACCCTTTCTCCATTGTCACGTAAAATCCTCTTTCAACAAGTCAGTCCCATACTAAGGAGATTGCATTTCAAACCTGGTACATAAAACACATTCTCTATCAATGCTTTATTACCATCTTTTTCTTCTCACAACTATGTTCCCCATACCCTTTGCCTCCAGTTACTACAATCACCAAATTTCACTTTGGTAGTCTTTGTTGCATCAAAATCGATCACCACTCCTTCTTTCCTGTCATATGGTTTGAACATCCAGAGTCAATATACCACATTTCACTACATGGTGTCCCGTCACTGGTTATGGCCATAAGCATAACAGAATCAGAGTCAGAGTCAGAATCCTCATGTGCCACATTAGCTTCTTCTTCACTGCTTTGCACCTTCTTTCCTTTGCTCGACCAGCACTCATTAGCATAGTGCCCGAACTTCTCACAGTTGAAACATTGAACTTTCTTCTTATCTTGGCCTTTTCTTTTTTCATTGCTGCTGATAAACCCTCCTCCCTCTTTCTTAGAGGATTCAGGTTTGTCACCAGTTTTGTTGAAAGAGTTGCTTCCTTTCTTGATCTTTCCTTTGCCTTTCTGCCATTTCTTTTTTTTGGAATCTCCTTTCTTGAACACTTGGGCTTGCAGAGCCTGATCAACTGCTCTCTCTGCATCCCTTTCAATTACTCGAAGCTCATGTGCCTCCAAGGAGCCTTGTAGTTTTTCAATCTTTAATGTGCTCACATCCTTGGACTCTTGTATGGCCACCACAATATAGTCAAACTGAGGTGTCAAGGTCCGCATCACTTTCTCCACAACCATGCGATCTGAAATGGTTTCTCCACAGCCTTTCATAAGATTAGTGACTGTCACCAACCTTGCGAAATAGTCTGCAACCTTCTCATCTTGTTCCATGTGCAGCAACTCATATTTCCTTCTCAAAGATTGAAGCTTCACTGCTTTCACCTTTGCATCACCAGTATAGTAATTCACCAATGTGTCCCAAGCCGCCTTTGATGAGGTTGCTGTTGATATCTTCTCAAACGTATTCGCATCAATACATTGAGCGATGTAGAAAGTTGCCTTATTATCCTTCTTCTTCGCATCCTTGTATGCTGTTCTCTGAGCATCAGTAGGATTCTCTCCTAGCTCTTCAACGCCTCCTTGCACGATCTGAAGAAAATCTTGAGCCCCAAAGAGTGCCTTCATCTGGAAGCACCATCTTTCCCAGTTCTTGCCATCAAGAACTGGTAGATTGCCCGCAAGGTTGTTGTTGCCATTAGCAGCCATGGATGAGAAAGAGAAAATTCACAACAATGCCTAGGATCGTCTTGCTATAGATACCAATTTGTTGGAGTAAACAAGCAATTGCTTCCTCTGATTATGGTAGTTTCTCTTCTTGGTCTCAAGCACAAGTGACCAAAACAGAAGGTAAAATGCAGAAAGCAGAAGAAGATGGTATTATCGAATGAAATCAATATTGCTTACACATTTTCCACAATGACTACGCCTTATATATACTAACTCATATATGAGTTGTATATAACTAGAGAAACAGAAAAACCAACTGTTTTACAACAACAAACTACCACTAAAACTAATGTAACAGTAATTAGTTACAATTAGCTACTGAAAGGAAGTTTGAATTACACTAACTCAACATACCCAACATTCACCCATCACTAAAATCTTAGATTAAGCATTATCTTAGAGGAATAACATAAGTATACACAAACACGTAAATACAACATTTCATCAAAGCTATACCGCAAAGAGAAACACAATGAGCAACACAATAACTTCAAAACCCCTTTCAATACCCATGACAACTCCAGTCCCTTCTAAAACAAAATACTCATTCTTACTATGGGGCTAATGGTTTCCCATGACTAACAAACCATAATACTTGAAGGAGCTCACCTTAGTTGAAGACTTGAAGCTTAGGAATGAAATAAATGCTTGGAATTTCACCTCCTCCTTTCCTTCTCCCAAAATCGAACTTCTCTCCCTTTCTACCCCAATCTCTTCTTCAATCTTTGACCCAAACTTAGTGTCCAATTTTCTACCTCTTCTTTTTCTTCAACGGTTTGCCTTTCTATCTTCCCAGCCTCTCACTTTCTCTCACTAGGATTCCCATGGAGGTGGATTGAGCTTTCAAAATTTTGCATGTAATAGTGACAATGGGGAGAGAGGTCGACTCAATGGTGAGAAAAAGGGGTATGGGTGTTGTTTGGGTAAAGAGAAGGACCCTTATATCCCTCTTAGAAATAGATAATGACGAGTATACCATCAGTTCTCCTATTCTCACCCCACATTCTACTAATTTAGCCCCCATTATTAAAATCTAATAAACATAGAGAATAACTAAAAAATCGTATTTAGTAATTTAACCCATCACACTTTAACATATTATGAGAAAACTCACATGTAAAGAATAATACTATAGGTGGGATGTTACAATCGATTTTGTGACTAAAAAACATTGTTTTATAGAATATTTTTAAAGAATAGGTTACAGGACCACCTTCCCTTTTGTTGTAAGGGTTTCCTAAGAGGCAATTGCTATTGGCACCCCTTTTTACTTTTCCCACCCACTCCATCCTAAATTGACCACAATACCCTTATCCCTCGCCTTTCCCTCCTCACCCCTACCCACTCCACTCCCTACCCCCACCCCCATCCCTTTCCCCACCACCATCCCTAATCCCCTCCTCACTCTCCCCCACCCCCATCCCACTACCCCACGTTCCCTACTTCCTTCTCCCTCTCCCTACTCCCACCCCCATTGTCCCCACCACCCCTATTTTATGTTGTTTTGTCATCTTTTATTTTGAAGAAAAATTAGTTTTTAACAAAGCAAAATCCTTTGCCTACCAAAAACTAATCTACAAGAGGCCAAAAAAATTTGTTGTTTGGAAAATGATTTTTTTCGCTTTATTTTTCCACACTTGGAAACTTGTTTCGAATGCAATTTTTGCTTCAAAAACTTAGTTTTCAGATGGAAAAATGATACTTTTTTTATGCTCCAAAACAAGTTTTGGATGAAAAAAGAACCTTTTGAAAACTAATTTATTTTGAAATAAAAATAAAACGCGTTTATAGGGGCTGGTGTTGCACAGTGAAAGGGGAGACAAGGGTTCATGAAAGGGGCGGTGAGGAAAGTGGCTGTGAGTGGGTTGAGGGGAAGTGGGGTTAGGGATTGGGGGAGGGAAAGTGGGGATAGTGGCAGAGGAAGGGGTTGTGGGATAGGGTGGAAGGAGTGGGGATATGGGTTGTAGGGGAGGGGAGAGGGAGAATGGAAAGGGAGAGGGAAGGGGTAGGGGGCATTGTGGTCATTTTAGAGGTAGAGGGGAGGGGAAGTAATACAAAGTAGAGTGGGGATAGCAATCGTCTACCTTTTTTTTTTGTTCAAATGTGTAATTCATTGATGGGATAAAAAGCCAAAGGCTGAAAGCTATACAATAAAATGTGGTGAAACAATATAAAAAAAAAGCCCAAATCAGAGTTAACGCTGTGCCCACAAAGACATCGAAGAGCATCAGACACGCCTTTGAAATCACACTAGAAAATACCCCACAAAGTATCAGAGAATCTGATTTTTATCTCATGGTCATGGACACGGACCCCAGTAAATCAAGTGTTGCTGTTCTCCTATTCAAAATTTGTAGGGTCTTGGTCGTTGTTATCTGGAATGTTTGTCGGGTCTTAGACCGTTTTATGGGTCTAAGGTCTTGGACCCAATAAATGTCGCATTTTTCATATTATATAGGTAATTGGTTGTTTTTAACTGGAGTTCTTGTTCGGCCTTGGGCCATATTATGTGTACCATTTTACTGTGCTCAAAAAACAAATAAATAACCAGTTTATAAAAAATAAAAATAAAAAAATAAATTTTGTCAAATAAATAAATAAATATCCATGCAATTGTAGATACCCAATTCGATAATATAAAATATAATAATTGTGTTAATATTTTAACATATTTATACTGTTATTGTTTCAAAAAAAAAAATATTTATACTGTAATTATTTTGTGTCTTGTAATTTTTCAAACGCTTCAAGTTTTTTAATATGAAATTTACAAGTTGTTAATATACCAATTTAACCGGTTTATTCAGCGATTAACAATTACAACTAGTGATTCAATGAGTCAATACTTGACCAAATTAATCGTCAATCTGAGTTTATAATTACGCACCAAATATACGCAAAAATATGTTTTCAAAAAAATACTTAAAAATAATGAATACATCGAATCATATTAAAGAAACAACTCCTAAACAATAGTTAGAAATCTATTATAAGGCCCAGTAGAGAAGTGAATATGACAGGTATATAGGGCCAACAAGAAGCCCAAAACATCTCATAACTATGAGCATTAAACAAGAATAATAATGCTATCCAGTCAGGAGAAAAGAATAACCAGCAACTTTGTCAAAAGTTTCGGCAAAAACAGATCTAACTTAATAGCATTTTTTTAAACAACAAAAATGCTCAAAAATACATTAAAGCTATAGTGTGCTCAGATTTGAGTTTAATTTGGCACCCAACCCTAGCCATGACATGGATTCAAGTGGCTTGTTAACAGGCTCCATGGAATTTGTCCTTTGATATGGTGCTTTGGCGGCAATTCTGTAAACACAAGCACAAGAAAACAAATTATTATCAACATTTAATTAAAAGGTTATTAAAAAAAAAGTTCTAAATTAATTGTAGGTTTGCAAAAAGGAAAATCAATTTCCACCAAGGTCTAAATCATTTTCTCATGACACAAAAAGGGGAACCAGATCTTCAAATAGCTCACAAGGTCAAAGATTGTTTCAATCAAAAGAGGTATTCAGAGATCTTGTTTTGGAAATTTAAAAAAAAAAAAAGAACAAGAAAAACTTTTAACATCTGAGGGAACTTGTGAATCAATTAATTCAAAATTTTTATTTTTTTGGTTGAGAGAGTGTCTACCTATCCTTTCTCTTCTCCAAGAACCGATGAAGAGAAGCTTTCCTGAGGGATTGTTGCCGTCGGAGAGCATGATTTAAGCCACCGTGTTTTCATGGTGCTCGGCCTGGGGACGCACTAAGTTTGAGAGACCATGGAGGACTTGACTGTTGTGTTGTACAATAGAAGGCGTCGTACTTCATTTGTGGTTATGATCAGAGAAAAATATCTTATTAATGAAGTAAAATGAGGTTATGTATTGTACATGACCCATCATGGCCATGTACAATAGAAGTCGCCTTTGTTGCATAGTTTGGTTTTTGCTGTCACACAACTTGATACCAAATTATTCCACCACTTTGCCAACCATTTCCAATGGGTTTAAGGGCTTAAAAAACAACAATAAATCATAGGAATGTAGCCCCTAACAAGTTTATCTTGTCTAAGCTCATGGAATTATAGAAAAGAACCGACAAAAATTAATCATTCTTCACATACATTTTTAGTCCAAATTGATGAACATGCAAACCTACTAAACCTCACCTAAAGTCCTTAAGATGCCAAATCTAATTCAATACATGTGACCTACACATATTCACTTCTACAATTCCAAGATTAGCCTTAACTCTAATATGCTACATTTGTACACAAATGAGAACAAAGTTTTGCACAAGATAACATAGTAGCATTTCACACTTCACCATCAACAATTCAAAACTTCTTATGACAACATATTGACTACCCTGTTGGAGTAAACAAGCAATTGCTTCCTCTGATTATGGTAGTTTCTCTTCTTGGTCTCAAGCACAAGTGACCAAAACAGAAGGTAAAATGCGACGAGAAGAAGATGGTATTATCGAATGAAATCAATATTGCTTACACATTTTCCACAATGACTACGCCTTATATATACTAACTCATATATGAGTTGTATATAACTAGAGAAACAGAAAAACCAACTGTTTTACAACAACAAACTACCACTAAAACTAATGTAACAGTAATTAGTTACAATTAGCTACTGAAAGGAAGTTTGAATTACACTAACTCAACATCCCCTCTTAATTCAAACTCTCAAATGAAACCATGCCTAGTTCTCTCCTAAGCTTCACAAACTGATCACACTTCAGTGCCTTGGTTAATGAATCAGCCACTTGATCACCAGTAGGACAATATTCAACAATTAGCTTGCCTTTGTTGACTTGATCTCGCAAAAAATGGAATCTAGTCTCAATATGTTTACTCTTCCCATGAGAAATGGGATTCTTGGCTAGGTTTATAGCTGATTTATTATCAATAAACAGCTTGATAGGCTTCTGCAGCTCAATCAGTAGCTCATTCATCAAGGACTCGAGCCAATTTGCTTGACATGCTGCTATTGAGCCAGCAACATACTCAGCTTCACAGCTTGAGAGTGCTATTACTGATTGCTTCTTAGAGCACCATAAGATTGGAGCTCCTTGAAACTTGAACACATAGGCACTTGTACTTCTTCTATCAATCTTATCTCCACACCAATCACTGTCAGAGAAACCAAACAATTCTGCCTTCTCAGGCTTACTGCACTTGGGAAACAAGAGGCCATAGTGGAGAGCACCTTTAATGTATCTCAGGATTCGCTTGGCAGCTAAGAGATGAGTCTTCAATGGCTTATTCATGAATTTGCTGACCAGACCCGTGACATATGCTATGTCCTGTGCTGGCACAAATACCTCAATGAACCTACCAACTTTCGAATTGATAGCATCCACTTCTTCCTCATCACCAATTCCTTCCGACTTTGCACGGTTTCTTTGGTGTAGCGGCGATTGCGATCCGACATTTTGAACTTTTTCAAAATATCGATTTGCATACTTAGCTTGATGAAGCACCACACCCTTTGAAGTGTTTAGGAACTCCATCCCAAGGAAGTAAGCAAGCCTCCCAAGATCTGTCATCTCAAATTCACACTTCATTTTCATCTTGAATTCTTCAATTTCCTTGTTACAGCTACCAGTAACCAAGAGATCATCTACATACAAGCACACTATCAGCATACTCATCCCCTTCTTGTTTTTAACATAGACTCCATACTCAACAGCACATTTCTTGAAGCCTTGTTGCATAAAGAATTTGTCAATTCTTTTATTCCAAGCCCTTGGAGCTTGTTTTAGGCCATATAAAGCTTTGTGCAGCCTATACACCCTATCTTCTTTCCCCTTCACTTCAAAACCTGGAGGCTGGGTGACAAAAACTGTTTCTTCTAGAGGACCATTGAGGAAAGCTGATTTTACATCTAGATGAAATAGAGGCCAAGCTCTACTACATGCTAATGCAATAACCAACCTAATAGTCTCATGTCTTGCTACTGGCGAGAAAACTTCAGAATAATCAAGACCATGTTTTTGCAGAAATCCTTTGGCCACTAGTCTGGCCTTGTGCTTCACAATGTTGCCTTCTGGGCTCACCTTCAGCTTGAACACCCATTTAACATTAATAGCTTTTTTGTTGGGAGGCAACTTGGTCAACTCCCAAGTTCTGTTTTTCTCTATGGCTTTCAACTCCTCTAGCATTGCATCTTTCCACACCTTTTCTTTCATGGCAGCCCTGTGATCTATAGGTTCAGAATCAGCAAACATTGCAAAGTGAATTAACTCACCAGCTTCATTCACTTCACTATCAGCAACCATTTCACAGTCTTGCAGCCTCCTTGGCACCTGTCTGTGTCTTTGTGGTCTTGTAATTTCTTCAATTTCTTCCTCTGTCTTTGTCAACACCGACCGCATCACGCTTTCATCATCATCATCACTGTCCATTCTGACTTGGACCCCAGAACCAGATTTCTCTTCTTCTTTCCAGTCCCATTTTTCATCTTCCATGATCACCACATCTCTACTAATTTCAATTTTTTCAATTACAGGATTAAACAGCCTGTAACCACCAGTGTTGTGATAGCCAACCAGGATCATCTTCTCACTTTTATCATGCAGCTTTTTCCTCTTTGCATCAGGGATGTGTTTGTAGCACAAAGACCCAAATACTCTAAGGTGATTCACTGCAGGCTTTCTTCCTAACCAAACTTGCTAGGGTACTTCATTTTTTAGCCTTTTGGTGGGACATTTATTAAGCAAATAGGCTGCAGTTGAGGCAGCTTCTCCCCAGAATCTGTGTGGCAAGTCTTTCTGCTTCAGCATACTTCTAGTCATGTCTAGAACCGATCTATTCCTCCTTTCTGCAACTCCATTATGTTGTGGAGTGTATGGAGGTGTAACTTCATGTATAATGCCATGATTCACACAAAATTCCTCAAATTCCTTTGAGGTATACTCCCCTCCTCCATCGGTCCTTAACACTTTCAACCTTTTCCCACTTTGTCTCTCAACCAGAATTCTGAATTTTTTAAAGACATTTAAGGCATCACTCTTAACCTTAATCAGAAACAGCCACATCATTCTTGAAAATTCATCTACAAAAGTAATGAAATACTTGTTCCCACCTAGGGAAGCAACCTCAAATGGCCCACATATGTCAGAATATACAACATTTAGCAAATCAGTAGACTTCATAGGTAGACTTGAATTAAAAGGTAGCCTAGGTTGCTTTCCTATCAAGCATATTTCACATGACTTCTCAGGCACTATCACATTAGGGACTCCTAGCACCAATTCTTTAGACCTTAGTTTGCACAAGCTCCTAAAGTTTAAATGACCATACCTCATGTGCCAAAGCCAGCTTTCTTGATCAGGTATAGTAATGTAGAGAGTCAACATCTGCTGCTTTAATGCTTGTCTTAAAGGTTCTGTTCTTCTCAAGACTTGACTTCAAGATCAACCTCTTGCTTGGGTCAAACAACATCAGTAACCCTTTCTCCATTGTCACAGAAAATCCTCTTTCAACAAGCTGTCCCATACTAAGGAGATTGCATTTCAAACCTGGTACATAAAACACATTCTCTATCAATGCTTTATTACCATCTTTTCTTCTCACAGCTATGTTCCCCATACCCTTTGCCTCCAGATTACTACAATCAGCCAGCCTCACTTTGGTAGTCTTTGTTGCATCAAAATCAGTCAGCCACTCCTTCTTTCCTGTCATATGGTTTGAACATCCAGAGTCAAGATACCACATTTCATTACATGGTGTCCCTTCACTGGTTATGGCCATAAGCATAACAGAATCAGAGTCAGAGTCAGAATCCTCATGTGCCACATTAGCTTCTTCTTCACTGCTTTGAACCTTCTTTCCCTTGCTCGACCAGCACTCATTTGCATAGTGCCCGAACTTCTCACAGTTAAAACATTGAACTTTCTTCTTATCTTGGCCTTTTCTTTTTTCATTGCTGCTGATAAACCCTCCTCCCTCTTTCTTAAAGGATTCAGATTTGTCACCAGTTTTGTTGAAAGAATTGCTTCCCTTCTTGGTCTTTCCTTTGCCTTTCTGCCATTTCTTTTTTTCGGAATCTCCTTTCTTGAACACTTGGGCTTGCGAGCACGATCAATCGCTCTCTGCATCCCTTTCAATTACTCGAAGCTCATGTGCCTCCACGGGGCCTTGTAGTTCTTCAATCTTTAATGTACTCACATCCTTGGACTCTTGTATGGCCACCACAGTATAGTCAAACTGGGGTGTGAGGGTCCGCATCACTCTCTCCCACAACCATGCGATCTGAAATAGTTTCTCCACAACCTTTCATATGATTAGTGACTGTCACCAACCTTGCGAAATAGTCTGCAACCTTATCTTGTTCCATGTGCAGCAACTCATATTTCCTTCTCAAAGATTGAAGCTTCACTGCTTTCACCTTTGCATCACCAGTATAGTAATTCACCAAAGTGTCCCATGCCGCCTTTGATGAGGTTGCTGTTGATATCTTCTCAAACGTATTCGCATCAATACATTGAGCAATGTAGAAAGTTGCCTTATTATCCTTCTTCTTCGCATCCTTGTATGATGTTCTCTGAGCATCAGTAGGATTCTCTCCTAGCTCTTCAACGCCTCCTTGCACGATCTCAAGCAAATCTTGAGCCCCAAAGAGTGCCTTCATCTGGAAGCACCATCTTTCCCAGTTCTTGCCATCAAGAACTGGTAGATTGCCCGCAAGGTTGTTGTTGCCATTAGCAGCCATGGATGAGAAAGAGAAAATTCACAACAATGCCTAGGATCGTCTTGCTCTAGATACCAATTTGTTGGAGTAAACAAGCAATTGCTTCCTCTGATTATGGTAGTTTCTCTTCTTGGTCTCAAGCACAAGTGACCAAAACAGAAGGTAAAATGCAGAAAGCAGAAGAAGATGGTATTATCGAATGAAATCAATATTGCTTACACATTTTCCACAATGACTACGCCTTACATATACTAACTCATATATGAGTTGTATATAACTAGAGAAACAGAAAAACCAACTGTTTTACAACAACAAACTACCACTAAAACTAATGTAACAGTAATTAGTTACAATTAGCTACTGAAAGGAAGTTTGAATTACACTAACTCAACATACCCAACATTCACCCATCACTAAAATCTTAGATTAAGCATTATCTTAGAGGGAATAACATAAGTATACACAAACACGTAAATACAACATTTCATCAAAGCTATACCGCAAGAGAAACACAATGAGCAACACAATAACTTCAAAAACCCCTTTCAATACCCATGACAACTCCCAGTCCCCTTCTAAAACAAAATACTCATTCTTACTATGGGGCTAATGGTTTCCCATGACTAACAAACCATAATACTTGAAGGAGCTCACCTTAGTTGAAGACTTGAAGCTTAGGAATGAAATAAATGCTTGGAATTTCACCTCCTCCTTTCCTTCTCCCAAAATCGAACTTCTCTCCCTTTCTCTACCCCAATCTCTTCTTCAATCTTTGACCCAAACTTAGTGTCCAGCTTCTACCTCTTCTTTTTCTTCAACGGTTTGCCTTTCTATCTTCCCAGTCTCTCACTTTCTCTCACTAGGATTCCCATGGAGGGTGGATTGAGCTTTCAAAATTTTGCATGTAATAGTGACAATGGGGAGAGAGGTCGACTCAATGGTGAGAAAAAGGGGTATGGGTGTTGTTTGGGTAAAGAGAAGGACCCTTATATCCCTCTTAGAAATAGATAATGACGAGTATACCATCAGTTCTCCTATTCTCACCCCACATTCTACTAATTTAGCCCCCATTATTAAAATCTAATAAACATAGAGAATAACTAAAAAATCGTATTTAGTAATTTAACCCATCACACTTTAACATATTATGAGAAAACTCACATGTAAAGAATAATACTATAGGTGGGATGTTACAATCGATTTTGTGACTAAAAAACATTGTTTTATAGAATATTTTTTAAAGAATAGGGTTACAGGACCACCTTCCCTTTTGTTGTAAGGGTTTCCTAAGAGGCAATTGCTATTGGCACCCCTTTTTACTTTTCCCACCCACTCCATCCTAAATTGACCACAATACCCTTATCCCTACCTTTTCCTTCCCTCACCCCTACTCACCCACCCCTACCCCCACCCCCATCCCTTTCCCCCACCACCATCCCTAATCCCTCCTCACTCTCCCCCACTTCCCATCCCACTACCCCACGTTCCCCTACTTCCTTCTCCCTCTCCCCTACTCCCCACCCCCCATTGTCCCCACCACCCCTATTTTATGTTGTTTTGTCATCTTTTATTTTGAAGAAAAATTAGTTTTTTAACAGCAAAATCCTTTTGCCTACCAAAAACTAATCTACAGTAGGCCAAAAAAAATTGTTGTTTGGAAAATGATTTTTTTTTCGCTTTATTTTTTCCACACTTGGAAACTTGTTTCCAGAATGCAATTTTTTTGCTTCAAAAACTTAGTTTTCAGATGGAAAAATGATACTTCTTTTGCGTTCCAAAAACAAGTTTTCAGATGAAAAAAAAGAACCTTTTGAAAACTAATTTATTTTGAAATAAAAAATAAAACGTTTATAGAGTGGGGTGTTGCCGCAGTGAAAGGGGAGACAAGGGTTCTTGGAAAGAGGCGGTGAGGAAAGGGCTATGAGTGGAGTTGAGGGAAGTGGGGTTAGGGATTGGGGAGGAAAGTGAGGATAGTGGCAGAGGAAGGGGTTGTGGGATAGGGTGGAAGGAGTGGGGATATGGGTTGTAGGGGAGGGGAGAGGGAGAATGGAAAGGGAGAGGGAAGGGGTAGGGGGCATTGTGGTCATTTTAGAGGTAGAGGGGAGGGGAAGTAAAAAAAAGTAGAGTGGGGATAGCAATCGTCTTCCTTTTTTTTTGTTCAAATGTGTAATTCATTGATGGGACAAAAAGCCAAAGGCTGAAAGCTATACAATAAAATGTGATGAAACAATATAAAAAAAAAAGCCCAAATCAGAGTTAACGCTGTGCCCACAAAGACATCGAAGAGCATCAGACACGCCTTTGAAATCACACTAGAAAATACCCCACAAAGTATCAGAGAATCTGATTTTTATCTCATGGTCATGGACACGGACCCCAGTAAATCAAGTGTTGCTGTTCTCCTATTCAAAATTTGTAGGGTCTTGGTCGTTGTTATCTGGAATGTTTGTCGGGTCTTGGACCGTTTTATGGGTCTAAGGTCTTGGACCCAATAAATGTCGCATTTTTCATATTATATAGGTAATTGGTTGTTTTTATCTGGAGTACTTGTTCGGCCTTGGGCCATATTATGTGTACCATTTTACTGTGCTCAAAAAATAAATAAATAACCAGTTTATAAAAAATAAAAATAAAAAAATAAATTTTGTCAAATAAATAAATAAATAACCATGCAATTGTAGATACCCAATTTGATAATATAAAATATAATAATTGTGTTAATATTTTAACATATTTATACTGTTATTGTTTCAAAAAAAATATTTATACTGTAATTATTTTGTGTCTTGTAATTTTTCAAACTCTTCAAGTTTTTTAATATGAAATTTACAAGTTGTTAATATACCAATTTAACCGGTTTATTCAGCGATTAACAATTACAACTAGTGATTCAATGAATCAATACTTTGACCAAATTAATCATCGATCTGAGTTTATAACAATGCATCAAATATACGCAAAAATATGTTTTCAAAAAAAAAATACGCAAAAATAATGAATACATCGAATCATATTAAAGAAACAACTCCTAAACAATAGTTAGAAATCTATTATAAGGCCCAGTAGAGCCGAAGTGAATATGACAAATATATAGGGCCAACAAGAAGCCCAAAACATCTCATAACTATGAGCATTAAACAAGAATAATAATGCTATCCAGTCAGAGAAAAGAATAACCAGCAACTTTGTCAAAAGTTCCGGCAAAAACAGATCTAACTTAATAGCATTTTTTTTTTTAACAACAAAAATGCTCAAAAATACATTAAAGCTATAGCTGTGCTCAGATTTGAGTTTTATTTGGCACCCAACCCTAGCCATGACATGGATTCAGCTGGCTTGTTAACAGGCTCCATGGAATTTGTCCTTTGATATGGTGCTTTGGCAGCAATTCTGTAAACACAGCACAAGAAAACAAATTATTATCAACATTTAATTAAAAGGTTATTAAAAAAAAAAAAGTTCTAAATTAATTGTAGGTTTGCAAAAAGGAAAATCAATTTCCACTAAAGTCTAAATCATTTTCTCATGACACAAAAAGGGGAACCAGATCTTCAAATAGCTCACAAGGTCAAAGATTGTTTCAATCAAAAGAGGTATTCAGAGATCTTGTTTTGGAAATTAAAAAAAAAAAAAAAAGGAACAAGAAAAACTTTTAACATCTGAGGGAACTTGTGAATCAATTAATTCAAAATTTTTATTTATTTGGTTGAGAGAGTGTCTACCTATCCTTTCTCTTCTCCAAGAACCGATGAAGAGAAGCTTTCCTAGCAATTGGAAGATCTGCACAGAAATGAAACTCATGATCAGAAAAACATGATCCATAATACTTTCATATTATTCTATTTCTATATCATCCAAATTTATAGTATTAATGATGTTAAGAAATTACCACAAACAATAGGTCTGGATGGCACTTGAGGGTGTTCATGAATCGCGCTGGTGCCAGTACTGGGGACGATGTTCACACTAGGAACAATTGGAGCGCTTGAATCAGCAGAAGTTCTGACCAGATTAGGAGGAAATGAAGGCTGGCTCTGTGTGTAAGTGTAAACAGAGTTGTTCTGGTTTTGCGAGACGCCTTTGCCGGCGAAAGACATGAGCTCATGTGCTTTATCAGCAGGAAAATCATCAAACACAATAACTTGACCAGCATAAAAGATTGTCAACTGTGCAGCTTTAGGCCCCTTGTTCACAGACTTAATTGCACTGTAAATCATGAATATATTATCATATATTAGTCTAATGTCAATTTTTTATAACCAAATTCGGATATCTAAAACTCTATTAGCACTATTTTTTTATTTTTTGATACTCCGGAAGCCAAAAGGCCAATTACACATTAATTTTTTTTTCCCCCTAAAGCTTAGTTGGTATGAAATGAAATTAATTAAAATAACAACAAATTAAAGAAGCAAAACAACTCACCTGGAATTAATTAAGGCTGGAGTAGAGAGCAAATCCATAGCTGTCAGGTTATTTGGTGTCATGTTGTTTTCTTTGGTAGGAAACAAGTTCATGGTTGTTGCAGACTGAGAAGAAGTCTCAGGTGAACCTGCAAATTTTAGATTTAGAAAAACTATTGGAAAAAAAACACACACACACACACACACAAGTTGTTACTCAATGTTATCCTCAATTTCAAAAATTTGTTACAATCTTATCTCCTAGGTTATTGCTGACAAGGATATGTTATCCAATTTATCATGCCTATCTACTTATTCATTCAAATTAATCTTTTATAAAAACATCAAAAAAAAAAAAATTAACCCCGTTTTGAAACTTAAAAGACCAAACATTTAAATTTAACAATTAACATTTTTTTTCCTCTTTATCTCATTTTCATTATCTTTCTCAACGAGACCCCCATTTTGCTCTCTCCAACTTAGAGGGGCAAATTGGAGCCATGAGTTAGATCTGTGAATTTAGATGGAACTTTGATTTATTTCAGAACTAACTAACCAAGAGGAAAGGAATAAGAATTTTCCCCCATCTCAATTACATGTTCAAAAAACACTCCTTCCTACAATAAATTGTTTTCTAGGGAAGAGCCAAACATAGAACTTGGCAGCATCTAAATTTTCGAAGGCCGAAAAAATAAAACCAAACCCAAAAAAAACATAAAACGAAAATTTCGGGGAGGTTAAGGATCCGTACCACTTGGTTCGGTGTTGCATGTCATCCCGAGGGTAAGATCTCCGAAGCTACCCTTCTCTTTAATATATTGACTCAATAGACTGCATGTCTGAGAGAAAGTTGACTTTTCCGGCGACCTCGCCGCCTTCTGGCCGGAAAACTCCGAGTACTCCGATGAGCTCGACATACCGAATCCACCCAAGAAAAATCCTAGAGAGAGAGAGAGAGAGAGAAAACGCGTGGTTTGACGAAGAGGTTTCAAACAAGGAAGGAACTGCAAGTGTGTGATGATGATCTTTGTCTCCGATGCTTTATCTTATATATAAGAAAATGATAATAAATTTTTATTGGAGGAATAAAATATATTTCTTTTTTTTTTTTTGGTTCTTTTTACGGGTTTGAAGTTGGGGGTGGGAAATTGAAGCACGAGGAATATATGGGTGTTTTTAAAGTTGGACTATAGATAGAGGATGGTTCTTTTCTTTTATTATGTTCTTTTTTTTTTTTTTGGCCGCGGTCTCCTGCTGTGATATGCTGTTTCCTTTGTTTTCTCCAAACTCCACTTTCAACGTTACTTTATTTATTTATTCATCTATTATTTATTATTGGCTTAAATATGAAAATAGTTCCCAAAAAATTCGCAAAGTTCATTTTTATTTCCCAAAAAAATTTTGAAAATTTTTAGTCCGCAAATTTAAAAATATTTTTCCGTCAGTCCCTCTAGCTGATACCGTTTGTTTTGCTTATGTGGCAGGACTAAAAACAAACTTTTAGAATTTTGGGGACTAAAAAAAAACTTTTAGAATTTTAGAGGGACTAAAATCATAACGAAATTTTTTTGAGGACTAACGGAAAAATATTTTCAAATTTGGGGACTAAAAACCTTCAATTTTTTGTGAGATTAAAAACAAACTTTGTGAATTTTTTGGGACTAATTTCATATTTAAACCTTTATTATTTATTAAAATTTTTATTAAAAATAGTTTAGACGAATTCAGTCTCAGGGGTTTATGGAAAAGTCTCAACTCTCAAGGCTCAAAAAAATGCTTATAAAAATATTTATATATTACCCACCAATAAATCTCTCAATGAGCAGCTGGATTTAAATATATGAGACCAACCTACTTTGGCTATTAGTATTAATTTTGTTGAGGATTCATGTTAGTATTGTGTAATTTTAATTTCCACCACGTGTTCTTTACGTCGGTAAACTTAAACGGGACGAAACGGACACGGAATGGCATAAGTTGTGCTTCGCTTTTGTTTTGTTTTTTTATTCTTGCTTTGCTTTTGTTTTGTTCGCTCCAATTGCGTGATTGCTTCGGCTTCTTTTAAGACTGCGTTTGTCAGTGCCGTAAATGCAGTCACGTTTTTTTTGTTTTCTCATTTCACGCTTTACTTCGTAAAATAAATTAAGGTCTTGTTTAACAAGTGCTATAAAGATATTAGTTAAAAAATATATATAAAAAAAAATTGTCTTGACAATACAAGTTAAACATTTTTAATATAATAAATATATTATTTTTTTATACAAACTTACCTATTTTGATTTCTTAACCAATGTTTTAAAAGCACTTATTAGCATTTTTCAATAAATTAAAGAGTAAAATATATTTTCCAAAGAAAAACATGTGGTTGTTTGCACGTCATTCGAAGTTAGTATTTGGTTGGAGGAAAATGAAAGGGAGGAGAGCGGAGGAATAATTTTAAATTTTGTATTTTTTGTTCAATTTTTTGGAGGAGAAGAAAGGGGAGCAAAATCCTCCTTACTCAATTTTGATTCCCCTTCAATATTGGGGGGTTTTTTGGAAGGGAGAAGAGAGGAGTTTAAATCATTAAAAATAAAATGACTTATATATCCTTATATAAAATATAATATAAAAGATTATAAGGATATAAAAGTAAATTAATCACTCTCCCACTCCTCTCAACCAAACTCAATATCAAATTAAATTCCTCCCCTTCCCTTCACTCCATTAAAATTCCCCTTCCCCTCCCTTGTTTGAATCAAACAGACCCTAAGTGTCTAATAAACTCAGCTTCCATGAAGAGCCACAATCGCCAGATATTGTGTTTGGTGCTTGTGAAGTGAGCAAGGTGAACACTCCTATCCAAGAGTAGAGCTAAGCAAGAAATACTGACCTGTCCAAACCCGTCCGACCTATTTATAAATTTAGCTAAACGAGCGGGTCTAAATGGGTTCTCGGATAAAACGGGTTTAGAAAACAGGGTAAAGACGGTTTTACATGGTCGGGCTCAATTATGCAAAATGTCATCCAGTGGTATCCGAACCCGACTGATTATGCAATGCCTCCACCTGGAGAAAAAAAAACGTAGCTATAAAATGAATGTGATTATTTTGTTCCCTAACCTAATCCTTGTGTCGCTGGCTCTGTGGAGTCTCTCCCGATACCTATACGAAACGAAATCCATCTCCTTGCTCTAATGAGTGATTTGAGTCTCTCATTCCCAGCCATCCTTGAGCCTCCCTGTTTGCTCTCATGTTTGCTCTCTCCTACATCCACCCGTTTTTACATTTTACATTTTTGTTCCCTTTTTATTCCTTGAGATTTTGAATGAACATTTGCTCTCTCTCTCTCTCTTTCAGATCCAATTTCTCTCTCGATGAAATCTGATCTAATATTATGTTTTTTGTTTGGAAAGGAAGCTCGAAGGAGGTGTAGTCGCGCAGTTGTAGAATAAAGCTCATCGTCTCACACAGAACACAGTTGTTGCTTAAACGAACCTGATTTGTCTTTCTTGGATCTCGAAGGAGAAACCTAAACACACTTTTGGGTAAGTGTTTTTTTTGGTTTTCACACTTTGAAGAAATAAAATACATACTTGCATGTAGTTATGATTGTTGAAGAACTTTAGATCTATTTTTTCTTTGTATTTTTTCAGTTCCATTTGCTTCAGATCTGCCCTATACATATATTTTCTTCGGAACTTCTTTGTGTGTTTTAAATGTTCATATCTGTAGATTTGGGCTTCAACCTTGATCGGATCATAGAGCTAGCTGGGCCAGTTGCTTGTTGTTTGGGCTTAGTCTTTGTTTGTGGGCCTTTGGCCTCAATGGCTCTTCATTGTAACATTCTGTTTGTTGTAACAGAATTATCTAACCGAACCTACTCTCAACCTATCTCACCATCCTCTATATATAGTCTTGGTGAGATTGGTTTTGGTAATTTGTAATCTGTATCCGAATTACATAGTGAATCAGTTTCTTCCTCTGCCCGTGGATGTAGCTCACAAACCGTGAGTAAACCATGTTAATTCGCTGTGTGATTCTTCCTCTCTTTCTCTCTAAAGTTTTCTGTTTTACTTCATCAGTTCTTGGTTATCAATTGGTTAAATCTTAACAAACTGGTATCTAGAGCTTAGTTTCGATCATCATCTTCGCTTCCGCTCTGCATTCAGGTGGATCTTCAAGATTCACATACAACTCTGATCTTGTTCTTGCTGGGTGTTTTCTGTTTTGCGGTTGTTCGTGGTGTTTCCTTCTACGGAGCATTCTCAGTTCTTTCTTCCAGCTTCTATTTGTGGTTCATCCCCACAATTCCTTCAAGAAAGATGTCAAACACTATCAAGATCGAGAAATTCAATGGCATAAATAGCTTCAACTTGTGGCGCATTAAAATGTGTGCCTTACTCAAAGAGCAAAGTGTCTGGGCTCCCCTATCGGGCCAAACAGGCAAGACTGCCAAAGAAGCTGCAGCACAACATGAGGAAAAGGCTCACTCTCTGATTCTCCTATCTCTGGAAGATGAAGTTCTTTATGAAGTTGCAAATGAAGACACAGCCGCGGGTCTATGGCTAAAATTAGAGAATCTCTACATGACCAAGTCCTTGAGCAACAAGTTACTGCTGAAGAGGCGCTTATTCAGTTTCCAAATGAAGGAAGGTATGAAACTCAAAGAACATCTTGATGAATTGAACTCAATTTTACTTGAATTGTGGGACATTGATGTCAAGATGGAGGATGAGGACATTGCTATGGTCCTTCTTGCATCTTTACCACCTTCATATGAAAACTTTGTTAGTTCCATTAGTGTTAGTAAAGATAGCATTACTCTAGAGGAAGTTAAGACTAGCTTGTACTCTAGAGAATTAAGACTTAAAGCATTAGGGACTGCTGAAGAAAATTCTACATCTAGTCTGTTTGTTAAATCTGCAACAAACAACAACAATAAGAAGAATGGAAAGGGAAAGGTTAATCCGAAGGATATTTGTAACTACTGTAAAGAACCAGGACATTGGAAGAAAGATTGTCCTAAGAAGAAGAAGAAAGACTCGGTTGCAGCCACAGTTCAGAGTGATGACTCCTCAGACTCAGATTTAGCACTCATGGTTGCTGAAGATCAAACCAAGATTGAGCAGTGGGTTCTAGATTTAGGGTGTTCACATCACATGAGCCCTCATAGGAATCGGTTTACTACATATGATGAGAAACCTGGTGATAATGTTCTAATGGGAAATAATGAATCATGTAAGACAATTGGAATAGGTTCTATCAACATCAAAATGCATGATGATGTTGTTAGAACCTTGACAAATGTCAAGCATGTTCCTGGTTTAAAGAGGAATCTCATCTCTGTAGGAGCACTAGACTCCAAAGGGTTCAAATGCAATGTTGAAGGAGGGGCTATGCAGATAAAGAGTACGAAAGGGACAGTGATTATGCAAGGCACAAAACAAAGGAATTTGTATATTCTTCAAGGGTCAACAGAAACAGGTTCTGATTTACAAAACAGTGACAGGTTCAGAAGCATCAGTTTCAGTGGTTCAAGACAACAATTCTGATACTATGCAGTTGTGGCACTCAAGATTGGGTCATATGGGTGAGCAAGGTTTGAAAATTCTGTGTAAACAAGGGCTACTAGGCAAGCAGGTGTTGGATTCGTTAAAATTCTGTGAGCATTGTGTTTTTGGGAAACAACACAGATTGAAATTTCTAAAGGGAGTCCATTCCACAAAGGCTACTTTGGATTATGTTCACTCTGATTGTTGGGGACCTTCTAGGGTCCCTTCCCTAGGAGGTGCCAGATTTTTCCTCTCAATAATTGATGATTATTCTAAGATGACATGGGTTTATATGATGAAGCACAAGTCAGAAGCATTCACTTGTTTCAAGTAGTGGAAAACACTTATAGAGACTCAAACTAAAAAGAAAGTGAAGAGGCTTAGAACAGACAATGGGCTGAAATTTTGCTGTGAAGAATTTAATCAATTTTGCAAGAATGAAGGCATTGCTAGGCAACTCACAGTTAGAAACACTCCCCAACAGAATGGTACAGCAGAAAGAATGAACAGAACTCTCCTAAAAAAGGCAAGATGCATGTTGTCTAATTGTGGTTTGAAGAAGAATCTCTGGGCAGAAGCAGTGGCTACAGCCTGCTTCCTTGTCAATAGGTCTCCATCATCCTCCATTGATTTCAAAACACCTATTGAGGTATGGTCCTCTAAACCAGCTGATTATTCTATGTTAAAGGTTTTTGGTTGTCCTTCATATTATCATGTTAATGAGGGAAAACTAGAACCTAGAGCTAGAAAAGGATTTTTTGTGGGATATAGAGATGGAGTCAAGGGCTATAGGATTTGGTCACCATAAAAAAATAGGGTGATATTGAGTAGGGATGTCACTTTCAATGAAATGTCATTACTGCACACTAAAACAAATTCTGCAGAATTGTCTAGAGAAGAGCAGGTCAGCAAATAGGTGGAGTCACAGGGAAAATATCAAGTCCTTGATCAGGTGGAGTTTGAAGGACATGACACAGGTATTGATCAATCAGAACAACAAGATGGCACTTCTGAATTGCCTGACCCGAGCCAAACAAAATCAGATTTTAGAAGGTCATAGAGAAACAGAAAGGCTCTTGACAGATATGGTTATGAGGATATGCTCTCATATGCTCTTCAAGTGGCTGAGGACATTGACACACAGGAACCAGCAAATTACCAAGAGGCTATTACCTGTTCTGAGTCAAGTAATTGGGTCACAACTATGCATGATGAGATGCAGTCCTTGCAGAAAAACAGCACTTGGCAGCTAGTTGAATTCCCAAAGGACAGAAGAATAGTGGGAAGCAAGTGGATTTTCAAGAAGATAGCTGGTATTTCTAAAGTAGATGGTATTAAATTCAAAGCTAGGTTAGTTGCTAAAGGGTTTAGTCAAAGGGAGGGTGTGGATTACAATGAAATATTTTCTCCAGTTGTAAGACACACCTCCATCCGAGTATTGCTTGCCCTTGTAACTAATTTAGACATAGAGTTACAACAACTTGATGTGAAAACAACCTTTTTGCATGAAGATTTAGAAGAGGACATCTACATGAAGCAACCAGAGGGATTTGAAGAACCAGGGAAGGAGCAATTGGTGTGCAAGCTGAGAAAATCTCTATATGGCCTAAAACAATCTCCAAGGCAATGGTATAGGAGATTTGATCAGTTCATGGTTCATCTTGGCTACAAAAGAAGTCCTTATGATTGTTGTGTCTATCATAACAAGGTTGAAAATGGTTCCTACATTTATCTTTTGCTTTATGTTGATGATATGCTTTTGGCATCTCAAGACATGACTGAAATTGTGAAACTTAAGAAGCTTCTCAATTCTGAATTTGATATGAAAGACTTGGGTGATGCTGAGAGAATTTTGGAAATGGAGATTTACCGGGACAAATCAAAGAAGAAACCGTTTTGTGTCAGAAAAGCTACATTCAGAAAATTCTACGTAGGTTTGCTATGACTGCTGCAAAACCAGTGTGCACACCTCTGACTTCTAGCATTCGGGTCTCAGCCGATTCATATACTGCTCTATCTGACTCTGAGAGTGAGTATATGAATAAAGTCCCTTATGCTAGTGTTGTTGGCAGTCTCATGTATGCCATGGTGTGCACCAGGTCGGATCTAGCACAAGCTGTTAGTGTGATTAGCAGGTACATGGGAATACCTAGAAAGGAACATTGGCAAGCTGTTAAGAGAGTGTTCAGGTACTTGAGGGAACACTTGATGTTGGTCTAATCTATGGGATAGATTCAACTTGCAGTCTTGCAGGCTATGCAGATTCTAATTTTGCCGCTAATCTTGACTCTAGAAGATCAATTATTGGCTATGCTTTCACAATTGGCAAGTGTATAGTCAGTTGGAAGGCAACCTTGCAGCCCACAGTTGCTCTCTCAACCACAGAGGCCGAGTACATGGCCTTGACTGAAGCTGCAAAGGAAGGGATCTGGCTTAAGGGCCTGATCAGTGATCTAGGATTTCCTCAAGATAAGGCAATTATCTTTTGTGATAGCTTAAGTGCTATTTGCTTGGCTAAGGATCAAGTTCACCACGAGAGAACCAAGCACATAGATGTTAGATATCATTTTTTAAGATCAGAAAGCAGAAATAAGGTGATGAAAGTTGACACCAAGGACAATCCAGCTGATATGATGACAAAACCGGTTCCCAAAAGCAAATTCATGCATTGCTTGGATTTGCTCAATGTGGATAGCTGGAAATAACATCTATGAATGGCAGTGAAGGAAGAGTTGTAACTGATATTGTTTGGAGGTTTGAATCCCAGGTGGAGATTTGTAGATTTGGGCTTCAACCTTGATCGGATCATAGAGCTAGCTGGGCCTGTTGGTTGTTGTTTGGGCTTAGTCTTTGTTTGTGGGCCTTTGGCCTCAATGGCTCTTCATTGTAACATTCTGTTTATTGTAACAGAATTATCTAACTGAACCTACTCTTAACCTACTCTCACCATCCTCTATATATAGTCTTGGTGAGATTGGTTTTGGTAATCTGTAATCTGTATTCGAATTACATAGTGAATCAGTTTCTTCCTCTGCCCGTGGATGTAGCTCACAAACTGTGAGTGAACCACGTTAATTCGTTGTGTGATTCTTCCTCTCTTTCTCTCTAAAGTTTTCTGTTTTTCTTTATCAGTTCTTGATTATCAGTTGGTTAAATCTTAACAATATATGTGCTATACATTATTTCTATAAGTTAAAATATGGTATTTGTTATCCAGAATTTCCATTACCAGTGGAACCCCTTGTTATTTCTAAGCATGACACCTTGAGTGAGGAATTATACAAATGTAGCATCTTGATCATGCGGGGGATGTGGAGGATGGTTGAAGGTGTATTGCTTTGTGTATTTCATTTCTTGTTCCAATGAATAATGTTGCAACAAATATGGTGATGACTGATAGAAGCATTTTTGGTTCACATTTTCAGGAGTGGTAGTGAAGTATTGTTTTGCTGGGATCTATGTTCTGATAATTTTTTTATGCATTGGCTTCTTCAATTTCTTTTCTTTTGAATATTGGATGCATGAAATGGTTAAAGCTATGATGAATTTAAATTTGTTTCATCAATGGTTAAGTCGAACAAATATTGATAAATGGATTCATTGATAAATTTGAATAGATATTTATTAATAAACAATACTCAAATTAGCTTTACAAATCGGATATAAAATACTTTTGTTGGAATCAATTCTGAAATGATGAATTTTTGTGGTATTGGCATATTTTGTAACTATTTTGTAAATTGCTTTTGGGCTTTTTCAATTAAATATTTAAATGGCCCAATGAATGAATCAAGGCCCGATTATAGCGACAACATGTTATTTTCTCCAATCGGAACTCAAAAGTAAAATAATCATTTATAAAAAATAATAGCATTCATAAAAACAAAATATAAAAAGTAATACTGACAACATACAATGTGTCAATAGAATAAGAGGTCTAAAATTTGTATGTAATATAATCATGTTAAGAGCCAAAAGTAAAATAATCATCTATAAATAATATATAATAAAAATATTTATAAAATTTGATATATTCTAAAAGACGATGAAATTATACCGATAACATTTTATGTTTCTCCGCCTGGACCAAAAAAAAATCATTTATACCGATAGTATGTAATGTTTCCCCCGTTAAAAATCAAAAGTAAAATAATCATCTATAAATAATATATAACAAAGATATTTATAAATTTTGATACGTGATCAAAGACGATAAAGTTATATTTGAAACATTAAACGAAAAGAATTATTTATAAATAAAAAAATATAATGATAAAATATAAAAATATAAAAAAATAGAAAGAGAGAAAGAGAGAGTGACAAAGGGTGTGAGAGAATAAAGAGAGAAAGAGAAAGAGAGAGTGACATGAGAGAGAGAAGAAAGAGAAGAGGGAAAAAAAATGAAAGGTGAGAGAGAAAAAGTTAAAAGTAGGAAGAAAAAATAAATTTTTTATGTGAATTTAATTTTTATTTTTATTTATTTTTATTTAGATTGATGTATTTGCCCCTTAAAAGACAGGCGTCATTAGAATAAGATGTCTAAAATTGTATTTGTGTTACTAGTTTGTTTGTATATATATATATATATATATTGATTTATTTTTATTTAGATTGACATATTTGCCCCTTAAAGAACAGGTGTCATTAGAATAAAAGATTTAAAATTGTATTTGTGTTAGTAGTTTGTTTATGTGTGTGTATATATATATAGTAGATAATAGCATTCATAAAAAACAGAATAAAAAAAGTAATTATACTGACAACATACAATATGTCAATAGAATAAGAGGTCTAAAATTAGTATGTAATCACTACAACAAGTTTTGGCAATAAACAGCGCTTATTTTTAGCCTAAAGCAGTAGCAAAAGCGAAAATTAAGCATTCTTGATTGTATTTCATAAAAGCAGCGTTTATGAAGCGCTGAAAATGGACAATAAGCAGTACTTCAATTAGGAAGCGTTTTTATCTAGACAATAAGCAGCGTTTGATGAAGCGTTTATTTTTAACAATAAGCGGCTTCCTTTTGAAGCTGTCTTTTTACAATAGCGGCGCTTCATTATTGAAGCTGTTTATTCTCCTTTTTAATTTAATTCTCTCACATTTACATTATATCTGTGTTGCATAATATTGTGATAACACAAATGCAACCAAAATTGTCATCAACACCCAATTGTATCAACATCAAAATTTAACATTATAATGTAATTTTTATAGATTCCTACATATCCTTACATTAACATAAATAAATTACAATATATTTCTCACCAAATTCACAATTATACGAATAGATCACTAAAATATTGCACATGTCATGCTACAAATACTACCTAAATAGTAATATCTTTTTCTTCCACATGCAACTAAACATGCATACAAGGTCAAAATTCTAACAAAATTTTTGGCAGTTTTCCTTAAAATATGGACATTCCAAAATATATAAAATACCAGAACAACATAAGATACCATACCAAATACCAACATAAAATATATAAAATATTAGTCAACATAAAAAGGAATTTTATTCCTAAATTCATGTGAACCTTTCCAATTCAAGTATGCTAAACTAAAAAAACCAAATTTAACAAAAACTCACGTAAACATTAATATTAATCTTCTTCTATCTCGCTTATAAATGATAAAATTTGTAGTAAAATATCGACACCACTCTTTTTGAGTTCGGTATGATCAGTGTATGTGTCGAATTGACAATCGTGATAAGATCGCGAAATGAAAATTAAATGAAGTTAGAATTGAACATAAGCATTCAAATGGTATGCGTAAAAGAAAAAAACTTATATAAACTTTGAAATTATTACATACATACCTCTGTTGGAATTTCTGTTTGATTATGAACGACAATATCCTTGAGAAACTTCAAAACATATCGGCCACAATTATCAGAGTTCGGTTGGCGAGGACACTATAAAACCAAAAATATGAAATTAATTGTTTTTATTTTTGGTAATTTGAATAATTGCATAAAAAATTTGATATAAATACCTTTATCGGTATCCATTTAGGTAGAGTAAATTTAGAAAATCGAGACTTGTTTCTTCGATAAAGTAGGATTGCCCTAAGTGCAAAATCAAAAAAAATCATTCAATATCTAGAACCACACTCATAATAATTTCTACCTACCAAAAAATATCATTCTAATACATTGGTAACCACTTCTCTTAATATCAACACATAGACTATATCAAATTTCTAACAAAATTTTGGCAGAGTCTCCCCTAAAATATGGACATTCCAAAATTTATAAAACACCTGTAACAACAGAAAATATCATACCAGCCAGCACAAGATGTCACGTAGGCCAAACATAAACAAATAAACACTTCAATATTACAAGTAACTTAAACATTTAAGAAATTGCATACATATATATATATATATACATATCTATGATTTATACACACTTACTGATTGTACTTCTCTTTCATTGTTTTGCGCATGTTGATATGTACACGCAATGGATCAAGATAGTACACAACGTTTTGATTCAAGTTAATCGCTAACAATAACCAATGATCCCTACAAAAATGTTGGACAAAAAATATAAGAAAATAAACACATTTCAATAAATTTAGTAATATTGATTAAATTAAATGACTTACACTACCGTGCAAGGTGACAAAACAGAGTCTCAAAGTCAGGATTTGCTAATGTCAAGCGGTGAATCACATACTCAGACATGTCAGCATTCCATGATCCCATATGTGTCCGTTGTGGGCACAAAAATACAAACCTTTGAGTTTGTTCTTGTGGGATCAATATCTCTTGATACAAGTACCTTAAATTAAAACATGCATACAAATTAATGCATTAACAATAACATAAATATTTAGTTGAAAAAATAAAAAAAACATTGGATACTTTAAAATTTAATGCAAGACTGAGATATACACTAATAACAGTTTCACTTAACCATAGGTTGTCATTAAGAATTTCTTGAAGTGCACCATCAACACCAGCTCTCAGGTCGTGCTCATAACCCAAAATTGATTCATCCATTGGTACTTTAATGGTATCTGTCGCCTCCATCTTTGTTGCCACATGGACTCTAAGATAAATTGTAAAATCTGTAGCAGGAGCGGTAGGAGGCTGAGATACCATGACCTTCTTCACTGGAGATATGAATGACCCATTTGTTGGCTGCTTGCCAACATTCTTGCTAGCTATAGGCAGCTTGCCCTTGCCTTTGTCCTTGGCTTTGGATGTTGGAGATACCTACATATTTTGCATTCCAACATATTGACTAGTTAGTGAGTGATCACCTAATTTAATAAATATATGCAGTATATGATAGTGAAGCATATAGTTTAACATATACGTACCATATCACTTGTAACTACGAGGTGGTTTGGCCATGCCACATAGGTTCCTATTGCCTGTTCCACTGTCATCACATCTGCTGCCTCCAATGGTACAGGCAATAGTGCATCTCCCTCAAGTGCAACGTCAACTTTAACCTTTACATGATTAGGAGGTAAGGGTAGGTTGTGTAGTGACACACCTGGTTCATTATACAACATTCCCTTACCAACCATTCGTTGCGTTGGACTTGTCAAATATAGACTGCACTCATAAATGCCCTAAACCAATGATAAACGAAAAATTAATATGTTAAATCTTTGAATACTTAGGTGAGAAAGTATAAAAAGAAATGTAACGATTATTACCTCGGGACTCACAATAGTGCAACTATCTCTAACACTCTTTGGGTTAGGGATAGGTGACTGATGCTCGTTCCTCTCCACTTCATCTTTATCCTTCTTGCTATCTTCCAATTCCTGAACTTTTTGGTATAGCTGAGTTACCATTCTCCTCAATTCTTCTGTTTCACTAGCATCAGCATGGCGTCCTACGCGCTTCTGTGATCCAAAGATAGCGCCCTGGGAGACGCCAAATCCCACGCCTCTTACCCGACCAGGATACTCCTTGATGGGTATGGCTTGGGAAAGGATGTCTTGACCAGACAAATCTGACATAGACATTGACAGTTCATTCTGCGAGACACAAATATTATTAAATATTATTAAATAATATCATTAATTTAAACGTTAATTAATGTTATCATACTTACAATTTTGTCAGCCACTTCTCTAGTGGGTAGATGTTCAATGTCACCCTTCTTGTTTCGTCGGGCTTCTATCCACAAACAAGATCAATCAATGGATTGAGAAGTTGTATCTTCTCCTGACTCCAACAGCTATACATATGAACAAACAAATTGAGAGAAAGTAAGAAAGAAATTGTACATACCAAGAGATGCGTTAAAACAAGTTATAACTAAAGATATTGTACATACCATTTCTTCCTCAATGCGGGGATACCCTTTAACCCCTCCTCTGTAAGGGTATGGAGGATTTGACGCTCTTTGCCGATTTTCATTGCTTATTCTCTACATAAAAACATAAGAATATATTAATGCATGGTTTAACGTCATATATAAAAGTTATAAATATTATTGTACATACTATATATTCTTCATCTTCTGTGCGTCTTCTTACAAAAGCGCTCCAATCATCCTGTTCTATGAACGATGCATATTTTGCTGGAGGCTGATGTCTGATGTTCCCGTGTTGGTCTCTCAACCACTTGTTCGCTAACGCAGTTCGGAAATTCCGGTGTGATCTTCCAGCTAACCTAAGTGTAATATCCTTTCGGGTCTCATCAACATCAAAATGCTTCTGCAAGAACATTATAAACAAAATGGTAGACTATAAGTATGTTTAGATAAATTAAAAAACAATACAACTAACATGTATATCATGACATTTAGCTAACCATCTCAATCTTTCTGAAACCGAGCTAGGATTTGCAATAAACTCTGCAGAAATGTATTCTTTCAGCCATTTTATAAAACACCGATTGTGTTCTGTTGTTAACCAATTTTGACTCTTATTTGGGTACAAGCTCTTGAGTATGTCCTTGTGTTTTACAACATATGACTCAACTTCATCGGCGTTGCGTAAAACATATAAGTGTGCTTGTTCCCATTCTTTCCTTGATATAGTCAATATTTCAAGTCCAGTAATCCCCTCCCCTGCACTTCTTCCTGTGTGACGAGACCGCGGCAGCCCTATAGAATGTTCAATATCAGATACATACTCGGTACAGAATTCAACAACTTCTTCGACTATATACCGTTCAACAATACAACCCTCTGGTCGTGATCGGTTTTTCACATACCCTTTTAATATCTTCATGTAACGCTCAAACGGGTACATCCATCTCATGTAAGCTGGCCCACACAATTGTGTCTCCCTAACCAGATGAACTGTCAGATGAATCATTATGTCAAAGAATGAAGGCGGGAAATACATCTCAAGCTCACACAAAGTCAGAATAATTTCTTTTTGCAAGGCTGGCAACTTTCCAGGGTCAATCACTTTACTACAAATTGCCTTAAAGAAGAAACAAAGTTTACTTAAGGTATTCCGCACTTTGTCAGGCAAAATAGATCGTATAGCTATGGGTAGCAAATTCTCCATAAGAACATGACAATCATGAGACTTTAGACCCTTTAACTTGAGATCTTTCATCGATACGAGGTTCTTAATGTTTGAAGAGTACCCCTCTGGAACCTTAACTCCATCAAGAAACTTACAAAAATCTCTTTTCTCTTTTCTAGATAGAGTATGAGCGGCCGGAGGTAGATATGTACGACGTTTCCCTTTCTTTACCGGTCCCAACTCTCGTCTCAATCCCATACTAACCAAGTCCAGCCTTGCATTGATGCCATCTTTAGTCTTCCCGGGCACATTAAGTAAGGTACCACTGAGACTATCAAAAATATTTTTTTCAACATGCATCACATCAACGAAATGTCTTACGTATAATGATTTCCAATATGGCAACTCAAAGAAAATCGACCTTTTCTTCCACCCTCGTGTGGCAAGGTCTCCTGCAAAAGGTTTACCGAATTTAATATTCAAATCTTTTACTTTTTCTAACAGCTTGTGTACCCGTCAGAGGCAAATGAGCTCTCCGCTCTTCTCAGATTCCCATTGAATGCCTTTCTCCATGACCGATAATGATGATTTGGATGCAAAAATCTGCGATGCCCAAGAAAGACATTCTTCCTACCATGTTCCAACCGAATCCAATCTGTACTATCTTCACATATAGGGCATGCACACTGACCTTTGGTACTATATCCCGACAGATTACCATATGCTAGAAAATCATTAATTGTGCCGAAAATCATAGCCCTCAAGGTGAAACTTTCTTCTCTATACCTATCATACACCACCACACCTGTCTCCCACATTTGCTTCAAATCTTCAATTAAAGGAGCCAAATATACATCAATATCATTTCCTGGTTGTTTCGGCCCAGAAATTAACAAAGACAACATCATATATTTTCGCTTCATGCATAGCCATGGAGGTAGGTTATAAATCACCAAAATCACAGGGCATGTAATCGTGAGAGCTACTTTGAACACCATGTGGGTTAAATCCATCGATGACAATGCAAGTCGTAAGTTTCTTGGTTCATTCCCAAAATCGGGATAATCAATATCAATTTTTTCCATTGATGAGAATCGCCAAAGCCGTAGCTTGCCATCTTGAATCCTTTCATCCTCATGCCATGTCGTTTTTTGCATCTTCAACTACTGCACATACGCTGAATCTGGGAATTATGGGAAAATACCACAATACCTTCTCTCGAGCCGAATTTTCCTTCTTATACCGTGAGGCTTCACATTTTGGACACGACTTTAACGATGCATATTCATTACTTAAATAAAATGCAATCGTTACGACAAGCATGTATCTTCTCATAGCTCATGCCAATAGAGCGTAACATTTGTTTAGCCTCATATGTCCTACTAGGAAGCACATTATCATTAGGCAACATATCTTTCAACAAAGGTGAGTAAGTCCGTTAAACTCTTATCACCCATCTATTGCCCGACTTCAAGTTAAACAACTTTAACATTGCCGACAATCTTGTGAATTTAGTACAACCCTCATATAACGGCTTCTCCGCATCACTCATCAACTTCTCAAACATTTGAGGACAATCACGAAGATCTTCTTCAACCGCATTTGCCATATCTTCAAAACGGTCACCATCATATGTATTTGTAGCGGTGTCCTCTAACGCATATCTCCCACTATTCCCCATATTAGAAGATTCACCTCTTGTCTCACCGTGCTTTGTCCACCAGGTATAAGTTTGATCAATCCCATTGCTCACTAAATGCCATTCCAATTCCCGAACACTAATTTTGTTTGTATAACAACAACTTAAACAAGGACATATGATTCTACTATGGTCTGTTGTATGCCCAACTACAAACCCAATAAAATCTTTCACTCCATCCTTATATTCCTTCGACAAACGATTGGCAGACATCCACTTTCGATCCATATTTTACCTATGGATTGAGAGGTAAAACAACAGAAAAACCCCATTTAAATAAAGCAAGACTAAAACTATCACTTCTCTTAATATCAACACAAAGACTAGATCAAAATTCTAACAAAATTTTGGCAGAGTCTCCCCTAAAATATGGACATTCCAAAATATATACAATACCTGTAACATTCCAAAATTCATTGTTCAAAACAAAAAAAACCAAAATCAGGTTCCACAACAAAATTCATTGGTCATTTTTCCATTGATTCCCATCTGATATGCATATATATATTTACTAACTGTACATTTTAACAAACTGATTCCAAGCATCTTTAACACTTCTAATTTATCTCTGGACAACAGTGAACAAAATCAAACAAAATCAAACCCTTCTGATTCCAAACTGGTCAACAGTGAACAAAATCAAACAAAATCGAACAGAGACCAAAAACTAACGAACCACCAACAGAAACCAATGTGGAATCGAGATACAAAATGGAGACAGTGGCCATACCTGGAAATGGACGCAAACAGGAGTTTGGAGATGGAGGCGAGGGGGAGGACGGAGGCCGAGCGCCGCCAGCAGCTTTTGGAGGACGACGGACGAGCTCGGATTTCAGCTTTTGGAGGACGACGGACGAGCTCGGATTTCAGCTTTTGGACGAGCTCGGATTTCAGCTTTTGGAGGACGACGGACGATCTCGTTGAGGAAGAAGCACGCCGGGACTTGGGAGATGGAGGCGACGACGGAGGGGTTTGCGAAGAGAGAGTTGACAGACAGAGAGAGAAACAGTGCTTCTGCATGCGAAATGAGAGAGGAGGGAAATACATATATTTAATAAATTGACCAAAAACAGCGCTTAATAAAAAAGCGCTGTTTATTGTTTCACAAAAACAGCGCTTAAGTCTAAAAGCGCTGTTTATTGTATCACCAAAAGCCGCTTCATGTTTGAAGCGATTAATGTGCCAATTCATTTTTTATTATTTAAAGATAAAACAGCGCTTAAAGGACTAAGCGCTGTTTATTGTATGAACTAAACAGTAGCGCTTAATTAGTAAGCGCTGTTTATTGTTTACGTATGACATAAAGTAGCGTTTTTTATTTTAAGCGCTGCTTAAAGTAGCGCCATCTTTTTTAGAATTTGTTGTAGTGAATATTTCCCCCTTTAAGAGCCAAAAGTAAAATAATCATCTATAAATAATATATAATAAAGATATTTATAAAATTTGATATATTCTAAAAGACGATAAAATTATACCGATAACATTTTATATTTCTCCGTCAAGACAAAAAAAATCATTTATACTGATAGTATGTAATGTTTCCCTCCGTTAAGAGTCAAAAGTAAAATAGTCATATATAAATAATAAATAATAAAGATATTTATAAATTTTGATACGTGATCAAACACGATAAAGTTATTTTCGAGACTTTAAATGAAAATAATTATTTATAAATAAAAAAATATAATGATAAAATATAAAAATATAAAAAATAAAAAAAAAGAGAAAGAGAGAGTGACGTAAGAGAGAGAGAGAGAGAGAAGAAAGAGAAGAGAGAAAAAAATTGAAAGGTGAGAGAGAAAAAGTTAAAAGTAAGAAGAAAAAATAATTTTTTTATGTGAATTTAGTTTTTATTTTGATTTATATTGACGTATTTGCCTCTTAAAAGTACATGTGTCATTAGAATAAGAGGTCTAAAATTGTATTTGTGTTAGTAGTTTGTTTTTGTGTGTGTATATATATATATATATTGATTTATTTTTATTTAGATTGACATATTTGCCCGTTAAAAGTACATGCGTCATTAGAATAAGAGATCTAAAATTGTATTTATGTTAGTAGTTTGTTTGTGTGTGTATATATATATATGGTCTAAAATTAGTATGTAATGCCCCCCTTTAAGAGTCAAAAGTAAAATAATCATCTATAAATAGTATATAATAAAGATATTTATAAAATTTAATATATTCTAAAAGACGATAAAATTATACCGATAACATTTTATATTTCTCCTTCTGGACCAAAAAATAATAATCATTTATACTGATAGTATGTAATATTTTCCCCCGTTAAGAATTAAAAGTAAAATAATCATCTATAAATAATATATAATAAAGATATTTATAAATTTTGATACGTGATCAAAGATGATAAAGTTATATTTGAGACTTTAAACAAAAATAATTATTCATAAATAAAAAATATAATGATAAAATATAAAAATATAAAAAAATAGAAAGAAGAAAGGGAGAAAGAGAGAAATATATCAAAAAAAATAAAGAGAGAAGGAGAGTGTGAGAGAAAGAGAAGAAAGAGGAGAGAGGAAAAAAGTGAAAGGTGAGAGAGAAAAAATTTAAAATAGGTAGGAAAAATTAATTTTTTTTCTGAATTTAATTTTTATTTTGATTTATTTTTATTTAGATTGACACATTAACCTATTTAAAATGATATGTGCCAAAAATATAGTAATCTAGTTTTATCTTTTAACTAACTCTTTTTATTCTTATATTGACAGCAGAATATATTGATAGCATATAATAGATATATTGATTATAGATCGTAGATATTAAACCAAAGACACTTGTTTAAATCGTTTGTGCTCTGCCCACGCATTTTTTTTTTTTTGATAAGATGCTCTACCCACGCATTTGTTTAAACGGTGGTTAGGTTAGTGTATATAGTACAGTGATGATATGGTATTATCAGTATCACCCGCTATTGGCTTAAAGCATTTGCATATATTTTAGGTTAAATTCTACCTTTTGTTGATATGATTATTTTAGGTTTTAGTTTGGTCTGTTATATATCAAATGTTTCGAATTGGTCTTTTATGTATAAAAGTTATATCAATATGGCATCTTTTGTTTTTTTGTTTCGAAATGATCTCTTATGTTACAAAATTTATACTAATGTGATCCCAATTTTACCCCTTATTTTGTAAAAAAATGGATCACCTTGGTATATTTTTTTTTAACATAAGAGACCACTTCAAAATAGAGGTACCACATTAGTGCAACATTTACACACAATGGACCAAATCAGAACAAATAATATATAAAGAACTAAACCAAAACCTAAAATAAATTAACATAAGAGACTAAAAATATAATTTGTCCTATATTTTACTATTTCAATCACACATGTCGATAAATCTGAGACAGCATGGGCGGCTTGCATAATCCTATGAAATGGTAAACGAAGCCTCGAATTGTTTGGAAATTTCCTATCAGCTTTCTTTCAATTGTTCTCAATATTCAAACAAGACCTAACTCCAGGATGCTTCGTCAATTTATTATATGAATAACCCCAAAGTTTAACAACATTTAATTACTCTATTCAACGTTTATAGACGTCTAATACAAATTTATAAGATTACATGGTATTATAAGTCAAATTTATTCTGATCTGAGTTACAAAATAAAATAAAAAACATCAAAACTTGGTAAATGCAGTTCAGTGTGTCGGAGTACATCTTTGACTATTCAATTCAACTATCAGCCAACACATGTTTAAAACAAGTCGATCCATATGAAAATGATAGCTACCGGTCCAATATTTAGAGGACCAAGTAGTCAGAGATGAAATCTTGAATATCTCCTGGGCATTTAGTACACAAAGCTTTTTTTTTTATCGGTTCACAAGTAACACATTGTTGTCCCCACGACGTGATTCTGGTATCGCTGTTGTTATTATCGTCTTCGGGATGTCTTGCTCTATTTGTCCACCACTTTGGACCCTACGCCATAGCCGCACCACAGAGTTCCAGAACCTTTCCCCCAATTCGAAAACCCACTCCCTTGTTTTTTCTAATACGCTCCAATTGCCGTCTTTTGGCTGGCCAATACCCGACTGAGTACCCCACCCTGAGGTCGACATGCTTGACTCCTTTTCCGATTCGTCGTTAGCCTCCGTTACTCCTGCTAGAGTATCGGTGCACAAAAGCAAAACTTTGGGTATGGTAAAGATCATCATATCTTATATGTAATTTGTTATAATTTCATGACTTAAATATGATTTTCATCCCTGCAAAAAAAATCGTGTTTTTCATCCCTGCAATTTCATTAACTTTGTTATATATATATATATATATATATATATATATATATAGAGAGAGAGAGAGAGAGAGAGAGAGAGAGGGATCAAGTGATTCCAAGAGTAACTCTTGTATGAGTTACTCCGCTTTGTCCATACCCAATGCACCAGCGAACACTCCCCGTCTTTGTCATCCGCAGGCCTCACACTTGCCTTCTATATTCATGCATTTATTATTTTCTTATCTTTCAACTGTATGGTGATTAGTGTGTATTCTTATCTCTCATTGCTTTATTTGTGTTGCAAGAATTCTCTATGTGATTATAACCAGAAATGGTTGTTACGGCGAGGAACATCCAGCAAGGGCTCTTTGGGGATCTCTGTCATCATCTTTGTAGATCGCCCAATTCAAAGGGTACTCACTTGGAGTGACCCAAGCACCCTCATTCTGGTTTGATATGTATGTATTATAGCCAACGAGTCAGAGTCTATATACTTGATCTTTTGAGTCATTGTACGTTATTGGATTATTGTACAGGTCATGCCACAGACTTACATAGGTTGTGGACCTTAGGAATGAGTTATTTAGATGTATTGTCTCACTATGTTTGTGACTTTATATTTAGTTTAAATCTATTCATATTTTCACTATGTCGGTATCGCTTAATTTATTCGATTAATTATTTAATTATTTGGGATAATGGGATGGGGTCATCTCATTTAGTGGTATCAAAGCAATTTGATAGTATCTAGACTCAGAGTCATTAGGATGTTGTTACTGAAATATAAACACCATAGTGACACACGATTTCTAAATACAAATTTTGTATTTTTTTTTTCACCATCGTGATACTTAGAAGACCATATAATTAAGCATGTCTTTAAATGTGAAAAATAAAACTACTAACTCTGAATGAAATGGATTTTTGGAGATATGTAATGCCAAAACAATCACTTGTAGAATCCTGTGATCACGGTGTTTCGTGTTGGCAGCAAATCCTATCTAAACAATGATGAGTAAACAGTCATTTTGGTCTCTGAATTTGTGAGGCGTTGTCATTATAGTCCTTAAATGTATCAAAATTACAAAAACAACCAAGGATATTTTTTTCGTTAGTCAGTTTCGTCCTTAATTGTGTCTTTTGTTAGTCAGTTTGTAAAGGAAATAATGTAAAACACAAGAAAGGAGTTGAATTGTGTTTTAGAAAAAAAAATCGAAAACAAAACTATTTCAGTCTTAAAGCAAGTTTGATAAACAAGTTTACTGGATAAAATGGACAGATGATGAAAATAGATAGGTAAATAAAACAGACAGGCATAAAGCTAAGAAAGACACAACAATATATCCTGATTCACTATCAAACTGATAGCTACATCTAGTCCCTTCGTTTCTGAAAGATTTTTTTCACTATAATCAACTTGATTACAAAAGCTCTTGAGAGGATACTACTGACAAACCTTGACTATACTTATAACTTCTTTGACAGCCACAATATCTTTGCTACCCCTAGGACAGGACCAACCTAGTCATCCTTGTATACATACTTCTGCCTTCCTAGACAGAACAGACTATTGTGCTTCTATGGAAACCAGCCTTCATGGCATGTTTGGAACAACATATTCTCAAGGGAAAGATAGGTGAGAGGAAGGAAACACAATTTTCAAAAAATCTTCCATCATTTGGTTGCTTAACAAATAGAAGGGAAAGGAAGCTTTTTGATGGACCCACTACAATATGCTTTCTGCGCTAAACCGGTTGGAAAGTGGAAGGAAGACCACTATTTGGCTAAAAAGACAAAACCACCCCAAGTTTAACGTTGATAAACGATAACTCGTTTGCATATTTTATTTGAACATAGTCTCTAGTTGTTAGTATGAAAAATTACATTTTTCATAAAAAGGGTTTGTGGAAGACCTCCAGTGTCAAAGGCCTATTTAAACTGACAATTTGGACAAGTTGTGACAAGTGTCAGTTATAGAATATGGAAGTTATTAAGTAAGACACATGTCAATATCTGTGTCATTAGGCAGTTATTCTACTTTGCCTATATATACTTGTAAGCATAATGTAATCAAGGTTGGAACTTGTAAGCACCCTACATATCCTAAGTCCCCGACGTTCACGGATTGACGGGTCACTGCAATGTTCCCAACCATTTCAATTCTAGCATTTTATTTCATTGTCTTTACTTTCCAGCAATTTATCTTTTCTGTCATTTATCTTCATGCATTTACAAGCCTTCTTTAAATTCATGTTATTTAAATACTTTTCTTTGCATTCTTACATTCTTCTTCTTCTCTTAATCAAGTGGTCTTTCAACCATTTGAGTTCTTTTATTGCTCTAAATCCGTGATCAGAGTTACCTATTTACCGGAGAGTCCCATTTTTGTCTGATCTTAATTATTTGTTGTCGAAGTGGATTTTTTTACCAAAAATCACCGTTAACAAATTGGCACGCCCGGTGGGACGAGTTTAGAGTAACTCGTTTAAACGATGGTTTTATGCGTCTAAGAAGTGGAAAGATTACTGCTTCTAACGTAACGCAATATAGAAACATGAGTGGCAGCATGAATAGCAGTGCCACAATGCCAAGTGTTAGCAGTACAAATGCTTCGACCACTGAAATGCGAACGCAGGGTAGTTGTGATCCCGCGGATGAATAATACTACCGCTTGGGGCAGTCGGGTTGACAATGGCCAATACGCAAGGAGAAGTTATTCCAAGCGCTGCAGTGCTTGAACCGATGGTTCAAAGTGCTCTAGAAATTTAGGCATCGCCTGGAAGTGCGAGGAACTCAAGTATTTGGCCTGTACCGCAAGTAACGCAACCTCCGTTTGGAATGCCGTATGGTTATTTGCAAAACTCGACAGTCCCTGCTATTGGTTCAACTATGTTCAACCAATATGCTAACCAGCCTTTTATGCCATTCGGAAATTCTTCCAATACTCAAGGAATGGCAGGTATGGCTACCACTATGACAGCCAATCAACAAGGGTTAGGACTGGGGGACATGTCGAGACAAATGCCTCAGAATAATGAGATGGTGAACATGTTCACTCAGCAAATGGGTGCAGTGATTACGCCTCTTATGGAGACTACTAATCAAGCATGTAATACACTAGCCTTACAAATGGAAAGGCTAAATCAAGCATTGGGTTTGGCAGCACCAGTGAACGAGAATGTTCAACAAGGCCCAGGGGTTATACCTCATGGTCAGGGCATGGGGGGCATTCCGCATAATGCGAATAATCCTATGGTGGTGCAGAACGAGGTAGTTCAGCCAAACCACAACCTTGGTCAGAATTTGAATAACTTGGCCTATGGCCAGGTGCAGATTCTACAAAGGAATCAAGACCAGGGCCCACCAGTGCATCAAGGTTTAGCCAACCTCAGGCACAATATCATGGGAAATCAGATAGAACAAAACGTGAATCAGGCTGTCGAGCAAATGCTGAATAGGCTTGGCTTTAATATTGGTCAAGGCACTAGACCATATTTCATATATGCATTTCCTGAGTGGGTTCAACAAGCTGAAGTGCCAAGAGGGATGAAAATCCTCAAATTGTCCAAATTTTCTGGTGACAATGGTGAATCGACTGTCGAGCATGTGGCTAGATACATGATAGAAATGGGAGAGATGGCCACTGTCGAAGGTTTGAAAATGAGGTTCTTTCCAAGTTCTTTGACAAAGAACGCATTTTCTTGGTTCTCGACGTTGAGAGCTAATTCAGTCCATTCGTGGACACAATTGGAAGGATTGTTTCATGATCAATTCTTCAGGGGCGATTTGAGGGTTAATCTGACTGATTTATTCAACGTCAAACGCATCTATAATGAATCTATAGATGATTACATCTCTAGGTTCAAGCAAATGAAGAGCAGGTGTTTCACGCCTGTTCGGCTAAATTGTGAAAATGGCCGCTAGTGGTTTGGATTACCATATTAGAAAGAAATTGGTAAACCAACACATAGTTGACCTCGCCCAATTAGGGGAGAAGGTTCAACAAGTTGAACAACTCCGCTCTGAGAAGAATCAGAAGAACAATAAGAAGTTTATCAGGCGTGAGAAAGTCAATTGTGTCGAACAAGATCTAACAGACAGTGAGGATAAGGCTATGACAGAGCAAGAAATAAACCTTGCTGAATTAAAAGAAGGACCAAAGCTGATAAAATATTTGATATTCTTTTAAAAGATAAACAGCTTAAGTTATCAGATGATCATAGAGTGAAAGGGCCTGAGGACTCTAATGGTCAGAATTATTGCAAGTACCATGGAGCTTTAGGCCACCCTACTAATGAATGTTTTCGTTTCAGGGATTTGATTCAAAAGGCTCTCAAAGAAGGTAGGCTCAAGTTTGCTGACAAACAGAAGCCTAGCATGAAGGTGGATACTTATCCATTTGGTCAAGGCATTGCCAATGTCGAAGGTCAAAATGTGAGAAGCTGTAGCATGGTGAACATTAGCGCCAAGCAGAAGTACGTGGTGAATGTCGAGGATCCTTTCGACATCTATCCAAGGCCTCATGAGACTGTTGAAGCTTTTCTGAGAAGAAAAAACAATAGGGGGCAGTTGAAATTATGCCCACATTGTGACAAATACTTTGATGAGAAAGAAGCCCAGAGAGCAAAGAAAGTTGATGGTGCAAATGTTCATCAGCAATTTCGTACTCATTATGGGAATAGGTACGTGAGACATGCACCGGCAAACCAAGTGCAAAGGCCTGTGGTTAATAAGCCTAATCGAGCAATCAATGGATGGTTGGTCGAGTCTCCAAGGGAATCCACGGGGAGTAATCATGGAGGATCTCTTGGTCGAAAGGTTAACAGGACTAGGAAACCTGATACTGATGTTATGGTGAACAAATGGGTTGAGAATTCTCCCAAGGCTCGTTGTCCTGAACTGAGAAACAGGGTGAGAGCTACAAAGAGTAACCCTCGACAAATGCCATTTTGGGATGAAGAATACCAGCATGGCAGAAAACCTTACCCTGGGGGTGATCAAGTGAAGAAGGCCCCATTGTCGAAAAGCCAAAAGCGTCGTCGACAGAGGATAAGGCAAGCTCAGAGACAGAAAACGAAGGCTGTTGAGTTGGGAGGATCTCAACGTGAAGATTGTTTCATGGTTGGGATACAGAAAGTGCCGTTGCCCAAGGAGACTGGTCCAAAGTTGAAGAGTGTAGTGGTTGATGTTAGAGGCAGCAATTATGACAAGGGCTAGACTTCCAAGATGCGAGCACATTCACAGCGGGCATCTGTCAAGCAGAGTTCCAAGAATGCTGAAATTCCTTTGGCTAAGGAAGAGGTGACTCCCTGGCCAGTAGGTTTAATTGAAGCTGAAAGGTTAGCTTTGGAACGCGGCAAAGTTGGTGTTCAACCAGCTCCGGAGGAGGGCACAGGCAGTGATGTGTCAATGGAGGAATTAAGGATCATAGCTAATGATTCTGATTTGTTAGATGAACCCTTGGAGTCCATGGAACAGAATGTTGTCAAAACAGATTTGTCCATGGAAGAGGTTATTGCCGCACTAAATGATCCAGATGACCCAATAGGTTTTGAAGATGAAGAACAGTTTGATCCTGACACCAGTCTAGACAAAGACTTGGACGAATTGGTGATGGCAATGGGTACTACCTTGTCAGATCTGGGATCAGAAGATTGTTTATTCGACGAACTAGGCATGAGGTTGGGAAGTCATTTGGAGAATGAAGACACAGCTACTGAAGAGGAGTTTACTAAATTGAATGTAAACTTGGTTTCGGTATTGCCAGCGGAATATGAGGCTCATTACGAGTTTCTAGTTGAAGTGCCTGACGAGGAAGACTTAGAGGACTTTCCTATTGGTTGGCAATTTGTTGAGCAAGACATGGTCACTATATTTGATAACTTCGCTAGGCTCGACAAACCAACTCATGAGGAGAGAAGTCATCTTCGACCATTGCACATTAGAGCAATGATTGAAGGTAAGCCAGCTAACAGGGTACTGGTTGATGGAGGTGCATCAGTGAATTTGATTCCAAGAGCCATGTTCAAGAAAATGGGAAAAGATGAGTCTGACCTGTTGCCAACAAATATAGTGGTTACTGACTTCGGGGGAAGAACTGCACCAACAGATGGCGTAGTGATGCTTGATGTGCAGGTAGGATCAGTAGAAAGATCTACTCTATTTGTTGTGATTCCTTCGAGGTCTAGTTACAATGTCTTGTTGGGTCGGGATTGGATTCATTCTGTTGGAGCAGTTCCTTCGACAGTACACCAAAAAGTGATTCTTTGGAATGCTCGTGATGAAGTTGAGATTATTGAGGCGGATGATAGTCCATGTTATTTGCAACAAATGCATGTGGACTTCAAAGTGTATGATCCAAGGGTGAAACCCATCTCAGTGCAGGGTGGTGTTATTGATAAAGAGGCTCTGAATGCGTGCTTAATGGAGCAGTTTGGGGTTAAGTTGCTGGACGAGGCCGACGAAAATCGACCAATCGACAGTAATGACTCATGATTATCCTCAAATACAATTGTCGGCCTTTGAGGCCAAAGCGGCCAAACTTCGAGAAGAAGGTGTCTTTGGCCGATTGTATATTTGATGATGGCGTTGGGTTTTGAAAAGGGGCTTGAAGATAGAAGTGGCTTTGAGTTGGAAGACCCTTTAGAAGAGATAGACTTGGGCGTCTGAGATAGAAAGAGGCCAATATAGGTGAGTGCAATGTTGTCAGACCAGTTTAAAAGGCAGATTGTGGAGCTAGTTTCTGAGTATAAGGATTGCTTTGCTTGGGATTACCACGAGATGCCAGGACTGAATAGAGAACTCGTGGAGCATAGATTGCCTCTAAAGCTAGATTGCAAGCCTGTCAAACAAGCCAACAGGAGGTTCGCTCCTGAAGTTGTGTTAAAAATCAAGGAGGAAGTTGAACGTTTGCTGAAGGCTAAATTCATTCGCACAACTAGGTATGTGGAATGGTTGTCTAATGTAGTGCATGTCATAAAGAAGAATGGCAAGATGAGAGTATGTGTCGATTTTAGGAACCTTAATGCAGCCACTCCTAAAGATGAATACCCTATGCCCATAGCAGATATGCTAGTGGATGCAACATCTGGTCATGAGCTTCTGAGTTTCATGGATGGGCATGCTGGTTATAATCAGATTTTCATAGCTGAAGATGATGTACCTAAAACCGCTTTCAGGTGCCCAGGTTCAATTGGAACTTATGAATGGATAGTGATGTCCTTTGGTTTGAAGAATGCTGGTGCAACATATCAGAGGGCAATGAATACTATCTTTCATGAAATGATAGGCAAGTTCATGGAAGTGTACATCGACGATGTCATTGTTAAATCTGACAGTCAAGAGGAGCATTTGAATCATCTGAGGAGAGCCTTCCAGGAAATGAGAAGGCATAGTTTGAAAATGAACCCTGAGAAGTGTGGTTTTGGGGTTTCTGCTGCTAAGTTCTTAGGCTTTTTGGTGCACAAAAAAGGCATTGAAGTGGATAAGAATAAAGCTAAAGTCAGTCTTTGGAAGCAAGACCTCCAACCAACAAAAAGAACTTCAATCCTTTTTAGGAAAAGTCAATTTTCTCGGAAGGTTCATATCAAATCTCTCGGGAAGAACAAGAGTTTTGCTCAGTTGGTGAAACTCAAGGCGTAAGAAGCTTTTGTGTGGACTCAACAACACCAAGAAGCTTTTGACCAAATCAAGCGATTTGACAAATCCACCAGGTCATGATGCCTGCAGAGCCACATCGACCAGTGAAATTGTACATATCAGCATCAGAAGAGACCATTGGTTGTTTATTGGCTCAAGAAGATGGAAACAATGTCGAGAGAGCCGTTTACTACCTCAGTCGAGTGCTCAATGATGCAGAAACTAGATATAGTGCTATAGAAAAATTATGTTTAGCATTATATTTCTCTTGTACAAAACTCAAATACTATTTGATGCCTTGCAATATTTTAGTCATGTCAAAGACAAATGTAATCAAGTACATGTTGTCCCAGCCAATTCTGAATGGTCGAATTGGAAAGTGGACACTTGCATTGTCAGAATTTTCTTTGCAATATGTACCTATGAAGGCTATTAAAGGTCAAGCAATTGCTGACTTCTTAACGGACCATTCATGTCTGGAAATAAAAGAACTGACAGGGCTAGTCGAGTTGAAGCCTTGGCATTTGTATTTTGATGGCTCAAGACATAGAAATGGGGTTGGTATTGGAATTTTGATAATTTTGCCCTTAGGGGTACCAACTAAATTGATGTTTGAACTAAAGTATGCTTGTTCTAATAACGAGGCTGAATATGAAGCCTTAATTGTGGGTTTGGAAATTTTGATAGAAATGCAAGCACGCATCACAAAGTTTTGGTGATTCGCAATTGGTAATTAGACAGTTAACTCAAGCATACAAATGTGTTAGTCATAACCTTGTCAAATATTGTCAAGTGGCTAACAAGTTGATGAAACAGTTTGACAATGTCGAGTTGGAGCATATTCCTAGAGAGCTAAATCAAGAGGCTAATGAATTAGCCCAATTGGCTTCAGAATATAAGTTATCTTCAAAGGTGTTGACAGAACTCGTAGAAATCTGTGAGTTATTGTACCCTTTGGACGAAAGAGATATTTTTGCTGCAAGTACGTCGAATGCAGCTGATTGGCGTAAGCCCATCATTGAGTATTTGGAAAATCCAGATACTAACGTCGACAAAAAGATTAAGTATAAAGCAACTAAGTTTGTTGTACTTGCAGGGGCTTTATATAGAAAATCTGTTGATGGTAATTTGGAAACTTGCTTAAGCGAAGAGGATGCTTATTTGGCTTTAGCAGAGGTTCATGAAGGAATTTGTGGTGCTCATCAGGCAGGTGAGAAGATGAAATGGGTTTTGAGAAGACAAAGAGTATATTGGCCCACTTTGGTGAAGGATTGCATTATGTTTGCAAAATCCTGTGAAGAATGTCAAAGGCATGGTCAAATACAGAATGTACCTGCTAGTGAGTTACATTCCATTGTTAAACCTTGGCCTTTTAGAGGTTGGGCGTTAGACCTCATAGGTCAAATTTTTCCTGCCTCTTCTAAAGGTCATACATAAATACATTCTAGTAGGGGTTGATTATTTCACCAAATGGGTAGAAGCAATAGCCTTGAAAGAAGTGATGCAACAAGATATCGTAGATTTTATTGAAAACCATATTGTGTGTCGATATGGCATACCACAAACCATAAAAACTGATCAAGGATCTGTGTTTGTTGGGAAGAAAGTTGTGGAGTATGCCGAGTCAAGGAAGATCAAGATGATTACCTTGACACCATATTATGCTCAGGCAAATGGTCAAGTAGAAGCCATGAATAAAATTATCATTGGCTTGATAAAGAAGCATATTGGCAGGTATCCAAGGAGTTGGCATTCGACTTTAGAACAAGTTCTTTGGGCATGCAGAAACTCACCTAGAGAATCGACAGGTACAACTCCTTATAAATTGGTATATGGACATGATGCTGTGTTGCCTGTCGAGATAAATCTTGGTTCATTGAGGATTCAAAAACAAGAGGAGTTGCCAGTAGACCAGTATTGGAACTCAATGCTTGACGAGTTAAATGATGCGCATGACGAGAGAATTGTTGCCTTAGAACACTTGATTCGACAAAAGGAAAGAATAGCAAAATTTTATGATAGTCGGGTCAAGTATAAACGTTTTAAGGTTGATGATTTAGTTTGGAAAGTCATTTTGCCGATGGATAAGAAATGTCGAGAATATGGTAAATGGTCCCCTAAGTGGGAAGGACCATATAAAGTTGTTAAAGTTTTCTCAGGGAATGCTTACGCGCTTGTTGAAATAAGTTTTGGGTTCAGAATCAAGTCTATTAATGGCAAATATTTGAAGTCATATAAACCAACAATGTGCGAAGTAAAAATATAACTTGGTGATACTAGTGAAATAAATTTTTTAATCTAGATTATTACAAGACAAGTCCATTTTTGGAAGCTTTGTCATATTCTAATTCAGCTCATGCTGAGGAAGAATTTAGGAAGAGAGAGGAAGCGGTCTCCATGACATGTCACCAGGGTAAGACAATTAAGTCTGCAAGGGCCGCTTCAAGGTAAGAAGGCCTTCATCGACGGGTTATGAAAATGAAGTTTGACAACGTCGATGAAGGGTGTCGAACTTAATGAAAGCAGAGGGAGGCCAAGGACGAAAGACAGGCAGGCATGAGTCGCGCCTCATCCCTTTTGATTTCGTATGATGTTGCGGACCTTCACGAGTGAAACTTTAAACACTAGGTGTGAAGGAGCGCAAAACAGTAGAAAGAAAGAATGTCTCAGGCCTCCCCCCTACTCTCATCTCCTAATGAGTTTGGTAAGCCACATTAGGCAACTTACCAAAACTCATGATGTGGTATTAGGCAAATTACCAAAACCCAATATGCGTTTCACTGTTAAGACAGAGAAATTCAAAGGGGTTCCAAATTGTGAAGCCTCCTGGTTCCCATATGAAATAAGCAGAACCAGAAAATAAGGAGATAGAGATAATCTCCATGTTTGGGTTTGCCAGTTAGTTTAGCTCGCTGGGGGGCGAGATAAAATTGAAGTCTCTGTTCGAAATGCTAACAAAGGTACCCCAGAAAATTCTAAGGCTGGGAGAAGAGTTCTAAAGTTTTCTTGTAAGGTAAGAGGCAAAGGTTGCTTTGTTGTAGAGATGGCAAGCAGGGGTATGCCTCTATTTATAGCCAAAGTTGCATTAAATTTTCAAGTTTTTTAGCCAATTTGACTGGTCAAAATGGCGTAATGGATATTCATGACCATAAACTGAAAATTAAAAATGCTAAAATGAAAACGTGCTAGCTGGACGGTGAGGAGATTGATGTATGGGATGTCAAATCAAACTCAGTTTGTCAGTTAAAATACAAGCAATAATCAAGAGAATGGGTTCGACATATATAAAAAAAAAATTCAATTACAAGGGGAGTTTTTTGAGGTCCTCCCAGGTCACAGCAAAATCCGTCTTGATGGTCTCAGCGTTGACATAATCGACTTCAAGATTTTCGACCTTAGACAAAATGGCTTTTGCTTCGACAGTGCTAGAACGCAGTTGTTGGTCGAGCGCCTCGATTTCTGACAAACGGGAGGCTTGCTTTGCTTCTTGCAATTGAGCCTTGACCATAGCTAATTCGGATTCCAGGCGCGCATCAATTTGTTCCAATTCAAGTATCTTGGTTTGGTTGGGGGTGTCTTGTTCGACCAACCTGGCTTTGTTAAGTCGCAAACTTACCATTTTGTCCCGTAATTCCTGTTTGGCTTTGGTTGCTTGTTGATAGGGCAATATGCTTTGGTCGAGTTGAGGAAGTTTAGGAGTCAGATCTGTGATGAAATCGAACATTGCACTGAAGTAAGCTCGACGAATATAAGGCAAGTGCTTGCGAAGTTTTTGGAGTTCGTTAACTACGCGCATTAGATTGCCTCTGAGTTCGTGATTGAGGTGAAGGTCGTCGAACGAATATTTAAAGAATCCTTTCGCCTTGACCAGTTCCTCTACTTTTCCAGCTAAATTGTCCTCAGGCAGTGTGGAAGAGCGAGCTGACATCGGTGAAGTCTTGCTGCTGGATCTTGAAAGCAAGTCAATCCACTCATCCACTCCGACATCACCCTTTTCAGTATTGGTGCCTTGCGGCACAGGGTTGGTCGATGAAGCAGGCTGAGCAGGCAGGGTGGTCAGATCATCAAAAAAGAGATCCATGTCGATACTTTCTGTCCGAATCACCATGGGAGGTACCTTTTCAGTAGCTTGGGGGGCATAAATTATCTCTTCTATTGGGATAGGATCATTTTAAGGAATAGAGGATTGAGGTGGATTTTCTGTCGAGGAGTCTAAAATACCCTCATCAACATCCATGGGGGAAGGGTTCTCGACTGCGTTCTCAGATTGTGCCTTTGAAAATTCCTATAGTAAGGAACATCAGTTTAACTAGTTATAAGTCGCTTTGTATCCGAACCAAAACGGAGTAATCAAGTAAAATTTTACCTCACCGTTGATGGAACAAAGTGGATGGAAGAATCATTTGCAAAGGCAGTGAAGTATCTATGTGAGGTTGGTCAGGTGAGCCCTGTCGAAGATAAATATGGCGAGGGGTTGTTCACAATATGAAGGTTCAAGGGTTTTGAGAATTGAGAACTTACCTTGTCAGTGCTTGAGGAGGCAATTTCTTCGACAGGAATTTGATCTTTTGAGGTACATCTTTCGGATGCACTTTTCTTTAAAGAAATGACCTTGACTCCCTGATACAGAGAGCAGCGTGAGCAAATAAGGTATGAAATATGGAGAATAACCATCAAGCGAGTTTTTTTTAAAAAAAGATAATGTACCTTTGCATGTTCTGCTGTGGGAGTATTCTCTGAGTCCTCAGACATAGATTTTTCTACCGGAGATTCCTGAGATTTGACGATTGTCGAAGTCTTAGTATGTGATGAGACATACAAGGAAATATATTAATATAAAGAGAAGGAAAGTAAGTACCGTGTGAGGCGTCGAACGGGAAGGAGAATCAGCTAAAACCAGCTTACGTTTTTTTGGTTGAGCATTGGAGGTAGCTGGCTTGGTTTTTCTTTTAGGCGTTCCTTGTTGAGAAGAACTTGTCGAGCGTTTAGACCTTGCGACTCGCTTCTTCGACATGACTGGTTCCTTACCAGCGTTTGGTTTTCGAACCAAGGATTTGGTCGATTTTTGTTTGGTTGCATTGGATTGAAGAGGGAGTTCGTCATCCTCATCACTTTCTTCTTCCTCAGTGGCTTCCTGAGCTTTGCTACTTGTTTGCTTGCACGGCAAGGGTTCTTTCAAAGCGGAAGCTGAAATGAAGAAAGCCAGGATTGTGAGCGAAAGGCAGAATAGTTGTCAAAATTTAAACCAAAGTAGGGTTACTACCTTTTGGAAAATGGGAAATGAGTTTGATAGCTTCATTACGTTGTTCGAAAGGCAGAGCAAACCGACCGGTGAAGGTAACTTCCTTGTTACTGAAATTATCAATATTGGAATAAGCATGGAATCTTTCCAATACAAGGAAATTACCAGCTCTTGTCGGTTTACCCGGAAATGAGTCAGCCAAACCAAAATTTGCACAAGGAAAAGACACAGGCTCAGGATAAGGGGGTTTCACAAAAGATTGCCCTGTTTCATGATAGTGTTTTAGGGCCCTTAGGCCCCATTTGTTGTCATGTGCTTCTTTTGATTTGGTAATCATTTTGTTTGCCTGATCGACAAGGTAGTGAGGATATCTAGGATCCCATTTTGTTTTATAAAACTTCTCAAAGCTGAGTATATCTTTCAAATGCTCACCTTTGGTTTTGGTCGAGGGGTCCTGTTCCTTACACGTATGGTCAACAAATCGTTTCACACATGCCTCAAAAGATGAGTGAAATTTCTTGAAATATTCTGCCCACCAAGTCTCAAAGTCTTGAGATATGCCAAGAGTAGGAGTGAAGGGAACAAGATTGATAGCAGCCCTGCGAGTGCTATTCTTTTTCTCCATGCCATCGAAGGTTTCTGGCTTGATGTCAATGTAATCCAACAGGAGATCCTCTTTCTTGTAGAGGAATGGACCGGGAATGGATTGCATGAAACCAGTGTTACTGGCAGAAGCATTAGGTAGGCAAACAAATGTAGATCCATCCGTCGAACCAGGGACCCCAGCGGGGAATACTTGTCGAGAAAGGAAGTGAGTCCAAATGACTTGGGACTCCTTGGAATTTGGATTGAAAGGGGCTGTAAACCATTTGGGTCCATACTTTCTGCTAACAAAGGGTTGGAAGAGAATACCTGGGGTTGTAGCAGAAAGAGAATGGAAGAGGTTGAAATAATATTTAAAGCTCTCAAGCTCACTATCGAAAGGTTTCGGAGCGCGATACATGGCCAAGGTGCCATAGGTGTCGACTTCAAGTTTAGATGGAGCCTTGTCGACAGTGTGGCCCGGGAGAATGGCGTTTAACCATAATTGAAGTAGCCACATTGGGCCTCCGGCTCCGACCTTTCTTCCTCCTCCTTTCACCATAGTGTATAAACTTGACATGCTCGAGTAAAGGTTCGACAGAAGAAATTAGCCAAAAGCCCATTTCTTACCTTCATGGAGAAGATTAGCCAAGTCGAGAAGAGATTTCGACATTTGAATATTCTTGTTGCAGAGGACGAAAGCAGAAAGCCAATGAAACAGGAAGGCTACGTGTTCCTCATCAGAAACGTCATCAGTATCCCTCATTTGACTGGCAACATACTTTGAGAATGCAAGGGGTTCCTCACTGAAAACATCAATGACGTTTTCTGGAACGTTTAGGGGGTGAATCATTTGGCCATCTGGTGGGAGGCCAGTAAGAGCAGAAACGTCGAACAAATTTGGACCCATCATTCCGCAAGGAAAGTGGAAGTTGTTTGTAGTTTTGTTCCAAAAGAAAATAGCAGCTCCCAACATAGATGAGTCCAACCTAAATTGATGTTTTGATAGCTGAATCAGGTGGTAAATGCCTAAATCTTTCCAAGTCTCAGCCTTTTTGGCTTCTACCCTAGCAAGCCGAGTAATAGCCGTTCGTTCAACAATGCGTTCTAAAAAGCCTTGAGCTTTTGAAGAAATAGTGAATGTGCAATTTAGGGGAAGAGGCTAGAATGTCAGTGTGCCCATCTTTGTTTGGGAAAGAATCCTCAAAGCTTTTTGGGAAACAAGGTAGGGCGATAACTGGTCCCAAATAAGCAGCAGGTGGGTCTAAGAGATAAGAGGGATCGTTTAAGTAAGGGATGATTACCTTAGATTTCTGCCATGGGATTGATGCGTCGACTTCCGGGTTCCACCATGTTTTCCTTCGGGATGAAGTAGTGCTCTGAGTTGGAGTAGATGAAGACGCCATTAGAGATTCGGAGAAATTTTCTTATGAGTTTAGAAGAAGCAGAAACGTTCTGAATGAGGGTTGTGCTGGTATTTATAATCGTGCATCTAGAACAAGACGTGCGAGTGGGGGAATAACCGCTAATTTCAAGAGTAATGATGGCCCTATTTTTTAGGGAAGTGGTAATGCAGGCCTGTGATGGGATTGTCTGAAAGATTAATCGTCGCACGTGGTGATGAAAAAATTCTGGTTGTGTTCACTTTTTGTGTCGAAACTCGAATTTGGGGGCATCTGTTGGGTGCCAAATTTCATATTTGGGATTCTCGTGAGTTGTAAGAATTCGACAAAGGGAAGGCAAAGAGCCGTAAATAAAAGCGTAAAAATAAACCAAGTTAAAAAAGACCAAGTGATTTGATGATTGTTCGACGAAGATACGGGGCGTCGAAGATGTCAACAAAGAAGATGTCGAAGTAAACTTAGTTTTTTTTTCTTTTCTATATATGTATAACTCGACAGAAGTGCTCGGTCCGAAGTTTAGTAGTTTTTAGTGAAATTAACTACCGACCGTATATATCCGCACACGTGTCGCCGGATGATAGGTAGTTTTTACGATTTTTTGCCTATAAATAGTACTTCGTGCAATGTACAAAAGGTTGGATACTTGATCTAAAATTCCTAACATCTCGACGGCGATGCACATTAAAGGAAACACCAACACAGTATGCCTTCCGCTCTTGTCTCTCAAAGATTTGTTATTTCAATTCAATTCTATTTTCAGTTTAAATTTACGTTCTGTCTATGCCTTTAAATTCAATTTCAATTCATTTAAAGCCTTTAGAACTTACATTCTTCATTGCTTTCTGCATTTACTTATTTTTGAAGTCATGTTATTTATCATGCGTTCATTTCAATTCCTCGTGATTTTACTTCCTGTCATTTACTTAACTGTCATCTATATTCCAACGCTTTGCACTTAATTTCTTTACTTTTCCTCTCATTTAAATTCCAGTCTTTTACTTTTATGTTCTTTACTTTTGCACAAACTTTTCATTCACTGTCATTTCCATGCTTTCTTTTAAATTCATGTTCTTTAAAAGCTTTTACTTAAATTCAGTCATTTAAGTGTTTTCATTTACATTCTTGCGTTAATTTAAATGCACAAGTTCATTTATATGAATGCATGCCTCAGCGTTTGTATTGTATGCTTTAACTTTATTTTCTGTCCAAGTACTTGACAATCAAGTCATTGGCTAGTCACATCCAAAACTTGTTTATTTATACATTCAGTGCCATTCCAAACAACAATTGACTTGTTGCTTGGAATTATTGTATTCAAAACTGGCAAAAATCACAATGATTAATGGCTTTAAAAGCCAAGAAAGTTGAAAGACGGGTAACGTGTCGAACAATTGACCGTTATACTTAAAAAACCATTGTTTTACGAGCGAGATTACCACGTAACTCGTTCGGATTCATAATTGCTTGATCATAAAAATTTATTTGTTTGTTTGATTAATTTGGTAGATCATACAAGATCATCAAAATTGGTAGAACCATACCATAAACCAAATTTCCCCATAAACAACGGTGATTTTTGGTAAAAAATCCACTTTGACAACAAATAATTAAGATCAGACGAAAATGGGACTCTCCGGTAAATAGGTAACTCTGATCACGGATTTAGAGCAATAAAAGAACTCAAATGGTTGAAAGACCACTTGATTAAGAGAAGAAGAGGAATGTAAGAATGCAAAGAAAAGCATTTAAATAACATGAATTTAAAGAAGGCTTGTAAATGCATGAAGATAAATGACAGAAAAGATAAATTGCTGGAAAGTAAAGACAATGAAATAAAATGCTGGAATTGAAATGGTTGGGAACATTGCAGTGACCCGTCAATCCGTGAACGTCGGGGACTTAGGATATGTAGGGTGCTTACAAGTTCCAACCTTGATTACATTATGCTTACAAGTATATATAGGCAAAGTAGAATAACTGCCTAATGACACAGATATTGACATGTGTCTTACTTAATAACTTCCCTATTCTATAACTGACACTTGTCACAACTTGTCCAAATTGTCAGTTTAAATAGGCCTTTGACACTGGAGGTCTTCGACAAACCCTTTTTATGAAAAATGTAATTTTTCATACTAACACAGGCCCCCCAGTATTTGTCTTTTGACTGAATAGGAAAATGATAAATACTAAGTATTTACCCTTCAGTACAAAAAAATGCATTCAACCATTCAGTTTCCAATAAATTGGCCTTCTCAACAATTGAGTGTTCGACACTGTCACCACTGGTTCTGTCAAGTTCAACTGCTAGCTCTGTCGAATTCAATTGCTGGTATATTCAACCAAGCCATTCGACTAACATGACATGATGCTCATGTTGAGCACTTCGACAAATCCAATTCTCACACATTCTTGGCCGAACATTCCCATTTTCGACAAGATCATTTTACTAGTTGGCTGAAAGTTGGCTAAGATATATTAGACACGCTTTTTGTATAGCCAATGCGAGTCCATATTCTTCATAAATATTTTGAACAATTCCGAGGCCCCCAGTGAACAACACTGATATCATTAACTCGACAAGTTATAGAAGCATCAAGCGAAGCAGAATTTCTCTTAACCTTTGGCAGATCCTTTGCTTCTCTGGTGCCAGTAGATTGAAAAATTGTTGCCAATACTCTAGTGTTAAAGGATGGAGGACTAACTGTCGACAACTTAAAAAATGATCTTCTCGTTTTGTAGAATCTTTTGTCGAACTCCAACTCTAGTCTATCACAACTAATTTATAGGCATCAAGCAATGAATTGTTGTAATCAACAATTAATTAATTACATGCCAACTTAGTCATAATCATTAATGGCTACGTTCATTCCCGCTTTCTTTTGGACATTTTTTTTTCCAAAACATCCTTTTTATTTTTTTTATTGCCCTCAAAATCTCAAAGCCATTCAAATCCTTTGTCGGTAAAGGCCAAATTCTTGATATCAATTCTTCATTTTTTTTCTTTTTTTTAACACATGATCTTCACCAGACTCAATTTTTTCTTCTTCATGTTGGCTTCAAAGCCATCATTTCTTGTGACCAAATGCCCATTCATTTGCATACTCTTATATGGCCTCACAGGCCATTTCACCGTGGGTTTCTGGGTACTCAATTTCACCCAATACTTTTCCGCTTAAGAGGCATCAACCATCAAGTGTAATGTTCAGCGAAATTAGCATCTTGTTCACCAAATTCAAAACACTGGCTATTTTTATCTTTCAAATTATTCCCAAGATCAAAAGCCATTTGTTCTTTTATCAAGATATACACCAACATATGTACTGCATCGTGGGGCCTTTGCCATTTTTAAATTGCAACATATTTTCTCTCTTTCTTCAAATCAATGTTGTTACAAAGTGAGAGAAAAATCTTACAATTGTCGATTTCTTTCTTCCTCTTGGTTTCAAAGGCCAATATAATATATATTATTTTATATGCCTTTTGTAGAACTAGTTCGAGCCAATCATTTATAATGTTGGCCAACAATGGAAGACAAAATTAACTTCAAAGGCACACCTTCATATAATCACCAATTTGAAAACTATTTCCGATTTAAAGGCGCGTTCATAGTTGCCAAATTGAAAATCAAGCTTTCCAATTTTAATCTTGATTGCATGAACAATCCATTGAAGATTGAACTCACCGAATTTGTGATACACATTACCCTTACCAGGTCCCATCGTGCGTAATTTGTTAACGGTGATTTTTGGTAAAAATCCACTTCGACAACAAATAATTAAGATCGATTTAAAATGGGACTCTCCGGTAAATAGGTAACTCTGATCACGGATTTAGAGCAATAAAAGAACTCAAATGGTTGAAAGACCACTTGATTAAGAGAAGAAGAGGAATGTAAGAATGCAAAGAAAAGCATTTAAATAACATGAATTTAAAGAAGGCTTGTAAATGCATGAAGATAAATGACATAAAAGATAAATTGCTGGAAAGTAAAGACAATGAAATAAAACGCTGGAATTGAAATGGTTGGGAACATTGCAGTGACCCGTCAATCCGTGAACGTCGGGGACTTAGGATATGTAGGGTGCTTGCAAGTTCCAACCTTGATTACATTATGCTTACAAGTATATATAGGCAAAGTAGAATAACTGCCTAATGACACAGATATTGACATGTGTCTTACTTAATAACTTCCCTATTCTATAACTGACACTTGTCACAACTTGTCCAAATTGTCAGTTTAAATAGGCCTTTGACATCGAGGTCTTCGACAAACCCTTTTTATGAAAAATGTAATTTTTCATACTAACACAGCCCCCAAGATTTGTCTTTTGATGAATAGGAAAATGATAAATACTAAGTATTTACCCTTCAAGATAAAAATGCATTCAACCATTCAGTTTCCAATAAATTGGCCTTCTCAACAATTGAGTGTTCGACATCGCTACCACCTTCTCACAAGTTCAATCGCTAGCTCTGCTTAATTCAATTGCTGGTATATTCAACCAAGCCATTCGACTAACATGACATGATGCTCATGTTGAGCACTTCGACAAATCCAATTCTCACACATTCTTGGCCGAACATTCCCATTTTCGACAAGATCATTTTACTAGTTGGCTGAAAGTTGGCTAAGATATGTTAGACATGCTTTTTGTATAGCCAATGCCAGTCCATATTCTTCATAAATATTTTGAACAATTTCGAGGCCCCCAGTGAACAACACTGATATCATTAACTCGACAAGTTATTGAAGCATCAAGCGAAGCAGAATTTCTCTTAACCTTTGGCAGATCCTTTGCTTCTCTGGTGCCGATGATTGAAAAATTGTTGCCAATACTCTAGTGTTAAATGATGGAGGACTAATCGCCGACAACTTAAAAAATGATCTTCTCGTTTTGTAGAATCTTTTGTCGAACTCCAACTCTAGTCTAGCACAAGTAACTTATTGGCATCAAGCAATGAATTGCTGTAATAAACAATTAATTAATTACATGCCAACTTGGTCAAAATCATTAATGGCTACGTTTATTCCCTTTTCTTTTGGACATTTTTTTTATATAAAACATCCTTTTCATTTTTTTTCTTGGCCTCAAAATCTCAAAGCCATTCAAATCCTTTGCCCTTAAAGCCCAAAGTCTTCATATGAATACTTCATTTTTTTTTCTTTTTTTTAACACATGATCTTCTGGCCAGACTAATTTTTCTTCTTCATGTTGGCTTCAAAGCCATCATTTCTTGTGACCAAATGCCCATTCATTTGCATACTCTTATATGGCCTCACGTGCCATTTCACCGTGGGTTTCGGGTACTCAATTTCCCCCAATACTTTTCCGCTTAAGAGGCATCAACCACTGGCGGTAATGTTCAGCGAAATTAGCATCTTGTTCACCAAATTCAAAACACTGGCTATTTTTATCTTTCAAATTATTCCCAAGATCAAAAGCCATTTGTTCTTTTATCAAGATATACACCAACATATGTACTGCATCGTGGGGCCTTTGCCATTTTTAAATTGCAACATATTTTCTCTCTTTCTCTTCAAATCAATGTTGTTACAGTGAGAGAAAAATCTTACAATTGTCGATTTCTTTCTTCCTCTTGGTTTCAAAGGCCAATATAATATATATTATTTTATATGCCTTTTGTAGAACCAGTTCGAGCCAATCATTTATAATGTTGGCCAACAATGGAAGACAAAAATTAACTTCAAAGGCACACCTTCATATAATCACCAATTTGAAAACTATTTCCGATTTAAAGGCAGCGTTCATAGTTGCCAAATTGAAAATCAAGCTTTCCAATTTTAATCTTCTGCATGAACAATCCATTGAAGATTGAACTCACGAATTTGTGATACACATTACCCTTACCAGGTCCCATCAAGTGTGTTAATTTGTTAACGGTGATTTTTGGTAAAAAATCCACTTCGACAACAAATAATTAAGATCGATTTAAATGGGACTCTCCTAAATAGGTAACTCTGATCACGGATTTAGAGCAATAAAAGAACTCAAATGGTTGAAAGACCACTTGATTAAGAGAAGAAGAGGAATGTAAGAATGCAAAGAAAAGCATTTAAATAACATGAATTTAAAGAAGGCTTGTAAATGCATGAAGATAAATGACATAAAAGATAAATTGCTGGAAAGTAAAGACAATGAAATAAAACGCTGGAATTGAAATGGTTGGGAACATTGCAGTGACCCGTCAATCCGTGAACGTCGGGGACTTAGGATATGTAGGGTGCTTGCAAGTTCCAACCTTGATTACATTATGCTTACAAGTATATATAGGCAAAGTAGAATAACTGCCTAATGACACAGATATTGACATGTGTCTTACTTAATAACTTCCCTATTCTATAACTGACACTTGTCACAACTTGTCCAAATTGTCAGTTTAAATAGGCCTTGACACTGGAGGTCTTCGACAAACCCTTTTTATGAAAAATGTAATTTTTCATACTAACACTGCCCCCAAGATTTGTCTTTTGATCAATAGGAAAATGATAAATACTAAGTATTTACCCTTTAGTACAAAAATGCATTCAACCATTCAGCCCAATAAATTGGCCTTCTCAACAATTGAGTGTTCGACATCGCCACCACTGGTTCTCACAAGTTCAATCGCTAGCTCGTCGAATTCAATTGCTGGTATATTCAACCAAGCCATTCGACTAACATGACATGATGCTCATGTTGAGCACTTCGACAAATCCAATTCTCACACATTCTTGGCGAACATTCCCATTTTCGACAAGATCATTTTACTAGTTGGTGAAAGTTGGCTAAGATATGTTAGACATGCTTTTTGTATAGCCAATGCCACCCATATTCTTCATAAATATTTTGAACAATTCCGAGGCCTCCAAAGTGAACAACACCGATATCATTAACTCGACAAGTTATTGAAGCATCAAGCGGGCAATTTCTCTTAACCTTTGGCGCATCCTTTGCTTCTTCCGTGCCAAGATTGAAAAATTGTTGCCAATACTCTAGTGTTAAATGATGGAGGACTAACTGGCCGACAACTTAAAAATGATCTTCTCGCTTTGTAGAATCTTTTGTCGAACTCCAACTCTAGTCTAGCACAAGTAATTTATTGGCATCAAGCAATGAATTGTAATCAACAATTAATTAATTACATGCCAACTTAGTCATAATCATTAATGGCTACGTTCATTCCCGCTTCTTTTGACATTTTTTTTTTTACAAAACATCCTTTTCATTTTTTTTTATTGGTCTCAAAATCTCAAAGCCATTCAAATCCTCTCTCCGTAAAGGCCAAATTCTTCATATGAATTCTTCATTTTTTTTTCTTTTTTTTAACACATGATCTTCACCAGTACTAATTTTTCTTCTTCATGTTGGCTTCAAAGCCATCATTTCTTGTGACCAAATGCCCATTCATTTGCATACTCTTATATGGCCTCACGTGCCATTTCACCGTGGGTTTCTGTACTCAATTTCACCCAATACTTTTCCGCTTAAGAGGCATCAACCATCAAGTAATGTTCAAATAAATTAGCATCTTGTTCACCAAATTCAAAACACTGGCTATTTTTATCTTTCAAATTATTCCCAAGATCAAAAGCCATTTGTTCTTTTATCAAGATATACACCAACATATGTATCGCATCGTGGGGCCTTTGCCATTTTTAAATTGCAACATATTTTCTCTCTTTCTCTTCAAATCAATGTTGTTACAAAGGAGAGAAAAATCTTACAATTGTCGATTTCTTTCTTCCTCTTGGTTTCAAAGGCCAATATAATATATATTATTTTATATGCCTTTTGTAGAACCAGTTCGAGCCAATCATTTATAATGTTGGCCAACAATGGAAGACAAAAATTAACTTCAAAGGCACACCTTCATATAATCACCAATTTGAAAACTATTTCCGATTTAAAGGCAGCGTTCATAGTTGCCAAATTGAAAACTGTTTCCAATTTTAATCTTCGGTGCATGAACAATCCATTGAAGATTGAACTCACCGAATTTGTGATACACATTACCCTTACCAGGTCCCACCGGGCGTGCCAATTTGTTAACGGTGATTTTTGGTAAAAAATCCACTTCGACAACAAATAATTAAGATCAGACGAAAATGGGACTCTCCGGTAAATAGGTAACTCTGATCACGGATTTAGAGCAATAAAAGAACTCAAATGGTTGAAAGACCACTTGATTAAGAGAAGAAGAGGAATGTAAGAATGCAAAGAAAAGCATTTAAATAACATGAATTTAAAGAAGGCTTGTAAATGCATGAAGATAAATGACATAAAAGATAAATTGCTGGAAAGTAAAGACAATGAAATAAAACGCTGGAATTGAAATGGTTGGGAACATTGCAGTGACCCGTCAATCCGTGAACGTCGGGGACTTAGGATATGTAGGGTGCTTGCAAGTTCCAACCTTGATTACATTATGCTTACAAGTATATATAGGCAAAGTAGAATAATCGCCTAATGACACAGATATTGACATGTGTCTTACTTAATAACTTCCTATTCTATAATCGACACTTGTCACAACTTGTCCAAATTGTCAGTTTAAATAGGCCTTTGACACTGGAGGTCTTCGACAAACCCTTTTTATGAAAAATGTAATTTTTCATACTAACACAAAGCCCCCAAGATTTGTCTTTTGGTCAATAGGAAAATGATAAATACTAAGTATTTACCCTTCAAGACAAAAAATGCATTCAACCATTCGGTTTCCAATAAATTGGCCTTCTCAACAATTGAGTGTTCGACATCACTACCACCGGTTCTGTCAAGTTCAATCGCTAGCTCTGCTTAATTCAATTGCGGTATATTCAACCAAGCCATTCGACTAACATGACATGATGCTCATGTTGAGCACTTCGACAAATCCAAGTCTCACACATTCTTGGCCGAACATTCCCATTTTCGACAAGATCATTTTACTAGTTGGTGAAAGTTGGCTAAGATATGTTAGACATGCTTTTGTATAGCCAATGCCACCATATTCTTCATAAATATTTTGAACAATTCCGAGGCCCCCAAAGTGAACAACACCGATATCATTAACTCGACAAGTTATTGAAGCATCAAGCCGGCGTAATTTCTCTTAACCTTTGGCGTATCCTTTGCTTCTCCTGGTGCCGTAGATTGAAAAATTGTTGCCAATACTCTAGTGTTAAATGATGGAGGACTAACTCACGACAACTTAAAAATGATCTTCTCGCTTTGTAGAATCTTTTGTCGAACTCCAACTCTAGTCTAGCACAAGTAATTTATTGGCATCAAGCAATGAATTGCTGTAATCAACAATTAATTAATTACATGCCAACTTAGTCATAATCATTAATGGCTACGCTCATTCCCGCTTCTTTTGGACATTTTTTTTTTCCAAAACAACCTTTTCATTTTTTTATTGGCCTCAAAATCTCAAAGCCATTCAAATCCTTTGTCCAGTAAAGGCCAAATTCTTCATATGAATTCTTCATTTTTTCTTTTTTTTAACACATGATCTTCACCAGACTAATTTTTCTTCTTCATGTTGGCTTCAAAGCCATCATTTCTTGTGACCAAATGCCCATTCATTTGCATACTCTTATATGGCCTCACGTGCCATTTCACCGTGGGTTTCGGGTACTCAATTTCACCCAATACTTTTCCGCTTAAGAGGCATCAACCATCAAGCGGTAATGTTCAAATAAATTAGCATCTTGTTCACCAAATTCAAAACACCGCTATTTTTATCTTTCAAATTATTCCCAAGATCAAAAGCCATTTGTTCTTTTATCAAGATATACACCAACATATGTATCGCATCGTGGGGCCTTTGCCATTTTTAAATTGCAACATATTTTCTCTCTTTCTCTTCAAATCAATGTTGTTACAAAGTGAGAGAAAAATCTTACAATTGTCGATTTCTTTCTTCCTCTTGGTTTCAAAGGCCAATATAATATATATTATTTTATATGCCTTTTGTAGAACTAGTTCGAGCCAATCATTTATAATGTTGGCACAACAATGGAAGACAAAAATTAACTTCAAAGGCACACCTTCATATAATCACCAATTTGAAAACTATTTCCGATTTAAAGGCAAATTCATAGTTGCCAAATTGAAAATCAAGTTTCCAATTTTAATCTTCTGCATGAACAATCCATTGAAGATTGAACTCACCGAATTTGTGATACACATTACCCTTACCAGGTCCCATCAAGCGTTAATTTGTTAACGGTGATTTTTGGTAAAAATCCACTTCGACAACAAATAATTAAGATCGATTTAAAATGGGACTCTCCAGGTAAATAGGTAACTCTGATCACGGATTTAGAGCAATAAAAGAACTCAAATGGTTGAAAGACCACTTGATTAAGAGAAGAAGAGGAATGTAAGAATGCAAAGAAAAGCATTTAAATAACATGAATTTAAAGAAGGCTTGTAAATGCATGAAGATAAATGACATAAAAGATAAATTGCTGGAAAGTAAAGACAATGAAATAAAACGCTGGAATTGAATGGTTGGGAACATTGCAGTTGACCCGTCAATCCGTGAACGTCGGGGACTTAGGATATGTAGGGTGCTTGCAAGTTCCAACCTTGATTACATTATGCTTACAAGTATATATAGGCAAAGTAGAATAACTGCCTAATGACACAGATATTGACATGTGTCTTACTTAATAACTTCCTATTCTATAATCGACACTTGTCACAACTTGTCCAAATTGTCGCTTAAATAGGCCTTTGACACTGGAGGTCTTCGACAAACCCTTTTTATGAAAAATGTAATTTTTCATACTAACACAAAGCCCCCAAAGATTTGTCTTTGACTGAATAGGAAAATGATAAATACTAAGTATTTACCCTTCAAGACAAAAAATGCATTCAACCATTCAGTTTCCAATAAATTGGCCTTCTCAACAATTGAGTGTTCGACATCGCTACCACTCGGTTCTCACAAGTTCAATCGCTAGCTCTGTCGAATTCAATTGCGGGTATATTCAACCAAGCCATTCGACTAACATGACATGATGCTCATGTTGAGCACTTCGACAAATCCACTCACACATTCTTGGCCGAACATTCCCATTTTCGACAAGATCATTTTACTAGTTGGCTGAAAGTTGGCTAAGATATGTTAGACATGCTTTTTGTATAGCCAATGCCAGTCCATATTCTTCATAAATATTTTGAACAATTCCGAGGCCCCCAGTGAACAACACTGATATCATTAACTCGACAAGTTATTGAAGCATCAAGCGAAGCAGAATTTCTCTTAACCTTTGGCAGATCCTTTGCTTCTCTGGTGCCAGTAGATTGAAAAATTGTTGCCAATACTCTAGTGTTAAATGATGGAGGACTAACTGTCGACAACTTAAAAAATGATCTTCTCGTTTTGTAGAATCTTTTGTCGAACTCCAACTCTAGTCTAGCACAAGTAATTTATTGGCATCAAGCAATGAATTGTCAGAATCAACAATTAATTAATTACATGCCAACTTAGTCATAATCATTAATGGCTACGTTCATTCCCGCTTCTTTTGGACATTTTTTTCCAAAACAACCTTTTCATTTTTTTATTGGCCTCAAAATCTCAAAGCCATTCAAATCCTTTGTCCGTAAAGGCCAAATTCTTCATATGAATTCTTCATTTTTTCTTTTTTTAACACATGATCTTCACCAGACTAATTTTTCTTCTTCATGTTGGCTTCAAAGCCATCATTTCTTGTGACCAAATGCCCATTCATTTGCATACTCTTATATGGCCTCACGTGCCATTTCACCGTGGGTTTCGGGTACTCAATTTCACCCAATACTTTTCCGCTTAAGAGGCATCAACCATCAAGTGTAATGTTCAAATAAATTAGCATCTTGTTCACTAAATTCAAAACATCGCTATTTTTATCTTTCAAATTATTCCCAAGATCAAAAGCCATTTGTTCTTTTTATCAAGATATACACCAACATATGTATCGCATCGTGGGGCCTTTGCCATTTTTAAATTGCAACATATTTTCTCTCTTTCTCTTCAAATCAATGTTGTTACAAGTGAGAGAAAAATCTTACAATTGTCGATTTCTTTCTTCCTCTTGGTTTCAAAGGCCAATATAATATATATTATTTTATATGCCTTTTGTAGAACTAGTTCGAGCTAATCATTTATAATGTTGGCCAACAATGGAAGACAAAAATTAACTTCAAAGGCACACCTTCATATAATCACCAATTTGAAAACTATTTCCGATTTAAAGGCGTTCATAGTTGCCAAATTGAAAATCAAGTTTCAATTTTAATCTTCTGCATGAACAATCCATTGAAGATTGAACTCACCGAATTTGTGATACACATTACCCTTACCAGGTCCCACTCGGCGCAAGTTAATTTGTTAACGGTGATTTTTGGTAAAAATCCACTTCGACAACAAATAATTAAGATCGTATTTAAAATGGGACTCTCCTAGAAATAGGTAACTCGATCACGGATTTAGAGCAATAAAAGAACTCAAATGGTTGAAAGACCACTTGATTAAGAGAAGAAGAGGAATGTAAGAATGCAAAGAAAAGCATTTAAATAACATGAATTTAAAGAAGGCTTGTAAATGCAATGAAGATAAATGACATAAAAGATAAATTGCTGGAAAGTAAAGACAATGAAATAAACGCTGGAATTGAAATGGTTGGGAACATTGCAAAGGTGACCCGTCAATCCGTGAACGTCGGGGACTTAGGATATGTAGGGTGCTTGCAAGTTCCAACCTTGATTACATTATGCTTACAAGTATATATAGGCAAAGTAGAATAACTGCCTAATGACACAGATATTGACATGTGTCTTACTTAATAACTTCCTATTCTATAATCGACACTTGTCACAACTTGTCCAAATTGTCGGCTTAAATAGGCCTTGACACTGAGGTCTTCGACAAACCCTTTTTATGAAAAATGTAATTTTTCATACTAACACAGGCCCCCCAGTATTTGTCTTTTGACTGAATAGGAAAATGATAAATACTAAGTATTTACCCTTCAGTACAAAAAAATGCATTCAACCATTCAGTTTCCAATAAATTGGCCTTCTCAACAATTGAGTGTTCGACACTGTCACCACTGGTTCTGTCAAGTTCAATCGCTAGCTCTGTCGAATTCAATTGCTGGTATATTCAACCAAGCCATTCGACTAACATGACATGATGCTCATGTTGAGCACTTCGACAAATCCAATTCTCACACATTCTTGGCCGAACATTCCCATTTTCGACAAGATCATTTTACTAGTTGGCTGAAAGTTGGCTAAGATATGTTAGACATGCTTTTTGTATAGCCAATGCCAGTCCATATTCTTCATAAATATTTTGAACAATTCCGAGGCCCCCAGTGAACAACACTGATATCATTAACTCGACAAGTTATTGAAGCATCAAGCGAAGCAGAATTTCTCTTAACCTTTGGCAGATCCTTTGCTTCTCTGGTGCCAGTAGATTGAAAAATTGTTGCCAATACTCTAGTGTTAAATGATGGAGGACTAACTGTCGACAACTTAAAAAATGATCTTCTCGTTTTGTAGAATCTTTTGTCGAACTCCAACTCTAGTCTAGCACAAGTAATTTATTGGCATCAAGCAATGAATTGCTGTAATCAACAATTAATTAATTACATGCCAACTTAGTCATAATCATTAATGGCTACGTTCATTCCCGTTTCTTTTGGACATTTTTTTTTCCAAAACAACCTTTTCATTTTTTTTATTGGCCTCAAAATCTCAAAGCCATTCAAATCCTTTGTCCAGAAGGCCAAATTCTTCATATGAATTCTTCATTTTTTCTTTTTTTAACACATGATCTTGATGCAGACTCAATTTTTTCTTCTTCATGTTGGCTTCAAAGCCATCATTTCTTGTGACCAAATGCCCATTCATTTGCATACTCTTATATGGCCTCACAGCCATTTCACCGTGGGTTTCTGGTACTCAATTTCACCCAATACTTTTCCTCTTAAGAGCCATCAACCACTGGCTGTAATGTTCAGCGAAATTAGCATCTTGTTCACCAAATTCAAAACACTGACTATTTTTATCTTTCAAATTATTCCCAAGATCAAAAGCCACTTGGTCTTTTATCAAGATATACACCAACATATGTATCTTGCATCGTGGGGCCTTTGCCATTTTTAAATTGCAACATATTTTCTCTCTTTCTCTTCAAATCAATGTTGTTACAAAGGAGAGAAAAATCTTACAATTGTCGATTTCTTTCTTCCTCTTGGTTTCAAAGGCCAATATAATATATATTATTTTATATGCCTTTTGTAGAACGATTCGAGCCAATCATTTATAATGTTGGCCAACAATGGAAGACAAAAATTAACTTCAAAGGCACACCTTCATATAATCACCAATTTGAAAACTATTTCCGATTTAAAGGCAAAGCGTTCATAGTTGCCAAATTGAAAATCAAGTTTCCAATTTTAATCTTGATTGCATGAACAATCCATTGAAGATTGAACTCACCGAATTTGTGATACACATTACCCTTACCAGGTCCCACTGTGCAAGCACATTTGTTAACGGTGATTTTTGGTAAAAATCCACTTCGACAACAAATAATTAAGATCGATTTAAATGGGACTCTCCGTAAATAGGTAACTCGATCACTGCATTTAGAGCAATAAAAGAACTCAAATGGTTGAAAGACCACTTGATTAAGAGAAGAAGAGGAATGTAAGAATGCAAAGAAAAGCATTTAAATAACATGAATTTAAAGAAGGCTTGTAAATGCATGAAGATAAATGACATAAAAGATAAATTGCTGGAAAGTAAAGACAATGAAATAAAACGCTGGAATTGAAATGGTTGGGAACATTGCAGTGACCCGTCAATCCGTGAACGTCGGGGACTTAGGATATGTAGGGTGCTTGCAAGTTCCAACCTTGATTACATTATGCTTACAAGTATATATAGGCAAAGTAGAATAACTGCCTAATGACACGTATATTGACATGTGTCTTACTTAATAACTTCCTATTCTATAAGCGACACTTGTCACAACTTGTCCAAATTGTCGGTTTAAATAGGCCTTTGACACTTGGAGGTCTTCGACAAACCCTTTTTATGAAAAATGTAATTTTTCATACTAACACAGCCCCCAAGATTTGTCTTTTGGTGAATAGGAAAATGATAAATACTAAGTATTTACCCTTCAAGACAAAAAATGCATTCAACCATTCGGTTCCAATAAATTGGCCTTCTCAACAATTGAGTGTTCGACACTTTGTCTGCCAGTTCTGTCAAGTTCAACGCTAGCTCTGTCGAATTCAATTGCTGGTATATTCAACCAAGCCATTCGACTAACATGACATGATGCTCATGTTGAGCACTTCGACAAATCCAATTCTCACACATTCTTGGCGAACATTCCCATTTTCGACAAGATCATTTTACTAGTTGGTGAAAGTTGGCTAAGATATGTTAGACATGCTTTTTGTATAGCCAATGCCAGTCCATATTCTTCATAAATATTTTGAACAATTCCGAGGCCCCGGTGAACAACAACGATATCATTAACTCGACAAGTTATTGAAGCATCAAGCGGCGAAATTTCTCTTAACCTTTGGCGAGATCCTTTGCTTCTCTGGTGCCGATGATTGAAAAATTGTTGCCAATACTCTAGTGTTAAATGATGGAGGACTAACCGACAACTTAAAAAATGATCTTCTCGTTTTGTAGAATCTTTTGTCGAACTCCAACTCTAGTCTAGCACAAGTAATTTATTGGCATCAAGCAATGAATTCTTTGTAATCAACAATTAATTAATTACATGCCAACTTAGTCATAATCATTAATGGCTACGTTCATTCCCGCTTCTTTTGGACATTTTTTTCCAAAACAACCTTTTCATTTTTTTTTATTGGCCTCAAAATCTCAAAGCCATTCAAATCCTTTGTCCGTAAAGGCCAAATTCTTCATATGAATTCTTCATTTTTTTCTTTTTTAACACATGATCTTGATCTGTACTCAATTTTCTTCTTCATGTTGGCTTCAAAGCCATCATTTCTTGTGACCAAATGCCCATTCATTTGCATACTCTTATATGGCCTCACAGGCCATTTCACCGTGGGTTTCGGGTACTCAATTTCACCCAATACTTTTCCGCTTAGAGGCATCAACCATCAAGCGGTAATGTTCAAATAAATTAGCATCTTGTTCACCAAATTCAAAACATGGCTATTTTTATCTTTCAAATTATTCCCAAGATCAAAAGCCATTTGTTCTTTTATCAGGATATACACCAACATATGTACTGCATCGTGGGGCCTTTGCCATTTTTAAATTGCAACATATTTTCTCTCTTTCTCTTCAAATCAATGTTGTTACGGTGAGAGAAAAATCTTACAATTGTCGATTTCTTTCTTCCTCTTGGTTTCAAAGGCCAATATAATATATATTATTTTATATGCCTTTTGTAGAACCAGTTGAGCCAATCATTTATAATGTTGGCCAACAATGGAAGACAAAATTAACTTCAAAGGCACACCTTCATATAATCACCAATTTGAAAACTATTTCCGATTTAAAGCGGCGTTCATAGTTGCCAAATTGAAAATCTTGTTTCAATTTTAATCTTGATTGCATGAACAATCCATTGAAGATTGAACTCACCATTTGTGATACACATTACCCTTACCAGGTCCCACAAGTGTGCCAATTTGTTAACGGTGATTTTTGGTAAAAATCCACTTGACAACAAATAATTAAGATCAGGCGAAAATGGGACTCTCCGTAAATAGGTAACTCTGATCACGGATTTAGAGCAATAAAAGAACTCAAATGGTTGAAAGACCACTTGATTAAGAGAAGAAGAGGAATGTAAGAATGCAAAGAAAAGCATTTAAATAACATGAATTTAAAGAAGGGTTGTAGAAGCATGAAGATAAATGACATAAAGATAAATTGTGGAAAGTAAAGACAATGAAATAAAGCAGCTGGAATTGAAATGGTTGGGAACATTGCGGTGACGTCATTCCGTGAACGTCGGGGACTTAGGATATGTAGGGTGCTTGCAAGTTCCAACCTTGATTACATTATGCTTACAAGTATATATAGGCAAAGTAGAATAACTGCCTAATGACACAGATATTGACATGTGTCTTACTTAATAACTTCCCTATTCTATAACTGACACTTGTCACAACTTGTCCAAATTGTCAGTTTAAATAGGCCTTTGACACTGGAGGTCTTCGACAAACCCTTTTTATGAAAAATGTAATTTTTCATACTAACACAGGCCCCCCAGTATTTGTCTTTTGGTGAATAGGAAAATGATAAATACTAAGTATTTACCCTTCAGTACAAAAAAATGCATTCAACCATTCAGTTTCCAATAAATTGGCCTTCTCAACAATTGAGTGTTCGACACTGTCACCACTGGTTCTGTCAAGTTCAACTGCTAGCTCTGTCGAATTCAATTGCTGGTATATTCAACCAAGCCATTCGACTAACATGACATGATGCTCATGTTGAGCACTTCGACAAATCCAATTCTCACACATTCTTGGCCGAACATTCCCATTTTCGACAAGATCATTTTACTAGTTGGCTGAAAGTTGGCTAAGATATGTTAGACATGCTTTTTGTATAGCCAATGCCAGTCCATATTCTTCATAAATATTTTGAACAATTCCGAGGCCCCCAGTGAACAACACTGATATCATTAACTCGACAAGTTATTGAAGCATCAAGCGGCGAAATTTCTCTTAACCTTTGGCGGATCCTTTGCTTCTCTGGTGCGATAGATTGAAAAATTGTTGCCAATACTCTAGTGTTAAATGATGGAGGACTAGCGCCGACAACTTAAAAATGATCTTCTCGTTTTGTAGAATCTTTTGTCGAACTCCAACTCTAGTCTAGCACAAGTAATTTATTGGCATCAAGCAATGAATTCTGTAATCAACAATTAATTAATTACATGCCAACTTAGTCATAATCATTAATGGCTACGTTCATTCCCGTTTCTTTTGGACATTTTTTTTTCCAAAACAACCTTTTCATTTTTTTTATTGGCCTCAAAATCTCAAAGCCATTCAAATCCTTTGTCCGTAAAGGCCAAATTCTTCATATGAATTCTTCATTTTTTTTCTTTTTTTTAACACATGATCTTCAGTCTGTACTCAATTTTTCTTCTTCATGTTGGCTTCAAAGCCATCATTTCTTGTGACCAAATGCCCATTCATTTGCATACTCTTATATGGCCTCACAGGCCATTTCACCGTGGGTTTCTGGGTACTCAATTTCACCCAATACTTTTCCGCTTAAGAGGCATCAACCACTGGCGGTAATGTTCAGCGAAATTAGCATCTTGTTCACCAAATTCAAAACACTGGCTATTTTTATCTTTCAAATTATTCCCAAGATCAAAAGCCATTTGTTCTTTTATCAAGATATACACCAACATATGTACTGCATCGTGGGGCCTTTGCCATTTTTAAATTGCAACATATTTTCTCTCTTTCTCTTCAAATCAATGTTGTTACAGTGAGAGAAAAATCTTACAATTGTCGATTTCTTTCTTCCTCTTGGTTTCAAAGGCCAATATAATATATATTATTTTATATGCCTTTTGTAGAACCAGTTCGAGCCAATCATTTATAATGTTGGCCAACAATGGAAGACAAAAATTAACTTCAAAGGCACACCTTCATATAATCACCAATTTGAAAACTATTTCCGATTTAAAGGCAGCGTTCATAGTTGCCAAATTGAAAACTGTTTCCAATTTTAATCTTCGGTGCATGAACAATCCATTGAAGATTGAACTCACCGAATTTGTGATACACATTACCCTTACCAGGTCCCACCGGGCGTGCCAATTTGTTAACGGTGATTTTTGGTAAAAAATCCACTTCGACAACAAATAATTAAGATCAGACGAAAATGGGACTCTCCGGTAAATAGGTAACTCTGATCACGGATTTAGAGCAATAAAAGAACTCAAATGGTTGAAAGACCACTTGATTAAGAGAAGAAGAGGAATGTAAGAATGCAAAGAAAAGCATTTAAATAACATGAATTTAAAGAAGGCTTGTAAATGCATGAAGATAAATGACATAAAAGATAAATTGCTGGAAAGTAAAGACAATGAAATAAAACGCTGGAATTGAAATGGTTGGGAACATTGCAGTGACCCGTCAATCCGTGAACGTCGGGGACTTAGGATATGTAGGGTGCTTGCAAGTTCCAACCTTGATTACATTATGCTTACAAGTATATATAGGCAAAGTAGAATAACTGCCTAATGACACAGATATTGACATGTGTCTTACTTAATAACTTCCCTATTCTATAACTGACACTTGTCACAACTTGTCCAAATTGTCAGTTTAAATAGGCCTTTGACACTGGAGGTCTTCGACAAACCCTTTTTATGAAAAATGTAATTTTTCATACTAACACAGGCCCCCCAGTATTTGTCTTTTGACTGAATAGGAAAATGATAAATACTAAGTATTTACCCTTCAGTACAAAAAAATGCATTCAACCATTCAGTTTCCAATAAATTGGCCTTCTCAACAATTGAGTGTCAGACACTTTGTCTGCCACCACTGGTTCTGTCAAGTTCAACTGCTAGCTCTGTCGAATTCAATTGCTGGTATATTCAACCAAGCCATTCGACTAACATGACATGATGCTCATGTTGAGCACTTCGACAAATCCAATTCTCACACATTCTTGGCCGAACATTCCCATTTTCGACAAGATCATTTTACTAGTTGGCTGAAAGTTGGCTAAGATATGTTAGACATGCTTTTTGTATAGCCAATGCCAGTCCATATTCTTCATAAATATTTTGAACAATTCCGAGGCCCCGATGAACAACAACGATATCATTAACTCGACAAGTTATTGAAGCATCAAGCGAGCAATTTCTCTTAACCTTTGGCGGATCCTTTTGCTTCTCTGGTGCGATAGATTGAAAAATTGTTGCCAATACTCTAGTGTTAAATGATGGAGGACTAACTGTCGACAACTTAAAAAATGATCTTCTCGTTTTGTAGAATCTTTTGTCGAACTCCAACTCTAGTCTAGCACAAGTAATTTATTGGCATCAAGCAATGAATTGCTGTAATCAACAATTAATTAATTACATGCCAACTTAGTCATAATCATTAATGGCTACGTTCATTCCCGTTTCTTTTGGACATTTTTTTTTCCAAAACAACCTTTTCATTTTTTTTATTGGCCTCAAAATCTCAAAGCCATTCAAATCCTTTGTCCGTAAAGGCCAAATTCTTCATATGAATTCTTCATTTTTTTTCTTTTTTTTAACACATGATCTTCAGTCTGTACTCAATTTTTCTTCTTCATGTTGGCTTCAAAGCCATCATTTCTTGTGACCAAATGCCCATTCATTTGCATACTCTTATATGGCCTCACGTGCCATTTCACCGTGGGTTTCTCGGTACTCAGTTTCACCCAATACTTTTCCGCTTAAGAGGCATCAACCACTGGCGGTAATGTTCAGCGAAATTAGCATCTTCTTCACCAAATTCAAAACAGTGGCTATTTTTATCTTTCAAATTATTCCCAAGATCAAAAGCCATTTGTTCTTTTATCAAGATATACACCAACATATGTCTTGCATCGTGGGGCCTTTGCCATTTTTAAATTGCAACATATTTTCTCTCTTTCTCTTCAAATCAATGTTGTTACAGTGAGAGAAAAATCTTACAATTGTCGATTTCTTTCTTCCTCTTGGTTTCAAAGGCCAATATAATATATATTATTTTATATGCCTTTTGTAGAACCAGTTCGAGCCAATCATTTATAATGTTGGCCAACAATGGAAGACAAAAATTAACTTCAAAGGCACACCTTCATATAATCACCAATTTGAAAACTATTTCCGATTTAAAGGCAGCGTTCATAGTTGCCAAATTGAAAACTGTTTCCAATTTTAATCTTCGGTGCATGAACAATCCATTGAAGATTGAACTCACCGAATTTGTGATACACATTACCCTTACCAGGTCCCACCGGGCGTGCCAATTTGTTAACGGTGATTTTTGGTAAAAAATCCACTTCGACAACAAATAATTAAGATCAGACGAAAATGGGACTCTCCGGTAAATAGGTAACTCTGATCACGGATTTAGAGCAATAAAAGAACTCAAATGGTTGAAAGACCACTTGATTAAGAGAAGAAGAGGAATGTAAGAATGCAAAGAAAAGCATTTAAATAACATGAATTTAAAGAAGGCTTGTAAATGCATGAAGATAAATGACATAAAAGATAAATTGCTGGAAAGTAAAGACAATGAAATAAAGCATTTGGAATTGAAATGGTTGGGAACATTGCGGTGACCCGTCAATCCGTGAGCGTCGGGGACTTAGGATATGTAGGGTGCTTGCAAGTTCCAACCTTGATTACATTATGCTTACAAGTATATATAGGCAAAGTAGAATAAGCGCTAATGACACAGATATTGACATGTGTCTTACTTAATAACTTCCTATTCTATAAGCGACACTTGTCACAACTTGTCCAAATTGTCGGTTTAAATAGGCCTTTGACACTGGAGGTCTTCGACAAACCCTTTTTATGAAAAATGTAATTTTTCATACTAACACGCCCCAAGTATTTGTCTTTTGACTGAATAGGAAAATGATAAATACTAAGTATTTACCCTTCAAGACAAAAAATGCATTCAACCATTCGGTTTCCAATAAATTGGCCTTCTCAACAATTGAGTGTTCGACATCACTGCCACTGGTTCTGTCAAGTTCAATCGCTAGCTCTGTCGAATTCAATTGCCGGTATATTCAACCAAGCCATTCGACTAACATGACATGATGCTCATGTTGAGCACTTCGACAAATCCAATTCTCACACATTCTTGGCGAACATTCCCATTTTCGACAAGATCATTTTACTAGTTGGTGAAAGTTGGCTAAGATATGTTAGACATGCTTTTTGTATAGCCAATGCCAGTCCATATTCTTCATAAATATTTTGAACAATTCCGAGCCCCCCAGTGAACAACAGTGATATCATTAACTCGACAAGTTATTGAAGCATCAAGCGACGTAATTTCTCTTAACCTTTGGCGGATCCTTTGCTTCTCTGGTGCGATGGATTGAAAAATTGTTGCCAATACTCTAGTGTTAAATGATGGAGGACTATCTGTCGACAACTTAAAAAATGATCTTCTCGTTTTGTAGAATCTTTTGTCGAACTCCAACTCTAGTCTAGCACAAGTAATTTATTGGCATCAAGCAATGAATTGCTGTAATCAACAATTAATTAATTACATGCCAACTTAGTCATAATCATTAATGGCTACGTTCATTCCCGTTTCTTTTGGACATTTTTTTTTCCAAAACAACCTTTTCATTTTTTTTATTGGCCTCAAAATCTCAAAGCCATTCAAATCCTTTGTCCGTAAAGGCCAAATTCTTCATATGAATTCTTCATTTTTTTTCTTTTTTTTAACACATGATCTTCAGTCTGTACTCAATTTTTCTTCTTCATGTTGGCTTCAAAGCCATCATTTCTTGTGACCAAATGCCCATTCATTTGCATACTCTTATATGGCCTCACAGGCCATTTCACCGTGGGTTTCTGGGTACTCAATTTCACCCAATACTTTTCCGCTTAAGAGGCATCAACCACTGGCGGTAATGTTCAGCGAAATTAGCATCTTGTTCACCAAATTCAAAACACTGGCTATTTTTATCTTTCAAATTATTCCCAAGATCAAAAGCCATTTGTTCTTTTATCAAGATATACACCAACATATGTACTGCATCGTGGGGCCTTTGCCATTTTTAAATTGCAACATATTTTCTCTCTTTCTCTTCAAATCAATGTTGTTACAGTGAGAGAAAAATCTTACAATTGTCGATTTCTTTCTTCCTCTTGGTTTCAAAGGCCAATATAATATATATTATTTTATATGCCTTTTGTAGAACGATTCGAGCCAATCATTTATAATGTTGGCCAACAATGGAAGACAAAAATTAACTTCAAAGGCACACCTTCATATAATCACCAATTTGAAAACTATTTCCGATTTAAAGGCAGCGTTCATAGTTGCCAAATTGAAAACTGTTTCCAATTTTAATCTTGATTGCATGAACAATCCATTGAAGATTGAACTCACCGAATTTGTGATACACATTACCCTTACCACGTCCCACCGTCCGTGCCAATTTGTTAACGGTGAATTTTGGTAAAAAATCTACATCCACAACAAATAATTAAGATCGATTTAAAATGGGACTCTCCGGTAAATAGGTAACTCGATCACGGATTTAGAGCAATAAAAAAACTCAAATGGTTGAAAGCCCACTTGATTAAGAGAAGAAGAGGAATGTAAGAATGCAAAGAAAAGCCTTTAAATAACATGAATTTAAAGAAGGCTTGTAAATGCATGAAGATAAATGACATAAAAGATAAATTCTTTGGAAAGTAAAGACAATGAAATAAAGCGGCTGGAATTGAAATGGTTGGGAACATTGCAGTGACCCGTCAATCCGTGAACGTCGGGGACTTAGGATATGTAGGGTGCTTGCAAGTTCCAACCTTGATTACATTATGCTTACAAGTATATATAGGCAAAGTAGAATAACTGCCTAATGACACAGATATTGACATGTGTCTTACTTAATAACTTCCCTATTCTATAACTGACACTTGTCACAACTTGTCCAAATTGTCAGTTTAAATAGGCCTTTGACACTGGAGGTCTTCGACAAACCCTTTTTATGAAAAATGTAATTTTTCATACTAACACAGGCCCCCCAGTATTTGTCTTTTGACTGAATAGGAAAATGATAAATACTAAGTATTTACCCTTCAGTACAAAAAAATGCATTCAACCATTCAGTTTCCAATAAATTGGCCTTCTCAACAATTGAGTGTTCGACACGGTCTGCCAGTTCTGTCAAGTTCAATCGCTAGCTCATCGAATTCAATTGTGGTATATTCAACCAAGCCATTCGACTAACATGACATGATGCTCATGTTGAGCACTTCGACAAATCCAATTCACACATTCTTGGCCGAACATTCCCATTTTCGACAAGATCATTTTACTAGTTGGTGAAAGTTGGCTAAGATATGTTAGACATGCTTTTGTATAGCCAATGCCAGTCCATATTCTTCATAAATATTTTGAACAATTCGAGGCCCCGATGAACAACAGATATCATTAACTCGACAAGTTATTGAAGCATCAAGCGGCGAATTTCTCTTAACCTTTGGCGGATCCTTTTAGCTTCTGCGGTGCGATGGGATTGAAAAATTGTTGCCAATACTCTAGTGTTAAATGATGGAGGACTAACTGTCGACAACTTAAAAAATGATCTTCTCGTTTTGTAGAATCTTTTGTCGAACTCCAACTCTAGTCTAGCACAAGTAATTTATTGGCATCAAGCAATGAATTGCTGTAATCAACAATTAATTAATTACATGCCAACTTAGTCATAATCATTAATGGCTACGTTCATTCCCGTTTCTTTTGGACATTTTTTTTTCCAAAACATCCTTTTCATTTTTTTTATTGGCCTCAAAATCTCAAAGCCATTCAAATCCTTTGTCCGTAAAGGCCAAATTCTTCATATGAATTCTTCATTTTTTTTTCTTTTTTTTAACACATGATCTTCAGTCTGTACTCAATTTTTCTTCTTCATGTTGGCTTCAAAGCCATCATTTCTTGTGACCAAATGCCCATTCATTTGCATACTCTTATATGGCCTCACAGGCCATTTCACCGTGGGTTTCTGGGTACTCAATTTCACCCAATACTTTTCCGCTTAAGAGGCATCAACCATCAAGGTAATGTTCAGCGAAATTAGCATCTTGTTCACCAAATTCAAAACACTGGCTATTTTTATCTTTCAAATTATTCCCAAGATCAAAAGCCATTTGTTCTTTTATCAAGATATACACCAACATATGTCTTTGCATCGTGGGGCCTTTGCCATTTTTAAATTGCAACATATTTTCTCTCTTTCTCTTCAAATCAATGTTGTTACAGTGAGAGAAAAATCTTACAATTGTCGATTTCTTTCTTCCTCTTGGTTTCAAAGGCCAATATAATATATATTATTTTATATGCCTTTTGTAGAACCAGTTCGAGCCAATCATTTATAATGTTGGCCAACAATGGAAGACAAAAATTAACTTCAAAGGCACACCTTCATATAATCACCAATTTGAAAACTATTTCCGATTTAAAGGCAGCGTTCATAGTTGCCAAATTGAAAACTGTTTCCAATTTTAATCTTCGGTGCATGAACAATCCATTGAAGATTGAACTCACCGAATTTGTGATACACATTACCCTTACCAGGTCCCACCGGGCGTGCCAATTTGTTAACGGTGATTTTTGGTAAAAATCCACTTGACAACAAATAATTAAGATCAGATTTAAAATGGGACTCTCCGTAAATAGGTAACTCTGATCACGGATTTAGAGTAATAAAAGAACTCAAATGGTTGAAAGACCACTTGATTAAGAGAAGAAGAGGAATGTAAGAATGCAAAGAAAAGCATTTAAATAACATGAATTTAAAGAAGGCTTGTAAATGCATGAAGATAAATGACATAAAAGATAAATTCTTTGGAAAGTAAAGACAATGAAATAAAGCTGGAATTGAAATGGTTGGGAACATTGCGGTGACCGTCAATCCGTGAGCGTCGGGGACTTAGGATATGTAGGGTGCTTGCAAGTTCCAACCTTGATTACATTATGCTTACAAGTATATATAGGCAAAGTAGAATAAGCGCCTAATGACACAGATATTGACATGTGTCTTACTTAATAACTTCCTATTCTATAAGCGACACTTGTCACAACTTGTCCAAATTGTCGGTTTAAATAGGCCTTTGACACGGAGGTCTTCGACAAACCCTTTTTATGAAAAATGTAATTTTTCATACTAACACAGGCCCCCCAGTATTTGCCTTTTGACGGAATAGGAAAATGATAAATACTAAGTATTTACCCTTAAGTACAAAAAACTGCATTCAACCATTCAGTTTACAATAAATTGGCCTTCTCAACAATTGAGTGTTAAACACTTTGTCACCACTTTGGTTCTGTCAAGTTCAAGCTGCTAGCTCTTAATTCAATTGCCGGTATATTCAACCAAGCCATTCGACTAACATGACATGATGCTCATGTTGAGCACTTCGACAAATCCAATTCTCACACATTCTTGGCCGAACATTCCCATTTTCGACAAGATCATTTTACTAGTTGGCTGAAAGTTGGCTAAGATATGTTAGACATGCTTTTTGTATAGCCAATGCCAGTCCATATTCTTCATAAATATTTTGAACAATTCCGAGGCCCCCAGTGAACAACACTGATATCATTAACTCGACAAGTTATTGAAGCATCAAGCGAAGCAGAATTTCTCTTAACCTTTGGCAGATCCTTTGCTTCTCTGGTGCCAGTAGATTGAAAAATTGTTGCCAATACTCTAGTGTTAAATGATGGAGGACTAACTGTCGACAACTTAAAAAATGATCTTCTCGTTTTGTAGAATCTTTTGTCGAACTCCAACTCTAGTCTAGCACAAGTAATTTATTGGCATCAAGCAATGAATTGCTGTAATCAACAATTAATTAATTACATGCCAACTTAGTCATAATCATTAATGGCTACGTTCATTCCCGTTTCTTTTGGACATTTTTTTTCCAAAACATCCTTTTCATTTTTTTTATTGGCCTCAAAATCTCAAAGCCATTCAAATCCTTTGTCCGTAAAGGCCAAATTCTTCATATGAATTCTTCATTTTTTTTTCTTTTTTTTAACACATGATCTTGATCAGACTCAATTTTTCTTCTTCATGTTGGCTTCAAATCCATCATTTCTTGTGACCAAATGCCCATTCATTTGCATACTCTTATATGGCCTCACAGGCTATTTCACCGTGGGTTTCTGGGTACTCAATTTCACCCAATACTTTTCCGCTTAAGAGGCATCAACCACTGGCGGTAATGTTCAGCGAAATTAGCATCTTGTTCACCAAATTCAAAACACTGGCTATTTTTATCTTTCAAATTATTCCCAAGATCAAAAGCCATTTGTTCTTTTATCAAGATATACACCAACATATGTACTGCATCGTGGGGCCTTTGCCATTTTTAAATTGCAACATATTTTCTCTCTTTCTCTTCAAATCAATGTTGTTACAGTGAGAGAAAAATCTTACAATTGTCGATTTCTTTCTTCCTCTTGGTTTCAAAGGCCAATATAATATATATTATTTTATATGCCTTTTGTAGAACCAGTTCGAGCCAATCATTTATAATGTTGGCCAACAATGGAAGACAAAAATTAACTTCAAAGGCACACCTTCATATAATCACCAATTTGAAAACTATTTCCGATTTAAAGGCAGCGTTCATAGTTGCCAAATTGAAAACTGTTTCCAATTTTAATCTTCGGTGCATGAACAATCCATTGAAGATTGAACTCACCGAATTTGTGATACACATTACCCTTACCAGGTCCCACCGGGCGTGCCAATTTGTTAACGGTGATTTTTGGTAAAAAATCCACTTCGACAACAAATAATTAAGATCAGACGAAAATGGGACTCTCCGGTAAATAGGTAACTCTTATCACGGATTTAGTGCAATAAAAGAACTCAAATGGTTGAAAGACCACTTGATTAAGAGAATAAGAGGAATGTAAGAATGCAAAGAAAAGCATTTAAATAACATGAATTTAAAAAAGGCTTGTAAATGCATGAAGATAAATGACATAAAAGATAAATTGCTGGAAAGTAAAGACAATGAAATAAAATGCTGGAATTGAAATGGTTGGGAACATTGCAGTGACTCGTCAATCCGTGAACGTCGGGGACTTAGGATATGTAGGGTGCTTGCAAGTTCCAACCTTGATTACATTATGCTTACAAGTATATATAGGCAAAGTAGAATAACTGCCTAATGACACAGATATTGACATGTGTCTTACTTAATAACTTCCCTATTCTATAAGTGACCCTTGTCCCAACTTGTCCAAATTGTCAGTTTAAATAGGCCTTTGACACTGGAGGTCTTCGACAAACCCTTTTTATGAAAAATGTAATTTTTCATACTAACACAGGCCCCCCAGTATTTGTCTTTTGACTGAATAGGAAAATGATAAATACTAAGTATTTACCCTTTAGTACAAAAAAATGCATTCAACCATTCAGTTTCCAATAAATTGGCCTTCTCAACAATTGAGTGTTCGACACTGTCACCACTGGTTCTGTCAAGTTCAACTGCTAGCTCTGTCGAATTCAATTGCTGGTATATTCAACCAAGCCATTCGACTAACATGACATGATGCTCATGTTGAGCACTTCGACAAATCCAAGTCTCACACATTCTTGGCCGAACATTCCCATTTTCGACAAGATCATTTTACTAGTTGGCTGAAAGTTGGCTAAGATATGTTAGACATGCTTTTTGTATAGCCAATGCCAGTCCATATTCTTCATAAATATTTTGAACAATTCTGAGGCCCCAGTGAACAACACTGATATCATTAACTCGACAAGTTATTGAATGCAGACATCTTTATTGTTGAACTCCAGACATGTTCATTGTGAAACTCCAGACATCTTCATTGTTGAGCTCCAGACATCTTTATTTTGAAGCATCAGACATGCGTTGCTTTTATCTTCTCTTGCGTTGTTTTGTCTTACGTGGTTTCCTACACACTTGAAAAACTTGTTAAATATTCATAAGATTAATTGTTCATTCTGACGACATCTTTTTGTTTTTGGCTAAATAGCACTTTTGGCCCCTTAACTTTATTTTAGTTTTCGTTTTGGTCCCTTAACTATTATATTTTCTATTTTGGTCCCTTAAATTACAAAAATACGATACTTTCGTCCCTTCTGTTTATAATCTCTTTATTTTGTGTGTATAAGTCATTGAAACTCTTTTTTTTCTGCTCCATTATTTTTTATCATGTTACTTCATTAATAAGAACTCTGATAGGAGCATGATTTTGACTTTATTGTTTAAAAAGATTACAGACAAAAGGGACGAATTTGGCATAACTTTCGTAACTTAAGGGACCAAATGAAAACTAAAATAAAGTTAAGAGACGTAAATGAGAAAAAAAAGTTAGGGGACTAAAGTGTCGTATTTTTGTAACTTAAATGACCAAAATGAAAAATATAATAGTTAAGGGACTAAAACGAAAACTAAAATAAAGTTAAGGGACCAAAAGAGCTATTTAACCTTTTTTTTAAAGGGAAAATGGGGGAAGGGATATTTTTATTAAAGCAGTGGCACTAATGGCCATATTACAACTGTCCCCGAGGGGATTAGAACCCTGTCCCTTGGAGTTACAAGGCCAAACTCTTACCACTGAGCTGACATCCCATCGACATTCTTACGACATCTTTATTATCATCAAAACTATAAGAGTGTCAGACGCAATTGCGCATTTTGCTCTAACAGTTTGGTCCTCAAATGTGTCTTCCGTTAGTCAGTTTGGTCCCTAAAATTACTAACAAAAAAACACACCCGGGGATGTTTTTGAAATTTCGACACATTGAGAGACTATAATGACATTATCTTACACATTTAGGGACCAAAATGACTATTTACTCAAACAATGATTTGATATTTGAGAATGGGTAGTCTGGGTCCTTCCATGGCATAAGGGGCCACATAACAACATTAGGCAGAGATTACGAAAGTACTATTTTTTGGTATAAACCGGGTATCTTTGCACAAAATTACGGAGACTAATCCGTCAACTTAGATGAGCTAAAAAACTCTTCCTCGAGAGTTTTAACGCTGCTGTATTCCCAGAATTGAATTCGAACTCAAGATCATTAGCTAAACTAAAAGAGTCTTGTGTCAGACTGTATCATCTAAGCACTTTTAGATAATATTAATTAGGCTAAAATATATTTTTAGTCCTTTATCTTTCACTCAAAATTCATTTTGGTCATTTATCTTTTAAAATATTCATTTTGGTCATTTATTTCTCAAACATTACACAAAATAGTCATTTCCGTCAATCCTGTTAAATTTAGCGATTGATGATTCATTTCGCTCCCTTATCTTATTTTCATAATTCATTTTGGTCCTTTATCTTTTTTTCATAATTTATTTTGGTCCTTTATCTTTTAAAGGCTTAAATATGATTTTGGTCTCTATAAAATGGGCGAATTTTGGTTTTGGTCCGTGTAAAATTTTTTCTTTGGTTTTCATCCGTTCAAAATTTAAAAGTATTGTTTTTGGTCCTTGTAAAATGAGCAAATTTTGATTGTGGTCTGTGTAAAATGTTTTTATTTGATTTTCATCTCTCTTAAATCGGAAATCACTATTTTGGTCCCTAGTATTCATTTTAGGGCAGATAAACAAAATTTAGTTTAGGGGTCAAGAAAAAATTTTCGGGTAGTTACATGCTTACATAGCATTACATACGTCATTGGATGTCACCAGAGATGGCCACGTGACCTTTCGTAAGACACATTAGTACTTAACAAACGTCACATGATGACAGAGACCAAAAACAATACTGTCATATTTTTTAGGGATGAAAACCAAAGAAAAAATTTACAAGGAGGAAAACCAAAATTCGCTTATTTTACAGGGACAAAAAAATATTTAACCCCCTTTGAAATGACAAAGGACTGAAATGAGTTATGAAAATAAGATAAAGAAATAAAATGAATTATGAAAATACAATAAGAGACCAAAATGGATTCTGAAAATGGAGTTGGATGCCACGTTTTATCGAAATTGACGGAAATGACTACTTTGTGTAACGTTTGAGAGATAACGGATCAAAATGTATATTTTAAAAGATAAAGAACCAAAATGAATTTTTAGTGAAAAATAAAACATCAAAAATATGTTTTATCCTAGAGAAAATGGGATATGTACTGTCATTGTAAAACGTCCAATGAAAACCCTCTATTTTACAGTTAATTTTAAAATATATCAATAAAGTGGGTTGATATGGTAATATGATGAGTTCTCATTGGATATCGGTGTAAACATCAACAGTGCATGGCGATAGGGTCGTGTGTGGCCTAAGGTAACTAAGGCGGTTGCCTAAGGTCACAAAATATTATTACTCATTATTAGTATACTATGTTTGGGAGGTTAGAGCTCAAATTTTTACTCACTATTATTATATTATACTTGATAATTTAGGATTAGTAATTAATATTGTTATTAATATTTATGACCATGTGTCTTATCTTCTAAGTATCAATATATGTTTAATGTCTGGCTAATTAGCAAACCGTTTGAATCAATAATTATTACAAGCAAACCTGTTTTGAATACTATATGTTTACTAGTTACTATACTTTAATGTAAAAGTGACAAATTGAATGTTTCAAATTTACGGTTTAAATGTTGTTTACTACTTCACTATTTACTAGTTAAAATTACTTGATTATAAAACTTCGTTAAATAGTTTTGCAGCACAAAAAATTAGAAGAATAACATATAAGGATTGGTAATTTATTTTATATTAGGTCTCTATAATAATTTTACTAGGCAAAATTATTCCAGAGGTCCTTTATCTTAATTTAAAACTTCAAGTTAGTCATTTATCTTTTTTTGTTTCAATTTGGTCCCGTATGTTTTAAAACATTAATTTCGAGACAAATTGTTGGCTGACCTACAACGAGAAATACATGTGTGCCATAAGCACAATATGCCCTATCAATTGTGCCACAAATCAGAATAAAAAAATTGCTGTAAAGAACCGAAAAACAGACCAATTTAACTAATATTATTAACATTTTAAAACATGTGAAATTATATTGAAACTAAAATTAACCTTAAATGACTAACTTAATATAAAAATATAAAAAACTAAAATAAAATTTTAAATTAAAATAAAAGACCTCTCATATAATTTTCTCTTTTTACCTGATACCCCTAAAGTTCCAGACACGCCCTCCGCGGGTTTGTCCAATTAATTATTTATTCTACGACCAATGCGATAGTGGGTATCCGTCACTGTTCACCAGCCACTTGGAGTTGTAATATTTTATATCGTAGGATGCAAGCGCGCGTTGCTAGACCAATGCAGAAACTACATGTGGCAGAGGCCTGTCCCATGCCTTTTCTCGTGTTCGGTGTTCCTCTCTTTGCTTTTTATTTTTCTAAGCATTTTTTTAATTTAAAGTATTGATCGAATGTGTTTATATTTTAACACGTTCTATCAAAGGGTTGTGACTCAAACGGTTATGACCCAGTTGATTAGCAGTGCTGAGATTGTAATAGAAAGGATTTGAGTTTGATTTCTACAAAAACATATTTTTAGAGGATATTATCGCTTTAAGCCATACTGAATCTTGAACTTGAGATTAGTCTCATAGACAGTCTAAAGGATCGAACTCGTGAGAATACTCTGACAGCCCACTCGGCTACAAAGTGATTAATTAGGGTGGATCTCAACCAAAAAATATATATTTTAACACGTTCTAGTTTTTTGAAGCTGGCAACAGAATAAATTAATAAGTGCACGGCGTGCCAAACATGAGTTATGCACTATGCAGGTTGGATTTGGCTGTCCTAGAGGGAAAGAGAAAGGCAAGATTTTTACATTTGTTGATAATGATAAATAATTTAATCATTTATATCTTTTGATAAATAATCAACAGTAAATATTATATACATATAATAAATTAATTACAAGTGTGTCAAAATATTAACTATTAATTTTTATTATCGGTTGAAATATTTTATATTTTCTTAATTATTCAGTTTAAAGTTAACTAGTTTTTCAAGGATATTTATTTAAAAATTAATATTACCTAATAAAAATTAAATATTTAATATGTTAAATATATATATATGTTAAATTATTATTTTTATTCCGCATTTTTACAAATATTTTAAGAATATTTATTAACATTTGTAAAAACAAATTTGCGTATAACTGTATGATTTGATTCTCAATTTATTAAAAATAAATACATCGACGACATAATTAACTTTTATTGAATTTAAAATATTAGATAAATTTTATACCAAAAAAAAAATTCGATAAGTAAAATTTCAATTCTTGAGAATATTATTTCAAAGTATTGAAGAATATTTTAGAAATAAAAATTATTCAATTATCTAAAGTAAAAAATAAAATAATATCGAGAGAAAAATATAATTATATTTTTGTTGTATGAAACGATCTTTAACACAAGTCCCACATTGACTAGAGACAGGGCCTAAAAGAGTTCGTATCAAATACCATTCTAGATCCATCAAGCCACCCACCAAATAATCTACGCATCAAGCCCAATAATACTGGGTGTGAGAGATATATTGGGAAAAACACAAGTCTCATATTAACTAGAGATATGACTTAAAAATAGTTTATATTGAATTGACACCCCTTCACCTTATAAGTTGGTTTTGTGGAATTGAGTTAGGGAGGATCAATGTGACACCTGCTACCCCATTATCGCAAAGTACAATTGAATTCATGTGATAAGTCATAAAAATGCGAGATTATAAAAACTTTTAACGGAATAAAATGTTCACAATAACCATATTGAAATCAACTGCGGGATAACATAAATAGTTCATGCGGAAATAAAACTCAATAACCTGATGTCACATGTCTCAAAGCAACAAACCCTTTAGTTTACATCCAATAACATAAATCATAAATGCTATAACTAAATCCTATGCTAACCAGTAGCAGCAGACTACTCCAGCATCCACGTCCATGTAATCACCTGCAATCTCACCATCTATCCGCACACATGGTGCACGAATAGCCACAAACACAGAGGGGTGAGATATCATACTCATGCAAAAAGAATCACGATAAAAGCCCCAAATAACATGTTACGAAAATCAGCGACTTACAATGCCACACACAACGTGACATGCCAAACAAACATCTGTCCCACATCAGCAACCAACTGATGTGAACCCAAGGATATGACAGGAATCACAGTCAACGACCAACCAGCGCGACGTCCATGGTACAACATGAATCACGATCAACGATCAATCGGTGTGAAATTCATGGTACAAATAGTCCTACGTCGGGAACCAGCTAATGAGAATCTATCAACTACTCCATCGTACGACTAAGTCAAGACTTCAGATCCTTTTCCCTCTCCGAGTGAGAGAATGTGAGTGCCTCCAACATCCAGAGTTATGGTCAGAGTCTAGTCAGTGTGACCCAGCATTTACAGAACATCCCAGTAGTGCCCCGCCTTTATATAAGACCCTCCAACTTGTGACTACCCGCAAGGCCTGATCCAACTGGTCGTGGTCGTCGCTGATGCCATACTCCAAGATAACGTTTGCTCACCACCCAAATACGAGGCTATCGAGCCATGGGATCCCCCCATCAGTGCGGCGTCGATGAGTGCCATCATAGTAACCCAATATCAACAATCGGAGTTCTAACAAGCCATGAGGTACCCTTAATCAGTGCAACGTTGATGAGTGTTGTCATAGTAACTCATTATTCCTCGAACCAACTACCAACGAGCCATATTGTCCCCTCCATCAGTGCAACGTCGATGAGTGTCACCATAGAAACCCGAGATCAACAACTGAATGATTAGCGAGCCATGGGATCCCCCCGTAGGTGCAATGTCGACGAGTGTCACCATAGAAGCTATTGTCCATCAACATCAAAACCACAAATGTGTCATGAAGCCTCCTTCATCAATGCAACGTAGACGAGTGCTATCAAAGACCCAATTCCCAACAAAACCCATCAGATAGGGAGCGTACGATTGGTCACCCACCGTGACCAATAGATAAACAACTAACATCCAATAACTTGTTGGATGAAGGTTAAACGATTGGTCGCAAGCCCATGACCAATAAACGACCATTCAACTTTTAAACCACAACTAGGGGCCATAGGCAAATAAGAGGTTCAAGTCAAATATCTCTAAACAAACCACACAACAAGTTCATACCAACATTTAAAACTTCTTTTAAGCTCAGAAACAGGGTATGAATCGATTCAGGAACCCCATGAATTGATTCAGGGTCAAAACACATTATGTGAATCGATTCACAGCTTCCGTTCACGCGTCTTGTACACTGCTGTGAATCGATTCAGACAGGTATGAATCGATTCACAGGTCTGTCAAAGTGCAGAAAAGCTGTTTTTCTGCACTTTCGAGACTTTTGGACCCTTCCTAAGTGGCCCCACCTCTAATCCAACATTGCAAATTTTTTTCTAGTTTATCTCTAAGGTCTCTAATCATTAGGGTTGCTTCCAATCATTATCTAGTCCTTTGTTTTTAGTTTTGAATTCAAATTTAAACTTGCCCTACCTTGTTTAAAATTCAAATTCAATTTTAAGTTTGAATCCTGATTTAAATTCAAAACTAATTAATCCTATCTTTATTCAAATTTCAAATTCGAATTCAACGACGCTAATAAATTTTCAAACTCAAATGACCCTAAGGCATACAATTCATGCTCCTAAGGAGCTCATTAGAATCACAACAATAAAGCAATCAAGTACATGCTCACATGAAATGTTCATATGACAATTATCTCATTGAAATAGGTCATACATGCATTCAGCCCATAATCATTTCAGTTAAGTGCCTTAGAGCCGTTTGCTCCTACAAGGACTTTAAGGAGCACTTCACACAACATCAAACATGTAATTCCATTGCTCATACAATGGATTTCAAATAATTTTTTGTCTTCGCAAGGCATAGGGATCACGGAACATCCCTAACAAATCAGAATGAGACCTATTGGCCTTTTTTCACATCATCAACCCCCATATCTTAGCGTGATTCACAACCTCCAACAAGTCTAGGGAATCCAAAAATTCGAGTTCCTTGATGGTCCTAACACTGCAACGTCAAAAACTCCAAATTCTAGGATTAGGACATGAGAAAACGGGATTTAAAAGAGGGAAAACCAATAGGGCAGAGAGGACCACGAATTTTAGACCTTATAAACAGAAATAGATCGAAGAATCGAAAAGGAATTTACCTTTTGGTTGCCGCTTTGAAGATAGAATTCGATTTGGAGGAGAAACGACGAAAACGGCACATGGAGATCTATGGTTCTTTGAGAGTGTTTAGGGATGAGCTTAGAAGTGAAAAACTGATGGTTTAACCTTAGGGTTAAGTGTTTAGGTCGTTTTAAATAGATTAAAGTCGAATTAGATCATAAAGGCCAACCCCAAAGGGTTTAAAACACAAAACTTGAGTAAAAGAAGGATTGTGTCGAAACCTCGGGCGCCCTGCGCTACCGTTTTAGCCATAACTTGAGCTATGAGTATCCTATTTAGGGGTTCTTCGTGTAGTTGGAAAGATAAGAGAGTTTCCTACAAAAGCATGGTTCACGAGCAATTCCTAATTCAAACTCTAACGGAGTCAAAAGGGCGATATACATTCATAGTTAAGAGAGATAGTTGTTTCTAGATAGGATTTTTAGGAGATTAAGATAAGATACGCTTATCTATCCAAGGTTTGAATCTCTAAGATGACTAATTGATCTTATCTCAGTACAAATACAATTATCATAAATATAGATATCTTATGATAATATAAGCATAATCTAAATATGAATACAAATAATTATATGTTAGTATATGCATAACTAATATAATTTATGTAACTCATTTACATATCAATATGAATCAATTATATATTATGTATACAAAATATATAATCTCATTTTAATATGTAAAATATACAACAATACAAAATTATAAGTGTGCACCTTATCACTTAAAAATACACTCATATATACTTATAGAATGTAGTAATAATGTAAACAAGCATATTATTAACTATTATACTACTAATAATATTAGTAGTAATAATAATTTTTTTTATAAAGATTAGACATGCACAAGCATCACAATAGGGAAAGGCATCCCAGCTATGCTGGCACCCTAGACCCTACCAATCACCTGCAACACACCATATATTATTAAAAAGAAGGAAAACACGATAACAGAAGACATGGGGGGACTAGACCAAAACCCATGACAAGAGAAACTTATTTAAATCTAAAACAAGGAAGACTTATCCTATTACAGAAGAAGTCTTCCCTAATAAAATCTGGGAGAGAATCCCACCAATTAAAACTAGAACTACTAGCCCCAAAAGCTACTAACATATCAACACAATGATTACCTTCCCTATAAATATGGGAACAGAAAAATCTAAAACTACCAGCTAACTGAACACAAAAATTCCATCTGCTTCTAATCTTCCAAGGAACCAAATGAGGAGATTTGAAAGCCTCAACTGTTAGGAGAGAGTCGCACTCAAACCAGATATTACTCCAACCTTTCTAAGAAGCTAACTCAATGGCAAGCATAACTGCACTAAGCTCAGCAACAAAAGCCGAAGTGATGCCAATATTGGATGAAAAACAACCCACGAAAGTACCACTAGAGTCACGAAATAGACCCCTACAACCTGCATGATGTGGAAAACCCCTAACAGAGCCATCAGTGTTACATTTTAGCTAACCACAATTAGGGGAAACCAATCCACTTGTTTAACTGAAAAAGCCTTTAAGATTTGAAACTCAGCTATGGAGGAGGACATGATACCTTTAGACAAATTACCAGCTAAAGAAGTATTGGAGAGAATCAAATGAGTGGCAGTCCTAAAACTGACCGTAGCATTATGAAACAACTTCTGATTTCTACAAAACTAAATAACCCGCCGAGTGTTTAAAATAGCAGCCAGACAAACATCCTTTAACTGAAAACTAACTTTTTTTATCACAAATAGAGAAAAGCGAGCTAATAGAGGAGTAATCAATTGAGCAGTTCAAAATTCCTTGAAGCCAAATCCAAAGTCTCACCGCTAGGCTACAAGAGAGAAATAAGTGAGGCAAACTTTCCACATTAGCCCCATAATTACAGCACATAGAGACAATAGAGCAACCTCGAGAGCGCATGTTTTCATCTATTGGGACTCTGTTATGCAACAGGCACCAGGCTAAAAAAGATCTAGAAGGAGGAATAGCTGTTGACCAAATTAATTTAGCCCAATGAATATGTTGTCCAGGAGGATGAAGATAAGAGAAAGCATCTTTAAAAGTGAGATTCCTATATTCTGAGCCAGACCAAACAGGTTCATCAATTTCTAAAGAGAGAGGGATCAAAACTTTCCTTATAGAGCTAACCAGCACCGGGAACCTGTCAATGAAAAAACAAGGAAAACACCACCGCTTATTAACAATAAAGTCACTGACCTTGGCCTTCAGACTATCATGATAATGATCTGGAATGTTAAGAATCTGCACAATTGGAACATCTAACCAAGTATCCTTCCAGAAATTAATGGAAGAACCATCCCCCAAAACCCAAGTAGAGTGAGTTGAAACAATGACCAAATGATTCCGTAATGCCGGGAAAATGGAAGAGCGAATATAATACTTCAAAGGTCTATTATTTCTGACAAAACGAGCTCTTAGAAAGACTGCCCAATCCTCCGTAGAATAAAGAAGCTCCCAGCTAAGTTTTAACATAGTAGCCTTATTGATGGATTTAATAGATCTCAAACCAAGACCTCCTTCAGAAGTAGGAGAGCAAACCTTCTTCCAAGCCACAGTAACCAGCTTCCTACAATCAACATCCCCAGACCAAACAAAGTTCCTAATCCAAGTGTCAACAGTGTTCAATAAAGAGACTGGCCAAGAGTAGATATGGAAACTATAAGAAATCATGCCAGTGATAACAGAGTTCACAAGCTGAACACGCACCATTATTGATAGCAAAGAACCCTTCCAAGAGGACAATTTAGACCTGATCTTATCAGCAATAGGTTGCAGATGCACTGTGAATACATGCCTTGACAGGATGATTTTGATGATTGACAAAAGGGAGCTTTGCAAATAGTCAACCGTGCAAAAAGTGGAAAAGAATACCAAGACGCGTATCAAAAATGATAGTTTCTCAAGTCTTTGGGTTTTGGGTATTTATTTATCTTTATTAAGACAATTTGTAAGTAGTAATAAAAAGCTCTCAATTAAAATTAAATCACACACGCACAAAATATTTTGACATGCATATCTCGTGTCGGATGTCGAGCTGAGGAAGTCGGATGTCGAGCTGAGGAGGAAGTCATATGTCGAACTGAGGAGGAAGTCGGATGTTGAGCTCTGAGGAAGTCGTATGTGGAGCTGAGGAGGAGGTCGCGTGACAAGCTTATGAGGTCGCGTCTGGTCGCGTGATGAGTGATGATCCTTGTCGGTGATGAGGTCGCGCATCTGAGGTCGCGCGGTCGGTGATGGTCGAGTCTGAGCTATGAGGACCGAGCTGATGAGGAGGTCGTATGCAGAGTCAGTGTGCCGAGGTCGTGTGCCGAGGTCTTTGCCGAGCCGCGCCGAGGTCGTCTGTCGAGCCGTGTGGCGAGGTCGTGCGAATCGCCTTCTTGAGGTCGTCTGGCCGAGCCGCCTTCGTGAGGTCGTATGCCGAGCCGTCTCCGTGTTTTCAATTTCTTTATTTCAAAGCATAGCAGGCAGATTTTTCTTCCAACGGACAAATCAAAGCATAGCAGAACCGTCTCAACGGTCATTTCGACGCTCACCCATTGCCTATATAAACACAACTCGTGGTGTGTAAAAATACAACAACGCAGGCTTAATTTTTGTGCCAAAAACTCATCAAATATTTTTATCACTCACACTTATTTGAGCACAATTTTCTGAGAGTCTTTTTATTCTACAAAATTTGAGTTGTATTATTTGAGCTTCAATTTGTTATATCTGCACTATTGAGTGTATCTTTTTCGTCTCATTTTATTTGTGAAAATCATTTATTTTTGGGTAGGAATCCCAAGGTGTTCATAGAGAGGTGATATCTCTTGAACATATTGCTCTGGTTTAGAGTTGTAAAGGTTTCTAGCTGAACCTGATTTAAAAGCTAGTGTCTTAGTGAAAATCCCATAGTGGTTTGCTTTGGGAGACGGGGCGTAGGCCACAGGGTGTTAGGTGGCGAACCTGGATAATTTGTTGTGTGCTTTTTACTCCTTATCTCTCTACTTTTCACCAATTAAATTTACGTACTTTATTTTATTATTATTTATATCTTACTATTTACTTTATTTTTAACTCGTTTGCAATTTATTCTTCAAGTGATTTATCTATTTCACATTAATATTTCCATGACTCATAATTAGCACTTATTTCTCCAAAAGTTTTTGAAAGCACCGTTCACACACAATTCACCCCCTACTTGCGTTTGGAGTCACTTGTCAACAAGTGGTATCGAGCTAGAATCTTGTATAAAGGACTTAACCGTCTCAAGAGAATGACTTCAAACAATTACGAGGAACTTCCATGAACAGACCCCATTTTTCAATGGTGAGGGTATGGTTATTGGAAGGATAGAATGCAAATCTTTCTTGAGGGTGTTGATCTTGATATTTGGGATCTTTGTGGAAAATGGTCCATTTGTCCCCACTCAATCAATTAATGATGCAGTGGTAGACAAACCAAGATCACTTTGGACCGAAGATGATAAGAAAAAGGTCCAATACAATTTGAAGGCTAAGAACATCATCACTACGCTTTAAGCTACGATGAGTTCTATAGGGTCTCAAATTGCAAGGCTGCTAAAGAAATGTGGGACACCCTTCTATTGACCCATGAAGGTACTACCAGGGTCAAGAGGGCTCGAATGAACACATTAACCCATGAGTATGAGTTATTTAGGATGAAACCAAGTGAAAACATACAAGATATGCAAAAAGGTTCATCCATATAATAAACCATCTCAGAGCTCTTGGGAAAGTCTTGATGTGAAGATTTGATTAACAAAGTTCTTAGATGTCTAAACAGGAATTGGCAACCCAAGGTCACTGCTATAGCTGAATCTAGAGACTTATCTTCTATAACCTTGGTTACTTTGTTTGGAAAATTGCAGGAACATGAAATTGAACTAAATCGTCTCATGGAAAGCGAAGAAGCTGATAAGAAAAAGAAAGGGCTCGCCCTCAAAGCAAGCATTGAGGAAGCGGCGATGGCGAATGTGATTTCCTTGAAGATGAAAATAATGAGGAAAACATGAGTCTAATGGTTCGCAAATTCAAAGGTTCATGAGACTCGAAACAAAGGTAAGTTCCCAAGCTCTCAAAAGAAAAGTGATGAAACAACTTCTTTTAATCCTACCTGCTACAAGTGTGGAAAGAAAGGTCACATAAAACCCGATTGTCCTCAAAACCAAAGCGAGGAATGAGAAATTTCAAAAGAAACCACCAAAGGATTCAAGGGAAGAAGAGCTTACATTGCCTGGGATGATAATGATATGGATTCTTGATGAATCTGAAAATGAAGAGGCTCACCTTAGTCTAATGGCAAATCATGATGAAGATGAGGTAAATTTTTATGATCCTGACTCTTCTTTAACTTATGATGAATTACTTGCTGCTCGTGAAGAATTCAATAATGAAACGATTAAACTTGGAAAAATTGTTCTTTCTTCTAAGAAAACCATCTCTTCTCTTGAATCAAAAATTGAAATTTTAAACAAAGAGATAGTGATTCTTAAAGAAAAACAAGTTCTTTGTGATTGAAACTTCTCCTCCCATATCTTGAGAAAATAAAAAGGATGAAGTTTTAAAATGCAATGAGTGTAGTGTTTTGAAAAATAAGGTTAAGGATTTAAATAACACTCTTGCAAAATTTAGGATGGGAAGAGATAATCTAAACATTATGTTAGGAAATCAAAAAGGTACTTTTGGAAAAAGTGGTTTAGGTTATCATCCAAAAATTCATGAAAAATCTTTTAAACTCTTCAATCACAACAAACCCTCAAGTAGTCCTTTCATTAAATGCTTTCCTTTGTGGTAGAAATGGTCACACTGCCTCTATTTGCAATATTAGAAAGAATAAAAATGTAGTTGGCAAAAAGATGTGGATTCCAAAGGGCACCTTGCCCAAGACTAACTCATATGGACCCAAGATGGTTTAGGTACCAAAGGTAAAAATATGATTTGTTGTTGTAGGTGTGCTTGAAAGCCAAGGACTTAAATTGGTATCTTGATAGCGGCTGTTCAAAGCACATGACAGGAGACAAAAGCAAGTTCTCCTCATTGGTACCTAAGAATAGTGGTTATGTCCGGTATGGTGACAACAACAAAGGTAAAATTCTTGGGATTGGTTCTATTGGTAAGAGTCCTAATCCCACTATTGAAAATGTTTTGTATGTGGATGGTTTGAAGCATAATTTGCTAAGCATTAGTCAACTTTGTGATAAAGGAAACAAAGTGGTTTTCGATTCTTCAAAATGCATGGTCATGGATTCTATAAATGAAAATGTTATTGTAATTGGACCTAGAATTGGAAATATCTATATGCTTGATTTAGATAAAATACCTTCAAATGATGCATGTTGTCTTATTAGTAAAGAGGATGAATCTTGGCTATGGCATAGGAGAATGGCTCATATTCACATGGATCATCTTAATAAGTTAGTTCGAAAGGACTTAGTAATTGGCTTACCAAAGCTTCATTTTGAAAAAGATAAACTTTGTGATGCATGTCAAAAAGGAAAACAAGTAAAGGCATCTTTCAAATCTAAAAATATTGTTTCTACAAACCTACCTTTACAACTTTTACATATGGATTTATTTGGCCCTTCTAGAACCATGAGCTTTGGTGGCAATTACTATGCTCTTGTTATTGTGGGCTGACTATTCTCGCTATACATGGACTTTATTTATTTCTCACAAAAATGATGCTTTTAATGCTTTTGAAAACTTGCAAAGGTTATACAAAATGAGAAGGGACTTAACATTGCTTCCATTCAAGTGATCATGGTGGGGAATTTGAGAATGAAGCATTTGAAGCATTTTGCACAGAAAATGGCATCGATCACAACTTTTCTGCTCCAAGGACACCGGAACAAAATGGAGTGGTTGAAAGGAAAAATCGGTCTCTTGAAGAGGTAGCGAGGCCGACGTTAAATGAGACTACCCTTCCTAAGTACTTTTGGCCCGACGCCGTGAGCACCGCTTGCTATGTGATGAATCGAGTCCTTATAAGGCCGATCCTTAAACAAACACCGTATGAACTCTACAAAGGAAGGAAGCCCAACATTTCCCACCTTCACGTTTTTCGGATGCAAGTGTTTTGTCCTAAACAATGGTAAGAATAACCTTGGTAAATTTGATGCTAAAGGCGATGAAGGTTTATTTCTTGGATATTCCACTTCTAGTAAAGCTTTTGAATTTTTAATAAAAGAACTTGGGTGTTGAAGAATCATGCATGTTTCTTTTGATGAATCTAACCCCAAATCTTGATAGAAGAAAGTGTTGATGATCTTGCGTAAGTATTTGGAGATACCTATTTAGAGGAACAAGAGAGATCAAAAGTTCAAAGGAGGATCAAGAGTCCTTGCCTCAACCCTCTCAAGAACTCTCTCACTCAAATCTTCCAAAGGAATGGAGAGTCTCAAAGAACCATCCTCTTGACAACATAATAGGTGATATCTCAAAAGGGAGTAACGACTCGAAACTCTCTTAATCATGCATGTCATCATATGGCCTTTGTCTCTCAAATTGAACCAAATGACGTCAATGAAGCCATCTTTGATGAGCATTGGACCTTTGCTATGCAAGAGGAATTAAATCAATTTGAGAGAAATGATGTTTGGGAACTTGTCCACTAGGCCTAAAGATCACCTAGTCATTGGGACCAAATGGGTCTTTCGCAACAAGCTTGATGAAAACGGTATCATTGTTAGAAATAAAGCTAGACTTGTTGCAAAGGCTATAACCAACAAGAGGGCATAGATTTCGATGAAACCTATGCACCGTAGCTAGATTAGAAGCTATTCGCATGCTTCGCATTTGCATGCATCATGGATTTCAAACTTTTTCAAATGGATGTTAAAAGTGCATTTCTTAATGGCTTTATTCAAGAAGAAGTATATGTTGATCAACCTCCCGGTTTTGAAAATTTTGAATTTCCAAATCATGTTTTCAAATTGAAAAAGGCTTTATATGGTTTAAAACAAGCTCCGAGAGCTTAGTACGAAGGTTGAGCAAATATTTACTTGAAAAAGGTTTTGAAAGAGGAAAAGTTGATACCACTCTTTTCATTAAACACAAAAAGCATGACATTTTACTTGTTCAAATTTATGTCGATGATATAATATTTGGTGCTACTAATGAATCCTTGTGTAAGGAATTTTCTGATATCATGCAAAGTGAATTTGAAATGTCAATGATGGGAGAGCTAAATTACTTCCTTGGACTTCAAATCAAACAAACAAAAGAAGGAATTTTTATAAATCAATCCAAATATTGCAAGGAGTTACTTAAAAGATTTGGAATGAGCAACGCCAAAGAAATCTCAACTCCCATGAGCACATCATGCTATCTTGACAAAGATGAAGGTGGTAAGTCGGTCGAAGTAAGTAAGTATAGAGGTATGATAGGATCTCTTCTCTATCTCACTGCTAGTCGTCCAGGATATTATGTCTAGTGTTTGTATGTGTGCACGTTTTCAAGCAAATCCTAAGGAATCACATCTCTTAGCGGTAAAGCATCATGAGATATCTCACCGCACACAAACCATGGGTTTATGGTACCCCAAAGGTCTTGTTGCACACTTATTGGGTACTCGGATTCTGATTTTGCGGGTTGCAAAATGGACCGAAAAAGCACTAGTGGGACATGTCACTTACTTGGGAATGCCTTGGTCTCATGGCAGAGTAAGAAACAAGCCGGTGTGGCTTTGTCCCTTCTTTGAGCGGAATACGTTGCAGAGCGGTTGTTGTGCACAAATTATTTGGATGAAACAACAGTTGAATGATTATGGGATTAATCAAAACTGCTCCAATTAAGTGCGACAATACTAGTGCCATAAACCTCACGAAAAAACCCGGTTTATCACTCCGGACCAAACACATAGAAATTAGGCACCATTTTATTAGAGATCATGTTCAAAAGGAGATTGTGTGATTGAGTTTGTGGAAACATCTAAACAACTTGCAGATATTTTTACTAAACCTTTGCCTAAAGAAAGCTTCTTTTTATAAGAACCGAGTTAGGAATTTTAGATCAATCATGCATTGAATGACTGCGTGTGAGTGCATTTTATTATGAATAAGTTCTAACTTGGGCGTTGGAGTGTGCTAACATTTTTATGCAGGTTCCGTTACCAAGACTAAAAGTGGAGAAATGCAACCATCCTTCCTATAATCGCTAAAATAAAAGTTTGTGCAGGTTATGTTAACTGCAAACAATTATGCTTCATTGAACCCTTGATACTCTATTATTTTTCGCCATCTAGTTACACGTATATGCATACGTTTTACATGCCTTTCCCTTTATCTTTTCCGCTTTTTGATGTTGCCAAAAAGGGGAGAGTTATATGATTCAGGGGGAGTGGTTTATTCCATGCATATTGTGAGGGGGAGTTCTTCACCAAAATGCCAAAATGCGCCTAAACTCTGATATCTTTTTTTTAATATTGTGAGGGGGAGTTTTTCTAAATATTGTGCTTAAACTCTGATATCTTTTATTGAAAAACCATGCTTATATCTCATTGCTATATCATGATTATATTTTACTAAATTCCCTCCATGAGATGTTTGTCATCATCAAAAAGGAGTCTGTGAATACATGCCTTGACAGGATGATTTTGATGATTGACAAAGGAGCTTTGCAAATAGTCAACCGTGCAAAAAGTGGAAAAGAATACCAAGACGCGTATCAAAAATGATAGTTTCTCAAGTCTTTGGGTTTTGGGTATTTATTTATCTTTATTAAGACAATTTGTAAGTAGTAATAAAAAGCTCTCAATTAAAATTAAATCACACACGCACAAAATATTTTGACATGCATATCTCGTGTCGGATGAAGTCGGATGTCGAGCTGAGGAAATCGGATGTCGAGCTGAGGAGGAAGTCGGATGTTGAGCTCGAGGAAGTCGTATGTCGAGCGAGGAGGAGGTCGCGTGTCAAGCTTATGAGGTCGCGTCTGGTCGCGTGATGAGTGATGATCCTTGTCGGTGATGAGGTCGCGTCTGAGGTCGCGTGTCGGTGATGAGGTCGAGTACCGAGCTATGAGGACCGAGCTGATGAGGAGGTCGTATGCAGAGTCAGGTGCCGAGGTCGTGTGCCGAGGTCTTTGCCGAGCCGCGCCGAGGTCGTCTGTCGAGCCGTGTGGCGAGGTCGTCTGCCGAATCGTCTTGAGGTCGTCTGGCCGAGCCGCCTTCAGAGGTCGTATGCCGAGCCGTCTCCGTGTTTTCAATTTCTTTATTTCAAAGCATAGCGGGCAGATTTTTCTTCCAACGGACAAATCAAAAGCATAGCGAACCGCAAATGCTCCAACGGTCATTTCCACGCTCACCCATTGCCTATATAAACACAACTCGTGAGCTGTGTAAAAATACAACAACGCAGTGCTTAATTTTTGTGCCAAAAACTCTGTCAAATATTTTTATCACTCACACTTATTTGAGCACAATTTTCGAGAGTCTTTTTATTCTACAAAATTTGAGTTGTATTATTTGAGCTTCAATTTGTTATATTTGCACTATTGAGTGTATCTTTTTCGCCTCATTTTATTTGTGAAAATCATTTATTTTTGGGTAGGAATCCCAAGGTGTTCATAGAGGTGATATCTCTTGAACATATTGCTCTGGTTTAGAGTTGTAAAGGTTTCTAGCTGAACTGATTTAAAAGCTAGTGTCTTAGTGAAAATCCCATAGTGGTTTGCTTTGGGAGACGGGGCGTAGGCCAGGGGTGTTAGGTGGCGAACCTGGATAATTTGTTGTGTGCTTTTTACTCCTTATCTCTCTACTTTTCACCAATTAAATTTCTGTACTTTATTTTATTATTATTTATATCTTACTATTTACTTTATTTTTAACTCGTTTGCAATTTATTCTTCAAGTGATTTATCTATTTCACATTAATATTTCCGCAACTCATAATTAGCACTTATTTCTCCAAAAGTTTTTGAAAGCACCGTTCACACACAATTCACCCCCCTCTTGTGTTTGGAGTCACTTGTCAACATGCACCCTCCTTGGTTTTCCTGTAAAAATAGGAACACCCAGATAGGTGAAAGGCATAATCCCAGGACCAAAACCGAGAATATCGGCAAGAGCTGCAATTCCAGAATGATGCAAAGAACCAGCATAAAATTTGCATTTGTCCAGACTAAGAATCTGACCAGAAATAGCACCATACTCCCTAGAAATATTCATAAAGGCTACTAAATTACGCTTTGTACCTTTACAAAAAACCAAAATGTCATCTCCATATAAAACGTGGCTGGGAGTCTGACAACCTCTAGGACTTGCCATAGGAATCAAAATCTTGGAATTAACCAAGTATGAAATACCCTTGCTTAACACATCCTCAGCGAGACAAAAGAGAAGGGGAGATAACGGGTCCCCCTGCCAAACCCCTCTTTTGCAAGGGATGTAGCCAACTGATTTACCATTGACCGCAAAAGATAATCTAGCAGAGTCCAAAATAGTTTCAATCCAAGAGCAAAAAGTTGCATTAAAACCAAAGGCTTTCAAAACCTGCAAGAGAAATTTCCAATCCAAGGTGCCAAAAGCCTTCTTGATGTCAAATTTAAGAGCAATGTTACCTCTAAAGGATTTAACATCCATCATATTAACAGCTTTAGAAGCAATACAGATGCAATCATAGATGTGCCTCCCTTTGATAAAACCCCTTTACTGGCTAGAGATAATTTTAGGAGTGATTAAAGCTAACTTATCAGCAAGAATTTTAGAAATAATATTAAACTGAAAGTTTGCCAAGGCAATAGGACGATAATTCTCCACCCTGTCAGCACCTGAGAACTTAGGAATGAGAGCCACCAGATTAGAGTTAAGACCAGGCAACAACCAATTCTGAGTAAAGAATTGAATAACTGAATTGAAGCCATCAATACCAATGACCTCCCAAAAAGCTTGGTAAAAAGAACCACCAAAGCCATCCGAACCAGAAGCTCCAGAAGCATTAAGAGAAAAAACAGCACCCTTAACTTCTTCCATAGTAGGGAAATTAGTTAGCATTGCATTATCACCAGAAGTTTCCAGCGAAGGAACCATTCTATCAATTAAATCATTAGTGATACAAATATTATCTATAGCATATAAGGACGAATAAAATTGTAGAACCTGTTCCTCGATCTCAGTAGCATTATCAAGAATCCGATCCCCCTGCTTGAGAATTAACATTTGCTTAGAAGAGTTTCTTATTTTAGCAACTTTGTGGAAGAAAGCAGTGTTGTGATCCCCATCACAGAACCATTTGATCCTAGATTTTTCCTTCCAAAAAGTTTCCTCATAAGCAAGGACTTGCTGCAGCTCCATTTGAGCTTTTAACTCTTCAACATGAAGCTCGTCAGAATAGCCAAAACCACTAATCTGTTTTTGAATGATGTTAACAGCCTCCATAGCTTTGTACAACTGTTGGTGAATATTCCTAAAAACCTCTCTATTCCAATGCTGAAGAGCATCTTTTGTCGCCTTAAGCTTTTGTTTTAAAACAAACATTGGACAACCAACAAAAGATTGGCCCCAAGTCTCTTTCACCAATTTGGCACAATCTGGGTGATCAATCCACATTTTTTGAAATCTAAAAGAAGGTTTGAAATTCTGAGAAGTTGTGCTATCCCAAAAATTAAGCCAAGCATCATTACAAATTGATCTATCAAGACATTTCTCAGTATGGAAGCTGCCAATTCTACCATTAGACCAAGTGAAATCCACCCCTTTAGTCTGAATATGAGTAAGCTGATTTGAATTGGTCCAACTAGTGAAAACCACCACCTATCTGCTCATAAGCACCCAAGATAGCATTGAATTCCCCAATAAACAACTAAGAGGCCGCACTAGCAGCCTGCAAAGAGGATAGCTCTAACCAAAGTTGCTTCCTCCGCAAATAGGATGTAGAAGCATAAATCGCAGAAATGAACACAGGCTGATTATCCACTAAAATAGAGAAAGAACACTGCTGAGATGAAGAAGAAATCACCACAGGAGAAGAAGAATTCTCATAAACACACCAAAGGTTAGGGAGAAAAGGTTGTTTGTTGTTTAAAAGAAAAGTTTTCATACCTAAATCATTCCAATACCTGGAACGAAATTTAGCCAAAGAAACCCATGGTTCTGAGGCTAGGATAAAATTTGTCTTATGCAAAACACAAAGTTTCTTCAAATGGATTCGAGTATCATCATTAGCTAGGCCCTTAGCATTCCAATACAAGATTTTCATCAGGTAAGAGTTTTAGAACTACCCTTGTAGCGGGTATTATAACCTTCCACTCTGAGAGTATGCTTCTTCCTTTGCTTATTTCTCTTCTTCTGCAATTTAGAAAGCACGGGAGTAAAATCATCATTATCTACATCTTGAACTTGATTTGCAACAGTGGCATCACTATCTTCAATGTCTTCATCTGAATCATCAGAAGTAACACCCCAAAACTTTCCCAAGCATTTGATATCTGAAGCAACTACTGGATTAACATGGCCATCAGCAGCAGAGCCACTAAAATTATCAGCAGCTTGATCAATAATGGCTTGATCATCCTGCTGCAGAACTGTAGGGACAGGTCTGGAGGTCACAACAATAGAGGCAACCTTAGGAGCACCATTTAAATGTTGGGTTGGGGCCGAGAAAGTTTTTTGTGCCGCGGTACAAAGATGAAGACCCTGCACTGGAACAAAATGAGCAGCCTGTAATTGAGTTCCAAGATGAGCACAGTTGCTCGAAGCCACTACATGCTCAACCTCCTTAATAGAGTTATCTTCAGGGTTTGAGTTGAGGGAAAGAAAATCATTAGGATTATTATCAGGATTGTCTCCTAATGCTTGCCTCTGAACCTGATTATTTTGAATTGAAACCAATGGATTTGTCTCTGGGATATGATCCTTATCAGAGTTCTCCTCCTCTTCATTAAGACACGCAAACTTGTTGTGATTACTGGTTCTTTCGCCTTGATTAACAGCAAGATCAACAAAGTATTTATCAATATAAGAACCAGGAACATAATTATCCACATCAACCTCTTTCTACTTGCCCTTATCAGATGCCTTAGCAACAAAGATTTGCTTCTGAACGACTGGCTTGTGAGTTTGTTTAGGCTGCCTTTTATGAACAACCTTTAAAGAATGGGGATCAGAATTTTTATCAGCTGTACTATCCTTGCTATTCTTACAGTTACTAAGGGAATGCCAATAGTTTCACTTGCACGACAATATGATGGCAGATTCTCATATTCTAAACCAACAAAGAATGCTTAACCCTTTCTCTCAACTAGCACTTGATCTCTCAAAATGGCCAAAATAATGTTTAATGGTGGCTTAATCAAGGCAAATAGGAGTACCTATGCTGCCTACTATGGCAAAGATAATGCGAGGAGACCAATATTCTTGAGGCAAAGTGTGACATCCTAATTTTTTAAATAAGTCTTAAATAATTTTTAGAATGATAATTAAATAATAATTGGATATTAAAAACCATAGTTAGAATTAAATTGGGCTTAAAAATGATTCGTAAGAGGCCTAGAATGCCCTAGAATAGTATGGAACACCCTAGAATCTCCTAGAGGGGCAAAAACGAAACATTACTGTTTAAGGATCGTCGCGACGCGATGGAAAATACAAAGAAAATCGTCGCAACGCGATCAAAGTCGGTGCGAAAGGCGGTGATCAGCGCCGCGGATCTCATGCCACGTGTCCTCCTTGCGACGCGATGGTAGGCTGTGTCTATGCCCATCGCGACGCGATAGAGCCAAATTTTGCCTATAAATAGAGCTCACCTCTCCCATTTTTGCAAGAGTCTCCATTTGGTTATTTGGAGTACAAAGGGAGCTTGGGGAGGAGGAAGAGCAAAGGGACACGAGTGACAACGGTCTTCTAAACCAGGTAAAGGGGAAGATACCTTAATCTCTAGGAAAAATAGGTAGTAGAGTAGTACTGTTAGCATGAGTAAGGGACCTTAACCCTACTAGGGGTTGATAGTAGCAACACCTCAAGAGAGGGGTTGTGGTATGCGGTGGCTAAGGATAGTTATCGTAGACCTATCAACCAACAAAGGTTATGTTTATAGGATTAGTAGATAGTTGCTTATGCGGCGTTAGGAGTAATTCATATGCTGTTAATTATGATAAATTTTGATTGATGATGTCTTGTTTTGTATCTGATATTTATGTGTTGATTATGTATGATGCATGTGAGTCTGATGTATGGTTCTAAAGTTAAGGGTGCCGCCCTCTGGTTAGAGGTTTGTGAATCCCTAGGCGGAATACTATATATTACCGTCGATATCCATTTGTCAGTGGTGATAGCCGAGTTGGTGTACCCGAGGTTGGTGTACCGAGGTATTGATGGGATGGTAATGAGATCAGTCGGTGGCCTTAAGGGTATGTGTACTCGGCCAGGACCTTGAGGGTATGTGTACTCGGTCTTTCTGACGAGGCTCTCCATGCCCGTGATACCCAAGGTACGAAGTAGTTTGGGAGATAATCGGTGACCTCGAGGGTATATGTACTCGGTCATCCGGACGAATCTCCAGGACTCCACGTCCGACGGGTGGACAATCTTGGCCATTCCTGTTATGGGAATGTCGTCCTTATGCACGGGACAGTGCCTTACTCCAGCAATCGGATACGCTAGTATGGAATGCCGTAACCGGTAATTGGAGATGATATCTTATCAGGATATGTTCCCGGGACAACCAACTCATGTCTCTTTCTGTGCCCTAAGATCAGTAATTAGTCTAGAGAGTAGGGCCGATGATCAGCCCAAAAGAATCATGACACTTGTTAGTCTGTGATATCAGAGTTTGATGTGGTCAGTGATTGTGAGGTCGGGTTGTCAGAACAATATGTTAGTGTACTCTGGTTTATGAGTGTGATATTTATGCTGTCAATCACGATGTGAGGGTATGTTGTGCTGAACATGATAACAGGAATTCTACTATGCTATTTTCCTATTTGATAGTGATTAATGGATATCTTACCCCTGTGCTTTTCTTGTATATTTCTATTATACGATAAATAGCAGATGGACCTATAGGTTGGGGAGTCTATGGAAGAACTGATTAAAGGCAGAGATGGGATACTCATGTCACGGCCAGTGTGTCTTTTGATCACCCTTGTGGGTGTAGAGTCTGTATTTGAACTTATACATGTAATATGTTTTGTATACTTTAATAATTAAAATGTGTATTTGTTTTTAGTGTGGACTATTAATATATAGAATATGTAAAGTGATACCCTGTCTCGGCGGGGTGTTACACAAAGCAAGGATACGGACCCAACATTGTGCATTAGTTTGTCTCAGTTTATTAGGGTTAAAGTCAGGAGACCAAGAGAAAAGCTTAAGGATTCCAGGCTTCAGATTCGAAGAGTTAGCAGCTCGCACGCTGCGCAGATCTTCCACATAGGAGAATTCAAATTCATAAAACCCCTTCCCAAGGGGTATCAAACTCCAATGAGCCAGGGGCTTCCAAAGCAATGATAGCTTCAAACGCAAGTCATTGGCTTTTATCGGAACATCACCTTTAGAAAGGATAAGGCGACCATGCAGATGATTCTTACAATGATCAAGACCTGCTTTGTAGTCTTCTTATGGAATCTTGATCGCTATCTCATCACCTTCACGAATGGCCTTGGTAGTTGGCTATAGGGTATATCACAAGAATTATTGACTGGCTGAGCAAAAGTTTTCCTTTGAGGCGATGGAGAAGAGCCATTCTGGGACGAAGGACGGTGAGAAGATGTCGGCACAACACCAACCAAGAAGCCCCATGGGCAGATGACGTCCATTGATTGCTTCATGCAAACCCTAGAGAGAATAATAATAACAATAATAATAATAATACTTATGATTACAACAACACATACACACCCATATGAAAAATTGGGGTTTTACAATTCTCTTCCCCTAAAAAGAATTTCGTGCTCAAAATTCCAGAGGGTTCTACGAAAACATAGAGAACCTAACTTTCTACCCAATTGTCCTTATGGATCCCTTAAGGCAATTTCTCGTACTAAAATCAACTGCAATGGCAGAGCCACCCATGAATTTAACTTTTCCTGAGGCTTAGGCCAAGGTGATCTAATCTCGCCCTATATCTTCATCATTTGCATGGAAAGGCTAGGGCATCTCATTAATGATGCAGTTCATAACAATTTGTGGCATCCTTTTAGCTTCGAGCGATGGAGAAAGATCCATCTCTCTCATATCTTCTTTGCTGATGACATCTTCTTAGTGGAATAAGTTTCCTTTACCCAGATTGATATCATTAAAGATTGCCTTCGTAGATTTTGTGATGTTTCCGGATAGAAAATAAATTTCAACAAGTCTACGGTTTTCTTTTCTAATAATATCGATGATGATAAAATGCTTCATTATAGCGAAGAGTTAGGAATTGCTCCTACCAAGGATCTGGGTATCTATCTAGGCGCCCCTTTGTTGCATCAACGCAATTCAAAAAATGCCTATGCTTTTATGCTTGGCAAAATGAGGAAAAAGCTGTCAGGGTGGAAATCCTCTTCTCTTTCTTTTACTGGTAGGATCACTCTTGCCCAATCCTGTCTCATGGGTATTCCTGGCTATGTTCTCCAGACTTCTTGCATCCCCATTTCCGTTTGTGAAGAAGCGAAGCATATTTGTCGTAATTTTACTTGGGGAAGCACCCATGATCATAGGAGTTGCCACATGATTGCCTAGGACAAAATTTGTAAGCCTAAGAAGGAGGGTGGTCATGACTTCCATAGCTTGCGTATTCTTAACCAACCTTACCTCATGAAATTAGCCTGGCAAATGATCTCTAGCCCTTAGCCCTGAGAATCTTTGGGTCAAGATTTTCAAAGCTAAGTATGATTATAATAATCAAATGATCCTTGTGGTTTCCTCTCAGAACCGTGCAACTCCTATTTGGCATGGAATTGCCAAAGTTTAGCCATATGTGAATGAAAATCTTTCCTAGGTGGTTAACAATGGTCACATCATCCAGTTCTAGATGGATGTTTGGGTTCCTAGTCATGGCCTTCTTAAGGATCTCACCCTTTTCGCCATTCCCCCGGGTGAGAATGAATTTGTTGTCATTAATTATATTAGAGTCAGCGATTGGAATTGAACCAAGCTGAGGAGCCTTCTCCCAACTTTTGCTTGTGACTAAATTGCCTCCATCAAGCTCCCACCTCAGGCTGATGTGATTTCCCTTGCTGGGTGCTTACAAATGATAGAGCTTTCACCATTAAATCTGCTTATGATTTCCCCTCTTTTGATCAGGACGAGAATTACATGTGTGACCCCTTATTCACTACTGCCTGGAAGTGGCACGGGCCTCAGCATAATAGAGCTTTTCTGTGGAAGCTTTTCAGGGAACGATTCTAACCAAAGAGGAGCGAAAGCACACGAATATGAGCATAGATGCCACATGTCCACATGCCCTTCGTGATTGTGATGTGGTTCGTGAGTTTTGGGACCCCTTTAATGCTGAAGACCAGTGGAGCAATTTTTTTAGCTTAGGCTTTTCATGGCTGGCTCCACTGGAACCTCACTTCTGATAACATCGATCCTACAAATACTCATTGGCTTACTCTCTTTGGGGTGACTATTTGGTGCCTTTGGAAAGACAGAAATTGTCTCATTTTTTATGTCAAAACCATTATGGGGGTTAGTTTCAACCATCAAATTTGTAGCCAGATTAACTTGATCATTCATGATAAATTGAAGCCCTCACCAGTTTACTTTGGTCCTGCCAGAAGGGAACTTCATATTTCTTGGAAATTACCCCTAGATCCCTTCCTCAAGCTTAATGTGGACAGCTCGCACAATTCTAATGATCAATCCTCATCCTGCGGGAGCCTCATTAGAAATTCTCTTGGCCACTTTATAAAAGGATTCCATTGTCATATTGAAACCTCTACTACTATTATAGCAGAATTTTGGGGCATGCTTCATGGGCTCAGGCTTGCTAAGCAACTTCATATCCCTTATCTTCATGTAGAGACAGACTCACTGGTCTTATCTACCATCATTAAGAAAGGTTCCACTCTCATAGCCTCTCTTCAACCTCTCTTGACTGAGAATCTTCAGTTGATACATAACATAGGTTGGCAGGTCCATGTAAGCCATATTTTTCACGAGGCTAATGCTTATGCCGACGTTCTGGCTAGATTGGGTCACCTTGGTAATTTCTCTGGAACTATTCTTAATGATCCCCTCCCCAGCTTAGTCTTAATCTTTGTTATGATATAATGGGTGTAGCACCCCTCGCCTTGTTCCTTAGTCTTTTTGTTTTTTCCTTCTATTATAAAAAATAGTAACATGTATACCTTCATACGAAAATCGGGGTGTTACACAGTTGAATAGTAAGTGGAGAAATTAGGGTTCAAATCAGGGCAGATTTTAAAAAAAGAAATGAAACCTGAGTAGGGCCTTAGGAAACAGGATTGAGCCAAAACTACAAGTAGTAAACAAAACAAATTTGGTGGGCCTCAAGCAAGGGCTTAACTTGCCCAAAGCAAGGGACAACCCCCACTATGATATCCTGTCTTAATCCATTATTTGGTGAGTCCACCTGATAGGATAAACAAATCCTATCAGCTATCATACCGTGTCCATTTAGTTAAAATTTTATCTTGTGTTAATAGATGGGTTAGAAACGAATAGGATAAGTTAAAAAATGTATTTCCACATACACCCTTATAAAATATAATTTAAAATACAATAAAATATAAAAATATTTCAAAAAAATTTAAACTTTCAAAAATTAATATAAAAAATAATTTATTTAATAATTTTACAGTGTAACATAAAGAAATTATAATTTATAAAAACAATAAAAGAATCGTTTAAAATCTAATAAGTTTTAAAATCTAATTATTTTTAAAAATTATATGTAATTTTTGCACAAGTGTAATTTTGTCATTTTATATTCTTTCAAAAAGCTAAAGATATGAAAAGTTAATTTAAATTATATGAAATTTTAAAATATTTAAAATAAAAACTAAAAACTAATATTAAAAATCATAAAAATTAGTATAAGTGGAAAATATTTAAAAATATGAAAAATAATTTTAAAAAACTTATGCAATGTTGTCATAAGGGTAATTTTATCATGGATATTTTTGTAATTTTATATGGTTTTATATACTATTATTTGGTTCATTTAAAATACATGATATGATAATATAATACCTTTTATTGTCAGAAATAATAGTACGATAATATAATACTATCTAGTTTGTTATAAGTTGCACATTAAACACATGAAATGATAAAAATTTATCATGTCTATATCGTATCATATTCTTATCCAATTGTCTTATCTTATCACGGCCCTCAAATGCTCCCTAAAAGAAAAATATTATTGTAATACAAAATTGTGGTATTCCCAATAATTATTTAATAATTTTCGAATGTATTTAAATAAAAATTAAATGTAAAGGCCTTTAAGACTAAAATAAAAAAACTTCATCATTAAAGGATGTAATTTCTCCGTAAATTTAAAGTAAATTAATATTCTCTCTGTCCCAAAATAAGTGTCGTATAAGAGGAAAAAAATGTCCCAAAACAAGTGTCGTTTTATTTTTTCAATATAACATTATGTTGCTGAGTTTAGTATAACTGATCACTAATTTTGAACACTATGTTGTTGATTTCAAAATATTAAAAGATAAAATAACCTTTTAAATATCCATTTTATTATCTTTGAAACTTTGTTCAAAATATTTATTTATTTATTTATTTTCGATAAACTTATTTTTTATTGTTTCAAAATTAACAAAAGGGTTTAAATATATTAATGATGCTGAAAATTAAAATTAAATATTTCTAAAAAATTAGTTATTTTAAATAGATCAAAATATATTACATAATATATTATTTTTATAAAATTTTATAAAATTTATTATAAGAATAGAATAAAGTGTAATTTAATATTTTTTGTGCGATAAGAATGTGTAATTTTCTCAAAAAGTTATCTATATTCTATCGATTTGAAAATGAAATGGTGCTGTTGAAACACCGTGTGGAAAATGGGGAGACAAGGAAAGTTCTGGGGTGCACACGGCATTCACACCAAACGCGCAATCAAAAACACGTGGCAGGACCAAACGGCTTTTCAGAACTCGCACAATTTTATTTTATTTTAAACGAAAGTTTAATTTAATTATTTAAAAGGCATGTTACGTCGATAAATTATTCAGCATAATATTCACAAAGGCTATGAGTCTACAATTATATTTAAATAAAATTTTATTATATATTTAACATTTAATATTAGTCAAAAAAAATTAATATTATGCTTTAAAAAATAAAATTATTTTATTCGTAATTTATAGATTAGTTAGTTTTTTTTTTTTTGGGAAGGGATGCAGATTAGTTAGTAGAAGCATGTGCTTTGTGGGGGATGCGTTGAATTTTCAATTTTGTAAGAAAAGTATATAAAAAAAAAAATATCTATGTATGGAGTTCACGGGCGGGCGACGACTCAGTCAGTCTTGAACTCTTGAAAACGATGGAGCACTACTCTCTCCTTTTCCTTCGTCGTCGTTTCTATTTTTTATTTTTTATTAATGAACTTCATTCAATTTTCTTAGTGCATATTTTATTTTATTCACTTATCAGTTTTTTAAATTATTTTTTCACTTATAAGTCTTTCAAACAAATTGATACACTTATATATTTTTTATATAAATAAAAAAAAGTTTTTAGAAACTAAATCTTATTTCAAGAAAACCTTATCTTTCGACTTTGCCGACACTATCTTTTTATTTTCATTTTTTTGACTGAATATCTTTTTATTTTCATAACCTCTACTACATAAGATGTTTTTCAACGCTACTATAAGCTGGGCCAACCTTAAATTTTCATTATCTTATCCTTAATTAGTACTAGTGTGTTTGTTTCCTCTTTTACTCATCCACGTGATATTCATGTTTTTGTTTTTCTTTAGGCTGTTATGCGTGATATTCATGATCACTCTAGCTTTCCCTTTACGAAACGAGTGAAGATCCTCATGGAGAGGATCCATTTCCTTAAGAAACACCCTTATCTCTTTCTAAATAATTACATTTTTTTTTGAAACAACAACCACAATTTTACAACGCCATTTCACCCACCTTTATTCCTTTTTTTTGGGTACATTTATACTTTATTTTACTATTATTTAATTAAAAGTTTTTTATCATATTGTCCTATATATGAAAAATAAAAAAGCTTGGGAGGACGTAGCAGATGTCCGAGACGGACACGACTTCTTCTAACACTAGAAGACCACTGGAAGAGCTATTTTCCTCGCTCCGATACGATAGCGCTCACGTATATTGGTAGCTATTTTTAGCGGTGACATATATTATTCAAAAAAGGAATATATAATGCAAATATGAAAAATATACAAATTATTTCAGTCAGTTACATTTAAAAGTAGAGTTTAATAACTTTATTTTGACAGTATATATATATTTTATACACGTGTTCTTTATCAAAAATAAATATATTTTATACACGTGTTTAATCAAACTTTACCATCTTATCATAAATACCTGTCATGGTGTATTTATAAGGTAAAAAGAAGATGAAATATGATTAATGTTTGACTTTTTCTATCCACACCCCTCATTAGATTAGCCACACCCCTTGTCAGCCTTTTTGATGATGAAATGACCCAAAAACCCCTACCCCCACCTAATATCCTAAATGAGCCATGTGCTCCCTCCCATTTTTACTTTCCTGTGCTCCCTCCCCTCCCTCACGACACTAAACACACCCACGCTGGAGAAGCTCACGTCGCGCCTCACGACACTCAACGACCCTCACGTCGCGCCTCAACACACCCACGCCGGAGAAGCTCCATCGCGCCTCACCACCCCCATCGCACGTAAAGCGACTTTCTTCTTTTTTCTCCTTTATATGATTTACATTCGTTTAGGGAAACTTCTGTTCGTTTAGGGCATTGATTGTTTCCACATTTGGGCATTGATACTTGATTATAGTGATTTACATGTTGTTTTGAGTTTAGATTTAGATGGTTTTTTTTTTTGGAGTTTAGGTGTTCAGTCGCGGTTTTGCTGCATTTGTTTCCCAAAAAAATTGAAATTTTCGTGAACTGAGTTCACGTCTATTACGTGAATTGAAAATACGGGAAGACAAAAAATAGCCCATTACGTAAACTGAAATTACGTATCACTCGTGAATTGAGTTCACGTGGCCTACGTAAATTCAGTTTACGTAATGGGCTATTTTTTTGTCTTTCCGTATTTTCAGTTCACGTAATAGACGTGAACTCAGTTCACGAAATGGACATGACTCTATAAACTATGGTTACTAATTATTGTCTCTAGAAATGTAATAGTGATCTGATCTATTGGTTTAAAATTTCAACTTGTATTAAAGAAACTGAGTTAAAAGTATGACATATTGATAATAGAGACAATTACAATTGTGTGCTAATATGAACAATATCTCAGTATGGAATGATAATGAAGCCGAAAAACTTGACAAATAATTGGGTTCTACATCTGAGGATCTATAAATTCCGTTGTGTATGTTGAAAACTTTGCCACTATAATAAACATCAAACTAGACTAAGTGCCACGGATTGAAAGGATTTATTCAAGAGGCTTGAATTTAATCTACTAAGGACAAAGAAAGCAATTATGCAAGCAATTTTCTTTAGTGTCGTGATGATTGTCAACTGATGAGATTGAGAAGCAAATGGAAGACAAGAAAAATTGGGTCCCTGTTGAGATTCTATTTTTGATTTTATTTTTTATGGAGAGACACCGCTGAGATTTAGGCACCGTTTGTTTAGTGTTTTCTGTTTGGTCATCTCTTCATTATTTACCTTAACCACTGCAGTTAGATGGAGCCAACCAAAATCAGAGAGTTTAAGAGTTTTATACAGCAGAAAAATTAAAAGAAAAGTTCTAATTGGTAAGCAAAACAACTGACTGAAAAGTGCCTAAAAAATAGAAGATAAAATAGTTTTATCCTTTTAATCAACATGACTTTTATGTTTTTTCCTTCTCTCAGAATTCTTTGGTTTTATGTTTTTATCATTTTTGAAGAAAAGTTCAGTTATGCTTGTTGAACTATGTGCAGGCATGGTTAAGACTATGATGATTGATGGCGAGGGTCGTCGTGTTATGCTTCATGCTTCTGCACGTAGGGTCCGTACCGAGCAGCAGCAGCAGCAAACCGTGCCCTGACGCCACGGTAGGAGGCCGCTCGACCTCGGCGAGGATGAGGCAATGGTTCAGGATGAGGCACCTGCACAAGATGAACCACCGCGGGAGGAAGCGATGTCGAGCACAACCCCATGAGGAGTCCGCTGAAGAGTCACAGGCTCAGGAGCACCAATTACATGATGACGTTGATCTCCCGACTGAGGGATTTCCTGGTGGTCCTGTTGACACATCTGTCCTCAGGACATATCTGCGGACCATGTGGCCGATCGTGGAGTGGAGAGGTAATGTGTCCCAAAAGACATTTGTTTGTTGTCAGATTGAATTGCTGATTAACTAACAAAATAAAATTTGTTTTGATTAAATTTGTTGTGATTTCAGGATCGTCGAGAGCTGAGACTGTTCAGCAATGGGAAGAAGCTGAAGGACGTGGTTATACATGCCGGGGTTATGCGATATGTGCAGGGGTCACAGCTCCTACCCCTGTTGGAGTGCAGTCATGGCCTTGTTGACAAGGGGCTGGTGTCTGCTTTTGTCGAGAGATGGCACCGGGACACCAACAGCTTTCATCTCCCGGTTGGGGAGATGACCATTACTCTGGACGACGTGTCGTCACTGCTGCACATACCGATCATGGGGGCATTCTTCACTGTGACCGTGTTTGACAGGGATCAGGCTGCAGGGGTCATGAGGGAGCTGTTGGGAGTCACCAGATCAAAAGTAAAGCTCGAGTTCCACACTACCAAGCAAGCAACTATTCGCTATACTGAGCTCCTTGACATATACAGACGACGTTGTGACCAGGAGCGATGCGAGGAGGCTGCCAGGGCTTTGTTGTTGTGCATAGTTGGGTGCACACTCTTTAGCGACAAGAGTGCATTTGCAGTCAACATTGCTTTTCTGGAGTGTTTTAGGGACTTGGACAGCTGTGGAGGATATGCTTGGGGCGCTGCAGGTCTTGCACACTTGTATGACAACTTATGCGAGTCCAGTCTTCACCACACAAAGACTATTGTCAGTTATCTGACTCTCCTGCAGGTATTTATTTTGTTGTGTTTTCTGTGAACCTTTTTCAGTTATATGCTCATTAGAGTAACATGTTGGTTGCGTTTGAAGCAACATGTTGTTTGTGTTTCTACAGGCTTGGATATATGCTCATTTTCCTGATCTATGTGACGACTGCAAGAAGGAGCACCCAGGTTACAATGAGGCTGACCACGAGCTCTTCGATGGTAACCGAAGAGGCTTAGAAACTTGTACTTCCTTTTAGGAGGCGATTGGATCTGGCCGACAGAGGAGTCCGTGTCTTTGGACCCCATACGACGACCATAGAGCCGTATGGCCTTTTTAGGAGGCATCGCTATACAAAGGATGGATCAGATGGGGTCCGCATATGTCTGCACATCTCCCTGATAGGGTCCTGCGCCAGTACGGGTTTATTCAGACCATTCCGCCCTCACCGAGCGACATCACAGTTCATACGACCACTGCTGATTATATGGACTGGTTTTGCAGGATCTCCCACCCCTTCATCATCCCACGACATGCTCCACCTGCAGCAGATGCACGATTACTGCTCGGTCCACCCAATCCATCACCAGATCTGAAGTGCGTTTATAACTTACATTGTTAGCTTATAAAACGACATTATACTTTATATATCTATGGTCATTGTTATTTATTGCAGTTGAGACATATGAGGATGGTTGAGCTCATGCAGACTCTTATGGACTTGCACATCTCACCCAATGGGATGCCAATCGCCAGGGAGTTGATGCATTTGATCCACAGTGACCATGATCAGGGGGATGCCTCCTCCAGTGCGCAGCGGCAGACTGGTGGTGGACGTTGGAGTATGACATATGTGAGGAACAGGAAGAGAGATCGAGATTCCCAGTGATTGCATGTATTGTATATTTGTCTGTAGTGGCTTTATATTTTGGTACCTTTGGCGTATTCCCAGTGATCTGTGGACCTATGGCGTGAATTAAGTTTACGTATACTGAAATTATTTGATTTCAATTATGTACACCTTTAAAACAATTCTAAAATATTGTAACTTACGTTATTTGAATTTACGTAACTAGTTTAGAATTTTTTTCTTCTGTGAATTGAATTTACGTATCCAGTTTAAAATTTTTTCCCTTCTGTGAATTGAATTTACGTAAGTTACGTAAATTCAATTTACGTAATTAGTTTAATTTTTTTCCCTTCCGTGAACTTAATTTACGTAACTTACATGAATTCAATTCACGGACAGACGAAACATAGCATGCGCAACGCTAATTGGGTTTGGGGGTAGGGGTATTTGGGTCTTTTCATCAATAAAAAGCTGACAGGGGGTGTGGCTAGTCTAATGGGGGGTGTGGTTAGAAAAAGCCTTAATGTTTCTGTAAAATTTATTTATACTGTGTTGATGCGGTCGATGAGCTTGTCAGTTCCCGTTCGGGGAGCTTGTCAGTTTTTAGTTTTTAGTTTTTAAGTATAGAGAAGTGCTAGCAATACACTCTCTAATACTCTCTTTCCAACACATTTTACTATTGGTTGAAATTCATATGAATCTCATCAAATTTATATGTGACCCACATGATTTAGTGGGACCTATTTGAATTTTAACAAATAGGAGAGAGTGTGTTGAGAAGAGAGTGTTAAAGAGTGTGTTGCTAGCACTCCTCTTAAATGTATATTTGAAAACAAAATGTGTTCTGTAAAATATGAGGTAAAGTGGTTTTTAACCCATTTTCAAAACACTCTTAGATCAGTTTTTAAAACCATACAAAAAAGAATTTTGGAATTGAGTTTTTAGTTTTAAAAATATGATTATTTTATCGTGCCTTATTCTTAGAGGGTCATCCCACACCGGGCCAACACATTTTCGGGCTGAGTCGGGTTAGCCCAAATTAATTACGAGCTACTAATTTGTTAGCCCAACCTAGCCCACTATGGGCTATGGGCCAAACTGGCTGGCCCATGGGCTCACTTCCAAAAATATTTATTTATAAACAACATTTATATATAATATGATATAATTATATAACGTCTCAAAAAAAAAGTTTTTACTATTAAGTTACTGTAATTTTTAATCAATACTGCATATATAAAAATAATTTTCATTAGCATTGCAACTATACAAATCGACGTCAAAACATTTTTCATATTGATACGCAGGACCACAAACGTCACAGCGTCAAGACCACAAATGTTCCATAGCTTGAAAATTATAAGTTTAACCTCGTGTTCTGTTTTCTACGCAAGACCACCAAGTCACAATTTCTTGGAACAAGTCCATATAATTTTTTATATTTGTTGTTATTTTAATTATAATAAAAAATTTGAATAGGTTGATCGAAATTAAAATAAACTAAAACACTATATTTAAAACACAAAAATAATGACAAAATAAAATTACTAAGAATTCAACATTTTTGTTCTCATTGAAGCAAAAAGTATAAAAAATATATTTATTTGTTCATATTAAAACTGCAAAGTTATCACATTTCATTTCAATAGGTCTTTTTATTAATATTTATCGGTTCATAACATAGAAAAAACAATAGCAAAATCAAAATTTAGATTGCTACACTCTTCGGTTCATAAATTAAAAAATGCAAATATAGATTGCTCCTTTATATGTAGAATTGTTGAAATTGCTTTAATCTATATTAATCCATTTTATGGACTCGTGAGATGTACGGGCTAAATATGTTTGTGGAGTAATATTTTCAGTTACTCTAGAAAATTTACATTTAAAATTTGAGAACAATAACATAAAAAACTATCAAGTTTGAAATTTTTTTTGTTAAAATTGATTCAAAAAGTATGTATTAAAATATTTATATTAAATATATATATTGATGAAATACATAAATTTACAATAACACCATCTCTAGAGCGTATATAAATTTGTTTTACTATATTAAAAAAAGAATACACATTTCTTTGCCTACTAAATATAAGAAGCAAAAAATCTTAAAATATAATATTACTACAAAGAATTTATGCACATAAAAACTGAAACCAACAAAATATTATAATAGATGTATGAAAGATTGAAACCAAGCAGTTTACATAGATTGCACATATTTCAGAAATTGCCCTATAAACTATAAAAAAAATATATATTGTTATAAAAGAATCAGAAAATAAGAAGAAGAAGAAGAAGAAGAAGACGATAGAGATATGAAGTCAAAGACTAGTTCTTCAGGAACTAGGATTCGTCGGCTCGTTCTTCAGGAACAAGCTCTGATATTTGTATTAGTGATTTCTCCAAAAGTGTACCAAATGACAAAACCTAATGCTCCTATTTATAGATGTATTTGACTATCAATTTATGAGCCAAATCAGGGAATTATAAATGAGGAGCAATTACATAATATTCTAAGATATGATGGATAGTCATCCATAAATACATATATTTACAACACTTCCCCTTGGATGACTATACGCTATGAATATGCCTCATTAAAACCTTGCTAAGAAAAACCCAGTGGGATAAAAACTTAGCGAAGGAAAAAGAGTACATATTCATAGTGATACACTTCCCCTCAAGAAATAAAGTCCTTTAGTTGGCGCATTCCAATGTTGTGCACGTGCTTCTTGAAAGTTGAAGTTGGAAGGGCTTTTGTGAATAGATCTGCTGGGTTATCACTTGAACGAATTTTGCAAACATCAACATCCCCTTTCTTTTGGAGTTCATGAGTATAGAAGAATTTTGGTGAAATGTGTTTTGTTCTATCACCCTTTATGTAGCCACCTTTAATTTGTGCAATGCACGCTGCATTATCTTCGTACAATGTTGTTGGCTTGTTATCTTCTTTCACCAATCCGCATGCTCCTCTAACATACTGGGTCATGGTTCTTAGCCATATGCATTCTCGACTTGCTTCATGAATAGCTAGTATTTCTGAATGATTTGATGAGGTGGCAGTGATTGTTTGCTTCACAGATCTCCAAGATATAGCAGTTTCTCCATACGTGAAGACATAACCTGTTTGTGATCGGGCTTTATGAGGATCAGAAAGGTATCCAGCATCAGCATATCCTACCAACTCTGACTTTACTCCACTTGCGTAAAATAAACCCATGTCAGATGTACCACGGAGGTAACGAAGGACTTGTTTGACTCCATTCCAATGTCTTCGGGTTGGTGCCGAACTAAACCTTGCTAACAAGTTTACTGTAAATGCTATGTCAGGTCTAGTGCTATTTGCAAGGTACAAAAGTGCTCCAATGGCAGGTACTTCGGGGCCAAGAATTCCTTCATCATCTTCTCGTGGACGAAAAGGATCTTTTTTCACATCAAGTGAACGAACGACCATTGGAGTGCTTAATGGATAAGCTTTGTCCATATAGAATTGTTTCAGAACCTTTTCAATGTAAGAAGATTGATGAACAAATATTCCATTTGTGGAATGTTCAACTTGAAGACCAAGACAAAGTTTTGTCTTTCCAAGATCCTTCATTTGAAATTCACCTTTTAAGTATTCTACAGTCTTAGAGATCTCTTCTGGAGTCCCTATTATATTTAAATCATCAACATATACTGCTACTATGGCAAGTCCAGAATTCGTTTTCTTGATGAAAACACAGGGGCAAACAGGATTATTCTCATAATTGTTTTTCAATAGATATTCACTCAAACGAGTGTACCACATACGTCCTGATTGCTTTAGTCCATATAAGGATCTTTGTAATTTAACAGAGTACTTCTGTCGAGGTATTGAATTGCATGCTTCAGGCATCTTAAATCCTTCAGGGATTTTCATATAAATGTCAGTATCCAATGACCCATATAAGTAAGCTGTCACTACGTCCATTAGGCGTATGTCCAGTCCTTCAGAGACTGCCAAGCTAATCAAAAATCTAAAGGAAGTACGTCTAACAATTAATTTACCTTGAGCACAAGAAGTACAAAAATAATCATTGGGTAAAGGAAGTCTATGATCTTTTAGTAAGTGACCATGTGCATTTTCAATGATACGTCGCATCATAGTTGAACCAGGATGACCAAGACGATCATGCCAAAGCATAAAAGTCTTAAGATCTGGGCACTTCCGGTGCATATAATTTGACTCGGTCATCCCTATTTTTGTAAAATATAACCCCGATGAGAAACTTTGAAATTTCTCTAAGATGAACTTTTCATTTGAAGTTCCAGAGGTAATATAGAGATATTCCAAATCTCCCTCATTTTTTGTTTCAATATGATATCCATTGCGACGTATATCTTTAAAACTTAGTAGATTTCTTCGGGATCTACTAGAATACAGCGCATCATCAATGCATAATTTTGTCCCTTTTGGGAATATAATACATGCTCTTCCGGAGCCTTCAATCATATTTGCAGTACCAGATATTGTATTAACATTAATTTCAGCTAATGTTAATTGCGTAAAATACTTCTTATCACGAAGAATTGTATGAGTTGTACCACTGTCTACTAAACATATGTCTTCCTCCATATTATCGAGAGTATTTTGCAATATCTAGTAACATAAAAAAAATATATTTTAGGGATAAGGAAAGAAAATTATAACATGACGTGAAACTTAATATTAATCATAAAATATGACGAAATTCAAATAACATAAATAAGCTTTAACATATGAAAATATCCAAATAGCAAAAACAAATAAAACTTAAGCATATGATAGTTTCTAGACTAAATAACATCTCAATAGTAAACATTTCCATCCCCAATTAAGTGATCAATTTTGCCGTTGGGGTCTTCGAAAAAATCAGCGACATCAAAATCCACATCTGTTGAAATCTCTTTGTCAATAGATTCAGAGAGGTTTGTTTCAACATTTTTTCCTTTTGCCTTTTGAGATGCCTTATAAAGATCAACCAGATGTTTTGGGGTGCGACATAGTCGAGACCAATGGCCTTTTGCCCCACATCTATAGCAAACGTGGTCATTGTTTTGCACTTTCTGGTTGTGTCCGGAGTTTTCCCCATTTCTGGCCCATTTCTTTTGGTTTCTTTCAGCACCATTTCTTTCAAAATTTGCAGGAGGAATAGTACGGGTCCAAGAATTTTTTCTTCCACGACCCCTTTTTCCACCACGACCTCGTCCACGTCCTTGAGAAAATGCCACATTCACTTCAGGGAATGGTGTTGAGCCTGTTGGACGAGACTGATGGTTTTTCATCAATAGCTCGTTATTTTGTTCAGCCACAAGTAAACAAGAAATTAGCTCAGAGTATTTGGTGAACCTACGTTCTCGATACTGCTGCTGCAGGAGCACATTCGAGGCATGAAAAGTTGAATATGTTTTTTCTAACATATCTTCATCAGTAATTTTTTCACCACATAATTTCATTTGAGAACTAATTTTAAACAATGTTGAATTATATTCACTTACGGTTTTGAAATCTTGTAACCGCAAGTGTATCCAATCGTATCGAGCTTTTGGAAGTATCACCGTTCTTTGGTGCTCAAATCTCTCCTTTAAATTATTCCAAAGGGCTAATGGGTCCTTAATAGTAAGGTACTCCGTTTTCAATTCTTCATGTAAATGATGTCGAAGAAAAATCATTGCTTTTGCGCGATCCTGCAAGGATGTCTGGTTTCCTTCTTTAATAGTATTTCCAAGATTCATAGCTTAAGATGAATCTCAGCATCAAGTACCCATGACAGATAATTTCTTCCAGAAATATCAAGAGCGATGAATTCAAGCGTTGTGAGATTCGACATTGTAACACACTAGAAAAAAAAAATGAACAATATTATATCATATATCTAGGAAATAGTTAAAGAAATAAAGTAAAAAGTATTTTACTATCCAATTTCCTTTTTAAATTAGTACTGCACTAAAAAAATCAATCGATGTAAAAGAAATCAGAATTAAGTTTTAATTGTTTTTACGATTGTAATCTGGTGCTTCTGGACCGATTACTAGAAACAATTGTAAATTGGTACTTCAGGACCAATAAAAGGCAATGGTTTTGGTTATTCATTTAATGTGGTACTTCAAGACCAATCATAGATAAAATGTTAGTATTGGTACTTCAGGACCAATAATAGGCAAAATTAGTGTTGGTACTTCAGGACCAATAATAGATAATATTAGTAATGGTACTTCAGGACCAATAACAAGCAATATTCGTGAAACAATATTAGCATTGGTACTTCAAGACCAAACAATGGAAATATAAAATAAAATATCAATAACACAAATAAAACAATTGCTAACAATATATTGCTATATGGAAGGAAAATAGTACACATGAAAAAAAAAAAAACTGATCACGTTGTGAATGAAATGAAAGATTGGGGAAAATAAAAATAAAAAAAAAACTAACTCATTGATACGAAACTGCAACATCCAGACAAAGAGATTAATGATCTCAAAAAAAAAATATAAAGATCAAAAGAAAACAAATCGATTTTGATAAAATTATAATATGGAGTCGAAGAACAACAAAAAAAACTTTTCTTTTGTTTAAAAAATCATATAGTTGTGATAATAAATAAATTCTCACCTTGAAAAGAAACACACAAAAATACTTTGCTGCACCGGTAGAGACTTAATCGTGCTGATAACGTGTTATAAAAGAATCAGAAAATAAGAAGAAGAAGAAGAAGACGATAGAGATATGAAGTCAAAGACTAGTTCTTCAGGAACTAGGATTCGTCGGCTTGTTCTTCAGGAACAAGCTCTGATATTTGTATTAGTGATTTCTCCAAAAGTGTACCAAATAACAAAACCTAATGCTCTTATTTATAGATGTATTTGACTATCAATTTATGAGCCAAATCAGGGAATTATAAATGAGGAGCAATTACATAATATTCTAAGATATGATGGATAGTCATCCATAAATACATATATTTACAACATATATAAAATTTTTCCAGACAGTTTATATAAATTGTTAAGTAATAGTCTAATACATGAATGCATACAAATTATATTTAGCTATCTATTTCATAGTAGCATGCACCCGAGCCAGAACAATGACATTCTTGTGAACTCCATTTGCCCATTTGCTTGTGAACTTTTCATCAGCATCTCCAAGCCGAAACATTCATGCGAAAGTAGTGGACCAGACATGGGTTTATGGGTTATATGAAAAAGGGAAAATACAGGAAAAATAAGAACCCCTATCAAACCTATCCCTTTCGTATTCCCAATGCCTCAAACTGTGGGTGGTATGGGAGGCTATCATTCGCATCTATCTTTTTAAATGAGTGGAGACTGCCTTTTAAGTATGTTACAAAACATCAGACAGTTAAGTATCTCTATTAATTATTACTGTCTTTTAGTCTGTTAATTGTTACTGGTTCCAATAACATTGTAAATGATGTACACCACTAATGATGCATATGGAAATGAAAAGGCTTATAGAGAAGGGTTGCACTATTAAAACCCACTAAGATGCAATTAATTAATTGTTACAGGTTTCAATAACATGGTAAATGATGTATACCAACAAGATGCATAGGGAAATGAAAAGGCTTATTAGGAAGGGTTGCGCAATTAAAACCCATTAAGATGCAAATCAATTATTTCTTACTGCCTTTTGGTCCATTAATTGTTACGGGTTTCAATACCATTGTAGATGATGTACACTATTAAGATGCATAGGAAAATGAAAAGGCTTATGGGGAAGAGTTGCACAGTTGAAACCCATTAAGATGCAATTCAATTAATTGTTTTTGCCTTTTCGTCCATTAATTATTACGGGTTCCAATGACACCATAAATCATGTACACCACTAAGATGCATGAGGAAATGAAAAGGCTTATAGGGAAGGGTTGTACAATTAAAACCCACTAAGATGCAATTCAATTAATTGTTATTGCCTTTTGGTCCATTAATTATTACTGGTTCGAATAACATTGTAATGATGTACACCACTAAGATGCAAATGGAAATGAAAAGTCACATGGAGAAGGATTGTGCAATTAAAACCAACGAAGATGCAATTCAATTGACTGTTACTGCCTTTCGATCTATTAATTGTTACTGGTTTCAATAATGTTGTAAATGATGCAAACCACTAAGATGCATTGAGAAATGAAAATCGTATGGGGAAGAGTTGTGCAATTAAATCGTATGACAGACCAAAATTATGCCCTTTTAGTTTCGGCCGACCAATGCAAGGATGAACCTCATTTTAGGCGAAAAATTTGAGGGGTTAGATCCCCTTAACTATTACTTTAAGTAATAAAGGATGAAAAAAAGAATGCAGCTTTTTTTCAATTCCACCCTTCTCTAACTCAGCCCGAATCATCCCTTTTACCTTGTATATTTTTTTCTAGCTAAAAAGTCAATAAACCGAAACTTCCTATAAAAGTGAGAGCATTAAAAAAATGAGAAGAGTAGTGATTAAAAGAAATATTTATGTAGGAAGAAATCTAAACAGTAAAGCTAATAACTTTAGTTACTTTTTCAAATATTTGACATCAGGAATATGATTAACTATGTAACAAAGCTGTGTCAAAAAACTATGTAACAAAACATACTATACTACGTTATGTAACAAAGGATACTATAACTCTCATTGCTCTTATTATTAGACATACTCAGTCACTAATCTTAGCTTTTAAATCTTGCTCTGCTCATAAAACACCTGTTCCAAAAGTTTTCAGGGGATGTAAATCTGTTCCAAAAAACTGTAACAAAGTAAATGATAACTCCTAGATTTTAATCTCTAACCTTCCCATAGAATATATGGCAGGAAAAAAGAATAAAAATAAGCAACAACTTAATTTGTAAGTCCATAACATATTCCAACACAAATGAAGCAATTGACAAATAACACTCCTACATACTTAAGAATGATGAAGTAAACACGCACAGAAGGAGAAAAACGATGTATTCATAACACAACTCATAAAAACATGTCCTCATATATTCACCTACGAATGCAATTCTCCCACCAAGTAAGAAAATGAAGTTGCAGAGCAGATCGACTCTTGAATTATGAGAAGAATGGTGCAACAGGATTTTTACTTAGATGACGTCTGATTGGGTGCAAAATTATTGAAGGCCGTTATGAGAAGAATGCAAACTGCCTTGTTGAAGAAGCGATCACCCATTGAAGAACAACCTCCTAGCCACATTTTTGTTTTCTATCTCCAAGACATGGATTCTTTAACATGAAACCTAATTTTAGAAAACAAAAATTCAGAAGAATAGTAATGAAAAGAATGAAGAAAAAGCTTGACCTTAAATTAAAAGCACTTATCTTTACGAAGAAGAGTTCACCCGTTCAACACCAACCATCCTATTTTGAGAATATGCAAAATCCGGTTTTGAGCATGGACACCCATTTAGAGAACCAAAACCTAGTAGCAACATATATGGATCTTTAAACCAAAAAAGTCACAAAATGAAAACGTTAATGGAGGAAAGTAAATAAATCAAATAGAGGATAGGAGAAGAAGGATGAGATAAACCAATAACAAAAAAACCCCCTTCTCTAGACTGCTTAATTAGAAACTGAAACAAAGATTTAATGGAAAGAATGAAGAATTGAGTCAGGGAAAAGGTTTTGGAAAATTTTTAGAAAACTGCACCTAGGCAAGTGATAGAGACACATAAGTAATAATAAAGGATAACAGATGAGACACATTATGTCAAACAATCATGCATTAATGTTGTGAATTAGAGACACGTATAGAGACTCGTACAATCACAAACAGTTTAAAAGAAGAGATATAAGCATTGAAAAACGAAAAAGATAATGTTTAATACACTGCAATGGAGACATGTAGAGCCACAAACGATTTAGAAGCAAAGATACACTGCATTAGAAAATGAAAAGGCAGTGTTTAATGCATTGCTTGGATACACGCAGAGATACATACATCAGAAGAAGAGATACAACGAATTTACTTAAATGTCCTTGAATGGGTGCATTAATGTGAAAAAATGGCGGACTAATTGGGCGGGAAACTCTCCCTTGTTAGTTCCCTTAAGTAATAAGAGATTATTATTATAGTTATTATTATTTTCTGGAAGAACTGTGGTTGTTAATAACTTTTAAAGAAGAAATTATAATGTTAATAACAACTTTTTAAAACTAAAAACCACAAAAAACTGAAACTCAAAACTAAAAACTGAAAATCAGTTTTGGTTTTTTGAAATTTGAAAATTTAAAACAAAAAACCACCTCGAAGGGGCTTAAGAAAGTATGAATAGAATAAAAGGGCATATATGCAATAAAAGGAATGAAAGATGAGTGTGAAAACTGGTGTTTTGATTGATTAATTGTGTCCTTTACAGTTTATACAACTGATATTTATAGACAAAGCTTAGGCACTACACCTATCTGTCACGTTTTCAAGTACAAGTGGCTAACATTTGCACTACCTCAACTAACGGTTGCTCGATTAGTGGACAAACCCTAGTAACCACATTCCTAAGTTTTAGGCGTACGTATCTCCTTTCGGCCAACTCTCTTGCTCTCTTCTCCGTTTGATCTTATCTTCAACTGGTTGCTCCTAAAATCATGGCGTGGAAGATTTTCTTCATATTATCTTCAATTAATTCTGAATAACTCCCCGACTCTCATATCTCTTAGCCCATCACAACATTTCATAAGTCCAATGGGCCGATGAACATAACCCAATTAATAATTTTGAAAGTTTGGTTAATCAGCTGGTGACTCCCTTGACTCGGCTAACCCTCAATCGACTAGCATTGTCAACTGGCAATTTTTTTTTGTCTTGCCACATTTGACTAACACTTAAATTTATTTTGAGCATTAACAATTTCCCTCCTACATCATTCAGCTGAAACACATTGAATGCTGAATTGATGTAAAAAGCTTTATCAGGTTTATCGAGCGCCGCGCCAAATCAAGATTTGCACCAACCAAATCCTTCCATTTTATCAGCTGAATTGATCTCTTGAAACTACTATTTAAATTTAATGATAAGTTCGTTGAGACTTCATTATCTCAAGTAATCCTTAGCCCTTCCAGCAAGTTCTAAGCAACTTTTCCTTTATAAGTAGGATCAGTCAAACCCTATTAGCTCACTTTTGCATTCTGATCACCATCTTTCCAAACCCCTTTCGCAATCTTCAAGCTCTTAATCGTTATCGTTCCCAGTAACCATGATCTCTTCTACTTCTGCTTCGGATTCTCAAAACTAAAGCCACGACTACGACAACGACTCGACTTCTCACTCGGCTTGTAGTCGATCTCCAACGCCACCAGCCAAACAAGAGGAGGAAGTTTTAATTCAAGCCTTGCAACCCACTCAAGATTTCTTAACCTTATACCTCTGAAATAGAAATAACGATTGTTTATTTGAATTACTATATAGGTTATAAAGATTACACTATCTTGATTATCAACAATGAGTATTCAATTAAAAAATATTTCAATGATCTTCATTTCTGGCCACACGCAAACCAACAATACCTTGACTGGCTGGGCAGAGTAAATAATGACAAGAGGATTGGAAACAATGGGGTATCTACGATATAATCATGATGTCTCAGCATGATATCCCCCTGAACTTGGAACTTCTATACAACTTTATTAGCTTTTGGTCAAACCGCACCAACATTTTTATATTCCCCTTTGGCATAATGAGTCCCACATTACTAGATGTGGCTGCCATTGTCGGTCTTCCATTACATGCATGGTGAGGAAGGTCCTCCTGCCTTGCACGCATTAAAGGTAGAAGATTCAGGTATTCGCTTTTCCAAAACGAATATACCAATTTCATTATTGCTAATATTAGGAAGAAAGGACCCATAATGGATGGTGAGCACAATGCATTCATCCTTTACTAGTTCTACAAATACTTCATTTGCTCTTGTTCAATCGCTGTTGTGCAAGTGTTTCAACTTACATTTCTTTGGCCACTTCTGGTAGACGACGTTCTTTGGGCTCTCTTTTTTTCTTTCTCTTTTGTACAGGTCTTTATTCATTATTCTTGATCGGCTACCGTCCGGCGAAAACATAAAGAATGTACAAGGTCCTCTTTAGTTTGTTCAATTATGGATCACCTTGTACTTCCTGAAATTATCTCTCCCAAATTTATCCCCAAGTCATTACCATCTGACCAAGTAATTTTGGGAAACGATCTTCGGCTAAGTCCTTTAGCCAAAAGTCTGCCTTTGAAGTGGCCAACACCCTGTTTGGAATATATGGTCGCATTACCGATGATTGGTGTCCAATCTTCAAAAAAGGGTAGGGCCTGCATGGATTTTCTCTATTAAAGAGGATTCTTCAGCCGAACAAGCCACTGTGGCACTCAACTGGAGTAGAGTGCTCATAGCGCGTGGCCTACTTTGTGGTATTAAGCCCACATCCAGGAACAACATGTCTTTGGCCGAAATTTATCACCCTAACTATGTAGCATGACAATTTGGCCTCTTGCAAAATATTCCTGATGAATACCCAACTAAGGTACCACTCCTAGGTCGACTAAACTATACTGTAGAAACTGTTACCAAGCTAGCTGCATATAATTTGAAAAAGCCCAATCACTTCGAGGTTATCTTGTATAAACCAAACCATGGAGAGACTTTAGCATTTGTCAATTGGTGGCCCGCAGTCAAAGATAAACTCTTCCCTAATCACTATTTAGACCACATTTCTCAATTAATTGATATGGATTTGGTAGGACAAAAGCAATCAACTTCTCCAATTAAAGCTAATACTGTTAGCTTCAGACAACCCAAAAATCACGTTAACTTCTCCAATCAAATGCTTTGCCTGTTCTTGAAAAAACGAGATTGGCACCAATGTCTATAGCGCTTTGATTGTTGTAATACAAAACATATGAACATGACAGAGGTTGATGAAGATCCTCAAGCAAGAACGTAAGCCACTAAAGTACTCTAGCAGCTGAAGCCAATGTGCAATACTTAGCCTCAGAGGAGGAAAAAGAAATCATAGATTGTTTCTTAGATTTCTAGATAATAAGAGAATGCCCAAGAAAGAAACGATATCCAGTCACAGAGCATCGTGTATCAATGTATCCCACTAATTATTGTCACTAAATCCAAGCAACTGAATGGTATGTAACAGATCACAAAGATGGATCTTAATAGGCTTGACCATGTATTGGCTCAATTGCTGGCTTGTTAAGGATTAACTAGAAAACGTTCTAATTGGATTAAGAGTAGCTAGTCAAGACTTAGTAAGGTATAAGACGTTGTAAATAAGATGATTAAAAGTCTATTAGTTGTTAGTAACTAGCGTTGATGCTAGTTACAGATTGTTAAGCGGACTTGTCCGCTATAGGGGGAAACCATGTCGCAATATGGGCAAGAACTCGTCGTAGTATGGGCGAGAAGTACCTCCTCATATTAGGAAACGCTTGCGTGCCCGCCAAGTGGTAGAGAATTAACCACAAGTTGTTATTTGACACTTAGGCTAGATTGCCATACGTCGTTGTTGTCGTTAGGTGGGGTGGTGAGCAAACGATATTGGGAGCAATGCGGTGACGGCCACGAGGAGCTCTTCTCGGCATTGCGGGTAGTTACCAATATGGGGTCTTATGTAAAGGCTGGGGTCAGCTGCTTCCGTTGGGGCGTCCCGTAGATATACTGGATCACCCTGACTAGGTGCTGCTTGTGTCTCAGGATGTTGAAGGCACTCTCATCTACTCTTCCAGAGCTAGATGGATCCATGTGCATTGATGGAGTAGATGACAGCTCGAGTCTTGCATTTACGCTGCTGTTGGCATAGATAGATGTTGTTACACGATTGTGATTTCGACGCTAGATGATTGTTAGGATTGCATGTTGGTTGTATGTGCATCATATTGTTTATTTCCCTTACCGTGTGATTTCTATATGAATGTGATTCCTCACCTCTTCTTCCCTTGTGGTTATTCGTACACCCTTATGTGCAGATAGATTGTGAGCTTACAGGTAACGATGATCGTGTGGACGTGGACGTCGAGGATAGTCTGCATGCCGCAACTTAGCTATAGTTTTACTATTTTTTGCGTTATTTTGATTAAAGACTATGTAATTAGTTGGGTAAAGCTCTGATTATATGTGACATCGGGATTAAGGGTTTTATTCCAGCTGAGATTTTGTTTTCAAACTATTTTTCGCAGTATGTTATTTGAACTCGTTAAGTGGTATTCACTACCTTTCCTTTGGTTTTTAATTTTTATGATTTTTTCGCATGTTTATTTATTACTTTAGATATACGGGGTAGCGGGTGTCACATTTAGTGGTATCAGAGTAGTTCGGTCCTAACCAGACTGTGTTTGTGGTCTATTGTGTTTCAATATGTGGACTCTGAGTACAGTTACATGCATTACTTGTTTGATTTGTGTTTGTTGTGTAGTTTAGTTAGTTTTGTAGTAGTAGAACCCATAGAAAATAGTAAGAACGATAGAGTTGGAATGAGAGCTTCTACATCAGTAGCTGTAAACCTTAGATTAATAATTACCAAAGACAGGCATTCCTTAGTATTTCATTCTGACTTATGGCTTAGTATGCTGATTAGGATCAACCGAACTTTAGTGGCCACCTAAGAGACTCAGAATCTTTCGTTATCACCTTAATAAGAATCTTTGGATAGACAGGAAGGTTAATTACTAGCTTAGTGGTGGGATTTAGCTAACTTGATCCTAGAAGAGTAGTACAACATTAGTGGATGATAGACTAGCAGAAACGGGTAGGCTAATGATGGGTATGGGTAATATCGCCAGTTATAAGGTAGATTATCAGAGTAGCGCAGCGGAGTCGTGGTAATAGCATATACGAAGGAACTTTAATAGAGCTTGAGGGTGATTGTGTGATACCAACACTTTTTACTCTTAAACCCCTATCAAAGATCCTTATAGAATGGCCAGTAGACAACACGTTTGATTGTTATTGCTTTGATTTCCTAGTTGAACAAGTAGGAGGGACGACTGCCCAATTACTTACCGCCGGTTAACGAAACAATAGTAACCAGTATAGACAGGTAGCATTAACTGTTAGATAACCTTGACCGATTAGACTTGGTGGCGTATAGAAGATAGTACCATAGCATTACATCGATAGAGACTGTTAGTCGTAAGCATAGTGTCTGGAGCCTGCAGGTTTGAGAGTCAATCAGGAGATAGGTTGTTACCCCTAAGGAACCTTAAGGAATTTGTAAGGATAGTTGGGTAGAGAGTCAGGTCCTCCTTGTTTTGTTAGAATACTTTGGAATTTCGAGGACGAAATTCTTTTTAGGGAGAGAGAATTATAATACCCTGATTTTCGTAGGTGTATGTATGTGCTACCGTAACTATATAAAATATTATTATTAAGATTGCTATGGTTATTATTGTTATTATTATTGTTCTTATCGTTGTTGTTGTTGTTGTTGTTGTCGTTGTTATTATTATTAACGATGTTAGTATTATTATTAATATAATTAATAATAGTATAATTATTGTAGTGTTAAAGTATGTTTATAAAGGTGATTATATTATATATGTGTGTGTATATATATATATGGTATGTGAATTATATATTAATTATGCTTATAATAATATTTAATTAATTGTATTGATAGATAATGGTGCATAATTATATTTATACTTATATTTATATCGCGTTTATAATAAGATAAGATTAATCATGTTATTATGTAGTTATATAGTAATCGGTGATTGTATTTATATTAATACTTGGTCATGTATATATTAGTGTAAGATTGTATATGTATTTATAAGTGTTTGCATTAATATGAGATTACCTATATTAATATGAGATTGTAATTATAATTATATGTGATTGTGACTATAATTAAATATTAGATTCTGCATGTTAATATAGTACTGGATATTGTATGGTTTTGCATTAGATCAGGATTATGTAATCAGTTAGATGTGATAGAGATTCGATCATTGAATAGATTAGCCTACCTTATCTTAATCCTTAAAGTTCTGATTAGATATGAGTCAGTTTTTATAAGAATCATAATTAAGATAGGATAATCTTTTCCTCAATTATCCCTTGAGATCTTATCTTAATCTTTTAAAGATCTTATCTAAAAACAATTACCAATTCTATCTCTAACATCATCTTTTTGACCTATATAGAGTCCAAATTACGACTTGCTTGTGAGACACATTTTTGTAGATTTCTCTTTAAGATTTCCAACGCCACCAAGAACTCCTCAATTGGAAATCTATAGATCAAGTTACATCAAAAGCCATAATGTTGTGTCGTTGTACCCGAGACATCAATTCTTATACGCGTTTTAGTGAGTTTTGACCCATTGGGCTTGACTCAAGTAATCCAAATCAACCTAAAACTCTTGGGGATGATTAAACCACTTAACCCTAACCCTAACGGCTCATTTTAAACCAGTTTTAATTATCCTAAACCTATCTAAGAGCTGCTCAAGGAACTTGAGGATGATCTTGCCGTTTTTGACCAAACTCACTCGTTTCTCATCAGAATTCAACGCCGTTTGAAGTGCCGTGACCGGGGTGACTTCCTATACATCCTAGAGTCATTCAAATTCTATTTTAGGGAAGTAATTTTATGGTAAGCCTTTCCCAAAATTCTGTTTCAATACTCACCTTGAGTTTTCCCAATTCTAATACCGTTTTTGGACTCTAAGGTTATCGTTATTGTCGGAACCTTCAAAGAAGCTTTTGATTTTACTTTCCTCACCCTTGGAACTCATGATTTGAATTAAGGTAAGAAAAGGGTGTTTGATTCATATGGAAATTGGGTAGTTAGGAATCTAATGGATGTGATTGGGATGTCCCATGACCCTTAAGTCTCGCGCGACATTAAATTCTCGCTTCTCACCATTGTAGGAGCAATGGTTTATAGTTGTGACACTATTTTTATGTTATAAATATTGTAGGAGCAAGGGATTTAATTATTGAATGGTTGATTCATTAATTGGAATGTCATGAGAATGTCTATTGATGTTAAAGTTGTTAACTTTGGGACTGTTTTGCATGTTATGTGTTTAATTGCTAAATGATTGATTCCCATGAATTAAATTATGTGTTAATATGTTATTGTATTGATTGTGATATGCATGATTATTCATGGTTGTTGATATGAATTCATATGTTGTAAGTGAGCCATTGGTTTGCTATGGCTACCTTGCCTTGAGCAAAATTGTTGGCTTATGTTATTGATACTTTAATGTTATTCTGATAGGCCAACATGTCTCTGAGGGTCTTAGGACATTTGGACTATGGTTTGGGAATTGGCTATGACACATAGAATGATTAAGTCGATTTAGAAGTAAGTTGATTAAAGAAAAGAATTGAATTAGAATGAGGTAATTGGTAAGGTTGATTAAATAACTTAGTTAAATAACTTAAGAATGAGTTGGTAATGGTTTTTGAAAGCTTTACAAGGGATAGATAGTTAAAAGATGAGAATTTGGCTAAGTGTAACTCACTAAGTTAAGTGTAGGCTACCTTAGGCTTCAAGAAAAGAATTATTTAATTCAACCGAAAATAGATTTCGACGAAATGACTTCAGAACCTGATTCCATAATTCATTAGAGATGCCTCGACACGTGTTCGGAGACCAGGAACTCATCGGGGCCCACATGGCCCAAAATTTCATCCCAAACGGATAGAGCTGAGCCATAGGGCCCTACTGTAGCAGAGGCCACAGGGCGCCCATAGGTAGGCGGCAGGCGCAAGTGTTATAAGCTAAGAATAAGAGTTAGCTTGCTAAGGATTAACTAGAAAACGGTCTAATTGGATTAAGGGTAGCAAGTTAAGACTTCATAAGGTATAAGACAATGTAAATAAGATGATTAAAAGTCTATTAGTTGTTAGTGACTAGCGTTGATGCTAGTTACAGATTGTTAAGCGGACTTGTCCGCTATTGAGGGAAACCTTGTCGCAATATGGGCAAGAACTCGTCGTAGTATGGGCGAAAAGTACCTCATTATGTTAGGACACGCTTGCATGCCCGCCATGTGGTCGAGAGTTAACCACAAGTTATTGTTGACACTTAGGCTAGATTGACATACATCGTCATTGTCGTTAGGTGGGGTGGTGAGCAAACAATTATGGGAGCAATGCGGTGACGACCACGAGCAGCTCTGCTCGGCCTTGCGGGTAGTTACCAGTAGGGGGTCTTATGTAAAGGCAGGGGTCAGCTGCTTTTACTAGGACGTCCAGTAGATATACTGGATTTCCTTGACTAGATGCTGCTTGTGTCTCAGGATATTGAAGGCACTCTCATCCGCTCATCCAGAGTTAGATGGATCCATATGCATTAATGGGATATATGATAGCTCGAGTCTTGCATTTAGGCTGTTGTTGGCATAGATAGATGTTGTTATACGATTGTGATTTTGACGCTAGATTATTGTTAGGATCGCATGTTGGTTGTATGCGCATCATATTTTTTATTTCCCCTACCGTGTGGTTTCTATATGAATGTGATTCCTCAACTCTTCTTCCCTTGTGGCTATTTGTACACCCTTGTGTGCGGGTAGATTGTGAGCTTGCAGGTGACGTTGATCGTGTGGACGTGGACGTCGTGGAGTAGTCCGCATGCCACAACTTAGCTATAGTTTTACTATGTTTTGCGCTATTTTGATTAAAGACTATGTAATTAGTTAGGTAAAGCTCTGATTATATGTGACATCGGGATTAAAGGTTTTATTCCAACTGAGATTTTGTTTTCAAACTATTTTCCGCAGTATGTATTTGAACTCGTTAGGTGGTATTCGCTACCTGTCCTTTGGTTTTTAATTTTTATGATTTTTCCGCATGTTTATTTGTTACTTTAAATGTACGGGGTAACGGGTGTCACAAAGGTCACTATTTAAAAATACGTTATTGACGTCGAGTTAATGAAGGTGCCAATGTTTAATATACGCGACATCTAAAAGCAAACACATTGTGGATAACTTGGAAACAAGGGAAAAGGTATCGAAGAAATCCAATCCTTCAATTTGGTTGTAACCTTTAGCAACGGTTCACGCTTTAAACTATTCGATAGAACCATAAACATACCTTTTAATTTTGAAAACCCACTTGTTTCCAATTAGAACAACAATCGGTGGAGGATCAACAAAAGTCTATGCACCATTAGCTTCAAGGGCGCTTATCTCAACTGACATGGTAGCTTGCCAACTACCGTCTTTACTGCACAAAAGAGGATGGTTCCACATCAACAGAAAAAGAGTTGACGTAAACTAGGTGAGGAGGAGAGAGACGAGAATATAGGAAATGAAGGTAGACAAAAGGTAAAGAGTGTTGAGGATTTCCAAAATAAGAGAAATCCAAGAACACCAAATAAGAGACATGATCGTGGAATCAAAACAGGATACTTGCATCCAAGCGCACGCAAAACGGCCTTGTCTAGGAAGCCATGCACCCAAGCGCATACCAAGTGCCCCTGTGTAGGAAGCCATGCTCCTAAGTGCAAGAGTAGTGCACCCAAATGCATTTTAGATGTGCCCAAGCTTATTTTTATGTTGTTTGGATCGGTACCAGGTGTGCCCAAGCTCATGCGTACTATAGAATTATGCAGAAACACATTTTTATCCTGTTCTAAAGGGTGTGTCTCTCAATGGGTAACACCAATGGTTATATTCTTTCATGAATCTTTGTATCTATTCATTCGAAAATATTTAAATGAAGAGATGCACTCTTCATGGAAGGTTGAGACAATTTACAAGGGTTATAACTTCCTATGAGGGGTTATTTCTCTTCATTAAGAGGCATAAAATTTCCTAAATATCGAACCAATCTGGCACTAGAAAAACACACGAAATTATTACTATTTCATCTATTCCAAATAATTTCTCTCTTTTCTTATGCGCAAAGCAAAGTATATAAACTATTTTTTATCATCTACTATTGTCAACATGCTTGAATTGAAAGTACAAGCCAATTCATGGAACTCCATACTATCCTGAAGGGGATTCTCTGTTCGTCCTATTGCATCCAATCTAGAGTGTTGGTGAGGGTGAATCGAACCTAAATCTTAATGTTTCACATAGGCTTTGGAGTTTCTGGGCTGTCATTTTCTTCATTGCTCTTCATTTCTACAGCTTCCACACCACAACATATCACTATTAATCTTTATGTTCGATTTTCATTTGTGATCAACAATGACTGCAAATTTGAAGGAGATGACATTTGATATTTTTGAAGCTTGAGAGGTTTGATGGTGGAAACTTTGTTCGTTGGAAAAATCAGATGCACTTCCTTCTTTCAACGTGTTGTATGTTTTGAACACTCAAAGACCAATGGATGAAGATGACGAGACAGTTGTCGAAACTCGCGAGAGACAAAAGTTGGACAATGATGACTACATATGCATGGGACATATTCTCAATGGCATGTCTGACTCCTTGTTCGATGTTTATCAAAGCGAAAGTTCTGCCAAAGAACTTGGGACAAACTTGAAGCAAGGTACATGACTAAAGATGCAACAAGTAATAAATTCCTTATTACTCGTTTTAATAAGTATAAGATGACTGATGGTAGACCTGCTATGAAGAAAATTCATGAAATTGAACACATTCTTAATAACTACAAACAACACAACATGCATATGGATGAAACCATTATTGTCTCCTCAATGATTGACTAACTCTCTCCTTCACGGAATGACTTCAAAAGGAGTTTGAAGCATAGAAAATATGATATTTCTTTTGAGGAATCGGGTAATCATCTTCGGTTAGAAGACGAATATCGTAAACAAGACAATATTAAGGAACAATCTACTCATGCGAAAATACATGTTATAAAGGAATGAAAGTCTAACAAGAAAAAGGATCGAGATTATGAAGAACCTCATAACAACAACAAGGGAATTATCAGAAGAAGAAGAAGAAGATGATGATGATGAAGTAGAAGAAGCAGAAAGAGGAGGAGGATGAGTAGAATAAGAAGAAGAAGAAGAAGAAAAAGAAGAAGAAGGGGAGTTGTTTCCATTATAGCAAATTGAGACACTACAAGAATGAATGTAGATTCTTGAAGAAGGAAAACAAAGAGATGAACTCTAGTGGATCAAAGGACTACCTTGTTGCATAGCATTCAATTTTGGGAAAGTGGTCATTCTCAATTTTGGGAAATTTGTGCAGGATGAAGTTATTTGGGCCGCAAATTCAACAGGTTGTTACACTGTTCGTAGTGGTTATTATGTGGCCATGAACATTCCTATTGATTCTACTCACTTACACTGCCAAGGGAATTGGAACCAATTGTGGAAATTAAAGGTTCCACCGAAAATGAAATTCTTAGTTTGGAGAGCCTGCAAAGATGTCTTGCCCAACCGGTATAATCTCCAAAATAAGGGGATCCAGTGTAGTGATCAGTGCTTGTCTTGTGACTCAGGACCGAAAACAACTTGGCACACTTTCATCCGATGAGTTTGTGGTGTTGGGATGGCATCGACATAGTTGAAAAGGTGCAAAGCGCAACACATGGGGCAACGAGTTTTCAATAGTGGTTTTTCCACATGTTATCAGTGTTGGAGGACCAGGTAATTCCAAATTTTATTGCCACTCTTTGGAGTATCTGTAAATCTAGAAATGATAAATTGTGGAATGACATTGATCATGATGTTGCTATGGTGTGTTATCGGGCAGCATTATCCATGAGAGAGTGGGAACAAGCTGTTACATTGCAAAAAGTGCATTCCCATGAGGAGAATGTGCAACTGCTCCTTAATTGGTGTAAGCCGCCAACAAATTTTATTAAGTGCAATGTTGATGCTTCCTTTAGTGAAGATAATAATTATATTGGTCTTGGAATGTGTCTAAGGAACGCTATTGGAGCTTTTATGGCTACTAAAACTATGGTAGTTCATCATTGTCTTGATGTGATCGAAGGGGAAGCTTTAGCGTTTCTACACACTATTCAGTGGGTCTTAAGTTTAGGCCATACAAATGTTGTTTTTGAGCTTGATTGTAAATATGTGGTTGACTTAGTCAACTCTGATAAAATAGTTGTGACGAAATTAGGAGCAATTGTTGCTGAGTGCTCTAGATTACTAAAGTCTTCTCAAAACCTTAATGTGATGTTTATTCGGAGGCAAGCCTATGGGGTCGCTCATTCTTTAGCAAGGGTAGCCCCTGTTATGCCTAGCCCCCATTTATTCCAGGATATTCCACTTTGTATTGCATCTTTGTTTGATAATGAAATGAGGTGATTTTATTATTGTCAATATATATATATATATAAATATATATATATATTATGTACCCGATGAATTTATTTTTGGTACCATTAGTTAACAAGTATGGATTCATATGTCTATTTGAGGGAGATGAGTTTATCCTCAATAAGGATGGTATGTTTGTAGTAAAAGGATATATGTATGACAACTTGTTCAAACTTATTGTGATATAATTTTTAAGTAATTGTTAATAATATTATTAAGTCTTGTTTATTACCGAGTTTTATGTTTTATGACATATTATTTTGACACATATTAATCTAATGAATGCTATGATGAGTTCATATTTAATACTTAACATGTAGAATTTATGATGTATATATGTATAACTTGTATACTGATTAAGATGACAATGATTCTAATAGAGTTGACATGAATTCTAAAACGCTAGAATTAATTTGTTATTGTGTATGTATGATTTACATGATTGACCCACCTTAGGTAATCAAAGATCGTCTATGATCTTCATATATGATTGCACTAATTGTTTTTATGTGTATTTAATGCATTCAATGAATGATATCTTGGAAAACTTAAGATGGTTAAATCAGAAGTTGAACTTTAATATGAAATGAGAATTGAAATGCTTATCAATTGCTTTAGTAGCAAAAAGGTAAAATGATTTAGAAACTTGCTGGATGGAATATCAATTTGGCTAAAGTCAATAGGGACAAGTGCAGTGCCAACCCAACGTATTTTTAAGCCTAAAGCAAAATTTGAGATAAGGTCTTTCCAAAACTAATAATTATATTTTTATTTAAATTTTATTTTTGTTATAAATTTGTCAAGCGTAAATATTATGATTGGTGTAAATTTTTGTTATGTATGTGCTTGCAACCACATGTAAGATTTCCTATAGTTTATGATTTAGGCCTTTTGTGTTTTAAATTATTTTTCTTATTAAGATTGAATAACCAAAAAAATAAAATAAAATTGGAGGCTTAAATAACTACAAAAAATTTGGATGTCTAAAGCACTAGTCTTTGTGGCTTTAGGATTGGGCTGACCGTGGACAAGTGGTACATTTTTCTGATAGTTATTCAATAATATCAATAATATATTAAATAATGTATAATGGAAAGTCCAGCAACATTGAACTAAGCATAGCTATGTAAAGTAGTAATATCCAAAATTTTATAAGAAAATGAAGGAATCTTGCAATCCTTTGATGAAATGATTGACAATAGATATGATGTTTTTAAAACATCATTGGGGATGAGCTTCAAGACCGTATCCAAATAATCATCAATGATGGAAACCCAACTCACACTTGAGTAACATCAAATCTTGAGTTCAATGGCAGAAATACACTATTAAAGTGATTACAAATACTTGACAATAGATACATTTCAAAATTTTAAAGTCTTGAGTTCAATCTAGAGTGATTGTAGGTAAAAATCGAATTTAAAACTTAATGTTTCATACACACTTTTTTTATTGCTCTTCATTGCTGCAACATCCTCATCAGAGACTGAGACGGACCTCGGGAGGGGCGACCATGCGCTCTAGGCTCTAGCCCTCCCTCCCAGAGAGCTTATAATAACATCTTCGTTCAGTGTATTCGTATGCATGTGACTAGACATAGCACAAGTCCAATCAACTTTGTCTCTAAGCAATAACAGTTCGTTCCGAAATAGTAGCACGTAGCAGTGTTTGATACTTTGATCCATTATTGTTTTTATCGGCCAAATTCATTGGTTGGGCAAAATTTTTGGCATCAGCACAATGAGAAAGTACGACATATTTCTAGAAATATCAAAATTTCAATGGAAACAGTACAAATATTAAAAAAAAAATAATTGAAACAGTATAGTAATCTAATTGTTAAAAAATTATTTTAAGCGTAACATAATTATATATATATATATATATATATATATTAAACTTTGTCAAAAAATATATATTAAAGTTTTATTCTGATTGATAAAAAATTATTTTTAATAATGATTTATAAATTATTTATTAAAGTTAATATTGATTGGGAATAATTTAATTATTGATTAAAAAATAAGGAAGGTATAAAGTTTCATCTGATTGAATAATTAATTAGAAAATTAATATTAATCTAATTCAACTTAAGTAAGCCGATCTATCCAAGTAAAAAAATTCAGCCCCCGCTTCAAATATTTTTGGATCCGCCCTGATCCTAACCACAGCTTATCACTAAAAAAAGAGGAGTGGAAAGAGAGCTACAAACAAAGTCTTGAAGATGACTTGGTTTGTGGCGTGGTTGTGTGGAATGTCTAGGTGGTGGAAGGAAGGGTGGAGGTGAAGGTGGTGTGTGAGAAGTGGAAGAAGGTAGCAAAAGAGGGGCTTCTGAAATAGCAGTTTTGGATGTATCAAAATAGATATGAGGGAGAGAAGGATGTGTGACTGAATTGGTGTGATCATAGGGGCAATCTAAGTCATAAAATGTAACATTACGAGATACAAAAAATTCTTTTGAGGTGAGGTCCAAAAGAGTGTAGCCTTTGATACCTTTTCGAAAGCCCAAGAAAGCACACTTTCAGGCACATAGTTCAAAATGTTGTGAAATAGTAAAGGCAACCAAACACATGCAACTCATTCAAATCAAGTTGAGTACCATATAATGCGGCAGGTTCTACCATGAGCAAGGTTCATAGGCAGTACCACGGTGGACAACCTTTGGTTACCATTAGATCAAAGGGGTTCGTAGGATTCTACTCTGCTTTTGACACACCCTATCATCCACTCATCCCTCATTCTCTTCTTTCACCTTCTCTCGCATCTCCCCTCAACCTCCCCTGCAGCAAATCCCAACCAGCAAACAACAACGACTCAACTTCATCCAAGGTTGCAACGCCACCCTAAGCCCTGTCGCAGTGAAGCGCCGCCGCCGCTAACAACGGTTGTTTCCCCATGAGCCAACCTAGCACAACACCACCACTGTGTAGCCCCCCCATTCGCCAGTAGCGGCGTGACTCGAACACACCTGTTCGCTACTATGCGCCCGGTGTGTCTTGCGTCTTTTGTCGCACCGCCGTGGCCTTGAATAGCAACCTCACCCATCACCACCATTTCGCGCGCTATCTCCTAGATCCGCCAGAGATCTCCGTTAAAGGCACTACCTCCTCCCACAGCACATCGAAGGCAGCCGCGAGCGAACGCCATAGCACCATCGTGCGCTTCCTCATGGCCGTCGTGCTTCCTACGAGCCCTGCTGTCGCATCTCCGGTCACCACCACGACTCGAACAACCTTCCTTAGCCCCCATGAAATCATCTGTGGGGCGCAAAAAACTGAAACCGGGGGAGAGCTTGGTGGCAAGAACATGGTGATGAGCTTGTTTGATTTGGCGTGGCAAACATCGAGGAAGGTCTAATCACACGAAGGGGAGAGGAAGACGCAGAAGAATGGAGGAGAGGACGTGTGATACAATGTGGCAATTGTATAATAGTAATTATGAGCCTACCTGATCTAAGGGCTCTGAAACATGGTTCACCTGTGGTACTACCTACAAACCTTGTTCACGGTAGAACCCGCCCATATAATGCTTCATAATAGGACCAATATGACTTGGGAAGTTGGGATTGAAACATCAATGCCCTGCTCACATGTGCTAATGGCGACGCTCGACCTTACCATTTTGCAGCGGTGTTTCAACACAGCTGGTTTAGCGCGCTAAGCCTTTAGAAGCACCGAACTCGGGGAGCGTAAAGTTGGGACCATTTGAGCGAATACTCTTAACTCGCAACTCAAATTGCGTTTCCACCATATTAACAAAATTCTGGATATGGATTCAGACCTCACTGAAGTTTATGGTACATAAATATGCACAGTATATACCTAACACGGGCTTTCATCAACTTATTGTCTACAGTCACAAACCCTTTATATTTAAGCTATTTGCTGAATTTTAAGTGGCAATTATTTAAAGAAACATGAACTGGTGTCTTAGTTTCGGATTATAAAACAAAATCCTTAAAAATGAACACGTGGCTTATGCATTTGTGCAATCTTGGAAAATTTATATAAGCATCTGAAAAATTTCAATATATACAACTCATCACCTAAGAAAGCTATAAATGGACTATGGAAATGAAATTACCAACAAAAAAAAAAGAAAAAAAAAGGAATGACTTGACTGCTCCACCCCCCACAAAAATTGTCACACAGACAATCAGACATAAATCTAGGCCTGATTACTGGAACAGAGGCTAGGAGTTGGAAAAATCTGATACCTCAAATTTCATAATCTATATCTGTTACTTCCCGGGACACAGCATGCTTAACCAGCTTCCCTTGCTCATCGTACTGATCGAAATTCCCACACGGTGCTGGAAAGATGGTCCCTATTACCCGACCTTCGACAAAGGCACACTGGAAGATATGCTTCTTCTTGTAGGTTATCCCAACCTTCATATCCTGGAAAGTCACATTTCTAACTGGAATCTGTTTACTACCTTGAATGCGTACTGGCACACGAACTCCCTCGCCATGGACATTGGTGAAGCTTATGTCTTTGAGTATCGGAAGTGCTGTAGGATCATATCCAGCGTCAGGATGTTCATTGTAGTCTGTCTTGATAACGATTCCAACGCGGACATTCTTGAAAGTTAGATTCCGATAAGTTATTTGGCGCACGTATCCACCTCTTCCAGGTGCAGTCTTGATCCTGATAGCACGCCTAGATTCCCATACAAGAATGTTCTCCACCGTGACATTGGATACCCCACCAGACATCTCACTGCCTATTGAGATACCAGCACTGTTGCATTTCACACACAGAAAAATCTCAGTAAAATTATTAAAATATGAAGACCTCACAGCATGATAAGACATTAATAAGTAGTTGAAAGACTAGGGTTGATTTTTTCAAAGAACAGTTAACTAGAAATATTATCCAATTATTTATTGACCATCAGTTGAAGAAGCCACTGTAAACATCATAATTAAACTGTAAACATCATAATTAGTTATGCCAGGTGAATTTATTTAGCAGTGTAGAATACTTAAATCTCAAAACTCTGGTATGGGATTCAAGGATGTGCTGGTCTACTTCTATTGCTATATAGAAAGGCATAAATTAGAGAGATACGTGAGAAATTATGGCAATGAACAAAACAATGCCTGTGTAATCCCATTAATCATAACAAAATGCAGATTCAGAAAAAGTCCAATGCAAATGCCTAACATTTTCTATGTTTAATGAGTAGTCAAATTTTCAAACAAACATATAAAGAAACAGCAACACATGGCCTCCGAGCAAGCACGACCAGAGAACAAGAAGTTGCTTAAAGGCATGCAATACATACGAGTGGTTTGAGTTAGAAATTCACTTCACCTGACATTAGAGCGAACAACAAGGTTTCGGATTACTATATTCTTGGAAGGCTTTCCATAAGCAATTCCATACTGATCCCAGCCACTTTTTATTGCAATTGCGTCATCCCCCACACTTATGTAACAGTCCTCAATCAACATATCCTCGCAAGAATCTGTTCATATCATAGAAACGGTGACTTGTTAAAATTCCGCATACAACAAACTAAGGTAAATGGACATTTTAGTAAAAATAAAAAATAAAAAAAAATAATCACACGCTCAGATATTATCCAGAAAGCATTCCAGATAACACTTTGCGATGATAATTGGAACAAGTGTCAAATTAGATATTAACAGAAGAATAGATAGTGGGCTAGATTATGTTACGAACCCACACAGAATTAAAGGAAAATAACAAGAAATAGAGAGGAATGGTGAGACTGTGAATTAATAACAGAAAAATGGATGGAGCAAGCTCCTTACAGAATAGTAATGTGTAGAAAACCTAACAACCTGCTGAGTAGAGCACAACACTCTCTCTCAGACTTAACCAACCAAAAAATATCTCACCATTTGAATAATTTCCTCCTCCCTCAACTTCCCTCAAATACTACGCATTCCCCATTCTAGAATGTTCTCCGCTCATATTAATAATGAGCCTATCATTAATAGTGGGCCTAACAGATTACAAGTCAATCTCATTTGTGCACAAACAGACAAACACATTTCACACGTATTAGGGAAACCGGCTGTTGAAGTTTCAAAATTAATCATTCACAAATCACAAGACACATTTCCTAAACATCTTACACCTCACTGAAGCCTACAGAAAAAAGAATCCCTTAGCCTTCTCCAACTGTTCATGTACCCACTTGGCCTCTTTAATTTTTTTAATGGAAGCGATAAAGATGTAACTACCCTTCCCTATCATGAACATCTAGTAAATCATAACTGGAGATAGAAACAACTAGCAGATCATTTATGAAATAAATTATAGTACAATGTAAAAGATACTTGCCAGGATCTATGCCATCAGTATTTGGAGCATGAGATACAGGAGCCAATATCGTAACGTTTTTTATTGTAACGTTCTTGCAGTCGTATGGATGAAGTGTCCAAAAAGGAGAGTCACGCAAAGTAATATTTGAGATCACGATGTCACTAGACCACATGATCTGAACAAGTGGCCCCCTTGTGTGGTTGAGAAGCTTCTGGCGATATTTTGTCCACCACGTGTGTCCCTGTCCATTTATGGTACCATTATGCCCTGTCAAATATAAGCATAGATAGAATCAGAGAAACTTAGAGATTATGTATTGCACAAATAAAAGAGATCCAGTACTGTGGTAGCCTATTTTGTTTATCGTGATCACGGTTGATTCCTAACTAGTTCGCCCTGCTTACAAAAGTTCACTGCGCTTCTCTCTATAGTTCATCTAATGTGAAACAAGTTAACTTCCAGAAAAACAAATTTTAGTTACTCACATGTTGCCACCAAATATATGGCATTAGGTATGGTTGATGAAACAATCAGTTTTAGATTCATGACTATTGATGATAATAATCAAAATGTTTGTTATCGAAGGCCTTTCCTTCTAATGGAGTGGAGGTGGGTAGCACATAAGGAAGCTCTTTTAACTAAAGATAAAAGCAATTAAAGAAACTGGTTTCTCATTCGATATCAAAACGTTGTTGATTCAATTAAATACATTAACTTGAAAATATAACTAAACAAAAAAGATTAATTAACAAGGCAGACAACCCTATTCCTTGGAGGCGTCACATGTTTGCAATGTAGGCCTACATAAGAGTACTCATACATCAGGAATAACCTGTCCAATAGCAGAATTTATAAAGTATTGTTTCCCACTAGCTTATGTCCTTAAAATATTCATTATATCTACTAAAGAATACATTGGACAATACTATTTTCTTTTCAGGACTCTAAAATCCAAGGGATCAAGAGGCAATCTGTTGATTTTCCATATTTTCCTAAAATTATAGCAATTAAATTATACTACAAGATAAGGACTTCCATGGGCATACATTAACATTTGATACTTATTAAGGGAGTGTTCAGAAGAGCTTACTTGGACTTATCTTATGACACAGCCATACGCACTAGTGTAAGTATTTGGAAGAACATAAAAAAATAACTCATGATATGGCCATTAGCTATTTTCAGTTTATTTTTATAAGCTCCCCAAGATAGCTTATAAAAACAGCTTATACAAAATTACTATCTCTAAGTTTATACAAAGTTACATAGAAACCCTTTTGCATGATCTCCTCTTTGATTGTAGAAACTACCTATACATAAACCCTCACTAGATAAGTGTTTATCGAATAAGTACTTAATTAAACTACCTACCGCAACGTCTCCTAAGTAAAGACCTTTCTCATGGAAAAAGGAAGAAAAATGCTCACCTGTTATCACAACATCTCTAAGATTTTGACCATGAATCAAACTGCTATATCGCGGCCCAATATGCTCCCTACCATACCCATATGAAGGCAATGCAGGCATCAGTGGCCAATACTTTTCATCCTGTCAATCATCACACACGATAACAAACATAACATATGTAAACCTTTCAAATTTTAATCAACCATCCTATACATGCACAAGAGTATCAAAAAAAAAATCTCAATCAATGGTTATAACTGTTTACTTTCCTTTCCATTTTCCTGTTTTCATTTTCATTAAAACCCAGAAGATTCATTATTTCCCTCACATTTTTCTTCTTCAATTTTAGAAAATAGATCCAGTGTTTCCAAAAACATTGAAAAATGCCAAAAAGTTGTTTTCATTGTTTTCGAAAACATGTTCCTCCTAGCTAGCCTTCCATATTCTCACCGTCACAATTGTTCATCACATGAGTCTTTCATCTTCTTGTTAGCAATTTAAAATGAATATAAATTTTAGAAAATGAAAACCGAAAATGTTCTCATAAAGTAAACAGACCCTTAGTCTTAGAATTTGGGTTTTGGCCTAACTCAATCCCAAAAGCTAGCTCATGGGGTGAGGGGTGTCCCCACTTATAACCATTATTGATGTCATATCACTATCCAATGTGGGACTCCAATACACCCCACGCCCAGGACTGGACATCAAAAGCGTAAAGTTTACGGGACTGGATATCTGATTTCCCTAATTTCCCTAACTAGAGGAGCAACAAGTCCTAAAACAACAAAGCAAAAACACAAGCTACAATAAGCACATGAGGGAGAAGGGAGAAAAAAAAAAAGCAACCTGAACTCCAAGAATGACAGCATCATGGGCAAGAAAAAGAGTCAAATGACTAGTGAGATTAAAAGGTGCAGTAACCCAACGACCAGGTGGCACATTCAACTGAGCACCACCTTTGTTCCCAAACTTAGAGATAGCAGAAAGAGCCCTCTCGAAGGCCTCAGTATTGAGAGTGACTCCATCACCAACCCCACCAAAATCCGTTAAATTGAAAACCACAGGTCTCAGCTTCGGCGCCTCCGAAACCGTCGCCGTTACCGGAACTCCACCCAACACCAAGAAAGCGTTAATCAGGTCCCTCTGCCACACCAAAAAAACCGAACCAAACACCGCAACACAGAGAAACGCGACAAGGGTCTTGTGAGAGGCAAAAGATGCCTGAAACACCATCGTTACGTCGGGTTGTTTCAAAAAAAAAAATTGTGTGTTTTGAAATAAGAAAGTGGGTTTAGGGGTGTGGTGATGGTGGTGGTGGCTTGATACCAATCGAGATTTGGTGACGATTGAGTGTATTCAAAGTGAAGTTGATGGGATTTATTATCGTAGGACAATGAACCAGTGACGCAGCAATTGCAAGCAAAACCAAGGATAAGGATGTTGGGAATTTGAAAGTTGACAATGGCGCAGATCTCATGTTGTTCGTTCGTGTTCCGAATTTTACAGAGTAAGGTTGTTTGGTAAGCTATAAATAATAAACAAATAGGAGTAAATCTAATATGATAAGTGCCTGCAAAGTTGAGTTATCGTTGAACTGAAACTCCTGTGATATTTATTTTATCTTATCCCTATTTGAAATTTGATTAATTGGCATGAAAATAAATTCTAGTGATTTTTTTTGGTGAGGAATATTATCTTATTTATAATTTTTTTTAACAAAAGTTCACTTTTTAAAACAAAATTTGCATTATTTATATTTTTTATTTGAGTTTTATGTTTATGCATTCAAAGTATAAAAATGTTTATCGGGCTCGGGTTCCCTAGTTTTATTTAGACTTCTCTTAATGCCGATTGTGTGGGGATAATTTTCCCTCGTGGTCTGTAGTTTTTTCTTGCTCCTTGGGGGTTTTCCCTGGTGCTCACCAAATTTTTCTATTTTATTTTTTACTCAGATATCAATTGAGTATGTCTCTTTAGATAAAACGCATTAACCACTTGCGCACAAACTCGTGATTAAGTGATATAACAAAATAGTGTCATGATTAAATACAATTGAATTACTGCTTAAAACTTATTTATATTGTCGGTCCATAGTCTTTAAACTTTGTTTATAATTTTGTTTGGTTCAATAATTTTAACTCTGATTTTAATGTTTGATGGATGAAAATTATTAAACGGTATAGATTCAACTTTATTTGTCTATAATTTTGTTTTTTTGAAAAATAATGAAAATCTTCTTTTATTCTTTTTTTGATTACATTCTTTTATTCTTTTTAATCAACAATTATCAACTCCACTTTCTTTGTGGAGATTAGGAAAAATTCTTCCAACAACTTAACAGGCTTGCCCATGAGGTTCGTTCACCAAATTCATGTACGTCTTGTTCATATCGATTATCATTTATTTTAATTTGAAATTCAAAGTAAGCTTTACGTGATGTAATCAATGGAACCACTCCTTCATATTGATGTGTTGATACGTTGATATCGCATTTTGTTGAATTTGTTGCATAAAGGGATTTTATGGTAACATGTTATATAAGAGATTTATTGATGATACATCATTTGTGGACTTCTTTCAATAACTTTGTATGTCAATTTGTTCCTTAAAGAGAATGTGTTAGCTACTTGCTTTACCTAAAGAAACTTGATGTTAAACACTCATAGTATAATTTATGATAGAGTTAAATTAAGTTATTGTAACAAAAAAAAGAGTTAAATTAAGTTATAATCTTTCTTAGAAAATGTTGTAACTTTTTTTTTTGTCAAGAAAATTTTGTCACTTGTAACATAAATAGGAATTCGAACATATTGGACTATTGGGGCCTCAACCAAAGATACTTAATTTAAATTGGGCGTTTTAAGGAGGTACCAAATCCGAAGTGTCATAGTTCACAAAAGCAAACCATTCATGGTGAGTGTTATATACATCCCATTTTTTTAGTTCATACGTCTCATTCTCAATATTTTCCCAAATACCCTAGGCCCATTCCCACCCGCCCCTATCACTGCGACCCCCACCCCTGCCTTTCCCCTCCCCTTCCCACAATTTTAGACGGTAACCGAGATCCACACAATCAAAACCTCTTTTTTCAAATCCACCAGAGCCCCACTCCCAATCTCCTCTCCCCACTGTTTTTTTCTTTTATTTTATTCCAGAAATCAAATATCCGGAGTTGTAATTTTTTTCCTGGAAGCTCCAAGTTTCCTAACGACAAAATATTTGTGTCTGAAAACTTGGAGTTTCACAAAAAAAAAATTGCAATCCAGAAATTTAGTTTCTGGAATTGCGTTAAAAAACAATGGGGTGGGGTCAGGAAGGTTGAAATTCGGTTTTCAGAATTGCAAAAAAAGGTAAAAGACGCACAACAACATGGTGGAGGGATCGCAAACTTCGTTTGCGGCGGCTGAGCGTGTGCACAAATGGATAATTATGGGCATGCCCACGCGATGGGTTTGTGACGATTCAACGGTGGGCTAGGCAGTGAAGGAGATGACTAGAAGTGGCATTAACAAGACACATGCAGTGATCTGAAATGGTGTGCCCCTTCGCCATGGTGGTGCTGTGGTGGACACGGCGAAGGAGTGTTCAGGGGAGACATTCCCTTCTTCTCTCTTGGGCCCCTACAATCTTCTTTTCCTCTCTTTTTCTCGCTTCTCTTTCTTGTCGATTCATTACTTAGACTAATTAATTAAGCACTTAAAGCAGTCATAATTTGGGATTGTTAACAATGAGACTAATTAATTAAGCACTTGAAGCAGACAACGACGATTGGCAATTAGATCGCAAGCTTATTATTGCCTCGGCTTGGAGGAAACACACGTCATCATTACTAATTTCGTATTTAGGTGTGGTACCTTGAAATAGGATCAGGGTTGTTGTTATCTTGTGAATGTGTAGTCGATACAAGTCTAGAAATGGAGGCGGGGATGGGGGGCTATAGGGGAGGGTTGGAGGGGTATAGGGGTGGGGTTGCGGGAGGGGAAAGGGAGAGGGAGGGTGGGGTTATTTTTGCAGGGGGGAAAGGATTTGGGATGTATGAATTAAAAAAGGGGGTGTATGTAACACTCACCACCATTTGTTTGGGCTTAATTCTGTTATCCCAGCCCATATGTGGAATGTTTTTTAATTGACACAATCTTCTTCTGAAGAAAAACAAATACTGATCCGAGTTCTGGTTCCGAAGCTCCCATATCCTGGCACGTGTCAAATTCAAATACTATTGGCCCTTAAATTTTTGTTCCAAGCATAATATCACAAGTTATCCATCATCCAGATATAACAGATAAAGTGATAAAAGCCTCATCATACAGGACCTTTGTTCCATTCCAATTATAGGAGAAGATTCAGCTCCTTCAGCTTTGGCCATTGTCTGATTCATGGCTTTAGCAATTTCCTCCACTTCATTGTCAAGTTTCCCAAACAGGTTCAGTTCCTTTTTGCTTAATCACTTAAACTAATTTATATATATGCTCATTCATTCCGGGGATTAATTCTTAAACTACTGTATATACTTTGTGTTTGGATGCAGAGAAATACGTCAAAATGTTTTCCACGAAAGAACAACCACAACCACATGGTTGAGCAGAAGAACCTTTATAATTACAAATGCAACAAAAGGAGTGTCAGACGTTTGTGAACCACTTCCTCCAGATAGGCCATTGTGGTTCCCTGGTAGTTCACCTCCTGAGTGGTTAGATGGCAGGTAACCAGTTTTATGAACAAAAATTTTACACTAATTTTCAGATAATTTTGTTATGGAAAATCATTTTTTTTAAATCTTTGTCCCCTGGAAATTTCAGGGCTTGTTTACTTTATTTTCAAATTTTCGTTTTCTGTTTTTAATAAGATACACATACTATGTCATGAAGATGACATTCAAAGTGGGATGATATACATAGGCAAGGAGTAGTATATTTTGAAATGATGAAAATGCTACAAAGTTGTTTTCATCATTTCCAAATATGCTATTTCTTCTTAGACCACAAATCCCCATTTTGTGTATCATCTCCTTGGCAATGAGTGTTATAGTATGTGTATCTTATTGAAAACAGAAAATAAAAATTTGAAAACAAAGTAAACAGGCCCTTAGGAGCTGTTAGACATGTATGAATTATTTTTCTTTTGATTTTTCTGTTTTCACTTTCATTTTTTAAAAAATGTATCTTTTTTTCTTTATACTTTATATTTTCATAATTGTTTTTATTGTTTGTAGAATTTCTTAAACAAATCTGTAAAAAACAAAATGTCATTTTTTTAAAATAAACGTAAAAATTAAAAATAAAAACAGAATACATTTCTCTAAGTTAAAATGCATGCCCATGGTTTTAGGACAAAAAAAAAATAGTTTGGCATATTATTAATAATTTGTCATAATCGTTTAATCTTTTTCCTATTGCAGTCTTCCTGGTGATTTTGGTTTTGACCCTCTTGGATTAGGTATGTGTCACTTTCACTATGTACTTTAATTCAAAATGGTAGCATTGTTTATTTGTTGTGGTTCACCACCAAGTAACCTACAAATTAATTTTCCACAGGGTCTGATCCAGAGTTGCTTAAATGGTTTGCTCAAGCAGAGTTAATGCATGCAAGATGGGCAATGCTAGGAGTATCCGGAATCCTCATTCCAGAATTACTTGAAAGAATGGGCTATGTTGAAAACTTCTCTTGGATTGATGCTGGTGCTCGAGACTACTTTGCAGACCCAACAACTTTATTCATTGTGCAGCTAGCGCTAATGGGCTGGGTTGAGGGTCGAAGATGGGCCGATATGGTTAACCCAGGAAGTGTTGACATTGAGCCCAAGTTACCAAATAGGCCCAACCCGAAGCCCGATGTTGGTTACCCTGGTGGGTTGTGGTTTGACCCCATGATGTGGGGTCGTGGGTCACCCGAGCCCGTGATGGTGTTGAGGACTAAGGAGATCAAGAATGGTCGACTTGCTATGTTGGCCTTTGTTGGGTTTTGGTTCCAAGCTATTTATACTGGCGAAGGCCCTATTGAAAATTTGATGACACACCTTGCTGATCCTGGTCACAACAACATTTTCTCGGTAATGTTTGTTACTTCATTTTACAACTAGTTGAGAGAATCCGTGTTCACAAATGACAAAGAAAAACAAAATCTTTTGTGTAGTACTTAAGTTTTTTTGTGGAAAAATGGTTTTTGGTAAAAAACGGATGAATGAGTTTTTGTCACGTATATAGTTAAGTTTCTTTTATAGATAATAGATAATAGATAGATGTATCAGTACTTAGTTTCATTTTTTGATTTGTGACCAATTCACTTCCTATTTGTGTTTATATAGCTATTGAATTGAGTAGTGAATAAAGTTTTCACGTGTGCAGGCTTTCACTTCGCGATAGTGCCGTGGTTTGAAGAAGCAATGGAATTGGAACATGATGCATAATGTTGTACCAGCAATATCCATTATTTACTTTACAATGTAATGTGTTTCCTAATATGAGTTTTACAATTGACACAAGATTTTTCATTCTTTTAAACAAAATGAAGTTAGTATCCTTTTTTTTTTCCCGTGTAATTTACAATCAGTGAATCTTCATGTATGGTATAGAACTATGGATTATTTCTTTGCATCAGTCAAGTTGCTAACCTATATCGCTCTCTGAGGGTCGCAGGGGGTTTGAAACTTACAATAAAACTTATACTATGAATCACCTAGACAATATACAAATACACAAATATATTAAAACGAAATCGCTTTGTATGTTAACAATGTTTTAGAAATTGGACAGGCCATTGACCCAACAAAAGTATTAGTTCCAAGAATAAGGTTGTGTTTCTTTAAGCAAGAAGAAAGAAGATCAACTGAGAGGAGAGAGGGAGAGAGGAGAGAGGGAGACAGAGATAGAGACAAAGGGAGTATGGTGGAGGAGGGAGAAGGGCACGTCCTATGGGGACTTCACCGACATTCAAAGTTGTAGTATGGGAAATCTAATATGTTGTAGAAGGTTTTTGGTGGTTATGGGTGTGTAGTAGATGTCTTTACACCCCGGCCTACACTACAACAGATTTGTAGAAAAATGACGCCCCCTTAACTAGTGTTATCTACTGAAAGCATTAGCTTAAAAAATTCGAAACTCATCGCTAGCGCTTCTTTGGAAAAACACTAGCTTTAGTCAACTAAATAGCTAGCGTTTTTTCGGAAAAATGCTGGTGATTGTTCAGTGGCATCTTCGCTAGCACTTTTTCAGAAAAGTGCTGTCTATGTTTCTTCATCGCTAGCGCATTCCCAGGAAAGCGCTGTCTTGGTTTTAGCATCACTAGCGCTTTTCCAAAAAAGCGCTACCTATTTTCTGAATTAAATTAAATCCTGTATATCCTCCCGTTACAATTCCTTCTCTTACGCGCGATATGTCTTCCCTCTCTTTCGTCTAAAGAACAGAACATTGCCTCTATTATCTCTGCCTCGTCTCCGTCTTTGTCTATCCTCCATCGCTGTGTCGCGCCTCCGTCTCTGTCCGTCAATGCCGCCGCTCTCTCCCTCTCGATTCGTCGCACAAGTTTATCTGCCTTTAAGGTTCTCCACAGCGCCGTTCCTCCTTCTTTGTCGTCGTGGTGGCATTTAAGGTTCTCCGCCGCGCCGTTCCTTCTTCTTCGTCGTCACCACTGTGCGGTTGCACCCCATCTCTTCTTCCTCGTTAAGCTGCAGCTCAGGTAAAACTCCTTCCCACTTTGCTCTCATCGTGCCCTAACTTTATTGCTTCCCTTGCTCTTTCACTTTGCTACTGGTGTTTTCAGTTTTTACTGCTAGGTTTTGTTTTGTTGCTCAATCCTAGTTTTGGTTTGTGCATTGACTTCATTGTGCATTTTCATTGTGAATGACTGGATGACATTTATACTGATGATAAAAACCAAGTGCGTCTCAACTCAAGCATGCTCTGTTTCTCCACACATCCTAAGCCTAAAAAATTGTTTTTTTTCATTGCCATTAATTATTAAAACTAGTTTTAGATGATACTAGTTTTTGTTCTGTGGCCTGTAGCAATCTTGTTGAAACCTAAAACTTATTCAAATGTTGCGAGATCCTTACTGTTGCTATGCACTATTTCTTCTGGTTTGGCTGTGTTTTGAGCTTGCTGTGATACATGGGTGCATGAATCTGATTAGATAACAATTATTGGAAAGTGGGTAATTATTGAAAATACAAATAGGTCATGGCAAAATTTTGATAAAATATGTAAAAATTGCAGATACATGGCTAATTCTGGACATCATGGTGATGCTCATGAGAGTGATGCTTCACGGGCCCAAACTGTGAACCGCCGTAGCCGTGGACCGCCATACAAAAAGAATATCATCCGAGCTAGGAGTCGAGGAGAGATACAAGCGGTAAAATAGTTACTAATTAATATAATTAGTTTGTTTTTATCTATTTATTATCTAATGTTGTACACTTATTTTTTTTTTAGGTTTCATGGAATACTAGAGGTCAACCCATAGGCAAAGGTGGCAGAGATTTGAAAAGTTTCATTGGAACTTAAGTGTGAATGACGATTCCATGTATGTTTCGTCATTGGTTAGAGAAAAATAACGTAGCTTTGGATAGATGCAAAGAGGAGCTTTGGGCTGAGATAAAGGTATATAAATTAACATTGATCATTTGTATTAATTCTTCTCAGTTGTGTAAATATACTTACCCTACCATTTTGTTTGCAGAAAACATTTGATGTTGACGACACCCATAAGGACATCATAATGAAGATTGCCGGAAAATATCATCGGACATTCTGATCATGGTTGTCTAAGCGGGTGAGAGATGAAAAAAGGAATATTAGACCTAATCCTCCATCATTGTATAAATCAGTCATAGGAGTGGACGCCAGGACTGATTTTGTAGCAAAACACACCAAAGATCCTGAATTTTTGGTATACTTATACATGTCTAATAACTCTTAGAAATAAGAGTTATTTATGCTTTTATGACTATGAATCATGTGAGTTTAAGAGTAATTTAGATCCTTTATTTATTAGATTTATGTAAATAATGTAATTTCCCTTGTTTGGAGCTGTTTAAAGCACTTTGGTGCTTTTGTGAGCATTTTGATGTGTGTTGACATTGTGCAGGATTTTTATGAGAATTGCTCAGTGCCAAGTCTGGTGCCATGCCACGACACTGTGTTGATAACAGCCCCTGGAATTAAAGCAGCAACGTGTGATCTTTCAGTGGAGCTAAACAAAGGACTCTGTCCTCATATATGTTGCTGCAACGTGCTTTTTGGTGGTCCTTCCCTGTCATATTACATTTTCTCTCAGCTCACTACATGACAAAAAGCTCTCATTTTTGGGCCCAAGGACAACATCTTTATGGGGATCAGCATTGGTTAGCCCATTTTGAGGAGAGACTATAACAGTACAATGACCTAATGAAGCAAAGTAGGCTGGTTCTGATATTCTTCTCTGCTAGGGCAGCATCTGTCCCCCATTAAAAAAGAAGCACCCGCATCTCCTCTTTCTCTTTCCAAACACCATTGATTCAAGCTTTCAACTTTGTCCATGGAGAGAAGGAACTTGCTCAGTACAAAGTGAAGCAGAAACAACAAGGCATTGCTACTTAAAGAGTGGTTCTCAAGCTCACAAAGCTGGGAGCAATTCTGTTTTCTGTTTTATTCATAGCTGTAATAGTTTCTAAACTCTTACTCTAGTGCCATGGATTCTGTTTTTGGCACCAGTTTCTGTTGTTTTATTTTTAGGCTCATTATGAGCTAACTCTCTTATGTTAGGATGAAGTGACTTTGTATTGAAACTTGGTTGATGAATGTCTATTTGTCTTTGCCTTTGCATCTTTGTCTCATGCGACTTCATTGCTTACATATTTAACTTGAGCCTGATCAACTTTAGTTAGGTACATGTATGCTAGGTGCTGAAAGGTGGTAATATGCTGATTTCATGAGGCAATATAAGGGGTATCAATTTAAAGGACACTTTAATTGATTTTGATTAAACTAGACATAGGAAATCTGTCTTGTAGGGTGTTCTTGGCCACATTAACTAGACAAGGGGGAACATAATGGGGGCTTAGACATAAGGAACCCTTTAGTTAACTCCTGGTGAAAGTCTTTGAAAGGCACACACATTAGTGCCACTGCGCCCAGTGCCAAATGGCAGCGACTTATGGCACTTGAACCCAACCTGGTGGAAATATGAATGAATCAATCCTAACTGTCTTTATCCATATTTTTCTCAAATCACTTGCTTAATTCTGTTTTGTTCAGTTATTAAAACCACAAAAACTTGATGTTTATTTTCTGTTTTTATTATTTACTCACTAACTCACTTACTATTGGAAAAACTTGTGAAATCAATTAATCAATCCTCGTGGGAACGATCTTGATTTACTCTTTACTACTTGTTGCGATTGTGTATACTTGCACAACTGTGTTATTATTTCACACAACAAGTTTTTGGCGCCGTTGCCGGGGATTGAATTGATTAAATTTACATAGTTTTGAATTTAGTAGGTTTGTTAGTTGAGATATTCTAATTCTTTTGGGTGTTGTGTCAGCTGTTAGTGCTCAACTCTGCACATGCGCAGGCACACGGCACCAGAATATCAGTTGGATCCTGAGATTGACAGAACTTTCAGAAGGTTGTTAAGGGAGAGGCAAGCATTTGCTGCATTAGGTGCTGCTGCAAATATGGCAGGCACTGGCCCCCATACTGAAGAATCAATTCCTGATGCAGAAGAAGAAGGCAGTGTTCATTTTCAACACAGTGTTCACAGTCAGTACCAAGCCTTGGTGCTGAATGCTGATATCATAGGCTTAGCCAATGATAGGGACAGGCCAATGAGGGACTATGCTGTTTTTGATCCTCAAACTATGCACACGGGAATAGTAAGGCCTGACATCACTGCAAATCACTTTGAATTTAAGCCTATGATGTTCCAAATGCTGCAAACTGTGGGACAATTTGGTGGCACACCTCAAGAATACCCTCATTTGCACTTGAAACAATTCCTTGAAGTGTGCAGTAATTTCAAAATTCCTGGAGTTACAGATGATGCTTTCAGACTCAGGCTATTCCCATATTCCTTGAAGGATAGAGCCAAGGCTTGGCTAAATTCCTTGGAGCCCAACTCTATCACTGATTGGAATGGTATGGCAGAAAAATTCCTAACCAAGTATTTCCCTCCAATCAAGAATGCTAGGATGAGGAATGAAATTACATCTTTCAGGCAAAATGAAGAGGAATCACTGTTTGAGGCTTGGGAGAGATTTAAAGAGCTGCTCAGGAAGTGCCCTCACCATGGCATACCTATTTGCATTCAAATGGAAACATTTTATAATGGTCTTTCAGGAAGAACAAGAGACATGCTTGATGCCTCTTCTGGTGGTGCCCTCTTGGCACAGTCTTACAATGATGCATATGAGAAAATTGAGACCATTGCTGCAAACAGTTATCAGTGGCCCACTGCTAGATTGAGTGCTGCAAAGAAGGTTGCTGGAGTCCATGAAGTGAGTGAAATGACAGCCTTATCTGCACAGGTGGCTGCAATTGCAAACATGTTGAAAAGTCTGAATATTGCTGGAGCCAACACAGCACCTGTGAATTCTGCAGAATCTGCACAGGTGCAGGCCAAAGCTATTTCTTGTGTGTATTGTGGAGGAGGTCATCTATATGAGGAGTGCCCTAGCAACCTCAGATTCATCAATTATGTAGAGAATTTCAACAAAAACAATAATCCTTACTCCAACACCTACAACCCTGGGTGGAAGAATCACCCAAATTTTTCATGGAGTAACAATAATCCAGTAGCATATGCTGCTGCGGCTGCAAAGCCTACACATCCCCCTGGTTTCCTTGCCCAACCAGTTCAAAAAGCTGCTGCTCCTATTATTGACAACTCAATGGAGGCTATGCTGAAGGCTTTCATGAATGAAACCAAAGCCCAGTACCAAAGTCAGGGTGCAGCAATTAAAAACTTGGAGAATCAGTTGGGGCAGATGGCAACAGCTATGAACCAAAGACCAAGTGGTTCACTTCCTGCTACAACTGAACCTGCCAAGCCAGCAGGGGGAGAGCAAATAAAAGCCATATATTTGAGGAGTGGTACTGAATTACCAGGTCCTTCTCAAAGGCCTGATGTTACCACTAGCCAGCCCTCAAAAGAAAAAAAAAGACGAACCTGAAGTGCCAAAAACTACAGAGCAGAATTCTGGTGCCATCCCAACACCATTTTGACACACACTTTCTTTGAAAGTTACACCCGAATCGCAAGCAATAGATTAATTCCTGAATTTCCACCTCCACCATTCCATCAGAGACTTAAAAAAACCATCAAGATAAGCAGTTTGGCAAGTTTATTGATGTACTGAAACAGTTGCACATCAACATTCCATTAGTTGATGCCTTGCAACAGATGCCAAATTACACAAAGTTCATGAAGGATGTTCTAACCAAGAAAAGAAGGTTGGGAGAATTTGAGACAGTTGCTATGACCCAGGAGTGCAGTATGCTGATGTAAAGCAAGATCTCCCAAAAGTTAAAAGATCCTGGCTGTTTTACCATTCCTTGCACTATTGGTGACACTTATTGTGGGAGAGCTCTATGTGACTTAGGGGCCAGCATTAATCTAATGCCTAATTCCATCTTCCAACAGCTTGGAATTGGTAACACTGACTCTGTAACTGGCAGACAGAACTCTAGCTTATCCAGAAGGAAAAATCGAAGATATGCTTGTCAAAGTTGACAAATTGGTATTTCCTGCCGACTTTATTATCCTTGATTTTGAAGCTGATGCTGAGGTGCCTATTATTTTAGGAAGACCATTCCTTGCCACAGGGAAAACACTGATTGATGTGTAGAAGGGTGAACTCACCATGAGAGTCAATGATCAAGAAATCAAATTTAATGTTCTTAATGCTCTCAAGTATCCTGCAGAAAATGTTGAGGAATGTTCCTTTGTTAGAACCATTGATTCATTGGTTCAACATCAATTCTTGAGGGACAAAGATGTCTTTGAAACAGAGGCGAATGTCCCTGATTATGAACTCGCGCAGGATAAAAACACAGAAGAGAAGGCTTCGGTAAATCAATTATGGTTCAGAAAGTATGAGTCATTGGAACTCAGTGATAAGAGCTCCAAATCCAATATTCCCTCGGTTGAAAAACCTCCTGAGCTAGAACTGAAAGTGCTACCTCCACACTTGAAGTATGCTAATTTGGGTGAGAATAACATTCTTCCTGTTATTATTGCTTCTGATTTGAGCTTGCAGCAGGAAAAGGAACTGCTCACTGTTTTGAAGAAACATAAGAAGGCTATAGGGTGGCAAATGGCTGACATAAAAGGCATAAGTCCTACTCTTTGTATGCACAGAATCTTTTTGGAGGAAAATGCCAAGAATAGCATTGAAGCACAACGAAGGCTTAACCCAGTGATGAAGGAGGTAGTTAAGAAGGAAATCATTAAATGGTTGGATGCTGGAATTATTTACCCAATCTCAGACAGCTCTTGGGTTAGTCCAGTGCAATGTGTTCCGAAGAAAGGGGGAGTGACTGTTATAGCTAATGACAAGAATGAATTAATTCCCACCAGAACCGTGACTAGTTGGAGAATTTGTATGGATTACAGAAAGCTCAAAAAGGCAACATGGAAAGATCATTTCCCATTGCCCTTCATTGACCAGATGATTGACAAATTGGCAGGGAAGGAGTTTTACTGTTTCCTTGATGGGTATTCAGGCTACAATCAAATTGCCATAGCACCTGAGGATCAAGACAAGACTACTTTCACATGCCCTTATGGCACCTTTGCTTTTAGAAGGATGCCATTTGGGTTGTGCAATGCACCAGCAACTTTCCAAAGGTGCATGATGGCAATATTCTCAGATTTTATTGAGAAATCCATGGAAATTTTCATGGATGACTTTTCTGTTTTTGGAGAAACATTTCAGGCTTGCCTGGATAATTTGGAACAAGTGCTATCCAGGTGTGAGGAGACTAATTTAGTACTGAATTGGGAGAAATGCCACTTCTTGGTGCAAGAGGGCATTGTTCTGGGCCACAAGGTCTCCAAGAAAGGCATTGAAGTGGATAAGGCAAAGATTGAGGTCATTGAGAAATTACCTCCACCAACTAGTGTGAAGAAGTGCGAAGTTTTTGGGGCATCTTTGGTTTCTATAGATGGTTCATCAAGGATTTTTCAAAAATCTCAAAGCCCCTTTGCCAACTCTTACAGCATGAGACTGCATTTGATTTTGATGAACACTGCATGATAGCTTTCCAGACACTGAAGAAAGCCTTAACTACAGCACTTATCATTGTTGCCCCAGACTGGGATAAGCCATTTGAGTTGATGTGCGATGCAAGTGATTTTGCTATAGGCGCTGTTCTCGGTCAAAGACATGACAATGTGTTTCATTCAATTTACTATGCAAGCAAGAGATTGGTGGATGCTCAGTTGAACTACACCACCACTGAGAAAGAATTACTTGCAGTGGTGTTTGCTTTTGACAAGTTCAGAGCCTATCTGGTTGGCACAAAAGTAGTGGTGTACACTGACCACTCAACAATCAAGTATTTGATTGCCAAGAAAGATTCAAAACCGAGATTGATAAGATGGGTGTTGTTACTTCAAGAGTTTGACTTAGAAATCAGAGATAAAAAAGGAGTGGAGAATCAAGTAGCTGACCACTTGTCCAGAATTGAAAATGACATTGTTGAACGACAGGGAGGTGAAATTAAAGAAAGTTTTCCTGATGAGCAATTATTGGTAGTAACAGGTGCCAAGGTTGATGCCAACACAGCACCTTGGTATGCTGATATAGTGAACTTTCTGGTTTGCAAAATCCTTCCAGTTGAGATGGATTACCAATAAAAGAGGAGATTCTTCCAGCAAGTGAAGCAATATTACTGGGATGAACCTTTTCTATACAAGAAGGGTGTTGATCAACTATTCAGAAGGTGTGTGGCAGAAGAAGAAGTTGGAAGCATCCTGCAACATTGTCACTCTGCACCTTGTGGAGGACACTTTGGAGGAGCCAGAACAGCGGCCAAAGTTTTGCAATCTGGTTATTTCTGGCCCTCTCTATTTAAAGATTCTCATGAATTTGTTAAACATTGTGATAGATGCCAAAGGGTAGGAAATATTTCAAGTAAACAAGAAATGCCTCTCAACAGCATCCTTGAAATTGAACTCTTTGATGTATGGGGCATGGATTTCATGGGCCCTTTTCCTCCTTCCTTTGGAAACCTGTACATTTTAGTGGCTGTGGATTATGTGTCTAAGTGGATCGAAGCAGTAGCTCTGCCTACCAATGATGCCAAGGCAGTGAGCAAGTTTTTGCATAAGAATATTTTCACAAGGTTTGGTGTCCCTCGAGCAATTATCAGTGATGAGGGCACCCATTTTTGTAACAAACTAATAGAAAAGCTCTTCTTTGAAGTACGGGGTGAAGCACAAGATAGCTACTGCATATCATCCACAAACAAGTGGCCAAGCTGAGCTATCCAATAGGGAAATTAAGAGGATTCTTGAGAAGGTTGTCAATCCTTCTAGGAAAGATTGGTCCTTGCATCTTGATGATGCCCTGTGGGCCTACAGAACAGCATATAAGACACCATTGGGGACATCTCCCTATAGATTGGTGTTTGGTAAGGCTTGCCACTTGCCTATTGAGTTGCAGCACAAAGCTTTCTGGGCTACAAAGAAGCTGAATTTTGACTTGGAGAGTGCTGGTGCAGCAAGGTTACTGCAACTCCATGAACTAGAAGAACATAGGCTCTTTGCCTATGAGAATGCTGAGCTGTACAAAGCCAAAACTAAAGCTTGGCATGATAAGAAAATTCAACCCAGGGAATTAAAAGAAGGATCTCAAGTGCTGCTGTTCAATTCAAGATTGAAATTATTCCCTGGGAAGCTCAAATCAAGATGGTCTGGTCCTTTCAAGCTGATCAAGCTATATCCATATGGGGCAGTGGACTTGCTAGATGAGGTCACGGGTGCAACATTTAAAGTCAATGGCCAGAGAGTAAAGCAGTATTGGGGTGACCCTGATGAAAGAACAAGGGTCACCACTAAACTCAAGGATAGCTGAAGTGAAAAATAAGTCTGGCTGAGGACTTTTATAAACCAAGCGCTACTGGGAGGCAGCCCAGATTTTTTTTAACTTAGTTTTAATTTTGTTTTGCAGGAATAAATTGAATTATGGTGCTGGAAGTGTAGTGCAGTTGGGGTGGCTGGTATGAAGTTCTGAGTGCTGTGCATTTGGTGCCATGGCACCACGGGGGGCACCAAATCAGGGGTTGAGTTTTTAAGAAAGAAAGTGTGAAAGGGCAGGTGTGCAGTAAAAGTAAAAAGCAATCCATTTGGGCATTAAATGACTTGGCACATCACAAGTGCACTTTTTACTGCGTGTACCAATGGCAGTATGCCACTTAGCATCTTCATACTCCTAATCTCTGATTTAGAAAATCACTCTCTCCCTCCTCAATTAAGCTCCAACGGGAAAGCTCTTTGAAGACCCCAACCTCCACTCCATTTCCCAAACAATTCCCCTTGCCGCAACAAGAACAACCCACGACCCCCATCATCCAACCTTTAGAAACCTCCCAATATCTCCACTCGTCTTAACCTCTACCCATTATAAAAGCCACCCTTTTTAACCCTAACCCCATTCATCAGACTCACTCCCACATTCTCACTCATTTCTAAACCCCCAAATTCTCAAATCTGCGAACCCTAGCTTTCCCTTTGCCCAGAAATCATTGAGACACAAGCTTTAGAACGTTGGAAGCAATTGTTATCAGCCATGAGAACCAAGCACGCAACACAGAGAACAAAATCACGAGTGCCAAATCTGGCACCAGAGGAGAGATTTCATGATGAGGAGTCGAGAAAAAGGTACGAAGATTGCATGGAGAAAAGGCCTCTGCACCCTGAAAGGGGCTTCGAGTTGCAAACGGCCTCCCCTGACATCATGATGATGATTGAACAATACAAATGGGAAAACTTTTGTTCCCACCCTAAGAGCCCTGTCACGGCTATTGTGAGAGAGTTTTATGCCGGAATACCCCCTCAGGAAGAAGGTCAACCTGAAACCAACTACTCTAACATTAGAGGAATCACTATCCCTTTTTCTCCAGAAGGAATCAATGAATATCTTTCCCTGCCGGAAAAAGGAGATGCCTTTGAAAAGAGGATGAAGGCCATGACGGAGAAGCAGATGAACGAGATAATGCATCAACTGACAGCTGAAGGCACCAACTGGGAGAGGAGACATGGGGATGACTACCGGATTAAGAGAAACACCCTAATCCCTGCAGCTAAAACATGGTACAACTTTATGGTTACTAGCCTACTCCCTACTACACACAATTAAACCATAGATAAGGAGAGGATTGTGCTGCTGCATCACATTCTGGAAGGGAAACAGGTTGATGTGGGTAGGTTGATTCATAGGGAAATTATTGCTTGTGCTAAGAGGACCAAGGGCAGTCTGTTCTTCCCGTGTTTGATCATTGCCCTGTGCAAGCATGAAGGGGTGCCCATTCTTGACAGTGATGTCACATGGCCTGTCCCAAAGCCTTGGAATGCCATAACTGGTGCCCCTAGCCCTGTTGTTTCTGCTCCCCAAAATGAAGAAGGTAGTGAGGAGCTGGCTGAAATTGTGAATCAATTATTGAAGAAATAGCAGGCATACTGGAGGTTTGCTCAGGAGCAATACCTATGGCAAAAGAGAATTTTCAATTTTAATTTCCCCAAGAAATTGGGTAATGCACCCCCTGAGTTTCCTGATTGGATCTTAGGAGACAAAGAGGATGCTGCAGCTGATGTGGAGCCTGCCTCCAGTGAATTAACACCGAAAAAGAAGAGGGGTTCCAGAAAAGGGAAGGAGCCTGAAGGAGGTGCAGAAGCTCCTCGAGAGGCGTGCAATCGCGCGATCTTTGAAGAAAGGCAGCGACCACCACCTCCCCCTGCTGACACCCCACGGAAGACAGCCTCCCCTGCTGAAGGGAGTCAGAAAAGAAAGAAAAAAGAAGCTGCTAAAGAGGATGTCATCACCATCACTGGTGATGAGGTGGAGGAACCAATTGCTAGCCTGATGAGAACACCAAGGAGAAGGAGCTCACGGCTCCAAGCAGGGATGTTCTCATCTTAATCTTTTACTAATAATTTTTTTTAGCAGTAAATACTTTTAGTATGTTTGTTTGTGTTTGCTGAATTTTGTTGTTTGTAGGTTACATAATTAGCTTGTTTGTGTCATCCCTTTCTCTAACATAAAGTATTTGCAGTGAGGACACTGCAAGGAATTATGTTGAGGGGAGGGATATTTTAGGAGTTAAATGTTGCACTTGCAGTAGTGTTCTTCTTTACTATATAAAAAAAAAATTGTTGACACAATGGCTTAACTTGATGAGGATTCTATGCATGGTGTTGTTGGAACTTTGTGATGATTGGCAATTGGTTGGAACACTGATTTTTGACACAAACCCTTAGCTTGAGAGGGAAGAATAGGTAGACTACAAACTAGTTGATGTTGAACCCTTAGAATGGACTAAACCTTGTTGCCAAATTTGACCAATGAAGGAGGATTAGGTAAAAGATAAGTTTGGGGGTATGCTCATTGTAAAGATTTAAAGAATAGGACAATGCACACATTAATAATCAGAAAAAGCCAAAAATACATAAAAAAAAAGTAAAGAAAAAGTCTCTTTGTTGAGTAACCGGGTAACTTCATTACAATTGTTGTTATTCGCGTCAAAAGGCAAAGAGATGAAACATAGAAAAAGGCAAAAAAAAGATTAAAAATTGAATGAGTGTGCATTAATCCCATGTTTCTTAGTTTGTTTGTGCTGTTTTGCTTATCATGTAGCCCCTAGTTCCTACAATTGTAAGCCTAGTCCCCTTTGTTAGATTAGGAGGTGCAAGTTAGGAAAATTCTTGGGGGGAAAACTGAGATGAACTTGATGGATCTATACTAGCTTTTTTGATTGAGCATAAGGGGTGCACACACATACTTGTAATCAGTGGAACAAATCAAGGAAGCATGAAGCACAAAGGGGTTGCTTGACAAAGTGTTAGTCTGAAAGTGAAGCCATGTGAAAACCACTCAATAAAAATTTTGCTGTTTGAATTCACTTGTTCAGTGCTGCTGCATTTGTGACAATTTTTCTGTTTTCTGCTGTTGTTCATGTGTCATTACTTGAGGACAAGCAATGGTTCAAGTTTGGGGGTGTGATAACTCTTAGAAATAAGAGTTATTTATGCTTTTATGACTATGAATCATGTGAGTTTAAGAGTAATTAAGATCCTTTATTTATTAGATTTATGTAAATAATGTGATTTCCCTTGTTTGGAGCTGTTTAAAGCACTTTGGTGCTTTTGTGAGCATTTTGATGTGTGTTGACATTGTGCAGGATTTTTATGAGAATTGCTCAGTGCCAAGTCTGGTGCCATGCCACGGCACTGTGTTGATAACAGCCCCTGGAATTAAAGCAGTAATGTGTGATCTTTCAGTGGAGCTAAACAAAGGACTCTGTCCTCATATATGTTGCTGCAGCGTGCTTTTTGGTGGTCCCTCCCTGTCATATTACATTTTCTCTCAGCTCACTACATGACAAAAAGCTCTCATTTTTGGGCCCAAGGATAGCATCTTTATGGGGATCAACATTGGTTAGCCCATTTTGAGGAGAGACTATAAAAGTACAATGACCTAATGAAGCAAAGCAGACTGGTTCTGATATTCTTCTCTGCTAGGGCAGCATCTGTCCCCCATTAAAAAAGAAGCAGCCGCATCTCCTCTTTCTCTTTCCAAACACCATTGATTCAAGCTTTCAACTTTGTCCATGGAGAGAAGGAACTTGCTCAGTACAGAGTGAAGCAGAAATAGCAAGGCATTGCTACTTAAAGAGTGGTTCTCAAGCTCACAAAGCTGGGAGCAATTCTGTTTTTTGTTTTATTCATAGCTATAATAGTTTCTAAACTCTTACTCTAGTGCCATGGATTCTGTTTTTGGCACCAGTTTCTGTTGTTTTATTTTTAGGCTCATTATGAGCTAACTCTCTTAAGTTAGGATGAAGTGACTTTGTATTGAAACTTAGTTGGTGAATGTCTATTTGTCTTTGCCTTTGCATCTTTGTCTCATGCGACTTCATTGCTTACATATTTAACTTGAGCCTGATCAACTTTAGTTAGGTACATGTATGTTAGGTGCTGAAAGGTGGTAACATGCTGATTTCATGAGGCAATATAAGGGGTATCAATTTAAAGGACACTTTAATTGATTTTGATTAAACTAGACATAAGAAATCTGTCTTGTAGGGTGTTCTTGGCCACATTAACTAGACAAGGGGGAACATAATGGGGGCTTAGACATAAGGAACCCTTTACTTAACCCTGGTGAAAGTGCTGAAAGGCACACACATTAGTGCCCTGCGCCCAGGTGCCAAATGGCACTGACTTATGGCACTGAACCTAACCTGGTGGAAATATGAATGAACTGAATCCTAATTGTCTTTATCCATATTTTTCTCAAATCACTTGCTTAATTCTGTTTTGTTCATTTATTAAAACCACAAAAACTTGATGTTTATTTTCTGTTTTTATTATTTACTCACTAACTCACTTACTATTGGAAAAACTTGTGAAATCAATTAATCAATCCTCATGGGAACGATCTTGATTTACTCTTTACTACTTGTTGCGATTGTGTATACTTGCACAACTGTGTTATTATTTCACACAACAATGTCCCTAATTGTATACCTGTATATGTATGTCAATACTTGTATATTTAATTGTTGTCGTTCCTAATCACATTTATATGTTTGTCTATATAGAGAACAAGTAACGCAAATTGACAGAGAGCATCAAATCCTCCTTACCCATACAGAGGAGGGGTTAAGGGGTATTCGGGCATTGAGCAAGATTTGGTATGCAGAGTAACCTTAAATTATATGTACACCTAGTGAATTTGAGCATGTCTGTAGAGTAACGTAATTAACACTGATGAATTTCACTTTTTTTAAATATGTATAGATGAAGCAAGCAGGAGAAGAGGATTATGCAACCTCAAAATCAATCGATCGCCATGTCTTATGGATAGAAGCCCACCGAAACAAGGATGGTGTGATTGAAGACTCTCCAACTGCGGAAGTGTATGAAAAAATTGTAAGTATGCTAGATTAAATAACATTTTTATTTGCAATTTTCTTATGAAAGTGATAATACTTAACAATCTTTTTAAATAACGTTTGTGTCTCAGGATGCCCTAACACATGAGGGTATGTCATAGGGGGGTGACACAGACATCCTTTCCCAAGTCATCCCCATTAAAGAGTATCCAGGACGTGTAAGGGGTGTGGGATTTGGGTTCCCACATAAAACTATCTTCGGTCCACCGAAGCGTGAATGAAAAGATGAAAATGAAGACTTGAGGCGGATGGTAGCCAAACTCTATCAGGAGGTCCAGGAATTGAAAAAGGGGAAACATCAGGACACGGGACCGGTAGGGGAGCATCAGGACAAGGGACCAATAGGGGAGCATCAGGATGGTAGCGCCAAAGATAGTTGCACGCTAAAGTCACACAAGGTAATAAATCAAATTACTTCAAAGGCAGAGTTTGGTAGATTAATTAGTATTTGTGAATTGTTAATTAGTATTACATGCAAACTTGTATATCTTGAAATTGAAACTTGTATCGTGCATACTAAACTTTTGCTTATATAATTTGGTGTTAGAGTAGATCATGACTTGTATAGTGACTTGTGCTGACTGGTATATGGTAATTTTTTGTTGTTATAGGTATTAGATAAATTTTGGAATGTCCATATTTTAGGGGAGACTCTGCCAAAATTTTCTTAGAAATTCAAATTGAAGTATTCAAATATTCTAATTTAATATTATTGCTGATCTTGATTACTTAAGGAACCGGTGGAGGGGCACGTGCCTAGTCCGACCATGGATGGACGCACTCTTAAGTCACCCAAGGTAATAAATCATTAGAAATTGTCGTTACTTGTATGTACTGAATCAATGGTTTATCATATTAATATTTTGTTTATCATTGGTTTAGGACTTCAAAGAGTGTACGCTATATTTGTCAAGCCTGTCTCGAGCGGTTGACAAGGGGATTTGCTTCACAGATTTAAGTGCCAAATTGCACAATGGTCCATTACCTATCCATCATTGCAAGGTTAAAGTTGAATTTGCAATTGAAGGGATGCACCATTGCCTGTACCACTTGAGAGGGAAGATATAATGACAATGGGACAGGCAATAGGTACTTATGTGGCATGGCCGATAAAACTCGTTGTAAGTGAAGTGTTTTTTTTAATAAACATGATTCGTTATCATAATCATAATATATTGATAAAATTATGTCGTCACTAACTCATGCAAAATATATAGAAACCCATAAAATCCAAGGCCAATGACAAGGAGAAGGAGAAGGAGAAGGGAAAGGGCAAGGAGCAAACATTTGGTCTTGTACATCCCCAATAAAGCCTATGGACAAATCTCAGCATTCCCCTCTTGAAACAAGATTCTTTAATTATATGAAAGTTCATGCTGAAGCAAAGATGACAATAACCAGAGATCAAATTGTTGTTACAATGGGAAAAAATATTTTCGGTTATGAATCTCCATTATTTCTCAGTGCTAAGGATGAACTGACAGAAGTTTTTACTGATGGAGCGTGGGTCAGTCAAACTGTAGTTAGTGTATATATCAGGTACAACATCCAACTTTAAAGTATACTTTTTTTTATTCTTTCACCTAATATTGAAGTTATTGTTAATCCATTAATTAGTTTACGTTTTAATTATATTCAAGGTGCTTGTATGATGAAATACTGGTCCCAGAACAACGGACCGAGAGGTTTGTGTTCTTATGCCCAGAGAAAACAAATTTTGCTCATAAATCTGGGGATATGGTGGACTATATATCAGAACGCTTGGTATTAGCGACGAGGCCAGGTGTCGACACCTTGTTTTTATCACCGATTAACCTAGGGTGAGTCATTTATTTAATTTACTCTTATATATATATATATATGCCTTAATTAACGATACTAAATTTTGTGAAATGTTATTACCTGCTAATTAGGATTTACTTATTCAACATATTTTTAGGGCCCAGTGGGTATTGTTAGCGATCAATCCCCGGGAAGACACGGTGTACTATTTGTGTTCTTTGTGTACTCCTTTGAGCAATCGTAAAGAAATGACGGATACGTTCAATCAGTAAGTATATATATGCATGTATTGGAACGAGTTCTGAATGTGAAATTGAGGTTGAAAATTTATGCACTAATTAATATGTCTAATTGTATGTTGTTATAACTCAGGGCTTTGGCAATGCATCAAGGACATAGGACACTAAACAAGTCCAAATTTTCTAAATCATCCAAGACAACGACTAAGTGGATATCTATAGAGGTATTATCAAAATTGTTATGCAATTCTTTAGTTTAAAAAATTAAAATTATTTATTTCTAATATTTTTGGTTTTTTAGCGCCCCCGCCAACCAAACTCCAATGATTGTGGCTATTACATTATGAAGTTTATGAAGGATATTGTTGTTCATAACCAAATGCAAATCCCAAAGAAGGTATGTGAAATTTCTGTTCTAATTTATATAAAATACTTACTCTTTCATTTCACCATTTGCATACTTAAACTTTAATGTGATTTATTTATCATTTTGCAGTATTTTCCTGATTGTAAATACGATTCGCATTCTGATGTTCAAATTGCTCAACTCAAGGAAAAGTGGTGCAAATATGTGGCTGAGAAGTTTGTTTTAAATACATAATCATTCTATATACATTATTATAGTATTAGTTAGATGCATATTGTTAGCCAATGTGAGGCATTAATTTTGGTTGGCATTGTTTGTTTTTTTTGTTTGTGTTGTATTGTTTATTTTGGTTTGCATCATTGGAAAATACTGCAACTGTAAAAAAAAAGAAAAAAAAAGAGATAATTGTTAGCGCTTCCTTGAAAAAGCGCTAGCTATTGTTGATAATAGCTAGCGTTTTTTCAAGAAAGCGCTATTGATTCCAGTTTTCACTAGTGCTTTTAAAACGCTATCTTTAAGAACCCATAGTGGCTGCATAGGTAGTGCTTTTAAGTGCTAGCGAAGGTAAAAAATAAACGCTATCTATTTTGTTTTGTGTTGTAGTGCTAAGGTGGACAAGCATGGCCAAAGATTTGGTTTTGTGATATTTAAAGGGGTTATTGATGTGCAGTCTATGGAAGGAAAATTGTCTAAGGTGTTTGTGGGAGGATATAAAGTGAGTGTAAACTTAGCAAGATACAATAAAGTCTCAAAGAGTGAGTACCCATTCTCACGGAAGCAAGTCAAAGACAACGGGTACGTCATGAGGGGTTTTGTGAAGGAAAATTTGTCTTTTGCTAGAGCTTTGCAAACAAGTGGTGGTAATCACAACAAGCATAATGTTCCCTCATGAACACTCTGTAGGGGGAAATAAAGGTGTTAGGAAGGGCAACCATTTTGTTCCTCAACCATATTTGCATATAGAGGTCTCTGAAGAAAGGATGCAGAATCTGGCAAAGTGTTTAGTGGGGAGACTGAAACAAGGAGTGAGGGCGTTTGAGGTCCAGGATCAACTCTTCTTGGAAGGGTATTTTGAGATTAGAGCTTTTCATTTGGGAGAGGACCTAGTACTTCTCTGGACCTCTGAAGCTGGGGTGTTTCATGAGGCAATATATGGGAATAGACGTTGGTGGTCTAACAGGTTCCAGTCGTTCATGAATTGGGATTCGTCAATACTACCTAAGGAGCGATGGGTTTGGTTTAGATGTGTGGGAGTTCCATTGCATATCTGGGGAGAAAATATTTGGCTATGAAGTTTGGGAAACCAATTTGTATTGAAAAAGCAACAAAAACGATGGCTTGGTGTGATGTGGCTACACTCCAAGTATAAATTTTGGTGATGAGTTCCATTGATATGACGGTGAACGTTAGGGTCGCCGGAGTTATATACCTTATCAGAATAGTGGAGGAGCGCTTTGGGGAAGTTGGGCATAATTTCACGGTGCCAGAATGGGGATCGGTGAAGGCATCCATGCCTTTTTCCTATTGCTTTACGGCTGGAGTGCGGTGGAGGCGGCAGTTTTCGGCCTTTCTGATATTGGGGAGCGATGGGGATCGATTCGAGGTGGACCAGGGGACTCAATAACTTTTAGAGGAATAGGGTAGCAGTGCAAGCTACAAAATTCTACTTTCTAAGGTGATGGAGATAGAGTACAATAACCATACACAGGAGAGGAAAATATTGAACAGATAGAGGGAAAATATTAAACAACAGTTGGATGTAGGGGTAGGTATGCCTGACAGTGGCTTGATAAAGTCAGCATTGATTGGGGATGAGGTCTTTGCACGACAGATAATGCGGATTTGAGGAAGAACACAGGATTTACAGGAGGGAGGCAGTGAGTTTACAAAGGTTAGGGGAAGGAAGGGGTTTAGTGTTGTGGGCCAGGCTTAAAAAAATGTGGAGTGTTTGGACCCAAAAAACTGCTTCGCATACTTGCCTCTGAGTGGGTGCGAGGAGTGGTCGTGTGGGTGCTAGAAGTAAAAACACTTGTACGCTGGGTAATATGGACGTGGGAGGTACTTGGCCGATTGTTGAGCCAACTAAGGAGTTGGAATGGGATGCAGGAGTGAAGGGGGTGTGATCTTACTCAGGCCCCTGTACTACTTTACGGGTGGGCTAATCACTCTTTGGGCTCACCTGTTCCTGTTTTGGACTCCCCTACATGGCATATGCCATCGGTCTTCTTTTTGTGCTCACCCATGCGACTGCAACCCTCTTTCTCCTTCACTTCGCCTTCAACGTCGGCCCCTCTGATGGAGGCAGAAACTCGGGTTGCAGCGAGAAAAAAGAACGGTATGTGTAAGAAGCTTGGGGGTACGAAGAAGGAGCGAAGGGCGCCTAAGGGTTCCTTCAAGGGTTGCAAAAATGCCAATATAGGGGATCTTTTCATTTCTTCATCTAGATTTCTTAAAGCCACTGTTGGTGAATTGTCAAGGCCACAAAGTAGAAAAAGGCTACTGGGACTTCTCCTCGGGGCCGTGGAACGCGGCAACCAAGTGGGGTAAGTAAGTTGCTGCCCTAGTGTGCACATTCGGGCTCCTCTATTGGGCCTTCGTTTCTTCAAAATGGCTTGGGAGAATTTTCAAGGTGGCCAAATGGTATGATGCAACTGGTCTTGGATGGTCAACAACTTGGGGCCTGAATCTTATTGTGGATTTGGGTTAGAATTTTTCCACAAATTTGGAGGCACAGAGTGATAACCATGGTTCCAATTTTAATAGCTCTCCTGACAATGGGGGCTTGCAGCTTGATGCTACAAAAATCATGAACATGGGGGTTGCAATGTGTGTGTCAATGAGGGAGAATAATATGGTTAATAGGTTCATTGGCTTGGAGTTGCGAGATCAAGTGGGCAACGATATTGAGGGGAGCAAAAATGTGGATTAATGATAATGTGTTCTATGAATATTAAAGGGTTGGGAATGAGGCCTAAGAAGAACAAAATACGGGCACTTGTTCAGGAATATACAGATTGGGTTTCATTGTGATTTAGGAAACAAATGAAGAGTGTTTCCGATAGGCTATACCACCACCTATGGGGGAATAATCTATGTGACAGTCACTTCTCTCTAGCAGTTGGCAATGGTGGCGGCATTCTATCTATTTGGGATAGCTCAGGAGGTAATATCTTTTTTCATTTTTCTTGTTTTTGTTTTGTGGGGGTTTGTTTGGAGGTGGGGGCGAGAAAGAGATGCTTTGTTGTAAATGTATATTCTAGATGTAACCTTCTGGACAAGAGGAGATTATGGGGAGGGTTGGCAATGTCTAGGAGGGGTTTTGGAGGTGGTCCTTGGTGTGTGGCAGGAATTTTAACTCGGTTTGTTCTTTATGTGAGAGTAGAGGTGTTCACTACAACAAATTATTAAAAAAATGGTGCCACCTTAAACAGTGCTTCTTTCTGAAAGCGTTGGCTAAAATTATGTTTTGGCCTTTACTAGCGCTTTCTAGAATAAGTGCTAGTAAAAATGAACAAATAAACAGCGCTTCGTCGGTGAAACGCTACTAAAAATACGTGTAAGGATATCGCTAGCGCTTCCGCCAGAAAGCACTATCTATTTTCTGATCTTCACTAGTGCTTTCCTGGAGAAGCGCTATCTATGATTCTTGTTACTGGCCTTCGCTAGTGCTTCTCCAACGAAGCGCTTGTTAATATCCTTTCCTGATAAACCTAAATGACATAAGAATGCGCGCATACCATTCCCTCTCTACTCACGCAAAACCTCTTAGTCTCTAAATCTCGCTCTATCTCCTTCTTCGTCACACGTAAAACGACCACGAATAATCACCACCGTCGTCCTCCTCTCCTTCCTTGAGCTTCGTCCTCCTCTCCACTGTTGCCCTTCTTCCCATTCGTGAATGCCGCCAGTCTCTAAATCTCGCTCTCTTTCCTTCTCTGTCGCACGCAAAACCACCACGAAAAACCACCACCGTCGTCCTCCGCTCCTTCCTTGAGCTTTGTCCTCCTCTCCACCATTGCCCTTCTTCCGATTCTGTGTTTCTCTCTCTCTCTCTGAGAACGAAACGACGAAAAGATGATGTTGGATACTGGAAAACGACAGGGCTTTCAACCGGTTCAGTGGTGTTGGATACTGAAAACTACTTTGTGCTTGATACCGTGTGTGATTTTTTTGGGTTCTGACTTCTGAGATACTAGCCTCTCTTTTTAACTTGTTTCTGTATATTTGTGCTGAAATTTGATTCTCTCTTTGTTTGATTCTTGTAAGGAAGCTCTTCATGTTTGTCCTTTTTTGTGATTCATGGGTCTGATTCATGTGCATATTTGTGCTGGAAATATGATTCTCACTTTGTTTGGTGTAGCTATTGCAATATTATATGAATGTATCATAAGCTTAACCTAGTTTCAAACAAAAAGGTAACTAGAGATAAAATAGTAAGACTAGTCACATGCGGTTATAAGGAAATGAGTTGTTGCTTCCTTTGAACTTTGAAGTGTTTTATGTTTGATTGAATTGGATATATTTTAGAATGTCCATATTTTAAGGAAGACTCTGCCAAATTTTTGTTAAAAATTCAAACTATGAATTGAATACGAACTGTGAATTGTGGATGTTTAGTGGTAAAATATTGAGAATACAAATATGTTTAATATGTTATACTAATGGGAATGACTGTTGAATTTTTAAAGGTTGAAGTTAGAATGGATCGAAAGTGGATGTCTGCCAATCGTTTGTCGAAGGAATATAAGGATGGAGTGCAAGATTTTATTAGGTTTGTAGTCCAGCATGAAAAAGAACCAGACCTTAGTAGAATCGTATGTCCTTGTTTGAGTTTTTGTTATGTAGGCTGAGTTAATGTTCAGGAATTGGAAGAACATTTAGTGAGCAATGGAATTGATCAGAGTTATACCTGTTGGACAAAGCACGGTGAGAAAAGAGGTGAATCTTCTAATATAGGGAAGAGTGGGAGATATGCGTCTGATGACACCTGTACAAATACATATTATGGCGACCATTTTGAAGAGATGGCAATTGCAGTTGAAGAAGATCTCCGTGATTGTCCTCAAATGTTTGAGAAGTTGGTAAGTGATGCGGAGAAACTGTTGTATGAGGGTTGTCCTAAATTCACGAGATTATCGGCGTTGTTAAAGTTTAACTTGAAATCGGGCAATGGATGGACTGATAAGAGCTTTACGGACTTACTCACCTTATCGAAAGATATGTTGTCGGATGATAATGTGCTTCCTGATCGGACATATGAGGCTAAACAAATGTTACGCTCTATTGGCATGGGCTATAAGAGGATACATGCTTATCCTAACGATTGTATTTTATTTAGAAATGAATATGCATCGTTAAAGTCGTGTCCTAAATGTAAAGCCTCACGGTATAAGAAGGAAGCTCCAGAGAAGGTTATGTGGTATTCTCCTATAATTCCCAGATTTACGCGCATGTACCGTAGTTCAGAAGATGCAAAACACTTGACATGACATGAGGATAAAGGATTAAGATGGCATGCTGCGGCACCCGACAGATTCTCTTCAATGGAAAAAAAATTGATATTGAGTATCCTGATTTTGGGAAAGAACTAAGAAACCTAAGACTTGCATTGTCTACTGATGGGTTTAACCTGCATGGTGTTCAGAGTAGCTCTCATAGTACATGGCCTGTGATTTTGGTGATTTATAACCTACCTCCATGGCTATACAGGAAGCACAAATATATGATGCTGTCTATATTAATTTCTGGGCCCAAACAACTAGGAAATGATATAGACATATTCTTGGCTCCTTTAATTGAAGACTTGAAGCAAATGTGGGAGACATGTATAGATGTGTTCGATTTGAGGACTATGATCTTCAGCACAATTAATGATTTTTCGGCATACGGTAATTTATCTGTAAACAGTACCAAAGGCCAGTGTGCATGCCCTATATGTGAAGATGGCACTGATTGGATGCGGTTGGAACATGGTAAGAAGAATGTCTTCCTTAGGCATCGTAGATTCTTGCCTCAAAAGCATCATTGTCAGTCCTGGAGGAAAGCATTTAATGGGAATACTGAAGAACGTAGGGCTCCTTTGCCTTTGACGGGTGCACAACTGTTTGAAAAGGTAAAAGATTTGAGTATTGAATTCGGGAAACCTTTTGATGGAGAGCTTGTCACACGAGGGTGGAAGAAAAGGTCGATTTTCTTTGAGCTGCCATATTGGAAGTCATTGTACGTGAGACATTTCATTGATGTGATGCATGTTGAAAAAAATATCTTTGATAGTGTCATTGGTACCTTACTCAATGTGCCCGGGAAGACTAAAGATGGCATCAATGCAAGGCGGGACTTGGTTAGTATGGGATTCAGGCGGGAATTGGGACCAGTAAAGAAGGGGAAACTACGTACATATCTACCTCCAGCCGCTCATACTTTGTCTAGAAAAGAGAAAACTGTTCTTTGTAAGTTTCTTCATGGAGTTAAGGTTCCAGAGGGGTATTCTCCAAACATTATGAACCTTATATCAATGAGAGATCTCAAGTTAAAGGGTCTAAAGTCCCATGATTGCCATGTTCTCATGGAGAATTTGCTACCCATTGATATACGATCCATTTTGCCTATCAAAGTGTGAAAGACCTTAACTAAACTTTGTTTCTTCTTCGAGGCAATCTGCAGCAGAGTGATTGACCCAGGAAATTTGCCAGCATTGTAAACAGAAATTGTTTTTATTTTGTGTGAGCTTGAGATCTTTAACTCCTAAATCTTGCAAACTTGTTAGCCTTTAACTCATAAGCTAATATCTACTAATTGTAATACCTTTAAGCCATAAAAACAAGTTCATCAAACTCATTTAACACTACAAAAGTTGCTGTTTTCCAAAACCCCAAAACAGCCCCAAAATTAATTTTGTTTCAAACAATTTTTCAAAGCTTCACACATACAAATTCACCACATTCAATCCCCTTAACAATAAACTAACTTCTTCTACACTTAAAACACTTTGAAATCAATTTAAAACATCCCCCTAAATCATATTATCAGCCACGGTTTCAGCCCCCCTTTACAACAAATTCATTTTTCCAAAAACCTTGTAAGATGCATATATGACTAGTTTCCAAACTTAGCAAGTATAACCCATCAAGAATCAACTCTAAAACACTAAAAACCAAACAAAACCAAGGCTTAAAACAGCCCCTAGGTTTCGGCCAGAGCAAGGTTAGGGTTTTCCAAAATTAAAACATCAAGAACAAAGTTAATCATGGAAGGAAATAAGGGGTTACGAAGCTAATCATACAATACTAGCTAAAACAAGCATCATAACTCCAAAATAACTCCTAAAACCTTTAAAACCCATATCATGGAACCTAATAGAGATGAGGAAAAGTTTATGGAGCTTACCAAGAGTATAGATGATGATTGAACAAGGGTGGAGATGAAAGGAAACAAGGGTGCACACTTTGATCTCCAAAAACTTCCAAAAACCCAAGCTTTCTCCTTCTAAATTTTTTTCAAGTTTTTCTCCCATGGAAGAATGAAAGGATGGAGCATAGATCAGCTAGGGAGCCACGAAAATAATGAGGACAAGGTGGGAATAAAATTGTTCACTTAAGTTGGAATTTAACTAATTACTTACAAACTAACCAAACTAACTTAACAAACTAACTACCCATTACTTCCTAAACCAATCAAAATGCTTCCTTTCCAAATGGTGTGCTACAATCATGTGGCTTGCATCCTATTGGTCCAGCTGCAGCTGCCATACATTCCCCTTAGCTCATGGCTTTGTTTCGTCGCGTTCTCGCTCAACCGGGTGCGCGGCGTTACGCGTATGTTAGGTTTTAATACTAAAAACTCCCAAAAATAATTCTAATTATAACCCCACACCCAAAATCACAAATGTTCCTCGCGGAATAAGAAAAGTACCCATGTATCTCGTTTTCTCGAAATGCGAACCGAAACGTCGCAATTAGGCAGTCTCTGGCCATAGAAAATACACTAAATATTTTCTGATGCCCAAAAATTCCAGAAAAATTATAATAAATCCTAAATATTGGAAAATGTTAAGATCTCAAATTTTATAAAATTTGGATCACGTTTGGGCATGTTTCAGTTAGAAACACACACAATAGCCTAGCTACGGCAAAATTCGATAGATTTCTCGCAGCGTAATAAAAACTGTAAATTAGTGAGGATCACTAATTTCAATTTCTCTTATCATATAGATATCATTCAAATAATAAAATTATCAAGACAAAATCTTTAAAATAATAGTCATATTAAATATGACATAAAACAGACAATTAATACAATAACTAAACCATGAAAAATCAAACTATGACTTGAAAATATTTATTAAATCCTGAAAATTATTTCTCTTTTAATAAAATAATTTTCTTTAATCAAATAACAATCTTTCATATTTTTTGGGATTAATTCATATTAAAAACAATATACGTCTACACTGTCTGTTAATCTGAATTAATTACTAACACAGTAAATTGTTTACAATAAATCTTTGTTGTTCTTCGTACTTTTAACAAACCATTGAAGTGATCAATCTTCATGATTTATTTTCAAGTAGTCGGAAACTATAAAATAATTTTCATAAAAATTGGGATGTTACATTACCACCCTCCTTAAAAATTTTCGTCCCCAAAAATTAACTTATAAACCAAAACAAAATCAAAATGATGAAAAGTCATAACTTAATACTAAACATATCATAAATATGAACTTTGAAATTTAATACAACATAATAATTTTTCACTCAAACAATCAAACACAAAGCATACATTTTATTCATATATACTTACTAAAGTAAGGCACTACATCTATTAACTTAAAGTCTACAAATACAATACTTCGCTTCCATGTCGAAGAAGTCCTCACAAACGACGCCTTATTCCAACGACGATCTCTACTCCATCACGGTCATGAACACGATCACAACAACACTGAGTCGCGGCGACATGCTAATAACAATAAAACCGCACTAACACAAATACACCTACACAACCATGTTTTAACACAAAAACCAACATCGAATTCCTTCTATTTTAAAACATCTAATTTCTAAAAATAACCCCAAGCAAGAATTACTTTTCTTAAAACCCATTTGATATCTTCAAGACTCAACCCTCTCAAGAACACTATGATTCTTTTGAGATTAGGTTTTTCATTGTCTTAAAATCATCAAGACACACTTAATTCAAAGTCTAAAATTTAAATCAAACACCAACAAAACAAAATTACTACGAACCTTTTATTAAAACTTGAAATCTAGTCTCACACATATAAAACTTAGTTTTCCAAAAGAAAACAAGTTCAAAAGCGTTTCCCAACAAGACAAGATGGACTAAAAATTTTGAATTATCTTTTACAACAAAGAAAACAAAATCTTTCCAAACTTCTACTACTAAATCATAGTTTTAACAAGTACCATTTAAAACTTAAAATCATTTTCAACGAGATCATCAACAAAGACACAAGAGTGGAAAGCAAAAGAACTATGACATTAAAAGAAGGAATATTCTAAAAATCATTAACCACAAAATCAACAACAGCATAAATCACAAATAATTATACAAGAATTATAAGAACATACATCGTAATACCAAAAGTATATTGAAAATTTGGATTTTGGAATCTAGTATAATAATAAAATACGTCACAGAGTTAAAACACTTATGTGGTCTATATTTAGAACCACGCACACACCATAATACATATAGTACGATAATTATAGCGTCACCTATGGATAATCTCTCTCGTAAATCTCGGCCCGCTCAGCTCCATTGTGTTGCATTTCTTGAGATGAAGTCTTCAGATGATGAGTTCTCTGCTCTACTTGGGGTGTAGACACGTTCCTTAGTGGTTGGTCTTGTAGTTTCAACATTGTCGACAATAGACTCAGCTCGTGGTGCTTTGCAGTCTCTGGACAGATATCCCAATTCCTTGTAGTTAAAGCATAATCTTTCCTTGGTTGGTTACGGTTACAGTTGTGCTCCTCATCTTCACCGTTGAAGTAGTGCGTCTTCGACTATCGATACTTGTGATTCCCTCTTTTGTCTACCGTGTAGACATATCCTTCAGTAGTTGGGCACGCAACCTTCGCAGCATCCACATCTGGCAATTGATAGTCCTTAGAAATATGTCCTGGCTACTTGCAATCACAGCATAGTCGGTCCTTCAATGAGTATTCTTCAGCTAACTGTTCCTTGCTTCCACATTGATGACAGTTCCACTTTAACTCCTGGCCATTCCCAATAGCCTATGCCACAAGACGATCCTGGCTGTGGTCATTTCCCTGAGGATGGAAATGAGATGTTCCTTGTTGATGTCTTCATCTTTGTCCTTTGTCCTTGGTTCAGATAATCTGGCCTAACTGATGTTGGAACCTAAACGATTGAGAAGTTTAGACCCTCATTGATTTTGATGATAGCAAAGTAATTCTCAAGGGAACAATTTATCTTCTAACATATCTATGAGTGTACAGGTATCAAAACTTCATATATATGTACAAAACACTCAAGGAAGGAGAAGAAATTTACAAAAGAATTGAATACAATCCACTAGTGTCAGCATCCGAACTCACTCTAGTGTCTTGCTAACAGCAAGCGTCCAGTAGTGTTACTCTTTGACACGTGGAATACTCAATTGCTGCGAGCGTCCGTCCTTTGTTCTGAGCAAGCGTCTGATCTCTTTAATGAAGCACGTGATGATCACGTTTTTGCTCTTAGCCTCGGCGATGCAGAACAAATTGAATTTTATTTTATGCGCTCATTTTGATGTACGAGGAAGCAAAGGTGACACCTTTAGCATAAGACAAAAATCGTACAAGGCTACTGCAAATTACAGATATTACGAAAACGGTAATGTGTACTATTCTGATATTCTCTAGAAAGGAAGAAAAGGACGACATTTCAAATTACCCCACTCAATGGAAAAGATATTTTTTTTTACTGCAACGGTAATACCCTTGAAGACTCCTATAAATACCCCAAGTTATTCATTGAAGAAGAGTTAGAAAAATTGTGAAGAAACTTCATTCTAAAAGCAAAATTACTCAAGTGAGCAATCAAGTTTCCTGCCAAGTTTCTGGTCTACACAGAACTAAACTCAGCGTCTTATACCCTCTTTGAGAAAGCTATTCTGTTTTGAGCTTAATCTTTTCATCCTCTTTGTGAGAGTTATTTTGATTGTATTCAAAAATATAATCTCTTTTGTAAACTGTATTTGACCTAGTTAAGGCTCTGTTCCTCAAAGGCTCGACTGCACTGAGTCGTTTTGAGAAGTTGAGAGTATTGTCAAGTTTGTGACAGAAGAATACACTTGAGAAAAATTGTAATCAGTTGATTATAGTGTCAAATCCTTCAGGAACGAAGGGACTAGACGTAGCTACTAGTTGGTGGTGAACTAGTATAAATCTCTGCGTCTCATCCTTTACTGCTTTACATTTATCTTTACCTTGCTCAGCAAAACAAGTTTTCATAAGCTGTTTAATTTCTGCATCCGGTTTAATTCTCTGCATCTGATATACAAACAGTTTTGAAAAACCTGTGTTGAACTTTTTACGTATAGTTTGCAAAATGTTTTTTTAACACAATTCAACCCCCCTTCTTGTGTTCACGTTCAGTTAGTACCAGAGCTCGGCCTCTTGGTTGAGCACTTAATAGTGTTAAGAGAAAAGATCCTATACTGTGAACATGTCTACTGAAGGAGGTCATATGAACCGTCTTCCTCTATTCGATGGAGAAAAATATGATTACTGGAAAGATAAGATAAAAGCTTTCTTTGAGACACAACAACTTGAGTTGTGGGATATAGTTCAAAGTGGTTACATTCCTCCCACTAATCCTCGTGGTGTTGCTATAGCCAGAGAAGATTGGAATGATGAGCAGAAAAAGAGATATCAAATCAATCAAAAGGCTAGATTCATTCTTATCTGTGCTATGACAGAAGAAGGATATGATAAATGTGGCAAATTTGATACTGCCAAAGAATTCTGGGACTCACTTTTTTATCGTACGAAGGCTCTGCCCAAGTAAGAGAAACCAAAGCTAGCATATTGGTTCGCCAATACGAGTTGTTCAAAATGGAAGATGGTGAAAGCATTGAAACCATGTTTGGAAGATTTCAAACACTTGTTCATGGGTTACAGGCCCTTGGAAAAAGTTACACTACACCTGGCCATGTTAGAAAGATCTTAAGAAGGTTGATTAAGTAGTGGAGACCCAAGGTCACTGCTATTCAGGAAGCAAAGGATCTAAATGTCCTACAACTTGAAGATCTTATGAGTTCGTTGAAAGCTCATGAACTTGAGCTAAATGAAGAAGAACCTGTCAAAAAGGGCAAGTCTATTGCTTTGAAAATCACTCAACATAAAGCCAGTTCTTCCAAAGCCCTTCAGGCTGAAGAAGAAGAATCAGAAGATGAAGCTTCAGAAGGAGATGTTGACACATCAGAAGATGAGCTCGCGTTTATATCCAGGAAGATACAAAGAATGTGGAAGAAGAGAAACTTCAAGAGGAAGTTTCAGAAGAAAGATACCAAGGACAAAAAGGAAAGCAAGGACAAGGCTCAAGTCATTTGCTATGAATGTAAAAAGCCTGGACATTTCAAGTCCGAATGTCCTAATCTTAAGGAGAAGCCCACAAGAAGTTCTTTCAAGAAAAAGAAGAAGAGCCTCATGGCTACATGGGAAGATCTAGATTTATCCTCATCTGAGGAAGATAATGAAGTAGAAGCAAATCTCGCTTTCATGGCAGACACTGACCTTGATTCAGAAGAAGAAGTTGAAGAGGTAATAGTATATGATTCCTACTCTGAACTTCAACTTGCATTCGATGATCTTCTTAAGGACTCTGCCACCCTCTCTGTTGAGTATAAGAATTTGAAAAAGAAATTTTCAAAATTATCACAAGACTTTCAAGCTTTAAACAAAGAAAAATCAGACTCGATAAAGAAAATCGGAAAATCCGAAAATCAAGATTCGATGGATAACCAAAGATCTGACCGCTAAAAAGCAACCAGAAGCTGAGAGCTCTCAAGCTGAAAGCTCTAAAGTTACAGGCAATCCAAATCAAATGATTATGAATATGCTTTTCAAAAGTTTCTTGCAGAGAGTGTAACTCGAAGCAAGCAAGCTTCAATGATTTGGGGTGTCAGTAAAACGACAACTCATGGTCTTGGTTATATATCAGATGAACCTCTTTTAGAAAATGACTCAGCATCTGATAAATCCAATAATCATAGTAAATGCTTGCATTGTACTTACTGCAATAAACCTGGTCATTTGAAAAGTGCATGTACTGTTTTTAAAACTGTGAAGGATAAGCTTCCTTCAAGAACTAACTAGAAAGGACCCAAAAAGATATGGGTACCTAAAGATAAAATAGTCTATGTTGCAGACATGCTTAGCAACAAAGTCAACACACCTATCTTGGTACTTAGACAGTGGATGCTCGCGTCACATGACGGGAGAAAAGCATATGTTCCAAGAACTAAGACCTAAAGAAGCTGGATTCGTTGGTTTTGAAGGAAACCAGAAAGGTAAAATAGTTGGAATTGGTCGCATTGATAAAGGCTCTCTTCCCTCTATTGATAATGTACTATATGTTGAAGGACTTAAACATAACTTATTGGGCATAAGTCAATTATGTGACAATGGTTATGAAGTCATCTTTACAGAAACTGGATGTCTAGTAAAAAGCAAGAAAGACGGCTGTACTTTCTTTACTGCTAAGAGGAAACAAAATATTTACAAAATTGATCTCTCTGAACTTGCAAAACAAGATGTCAAGTGTCTCATGTCTGTTGTCGAAGAACAATGGATTTGGCCCAAGAGATTGGGTCATGCCAATTTGAGATTAATCTCAAAATTAAACAAGCACAGTCTTGTTAGAGGCTTACCAAATCTTAAGTATCAATCCGATGCTCTCTGTGAGGCATGCCAAAGAGGAAAACAAGTTAAAACTTCTTTTCATTCAAAAAATGTTGTTTCAACCTCTAGACCACTTGGGATTTTGCATCTTGATCTTTTTGGTCCAACAAGGACAGCCTTTTTAACTGGAAAGAAATATGGGTTAGATTCCTTGCTCACAAAGATGAGTCATACAAGGTATTTACTGTATTCTGCAAAACAGTTCAAAATGAAAAAGGAATTTGCATTTCTTCTATTAGAAGTGATCATGGGGGAGAATTTGAAAATGAAAGCTTTCAAAAATTTTGTGATGATAACGGCATCTCCCACAATTTCTCCTCTCCTAGAACACCTCAACAAAATAGTGTTGTAGAAAGTAAGAATAGGTCCCTCCAAGAAATGGCCAGGACCATGATCAATGAGGCTATCATTGCAAAACATTTTTAGGCAGAAGCAGTAAACACAGCTTGTTACATTCAAAATAGAATTTCTATTAGACCTATTTTGAAGAAGACTCCATATGAACTGTGGAAAGGAAGGAAACCAAACATATCATATTTTCATTCATTTGGATGTACGTGTTACATTTTAAATACTAAGGATCAGCTTGGTAAGTTTGATTCAAAAGCTGACAAAGGAATCTTTTTGGGATATTCTGAAAGATCTAAAGCTTTTAGAATATACAATAAAGAAACTATGACAATGGAAGAATCCATTCATGTCAAATTTGATGACAAGAAGCTGACACACCATTTCGTAGCTAGATGAATTATTTTCGTAATTAAATATAGGTAATACTACAAATAGTGAACCTACATCTTCATCGTCCGTGGTGACTGCACACAAGAATCTTCGTGGTTTAATTCAGAAAGAGCTAGAAGTACAAAGCCAATCATCCTAAAGATCAAATCATAGGAAAACCTGGAGATAGAGTAAGAACCAGATCCTCTTTTAAAGAGCATGCAGATATGACACTACTCTCAGAAATGGAACCTAAAACGATTGATCAAGCATTGAAAGATGAAGGTTGGATTCTGGCCTTGCAAGAAGAGTTGAATCATTTCCAAAGAAACGATGTATGGAAGCTGGTTACTTTACCAGAAGATAAGCAAGCTATTGGTACTAAATGGGTATTTAGAAACAAGCTTGATGAAGATGGAAAGGTTGTGAGAAACAAGGCAAGATTGGTTGCTCAAGGTTACTCACAGGAAGAAGGTATTGATTTTACTGAAACATTTGCACCTGTTGCAAGGTTAGAAGCTACACGCATCCTACTTTCATTTGCTGCACATCATGATATAATTCTTTATCAAATGGATGTGAAAAGTACTTTCTTAAATGGTTTTATAACTGAGGAAGTCTTTGTAAAACAACCTCCTGGATTCGAAGACATTGAATTTCCAGAACATGTCTTCAAGCTTAAAAAGGCCATGTATGGTCTTAAGCAAGCTCCCAGAGCTTGGTATGAAAGACTGAGTACATTTTTGATGAAAAATGGCTTTACCAAAGGTCTAGTAGACACTACTCTTTTCAGAAAAACATCAAACAAGCACTTTATAATTGTTCAAATATATGTTGATGACATTATTTTTGGAGCTACTAATGAAAGCCTTTGCAAAGAATTTTCTAAGCTAATGCAGGCTGAATTCGAGATGAGCATGATGGGTGAACTGAAGGTTTTCCTTGGAATTCAAATCAAACAATGCAATGATGGTATATATATACATCAAAGCAAATATATTAAGGAATTGCTAAAGAAATTCAAAATGGTGGATTGCAAACCTATGTGTACTCCTATGCATCCCACATGCATTCTTGGTAAAGATGAAACTGGTAAAAAGGTAGATCAGAAGATGTACAGAGGTATGATTGGATCTCTACTTTATCTTACAGCTTCAAGACCTGATATTATGTTCAGCGTCTGTCTGTGTGCTAGATTTTAATCAGATTCTAGAGAATCACACTTGAGTGCTGTTAAAAGAATATTTAGATATTTGCAAGGATCTACTAATCTTGGTTTGCTTTATAAGAAATCAAAAGATTACAAGTTAGTAGGTTTCGTGATCTTGACTTTCTTTGGAGACCGAATTGAAAGAAAAAGCACAAGTGGAGGTCCAATTCCTTGGAGCAAATCTTGTATCTTGGTCAAGCAAAAGGCAAAGCACGATTGCACTCTCAACAGCAGGTTTAGTATATTTCAAAGAAGTTGCGCTCTCAACTTCTGTGGATGAAATATCAACTTGAAGACTATCTGATAAAAGAGAGTAACATTCCTATCTTTTGTGATAATACTTCTGCAATCTGTCTTACTAAAAATCCCATATTGCACTCACGAGCCAAGCACATTGAGATTAAGCATTATTTTATAAGAGACTATGTTCAGAAGGGTATTCTCGAAATTAAATTTGTAGACATTGATCATCAGTGGGCTGACATATTTACAAAACCCCTTGCTGAAGATAGATTCAATTTTATAAGAAGAAATTTAAATTTTCATCTTATAGAAGAATGATTAATCTCAGCGTCAGATAATATGCACAATCTCAGCATCTGGTATGACATAAGCATGTATATGAATAAGCATCTTATTTGTCATGTGTATCATAACTCATCGTCTGGTGAATCGGTTGCGTGCGTCCAAGCGCACCCACACGTGTCACACGTGTTAAGGACTTAACGTCTCATCACATCTACTGAGTCATAATTATTTATGTCTATCGATAAAATCTTTTTACTTGATCTTACTTTTCTTTTGGCGTCTGCATTTAATGAAAATGCGAATCTTCATTTTCTTTTCTTTTTTGATTTAATTTTTGTGTGGAAATACGAAGCGATTTTTTTTAAAAAAGGACTGTACCATTTTCTATCAACTTTCCCACTACTCCACATTTTTCGCTCCATCACTTCACTCTGCGTTTTCTTGCAAAACTGTTCTCTCTCTCTCTCTGTGTGTGTGTGTGTGTTTTCGAACCCTAAAACCGCCATTACCCTCTCTTCAACTGCTACCATGGCCGACAGAAAGGTTGGACAATACACTGCTGCCTTCGATGTCTTCTCTGAGGCAAAACTCATGAATGAGAACAGGATTGATTTTGAGAACTTCAAGCTATACGGTTTTGATTTTGAAGAAGCTCTGGAGAAACTAGGCTGGAAAAATTACTTCATCTGGGAACCAGTCGACGTACTGAGCTATGCTATAAAGGAGTTCTGGGGGAACGCGTACTTACTTCCGGGAGAAATTATAGAAGGACACATCAGAGGCTTCAAGCTACGCTTCACCATCAACTCTATTGCTCAGACGATCAAGTGCCCTTGTGAAGGAATCAGTTATCATGCTAACTGGGCTGACGCGTACAGAGGACTAGAAAACGTCAACGAAGCCCTTTTTGAAAACTACAGTGAATTGAAGAAGAAGAAGAACATAACTCCCACCACCAAAGACTTGAAAAGCCACTACAGAGTACTGCACAAAATCATCGCTAAGAACGTGATTCTGAAGGCTGGCTCAAGCGACATAGTGAACTACGAGCAAAAGTTCATTATGAGAAACTACATGGATGGGAAGAAAATCAATTTGCCAAGGTTGATTATCAACAATCTGTTAAATACTCTTGTCTTCTCAAGGAAGAGTGTCGATAAGAAGAATATCATCAAGGTTATCCCTTATGGAGTTCTTCTCTCCATAATGATGATGAAAGACGGTGTTGTGAGAAAACTGACTGACTCTATCAACACAGAAGAAAAAGAAAAATACTTTGGTGTTGGCGCTGTTGTTCGTCCAGAAGTTTTTGGAGTCAATAGTTTAGTCAGAATGCAGCTGATAACTGGCTCTATGATCAAGAAGGTGAAATTAGAGCAACAGGAAAGAGAAGCTGAAAAGAAAACCACCAGAAGCTCAATGGCTGGTGTGAAGAGACCTGCTAAATCTCCTTCAAGGGAGACAAGAAGAATGAAACAGAAGGTGGCTCCTACACCTACTGTTGAGGAATCAGGAGATGAGGATAGAATTCCCATCAGAAAGGTCTTAGAGAAAAACTATAAGCCAGCAGCTGAAAAAGATGTTTCAGCGTCCGGTCAAGGGAAGCAAGTCCCTCCTCCTCCTGCTGCTGTTGTTGTCCCGAGAGGAACAAAAAGAAGGTTGGTTAAGTCTTCAGAGCTTAACCCAAAGGTACTCGACTTTATCGCGATGAGTCAAGATCTGCCTTTGATGCTCATGATATTATTCCTGCACCCCCATTGTCTGTTTCACAACCACAAACACAACCACAAACCAAGAAAACCAGAATGAGCCTCCGACAAACCTCTACCCTCTCTAAACCTACCCAACCATTATCTAATGCACTCAACCTTGACCTACCACAAAATTCCTCAAATACCTCACTTACCTCATACATCTCTAAACTTCACTCTCATCCCTTTAACCTACTATTCAAAGTACCTCCCATTAATTCCTTCAAACCCTACACACCTAAAACCTATTCAATCACCAAAACCACTCCCACTTTACTCACCATTACCCATAAACCTACAGACTTTGGTGGAAGGAAGAATGTCTCATGTATTAACAAACCACAGTTTGTTAAGTATGAGTCATATCACAGCATCTACAATCGTCCCTCTACATGGCATTTGAAAACCTTCACCTCTGGAGCAGCCAGACTGGAGATTGCCTCTCCGATGAATGCTACCTTCAAGGATGGAGAAGACCACTTTCAGATGTTATTCAAAGGAAGATTGAGACCAGAACCTGGTAGCAGAGCAATTCCTTTCTCTGTTGACCTTCCTAAATCCCTACCACAAACTGAACCTCTCACACTGGAGGAGTGTGGAAGATGGATTACGGATGAAGAAGCTGCCTTCATGGCACACTGTCTTGAGATGAAGAAAATTGAAGTTATCAGACAAAGACAGGATCCTTCGCCTCAGACAAGAAAGATTGTACTGCATGCACAAAGGTGGCTACCTTGGTCTATCCCTGGGAAAAGGAAAGAACCTGCTCCTGGCAAGCTGCCATTCAACAAGATCGGGCTCATAGAATATGAGAAGGCTCCCAAGAAGTATAATCTTAAGGAACTCTCTGAGCTTCCGATTGCCAAGATCACTGAGGATCATGCCAGAAGGTTTTACCTGAGTTCTCTGAAGGAAGATGAATGGAGAACTGGCTCCTCAAACTACTGTAATGCCGAGAAAGCCACAATTCCAACAGTTGGCACTATCAGCAGAATTACTGACACCAATCTGGGAACAGTCTACTTTGATGATATGTTCAGGTGCTCAATAATCAGACCACTTGACTGCATGAAGACATATGTCCAATGGGCTGTTGTGACCAAGCACTTTGACATTGGATTTACTTGGAGTCAATGGTCGAAGTCGTGGAAAGACAAAGCTATGTTACCATGCCTCGTCCCCTTAGTGCTTACAGAAGATAATAGGGAAAATCTGAGAAGAATATACCTGGCAGAAAATGAAGGACTCTCTTTTGCTTCTGAAGCACTGAGTGACTTCAACAGAGGAATATGGGGAGAAGAAGCTGGGAATAAGTTTGATGCTTTCACTGCTGACTTGCTTCTGCATAGGGAAACTATCTTCATGGATTTGCTGTATCCAGAAGAGGTGGAGAAAAGGAGAAGAATTCAGGCAGATTCTGAGCAAAGGAAACTTGGAAGTCTCATCAAATGGTTTATACCAAATGATGCGTTCTTTTAAAAGGCTCAACAAAAGAAGGAACTGAGACTGAAGCTTTCCAACTGGGTGCTAGCAGAGCATCAGAAGATGAAACCTGCACCAGAAGCTGGACCCTCTACTTCTACTCCTGCAGTTGAAATGGTCACTATTCCTAAAGCAGAGTTTGAAGAGATGAAGGCCACTAACTTGAAAGTTACTCAGCTGGAAAATGCACTGAAGCTTTTATATGAACGTCTCAACATCCCTCCACCACCTCCACCAAACCCTTAAATTTTTTTTCTTGTGTGATATAAATATTTTGATACTCTTTTATATATATATATTCAGTGTTTTTGCTCTGATTATTTGACTATACATACCTATATCTGATTATCTGTTTATATATATTCAAATTTTTCTAAGCCATATTTTGACTATGATGTGCTTTACACTCTTTTGTCTGATGACAAAAGGGGGAGTAAAAGAAAGGTCTGATGAACACGTGAAAGTCTAATTGACAAAATTCACCGTCCGATGTTCAAGCTCCGATAGACACACTAAAACTGAAGTATCATGCATATCATACATAGCATTTGTATGGTTATTCATTGCTCTAATATCTATTAATGCATTGATATTCATTGACCCAATAATCTAACAATGATCAATAAAATTGGTACAATAAAAATCTTTTTGATAAAATGAAAATCAGCATCCGATCTCACTTTGTTAAAAATATGCTCTGATACATCTATGTATTTTTGCGATCACTTAAATGAATTTGTTTATCATCAATCGCCTTAATACCTTAATTGTCCTTGTATATCAAAATTGTTAAATTCAGGGGGAGACCCTTGATGTTATTTTGAAATTAAATTGTTCATCAACCTTGGATATTTGTCATCATCAAAAAGGGGGAGATTGTTGGAACCTAAACGATTGAGAAGTTTAGACCCTCATTGATTTTGATGATAACAAAGTAATTCTCAAGAGAACAATTTATTTTCTAACATATCTTTGAGTGTACAGGTATCAAAACTTCATATATATGTACAAAGCACTCAAGGAAGGAGAATAAATTTACAAAAGAATTGAATACAATCCACTAGTGTCAGCATCCGAACTCACTCTAGCGTCTTGCTAACAGCAAGCGTCCAGTAGTGTTACTCTTTGACACGTGGAATACTCAATTGCTGCGAGCGTCCGTCCTCTGTTCTGAGCGAGTGTCTGATCTCTTTAATGAAGCACGTGATGATCATGTTTTTGCTCTTAGCCTCATACTGTTCTGGAACGGAATTTGAATTTGATTTTATGCGCTCATTTTGATGTACGAGGTAGCAAAGGTGACACCTTTAGCATAAGACAAAAGTCGTACAAGGCTACTGCAAATTACAGATAGTACGAAAACGGTAATGTGTACTATTCTGATATTCTCTGGAAAGGAAGAAAAGGACTACATTTCAAATTACCTCACTCAATGGAAAGGAGAAATTTTTTTACTGCAACGGTAATACCCTTGAAGACTCCTATAAATACCCCAAGGTATTCATTGAAGAAGAGTTAGAAAAATTGTGAAGAAACTTCATTCTAAAAGCAAAATTACTCAAGTGAGCAATCAAGTTTCGTGCCAAGTTTCTGGTCTACACAGAACTGAACTCAGCGTCTTATACCCTCTTTGGGAAAGCTATTCTGTTTTGAGCTTAATCTTTTCATCCTCTCTGTGAGAGTTATTTTGATTGTATTCAAAAATATAATCTCTTTTGTAAACTGTATTTGGCCTAGTTAAGGCTTTGTTCCTCAAAGGCTCGACTGCACTGAGTCGTTTTGAGAAGTTGAGAGTATTGTCAAGTTTGTGACAGAAGAATACTCTTGAGGAAAATTGTAATCAGTTGATTATAGTGTCAAATCCTTCAGGAACGAAGGGACTAGACGTAGCTACCAGTTGGTGGTGAACTAGTATAAATCTCTGCGTCTCATCCTTTACTGCTTTACATTTATCTTTACCTTGCTTAGTAAAACAAGTTTTCATAAGCTGTTTAATTTCTGCATCCGGTTTAATTCTCTGCATCTGATATACAAATAGTTTTGAAAACCTGTGTTGAACTTTTTACGTATAGTTTGCAAAAAGTTTTTTAACACAATTCAACCCCCTTCTTGTGTTCACGTTCAACTGACCCTCCAATAGCTCGCTCCTCCATTCGTTGACTTAGTCAATCGTGTTGATTCTCTGCGGCAATCTGTTGTGCGACAGTTGCTATCCAGACTATCACCCGAATTACGTGATTCACATCTAAGTTACTAGCACTAGCAGAAGGACTCGCTCGCCCCGAAGGCATCAAATTTCTACAAAGTAAACTAACCAAATCTCCACAACAAGTTCAATCATCTGAGATGATCGCACGCAATTTCACACAATTTCATACCTGTTTCAGCTAGGAAACATCACAGACAACCACAACCAAGTCCACATAACCTAGGCATAACAGACTTATACCCGACAATTCCCCACAATCTAGGCCAGCTTAACCCAAAGCGATCCGGTTAGAACCGAACTGCTCTGATACCACCATTGTAACAACCCGTTTTCGGAGCGCTACTGTGCAACCCAATCTAATGCTGAAAACATTTGATGCTTGTATGCTTTCAGTTAAAGAGTACTCTTATGTATTTCGCAATGGAAAAATAGGAGTAATTTTTTTTTATTTTCTATCCTTTGAAACCCTTTTCAAAATGAGGCATAGAGTACTACAGTTTTCTAAATAATGCCAATTCAGACTTTTGCAATTATCAGAGTATAATGCATCACAAAATAATACTTCACATAACATAATCATTTCGCACTAAGGCGAGGTTTTCTGAAACGAGTAATTATAACACAACAATTTACAAAACCCTAAGCTAAGCTGGCCAATAACTACAACCCATCGAGAAACAAATTTCGGAAGATCAAACATGAGGTACTCAGAGGAATCTTTCTCCACTGGCTCAATCTTCAATGCTCCTGAAAGACGAAGCTGCAACAGCTACCGAACTCCATCTGGAAGTGACATCCATAAGGACATCCAATCCAACAATAGTGCAAGGGCAAATCCTTTGTCCACGAGTTTATCATAGGCTATGTCGCATGCAAACAATATATACATATATAATACAACAACATGCTTTTATATACATATACATACTTAATAGACCGCACGCATCATCATGGTATATCAAGCATTGCATGTGAGCAACCAAAACAACCAACAGATCAATAATCAAGTCACTACAATATCAAACTATTGCATGTGAGCAACCAAAACAACCAACAGATCAACAATCAAGTCACTACAATATCAAACTATTGCATGTGAGCAGGCAAATCTATCAACAGATAAGTGATCAAGTCATCACAATATCCAATTATTGCATGTGAGCAGGCAAATCTATCAACAGATAAGTGATCAAGTCATCACAATATCCAATTCATCAAACAATTCATCACATATCATAAATGTGGTTAGCTATGCATGTCAATGCAGTATGGCAAGTTGTGTATACACCTGCAGCCTTAATAGGTCAGCAGTATGACGGGGACTACTTTCCCAACGTCCAAACAAAATAGCCTCTGCTTAGGCTTGCCACTACTTTGGCTGGCCACTACTTTGGCGTGCCTCTACTTAGGCAATGCAGTGTCAACTCGCCTTTTGAAGTCTGTACGACCAATCAAACGCTACGAGTGACATGACAACTCGTCTTTTGAAGTCTTTAAGACCAATCAAATGCTCCGAGTGTCGATGCTCATTGGTTAGTACGCATCCAAACAAATTCAACAATATGGCATGCTCACCGTAGTGAACGCCCGAATGATATCCAACAAATTCAACAATATGGCATGTTCACCGTAGTGAACGCCCAAGTGATATCCCAACAAATTCAACAATATGGCATGCTCACCGTAGTGAACGCTCGAATGATATCCAACAAATTCAACAATATGGCATGTTCACCGTAGTGAACGCCCAAGTGATATCCCAACAAATTCAACAAAATGGAATGCTCACCGTAGTGAACGCCCGAATGATATTCAACAAATTCAACAATATGGCATGTTCACCGTAGTGAACGCCCAAGTGATATCCAAACAAATTCAATAATATGACATGTTCACCGTAGTGATCGCCCAAGTGATATCCAAACAAATTCAAACCATGCAAGTTTTCAAGCTTTTACAAAAGCTACACACTTAGAAAAATGGCTAAACCAAAATTTACCAATTGGAATAGTGTTTTACCAAATAAATAGTGTTTTTCCAACTTTGAACCATTTTTTAAAGCACTAAAACATGTAACAAAATTTTACAAACAATTCTATTATAAGCTCAAAACAATTCTTGAAACATAAACTCAAACTTTTCCCAAAATCATACTTCTTTGAATTGTTTTGCTAAATCAAATCATCAACCACTTTTACAACTATTTTCAAGCATAAATACAAGTCAAGAACAAGTTACAAAACACTCTTGAAGGCCACGATTTTTGGAAGTTCAAAACAACTTCAAGGTTTTCAAATCTTTAACTCCTAAATCATGCTAACTTGTTAGCCTTTAACTCATAAGCTAATATCTACTAATTGTAATACCTTTAAGCCATAAAAACAAGTTCATCAAACTCATTTAACACTACAAAATTTGCTGTTTTCCAAAACCACAAAACAGCCCCAAAATTAATTTTGTTTCAAACAATTTTTCAAAGCTTCACACATACAAATTCACAACATTCAATCCCCTTAACAATAAACCAACTTCTTTTACACTTAAAACACTTTGAAATCAATTTAAAACATCCCCCTAAATCATATTATCAGCCACGGTTTCAGCCCCCCTTTACAACAAATTCATTTTTCCAAAAACCTTGTAAGATGCATATATGACTAGTTTCCAAACTTAGCAAGTAGAACCCATCAAGAATCAACTCTAAAACACTAAAAACCAAACAAAACCAAGGCTTAAAACAGCCCCTAGGTTTCGGCCAGAGCAAGGTTAGGGTTTTGCAAAATTAAAACATCAAGAACAAAGTTAATCATGGAAGGAAATAAGGGGTTATGAAGCTAATCATACAATACTAGCTAAAACAAGCATCATAACTCCAAAATAACTCCTAAAACCTTCAAAACCCATATCATGGAACCCAAGAGAGATGAGGAAAAGTTTATGGAGCTTACCAAGAGTATAGATGATGATTGAACAAGGGTGGAGATGAAAGGAAACAAGGGTGCACACTTTGATCTCCAAAAACTTCCAAAAACCCAAGCTTTCTCCTTCCAAATTTTTTTCAAGTTTTTCTCCCATGGAAGAATGAAAGGATGGAGCATAGATCAGCTAGGGAGCCACGAAAATAATGAGGACAAGGTGGGAATAAAATTGTTCACTTAAGTTGGAATTTAACTAATTACTTACAAACTAACCAAACTAACTTAACAAACTAACTACCCATTACTTCCTAAACCAATCAAAATGCTTCCTTTCCAAATGGTGTGCTACAATCATGTGGCTTGCATCCTATTGGTCCAGCTGCAGCCGCCATACATTCCCCTTAGCTCATGGCTTCGTTTCGTCGTGTTCTCGCTCAATCGGGTGCGCGGCGTTACGCGTATATTAGGTTTTAATACTAAAAACTCTCAAAAATAATTCTAATTATAACCCCACATCCAAAAATCACAAATGTTCCTCACGGCATAAGAAAAGTACCCATGTATCTCATTTTCTCGAAATACGAACCAAAACGTCGCAATTAGGCAGTCTCTGGCCATAGAAAATACACTAAATATTTTCTGATGCCCAAAAATTCTAGAAAAATTACAATAAATCCTAAATATTGGAAACTCCTAAGATCTCAAATTTTATAAAATTTGGATCACGTTTGGGCATGTTTCAGTTAGAAACACACACAATAGTTTAAATACAGAATTCGATAGAATTCTCGCAGCGTAATAAAAACTGTAAATTAGTGAGGATCACTAATTTCAATTTCTCTTATCATATAGATATTATTCAAATAATAAAATTATCAAGACAAAATCTTTAAAATAATAGTCATATTAAATATGACATAAAACAGACAATTAATACAATAACTAAACCATGAAAAATCAAACTATGACTTGAAAATTATTTCTCTTTCAATAAAATAATTTTCTTTAATCAAATAACAATCTTTCACATTTTTCGGGATTAATTCATATTAAAAACAGTATACGTCTACACTGTCTGTTAATCTGAATTAATTACTAAAACAGTAAATTGTTTACAATAAATTTTTGTTGTTCTTCGTACTTTTAACAAACCATTGAGGTGATCAATCTCCATGATTTATTTTCAAGTAGTCGGAAACTATAAAATAATTTTCATAAAAATTAGGATGTTACACTACTAAAGTAGATATTCTGACAAAAGTTGACATGTCTCTAAAAGGCGAAATACTCTGCATTGCACTTTTTCGAGAGTATGGTTCTATATTTTTTTTTCTTTTCAAAACTTCTTAAAAGGGGCAGTCAGAGTATTACAGTGATTTTAGAAACATGGCGGTGAGTAATTTAAGACACCAAATATACCACATTAACCATACTCATTTATTCCATCAATTCATATGCGACAATACATGTCTGGAAACATAATTGGCATTTTATTACAGCACTGAAATGAACTACAAATATTCTATAGCTGGTCGACATACTACATCCCTTACTAACATCTAGTAAGTTACCCCAGAAGTTCAAGTAAGAAGCCAGACGGCTATCCTCAGCTACACTTCTCCGCAGTCCCGAGTCCTCCACTTACTCCACCATCTGGGTTACATTCATTAATTGAAAGAACCACTGGCAAGGGTCAACTTCTTAAAATAAAGAGACAGATGCACATACGACGACATATTCGACAACAAGGCATATAACAACACAACATAAATACTGAAATATAGCAAATCATAAACTAGAGGCAACACAACAATATGCACAATTCTCAAGACGCAACTCAAGACTCAACTTAAGACTCTCACAAGACTCCACTCAAGACTCATATTCTCACGACACTTTTGACAATTTTCTGGAATGTAACGCCGATCCATCCACTGAACGTCAGCCGTAGCCTTGGGCTCTCCGCTTACCCAAGAACATTCAGCTCAGGTTCCTTGACGCTATGACGCCTAGCTGATCTGCCGAAAAACCAGCCGGGGCCGTTTAGGGGATCCTAGCACCCTAGGTTAATCGGATCAAAGCACAAAAACGTCACGACACTCGACGACTCGACTAAACTCTCGCACTCCAATGAATAAATCGCCGCATACGATAATTCAGGAAACAATTGAATAATTATTAGACCGCATATCAAATAATATTCACGCCAAACTCAAAACAGTGCGAACAGTTCAGCAGTATAAGCAATTCATCTTAACAATCATAATTCAGCAAACAACGACAGTCAAACAACTCAGTTCATCCCTCTGCAACTCCATGGAGTTGGCAGAGAGGCAAGCAAAAAAGTGTGGGGGGCTGGGGACAGTTGCCAACCACTTGCAGACAAGCCCACTAAATAACCATAATATCACAAAGCAGTAAAACGAAGGGGTACAAGACCCTCACTTTGAACCCTGATGTTCTTAGACTTCTTCGCATAAATACTTGAAATTAAATACTATCGTATCTAAAGTTGCCCTTACTCACACTACACTATATAAAATATATAATGTGAAGTGCCCTTACCGAAGGTCACCAAATCACGTGTCGAAGCATGTCCCGAACTCAAGCCGCACGAACTCGGATCCTCAAGTCCAAAAACACGGAACAACCTTAGCACAAATCTAGGAACTTAGTCCTAATACCTTAGGCTCTCATAACCTAAAACCCTCTTACTAACCAAATCAGTTACACTTGAATGCTCAAATTTGAAATGCTTGTTTTTAAAGAATCACATCCACTTGAAAATTAACAAACAATTAAAAAGGATAAGGTTTTAAAGACTAAGACTTATTTTCTTCCCAACTTAAGACATGAAACAACACCATAATCAATTTCATAATATTTATTATTGATCAACACACTTACTTAGAACTAATTCCTAAGGTAAAAGAAACAATAACAAACATTTTAAAACCAAAAACACCTTTTCTTTAAAAAAACTTGAACCATGAAATCATAACTTAAAAATCCAATCCTATTAGTGACAACATTGGATTCAAGGCTCTACTAGGTTTTAAGATTATAAAATCCTTTGTACCTTAATGTATCATAGCCTTACATTTCCAAACCAATTCAATTTCAATCTACATTCCTTTCCAATCAATTTCAATTACTAAGCTTACTTACTCCAAAACTTGAGACATGAATCAATACTAAATTTTATACTTTTTCTCAAAATGCTTAATCAAGGCTCCAACTGATGTCTAGAATCTCAAAGAGTCCATTTCACCTTAATTGTTTCATAGCCTCAAAGTTTTAAACAACTATTAATTCAATCCAATCCTTCCTAAATTTTTTTCCAAAGCTCACACAATTCGTAATCATACTAAATACAATTATTATAAACCAAAGCTTATCAAAATCATGCGTCCAAAGCTCTAAGGTGCTCGCGGCCATACCTCCCCCTTTTCAAAAAATATGCAAAACTTTACTCAAATCAATAACACCATTCAATCAATTTATTTCCTTCACAAAACAACAATTTGCTTACCAAAACAAACATTAATCAAGTCTAAGAACAAATCACAACTTCACCAAAAATCAAGGGTTTCATCAAACTTACAATTTCCTTTGATCAAACACAAATTAACAACAACTACAACAAAATTCAAGTGCTAAATAAGATTAAACCCAACAAAATTTAGGATTCACATGAGTGATCATACCCCTTTTTCTCCTTGAAGCATTCGGCCTAGGGCTTCCAAGAACAAGGGGAAAGTTCGTCCTTTCACTACATGATCATAATCATAATATAATGAAGGAAACAAGCATAGAAAATCAAGAACTTATCGCCAAAAAAAAATTCTGCATATAGGCCACGGTTTTGGCCTCCACTCAAAGGGAAAAGAATTGTTTTCTACTCACCCACTTGGCCAAGGTGTAGATGCTAATTAGAGGAAGGAAATGGAAGCAATTTGTGAGGGTGGGAGGAAAAGAAGGCGTGTTGGAAGAGCAAGGGAGGAGAAGAATAGAACTTGTCTCCAAACTTCAGCTTCACCCACACTAGCACATAAGATGAAGAAAGAATAGAGTGAGTGGGTGATGTGGGGCGATCGCGACCTGTACAAGGGAAATAGGGGAAGAAAAAATTAAAAGAAGATAGGCCAAAAAAAATGGGGAGCTACGGCTGGAAACAAGAGGATGGAAGGAAATGTGAATTTTTCTTTCTAACTCACCAACACCAATACATAAGAATGAAGGAAAACAGGAAGAGAAAAAAAATAGAAGATTGGCTCAAAATTGGGGTGCTACAGATGATCCAAAGAAAAGGAAAGAATAAATAAAAACCAAACTATTTTACTTGGCTCTCCTTGATTTGAGGAAGATATTAATCTAACACTCACTAATCATTTGCCACCTGTCACTTAAGCCAAGATATTTTGGGCTTAAACCACATAATCTTGACTCCTAATCACCCGAGCCATGATTATTCACTAATCCTAGAGTTTCAAGAGTACTAAAAAAAACACGGCGTCGAGTAATCGCATTACCGATTAATTCTTCTGCCGATTAATTCGCGAAAATTAATTTACCGAGAAACTAATTCACCGCGTGATAAAATATTATCATAAATAATAAAAACAATCTAAAAAACTCAAAATTAATCACAACAAGCTATGATTCAATTTTTATTGAAATCGAAGTTCGTTTTAAATTTTAATACGAATAAAAATTACCCGGCATTTCAAAATACGACGAAACTTCGTTAGAGTGTTCCGACGATTTTTGAACCATGAATTAATATTAAATATTAATTCTTAAATTTAATTTCTTCTTGATTTAATTCACTCACTTTCTTAGTCAATAAAAATACATGTTACCGCGTCAAGGAGAAAACTTATAATAAGTTTAGTTAATGAATTCACCTTAAAAGCAACATACGTCTACGCTGTCTATTAATTTGAATTGACATCATGAATAATAATTATTTATAATAAATAATTTATTTAAAATAAGTCAAAACAATTCCTCTACTCTCAGTAAATCATTGAGGTGATCAATCTCTATGACTTACGTTCAAGTATTTGGGATTTATTTGCTAAAACAATTTTTCTTAAAAATTGAGATGTTACAATACCACTCCTCTTAAAATAGTTTCGTCCTCGAAACTGCACAGATAGTAAAGTACGGAGAAATTATTTTACTCAAATCCGTGAAAAATAATTTGCACATATAAACAATCACAATACATATTAATATACGTAGTACTATAACACTTTAGCTACATACATATTATTACAATCACACCACAATATCACAAAGTATATACCTCACACAGAATTACGCAAGTAATATAATAGACGAAAAAATACTTACGATCCACTGATGCTTTATTGCAGAGCCACGACTTCTGCTTATTCACGATCACGATTACGAACACGAACACGGACACGAACACGAACACGAACACGAACACGAACACGAATACAGCTATATGCTATCACCACAATAATACTACACAACCTTATACCTAAACATGGTTACACACATCAAAATACAAAACTATTTTATAATTCTAAGAAAATTAAAACCGTTTCTCAAAGCAAATAGTTTAACAATAAAATAATTTCAAATCTTCTAAGAACATCACTAAAACAAAGGACTAATAAAAGCACGATCTTTCTCTTAAGACTCAACCATTCTCATGGACATTAGAGATCCTTTGAGATTAGGTTCTCATTGTCTCAAAATCATTACACATACTTTAATTCAAAGCTTAAAACTAACTCTACAATTTAAGGTCAACAAAATCACTCCTCTTTAAAATTCTTTTAAATCAAAACTTTCTTAAAAAAAAAATTTATACACCAACAACAACAAAATTATTTTAACAAGGTACATGCACTTGAAACAATACACAACTTGAAATTTAGTTTTTAAAGGCTTAGGACTTATCTCCTTCAAAACTTAAAACATTCAACAACCCTAAGAATCAATACTTAGTGACACGAACTAGTCAAGACTCCACTTTGGTTTAGGAGTACAAGGATTTCCTTCAACCTTCGTGTTTCATTGTCTCGAAAATGCGTACTCAACTACTAAAACTTAATTAAACTTATCCCAGAAGTTCCAAAACATTAACAACAACTAAACTATGAAAGAGACAAGATTGAAATCACAAAAATTTCTTGTTTTCTCCCTTTGAAGCTCACGGCTTCAACAACAAAAATTAGGGAAAAATATTTAATTTTCTTTTAACAAAGCTTTAATAACAAATATACTAAAATCACTTCTAAAACTTTAATAAATCGAGCAAGAATTTTAAAAATAAAGTTTTCTAAAACTCTTTTCCAAATCATAGCCTGAATCAAGCTCAACGAGAGCAAAACTAAATATTTTTCTTGATCAAGTCATAAAACGATCAACTAGTTACACATAAGTTTTTAACAAAAGGGCTAAAAAAAAGCTTTTCTCTACTATTCCTATATTACAACTAAACAAAGAATCACCAAGGATTAAGTTAGAAAAATTTGAAATCAAACCTCACACATAATATATGTGGTCACGGGTTCATACTTTAATTTAGCGACAATTTTCAAAAAAATTTCTTCAACAATACACACACCTAAACTCGATCTTCCAAGAAAGACAAGATTAAAAACACTCTTGAACCCAAGGTTGACTAGAAAATCATGAAATTATCTTTTACAACAAAAGAAAACAAAACCATTTTCAAACTTTTACTACTAAATCATGGTTTTACAAAATCATCTAAAACTTAGAACCATTTTCAACAAGATCAGTAAAAATCAATACAGGAATTGAAAACAAGAATTAAGATATTCACCTAGAGCTCTTCCAAGAACTCGCGGTGCTAAGACATTAACAGAAACAGAACATCAAAATTCTCACAATTATCAACATTAACAACAGCACCCACATCAACAAATAATAAGAAAAGAAGAGGGAATCTTCCTCCAAAATCATCCTAAGGCTCGCAGTTTCTCAAGGAGGAAGTAGAAGGAAATGCAAATCTCTCACACACAACTTACTATCACACGGCTTCGGGTTACCTAAAGGAGGGATTTAGAAGAAAATGGGGTCTGTAGAGTTGGACTTGCCACAGCGTACAAGAAGAAGAAAAGAGGAGGAAACCTGATTCTCTCTCCTTCCACTAACACTCACCAACAATATAAGACTTATCTCAATCCCTTTTCTTTTAAGTGTGGTCGACAAAATAGTAAAAGAATTTTTTTTTTGAAAAGTAGCCGGTCATCTATCCCAAAAGAAGGAAGGGAATCCAAATTTTTCACCACTCACACCAATACCCAAGAGCACACTATTCCCCCACTTTTTCCTTTTCACTCGTGGCCGACAAAATAATAAGAGGACCACTCAAAATCTTTTTTTTTTGTTTAACCGGTTCCAAACCAAAAGAAAGGGAGGGAAAAGATTCATAAAATCTTGGTCCTAGATCTTATCGTAGTCCTCTATGACCTAAAGAAATAGGGATAAAGTTCAGTAAAAATTTTAGCCATTACCCAATACCAGTTGAACAACTTGTCACGTACTAAAACTGCTACCCGCACTCCCACTAAACCTCTAGATTCCATTCAATTGAGTCAAATGGATTCCGCGTGAATTAAATTGTCACAAGACATTTTAATTAACGCTTGCTAGTAAATAATTGTGTATAATACTTTCCCCTGGAAAATATGAATATGCTCACAATAATAAACAATCACGCAATCAATCACATATATTCACAGCATAATAGATTACTGCGAAAACACAAATGTTAGTGGCAAACATGTCACACTCACAAAATCATAAAAATATTTTTGATTTTCAAATATAATACATATCAAAATACTTCAAACATCAATCATTTACGTGATCTATACCTAGGATCACTAATATGCCAAAGTTTATATTAAACAATAATAATAATAACAACAGTGTCTCCTACAAACAATCCCAGAATCTCCTCTCTTATTTCCCGAAGGACTTAAGAGGGTCACAGTAACGAAGGTCGACCAATCCTTTAGTCTCTGCAGCTTGCTCTTCTCCCTGCTATCCCAGCAGTTCACATTGATTCTCCATAGTAGTCCGTTGAGCAACAGCAACCACTGTCCCTGCTACCTCTTGGTTATCTGAATCCTCGGGTTCATCTCTCGAACTATCGGTTCCAACAGAAGGAATTACTCGTTTTTGAGATATTGGATTCCCACAAGGTTTTACAACCTCATTAGAACCCACAACAATTTTGTGTCTCTCAGGACACATTGCTCCAATTAAGAACAATCCAAACAATTACAAGTAAAGTTAATCCACTTGAGGAACAACCACACAAGCATAGTTCGACTCACAACAAAACACATCTCGACTCCCAACAGGCTAACTTCTATATCCCGACACTTAACCAGCTATAATTTTTGGACTCACAGTCCGGTTAGAACCGAACCGCTCTGATACCACTATTGTAACACCCCGTTTCCAGAGCGCTACTAAAGTAGATATTCTGACAAAAGTTGACATATTTCTGAAAGGCGAAATACTCTGCATTGCACTTTTTCGAGAGTATGGTTCTATATTTTTTTTTTCTTTTCAAAACTTCTTAAAAGGGGAAGTCAGAGTATTACAGCGATTTTAGAAACATGGCGATGAGTAATTTAAGACACCAAATAAACCACATTAACCATACTCATTTATTCCATCAATTCATATGCGATAATACATGTCTGGAAACATAATTGGCATTTTATTACAACACTGAAATGAACTACAAATATTCTATAGTTGGTCGACATACTACATCCCTTACTAACATCTAGTAAGTTACCCCAGAAGTTCAAGTAAGAAGCCGGACGGCTATCCTCAGCTACTCTTCTCCGCAGTCCCGAGTCCTCCACTTACTCCACCATCTGGGTTACATTCATTAATTGAAAGAACCACTGGCAAGGGTCAACTTCTTAAAATAAAGAGACAGATGCACATACGACGACATATTCGACAACAAGGCATATAACAACACAACATAAATACCGAAATATAGCAAATCATAAACTAGAGGCAACACAACAATATGCACAGTTCTCAAGACGCAACTCAAGACTCAACTTAAGACTCTCACAAGACTCCACTCAAGACTCATATTCTCACGACACTTTTGACAATTTTCTGGAATGTAACGCCGATCCATCCACTGAACGTCAACCGTAGCATTGGGCTCTCCGCTCACACTAGAACATTCAGCTCAGGTTCCTTGATGCTACGACGCCTAGCTAATCTGCCGAAAAACCAGCCGGAGCCGTTTAGGGGATCCTAGCACCCTAGGTTAATTGGATCAAAGCACAAAAACGTCACGACACTCGACTAAACTCTCGCACTCCAATGAATAAATCGTCGCATACGATAATTCAGGAAACAATTGAATAATTATTAGACCACATATCAAATAATATTCACGCCAAGCTCAAAACAGTGCGAACAGTTCAGCAATATAAGCAATTCATCTTAACAATCATAATTCAGCAAACAACAACAGTCAAACAACTCAGTTCATCCCTCTGCAACTCAATAGAGTTGGCAGAGAGGCAGGAAAACAAGTGTGGGGGGTTGGGGACAGCTGCCAACCACTTGCAGACAAGCCCACTAAATAATCATAATATCACAAAGCAGTAAAACGAATGGGTACAAGACCCTCACTTCGAACCCTGAGGTTCTCAGACTTCTTCGCATAAATACTTGAAATTAAATTCCTATCGTATCTAAAGTTGCCCTTACTCACACTACACTATATAAAATATATAATGTGAAGTGCCCTTTCCGAAGGTCACCAAATCACGTGTCGAAGCACGTCCCGAACTCAAGCCGCACGAACTCGGATCCTCAAGTCCAAAAACATGGAACAACCTTAGTACAAATCTAGGAACTTAGTCCTAATACCTTAGGCTCTCATAACCTAAAACCCTCTTACTAACCAAATCAGTTACACTTGAATGCTCAAATTTGAAATGCTTGTTTTTAAAGAATCACATCCACTTGAAAATTAACAAACAATTAAAAAGGATAAGGTTTTAAAGACTAAGACTTATTTTCTTCCCAACTTAAGACATGAAACAACACCATAATCAATTTCTTAATATTTATTATTGATCAACACACTTACTTAGAACTAATTCCTAAGGTAAAAGAAACAATAACAAACATTTTAAAACCAAAAAACACCTTTTCTTTAAAAAAACTTGAACCATGAAATCATAACTTAAAAATCCAATCCTATTAGTGACAACATTGGATTCAAGGCTCTACTAGGTTTTAGGATTATGAAATCCTTTTTACCTTAATGTATCATAGCCTTACATTTCCAAACCAATTCAATTTCAATCTACATTCCTTTCCAACCATTTTCAATTATTAAGCTTACTTACTCCAAAACTTGAGACATGAATCAATAAATTTTATACTTTTTCTCAAAATGCTTAATCAAGGCTCCAATTGATGTTTAGAATCTCAAAGAGTCCATTTCACCTTAATTGTTTCATAGCCTCAAAGTTTTAAACAACTATCAATTCAATCCAATCCTTCCTAAATTTTTTCCAAAGCTCACACAATTCGTAATCAAACTAAATACAATTATTATAAACCAAAGATTATCAAAATCATGCGTCTAAAGCTCTGAGGTGCTCGCGGCCATACCTCCCCCTTTTCAAAAAAATATGCAAAACTTTACTCAAATCAACAACACCATTCAATCAATTTATTTCCTTCACAAAACAACAATTTGCTTACCAAAACAAACATTAATCAAGTCTAAGAACAAATCACAACTTCACCAAAAATCAAGGGTTTCATCAAACTTACAATTTCCTTGGATCAAACACAAATTAACAACAACTACAACAAAATTCAAGTGCTAAATAAGATTAACCCCAACAAAATTTAGAATTCATATGAGTGATCATACCCCTTTTTCTCCTTGAAGCATTTGGCCTAGGGCTTCCAAGAACAAGGGGAAAGTTCGTCCTTTCACTACATGATCATAATCATAATAAAATGAAGGAAACAAGCATAGAAAATCAAGAACTTGTCACCAAAAAAAATATTCTGCATATAGGCCACGGTTTTGGCCTCCACTCAAGGGGAAAAGAATTGGTTTTCTACTCACCCACTTGGCCAAGGTGTAGCTGCTAATTAGATGAAGGAAATGGAAGCAATTTGTGAGGGTGGGAGGAAAAGAAGGCGTGTTGGAAGAGCAAGGGAGGAGAAGAATAGAACTTGTCTCCAAACTTCAACTTCACCCACACTAGCACATAAGACGAAGAAAGAATAGAATGAGTGGGTGATGTGGGGGGATCGCGACCTGTACAAGGGAAATAGGGGAAGAAAAAATTAAAAGAAGATAGGCCAAAAAAAAATGGGGAGCTACGGCTGGAAACAAGAGGAAGGAAGGAAATGTGAATTTTTCTTTCTAACTTACCAACACCAATACTTAAGAATGAAGGAAAACAGGAAGAGAAAAAAAAAATAGAAGGTGGGCTCAAAATTGGGGTGCTACGGCTGAACCAAAGAAAAGGAAAGAATAAATAAAAACCCAACTATTTTACTTGGCTCTCCTTGAATTGAGGTGAGGAAGATATTAATCTAACACCCACTAATCATTTGCCACCTATCACTTAAGCCAAGATATTTTGGGCTTAAACCACGTAATCTTGACACCTAATCACTTGAGCCATGATTACTCACTAATCCTAGAGTTTCTAGAGTACTAAAAAAAACACGGCGTCGAGTAATCGCATTACCGATTAATTCTTCTGCTGATTAATTCGCGAAAATTAATTTACCGAGAAATTAATTTACCGCGTGATAAAATGTTATCATAAATAATAAAAACAATCTAAAGCACTAAAAAATAATCACAACAAGCTACGATTCAATTTTTATTGAAATCGAAGTTCGTTTTAAATTTTAATGCCGATAAAAATTACCCGGCGATTCAAAATACGACGAAACTTCGTTAGAGTTTTCCGACGATTTTTGAACCATGAATTAATATTAAATATTAATTCTTAAATTTAATTTCTTCTTGATTTAATTCACTCACTTTCTTAGTCAATAAAAATACGCTGCTATCACACAAGCAGTAAAACTTATAATAAGTTTAGTTAATGAATTCACCTTAAAAGCAGCATACGTCTATGCTGTCTATTAATTTGAATTGACATCATGAATAATAATTATTTATAATAAATAATTTATTTAAAATAAGTCAAAATAATTCCTCGTACTCTCAGTAAATCATTGAGGTGATCAATCTCTATGACTTACGTTCAAGTATTTGGGATTTATTTGCTAAAATAATTTTTCTTAAAAATTAAGATGTTACATTTCGCCTGTAGGCAAAAGCCATGTCAGACAAGGTAAATATATTTGACTTCCACCTACAGTTTCGTCTGTCACTAAAAACTTATTAATATTTATTAAAATACTTTTTATTTTTATTACTATTATAAATTCTAATAAATAAATTATTCATAATATTGCTACTAATATTATTTTACACAATAAATATATTAAATAATTTAGTTTCTTCATCATAATATTAATATAGATTAAATAGCATTAAATATATTAAAAATATCTCATGAAAGCAAAGAAAAATCACAAAAGAAGTATAGTCTCACATAAAAGCTCAAGTTTTCTCTTAAAAAAGGCATGACGCTTTTTTCCTTGTGGAAGAAAAAAAATCTAACTTGGACTTATTTTTTATATCCATCTTTACTCTGTTTTTTTATGATATCTCAAGGGAGGCCAAGCCAGGTGCTGATTTGACCCTTGGGCTTGTATATATATGAGGATTTTATTTTAGTCTTAAATTATATATGAGAACCTACAATGATAAAATAGGCAACTTCAAAATAGCAGTCTTAAATTATTTTAATCACACTTTTAATTCAGAAGCAAAGTCAAGTTTAATCTAACAGATCAGGATAAAAATCAAGAGGGGGAAGAAACAGAAGAATCAAATTTCTCATGCAATACTTTAACCTGCTTACCAAAAGGAATAGTGCATAAAATACTAATTAACAAAAATAAAAGCAGCTGTGAGATTCTGATTATAATTCAAATATCCATCTCTAGTACAAACTCAAAAAGTATCTTTTAACAAACGCAAAAAATACTGAATGTGAATTTGAGCCATCAACAGGTAAAGAATCTTAACAAACTTGAAGCCAACCAAGTTGTATGAATGAGGCAAATTATGAGGAGCAGATCAAGTAAAAACAAATAAAATTGACTAATCGCAGCATCCTTTTTCTAACTAGATAGCCTCTAATAAGAGCTTGTATCTTAACCAATCCTTTTAGTGTTCTAAGAGCCTTCTGTGCCTGAAAGTAAAAACAACACTAAGTTGGAGCATTTCCAGCAAATTAGCAGTATTCATCCAGTAAGCAGAAATTAGCAGTAAAACCTGGTTTTCATCCAATAAAAAAACCAAGTGGTAAAACAGAAAATTCAACCAAGTCTGATTGCTCACCAGTATTCATGCCACTTAATTGGGGTCATTTCTAGCTTGATGATTGTTACTAGTCATATCAGTTGGAGCACTTGCAACAGGTACCTAAATAAAAAAAATGTATTTTTTGAATACCAGATCATAGTTGAATTATTGATTAAAGAAGTTAAATCATAAAAATGCATACCTCTTGAGCTACAGCTTGTAAAACCGCATTAACTTGTGGATCTTCAGCAAATCGCACTTGAAGAACAGCAACAAGACTTCCAAGCAAATTCTCTAATTTCTGAACTTTATTGTCCACATTACAGCTTGAACTTCCATGTCGCGGAAGCTTGCCAAGACAACGGACACGTCCTCTTCTTTCAGGTCCTTTCACTTTTGATTATATGTCATTCTTCCAAGATGTAGAATCTTGAGTGGCTTGAGGATTTTCTGAACTTCCTACCTCTGTCATATGCTTCTTTTGTTCATTCTACATAAAACACATTGTAACATGGATCATTCTGTGGAGTTTAGAGTGCCTTAAAATCAGTTTGGAGGGTCATGAAATTGCTTAAAAGTGTCTCTTGAACACTGGGAATCGATTCCCTAGTTATATGAATCGATTCAAGCATGTTTGGTTCTCTGTGAATCGAAGCACGCCTCTGTGAATCGCATGGGAAGCTTGCAAGAATCAATTCAATTCATTAATTCGTGCAGGGGAGGTTTTTTCAACTAGGTGAATCGATTCACCTATGCCTGTGAATCGATTCACTGGTTTTATAAACCGACGCAGAATTGTGCGATGATGATGCGCTTTTTCTAGGGTTGTGTGCAGCCGTTCTTGAGCGTCTTTGTGAGGTTTTAGGGGCTGGGAAACACAATTAAACACCTTGGGATCTTAGGGAATCATAGAGGGAGGATTGAAGGCTTTCTCTATTGTTGTTCTTGAGAGGTTTTCATAGAGGAAAAGAGAGGGGGATTGGGAACTCTTGGGTTTGTCCTTCTTGGACATTTGGAAGGGGTTCAAAGCAATTGTAATCTCTTGTAAAGACTCTTTGATAGTGAAACGGAGGGCTGCTCTCTCCCGCAGACGTAGGCCATCTTCTTTCGGGCCGAACTGCGTAACCAAATAGCGGTGTTATTCTTCCTACTCTCTACTCCTTGTTTGATTGACGTTATTGCACTGTTTTGGTTGCTATTAAATTTAGTATTGGTTGCCTTTGATATTTGTTCCATTTATTCTTGTTAGAAACTCAACAAGTGGCGCCGTCTGTGGGAAGGAACAAATAATTCAATTGTGCACCATGGGTACTAAATGGGACATCGAGAAGTTTTCCGGTAATAACGACTTCGGTCTGTGGAAGGTGAAGATGGAAGCAATCCTTATTCAACAGAAGTGCTTTGAAGCCTTAAAGGGTGAGGCAAGAATGGCGGCTACCCTGTCTCAAACAGAGAAGAAGGAGATGATAGATAAGCCAAGAAGTGCCATTATCTTGTGCCTTGGCGATAAGGCATTGAGGGAAGTTGCAAGAGAGAAGATCGCGGCGGAGATGTGGGCAAAGTTAGAATCGTTGTACATGACCAAGTCATTGGCCCACAGGTTATGTCTGAAACAACATGTCTACTCATTCAAGATGGTAGAGACCAAACCTATTATGGAGCAACTAGCAGAATTCAACAAGATTATTGATGACCTGCAGAACATTGATGTGAAGCTCGATGACGAGGATAAGGCTCTGCTCTTATTGAATTCGCTGCCTAGATCCTTTGAACACTTTAAGGATGCACTCCTCTATGGCAAGGAGTCCACTATTACTTTGGAGGAGTTCCAATAATCCATTAGGAATAAGGAGCTAACCAAGCTCCAAGACTTGAAAGTGGATGATAGTGGTGAAGGCTTAAGTGTGTCAAGGGGAAGAAGTGAGAGTAGAGGAAACAACAACAAAGGGAAGAATTCTAGGTCGAAATCCAAGTCAAAGGGAAACAATAAGAAGTATAAGTGCTTCAATTGTCACAAGACCGGTCACTTTAAGAAGGACTGTCCTGAGAAAGGGGGCAGGGGTGATTTTGTGGAGGTTGCAATTGCTATGGAGGATGGTTATGAGAGTGCGGGGGCTCTAGTGGTGTCGAGTTTGGAATCTGAAAAGAACTGGGTCATGGACTCGGGATGTTCTTATCACATGTGTCCTAGGAAGGAATACTTTGAGACTTTGAAGCTTAAAGAAGGTGGAGTCGTTCGCCTGGGTGACAACCGAGCTTGTAAGGTGCAAGGTATGGGTTCGATTCGTCTCAAGATGTTTGACAACCGTGAATTCCTTTTACAAGATGTGAGGTATGTTCTTGAACTAAAATGAAATCTTTTATCTATAAGCATGTTTGATGGATTAGGCTATAGTACTAGAATTGAGCATGGCAAGATTAAGATTTCGAATGGTGCATTAGTAATGGCTAAAGGGTCTAAAATGTGTGGCTTATACATATTAGATGGTTCTACTGTTATAGGGCATGCATCATTAGCCAGTCAAGCTCCGCATGATAAAACTAAACTATGGCATTTAAGGTTAGGGCATGTTAGTGAAAAGGGTTTAGTTGAACTAGCTAAACAAGGTTTGCTAGGTAATGATAAATTGGATAAGCTAGAATTTTGTGATAATTGCATACTAGGCAAACAACATAGGGTTAAGTTTGGAAGTGGCATGCATCATTCTAGCAAGCCCTTTGAGTATATTCACTCGGACCTTTGGGGTCCCTCAAGAGTGACAACTCATGGAGGGGGTTCCTATTTTCTCACCATGATTGATGATTTCTCTAGGAGAGTATGGGTTCACATTTTGAAAAATAAAAATGACACATTTGAAAAATTCAAAGAATGGCATACTCTCATAGGAAATCAAATAGGAACTAAACTGAAAGTTTTAAGGACTGACAATGGCCTGGAGTTTGTTTCAGAGCAGTTTAATGAGTTTTGCAGGAAACAGGGAATTAAGAGACATAGAACCGTGGCAGGAACACCGCAACAAAATGGTCTGGCAGAACGTATGAACAGGACTATTTTGGAGCGGGTCAGATGTATGCTTTTGGGAGCTGGGCTGCCTAAAAGTTTCTGGGGTGAAGCTGTGAGTACAGCAGCTTACTTGATCAACAGATGCCCATCAACGGCATTAGACTTCAAGACACCTATGGAAGTTTGGAGTGGAAAACCGGCAGAATATTCTAAGTTGAAGGTTTTCGGGGCTTTGGCGTTTGCTCATGTCAGACAAGACAAACTTGAAGCCAGGGCTGTGAAATGTGTCTTCATTGGCTATCCGGAAGGTGTGAAGGGGTACAAGCTGTGGAAGATGGAGCCTGGGGGATCAAAATTCATAATAAGCAGGGATGTGACCTTTGATGAGACTCGCATGGGGATGAAGTGCAAGGACCTGGAGAATAGTAACTCAGAAACAGAGGTAGAGAAGACTCAGTTTGAGGTGGAGCCTTCCACTAGTGAGACCGGGAATGATGAAGAGGAGAATAGTCCCCCAACATCAGATTCTAGAGGAAGACAACCAACAGTGGATCCTGGCTATCAGTTGGCTAGAGATAGGGAAAGGAGGGAAACTGTGGCACCAAAGAGATATGGCTATGCAGATTTAATTTGTTATGCTCTAAATGCGGCTGAAGATATGCAAGACTCAGAACCGAAGACATTCAGGGAAGCAGTTGAGAGCAAAGAGGGTCAGAAGTGGTTAGAGGCAGTGAATGAGGAAATGAATTCATTGGAGAAGAACCAGACCTGGAAACTTGTGAAACTACCTAAGAAGCAAAGGGTGGTTGGATGCAAGTGGATCTTCAAGAAGAAGGAAGGCATTCCGGGAATTGAAGAACCAAGATATAAAGCAAGACTTGTGGCCAAGGGTTTTACACAGGTTGAGGGAATTGATTACAACGAGATTTTCTCACCCGTGGTGAAACATTGTTCCATAAGGGTTCTTATGGCAATCGTGAATCAATACGATCTTGAGTTGGAACAAATGGACGTGAAGACCGCATTCTTACATGGAGACCTAGAAGAGACAATCTACATGCAACAACCAGAAGGTTTTGTAGAGGACAAGTCTAAGGTATGTCTTTTGAAGAAATCCTTGTATGGGTTGAAACAAAGCCCTAGGCAATGGTATCTTCGTTTTGACGATTTTCTTCTGAAGACGGGATTTGTGAGAAGTGGGTACGATAGTTGTGTTTACATTTTGAAGAGGGATGAGAAAGTGGTTCTCTACCTACTTCTCTATGTTGATGATATCCTGATGGCAAGCTCTAGCAAAGAGGAGATTAGCATGCTCAAGGAGAAGCTAAATTCAGAATTTGAGATGAAGGATCTTGGGGCCGCTAAGAGGATACTTGGGATGGATATCGTGAGGGGCCGGAAGTAGGGTGAATTATTCTTATCTCAGCATGGGTACTTGAAGAAAGTGGTGGAGCGGTTTAGGATGCATGAAGCTAAGCCGGTTAGCACTCCTTTGGGTCATCACACAAAGCTCTCGGTGACACAAGCTCCTGAGTCCGAAGAAGAGAGGAGGAAGATGGATACTACTCCATATGCTAGTGGGGTAGGAAGCATCATGTACGGCATAGTTTGTAGTAGACCAGACTTAGCATATGCAGTTAGCATAGTGAGTCGGTTTATGGCAAATTCGGGCCAAGCTCATTGGGAAGCACTGAAGTGGGTTCTGAGGTATTTGAATGGGTCACTCAAAGGTGGTTTGAGGTACACAAGAGCAACTCAAGGAGAAGACGCTTTGGAGGGTTATGTAGATGCAGATTATGCAGGAAATGTGGATACAAGGAAATCCTTATCTGGATTTGTATTTACATTGTTTGGAACGGCAATAAGTTGGAAGGCTAATCAACAGTCCGTTGTGGCGCTATCTACTACTCAGGTGGAGTATATCGCCCTAGTTGAAGGGGTGAAGGAGGCCATATGGTTGAAAGGTTTGATTGGGGAGCTGGGAATTACACAAGGATGTGTGAAGGTACATTGTGATAGTCAAAGTGCTATCCACTTGGCAAATCACCAAGTGTATCATGAAAGGACAAAGCACATTGACATCCGCTTACATTTCATTAGAGACATCGTAGAATCTAAGGAAATTGTGGTTGAGAAGGTTGCGTCAGAGGACAACTCGGCGGATGTATTCACCAAGTCATTACCTAGATCAAAGTTCAAGCGTTGCTTAGACTTGATGAATTTCTCTGAGACGTAATCCCAGTAATGGAGAGAGCAGCTAGTGGTTGATGGATAAAGTTGAGCATCACCACTGATTTGAAGTCAAGGTGGAGAATTGTGGAGTTTAGAGTGCCTTAAAATCAGTTTGGAGGGTCATGGAATTGCTTGAAAGTGTCTTTTGAACACTGGGAATCGATTCCCTAGTTATATGAATCGATTCAAGCATGTTTGGTTCTCTGTGAATCGAAGCACACCTATGTGAATCGCATGGGAAGCTTGCAGGAAACGATTCAATTCATTAATTCGTGCAGGGGAGGTTTTTTCAACTAGGTGAATCCATTCACCTATGCCTGTGAATCGATTCACAGTCGGGTTTTATAAACCTGACACTGCAGAATTGTGCAGTGATGATGTGCAGTTTTTCTAGGGTTGTGTGCAGCCGTTCTTGAGCGTCTTTGTGAGGTTTTAGGAGCTGGGAAACACAATTAAACACGTTGGGATCTTAGGGAATCATAGAGGGAGGATTGAAGGCTTTCTCTATTGTTGTTCTTGAGAGGTTTTCATAGAGGAAAAGAGAGGGGGATTGGGAACTCTTGGGTTTGTCCTTCTTGGACATTTGGAAGGGGTTCAAAGCAATTGTAATCTCTTGTAAAGACTCTTTGATAGTGAAACGGAGGGTCGCTTCTCTCCGCAGACGTAGGCCATCTTCTTTCTAGCCGAATCACAGAACCAAATAGCGGTGTTATTCTTCCTACTCTATACTCCTTGTTTGATTGACGTTATTGCACTGTTTTGGTTGCTATTAAATTTAGTATTGGTTGCCTTTGATATTTGTTCCATTTATTCTTGTTAGAAACTCAACACATTCAATAGCTATATATGGGGTTATGTAAATCACAAACCAATGATTAATAAATACTTCAATTTATGCTTGAAAATTGAAATTCTTACAATCACATCAGCTACCTTTTCAGTCACAATACTCCCATCTATTCGAGTTCGGGTATCAATATAAACTTGAGCTCGTGAAGGCTGCACTCCTCTAGCTTTTGTTGTCTAAAATTAATAATAAGGATGTTAACCATTCTATTGGTATTAAGAAATTAATTAAAAACAGAAGCAGCAAATTAAAAATAGAAACATAAATGAATGTGTCTATTGGCAGTATCAACCAGGAAGTATAGAACTTCATGAAGTTTTTGTGTTTCAAAGTCTTGAGAAGATGAATTTCAAAATATAACTTCTCAATGTCTTCAGGATTTTGCAAACAGTAAGCATCATATTAAAAACAGAAACATAAATAACATTAAGAAATTTATTACACCTTTGTAACATCAATAAATTAGAAAGTGTAATAAATTAGAAGAGGTATTCTTCACTCTCATCCTCTGTACCATCACCAGCCACATCATTTTGGAGAATGCCCTCCATATTAATTGCAACTTCAACGATATCATCATTATCATCAGCTTCTGGCCTCATCAAATCATTATCATTTATCTCTTGTATAACTTGTTCGTTCCCTTTATCTATGTCATTGGATTGATCATCACCGATATCATATACATCTCTAACTTTAGCATGCACAACAACAAGCCAATCATTTTGTCTTTTATTCTCCACGTAGAATACTTTCTTGGCTTGAGATGCAAAAATAAATGGGTCATCGCATATATCATTCCCTGTATGTTGCAAATAATTGAAATTTACTAATGTCATGCCCAAATTATCAATTTTGCAACCCTTATTTATGTCAACCAAGTCACACTTGAAAAGTACAACTTTATATCTGCCTGAGTAATCCAATTGAATTATATATATCAGTGCACTATAGTAGTTGATTTCCCCTATCCTAGGGCGTTTATCTCTTGAACTAGCATAACTTCTTGTCTTAACAGTAATGACAATGCCACTGTTTTGAGTCTTTAAGAACCTTTTGTGCTTCAAGCGACATAGTGAACTATGAGTAAAAGTTCATTATGAGGAACTATATGGATGGAAAGAAAATCAACCTGCCAAGGTTGATTATCAATAATCTTATCAATGCTCTCGTCTTCTCAAGGAAAAGTGTTGATAAGAAGAATATTGTCAAGGCTATCCCTTATGGAGTTCTTCTTTCCATTATGATGATAAATGATGGTATTGTGAGAAAGCTTGCTAACTCTACCAACGAAGAAGAAAAAGATAAATACTTTGGTGTTGGTGCTGTTGTTCGTCTTGAAGTTTTTGGAGTCAACAGTTTGGTCAGAATGCAGTTGATAACTGGCTCAATGATTAAGAAGGTGAAATTAGAGCAACAAGAAGGAGAAACTACTGCGAATGTTGGAGAAGCTGAAAAGAAAGCCACCAGAAGCTCAATGGCTGGTGTGAAAAGACCTGCTGAATCTCCTATAAGGGAGACAAGAAGAATGAAACAGAAGGTGGCTCCTGCACCTACTGTTGAGGAACCAGAAGATGAGGACAGAATTCCCATCAGAAAGATTTTGGAGAAAAAGAATAAGCCAACAGCTGAAAAAGATGCTTCAGCGTCTGGTCAAGGGAAGCAAGTCCCTCCTCCTCCTCCTCCGACCGTTGTTGCCTCTAGAGGAACAAAGAGAAGGTTGGTTAAGTCTTCTGAACTTAACTCAAAGGTACTTAACTTTACTGTTGATGAGTCAGTATCTACTTTTGATTCTCATGATGTTATTCCTGCACCTTCATTGTCTGTTTCACAACCACAAACCCAAACACAAACTAAGAAAACCAGAATGAGCCTACGACAAACCTCTACCCTCATTCCCTCAAAACCTACCCAAACACCATCCAATACACTCAACCTTGACCTACCATAAATCTCCTCAAATACCTCACTTACTACATACATTTTCAAACTTCACTCTCATCCCTTCAACCAATTATTCAAAGTACCTCCCATCAATCCATTCAAACCCTACACACCTAAAATCTATACAATCACCAAAACCACTCCCACTTCACTCACCCTTACCTACAAACCTACAGACTTCAGTGGAAGGAAGAATGTCTCGCGCATTAACAAACCTCGGTTTGTTAAGTATGAATCATATCACAATATCTACAATCACCCTTCTACTTGGCACTTGAAAACCTTCACCTCTGGAGTTTCCAGACTGGAGATTGCCTCTCCAATGAATGCTACCTTCAAGGATGGAGAAGACCGATTTGAGATGTCATTCAAAGGGAGATTGAGACCGGAACCTGGTAGCAGGGCGATTCTTTTCTCTGTTGACCTTCTAAAGTTCCTGCCCCAAACTGAACCTCTCACACTGGAGGAGTGTGGAAGATGGATCACGGATGAAGAAGCTGCCTTCATGGCACACTGTCTTGAAATGAAGAAACTTGAAGTTATCAGACAGTTCAGAGATCCTTCTTCTGTATCCATAAAGATTGTTCCTGACAGACAAAGGTGGCTTACCTTGGTCTATCTCTGGGAAGAGGAAAGAACCTGCCCCTGGCAAGTTGCCATACAGCAAAATCGGACTCAAAGAGTATGAGAAGGCTCCTAAGAAGTTCAATCTTAAAGGATTCTCAGAGCTTCCGATTGCCAAGATCACTGAGGACCATGCCAAAAGGTTTTACCTTAGTTCTCTCAAGGAAGATGAATGGAGAACTGGCTCCTCAAATCAGCCGCAATCTTTGAAAGCCACAATTCCCACGGTTGGCACTATCAGCAAAGTTACTGACACCAATCTGGGAAATGCATACTTTGATGATACGTTCAGGTGTTCAGTAATCAGGCCTCTTGACTACATGAAGATATATGTCTAATGGGCTGCTGTGACCAAGCACTTTGACATTGGATTTACTTGGAGTCAATGGTCTGAGTCTTGGAAAGACAAAGCCATGTTACCATGCCTCGTCCCCCTAGTGCATGAAGAAGATGACAGGGAAAATCTGCGAAGAGTATACCTGGCAGAAAATGAAGCACTCTCTTTTGCTTTTGAAGAATTGAATGTCTTTATCAGAAGAATATGGGGAGAAGATGTTGGAAATAGGTTTGATGCTTTCACTGCTGATGTGGTTCTGCACAGAGAAATCATCTTCATGGATTCGCTGTATCCAGAAAATGTGAAGAATAAAAGGGAAATTCAGGCTGAATCTGAGCACAGAAAACTTGGAAATCTCATCAAATGGTTTATACCAAATGATGCATTCTTTCTAAGAGCTCAACGGAAGAAGGAATTGAGACTGAAGCTATCCAACTGGGTGCTAGCAGAGCATCAGAAGATGAAACCTGCACCAGTATCAGAAGATGGACCTTCTACTTCTACTCCTGCTGTTGAGATGGTCACTATTCCCAAAGCAGAGTTTGAAGAAATGAAGGCCACAAACCTGAAAGTTACTCAGCTGGAGAATGCTCTGAAATTACTATATGAACGTCTCAACATCCCTCCACCACCTCCACCAAACCCTTGAATTTATTTATTTTTGTGTGATATAAATTTTTTTTTGTACTCTTATATATATTCATTAATTTTGCTCTGATTATCTGTTTATATATACCTATATCTAACTTATATTCAAATTTTTCTAAGTCTTATTTTGACTTTGACGTGCTTTACACTCTTTTTGTCTGATGACAAAAGGGGGAGTAAAAGAAAGGTTTGATGAACACGTGAAAATCTGATTGACTAATTCACCGTCCGATGTTCAAACTCCGTTGGATACGCTGGAACTGAAGTATCATGCATAGCATTTCATACATAGAATTTGTCTGGTTATTTATTTCTTTAAAACCTATAATGCATTGATATTCATTGATCCAGTACTTTAATAATGATCAATAAATTTGGTACAATGAAAATCTTTTTGATAAAATGAAATCAGCATTCGATCTCACTTTATTAAATGAACACATGCTCTGAGACATCTACGTATTTTTGCGATCACTTAAATGAATTTGTTTATCAACAATCGCCTTAATATCTGAATTGTTCATATATATCTAAATGGTTGAATTCAGGGGGAAACCCTTGATATTATTTTTGAAATTAAATTGTTCATCAACCTTGGATATTTGTCATCATCAAAAAGGGGGAGATTGTTGTAATCTAAACGATTGAGAAGGTTAGACCCTCATTAATTTTGATGATAACAAAGTATTTTCAAGAGAACAATTTATCTTCTAACATATCTTTGAGTGTACAGGTATCAAAGCTTCATATATATGTACAAAACACTCAAGAAAGAAGAAGAAATTTACAAGAGAATTGAATACACTACACCAATGTCAGCGTTCGAACTCACTCCAATGTCTTGCTAACAGCGAGCGTCCAGTAGTGTTACTCTTTGACACGTGGAATACTCTATTGCTGCGAGCGTCCGTCCTCTATTCTGAGCGAGCGTCTGATCTCTTTAATGAAGCACGTGATGATCACGTTTTTGCTCTTATCCTCGTAATGTTCGAACTAATTGAATTTGATTTTATGCGCTCATTTTGATGTACGAGGAAGCAAAGGTGACACCTTTAGCAAAAGACAAAAATCGTACAAGGCAATTGTGAAAAGCAGATAGTACGAAAACGGTAATATGTACTATTCTGATATTCTCTGGAAAGGAAGAAAAGGACTACATTTCAAATTACCTCACTCAATGAAAAGGAGCTATGTTTTTACTGCAAACGGTAATATCCCTGAAGACTCCTATAAATACCCCAAGGTATTCATTGAAGAGATGTTGGAAAACTGTGAAGAAACTTCATTCTGAAAGCAATATTACTCAAGTGAGCAATCAAGCTGTGCCAAGTTTCTGGACTACAAAGAACTGAACTCAGCGTCTTATACTTTCTTTTAGAAAGCTACTCAGTTTTGTGCTTAATCTTTTCATCCTCTCTGTGAGAGTTATTTTGATAGTATTCAAAAAGTGTATTCTCTTTTGTAAACTGTTTTTGGCCTAGTTAAGGCTTTGTTCCTCAAAGACTCGATCGTACTGAGTCGTTTTGAGAAGTTGAGAGTATTGTCAAGTTTGTGACAGTAGAATACTCTTGAGGAAATTGTAATCAGTTGATTATAGTGAAAAATCCTTCAGGATCGAAGGGACTAGACGTAGCTACCAGTTGGTGGTGAACTAGTATAAATCTCTGTGCCTCTTGCTTTACTGCTTTACATTTATCTTTATCTTGCTCAATAAAACAAGTTTTCATACACGGTTTATTTCCTGCATCCGGTTAGTCTCTCAGCGTCCGATAAACAAACAGCTTTGAAAAATCGGTATTCTTAGTGCTTTTAACGTATAGTTTGCGAAAAGTTTTTGGACACAATTCAATCCCCCTTCTTGTGTTCACGTTCAGGCTCTTTAATGTACGAGGAATCAAAGGCAGAATAGAATGTCAATCGATATATTTATTCACTACGTCTTGTCCTGAAATGATCTCGTTTTCAAAAAGGATCACAAAAGGACTGGTTGATCATTTACAGCTGTGTCAGTGTACGAAATGGAAAGATGAGAACGACACGTCGCACAAAAAGCCATAAAAAGTGGATCTGAATTTTTAACCGCTGGTGAAGGAATTGCCTATGTCACAACGGCTTTATTAGAGTGTCTCCCTATATATATCTTCTCCAAATAGTGAAGAACGTTAGACAAGTGACCAACCAAGAAATCAACTCTAGCATTCTAAGACTAAAAGAACTGTACTTCAAAAGATTTATTCTTTGTTTAAGAAAGTTTTTATGGGCTTAAACTTTCATTATTATCCTCTCGTGTTGAGTGTTTGCTTAGAGTATTTCAAAATCAATTTTTGAACACACTTCTATTTTGCCCAGTAGTGGCTGTATTTCCTCAGAGACTTGACCGTACTAATTCGTTATGAGAAGATGAGAGTATAGCCAAGTTTGGCAGTAGTATACTCTTGAGTTTGTAATCAGTTGATTATAGTGGAAAAATCCTTCTGAGTGGTGAAGGGACTAGATGTAGCTACCAGGTGGTAGTGACTAGTATAAATCGCTATGTCTTGATTCTTCTCTTATCTTTACCATTTCTTAAAGTTATTTTTGTTTAAGAGTTGTTTTGAAAAAGGTTTTCAAAATCACAAGTACTTTAAAAATATTTCTAAAACCCAATTCAAACCCCATTTTCTTGTGTTTTTTATCACGTTCATTCATATCTCAAGCAAATCTTACGAATGGGGTATCTAAATTGAAGCCCAAGAAGTCTAGTTTTCAAAACTATGCCTAGCTTACCTCTGATAGCTCTGGGAACACCATACAATCAAGCCGTAGACGATCCCAATCCCCCTCTGACAAATGTTCCCAAAAATACCGTGTGGCTTCCGCGTGTATACCCACAACATCCTCAACCCAACCGTCCCCCACCCGAAGAGCTGAGATCTTATTCCTTGCCCCTCGAGACTTAAGGCACAAGTGGAAATATCGAGTATTCGCATCTCCTCCTTCAACCATCTAGCCCTAGACCTTTGGAAAGTTAGGCTATCCTTGTTCTTCGTAAGCAACCATAACTGGGAGAAGCAAAGCTTCCTACTATCCACCTCTTCCAATGAGAGACCTACTCCTTCGCTTTTCAGATCCAGCACCTTAATAGATTAGACCAATAATTGCATCTTTGTGTCCACCTCCCCGAAGATGTCTTTATTCCACTCTTTTAGCACTCCTTTCAACTTCTCTAGCTTCTCCTTAAGCACAAACGCCATCCAACCAGTAAGTTGTTAGGAGGACCAACAATTCTGAACCACCCCTTTGTAAAACTTATGATTCAACCAATGATTGTTGAATCTAAATGGTTTTGGGCCCCAATAACCGCTATGGTTTTTAGTAACAAGTGGGCAGTGATATGAAACATCTCTCTCAAGAGCCCACAGTGGCATATCGTCCCACAGATCAATCCATTCCTCCGACACCAAGAAGCAATCAAGCTTACTCATTGTCGCCCCATTGGATTGGAACCAAGTGAATTTCCTACCCAATAGTGGGAAGTCAAGGAGGCCCATCTCCTTGATAAAGCCACAAAACTCATGTGTTTCAGTCGCATCCGCTAGCCCTATCGGCCCTCCAACACACTACAACACAAAACGAAATAGATAGAACTTATTTTTTACATTCGCTAGCGCTTAAAAGCGCTTCCTATTCAGCCTCTAGTGATGCCTATTCAAAAAGACAACATTTTAAAAGGATAGTGATAACTGGAATCGCTAGCGCTTTCTTGATAAAGCGCTATCTATTATTGATAATAGATAGTGCTTTTTCAATAAAGCGCTATCGATTCATTGAGAATAGATGGCGCTTTCTCAAGGAAGCGCTATCTATTATCCTTTTTTTTTTTTACATTAGCAGTATATTACAGCTACTGATATTCCTACAACCCGGCCAACACAATATTTCTACCAAAATTTTGGCAGAATCTCCCCTAAAACATCGACATTCCAAAATAACATAAGTACCTGTATAATTACAACAAACAATGCCAACCAAAATAATGCCTCACATGGGCTAACAACATACATCTAACTACTTATATTAATGTGTACATACACAATTAATGATCAAAGTTTTAAAACAAGAACCAAGAACATACAACAATTAAACTAAGACACATACATGGTAATCACAACAATTAAACCAACTACAAGTATCTGGAAAAAAAAATGATGTCAAGCCATAATGCATGAGACGCCAAACCAATTACAAGAATCTAAAAAAACAAAAAAACAGTGCAAACACTTCATTTCTAAAAATATATTCTCGAAAGTTCCAATTTCACACCGCAAATAGTACTTTGCTACTTACTTAATGACACTTCAAATAAATTATTCACTCGCAAGTAATTAATAAAGTCTAGAAGAAGCCATTTATCCATCTGCAAAAAAATTAGACACAAGTAATTAGACACACAAGTAATTTAACAAGTACATAATTCATAGTCATTTAACTAAAATAACACAATCTACCTTTCCTTTTTCTTTTCCTCCGACTGATCCAAAGTCCCTCTTTATGATCATGTCTAATATATGTATCATCCTCTCTTGATGTACTTTCCTCACCAAACAGTGATTATATCACAAAGAACGAGTCATCTTCAATATCAGCATCTTCATTTGCTTGATCATCATCAATCCCATTGACAATTTTTTTGTTAGTTAACAAAATAACAGACCAATTCATATCAGATGGATCGATGACATAAAACACTCGTCAAGCTTGCGTTGCTAAAATATGAACGTCATCTTTATATCCCAACTTATTGAAATTCACCCGTATGAACCCCAAGTCATCCGTTTCTACACCGTAATTATTGTCAACCCACTTACATTGGAACATAGGCACTCGAAACATCGCATAATCCAACTCCCATATGTGTTCAATGACCCGAAGTATAACATACTCGCATAAATGGGATTTATGTCTTTGGCAACCAGCCTTCAGAGTCACGCTCTTAGCTATGATTTTGTGCAATACTCTGTAGTGGCTTTTCAAGTCTTTGGCAGTGTGAGTCATGTTCTTCTTTTTCAACTCACGATAGTTTTCGAACAGTGCTTCATTGACGTTTTCCAAACCTCTGTAAGCGTCAACCCAGTTAGCATGGTAGCTGATTCCTTCACAAGGGCACTTGATGGTCTGAGCGATAGAGTTTATGGTGAAACGTAACTTGAAACCTTTGATATGTCCTTCAATGATTTCACCCAGAAGTAGATAGGCGTTCCCCCAAAATTCCTTTATAGCATAGCTCAACACATCAACTGGTTCCCAGATAAAATAATTTTTCCATCCTAGTTTCTCCAAACCTTTTTCGAAATGAAAACCATAGAGCTTGAAGTTCTCAAAATCAATTATGTTTTCATTCATGAGTTTTGCTTCTGAGAAGACATCGTAGGCAGCTGTATATTGTCCAACCTTTCTATCGGCCATGGTAGCAGTTGTAGAGAGGGTAATGGAGTTTTTAGGGTTTGAAGTCACAGAGAGAGAGAGAGAAAGAGAGAGAGAGAGAGAGAAAACAGTTTTGCAAGTAGAAGCAGAGTGAAGTGATGGAGCGAAAAATGTGGAGTAGTGGGAAAGTTGATAGAAAATGGTACAGTCCTTTTTCAAAAACTGCTTCGCATTTCCAAAATAAATTAAATCAAAAAGAAAAGAAAATGAAGATTCCCCTTTTCATTAAATGAAGACGCCAAAAGAAAAGTAAAATCAAGAAAAAAAAATTTTATCGAAAAACATAAATAATCATGACTCAGTGAGATGTGATGAGACGCCTAAGTCCTTTACACGTGTGACACGTGTGTGTGCGTTCGGATGCACGCAACCGATTCACCAGACACTGAGTTATGATGCATATGACGAATAAAATGCTTACACGTATACATACTTATGTCATACCAGATGCTGAGATGAAGCATATTATCTGACGCTAAGATTAATCATTCTTCTATAAGATGAAAATTTAAATTTCTTCTTATAAAATTGAATCTATCTTCAGCAAGGGGTTTTGTAAATATGTCAGCCCACTGATGATCAGTGTCTACAAATTTTATTTCGAGAATACCCTTCTGAACACAGTCTCTTATAAAATGATGCTTAATCTCAATGTGCTTGGCTCGTGAATACAATATGGGATTTTTAGTAAGACAGATTGCAGAAGTATTATCACAAAAGATAGGAATGTTACTCTCTTTTATCAGATAATCTTCAAGTTGATATTTCATCCACGAAGTTGAGAAGTCGCAACTTTGTCAATGAAATATATTAAACCTTCTTGAGAGTGCAATCGTGCTTTGCCTTTTGCTTGACCTAGACACAAGATTTGCTCCAAGGAATTGGCAACTCCACTTGTGCTTTTTCTTTCAATTCGGTCTCCGGTGAAGTCAAGATCACGTAAACCTACTAACTTGTAATCTTTTGATTTCTTATAAAGCAAACCAAGATTAGTAGATCCTTGCAAATATCTAAAAATTCTTTTAACAAAGACTCAAGTGTGATTCTCTAGGATCCGATTGAAATCTAGCACACGTATGCATTAATCGAACATAATATCGTGTCTTGAAGTCAAAGATAAAGTAGAGATCCAATCATACCTCTGTAATCTTCTGATCTACCTTTTTATCAGTTTCATCTTTACCAAGAATGCACGTGGGATGCATAGGAGTGCACATAGGTTTGCAATCCACCATTTTGAATTTCTTTAGCAATTCCTTGATATATTTGCTTTGATGTATATAGATACCATCATTGCATTGTTTGATTTGAATTCCAAGGAAGAACTTTAGTTCACCCATCATGCTCATCTCGAATATAGCCTGCATTAGCTTAGAAAATTCTTTGCAAAGGCTTTCATTAGTAGCTCCAAAAATAATGTCATCAACATATATTTGAACAATTATAAAGTGCTTGTTTGATGTTTTTCTAAAAAGAGTAGTGTCTACTAGACCTCTGGTAAAACCATTTTTCATAAAAAATGTACTCAGTCTTTCATACCAAGCTCTGGGAGCTTGCTTAAGACCGTATAGGGCCTTCTTAAGCTTGAAGACATGTTCTGGAAATTGAATGTCTTCGAATCCCGGAGGTTGTTTTACAAAGACTTCCTCAGTTATAAAACCATTCAAGAAAGCACTTTTCACATCCATTTGATAAAGAATTATATCATGGTGTGCAGCAAATGATAGTAAAATGCGTATAGCTTCTAACCTTGCAACGGGTGCAAATGTTTCAGTAAAATCAATACCTTCTTCCTGTGAGTAACCTTGAGCAACCAATCTTGCCTTCTTTCTCACAACCTTTCCATCTTCATCAAGCTTGTTTCTAAATACCCATTTAGTACCAATGGCTTGCTTATCTTCTGGTAGAGTAACTAGCTTCATACATCATTTCTTTGGAACTAATTCAACTCTTCTTGCATGGCCAGAATCCAACCTTCATCTTTCGATGCTTGATCAATCATTTTAGGTTCCATTTCTGAGAGTAGTGCCATATCTGCATGCTCTTTAAAAGAGGATCTGGTTCTTACTCTATCTCCAGGTTTTCCTATGATTTGATCTTTAGGATGATTAGTTTTGTACTTCCAGCTCTTTCTGGCTTCAGCTTCTGAAGATTCTTGTGTCTGGTCACCACCGGATGATGAAGATTTAGGTTCACTATTTGTAGTATCACCTATATTTAATTCTGAAAATAATTCATCTAGCTCTAACATGGCTGTGTCAGGCTTCTTGTCATCAAATTTCACATGAATGGATTCTTCCACTGTCATAGTTTCTTTATTGTATATTCTAAAAGCTTTGGATCTTTCAGAATATCCCAAAAAGATTCCTTTGTCAGCTTTTGAATCAAACTTACCAAGCTGATCCTTAGTAATCAAAATATAACACGTACAACCAAATGAATGAAAATATGATATGTTTAGTTTTCTTCCTTTCCACAGTTCATATGGAGTCTTTTTTCAAAATAGGTCTAATAAAAATTTTATTTTGAATGTAACAAGCTGTGTTTACTGCTTCTGTCCAAAAATGTTTTGCAATGTTAGCTTCATTGATCATGGTCCTGGCCATTTCTTAGAGGGACCAATTTTTCCTTTCTATAACACCATTTTGTTGAGGTGTTCTAGGAGAGGAGAAATTGTGGGAGATGCCATTATCATCACAAAATTTTTGAAAGTTTTCATTTTTAAGTTCTCCCCCATGATCACTTCTAATGGATGAAATACAAATTCCTTTTTCATTTTGAACTGTTTTGCAGAATACAGTAAATACCTTGTATGACTCATCTTTGTGAGCAAGGAATCTAACCCATGTCCATCTAGTAAAATCATCAACAATGACTAACCCATATTTCTTTCTCGTTAAAGAGGCTGTCCTTGTTGGACCAAAAAGATCAAGATGCAAAAGCTCAAGTGGTCTAGAGGTTGAAACAACATTTTTTGAATGAAAAGAAGTTTTAACTTGTTTTTCCTTTGACATGCCTCACAGAGAGCATCAGATTGGTACTTAAGATTTGGTAAGCCTCTGACAAGACTGTGCTTGTTTAATTTTGAGATTAATCTCAAATTGGCATGACCCAATCTCTTGTGCCAAATCCATTGTTCTTCGTTAAAAGACATGAGACACTTGACATCTTGTTTTGCAAGTTCAGAGAGATCAATTTTGTAAATATTTTGTTTCCTCTTAGCGGTAAAGAAAATAGAGCCATCCTTTTTGCTTTTTACTAGATATCCAGATTTTGTAAAGATGACTTCATAACCATTGTCACATAATTGACTTATGCTCAATAAGTTATGTTTAAGTCCTTCAACATAAAGTACATTATCAATAGAGGGAAGAGAGCCTTTACCAATGCGACCAATTCCAACAATTTTACCTTTCTGGTTTTCTCCGAAACCAACGAATCCAGCTTCTTTAAGCCTTAGTTCTTGGAACATATGCTTTTCTCCCGTCATGTGATGCGAGCATCCACTGTCTAAGTACCAAGATAGGTGTGTTGACTTTGTTGCTAAGCATGTCTGCAACATAGACTATTTTATCTTTAGGTACCCATATCTTTTTGGGTCCTTTCTTGTTAGTTCTTGAAGGAAGCTTATCCTTCACAGTTTTAAAAACAGTACATGCACTTTTCAAATGACCAGGTTTATTGCAGTAAGTACAATGCAAGCATTTACTATGATTATTGGATTTATCAGATGCTGAATCACTTTCTAATGGAGGTTCATCTAATATATAACCAAGGCCATGAGTTGTCGTTTTACTGACACCCAAAATCATTGACGCTTGCTTGCTTCGAGTTACACTCTCTGCAAGAAACTTTTCAAATGCATATTCATAATCATTTGATTTGCACTTAAGGTTGCCTGTAACTTTAGAGCTTTCAGCTTGAGAGCTCTCAGCTTCTGGTTGCTTGTTAGCGGCCAGACGCTGGTTTTCCATCAGATGCTGATTTTCAGTTTTCAGCTTTTGGTTCTCTTTATTGAGTACAGATTTTTCTTTGTTTAAAGCTTGAAAGTCTTGTGATAATTTTGAAAATTTCTTTTTCAAATTCTTATACTCAACAGAGAGAGTGGCAGAGTCCTTAAGAAGATCATCGAATGCAAGTTGAAGTTCAGAGTAGGAATCATATACTATTACCTCTTTAACTTCTTCTTCTGAGTCAAGATCAGTGTTTTCCATGAGGGCGAGATTTGCTTCTTCTTCATTATCTTCCTCAGATGAGGATAAGTCTAGATCTTCCCATGTAGCCATGAGGCTTTTCTTCTTTTTCTTGAAAGAACTTCTTGTGGGTTTCTCCTTAAGATTAGGACATTCAGACTTGAAATGTCCAGACTTTTTACATTCATAGCAAATGACTTGAGCTTTGTCTTTGTCTTTGCTTTCCTTCTTGTCCTTAGTATCTTTCTTCTGAAACTTCCTCCTGAAGTTTCTCTTCTTCCACATTCTTTGTATCTTCCTGGATATAAACGCGAGCTCATCTTCTGATGTATCAACATCTCCTTCTGAAGCTTCGTCTTCTGATTCTTCTTCTTCTTCAGCCTGAAGGGCTTTGGAAGAACTAGCTTTATGTTGAGCGACTTTCAAAGCAATAGACTTGCCCTTTCTGACAGGTTCTTCTTCGTTTAGCTCAAGTTTGTGAGCTTTCAACAAACTCATAAGATCTTCAAGTCGTAGGACATTTAGATCTTTTGCTTCTTGAATAGCAGTGACCTTGGGTCTCCACTGCTTAGTCAAGCTTCTTAAGATATTTCTAACATGGTCAGGTGTAGTGTAACTTTTCCAAGGGCCTGTAACCTGTGAACGAGTGTTTGGAATCTTCCAAACATGGTTTCAATGTTTTCACCATCTTCCATTTTGAACAATTCGTATTGGCGAACCAACATGCTAGCTTTGGTTTCTCTTACTTGGGCAGAGCCTTCGTAAGATAAAACAAGTGAGTCCCAGATTTCTTTGGCGGTATCAAATTTGCCACATTTATCATATTCTTTTTCTGTCATAGCACAGATAAGAATGAATCTAGCTTTTTGATTGGTTTGATATCTCTTTTTCTGCTCATCATTCCAATCTTCTCTGGCTATAGCAACACCACGAGGATTAGTGGGAGGAATGTAACCACTTTGAACTATATCCCACAACTCAAGTTGTTGTGTCTCAAAGAAAGCTTTTATCTTATCTTTCCAGTAATCAAAATTTTCTCCATCGAATAGAGGAGGACGGTTCATATGACCACCTTCAGTAGACATGTTCACAGTATAAGATCTTTTCTCTTAACACTGTTAAGTGCTCAACTAAGAGGCCGAGCTCTGGTACCAACTGAACGTGAACACAAGAAGGGGGGTTGAATTAGGTCCAAAAACTTTTCGCAAACTATACGTTAAAAGCACTAAGAATACCGATTTTTCAAAGTTGTTTGTTTATCGGACGCTGAGAGACTAACCGGATGCAGGAAATAAACCGTGTATGAAAACTTGTTTTACTGAGCAAGATAAAGATAAATGTAAAGCAGTAAAGCAAGAGGCACAGAGATTTATACTAGTTCACCACCAACTAGTAGCTACATCTAGTCCCTTCGATCCTGAAGGATTTTTCACTATAATCAACTGATTACAATTTCCTCAAGAGTATTCTACTGTCACAAACTTGACAATATTCTCAACTTCTCAAAACGATTCAGTACGATCGAGCCTTTGTGGAACAAAGCCTTAACTAGGCCAAAAACAGTTTATAAAAGAGAATATACTTTTTGAATACTATCAAAATAACTCTCACAGAGAGGATGAAAAGATAAAGCTCAAAATTGAGTAGCTTTCTAAAAGAAAGTATAAGACGCTGAGTTCAGTTCTTTGTAGTCCAAAAACTTGGCACGAAGCTTGATTGCTCACTTGAGTAATATTGCTTTCAGAATGAAGTTTCTTCACAGTTTTTCCAACATCTCTTCAATGAATACCTTGGGGTATTTATAGGAGTCTTCAGGGATATTACCGTTTGCAGTAAAAACATAGCTCCTTTTCATTGAGTGAGGTAATTTGAAATGTAGTCCTTTTCTTCCTTTCCAGAGAATATCAGAATAGTACATATTACCGTTTTCGTACTATCTGCTTTTCACAATTGCCTTGTACGATTTTTGTCTTTTGCTAAAGGTGTCACCTTTGCTTCCTCGTACATAAAAAATGAGCGCATAAAATCAAATTCGAATTCCGTTCCAGAACATTCTGAGGATAAGAGCAAAAACGTGATCATCACGTGCTTCATTAAAGAGATTAGACGCTCGCTCAGAATAGAGGACGGACGCTCGCAGCAATAGAGTATTCCACGTGTCAAAGAGTAACACTCTTTGGGCCTTCATTTGTTAGCATGACGCTGGAGTGAGTTCGGACGCTGACATTGGTGGAGTGTATTCCATTCTCTTGTAAATTTCTTCTCCTTTCTTGAGTGTTTTGTACATATATATGAAGCTTTGATACTTGTACACTCAAAGATATGTTAGAAGATAAATTGTTCTCTTGAAAATACTTTGTTATCATCAAAATTAATGAGGGTCTAAACTTCTCAATCGTTTAGGTTCCAACAGAGCCATCAATGAGGATCCTTAAATGCTTGAAATAGTCTTTGAAGGCTTTGCTCAGTCTGTTGTAATACCAAAGGCAAACTTGTACCAGAGGGTCTTTGATAGCAGCGACACTCTGTTTACTGGAGTAAAGTAGACACGATCGAGACACGGTTCTACCAGAGCATTATTTCGCTAGAGCGTAGTGCTACCAGAGCATAGTTTAACCAGAGCTTGGTCCACCAGAGTGAAGTTTTACCAGAGCATGGTTCTACCAGACCATGGTTATAAGATGCTGATGTCATCTTACTCATACCAAACGACTCACACCAATGTTAGCTCGATCAAACCAGAGGGTAAGTTGTGCACAAAGCCATATCTTTATGAGACAGATCCATCTGATGAGTAATAGTGAATTCTCTCTAGATTCTGCACAATAGAGAATATATCAGAGGATAAATTGTTCTTATACATTATTTGTTATCAATAAAACAATTAAGTGTCATTGTTTATCCACTTGGTTCCAACAATCTCCCCCTTTTTGATGATGACAAACACATGAATTGATGAACAATTTTCCTAGAAAAATATTTTTGTAAAAGTTTTCAAGGGGCTCCCCCTGAATTAAGTGCATAAAAATATTTTCTAAATGCAGTGACACATCAGATGCGAGTTCATATTCAATCATAAGAATGACATATTAGAGTGTACGTGCAGATGCATGGTGTTCATTTCCTTTTTAACACATGATTGATATATCGTGTTCATCAATTACTCTATGTTTTTCTCCATATTCTTCTCCCTGTTTTGTCATCAGACAAAAAGGTTAAAGAAAAAAGAACATCATTGTCTAAACTGAGTAAAGAAAGATACAAGTTAAAACAGAATATTGCATAAAATAACCTTTTTATTTAATCAAAAGAGTAACAAAGTACAAGGTAAAAGTTTTTAACAAACAAAAGAAAATAAAACAGAAATGGGCTAAAAAACAAAATGATGAAATCCTAAGGCTTTCTAGGGCTTTGATACTTTGTCAATTAGTAGCTTTAGCATGGCCTCAATATTCTTCTGCGATTCAGCAAGTTCATCTTGTCTTTTACTTGAAGATGCCATGAACTGCTTGAATTCCTTGTTGTCCCCAACTAACCTCTCAAATATATCCTTTGAAACCTTAAAGCAGTCTGACCAACTTGATTGAGCAAAGGTAGGTGAGTGTGTAACCATAGCATATGCAGAGTGAATAGGTGTAGGAGAAGCTATTTTCCTAACAACAGGTGCAGGTTCTCAAGAGCAGGATATAGTGGAAGGATTGGCAGAGGCAAAGGAGGTGTTTGGTTCTGGTTCTGGTTCTCAGAGGGTGAGGAAGTGATGGGGCTAGATTGAAGTGTTTTGATTTAGTTTGATTCAGGGGAATTAGGTTCAGACACAAGTTGCTTAATAACTTCAGATGCAATTTTAGAAGTGATTACGATTTCATCTTCTGCAATTGAATCTGTTGTCATTTCTGGTTTAGAGTTGTGTTTGGGTGATGATGGTTGTGGTGTTGGGTTAGGTATGGTTTGAGGTTCTGGTTGTGTTTGGGGGTTAAGTTCTGGTGTTGGTTGAGGGGTAGGTTCTGGTTGTAGTGGAGGGTAAATGAAGGTGGGCAGTTTGAGTGCAATAGTAGTTGACTTAGTAGTGGGAACAGAGGTAGAAGTCCTTTTCCTTTTGATCAGAAGGATCTCATGAGTATGTAACAGCGGGTGTTGGGTTTTGTGGGGCAGTGGTGTTTGTGGGTTCTTGGTAACTCGAGAAGCTTCAACATGGTCAGTATATACTGATTAAAATAGAGTAATAGCAGAGTCATGTACCTTAGATTTCTTAGTTGTTGCTCCACTAGACTTGACCAGCTTCCTCTTCTTTGCACCAGAGGCAGAAGGTGGAGGTACCTTTGCAGAGGCTTCCTCTTAAAGTCTCTTGGCTTTTCTTTCCTCATAATCTCGTTAGGCATCCGCCTAAGCTTTTTCCAGTAGTTCCCTTAGATGGTCTTTGTTGTCTTCTTCTTCTTCATCTTCAGTAGGAGTAGAGCAAAAAGCAGATGGAGGTTGAGGTGGTAGTAGAGGCAAAGCCTGTGATGAAGAAAAGATTCCAGTGCTCCTGGTGGTCCTCTTTGTTGGATTGACAGAGGCAACACCAACGTTCTTCTTCTTCTTTTCTTTTCCTTTCTCTGTAGCTTTGGCTGCTTCATCTTCCTCTTTTGCAACTCTTGCAACCAGATCCTCAGTAGGCTGGCCCATCTTCTTCAAGTTCTTCTCATTGAAGATTGGGGCTCAACTCACATGGAGTAGCACTTTGGATTCATCGGTATTCTTGCCATGAAGTTCCTTTATGATGTCATATCCTTCCAAAATAGCAGAGATGACCTTTCCATAGGGTATATTTTTTTACCTGCCCTGGAGAAAGTGGTTGCCCTCTTCATGAAGTTGAAGATGATTCTAGGGAGGTTTACAGGTTTCTTCATGTCACAGTGCCACATCACAAATCTGTGGTTTGAACTTACAGTATCAACTGAGCCTGCTTTGGGCATCACTGTTCCCTTGATGATCTTGAAGAGTACTTTGAAGTGGCTTTTCATGTCTACAGCCTTGAAAGCACCCGATTTTTCATAAATGTGACTTGAAATCACAGAGGGTCCACAATATAGATCTTCCAAACTATATATATCTTCCCAGTTTGGAACAATCTGAAGCCCTCTGTTAACACAACTGATCGCCTGGGAGATTATGCTCATTGTCACCAGAATCTCCTTCCCTTGAACATAACTAACTATGTTCCCTTGTATGTTTCTAGCATACTTCCAGAATCCCTTGACTAATTCTGGGTAAATGTCCTTGGATTCCACTTAGAAAAATTCCTTCCAACCCATAAGTATGAACTTATCTCTGAAGTCAAAATCATGTTCGACTAGTTCGTTGAGGTCGACTCTTGATTCCATCTAACGGTGAGTTCGTCGAGCTCAAAATTTCCAGTAGGCTCTGGAATGCATTGTGGAATGGTTTGTTGTTGTTGTTCTTCGACCATTGTAGAAGAATTGCAAAGAGATTACAGAGAACACAGTTTGCGAATGAGGGTTTAGGGTTTAAGAGTTGAGTCTCAGAGAGAGAGTAGGTAGTGGGTGAAGTGGAGTGAGTGAGTGAGTGGGGGGTAAATATAGTCAAAACGTGAGAGTTTTGAATTCAAACCGCCTTTAGCAGTGTTTCAGAATAAATAAAATTAAAAAAAATGAATATGTCTTTTTCAAAACGAAAACGTGTCAAACACATTTGCACTGCGTAGTAAAACTGTCATCGGGCTGTTAAAATCATCATGACTCAGTATAGGAGTAATTCACAGCAACACATATATCAACCACTCTTAATGAGACACATGTGTATGATATTCCCAGAGGGAACACGATAACAGATGCAACAAATGCATGCATATATGCTTAGTGTAACAGATGCATGAGTGTTATCAGAGGATAGATATAAACAGGGGAAACGCAGTCACCAGATGCAATATATTATCAGATGCAATGTATAAGAGGAAAATATATTCAATTTAAAGAATCATTCTTTTTTAAGGTGAAAATTCAAATTTTTCCTTATAAAGTTGAATTTATCTTCAGCAAGGGGTTTTGTAAAGATATCTACCCATTGGTGGTCAGTATCTATAAATTTAATTTCAAGTATCCCTTTCTGAGCATAGTCTCTAATGAAATGATGTTTAATTTCTATATGTTTTGCTCTTGAATATAAAATAGGATTCTTTGTATGACAAATAGTAGATGTGTTACCACAGAAGATAAGAATATTACTCTCATTTATCTGATCGTCCTCAAGTTGATACCTTATTCACAGAAGTTGAGAACTATAGCTTGCTGCAGATATATACTCTACTTCTGCTGTTGATGGTGCTATTGTGCTCTGTCTTTTGCTGGACCATGATATTAAGTTGGTTCTAAGAAAGTGGCAGCCACCACTTGTGCTTTTTCTCTCAACTCTATCTCCAGTAAAGTCAGCATCACAGAAACCTACTAACTTGTAATCATTTGATTTCTTATACAACAAACCAATATTAGTAGTTCCTTTAAGATATCTAAAGATTCTCTTAACCGCAGTTAAGTGAGATTCTCTAGGATCAGATTGAAATCTAGCACATAAACAAACACTAAACATAATATCAGTTCTTGAAGCAATGAGATAAAGAAGTGATCCAATCATACCTCTGTATACCTTTTGGTCTACTTTCTTACTAGATTCATCTTTGTCGAGGGCACAAGTAGGATGCATTAGTGTGCTCATTGGTTTGCTCTCCTCTAGCTTGAACTTCTTCAAGAGTTCTTTTACATATTTTTTCTGATGGATATAGATTCGATCTTGACACTTTTTGATTTGAATACCTAGGAGGAACTTCAATTCACCCATCATACTCATCTCAAACTCATTCTGCATAAGCTCAGAGAATTCCTTGCAAAGATTTTCATTAGTAGCACAAAAAATAATGTCATCTACATAAATCTGTGCTAAGATAAAATGCTTTTTAGATCATTTTTTAAAGAGGGTTGTATCCACCTGTTCTCCTTCAAAACCATTTGACATTAAAAAGGAACTCAGTCTGTCATACCAAGCTCTTGGAGCTTGCTTAAGACCATACAGAGCCTTTTTAAGTTTGAAGACATGCTCTGGAAAAGCAACATCTTCACAACCAGGTGGTTGTTTTACAAATACTTCCCCACTTATAAAACCATTTAAAAATGCACTTTTCACATCCACCTGATATAAAGTAATGTCATGATGTGCAACAAATGATAAGAGAATCCTAATAGCTTCTAATCTAGCTACAGGAGCAAAAGTTTCAGTATAGTCTATACATTCCTCTTGTGAGTACCCTTGAGCCACTAAACGAGCTTTATTTCTTACCACCTTACCGTTTTCATCAAGATTGTTTCTGAGAACTCACTTGGTTCCAATGGCTTATTTATCCTCTGGTAGGGGTACAAGCTTCCACACATTATTCGTCTAAAATTGATTTAGCTCCTCTTGCATAGCAAGTATCCAACCATCGTCTATTAGAGCTTCATCAATGGTCTTTGGTTCAATCTCTGACAGTTGTGCAAGATCAGATTGTTCTCTGAATGATGATCTGGTTCTGACTCTATCACTCAGTTCACCAATGATCTGCTTCTCTGGGTGATGAGTCTTGAATTTCCATTCCCTTCTTGCTTCTATTTGAGTCTGGTCACCAGACGCAAGACCAGAGGCATCATCAGACTTATCAATAGATGCATCAGCTTCTGCTCTATCATTGATCTGCATATCTGCAAATAGCTCATCTAGCTTTGACATTTCAGTGTCAGGCTTCTTGTCATCAAATCTGATATGCATTAATTCTTCAACAATTAGAGTTTTTTTGTTGTATACTCTGTAAGTTTTAGAGCATTCAGAGTATCCCAAAAAGATAACTTTCTGAGCTTTAGAATCAAATTTTCCTAGACTGTCCTTTGTATTGAGAACAAAGCAGTCACATCCAAATTGATGAAAGTATGAAATGTTGGGTTTTCTTCCTTTCCACAATTCATAAGGAGTCTTATTCGAAATAGGTCTAATATAGATTCAACTTTGAATATAACAAGCAGTGTTTACTGCTTCTGCCCAAAAGTGCTTAGCAATTTTTGTTTCATGGATCATGGTTCTGGCCATCTCTTGAAGAGATCTATTTTTCCTTTCTACAACACCATTTTGTTGTGGTGTTCTAGGAGAAGAAAAATTGTGAGAAATGCCATGTTCTTTGCAAAAGTTTTGAAAGAGTTCATTTTCAAATTCACCACCATGATCACTTCTAATAGTTGTAATACAAAATACTTTTTCATTTTGCACTTGTTTGCAAAAGACAGAAAACATTTTGAAAGACTCATCCTTGTGTGCAAGGAATTTTACCCATGTCCATCTGGTATAGTCATCAACAATAACAAGTCCATATTTCTTATCAGACAAAGAAGTAGTTCTAGTTGGACCAAATAAATCCAAATGCAAGAGTTCAAGTGGTCTTGTAGTGGAAACAACATTTTTAGATTGAAAATAAGTTTTTGTTTGTTTTCCTTTTTGACAAGCTTCACAAAGAGCATTAGAATGATACTTTTTTGTTAAGCTTTGAGATTAATCTCAAGCTGACATGACCCAATCTCTTGTGCCAAGTCCACTATTCTTCATCAATTGACAAAAGACACTTGACATTTTGTTTGGCCAACTCAGAAAGTTTGATTTTATAAATATTATTTTTCCTCTTTGCCTTAAAGAAAACAGAGCCATCTTTCTTGCTTCTAACTATACAGACATTATCACTAAAGCCAACATCATAACCACTGTCACATAATTTACTTATGCTAAGTAGGTTATGCTTAAGGCCATAAACAAGTAAAACATTATCAATAGAGGGTAGAGATTTCTCACCAACCCGACCAATGCCAGTGATTTTACCTTTCTGGTTTCCTCTTAAACCAATAGTTCCAACTTCCTTATACCTCAGTTCTTGGAACATATGCCTTTCTCCCGTCATGTGTCGTGAGCACCCACAGTCTAAGTACCAAGACTGGTGTCTCAACTCTGTTGCTAAGCAAATCTGTAACATAGACAATCTTATCCTTAGGTACCCAAATCTTTTTGGGTCCTTTCTTGTTAGTTCTAGAAGGAAACTTGTCCTTCTTATTTTTCAAGGCATAGCAATTATTTCTTATGTGACCATACTTGTTACAGTATGTACACAGCAGACTGTCACTATGATCATTGGTCACATCAGATTTTAAATTTGTGTTTTGAAAAGTGGGTTCATCTGATTTGTAACCAAGACCTTTCTTGCCATTTTGACTAACACCCCAGATCATACAGGCTAGTTTGCTGCGTGTCACACATTTAGCAAGTAATCTTTGAAATCCCTCCCATACTTGGAAGAGCTACATTCAATTTTTTCTTCTGTCTTAGAGCTTGCATTCACCAGACGGTGATTTTCAGCTTTAAGCTTCCTGTTCTCATCATTGAGCATTAAAAACTCTTTTCATAGTTTTGAAAATTTTCTTTTCAACGCTTTGTACTCAATGGAGAGTTTGGAAGACTCATCTAAGAGTTCATCAAAAGCTTTTTGTAAATTAGAGGATGAGTTAGAATTTACCTCTTCTTCCTATTCTTCACTGTCTGATCCTATGGTAGCCATCAAAGCCATATTCACGTGTTCCTCATCATCATCAGACGATGATGAATCAAAGTCATCCCATGTTGCCATGAGACTCTTCCTCTTGCCTTTGAAGCCACTCCTCTTTGGTTTCCATCTGTCGAGTAGTGGACAATCTGATATGAAATGTCCTGGCTTTTTGCACTCGTAGCACACGACTTGGCTCTTGTCTTTGATCTCCTTCTTTTCCCTTGTATCCTTCTTCTGGAATTGTTTCCTGAACCTTCCTTTCTTTCTTCATATCCGTTGATTCATTCTTGAGATAAAAAAAAGTTCATCGTCTATTCCATCGCTGCTTTCAAAGCTAGACTTTGATTTTTTGGGAGGTTCTTCTTCATTCAGCTCCAACTCATGAGCTCTCAAGGAACTGAGTAAATCTTCCAGACGCAAGGCATTGAGGTCTTTGGCTTCTTGTATAGTCGTAACCTTGGGTCTCCATTATTTGGGAAGGCTTCTCAATATTTTCTTTAGATGATCAGCATTTGTGTAGCTCTTATCGAGAACTTTTAGACCATGGACCAATGTTTGAAATCTCCCAAACATTGTTTCAATGTCTTCTCCCTCTTTCATCTTGAAGAGTTCATACTGTCTAACAAGAATGTTAGCTTTTGTTTCTTTTACTTAGGCAATACCCTCATAGGCCAGGGCCAATGAGTCCCAAATATCTTTAGTAGTAGCATTCTTCCGACACTTCTCATATTCCTTTTCCGAAATAGCACAGATAAGAAAATATCTTGCTTTCTGATGCAGTTGATATTCTTTCTTTTGTTCAGCGTTCCACTTATTCCTAGGTATGGGAACATCCTTATCATCAACTGGTTCAGTATATGATTTCTCAATCGTATCCCAAAGTTCAAGTTGTTGTGACTGATGCATTTGAAATAGCATATAGTTTAGTGTTAGTTTTTGCATGCATCTTAGTCATTTTAACCATTTTCATTCATGTTATTACATGCATTTTGTGTGATTTGGATAATGCACTTGGTGTTTGATCTTTTGTGCAGAAAGGAAGATAATTGACCTAAGAAAAAGGAGTCACTTGGACGGTTACTGGGCCCAGCTTGGAGGCTAAAGTGTGAGAATCGGGCAGGCCGTGCCAGGCACCACGACTGTGCCATGAAGTAGTGGATGTTACTCAACAAACAGCAAGAAACACGTGCCATGTTGGGCAGCACGGCCGTGTTGCGCTGTGACTCAGATTTCGTACTTTTGCGTTTTTACTTGTTTTAGCTGGATTTTTACCCTACTTAGGCCTAGACTATAAATAGGCTTTAGAAACCCTTTGTGGGTACTTTTTGTATGATTTCGGAAGCGGTAAGACGAGAGATTAGGATTCGTATCGTCTCTTATTCTTCTTCACCAAAATTCTGGTTTGAATGCTCCTATCTCTAATTCTTGTTATCATGAATTCAAACATTGAGTAGTTTCCATTATTCTAGAAGTTAGGGCTATGCCCTTTGATGTCTTTTGGATGACCATTTGATATACTCTCTATTGACTTTGAATACAATTTGATTCTATTCTTATCATTATTATTATTTCTTATGAATTCGGTGGCCATTTGTTCATATGCGTTAGATTTCTAGGGATGAACTGAGAAGTGAACTTAGTTATCAGACCTATAAGAACAGAACTTAGGATTAAAATCACGAAAGTAGTTTTTAATCCTTCGAGGATAAAACAAGCAATTACATTTCTTAGTGAGTTTAATTTGATTTCAATTGTCACGAAAGTAGGAGTTATTTCGTTTAAGCACGGTGTCTATATCTCGAAAGGGTACTTTTACTAATTTTGGATAGCTTGCCTTCAGTTGAATTAATCGTTAATAAGAGAATAATCAATTAGGACTCTAGAGCATCATTGTGGTACCCCTTATCCTAGAATCCTTTTTTTATTATTAAAATCAGCAACTGCATTGTTTTCATTCATAATTTATTTTATTTCTGTTACGACAACATACTATTTCCCGTAAAATCTCTCTTCGTGTTTGACAAATCAAATAACATCGTTTAATTAGTTAGCGTAGCCAGTACCTGTGGATTCGATCTTTTTATTACTTGACGACAATACTGTACACTTGCGAAATTTGCCCATCAAGTTTTTGGTTTCGTTGCCAGGGACTACGTCTTACGTTATTTAATTTAATTTATTGTAATTTGATTTTTGTTGAATAGCTCTATACATATTTTAGATAAATTTTTGTTTTCTTTATTTTTAATTCGTTTATGTTCTGTTTATTTTGTTACTTTGATTTGTTTTCTTTTGAGTTTTGTTCTTGCTAGGTGGTGCATCATATGGACTATTATGATGAAAATCCTAGCCATCAAGACCAAATCGACTATATCATGTTTGATTGTATCGTGAATGAGCAAGCAAAGATATATTCCAAGGAGGAATGAGAATCTTATCTGTCATCTTTGCTACTTTCACCACCGCTTGACATAAAGCTGAATATTGATGTGTTGGAATCTCTTTGGGATATAGATGCACAACTCATGATCCAAAGCATAGAACGTCAAATTTAGAAATGAGTGCTCAGCTTCATCGATTAGAAATACAAGTTGGGAAACATTCTAAAAAAATAGTTATGCAAATAAGAGAAATAATGGCGAAGTTAGAAGTGCAAGCTATGGAATGTTCCAAACTACTAGTAGAAGAGCCTCATGGAACACGACTTGAAGAGAATGTTATCATGGGGATAGACTTAATTGAAGGTGAAGTGGTGATGGAGGATGATTATAAAAAAGAAGGATTTCCTCTGATGCTTAGCGGTGGACATGGGATTGTTGATTTAGTTAAGTATGATGGTTTGGATGCGTATGTGGATGCATCAAAGTCAGCTCCAAAAGGTAAGCCTCTTGTGCTTCATGGAGAATCAATGCATGAAGAGGACAAAAGAGGAGCTTATCATTTGCCGATAGAAGAGGCCACCATATTTCTCAAGCTTTTTCTCCTACCATTGCCATGCTTCATGCCATGGGATCTGGGAGGAAGCTTTTATATGTTCATCATCACTTAGCTCTTCTTCCACAAGCTATGGGATCTAGGAGGAAGGTCTCTGCAAGGGTCGACCTAGTGACCTTAAACAAGCGCTTCTTGGGAGGCAACATAAGTTTTTAATTGTTTTTAAATATAAAAAAAAGGAAAAATATGAGAAACAGTGAAACACGGCCTGGTCGTGTTCTGTGGCATGGCCGTGTTGCGTGAAAAGCAATTTTTTAGCACAAACAGTAGATAACACGGGTCAGCCGTGCCATCCTGCATGCCCATGTCAGTGTCCCCATTCCCCTTACCCACGTGCAACACCGATACACCTGCAAACACCCAATCACTCCTCTACTTCATCACAGCCACACACCCCCACTTACTTCTAATCAATGGCTGCCAACACATCCCCACCATACCTACCCTACACCTTACCTCACTATATCAAAACCCAAATTCAAATAAACCCCAAATTCCATCCATTTCTCCTCTTTCATGCTTAGTTTCCTTCTCCCCCACTATTCATTATCTCCCTCCCTTAACACCCAAACCCCTTCTTCTCTACCACCAGCACCGCTGTGCTTCCGCTGCACCAACCAACAATCACCACCTACCGCCTTCTCCTGCTGCTTCCCTAACCCAACCACAAAAATAACCGCACCAGCCATCACCATCAACCAACAGCACCACCCCACAACCACGCACAATGCCACCACACATCCACCGCCCCACCACCAGCGTGCCTACAACCCTACCACGCAGCACCACCATTCTTCCCAGCCACCACCGTGCACCCCTCCTCTCGTTTACTTTGATTCTAATTTTATTTTTCTTTATTTTTGCTTTTCTTTTCTTTTCTTTTTCTTTTTTGTGTTCTGGTTGCAGGAAAGTCTTTTAATCTGATATGGCTTTGAAAAGGTAGTGGGGTGAGCCCTCGGGGTCCAAAGAACCAGCTCCAGAAAAAAGGAAAGGAAAGGGTAAGAAGCAGGCATCCCTTAATCCATATGGAATTAAATTTCAGGATGACATTCAAGAAGCAAGGTATAATTCTCTTGTTGCCAGAATAATTGTTCCAACTAGGTATATGGATGAGCCCACCCTGATGACTCTAGGACTGCTAGAGGTTGTTAAACTATTATTTGAAAATGTGGGCTGGACACAATTTGTGAGCATGAAGTATCCCACATATGAAAGAATCACCCTTGAATTTCTTTCGTCTGTAAATGCAAATGTTCTAAATGGAGAAGGTTGTACTGATGGTTTGATTACCTTCTGCCTGTTTAATACTAACTATAGCCTCACATTGGAACAATTCAATGCTATTTATGGGATTCCTTATGGTGGTGGACGAAGGCTGCACAAAGAACTCCATCGTGAAATCTTTTGGAACCTTCTCACATAGAGTGACACCTATGATTCTTCTTGTTCGAAGTCTTCAAAACTGCGAAACCCTTGTTTTCACTATGTCCACCGAGTCATGTCTATCATACCCTAATTTTGTTCGGTAAAAAATAACATTCAAAAAGAACAAAAATAGTAGTAGAGAAGAAAGAAGGAGAAAGAAATCTTGAAGAGAAAAGAGGTTGGAAAAATTTGTACTTTGGTATAGCTTATGTATTCTGGGTAATTAATGTTGTGGAGATGGTATTAAAGTGATTTTTACCTCGTTAGAAAGCTAAAAAAAACTCTACAACTTTGATGAGGAACCCAAGAGTCAAATCTGATGTTTACTAAGTCCAAATTGACTTGGAAGTAACAACAAGTATGCTGAAAAATAGTTTTGAATAGTATGTAAAGAATAGGTCATATCTTGAGTTGTAGAAGTCATTTTTTAATGAAACTAACACCATTTGAAATCTAACATCCTTGGCTACAAATTTTATGAAGGATTCGAGACTTGATTCTAACGATTTACTACCCTAAAATAGCATGAAAGTTATAAAACTGCACAAAAATGGACAACACATTAGGTTGAATAACGTTCAAAGAAAATGTCGTATCTTGAGCTATACTTGTCCAAATGAGGTGTTCTTTATACTATTGGAAAGATAAGAAAAAGATCTACAACTATTATTTCGGAATACAAACCCAGATCGACCTCTATCATGGACAAAATCGAGCTTGGAGTTCGAGATGTGATGTTACATGTGTTATTCGGGACAGCCACTTGTGTTGACAATATCTTGAGTTATAGATATCCTTTTGAGATGAAACTTGTTCCATTTGAAAGCTGGAAACAATGTCTATAATTCATATGAAGATCATGAAGCCCAATAAAGTTGTTTTAAGTGTTATATTAGTGCTCAAAGTTGGCTATTTGGTTTTGTTAAACATTTAAAATCTCACACTTAAGAAGCTAGCTCCCAACTATTGAAGTCCCACATTGGAAAAATCACACTCTTTCAACTTCTCATTCTCCTATATAAGGAGTGCATCACCAAACACTAAGGAAAAGGAAAAAAAAATGGATCAATGGGCTTAGTGCAAAGCATAGGGCATTTGCTTTAGTCAAAAAATTTTAATGGGAGGGTTACTATCCCCTTCAACCTTCAAGATTGGAGGAGTACGTGGGGTTTGACGCATTGTATCCAACAAAAATTTTTCTCTTTAGGTAAGTGCATCAATTCCTTCTCTCTTTTTCTTTCTTCGTATTTTTTTAAGTATGTTTATGTTTGTCCTTTATTTATAACGTTAGATGTCGCTTCCTGTTTTTTTTACTTCATCAGTTTTTATTATTATATGTTTCTTATTTTTTTCTTAATCATTAATTAGTATTAGCCAAATTAGAACAATAAATCTGACCCCATTTCACTCTATGGGGACAATTTTTACTCAACTAAATTTTAATTTATCATACAAATTTTGGGACCATGTTTATTGAAAAACACATAATAAAATCATGAAAATTAATTTACTAGTAATGATTACTCGAGATTGCTTCCCGTTTAATCATTGCGAACATCTTAATTTTCTAAACAAAAATGGGTTATTAGTGAGGACCACTCTTGATTGCTTCTTGTTTGGTCCCCATGAAAATCTATCTTCTTTATAAATATAAAGTCAAGTTATTTTTACTAGTAATGATCACTTGAGATTGCTTCCCGTTTGATCATTACGAACACCGTTAATTTTCTAAACAAAATAGGTTGTTAGTGAAGACCACTCTTGATTGCTTATTGTTTGGTCCCTACAAAACTACCTTTTTTCCATCAAAAAATATACAATTAAAATCAACCAACACACAACCATTTTCTACCCAAGAACTACGTAGCCTTTGAATTCTCCACTGCACCCGAAGATACGTAGGAGCAGGAGCGCACTCCTGTCAAGCGCAAAAATAAACAGCTTTTATTAAGTCCTCTTTTTTATCTTTGTTAATTCTTGTCTTTTTTTTTAATAAAAGGGAAATAAATATTTTTTTAGAAGTTAATAAATTTTGCACAATTAATTAGAGGTAACCTTTTTCGAAAGGATGTCGTAGGTGCTAATACCTTTCCTACACATAATCGACTCCTGAACCCAAATCTGGTCTCAATGACCATTTTCTTCAAAAAAAGGTTTTTTCCAATATTTTCCCCACAAAATAAATTATTAATAGCGGCTCCATTAAACTTGAATAAATCCCTTCGGATTTTTCGGTCGCTACAGCTGGCGACTCTACTGGGGACATTTAGAAAGTCAAGCCTAACATGATTAATTGTGCCAAATAATTAACTTCAATATTTTTTTAATTCCCCTTCTTTTTATTTTTTCTTTTGTAAATAATTATTTATTATTTATTATGCATTTGTTTATTTTTAATTCGTTGTGAATATTATGTACATGTCAAACTTTAGGATAGACGACTATATTTGTATGCTTTGTTGGTTTTGCAGCTTTGGTAGTGTTAGGGTGTTGCCTCTCTCACACACCGCACCTACACGTTTGCACACACATATGAGTAAGGCCCTATACCCGGGTCAGAGCAAAGCTTAAGTTGAGTGGAGGTTCGGTGATAGTCAATCGGAATTTGCTTTCCTTCTGGCTATTGCGAGAATCTCATCTAGAGTTTGCTCCTTCTGGGTATTCTGCACCAGATAGTTATCTATCGTTGCAGTTAATATTCTGGAGGAGACTTTAGCTCTAGAGGCCTTTGGTGAGAATGTTATTAGAGCCACCCGTGAGATCTATCGCTCAATACAAGACTATAGACCCTTAGATTAGAAAGTCTCCAACTTTAGATTTAACCCACTTATGACACAAAGGGGCATCATGTCATTTTTGTTTTTCTACCCAAAATCTGTTATATCATGTTAGTACATAAAAAGGGTCTACTAAACCACATATCTTCATACATGCTATACATCATCATCCAACATTATATCTTCACCCATTCATACTTCAAAAAAAAAACATGTTTTAAAAAAAATATCTCATTCATTCTCATTTCATTTTAGGTCGCAGAGAATCGTAGGAACACAAAAGCTTGGCTGCAAGTATTTTGTGGAATAATATGGGATCAAATAGTGAAACAGTTTCAAATAAGCTCATACGTGCCGAAGCAATGAGGCCTACGGTTCCCTGGCACAAAATAAATAGATTAATGCATCCAAATTCATTCATTTTTCTTTTCTTACATACTCATATCATTTTTTAAAATCACCAGAATAATTGAACAAACTGGTTCCTCAACAGCATTATCGAACTCGCTCTCAGTCAAAGATCATGGACGACCAAGAGATGAAAGATACGTCAACCTGCTGAAGGAACAAATGGGCAACGTTTTAGAGCTTCTGTAGTCCATAGACAAAAACAAGGTTGCGGATGGGGTGTCTTCACCAGTAAATGACGAAAATCAAGTTACGTCTTCCCACCCACCTAGCTTCAGTCCAATGCAGTTGCAATATGGTCTCAATGCTCAAGGAATGATGGTACCTTTTGCAGTTTACCCGCATGGTCCTACACATTCACCAGCTAGCAACCCTCAGAGTCAAGTATCGCAATTCCCACTTTACGGACTCCCACCTGGTTATACGCCACCTATGGCCAATGACGATACTGCGAACCATAATCCTCAAGGCCCCCAGGCACAACAGTTCCCGCTATTTGGTCTTCCGCCCGGTTACACACCGCCAGGTGCTAACAATAACTCTGCAAAAATTGATTCCCAGTTACCGAAGCCATACCAGTTCAAAGCTCAACTTCTATCTTCATGACATACACCTTTCCACCTGGTTATGCACCACCCCATGTCGGGAATACTCAAGGAGTCAGTCGCTTGTAGTGACCCCCGTATTGAATCCCCGACCATTTGGTCACCCCTATTATGTTCAAGGAAACCCAGTAAATCTCCAGACTAACCATGTTGCCTGGTCTCCAGCCATGGGGGGATCCAATCTGAGCGTCCCAGTTGGGTATCAATGGTCTGATACAAAGTTGCAAATCCTTGAAGATAGACTAAGAGCTGTAGAAGGAGTGGTTTACCTCGGTTCAAGTAATGCTTCAGATCTTTGTCTCGTACCAGATGTGGTCATACCGCCAAAGTTCAAGGTGCCAGACTTTGACAAGTATAAAGGGACAACTTTCCCGAAAAGCCACTTGACCATGTACTGTAGGAAGATGTCGTCCTATGCACATGATGACAAACTTCTAATTCACTTTTTCCAAGATAGTTTAACAGGGGCAGCGTCGAGTTGGTATACACACCGTGAATGATCTCTTATTCGCTGTTGGAAAGATTTGGCGAATGCTTTCTTGAAGCAGTATAAGTATAACATTGATATGTCTCCTGATAGAATGCAGTTGCAAAATATGGAAAAAAGGGACAATGAGACTTTCAAGGAATATACCCAACGGTGGAGAGGATTGGCAGCGCAAGTGGAACCACCGCTGATCGAAAAAGAGATGGTGGCCATGTTCATGGATACCCTCCAATCACCCTTCTATGATAAAATGATCGGAAATGTATCATCAAACTTTTCAGATATGGTCATCGTAGGCGAAAGAGTTGAAGGAGGAATAAGAAACAGAAAGATTGCCTACAATTCTGCTGGAGTAAATGATGCAAGAAACCCCCTACAAACTTCATGAAGAAGAAGGAAGGGGAAACTAATGCTGTGGTGATAAGCCAGGGAGGACATACCCAAGGAAAGCCACTTCACTTCTTTGCCAGTTTCCCGCAGCCTTTCCCATACCGTTACTTTCCACCTCCATATATTGCCGCTGCCTTTCATAATCCACCCACTCAGCCAAACCAAAACCAGAAACAGCTAAACGACCAAGAGAGAAAAATAGTCCAATTTGACCCTATTCCCATACATATACACTTGTTTCATCACCTCATCAACAACTCCTTGGTCTCCCCGTGCTCAATGAAACCACTTCAACCTCCCTTCCTAAGAGGGTATGACCCAAACGCCGAATGTGAGTTTCATGCAGGGGCAGTAGGTCACACAACTAAAAACTGCAAAGCTTTGAAGTACGTGGTTCAGGATCTTATCAATGCCAAGTTATTGAGTTTTAAAGAGGACGACCCTAATGTGGGTAATAATCCCCTTCTAGGTCATGGAGGTCCAGTAGTCAATGCCATTACTGAGGAGTTTAGGGACCAACCCTTAATAGCTAAATCGGAAGGCAGGGAACCAAATGATAAGAATGTCCCTATCTGCGACATCAGACAAAGCTTTCAGAGCACAAGAATGTTGAACCCAAACCAGATAGCAACTGTCAAAGATGACCGCAATGTTGAAGACAACATTGTCAACCTTGTCCACCCTTGCCCGTCGAGTGAAAAACTTGGAAATTTGGAAATTGTTGAGTTTCCCGTGATTTTTAATTCAAAGTAATTTTGTAATGCAAACGCTATTGCTCTGCCCAAGGCTTTAGGATCATTTATTGTCAAAATGGCGCACATGTTTCATTTCAGTATCTTTATCAATAAAATGCACTTTTGAATTTTTCAGTCATTTCCCTTTTCTTTTTTCATCTCTTCCATTCCCTTTCGTCTTTTTTTGGTTTTTCATTTCGTCAATCTTAACTAATGCAGATAAAAAACATTGTCTTTGAAAATGATGATGCCAATGACTCATACTATAATTTTGATTATCCCATGAGGACAATTGGGAAATCCCTTCTGAACTGATGAGACTGATGGTACGAGAGGCAAAAATGATTTAACTCCACGAGGAAGAACTTGAAATAATTGATCTGAGTACTGAAAGTGACAATAGAAAGAAAAAGGTAGAGCAAATGCACAATTTACCAAAAATTAATTTTTGTGGAAATTTGAGCAACAAGATTTTGAGATGAAGTTTGACCATTTTTCTCTAGCCCAAAAATAAAAAATAGATATCCCTTGCTACCCCTTTCGAGGTTAAATTTTTTTTTTTCCTCTTTCAAATACCCTAAACAAGGATCACCCGTCCATCAGAGGCTAGCACAATAGTCTATTCAATTTTGTCCGTTAAAAAAAAAGCAAAGCAAGCAATCAAATAGCAAATGCAACGTATCAAAGACGCTTGCAAGAATCAAAAAATCAATAAATAAAAATGCCAAAACTAGACAAGACAATTGTGCTAGCAACCATCAAAGTGTATCTTTGCACTAAAAATGTTTGTTGAAAAAAAAAACCCAAACACTTTTTGGGCCTGAAATATCCTTTCTTTTGTGACCCTTCAACCCCTGGCCACGTTACCACCCTAATAAAGTCCATTCTAATCAAAATCAAATTGCTCACATTTTCTCAAAACTTGATTTTTGGAAGAGAAAATCCATATAAACTCCCCATTGCAGTTACTTTACCAAAAAAGTGGTTGTCAAATTCATCAAAAAGGATCTGATCTGCCACCACGATTTGCCAAATAAGATCATCACTGAAAATGAGTTGGCTAGGTTGAAAACCTGAAATGACGACCTAGGCAAAAATTAGAGCGACCGGTTGGATTGAAAACTTGAAAGAGCAATCCAAGCAAAAGTTAGGGTCTGAAAATGGACATCATAGTCGACTGATGCATCAAGAGGTTCAAGTTACCTAATCGAGGCAGTTTTATATATTTCCAGAAATCGATAATGAGTATTCAAAGTTATGGATATGGGAAGCTGGCATTGTTGCTGCAAAGACACAAACTATAAAAAATCTGCTTAGTCATTTCCTTTCTTTGTTCTTTCTTCTTCCTGCACTTTTCTTGACTGAATTCTCGATGTACTTTCAAGTCCGTGTGACTTTAGTCCTTGTACACATGACTCTTCTTTGAATATCAAACGCCTCCATTTTTTCTTTCTCCCTATAATCTCGGGTTTCAAAATGTTGTTTCATGATATTAGGCACTGAACAGCAAAACATGTGATGATACTGAAAAGCATTTCGATTATTACATACATTCTTAAGAATCATGGGGAAATACCAAATCTCAATAAATAAGTTTCAAAAGGGCAAAGGGATTACCTGTAAAAAATGACAAGCACTCCATCGATAACTTGCGTTCCCCCTCCCAGTCGAAAGCATAGTATAAATAAACCCGATGAACCTCAGTCCGTCCCATATCTTTAAGCACTAGAGATCATACGGGATGAGGAACCAGTGCAATAAAAATAATAATCACATTGCATACATGCATCACATACCATATATTCATGCATCATCCTCATATCACCACCTTTTAGCCGTTTTTGTTCCACTTGGTCCACGCACCAAGTGTTGATCCTTCACTATTGTTTCCAAAACAATGCGCCGAGCATTGGTCCTTTATTTTGCTTTCTAAGCGACGCGCCAAGTATCACCCCCTTTTATTGCTTTAAGATTACCGCGTTAGTACCCGACCTGGCGGTAATCCCTCATTATTGCTTTTTAACCAACATATCAGTTTCGGACCTGATGTTGATCCTTCTTTATTGCTTCCCATCGACGCGTCAATACCCTACTTGGCGTCGAACCCTCATTATTGCTTTTCGATCACCACGTCAGTACCCGACCCGGCGAAGGTCCTTCTTTATTACATTCCGATGAACGCACCGAGCGTTAATCCCTCGTTATTGCTTTTCGACCACCGCGTCAGTACCCGATCTGGTGGAGATCCTTCTTTATAGTTTTCTTTATTATTTCCCATCGACACTCAGTACCCTACCTGGCGTCGAACCTTCATTATCGCTTTTTGATTACCGCATTAGTACCTGACCTAGCGGTAATCCTTCTTTATTGCTTTCCGATGAACGCACCGAGCGTTAATCCCTCATTATTGCTTTTGATTACTGCGTTAGTACCCGACCTGGCGGTGATCCTTCATTACCACTTTCTGATTAAATGCACCAAGCATTAATCCCCCGATGTTATTCCTCACCTCATCCTTCGCCTATCCTGATTCAGGACAAAATTAGTGTCTTTATCTTTACTTATCTTTTCCAATTAAAATTTGAAAACCATTGTTATTCATATTTTCTAGTAAAATATAACTAAAGAGGGGCAGCTGTCATACCCTAATTTTGTCCAATAAAAAATAACGTTCAAAAAGAACAAAAATAGTAGTAGAGAAGAAAGAAGGAGAAAGAAATCTTGAAGAGAAAAGAGGTTGGAAAAATTTGTACTTTGGTATAGCTTATGTATTCTGGGTGTAATTACTGTTGTGGAGATGGTATTAAAGTGAATTTTACCTTGTTAGAATGCTAAAACAAAACTCTACAACTTTGATGAGGAACCCAAGAGTCAAATCTGAAGTTTACTAAGTCCAAATTGACTTGGAAGTAAGAACAAGTATGCTGAAAAATAGTTTTGAATAGTATGTAAAGATTAGGTCATATCTTGAGTTGTAGTAGTCATTTTTTAATGAAACCAACGCCATTTGAAAGCTAACATCCTTGGCTACAAATGAAGAATTCGAGACTTGATTCTAACGATTTACAGCCCTAAAATAGCATGAAAGTTATAAAACTGCACAAAAGCGGACAACACATTATGTTGAATAACGTTCAAAGAAAATGTCGTATCTTGAGCAATACTTGTCCAAATGAGGTGTTCTTTATACTGTTGGAAAGATTAGAAAAAGATCTACAACTATTATTTCGGATTACAAACCCAGATAGACCTCTATCATGGACAAAATCGAGCATGGAGTTCGAGATGTGGTGTTACATGTGTTGTTCGGGACAGCCACTTGTGTTGACAATATCTTGAGTTGTAGATATCCTTTTGAGATGAAACTTGTGCCATTTGAAAGCTGGAAACAATGTCTATAATTCATATGAAGATCATGAAGCCCAATAAAGTTGTTTTAAGTGTTATATTAGTGCTCAAAGTTGGCTATTTGGTTTTGTTAAACATTTAAAATCTCATACTTAAGAAGCTAGCTCCCAACTATTGAAGTCCCACGTTGGAAAAATCACACTCTTTCAACTTCTCATTCTCCTATATAAGGAGTGCATCACCAAACACTAAGGAAAAGGAAAAAAATGGATCAATGGGCCTAGTGCAAAGCATAGGGCCTTTGCTTTAGTCAAAAAAATTTAATGAGAGGGTTACTATCCCCTTCAACCTTCAAGATTGGAGGAGTACGCGGGGTTTGACGCATTGTGCCCAACAAAAAATTTTCTCTTGAGGTAAGTGCATCAATTTCTTCTCTCTTTTTCTTTCTTCGTATTTTTTAAGTATGTTTATGTTTGTCCTTTATTTATAACGTTAGATGTCGCTTCCCGCTTTTTTTAATTCATCAGTTTTTATTATTATATGTTTCTTATTTTTTTCTTAATCATTAATTAGTATTAGTCAAATTAGGACAATAAATCTGACCCCATTTCACTCTATGGGGACAATTTTTACTCAACTAAATTTCAATTTATCATACAAATTTTGAGACCATGTTTATTGAAAAACACATAATAAAATCATGAAAATTAATTTACTAGTAATGATTACTCGAGATTGCTTCCCGTTTAATCATTGCAAACATCTTAATTTTCTAAACAAAAATGGGTTATTAGTAAGGACCACTTTTGATTGCTTCTTGTTTGGTCCCCATGAAAATCTATCTTCTTTATAAATATAAAGTCAAGTTATTTTTACTAGTAATGGTCACTCGAGATTGCTTCCCGTTTGATCATTACGAAGACCGTTAATTTTCTAAACAAAATAGGTTGTTAGTGAGGACCACTCTTGATTGCTTCTTGTTTGGTCCCTACAAAACTACCTTTTTTCCATCAAAAAATATATAATTAAAATCAACCAACACACAACCATTTTCTACCCAAGAACTACGCAACCTTTGATTTCTCCACTGCACCCGGAGATACGTAGGAACAGGAGCACACTCCTGTCAAGCGCAAAAATAAACAGCTTTTATTTAGTCCTCTTTTTTTATCTTTGTTAATTCTTGTCTTTTTTTTAATACAAGGGCAATAAATATTTTTTTAGAATTTAATAAATTTTGCACAATTAATTAGAGGTAACCTTTTTCGAAAGGATGTCGTAGGGTGCTAATACCTTCCCTACACATAATCAACTCCCAAATCCAAATCTGGTCTCAAGGACCATTTTCTTCAAAAAAAGTTTTTTCCAATATTTTTCCTACGAAATAAATTATTGGTAGCGGCTCCATTAAACTCGAATAAATCCTTTCGGTTTTTTCGGTCGCTACAATGTCTAATACTCCGTTTGGACGTGGAGATAGCGATGGAGTTGTTCGTCAGATCGAACTCCAATTTTCATTGAATATGCTGCACTCTAAGTTTGAGCTTGATGCAGGTTCCCATCTTATTTCCCACATGGTCAAAGTTGGGAAAGCTTCAGCCGAAAAAATTGTTATCGGTGGTTTAATCACCTGTATTGCTGAAGCCCTTGGTCATAACACTTCTTGTCTTCAGAGGGTTCGCGGGAGCACCTGTTTGGATATTCTGGCCTGCCTTGCAATGAAACTGGTAGTCAAAGAAGGCGATTGTTACTGTTTAGTGCTCCCTGACACTTTGGAAACCTATCCTCTGCCCGACCCAGAGCACACTAATATCAGAGATATGAGGAACTTGAGTTTCCCTGGAGGGCCACAGCCTGAGCCCCTTCAAGAAAAGATCCCTGAGGCACCCCCTGCCAGTCTACCACACCCACACTTTGCCTCGCCAAATCACCCTCCTCCAGGCTCATATGCTCCATTGCAAGCTAAGGTTGCTGCCTAGTGGGTTCAGCTGAATGGTTTAGGTAACACAGTCAATAATATTCAAGACATGGTTGCAGCAACGTATAACTGGCACCTTTAGCAATATCCTGACCAGTTCCCTCTTCCTCCTCCTCCTCAGTGAGTTCTTTCCTTTTCATCCATGCTTTAACTTAATTATTTACATTGGGGACAATGTAAGTTTTTAAGCTCGGGGTAGGGCGATTTCATTATTTATTCGCATTATTTTATCCCTCAATTGTCCTGCTATCGTCTTATGCTGTTAATATGTGCCATATAATCTTTTTGGAATTTGAAAATTGCTATGATTTGGAACCCAATTATCCTCTCTTGTGATAGGCTTAAAGGTAGTATTTTTAATGTACATAGAGTTAATCTTTTGATAAGTTGATACTCTGATTTGATGTTTTTCATTTATTTTAGCTTCTAAATGTGAAATTTGGGCTTGTATTGGGGCTTGTACTTCATCATGTTTTATGCCCTTTTTCCTTGTAAGAGTGTGTTCTTCTTGATTGTGCTCTCTAGAATTTGACTTGAAACCTTTTCAAAACTTGAAATTTTTTTGTCTACACACTTGAAAATGATTAAGGCATTTTAGGCAATTTGTTTCAAGCCTCTGAATTTTTGAATGAAAGCTTCCAATAGTTGCCCCTTTTGAGCCTTGATTGAAATAAATTTTCTTGGTACCTCTGCTATTGTCAAATTTTTATGATAACTTTTAGAGTATATTTATGGGAACAATTAGATGCTTGATCTTGTTTGAATTTTGTTTTGATGCTTGATCTTAGGATCTCTTCTATTGTTTAGTTCCTTCCCTAATTATTATTGCAAAAATTTCAAATGAGGGAGAATAAAAAAAAAAACAACAGAAGAGTATATTGTGAAAGGAAGAGAAAAATAAAAGGTTATGAGTTTGAGAGCAAAAAAGGAGAAAAATGGAGTCCATTAATTGATTGTATAATGCTGATTGCTCCACTTATTCTGCTTTAAAAGGGATACTTTAATTGTTCATTCTGAAAGCCCTTGAATTTCCCTTCCCTTTTTTTTATCCCACCTTACAATTAAAATCCCATGGCCACGTTACAACCTTTTGAAAGACCTTTTGATTATTGTGTGTTTTCATTAATTATTTGCGGAGATTTGGTTAATAGTCAAGCTTATGGTAGAGTACTTTCATTAATGGAAATGAGCGATTTGGCTTAACCTCCAAATACTTGGAGAGTGGTAAGGAGAGTGCCCCTGTCAGTGAGAGACATGATTTCAGAGAGCCTAAGTTTCTAATTGGACTTGATTTTGATTTCATCTATTATCTTTATAGTCCTTTAGCCTATTGCATGATCTTACTTTTATCTCGGGTTCCATATCGGTTACATCTCTTATTTCCCATTTTATCTTTGGCCACAATAATTGCATGAGGACAAGCAAAATTCTAAGCTTGGGGTAATTTGATGTGATTGAAATAGCATATAGTTTAGTGTTAGTTTTTGCATGCATCTTAGTCATTTTAGCCATTTTCATTCATATTATTACAAGCATTTTGTGTGATTTGGATAATGCACTTGGTGTTTGTTCTTTTGTGCAAAAAGGAAGGTAATTGACCTAAGAAAAAGGAGTTGAGTCACTTGGACGGTTACTAGACCTAACTCAAAGGCTAAAGCGTGAGAATCGGGCAAAAAGAAGTGTGGCACAGCCTACTGTGCCAGGCACACGACCGTGCCACGATGCAACATTGTTATTCCAGAGATAGAAGGAAACACGGTCGTGTTGCACTGAGCAACAAATTTGGAAGTTTCGCATCTTTTACCTATTTTAGTGTATTTTTACCCTACTTGGGCCTAAACTATAAATATGCTTTGAAAACCCTTTGTGGGGACTTTTGGGATTAATTCTTGGAGGCACGGTGAAGGATAGTGAACGTGAACATAAGAAGGGGGGGTTGAATTGTGTTTACAAACTTTTCGTAAACTTTAAGTTAGAAACACTGTAGAACACAAGTTTTTCAAATTGTTTGTTTATTGGATGCTGGGTATAATCGGACGCTGGAAAAAGCAGTTTGATAAAACTTGTTTTTAACGCAGCAAGATAAAAAAGAATAGAAAGCAGTAAAGTAGGAGACACAGAAATTTATACTAGTTCACTACCAAACTGATAGCTACGTCTAGTCCCTTCGTTCCTGAAGGATTTTCACTATAATCAATCTGATTACAATTTCCTCAAGAGTATTCTACTGTCACAACTTGACAATACTCTCAACTTCTCAAAACGACTCAGTACAGTCGAGCCTTTGAGGATACAGCCTTAACTAGGCCAAAACAACTTTTACAAAAGAGTTGAAGTACAGTTAAAATTAACTCTCACATAGAGGATAAAAGATTAAGCTCAACTATAGAAAAACTTTCTTAAAGAAAGGGTCGGACGCTGAGTTCAGTTCTGTAGTCCAGAGACTTAGCACGAGACTTGGTTGCTCACAGAAGCAGTGCTTGTTCTCAGTAAATATTTCAGCAGAATTTCAGCAAGCTTTTTCACAGTGCGTTCATTCCTTCTTCAATGGATACCATGAGGTATATATAGGAGTTCCAAGGATATAACCGTTAAGGTAAAAATGGCTTCTTACCATTGAGTAAGGTAAATTCAAAATGCTGTCTCTTTCTAGCTTTGCAGAGAATATCCCAGTAGTACATGTTACCATTTTTGTACTACCTTGCTTGTACGATTTTTGTCTTGTAGTTAAAGGTTTCACCTTTGATACCTCGTACAACCATTTTAACGCTCAAGATCAATTTTGAAATCCGTTCCAGAAACTTCTGAGAGGTAGAGCAGCAACGTGACTAACACGTGATTAGAAGTGAGGTTCGACCGCTCAGAATCGGAAGTTCTGACGCTTCGTTCGAATCGGAAGTTCGGACGCTTGTAGCAATTGGATAAGCATAGTGTATAAAGAGGAAATTCCAGACGCTCACAAGAATGAGCCGGATGCTGACACATAGAATGAATCCTTCTCTTGAGAATTACTTTCTTCTTGCTTGAGTGGCTTAGAATATACGTATTATTAGTATCTGCACACTTCAAGAAATGTTAGAACATAAATTGTTCTCTTGTGAATACATTGTTATCATCAAAATTAATGAGGGTCTAAACATCTCAATCGTTTAGGTTCCAACAATCTCCCCCTTTTTGATGATGACAAACATCTAAGGTAGATGAACAATTTAGTTTCAAAAAGACATTAAGGATCTCCCCCTGAATTTAACAGTTTAGACATATATGAACAATTCAGGTTTTAAGGCAATTTTTGGTAAGCAAATTCATTTAAGTGATTACGAAAAATCAGTAAATGTATCAGAGCATGTATTTAATAAAGTGAGATCGGAAGCTGATTATATACCAAATAGATTGATTTACGAAAAATCCGAAAATTTATTAAACATTATCATAGCACTAGATCAATGAATATTAGCGCAAAAAAAATGCTATGTATGAAATGATATGCATGATACTTTTAGTTCCAGTGTATCCATCGGATGGTGGATAATCGGATTCTCTCGTGTTCAATGTACCTTTCTTTCGTGTTCATCATACCTTTCTTTTACTCCCCCTTTTGTCATTAGACAAAACGAGTGTACAACCACATCATCGTCAGAATAAGCCTTAGAAAAATTTGAACAAAAGACAGATAATTAGATCAAACATATTTATATATATATAATTGTATCAACCAAATAGATTTTATATCACACACAAGTAAAAAAATCAAGGGTTTGGAAGAGGTGGAGGTGGGATATTGAGACGTTCGTAGAGTAGCTTGGTCTGACCTCTAGGTGAGTAACCTTCAAGTTTGTAGCCTTCATTTCTTCAAATTCAGCTTTGGGAATGGTGACCATTTCCATTGCGAAGAAGAAGCGAAGGTCCACTTCGTACAGATGAACTTCATCTTCTCGATGCTCTGCTAGCACCCAGTTGGATAACTTCAGCCTCAAATCCTTCTTCCTTTGAGCTCTCAAAGAAGAATGCATCATTTGGTATGACCCATTTGATGAAATTTCCGAGTCTTCGAGCTCGATTATGCCTGACCGCCATCGATGCTTCACATCTTCTGGATAAAGTAAATGCAAGAAGATGGTTTCCCTATGAAGAAAAACATCAGCTGTGTAAGAGTCAAACCTATTCCCAGCGTCTTCTCCCCATAAATTTCTGATAAAGACACTCAAAGCTTCACAGGTGAAGGAGAGGGCGTCATTTTCTGCTGTAGATTCTTCTCAGATTTTCCCTGTCATATTCTTCTAGCACAAGGGGGTCGAGGCGTGGTAATAAGGCTTTGGCTTTCCACGATTCAGACCATTGACTCCACGTAAACCCAATATCGAAGAGTTTGGTCATAGTAACCCATTGGTTATAGATCTTCATGCAAATTAAGGGTCCGACATCGAGCATCCGAACATATCATCAAGTATATTGTTCAAGTTGATGTCGATAACTTTGCTGATTTTCCCAACAGTAGGAATAGTGGCCTTTTCAGCATTGCAGCAGCTTGAGGAGCCAGTTCTCCATTCATCTTTCTTCAGAGAAGTCAGGTAAAACCTTCTGGCGTGATCCTCAGAGATCTTGGCAATCGGAAGCTGAGAGAAATCCTTAATATTGTACTTGGTAGGTGCCTTCTCATATTCCTTTAGCCCGATCTTGCTGAAAGGCTGCTTCCCCGGAGCGGGTTCCTTCCTTTTCCCAGGAATAGACCAAGGTAGCCACCTTTGTCTATCTGGTACTATCTTGACAGAGACATATGATGGGTCTTGATATTGCCTTATAACTTCAAGCCTTTTCTGCTCAAGGCAATGTGCCATGAAGGCAGCTTCATCATCTGTGATCCACCTTCCACATTCTTCCAATGTGAGTGGTTCAGACTGAGGAAGGGATAGAGGAAGATCAACAGAGAAGGGAATTGCTCTGCTTCCTGAAGCTGGTCTCAACCTTCCTTTGAAAGATATTTGGACGTGATCATCTCCATCCTTGAAGGTTGCACTTATAGGATCGGCAATCTCCAATCTGGCACTCCGTATGAAGGTTTTTAAATGCCAGGTTGAAGGGCGGTTGTAGATCTTTGTTCTCTATCTCATCCTTTACAAACCGGTGTTTGTATGAGATTTTTTTCTTTTCACCAGCGTCTGTTGGTTTTATGGTAAGGGTAAGTAAGGTGGGAGTGGCTTTGGTGATTTTGTAGGCTTTTGGTGAGTGGGGTTTGAAGGGATTTATGGGGGGTGTTTTGAAAAGTAGGTTAAAAGGATGAGAATGAAGCTTGGAAATGTATGTAGTGAGTGAAGTGTTTGGGGAAATTTGTGGTAGGTTAAGATTAAGTGTAGTGGATGATGGTTGGATAGGTTGTTTAGGGGCAATGGAGGTTTTCTGTTTAAGGGTTTGATGTTGTGGTGGTTGAGCAAAGGATAGTGGTGGAGCAGTAATGGTATCAGATGCAACAACAGATACAGATTCATCAGGAGAATTCAGTACCTTTGGTTCAGGTTCAGATTGCCTAACCGATCTTTTGAGCTCGACCGGGGCGAGATCTTTGGAGGCGATGTCAATGTCCTTCTTCGTTGTCCGGATCTTTGAGGCGGCTTCTCGCCTTCGGCTTGCTCCTCTTCCTCAGAACCTGACTGATGGGAACTCGGTCCTCATCTTCTGGTTCCTCAACAGTAGGTGCAGGAGCCACCTTCTGTTTTGTTCTTCTGGTCTCTCTCGAAGGAGACTCAGCGTGTCTTTTCGCACCAGGCTTTGAGCCTCTGGTGGTTTTCTTTTCTGCTTCCTCTTCCTGTTGTTCAACTTTCACCTTCTTCATCATGGACCCAGTAAGCAATTTCATTCTTACCAGGCTGTTGACTCCAAAAGTGTCAGGAATCACAATATTATCAGCACCAAAATACTTTGCCTTCACTTGATCTGGTAAAGCAGTCAGCTTGTTTATGACCAGATTCTTGTCCATCATTTTGGTGAGCAAGACACCATACGGAATGAACTTGTAGGTGTTCTTCTTGTCAGCAACACCTTTTCTTGAGTTGACAAGTGCATTGAGCAGGTTATTGTAGATTAGCCTTGGCAGGTTCACCTTGTTGCCCGCCATGAAGTGTCTCATGATGAACTTCTGCTCGTAGTTGACAATGTCACTAGAGCCAGCCTTCAACAGGACGCTCTTGGTGATTATCTTATGAAGAACTCTGAAATGACTTTTCAGATTCTTGGCAGTAGGTGTTTCACCAGATTCTTTCAGCTGCTGGTAGTTCTCAAACAGATCATTGTTGACCTTCTCAATCCCATGAAATGCGTCAGCCCATTCTGAATAGAAGACGATGCCTTCACACGGACACCCAGTAACTTCAGAAATATTCTTGATGGTAAAAACAAACTTGAATCCTTTCACAGTTCCTTCAAAGATACCACCTTTGTGTAGCCGAACATTTCCCCAGAATTCTTTAATCGCAGTCACCAGAACCTCAACCGGGTTCCAGAAGAAATACTGTTCCCAGCCCATTGCCTTGAACCCATTGAAGAAGTCGAAGCCATAGAGTTTGAAGCTTTCCAAATCGACTCGATTTTCCATCAAGACTTTTCCTTCAGACATGGTATTATAGATAGCTGTATATTCAGATGTTGTTACTCCAGCCATGAGTGCAGTTGAGAGAAGGAGGTGATGAAGGTTTTAGGGTTTAAGCACACACACAGAGAGAGAGAGGGAAAGAGAGAACGAGTACAGTTTTGCAGAGAACACAGAGTGAGCGAAAAATGTGAAGTAGTGGGAAAGTTAAAGGAGAATGGTACAGTTATTTTTCAAAAATATCGCTTCGTATTCTCTTATAAAAATAAATCAAAAAGAAAAGAAAATAAAGATTCGCTTTTTCATTAAATGTGGACGCCAAAATAAAAGTAAAAGATTTTATCGAAGAACGTAAATAATCATGACTCAGTAGGTATGATGAGACGCTTGAGTCCTTAACACGTGTGACACGTGTGGGTGTGCTCGGACGCACGCAACCGACTTACCGGATGATGATTTATGATGCGTATGACAGATAAGATGCTGATGCACATACATGCTTATGTCATATCGAATCTTTGAGATTTAGTTTATCATCGACGCCGAGATTAATCATTCTTTTATAAGATGAAAGTTTAAATTCCTTCTTATAAAATTGAATCTATCTTCAAAGGGGTTTTGTAAATATGTCACCACCGATGATCGGTGTCTACAAATTTTATTTCTAAAATACCCTTCGAACATAGTCTCTTATAAAATGATGCTTAATCTCAATATGCTTTGCTCTAGAATGCAATATTGGATTTTTAGTCGACATATGGCGGATGTATTATCACGTAAGATAGGAATGTTACTCTTTTTATCAAGTAGTCTTCAAGTTGATACTTCATCCACGAAGTTGAGAAGCGCAACTTCTTGAGATGTATTCAAACTTGCCGTTGAGAGTGCTATTGTGCTTTGCCTTTTGCTTGACCAAGACACAAGATTAGCTCCAAGGAATTGGCGGCCTCCACTTGTGCTTTTTCTTTCAATTCGATCTCCAAAGAAATCAGCATCACGTAAACCTACTAATTGGTAATCTTTTGATTTCTTATAAAGCAAACCAAGATTAGTAGTTCCTTGTAAATATCTAAATATTCTTTTAACAGCACTTAGGTGTGATTCTCTAGGATCTGATTGAAACCTAGCACACAGACAGACGCTGAACATAATATCAGGTCTTGAAGCCGTAAGATAAAGTAGAGATCCAATCATACCTCTGTATAGCTTCTGATCTACCTTCTTACCAATTTCATCTTTACTCAGAGAGCAGGTAGGATGCATAGGCGTGCTCATCGGCTTGCAATCCAGCATCTTGAATTTCTTCAATAATTCTTTGATGTATTTGCTTTGATGAATATAAATACCATCACTGCATTGCTTGATTTGTATTCCTAGGAAGAACTTCAATTCTCCTCAAATTCAGCCTGCATAAGCTTAGAAAATTCTTTGCAAAGACTTTCATTAGTGGCTCCAAAAATAATATCATCAACATATATTTGGACAAGTATGAAATGCTTGTTTGAGGTTTTTCTGAAAAGAGTTGTGTCAACTAAACCTCTAGTAAATCCATTTTCCATTAAAAAGGAACTTAGTCTATCATACCATGCTCTGGGAGCTTGTTTAAGACCATATAGTGCCTTTTTAAGTTTAAAAACATGTTCTGGAAATTCAACATCTTCAAAACCAGGAGGTTGTTTGACATAAACTTCTTCAGTTATAAAACCATTTAAAAAAGCACTTTTCACATCCATTTGATATAAAGTTATCTCATGATGTGCTGCAAATGAAAGTAAAATGCGAATTGCTTCTAATCTTGCAACAGGTGCAAAAGTTTCAGTGAAATCAATACCTTCTTCTTGTGAGTAGCCTTGAGCAACTAACCTTGCCTTATTTCTCACAACTTTACCGTCTTCATCAAGCTTATTTCTGAATACCCATTTAGTACCAATAGCTTGCTTATCTTCTGGTAGAGTGACTAGCTTCCAGACATCATTCCTTTGGAACTGATTTAACTCATCTTGCATAGCTAGAATCCACCCTTCATCTTCCAAAGCTTGATCAATCGTCTTAGGTTCCATTTCAGAGAGAAGTGCAAAATCAGCATGCTCCTTGAAGGAGGATCTGGTTCGTACTTTGTCACTGGGTTCTCCTATGATTTGATCTTTTGGATGATTGGTTTTGTACTTCCAGCTTTTTCTTGCTTCAGCTTCTTCTTGAGTCGAGTTCTTCGTTTTGTCACCACCGGATGATGAAGATGTATTTTCACCGTCTGGCTTTTCACCGAGGTTTAAATCTGAAAATAACTCATCTAGCTCTGACATTGCAGTGTCAGGCTTCTTATCATCAAACTTGACATGAATGGACTCTTCAACTGTCAAAGTTTCTTTGTTGTATACTCTAAAAGCTTTAGATCTTTCAGAATATCCCAAAAAAATTCCTTTGTCAGCCTTGGAATCAAACTTACCAAGCTGATCTTTAGTATTCAGGATATAGCAAATACAACCAAAAGGATGAAAGTAAAAAATGTTTGGTTTTCTTCCTTTCCACAATTCATAAGGAGTCTTACTCAAAATAGGTCTTATATAAATTCTATTTTGAATATAACAAGCTGTGTTTACTGCTTCTGCCCAAAAATGTTTTGCAATATCAACTTCATTGATCATGGTCCTGGCCATTTCCTGGAGGGACCTATTTTTCCTTTCTACAACACCATTTTGTTGAGGTGTTCTAGGAGAGGAGAAATTGTGGGAGATGCCATTTTCTTCACAAAATTTTTGAAAGTTCTCATTTTCAAATTCTCCCCCATGATCACTTCTAATAGAGGAAATGCAAATGCCTTTTTCATTTTGAACTGATTTGCGAAACAAGAAATACCTTATAAGACTCATCCTTGTGGGCAAGAAATTTAACCCATGTCCATCTAGTAAAATCATCCACAATGACTAAACCATATTTCTTTCCAGTTAAAGAGGCTGTCCTTGTGGGACCAAAAAGATCAAGATATAAAAGTTCAAGTGGTCTAGAAGTTGAAACAACATTTTTTAAATGAAAGGAAGTTTTAACTTGTTTTCCTTTTTGACAAGCTTCACAAAGGGCATCAGATTTGTACTTAAGATTTGGTAAGCCTTTAACAAGATTGTGCTTGTTTAATTTTGAGATTAGTCTCAAGTTGGCATGACCCAATCTTTTGTGCCAAATTCATTGCTCATCTTCAACAGATATAAGACACTTGACATCTTGTTTTTCAAGTTCAGAAAGATCAACTTTATAAACATTTTGTTTCCTCTTTGCTGTAAAGAATATAGATCCATCGTTTTTGCTTTTTACTAAACATCCAGTTTCTGTAAAGATGACTTCATAACCATTGTCACATAATTGACTTATGCTCAATAGATTATGTTTCAGTCCTTCAACATATAAAACATTATCAATAGAAGGAAGAGAGCCTTTACCTATGCGACCAATTCCAACTATTTTACCTTTCTGGTTTCCTCCGAAACCAACGAATCCAGCTTTTCTAGGTCTTAGTTCTTGGAACATATGCTTTTCTCCCGTCATGTGATGCGAGCATCCACTGTCTAAGTACCAAGACTGGTGTGTTGACTTTGTTGCTAAGCATGTCTGCAACATAGACTATTTTATCTTTAGGTACCCATTGTTAGTTCTTGAAGGAGGCTTATCCTTCTTAGTTTTAAAAACATTACATGCACTTTTCAAATGACCAGATTTATTACAATAAGTACAATGTAAGCATTTACTATGGCTATGGGATTTATCAGATGCTGAATTATTTTCCAAAAGGGTTTCATCTGGTATATAGCCAAGACCATGAGTTGTCGTTTCGACACCCTGCATCATTGAAGCTTGCTTGCTTGAGTTACACTCTCTGCAAGAAACTTTTGTAAAGCTTGTTCATAGTCATTTGATTTGTAGTTAGGTCTACCTGTAACTACAAAACTCTTAGCTTGACTGCTCTCAGCTTCTTGTTGCTTGGTAGCTTGCAGAGGCTGGTTATCAACCAGACCGTGATTTTCGCCAGCTACGGTTCTCTTCATCGAGTACTGAGTTTTCATTACGTAAGGAATGAAAATCTTGTGATAGTTTTAAAAATTTCTTTTTCAAGTTCTTATACTCAGTAGAGAGAGTGGCAGAGTCCTTAAGAAGATCATCAAAAGCAAGTTGAAGTTCAGAGTAGGAATCATATACTATTACCTCTTCAACATCTTCTTCTGACTCAATGTCAGTGTCTGCCATGAGGGCAATGTGAGCTTCTTCCTTATCTTCCTCAGAGGAGGATAAGTCAAGATCTTCCCATGTCGCCATAAGACCTTTCTTCTTTTTCTTGAAGGAGCTTCTTGTGGGCTTTTCTTTAAGATTAGGACACTCGGATTTGAAATGTCCAGGCTTCTTACATTCATAGCAAATGACTTGGGCTTTGTCCTTGTCTTTGCTCTCCTTCTAGTCCTTTGAGTCTTTCTTCTGAAACTTCCTTCTAAAGTTTCTTTTCTTCCACATTCTCTGGATCTTCTTAGATATGAATGCAAGCTCATCATCTGATCCATCAGAGTCTCCTTCTGAGGCTTCATCATCTGATTCTTCTTCTTCAGCCTGAAAAGCTTTAGAAGTACTAGGTTTATGTTGATTAACTTTTAAAGCAATAGACTTACTCTTCTTGGTAGGTTCTTCTTCATTTAGCTCAAGTTCATGAGCTTTTAGGGAACTCATAAGATCTTCAAGCCGAGGAATGTTCAGATCTTTTGCTTCTTGAATAGTAGTGACTTTGGGTCTCCACTGCCTTGTCAAGCTTCTCAAAATCTTTCTCACGTGATCAGGTGTGGTATAACTTTTTCCAAGGGCTTGCAACCCATGAACAAGTGTTTGGAATCTTCCAAACATAGTTTCAATGTTTTCTCCATCTTCCATTTTGAATAGTTCATATTGGCGAACCATCATGCTAGCCTTTGTTTCTCTTACTTGGGCAGAACCCTCATAAGACAATACAAGAGAATCCCAGATTTCTTTAGCAGTATCAAACTTGCCACATTTATCATATTCTCTTTCTGTCATAGCACAGATGAGAATAAATCTGGCCCTCTGGTTGGTTTGATATCTCTTTTTCTGATCATCAGACCAGTTTTCCCTTGATATTGCAATGCCAAGGGCATTAGCGGGAAGAATGTACCCGCTTTCAACTATATCCCACAAATCAAGACTTTGTGCCTCGAGGAATGCTTTCATCTTATCCTTCCAGTAATCAAATTTTTCTCCATTGAATAGAGGAGGACGGTTCATATGACCACCTTCAGTAGACATGTTCACAATATAGAATCTTTTCTCTTGACATCATATGCCCAACCAAGAGGCCGAGCTCGTACCAACCGAACGTGAACACAAGAAGGGGGGTTGAATTGTGTTTACAAACTTTTCGTAAACTTTAAGATAGAAACACTGTAGAACACAAGTTTTTCAAATTGTTTGTTTATCGGATCTTTGGGTATAACCAGGACCATTTGGAAAAAGCAGTTTGATAAAACTTGTTTTTAACGCAGCAAGATAAAAATGAATAGAAAGCAGTAAAGTAGGAGACACAGAAATTTATACTAGTTCACTACCAAACTGATAGCTACGTCTAGTCCCTTCGTTCCTGAAGGATTTTCACTATAATCAATCTGATTACAATTTCCTCAAGAGTATTCTACTGTCACAACTTGACAATACTCTCAACTTCTCAAAACGACTCAGTACAGTCGAGCCTTTGAGGATACAGCCTTAACTAGGCCAAAACAACTTTTACAAAAGAGTTGAAGTACAGTTAAAATTAACTCTCACATAGAGGATAAAAGATTAAGCTCAACTATAGAAAAACTTTCATAAAGAAAGTGGCCTGACGCCGAGTTCATTCAGAGTCCGTAGACTTAGCACGAGACTTGGTTGCTCACAGAAGCAGTGCTTGTTCTCAGTAAATATTTCAGCAGAATTTCAGCAAGCTTTTTCACAGTGCGTTCATTCCTTCTTCAATGGATACCATGAGGTATATATAGGAGTTCCAAGGATATAACCGTTAAGGTAAAAATGGCTTCTTACCATTGAGTAAGGTAAATTCAAAATGCTGTCTCTTTCTAGCTTTGCAGAGAATATCCCACTAGTACATGTTACCGTTTTTGTACTACCTTGCTTGTACGATTTTTGTCTTGTAGTTAAAGGTTTCACCTTTGATACCTCGTACAACCATTTTAGCGCTGAAGATCAATTTTGAAATCCGTTCCAGAAACTTCTGAGAGGTAGAGCAGCAACGTGACTAACACGTGATTAGAAGTGAGGTTCAGACGCTCGCTCAGAATCGGAAGTTCGGACGCTCGTTCAGAATCGGAAGTTCGGACGCTTGTAGCAATTGGATAAGCATAGTGTATAAAGAGGAAATTCCAGATGCTCACAAGAATGAGCCGGATGCTGACACATAGAATGAATCCTTCTCTTGAGAATTACTTTCTTCTTGCTTGAGTGGCTTAGAATATACGTATTATTAGTATCTGCACACTTCAAGAAATGTTAGAACATAAATTGTTCTCTTGTGAATACATTGTTATCATCAAAATTAATGAGGGTCTAAACATCTCAATCGTTTAGGTTCCAACAGATAGGATTCAATCTCTTCCTCTCTTGTTCATGAATTTCTGGTTTGGATATTCTATCTCCATGGATTCTTTTGTAACAACCATGTTAGAGTAGTTTCCTTTATTCTAGGATTTGGGGCTACGCCTTTTGATGTCTCTTGAATGGTTATTTGAAATACTCTCTTATTACTTTGAATGCAATTTGATTCCGTTTTTATTGTTGTTAATATTTCTTATGAATTTGATGCGCACTTGTTCATATGCGTTAGATTTCTAGGGATGAACTGAGAGGTTAACCTAGTAATCGGAACTATAAGAACGGAACTTAGGACTAAAATCACAAGAGTAGTTTTTAGTCCTTCGAGGATAAAACAAGCTATCATATTTCTTAATGGGTTTAATTCGATTTCAATTACCACGAGAGTAGGAGTTGTATCGTTTAAACACGGTTTCTGTATCCTGTTAGGGAACTTTTACTAATCTAGGATAACTTGCCTTCAATTGAATTCATTCGTTAATAAGAGAGTAGTCAATTAGGATTTCAGAGCATCATTTACATCGTTCTAAATTTATTTTATTTCTGTTACAACAACAAATTATATTTCTTGAATTAATTTAATTAGCATAAAAGCAGTCCCTATGGGATCGATATTTTATTACTTGACGACAACTCCGTGCACTTGCGGATTTGGCACATCAAGTTTTTGGCGCCGTTATCGGGGACTGCATCTTATTGCTTTTTAAATTAATTCCTGTTAATATATAAAAAAAATTGTTACTGTTTTGATTTTTATTTATTTTTGTTTTCTTTTATTTTGGTGCTTTGATCTGTTTGCCTTCTTGTCTTCAGTTACCTTTTATCCTTGAATGCGAAGAACTCAAAGCAGTGAAAACATCATTGAAGTTGACCGTGAAATTGAAAGGACCCTTCGCATTCTAAGAAGAGAACAAAGGCAAAGAAGAGCTGAGACAGAGCAACAAGCTGCAACCATGGCGTCCAATGATAATAACAGGCCGCTTAAAGAATTTGCATCACCTACAGCTAGAGGCTTGCAGTCGGGGATTGCAAGGCCTGAAATTACAGCCACCCAATTCACCATACCATCGGTCTTATTGTCCATGATAAGACAGAATCAATTTAGTGGTCTGCCTGCTAAAGACCCAACTGAGCACATTGAGAACTTCCTGGAAAATTGTGACACCATCAAAATCCAAGGTGCTGAAATTGATGTTATTCGTCTCAGGTTGTTCATGTCCTCTCTAACAGGCAAAGCCAAGGCTTGGTTGAAGTCGGTACCTGCAAATACAATTACTACATGGGCTCAGTTGGAACAAGCCTTCCTTGATAAGTTCTTTCCACCTTCTAAGACTGTACATCTCAGAGCTCAGCTTACCTCCTTCACTCAAAAAAAGGGGGAATCCTTGTCGGAAGCGTGGGAAAGGTACAAAGCTTATATGGAAGCGTGTCCCCATCATGGACTCCCTAAGTGGTTGCTTGTCCACACATTCTACAATGGCCTGACATATCTTGCTAAGGTGACTTTGGACTCCGCTGCAGATGGAGCTTTCATGAACAAGTTACTCAACAAAGCCTCTGCAATAATAGAAAACATTGCCACTAACCATTCTCAATAGGGTAGTGAAAGAAGCAACAACCCGAAAAAGATTGCGGGGGGTAAATTTGAAGTTGAAGGGGTTGACTTGATAATGGCCAAATTTGATGCTTTGAACCAACGCTTTGATAAACTTGAGAAGCGTAAGACCAGTGTCAGTGTAGTGAGTGCCTCTAATGTTATGTGTGAATTTTGTGGTAATGCTGTCAGTGGCTTTGGTCAAGGGAAGCAAAATGATCCTTATTCCTCCACATACGACCCCGGTTGGAGAAATCACCCGAATTTTTCTTACCGGAACAACCAGGACCAAGCTGGACAAGGTAATGGTAGACCTTCTACAGGTCAACCTCAGGTACAAAAATCTAAACTTGAATCTCTTTGGGAAAATTTTGTTGAGTCCCAAACAAAGCAAAATGAGGAGTTTAGGTAACATAGGCAGGTTGTAACACATGTTATTAGGGAGTTAACTTCTAAGGTTGATAATTTGGCTATTCATAGTAAAATGTTAGAAACCCAAATTGCCCAATTAGCTAGCTCCTCTAGTGCTCCTCAAGGTAAACTTCCCAGGAAACCCGAAGTCAACCCAAATGAGCAAGTTAATGCCATAACAACCAGAAGTGGTAGGCAAACAAAGGACCCTAAGCCTTGGAAGGAGAGTGCTAAAGTAGAGGGGGATGTAGATGTAGAAACTACTAAGACTCCAAATCTGAATGAAAAAGAAAAAGAAGCAGTGTCTACTTATACTGTTGGAACCTAAACGATTGAGAAGTTTAGACCCTCATTAATTTTGATGATAACAAAATATTTCTCAAGAGAACAATTTATCTTCTAACATATCTTTGAGTGTACAGGTATCAAAAGCTTCATTTATACATGTACAAATCACTTAAGAAAGAAGAAGAAATATACAAAAGAATTGAATACAATCCACTAGTGTCAGCATCCGAACCCACTTCAGCGTCTTGCTAACAACAAGCGTCCAGCAGTGTGACTTCTTGACACGTGGAACACTCAATTGCTACGAGCGTCCGTCCTCTGTTCTGAGCGAGCGTCTAATCTCTTTAATGAAGCACGTGGTGATCACGTTTTTGCTCTTAGCCTCAGACTGTTCAGGAACGGAATTCGAATTTGATTTTGTGCGCTCATTGTTACCAAGTGACTTCAAACACAAGAGGGGGTGAATTGTGATAGCTGTGCTTATAAAAAAAATAACAGATAAATTACTGAATTAAAAAAAAACTTGAAAGAAATAACTTGCGAAAAGATAAATAACTTGAAGAATAAATTGCAATAAATAAATGACAGAAAATAAATGACCGAAAAATAAATAAAGAACAAAAATAAATAAAGTGCTTGAATAATAAAGAGACAGAGAGCAAAGAAGAGCACGCAGCAAATTATACAGGTTCGGCCACCAAACCCCCCTGTGGCCTACGTCCTGTCCCCAAAGCAAAGCACTATGGGATTTTCACTAAATCACTAGCTTTTAAATCAGGTTCAGCTAGAAACCTTTACAACTCTATACCAGAGCAATACGTTCAAGAGATATCACCTCTCTATGAACACCTTGGGATTTCTACCCAAAAAGAAATGATTTTCGCAAATAAAATGAGATGAGAAAGATACACTCAATAGTGCAGATATAACAAATTGAAGCTCAAATAATACAACTCAAATTATGTAGAATAAAAAGACTCTCAAAAATTGTGCTCAAATAAGTGTGAGTGATGGAGAATATTTGACAGTGTTTTAGCACAAAAATTAAGCACTTGTATTATGTTTTTAAAAACAATGCTCATGGTGCAGTGCTTTTATAGGCACTGAGAGGAGCGTCGAAATGTCCGTTGCAGGATTTGTCCGTTGCAGCATTTGTCCGTTGCGTGGATTTGTCCGTTGCGTTTTGAATATGAAAGAATTGAAAACACGGGGACGGAAAAGATTCTCGGACACCACTTGGTGTTCGACATCGTATTTCCATACGACCTCTCTCCAGCTCGGCATACGACCTCCTCAGCTCGGCACAGACACGACCTCCTCACAGCTCGGCACAGACACGACCTCCTCACAGCTCGGCACGCGACCTCCTCACAGCTCGGCACGCGACCTCCTCACAGCTCGGCATACGACCTCTCCACACAGCTCGACATACGACCTCTCCACACAGCTCGGCACGAGACCTCAGCTCGGCACACGACTTGCATGTCAAAATATCACTGCTCGACACGGAGAATATTTTCCAAAGAAAACTTGAAATATTTTCCAAACAATATTTTGAGCACAACTTAAGAATTTTTCAAAATACTTTGTGCCTAAAAATAATTTAAGAAAAATTATCATAAAATCAATTTTAGAATAAAAATCATTTTGTGAGTGTGTGATTTTATTTTAATTGAGAGCTTTTTATTACTACTTACAAATAGTCTTAATAAAAATAAATAAATACCCAAAACCCAAAGACTTGAGAAACTATCATTCTTGATATGCGTCTTGGTATTCTTTTCCACTTTTTGCACGGTTGACTATTTGCAAAACTCCCTTTTGTCAATCATCAAAACCATCCTGTCAAGGCATGTATTCACAGACTCCCCCTTTTTGATGATGACAAACATCTCATGGAGGGAATTTAGTAAAATATAATCATGATATGGCAATGAGATATAAGCATGGTTTTTCAATAAAAGATATCGAGTTTAAGCACAATATTTAGAAAAACTCCCCTCACAATATTTAGAAAAAATATCGTAAAAACTCTCCTCACAATATGCATAAAATAAACCACTCCCCTGAATCATATAACTCTCCCCCTTTTGGCAACATCAAAAAGCGGAAAAGATAAAGGAAAGGCATGTAAAACGTATGCATATACGTGTAACTAGATGGCAAAAAATAATTAAAATAGAGTATCAAGGGTTCAATGAAGCATAAGAAATCCTTGGTAAAAAAATTATTCAGGGAGATAGCAAAAATAAAGCACTAGGATAAGAGTTACTAGTCCTCGTTCAACTCATTCTCATCATCAATTGTTTCCTCATCTTCACTGATATTAAGCGCATAATTATTTGCAGTTAACATAACCTGCACAAACTTTTATTTTAACGATTACAGGAAGGACGGTTGCATTTCTCCACTTTTAGTCTTGGTAACGGAACCTGCATAAAAATGTTAGCACACTCCAACGCCCAAGTTAGAACTTATTCATAATAAAATGCACTCACACGCAGTCATTCAATGCATGATTGATCTAAAATTCCTAACTCGGTTCTTATAAATAAGAAGTTTTCTTTAGGCAAAGGTTTAGTAAAAATATCTGCGAGTTGTTTAGATGTTTCCACAAACTCAATCACACAATCTCCTTTTTGAACATGATCTCTAATAAAATGGTGCCTAATTTCTATGTGTTTGGTCCGGAGTGATAAACCGGATTTTTCGTGAGGTTTATGGCACTAGTATTGTCGCACTTAATTGGAGCAGTTTCAGATTGATTCCATAATCATTCAACCGTTGTTTCATCCAAATGATCTGCAGGCACAACAACTACCTGCAGCGTATTCCGCTTCAAAGAAGGGACAAAGCCACACCGCTTGTTTCTTACTATGCCATGAAACCAAGGCATTCCCAAGTAAGTGACATGTCCCACTAGTGCTTTTTCGGTCCATTTTGCAACCCGCAAAATCCGAATCCGAGTACCCAATAAGTGTGCGATCAAGACCTTTGGGGTACCATAAACCCATAGTTTGTGTGCCAGTGAGATATCTCATGATGCGTTTTACCGCTAAGAGATGTGATTCCTTAGGATTTGCTTGAAAACATGCACACATACAAACACTAGACATAATATCCGGACGACTTGTAGTGAGATAGAGAAGAGATCCTATCATATCTCGATACTTACTTACTTCGACCGACTTACCACCTTCATCTTTGTCAAGATAGCATGATGTGCTCATTGGAGTTGAGATTTCTTTGGCGTTGCTCATTCCAAATCTTTTAAGCAACTCCTTGCAATATTTGGATTGATTTATAAAAATTCCTTCTGTTGTTTGTTTGATTTGAAGACCAAGGAAGTAGTTGAGCTCTCCCATCATGGACATTTCAAACTCACTTTGCATGATTTTGGAAAAATCTTCACACAAGGACTCATTAGTAGCACCAAAGATGATATCGTCAACATAAATTTGAACAAGTAAAATGTCATGATTTTTGTGTTTAATGAAAAGAGTGGTATCAACTTTTCCTCTTTCAAAACCTTTTTCAAGTAAATATTTGCTCAACCTTCTCGTACTAAGCTCTCGAGCTTGTTTTAAACCATATAAAGCCTTTTTCAATTTGAAAACATGATTTGGAAATTCAAAATTTTCAAAACCGGGAGGTTGATCAACATATACTTCTTCTTGAATAAAGCCATTAAGAAATGCACTTTTAACATCCATTTGAAAAAGTTTGAAATCCATGATGCATGCAAATGTGAGAAGCATGCGAATAGCTTCTAATCTAGCCACGGGTGCATAGGTTTCATCGAAATCTATGCCCTCTTGTTGGTTATAGCCTTTTGCAACAAGTCTAGCTTTATTTCTAACAATGATACCGTTTTCATCAAGCTTATTGCGAAAGACCCATTTGGTCCCAATGACTAGGTGATCTTTAGGCCTAGGGACAAGTTCCCAAACATCATTTCTCTCAAATTGATTTAATTCCTCTTGCATAGCAAGGGTCCAATGCTCATCAAAGATGGCTTCATTGACGTCATTTGGTTCAATTTGAGAGACAAAGGCCATATGATGACATGCATGATTAAGAGAGTTTCGAGTCGTTACCCCTTTTGAGATAACACCTATTATGTTGTCAAGAGGATGGTTCTTTGAGACTCTCCATTCCTTTGGAAGATTTGAGTGAGAGAGTTCTTGAGAGGGTTGAGGTAAGGACTCTTGATCCTCCTTTTGAACTTTTGATCTCTCTTGTTCCTCTAAATAGGTATCTCCTAACACTTCTGCAAGATCATCAACACTTTCTTCTATTGAAGATTTGGGGTTAGATTCATCAAAAGAAACATGCACAGATTCTTCAACAGTTAAAGTACGTTTATTAAAAATTCGAAAGGCTTTACTAGAAGTGGAATATCCAAGAAATAAACCTTCATCAGCTTTAGCATCAAATTTACCAAGGTTATCTTTACCGTTATTTAGAACAAAGCACTTACATCCAAATACGTGAAGGTGGGAAATGTTGGGCTTCCTTCCCTTGTAAATTTCATAGGGCGTTTGTTTTAGAATAGGTCTTATGAGGACTCTATTCATTACATAACATGTGGTGCTTACCGCGCCTGCCCAATACGTGAGGAAGGTTGGTCTCATTGAGCATCGTCTCGCAAGCTCTTCAAGAGACCGATTTTTCCTTTCCACCACTCCATTCTGTTTGTGGTGTTCTAGGTGCGGAAAAATTATGCTCAATTCCATTTTCAGTACAAAAGACCTCAAATGCCTCATTTTGGAATTCCCACCGTGATCACTTGGATGGATACTATGTTCATTCCTTTTTCATTTTGGATAACTTTAGCAAGTTTTCGAAAGGCAGCAAAAGTGTCATTTTTATGAGAAATAAATAAGGTCCATGTATAGCGAGAATAGTCGCCCACAATAACAAGAGCATAGTAATTGCCACCAAAGCTTTTAGTTCTAGAAGGGCCAAATAAATCCATATGTAAAAGTTGTAAAGGCCGATTTGTTGAAACAATATTTTTAGATTTGAAAGAAGCCTTTACTTGTTTTCCTTTTGACATGCATCGCAAAGTTTATCTTTTTCAAAGCGGAGCTTTGGTAAGCCAATTACTAAGTCCTTTCGAACCAATTTATTAAGATGATCCATGTGAATATGAGCCATTCTTCTATGCCATAGCCAAGATTCATCCTCTTTACTAATAAGACAACATGCATCATTTGAAGGTATTTTATCTAAATCAAGCATATAGATATTTCCAATTCTAGGTCCAATAACAATAACATTTTCATTTATAGAATCCATGACCATGCATTTTGAAGAATCGAAAACCACTTTGTTTCCTTTATCACAAAGTTGACTAATGCTTAGCAAATTATGCTTCAAACCATCCACATACAAAACATTTTCAATAGTGGGATTAGGACTCTTACCAATAGAACCAATCCCAAGAATTTTACCTTTGTTGTTGTCACCATACCGGACATAACCACTATTCTTAGGTACCAATGAAGAGAACTTGCTTTTGTCTCCTGTCATGTGCTTTGAACAGCCGCTATCAAGATACCAATTTAAGTCCTTGGCTTTCAAGCACACCTACAACAACAGATTAATTTTTAATCTTTGGTACCCAAACTAAGTTGGGTCCAGATGAGTTAGTTTTTGGCAAAGTACCCTTTGGAATCCATATCTTTTTGCCAACCACATTCTTGTTCTTTCTAATATTGCAAGTGGAGGCAGTGTGACCATTTCTACCACAGTGAAAGCATTTAATGAAAGGGCTGCTTGAAGTGTTGTTGTGATTGACAAATTTAAAGGATTTTTCATGCGTTTGTGGATTATAACCCAAACCGGCTTTTCCAAAAGTACCCTTTTGTTTTCCCAATAGAATGTTTAAGTTATCCCTTCCCATGGTAAATTTGGCAAGGGTGTTTTCCAAATCTTGAATCTTGTTTTTCAAAACATTGCATTCATCACACTTGAAAGTATCAATCTTTTGGTTTTCACAAAAGGTGCAAGTAGAAACTTCAATACAACAGCTTGTTTTTCCTTAAAAACTTCCATCTCTTGGTTTAAGAAAATAATTTTAGATTCAAGAGAAGAGATGGTTTTCTTAGAAGAAGAAATAATTTTTCGAAGTCTAGTCGTTTCATTATTTAATTCTTCACAAGTAATAAGCAAATCATCATAAGTTAAAGGAGATTCGAGTTCAAGAGCATTTACCTCATCCTCCTCGTGTTTTGCCATGAGACATAAGTTGGCCTCCTCATTTTCTGATTCATCGACGAGTCCATATCATTGTCATCCCAGGCAATGTAGGCTCTTCTTCCTTTTGATTCCTTTTGTGGTCTTCTATCAAATTTTTCGTTTTTCTTGACCATGAGGCGATCGAGTTTTATATGTCCCTTTGACCACACTTGTAGCAAGTTGGATTAAAAGAAGTTCCTTCCTCATTTTTCTTTTGAGGATTTTGTACCTTGCCCGTTCTCCCCTTTTGCCTCATGAACCTTTTGAACCTTGAACCATCGACTTATGTCTTCCTCATTCTCATCTAGACTATCATTGTTGTCGATTCCTCTTTTTCATTTACGATTGCTTTGAGAGCAATTCCTTTCTTTTCTTATCACTTTCTTCACTCTCAGTGAGTCGATTTTGTTCAAGTTCATGTTCCTGCAATTTTCCAAACAAGGTTGCCAATGATATAGTAGATAAAGCTTTAGATTCAGATATAGCAGGAACCTTGGGTTGCGATTTCTATTTAAACATCTAAGAACTTTATTAATTAAATCTTCATTACTGAAGACTTTCCCAAGAGCTTTGAGATGGTTTATTATATGGATGAACCTTTTTTGCATATCTTGTATGTTTTCACTTGGTTTCATCCTAAATAACTCATACTCATGGGTTAATGTGTTCATTCGAGCCCTCTTGACCTCGGTAGTACCTTCATGGGTCAATAGAAGGGTTTCCCACATTTCTTTAGCAGTCTTGCAATTTGAGACCCTATAGAACTCATCGTAGCTTAAAGCAGAAGTGATGATGTTCTTAGCTTTCAAATTGTATTGGACCTTTTTCTTATCATCTTCGGTCCAAAGTGATCTTGGTTTGTCTACCAATGCATCATTAATTGATTGAGTGGGGACAAATGGACCATTTTCCACAGCATCCCAAATATCAAGATCAACACCCTCAAGAAAGATTTGCATTCTATCCTTCCAATAACCATACCCCTCACCATTGAAAAATGGGGGTCTGTTCATGGAGGTTCCCTCGTTATTGTTTGAAGTCATTCTCTTGAGACGGTTAAGTCCTTTATACAAGAGTCTAGCTCTGATGCCACTTGTTACCAAGTGACTTCAAACACAAGAGGGGGGTGAATTGTGATAGCTGTGCTTATAAAAAAAATAACAGATAAATTACTGAATTAAAAAAAAAATTTGAAAGAAATAACTTGCGAAAAGATAAATAACTTGAAGAATAAATTGCAATAAATAAATGACAGAAAATAAATGACCAAAAAATAAATAAAGAACAAAAATAAATAAAGTGCTTGAATAATAAAGAGACAGAGAGCAAAGAAGAGCACGCAGCAAATTATACAGGTTCGGCCACCAAACACCCTGTGGCCTACGCCCCGTCTCCCCAAAGCAAAGCACTATGGGATTTTCACTAAATCACTAGCTTTTAAATCAGGTTCAGCTAGAAACCTTTACAACTCTATACCAGAGCAATACGTTCAAGAGATATCACCTTTCTATGAACACCTTGGGATTCCTACCCAAAAAGAAATGATTTTCGCAAATAAAATGAGATGAGAAAGATACACTCAATAGTGCAGATATAACAAATTGAAGCTCAAATAATACAACTCAAATTATGTAGAATAAAAAGACTCTCAAAAATTGTGCTCAAATAAGTGTGAGTGATGGAGAATATTTGACAGTGTTTTAGCACAAAAATTAAGCACTTGTATTATGTTTTTAAAAACAATGCTCATGGTGCAATGCTTTTATAGGCACTGAGAGGAGCGTCGAAATGTCCGTTGCAGGATTTGTCCGCTAAAAGATTTGTCCGCTATGCGTGGATTTGTCCGCTATGCGTTTTGAATATGAAAGAATTGAAAACACTGGGACGGAAAAGATTCTCGGACACCACTTGGTGTTCGACATCGTATTTCCATACGACCTCTCTCGGCTCGGCATACGACCTCCTCATTTCGGCATACGACCTCTTCACGGCTCGGCGCAGAACCACGACCTCCTCACGGCTCGACGCGCGACCTCCTCACAAAGACGCGCGACGTCCTCACAGCTCGGCATACGACCTCTCCACACAGCTCGACATACGACCTCTCCACACAACTCGGCACGAGACCTCAGCTCGGCACACGACTTGCATGTCAAAATATCACTGCTTGACACGGAGAATATTTTCCAAAGAAAACTTGAAATATTTTCCAAACAATATTTTGAGCACAACTTAAGAATTTTTCAAAATACTTTGTGCCTAAAAATAATTTAAGAAAAATTATCATAAAATCAATTTTAGAATAAAAATCATTTTGTGAGTGTGTGATTTTATTTTAATTGAGAGCTTTTTATTAATACTTACAAATAGTCTTAATAAAAATAAATAAATACCCAAAACCCAAAGACTTGAGAAACTATCATTCTTGATATGCGTCTTGGTATTCTTTTCCACTTTTTGCACGGTTGACTATTTGCAAAACTCTCTTTTGTCAATCATCAAAACCATCCTGTCAAGGCATGTATTCACACTCATTTTGATGTACGAGGAAGCAAAGGTGACACCTTTAGCATAAGACAAAAATCGTACAAGGCAATTGCAAATTGCAGATAGTACGAAAACGGTAATGTGTACTATTCTGATATTCTCTAGAAAGGATGAAAAGGAACACATTTCAAATTACCTCACTCAATGGCAAGGAGATATTTTTACTGCAACGGTAATACCCTTGAAGACTCCTATAAATACCCCAAGGTATTCATTGAAGAAGAGTTAGAAAAACTGTGAAGAAAATTCATTCTGAAAGCAATATTACTCAAGTGTGCAATTAAGCTTCGTGCCAAGTTTCTGGTCTACATTGAACGGAACTCAGCGTCTTATACTTTCTTTTAGAAAGCTATTCTGTTTTGAGCTTAATCTTTTCATCCTCTCTGTGAGAGTTATTTTGATTGTTATCAAAAGCATAATCTCCTTTGTAAAACTGTATTTGGCCTAGTTAAGGCTCTGTTCCTCAAAGGCTCGACTGTACTGAGTCGTTTTGAGAAGTTGAGAGTATTGTCAAGTTTGTGACAGAAGAATACTCTTGAGGAAATTGTAATCAGTTGATTATAGTGGAAAATCCTTCAGGAACGAAGGGACTAGACGTAGCTACCAGTTGGTGGTGAGATAGTATAAATCTCTGAGTCTCATCCTTTACTGCTTTACATTATTTATCTTTACCTTGCTCAGTAAAACAAGTTTTTATAAACTGTTTAAATTTCTGCATCCGGTCTTGTTTAATTCTCTGCATCCGATATACAAACAGTTTTGAACAACTTGTGTTGAAGTTTTTACGTATAGTTTGCGAAAAGTTTTTAACACAAAGGTTAGTCAAAGCCAAACTTGATAAGCAATATGGGAAATTTTTGGAAATTATAAATAAGCTGCATATTAATATCCCATTCACTGAAGCTTTGCAACAACTGCCTCCTAAGAAAAGAAGGCTAGGGGAAGATGAGATTGTGGCTTTGACTGAGGAATGTAGTGCTGTAATTCAGAATAAGTTGCCTCCTAAACTAAAAGATCCGAGTAGTTTCACTATCCCTTTTTCTATAGGCAACACTAATTTTGAAAAGGCTCTCTGTGATTTAGGAGCTAGTGTGAGTATCATGCCCCTCTCTGTTTGTCAAAAATTGGGCCTAGCCGAATTAAAGCCTACAAGACTCTCACTGACTTTGGTGGATCGATCCGTCAAATACCCCACTGGTATCTTGGAGGATGTTCCTATTAGAGTGGGGAAATTCTTTGTCCCTGTTGATTTTGTTGTTCTTGAAATGGATGAAGATAAACAAATCCCCATTATTCTTGGTAGACCATTCTTGGCCACTGCTAGTGCTATTATTGATGTCAAGAATGGTAAACTATCTTTTACTGTTGGGGATGAAAAGGTTGAATTTGATCTGTTTAAATCTATTGAACAACCTTCTTTTGAGATTTCTTGTTGCAGGGTTGATACGGTGCCTGAAAATGTGCAAAAGAAGCCTATCAAGGCTCTTCCCAAGGAACCTTGCGAAGAGAACCCTTCACCGCCACAAGTGGACAAGGATACTTCTCAACAGTTGAAGGTAACTGACAAAGAGAAAAAGAAGGCCAAGAGCAAAGTTGAGAAGCGCGCTCATAAGAAACTATTTCCATCGAGACTCCCTTGGCCCCTTGATGCTAAAGGTAAAATTTGTGATATGAAAGGGAAGGTGAAGGGGCCAAGAATCCTTAAAATTTGGAAGGTGAAAGGGAGTGCCACCCCCAAGTTGGAACCAGGCTAAGCACTTACAAGGGTCAAGCTAGTGACTTTAAAAAATCGCTTCTTGGGAGGCAACCCAAGTGTTTAAGTTGTTTTTATTTCAAAAAAAAAATGGAACAGTGCAACACGGCTTGACCGTGTTCTGTGGCACGGCCATGTTGCGTGAAAAGCAAAAAAAAATTAGAAACATAACGGAACACAGCCTGCCCATGTCTCAGGTCACAACTGTGTCAACGGCCCCAGCTCCTTCTCCCCATGCGTTCTCTAGTGCACTGGCCCACACCCAATCTCCAATTCGACCAATCACAGCCACCCATTCCCACTCACCTCAAATCAATAACCACCATTGCATACCCACCATACCTACCCTAGACCCAATCCACTATATCAAAACCCAAATTCAAATAAACCCCTTCCCCTTTCTTTTCCACGAACCAGAACACCCTTCTTCTCTTTCAACCATTGCACCACCCCAAACCCTCCACTTCAGCCTCCTGGCCGCGCCTCCATCATCTCCCTCAGCCGTGCCGCCACTACGCAGCACCACCACCTGCCACCTTCTCCTTCTCCTTCCCTCAACCAACATTTCCTCCTAGCCACCGCACCACTATTCGCCCCAGCCACCACCATCAACCCACAACCCTCCATCATCCCACCACCAGCGCAACCTCCACTCCACAGCGCCGCACCACCGTCCCAACCACCACCGTCAACCCTCCTCACTTTTTCATTTTTATTCTTTTTTTGTGTGTGTTATGGTTGCAGGGACCTCTTGTAGTCTGATATGGCTTCAAAAAGGCAGCAGGGTCACCCCTCGGGGTCCAAAGAACCAGCTCTGGCAAAAGGGAAAGGAAAGGGCAAGAAGAAGACATCCTCTAATCCATATGGAATTCAATTTCGGGATGACATTCAAGAAGCAAGGTATAATTCTCTTGCTGCTAAAATAATCATTCCCACTAGATACATGGATGAGAACACCCTAATGACTCTAGGATTGCTAGAGGATGTTCAATTATTATTTGAAAATGTGGGCTGGACGAAGTTTTTGAGCATGAAGTTTCCCACGTATGAAAGAATCACCCTTGAATTTCTTTCCTCTGTAAATGCACATGTTCTATACAGAGCAGGCTTACCAGATGAAAATGCTTTCAATTTGATAACCTTTCGGTTATTCAATACTGAGCATAGCCTCTCCTTGAGACATTTCAATGCCATTTACGGATTTCCATATGGTGGTGCCCCGGAGGATCCACCAGGATTTTTCTGCACGATTGTTTTGGGCTCTCTTTACACAGACTGGCTCCTCTAATTCTGCCTCCTATGATTCTTGTTCTTCGAAGGCTTCCAAGCTGCGAAACCTTTGTTTTTGCTATGTCCACCGAGTCATGTCTAATACTTTGTTTGGACTTGGAGATAGCGATGGAGTTATTTGTCAGACCGAACTCCTATTTTTATGGAATATGTTGCACCCTGAGTTTGAGCTAGATGAAGGTTCCCATCTTATTTCCCACATGGTCAAAGTTGGGAAAGCTTCAGCCGAAATTGTTATCGGTGGTTTGATCACCCCTATTGCTGAAGCCCTTGGTCATAGCACTTCTAGTCTTCAAAAAGTTCGCGGGAGCAACTGTTTGGACATTGAAGCCTGTCTTGCAATGAAACTAGTAGTCAAGGAAGGCGATTGTTACTTTTTCGTGCTCCCTGACACTTTGGAAACCCATCCTCTGCCCGACCCAGAGCATACTAATATAAGAAATCTGAGGAATTGAAGTTTCACTGGAGGACTAGCCTCCATTTTGAAGCACATTTACACTCATTTCCTGAAAATTATTTGTCGTTAGACTGTTAAATAGCATGTGTTTAGGGAACAATTAAAGAGTGAAAAAAAGTGGTTGGAATGGAATTAGGACTATGAGTAGATAGAAGCTAATTATCTGCTCTATCTTTTAGAATGCTGAAACAATTTTCTATCATGGATTTTCTATCATACTAGCTTCATACTAGTATACATGCATTTTCTATCATACTCACTATTAATTTATTTTGGCTTTTTCATTCTATTTTTCAATTTATTGTATCAAATGGATAAGAGTTGGATATCTGACAACTCTGTAACTAAAGATAAGTATATTAGAGGGATTTTAAGTTTTCTTGAGTTTGCATTTGCAAACTCAGCTGAAGATGGAAAAATTTTATGCCCCTGCACCAATGTATCAATTACAAGAGGCGCTCTCACATAGATGCTTATGAACACATAATCAATAATGGGTTTCTAAAAGGATATGTTCATTGGATCTTTCATGGTGAACAAGTTAGCTCTTCTAACTCTCTAAGTGCATCTCAAGTAGAAAGGGAGTTTGACCATGACATGGATGCATTGATTCATGATGCATTTGCAATGCATACAAGTAATGATAGTGATGATACATATGTAAATATAGAGGATGGAATGGAGGACGGGGATCCGTTGGCCACAATGCGCAACAATCTGAAGAGGGTGATAATCAAGATAAGTTCTATAAGATGTTAAAGGAGGCAGAACAAAATCTTTATCCTGGTTGTAAGAAGTTCACAAAACTATCATTCATAGTACATCTATACCACTTAAAGTGTCTAAATGGATGGACTGACAAAAGATTTTCAATGTTGTTAGAGTTGTTAAGTGATGTATTTCCTGAGGAAAATACTTTGCCCAAGCATTTTATGAGACAAAAAAGATTATTTCAGGGTTGGGTTTATCATATGAAAAAATTCATGCTTGTCCCAATGATTACGTATTGTATTGGAGGGATTTGGCTAATGCTAATGTTTGCCCTAAATGTGGTCTCTCAAGATGGAAACTCAATTCTGATGATGAAGGTAGAAAAAAGCTACCTGCAAAGATTCTTTGTTGGTTTCCTCTTAAGCCTAGACTACAAAGACTTTTTCTGTCATCAAAAACAGCTTCTTTTATGACATGGCATGAAGATAATCGGACTAAAGATGGACTCATGAGACATCCGTCTGATTCTTTTGCTTGGAAGGATTTTGATCGTCGGTATCCTAATTTTTCTTATGACCCTCGTAACATTCGCTTAGGTTTGGCTTCTGATGGCTTTAATCCTTTTAAAACCATGACAATTTCTCACAGAACTTGGCCTGTTATCTTGATTCCATATAACCTTCCTCCATGGATGTGTATAAAGCAACCCAATTTTATACTCTCATTGCTTATTCCTCGTCCAAAAGGTCCAGGTAATAAAATTGATGTCTATATACAGCCTCTTGTGGAAGAACTAAAAGAATTATGGGAAGTTGGGGTAAAAACATTTGATGCATGCAAAAAAGAGTCATTCCAAATGCGTGCTGCGATCATGTGGACTATTAATGATTTCCCCGCTTATGCAAATTTGTCTGGTTGGAGTACTAAGGGTAAATTTTCTTGTCCATGTTGTGGTTTTGAAACTGCCTCTAAGTGGTTGCGTTACAGTAGAAAGTTTTGTTACATGTGTCATTGTCGTTGGTTAGAGCCTAATCATAAATGGAGATACAATAGAGGAGATTTTGATGGAACCCAAGAGTTTAGATCTCCACCTGAGCTACCTAATGGAACTATGGCTTTGAGACAATTGGAAGATAATGGAATTGGGGGTTGGTCACCATTGAAAAAGAAGAGCATTTTGTTCACATTGCCTTATTGGAAATATAATGTTCTTCGTCATAATCTTGATGTGATGCATATTGCAAAAAATATTTGTGATAACATTATTGGAACATTATTACATCTAGAAGGAAAATCAAAGGATAATGACAAGGCACGTTATGACCTTGTAGAACTTAACATAAGAAGTCAGCTACACCCAAGGATGCATCAAAGTACAGGTAAAAAGTATTTTCCTAGAGCTTGTTACCAAATGACATCAAATGAGAAAGAAGCATTTTTGGAAGTGCTCAAAACAATAAAAGCACCGGATGAATATTTGTCTAATATTTCCAGATGTGTTCAAGTGAAGCAACGAAAGATATTTGGTCTCAAAAGCTATGATTGCCATCTTTTAATGCAAGAGTTTCTTCCTATAGCTATGAAAGGTTGTTTGCCTGACAAAGTGAGTTTGGTTATAGGTGATCTTTGTCATTTCTTCAAAGAACTTTGTGGCAAGGTTCTTAATGAACGTAATTTGGAGCACTTGGAGCATCGAATAGCCAACACATTGTGCCAATTAGAAAAGATTTTCCCTCCATCTTTTTTCACTATAATGGTACATTTGGTAATCCATTTGGCACATGAGGCAAAAGTTGCTGGTCCAGTTCATTATCGATGGATGTATCCCATTGAGAGGTATTAATATTTTCAATTACTTAATACCATTCTAGTTTATAAAGAAAAACATCAATATCTTATTTTGTAGCCTAAAATCTTATTTTTTAGGTTCCTTAATACTCTAAAGTCATTTGTTCAGAATCGAGTACCCCCAGAAGGGTCTATTGCAGAGGGATATACAACTCATGAATGCTTGATATTTTGTTCGTGATATCTCTCTGTGGTGGAAATCTATTTTAATCAATCTAGTAGAAATGATGATTCATTTTCTGTGGTGGAAAATGCAAGTCTTTCAAATCCTAGAGGTAGGCCATTGGGGAGAAAAAGATAAGTTAGGTTCAATGTGAAGAAAAGAAAGAGAGTTTCTCGAGTTTCTCTTGATAAGAAAACATTGCTACAAGCACATAGATATCTGCTTTTTAATAGCAACAGTGTTGACCCCTTTGAGAGGTAAGAGAATTTCTTTCATATTTACATGTAGTTATTGAAATTTGGTTTGATCCCTTTAATCTCTCTAATGTTGGTTTGACACCTTTCATAGAGAACACATTGACCTCATTAGGAGACAAAATCATCGGCTATCTCCATATGAAATTGACAAAACTCATAGTCAAACATTTCCTGATTGGTTTCGTGAACGAGTAAGTGTTAAGAAGCATCCATTATCAATATTGAATTTCGTAATCATTTAAAATTTATAATCATTTAAAATAAAATTGTGGTAGGTTGCACGATTGGAAGAACAAGGCAGTGTTAAAGTCACATATGAAATCAAATGGTTAGCACGTGGCCCACTAGAAATAGTGAGAAAATACAGTGGTTATATTGTCAATGGAGTTAGATTCCACACAAAGAAGTTATTTTGAACTTCCAAAAATCGTGGCCTTCAAGAGTGTTTTGTAACTTGTTCTTGACTTGTATTTATGCTTGAAAATAGTTGTAAAAGTGGTTGATGATTTGATTTAGCAAAACAATTCAAAGAAGTATGGTTTTGGGAAAAGTTTGAGTTTATGTTTCAAGAATTGTTTTGAGCTTGTAATAGAATTGTTTCTAAAATTTTGTGACATGTTTTAGTGCTTTGAAAAATGGTTCAAAGTTAGCAAAACACTATTTATTTGGTAAAATACTATTCCAATTGGTAAATTTTGGTTTAGCCATTTTTCTAAGTGTGTAGCTTTTGTAAAAGCTTGAAAACTTGCATGGTTTGAATTTGTTTGGATATCACTTGGGCGTTTACTACGGTGAACATGTCATATTGTTGAATTTGTTTGGATATCACTTGGGCGTTCACTACGGTGAACATGCCATATTGTTGAATTTGTTGGATATCATTCGGGCGTTCACTACGGTGAGCATGCCATATTGTTGAATTTGTTGGGATATCACTTGGGTGTTCACTACGGTGAACATGCCATATTGTTGAATTTGTTGGGATATCATTTGGGCATTCACTACGGTAAACATGCCATATTGTTGAATTTGTTGGATATCATTCGGGCGTTCACTACGGTGAGCATGCCATATTGTTGAATTTGTTTGGACACGTACTAACCATTGAGCATCGACACTCGGAGCGTTTGATTGGTCTTAAAGACTTCAAAAGATGAGTTGTCATGTCACTCGTAGCGTTTGATTGGTCGTACAGACTTCAAAAGGCGAGTTGACACTGCATTGCCTAAGTAGAGGCACGCCAATGTGGTGGCCAGCCAAAGTAGTGGCAAGCCTAAGCAGAGGCTATTTTGTTTGGACGTTGGGAAAGTAGTCCCCGTCATACTGCTGACCTATTAAGGCTGCAGGTGTATACACAACTTGTCATACTGCATTGACATGCATAGCTAACCGCATTTATGATATGTGATGAATTGTTTGATGAATTGGATATTGTGATGACTTGATCACTTATCTGTTGATAGATTTGCCTGCTCACATGCAATAATTGGATATTGTGATGACTTGATCACTTATCTGTTGATAGATTTGCCTGCTCACATGCAATAGTTTGATATTGTAGTGACTTGATTATTGATCTGTTGGTTGTTTTGGTTGCTCACTTGCAATAGTTTGATATTGTAGTGACTTGATTGTTGATCTGTTGGTTGTTTTGGTTGCTCACATGCAATGCTTGATATACCATGATGATGCGTGCGGTCTATTAAGTATGTATATGTATATAAAAGCATGTTGTTGTATTATATATGTATATATTGTTTGCATGCGACATAGCCTATGATAAACTCGTGGACAAAGGATTTACCCTTGCACTATTGTTGGATTAGATGTCCTTATGGATATCACTTCCAGATGGAGTTCGGTAGCTGTTGCAACTTCGTCTTTCAGGAGCATTGAAGATTGAGCCAGTGGAGAAAGATTCCTCTGAGTACCTCATGTTTGATCTTACTGAGCTGTTTCTCAGTAAGGGTTGTAGTTGTTGGCCAGCTTAGCTTAGGGTTTTGTAAATTGTTGTGTTATAATTACTCTTTTCAAAAACCCTCGCCTTAGTGCGAAATGATTATGTTATGTGAAGTATTATTTTGTGATGCATTATACTCTGATAATTACAAAAGTCTGAATTGGCATTATTTAAAAAATTGCAGTACTCTATGCCTCATTTTGAAAAGGGTTTCAAAGGAAAGAAAAAAAAATTTACTCCTATTTTTCCATTGCGAAATACATAAGAGTACTCTTTAACTGAAAGCATACAAGCATCAAATGTTTTCAGCATTAGATTGGGTTGCACTGTAGCGCTCCGAAAATGGGGTGTTACAAGTAGCGCTCCGGAAACGGGGTGTTACACGAAACCTTAGGTAGAAGGTAAAAACTTGTGGTGACAGTCAACAGAACTTTGACTGACGGTCAAATAGTCATTGTTATTCGCCGTGCATAATGCACAGCCACCGAGGCCGTCAGTCAATGTCAAGTGGACTTTTACCTACGGATTTTTTACTTTTAGTGACAAATTTTGTCTGTCAGCACAAGTCAAATTTCTTGTAGTGTAAGGTGACTAATCCACTAACTAAGTATGAGAACTCACTTGGATAGTAGTACAAATTTGAAGGTTTGGCGGTTGTCTCCTTTTCCTCTTGCCCTAAGCCGAATTCTCCCCTCTTTCATTACCAATTTCTTCACTTGATTTTCAGCACCCAAGATGGTGATGGAGATGGTCTTCTAATTCTTTGGTTGAATCCTATTTAAGCTTGTATGAAGAGTGATACAGGAAATCCATCTCTGCTTTCCAACTTCCACCAACCCAAGCCACCACCCTGTTTTCCAACTTCCACCAACCAAGCCACCACAAGCCACCATTGTTGACAACTTGCATTTCTTTACAACTTGCATTCAGATTAATTCCAACTATTTTCAATTACAAATTGGCCTCTAGGATTAGTATAAATAGGGCCAATGCCTTAGTGTATTATCATATTGAAGTTTATGAGAAATTGAGTTTTAAGTTGAGAGTGGATTCTCTCTTTGTTCCTGAGCCATTTTGGTATCAGGAACAAAGAGAGAATCCACTCTCAACTTAAAACTCAATTTCTCATAAACTTCAATATGATAATACACTAAGGCATTGGCCCTATTTATACTAATCCTAGAGGCCAATTTGTAATTGAAAATAGCTGGAATTAATCTGAATGCAAGTTGTAAATAAATGCAAGTTGTCAACAATGGTGGCTTGGTTAGTGGAAGTTGGAAAACAGGGTGGTGGCTTGGGTTGGTGGAAGTTGGAAAATAGAGATGGATTTCCTGTATCATTCTCCCCGGGTTGGAGAGAACTCGCCCTCGAGTTCAGCTTTGTTTCATCTATATTCCTTTAGTTAGTTACCGTCATGAATTTTTAATGCTATTATTAATAAATAATGTTAACGTAAAATACTTTTTATATTTAATATAATTATTCGGATTTTTATCAATAAGGGAGGGAAAGGTGTAACACCCATCCGTTCAATTCAAATTAAGCATAAGATATTAAACATTTAAAATATAGAGAAACACTAGAATTTTAAAACTTGCAAGCAATAACAAGTCACAAATCCATAAAGTCATAAACTTTTGAAGATTACAACTCATCTGTCTTAAAGTACTCGAATAAGTTAACTTAATACAAAATGAAAGTCTTTACGCTAAGCCACTTGAACATAATACATTAAGCAAAAGTACATTAATCTAGATAATTTGAGGCCTCCAAACGTCCTCCAATCTCCTTTGGCAACCTGCTTATCTGAAAACAATGAGGGAAAATGGTGAGATTAAAAATCTCAGTGAGCCCTTCATAGACTCCTCACTATCACTAATTGTAGCTTAAAATATCATGGATAGGAGTAGACATGTCAGAGAGACCATTAATGTAACACCCGTACGTTCAATTTACTTGAAAGTAAGATATTAAACATTGTGATACAGAAATTCTAGGAGAATTTAAAACATAGATATAACATCAAGTCATAAATTCACAAGAGTCATAATTCCACCCAGGAAAGACAACATGTCTCGATAATTACATAACCATCTAAGAGATCCATTACAAAATACTTGTCTTTTGTACTAAATTACTTAGAACTAACTACATATTTAAATACACAAAACAAAGAAGATTTAGCCTCCAAGCCTCTTCAATCTTCCTTGGCAACCTTCTTGTCTGAAACAATAAGAGAAAGGGTGAAATTTTAAAAATCTCAATGAGCCCTTCACGGATTCCTAACCATCACTAACCACAACATACATGCAATATCATACATCTCAACATTTATATACATAAGTTCTTAATTCACAACACATTCAATTGTTGTTCTTGTTATTAAGCACGGCTGATATATTCCCTATGGGTCTAATCTTTATTAGACCGGGAATCGGTGCCTCCGTATTCGTTCGAGTCTTGCACTCACATGACCCGACAGACATTTTCTTACAACATGGATGATTAGACATCTCTAATCCGCAAATGACGTCCTAATTGCCTAACCATATTGTTTACTATCTCCCTTGTGGAGAACTTTCCTCCTTGTGAGGAATTCTTGTTTTGAGTATTACAATTTTTGCTTGCTTACTCTCATTTAAACCATCTTTGCCACTAATTCATATAGTCAAGAAATTGCTTGTAAAATCCTTAAAAACTCACTACCAAAAAAGAGGTTTAATAGCACTTAAATTGAGCTATAATAGCGCTTCTAAGCGCTATAAAATAATGCGCTATTATAAACACAAAATCGAAGTGCTATTATAGAAAACTTTTTAATAGCGCTTATACAAGAAAGTGCTATCGTAAGCGGGTCTTAACGCATTTTTAGGTAGAGTTATTATAGCGCTTGCCAGATAAAGTGCTATAACAAGGTCAACGTTTCATAGCACTTGCTCTAGTAAACGCTGTCAAAAGTTTTTTTTATTTTTTATTTTTAGATTCAGAGTTTTTCCACTTATCTCTCCTATTAATTCAACTCAAGTTATCTTCCATATATATATATATATAACTACATCAAATCTTAAAGTGTAAAATTTGTTATAAATTCAATCAAAAGGTAGTTTCTATCTAATTTATAAAGCACATGAGGAAGGAGTGGTGAAATAGGCTTTGCTTTCAACTGCTTTTCAATCCATTCTTTTTCAGCTTTCAAGCTTCTCTTTACATCTGCATCATAGGAGAAAAAATAATTACATGTCATAAAACTAGATAAATTGTAAATTTAGATAACACTAATTAAAGTACACAAATTACGAAATTATAATGTGAAACTTACAAATGACATTTTCGACCATATAGCGGGATCATTCCTCCTTGATCTCAATTAACTTAGCTTAAGAGTAATTGATGCACTTGCATTCAGAAAAGTACTGCGCAATAAAAAATAACATAAAACCAAGTTAGAAACAAATTACATAGAATTACTAAATTTACAAATAATAATTAAAACTGAAATAACATACAGTTCTTGGGATCCTAATTTGATTTAATGTGATAATCTCCTTCATGAATCTCATGACATAATACCCGTAATTTATATTGTTAGTTTGGCGGAGGCACTGTAAAACAAAAAAAAAATGCACATCAATAAATTGTAACTTAAATAATTGTCTGATGCAAATATTAGAAAATACCTCTATTTTCGTCCATGTGATGTTACTTGACTTAGACAGACACTTTAGCTCCACTTTGAGAACGATAAATTTGTATAGCTCTAACAAAATTAAATAAATTTTATATGAGTAACTATTATAAATCATCACATTCATGCACACTTATATAAATGATGAAATAAATGTATATACTTGCGCATTGAACAACCACAAATCCTGTTTTGAACTTACAAAAGTCTCTACCCTTCTTCCGAATTCTATCTTTCACCAATTTTTTTATTTAAATAGCACCTATAAATATAATTATGTTCTGTCATTTTTTATTTTTCATGTGTACCTGAGTATGGCCTCTGTTCAAAGCCCCTTGGTGCAGTTAAAGCCTACATGATAATGAAGGATAAATGGATCCTAAAGAATTGGTTGGCTTCTTTACTCCATTAAATGCAAGTTCTTTTACAATGCTTATGCTCAATATTTATGGTTTTGGGTACATTTAATTTGATATTAGACACTAAACATGTTCAAACATCATGCTTAATATTTCTATTATGGTTAGATGCTATGAACAAGGTTTTACTGTTTATTTATTGTTTACACGGTTTTACATAATTTATTATTTTATGTCTAGTTATCCTTGTTAGTTTTCTGTAAATCTACTGTAACTAGATCATAAAATTATTTTGTAATAATAATAATAATAATAATAATAATAATAATAATAATACAAGTTTCAGTTTACTACAGTGATCAAAGCAATGCCCTTAGCAAGGTCGTGATACCATAGCTTTATCAAATAGCATTCTACAATTGATACCAAAGCAATAAACATAATTATTGTTGAGGAAAAAAAACATAACAGTATGGCTTCTGTTCAACCAATTTTAATGCACTAAGGATAGCAAAGATAGCATAGCAGGGTAATGATCCCCTCAGTGCTTCTCTGCTACTCCTGGACTCAATAAAACTACCCCTTCAAAAGGCTTCCAAATCCTGGCTAACAGTATGTTACTGGATGCAGCACCTATGTGGTTATACTCGTCAGATTGGAAGAATATAATAATCATTATGAATTAAGCAAATAAAGTGAGTAAATAAATCAAGCAAATAGAAGAACAGAGCAAATAATATTCCTTTTACTATTTCTTATAAAAATCTTTAAATATAGAAAACAAAATAACAATCACATATTTCCAATGATATATGTCTTTTTTGTATGTAATAGTAGGCATAAACACACATCAACAAACAACTCAAAAAAACAAAGGGATTGATAACAAGCCATTTCAGATGCAAGTAAAAATGCAGCCATTATCAGTAGTTCAATGTGTACACAATGTCTCTCCCTCTTCAAATTCAGTTAGTGATAAATTAGACCTATTACCATTCAAAAAGAAAACTGAAAGCACATTACTCATCTATTTATTTTTAGGCTGTAGATTCTCACACTTGCACATGAATAATGATGAACCATGAATCATGGTGGTTTTAAGCACATCGCAATATATACATGATTCATAATTTCTACTTTATCCAAATAGCAAATACAAAATTGCATTAATCTTACTTGCTTATATATAAATTATAATCTACTCTATCCAAATAGCAAATACAAAGGCTTATCAAATTACAGAGATGGTCTTGAGCAAAATATGAGATTTACACAAACTTATGAAAAAAGGACTGTAGTGCTCTCACACATGATACAACATATTGGAGGACAAAAAACAACAATACAATCACAAGCATATGAATTAAGCCAAACCATATGAATTACATACATGTAACTAACTATAGTCTGAATGCACCCAATAACTTCAAATCATTCATAGAACTTTGCAGCCAAGAGCAGCTTGCTCACAATTACAAACCGTAATGTGATGTAAATGCAAATCAATAAATAACAAAAGCATTTCACATTCCCCACAATAAATTGTAATGTCCAAGCAATAAGGAACAGATGAAGAACTGTTGATTTGAATTCGGCATTCATACTCCAGTAATGCAACAATTGAATCCATACCATTCTATGACTAGGACAAAATTAGAGCAAAAGAGAACTTCAATTCAGCATCCATACCATTCTATGAAAGGGTGACTAGATACAACACTTTCTTCGTGAGCCGCTAGTCTCGTGTTATATAGCACTGCTCAATCCTAAAATAAACATGAAATTCAAAAGAAAGAAAAAATATTTATTTTTACTACTTTTTTTATTATAAAAATAATAATAATAATAACCATTGAATGGATTCAAATTTATTAAAAAAAGAGACCTTTTAATTTCATTAGTCTCGTAACCTATAGTCAAATTATTCTTTTTGACTTTCAAAACAAATATATGAACCAATAACTTGAATCAAAAACAGTTATGTGCGTTGCATTGCTTCAAAGGCACTTTTTTTTGTTTAATTAAAGTCGATGGACAACGAATGTGAAGCAGGTACAATACATCCAAGAAACAAACAGTTAATCCAGAATCCAATACTAATAATTTGATAGCACAAGAATTTTTCCCTTTTTAAATATAAAAAAAATCTTATTTTTAGTGACACAAAAAACAAAGGACAGAAATACAAGAGGAGGAAAAAGAGACAAAATCATGCTTTGGGGTTCTCCAATAATCCAGACAATCAAAAATACAAGAAAAAAGGAAAATGCCTAGGACTAAACTGTATAATTTTGGAGTACTCTTTCTTTTTCCTTCTTCCTTCCCTGCTTCGGATTTCTTCTGAAAATGTTCCCCCCTTCTGATGGCTTGCATCTCTTTTTATAGTCCTCAATCTTCGGTCCCTACAAAAAAAGAAACAAATCAAAATCATAAAAATTAAAAAAAGAGAAAGGGATAAATAAAGACTTCCCTGATTCGGTTTTTTTGACAAGATTTGATGATGGATTTGATTTGTTGAAATTAAGGGAGAGATTTTTGAGATTAGGTTTTGTGATAGAGGAAGGGAAAAGAAAAGGAAAAAGAGAGAAAACTGAGGGGGAGGCCGCGGTCGAATGAGGAGGGAGAGAGGGATGAGAGTTTTTAGGGGAAAAGGGTGGGCTTTTGGGTTTGTTAAAACACTACAATAAATTTGGGAATAAATGGCACTTATTTTTTGCCTTAAATAGAGCTTAAAAATGTTGCTTATTCAGCTGCTAAATATGTTACAAAAAAACAGCGCTTAAGCAGTGCTGTTGAAAATAGGAAAATTCCCACCTTTAAACAGCGTTTTTTACTAGTAAGCGTTGTTTAAGGGTTGGAATAAGTAGAGGAAGCGCAGTTTATTCCCTTTTTTTTTCAGCATTCAGCATTACACGATGCAACACAGAGAGACGAAACAATCAGCATTCAGCATTTTTCAGCATTACACGATACAACACAGACTAAATAATTTCATCTTGAGCAATTTCACGAACACAGAAACAGCAAAGAAACATCATCATCAAGTTACAGAAGAAGAAGAAGAAGAAGAAGAAGAAGAAGAAGAAGAAGAAGAAGAAGAAGAAGAAGAAGAAGAAGAAGAAGTGGATTTGGGTTTGTGGAAGAGTTAGGTTTTCTGAAACCCCCAATTTCCATTCTCAACCTTTGATGCAGTCAAGGTTCTTGCCACGGTTTCCTCAAAAGCGTAGCATCAGAGCTCCTCGGATGCGTTGGACAACCACTCTCCATGCTCGCTTTGTTCTTCAGAAAACGGATCTTCAAAATTAATCACAGATCTTCAAAAAATGGATCTTCAGAAAAATAGATCTCCAGATCAAACAAACAGATCTTCGAAAAACATATCTTCATGTACAGATCTTCATATACAGATCAAACAACATAAAAATTAGAAGAAATAAAAAACAGATCTCCAAATAAAAAAATAAAAATCAGATGTTCACTGAGAAGAGATCTTCACCCGCCATTCGTTCGCCGTGGAGGAGTGGAGGCACCACCGTGAAGAGATCTTCGTTCGCCGTTTGTTCGCCCTCAATTTCCCAAACACTATGAAGAGGCATGGAGGAGATGGAAAGTGCGCCGTTCCCAAAGGCAGTGCGCCGTTCGCCGTGGAGGAGTCGGGGAGGCAGTCCGCCGTTTGCGAGAGAGGGAAGGAAAGAGCTCCTTCGGTGAACAAGAGTGAGCAACAGAGTGAGGGTTTGCGATGGAGAGAAAGAAGTGGGAGGGACAGAGCGCTAGGGTTTGCGATGGAGAGAAAGAAGTGGGAGGGACAGAGCGCGAGGTTTGCGAACCGAGAGCGAGCTATTAATATTTTTATTAACAATAAGTAGCGCTTCATAGAGGAAGCGATGTTTATTGTTAGGACCAAAATTACGTTTTCTCTATTAAGTGTTGTTTATTCTTTTAGTACAACTTTAAACAGCGCTTTCCCACTTAAGCGTTGTTTATTCCTCTACACCTAAAGTATCGTTTCGTGTTCTGAAGCGCTATTTATTAGCTAAAGTAACGTTTTTTTTTGTAAGCGCTATTTAAAGTGGCGTTATCTTTTACAATTCTTTGTAATGAAATGAATTAAAACGCAGGGGGTGTGAGAACGGAAAATGGGGGTGCCATAGTAGGCAGGGTGAGAGCGCTGGGGGTTGTACGAAGCAGAAAGGGTTGTGCGCAGCAGGAGGCACTGCTGGGTTTCTCGTTCTTGGGCTACTGCAGCCCATTGGAAAGTGCTAATGGCACCCCTCATTTTGTTATTTGTATCTCCTCTTTTCTTTTATTTATCTTTCCTTTTTTTTTCTTTCTTTTTTTCCCTTTTTTTACCTCTTTTATTATAGGGAGGGAACAAAATAATAAAGTAAAAAATAAAAATAAAATGACCGGACAAAATTACGGTGCGACACTTAGATAGGTTTAAAACAAGTGCTTTGGCTTAGGGTTTAGTGGTTTAGTCGTTCCATAAAGTTTAGGTCGGGTAGGGTCACTTGGGTCAAGTCCAATAGGTCAAAACACATCATAATGCGTAAAAATGCGTGTGCAGTAAAAACGCCATGCGCCCTGGCAGACAGAGCCTAGGCACCAGGCGCCTTTATCTGGGGCACCCTGTGCCCTCTACGGGTACCTCCAGGTCCGTTTTTCGTCCTGGCTTGCCCGTTCGAGACCTGTAACTTCCTAACTAGTATTCTAACCATATCCAAAACATTATATACTAACGCACAAAAACTTATTCACACATGCAAACATATCCTAAGTTCTAAGCAATGAAAACGAGGGTGTCACACTCTACTAAGAACATCTTTAGCAAAGCAAAAAAGAAGAGGGTCCCCTTGTCTTACACCCCTCTTGCAATTAAAGAAACCCATAAGATGTCCATTAATTGAGAAGGATAATTTTGCAGAATTTAGAATAATCTTCACCCTGCAGCAAAAAGTAGAATTAAAGCCAAAAGCAGTAAGAACCTAAAGAAGAAAGTTCCAGTCTAGGGTGTCAAAAGTCTTCTTGATGTCAAGCTTCAAGGCAAGCTTCAAGCCAACAGTGTTAACTTTTAAATACTTAAAAGACTAAGTAGGGGAAAAAGCTAAAGGACCAATATGAAACTTTAAATTACGAGAAAAAACCTGTGAATTAATTTTACCATAATTTTTTTTGTCATTAAGATAAACTTTTTATCATCACTAATTAATATTGATTTCTATTTCAAAAAAAAATTATTATTGATTTCTAAATTTTCTGACTATATAGTATTTTCATTTCATTTATTTTTATGTCATTTCATCTTCCTCCTTATCTCTTACTCCCTCCGGTCTCTATTATAAGCAACAAAAACCTCATATTTTTTGGTCTCAAATATAAACAAATTTAACCAATTTTACACTAACATTCATAAAATACCCTACTTTTTTGTCTCGAAAACAGTAAAAGTAGCAGCCTGCGTCACTTTTTGGACGTGAACAGTAGCCGCCTGTGACACTTTTTGCAAAAAGCAGCAGCCTGCGCCAGTCTTCCTTAATAACTGTGTTTTTTTTTTTTTTTGCTAAAAAACGAGACTTGAGGGAATATCTTTTTTTTTTTTTGTGTAAACCGGATATCCTCCGCTCGCAATTAAATTATCTATAAATTTTGCTTCGGTTGAAAGTGACTATGAAACTACCTTACAAGAAACAAGGTAGAATTAATTATTAGCCACATTATATATTGAGATATATTGAGAGTAAAATTTTAAAATTACTAGATTTAATAAAGATTGATGAGCTATATCATAATCTCAAATATAAATTTTAGGCCAAATTAGTCTTTTGGTCTCTTAACTTAATTTTTTTATTTCAATCAAGTTTTTATTTTATTATCTTTTTTTTCCTCAACAAATTATCCCTCTAGATTTATAAATGTGAACAACGTTGGTCAAAATGTCAGTTTCTATCCAACACCGTCAACACCGTGCTGACATTGTCATTAATTGCACGTGATGATATATTGTGTGGTTGATACATGACATGGTTGTTGTAGGCGTGTGAGGGACCAAATTGAACAAAAAAATTAACTTCAGAGACTAACATAGAGTGATTTTTTTCTATTATTTATTTTTTATGTGAAGATATCCGCTTTTACAATATATATATATATATATATCAGTATCGGCCACATCAGCACATTACTGACGACATTGGACGAAAACTGGTGTTATAGCCAACGTTATTAATGTTTGTAAACATAAGGGACTAATATGATGTTAAAAAGATAAAGGGCCAAATTAAAAGTTAAATTGAAGTTAAGAAATCAAAAGAATATAGTCGACTAGATTTGCTTAAAGTCCCACAATTTTTAGATAGAAGTGGAAAGTCGATCAGATTTATCATTTTGTGAAAGGAGTTTTTTCCTTGTATTTAAACAAGAAAATGGCATTTTGAGAGTTATTCTGCATACATCATTTTCAGTAATGTAAAATAAATATTGTCTATGGTACTCCCTCCATTTTAGATTAAGTGACGTTTAAGTTTTTTCACATGGATTAAAAAATAATAAATAGTTTAATGAGTAGAACAATTTTATTAAATTGTTCATATTAACCATTAAAGTATTAATCATTGTCATAAGTACATAATGGATTAGAATGACTTGAGAGTAAGTAACATAATATTTATTTGGAGGTGAAATTGGAAAAAATAAATATTTTTTTTATATTAATGGGAAAAAATTGGAAAAAATAAATTAACACTGCGTTGAAAAAATAAAATAATAATTAATATGAATTTTTTTTTTGTTGCTAAAACGGCTATTAAACTGAAGTGGAGGGAGTACCGTTCTTGCACCACTTTTTTATAAGAAAATTAACCATTTCGGACTTTTAAATTTTACAGAGTTTTGATTTTTGGACATCCCCACAAAATCAACACTTATTTAACACCTGTCATTCTTTCTATCTCTCTCTTCTTATGACGTCACTTACTTATCACATTTACCACTCCTCTTTCTTCGATCTCTATCTCTTTCTCTCAATGTGTATAATAGTTTTAGGGTGTCCAAGAAACATTTTTTATTTTTATACTATTTTTATATTTTCCTTTTATAGAAATAAACAGTGAGAGAGAAATAAACTCAAGTTTATATTTTTGTCACCTTCGTTGTTATGGGCAAGCCCAATGAGGACACTCGGGGAAATGTTACAAAATGGGTAAATTAGTAATATTTTTAAGATGTTGTTTTTTACATATTAAAATATTATTAAAATTCTTTAGCCACATGAGCTTATACTACATTTAATAAAATCAGTGTTGACCCTGAGTATGAGCGGATGGGCGACCGCAGAGGGAAAGAGTTTTATACTAAATTTTGGAATATTATTTTCATAATTTAGTAACATTTACATTTGAAATGTTGCTAAAACATAATTTATATTGCGTTGATATCCTCTGCTCTCTAATCTTATCGCCTTGTGAGTTGATGTGGCCCCAAAAATGTGCAAGACAGTTCTAATTAAATTCCCTCGTACATTTGATTCGTTAATTTAAAGTAGTTAAAACTACGTACGAACTGCACAATACAAAACTACTGTTTATTAAGAACACAAAGCATCATGCATATCACTCAAATTAATTAATACCAAAAAAAAAAAAAACTAATTAATCCTAATCCAAATTAATGGATGACACCATTCTCCTTCATTTCTTCCTCAGGATTTTTCATTAGCCTTCACTTCTTCATCCTCTTGAGCCAACTCTTGTTTGTCTTTCTTTGCTTCCTCCTCTGCTTGCTTCTTCTTTGCAGTCTCAAGAGATTGAATCAGATTCTTCAAACAAGTCTCAAAATCTTCAGTGGTTGACTTTGGCATGAGATTCTCAGCAACATCAGCAGGTGTCATATTGGTCTCCCCCAACAACTTCTCAATAATTGGAAACAACGAACCATGAAACTCAACATCCAAGTAGTTCTTGGCAAGCACCTTGAAAGCTTCAAAACTACAATAAGACATTTCTATGTGCTTGTCCATCCTTCCCCTCCTAATAAGAGCAGGATCAAGTTTCTCCACAAAGTTAGTTGTGAAAATTATGATCCTCTCTCCTCCACATGATGCTGACCAAATCCCATCAATAAAATTCAACAAACCTGAAAGAGTTACCTTACTCCCCTTATTCTCTTCTTCAACTAATTTCTTAACAGCTTTTTTATGCTCCTCCTCATCCTCATTATCATTCTCCTTTTTCTTCTTCTTCCTTTGGCCCGTAAGATCAAGAGAACAATCAATGTCCTCGATAACTATAATCGATTTGCTCGACGTCTCGATCAAAAGCCTTCTCAGCGCAGTGTTGTCCTTAACAGCTGTTAATTCAAGATCATACACATCATAGTTCATGAAATTAGCCATAGCAGCTATCATGGTGGATTTTCCGGTTCCCGGCGGACCGAACAGTAAGTAGCCACGTTTCCAAGCCTTACCAACTTTCACATAGTAATCTTTTCCTTTCTTGAACTTAACAAGATCATTTATGATCTCTTGTTTCTTCTCTGGATCCATACCAAGTGTTTCAAACCTTGCAGGGTGTTCAAAAGTTGTGTGGCTCCACTTTTTGGCTCTGTAACCGCCCCAATCATCGCTGGGATTGTTGGTGTAAAGCTTCAGTTGCCTGTTCTTTATTTCAATAGCCTTTCCTTCTTTCAAAACGTGTTGGATGTAAGCCCCGTTGACGAGATCACGGTGACGTTTGTGGAAGGTAAGTGTTAAGAACCTTTTCTCATCTGAAGCAGGGTAGAATGAAAATGACTGTGTTGATCGGGTGGTGTAATTAGCAGTCCACCAAAGTTTGACGCCTTTGAACTCTTCTGTGATCTCCTGGTTATCGTCCATGCTAAGAACAAGTGGGGTTTGGCTGTCTTTCACAACTTCAGCTTTAAGCCTTCTAGCTGTTTGTGATGAGTTTTCATTGAGGTAGGTTTGGATTGTAGTGTAAGCCTCACTGCGTTTTAATCGCTCCCCTGAGAACTCTGGGAAGCTTATTTGGATGTAAGGGTACAGAAGGCCTGTGAATTTGTGAGTGTATTTTCGAACATAGGTGCGAAGATTAGGTGGGAAGAATCGCTCATACATGGCATACACAAACATTATGCTTGCCATAATTGAACCTAATTGTGACCATATTTCCCCAATCCCCATATCCCTAGTTAATTACTTTGAAATGTTTTCTTTGCTCACAGAATATTGATTTGGTTGTTATTCTTTTTCAAGGGGTGTGGTATTTATAAGTAGTAGAATGGAGTGTTTTGATGCAATAAAAAGAAAAAGAAAAATTAATCGAAACTTTGCAAGTACCTTGCAGGCAGGCGCTGCTTGTTTTCGTGGGAGTTTCCACGTGACGACATTTTAATTAGACTTGATTTCGTAAGTGTTGGTGTAGATTAATTATAGTGTCACGCTTAACAGGGACAGGAAGAGAAAAAAAAAACAAAGATAAAGAAATACTCCATACGAGTGGATGAAATGAGAAGAATGACTCATCGTGATGTCTGCTTGTTTTCGTGTGAGTTTCCACATGACGACATTTTTTAGTTAGACTTGAGATTTCTCCCTCTGGTCTCAATTATAAACAACAAAAACTTCATATTTTTTTGTCTCAAATATAAGCAAATTTAATTAATTTTATACTAACATTCATAAAATACTCTTATTAAAATCACTTTTTAGCCTCGAAAATCGTAAAAAGTGTGTCTTTTACATATACCAACAAAAAAAAAGTTTACTTTTTACATTGTGATTTGTGCTCCTTATTAAGTGTGTTTTTTTTTTTGCCTAAATACCGGACCGGAGGGAGTATTTTCGTAAGTTTCCAAATATTTTAAGGCGCTGGCAGGAGCGTGGGGTCTTTAAGCCAGTGAATAGTTGCTTGCTTAGGCTCCAAGTCTGTTAAAGTTTCAAAAAATAAATTATACTTTCAAAAATGATGTTTATTATAAATTTGAATTATTATAAATAAATTTTATTATGATAATTTTAGGCAAAATTAGTAAATTACCATATGTCCTTTCTAACACCTCTCCCATGCTCTTTTTTCGAGTTCTGGGTACGTCACTTATAGGGATATCTACCATCTCATGTGGTATTTCTTTCGCCTCCCACAAGAATTCGAACTCACGACCTGGGGCTTAAGAACATGGAAGCATGCTTGTGTATAGCTCAAGTGGTGCTCAAGTGGTGAGACACAAAGATGCTTTCATGTACTTAAGCCCCAGGTCATGGGTTCGAATCCTTGTGGGAAACGAAAGAAATACCGTGGCATAGCAAGTTTTCAAAATTGCTTGACAGTTAGCCATTAGTATTAGGGTCAGTTAGTGTTCACAATCGGATCAGAGTTTGAGTTTATTGAGAGTCCATGTATTTATTATTTAGAGTCAGATTTATTGTTTAAACACTTATTTGTACTATGTCAATTTTAATTTCTAAGTTGTAACTTTCAAGAAAAATATTCCACTAAATTTTAAATTCCCTTATATTTCTTTTTCATTTAATTGTGTTTTTAGAAGGGAAAAAAATTGTAAACAGTAGTTGTAACACCCTCGTTCTCGTTCCCTTAGAACCTAGGATATGGATTCATGTGTGATTGTACCTTTTGTGTTATTGTGTGTTTAAAAATGTTATTAGATGATTAGGATACTAGTTAGGACGTTACAAATCTTGAACGGGCGAACCGGGATGAAAAATGAACCTTGGAAACACTTGCAGGGGCGCAGGGCACCCTAGACCTGAGGTGGCTGGTGCCAGGGCACTAACTCCAAGGCACAGGGCAAAGGCGCAAGGCATGGGATGATAAAACCACTTAACCCTAACCCTAAATGATCATTCTAAACTAATTTTAATATCCTAAACCTACCTAAGAGTTGCTCAAAGAACCTAAGAAGGATCTCGCAGTTTTTGACCAAACACACTCGTTTCTACATCCTAGCATCATTCAAATTCTGTTTTAGGGAAGTAATTTCGTGGTAAGCCTTTCCCGAAATTCTGTTTCAATTCTCATTTTGAGTTTTTTCAATTCTAGTACTGTTTTTGGACTGTATGGTAATTGGTATTAAAGGAACCTTGAAAGAAGCTCTTGATTATGTCTTCCTTACCCTTGGAACTCGCGATTTGGACTAAGGTAAGAAAAGGGTGGTGTTGGATCGAGCCCTTACCACTAGGCCAAAAGTTATAGCTGTTAGTCGGGGCGCAACCCTTTATAGTTAACAGTAACAGCCCAAACACCACGTGTCGACTGTGACTTGACCCCACCTGGGCCTCCGCTACGGGACAATTGATGCCACAACCCGGCAATAGGTGGTTGATTCACATGGGAATTGGGTAGTTAGGGATCTAATTGATATGATTGGGGTATCCCATGATCCCTAAGTCTCGTGCAACATTAAATTCTCATTTCTCACCATTTTAGGATCAATGGTTTATGGTTATATTACTGTTTATGTGGTTAGAAGCCTTGTAGGAGCAAGGGTTAATTTAATAAATTGTTGATTGAATATTTGGAATGATATGAGTATGATTGAGGGTGATAAAATGCTTGGATTGAGACTGTTTTACATGTTATGTGTTACATGGTTAATCGATTGATTTCATGTGTTAAATTATGTGTTGATATGCTATTAGAATCATGATGATGTGTTGTCCATTCTCGGTTGTTGTTATGAATACCTATGCTTGTAAATGGGACCTTGGTTTTGCCATGTGTGGATTGATGTGGCCCATGGTATGGCTACCTTGCCTTGGGCAAGATTGTTGGTTTATGTTGTTAATATCTTAAGAGTATTTGTCATAGGCCAATATGTCCCTAAGGACCTTATGGCATATGGACTATTGTTTGGGGATTGGACTATGACACTAGATTAAATAAGTGGCTTTAGAAGTAAATTGTTGAAATGAAAGAATTGAATTAGATTAAGACAATTGGTAAGGTTATTTAAATAACTTGGTTAAGGTTGATTATAACTTGAGAATGGATTGGTAATGATTTTGGAAAGTTTCACAAAAGATAGATAGTTAAAAGATGAGAATTTGGCTAAGTGTAGACTCACTAAGTTAAGTGTAAGCTACCTTAGGCTTCAAGAAAAGAATTATTTGATTCAAACGAAAATAGATTTCGTCGAAATGACTTCAGAACCTGATTATATAATTCATTGGAGATGCCTCGACGCTTACTCAGGGACCAGGGACTCACTAGGGCCCACATGGCGCCAATTTTCATGCCGGACGGACAGAGCTTGTGACTCCCTTAACCCAAACATGTAATTTTTGCAATAAAATAATGAATATTTGAAATTCGAAGTAAGAATAAATAATTAGAATGGAAAATATCGAATTTAAAAAAAAATATTCAACATCATGGGCTAAGAGCACCACATTTCACACAATGTCATATCTTGGTGAAATAGTTTGACCAAAAGGTCTACAAAAAGTATTTGCGGAAAATGTCAATTCAAACCTTGAAATAAAAATCCCCCTAAGTGTCACATAGTACAGAGCTTACATGTCCCGGTTTTTAAAAGAAAAACATAAACATAAAAATCTTCTCAAATGAGGACTCCGACAATTTAAAACACGATCAGGACTCATATTAGCCACTTGTCCCGACATTCGGTGTACCTGTCATTCAAATAGAACACACAAGAGAAAATACAGAAAAAGGGGGTGAGTCCATTGTAGCAGCATTGTTTTGGTATCAAAGAGAATAAGTGAATATACAAAAATATATATATATTAAATATTTATATTTATACATACAATCAACACCACCACAACAACTCGTCAAACATAAACAAGTGTCCATATTAGGACCATACGAAACATCATGTCAACAACTTTATATGCATGTGGATCGATCTACTACTCTGGGAAGTTTGACTAGCAGGACATGTTTGGCTTTTTGAAGGAATACACCGCAATGGTGAACACTTCATTGCCGCACACTCTCAACTAATCATGAGAATGTCCGGTGACGGTCAAGGTAGCTAAGTCTGATAAGTGACCCCTAGCTCAAGGCGCGAAACTCAAACTATAGGGGATCACATACACAGACTCAGGTTTCGCACCCCTAAGGCCGAGTTATTGCCACACAGGCTCACTCTTGATGGCCTCCACCTTTCATTTCAACGTTACTCCCCCCCATATTTAAACAAGGTCATTATGACAAACATTTACATATACGAATGGGTTCCTCGAAAACTCCACCTAATAGGATCATGGACGATCCATCATGGCTCAATAGACTAGGATCGTCAAACAAACAAAGATAAACCCGAACTCCATCATGGCTACACATAGCTAAGAGTCTAAAACAAATGGCCATCGTAAACATAAACATTGCCACTCTTGGTGGACTTATCATAAACATAGCCACCGTAAGGTGGACTTGAGATAGATGACACTAGTGAAAATTCCCTAAGAGACTAGTGAGTTACTCTAGGCACTTTATTATTAAATTCTACTAATTTAATTCATGCCTTTATCTTATCATGCGAGTAGTTCCTTGATTTGGCCTATACCTTTACTTTCATTTTTACCAATTATCAATCATCCAAACCCTTTAGGCACTATATTACACTTGTTTAATCTAGTCATTCCTTTTTCATTAAAACCTAGAGTCATTAGGCATGGAAATTCTAGGAACAGTTCATAGCGTAATCTGAACATTCTCATGCAATATCACGTCACAATGAAATCATTACATACCATCAATCATACCAATTCATATTCACTCGTACACACCACATCATTCATAATCATTTACGAGCAAACATATCCATATAATTTAAGAGTATACAAATTCATGGAAGTCAATATACACCAATAGGTACACAAGCATAAAATTCTACTAGTCACAACATATCAAAATATGAACAAACAATGGAGCCTAAGGAAGACTTTTTTACCCATTCCCTTCTATACCCACAACTACAATATCTCCCCCTTATTTGAGTAGAGAATGTCACAAAACCACAAATAGTGAGAAGGTAGGGCTTTTGACGATGCTCCTTTGGAAAAAAGGCACTCTGCGAATTACAAAGCTCCCAACGGTATCATTAGATTTCAGTTCTAAGACCAAAATAAAGAGAGGAAAAAGTTTTAGAGTCGTGGATAACTTACCGGAGATTTTTGGATTGAAGGGAACCCTTTCCTACGAGGAAAAGACACGGGGACAAAACAGTTCATCAATCCGGAGAGTTTTGAGCTCTCAAGTTTCGATGGAGGTTGAGCTCCTTGAAGAAGATGAAAAAGGAACCTTGGAAAAGCACATTTGGAGACTCTAGAGGAGTTTGGGGCATTTTCTGGTCGTGATGGCGTTTTGGGGTTAAAACGTGCGTTTTTTGGTAAAAATTCGCGTATAAAATGCTGCAAAGTCGCGTTCTAATTAATTAAGACGCGTACGATTTTATTACTGCACAGTTCAAAAGACTTCTAATCGATTAAGGCAAGGGTCTAATTGATTAAGACTCTTCTAAAAACTTGTCTAATCGGTTAACACATAGTTATTAACCGATTAGAACGCCCCTGGAATTACTATTGAGACTGTAGAGGTCACTCTAATCAATTAGACACTTCTTCTAATCGATTAGGATGCCTCTGGAATTTGTACTGACCTATCAGACTTGTTCTAATCGATTAGATAATATGTTCTGATCGATTAGGACGTCTTTGAAATTTGATACTGAATCCTAAAATCTATTCTAATCGATTATGATTCCCGTCTAATCGATTAGAACGTCCCTGGAATTTGTACTGGACACTCAAACTGTGTTCTAATTGTCCCTGTCGGACAACTAGTGAGTATGGTAACCCATGAATCTAAAATACGCTAGAAGCGTTATAGGCCTATTGGTGCAAAGGATATTATTCCTAAAAGGAGAAAATTTAAAGTAATGATCTAGAAGACATCATTGACACTCTAGAAGAGGTCAAAAGCAATATAAATCAACAACTCCATATTTCTGGATAAGTAACCCTAGAAGTGGTTCCGGTACCAGTAAATTATGAGATCTCATTAAATATTGGAAATATGAGCAGAAGATGTGACGTTGTTGATACGTTTTTGCATATGCATGAGCAATTGCTTAAGAAATTATTAATCATGATGAGCTAAGCTCGAATTATATAGGAATGTCAACATTAAATTGATCGACCAAAGTGAATTAAAATAATGTAAGATGAGCAAGACTTATTAGCCAAATATAAAACATTTGGACCAATAGTTCAGACACTTGATGTTGTCAACCTTTGTTATGAGTGCAATTACTTTTAGATTTTTGATTAGTTTGGCAGTCTCTGAAGGAATAGACAAATATCAAGTGGGTGTAGTGATAGCTTGCTTAAATGGGTCATTGGATAATGACAGATATATGAAAATTCTTGAAGGATTTAAGATGTCTAAAGCATACCCGTAAAAAAATCAGAATGCATGAAGCATATCCCCAAAGGATTTAAGATGCATGTAGCATACCCCTGAAAAATTCAAAATGTATGAAGCATATCCTTGAAGGATTTTAGATTTAGATGCCTGAAGCATACCCTTGCAAAATAGAATGCATGAAGCATATCTCTGAAGGATTTAAGATGCTCGAAGCATGCAATTCAAAACACGACATGTATACTCTGTTAAATTGCAAAGATCCTTATTTAGATTAAAGTAATCAATACGTATTTGGTGCACTCGTTTGATTTAATATTCATTGAAAATCTTGTTTGAGAATATTCATGTTTGCATGTGTGTTTTCATCAAGAAAACAAATTCTGAATTTGTAATAGTAGTTGTTTATGTTGACGATTTGAACATAATAAGGACTTCATAAGAGATCTCTAAGACCGTAGAATATTTAAAGAGTGAATTTCAAATGAAGGATATTGGAAAGACAAAATTTAGTCTTGGTTTTCAAGATGAACATTTCACAAGTTGGAATATTTATTCATCAACAGTTGTTCGTTCACTTGATATGAAAAATGATCATTTTCATCTATGAGAAGATGATGAAGAAATATAGTCCTGAAGTACAATATCTTAGTACCATTGGAGCACTTTTGTACCTTGCAAATAGTACTAGACCTGATATAGCATTTGTAGTAAACTTGTTAGCAAGGTTTAGTTTGGCACAATCTGAAGACATTGGAATGAAGTCAAACAAGTTCTTCATTTCCTCCGTGGCATATTTGATACGGGTTTGTTTTACACAAATAGAGTAAAGTCAGAGTTGGTAAGATATGCTAATGTTGGATATCGTTTTGGTCCTCATAAAGCCTAATCGCATATCAGGTGATGTTTACACATGTGGAGAAACTGTTATATCTAGTTGTTTAGTGAAGCAAACAATCACAACTACTCGTCAAATTATTCAAAAACATTGACTCTTCATTAAGCAAGTTGTGAGTGCATATGTTTGAAAACCATGACTCAGTATATTAGAGAAGCATGCAGATTGGTGAAAGAAGATGACAAGCTAACAACATTCCAAGAAGATAATGCATCATGAAAAGATTCGATCAAATGACAACTTAGCAGATTTATTCACAAAAGCATTGTGAACTTCAATTTTCTAGAAGCACGTGAATGCGCCAATTAAAGGATATTTCATAAATGATGTATTTACGAAGGGAAATGTATCACTATGAATATAGTATTTTTTTTCTATCGCTAAGTTTTTATCCCACTGGGGTTTTTTTTTAGCAATATTTTAATGAGGCATATTCATAGTGTATAATCATCCAAGGGGAAGTGTTATAAATATGTAGATTTGGTGGATGACTATGTCAATTTGTTATCTCATTATATCTTTGTCATATCCCTTGATTTGATCCATAACTAGCAGCTCATTATCTCTATAAATAGGGCTATTAGGTTTGACTCTGTACACATTTGATCAAATTACTAATAAAAGATTACAGCAAGTTCATAAAGAACTATCATCTGAATCCTAGTTCATGAAAAACTAGTCCTTGACTCCATATTTCTATTGTCTCGATTTTTTCTATTTTCTTTTCCATTTACAACAAACTATATATTCATTTTATAATAAGAAAAATTGCAATTTAACATGCTTTATCTAATTATCTCCTTATTTTGGAAAGTACCGGTGTAGGTGGTGTAGCAATATTACTAATATTACTGTAAACATAAGTTGTAAAGAACTATATATAGTTGCATTTTTCAATTCATCTTTCTTTTTTAATTTATTTTACTTACTCTCATTGACTTCTAATTGACTGTAAATCAAGCTGCATTTTTCAATTCATCTTTCTTTCTTAATTTATTTTACTTACTCTCATTGACTTCTAATTGACTGTAAATCAAGCTGAAATATGATCAAAGAAAAAGACAGGTTCATGTTAGCAAAAAAACAAAGGACAGGTTCAAGTTCCTCCTTTCTTCCTTTTTTTTTTTTTGACACAAGAATGAGGTTCCTCCTTTCTTCCTAAACATTATATTACTTTCTATTTGTCATCGACACGGCTAAATTAAAAAAAAATCGATATATTTTAAAAATATTTAATATTGACCTAGAAAAATGAAAAGGTGTTCTATTATTTGCGTGATGCAGGATGGAAAGAATCTTACCTAAAACCATATAATAGTTTTAAAGATTAATTGATTTTTTTTTACAGGAAGATAAATTGATGTTAAATCAAACGAGCAGTTAATCATGTGAATTTTTGTTTATCTTATAGTGTAATTTTATTTGCAAATTATGAAATTAGTGTAGATTTTTTTAAATAAAATATCATTACAGAATAAGTCATATATTTATTTATTTATTTATTGGTGAATAAGTCATATATTTAAAATTGTGTCAAAAAAAGAGTCATATATTTAAAATGTGAAATATGAAACAAAAAGGTGTGCATGGAAGGTATGAATTATTAATTTATTTTAAACACTAGAAAAAGTCTACAAATATAAAATAAGTAAAAATCATATTTTTCGTACACAACATAATTAATTTTTACTATATGATATAGTATCCTACATATAGCATATATAGAACATATAAATTTATTTATATATTTTTTTTCGAAAAGGGTAAACTTATTCCATTTCCTTCAAAATAGAGTCAAAGATACAAGCTGACATGTAATCAAAATGTTGGTGACTAGCGTAGAATTTTGACACCCTTGCTAGCATGTGGGCGATAGAATTCGTTTGTCTCCTAAAAAAAACTAACTGAGTAGTTTGGAAATTGACGCAGTTTTTCTCTGCAGGTATTGATGATGACTCCAACTTCAGTTTGACAATTGGTATCTCCATAAATATTGTCTACCACAAATTTGTAATCCAATTCAAAGATGACATTATCATACCCCAAGTTGCCGATCCAAGAGAGAGCTTCCCAAAGTCCTCTTGCTTCTGCCTCTGTAGCATGGATAGAGCCTTCCAAAATCATTGTTTTTGCATGCAAGAATTCACCCAAATGGTTCCTAAGACACAATCCTAACCAAACTTCTGCTGGTCCATAAAGATTGCGGCGTCGACATTGCATTTCACTGTCCCTTGCTGAGGTTTCTGCCAATTTTCGATGTTGTGCTGCTGCTGCAAGTTTGCTGGTCTGTGACGGTTTTACTTGGCCAGCTCCCAATCAAGAAGCACCTGTTTGGCCGAGACAACTGACACAGTGGCTTCATTCTCTTGATTGCTCCAAACTTTGTCATTCCTACACTTCCATAAAGCCCACAACATCATAACAAAGTCATGCCTCTGCACATTACTCTCGGCCTGTAGCATGAAGAATATTTAGTCAGTGGCATCCGCAACTTGCATTGAAAGATTGATCACGGTTTACTCCAAACCAGCAGCTCTCCACACACTCTTCGCTTTGTTGCAACCAAAGAAAATGTGCCAATCATTTTCTTCCCCAACTTCACAGAATGGACAGTGACTTGGGCAATTAACCCCTTTGCTATTTAATCGGACTCTAATTGGAAGAACACCCCTAAGAATTCTCCAAGTGAAAATTTTAACCTTTGGAGGCACCTTGAGCTTCCACACCCGCATCCAATCACCATGGACCTTGAGATGGCTATTGTCCACAAGTTGTTCCATAACACTATAATAAGCCGATTTAACTGAGTAAGAGCCATTCCTACTAAGCTTCCAAATAGGTGTATTTTCGGTTGTAACACAAGGCAAAGGCATATTAAGAATATTTTCTGCGTCAATATTATTGAAAATAGATCTTACCACATCATGCTTCCAATTGTTTGTTGAGCTATCAATAAGATGAGACATGGTCCAATGCTTCGTGCCCGCTACTTGAGGAGTTGTCACCATTGAGGTCTCGGAAGTTCTCACCCAAGGTTGATTCCAAATGCTTATGCTCCTTCCATCACCAATTCTCCATCTTAATCCTAACTTGACTGCCACCCGGGAAGTGTGGATGCTACACCAAAGATAACTGGGATTATGTCCCAACTGGGCCCCCATAAAATCCCCATTTGGGTAATATTTTACTTTGAAGACTTGAGAAACTATAGCATCATGATTGGTGGCTATCTTTCACCCTTGCTTCCCTAGCATAGCCAAATTAAAACCATAGAAATGATGAAAACCCATACCTCCGTGTTCCTTCCTCATAGTAAGCTTCTCCCAACTCAACCAGTTGATGCCTCTCCCGGCTCTTCTATTAGAACCCCACCAGAAAGAATTTATCATCCGCTCCATCTCCTCTCCCAGAGAAATAGGAAGGAGAAAAGTACTCATGCAATAGGTTGGGATTGATTGAGCCACAGATTTAACAAGGATCTCCCTCCCAACTTTAGATAGATGCTTGCCATTCCACTGTTGCACTCTCCTCCAGACCTTCTCTCGCAAGTAGGCAAACACGGCTTTCTTGTCTCTCCCTATCATAGAAGGAAGGCCTAGGTATTTGCCTGTGCCTAGGCATTCTGTGACCTGTAACAAAGAAGTTATCTGATCACGAACATTTGCCCGGGTGTTCTTGTTGAAATAAATTTCTGACTTCTGCATGTTTATGGCTTGGCCTGATGCTCTTTCGTAGGTCTGTAGAATCTCCTTCATGGTCCTGTTCTCCCTGTCATTGGCCCTGAAAAACAAGAAACAATCGTCAGCAAATAAAAGGTGTGTGAGGGTTGGTGCGCCCCCACACACTTTCACTCCATGAATATCACCTCTCGCTTCCGCTCTTTTTATCAACTGAGTGAGGCCCTCTGCACACAAAATAAAAAGGTAAGGTGACAGTGGGTCACCCTGCCTTAAACCTCTCCCTGGAACAATTGACTCTATGTTATCCCCATTAACCATGACTGAGTACTGTGTAGTTTCTAAGCACATTCCCATCCAATCTACCCATTTCTGGCAAAAACCCAACCTGAGCATCATCCCTTTAATGGACCTCCAATCCACCCGATCATAGGCCTTACTGATGTCAGTCTTAAGAGCAACTTTACCATCCTTCCCATTTACTTTGCACTTCATATGGTGAATGGTTTCAATAGCAACCATGACATTGTCCAGAATAGATCTATTTTCCACAAAAGCGAATTGCTCTTCTGAAATGCATTTGGGCATGAAGGGCTTCAACCTGTTTGCAAGAACCTTAGATATAATCTTGTAGACAACATTGCAAAGAGAGATAGGTCTCAAATCCCTCAAAGAAGTGGGGTCTTCTTTCTTTGGAATTAAAACAATGTTGGTATCATTGAGATGAGGCGGGAAATAACCCCTCTCAAGCCAAGACGCCCTTGCATGGAAAACCTCAACACCACAAAGATCCCAAAACCTCTTATAGAAAGCTGGATTAAGCCCATCAAACCCCGGGGCCTTATCTGAATGCATTTGGAAAAAGGGCTTTTTTAAATTCAGTCACAGTAAAAGATGAAATAAGCCCTGCATTATCTTCCACAGATATACGTTCATTAACCAGATTTAAGACCGGACTATAGTCACCAGATTGATGGGTAAAGAGATCATCAAAATAAGCCTTAGCAATGTCACACATACCTCTTTAGTCTTCCACTTTGACTCCATCACTCCTTTCTAAGGAGTGTATCGTATTCTTTCTTTCTTGGCACTAGCCATGGCGTGGAAGAATTTGGTATTTGCATCCCCGTCACAAAGCCAAAAGATTTTAGCTCTTTGCTTCCAAAAAGCTTCCTCCCCGTCACGAAGCCAAAAGATTTATATTAAAATCTCACAAAACTCTTATTCATTATACCTTTTTAAACTATATACGTCTTTATTATGTCGTAAAAAAACTATATACGACTTTTTTATTAATATTTTTCAAATATAGTATAGGATTTTTTTTTTTTTGGGTTTTCAATGAAAATTAAGAATTGAAGCTCATCGTAAGTACTTTATACTCACTAATGATTCATAGAGATTGCACTAAATAAAGAAAGGTGTGAGTACAAAGAAATCAAAATTAAAAGGTATCGAATTATGCAATTACAATATTACATGATCTACTGCTAGAAAATTTGGATTTTCAGACGATATTTTTGGACATTTAAATTTTTGTCTATAATTTTATAATTTTTTTTTTTACGGATTTGGGACAAATTTGAGACATATTAATTATCAAAGAGATTTCATATCAAATCAGCCCCTATGTTGCCTAAAATTTTCATGCCAACGTTGTGCCAAAAAAAAAATCACGGATTTCATAAAGATTGGAGACAAAAAGTTTTATCTTAATTACTTTTGAAAGCTCGTCTAAAATCTGTCCAAAAGTTGAGATGGATTTCAGACAAATTATGTCATTATATTTCAAGATTTCGTTTCAAAGTTTCATTTGTCTCAAATCCGTGCGAATTTTCTAGATGAGTTTCGGATGCACTTAGCTATCTTTTTTGCTCGAATTCTGTCCAAAATCATCCAATTTTTTTTCTTTTTATATTTATTTTTTACTCTCTATGTTATTTTCCAAAAAACTTTTTTTTTTGAAAGAAAACAAAGTTATTTCATTTCGTCATTAATCAAAGAAACAAGAAAAGCTGGAATAGTGCTAAAAATATGAGGACCAGCGATACATATGGATGCCCAAGCTAGGCTATGAGCAACTCTATTAGTCTGCCTCTTAATAAACTCCAACTTGTAACTTGAGTGGATGGCTAGGATTTCCCTACATTTGGCAAAGATATACCCGCTTCTGAGTCATCTTCCTACGGACCACTGATCCCTTCTACAACACATTTACTATCGGACTCAAAAACAATTTGATCCTAACCCAAGTCATGGGCCCATTGGAGCTTCGAGAATGCCTAAGCGGGTATCCTACGAGTGCGAGTTGTTGAAGAACGCAGAGTCTATGTTGCACTTTATAAAGCTAGTTGGAGGTTTGGCTCATGTAGTGACTTCTTGAGATTCTGCTACACCAATTTGGGCTAGCATTGAGGCATTCTATTGAGCCCACAACCACTCTTTCCCAAGGATTCTCTCACGACCTATCGTTATGCTAAATAAAAATTTCCCTAGTCTGCTAGGGTTTCGGTCCCTAGAGTTGCTAGGGTTGTCGTCGCCGTTTGGCGCCGTTGGCCGGTGATCTGCACCGCATGTCCTCTCCGAGGTTCTCCCCTTCATCTTTCTCCTCACTATGCAACAAGTACGAGCGGTACTTAGGTCCTTGACGGGGAGAGCTGCTTCCACTTCCATGAGTCCTCTCTTTCCTTTTGGTGGAGGCATGCCCCCAACCGCCTCACTTGTGGACGTTCGACCCCCTCCACAGCCATCTGATAAACCCGTCCATGTTCCCCCCCCACCGGATCCTCCACCACATAACGACCCACCTTACTACCACCAGCTTGTCAATCGATCCTCCATTTTCACTTCCCATGCTAACAAACGCACTAGACAACATCGGCCTTCGCTGACTTCAGAGTTGATTCGATCTTTATCCCCATCTAAGCCTCTGGAGTGTCCTCTTCCTTATGGGTCCGATTCACCCAAATTTCCTCATCACCAGGGTTGTTACTCTGCGCCCCCTGGTCTCCCCAATCACTCCTTATACAGTACCTCACCATCCTCTGTAAATGATTGTTGTGCCTGTGAGGTCAAGCGCTCCCTTTGGGTTGGTAAAGATGTAGAGAGGGCTTTCACTGATTTGGTCCAGCGCAAGAAGGAGCTGGCCGCGGGGGATGTGCTGAGTGCAACCTGCTTTAGAGCCTTGACTGTGTCTAAGACTGAGCCTGGGAGGGTTGTTGAGATAGAGCCAAAGGAGGAGATGCTGATAAAGGGGCTACTGCTCCAACGATTGAAGCCTGTGAAGTCTCTTTGCAGGGGAACTCAGCTAAGGTATCAGTGCATTGAGAATTTCCTTGAGGTGTTTGATGAAAAACCTTGTTTAGGCTGGGTCTTTGGGAACACTCTGTTGATCGAGCTAAAATGTACTGGGATGGTTTTAGATTCCAAGAATCATCACCATCGCAGTAATCAAATTCATAGTCACATATTTCTAATTGTGAGCCCCATACCTTCTTCCCCTTCCCTCCTTGATACACAAAGATGCATTGTAAAATTAAGCTGCATAAGGAACAAATTGTCAAAGGTTTCAAGGAGTGGACTTTATGATCAAGAAGGAAGTGGTAAAACACTGGATGTGGGATCTTATCCAATGAGCACTGTGAGAGAGTATGAGACTCAACAAGGTGGTCCTTTCAGATTGCTCAAGTAGCAAGGGATGAGTTTCCTAGGTGTGGCCAAGCACTACGCCCACCACCAAAACCACCTAAACCTATTTGTTAGGATTGCTGTCTTTGGATTACTCCGTTAGTGGTTTGGTAGGTATAGTGTTTAGCTAAACCTGAGGTTTGTATCTTAGGTCTTAACCTAGTAGTCAGGAGCAACTCTTGTGTTTCAATGATTGATCTTAGAGTTTGCACTGAGTCATGTACTGTGCCCAATAGTGGGTTGATGTTTGCACCTGGTGTAATGTATGTGTGGCTTTTGCCCCGTATGAATGAAATGTTGCACTTTTGACCCCAAAATAAATGCTCCAGATGACCATGGAAAATAGACCGCGCCTCTCACCATTCATGATGGAACAAGCCTTATAAAATATTCGCAAATGTACGCGGTCTGATCCAGCAAAGGGTCCCGCATGTCTTACCACTTCAATTCTCTCCAACAAGATTGTGCTATGGAACATGTGAGAAAAAAGATGCCAACAATTCTCACAGAAAACAGAAGGCTTGAGCAAGAGACCCATTTGTCTTACAAACGCGTTCTAGTGGGAAAGCAGTTACGACAAACTCTTCAAATGAGGTCTTAACGCGTTGGGGAATCTTCAACTGCCAGATAAGCTTCCAGTCACCATCAATGAGTTTTTATTGAAGTTTACAAATAAACACTATCAAATAGTTGAAACTATATTTTTATAAACCATTTTCTGCATGTATATCATATTATTATTATTATTATTATTATTATTTTAGTATTGTTTTTCAACTTTAAATTATTTTCATGTGCTTTTATTATTGTTCAATGACTGGTGAAGAACCGAAAGATCATAAAATATATTGTTATTGAATTACTTAAAAATGGATTGGTAACTTTTTTTTTTAAAGCAAAACTAGTGAAATTACCCGCGCCTTGCACGGGTTCTAATTAATTATATTAAGTAATAATGCACAAAAAATAATTGTTGTCATACAATATATAATAATTATTAACTTTGTAAGACAAGTTAATAATTATTTCATCATTAGTTCTAAATATAATAAATGATAATTGATAAAGATGAATGATTTACAATTTAAAATAAGTAAGTCATTTAAGAAAATATATTTCTGATTGTTAATAACAATTAATTGAAATAATATAATAATGAATATCTTAAAATAATAATAATTAAAAATTAATTTTTGTTTTAGGCGAAAAATAGATGAAGATAGAGGTGACACGTGGCATAATCCCACATGGAAAAACTCCATTTTATATATTATAGTAGGTGACATGTAAATACATCACAATAGAGAATGAGATCCCAACAATGTTGACACCTTAGACTCTACCAATCATCTGCAACACACCATAATTTTATTGAAAATATAAAAGAAAAAAACAAATACAAAAAACTGGGGGCACATAAACCAAACCCAAGAAAACAAATAGGCAAAGCTATCTAAATCTATAATTCGGTACGCCAAACTGTTTCCAAAAGAAATCTACTTTGATTAAATCTGGGATCAGATCCCACCATAAAAAACCATGATAAGAGGTACCAAAAGATGCTAATTTGTCTGCACAAGAATTGTCTTCTCGATAAATATGAGAGACTATATATTACATGCAAGAAGTGAGAGAAAGGCAATTCTTCCAATGATTACGAAGCTTCCAAGGCACAATACCGGGGTTAATGATGTGCTCCAAGTCATGATCATGCCCTTAGGATCCATCCAACAAGCTTTAGAATCCCCAGATGAAGATGAAAGCACAATTCCTTGGCCAAAAGATGGAGGAATCAAAGATGGGAAATCAAAAGAAAACAAGCAAATGGATTAAGGTATGAAGATGGAAGAATGGTGCCACAGGCATTCTTTGGGTTAGAATGGTTGATAAGCCAAAGGAAGAATCACCACAATGGAATGGAATCAATTGATAAGATTCAATCAAGTTCCATTCCAAGAACCCTAGAGGAGATAATCACTCTAATTGTCAAAGAGAAATTTCGTTCAAATTAAAGGTAAGGTTCCAAATGAGGTCTCTATGCTTACTTAAGGTAAGACTCCTACTACTCCTAAATTGGTCCTAAATTGGCCACAACATCTAGGGGCCCATAAAGGCCTTACTTCATATTTTTCCTAAAATAACTAAGTGTAAGGAAGAAAAAATGCATTTTCTTCTTACACTTGACATCACAAAATCGAACCTAGAATTATTACAAACTCAAATAAAATAAAAACGAAGTCCATCCTAATTTTTTATAACTTGGGATTCTCTCCATGCTTTTAAGGTCCTCATCATCCCCTCCTTCTTGAAGAAATTTGACCTCGAATTTGATCTCCATTATAACCTACATGAAGGAAATAACTCAAGTCAAAACAAATTCAACTTACTCTCTGGGGTCAAATGAAAGTTGGGAAAAATCATCACGAGACAAAAGGGTGAAAAGTTGGTGAGTCAAATATAAGCATCACCTAACAACACGCAAAGTTAAACATTGAAAGGTGAAAGATAGGAAAAAATGCATACCTTTTGGAGTAGTCATCTACAACCAAAGTTACCTCTCTTTGTTTAAACCTTGGTGCATCTCTAAAGTAGCTTTCCCCGTTAATGATGGGAAACGCCAATGAGTTCACATGGGAAATCTCATTACCAAACACAAAATACGGTTCTTCATGACACAAGTCAGTTTTCCCAATCACATTACAAGCATCATAAATAAACTCAAAAGTATTTGTAGGAATGGTTTGAGTAAGAACAGGGGTATTAGAAATCCTATCAAGGATTTGTATATGCAAACCATCATTGCTCATGACAAATCCAAGAAGACTAGAATTACTTGAGATAACAACAAAAAATTTCACAACAACACACAAAGAGTCCATCCCAAAAACTGTCTTGGTTTTATTGCACTTTAAAATTTTCAACACAATTGCCTTTAAGTAAAGAAGTAAGAAAATCAACATCACAATGGGTATAGAGATCAAACAAGGCACGACTTGGAGTCCTCAAGTTTTGTTGAATTCCTTCTTCAATTTCAAACCTAGGAAAAAGAAGTAAGTTAGATCCTCCCAACAACAAATTTGCAAGATTTACAAGCACATGGGAAAAGTAAAACTTAAGCAAAACAACAAATAAGTTATCTATCATGAAATTAGAAAGCTTAATTGATTTGATTCCTCTGTAAGGAACCAAACCGGAAGAAACTTCCCTTGGATCAACTTCTTCAAGCACATGGACTCCTTTGGAAACTTGCAGTTTGTGAGTGGTACCATAAGGCACCAAACCGTGGGGTATCTTCCTTGAATTATCTTCCCAAAGCATGCTAAAAAAGAGATCAATAACACCAGGGAAATTGTTAGCATAAGGAGGCAAGCAATCAAATTTAAATTCAAGGTTAAGCATAGAAGGTCTTACCAATAATATTCTTTTTACGCCACTCTGCTTTTTCAAGATATTTTAATTTTTTCCTACTTCTTTCTATTCATTCTTTTTCTTTTCTCTGTTTTCTTCTCTTTTGCCACATCTTTCCTTTTCTTTTAACTCTTGTTTTTCTTTCTCTATTTTGAGTTTCAATGTCAACATGTCTTCTTTAGCCTTCTTTGGACTAAGAGGGTGAAGAGTAAATTTGATCCCATTGTGAACAAAACTGTATTGGTTGGATTCACCATCATGAATGACCTTCTTATCAAATTTCCAAGGTCTCCTTAGCAATATGTGTCTAGCCTCCATAGGTGCCACATCACATAAAACCTCATCACAATACTAAAGCCCCAGGTCATCGGTTCGAATCCTTGTGGGAGGCAAAATAAATACACATGGGGGTGGTAGATATTCCTATGAGTGACAGATTGGTAGCACGAGAGGGTGGCTAATCTGTTACAATCTATTTGTCCAGAAATATCGTTCGAAAGTACAAGTTTTCAAGTAATGTTTTCTCATGTTTATTCTTGTCTGTCATCACTTGATACCCTTTGTCGCTACCATTGCTTGGTACCAAAACTCGACGCTTTCCACTGCTGCCAATGTCATTGTTGTCTGGCACCCTTTGTTGTCGCCTTAACCCAGCATATCCACCAATTCTAGCAGCATCACCCCACTCCTTCCATTGTTGTCGCCATACCTTCCATCATCGATATCTTTATTCGGCACCCTCTTCCATAGTTGTAACTAGGAACACTCCATTGACACTGCTTAGTACTCTCCACCAACGTTGTCACTACTCGATACACTTCACCATGGCGATGGCGACTGTCGTACACCTTCCACATCACCATCACTATTTTCACCCTCCACTACCATTACCATTGCAACCTAGTACCCTTAATTGTCGGCATTGCCACTGCAACCTAACACTCTCAACCATCAATACTGTTTCACCCGACATCTTCCACCGTAGCCACCATTATCACCCGACACCCTTCTCTAGCACCATCGTCAGCCAACATTCGTCACTACTACCATCACTATCTTGCGTCCTCTACCACTGCCAATGCCCGACAACATCCACTATCGTCACTATGTTTTCCTAGTTCCCTGCATGTACCACTGCCATTTTTTTCTAGTGCCCTTCACTGTTGCCACTACAAGGATGTCACACCTTTCACCACCATTGTTGATCAACATATTCCACTACAACAATAGTCACACGGTAACTTCCATTGTTGCAACAACTCATCGTTGTCGCTTATCAGTACAATCCATCTCTATAGTAGCCTGATACCCTTTGTCAATATTATTTCCCAACACCATATAGTTATTTTGCCTGAAATGACCCTCCACCACTGACGCCAACACTTGGCACCCGCCACTAACATTGTTCACCACTACCACCTCATCATTGTTCACCATCCCCCTTACACCCTCCGTTCTCAAAACAACTTTATCAAGCAATTTTTTTGGTTTTCTCTCCCGTAAAACTGTTTTTCAAATTAATATGACAACATAGATTTTTTGTTTGTTTTAAAAAATAATTTTTCAAAATAATTTTATAAAATAGTTTTCCTAAACAAAAAGACAATAACACAATCAAAGAAGACATCATTTTCTTTTAAAATTAACTGCTCATCCAAAAACCTTTTTTTATTTAAAAGCATTTTCCTTAGAATAAGGATCTTGAATTTATAATTAACAATCCCAAAAAATCTAAAAGTTAAAACATATGTACACTCTGATTTATTTTACAGTGAATGAAGCCACAAATAATAAGCTCCCTTTAAAAAAGTTTTAATTCTTTTTTATTAACCGTTGATTTATTATTTAAAAATTTACTATGAAGATGAATCTTATCAATTTTTCATCACAAATATCTATTAGAGGTGTTTACGGGTCGGCTTGGGTAGGGTTTAGCTAACTCGTTACACAAACTAATAAAAAATATCCAATTTGCTTCTTCATTTGTTTTTTCGTCTAACCCAGACCAAACCAATTCGGACAAGAACAGTATGGTTCTTCACAAATTTAAAAATGTTTTAAAAGTTTTAAAAAATGTGTAATTAGTAGGGGTGCCTTAATATAAAAAATTGTTGTATTTTCAATTACATATATACTTATCTAATTACAATATATTTCATATATACAATCTGATGAAAATAAAAATAATAAAATAAGAGTTGGATGGGAAAAATCAAGAAACCAATGCTTCCAAATGAAAGGGAAGGAAAAAAATTTAGGCGACGAACAATTGATTCGCTAATAAAATAAAGGATCACCATAACGATAGATTTCCAAAAACATTATTGTTTTCTGTACCACTTATCCCAGCCAACTAGTGTTGCAGGCTTGAATACCCCTATCTCAGCGACAACGATTCTCGCAAAAAGGGCAATATCCCAGTATCACTTATGCGCACCTGGTGAACTTCGATGTTGAGAAAAGAAGATGAACACGAGGAGTCATTGATGTGTTTCCTTGGAGTCTTGGGTGGTCGATGGCGAGGCGATGGTGCTGAAGGGAAAATCATGGACGAGTGATTGTGTTATTCACTTAACATGTGCAATAGACGACTCTCCTAGTGCGACGGCGTAGAGGTGGGCGGTGGTGTGGCACTTTAGGCTTGGAGTGAACATGGACTATATGGGAGATCGAGTAGGATCGCGTGGGAGACTGAGTAAAGGATGATTCTAGATCATTTTTGTCTTTCAGTCTCAACATTAGAGAGATTGTGGACCATACAGGAGGTTGATCGAGCATAGCAGGGCATCTTGACCACTACTACGCATACCACTGAAGGACACATGGAGCGGAGGTCGACTGAGTCCCATGTTCTACCCCTACTGAAGGGCTCATAAAGAGGACTAAGCACATCACCAACAGAGCGAGAGCCAAACTCAACCGACCAAGCGATATAACAAATTCTGGTGACGTGTCCATATCCCTAACAGTCACATATTTTTCTTATACTTCCCTCTCTATGTGCTCGGGTGCTCAGTCACTGTGCGCCCATACATTTTCCAATCATGAGATTTTGGGTGAATATCCCTTGATTCCTGCTTACGACTTGGGACCCATTGCCAATGTGGGTTGTGTGGTTATATAGGCATAGGCTCCGTAGAATAGAGACACACATTACATACTCTCTTCTTCTAGGTTAACTCTTTGAGTGACTTCCTGACTCATCGGAGGCATAACCTAAAGGTTCACTACCGTGAACATTTGCTTCGCTAATCAAATAAAGGGCTACTGAAACGATAGATTTCCAAAAACTTTATTGTGTTATGTACCACTTATCTCAAGAAAACTAGTGTTGCAGGCTTGAACACCCCTATCCCAACAACAACAATTCCATTGAAAATAGCATTATCCGAGTATCACTTATGTGCATCTAGTGAGCTTTGACATTGAGAAGAGAAGATGAACGTGAGGAGCCACTGACGCTATTTCCTTGGAGTCTTGGACAGTCGATAACGACACGACAGTGTTGAAAGGAAAACCATGGACGGGAGATGGTGTTGTTCACTTGATGTGCGATGGTGCAATGGACGACTCTCTCTGTTCCGAAGGCGTGATGGACGATGGTGCAACGCTTCAAGCTTGGAGTGAACCCTATAAGTGTTCAATGATTAGGGGTAAGAGAATCAAATTCAGTTTCAGTTTCAGATGTCATACTTACAAAGTTAGTAACAATACGTAATCCAACCGTTTATGAGATAATTAAGGTTGATTTGTTAAGCTTGTGTAGTTAATATCAACAATTGATTTTCTCATCAATGATTGATATTACTTACTTTATTCTCTAAAGTGAATTGCTCACTTTAGAGGAGTCGGATCCTAATAGGTTAGTAAAAAATAAATATGGGTTGGGTAACAAGTTCATAGCTTTGAAACCAATAACTATTACCCGAATCTAACCACATCGAGTTTGGATGGGTTAGATCAGATTAGACCCGAACAAGTAAAATACCCAATCCAAACACTTCGATTTAGGTTGAGAGTTTACTAGAACCGGTGGACATCCCAGCTAACAAAATTTACTCTTGAGAGTAACATTGGTGACTTCTTTTTATTGGAACCCCCAGAGAATAACAAGAGATAGGTGTTTGGATGGAGCAGGCAGAGTAACCAAATTAGTCGATACATGCCAGCCACCACACCGCAGCACATCCCATTGGCAAAAAAGAAACACAGAGAAATGCACATGACCGGGTCAACGCAACGTAGGCTTGCACCAACTGGATCTCCCCACCTATATCAACTCCAAAATTATCGTAACCAACCCAACGAGAGTTGCATTGCATTGCATGCACCCCCTATTTTTAGAACCTGACGGCATTTGTGGCAAAACACCATCATCACCAATCCCTTCTCTCTCTCCATTACCACGCTCTAACACAAACAAACAAACACAAAAACACCACACACCAACATGACACACCACCTGATCTTTTTGGCTACCACCGAAAACCAACAAGAAGAAGAAAAAAACAAAAAAAACCTTAATCTCTCCGAGCAGCTGTCCGTTACGATCGGCAGCTGGTGCAACAAGCAATGGCCGCTGTTCACCGCCACCGTCACCACCGCCTTCTCTTCCTCCTCTCCTTCTCTCTCTCCCTTTCTCTCTCCACCCCATCGGAGACCCAATCCCTCCTGAAACTCAAACAATCCTTCACCAACGCCGACCAGTCCCTAGCCTCATGGATCCCCAACGTCTCCCCTTGCTCCGGCACCTGGATCGGCGTCGTCTGCTTCAACAACATAATCACCGGCCTCCACCTCTCCGACCTCAACCTCTCTGGCGCAATCAACATCGACGCCCTCGCGGAGATTCGCGGCCTCCGAACCATCAGCTTCGTCAACAACTCCTTCTCCGGCCCCATCCCTCAATTCAACAAACTCGGCACCATCAAATCCCTCCTCCTCACCCAAAACCACTTCTCCGGTCCAATCCCACAGGACTTCTTCTCCCACCTTACCTCTCTCAAAAAAGTCTGGCTCTCCGGCAACAAATTCTCCGGCAACATCCCCGTTTCCTTAACCGAGCTCGACCTCCTCAAAGAACTCCACCTCGAAAGCAACGAGTTCTCAGGCCCCATCCCAAACCTCAAACAAGACATCAAATCATTCGACGTGTCAAACAACAAATTAGAAGGCCCAATCCCCGAAAGCCTCTCCAGGTTCGGTACGGTGTCGTTTTCAGGAAACGAAGGTCTATGTGGAAAACCGTTAGACAAACCCTGCGATGGTAGTACTAGTTCCCCTTCTTCTTATTACACGCTGCCGTCAGCGGGTTCTGAGAATGAAAACGGTTACGGTTCTGGTTGGGCGGTTAAGGTTATCGTTATTCTGTTTTTGGCGGTTATCGCGGCGGTTATATTTCTGTTTGTGAAATCAAGGCAAAGGAGGGACGATGATTTCAGCGTGGTGAGTAGGGATAGTAATGTGGATGAAGTGATGCAGGTGCAGGTGCCGATAATGAGCAGAGCTTCTTCGTCTGCGTCGGAGAGGGTTGGGAGAAGGACGGAGAGTAAGAGAGGGGGTTCGAGGGGTGGGGGAATGGGGGATCTTGTGATGGTGAATGACGAGAAGGGGGCGTTTGGGTTGCAGGATTTGATGAAGGCTGCGGCGGAGGTTTTGGGGAATGGTGGGTTGGGGTCGGCTTATAAGGCTGCCATGACTAATGGGTTGAGTGTTGTTGTGAAGAGGATGAGGGAGATGAATAAGATTGGGAAGGATGTGTTTGATGCTGAGATGAGACAGTTTGGGAGGATTAGACACCAGAATGTTATGACGCCTTTGGCTTACCATTATCGTAGAGAGGAGAAGCTTTTTGTTACTGAGTATATGCCCAAAGGAAGCTTGTTATATGTCTTGCACGGTATGCTTGCTCCACATCACCATTATATAATATATATATTCTCTTAACTTTTTTTGCTCTGCAAAGGATTTTAAATTGGGTTCGCGATAACTGTCGCGGTCGCGTCATTATCATTGATATTGAGGAGAATTGGGTCAAATTCGGCCAATGCCGCCTCAATCGCGTGTGACTGTCACAGAGATATCAAAAACCTTAGAGATATCGAAAAACAAAACCTTAATGTTGCGGCTTCATAACATTGGCTCTGCATTTTTTGCTTGAGATTGAAATAACATAGAATTAGAACAAACTCGGGTACTCGGCCAGCTTGGTCCAGCCAACTCTCGGTCGTTGGATCAAGCTGCAATCCAAATTCAACGATCGAGATTCTGATGGACCAGCTATACAGCTATGGAGGATCTGCTATGCATTATAACAAAGTCAATATAAAAAAAAAAGTTCACACAACATTGTGTTTTAGTAGAACCAGTAAATCCTATACACAAATCATGGTAGGTCATTATTCAATAGAAGAAAAAAAAATAGTGTTCTAATACATCATTAAAGTGTGAGATGGGAGTAGGGGAGAGAATAAAAAAGAGAACAATAAGAAAAGGAAAAAATGATAAATTTGATGAGTAATATGATGGCAAAAGAACATAGATAGAAAATAAGAGGAGGTGAAAAAGTGATATGAGAGAATGGAGGTGCAAGAATATAACAACTCCTTAAAAAAAAACTGTCTTTGTTTCGCTAAAAAAAAAAAAAAAAAAAAAAAAAAAACTCTATAGCCATGCCTTGGTATTCAAAAACAGGAGAATCCAAATCCAGTGTGCTTTTAGGCAAATATTCTCAAGCAAGAATTGATCTTTAATCTTGTTAAACATTAGAAAAAACAAAACAAAAAGTTAAATGGCATAGTTATTTTACTATCTTCATTCAATCAGATTATAATGATGACAAAGAATGTGTCATTATGTTTTCTCAGGTGATAGAGGAATATCCCATTCTGAGTTGAATTGGCCTACCCGTTTGAAGATTGTGAAGGGAATTGCAAGAGGATTGAGCTTCCTTTACACTGAGTTTTCCACCTATGACCTACCCCATGGAAACCTCAAATCCAGCAATGTTCTACTAAGTGATGATTACGAGCCTCTCTTAAGTGACTATGCTTTTCAACCACTAATCAACCCTCAAGTTGCAGTGCAGGCAATGTTTGCATACAAAGCCCCAGATTACTTACAGAACCACAAAGTTTCGCAGAAGACCGATGTTTATTGCCTCGGAATCATCATTCTCGAAATCATTACCGGGAAATTCCCTTCTCAGTATCACAGCAATGGCAAGGGTGGGACTGATGTTGTGCAATGGGTGCTCACTGCAATTTCTGAGAGAAGAGAAGCAGAATTGATTGATCCTGAGTTGCAAAGCGATACAAACTCGCACAATCAGATGCTGCAGCTTCTCCAAATTGGGGCTGCTTGCACAGAAAACAATCCGGATCAAAGACTAAACATGAAGGAAGCCATTAGAAGGATAGAGGAGGTACAGGTCTGAAGATTATGTCAATAAGAAGCTAGCTTAGTTCAAAGTTTATTTCTTAGGTGAGAATTGCAGGCCAATTGGAAATATTATTACATCAGCTCAGCATCTTAAGCCAATGCTTAACCATTTTCATGAATGATCTTCCTGCATGAGAGCATAGTAGTAAGCATTGATTTTGTGCAAGAGAAACACACACACAGGAGAGGGAAAGATGGAGGAAGAAAATAAAGGTACAAAGGGAGAAAGATTGGAAGGGTAATATATTGTTTCTGGAGCTTGATCAACCTGATGAAACAATTGCTTGGAAGGGCCACAATAGAAGTGTTTTTATGTTCTATGATCTTAGTCCTTACCTTGATTTATGAAACTGAAAGCCTATTTCAAGAGGAGCTAAAGCTTGGAGTGTGTTTCTCATGTTTTTTAAAAAGGAAAGGTCCAAGCTTAGCCTCTTCATGCCGATATTGGCCATTGCAAAGTATGTGCAATAAAAAAATCACTTTTGGACAGCATTCCTTAAATTTGTAACTGTAAAGACTAAAATTTTAGTGTTGATAAGTTTATAATCCAAGGTTTTTTTTTTCCCTTCTAGTTTTCGTCTTGTTATGTATATCAAATACAAGAGATTGTTTCTGTTTGTACTCTCACCCCCCCCCCCCACAAAAAAAAAAAAAAACTCAGTTGGTATTGTTGTGTATAATTATACTTATAATTATATTAGGCAATACAATACTAGTTGCTCTATGAAACACACAATTTCCATGGCTCTTTTATTTATTTGGCATTATTAAATATTAGTTGGGGACAGAGAGTAGCTTCACTCCTTTTTTGCGAACCAGAATGAGTGTGTTGTTACTCCATCCGTCCCATTTTGTTTGTCGTTTTAGCAAGATAGTTTTGTCTCATTTTGATTGTCGTTTTATAATATCGATAAAATATTAAATGTTTTTTTTTCCTATTATACTCTTAACCATTATTAATATGTTTTTTGATTAACATATTTTTTCTTTTTCAATTCTTGTAAATGGCAAAGAGATAAATGGTATATTAGAAAATCACACAATATTTTTTATGAAATCTAAAACATTAATTGTACTTCTTAATTCCTATGCAAAACTTTAAACGACAAACAAAATAGGACAAAGGGAGTAATACTTTTCATTAATTATCTCAACAATCAAGAGCAGGTTACAATCAAACTGAATTTGTTACATTAAAAAATTTAGTGCACAACAATCAGTAAATTGAAGTGATTAGATGAAGATAAGAGACTCAAATTTTGACCTCAGATGATTTTGGCATTTCATTGTTGATCCTTTGAGAGACTTGGCATGGTCATGCACTATAGAAATCGTCTAGTATATCATTGTTGTAATATGAATAATCAAAGACAATATCTGGATTCCACCTTTTTCCTTCCAAGTCATTTTAAAACACAAAATAAGATAATCTAATCACACATTAATATTGAAACCATTAAGAAACACAACTCCTTTAAATTTATTATTATACAATAGTGAACTCTTATGAGAAACGCTCAAAAGGAAGCAACTGCGGCACTCGTGATAGCTAAACCATATAACACATAACAGGCAAGATAGAATGGTCACTCCCAGCTGCAGAAAGCACACACTAAAAAAGAGACAATTCTGAAATTAAAAAAAAAAAGCATTGAATGTCTGATTATCTAAAAGCAAACTAGAATTTAATAGCTGAATAGCATGCCCCAAATGCATTAGCACAAAATCCACATGCAACAATAGGGCATGATTGATGATTGCTAGTTGCTCTAAAGGGAAGCCAAAACATCAATTTCCATTTTGACCTGTTTTACAAAAACAAAAACAAAAAAATACTAGCTGTGAATGAAGAATTCTGTCTCGTGTCCAGCTAGAATCCGCAGAAGACAAATGCACACCTACCATACTTATTCTTCCACCCACTACTATCATCCAACTTGAGTCACAGCTGCATTAAAATTTGCAGATGGGACCTGCTTTGATTATTAAGATGGTAGGAGGGTTTTAATCAAAATCAAGGAACTCCATCCTTTTCCTCATGGTGCCCTTTAGATCACTAGCATCACGTTCTGCTTTTTGAGCCTGAAGAGCAAAACAAATCAAATGAAATAAAATTGATTAATGTGCAACACAAACAAAAGGCAGCATTTGTCTTATTTTTCTCTGCTGTTCCTAATCTATTCGAGACGAACAAATATCTTCAAATAATCTGGCATAAAATAAATAAATGCATAGATTCCCGGTAATGTCATCCTATCTATTAGTCCAACAATTTGTATATACAGAAATTAGGTTACCAGAACATGAACACTTTTTTATTATGTAAATTAGGAACAATATGTGATGGAGACCTTCGAGATACATCTTATATTCACCTTTTTTTTTTTTTTCCAGACCAGACCGGACCAGGCCAGAATACACAAAAATAGCATCATAATTCAAAATTGATTGACAAATTCACAGATCATGAGATAGGTTCACACAAAAAGAGCATAACAAGTTCAAATCGATGAATAAATTGACAAATCACAATGTTCAATATTACTAAAGATTGAAGGATAGTTGGAATAGATTCCCATCGTTGGAGCTTGATTTAGCTCGGTAGATCCAGGTTTAAGTTCATCAGAGTTGGATTCATTCACCTTGTTGTCCTACTGCATTCATTGCAAACACGCAATGATGGGTTTGTTCATGTTTTCTAGTTCGTGACTTCGCTTAGGCTAAGAGGCAAGAGCTATGGGATGGAGACTCAACACGGTATCGTTTACCTCAATGGCTTCATGTTGTTAATGTTTTGTGCACTAAAAGCCTTATCATTCAGCTGTTGCATTTTGGATTTTTGATAAAACACTGAACCACTGTCATTTTAGACATGTCATGGAAAATAACCATTATTTTGTAGACTCGTCCAATCATCATCGAACTCACAATTCTATGAGTCTACCAGTCCATGCGAATCTATCCAAGTTGACGCAAATGACTTTGTTGTCAACTCAATTTTGACACCTTGAGTCATAAACTCGCACATTCTAAGTTAACTAGAGAGTTTGACAACTGTGATTTTCATAAATCCAGTTTGTTGTGGCAAATCCGATGGACAACCGTCAATTGAGCTTAGCTCAAGTGGCACGGACGTAGCTAACAGGTTCACAATAATATCTGGTTTGTGGTATGGTGTACATTGTATGGGTATAGAGTCCACCACTTCTTCAAATTATGATTTCAAGACTGATGAGGCCAAGGGTAATTCTGGAATTGATAGGAAATTTGGTAAGACTTATGTTAGGAGGGGTAGGAAGGGAACTTCTCTAAAGTAGTGGAGGGAAATACGTAACTAACTAGCTGAGGTGGAGGTGAGAGAAAGGAAGGAGTGAAGCTCACATCGTGTGTGTGACGCAATGAATAAAAGGGAAAATGATGTAGGAGAGAGGTAGGCTGGTATTGGCTGGGAATTTGGGCTGGGAAAGTCAGTTCTCTCACTCTGAGAGTACTGTCCTGTGAGGAGTAGAATTTCATCCTTGTAATTACTCTGAATTCAAGTAATAGAAGATTCTATTCCCTACTCAAATTCTGTTTTCTCTGTTTTTTATTACCACTGTTACATTGATTCCATCAATTGGTATCAAAGCTCTCGATCCCCGGAGCTTGAGCCATGACGAAGAAGAGCGCTGCTGATGAACGTCTTGAGAAGCTTGAACAAGATATTCAAGCAATGCGACTGAGTACCGAGGAAACCCAGAAGAACACCGATGCTAAGTTTGAGGAATTGAAGCAACTTCTGGTGAAGCAACCACGGCGTAGACGTGGTCGACCGCGACCACCGGGTCATCGTTCCGGGTCGGGTTCGGGAACAAGGAACGATAGCGAAGTGATAGTTGGAGAAGAAGAGGAAGAGAGCGACGAGCAAATGGAGGCCGATTCATCCAACGAATCCAGTCCGGTGAGCCGCCGTCACAAGGTGCGCGGTAGGAAGCTTGAGATTCCTATTTTTGAAGGAGGTGAGGCGTACAACTGGCTAGTCAAGGTTGAACGTTACTTCAAGATTCATGGCATTGAAGAGGACGAGATGTTGGAAGCTGTGATTATAGCCCTGGATGGTAGAGCGTTGAACTGGTACCAATGGTGGGAGGAACAAATTCCCGATCCAAGCTGGGATGAATTTAAGCAAGCGGTGATTCGTCGTTTCCAGCCGTCGTTGGTGAGAAATCCCCTTGGCCCGATACTGAATGTCAAGCAAGCGGTACGATTATGGCGTCTGAGCAATTCGAATTGCTCATGGCTCCGTTGAAACGCAGCGAAAGAGGAATGTTGGAGAGCATATTCCTTAACGGGTTGCGTGAGGAGATTCAGGCTGAATTGAAGCTTCATACGACACGCGGTCTGAGTGCGTTGATGGACCGAGCACTCTTGATTGAAGAACGCAATGTGGCGATGAAGAAGGAGAGGGAATCGGGGAAGGAGAAATACGAAGAAAACAAATGGAAGAACGGGTCAAGTGGAGCGGGTTGGGATGCGGGCAGAAGCAGAACAGTGTTCACAAAGCCCAAACCGGATTTAGCTGCTAATGCCACCCCCCCAATTTCTAACAGGACCTCCCCAGGGAGTGCTGAGAAAAAAACAGTGGCTGGAAAGAAATTGTCCCAAGAAGAATTGAGGGACTTAAGTAGGAAGGACTTTGCTTCAAGTGTGGAGAACGGTGGGGGCGAGACCACATTTGTAAAATGAAGCATTACCATTTGGAGATAGTTGAGGATGAGGAGAGTGAGGAGGAGGTTTTTGAGGAACCTCAGGAGGAATTTGAGGCCAAATCTCTGCAACTATCCCTCAAGAGTAAGGAGGGATTGACTTCTAATCAATCTTTCAAGGTGTGGGGAAAGATTGGAGAGAGAGTGGTGCTAATATTGATTGATTCAGGGGCCTCTTCGAACTTCATTTCATACAAGCTGGTTGAAGAATTGAAATTGAAACTTGATGATACTGCTGAATACATTATAGAAGTGGGGAATGGTGAGAAATTGAGCCATAAAGGGGTCTGTATGGGTTTGCAAATGCAGGTGCAGGGTATTGCCATCATTCAGAATTTCTTTTTGATGACCTTGGGAGGCGAGGTTGTGTTAGGAATGGATTGGCTTGCTAGCCTGGGTGATATTAAAGCTAACTTCAAGAACCTGATTATCAAATGGCAGCAGGGTGGGCAGAAGTTGAAAATTCGAGGGGAGCCTTCCTTGAGTAAGCACCAATCATCCATTAAAACCATGATGAAGTCCTTGCAACAAGATGAAGAGTGTTACCTTCTTCAATGCTTTAAAACTGATGCTGCCCAGAAAGTTGGCCCTGACAGTAACCGTGGAGTACAACAGGTCCTAGCAGAGTTCTCTGATGTCTTTCAGGAGCCTACAGCTCTTCCTCCTCCAAGGGACCAAGATCATGCTATCACACTCAAAGAGGGAGCCCCAATACCACACATCAGGCCCTACAGGTATCCCCATTATCAAAAAGATGAGATTGAGAAATTTGTGAATGAAATGTTGTCTGCAGGTATCATTAGACCAAGTATTAGTCCTTTCTCTAGTCCAGTCTTACTTGTTAAAAAAAAAGATGGCGGTTGGAGATTTTGCATTGACTATAGAGCCTTGAATAAGCACACCATACCAGACAAGTTTCCTATTCCAGTAATAGATGAGCTGTTAGATGAAATTGGAGCTGCAGTGGTTTTTTCCAAGCTGGATTTGAAGTCTGGTTATCACCAGATCAGAATGAGGGAGGAGGACATCCATAAGACAGCTTTCCGGACACATGAAGGGCACTATGAGTATTTGGTTATGCCCTTTGGGCTCACTAATGCACCCTCCACATTCCAAGCTCTCATGAATCGAGTATTGAAGCCTATTTTGAGAAAGTATGTATTGGTTTTCTTTGATGACATCCTTGTGTATAGCAAGGATAGTGAGAGTCACCTGGAACATTTGAAGACAGTATTAGAGATTCTCAGGCAGAATCAGTTGTTTGCAAATCAAAAGAAATGTACTTTTGCCCAGAAACAAATAGAATACTTGGGGCACTTGATCACGGGGCAAGGGGTAGCTGCAGACCCATCCAAGATTAATGCTATGGTGGATTGGCCAACACCTAGAGATGTGAAGAGTTTGAGAGGCTTTCTCGGATTGACTGGGTATTATAGGAGGTTTGTAAAGAATTATGGTAAGATTGCTTGGCCTTTGACTCAACAATTAAAGAAAGATAGCTTTGCTTGGAATGATGATGCTCAGAGAGCTTTTGATAAATTAAAGGTGGCCATGACTACCCTTCCTGTACTTGCTATTCCGGATTTCTCTAAGCCATTTATTGTAGAGACAGATGCTTCTGGGAAGGGACTTGGGGCTGTGCTCATGCAAGAAGGGAGACCAGTGGCTTATATGAGTCAGACATTGTCCAATAGAGCCCAAAACAAATCAGTCTATGAAAGAGAGTTGATGGCTATTGTGATAGCAATTCAGAAGTGGAGGCATTATTTACTTGGCAGGCATTTCACTGTACACACTGACCAAAGGAGCTTGAGGTTCCTAACCGACCAAAGGTTAATGGGGGAAGAGCAACAAAAGTGGGTGACCAAGCTGCTAGGCTATGATTTTGATGTAAAGTACAAGCCTGGGATTGAAAATAAAGCTGCAGATGCCCTCTCTAGGCAGCTGCATTGTAATGCCATTTCCTCTAGTCAATGTCATGAGTGGGAGGGGCTGGATGAAGAAGTGCAGGCCGATCCGAAGCTAAGGCAGATTGTGCAGGACCTTTTAGCACAAGTGGCAGATCACCCTGGGTATTGTTTGAAGCATGGAAGGTTGTACTTCAAGGAAAGGATAGTGTTACCTAAGCACTCTCCTCGGATTGAGAAGATTCTGGCTGAATTTCATGACTCTCCCATGGGGGGTCACTCGGGTGTGCTGAGAACATATAAGAGAGTCTCTAATGTGGTGTTCTGGGAGGGCATGAGAGGAAGCATCCAGCAATATATACAAGCTTGTAGTATTTGTCAGCAGAATAAGTATCAGGCCCTTAGCCCTGGAGGGTTGCTCCAACCACTTCCCGTACCTACACAGGTTTGGAGTGATGTATCTATGGATTTCATAGGAGGCTTGCCCAAGTCTATGGGGATGGACACTATTTTGGTGGTGGTAGACAGGCTAACCAAGTATAGCCATTTTATAGCATTGGCTCACCCATATAATGCTAAGGATGTGGCTCAAGTATTCTTGAAGGAGATTGTGAAGTTACATGGCTTCCCTACCTGTTGTGTCTGATAGAGATAGAGTGTTCATCAGTGCCTTTTGGACTGAGTTGTTCAGAGCTGCGGGTACTAAACTCAAGATGAGTTCTGCATACCACCCTCAGACCGATGGTCAAACTGAGGTGGTGAATAGGTGCGTTGAGACCTATTTGAGGTGTCTGACAGGGACTAAACCCAAGTAGTGGGCTAAGTGGCTGGCATGGGCTGAGTATTGGTACAATACTAATTTTCATTCCTCCTTGAAAATGTCCCCATTTGAAGCTTTATATGGTAGAAAACCTCCGGTGCTAGTGAAGGGTGATGAGAACAGAATTTCTGTGGATGAGGTGCAGCAACTAACTCAAGAAAGGAATGACTTGCTCAAGGAACTCCGTGACCAGCTCGCTAAATCTCAGAACCGGATGAAACAAATGGCTGACAAACATAGAAGGGAAGTGAGTTTTGAAGTGGGAGATTTGGTATACTTGAAGATACAACCATACAAGTTGAAGCAGCTGGCCAAGCGGACAAATCAGAAACTTAGTCCACGGTTTTATGGTCCTTACACTGTATTAGAGAAGATAGAACCTGCTTACAAATTACTGCCCCACGAAAGTAGAGTGCACCCGGTGTTCCATGTATCACTCTTGAAGAAAGCAATAGCTGTTTCAAAGAATAAGGACCACTTCGTCAATGTCTTGATGAAAACTGGGAACTGCATGTTATCCCAGATGAAGTGTTAGCTGTTAGGAGCAACAAGGAAGGCCAGATTGAAGTTTTAATTAAGTGGCAGAACCTACCAATTTGAGAACTCTTGGGAGGATGTGCGGGACATTGAAGAGCAATTTCAGATTTTCACCTTGAGGACAAGGTGAATTTTGAAGGAGGAGTGTTGATGAGGCCAAGGGTAATTCTGGAATTGATAGGAAATTTGGTAAGACTTATGTTAGGAGGGGTAGGAAGGGAACTTCTCTAAAGTAGTGGAGGGAAATACGTAACTAACTAGCTGAGGTGGAGGTGAGAGAAAGGAAGGAATGAAGCTCACATCGTGTGTGTGACGCAATGAATAAAAGGGAAAATGATGTAGGAGAGAGGTAGGCTGGTATTGGCTGGGAATTTGGGCTGGGAAAGTCAGTTCTCTCACTCTGAGAGTACTGTCCTGTGAGGAGTAGAATTTCATCCTTGTAATTACTCTGAATTCAAGTAATAGAAGATTCTATTCCCTACTCAAATTCTGTTTTCTCTGTTTTTTTATTACCACTGTTACATTGATTCCATCAAAGACCATTACACATGTACAACATAAGGATTAGTTTTGCAGTGTGCAGGATTGCTTAACTATTGATATGGGCAGTGTGGTGTTGGGTAAGAGAGGTCATAGTTCAAAAACATGGTAAGCAACAACAACAAAAATATTATCGACCTTCCATTTCATCATAATTTTAGGTTGGTCAATTTCACTTGTTCCCCAACCTTGTATTGTTTGATGGTTTCTGCTAGATAAGACTATAAGGGTAATAATTCATCACTTGCACAAGCTTAAGCACATCATTACATATGGTTTAGGTTGCAAATTGCAATAGAGTTTGTGGTGTACACAGTGCATTCAGAGTCATTAATGGCTATATCAATTAATCAGAGCCGTCTTGAGGGAAAGTTTTGGGAAGCCACTAATGCAGAATGGTGATTACATTTGTTTTGCTCAGCACAAGTAAAAGCAGCACAAAGTCTTTGCCAACTGCCATTTCCAACCAGGATGTGGAAAAGGTCATCAAATATTTGTTTTATTGCTAAAGGTACATACTGCTATGTATAATTCTACTATGATAAATAAGACTGACGAAAATTTAGTGGATGACTTTAACAGAACTTTCAAGGGTGAAGCTGATCCCCCAACATTTTGAATTCTTAGAAACTTATTTTCCTACTGAGAATCCTGGGAGAACAAAGGGCTTTAGTTTGAAGAAGAAAAATATGGTGGCCTCAATCTCAAATCATGTTAATGGCCCTACTTTGACAAATGCGGCACCTATAAAAGTGCAGCTGGTGGATTTGAAAGATGTAATAGATACACTTTACCAAAAATTAGGGAAAAAGTAGGGGAAAAATCTATCTAGTGCTACCAGCAACTGGCATATAAAAAGCACCAGTTCGCTTGGCAATATCTCACTGGAAAAAAGAAGAAACCCAAATGGCCACTAGTTTCCAAAATGAGCGAAAGTGGCAGTAACCATGTTCCTCACATGACAGCCAAGCTATGCGAAAAAAGCTTCCAACACATTGTCAGTAAGCAATACTATAAAGCATTGGTTAAAAAGCCAGACAAAACCGACCAATTCAACCTAAAACTAATGAATCAGTAAGGTGTATGGTCTCTTCTACCCGAAAAGCCGGTTGATAAGAGAACAAGTCAAAAATTAGTGGCTTAAATATTTGTATCTATTTTCATTATTTAATTGTCTTAATTCTACCAAAAAAATCCAAAAAAAAATGTTCAATATCAAGTTACAAAGGCCCACATATGTATTGTTAATATTTAGCTTCTATTATTAATCTTTTATTTTGCAAGACATATTATGGTCAATTTTATTTTTATTCAAAATTTTACCTAGCTTGATTGCTTATAACTTTATGTTAGTCTGTTATTCAATATAATACATAATATTAAAGATACATATTTAATTATCACTATTTTATATTGAATAATATTAAAGATACATATTTAATTATCATTATTTTGACTGTTGTTCAATTGCAGTTGGACCATGAACTGTGGACCAATGTCTTTCAATGACCAGTCCAGTTTCTAAAAAATAGCTACAAGACACATCGAGGTCCCTTATGTTTCAAACAGTCATTTGCATACAATAATTAATTGGAATGAGAGATAAATTGCTTCATCATCAACTAGTTGATGGACTAACCTTTCTTATGTCGGCCTCTGACACACATGTCATATGCTGTGGAAGCTCCTCCTTTCCCAAATCCTTAACCATAGATAAAGGATAAAAAATAATTAAGACTACTTTAAGAAGCATCTAGTGATAGTCAAATGATCTCAATTGATCAAGAAAACATCATACCAGCTCTCCAATTAAGACAACATTTTCCCCACGAATTACATAAAGGCCTAAAGGGACATCACAATAAAGATCACCTACAATTACTCGTTCACATGCACCTTCAAGAACAACATTAGCTGTAAATGGTCATGGCATCACATTGTCAGTCAATATTAGACATACATAACATAACAATAAGAAGAATAATAGAGACTTTATAAAGTAGAATGTGTGTAGGATCAATAGTTACCAAATTGATCAAATGAGCGTAATAACCCCAAAAGTTTTCTACCATCTCGCAACAGGACAAGAAGTTTTTCTGTGAAAAATATACATAATTTAGAATAAAATATTCACTGTATGTTGCCATATCTCATCACTCATTCAGTCCAATGATTTCAACCACCAGCTTAACCAAAATTAAGTACATAAGAACAAATAAAGTCACAATAAAAATGCCGCATAAAAAGCATTCAAACTATGGAGCAGGAAAAATAAAGTAACTGATTGACATTCAACATTTTTATGTGACGGGAGCAGGGTGAAAGCCAATAATTTAAATCCAGATGCAGTGATCTAAAGCACTATTATTTATAGAGTTCAGTACTTCAATTAATGACTGACATACTTTAAGCTTTGCATAATTGATAGCATCCTCTCCCTGGACACGCCACCTCCACCAAAGATGAAAACACAAAACACTCTCAGGCTTTCAGCAAGTAATAACAAAAATAAACTTGCAGGGAGCTCTTTAAATAGGTTAAATTCTGTCATTTTCTAAACTGATATGTGTTCACTGATCAGGGAGGTTATTATAGAAGAATATACAAGTGTTCACATGCAGAAGAATTTTACAGAATCAAGGACTGTTTATTTTATTTTTTGTACATCAAGGAGCCGTTACCCCTATGTGGCCTAGCTCATCATCCATTCTTGATATGTGTGTCTACTACTACTCATGCATAAAAAAAATTTCACTCTTTGGTGAAAAACATTAGTTTATTCAATGCTTCTTTTCATCTAACAAAGAATTACAAATACTGCATTCAACAGTTCATGTACGAATCCCTCAATGAAACAGCAGGTAACATCAGTCTATGGGGCAACAGAAAAAAAAAAAACATAACAAAAGAATTGAGGGCAAGTTATTCTCTTCAGAGAAGATTTGCATGTGATATTTGAACAAAAAAATAATGAAAAATATGAGAGAGAGAGATTACTGTCAAGGTAGGTAGCAAGCGAGGTGGAGAGTAAGAGCTCATCAGGGGTAGCCCAAGACATTGAGCAAATTATTGTGTTGAACCTGAAAAAGCAACCAACTTTGATCCAAAGCCTCCTTCAAATTCAATGGTACTCCAACCCCACAATCTCAAACACAAAACTTTGCAAATTTGTGACCCCTACACACACATTATTAGTTTTTTTTTTTTTTTTTTTTTTTTGCACTTCTCAAAACCCCATAATTCAAACCACAAAAAATAAAACTTTAACAAGAAAAAATATAACCTTCCCCTATTTTCTTTTCAATTTTATTTCCATGGGAAGGGGAAGAAAAAAATACAAAAGGATTAATTGAAAAATGTTTCGCATTTTAAAGGGGTTAGGTTAGGTTGGACCTTTTCGATCGGCGACTTTCGTGAAAGAAATATTGCTTCTTTGTTGTTCTTTCTCTGTCTTTCTAGAGTGAGAGTGAGAGTTGCAGTGTGAAAACAAAGCTTGTTGCTTGTTGCACTCTCACTCACTCCCAGTTTGACCTTTCAGCCTTTGCGCTTCACCGGTTTGGTCTGGGAACTTTGCAGGATTTTTTATTTTTGATTTCTCTGTAGGTAAAAAGGAAAAATATAAAATATTTATAACAAATAATATAAAATATAATACCAAAAAAAATATAAAATAGGTAAAAAAAAATTGAAAGTGGACCTCAATCCTGATCCTAATAGACTCACCGAAAGTTGTTTTTCTTGGCCCAATGTCTTCAAGTAAAGGCACTAGCAATTTTTATTTTTTTTTAAATAAAATTCTCTCTTTTAACCAATCGAAGCAAAAGAGTTGAATCTTATTGGACGGTAGCACTATGGTTATTTTGCCGCTTTTATACTCTAATTACTTATATAATTTACCGGTAGCAGTTAACCCGTGCAAAATCACCGATCTTGGAAGAAAACAAAAGCATTATGGTATAAGAATTTGAGAGAATTGGGTTTTTTAGAGAAAACAGATTTTGGCGAAAAAATGGTTTTGAGTAGATGAATGAGCTTTTGACATGTGGTATTAGTATAGCTAAATTTTTAAAACAGATAATAGATAATAGATGTATGTTAAAAACATCATGATCTGATTATACCTTTCAAAAGCTTAGGTGTTTTTCAAGTTGTTATAATTTTTATCTTGTTTCTTCTTTTATATTTGAAGTTATAGACATATTAAATTTTTAGAAACAATACATAAAGCCAATGGGGGTTGACACAGATGGTCGGACCCTCCACTTGCACTAACTGAGGTTGGTAAGCTTTGGAATCCAATGGGGGACATGGAGTTCATAGATCTTGACAATGATTTCTATATTGTGCGTTTCTATAATCATGTTGATACGAATCATGTGCCATTAGCGGTCATGGATGGTGGTTGATCACTATCTTGCGGTTCAAAGGTGGCAATAGGAGATTTCTACAAAAATTTGGTCTAAAAAAGTGGCGAGTTGGCAGGCTGGCCCTCCCAAAATACATAAAAAAAAATTAAAAAATTGATTAAAAAATAGAATAAAAAAAGATATATTCCCGCCCGACTCGTTGCCCGACGGGTTGGCAAGTCGGGTTATGCAAGATGGTGGGCTGACATACCCTAACCCACCCTAGCCTGTTTTGGCGAACCAGCCCGTGGGGCCCAACTCGTATTGCCACCCTTAGGTTCGGGTGTCGGGTTTGCCTATCAAGTACTATACTGGATTATCTTATGGAAGATTGGTAATGTTCTTGGCAAGACTGTGAAGGTGGATGGTAATACCTTGGAGAAGAAAGAAGATTCAATGGAGGATTCATGTTGCACGGTGAGGGCAAATGTTGCCCGGGTCTGCGTAGAAATTGACTTGCAAAAGGTTCTTATTTCTTCCTTTGAGCTCAATGGCGAGACTTATAAGGTGGCCTATGAGGGATTACACCTCATTTGTTTTAGCTGTGGGCACTATGGTCATATGAGGGAAGATTATTCGGTCCAAGGAGAAGGAAAATGCAAGATTCCTAAGGATGCTTTAATTATGGCAAGCGTGGAGGCTTTTTAGGGCTCAGGGATGGCTAGTAGTAGAGAGTCTCATAGGCCTTAGATGGTGGTGGCTCAGAAAAATTGCATGAAAGCTCAACCATAAAGAGGCTGGTCCTATGTGTGGGAAAGGTTAGAGGGGGTGAAAATATGTCATAAGGGTCAAGATTTGGGTTACTTATTGAGTTTTCTAGTATAGGTAACACGGGGGATGCTGATCAATGGGGTTAAGGGCAAGTTAGGAGTAGTGGGTTCCCCACGAAGGACGATTCAAGTTCAAAAGAGTGACATTCATGGTTTTTCTCTAAAGGAGGGTCTTGATGCGGCCATGCAGGAGTTAGTCCTGTAGAATCATGTAGAGGGTATTCATTCCTAATCTTCGAGGAGTCCAAAGTTTGTGGCTCATGATATGCTGCCAAAGTTAGTCCTAGCTCTTTTGCCTCCATCCATAACATTCTGCAACTTACTTCTGATGTTCCCCTAGAGTTTGATATTGGGGTTGCGGCGTTGGAAAATCAGGTGAAGATGCAAGGGGTGGGGTTTTAAGGCTGAGGTGAGTTGTCAGTGAGGCATGGTAAGCCCCCTAATGCGTCATTGACTGGTGAGGAGGGGAAGGAAGATATGAGTTCATCTCATGGAAATGGACTTGATATGGCCATGAAGAAGGCAGAAGGGTCCCATCCCAGCCTTGGAGCTAGTTAAGGATTTTTGTGTGTGTTATTTATCAGTGTTTCCCGGTATGGGATACAAGTGTTTATCTTTTGTGGATTGTTTTTATGTGTCTTTCGAGTTAGAATGTGGGGGGGGGGGAAGTGGATCTTCCCTTCTTTGATATGTGATTTAGTGTCCAAGTATAATGTCCAAATACTTTCTATCTTGGACCCAAAGGTGAACGGAAAAAGGAAGATTGTATTATTCAAAAGCTTGTTTTTTAAATCATTCTTAGTTGAAGCAAAAGGATTTGTCGGGGGCATATGGCTTTTATGGAATGACGATGATTTCAAGGTCCAAGGGGTTAGGATCATCAACAATGGATTAATATGAAGGTATTTCCGCTAGATGGGGGTGAGTATTGGTATATCACATGTTTTTATGGTACTTCCCAATCGGGTCTTGAAGATGAGTTGTGGCGAGGCCTTGAGGCTCTATCAAATAATATAGTGAATGCTTGGATGGTGGTGAACGATTTCAATGCCTACTTATCGCCTCCTGATAAGGAAGAGTTCCTCAAATGTTCAAACCATGGTCGCTTTTCAGGAGTGTGTATCCAATTGTGGTTTGTTGGGTTTAGGATTTAATAGAGCACCATTTACGTGGGAAAGGAGAGGTGTTAAGGAAGAAATGGACGGTGTCATGTGTAATGAGACATGGAATGAGCGTTTTGAAGATGGGTGTGTGCTTTATCTCCCTCCTATGTGTTTTGATCACAAGCCCATTTTACTTCACTCGAAAAGGAGTTCTTCTGGAGAGTGTAGGTCACGGTCGTTCAGATATCTTACTAGTTGGCTCTTATATCTTTCTTTTTGTGATATTGTTAGGCAATCATTGGAAGAGCACTAGGAGTGGAATGGTAAGGTTCAAAGGTTTCAAAAGAATGCATTGGAGTGGAACCAGGTTCATTTTGGTGATATTTTTTGCCGTAAGAGAAGGATCTTGGCCTAATTAGAGGGTTTGGAGAGGAAGTTGGGCTCTGGCCCAAATTGTATGGAATTCTTCTAGAGAAAACTTTGGAAAGAGTATTATGATATCTTGGCCCTAGAGGAAGATTTGTGGAGGCAAAGAGCTAGAATAGATTGGTTAAAATTGGGGGACCACAACACATAATTTTCATATGGCCGCTGTTCCTAGGAAGAGACGTAATTCCATTAAGAGTTTTTTTGGATATGAAGGGGGAATTGGTTACTAATTCGGAAAGAATTATGGAATTGGCCATTGCTTACTTTCATCAAATTTACTCTAAAGAAATGCAGTGTGCAACTTGGTCGGTCCAAGTTGGGTTTCCTAACCTTTCATCGCTTGAGATTGGGTCAATTCAGCATAACCCATCTTTTGAATAAGTGGAGAGCGTTATTTTTAGTATTGGGTCATTAAAGTCCCCCAGCCCTAATGGACATAACCTAATATTTTTTTAGACCCATTGGCACTTAGTGGGACAAATGGTTTATGACAATGTAAAGGAGTGTTTCACTGATCCGAGTAAAGTGAGTTCCATAAACGAAACCCTAATTATTCTTCTCCCCAAGTTAGACCTTACTTCATTGTTGAAGCAATATCGTCCGATTAGTTTATGCAATGTCATGTACAATGCTTGACCTTGAGAAGGTGTACGACAAGCTAGTTTAGGGATTTGTGGTTGATACGATGAAGCAGATTAAGTTTTAGTTGAGCTTAGTCGAGTTGATTTGGTGTTGTATTGATTCTTTCTCCATGAGGGTGATAATTAATAGGGATTAGTCAGATTTGTTTTACCCTTTGCGAGGCAGGGGACTCCCTATCCCTTACTTGTTCGCGTTATGTATTGAGAGTTGTTGTATTGCATTAAGATAAAGGTGGAATTTGGGAGATAAAAACCGATCAGGTTCTACAAAATGGAACTCCAATGTCCCACCTTTTTTTTGCCGACAACCTTCTGTTTTATGGAGAAGCTGATCCATAGTAGATGGATTTTATGGTCAGATGCTTGGACTTGTTTTGAAAAGCTTCTGGAGAAGTAGTTAATGTGAAGAAAACGAAAGTTTTTGTCTCAAGGAACATTGCACAAGAGAAAGACAGGAAGATTGCCAGTGTTCGTGATTTAGACTCACCCAAGACCTTGGTAGATACTTAGGAGTTCCCTTACTTCACGGAAGGAAGAGGAATTTCGATTATGAGTTCATCTTGGATAAGGCAAGGCACAAGCTCTTTTCATGGAAGTTAAATCATCTATCAGTTGTAAGAAGGATTACATTAGCTAAGTCGGTCTTGAGCGAGTTGCCCTCGTACATAATGCAATTGATCCTTTTACCGAAAGAAATTTGTAAGAAGTTGGAAAAAAATTATTCATGGATTTGTGTGGGGTGCTCAACTAGATTAGAAGATGTGGCACATGATCAGTTGGGAAAAACTCTATAGATTGAAGGTCCAAGGTGGGATGAGTTTTAAAGATATCCATCTTTCTAATAAAGTGTTGATTATGACATTGGCTTAGAGCCTCGTATCTAAACCTGATGTGTTCTAGGTGAAGAATTTAATTGAGGAATATTGTTGTGGTCAGGGCTTCTTCCTAGTGGTTTCTCACAAAAAAGTGGACTTTGAGGTGTGGCGTGGTAATGTTAAAGTCTAGCATGATACACTATAAGAAAACTCGGGATTACTGACGGCCGAAAACCGTCGGTAACCCCAAAAAGCCTTCAGTCATGCGATTTTTTCGACGGATTACCGATGGCCACAAGCTCGTCTGTAAAACGAGCATCGCAAATGCTTACCGATGAGTTTTTTTTTACTGTTACCTTCGGTGCAGATCCATCGAAAACCGTCGGTAGATTTCGACGGATTAGACCCTTCAGTAGAGTTCCGACGGCCATGCCCGTCGGTAAAGCCGAAATTTTTTTTTCGACAGTTCAGTCCGTCGGTAAACCCGGATTTATTTTTTTAAATAATTAAATTAATTGATTAATTTTTATATTTAATTTTAATTAATTAATTTCTGTAAATAATTTAATTATTTTTTAAATTAATTTAAATCAATTTAATTTATTAAATTAATTAATTAAATTATTAACTATTATATTAAATTATTTATTTATTAAAAATAATTTATTCCCATATTAAAAAATATTTATTTATTAATTTAATTAACTATTACTAGTAATTTAATTTAATTGATTACTTTTAATTATTAGTTTATTCCCATATTTAATGTGATAACGTAAACTAAAAAACAAGTTAAAAAAAAAGTAATAAATAAACAAAAAAAATCCGACGAACAAAAATCAGTAACTAAAAAGATATCTGGAAATATGAAAAAAAGATAAGTACAAACAGAACTAATAGTCCTGGTAGTCCTGATCATGATCGAGATGCTCTACACCATCTGCATCATCGACATGATCATCAGTACTAGGAGGCGGAGGCGGAGGCGGTGGAGGAGACTGCTGGGCATCTAGCAACTGGTACATCTGCTCATGTCGCGCCAGCACCTGAGCCAAAATGGTACTCGTCCGACGGGACTCCTCTTGCTACTGGGCCACGACCCGCTGCTGCTCGGCCACGACCTGCTTCAGCTCGGCTATCTCCTGCTCATCCGCGGCAAAGCGACCATAGGCAACACCACTACTCGACGATTCTCCGATGTGGGGGCAGTGGGTCCCTTTCTTGTAGTTGCTGGCAAGGTCGCCAGTACCGTATAAGCGACCCTTCTTCTCGCAGCCAACAACATCTGCCCATACCCTGAGCGGTGCAGATGGATCCTCGAGGTCTGAGAGGGGGAACATGATGATGTCTGAGACATCATCTAAGACATCCTCGCCTCAAACTCCTCCTGTCAAACATAAACAAATAAGTCAATTTTTTTTGTTATAAAACAATATAAAAATTATTAAAAAACTATTCATTATATTTAATAATTACCTGGGTTCGCCTCGACCGCTCATCGATGAAATCACTGGTACTCCTCCTAATATGAGTTGCAAGATGGAGCTCGTGCAACTGTAGCTCTCTACCCAACTGCTTCGACTGTAATTATTTAATAAAAAACCTTAACTAAATAATAAATAATAAATAGTAACTAACAATAACAACAACAACAACAACAACAACAACAACAACAACAATAATAATAATAATAATAATAATAATAATAATAATAATAATATAAAACGTACAAGTCGAGTTGCGTGCTGCGCCTGACTGACCGAACCTCCAGTGTGCAAGCGCATTCCCTTCTCAGAGGCTTTATTCTTCTTCGCATTCTCGCTTACCGCCTTGAACTCAGGGGAGTTCTAGTGCGCTTGCAACTGCTGCCAGAGCTGATTCCCTATCCAATGGGGTTGTCCATTGAGCCGGACATCTCTAAGCATATCAGAGAGGCGGTGGGAGGCCTTCATATGGAAGTTCTTCTCGATCCGCTCATCATCCTCTTCCTTCCAAGAAACCCTCTCCTGTATGAATATAATACATTATTAAACATAATTGAATTTTATGAAATAAAAAAATAATATGCAAGAAAATAAAAATTACAACTTACTTTGAAAGATTTGAACATATGATTCCGCTCCTCCTCCTTCAACTTCCTCCAGGTAGGCCAAAACATGTGGTAATTATCCTCAATTACTGCTGTGATAGCCGTCGCAGCTAGCTTTGAGGGAAAGGACCTGAACAATAACAATATGTCAAACAAATTAAAAAAAAATAATATATATATATACATGTAAATTATTAATAACTCAAAAAAAATGTAAATACTTATCCTTTACCAGCCGGCCTGATAGCAACTCGGCCATCATACATCATCTGAATATCCTTAACGACCTCCTGGTCAACCTCCTGCTGCTGAACCTCCTCCTGCTCATCCTCGTCCTGCTCAACCCCGATCTGATCAGGTGTATGGCTCGTACTATACTCATGATCAGACAGATGAGTATCGGGCACCGTCTCAGGCATAAAATGGGAGGAAGAAGCGCCAAGTGTCTGTTGGAACCCTGGGGTGGGGACCATGTAAGTGGGAGGCAAATCGGGTGTCGGTGCAGAAGGTGTTGGATGTTGTGTATGTGCCGATTGCACTGGAGGCTGTGCAGGGGCTGAACGCGCTGGAGCCTGTGTAGGCGTAGATATATGCAAACGCTGTGTGGATGACAACGTTGCATAGCCAGCATCATCAATCCTAATAATATTCGGCCTCCGATGATGAGGGGGTCGATGGCGATGCCCTTCCCCCCTCGTTTACCACCAGTAGGTGGTCTGAGGGGTCGAATCCTGGACCTTCTGATGCCATATATGTCTATAGAGCAATTCAACAATAACAGTCATGAAATATTACATTGAAACATAACAATATTAAAAATGAATTCCATAAAAATAAACAAGTTATATGAAAATAACTGACAAATTAAAATATATTGTTAGACATTAATTTCTCTAATTGTAAAAAGTTAAACAATTTCATTCTGCCCATTCTGCCCACTCTACTTCGGCATCGTCTTCAGATCTTGATGGTTCTGTCACTTCTTCATTTAATTCCTCATCTCCATCTACATCTTCATATGTGATTGGATCGTCACGTAGCCGAGAAATGGGTTCCACTTCATTTACTACGTTGACATGAGACATCTCATCCATTTAATAAGCCATTTCTTCCTGTGGATCATCTGCTTCAATGCGACTCCTTGGTTTTGTCTTTATTGCAACACACCCACCTTGTTTGACCCTTCGAGTTGATGGATAAGGGACATAATACACTTGTCTTACATGTTGTGCCATGATAAACGGATCAAACATTTGATATCTTCTGCTCATGCATATGTCAACAGTATTATATTTTCGATCCACTCTTGTGCCTCTACTTGACGGATCAAACCAATTACAATAAAATAGCACTATTCTTTTAGTATAGTCTAAAGTATTGTACGCCAATTTATATATATGTTGAGTCACGCTGTAGAAGTCGTCTTCACCTCCATCTGTGGCACCTTTTACATAAACTCCGCTGTTAACTGTTTTTTTCCCCTCTATTTTTGACTGGGTTTGAAATTTGTATCCGTTTACGAAAAACGTGTGCCATTCTTTTACACGTGATTTTGGACCATGAGATAAATTTCTCAAGTGTTCGATTTTAGGTGATTCTGACTCACTGTATACCTGCATATACACATGCACAAGTGATTTATGGTTCCTTTTTTCAAATAATCTTTTGTATTTTCAAACAATAAATAGTTGAAATAGGACTAAAAATACATACCTAGTTCATAAACCACGTTGGGAAATATTCATGAATATAAGCAGAAAAGTCTTGTTCGCTTGTGGGCTTAGTTAACAAGAATGCCCTGATCAAGTCATTATCAAACAAATGACCATGAGTAGTTGTGGATAAAAGAAATTGAAAGTGGTCAAAATGATACATACTAAGATATGGTGATACTTCAGCATGGTTGACCAGTAAGTCAGCTCCTTTCCAGCATGACGACCAGGAAGGCAAAATACTGATAAGGCTAGCGGGTGTCTTTCACTTTCAATTTCTATTTTATTCATATTATTTGTTGGTGTCAGCATGAAGTTCGTAAAATAATGGGAATAGAAATGGATTGTCTCACGGTGTAAGTAAGTTGCACAAATAGATCCTTCAACCTTGGCCTTATTTTTCACCAACCGTTTTGAGTCACTCATAAATGTACAAAATAACAAGGTTGATGATAAAAATTGATACATTTAACCCTTCAAGTGAATATTTATTTTTTAGAATATTTTATTACATTACCTTTCCAATGGATACATCCATCTATATTGAACCGGTCCACCAAGCCTAGCTTCATGTGCAAGATGCACTGGGAGATGCTCCATAAAGTCAAAGAAACCAGGGGAAATTTTCTCTCCAACTTACAAAGAATGACTGGTATGTTCTGCTCCATCTTTATAAGATCATCCTCTCTCAATGTCGCAGAACACCAATCTTTAAAAAATTGGCTGAGTTAATTAAGTGGATTTAAAACATTTGACGAAAAGGAGCTAAATGCAATAGGAAGCAAACACTCCATGAATACATGACAATCATGGCTTTTCATCTCAATCATGGTTCCTTTGTTCACATCGGCACATCTTGCCAAATTAGAAGAATAACCGTCTGGCATTTGAAATTCTTTTATCCACAGACAGTCTGACCTTGCTTCCTCAGCAGTTAAAGAGTAACAGGCTTTAGGTTTCAGGGTTTTTCCATCCGACCAAGTCATCAAATGCAAGTCCTTTCGCCTACAGTAAAGTGGTAAGTCCAATCTGGCCTTATCGTTGTCTTTCGTTCTTCCTCTAACGTTCATCACTGTGAGAAAAACATTGTCAAAAAAGTTCTTCTCAATGTGCATAACATCAAGGTTGTGTCTCAATAAATTATCTTTCCAATATGGCAGATCCCAAAAAATACTTCTTTTAGTCCAATTATGCCATTGTCTATATCCTTCAAATCGACCCAATTCACCAAAATCTGCGATTTTTGGCAGATCCATAACTCTGCTCCAAATCTGTTCGGATGTCAACCTTGGGGACGGGCTATCTAATTCAACTTCCCCCTTCTTGAAGGCGTTCTTATTCCATTTAAATGGATGATCACCTGGTAAAAACCTGCGATGTGAGTCAAACTAAGAACTCTTCCCCCCCTGAATTTCAAGGTAAAGGCCTTTGTATGCTCCATGCAATGGGGACATGACATTTTACCATGAGTACCCCAACCAGACAACATGCCATATGTAGGGAAGTTATTAATGGTCCACATAAGAGCTACCCTCATTGTAAAGTTCTTCTTTCGTGCAATATCATAAGTCAAAACGCCATTCCATAACCTTTTGAGATCATCAATGAGAGGCTGTAAGTAGATGTCAATACCATCTGTTGGATTATCTAGACCCGGAATAATACAAGTCAAGAACATATAAGGCTTAGACATGCACATTTCGGGAGGAAGATTGTATGGGGTAACAATAACTGGCCAGCAAGAATAAGATTTCGCCATTGATTAAACATACGGGGTAAACCCATCAGAGCATAAGCCAAGTCGTACATTACGTGGATCTGCTACAAATTCGGGATGCACACGATAGAAGTGCTTCTAAGCTTCACCATCACATAGGTGGCACAACATACATGAAGTGCTTCTATTCTCATAGTGTCACGTCATTTTATCTGCAGTCTGTGTTGATGCAAACATTCTCTGGAGCCTTAGAATAATTGGCAAATAAAACATTGCCTTCCGTGGAACTAGTTTTTGTCTACCCTTCCCATTATCAGTGTGTGAAATATACCTTGGCTCACCACAAAATTTGCATTCAACCAGTGCGCCATCGTTTTTACCGAATTCGTTGTCATAATATAACATAAAATCTCTCACACAACAATCAATCCTTTTAGATTCCAACCCCAACTTGGACACTAAACTTTTAGCCTCGTAATAACTTTTTGGCAAACCATCTCTGATAGGTGACGAGTCCAACATCATCTTCGTTACGAGATCCATGCACACATCCGTAGCACCACAGTTGGACTTAAGAGCTAAAAGTCTCACACACATTGATAACTTAGAGTCTGTAGACCCTTCAAACAACGACTCACTACAACAAAATGTGTAAAAGATAGCGCCACTTTAAGCAGCGCTTTAATAAAAAAACGCTACTTTTGCTAATAAACATCGCTTCTTATATGAAACGCTGATTTTGGTCCTAAACAATAAACAGCGCTTCCTATATTAAGTGCTGATTTTGGTGCTAAAAATTTAGTTTTACACAATAAACAGCGCTTCTAATAATAAGCGCTGATTTTGGTCCTACACAATAAACAGCGCTTCCTTTATAAAGCGCTAATTTTGGTCTTGGTCTTAAACAATAAACAGCGCTTCGTATTTGAAGCGCTGATTTTGGCCTAAAAAAAATTCAACGAAATATTAAATAAAAAGCGCTTAAATGGGAAGCGCTGATTTTGGACAACAGAGTTAATAACCCCGCGTCATTTCTCTCCCTGTGCGCACGATCCCCTCTCTTGTTCGCACAACAACCCTAGCGCCAGCTCAAATCAACCGTTTCACATCTCTTCTCCATCAACCGCTTCACATCTCGCACTTCAAATCCTTCACCGTCGCGTTTCACATCTTCGGACCACGGCTCGCGTTTCATCTTCGCGTTTCTCACCAACAGAAGAAGTGGATCGTCTTGTGAAGATGTTTGGCTCGTTCTTTTCTTTGGAGCTCGATTTCGGAGCACCACCACCGTAAGCCACCGCGTTGCCTTCTCTTTCACATGGTGAGGTGGCGTTTATCATGTTTATGTTGATTTCCCCAAATTTCTCCATACCCTTACCCCTATTTCTCCATTTCGGACTGTATTTGAAGAAGGAGCGAGCGAGATTTGAAGATGGGAACGCTTGGCCCGAGAGGAGAACGAAACAAGAGGGAGTGAGAGTAACAAAGACTGGGCCTGGACGACGTGGGAACTGTAAGTTGGTTCTGCTTCGGCTAGGTTTATGAAAAGGAAGCTACAGAGGGAGAGTGTAACAGAGTAAATTAGAGAGTTCTTTGTTTTGTCAATTTCTCAATTTTTCGTTTTAGGGTTTTAGTTTCCTCTTTGTAAATTCGATTTGGGGCATCTGTATATGTTCTTCTCCTTCTGATCTCTCTGTATATGTTATGATGGATTATTCTCTCTTTTTGGGATTGTATGATCGAGATTTGCCTATGAAATATGCTATAAATCCTTTTTTTTTGTTTGAATTTTCTGGATGAGATTGGATTGGATGTGTTTTCTGTTTAGTCTCAAAACAAAAAGACGTCGCATGAATTCTGTGTTTGCTGGGGAAAAAAATAGGGCCAAAAGCAGCGCTTCCTACATAGAAGCGCTGATTATTGATGCTAAAAATGACAATAAACAGCTTCTTTTAAAGAAGCGCTGTTTGTTGTTGAAAAATTGACAATAAGCAGTAGCTTCCTTAAGGAAGCGGCTTATTGTGTCGATTTTCAACGCTTTAAAAACGCTGTTCTTTTGAATGACAATCAGCAGCGCCTAAATAAACAGCGTTTTTTAAGCGCTGTTTTAGGCAAAAATAAGCGCTGTTTATTGCCTATTTTTGTTGTAGTGACTTATTTGTTTCTAACAAGAGATTATAAAATTTTTGTGCTGTTTCATTTGGAAGCTCATATGTGTCATCATATTGTTGCTCCTCGAATGATACGTTGACCCCCAAGGCATCACAAACCATATCTTGTATCAATTCAATTTGCTCACCATATCTTGTATCTACGCAACTGCTTGAAGCACCTGTGCAATTATCGCCAACCCCTAAATCAACTCGAGGCAACTCTTCACCATGTCTAGTCCAAATCCAGTAATTAGGCCTAAATCCAACTCTCAGCAGGTAATATATGACGTCACCTGGGCTCTTGATCCTTCTGTAATCGCAATTAAGGCACGAACATCTAATTCCTCCATTAATTTCGAAATCTTCATGTGCCATTGCGGCTTGGACAAAGTGATCAACCCCATCGCAAAAAGATTGGTTCAAATCCCCTCTCCCCGGATACATCCAACTACGACTCGAAGGAAAAAATTTCATTTTCAGCATGTTAAAAAAATGGCAATTTCAGCAGCACGACGTTCTTATAACCGCTCTCTTTCTTTAAATGGTATGACCCTATCCCATTCGAGGAAAAACTTTTTCAGAACTCGTATAATAGTCATTCCTTAATTCTCATATCTTATACTTGACAAAATTTCGGCAGCATTTTCCATTGGTCTCTGAGTACACTAAATGATCGCAGTTATGAATACTGCGATCAAGTATGCACCCAGAGAACAAAAGGAAATGAATCGAACCGAAATTTCATCAAATATAAAGATACGAGAATTAAGCAACAACTATTATACGAGTAAAGAAAAAGTTTTTCCCCAAACTATCCGACTTGGACAATTCAAGGTTCAATATACAATGAGCACGTGGTACACTAAAAGAGTACATGCACTCAATAATATATTGAACCTCAAACGGGAAGCTAAGGCTGTTCTCCGATACTAATAACAATAATCAAACATCCACTTCATCAATAATTAAAATAACAATTAGACAAGTAGAAGTGGCAAGGGTAGAATTAGAAAGTCGACTTGGTCATTTGAAAAGAAACAGGTTGGAAATTGACATCCTCTTAAAGGATAGAATTAGATAAGCAGAAGTGGCTTATAGGTTCTGTTTTAATTCTTTTCTTTTATTTTTTGGTCAATTGTTTGCGCTCATTCTATAGAAATACCGTCGGTACTTGAAAAACCCACGTAGGATAGTATTTTTCTGGCATTCATGTGGGCTTCAGCTCATAGCCTTTTAGTGGGGGAGCGGAGGTTCTATGTCAGAGTTGCAAAGGGATTAGAGAGATCTTTTGAGCCACTATACTTTTCTAGTTTTTTTTTTTGTATTATTTCTTTTGCATTTACTTGTATCATTAAAATAGTACTGTACTCTTAATCAAATGTTTATTTCCTATTAATTCTATTAGTTCCTTACACTATCTTAAAAATATGCATTTACAAATATTTTTAATTTTAGGTTTGAAAAGGTAACTATAGATACCTCTGTTTACTTATTCCTTTGTTTTCAACATTTTCTTTGCTTAAACATTTATATTTGACAAATATAAAAATTTTGTTTCTTGATTTTTCAGTTTGTTTTGCTTTTTGCTTCTTATTTGGTTGCCTTTGTAAAAAGTTTCATTTTTATCTTGAAAAGGGACTTCAACTTTTGTGTCATGGACATTTTATCAATAACTTATAATTTATCCTCGTGAGCTAGGTCTTGCTATGGTCTCATTCAATTCAGCTTTTCAGCAAAAGACTTGTGTTTGTTCTTATGTTATGGAGGATTTGTCATCCTCTCAAGTCTTTAAATTATTTTCCTTAACTTTTTTATATAGATTGATTTTGTGATATGCAGATCCACAAATGGGAGAGCGAATACTAGACATGTGTGCTGCACCTGGAGGGAAAACAACTGCAGTTGCAATACTGATGAAGGATAAAGGAGAGGTCATTGCAACTGATAGATCTCATAACAAGGTGGAGATTCCAAACTCTTGTAAAATGCTAATCATTCCAATTTTCTTGTTTGAACTTGGGTATATTATCGTGACTGGATGTCATGCAATTATATGCATTAAATTTCTTTTCCTAAAGACCTCCCTTTTATGGATCCATTTTTACAAAGACGGGCACGAGAAAGAAGTACATAGGGATGTGCAAAGCAAATTGCAGCCAATGATAGAATTAGATCTGTTTTTTCTGTTTCTCTACTTTCTAATTCTTCTATTTTTTATTCTGTTCTAATTTTAATTGAAGATCACTTCATCAAAAGAGATAGATAGCATCCTTCACAAGCATGTTAGATAGAAGCAGGCGATCATGAATAATAAGTCAATGTGGGGGTCAATAGCCAACCCTTTTCCACCAAAAAAGAACCAACATTTCAAGCATCAAAGCATGATAGAAAAGTATTCAATAATACTATTAAAAGCATGAAATCACTAACAACAAAATAATCTTATAACATACATCACTTCAAAATTTCCTATATGGAGAGAACTATGAAGGAAATCAGATAAAAAATATCGGTGTGGGGGTCAACAGACAACACTTTTCCACCCAATGAGTCAACCGACATTTTGTTAGAGTGCATACCTCGATCGCAGAGTAGTGGCACGAGCGGTGCTACGAAAGAAGCTTCTCCTCAAATGTCAACTTCGAACCGGTAGTCACGAGACAAACCTAGCCTACTGCGATGGAGAAAATGCTCGAGCACCTGTTTTGAACAGAACCCCCAAAATCAAACTTACAAAGAACATAATATACTTGATTTTTTAGTCATTAAACTATAGATAAAGAGAGGAAATCTACACAAGTTCCAAAACAAGTTCCTTATGTTTTTTACTTCCTAAACATAAGCAAACAATATTTTTCCCAGCTTTTAATTTATAAATGTTACTATGATCAAATCAGAAACCTAAACAATAGGAACACCAGTAAGTACACATACCATAAGCAGAAAGAACATTTAAAAAGCATTTACTATAATTTGTGGTTCCAAAGACATAACAACAATGTGTATGGTACATCAATTACAAAAGGCACAAACAATGTTTCTAAAACAAGGTAAACCAATGTTTCTAAAATAAAGGCATGAGAGTATCAAATACCCAGCACTATTAAGTTCCAATCTCACAGTTAAATTTCCAGATGAAACAATAATTGTATCCAATGAAACAATTGAAACAAACCAGAATAATTCACAGTAACAAAATACAAATTATACATACCAAAATCATCAGGTCAAGATGCCAAATTTCTATATTGTAAACAGCTTTAAAGAATCAATACATACACACACGATTCACTTAATTGGTATAAAGTTCAACTAACAAATTTCATTAAAAAACAGTATCCATAAAAGATTACACTATTATTGATCTGAGACTTACCCAGAACCATGATAAAAAATGGCAGGTCCTCCAGCTCGACCGCCTCTAGGCCTACAACACACCAAACATCATCACATAATCTGAAGTAGTATTTATCTATTTTCCACAAAAAAAAGACCAGTGATGAAAGACTTTAACAGAACTTTGAAACATTAGAGGAAAAGGATATTTCCCACTTGCTGCCTATTTTGATCATGTAGCGAGTATGGACATCAATTTTCAGAAATAAAAAATAGATATGTACTAATTACACAGCAGATGCATAGGCATTACAATATGGAACAATATATATATACATCCTAAAGCTACATTCCCTTTTACCTGTATTCAAATTCTTGGTTTTCTAATTTATTAACATAAGCCATTGTCAACCTCTAACCTAAGGATTTAATAAAAATCATAAGTTCTTTACATGAATTTGTATGCACTCAAAATACATTCTAAAGCCTTTTACTTTCACACATAGTTTATTTTGTCTAAATTTTTAATTTTTCCCACTATCAAGCCCTAACATAAAAGTTTCAACAATCAAAAGACAGTAAGTCCAGACCAAACACAAAAGTTTCAATAAGAATGATTTTAGGATTTCATGAATATCAAATAACATAAAATCAGTTAGAGTAAAAACTTACAATGCTCAGATGAAGGCTTTTTGTGCTACGTATGAAGCTACCGCGACAGTGCTCAGACAAGGCTGTGGCAGAAATCCAATGAGAAAGGAGACAGAGGAGTTAATCAAAATAGCCATGTGATAATTGAAAAGTGAGAAACAAATAGCGAGAATCGAAACCCATTGCGAGGAAGATGTTACCTGAGATTTCTCAGACCCACAGAGAGGACAACGAAGGAGAGTGGCAGCGCTGGGTTGCAATGAGAAGGAGAGTGGCAGCATTGATTGCAATGAAAGGGAATGAGAGTAGGGTTTCAGAAATTAAAGAGGGAATGGTTGGGAGGAAATGTTTTTAAAAATTAAAGAGGGAGAGTAGGGCGCGGTGGTGGAAGGGGAGAGGCGCGGTGGTGGTACGGTGGAGGCGAGGCGCAGTGGTGGTGGTTGAATAAGGTGGTGGCGTGGTGGTGGAACGGGAGAGGAAGAAAGGGAATCGGAGAAGAAGAAGAAGAAGAAAGGGAATAGAGAAGAGAAGAAGAAGAAGAAGAAAGGGAAAGGGGTTCGGTTTTGCAACAAAATGTCACATACCGATGGCCTTTTTAATGTTACCGACTGCCTAATGTCATCGGTACCAAAAACACGGCATTACTAATGGGCACGGCCATCGTATTTAAAAACTAGGAATGAATCCAACGGCGGGAGCGAAAGGTCGGACTTGGTATGGGAATATCGACGACCTCCACCATTGGTAAAGTTACCGACGGCTAAAGCCGTCGGAAAAGACGCATTTTTTGCGACGGGCATAGGCCGTCGGTAACAGGTCGTCGGTATCTGCATGTTTTCTTGTAGTGATATGCAAGCTGGCGTGGTGTGGAGTATTAGCATTAGAGAGTCTACATAGTTCCGGAAACCCATGGCTTCCCTAAGGGAAGGTATTGATTTTTTGTTTTTTGTTTTTTTTTTGTCAAGAAGGGAAGGTATTGATTGAGCATGTTGTTTATGGATTGTCTTATGAAATGGGCGAGTCATGTGTAAGTCTTTACTCAATGGAGGGGTATTGTCGTATAGAGATGTCCAGGAACTTGGTATCAGTGGAGGCGTCCTTGGAGATATATTGGGGTGTTGAGCTACTTGTTCGAGCAGACGAGGAGATAGACCCTTTTGGGCCTTGTATTCTGATGGGTCTTTTAGGGGGTTTGCTAAAGGCACCCTGGGCGAGTTGACAAAAATGCCCCTGGTAAATTTTACACTACTCGCAAATATGCTATTTGCAAGTGTACAAAATTTAAAAATTTGTACACTCGTAAATAGCATATTTGCTATTTGCGAGTGAAATTTTTTTTTACACTCGCAAATAAGCTATTTGCGAATGTGAATTTTTTTTTCACTCGCAAATAAGCTATTTGCGAGTGAAAAAAAGTTCTTACACTCGCAAATAGCTTATTTGCGAGTGTTTTTTTCTTTTTTTTTATTTTAATTTTGTACACTCTCAAATAAGCTATTTGCAAGGGGACATAATTTTATAATTTTTGAAGTGAAAAGATGTCACAAGAAAGGGGGTTTGAATTGTGACCTATTAAAAATCTTGTACTAAAACAGTTTTAATCTTGCTCTCAAGACAGTTCTTGGAGTTGAGTAAGTTAGTGATGCAGCAGGTGAACTTATCCAGGTTGCAGCGTTACTTATGCAAAATGTTTGAACAGTTTGTATAATGTCAAGATGAAACTTGTATGACGTCAATCAGAAACATGTGTGATAAATGAGCAGTTAGTGGATGACAGTTTTATAGAATGCTTAATGAACACCATTTCTAAATGTTAAGTGAAGAGTGTGTGATGTGTCACAAGTGGATAGATATAAAAGCATAAATAGAAATCACACCAGATGTATAGTGGTTCACCCCAAACCTTGGGCTACATCCATTCCTCACTCTCTGTGAGTGTTTCCACTATTTCCCAAATAGTACAAGTGTTCTTTCACCCAGCCTCTTCAAGCTGTTTTACAAGTGTTCTTTCACCCAACCTCTTCATGCTGTTTACAACCAAGAACTTACTCATGTTCCTGAACTATCTCCCTCAGCAGAACTTCTTACCAACACTCACTAACCCTAGGTAGTTTGATAGGATTCAATTAAGACAAAACAAATACAGGGATAAGGTATTTTTGGGGTTTAAGGCTTGATTACACAGAGAAAAATACGATCTAAAACATTGTGTTTACAAGCAGAAGAGTGCACAAAATCCCTTAATAAATTCTGTAGAACGCACTTTTGAGTGAGTTGAGAGGCAGTTGGTTAGCAAATTTGAATTTGATTCAGCAGTTGAATTTGGCTCTCTCAATCTTTCAAATCTTCCAACCCTGATATTTATAGGCTTGATTTTGGCCTCATAGCAGTTGCAGAGCCGTTGGAAATCCTTGAGGAAGCATTGTGCAGAGTTCTAATATTTTTCTGCACATAACAGTCTTGCTTTTTACTAACTGTCAGTTCTGTCCCATTGTCACATTAGCTTTTGGAACCTTCTCTTACTGAACTTCCTCACTTGCAGCAGTAGCAGCAACTAACTCTAGATTTCAGTGATTGTTCTTCATTTAATGACATGGTGTGCTCATAAATGTGATCACTTGATGCATTTAATTTGTTCCTTTTGCTGCTGAATCTGTTTCTGCAGTAGTTGAGAGTAAGTTGGAACTTACTCACTCTCGAGTAAGTTTGCTAGCTTTTGATTTTAGTTACTGCAACTTTATTTCTCAGGAATGCTGTCCAATGCCATTTCATAATTAGCTATTTACCACTTTGTTTAATAACTTCCTTCTCTAGAATGATGTCCAATGTCAATTCACCATATTTCACAGCATCTTATGTTTAATTCCATTGTCTTCTTGCTTGACATGTTTCTTTTGCTTTTCTATTTTTTACTGGAACTTACTCATACTAAATGTTAGAAACATAAATGAGCCAATAAACTTAAGCATCTTTTCTCAGAGTTTGTTGATCATAAAAACTAGAATTTGAGGGTTTGTTTCAACAATTTCCCCCTTTTTGATGATGATAAACTCTAGATTGAGTATTAAGTTTATATGACTTTTTTTTAATAACCAACAATGTATAAATTTGTAAGTGACAGTAAGTTATATATATGAATGATTTATCAGAGTGGCACAATATGAAGCAACTGGTGATTTCCTTAAAACTTGAGGATCTATTACATCATTGCCCAGTACACTTCAACAAAAAATTATATTACTAAAAAGGAAATTTAAACAACAGAAATTTTAAACAGAGCAAAAGTTCATGTGATATATCAGATCAACAAAAAATCACATGAAATTCATCCTAATCTATACTACACTTCTTAGAGTAGCCCACAAACTTAATCTCACTTCTCCCCCTTTTGTCATCAGCAAAAACACACAAAGGGCAGAAGCACACATTAAGCTGCTACTCAGAGGAAGACCATCCTGAGGATTCAGAGCTTGAAGTTTCAGTAGGAGCTGGAATGTCCGGAAAACGAGTAGGAAATTCAAATGTGGGAGGATTAAGTCTTGGGTCCATGTTCCTAGAGGTCCAATCACCTCGTGCCCAATTTCTTTCATGTTCCCTTCTTTGATCTTGTTGGAGGTATGTGAGTCCAAGCAGAATTTTCTTCATCTCTTTGGAGTGCTTTTTGCTTCTCCTAGCATTTTCTTTGCTTCTTTTAGCAATCTTCTTCACCTCCCTTTCCAAGTTTGTCATCCACTTAGTTGGAATATTTTGTGCTTGCTCAATAGAAGGGCCACTTGGTTGGCCTGTTGGAGGAGTAGGGATTGAGTGAGGCTATTCAGCACTTTGCTTGTAGAGGGACCCCAACGAACTAAGGTGTGTTGACATTTCTGGCAAGTTAGAAAAAATAGGATCAGACCCTGTCGGAATCCGAGGGTGTGATGAGTCATAGATTGGAGGAGGGGACAGAATATGATAAAAGTTTGCAGTACTTGAAGTACCTTCTTTTTGACAGGACTGAAAAAGATTCTTCAAAATGTCTTTTTGGCCCTTTTGACTCGGTTCTGGAGTAGGTTCAGAGTGGGGTTGTAGAGAAGGAGTGGTTTGAACCAGTTGGGTCAAGGCAATGGATGCCAGTACTTCATCTGCCTTGTCTTTTCCAGGGGATGGAGAAGATTGTTGTTGCTCAACAATGTTAATTTGAGTGGCCTCACTTGCAGGAGAAGAATGAGTATGTTCCACCAAAGTATCTTTAACCTGCATTTCCTGAGTGAGTTCCCCAGGTTCCTTTGTTTGTTCTTCCAGAGCATGTTGCTCCCCCTGAGCAATGGCTTCATTTTCATTGCCTTGCTCCCCCTGAGCAAGTTGTTCTTCTGGGTTCTCTTCCACTTGCTTCTGAGCAAGTTCTTCCTGAGAAAGTTTAGATGCTCCAAATACCAGCTTTTTCTGTGCTGGTTCCTTTTCCACAGAAGATTTTTTCGAACCTTTACCCTTCTTTTCTTTTCTCCTTGCTTCTTTCTCTTTTTCAACATCAACTTCCTTCTTTGATGCCTTCCTTTTCTTAGAGGAAGTTGATTCATCTTCTTGCTCACCAACATGCTGAGGGGTTACTTTAATGTTCATCTGGTTGAGGTTTTTTCTAAAAAAGGTGGTGCATTTTCTGGAGTAAGCTTCACCAGCCAGAGGTACTTTGAAGTAATTGAAGATTTTAGTCATGACCATGCCATAAGGCAGGGAGGATGCCTTTCTCAGGGGTTGTGGCAGCATTCTTCATATGACAGAGTATGATGTATGGCAAGCTTAAAGATTTTCTTTTAATCAAATGATAAACCACTAATAAGTCCAGATCAGTTATTTTCTCGAAGCTACCTGCCCTTGGAATGATGGTATGAGAGGCCATGTTTTGAAGAATTCGCTCCAGTCCTTTTAGGTTGGTGGCTATATCTTTGAGGTTGGGTTGTTTGAGAGCATGCTCTAGTACTTCTTCTTTTGTGGTGTGTGCCTTATAGGGTACCAGTCATCTTCAAACAGCCTGGTTCCATCCTCTTGAATCTGCAGAGCTTTGCTTATGATTTCAGTTGTGAGATGAATCTTTATCCCTTTCACCTTGCTTGTCATAGAGGGACTCTTTTCATCAACACTGGCATTGGCATAGAAAGCCCTCACCAGTCCCTCATAGATCCTCTCTTCAATCTGAACGACCTCAGACCACTTAGGTTTGTTTAGGAAGGGGTAGAGATTCCACCCAGAATCTTTCAGATTATCCAGCTTGAAGATTCTTCCAGGAACTATAGTTCTGGTTTCCCATTCCTTGCTCACTTCATCTTGTTCTTCTATAACCCTCTTTCTTTTTCTTTTAGTAGAGTCTTTCTCTTCCTTAGATTCTTTCTTCTCTTTTTCCTTCTTGGTTACTTTCTGGACCTTCTTCACCTTGGTATTCTTCTGCATTTTTTCTTTCTTCACCTTTGCAATGGATTCAGAAATGGTTTCTTCTTTCCTAGGAGGAGGATCAATCAGAGTGACCCCTAGATCATCATCGTCACGAATGTGTATCACTCCTTCGTCCCGAGACCTTGTTGATGAAGATGTTCCTATACCAGCAGCAATCCAGTTTGATCTTCTACTGGGAATAGATGAAGCTTTCGAAGATTTTGGGGATTTTTGTTTTAGAGGAGAAATGATGGGTGGTGGAGCTGATGAAGTGATTGATATGGGAGGAGGTTGGGTGAATAGGAATGAGGTAGGAGATACGTATGGAATAATGGCCATTGAAGCGCTTCCAGGAACTCTTCTCACACTTGGAATTTTTGTTCGCGCCATTTTGGGAGTTTTAGAGTTTGCTCAGTGTTTTGGTTGAAGTGAAGAAGAAAATGAGGAACGACGTGGGTTAAGTAGAAGGAAGAGGCAGTTTCAGATTGTAGAAGACGAGAGAAAAGAGAGAGAGAGTGGTCAAGTTTCATTTACGAGATGTGAATGAAATAATGGGTAAGGTGGTAATAGGTCATGTTAGTAGCTGTTACTAGCTGTGAACTAAAAACGTGCCACGAAGTGACATTTTTACAGTTCACTTATCAGCAAAGATTGAGAGTATGATCAATGCACATCACAGAAACTTACTTAGATTTAAGTAAGTTTGGACACATACACCAAATCATGGAGATTTGATTATGTGTAACTTGCTCTTTATGAAACTAAAGCTTTCTTCTTGTAGAGGCTTAGTAAAAATATCAACAAGCTGATTCTTTGAATCCACAAAAATTAATTCCACTTCTTTCTTTTGAACATAATCACGAATAAAATGATACTTTATATCAATGTGCTTAGTTCTAGAGTGCTGAATAGGATTCTTTGTTAAATTAATTGCACTTATGTTATCACAAAAAATGGAAATACATTCATACCTGAGAGAATAATCTTCTAATTGATTTTTAATCCATAAAATCTGGTGGCAATATCTTTGAAATTTGAAACATACTCACACGTGGTTGAAAGGGCAATGGTGTTTTGTTTCTTGCAAGACCATGAGACCATTGCTTCTCCAAGGAATTGACATGAGCCGCTGGTGCTTTTTCTTTCTACTTTGTCTCTAGTATAGTCAGCATCGCAATAACCTATTAGATCAAAATGAGAATTTTTCCTGTACCACAGACCAAGGTTAGGTGTTCCAACTAAATATCTGAGTATCCTTTTAACAGCCATTAAGTGTGACTCTTTTGGAGCTGATTGAAGCCTTGCACATAATCCTACAACAAAAACAATATCAGATCTGCTTGCTGTGAGGTATAATAGAGAACCTATCATTCCTCTATACTCTTTTTCAGAGATAGGCTTCCCATTTTCATCCTTATCAAGGCTTGTGGAGGGATGCATTGGAGTAGCCATAGCTTTGGCTTCACTCATTTTGTATTTTTTCAAAAGATCTTTTTATATATTTTTCTTGAAAAATAAAGATGCCATCCTCAAGTTGCTTGATTTGTAGCTCTAGAAAGAATCTTAGTTCACCCATCATACTCATCTCAAACTCACTTTTCATAAGCTTTTCAAAATCTTCACATAAATTTTCTTTGGTTTGCACCAAAGATTATGTCATCAACATAGATTTGAACAATGAGTAGGTTCTCTTTGTGAGTTTTCATAAACAGAGTTGTGTCAACCTTTCCTCTAGAGAAACCATTTTTGATTAGAAAAACACTTAGTCTCTCATACCAAGCTCTTGGAGCTTGTTTGAGTCTATACAAGGCTTTACTCAATTTAAATACATGATTTGGTTTCTTATAGTTAACAAATCCAGGAGGTTGATGAATATATACTTCTTCATTTAGAAAACCATTTAAAAATGCATTTTTGGCATCCATTTGAAACAATTTTAAATTTTTATGAGCAACGTAGGCAAGCAATATTCTTATGGCTTCTAATCTAGCAACTGGAGCAAAAGTTTCATCATAGTCAATACCTTCTTGTTGATTGTAGCCTTGAGCTACCAATCTAGCTTTGTTTCTTGTTACCTTACCTTCCTTATTAAGTTTGTTTCTAAAGACCCACTTTGTTCCAATGACAGACTGGTGAGTAGGTTGCTTGACTAGTGTCCACACTTGGTTTTTGTCAAATTGAGCAAGTTCCTCTTCCATAGCTTCAACCTAAGATGGATCAGTTATGGCTTCTTTTATGGATTTTGGCTCAATTTCTGAGATTAATGCCATATTTTATTATTCTTGTCTGAAGGATCTTCTTGTTCTCACAGGTTCAGAGGTTTCTCCAATTATTTGCTCTTGAGGATGATTTGCAATTACTCTCCAGCTTCTGGGTAAGTTGACAGTTTGAGTAGGTTGCTGAGATGAGCTGCCCTGATTTTGAGTAAGTTCAGGAACTTCCTCAGAATCAGTATTCTGCTTTGGAATTTCATTCTAAATTTGAGGATTGGATCTTTCTTTGGTATCCTCAGCATCATCTGCTTGTTTCTCAGGAAGTTGATTAAATTCATTGAATTTTACATGCATGATTTCTTCAACAATTTGAGATCTTAGATTATACACTCTATAAGCTTTAGAGGAAGTTGAATAACCAAGGAAAATACCTCTATCAGATCTTGAATCAAATTTTCCCAAGTTTTCTTTATGATTCAAAATAAAGCATTCACAGCCAAAAATATGAAAGTAGGCAATGGTTGGTTTCCTACCTTTCCATAGCTCATAAGGAGTCTTAATCAAGATTTTTCTAATTGACACTCGGTTTATAATATAGCATGCTGTGTTAATTACTTCAGCCCAAAAGTATTTTTCAACTTTTGAGTCATTAAGCATGGTTCTACCCATTTCTTGTAAGGTTCTATTTTTCCTTTCAACTACCCCATTTTGTTGAGGAATTTTAGGACAATAAAAGTTATGAGAGATACCATTTTCATCAAAAAAGGTTTTGAAGGATATATTTTCAAATTCACCTCCATGGTCACTTCTCACAGAAACAATGTTGCAGCTTTTCTCATTTTGAACCTTTTTGCAAAATATTTTAAAAGCTTCAAAGGAGTCATCCTTGTTTTTTAAAAATAAGACCCAAGTATATCTTGAATAATCATCCACAATCACAAAGCCGTATCTTTTTCCAGCGAGACTTGCAACTCTTGTTGGACCAAATAAATCAACATGTAGTAGTTCAAGTGGTCTTTGTGTAGAGACTATGTTTTAGGAATGAAAACTAGATTTGACATGTTTTCCTTGAACACAAGCTTCACAAATTTTATCTTTTTCAAATTTGATTTTTGGCAGTCTATTAACAAGCTCAAATTTGGATAGTTTTTGAAATAGTGTTCATGGTTGTGTGGCCTACTCTTCTATGTCATATCCATTTATCATTTTCAAAGGAAACAAAGCATGTTTCTTCTGAAAGATCCTCTAAACAGATACTGTATAGGTTTCTGGTTCTAACACCAGTGAAGAGTATGTTTCCAGAGGAAGTTTCCTTGATAATGCATGAATCATTTTTAAATAGTACTTCATTACCATTATCAGTTAACTGACTCACACTTAAAAGATTATGCTTAAGACAAACTACATACTGAACAATTTTGATTTGAGCAGAATTTTTCTTACCTACTGTGCCAGTACCTCTTATCCAACCTTTTTCATTGTTTTCAAAGGAGACATAGCTGCCATTCTTTCTCTCTAATGAGAGAAAGTTACTCTTGTCTCCTGTCATGTATCTGCTGCAACCACTGTCTAAGAACCACAACTTTTTCTTTGATGCCCAGAGGCAGTCCTGCATCAGAAATGAACAATGATTTAGATACCCATATTTCTTTGGGTCCTTGGTGGTTAGTGTTCTTCCTAGAGGAAGATTTTCTTCTTTTCAGACACACAGAAATTACATGCCCATGATTTTTGCAATAGTTGCATTTCTTAATCAATTTTGACTTGGGAACAAATACATTTTCAAAAATTGGTTTTTGCTTGGGAATATACCCAATTCCTACCTTTTCAGATTTATTCCCATGAGTTCCCATGATTTTCTCAAATGTTTCTGTGTTATGCAAGAACTTTGTCAAATCAGCAGTTAATTCATTTGCTTTATTTCTAAGTGCTTTATTTTCCCTTTGACATTCAACATCAATAATTTTCTGTTTCTCAGGAGCCTTACCATTCAATTTTTTGCATTGTTCAGAAAGTTTAAAATGAGATTGTTGCAAACAATGAATGGATTTAATGAGGCTCTCATTTTGTGTTTGAAGTTCCTCATTGTGTTTCTTAACTTCACACAGTTGAGTTTTGAAAGTCATGCATCTTTGTGATAAAATGTTTGAATCATTCAAAAGATTATCGAAAGCAAATTGTAAATCTCTGCATGAATTGCAATTTGAAGGTTCAGAGTCAGTTACTTCTTCTTCCTCATCCTCATAATTTACCATGAGGGCAAAGTTTGCTTGATCCTCTTCTTGTTCAGAGGAGGTTTCATCTGAATCATCCCATAGTGTCATCATAGCCTTTTTCTTTGAAGAGAATTTTTTTGATTGCTTTTTAATTTGAGGACAATCTGCCTTGAAGTGACCAGGTTTGTTGCATTCAAAGCAAACTGGTTGAGAGTTGCTTCCTTCACCCTTTTGAAATTCCCTTTTTACTTAAGGAAACTTTCTCATCTTTCTGTTTCTGAGCATCCTCTGGATTGTTCTTGAGATGAGAGCAAGTTTATCTTCATTCTCTTAGTCTTCATTTTCACTTTCATCACTGTAGCCATCTTCTTCTTTTGCTACTTTGAGAGCTGCAGACTTTGATGATTGTGATGAGCTTTTTCCAGACTTGTGAGAGGCTTTCAGTGCAACGAGCTTTCCTTTCTTAGGATGAACTTCCTCCATGATTTCTTGTTCATGAACTTTTAGTGACCCAAGTAACTCATCCATTCTCAGAATAGATAAGTCTTTGGCTTCTTGGATTGCAGTCACTTTAGGTCTCTAAACCTTTGGCAAGCTTCTCAGTACTTTTCTGACATTCTCTTGATTTGTAGACACTTTTCCAAGTGATTTCAAATCATTTGTGACTATTGTGAATCTACTAATCATTTCTTCAATGGATTTATCTTCAGCCATTTTGAATAACTTGTAATGATGAACAAGAATGTTTATTTTAGCCTCTTTTACCTGATCAGTACCTTCATGAGCAGTTCTCAGAGTGTCCCACATTTCTTTTGTAGTTTCACATCCAACACACTTATCATATTCAATTCTGCCAAGGGCACAAGTGATATAATATCTTGCCTTTTAGTTTAGGAGAATTTTATACTTCTCATCAGTGGTCCAGGATTCTTTTGGCTTTGGTGCTGTCCTTCCATCATCATATGTTTTTGTGGAATGAAGGGACCATTCTCCACAATGTCCCATATGTCAGTGTCTTGAGATTCTAGAAATAGCCTCATTTGACTTTTCCAATAGTAGTAGTAGTTTCCATCAAAACCAAGAGGTCTGTTTGAAGATGCTCCTTCAGGAAGGAACATGATATTGTTGGAATGTACCATCACTTCTTCCAGGATCTTTTCTCCTACACGGTCAGGTGTGCTCAACCCCTTGAGGTGAGCTCTGGTATCAATTGACGTGAAAATCTGTCACAAGAAAGGAGGGGGGTTTGAATGGTGACCTATTAAAAATCCTGCACTAAAACAGTTTTAATCTTGCTCTCAAGACAGTTCTTGGAATTGAGTAAGTTAGTGATGCAGCAGGTGAACTTACTCAGGTTACAGCATTACTTATGCAGAATGTTTGAACAGTTTGTATAATATCAAGATGAAACTTGTATGATGTCAATCAGAAACATGTGTGATAAATGAGCGGTTGATTGTTCCCTAGTATGCTCATTTTCATGCACTTAATTGAAGGGAATTCTCATGCAAACTTAGACTTTATTCCTTGTTTGGCCTCTAATCTTAGGTGTTTGAGTCTTTGTTGTGGAGATATTCTAGTTGACAATCATGTTAGCTCTTCTGTTGCTTTAATGGAAAAATGTCCTTACTGTGGTCTTGCCTTTTTGTAGGTATGAAAAGGTTTGATTGGAGACATGTACCTAAGATCATGAGAGCAAATTGAAGTGGAAAAAGGAGCAGAAACAGGGCGCAGGGCGCCCAGGCAAGCAGGGCACAGGGCGCCTGCTGGAAGCAGAAGACACAGGGCGCCTCAGATGGGGCTGGTGCCTGGCGCCTGCTCTCGGGAAACTAAGGCGCAGGGTGCCCACAGGGCGCAGGACGCCTGCTGCTGTCAGTTTTTCTTGCGCATTTTGGGCTTTCTTTCAAGCCCAGTTGATATAAATACCCATCTAAGGTCAGAACAAAAGGGGATGACGACTTGGAGGTTGGGAGAGGACTTGGGAGCACAAAACCTAAGGGTGGAACTCAATGGAAAGTGTGAAGTGAAGACATTCATCAGCATTCTTCCATGGATTCTCCTAGTTCTTTCTCTTTAACTCTCTGTTTTGTTTATTTCTCTATGTCTAGCTAAACCCCTTGTGTTAGGGATGAGTGAAAATTAATGGAACACTATTGTATTTGGTTTGGGGTACTTTGAAGACATATTTCCTCTTGCTTTGTGTGTTCAATCTCTGTTCTTAATGTTTTTCATGATTTGATCACCCATGGATTGATTTGTGGTTCATATGTTGAATAGAAGTTCTATGCGTGAATGCTTGAGATTGCATGCATGCCATTCTTAGGCTAGGAAAAGTCTTGGGATTGTAGTATCTTTGTGAACTCTTGATCTTAATGCTTGTTTTTCAACTACATCCACCTAAGGAATTAGGGTTTATAGGGGAAACAAAGACTCACTTGCCTAAGGAATTAGGATTTGAGTACCGTTGTGAGTTTGATAACAAAGCTATAGAGGGAATAACTCACAAATCAACATGCAATAGTGGGAAATCAATTGAAGCTTGTCCCTAATGCCCTTTTATTATTGAGTACTTTTTCAAAGACCTCTATTACATTGTCACTTGAACTTTCCAATCATATAAAATCCTTTGGTGTTCATTTAGTAGTCGCTAACGTACATTGGTATTTGTCCTTCGATCATTGAGAACGATAACCGGTTATTTACCGAATTTATTACTTGCAACGACTCGGTACACTTGCCGAGGTCCCATCAAGTTTTTGGCACCGTTGCCGGGGATCAATTTATCATTACTAGTAATTTCGAAGGCGACTTCTATTTCGAACCCATTTTAATTTCTGTTTTAGTATTAGTTTTATTACTTCTTTTTCATATTTTCCTTAACATTTTTTTTATTTCTTAGTTGCTTTGACACTTGTTTGAGGTGCTTGCTTTTCAGTGTATGCGTGGAACAGTAGATCCTCAAGAGCTATTGTTTGACCCAGAGATAGAAAGAACAGCCCGACGTAACCGAAAGGGAGCAAAGGCTAGAAGAAGAGAAGCAAGGCTAAGACAAAGAGAGGCACAACAAACAATTCTGGAATCCATTGTTGAAACACTAGAAGAGGTGATAGGTGACGAGAACAATGAAAGGAGAACTCTCCGAGATTACTCCAAGGCCACACTCAGGGGGTACTATGGGAGCATTGTCAGGCCCCCTGTTGAAGGCCATAGCATCACTATTCCATCAGGCCTTCTACAAGTTATTCAACAGAATCAGTTTGCCGGTTTGCCTCATGAAGATCCGAATCAACACTTGGAAGTCTTTGTCCAGTTGTGTGATACAGTGCAAATTAATGGCGTTACTGATGATGCCATTTACTTGAGGGTCTTTACCTTCTCCTTGAAAGATAGAGCTAAAAGATGGCTTAGTTCTCTACCTGAAAGGAGTATCACCGCGTGGGATGATTTGGCCAACAAGTTTGTGAGCAAGTTCTTTCCAACTTCTAGATCTGCCAAGCTAAGAAGTGAAATCACTGCCTTTGTTCAACAGGAGGGGGAAACACTCTATGAGGCTTGGGAGAGGTTCAAATAATTGCTTAGAGAATGCCCTCAACATTCATTACCAGATTGGCTTCAAGCTCAAACATTCTACAATGGGCTCATTCCTAACACTAAGGCGATGATTGATGCAGCATGTGGAGGCTCTTTTGATTTAAAAACTCCAGCTGAAAGCCTTGAGATTATGGAAGCTATGGCAGAAAACACCATGAATGCACCCTTTGATAGGCAACAAAGGAAAGGAGGAATGCTTGAAGTGGGTGCATTAGATGCTATTCTAGCCCAAAACAAGGTTATGAGTCAACAGTTAGCCTCTATAACGAAGCAAATTGGAGGGATAAAGGTAAACTCAGTTAATTCTATAACCCCCAAATGTGGTTTTTGTGCAGGAGAGCATGCTAGCATTGATTGTGTTGCCCCTGTGGAGATTAGCAAAGATTCAGAACAAGTCAACTTTATCAACAATTCTCAAAGGCAACACAACAACCCTTATTCGAATACTTATAATCCGGGTTGGAGAAATCACCCGAGTTTTTCTTGGAAGGATCAAGGTGCTCAAGCTTCACATGGATTGCAAGGAAGTTCTTCATCTCAACCACAAGCCCTTGAGCAGAAAGCCGGTTGGGAAATTGCTATTGAAAAACTAGCTGGGCAAACTTAAGCTTTCATGACCGAAACAAGGGCTGCTTTCAAAAATCAAGAGGCCTCCATAAGGAACCTTGAAACTCAAGTTGGTCAGTTGGCTAGACAAATAACAGAAAGATCTCTGGGTTCTCTACCAAGCGACACAGTCCCGAATCCCAAGGGACATGAGAATGTTAGTGCCATCACTACCCGGAGCAGAAGGGTGATTGAACCCATACCCAGGAAAGAAGTGGAGAAGTCAAGTGAGCCTAAAGAGAAAGATAAGAAGGACTCAAATGAAGCACCTAATCCACCTACTGTGTAAGGGAAAATGGTCTATCCAAAGCCAACCATCAAATTGCCATATCCTCAAAGGTTGAGTAAGGAGAAGGATGAGAAAAATTTGGCAACTTTCTAGATGTATTCAAGAAATTGCAAATCAACATTCCCTTTGTCGAAGCTCTTGAGCAAATGCCTATTTATGCCAAGTTCATGAAAGAGATTCTGTCAAAGAAGAGGAAATTGAAAGATGAAACAATTGCTTTGACTGAAGAGTGCAGTGCAATCCTACAAAGAAAGCTTCCTCCAAAGCTGAAAGATCTTGGTAGTTTCACAATTCCCTGCACTATATGGAATATGTCTATTGGGAAGGCACTATGTGACTTAGGGGCAAGCATCAATCTCATGCCACTGTCCATGTTGAAGAAATTGGGGATAGATGATGTTAAACCTACAAAGATGTCACTCCAGTTAGCAGACCGATCAGTCAAATACCCCTATGGTATTATAGAAGATGTCCTAGTGAAAGTGGATAAATTCATTTTTCCAGCTGATTTTGTTGTCCTTGACATGGAGGAAGATGCCCAGGTCCTTCTAATACTGGGAAGACCATTTCTAGCAACTGGTAGAGCTCTTATAGATGTACAACAAGGGCAGCTCATGCTTAGGGTGCAAGATGAGAAGGTAACATTTAGCGTATTTGAGGCTACGCATCCTGCAAATGATGAAGAACAATGCTACCGCATGGATGTAGTTGATGACATGCATGATGGTGCCTCTAGCAAGCAATATACTTATGTGCCCCTTGAAACATTGCCAGTGCAAGGAAAAGGAAGTGAGGAAGAGTCAAAAAATTCAAAAAGAAGGAAGATGAAGATGGAGACAATGGGAGGAAAAAGAAAGGGTGGTATGCATATGAAGGATGGGAAATAAATCCCAAATTGCAAAAGTCCAAATAATGCACAAGCAAAACCTACTCATTCCTATAAAGAGTGCACTCAACATGTGAGGGATGACAATTTCCACCCTTATAAATTCAAGAGGAGAAAAAGAGGACCGATGAAGAAAAGGGAGGTGATTTCTTTGCAAGCATTCAATACTATGGGTGTGCATATCCCTAAAGATGGACATGCTTCAATCTTCTTCTCTTCATTCAAGGAGCCATGATCAACCTCTTCATGTGTCAAGCTAGTGATGTTAAAGAAGCGCTTCATGGGAGGTAACCCATGCGAGGGAGTTTCTATCTCTTTCTCTTGCATTTTTAGTATTCAGTTTGTTTGATTTTTATTTTAGTATGTTTGTCAAAGCTTAAGTTTGGAGTTTCTTTATTTTTGTGTTAAAAAAAATGTGTGGGGTGTGATGTTTTTAGTCTTTTGGGGTGTAAGTCTTAGATGTCAAATTGAAATAACTGCTGGCTGAACTATGATTTGAACCCACTTGTGATTTGAATTCTGTGTTGAGCACCAATCACTTGGTGTGATGTTAAGTGGGCTGCTGAAGAGTTACAACTTGAGACTAGAAACTTTTTGGAGTGAGTCAACTTTTGCTCAACTGTTTGGGTTTGTTATAATGTCTTTGTGATTGATATGTGTTTGTCCTGTGGTGTTTGTAGAGCCTCCATCAATATTCTTTGTGAGAGGACACATTTAAGTTTACATTCCCCTAACTTTGATTGAATTTCTGTTGCATGTTATTGGTTGCACAATGCTTTGAAAAAAAAAGGCAAATTTCGTTGGAAGCCAATTAGCCAAAAAGCCAACCCAACAACATAGTATGACTTTTGTTTGCAGAACCTCGTTGAGCCTAAAGTCTTTTGTTCTTGTTAACCCATTAAAACAATAGCTTGTAACCTTATTATTAACTTGTACCCACCTAGAAAGGGTAGATGAGCATGAATTGACTAAGGTTGGCAAAGAACTAAGTTTGAAGTGGGGGGGACTGAACAACATTACCATTGGTTGTGGCTTGAGCTGTTCAAAAAAAAAAATAAAAAAAAATTTTTTTTTGTTGTTTTTGGAGTGGTACCCCTTTGAGACTAAAGTGTTACTCGGGGATTGATGATTTTGTGATGAAAAAATGTTCAAGGATTGAGTTTTTGGGAAAATACCATCTTTGGAAAAATGAAGAAAAGAAGAAATGTAGTGAAAATTTCTAGAGTTGGTTAGTGCTCATCTATCTTTGAAGGGTGATAGTCTAAATGTCTTAACTCATCCACCCAAACCTTGGCCAAGTTACAACCTTGAAAGACCTTTTGGTTGGAGCATTGTGCGAGTGGTACTCATGTGAGAAAGAGATGAAAATCAAATCCTTGGGGGACGGGCTCAAATAGTGTTGACTGAGTGAAACACAAACCCCAAACACTTGAGAGCTAGAGTGAAAATTCTTCCTAATCCTTGTGAGTAGAAAAGAAAGCATTGAATCACATTTAAAGTTTCAATTGTACATTCCATTACTTGTTGAGTTGAAAATGGTGAATTCTTGCTTATGTAACTCCAATTTCCAATTTGTGATAGTTCTAATGATGATGAAGCCCAATGAATTTATTTGTGATTGGTGTGCATTTTGTGTGCAAACATTTAAAAGTGGTCAAAAATTGTTGTTTAATCCAATGGTTAGATCAAGATTAACATTTTATATAATTGCTTTTTGTTGAGTTCTTGCTTGAGGACAAGCAAGGTTTAAGTTTGGAGTGTTAGATTGTTTCCTAGTATGCTCATTTTCATGCACTTAATTGAAGGGAATTCTCATGCAAACTTAGACTTTATTCCTTGTTTGGCCTCTAATCTTAGGTGTTTGAGTCTTTGTTGTGGAGATATTCTAGTTGACAATCATGTTAGCTCTTCTGTTGCTTTAATGGAAAAATGTCCTTACTGTGGTCTTGCCTTTTTGTAGGTATGAAAAGGTTTGATTGAAGACATGTACCTAAGATCATGAGAGCAAATTGAAGTGGAAAAAGGAGCTGAAATAGGGCGTAGGGCGCCCAGGCAAGCAGGGCGCAAGGCGCCTGCTGGAAGCAGAAGACACAGGGCGCAGGGCGCCTCAGATGGGGCTGGCGCAGGGCGCCTACTGCTGTCAGTTTTTCTTGCGCATTTTGGGCTTTCTTTCAAGCCCAGTTGATATAAATACCCATCTAAGGTCAGAACAAAAGGGGATGACGACTTGGAGGCTGGGAGAGGACTTGGGAGCACAAAACCTAAGGGTGGAACTCAATGGAGAGTGTGAAGTGAAGACATTCATCAACATTCTTCCATGGATTCTCCTAGTTCTTTCTCTTTAGCTCTCTGTTTTGTTTATTTCTCTATGTCTAGCTAAACCCCTTGTGTTAGGGATGAGTGAATATTGATGGAACACTATTGTATTTGGTTTAGGGTACTTTGAAGACATATTTCCTCTTGCTTTGTGTGTTCAATCTCTGTTCTTAATGCTTTTCATGATTTTATCACCCATGGATTGATTTGTGGTTCATATGTTGAATAGAAGTTTTATGTGTGAATGCTTGAGATTGCATGCATGCCATTCTTAGGCTAGGAATATTCTTGGGATTGTAGTATCTTTGTGAACTCTTGATCTTAATACTTGTTCTTCAACTACATCCACCTAAGGAATTAGGGTTTATAGGGGAAACAAAGACTCACTTGCCTAAGGAATTAGGATTTGAGTACCGTTGTGAGTTTGATAACAAAGCTATAGAGGGAATAACTTGTGAATACCAAATCAACATGCAATAGTGGGAAATCAATTGAAGCTTGTCCCTAATGCCCTTTTATTATTGAGTACTTTTTCAAAGACCTCTATTACATTGTCACTTGAACTTTCCGATCATATAAAATCTTTTGGTGTTTACTTAGTAGTCGTTAACGTACATTGGTATTTGTCCTTCGATCCTTGAGAACGATAACCTATTATTTACAATATTTATTACTTGTAACGACTCAGTACACTTGCCGAGGTCCCATTAGCGGTAAGTGGATGACAATTTTATAGAATGCTTAATGAACACCATTTCTAAATGTTAAGTGAAGAGTGTGTGAAGTGTCCCAGTGAGTGTTTCCACTATTTTTCATATAGTACAAGTGCTCTTTCACCCAGCCTCTTCAAGCTGTTTTACAAGTGTTCTTTCACCCAGCCTCTTCAAGCTGTTTACAGCCAGGAACTTACTCCTGTTCCTGAACTATCTCCCTTAGTAGAACTCCTCATCAACACTCACCTACCCTAGGTAGCTTGATAGGATTCAACTAAGACAAAACAAATACAGGGATAAGATATTTTTGGGGTTTAAGTCTTGATTACACAGAGAAAAATACGATCTAAAACATTGTGTTTACAAGCAGAAGAGTGCACAAAAGGATCCCCTAATAAATTCTGCAGAGTGCACTTTTGAGTGAGTTGAGAGGCAGTTGGTTAGCAAATTTGAATTTGATTCAGCAGTTGAATTTGACTCTCTCAATCTTTCAAATCTTCCAACACTGATATTTATAGGCTTGATTTTGGCCTCATAGCCGTTGCAAAGTCGTTGGAAATCCTTGAGGAAGCATTGGGCAGAGTTCTGATATTTTTCTACACATAGCAGTCTTGCTTTTTACCAACTGTCAGTTCTGTCCCATTGTCACATCAGCTTTTGGAACCTTCTCTTACTGAACTTCTTCACTTGCAGCAGTAGCAGCAATTAGCTCTAGATTTCAGTGATTGTTCTTAATTTAATGACATGGTGTGCTCATAAATGTGATCACTTGATGCATTTAATTTGTTCCTTTTGCTGCTGAATCTGTTTCTCAGTAGTTGAGAGTAAGTTGGAACTTACTCACTCTCGAGTAAGTTTGCTAGCTTTTGATTTTAGTTATTGCAGCTTTGTTTCTCAGGAATGTTGTCCAATGCCATTTCATAATTAGCTATTTTCCACTTTGTTTAACAGCTTCCTTCTCAAGAATGATGTCCAATGTCAATTCACCATATTTCACAGCATCTTATGTTTAATTCCATTGTCTTCTTGCTTGACATGTTTCTTTTGCTTTTCTTTCTTTTGCTGGAACTTACTCACTAAATGTTAGATACATAAATGAGCTAATAAAATTAAGCATCTTTTCTCAGAGTTTGTTGATCATCAAAACTAAAATTTGAGAGTTTGTTTCAACAATTTGACTAGGGGCATAATAGTCAACTCGCCCAAATGTTGGGTACACCCAACAATTTGCTGGGTGCCTTTAGAAAATCCCGTCTTTTAGTGCTAGTTCGGCCTACAATTTTCTTACGGGTAATTTGGGTATCCAAAGGGATAGAAAGTGGGAGATGGTGTGGAAGTAGGTTGGGCCTCAACAAATCTGATGCTTCCTTTGGATCATGATTCAAGGGGGGCTAAAAAGGAACGAAACTCATAGGAGATGTAACCTGGGGGGGCTTTTATTTTTCCCCTTCCCTCATTAATTCTAACACCTCCCCTATCCCAAGAAATTACCAAGATACCCCCATCCCTAACCTCCCTCTCTCCCTCACTCTCACATCCAGCACCTCCTTTATCTCCCCCTCTCTCTCTTTTGATCTCTCCTCTGTCTCTGTCCCTCGTCCTTCCCTTCTTCCTTCCGGATGGCCGTGCGCCTTCCTTCTCCTTCCTTCTCCTGCAGACGCTCAAGCTTCCCCTTCTCTCCTTTCTTTTCTCTTTTCCCTTTTCTCTTCTTCCTTTCTCTCTTCTTCCTTTCACTCTTCTTCTGTTTCTGCTTTTCTTTTTGTTTCAAGGAGCAACACCCCCTCACCCCTCGCCTCGCCGTCGCTTTTTTTCCTGCAAATTTATACTTTTCGGCATTATGTTGTCGGAAGCCACCGAAAACAAATATCCGGCTCCCTATTTTCGCACACCCCATATTTTTGGGACCGGAATCCTATTTCCGGATGATATCTTGCCGGAACTGCCAAGGAAGCGGATGCGAGACAGTGGAAGGCGAGAAAACTACCGGAATCAAGATTCCGGACACTCCCAGAATCAAGGTTCTGGACAATACCGGTTTCTAGTTTTCGGAATGGCGGAACGCAGAGATTGACGGAGAGAGGGTGCGGCGGTGAGAGAGTGAAGTGAGGGAGGGAGTGGGGCGAGAGAAAGTGAGGGGAGGGAGGGAGGCGAGATTGAGAGTGTGACAAAGAGAGTGGTGTGAGAGAGAGAGAGATGAGGGAGGTGAGAGCTGAGTGTGAGGGAGGGAGGGAGGTTAGGGATGAGGGTATTATTAGTATTTTTGAGTGAGGAGAGGTGGGAAAATCAAAATAGGGAGGGGGAAAATCATGGGCCGACCTGGGGGCTTTATATATGTGCCCGATGTGTAATGAACAAATATAATCACCTGTCCATGTTTTGAGAGATTGCATGGTTACTCGCTTTGTTTGGGATTTGATTACCGGAGGTAACAATACGTGTGCGGATTGGAATTGCAACATTTACATGACTGATTGAATTTGGAAAAATTTAAAGCCAAGGGAGATGGTACCAGTGAAGCATGGGTACTCCAAAAATTAAAGTCGTACTCGTACCGGGTGCGTACCCGTACCCGTACCTGTACCCCGTATAAAATATGTAAAAATATCGTATTTCTGCAAACATACCCGTATCCGTACTCGATACCATATCCCGTACCCGTGCAACATAGGATGGTACACGACCTGAGTTGGCTGAACATATTTGCGAACACCTTGTGGAGCATCTAGGCGTTTCGTAACCATGTGTGTTCAGTGGTAAGCAAGTAAATCCAGATAAGGTTGTAAGGCATGCAAGATTTTTGGCCTCGGAGGGTGACGTAGATGCAAGTGGTTGCGCAATTCTGATAATAGATATGAGTCAAGGTTCATTGGGTGGTTGTTCCCTGAAAAAGGGTTTTTTTTTTTTTTTTTTTTGTTGTGCTAACTGAAAAAGGGTTTAATAAGCACAATGTAGATGGATCTATCTAGGTCGTGGGGAAAAACTGCTAGGCCTTGGCATCTACGGTGTGGAGTATTAATGATTACTTGAGTAGGCCTTGGCAGATACGCATATCCCATGTATATGGGGAAGGACATAGGGTTGCAGATTTTTTTAGCTAATTTGTTTTAGCTTATACACTTACTTATTTTTTAAAAGGAGTATTTTATCAAGTTACACCATCGAATGTATTTAACAAGTTTTTTAGCTAATTTCTTTCTCTAACCTTATTTCTCAACCTGCCAAATTGTAAAATGGTATGTCCACGAAGATTTAACAGATTAAGATTCCTTCAATGCCTGAAAGAAAAGAAAAAAAAAAAAAGCTTTCTATTGTTAGATTTAAGATTTTATTACAAATATAGACATTAAGATATCTCCCGTAAGAAACTTGAACGTGCATTTCTGACATTCGTATGTTACAAATTGAAGGTATAAAATCTAGACATTTTCCCGAATCATCCTCCAAATTGTCACGTTTCCTTGGCGTGGTTCATACATCCAAAAGTGTAGGTCCACAACTTCCATGCTGTTTAAGCTATTAGCTTCCATGAGCAGAATTGAGCATAATTAAATAATCAGACTCCGTAGTGCATGAGAAGAAGCCGTTTATATCTCAAGAACGATATCTGCTACCACAAAAAATAGATATGTATTAATGTCATGATTGGGCACCATGTCAATTAAACTAATCCACTGCTTTACATTTGAATCTTCGTTCTTAAATTTCATGAAAAGACCTGATTCTCTCCCATTCTACATGACATCTTCATACCATGATTCTGATTTAGAGGTTTTAAATTAAATCAAATCAAATCAACACTAAATTCTCTTCAAATAACTATAATTTTTACTTTCTTTAATTCTACTTTCCTTAACTTCTTTAATCAATATTGTTTTCAATTAAATAAGTAAAATAGCATATTCTTAAATAATTATGAAAATATTAATAATTTCAATATATTTATATTTAATTTATTTTTTTATTATGAAAATACTTTTTTTTTGTGAAATAAATTAATTTTTTACCTTTCACGGAAGCGTCCCTGTATTACACAGGATTTTGCTAGCGTATATGAGTAGAAGATCATAAAAAAAAAAACAAATGTATAAAAAATCTTAAATACATTAGCTCAACATTAAACAAATAGATTATTTATTTAAAAATATAACATTTAAAGTTGTACTTTTTCATTAATTTTTTTTTATTTTTGCTTCGTTAGCAAGTGCAAATATTATACTTTTTAATTTAAATAAACAAGTTATCACTATTAGCGTTTGTCAAAATTAAATAAACAAATCAATGTTAGAACTTACATTCAGAATCTGTCTTAACCCATTTACTTCCTTTGATTACATCAGCAGTAAGCTCCTCCTCTTCTTCATCATCATCATCATGGTCAAACTGGGGCATTGGATTGTTATCCAGGTACTTTTTTATAAATGTTGTTGAACATGATCCTTGGGTATATATCTTTTTGTGAAGTATTGACCTCACAATCTGTAATCACAATTCAAAGCAAAGTAAGAGATATATAATAATTCTAGGAAAATACTAACGAATATCCTTGGAGTATTTGTTAAAAAATAAATAAAAAAAATAAGTTTGTATGAAAAAATAATATATTTATTCTCAAATAAATTTTTTTTTATGTATTTTTTAATTAATGTCTTAGATCAGTCGTTAGTAAGACCCAAAATTTTAAAAGATTATAAAAGGAGTTAGATAATTGGTTGAAGGGTTTCTCATTTACCTTCTCCATTCTAGACTCTGTGGAGAGTGGATCTTTGAACAAATTAGGAGTATGTGGGAATCCACTTTTGCAAACAAACATCTTCTTAAGAAGGAAAATAAGTGATTTTTTTGAAACTCCACTCTTACTTGCATCCAAACAACGCTCTCTTCCCCTGCTGTATACTAAATTGTTGCTTGGATAGAAATTGCCACGGTTACTGGGCCCATCAGAAAATGTTTGATCAGTTTCTTTTCCTTCAGAATGTTCACTGATCAAATCATTGGGGTTCTCTTCTTGTTCTGCCTCCAAATTTATGTTCAATTCATTCTCAAGATTTCCAACTTCTTCAAGAGAGAAGAACTCCTGTGTGCAATCCTTAAAGGAAGATGAATAATCTTCATGAGTACTGTTGTTAGTCTCTTCTTTTAAATTGTTATTCCCAAATGTTCCAATTGTAAGAAGTGCTTGAGGCCAGTCACCGAACTCTTGTTTGCAAGACTCATGCAGCATGAAATCTGTTGGGAAAGAAAAGAAAAAAAAAAAAATTCAATCATCACATGAATTGGCTCCAAGAATTATTTAGTACTGCAATACATGCCTCATTCTTTGCAAACTAAAAGTTAAAATGAATAAAAATTTCAAGTATCAGAACCGAAGCTAGTTGATTTATCAACTGAATTATTATTTCTACTGTTACTTCCCCCTTCTGAAAAATTGAACAGTGCAATAATTCCATCCTATGATCTCTACCTAGATCTCCTCTCACCCTACCAAAATCTCATGTGGCACCTTTTTTTTTTTTTTTTTTTTCTTGTAGAAATGTGCAAAGGGTACCCAACACACAGTAGATGCAAAATAACCTTAATTCTGTGAACATTATTTTGTTCTTAGCTGTGAGCATTATTGTGTTCATATAGAGAATAGAACTGTTTTATCATTATGAACATCTAGAAACAAAATACATATAAACAGACCATGAATATCTAAAGTGTATATGTAAAGTGCAAACATAGAAAAAAATTAATGCTTACTAGTAGCTGAAATTGAGATTGGTTTCTTTTTCCCATTGCTCCCATTAATCCTATTTTGCATCCATTCAAAAATCTGCAAATAAAAATTCAGAAGTAAAATAATTAATTGGCAATGAATACTAATATAGTAAATGTCAATATGATAAGAGAAATTAATTAAGAACCTCTTCCTTACCTTCATTTTGGTGAATTGGTTTTGGAGGTCCTCTAACTAACTAAAATAAATAGTAGAAATTTTACAAGGTGGCACAGTGAAGTATAGAGTGCGCAAATCCCATAAGCTAAGTCCAGCGAGTGCTGAGCTGCAAATTAAGGACTTTAGTTTAAATAGACAAGCTTACTGGTTCAAGTTCCCAAACAGTGACTTTACGAAGCTCCTTCATTTCTCTATGTTGTCTTTTTCATCATCTCTCTTCCCAACCATTAATTTTTTTAACTTCTATTTTCTTGTCTCCTCAGCCAGATGATTTTTTTATGGAGGAAAGGTAAAAACAATGTGGTGGTAAAATAAAACCATTGGTGAAATTCGACTTCTAATAAAGGATCTCACCTTGAACAGTGGGACATTATCTAGCATCAATATCCAAATATTGAACACTTCATGTATACTCCTACATACATCGAAGTTTATAAAAGTTGAAAATGTGTCACATTCCAGGTCATCCACTTCGATTGATTGAGGTAGTGAGTTATTGGATCGCTTGTTTAATCAGATAGTCATTCTTAGTTGAACCACATCAATCAGTCTACATGAAAACTTATACGCTTAATGACATTTTTTATCCCTCTAGTATGAGTAATACGTGATTTTGGTCCCTCAAAATTTTTTCGAGTGATTTTAGTCCTTCTAGTTTTAAAATTTAGTAAATATAGTCTTAATAACGTTAATTTTCTCTCACTTAAACCCCTTAAAGTCTAATTTTTCACCAAAATATTTGGGCTTAGATGATGAATTTGAGATATAAAATAATTATAAAAATTTGAAAGTTAAAAAATTGATAGAATTTGAAGAATTGTCCACTCACCTCTTTTAATTTTTGCTTTTATTTTTAGAGATAATGGTTGGACTCATTTTTTGTGTTATTTCTTTTGGGACACCTCCAGCCCAATTGCGATTAAAAAAGAGGTACAAATAGTTGACATTTTGTTACAAATTGCTATTACAAGTCACATGCCCAAAATACAAATGAGTGTCCTTTACAAGTCCAATAATAAAATTACAAAAATTACAAAAATACAAAAAAATAGAGCAGGGATGCGCATGGCATCCTGCTAAACAGCAGCAACATTTTGAGGATGAAGCCAAGGTTCCCTTTTCCATGTTCCTAGCCCGTTTCCCCTTTTTGCCAAGACCAAGCAGCTTTGCAGGCACCATCCTGCATCCTCTGCAACCTCCAGTCATCTCTCATGTTCCTGCAAACTATTGTCCTATTAGAGCCCTCTTCACTCTATAATACAGCTTGAATTCAGAGAAAAAAGGGGGAGCGAACAACACAAAATTTCTGAATTCTTTTTATCACCAAACATAGAATTAGAGACTCCACATTGGGGTCCTAATTCAATTGAGTTTTAAACACGAGAGAGAAAGGGTTGGGTATTAAGAGGAGGAACGAGACAGCAATATAGAAGAAGGAAATCACAAAAGTAGAGGAGAAAAGAGAAAGAACCAGTGTCAGTACCTCCTACTCGGAACCCAGGTAGGATCTTTTGAACATTTCGCGTTTTGGTTTAATCAGTCTAGGTTCTCGTATAAGTAAGATAGAGATATCATGTGGGCTAATATAGGAACAGAACCAGAGAATAAAAAAATAGGAATTGAAATCAGAGAACAATCATAGAATAAACAACAAAAAAAGGGGAAGGATTGAAGAGCAAGAATGTAGAATAAAAAAGAAAGAAACTTGATAAAAAAGAGGGAGAGGAGATCGGGTTAACCCAGTCGCCGCGCCGGTGGGCGACCACCATTGCGACCACCATCGCGCTACCTCTCCCTCCCCCGCCTTTCCCTCTCTTCTCTTGTGGCTTCACCGCGGTCTCTCTCCCCCCGTCACGCGCATGGCCGTGCGCGGCCAAGGACGGCGCGCGCCGACCACTACCTCTTCTTCTCCCCCAACTTGCTTCCCCCTTCTATCCCTGTCTCATGGCTGCTGCTTAGCAGTATTTCGAATTAGGGTTCCCAAATGAGACCCATTGGGTCTCGCCCCCCCTTTTTCTTATCATCCCCTTTCTTTTTTTATTATTTATTTTATTAAAACCTTTTTTAATACTCATTCCTTTTATTAACCACACAATTTTATTTTAAAATCCTTCAATCCTATTAATAAACAAATACCAACAGTGACTACACCAAATCCACTTTTGGTTTGGTCACTACACAAACTTTTTCCGATGACTACTCCAAATCCTCTTTTGGTTTGCTCATCATAATTTCCTAATAAAAAATTTAATAAATATTAGTAATGACAACGTCAAATCCACTTTTGGTTTGGTCATTACGCAAACCCTTTTTCGATTTCAAAAAACTTAAAATCAATCACTACTCCAAATCCTCTTTTGGTTTGGTCATTACAAAAATCTTAATAAAATATCTTAAAATATTAGTATTGATTATGCCAAATCCACTTTTGGTTTGATCACTATGCAAATCATAAAAATTAAGTCACAAATTGATTAATTAAAATCAACCAACACACAACCATTTTTTACCCAAGAACTACGTAGCCTTTGATTTCTCTACTACATCCGGAGATACGTAGGAGCAGGAGCCAAATCTTGTCAAGTGCAAAAATAAATAAATTTTATTAAGTTTTCTTTATCAATTCTTATCTTTTTAATAAAAAGGGAAATAGACATTTTTAGAAGTTGATAAATTTGACATGATTAATTAGAAGTAACCTTTTTCGAAAGGATGACGTATAGTGCTAATACCTTCCCTACGCATAATCTACTCCCGAACCCAAATCTGGTCTCAAAGACCTTCTTCTTTAAAAAAGGGTTTTTCCAATATTTTTTCCTAAATCAATAAATCATTAGTGGTGGCTCCATTAACCTTCGAATAAATCCCTTCGGATTTTTCGGTCGCTACAATATGTATTATCTGTTGATGGCGTAGTGGATTGAGTACCTAGCAAGAAGAATTCTCACATATTTTTTGAGGACTCATTTAAACCGCTGGTGCAATAAATCAGTCTAATTCTCATCGATCCGATTTTCATGGGTCACAAGTAGTGATGGAAATACGTCAAACCACCCGACAGCAGCCTATGATCTAGCTTATGCCAAACTAGACCATATATATATATATATACATATAGTCAAGGCCAAGACTTTTGAGAAGCTTATTTAGCTAAAAAATTTAGGTTTCAAGCCACCCAAAAAGCCTTTTATGCCTAATTGGTCGACCTATTTAAGTAAATATAAATAATAGTTTTTATTGCTATTATTATTATATTAGAGTGATAAAATTACTCTCGAGGTCCCTTTACTTAATTTTAAGTTTCGGATTTGTCATTTATGTTTTTTCCCCCGAATTGGTCCTTTAAGTTATAAAATGTTTACAACGTTGACCATTTTTACAGTCCCCATTATGCTCCATGTACAGAAGGCCTATATGTGGCCGTTACGGTGATGACTTGGATGTTTAGTAGCTGTCGGGGACTAAGAGAGTCTATTTTTCACCGCCGGGGACGTGGATTGACCTTCTTGTTGCCAACAGTTACATTCCAACCAAATTAAAAGTATCATAATTCTAAGATGCTGCCCTCCTTGTTGTCAACTTTGGCCTAATTGTCCTACTTATTGCTTTTTGAGGTGATGGTTAAGAAATTGTAGCTTGGGAATGAGCACGAGTTTTTCCTTTGGTTGCATTTTGTGATGAGTTACTTGCATTTTTGCCTTTAGTTGATTGGCTGCCTTAGGATGGTGGAGCTTGGGTAGGTGCAAAATGGATCTTGGAGGTTGGATTGGCTAAGATGGGGCAGGTTGGGGTGGTGGAGCCTGAGATGGGGTAGGTTGGGGTGGGGTAGCTAAAGATGAGACAGGTTGAGATGGGGCAAGTTGGGATGGGGCAGATTGGGACTGAACTGCATTATTTTATGTACCCTTGCAAGAGGCCTTATTATATCCAGATTGCTTGCAATTACTGCACTGATTTGGCAGCCCCTTTCTACTTATGATTGTGGAGTCTTTCTTCTTCTCATCAGCATCCTTGTTCCTTAATCTTTTTGGTCTTCCGAGAGGCCATCCCAGTGGAGGAGGTAGGTTTTTTTGTCCATTTGTGGGGTAAATGATAGGCTGGTAACAAGCTTCATATGTCTCTTTTCTATAGTAGATAGGAATCAATTCCTCAGGATTATGTCTCAAGAAGTTACAACATGTTACTGCATGGCAGCATGGAATTCCACTGAGCATCCACCCCCTGCGTGAACAATCCTTCTAGAGCATATTCACCACAAACTTCTCTCCAACTTGATTGATGTGTCTCACCTCAAATATTTTGTCCTCAGCATACATTGTTTCAACTTGAACAATGTATATTAGCGCAACAATTGGTCAATCATGTAAATTATTTGAAAATTTACATAATCAAGTTACTGATTTACTTACCTATACAACCACATCCTTGACATCTCTTGCTCTTTTTCCAGCCTTTTCTTTATTTTGGGCAAAACTGATACCTTGTAGCTTTCTATCTTCTTTCTATTTGTTGCCTTTTCTATTTGTTGCCCATCTATCCATCAAATACTCTCTGATTTCCTCCAGCATTGTGAAAATAGGCTTTTGCACTAGTGCGAAATACACTTAAAAAATAGACTTATAACGCTGGTTTTGGCAATAACCGGCGTAAAACGTGACACGATGGCATTTTTGAAATTAACGCATCAGTTTTTACGTCGGTTATTTCAACAACCGTGGTCAAAAGGTGGTGGCATTTTTCTCCTGGGGTTTTAACGCCAGTTTTGGGTAATACCCGTGGTGAAAAAGAGAACCTTTCATGCCGGTTCTATTGTTAACCGCGGTGAAAGGGAGAAACAAGGAAATCCTTTTCTCTTATTTTTTCGCAGCCAACTTACGCTAGTACAAGACCATTTCGTTATTTCACTTATCTCTCTCTCTGTAGTTTCGAATTCATCTTTCTCTCCCAAGGAAGATTGATACCATTTTCGGACTCCCAAGCGCGCCACCTTCAGCATCCATTTCCGGCATCCATGAAGCTCGTCAAGGAAGATTGATACCATTTTCGGACTCCCCATTGCGAGCTCTTCCTCTGGACCGTTCCTTTTCACAATCTGAGAACTTCGTCATCGGATACCCGCGGTAAGCTCTTCCGGTGGCTTCTTCTTCTTCTTATCTATTTTGCGTTTTGTTTTCATTTTCTCATCTTTGTCACAGATCGATTTTCTGAGTTTTTTTTCTGCTCTGTTTCAGACGAGTTTGGCTTCTTCTCCATCGCTGCCGGACCAAGCTTACCACGGTTGCCATCTGTTCCTCGCCTTCGTTCTTCTTCTCCTTCTTTAGGGTAGGTATTCCACCTTCTTTTTTATTTGTGTTTCTGTTTGCGATGTTAAACCCCCAAATTTTGTAACCCTAACCCCATTCTTTTCTATTCTAAAATCTGAAAATGTGATTCTGTTTGGGATGTTAAAATTCAGAGTTTGAAAGCTAAAGTCCGCAAATTTTGAACCACCAAAAGCATCAAAATAACTCAAAGAAGCACAAAGTATATTATCAGAGGAAGAGAAAAAAACAAAGAAGAATTGAGTGAACGAACCAAGAGAAAAATATGTGGATAGTGGGCAAGCCTGGATCAAGGTGAATGGACAGAAAAGAAGGGAATCAGATGAAGATCCAAGAGATGAGTAGGTGAATGAAGAAGGTGGTGACGACGCTTATAATAGCACATGGCTTTTGTGTTTACTCTCTACGTTGTCAGCTTTCACACACAACTTTTTTTTCCCTTCAAGCTTTGTTACTGGGAGCTGAAGCATGAAGGTTAGGACCACTACGACGTCGTTCCAGGCGCTGTATTATCACATCTGTTCCTCGCATTTGTTCTTCTTCTCCTTCTTTAGGGTGGGTATTCCACCTTCTTTTTTATTTGTGATTCTGTTTGCGATGTTTCTTCTTTTCCTCACTAGTTTTTTTTTTCGTTTTTGAAGATCTGCAGATCTGTAGAACGAAATTTCACTACAACATAAAACGAAATAGATAGCGCTTATTTTTTGCCTTCGCTAGCGCTTAAAAGCACTACCTATTTAGCCGCTAGTGATCCTCGTTCAAAAAGACAGCGTTTTAAAAGCGCTGGTGATAACTGGAATAGCTAGCGCTTCCTTGAGAAAGCGCTATCTATTGTTGAGAATAGATAACGCTTTTTCAAGGAAGCGATATCTATTCACTGAGAATAGATAGTGCTTCTTTTAAAAAGCGCTATCTATTATCAACAATAGATAACGCTTTCTCAAGGAAGTGCTAGCTATTCTCCTTTTTTTTCAGTAGCAGTATATTACAACTACTAATAATTCATAAAACCCGGCTAACACAACATTTCTACCAAAATTTTGGCAGAATCTCCCCTAAAACAAGGACATTCCAAAATAACATAAGTACCTGTATAAATACAACAAACAATGCCAACCAAAATAATGTCTCACATGGGCCAGCAACATACATCTAACTACTACTATATTAATGTGTATACACAATTAATGATCATAGTTTTAAAACAAGAACCAAGAACACAATCATAGTTTCAACATACACAATTCTTTAGGTATTACTCCAATTAGATTGTTGCCGTGCAAATTTCTACAAACATAAGAACCAGAAATTAGCATCAACCATGATATCTCAGAACTGAAACACATACATGGTAATTACAACAATTAAACCAAAATTTTCAGGATGACATGTGGCTAGGAGAAATAAGGAACATACAGTTCTTGCAAATAGGTGATTTGCCCTAACTCTGGTGCCAGAAACCCTTTAATGATGAACCTGAGATGTTTCTGCAAAGAAAAATCCCAATCTATAGTATAAGGAATGTGCTAACTTAGAAATTCATGTCAAATAGCAACAGTACACCTCACAAAAAAGATGGAAAAAAAACACCAGCCAAAGAAGGATTGATGGTATCTTACACATTGATAACATGATCTCGAGTCATAGTGCATGAGATGCCAAACCAATTACAAGGATCTGATTCCAGCAAATTCCAATTGGAGCTTTGAAGCTTGTAAGTGCCCAAACTATCAAGAAAAACAAAACAAAATCAATGCAAACACTTAATTTCTATAAATACATATAGTTCCAATTTCACAAAGAAAACAATGCTTGCCATCTTTGCTACTTACTTAATGACACTTCAAATAAATTATTCACTCGCAAGTAATTAATCAAGTCCGGAAGAAGCCATCTATCTATCTGCAAAAAAATTAGACACAAGTAATTAGACACACAAGTAATTTAACAATTACATAATTCTTAGTCATTTAATTAAAAAACACAATCTACCTTTCCTTTTTCTTTTCCTCCAACTGATCCAAAACCCCTCTTTATGATCATGTCTAATATATATATCATCCTCCCTTGATGTACTTTCCTTACCAAACAGTGATTGTATCACAAAGAACAGGTCATCTTCAACATCTTCATTTGCATGATCATCAATCCCATTAATAATTTTTTTTTGGTCAACAAAACAGCGGACCAATTTATATCAGATGGATCAGTGACATAAAACATTGTCGAGCTTGTGATGCTAAAATATGAGCATCATCTTTATATCTCAACTTATTGAAATTCACCCGTACGAACCCCAAGTCATCCATTTCTACATCGTAATTATTGTCAACCCACTTACATTGGAACACAGGCACCCGAAACATCGCACAATACAACTCCCATATGTGTTCAATGACCCCGAAGTATGACATATTCGTATAAATGGGATTTCTATCTTTGACACTTGAGATATGCATAGCTTGAGCAACAAGAGTGACCCCACTATTTTGCATTTTACTCTGATCATCATGTTCTTTTGTATAGAATGTGTACCTGTTCGTCAAATAACCGGTGTAAGAGATAACATGTATAGCTCGACCTTTGGCTAACCATCTCAATCTTTCTGAAACCAAGCTAGGACTTATAATAAACTCTGCAGAAATATGATCTCTTAGCAACGTTATAAAACACCGATTGTGTTCTCTTGTTAACCAATTTTGATTCTTATTTGGGTACATACTCTTGAGCAATTCATTGTGTTTCACAACAAAGGACTCAACCTCATTGGCGTTGTGTAAAACATATGTGTGCTTGCTCCATCTGTTGCCTTGATATAGTCAATATTTTACATCCAATAATCCATTTCCCTTCACTTCCTCCTGTGTGATGAAATTTTGGCATCCCTATGTTACATCCAACGTTAGATAAGTAGTCGGAACAGAATTCAACAGTTTCTTCGACTGTGTACCGCTCAAATTCAATAGCTTCTTCGACTATGTACCGCTCAACAATACAACCCTCTAGCCGTGATCAGTTTTTCACATATCCTTTTAATATCTTCATGTAACGCTCAAACGGGTACATCTATTTCATGTAAGCTGGTCCACACAATTGTGTCTCCCTAACCAGATGAACTGTCAGATGAATCGTTATGTCAAAGAATGAATGTGGGAAATACATCTCAAGCTCACACAAAATAAAAAAAAATGTTTGCAATGCTGGCAACTTTCCTGTGTCAATCACTGTGCTGCAGATTTCCTTGAAGAAGAATCAAAGTTTGGTTAAGGTCTTCCGCACTTTGATGGACAAAATGGATCGTATACCAATGGGTAACAAATCCTCCATGAGAACATGGAAATCATGGGACTTTAGACCCTTTAACATGAGATCTCTCATTGATATGAGGTTTATAATGTTTAAAGAGTACCCCTTTGGAACCTTAACTCCATGAAGAAACTTACATAGAACTGTTTTCTCTTTTCTAGACAAAGTATGAGCGGTTGGAGGTAGATATGTACATAGTTTCCCCTTCTTTACTGGTCCCAATTCCCTTCTCAATCCTATACTAACCAAGTCCCACCTTGCATTGATGCCATCTTTAGTCTTCCCGGGCACATTAAATAAGGTACCAATGACACTATCAAAGACATTTTTTTCAACATGCATCACATCAATGAAATGTCTCAGGTACAATGACTTCCAATATGGCAGCTTAAAGAAAATCGACATTTTCTTCCACCCTTGTGTGACAAGCTCTCCCGCAAAAGGTTTCCCGAATTCAATACTCAAATCTTTTACCTTTTCAAACAGTTATGCACCCGTCAAAGGCAAAGGAGCTTTACATTCTTCAGTATTCCCATTAAATGCTTTCCTTCACAACCGATAATGATGCTTTTGAGGCAAGAATCTACGATGCCCAAGGAAGACATTCTTCTTACCATGTTCCAACTGCATCCAATCAGTGTCGTCTTCACATATAGGGCACGCATATTGGCCTTTGGTACTGTATCTAGATAAATTACCGTATGCCGAAAAATCATTAATTGTGCCGAAGATCATAGTCCTCAAGATGAAACTTTCTTCTCTATACTCATCGAACACATCTATACCCATCTCCCACATTTGCTTCAAGTCTTCAATTAAAGGAGCCAAGAATATGTCTATGTCATTTCCTGGTTGTTTGGGCCCAGAAATTAACATAGACAACATCATATATTTGCGCTTCATGCATAGCCATGGAGGTAGGTTATAAATCACCAAAATCACAGGTCATGTACTATGAGAGCTACTCTGAACACCATGCGGGTTAAACCCATCAGTAGACAATGCAAGTCTTAGGTTTCTTAGTTCTTTCCCAAAATCAGGATACTCAATAATAATTTTTTTTTCCATTGAGGAGAATCTGCAAGGTGCCGCAGCATGCCATCCTTAATCCTTTCATCTTCATGCCATGTCAAGTGTTTTGCATCTTTTGAACTACGGTACATGCGCCTGAATTTGAGAATTATGGGGAAATATCACATAACCTTCTTTGGAGCCGATTTCGATTCCTTCTTTTTATACCTTGAAGCTTTACATTTAGGACACAACTTTAACGATGCATATTCATTTTTAAATAAAATGCAATCATTAGGACAAGCATGTATCCTCTCATAGTCCATGCCAATAGAGCGTAACATTTGTTTAGCCTCATATGTCCGACCAGGAAGCACATTATCATCCAGCAACATATCTTTCAATAAGGTGGGTAAGTCCGTAAAGCTCTTATCAGTCCATCCATTTCCTGATTTCAAGTTATACAACTTTAACATCGCTGATAATCTCGTGAGTTTAGTTCAACCCTCATACAACAGCTTCTCTGCATCACTTACCAACTTCTCAAACATTTGAAGACAATCACAGAGATATTCTTCAACCGCATTTGCCATCTCTTCAAAATGATCACCATAATATGTATTTGTACCGGTGTCATCTGACGCATATCTCCCACTCTTCCCCATATTAGAGATTCACCTCTTTTCTCACCGTGCTTTGTCCAACAGGCATAATTCTGATCAATTCCATTGCTCACTAAATGTCCTTCCAATTCCTGAACATTAACTTGGCCTATAACAACAACTCAAACAAGGACATACGGTTCTACTCAGGTCTAGTTCTTTTTCATGCTGAACTACAAACCTAATAAAATCTTGCACTATATCCCTATATTCCTTCGACAAACGATTGACAGACATCCACTTCTGATCCATTCTAACTTCAACCTTTAAAAACTAAGTTTGTCCTTGATTAATATAACATCATATTAAACGTATTTATATTCTCAATATTTTACCACTACACATAGTCAAAACTTGATAATCTAACGCATCGAGCTATAGCTAATGCTATGCTGTCAATCCACAATTCACAGTTTGTATTCAATTTACAGTTTGAATTTTTAACAAAAATTTTGCAGAGTCTCCCCTAAAATATGGACATTCCAAAATATATCTAATCCAATCAAACATAAAACACTTCAATGTTCAAACTTTCACCAATTTTTCCCCACAACATGATAATAGCTAATAAGGTCTTAAATCTTAATTAAAAGATTCAACTTTAAAGAGCAATGAGAAATACTACATGTTGATGACTTAACAACACTATTTCCTATCAAGCAATGTATAAGGAAGCAACAACTCATTTCCTTATAACCACATGTGACTAGTCTTACTATTTTATCTCTAGTTACCCTTTTATTTGAAACTAGGTTAAGCTTATGATTCCAATCCAACACATGTTCAATCTTTTTACACAATTATTCCTTTTATAAACCACCACCAAGGAAACCAAAACTTTCTATTCTTTCAACCCAAAAAACATTATAAGCACCAGCAGAGCAACAACATCAAAACAGCCCTAGCATCAAAACAAACTCTACTATAAAACTATACAAATCAAATAACCCTTAAGTTTTTCAACCTCACAGTGAGATGCAAAATCTCATTTTCCTATTATACTACACACAAATTTAATAGCTATTGAACAGTTTCCTATTTGCCCTGTTCAAACAAAAAAAAAACTAGCAGCAGATGCAAGAAAGAGGAGAAGGAGGACTTACCAACAAGAAAAACCAAACAAAGCCTTTCTTCCAAAACAGAACTGAGCAGAACTGAGCCTTTAGTGTGAAAAAGAATCGAACCTTTCTTCTTTAGTGAGAAATTAAACCGGCGCTACACAGCGCTACACAGAAAAAGAGTTTGAAGCCCTCCAATCTGATGAGAGAGAGATGCGTCGCAGTGGCGAAACAAGTTACGAGAAGAGGAGCAACGCGCGCAGAGGTTGGAGGCAACGAGAAGTAGATGAACGCTGTGAGAAAGAGACCAAAAGATCGAGTAACAGAGAGACAGAGAGACGAGACGCTATGAGAGTAAAATATACAAAATGCTAGGGCACGGTCGGCTAGGTGGCGACGGCGAGCTCAATGGCGACGAGAGACAGAGAAAAAGATGAGAGCTATGAGAGAGAGAGAGTGAGAGAGAGCAAAATATCGAGTGAGCAAAGTGAGTAATAGAGAGACAGTATCAAATGCAAGCTACGCGCGCGTTATTATTTTTTTAAGGAAATAGATAGCGCTTTTGTTAGAAAGCGCTAGCGAATTTTGATCAAAGATAGCGCTTTCCTGGCGAAGCGCTAGCAAAGGTTGATAAAAGATAGCGCTTATTGTAGAAAGCGCTAGCGATGGTCCACACATACTACGCTGGGAGAATATACGTCGGATGAAAAACCGACGTTGAAAGTCAATTTTAACCGGTGTGGTAGGAGTATTATGCACTAGTGTTGTCTTGGTCCCACAATGACACTATTGAATGTCTTAGACATATTGTTGACCAAGACAACACACTTGGACATAAATGTGAATCTTGACTTGCTCCAAAATCTTGGTGAAATCTTTAGTAAGTCCTTATAGGCCGCTTCATAGACCTTCCTCATTTCTCGCACTCTCTCTCCCATGCCTGGGGATAGCTTAACTGGCAGCCTTGCACATCAATTCCTTTAGCATCTTCCCTGGATGCTTCTTTCTAAAGTTGTTGTAGAGGTGTCTTACACAAAACCACTGTTCAACTCCAGGAAGAAGTTCATCCATGGTAGGTAACATCCCCTATTAAGTTCAAGATCAGTTATTAATAAGATTAACATGAAACATAATTGTAAACAAAAGGACTACTAACAAACATACAAAAACTTAAAGGAGTACTTTCAAACATACTAAAAACTAAAGTACTAATATGAAATTTACTAAAAAGTTAAAGGATGTCAGTGACAAACCTTTTGTTGATCAGAAACGAAAGTATAAGTCCTGTAGATTTGTTGGCCACCCAAGTCATTGTTTAACAACTCAAGAAACCAGGTCCATGATTCCCTTGTCTCCCCTTCACCCACAACCAAAGCAATTGGTAGCATTTGGTCATTGGGATCTCTACCAGCTGCTGTAAGAATCTGACTCTCGATAATAACACTTGAGGAAATAACCATCAAGGCCAATAATTGGTCTACATTTCAAGAAACTTTGTCTACATCCATTAAGACACATATAAAGCTTCTAAAAACTTGGTAACAGTGGCCTATACACATGATATTCCACATTACTCTCCATCTCCACATGATTAGTAGATTGTATATTCAATTTTACAGTATTGTTCGGATTATATCTGATGACTCCATGGCAGTAGTCATACAACCTTCTATATTGCTCTTTGAATGATCTATCAACTAGATCAATTGCAGCCCTTCGAGCCCTATATGCTTTAGTCTTACTTACTCCAACATTCCACTTCTCATGAGCCTTGTTACAAATATCTGTCATCTTAATAATTGGATTCTCCCTCACAGTTGAGAATAATTTTTCTCTAACCAACTTGAACTCATAAATCTGACCCTATACTCCCTGTTCATGAATGTGTGTCAATCAACTTCTCATTCCCATGTATTTTCATTAGGCAACTCGGTACAAAAGGCAAGTCACTCACACCCTTCCTTGCATCCAACTCTTTCTCTTGTTTTGTCATTCTTTATAAACTTCAGATCTCTGCCATTCTGGATGGCATCAGTTGTAACAACCTCTTTAAATTCCTCCCTGGTTGAAAACAGGCAGCGCAACACCCACTTGAAATCATTCATCCTCTTTGGCATGAGAAATGATGGATACTTCTCTGTAGTGCCCTCTTCATCACTTGACTCCTCTGAATCCTCACTATCCAGCTCTTCTGTATAATAATCCTCACCAGAAAGTCCCCTATCACATTGTCTAGCCTTGTTCTTTCTCCTTTTACCAACATAAAGTGAGTCTTCATCACTTGACTCATGCTCCTCTACATGGGCAGCAATGGTATTAACATCTTGATTGTTTTTTTTAGTCCTCCCTCTCTTTTTACTAGTAGATCTCTTCTTCTTTTTACTGGTAGACTTTTTCTTGTTTTGATCCTTCCTTTTCCTATTTGTATTTTGTGTCTCAACAGCCACACCACTTGCTTGTGTTTCAAGACCATCACCCCCATTTTGTACCTCATCAAACCTGTCATTCATCTATATTTCATCGTTTGAGTCTCCAAATCTAACATTCAGAGTACTATCTTCACTGTCAATCCCGTTTTGGTCCTCACTATCAGTTTGGGCCTCATCATAATTTTGAGCATCACCATCAGTTTGGGACTCATCATTATTTTGGGCCTTACCCCCAGCTTGGGCCTCACCATCATTTTGGGCTCTTCTTGCAGTTTGGTCCTGCTCTTTATTTTGAGCCTCACATTCAATTTGGGTCTTACCATCATCTTGGGCCTCATCTTCACACACAATTACCTCAGGATCTGCACAAAGCTCAACAGCAACAACTGGCTTTGGGCCTCACCCCCAGCGTAGGCCTCACCATCATTTTGGGCTCCTCCCGCAGTTTGGTCCTGCTCTTTATTTTGAGCCTCACATTCAATTTGGGTCTTACCATCATCTTCGGCCTCATCTTCACACACAATTACCTCAGGATCTGCACAAAGCTCAACAGCAACAACTGGCTGGGGCACTGGGTGGATCAGAAACATGTGAACCTTCCCATTATACTTAGCCTATTTCACCATTTCCATAGCTACAGAGTCATTTTCCAACATCTTCATGACACCATTAATCTCATACACAAGCTAATAACTTCAACAAAACCCATTTCCTTAATAATGTCAACAATCACAAAATAACTCCACCTATCAGCATCACACTCCCAAGTTGACACATGCCATTCATATTTGGTCATTTTATGATCCACAAATTGGCCACAATGGCAGCTGTCAACATAAAATTTGTCCATTATACTTGTTACAGTAAAAACCCACACATCATCACATACCACCAAAAACATGTCTTTTTCACTAAACAACAAATATGCTAATTTAATAACAGAAACCCCACATGGAAAGTGAGTAAAGTAGGTGTGGATCACAACCCTAAACCCCACATGTTAACACATACAACAAAATAACCCCAAACCCCCAAAAAAATGACTATAACCTTACCAATACCAACATACATCAATATAATAACCCTAAACCCAAATAAAGAAGACGCATTCACTTTAAACCCCTTCCAGAGAAGGCAAAATCAAAGACAACACTTGCCTCCCAAGGGTTTCCTGCATTTATTTCAGCAAAAACCCCAATTTTTGTTCGACCTTTGTGAAAAATTTGAGCCCTAATTTTTTTCTCGCGTTTCTTCTCTTCTCTCTCGTGTTACCAAGTTAAGACCCAAGAACCCTAATGGTAACAAACACATATGCATCCAAGTCATCACCGTAACGGCCACGTAGGCCTTTTTCTTCATGGAGCGTGGGGACTGTAAAAAAGGTCAACGCTGTAAACATTTTATAACTTAAAGGACCAATTCGGGAAAAATAAACATAAAGGACGAATCTGAAACTTGAAATTAAGTTAAGGGACCTCGTGAGTAATTTTTCCTATTAGATTTTGTTCATTTTGTTAAATCATATACTTAGTGACCTTTTCAGTAAGTTAAACATATTGGCTTACTTAAAATTTTGCCATATTTAAAATCCTTATTGCAAAATAAAATTTAAATAGTCTATCATATAAGGTCAAATTCTCTAAAATGTCAAGTTAGACATTGAAAAAGATTTGTATCATACGAATAAATCAAATCAGACCTTATAAAACTCAGCTCGTTCTATCTATTTCTATCCCTATGCCTCATGTCTCTTAGTAACGATTATTTTAGTTTTCTTTTTTATAAGTTATTATAAATAGAGCTTAACTTCATTGGCCTATTAGCCCATTAGTCTATTTAAAAACAGGTCAGTCGACTTATTCAAAAACGTCAATATGAAATAGGTCTATAAGTTGGCTAACGGGTCATATCAGACTTTCAAAAAGGCCAAATTAGGCCTAAAAAACCTATGACAAGTAACAGACCAAACTTTGACATTGAATTTTTTGAACAGACGGGGCTTAGGCCTTGCAACTCGGCCCAGCCTATTCCCAACCTCTCCCTAAAAATGTGTTTTGTAGAGATCAAACTTTGGTCATTTCACCAACAAGCTGAGCGTGTATTGTCAATTGAGCTACAATCATTGAAATTTGGGTGGTAATTCTGAAATCGACGTGTCAATTGTTTTTATTAGACATATAAATCAACAAGTGCTTAACTTGTGTGTTTTAATTTATGCATGACGGCCAAAAAACAAAGAGATGCGTGGCTATATGTAAGGAAAGGATGTAAACCTATCATGTACGAATAAAGCAAACTTTGCAAAACGAATATGCATTGCATGCAATGTAGCATGAACGTGTGGTACCGATAATATGGCTCATACATTGTGACTCTTTGACAAGAGTGGAGATCCTCTCGAGTGTTTCATTTAGGAGAGGTAGACACAAATGAAAAATTTGGTGTATCAAACTTTTATTATCATTTAAATCATTTAAAACTTGTGTCTATTTCTTTCGTAAAGGAGCTCTCCATTTCTTTTAAGAAATGCAGATGATCTTAACTCCTTTAACGAACTCCTATGTGTTAAGAAAATCTAATTAAGTTACTACTCTACATTTGGTGGTAAAAAAATATAAACAAATCATAACTAATTTCAATTCATTTAATAACATCGTTCATAAAATGCCTTTTAATTAATTTATGTTTTATATCCTAATAATCCATTTTTCTCATGGAACAAATTCTCATGAAGGGTAGTTTGGGAAATATAATTACATTTTTTATTATATTAAAAAATTAAATGAGATAAGCTAATTTTCTTAAATGACGTGAAGTAGTTTTTTTTTTGTTTATATTCGAAACCGAAGAAAGTATATCCTTAAATTTAAACACAACAATTAATGGGGATACAAAAAACTCGGCTAAGCAATTAAATTTATCTTTAAATTAACTTAATTTAAAATATATGTTTTAAACATTAACATGATATTACCGAAAAACACTTAGATGAGATAACACGAGTCTCTTCTAGCTTAATCAATGGTCTCGAGTTCGAATCTAAACCCTAAAAACGCAACAACATTAAAACTATTGAGAAAGAGTTTTGCTACCCATGCGATTCGACACGACCTCGAGAAATTAGTATCCGTAGTTGGAAACAAGGATACCCGATTTATAAAAAAATATTAACATGAAATCATTCTAAAAAAAGCCCTTGTCCGGGAAAAAGTAACTCAAATACTTGGGTGTAATTATCTTGGAAATTTGGAAGGAGAGAGATATCATCAGCCCAAAGTTGCCGTTGGGTGTCCCTTACTAACCGAACCGCTCACTCTCTTCGCCATTGCCTCCATTTCATTGGCAGTCTCTCCCAGACAATACCAAATCCCTGTGCCCGCGCGGATCATGATTTTATTTTAATTTGATTTTACTTTTCGTAATTATTATCTAGTTAATTATTTTTCCTTAAAAAAAAATTCCAGTTGAGTGTTTTACAAAGATTTCATTGATCCATTATCTGCTGTGTTATTTTTCAGTTTTTGAAAAAAAAAAAAAAACTGTAAACAAAAGTTACACAAAACTCAACTAAGATGGTGTTTGCTCAGCTTATTTTAAGCTTCTCTTCTCCTTAAAAGGAGAAGATGGGCCAAACAGGATTTAAACAGGATTTTGAAAATGATAAAATTTAGGTGTAGTTGCTTATATTATATTCTGTTGATACTGTTTTTCTCTCTCTCTCATACTTCAACAATAACGGTTACATAAAATGTAAATGGCGGTTACTTGGTTTGGAGGTGACGTAGAATATATATTTTGTGTGTAGAGCAGTAAAAAGAGATGAGTGGAACTTTTCATTCAATTTTGCGGAGTTTTTTTTTTTTATTGGGCAGGTCCTCGAACCCCAACCATAATACATTTTACGTTTTTGTTCTATTTTTTTTATCTCATTAAACACAGCACGCTACATCTCATTAAGAATTTTAAAAATACTCATATAAGTCACGACTAATTCACTTGTTTTTGTGTGTGTGTGTGACTGTGTGTGTGTATTTTGAGTATTTTTGGTAGACAAAATTTATTGGATATGGAAAAAAAAAAAAAAAGATTGCAATGTTAGTCTCTTGTATTGTACGTCAAAATAAAGAGAGCCAAAAGAAATGAAATTTTCTAGGAGCTTCCTCCATTTAATTTCCACTTCTTTGGTCTTTGTTTTATTTCATTTTCTTTTCTCCTTTTACTCATAGTATAGTAAACATACCCTAAAGTAGGGCTTTATGACCGCCCAGGGACTTGCGGCTTAGCTTCAACTACGGTGATGTGGGCGGTTCAAACTTCAAAGACGTTTTTGTTCCTTTCTCTTTGGACTCACTAGCCTATATAGCTATGGCTTAGCAAAAAGACTAATTGCTTTTGGTTGATATAGAGTTCCATCTACCCGTTGATATGTTTTTTGGATCGATCAGCTCTAGAAAGCGATGCAGGGCAGCTCTATCGGAGCTTGATAACCTCCTGGAATTTCGATATATAACTGGATAATTGAGGCTGACAATTATTATCCACACGAGATGGTGCCCGGCTAAATCACGTTAGTGCCAACTGGATGCCAAGGGTCACTAACAAACTCCTTAGTAGGTGAATCCGCCGCCCTTAATACAAAGAGGACTTAAAGTGGTGGGTATTCTGAGGGTAGCGAAAACAAGGTTTCCCTAGATGACCTAATCTTTTCCTCATATAGATGACTCCTGATCCTCATGGTATTCCGCATGGCAGGTGATTCGGGCCTACCCGGGCCGTTAGAGCGTATCAGGAAATATTTTTGCCAATGATTGCGTATGATGTAGTGATAAGTTACCCTAGAGCCTAGGCGCGGGAATCTACGGTCGTTACAACTATAAGGTCACGTGTGCACTTCGCATGACCTTTGAGTACTCGTTAACCCACAATATCATAACCAGAAATGCCTCATGATGTTCAGTCAACACCGAGGTGTCTTGTTGACTGATCGATGTTAGACACTGGCATCTGGTATTCTATTATAGCATTGTTCGACCATGTCTCTAAGTCTTTATGCGTACGGTTGGTCGACCCGACACGGTATAGTGATTTATAAATAAACATCTCATGTCCAATCATACAAATTTGAAATACACTTCACTATTATTTTTATTAGAGGTGTAATTAGTTATTGATGTTTTGGTCTTTTTTCCCCCACTAAAACTATTGATGTTTTAAAAATTCTAATTCTAATTAATTTTTTCTCAATTATACCCTTAAGTATAGAAATTTGTAATGCAATTTATCACAAATAAGGAGAGATTAAATAAGAACATTTTAGTCAAAATATAACAATGTTTTACATCCATTAAATGCTCCTTAATCTATATACAATAATCTTAAATATCAATAGATATGAGAAGTAGTTAGTTACTTTTTTTTTTTGAAGAGCAAATGAAACTATATTAAGACAAAGCGGAATACAAGGATATTCCAACCCACTACCGACTTACAAAAGCACAAAGGAAAGACACAAAACCATAGGGTGCTCTCTTCCACACTTTCTAGAAATACAAGCTAGGGGGTCAATATCCTATTCATAATACAAGAAAAAGAATATCTTACACCAACTCAGAAACCATCTCCAAGACAAAACCTATACATGGTCACTGACACCGCACAATCCGACACCCTACCAAAGAAGATACAACAATTCTTCTGCTCCCATAATGCCTACAAGACAACATGTCAAATCAAAGTTAGACCTTTTTTTTTCGTACCCTAAGGCTGGAAAGGAAAAAACATTGAGTATAACATACACAAATCATGGGGCATGATCAATACTATACCTAACCAACTGAAGACAACATACCAAATCTGAAAGGAGAAATCATACAAAGAAAACAAGTGTAATCCAGATTCTAGCTTATATGCACAAAAGACGCAAAGAGAGGCATATGCATCAGAAGTTCCTCTACGTCTAAACAGGTTGGCTCTAGTAGGTAACCTATCCACAACTAGTTGCCAAGAGAAAGCACTAACCTTAGACTGCAGGAATTATATAAAGTTTTTTTAACATAGATCTCAATATTTGAATGTCATATCACACGGATGAAAGTGAATTTCATGTTTCATTTTATGTTAGGAATGAGAACTAGAATTGGAACATCATTGGATAACATCTTCCCAATAGTATTTTTGCCAATATAGTTGTTGTTAAACCACCAGATGCTGATAATAATCATGCAGATTTTCCAAGCTAGAACTCAACTTCAGAAGACCATGATTCAATAAAATCAACATATCAGTACTTTTTATGTTTAAAGATAACTTTGTAATGATCATGAACCCTTTGTTTAAGAAGATTTGGAAATGGAAGGGACCAAGTAGATTAAGGGCTTTCTTTTGGAAGATTATCCATGGCAAACGTTTAACCAATAAGGAAAGACAAAGAAAGGGCATGACTGCTAATCCTACTTTTCAAAGGTGCTTATCTTGTCCTGAAACCTTGACGCACATTCTTAGAGATTGTGAGGATGCCACTGATCTTTGGAATCGGGTCATCAAAACTAAACATTGGAGCAAAATTTTTAGTTTAGGCTTACATGCTTGGATTCATTGGAATCTTAATAATGAAGATTTTGGTGTGATGAATTGTAGCTAGTTCACTTCCTGTGGAAGGATCAAAATTTACTTATTTTTTATCATGAATCAAATATGGGAAACAAAATTTGGTACATGATCTTTAATCAAGTGAAAGCTATTGATAAGGAGATTGCTAAACCATTGCCTTTTGTAGACAACAGAAGAACTCTTACTTTTGTGAAATAGATCATCCTCCACCAAATGGTGTATTCAAAGTGAATGTTGATGGAGCTCATAACCGGTATACATGAGAATCTAGTTGTGGAGGCATATATATAATTAGGGATTCAAATGGTTGCTTTCTTAAAGGATTTTATTATAACTTGGGAAAATGCAATGCTCTTTAGGCTGAATTAAGAGGATTACTCTATGGTGTCAAGCTAGCCCGTGAACTTATTAGCCTGCCTTATGTCATCTTTGGATCGAACTCTATTGTTGTGGTGAAAATGGTTCACAATAGGTCTACTAACAATGTTTTTCTTAAATCTCTTCTTCAAGAGATTCTTTCTATCCTTCACATCTCTGACTGGAATGTTAGTGTGCAACATATATTTAGAGAAGCTAAATCATGTGCAGATTTTCTAGCTAGTAGAGATTTTGGAGCCAATTTTGATTTTCATATTTAGTTGATTCTATTTCACCCTTGCTGGGTGTTCATGTAAACAATGATGGTAGAGGGGCTCAACTCCCTCGTTTGGTTTCTTAGTGAAATAAATTCCCTTTCGATCAAAAAATAATATAGTTAACTCTCAATTTGGTCTCTAAAGTATTTGTTAGAATTCAGGCATCTGAATGGTCCCCTCAAAACCGGCTTGTGAGGGGGTGGTATACCCAGTTATATAAGCAACGGCCAGGCTCGTTAACCACCCGATATGGGACTCGCAACAGTATTACTCTCTCTCCTATTTAGTCCCTAAAGTATGTAAAAAAATTAAATAGTCTCTAACATTTTCTCTCATCCATCAAGTTAATCCATATGTTAGTGTGAGCCTATTTGAATGTTATTCAGTGTCATGTTGGCCATTTTCTCTTTCCCACGTGTATCTAAATAGTTCTTTTAAAGTCTCTACAATACATTATTTTAATCCCTCTGCCGGTCCCTCTTTCTCTTACTTGCAAACAAGTCAGACCTTGAACTCCATTACCCATCATTTTCATCCCTACCACTCCATTACCCATCACTTTGGTCCCTGGTTTAGCACAAGCAGAGGCAAGCTCCATTCCCTGATTTGTCTCCTCATTTTCATTTCTTATTCAGGTTTTGATTTTCATCCATCGTTTTCGTCCCTAATTTTGATTACTTGATTCTGAAATTGATTTCGACATTTAACCCTAAACCCTAAATAATTTAGCAATTGTTTTTTTTTTTGTGGTGGGGTAGGTGTCATTTAATTGTCATTTCTAAGCTATGTGTTGTGGTCAAACTAGGCAGCATCTAGGACTTACATTATACTCCCTCCAGCCTTATTTATAAGCAAAATTATCCAACTTCACACAGATTAAAAAATTAGTTAAGTTAGTTTAACTGTCTTGATTTTATATAAAAAATGAGTTTTAATTACTAAAATACCCTTAACTGCAATAATCATCAGTTCATCACATTTACCTTTTGCATTAGAGGAGGCAGCGTATAACGACGTCCACTATTAATCCATTATTAACAGCACCAAGTTTCATTCAATTGGCCATTCTCTTCCACACATTATCATCAATTTATTATTGATCTCTGCAGCCGAATTCTTATCAATTTATTTTTACTGGCTTTATGTCTTCTCTTTACCAAATTTTAGCATTAGAAGGTCTCCCGCTAAATTTCTTTCGAGCATCTGAAAATTGAGTTTTAGCTTCTCATTTGAATTTTCTCGGGACTGTGCACTCATCTTGGAAAACAGGAGGAGAATTAACAGGGGGTATTTTTGAAACAATAATATTAATTAGAGTTGAATTTAGTGACTTTTGCTTATATTTGAGGCCACTGGATTATGATACCTTTTTGCTTATAAATAAGGCCAGAGAGAGTACTATTGTGAATTGTAATGACTGATATGATGCATTTTGGAGACTTAAGAGACTATTTAATATTTATTTAGGAACTTTAATGACCAAATAGATGTATTTATATAGTCTCTCTATCTTCAAACGTTGTAGGGATTGATATGACATAGTTTGGAGATTTTGGAGACCATTTGGGATACACGTAGGAGAGAGAAAATAGTCAACATGACACTTTTTTTTAATAGGCAAATGTTAGTGGTTAGATTTTGTTAGGGGGGATTTTTATTAGCGCAGGATTTGAACCCTACACCTCCTACTTAATACTCCTTCGGCGTCCCAACCCAAACCACTGGGCTATCCTTCGGGGGATAGCCAACATGACACTTAACAACATTCAAATGGGCTCACACTAACAGAGGGACTAACCTGATGGATGGGACAAAACGTTAGGGACTATTTAATATTTTTACATACTTTAGGAGCTAAATAGGAGATAGTGTGATACTTTAGTGATCAAATTGAGGGTTAACTCAAGAATTATTCGTGCCTTGCGTGTTTTCCTATCTAGTTGATGGTGGTTGTTGTCTCCTCACTAAGTCTTTATGACTTACCTCTTCCTCTATTCTTTTTTTCTAGATTCCTAAGCAGCTGAGTAGAAGGCGCCTAGTAAGTTCAGAGTATTCAACATTGTCGCATTTTTGCTAGGCCTCCTTAATTGGCGTCCCTTTTGTTTTGTGATCTTTTGGGTTTTGGCTATTCTGCAGCTATAAGGAGTCTAGTGATAACTTTAATTTGAGATGTGCAACTCCTTTTACTCATGGATATTTACTATTTTTTTTTTGTGGAAATTGTGGTAGACAATACATATTTATACAGATATATTTGAAAATGTTGAAAATACAGAAGATAATTTGTCGAAAATTTCAATAAAATTTATGAAAGTAAAAGTTGCTTTGGAAACTAATTTTTTGTCAAGAGTTGTTGTTAGGCTTGTCAGGCTGGGAGTCTATTTCTGTGCACCGGTCACGACTAAAAGTTTTGAGAAGCACGTGTCATCACTACTTCACAATAAATTTTTCAAATATTTTAATACATATAATTTTTATGTGTTCATTGTATGCTGTGAGAAGTCATCACTACTTCACAATAAATTTTTACAATATTTTTAGAAAAACTTACATGTACACAATTATCATTTATTTGTATTATATGTATGTAACAACCATTATCCATTTTATTAAATATTATTTATTATTTATAATTTATAATAAAAATGTATAACTATTAGACTTTCTATTATTTTAAATTTTTAAATATGAAAAAAAAAGTTATCTCTTAACATAATATACAATATTAGTCTCCATGCACGGGTCAAACATCTAGCTTTGCCAGTTCTGGTATCTACTGGCATCAGTTATTTCAATTTTGAAAAGAAATTCTTTGTCCATGAATGAGTTTAGTTCCGAAGGCCACTCAACAGTATCAGTTGACTTTAAAATTAACAAACAAAAATGAAAGATAGGCAGTTAAACTTTTGGGAGAATAACCAATGGAAGTGAAGTCTGAATCTTAAACTAAGGGGATAAACATGTATATCAGATTACCTTAGCAGCTTAGTCAACCATATCCTTGGCAGATTTTCCAATACAAAGGGATACAACACGATCAAACATGATGAAGGTGGTAGATCCAGTGTGATCTATGACCTTAAGATGTACCTTAAACCTAAATCAATTATTGTGTTTTAATAAGGTTAATATGAGTGTATACTTAGGAATAACAGTAACCAATCTTCAAGCATTTCTCACAATAAAACTTGTTTCCAACTTTGCATGCCTTTCGAATACATTTGGTGCATGCATCATAAAACCAACCTTTTCCAGTCTCAATCTCAATAACTTTTGCAAAAACAGTACCAAAGCATTTTTGTGAATACAAAACAGTTAACAGAAAAAGGTTAGTGAAGGTGATAGTAAGTAAATCAAATAATGTGTAGATTAATTTCAAATTTTATATGAGCAGTAATGACATTACTTCAGCACACTCTATCTGATATTGTCATCCTTGGTGTCTGAAGCAAATCATCAGTCAGTGACATAGTAGTATAACCAGTCATTTGACTCACAACTTGAGTCAATTCAGGCTGGGTACCCTCCATTCTGTTTGGACAAAAGAATGAAGCACAACAAAAAACAATCATTCTTTGACATGTGAATTTATGTAAATCAGGATTGACTGCACTAAAGGGTTAGATTAGTCATTTACTTTTGTTTGTATTCTATTACTTTAGTGAATTTAGGATTCAGAAAGATTTTTGTTCCAAAAAAGCATTCGAGATTCCCATGACCCCTGCAATTGCATTTATTGATACATATATAGTTTCATATAAAATGCAACTTTATCAGGTATTATAACTTTTATAGTTGGTAACAAAATATTTGTGAGTACAATAATAATTTTTTAACTTGCACAGTTGCAAGATAACTATGATAGGACCCAATCCTTCATTGGTGTCTAGGTATTGTTGCATTGCTCCACCAAAATCTCCCCAAAGAGTGCAATGAACCCTATTGAACCTAATATAAGAGGTTGATGCATAACAAAGGTTTGACATTCAAATAAATATGTTGCAGAGGAAGCTTACTTAAGTCTTGCAGCACAATGCCAATAAGTTTGTGTCCTTTTACCATTCTTTTCATTTTCCTTAATGTTATCCTTTTCAACTACATGTCCAATAGCATCTGCACCAAACAGTATAAAAAATCCAACATATATATTATTTAATTATTTGAAGAATATGATCAATGAAAATAAAACTAACCAAGCAATAAGTCTTCTTTGTTTGAGGCCAGAATGTCTACAAAGGGCATGAAATCAAAATGATTTATGGGAGTCTCCTCAGCATCAATTTTGGAGCACCTGGTGCTTCCCATGAAATTCAGCTTGAATTTATGGCTTGTTGTTCCAAATTTCGGATCATTTTGTGCAACTAATAAATTTTCAATCAAATAAGTAGAACTCTCTTCCAGTATTTCCCTAAACTTTGGTATGAGGACTTTTTTAACAGATACATGTATCTTCCCTCCCTACCATGATATTAAAATCATGAGTAAAATATAAATCAAATTTAACTTATATTTGTAATATCAATCAAATAAGTAGAAGTCTTGCAGCACAATGCCAATAAGTTTGTGTCCTTTTACCATTCTTTTCATTTTCCTTAATGTTATCCTTTTCAACTATATGTCCAATAACATCTGCACCAAACAGTATAAAAAATCCAAGATATATATTATTTAATTATTTGAAGAATATGATCAATGAAAATAAAACTAACCAAGCAATAAGTCTTCTTTGTTTGAGGCCAGAATGTCTACAAAGGGCATGAAATCAAAATGATTTATGGGAATCTCCTCAGCATCAATTTTGGAGCACCTGGTGCTTCCCATGAAATTCAGCTTAAATTTATGGCTTGTTGTTCCAAATTTCGGATCATTTTGTGCAACTAATAAATTTTCAATCAAATATGTAGAACTTTCCTCCAGTATTACCCTAAACTTTGGTATGAGGACTTTTTTAACAGATACATGTATCTTCCCTCCCTACCATGATATTAAAATCATGAGTAAAATATAAATCAAATTTAACTTTGTAATATGCTGGAATGTAAAGAGTACCCTTACATTTTGATCAAGTAAAAGCATTTCAATACTGATAGTCGCTTCAGGATTTTTATACTTAGGTAGAGTCCAAAGACGGATGACGCGAACCTTCAAGCTCCACTCAATCTTACCAGGAACTATATTAGATACTAAGGTGATAGTTGAACCTAGCAGCTAGTAGTCATTCTGCGGTAGTACAAAACAACAAACAGTCAATATAGAGATTACATATATACTAGGTATAACCACCGTGCACGGATTTGTTTAATATTATGTGAAAATTATATAAGTTAAATATTTAAAATTATTTTGTACAAATCTTTCAACATGATGTTGATCAGTTTTTGTTGAAGGAGTTGATATGGTTAATTATTTTCGTCTCGTAGGATTGGATTGTAGTTTTTTTTAGGCCTTATGTCCTCCATAGTATAAAAAAATATGTAAAATAAAAGTTTATTAAATATAGAATAATGTATAATAAATAAATATAATCATATTAAAGGTTTATATTAAATATCACATTTATTTCTAAAATATTTTTCGTATAAAATATTTTTATCATGTTTAATAATTATAAGTATCAATTTTTAGTAAAGTTATCCTTCAAACTTTAATATAACGAAAGAAAACTCTGTCAAATAAGTTTATTAAACACGTTATGGTAATATTTTTTTAACATGCATATTTCTTTTTTTGTTTATCAACAAATAATATCAATCCTTATGGTTAAATTACTATTGACAATGAGATATGTAATTGTCTACAATAAAATATAAGTTTTTTCAAATTTAGTCCCATATAATTTAATAATTGTTATTGACTTTCAGTTATCACTGCTAAATATAATCTATTTATTGGGGATTTTTTTCTCCAAATTAAATATCATTTGGATTTATTTATCATCAATACTATTTATATATTTTTTTAACATTGGTGTTACATTTTGTAATAATATTTATGTGAAATTATGTGAAATGTTTAATTTCACATAATAAGGTGTTTTAAATGTAGAAATGTAACAATACTTAATACTATTGAATATTTCTACAGATTACATTTCTACAAATTTCTATTGAATATTTCTATTAAGTATTGCATCAAATGTCATAATTCTCTTAATAGAAATATTATAGTCAAATTGCATCAAGTTTTGTAAATATTTTTTAAAAATATGATTTGACATAATTTAATATTTTTTAGTTAAGCTTCTCTTATTGCAAAACTCTAAAATGTATTGTCATGAATAACTGAATATGGGAATATGAGCATATGTCATAACTAATTAAAGAAAAGAAATAATAAAGTGAATGTTAACGTAGAGATAATCATTCTCTAATATTTTTTTGGATGTGTATTTTATTTATTTGTATGGTATAAGTTCATATGCTACGAATATCTATTTAAAGAAAGTTAACCATCAATACGATATTGGTAACATGAAGTGCATTTATTTTTTATAGTTAGTATAATAGTATAAATGACCTCCAATATATAACCTTTGGTAATAATAAATATATTATTAAACTTACTCATTACACTAAGATTCATTTAAAATTTGATATGAAAATATTTGAAGTATCTTTTAAAATTCATTAGGAGTTATTTTAATATGTAATTCATTACAATTTTATAATAAGATTGATTTTTGTATTTAGTAGTTAACATTTAATAATATGTATTAACCTTAATTATATTTATTGGTTTTTCTCAAAAAATATACACACACACACGCACACCCACATATATAATAAATAAATAAAATTTGATAATACACAATATCATTTAGTTTGTTGCGATAATTTTCTGTATTAAATAATACATAATATTGACATTAACTAATTTTTGTAAATAACAATATATTCATATTTGATAATAAATTTTAATAATTTTTACTATAATTTCATTATATTTTAAGTACTTTTTTTCTCAAATCTTAATTAATAAATAACATTACTATTAAGAAATTTAATATTTTTTCCTTTAAAAATATATTAATATTAATAAAATGTCTAAAAAACTTTATATTTAGTAGTTAATACAAGAAATAAAAAATTAAAATGATAAATGAAATAATATTTACATAGAGTAATTAAATGATGAAACTGATTAATATGATTAAGTGAAAGGCTGTAACTGAGAGGTTAAAATAAATTTGTACTAAATGCTAAAAATCAAGTCTATTTTACATAAAATTAATGTTTTCTTCAATATACCCAATAGTTAGTATTTAGACATATATTGCATAATTTTATTATATTAAAAAACCCTTAATTAAAATAATAATCAACAATTTTATATTTAACCATTGTAAAATAATGTATACATAATTATAAACTAATTTTTGAATACTATAATGAGAATATATTAATTTAGATAATAGCAAAAATATTTAAGATGTTGTTATAAAACAGTTCATATAAAATTGAGTAAAACATGCGTCATTATATATTACTATATATTAGCTACAAAAAATAGAACAATATAACAATATTGTGATTAAATACAACAATACATAATGTGAGTATTTAAAAAAGTGTAACAAATTAAAAAAAATGTATGTAGCAGCTCTTTATTATTAGAAAAACTTGTATTTACAATGTAAAAATAAATAATATTTACAGCTGATGGATATTAATATAATTATAGTAATAAGACGAAAAGACAGAAAATTTTAAAAAAATGCAACAAATGGAAAACCATCTATTTATAATTAATTGTAAGATGAAAAGTCATTTCATTATAGCTTGACAATTTCATTAATGTAAGAGATGAAGTTTGTTCCACACACACGTATAGACACTTTTATAAGAATTCTTATTTAATTCAAATATTAAACATGGAATTATTTAATCCCAATGCTTATTATATACAAATCATTATTTGAGATAAACTAATTTAAAACATGAATGACCTTATAAATATTGAATTTAATAATTATTAAATATATAATGTATTTTTATTTTATTTACAACTAAAGTACTCACTAATAAAATAACTTTTAATGATAATAATTTTTCGAGAAAAAGTATGTAATTAATTTTGACACTTCAAAATAATTTTCATAATACTACTATATATTGTTAAATATCAAAAATTAAAAATTAGAATAAGTACATATATGTTGTTGTAAAATAATTTTTAAATATTATAATAAGAATATGATAATTTAGAATATAACAAAAATATTTAAGATATTGTTATAAAATATTTCATATAATATATGAGTAAATTTTTAATTATTAATTAAAAAATTATGTTATTAGTCTTATATATGTCTTTTGATTTCAATAAAATTGAGTAAAAGATGATGTCATTATATATTACCAAATATTACCTACAAAAATAGAACTATATCTAAATGTTGTTATTAAATATGTTAAATTATTTAATAAATTATTATAATTAATTTATACAAATTTGTGTATTAAATAAGTATCATCCCTTTAATATTCACAATAATGAATATTAATGTAATTATAGTGATAAGATAACAGACCTAGAAATTTAAAAGAATATAAGTAATAGAAAACTATGCATTTATACTTGTAACGAAAATTATCCATTTATACTTGTAATATGAAAAGTCAGTTCATCAAAGCTTAGTACACTTGTCATTCAAGTAAAACTTAAGCTTCCAAAGCTTGCTTTACATAGATATATATAGATATAGATATATATTAGATAATAGCACCTAGTTTTCTCATTAACTAATTTGATTAAATATAATTGTATTTTATTTTTCATAAAAATATTTAAAAAATTATATTCTAATTTAGTTATATTTTAAATAGTTTTCCCAAATTATAATTAATGATTAACATTATCATTAATTAATTCTAATATTTTAAAGAATGTCTAAGAAATTTTATATTTAATTTTTAATATAACTAATTATTAATAAATTAAATTGTTAAATAAAATAATATTTAATAAATATTTTAAATAGATTAAAAATGGTGAGATTAAAAAATAATGAAAGGTTGTATCTCATAAATTAAAATAAATTTATATTTAACACTAAAGCTCAAGTCTCCTTAAATTAAATTAATAAATTAACTAATATTTGATAATAATATTTAAATTGAGTAGTAAAATTGTAAGTAATATTTAATAATAATATTTAAATAGAGTAGTAAAATGGTAAAATTGATTAATAAGGGTACTTGAAAGGTTGTAACTTGTAAAACCCCGCCTAATTTAATTATTTAGCTAAATTAATCTAGGCTTTATTGTGCTCTAAATTAATTGTTGAGTAATTAACTTAGGGGAGTATTTATAAATATTAGGGGTGTGCATTTAGTTATGGTATTTTGAAAATAAGAGAAAAATGAAGGGCATTTGGGTCTTTCTCCTAGGCTAAATGAGGGACTAAATGGTCCACACTCATTTTTCTCTCTCTTTTCCTCTCACTCTCACGCTCTCTCTCTCTCTCTGTCTCTCTCACTTTCCCCTTCTCTCTCTCGATTTGCTGTAGTCAAAAAAAAAAGGAAAGAAAAGAAAGGAAGAAGAAGAAACAAAGGGAAAAGGGGGGTTAGGGTTAGAGATTTTGTGAGGAATTAGAGTGAAATTGTGAGCGTTTTTCTCAATCCTTGCTTCAAGAAAAACATTGGAGCTGAGTTTGTGTCCTTGGGTGAAGATTTAAAGTTACCCTAGTTGAAGAAAAAGGGGCCACGAAATTGGAGAAGAAGAGGAGAAGGAAATCTCAAAGTTTTCAAGCTTCTAGCTCAACTTCTTGAGCAATTTGTGAGTTCTTCTTCCCTTAGGTGGTGGGCAACCATAAGACCCCCATTAGGTTTTTCATTTCCTTTCACTTGGTGTGATTTATATGCTTTCTTTGAGTTTTGAAGATAGGTTGGAAATGATTTTGTTTATTATGTTGATGCTCTTGAATGAGATTTGAAATAATATGAATTTCTTGACATTTTGGTTATGATTTCATACTATTGATTATGATGCATTGTTGTTCCTGGGTTGTTTCATATGTTGGATTTGGTATTTGAATGATTGGAAGTGTTGTTTGTAAGATTGTTTGAGTTGTTGTTGGTGTTGGGATGTCATTCTGTTGTTAAAAATCTGGTTTTCTACATTTTTACACTGCATGAATCGATTCATGCAGTCGTGAATCAATTCACAGGAGGTGCCCAGGCCATCCTGGGGGTTCTGTGAATCGAATTCAGGAGCTGTGAATCGATTCACGGTTTTGGTGAATTGAATTCTGCTGCAGTGTGCGAATCGATTCACACACCTGTGAATGTGTGAATCGATTCACACCCTATTTTTTTTCTATAGGACCTTAATTTTTGTAAACCAGTTTGGATCCCATATGAAGGCTACCTTCTAGATTTTTCCATAATCACTTTTTACACAGTTTTGAACTCAACATCAAGCACTCTTAACCAATGATACTTTAGTTTTCATACTTCCACTTATATCCACATTCAACCAAGAACCATGCTTTGATGACATAAATGATTGTTTGTAAGTTTATTGTATGCAAGGGGATTCTCGGGGAGCCAAGCCTCTGATACCCGTGTTCGAACCTTGCTTAAGGTAGAAACTCTGAAGGAGGCTAGAGAAGTCTTGTGAGTGGCATGCTCAGCATTGCTGTGGGGCTATAGACCTGCACAATGTAGCTGGGATTGAACGTGAACACAAGAAAGGGGGGTTGAATTGTGTTAAAAAACTTTTCTCAACTATACGTAAAAACACTTCAACATAGGTTTTTCAAAACTGTTTGTATATCAGATGCAGATAATTAAACCGGATGCAGAATTTAAACAGCTTATGAAAACTTGTTTTACTGAGCAAGGTAAAGATAAATGTAAAGCAATAAAGGATGAGACGCAGAGATTTATACTAGTTCACCACCAACTGGTAGCTACGTCTAGTCCCTTCGTTCCTGAAGGATTTTTCACTATAATCAACTGATTACAATTTTCCTCAAGAGTATTCTTCTGTCACAAACTTGACAATACTCTCAACTTCTCAAAATGACTCAGTGCAGTCGAGCCTTTGAGGAACAAAGCCTTTACTAGGCCAAATACAGTTTACAAAAGAGATTATACTTTTGAATACAGTCAAAATAACTCTAACAGAGAGGATAAAAAGATTAAGCTCAAAACAGAATAGCTTTATCAAAGAGGGTATAAGACGCTGAGTTCAGTTCTGTGTAGACCAGAAACTTGGCACGAAGCTTGATTGCTCACTTGAGTAATTTTGTTTCTAGAATGAAGTTTCTTCACAATTTTTCTAACTACTCTTCAATGAATACCTTAGGGTATTTATAGGAGTCTTCAAGGGTATTACCGTTGCAGTAAAAAATATCTCCTTTCCATTGAGTGAGGTAATTTGAAATGTAGTCATTTTCTTCCTTTCCAGAGAATATCAGAATAGTACACATTACCGTTTTCGTACTATCTGTAACTTGCAATAGCCTTGTACGATTTTTGTCTTATGCTAAAGGTGTCACCTTTGCTTCCTCGTACATCAAAATGAGCGCATAAAATCAAATTCGAATTCAGTTCCAGAACAGTCTGAGGCTAAAAGCAAAAACGTGATCATCACGTGCTTCATTAAAGTGATCAGACGCTCGCTCGAATGCAGGACTAAAGCTCGCGAATTGAGTATTCCACGTGTCAAAGAGTAACACTCTTTGGATGCTTCTTTGTTAACAAGACGCTGAAGTGAGTTCGGATGTTGACACGAGTGGATTGTATTCAACTCTTTTTGTAAATTTCTTCTTCTTCCTTGAGTGTTTTGTACATATATATGAAGCTTTGATACCTGTACACTCAAAGATATGTTAGAATATAAATTGTTCTCTTGAGAATTACTTTGTTATCATCAAAATTAATGAGGGTCTAAACTTCTCAATCGTTTAGGTTCCAATAATCTCCCCCTTTTTGATGATGACAAATATCCAAGGTTGATGAACAATTTAATTTCAAAATAATATCAAGGGTCTCCCCCTGAATTTAACAATTTAGATATATAAGAACAATTAAGGTATTAAGGCGATTGTTGATAAACAAATTCATTTAAGTGATCGCAAAAATACGTAGATGTATCAAAGCATATATTTAACAAGGTGAGATCGGATGCTGATTTTCATTTTATCAAAAAGATTTTCATTGTACCAATTTTATTGATCATTGTTAGATTATTGGGTCAATGAATATCAATGCATTAATAGATATTAGAGCAATGAATAACCATACAAATGCTATGTATGAAATGATATGCATGATACTTCAGTTTTAGTGTGTCTATCGGAGCTTGAACATCGGACGGTGAATTTTGTCAATCAGACTTTCACGTGTTCATCAGACCTTTCTTTTACTCCCTTTTTTGTCATCAGACAAAAAGAGTGTAAAGCACATCATAGTCAAAATATGGCTTAGAAAAATTTGAATATATATAAACAGATAATCAGATATAGGTATGTATAGTCAAATAATCAGAGCAAAAATACTGAATATATATATAAAAGAGTACCAAAATATTTATATCACACAAGAAAAGATAAAAAAAAAATTAAGGGTTTGGTGGAGGTGGTGGAGGGATGTTGAGACGTTCATATAAAAGCTTCAGTGCATTCTCCAGCTGAGTGACTTTCAGGTTAGTGGCCTTCATTTCTTCAAACTTTACTTTAGGAATGGTGACCATTTCAACTGCAGGAGTAGAAGTAGAAGGTCCGGCTTCTGGTGCAGGTTTCATCTTCTGATGCTCTGCTAGCACCCAGTGGAAAGCTTCAGTCTCATTTCCTTCTTTTGTTGAGCCTTTTGAAAGAACGCATCATTTGGTATAAACCATTTGATGAGACTTCCAAGTTTCCTCTGCTCAGATTCTGACTGAATTCTCCTTCTATTCTCCACCTCTTCTGGATACAGCAAATCCATGAAGATAGTTTCCCTATGCAGAAGCACGTCAGCAGTGAAAGCATCAAACTTGTTTCCAGCTTCTTCTCCCCATATTTTTCTGATGAAGGCACTCAATGCTTCAGAAGCAAAAGAGAGTCCTTCATTTTCTGCCAGGTATATTCTTCTCAGATTTTCCCTGTCATCTTCTGTAAGCACTAGGGGGACGAGGCATGGTAACATAGATTTGTCTTTCCAAGACTCCAACCATTGACTCCAAGTAAATCCAATGTCAAGGTGCTTGGTCACAGAAGCCCATTGGACATATGTCTTCATGCAGTCAAGTGGCCTGATTACTGAACATCTGAACGTATCATCAAAGTAGACTGTTCCCAGATTGATGTCAGTAACTCTGCTGATAGTGCCAACTGTTGGAATTGTGGCTTTCTCGGCATTGCAGCAGTTTGAGGAGCCAGTTCTCCATTCATCTTCCTTCAGAGAACTCAGGTAAAACCTTCTGGCATGATCCTCAGTGATCTTGGCAATCGGAAGCTTAGAGAATTCCTTAAGATTATACTTCTTGGGAGCCTTCTCATATTCTATGAGCCCGATCTTGCTGAATGGCTGCTTGCCAGGAGCAGGTTCTTTCCTTTTCCCAGGGATAGACCAAGGTAGCCACCTTTGTGCATGCAGTACAATCTTTACCGACATGCATTTAAGGATCCCCTGAATCGTCTAACTTCAATTTTCTTCATCTCAAGACAATTGTGCCATGAAGGCGACTTCTTCATCCGTGATCCACCTTCTCGCACTCCTCCAAAGGTGAGAGGTTCACTGAGGTAGGGATTTAGGAAGGTCAGCGAGAGAAGGGAATTGCTCGCTGCAGTGCTTGGTCTCAATCTTCCTTTGAATGACATCTGAAAGTGGTCTTCTCCATCCTTGAAGGTAGCATTCATCGGAGAGGCAATCTCGATCTGGCGGCTCAGAGGTGAAGGTTTTCAAATGCCATGTAGATGGGCGATTGTAGATCTTTGTGATATGACTCATACTTAACAAACCGTGGTTTGTTAATACATGAGACATTCTTCCTTCCACCAAAGTCTGTAGGTTTATGGGTAATGGTGAGTAAAGTGGGAGTGGTTTTGGTGATTGAATAGGTTTTAGGTGTGTAGGGTTTGAAGGGATTAATGGGAGGTACTTTGAATAGTAGGTTAAAGGGATGAGAGTGAAGTTTAGAAATGTATGTGGTAAGTGAGGTATTTGAGGAATTTTGTGGTAGGTCAAGGTTGAGTGTATTGGATGATGATTGGGTAGGTTTAGAGAGGGTAGAGGTTTGTCGGAGGCTCATTATGGTTTTCTTGGTTTGTGGTTGTGTTTGTGGTTGTGAAACAGACAATGGGGGTGCAGGAATAATATCATGAGCATCAAAGACAGATACTGACTCATCAGTACTAAAGTCGAGTACCTTTGGGTTAAGCTCTGAAGACTTAACCAACCTTCTTTTTGTTCTTCTCGGGACAACAACGACAGGAGGAGGAGGAGGGACTTGCTTCCCTTGGTGGGCCGAAGCATCTTTTTTTTCTTTGGCTTATACTTTTTCTCCAAGACCTTTCTGATGGGAATTCTATCCTCATCTTCTGGTTCCTCAACAGTAGGTGCAGGAGCCACCTTCTGTTTCATTCTTCTAGTCTCCCTTAAAGGAGATTCAGCAGGTCTCTTCACACCAGCCATTGAGCTTATGGTGGTTTTCTTTTCAACTTCTCCTTCCTGTTGCTCTAATTTCACCTTCTTGATCATAGAGCCAGTTATCAGCTGCATTCTGACTAAACTGTTGAGTCCAAAAACTTCTGGACGAACAACAACGCTAACACCAAAGTATTTTTCTTTTTCTTCTGTGTTGGTAAAGTCAGTCAGCTTTCTCACAACACCGTCTTTAATCATCATTATGGAGAGAAGAACTCCATAAGGGATAACCTTGATGACATTCTTCTTATCGATACTCTTCCTTGAGAAGACAAGAGCATTTATCAGATTATTGATAATCAACCTTGGCAGATTGATTTTCTTCCCATCCATGTAGTTTCTCATAATGAACTTTTGCTCGTAGTTCACTATGTCGCTTAAGCCAGCCTTTAGAATCACGCTCTTAGCGATGATTTTGTGCAGTACTCTATAGTGGCTTTTTAGGTCTTTGGCAGTGGGAGTTATGTTCTTCTTCTTCTTCAACTCACGGTAGTTTTCAAACAGGGCTTCGTTGATGTTTTCCAGTCCTCTGTACGCGTCAACCCAGTTAGCATGGTAACTGATTCCTTCACAAGGACACTTGATCGTCTGAGCAATAGAGTTGATGGTGAAGCGTAGCTTGAAGCCTCTGATGTGTCCTTCTATAATTTCTCCCGGAAGTAAGTAAGTGTTCCCCCAGAACTCCTTTATAGCATAGCTCAGTACGTCGACTGGTTCCCAGATGAAGTAATTTTTCCAACCTAGTTTCTCCAGACCTTCTTCAAAATAAAAACCATATAGCTTGAAGTTCTCAAAATCAATCCTGTTCTCATTCATGAGTTTTGCATCTGAGAAGACATCGAAGGCAGCAGTGTATTGTCCAACCTTTCTGTCGGCCATGGTAGTAGTTGCAGAGAGGGTAATGGAGGTTTTAGGGTTCGAAAACACACACAGAGAGAGAGAAAGAACAGTTTTGCAAGAAAATGCAGAGTGAAGTGATGGAGCGAAAAATGTGGAGTAGTGGGAAAGTTGATAGAAAATGGTACAGTCCTTTTTCAAAAAATCGCTTCGTATTTCCACACAAAAATTAAATCAGAAAAGAAAAGAAAATGAAGATTCGCATTTTCATTAAATGAAGACGCCAAAAGAAAATTAAGATCAAGTAAAAAGATTTTATCGAAAGACATAAATAATTATGACTCAGCAGATGTGATGAGACGCTTAAGTCCTTAACACGTGTGACACGTGTGGGTGCGCTCGGACGCACGCAACCGATTCACCAGACGATGAGTTATGATGCACATGACAAATAAGATGCTTATTCATATACATGCTTATGTCGTACCAGATGCTGAGATTGTGCATATTATCTGACGCTGAGATTAATCATTCTTCTATAAGATGAAAATATAAATTTCTTCTTATAAAATTGAATCTATCTTCAGTAAGGGGTTTTGTAAATATGTCAGCCCACTGATGATCAGTGTCTACAAATTTTATTTCGAGAATACCCTTCTGAACATAGTCTCTTATAAAATGATGCTTAATCTCAATGTGCTTGGCTCGTGAGTGCAATATGGGATTTTTAGTAAGACAGATTGCAGAAGTATTATCACAAAAGATAGGAATGTTACTCTCTTTTATCAGATAGTCTTCAAGTTGATATTTCATCCACAAAAGTTGAGAGCTGCAACTTGCTGCTGAAATATATTCAGCTTCTGCTGTTGAGAGTGCAATCGTGCTTTGCCTTTTGCTTGACCAAGATACAAGATTTGCGCAAAGGAATTGGCAGCCTCCACTTGTGCTTTTTCTTTCAATTCGGGATCTTTCAGCCTGAAGAGCTTTGTAATCAGTTGATTATAGTGAATATCCCAAAAATCCTCCACTTCTGATTCTTCTTCTTCAGCCTGAAGAGCTTTGGAAGTACTAGCTTTATGTTGAGCGACTTTCAAAGCAATAGATTTGCCCTTTTTGACAGGTTCTTCTTCATTTAGCTCAAGTTCATGAGCTTTCAACGAACTCATAAGATCTTCAAGTCGTAGGACATTTAGATCTTTTGCTTCCTGAATAGCAGTGACCTTGGGTCTCCACTGTTTAGTCAAGCTTCTTAAGATCTTTCTGACATGGCCAGGTGTAGTGTAACTTTTTCCAAGGGCCTGTAACCCATGAACAAGTGTTTGGAATCTTCCAAACATGGTTTCAATGCTTTCACCATCTTCCATTTTGAACAACTCGTATTGGCGAACCAACATGCTAGCTTTGGTTTCTCTTACTTGGGCAGAGCCTTCGTAAGATAAAACAAGTGAGTCCCAGATTTCTTTAACAGTATCAAATTTGCCACATTTATCATATTCTTTTTCTGTCATAGCAAAGATAAGAATGAATCTAGCCTTTTGATTGATTTGATATCTCTTTTTTTGCACATCATTCCAATCTTCTCTGGCTATAGCAACACCACGAGGATTAGTGGGAGGAATGTAACCACTTTGAACTATATCCCACAACTCAAGTTGTTGTGTCTCAAAGAAAGCTTTTATCTTATCTTTCCAGTAATCAAATTTTTCTCCATCGAATAGAGGAGGACGGTTCATATGACCACCTTCAGTAGACATGTTCACAGTATAGGATCTTTTCTCTTAACACTGTTAAGTGCTCAACCAAGAGGCCGAGCTCTGGTACCAACTGAACGTGAACACAAGAAGGGGGGTTGAATTGTGTTAAAAAACTTTTCTCAACTATACGTAAAAAACACTTCAACACAGGTTTTTCAAAACTGTTTGTATATCAGATGCAGAGAATTAAACCGGATGCAGAAATTAAACAGCTTATGAAAACTTGTTTTACTGAGCAAGGTAAAGATAAATGTAAAGCAGTAAAGGATGAGACGCAGAGATTTATACTAGTTCACCACCAACTGGTAGCTACGTCTAGTCCCTTCGTTCCTGAAGGATTTTTCACTATAATCAACTGATTACAATTTTCCTCAAGAGTATTCTTCTGTCACAAACTTGACAATACTCTCAACTTCTCAAAATGACTCAGTGCAGTCGAGCCTTTGAGGAACAAAGCCTTTACTAGGCCAAATACAGTTTACAAAAGAGATTATACTTTTGAACACAATCAAAATAACTCTCACAGAGAGGATGAAAAGATTAAGCTCAAAACAGAATAGCTTTCACAAAGAGGGTATAAGACGCAGTTCAGTTCTGTGTAGACCAGAAACTTGGCACGAAACTTGATTGCTCACTTGAGTAATTTTGCTTTTAGAATGAAGTTTCTTCACAATTTTTCTAACTACTCTTCAATGAATACCTTGGGGTATTTATAGGAGTCTTCAAGGGTATTACCGTTGCAGTAAAAAATATCTCCTTTCCATTGAGTGAGGTAATTTGAAATGTAGTCATTTTCTTCATTTCCAGAGAATATCATAATAGTACACATTACCGTTTTCGTACTATCTGTAATTTGCAATAGCCTTTTACGATTTTTGTCTTATGCTAAAGGTGTCACCTTTGCTTCCTCGTACATCAAAATGAGCGCATAAAATCAAATTCGAATTAGTTCGAGCGATGCGAGGCTAAGAGCAAAAACGTGATCATCACGTGCTTCATTAAAGTGATCAGACGCTCGCTCAGAACAGAGGACGGACGCTCGCAGCAATTGAGTATTCCACGTGTCAAAGAGTAACACTACTGGACGCTTGCTGTTAACAAGACGCTGAAGTGAGTTCGGATGTTGACACGAGTGGATTGTATTCAACTCTTTTTGTAAATTTCTTCTTCTTCCTTGAGTGTTTTGTATATATATATGAAGCTTTGATACATGTACACTCAAAGATATGTTAGAAGATAAATTGTTCTCTTGAGAATTACTTTGTTATCATCAAAATTAATGAGGGTCTAAACTTCTCAATCATTTAGGTTCCAACAGGGATGTTATTTGTAGCTAGATCATATAGAATATATTAGTTTGGTGTTTGTCGGTCCGGTGAACGATAAGACCCGGCGACAGGCGCGTCGGTCCGGTGAACGATATGACCCGGCGGCGTGAATCCCGTTTAATTAGCATTGGCCTCTAAGAGGATACATTTAGGATTGCATCTGTGTTTGTTATTAGGTTTAGGATTAGAATAGGATTAGTCTTTAGAATAGAAATAGGTCTATGTTTTCTTAATTATTATTGTTATATATGAACTGTATTTGGGCTTAGTGTTGGTGAGGGTTCCGTGAAGGACTCACTAAGATTTTATCTCACCCATTTCTTATTATTTTCAGATAGGCAGGATTCGAAGGACGACTAGGCATAGTTGAAGGCCTAATATTTCTATCTAGAGTAGTTATTGGTCTTGTAGTTATTCCTTCATCTATTGATTTTGGACAACCTTAGTTGTATTTTGAATTCCAAGTACTTAAATTTGGAAAAGTTGTAATCTAACTCTTAGATTTATGACTCTGGTCAAAATTTGGACTTGTAATTTAATTAGCAAGTTTTAAATTTGTTGTAACTCCTGTGCTTTAATGTTTAATTGTCTTACTTTCAATTATTATTGGAGTATGGGCGTTACATAACTCATATATTATAATAAACTTGTATTCAATGTGTAGCTCAAGCTTTACACATGGCAATTCTAGAATGAAGCTAAAACTCAAGCTTGCTTTACTTATAGAATATAGATGAGTTGATAATTAATGAATTGATAACATTTTTTTTATAAGCAAAAGTTTATTAATAACGGGAGTACAAGGGGTACTCCGAACCCATAAATACAATTACACGAGGAATGAAGTGTCTCATTAAAACCTCTCAAGGTCAAAACCCAATGGGAAAAAGACCAAGAGAGGAAAAAGAGTACAACAACTAACCTCAAGCAATGATATAAACAGCCACCAAACTAACAATCATACAATTCTGGACTGCGTACAAATCTAATAGCAATCTGCAACCTGTAACCCACAAACTGAATTCTTGCACATCACCATTGTTCATGACAGCACCTCTTTCACCAAAGCTCATCAAACATAGGAGCCAACACTTATTTCCTTCACCTGCACAGCAAATCAGCGCACCATTTCTCTCCCACACAAGCCCCAAAACCAGCACCTGATAGCCTGAAGAGAAGAACCCGACTTTCTGATTCTGATGTGTTTTGCTTGGAGCTCTTGCCACTTTGGCCTAGCTAGCTTCTTAACTTCCAACATCAGATAATTGGGTGCAGTGCATGTGCCTCATATTCAATATGGCCAAGAGCTGCACAGCCTCCCCCAATATTTTGCAACAACAAACACCAATTGTCCTGCTACCAACCTCCAAGAACGTGACACCAAACAAAAACAGAATTCATTCACAAACACAACATCATTTCCTCACTGACTGTAAGCAACTCATTAGACTCAAACACCAATCGAAATATGACCATCCCATATTTCTCCTGCCTTACCAATGAACCAACCCCAAGACACTAGTTTTATTTTTGCAACAATTTCTGAATGTGCAGCAGCAACATCCCTAAACAAAATATTGTTTCTTAATGACCACAAATTCCACACCACAACACACCAAATTAAATACCTAACTATTTTCTTTACCTTCCCCAAATATAAAAGACTATGCTGAATAAAATTTGCAACTCTTTCATAGTGGCAAACCCCATTAAAACCAATCCAAGAATATATAGAACTCCACACAGCATATGAGAACGGACACACAAAAGATAAATGACTTACATTTTCCTCCTGTTGAGAACAAAAAACACAGGCAACATTATGATTGTGCGTGATAACCCCATGCCTCAACAGAGCTGACCTTGTAGGCGACCTATCAAGCATAGTCTTCCAAACCATGACAGCCACCTTCGACGGAATATGAGTGCGCCACATAGCCTTAAGTGCTTTGGACAGCTGCTAGTTCACACTACTGTTATGATCATGTGACAGCATCTGCAGCTGCTCGTATGCTAATTTTATCGTGAAATCTTTTGACAAAGTATGCTTCCAAAACCATTTATCTGTTAATGAAAAATTCGGTTGGGTCCCTTCTAATAAAGCTTCCAATTCCTGAACCAAGACCGCTTCATTTGGCAGCAGCCCGTGCCTCCAATTCCACTGCCAAAACCAGACCCCTTCCTCCCAATTACCACAATCAGCAACTATAATATCTTTATACGAAGCAAGCTGAAATAATACAGGAAATTTTGACATAAGTGAGCCACTACCCAACCATTTATCTTCCCAAAATTTTGCCCTCTCGCCATTGCCTAATCGTATATCAACCGCACCATGAAACCACATCGGGTAGAGGGAAATTAAATCTCTCCACCAAATAGAATAATGTCTCCTTATTGGGCCACGTTCTAGGATCGATTTATGCAAAAATCCATACTTCTGTGACAACAAATTCTTCCAAACAGCCTGATCATCAATTAAACAACGCCACTTCCATTTTGCAAGAAGGCTAACATTAAAGAGTTCCAGATCTTTTATCCCCAAACCTCCCAGTACTTTGGGTTCACATACCTTTCTCCAACTAACCCAACATATCTTCTTAGTGTCAGAGTTGCCACCCCACAGAAAATTCCTTTATAAGCTAATGAGTGAATGAATCACCTTTTTCGGTGCCTTATAGAATGAGAAAAAGTAGACAGGGAGACTATTCAGAACTGAATTTATTAATGCAACTCTACCTCCAATTGAAAGATGAGATCGCTTCCAAGAAGATAATCTTTTTTGCATCAGCTCTATAACTGGTAACCAAGTAGAGTACCTCCTTGGATTGGCTCCGACCGGAATGCCCAAGAACTTGAAAGGGATTATACTCCGCTTACACGAAAGAAAAGTAGCAGCTGCATTTAAGAACCTGTCATCAACTTTGATAGCTTATAAGTTACTTTTGTAAAAATTTATTTTGAGACCTGAAACCAATTCAAACCCTCTCAATATGGATTTTAAGTGCCATAAATTCCCCCAAGTTGGCTCGCACATAAGAATGGTATCGTCTGCATATTGCAAAATTGGGAATAAGACATCCGGAAAAGCCTTATATTCTGTTAGAACACCCAACTCCACCGCCTTATTCACCAAACCCGTTAATCCGTCAGCAACTATAAGAAAAAGAAAAGGTGCCAATGGGTCTCCTTGTCTTAGGCCCCAAAATGTAGGAAAATCCTCCATGGGACTGCCATTTACTAAAACGGACATCATAGTGGATCTTACGCAAGCTTTCATCCAATTCCTCCATTGTAGATCAAAGCCCATCCTAATCAACATGTAGTCCAAAAAACCCCAATCAATTGAATCATATGCTTTTTCGAAATCAACCTTTAGGAGTAAACACTTGTCTTTCCGTCGTCTCGCCAAATTGACTAATTCATTTGCAATTAGCACCCCATCCAACATCTGTCTACCAGGCAAAAAAGTAGTCTGGCAAGGAGAAATGATTCTACTCAAAACTAGTTTGAGCCTAGATGCCAAAATTTTTGCGATGATCTTATATAGGCACCCAATCAAGGATATAGGCCAGAACTCCTTGAGGGATTGCGGGTTGTCTGACTTAGGGATTAATGCTATAAATGAAGCAGCAATAGCTTTTGGCAAAGAAGCGTTTTACTGAAAATCAACAACAAACCCCAAAATTTCTTCCTTTAATATATCCCAGTGAGCCTTTATGAAATTAAAATTAAAACCATCGGGTCCTGGACTTTTGTTACCATCACAACTCCAAACCGCATCCTTCAATTCATCGAGTGAAATGGGAGAGATCAACATCTGATTTTCAACTTTCGTTACAGTTGCAAAAGAAAGGCCATCTAGAGTGGGGCGTACGAAATTAGTCTTATCCGAAAATTGCTCTTAAAAAAATCTTCTCACTTCATTTTTGACCTCAGGCACTGTCTCTAGCCACCTATCACCGGCTTTCAAAGTAATCATTTGGTTTCTCCTCCTCCTAGCTTTCAAGCATGCAAGAAAATACTTAATGTTAGCATCCCCTTCCGCAATCCATTTACATCTTGATTTTTGTATCAATAAGCTCTCTTTGTCATGCAATTGTTTCCAGAATTGTGTCGTCAATAGTTTCCTCTGTTTTGGATTAATACTGCCCCCATCTGCCACTATCTCATCCAATTGATTAAGCTCAACAACTGTGTTTTAATTATTTAAGTCTACCACCCCGAACACTTCTTTGTTCCAGTTCCTCAATTTCTCTTTAAGATTCTTAAGCTTTTCTTTTAAAACATAACCTTTCCATCCTTCCACATGATCCCCAACCTAACATTTTTCCACAAATGCCTTATACTCCTTATGATCAAGCCAACAGTTGTTGAAATAAAATGGTTTAGGTCCCCAATTTTTTTTTGCGCCTTTCAACCAAACGGGGCAATGATCAGAAATGTCTCCGCCACCCACCCACTAAGCATCAACTTGCCATAATTGTATTGCACCATCTGATAAGAAAATCCGATCCAACCTGCTCATAGAAGTCCCATCTGAACTGTACCACGTGAATTTCTTGCCTAGAACAGGTAAGTCAAAAACCTCCATATTTTCCACAAATTGTTTAAATTCCATAATCTTTGCCTAATTTGTTTGGTTACTATGCCCCTGCCGCCGGATCCAAAACAGCATTAAAATCCCCTGCAATGCACCATTCCCCCTTCGAAATCCTCTTTTCGACATAGTTAACTCTACCCACAGCTTTCTTTTCCCATCCATGGAACAAGGTGAATAAACGTTAACAATATAAAATGGCACAGTCAAGTTTCCACCTTCTATACATATGCCAAGAAATCCAACCCCTAAAAAATTAAACAGAACTCGAAACAGCCCTTCCTTCCACAAGATAATCATACCACGTGATAACCCATTTGAATCTTTCACAACCCAATCAACATCCTCTCCTCCCCATAAACTAGACACAAACTTACGATCTACCGAAGTACATTTTGTTTCTTGCAACAAGCAAATTTCAAATTTACCTGAAATTAGGATAGACCGAATTCTGCGTCGCTTTGCTCGATCTCTTAGTCCCCGCATATTCAATTGATAATATTCATTATTTTGGTCCCATCTCCTCCCTCTCCCTCTGTGCCTCATCCTCCTCTGTCTCCAGCTCACCAATCTTAGCGATATAGATTGTATCGTTGACCCTAGGAGTGACCCCAATCTCCTTTGTTTGTGTCCAAATCTGAACTGCTTACCTGTCTCATACCGCTTCTAAAATCTTGAATTACCATGATTCAGATCCGAGCTATTAGTTGATTCACAGCACAAAATCGTACCTCTTAAGAAGATAGATCACTCTCTGGAAGACACCGCCTCTCCTTGTTTTCAGCCTCTTTACCTAATTGTGATTAAAGGGTTTCTTGTTACCCCTTTGGAATTGCATTCTAACAGGCTCAAGGAATGGATCGATTCTGCTTGAGACAAGTTTGCTCCAACCACGTTTGACCCATTGTTTAGGTCCAAATTCGGCCCAATATTGTTCTGCGTAAGGAGATCACCGCCCATTTCAACATGACCCAACAACGCTTCATCCTGGATTTCCTCAATCACCATGTGAGTCTCACATGTGTCTTCTAGTGGTACTGGGCCAATTAAACCATTAGCCACCGACCCAATTTCGTTTGTCAAGTAATGAGGCCCATATTCCGTGTTAAGCGCCTGGTTATGATAATCCTCGTGTGACCTTTCTGCTGCTATCACCACATTCAAATCATGCTCCAAATCATGTGCAATTATTGTCTGATTATTGCCCATGGACATAGTGCAATGCACATAGCTTTCGTTTCCTGTGCTGCATGAATCTCTTCCTCCTAGGGCTGCATTTAATTCGTTATTCAAATTAGAATTAGCCACCTCATAATTGTGATTAATGGTCTCATTAAATTCCCCTGAAAATTCTCCCTCCTCCATCTCTGGCGAGGCTTCCGAACCTTCTTTGTCGTACTCTGAACCGGACCCATCCTCTAACTGATTCACGACATCCAGCGTCAACCATTGGAGTGGTCCATACCAATCCTCTACAATTTTGATAGAGAAAACCAATCCATTTATATTGACAGAGATCACTCTGTTCACCAGGTCATGAACCTTGGTTCTATAAAGTATTCTTGCCACATTCAATGAACTTTTCTTTCTTGTGTTTTCATCTACATCCACAAAAATCCCAAAAGGTGATACAATGAATTCAAAGAATTCAATTAACCATGCATGTATTGGGACTCCATACACTCTAATCCAAGTGAGTCTCTCATTGTCTATTTCTCTGGGGCTCCAAGGTCTCACTTCTTCAAACCATTGTTGAATCCAATCCCTACCATCATTTATCAAAGCATTAGTTTCACCTTTTTCATCTGATTCCAAGAGGGCCAAGTTAGCTCCCAATGGAGTGGCCTTGATTGAGAATATGCCCTGTCTATGAAGTTCTTGTTGAATACAATAAAATAGTGCCAGGAAGGCAAACTTTTCCTACGTACGCCTTGCTCCACCTTTCCAACTGTTCAGTTTCCACTGTGAATTCAAGATTTGCCCTGTCCTGCTTGTGCACATATTTTGTTACCAACCTTCTTCTTTGAGTACCATGATTAACACATCTTTGTTTCTGCACATTAGCATACGACTTCTTTTGGTTTCCAACGTTAGCAACATGTTGTTGCACCCTCATGTTGTCCACATGATGATCCTGTCGTTATGGTTCCCGTGCAACTCGTGTGTTCCTATCAACCTTCAGTCTGTGTGAAGCCTTATTGTCTCGAACAAACTTGGGCAAATTGACATTAATCTTTGTGTTACCTATAATAATATTATCAAGTTTAATGGCAAATAAATCCACATCTCTGACATCACAAAAGTGCACAAACCCAAATCGCTTCCCTTGTTTATCTCGCTTGTGAGGAAATACCACTTCCATAACCCTCCCATAAAATTGGAAAGCCCTCAACATGGCCCTGGCATCAAAGTCTTCTGGGAATACTGAGAAGAAATATGATATGAGCCCATAGTTGCTTATGCTCTCCCCTATCTCCATTCGTGTAATATCCATCTTGCCTCCTCGCTTATACATTTGCTTATCTCCATGACGTTTCTGTTGCCGACTACCAACTTTCGTCCACTCACCGCCTTGCGCCATACGAACTCTTTAAGCTATAGTATTTGAGAGAAAATCTAATCCCATGTTACTTAATCCTTACTCATGAAGCATTTGTCACTTAGAAGAGAGAGATTGATATAATGTGATCCAAGCTAAATCTTCATTGAATTGATAATTAAATTTGGTCATCATAAAGGTCTGAAAGTATTTGTTAGAATTGGTTACTTCGATGTGTAAGTTGTCTCTATGTAATGATTTAGAAAAGGACATTGAAACTGGTTGTGTAGTGAGATTATGCTGAAGACCTTTTATACTCGTATATAGTTATGTAGTTACATAAGTTGGCTAAACATAGTGTGTATTTTGCAAGTTGAATGGTTTCCTTCCACCAATTACATTATCAACAAGTGCAAACTGATGGAAGGTGATGATGACTGTGCCTTTCAAAAACTAGCATATCTGCTGAATGTGAATTGTAACGCACAAAATGAATTGGTTGGATTACTGGATGTTTGGTAATGTAGCTCTAAATTTACATATAAGTTTTGTAAATTATTGGTCACATATGCAAATGCATGAATTTTTGTCATCAGGATCCTCACTTCATAACAGATCACAAATGATGAAGAATGTGGATCTCTTTGGGTTGGAATGAAGTGGCCAATTTTGTGCATTAGCTTATCGCAATTACAATGCCATGATCATTAATTATTTAACATATGGACGGTTGATGTAACAAATCGCCATCACTTGAAATATGCATAATTCTATAAACCTCATGGATAAAGTGTACCATTGAATACGCAAAAGATATTTGAAAATGAATATATGTTATGAAGATTGACTGTATACGGAGAGTTGCAATGAGGTGCCGAATAGGCTGCATTAGCTTATGCCATTTAGAAGTGCATCATCATTACTCATTTGTCATGATGATCCTCACTTGATAGGCTATACAAACAAAATCCTTAGTCTCGGTATCTTGACTTCTATATCTTTAGGAAGAAAGTTCATGTGGTTAAGGTGGTTGAGATTTATTTATTTCATTGCATGTATGTCCATTTAAGTTGGGATAGTGTGCCCAACTGACTACATTAGCTTCTTCCATATCGAAGGGCCTCATCATTAGTCATTTTCCATCATTATCCTAACTTCATAGACTATAAAAACACATTATATCTCTCCATATCCTCACTTGTAAATCTGTATCAAGAAGGTTGATTGAGAGTCTGTCCATTTGAGTTGGAATGAAGTGCCCAATCGACTACATTAGCTTCTGTCATTCTCAATCGCATCATCATTACTAATTACCCATGATGAGCATAACTTGATAGGCCATGCAAACACATGATCATTTTTCCTATAGTAAATTGTGTATCCCTATTCATTAGTGAATGCCAGTGCAGCGAGGAGAACAAAGTCATCTATCTCATATATCAGCACATTAATCGTTGTGTGGTTTGACATCCACTAATGAATGTGCCTTTAATTTGATCTTTAGCATTAAAGACATGATGATCTTGAAGCTTGTTAATAAATTTTTAGTAAATTGTTATTTTGGAAGTGAACTAAGAGAAATCTTAGTGATCCTTTGTGTTTGATCTATTAGAAAGCTAGATCCTAAGGAAAGAAAATGAAAAGCTTTTCCCTTCTTTTTTTAAGGACTAGGCCGTGAGGCCTATATGTTTGTGGGAAGCCAAAACTTCATTTCTTTACTTGTGTTCTAATACTTGATGATGAGATATAAACCTAGAGTTTATAATCTTTGAAAGCTAGAAAGAAAGTTAGCGTCTTTATGTGAGATTCGAGGTTTATTTTCATAACTTAGTGGCTTAAGGTCTTGGGCTGTGAATTCCTTAATGGATGAGTCTAGTATGTGTTAGAAGATTTTGAAACAAAGACTTGATTAATAATGGATCAATTGTGAACATTCCATTAGTGGGATTGACAAGTTTCGAGTCTTTACATACTAATCCATGTAATTAAGTATTCTAAGTGATGTTTTTGTGTGATGTGTTGAGTAGGAGAAGAAAATGGATTTTTCCTTGTGTTTTAGAGCGAAACCCATGGCTAAACTAAGGTTTAGGATTCCTAATTTTGAGTTTTAAGCTTAGATTTCGTCATGTGAACCGAGTGGACTGAGCAGATTAAGAACTTTCGACGTTTAGCTTAGGAAGAAAAGCGCCTAAGGTCAGGGCATTTTCCAATTTATTGCTTATATGTATTTATGTTGGTGGAGATGATTGATTGATGTTGATTATGATTTCCTATAAAGTGATGCTTAATGGATTGAATAATTGTCGTTGCTATGTTGTGATTTATTGAATATATTATGTGTATATATGTTCAATAAACGGTGGGTAATAAGAGATTACCGAGAACAAGTGGGAGATGAACTATGTCATTGAGATTGTTAAGTGTTTATCGAATAAAAACCTAAGAGGAGTTTTATTAAGAGGATTTTTATTTAAAATCAATGAGGCATTTTAATGTGGATTTTTCTAAAAGCCCTCAATTAGTAAAGGATTAACCATCTTTTCTTAAAAAGAATACAATGAGTGTTAGAATCAGTAAAAAAAAATTATTTTCGAACTAATAGTGGAATTTCCAAATACAGAAATTTTGCAACTAATAGGTGTTTTCAACAAAAAGGTGAATTTCATAGGGATAATAAGTGAGGAGATGATACGATGACACGGGGTTCTAGACTACGAGATTTTAGAACATGAGTTGAGAAATCCGGACACTCTGTGCGAGTGATCCAGTTGTGGTGACTAACTGTGGTGGTGCATTTCCATGCCTACATCGATGCCGACCTGAAGCAATCCTAAGGGACCAGTGTCGAGTTATTGTGCGGTGAGCTTAGACCTAGATATGAGTACGAATCAACAGTCAAGAGGAGAAACGAGCGGTATGTCTCAAGTAAATCCTGTGTGGTACTGAACATGTATCCCTGCGGGGAAATTAAAGTCGACTTGAAGCAATCATGTGGGACCAGTGTCGTACTTAAATCATGACCTGAAGCAATCCTGTGGGACCCGTGTCATTGATTGCCCTTATGAGGGTGGTGTGGCGATATTCCGGAATCATATGCATTGGCATACAGACTAACCAATAGGGATTTGTGGTGCATCCTTATTATGCTGAATTGTTGGAGTGTTCTTATGCCGTGTTACTCTGTGTTTATTTATACTCTGTTAATATAATATGATTTGTGTATGCTGTTGCTATGATAAGATTGTTTTGGGAAGACGACCCTTTCTATTATTGGGCATTCTCATGGATGTCACCCCAGACGATGGTGCAAGCTAGAGAGAAGTAGTCACTCAAGGTCGACAAGCGATGCGGAGGAGGACTCCATCCGATTACTTTCCTGGAAGTCGTGGTTTATTAGACTTACTGTAGGAACCAGTAAGCGTTGTACTGCTGACCAGCTATAGGTGTCTTTGGTGTATTCCTTTCGGGTTGTATTATGCATAATGTATTTTTCAAAAACCTGGATCGCCTCTGTGCAAATGTGTGTATATATATATATATATATATATATATATATATATATGTATTCAGTTGCATGATTATTGTGTTGTTAGTTGTACATCATGTTTCGAAAACGCTGTGATACTTTGACTTGCAGTTTTTGCAAAAGAGTTTTACAAAAGAAAAAAATTATTCGTGTTTTCATAAGACAAGACAAGTATTACATTTTCAAAATCATTCCGCATTTAGAGGTTGAGATTAGATCAGTAGCGCTCCGAAAATTGAGGTGTCACAATCACCTTCATTTCATGATAACAGAAAAAGATACAATAGTTGGAATAATTGCATTGTAGCAATTTGTAGTACAGAATTGGTGAATCTAAGGGTGTTTCCTAAAATTTAGAAGAACATGACTAATTAAGTAAATTTGAAATACACCAAATAGGGATCATTTTTTGAAACTTCAAACTTCATAGTATTTCCTTCCTTCAGCCCCTTTGATTTGCAAAAATTGGACCATTCACCAAAAAGGGTGCAGTAAAAAGGTTTTTCATAGTCCCATTGAAGAGCACATGGCCATTTCTTTCCATTTGTATCCACCAGATTGACCTCAATGCAACTACGTGGAAAAACATGTTCACAAAATCCCAAAGGAAGATATTGTTTCAAGTAATAGGAAGTTGTATATTAGTGAAATAAAATCTGAACATTAAAAATATTGGAAATGTTTGACAATAAATATACTACTAATAAAAGTCTCATTAAACTAACCACATACCAGTGAAGATGAAGTAACATCTTGAGCAGTCATCATCATAGGTTTAAGTATAGCTCTTCATCATGGGGATAAGTAGTTTGACCATGAGGAACCTAAACACTAAACCCTAAACAAAGCATGAAATAATAGCTCTTCATCATGGGGATAAGTAGTTTGACCATGAGGAACCTCATCATAAGATATACTAATGGGAACATCTTCTTCACCCAATCTGAATGATCTATGAGGAGTAGGATACTGGACCTTAACTCCCATTCTATCGTTAACTCGCATGTAAATAATGCTTGAATTTATGCACATCATAGAAAGCCAACCACCATATGTCAGTTCATACAAAAGGCCAATCCTTTGCGAGCCTCCAGACCTTGAACTCATTTCCAACTGGGTCAATGAGTATCCCATATTTTGGTATTTTTTTTTCCAAAGTCTACTAGATAAAGCACCGGTAATCTTTGTTTTTTCTAAATTGTAAAAATGATTATGTTAAACAAATGTGACCAAAAATGAAAGATTGGGTAAAGACTACTACAAAAATACATAAAAAAACACTTACAAATCCAGTAACATATTCACAATAGTAGGTATGATGCTGGATATATTGGACGTCAGTGATATATTGATCATTATCTAGCTATGGTTCACCTTCCATCTACAATGAACAACAATGAACAATGAACAAAAGTATTCTCAAATGTGAATCTTTTTGTTAACACTATTGAGATCAGTGGCAGAGGAAGTATCCGTTCACCAAATCTTTATAAGTATACAAAAAGGTTAGTATTCTAACTTAAAACCCACCTGTATGAATGTTACAAAATCGATTTAAGTCAATGAATAAAATGAATAGATGGATATAAATAAAATGAATGAACAAAGAACAATGTGTTAAACAAAATGAATGAACAATGTGTTCTGTAACACCCCGTCTAATTTAATCATTTAGTTTTATTAAATTAGATAATATGGTATCTTAATTGATTTATGTGTTTTATCCTTCCATTTGACATGTATTTAATCCTTGATCTTTAGCTTTAATAAATATTAGAGTTAGTTTGGATTGAGGATTAATAAGAAAAGGGGGTGTATGATGTAATGAAGGGTAGTGAAGAAGCAAGTTCTTGTTTTAAAAAAAGAAAGAAAGAAAGAAAGAAGGCTGCGTTCGAATTCGCTGAGCCCTCACCCTCAGCTGAGCGAAGGTCGCTGCAGGAGGCAGCTCCGCCCCTGCCTGATTTTTGTTGAGCGAATCAGCTCGGCTGAGCGAGCTTCTGTTTTTGTTTCTTTTAATTGCACGATGCCAGCTCTCCTTCTTTCACTCTCTCTCTCGAGATCTTTCTCTCCTCTCTTCCACCCACTCGTTCTGTCTCACGAAAAAGGAAGAAGGGGTGAAAGAAAGAAGAAGATGGAAGAAAGGAACACCACCCCAAGCTGAGCCTCTCACCCTTCCTTCCTCTATTTTCTCTCAACAGCTCACTCTCACTCTGCTTTCTCCCTTCAATTTCGCTGCTACTGCTGAATAGGAAAGAAAGAGAAGATGATGACCCTAGGGTTCATGAAATTAGGGGAAAGAGAAGGAGAATAGTGGGGTTTGCTTCATCCTTTAACTGAATTGAAAGAAGAAGCTGAATAATAAGCCATTGGTAGAGGATTTGAAAATCCTAAGTAGACAAATTGGGGAAAACGAAGAAAGAAGAAGGAGACCAAAGATTCATCATCTAGCTCAATTCCTTGGAATTGATTTGCGAGTTCTTTCTTCTCTTAGGTGATGGGCACCCATAAGTCCCACATTAGGATTTTCCTTTCAAAGAAGTCTGAGAACCTTTTGGTTCAAAGTTAGGGTTTTGTTAACCCCTTTGATTTAAAGCTTATTATTATGATTATTGTCTTGATTTTGTAGTGGGTATGACTGAAAGAGGTTGGATGGCTGCCCCCAACCCCCCACAACTTGTATGTTATGTGTTGCCCTTTCGTTGGTTCCATTAAACTACAAGAGGATTATATGAGTCCTTATGTGATTATGTTTATGCTTGTTGATGATTTCTTGTGAACTTGTAATGTGTTGGTCCTTGAGGTTGTCAAATATACATGTTTTGGGAAAAGAAGTTTCAAATGCATGTTATGTTTAATCCGTTGATTTTATTACAAACTTCTTGGATTGATTGAATGATAATAATGATGTAACTTCCTAGATTGCTACTTTACTAAATTGTAAACATGCATGAAATCATTACCATTGTGGTAATAATTACAATCAAAGATACCAAGGTTCCTAAATAAAGGATTGATCGGTATGGTTAGCCTCTTGGGATGCCACTTGGACGGTTAAGGCGTCTAACCATCATATCGAAAGTGTGTTATTGGGGTTGTATGGACGTAAGCATATGACATTGCCCAGTAATACGAGCCAAAGATGAATTAGGTGATTCATAGTAAGAAGTTGCATTGAATCTTATGTGAAATCTATATTTGATGATAAATAGCATGAGTTTGAGGAGAGACGGTGAGGAGTCGAGGGAAGAATTTACTGAGATTTTTATCTCACCCCTCTCCCTTTATTTATTTTTACAGATCCACAGGTTAAGAAGGAAGATTGGAGGAATGTTTGGAAGGCCTTAGCCTTTTGTTTTGTATTTTCGGATTATGTAATAGTCTTAGGGATTTAATGCAAAAGACCACTGTTTTTGTATTAAATACTTACGAGAATGCGTAATTCCCAGATTATGGGATATTTGTTTCCACTTTTGGAATTCAGAACATTGTACTATTTAAACTTGATGTACTGTCTAAGTTTGAATTTTATTTGGAAATGTTTGTATCTAATATTAATTATCTTACTTTCAAGTATTTTGAATGTATGGTGTTACATGTTCAACAACAACACACATGTTAATTGAAAATGAAAACAATAGTAGTTGGGAGATTACATGTGCAAGAAGTTAGATTTGTAACAAAGAAGATGCAAATGAAAAGTAAGAAGATCGAAATGAAGTGAAATCGGTGACACCTTGATGAGGACAAAGACAATATATATGTGGATACAAATGATAAAGGCATGGTAATGATAATGATTATATCCCTGCCAGTCAGCGTTTGGACATCAGCCTTTAGACAACACAAAAAATTTGTACATTGGAAATCGCTTCTGCCTCATATGCAACGAATGAATGGAATACTTTTGTACTCAATAACTAATGAATTATGACCAATAATCGATGGCGTATGAGGTGAGTTGAACCATGTGGTAATGTTTTAGGTGTAAGAATTTGCATGGAGGCTTAATAAGCTATATAGTTATTTGGTATCTCTATCTTTAAACGTTGACGGGATGGATATGACATATTTTTGGGACTTTGGAGACCAGTTGGGATACACGTAGGAAAGAGGAAATAGCTAACATGACACTTAACCACATTCAAATAGGCTCACACTAACAGAGGGACTAACTTGATGGATGTGAGAAAACGTTAGGGACTATTTAATATTTTTACATATTTTAGGGACCAAATAGGAGAAAGAGTGATATTTCAGGGATCAAATTGAGGGTTAACCCAAGAATTATTCTTGCCTTGCGTGTTTCCCTGCCTAGTTGATAGTGGTTGTTGTCTCCTCACTAAGTCTTTGTGACTTACCCTTTCCTCTATTCTTTTTTTCCAGATTCCCAAGCAGCTGAGTAGAAGGCACCTAGTAGGTTCAGAGTATTCAACATTGTCGCATTTTTGCTAGGCCTCCTTGATTGGCGGCCCTTTTGTTTTGTGATCTTTTGGATTTTGGCTATTCTGCAGCTATAGGGAGTGTAGTGATAACTTTAATTTGAGATGTATAACACCTTTTACTCATGGAGACTTACTATGTTTTTTTAAGGGAAATTGTGGTAGATAATACATATTTATACAGAATTTCAGATATTTGAAAATGTTGAAAATACAGAGGATAATCAGTCGAAATTTCAACAAAATTTGTGAAAGTAAAAGTAGTTTTGGAAACTAATTGTTTGTAAAGAATTGTTGTTAGGCTTGTTAGGCTAGGGGTCTATATCTGTGCACCGGTCATGACTAAAAGTTTTGAGTCGTGACAAAGATGATATTGCGTCCAATAATCCTTTTGTTTATATAATATTTTCGCAATATATTAATTAAAAATAAATACAAAAATATTTGAATATAATTTGTTAATAAAATAATTGAATAATATCTTAACCAATTTTTTTTGGGTACCGGGTTTTACGCCAAATACAAACCGTCAATTCTCTTAAAAGTATAAAGTGAAAAAATTTTATTGAAAAGAGAATGTCTATAATTTTTTTTTTTTTACAATAGCCATATATAAAAGGCCCCGACATACACTATCTAGCCATTTGTTTTAACGGAATCTAGCCATTTTTTTTAAACAAGGAAGTTACACGCACTAAGATCTTAGTTTCTTTTATGCGAAAAGAAACTAATTCAAAAGGATTACAAGCATTAATCCCATGATAATTTTGTCCAAAAAAAAAATCTCCATTATACTAAGCTAGCTTCTTTTATGTTTATTTACTGCAAAACTTATGCTGGCTTCAATTCTAAAGCCCAAAAGGGGGAGAGTGTGAGTAGAAACAGTGGGTGCAATCAGCAGTGATCAATGCTCTAAAACACTGAAAACCCTCGCTGTTCATTCCATCGTTCATTTCAAATTCAAAGAAAGCAGCTCAGTCAGACAATAGCTCATCCTATCCCTCGTTCATCTCAAATTCCTCGTACACTCATCTCATCCTCTCCCTTGTTCATCTCGAATTCCTCCAGTACTCACTATGACCACATTGCTTAAGAGCCTATTTGGTGAAATGGCTAAAAGCTACTTGCGACATTTAGCAAAAAAAAGGGATAGGTTGGTTTATATCATTTTTCCCCTTCCCTCTTACTTTATTTGCATTTCTTTCTCTACATTATTTAATAAGCATTAATTTTTCTTGCTTGCTTAATTTCCAGATCTATTCTATTCAACTACTAAAGAAAGTCCAACGATAGAGATTGCAACCAAGGCATCACATGAAATTGTGAGTTCCCATTTTAATTTATGTTATTTAAGCCAATTCAATTTGATTTCTGATAATCAATGCCTTCATTCATGATAAAACCTCCGTTTCCAACTTTGATTTTAATTTCTTTTCTTTTATTTTAATACCTATTCTAGGTAATAAATAATAACTCATGATGCTTCTGAGATGTTGAAGTTCAAACACAACACTAGAAATAAGGCCGTTGCTAATGTTAAACAGGCAACCAATAACATGAGTTTTATTAACACTTGGATCTGGCCCTAATATATATTTATAATATAAATATGGTGGAATGCTAAAGTGGTTGGTACAATGATCGCTACAGTCCATATAATTATTATTATTAATTATATATTTGTTCGTAATAACACGCCATATCGTAGGAACGAGCATCTGGCTTTGTGGCAGCCCAATTGCCATTTCTTCGAGAGACAGGTGTTCAAAATGTGAAATCAGCCAAAGACACCAGTAAAAAAAACATCACATCAAAAAGCATTCCTTCAGAACTACAAAAGACTGCCAACCCATACAAGCATAACAAGATGCATTTACTGATACTACATCTTAAAGAAAGCTTCTCATGATAAGAATCAACGTATGAAGGAATAGATGATGTTAAAATCTTGACCAAAATCCTGATCAAAGTCATTTCATCAGAAAGCTATCAGAAACAAGTCGTCAACTCAAGCTTCATCACATTAGCATGACTGCGATATCCTTAACCCCAAGGTTCGTTGTCTTATAAAATAGTAATTAAGTTCAACTTTTGGTGAAATAAAAACGTAGTTTATAATAACTTTTCACACATAGTTAAGAAACAACATTGTAACACAACTTAATACTTAAATTCATCATTTTAGCAACATGTAGGAGAAAGGAAATGGCCAACATGACACTTAACAACATTCAAATGGGCTCATACTAACAGAGGGACTAACTTGATGGATGGAAAAAAAACTTTAGTGACTATTTAATATTTTTACATACTTTAGGGGTCAAATAGGAAAGAAAGTGATACTTAAGGGATCAAATTGCGGGTTAACTCAAGAATTAATCGTGCCTTGCATGTTTTTCCATCTAGTTGATGGTGGTTGTTGTCTCGTCACTAAGTCTTTGTGACTTACCCTTCCTCTATTCTTTTTTTCAAGATTCCCAAGCAGCTGAGTAGAAGGCGCCTAGTAGGTTCACAGCATTCAGCATTGTCGCACTTTCGCTAGGCCTCCTTGATTGGCAGCCATTTTGTTTTGTGATCTTTTGGATTTTGGCTATTTTGCAACTATAGGGAGTCTAGTAATAACTTTAATTTGAGATGTACAACTCTTTTTACTCATGGAGACTTACTATGGATTTTTTTTAGAAATTGTGGTAGATAATACATATTTATACAGAATTTCAGATATTTGAAAATGTTGAAAATACAGAGATAATCACTAACTGATGACTTATGACCAATAATCGATGGCGTATAAGGTGAGTTGTTATAGAGCTGAGTTGAACCATGTGGTGGTGTTTTAGGAGTGAGAATTTGCATGGAGGCTTAATAAGTTGTATAGTTATTTAGTATCTTTATCTTCAAATGTTGCAAGGATTGATATGACATATTTTGGGGACTTTGGAGACCATTTGGGATACATGTAGGAGAGAGGAAATAGCTAACATGACACTTAGCAACATTCAAATGGGCTCACACTAACAGAGGGACTAACTTGATGGATGAGAGAAAACGTTAGAGACTACTTAATATTTTTACATATTTTAGGGACCAAATAGGAGAGAGAGTGATACTTCAAGGATCAAATTGAAGGTTAACTCAAGAATTATTCGTGCCTTGCATGTTTCCCCGCCTAGTTAACAGTGGTTGTTGTCTCCTCACTAAGTCTTTGTGACTTACCCATTCCTCTATTCTTTTTTTTTTCGGGATTCCCAAGCAGCTGAGTAGAAGGTGCCTAGTAGGTTCAGAGTATTTAGCATTGCTGCACTTTTGCTAGGCATCCTTGATTGGCGGCCCTTTTGTTTTGGGATCTTTTGGGTCTTGGCTATTCTACAGCTACAGGGAGTCTAGTGATAACTTTAATTTGAGATGTACAACTCCTTTTACTCATCAAGACTTACTATATTCTTTTTGTGGAAATTGTTGTAGATAATACACATTTATACAGAATTTCATATATTTGAAAATGTTGAAAACACAGAGAATAATATTTCAAAATTTCAATAAAATTGATGCAAGTAAAAGTTGTTTTAGAAACTAATTGTTTGTCTAGAGTTGTTGTTAGGCTTGTTAGGCTAGGAGTCTGTATCTGTGCATCGGTCACGACTAAAAGTCTTGAGTCGTGACAAAGATGATGTTGCATCCAATAATCCTTTTGTATATTTCTACAATTTTTTATATAATATTTTTGATATAATATTTTACCAATATATTAATTAAAAATAATTACAAAAATATTTGAATATAATTTGTTAATAAAATAAATTGAATAATATATTAACCAATTTTTTTTGGGTATCAGGTTTTACGCCAAATACAAACCCTCAATTATCTTAAGAGTATAAAGCGAAAAAATTTTATTGAAAAGAGAACGTCTGTATTTTTTTTTTTTTACAATAACCACATATTAAAGGTCTCGACATACAATGTCTAACCATTTTTTTAAACAAGGAAGTTACATGCACTAGGATCTTAGTTTCTTTTATGCGAAAAGAAACTAATTCAAAAGGATTACAAGCATTAACCCCATTATAATTTTGTCCGAAAAAAAAATCTCCATTATACTAAGTTAGCTTCTTTTATGTTTATTTACTGCAAAACTTATGCTTGCTTCAATTCTAAAGCCCAAAAGGGGGAGAGTATGAGTAGAAATAGGGGGTGCAATCAGCAGTGATCAATGCTCTAAAACACTAAAAACCCTCGCTGTTCATTCCATCGTTCATTTCAAATTCACAGAAAGCAGCTCACTCAGACAACAGCTCATCCTATCCCTCGTTCATCTCAAATTCCTCGTACACTCAGCTCATCCTCTCCCTTGTTCATCTCAAATTCCTCCAATACTCACTATGACTACATTGCTTAGGAGCCTATTTGGTGAAATGGCTAAAAGCTACTTGCGACATTTAGCAAAAAAAAGGGAGAGGTTGGTTTATATCATTTTTTCCTCTTCCCTCTTGCTTTATTTGCATTTCTTTCTCTACATTGTTTAATAAGCATTAATTTTTCTTGGTTGCTTAATTTCCAGATCTATTCTATTCAGCTACTGAAGAAAGTCCAATGATAAAGATTGCAAACAAAGCATCACATGAAATTGTGAGTTCCCATTTTAATTTATGTTATTTAAGCCAATTCAATTTGATTTCTGATAATCAATGCCTTCATTCATGATAAAACCTCTGTTTCCAACTTTGATTTTAATTTATTTTCTTTTATTTTAATACCTATTCTAGGTAATAAATAATAACTCATGATGCTTCTGAGATGTTGAAGTTCAAACACAACACTAGAACTAAGGACGTTGCTAATGTTAAACAGGCAACCAACAACATGAGTTTTATTAACACTTGGATCTGGCCATAATCTATATTTATAATATAAATCTAGTGGAATGCTACAGTGGTTGGTACAATGATAGCTACAGTCCATATGTTGATTTATTTTCGCTTTTAAAAATGAATTATTATTATTATTATTATTATTATTATTATTATTATTGTTGTTGTTGTTGTTGTTGTTGTTGTTGTTGTTGTTGTTATTGTTGTTATTATTATTATTATATTTATAATTAACAATTATATATTTGTTCGTAATAACACGACATATCGTAGGAATGGGCATCTGGCTTTGTGGCAGCCCAATTGCCATTTCTTCGAGAGACAGGTGTTCAAAATGTGAAATCAGCCAAAGACACCAGTAAAAAAACACCACATCAAAAAGCATTCCTTCAGAACTACAAAAGACTGCCAACCCATACAAGCATAACAAGATGCAATTACAGATACTACATCTTAAAGAAAGCTTCTCATGATAAGAATCAACATCTGAAGGAAAAGTTGATGTTAAAATCTTGACCAAAATCCTGATCAAAGTCATCTCATCAGAAAGCTATCGGAAACAAGTCATCAACTCAAGCTTCATAACATTAGCATGATTGTGATATCCTTAACCCCAAGGGACGTTGTCATATAAAATAGTAATTAAGTTCCACTTTTGGTGAAGTCAAAACGTAGTTTACAATAACTTTTCCCACATAGTTAAGAAACTACATTGTAACACAACTTAATACATAAATTCATCATTTTAGCAACATGTAGGAGAAAGGAAATGGCCAACATGACACTTAACAACATTCAAATGGGCTCAGACTAACAGATTGACTAACTTGATGCATGGGAAAAAACTTTAGAGACTATTTAATATTTTTACAAACTTTAGGGATCAAATAGGAGAGAGAGTGATAGTTAAGGGATCAAATTGCGGGTTAACTAAAGAATTATTCGTCCCTTGCGTGTTTCCCCGTCCAATTGATGGTGGTTGTTGTCTCCTCACTAAGTCTTTGTGACATACCCCTTCCTCTATTCTTTTTTTCAAGATTCTCAAGCAGCTGAGTAGAAGGCGCCTAGTAGGTTCAGGGCATTCAGCATTGTCGCACTTTTGCTAGGCCTCCTTTATTAGCCGCCCTTTTATTTTGTGATCTTTTGGATTTTGGCTATTTTGCAGCTATAGGGAGTCTAGTGAAAACTTTAATTTGAGATGTATAACTCCTTTTACTCATGGAGACTTACTATAGTTTTTTTTTTTAGAAATTGTGGTAGATAATACATATTTATACAGAATTTCAGATATTTAAAAATGTGGAAAATACAGAGGATATTTTTGTACTCACTAACTGATGACTTATGTCCAATAATCGAGGGCGTATGAGGTGAGTTGTTATACAGGTGAGTTGAACCATGTGGTGGTGTTTTAGGAGTGAGAATTTGCATGGAGGCTTAATAAGTTGTATAGTTATCTCGTATCTATATCTTTGAATGTTGCAGAGATTGATATGACATATTTTGGGGACTTTTGGAGACCATTTGGGATGCATATAGGAGAGAGGAAATAGCTAACATGACACTTAGCAACATTCAAATGGGCTCACACTAACAGAGGGACTAACTTGATGGATGGGAGAAAACGTTATAGACTACTTAATATTTTTACATATTTTAGTGACCAAATAGGAGAGAGAGTGATACTTCAAGGACCAAATTGAGGGTTAACTCAAGAATTATTCGTGCCTTGCGTGTTTCCCGGCCTAGTTGATGGTGGTTGTTGTCTCCTCACTAAGTCTTTGTGACTTACCCCTTCCTCTATTCCTTTTTTCCAGATTCCCAAGCAGCTGAGTAGAAGACGCCTAGTAGGTTAAGAGTATTCAGCATTGTCGCACTTTTGCTAGGCCTCCTTGATTGGCGGCCCTTTTGTTTGGTGATCGTTTGGGTCTTGGCTATTCTGCAGTTATAGGGAGTCTTGTGATAACTTTAGTTTGAGATGTACAACTCCTTTTACTCATGGAAACTTGCTTTTTTTTTTTTGGAAATTGTGGTAAAGTGTGGTAGATAATACATATTTATACAGAATTTCAGATATTTGAAAATGTTGAAAATATAGAGATAATATGTCGAAATTTCAAAAAAAAAATTATGAAAGTAAAAGTTGTTTTTGGAAACTAATTGTTTGTCAAGAGTTGTTGTTCGGCTTGTTAGGCTAGGAGTTTATATCTGTGCACCGGTCATGACTAAAAGTTTTAAGTGATGACAAAGATGATATTGCGTAAAAATAATCCTTTTTTTATTTTTTCAATTGTTTTATATAATATTTTTGATATAATATTTTCGCAATATATTAGTTATAAAAAATAGAAAAATATTTGAATATAATTTGTTAATTAAATAATTGAATAATATCTTAACTAATTTTTTTTTGGGCACTAGGTTTTACGCCAAATACAAACCCTCAATTCTCTTAAAAGGTATAAACTGAAAAAAATTTATTGAAAAGAGAATGTCTGTATTTTTTTTTTTTTTTACAATAACCATAAATAAAATGTCCCGACATACACTCTCTAACCATTTTTTTAGACAAGCAAGTTACACGCACTAAAATCTTAGTTTCTTTTATGCGAAAAGAAACTAATTCAAAAGGATTACAAGCATTAACTCCATGATAATTTTGTCCAAAAAAAAATCTCCATTATACTAAGTTAGCTTCTTTTATGTTTATTTACAGCAAAACTTATGCTTGCTTCAATTCTAATGCCCAAAATGGGGAGAGTGTGAGTAGAAACAGGGGGTGCAATCAGCAGTGACCAATGCTCTAAAACACTAAAAACCCTCGTTGTTCATTCCATCGTTCATTTCAAATTCACAGAAAGCAGCTCACTCAGACAATAGCTCATCCTATCCTTCGTTCAACTCAAATTCCTTGTACTCTCAGCTCATCCTCTCCCTCCTTCATCTCAAATTCCTCAAACATATTGCTTAAGAGCCTATTTGGTGAAATGGTTAAAAGCTAATTGCGACATTTAGCAAAATAAGGGAGAGGTTGGTTTATATCATTTTTTTCCCTTCCTTCTTGCTTTATTTGCATTTCTTTCTCTACATTGTTTAATAAGCATTAATTTTTCTTGCTGGCTTAATTTCTAGATCTATTCTATTCAACTACTGCAGAAAGTCCAATGATAAAGATTGCAAACAAAGCATTACATGAAATTGTGAGTTCGCATTTTAATTTATGTTATTTAAGGCCATTCAATTTCATTTCTGAAAATCAATGCCTTCATTCATGATAAAATCTCTGTTTCCAACTTTGATTTTAATTTCTTTTATTTTATTTTAATACCTACTCTAGGTAATAACTAATAGCTCATGATGCTTCTGAGATGTTGAAGTTCAAACACAACACTAGAACTAAGGTCGTTGCTAATGTTAAACTGACAACTAAAAACATGAGTTTGATTAACTCTTGGATCTGGCCCTAATCTATATATCTATATCTATATCTATATTCTATATATATATAAATCTGGTGGAATGCTATAGTGGTTGATACAATGATCACTATAGTCCATCTGTTGCTTTGTTTTCACACATAGTTAAGAGACTACATTGTAACACAACTCAATACTTAAATTCATCATTTTAACAATATGTAGGAGAGAGGAAATAGGCAACATGACACTTAACAACATTCAAATGGGCTCACACTAACAGAGGGACTGACTTGATGGATGAGAGAAAACGTTAAGGACTATTTAATATTTTTACATACTTTAGGGACCAAATAGGAGAGAGAGTGATACTCCAAGGATCAAATTGAGGGTTAACACAAAAATAATAACATTTGAATGTCATATTTCCTTTCTCGTTAAAAAAAAAGTATTTGGATGTCATAAATTTGAATCTAGTTAAATGAATTTTTTTTTTATAAAGAAAAGTTTATGTGAGTTGGGTCCGGGAGCTTACAAGGTCAGAAAAAGCTTCAATGCTCTTTTACTTACATATTAATATTATACACTAACGAGATCTTTACATCGGCAATGGATTCGAACTCACGTACTTGTATATATGAGTCGAATGCTTACCAACTATACATAAAGCTCTCCAAATATTTTATTTTAATTTATAAGACTCAAATTTCAAATTTTATTTTAAAAATCAAATTCCTATTGCCAACAACATTGATTCGAATTGGTATTTCTTGGAGTCATCCCTCTCTTTCTCTCTCCACTTGCAATTTTTTTCAAAATAAATCGTCAGTACTGATGATGTCCCAACCAGCAAATCCATTGATTCTTTAAAATTATTTATTTACGAGAAAGGAAAAAGGTGTGGATTTTCGAATTGGTTCAGAAAGAGAAGAAAATAAATTGGATGTAGCAAAAATGTAACTAAACTGAATTTGAAAGTGTCCTTTATAAATTTTCAAAATGAAGCTAACGTGTCATGTTGTGGTGTGACAAGCAAAACGTGTCAAGCCACCGTAAAGATCCCTTTGTCAGACATGGCTTATACATGCATGGTTATTTTGTTACACTTCCAACAGAATTCAACACACACACACACACACGGAGAGATCAAACATAGTGATAATCCATTGCCACATTTCAATTCGTAACAGTTGGTGCAGAGTGCTTTCATACTCAAAGTTTGCAACACGGGTTTTGCGTTTTGGTTCGTGGTTTTCGTTTTCTATATGGTAATTGATTCATTAATCGTGTTTTGCATAATTCCAGTTTAATTAAATTCAATTTATTACATACATAGATAACATGAATTTCAGATTTGTTAATTTATGTCAGTAGAATGTAAAATTTTCCATTTTCTGAATCTTATCCCAGTAACAACATGCTAGAAAATATAGACACATGTCACACATCACACATGTGAACCCTTAACATTCATAAAGTATTGGCACAGATGTGAATATATTACACACGGGTGTGTGAAAAGTAAGTTTGGATAAAAAAACATGAGGCTATTGATGAATGAGAAATGCAGATAATTGGCATTTGGATGGTTTGTTATTTAATTAAGAACTTCAACCACCATACTTATTTATCATCTATTAAAGGGAAAATAGAAATGTTCCTCTAAATTAGGGTTGAGTGCTTACTCATGCTTCATTTAATCTTGCATGCTTTGGTGATTATGAATCACACCAATAGGAAAAACTTCCATAAATGACCATTGACCTGCAAAAATTTTGAAGTGGTTGGAGAGAAAGATGCTTGAGGAATGGCATCAAATCAGTTCTCAAACTATGAAGGAATGTATAACAATCTTCACCAGCCTGCTCTCATCGTTGCTGGGTGTTCTGTGCTTGTAGCTCTAGTACTCTCCATTCTTCTCATTCTGCAACATCTCCGATCATATACCAATCCTTCGGTACACTGTTTTTCTCATAGCTATTTGAACACTCAAGTTTTGTTTTTTTTTTATTTCTTTTTGTTTGCCTTTTATATGTCATGAATTGTGGTTAAGTTCTATGGTGCTTGGTCATTGAAAATGTATACAATAAAGTATTTAAAGGTTAAAAATGTTTTTAGTCCCTATTAAATTATGAAAATTTTGAAGTTTAGCCTCTATAAAATTTTTATCTATTTTTAGTCCACACCTTTTATAAATCTGCACGCTAGGGACTAAAAGCATGCAGTTTTACTGTAAAAGGTAGGGACTAAAAAAAGTGTATAGGGGCTAAACTTAAAAAGGGGACTAAAAACATACTTAACACTTATATTTACTTACTATCATTACTTTTTCAAGATCAGAATATGCAGTGCCTGCAATTAAGACTTCTTCATGTCTAACAAAAGAGAAAATAACAAATGATGTGTGCTTTTGTATATTCTAGTTGCAACCTTTTAACTTGAATGAGATCTTTAAGGATTTAGTAACAACTTCGGCTAACCCGAAATTGGTTTGCATTCAGGAACAAAAGTGGATTGTTGCTGTTACTTCTATGGTCCCAATCTATGCTACGGAGTCTGTAAGATTCTACTACTCTGATAAACATATTTCTGATTTCATTTTAGCATCATTGGGTTAGTGGTTAATACTTGGAAGGAACAACTACATCTAGCCTTGAAGTGTCTTAAAAGGTTACCAAAATTCCTTTTAAATTGGTGATTGGGTATGTTAATTTTTTTGGCAAATAAGTTTGCTAGTTGGTTTATGAGGTGTTATGTGAGGTGAGGTAGTGTCGGCGACTAGCATTATGGATTTCCCTCAAGGTTCATACCTAAGTGGTTCAGTTAAGATCCCTCTTGGATTATTTAGTTATGCAAGGCTTGAAAATCGTGCATCAGTTGATCATGGACAAATCCATGCTTGTGTTGATGTGTTTTTAAATTATGTTGGAAATTATGGGAAGGATATAAATCAAGGCATCACCTTCTTAGCATTTGATTGAGACGATTCATGGAATTACAATAATAGGTGATATCATATAGAAACAAATGTCAGATAAATTTCCTATTTTGTATCCAAAAAAATAAAGTTTGCTTGTTCTTTTTGAAGTATGAACTCTCTTCACTCCAAAAAAGGAGGAGGTAATTCTGGAAAACTATATATGTCGCAAAATGTCAGACTGATCTTTAACTTTCTATGTCTCCAATGCTATGAAATTGCATGATAAGTCACACACTGGTGCATGTTTTCATCACTGCCTATTTTTCTGATCCTCCCTTCGATTCAAGTGACATCTCCTTTATTAAACTACGTGGAAAGCAGGATATTCATACAGATATATCTTAATTGAATCTTTATATCTGATGAGTTTTAGAGTAGAGGCATAGATGATAACTCAGCTTTTGTTTTTCTCTCTGTGTTATTCCAGATTATTTCATTGTGCAATCCAAGACTATCCCTTGCATGTGACATTTTAAGAAACTACTATGAAGCCTTTGCTCTGTATTCTTTTGGCAGATATCTGATTGCTTGTCTTGGTAAGTTACCTACTGTGACTTCAGTTACCTACTGTGACTTCAATGTCTAAGAACATAGCTAAGGATGTTTTGATATCTTGCATATCTAGTCTTACTCTTAGTAAACCTGGCTAATTGAAAAATCCATGAAGTGAAATAAAAGTTGCATATGCTATATGTGCAACTTAAAGTCAATCATGAAGGTTGTTGAACTGATAAAAAAAATATTTTGAAAAATACTTCTGCTTATCAAGTCAACAGCTTATAAATTTGATGTCATGCCGACTTTTATGCAATTCTATTACCCAATCCCCTCGGCAGAAAAAATATGTTGGTGTATTGCTTTAGATGCTTTAGACACCTAATATGTTAACTTTTCCATAGTACTTTTTGGCTCTTCCCCCCCCCCCCTTCTTTTAGTGACCATGTAATCCTGTTTTAGGGAAAGACTGCACAACTTGATGCGAAGTATCAAAACTTCTGAAAATATTTCGCTTAACACTCTTCTTCAAATGACAACTGTTAGGTGGTGAAGGAAAGGTTGTAGAACTACTTGAAGATGAATCTGGACAACACCTCAGAAAATGCTTGTTGGATGGTTCAGATAAGAATAATGGCTCGGAACAAAGATCATTTTGCAACTTCTTTTGGCATCCATGCAAGCTGGGAAAAGATCTTCTCGCAATAGAAAAATTTGGCCTTGTCCAATATGTAGGTGCCGAAATTTTCCTTAAGACAGGTTCATTGTAGCTTTAGAGTGACTCCAAGTCTAATGTCACTTAGATATAGTGCAGATGATCCTGAAGACTGTTTGTGCATTCTTAGCTATTATATTGGAACTGTTTGGTGTTTATGGTGATGGGGAATTCAAATGGTACTACGGGTACGTTTCTTATTCAAAACTGGGAACCATGATATGGCTCATCATAGTGTCTCATATCATTAACTGATATATGTCCCATATGTTTCAACCATACATTTTTCTTTTCTATTAATTGCACACAGTAGTAAATACTAGGCATGCACATCTTCAACTCTGTTAAATGGTAATCACGGTCTTCCACATTTTGCAGGTATCCATATATAGCAGTAGTATTGAACTTCAGCCAGATGTGGGCATTATACTGCCTTGTGCAGTTCTATAATGTTACTCATGAGAGACTTCAACCAATAAAGCCACTAGCAAAGTTCATCAGCTTTAAGGCTATAGTGTTTGCTACTTGGTGGCAGGGTGTAGGTATTGTGATATTGTGTACATTTAAAGTGCTACCCAGTGAAGGAAAATTTCAAACTGGACTGCAGGATTTCTTAATTTGTATAGAGGTGGTTCCCTCTTTATGCTATAGTAATGTGATCTTTTTATTAACTGCTTTTACACACTATATAATATATATATATATATATACACATACACATTTTAAGAAGCTTAGTCTGATAGATAATTTCCTATGCCTATCTAATAGAAGGGGAGGTGGTCTTTTTTATCTGCCTCTTTGAAATTTGCAAGCTTTATTTGTATCCATTTTCTGCCTGCAATCCTGGCAAAAGGGAATCTGGGAATGAAACCATGTATGATTCTTTTCATTTTGTTTATTTTTGGGTGGATAAAGCGAACTACCTTTCTATTGTGAACAAAATCTAACTTTTATTCTCAAATTTTAGGTGCTTAAGCAAAAAGCCATTGCTCTACCATTCTGTGCTTTTTAGTTTCTCAACAAATGGCTTACTGAAAATAGTCCTCTTTTCCCCCAAAGGACTGAGAGAATTTCATAATGCATAGACTTCTTTGGATGTCTGTGAAAAATGGGCCAACTAACAAGGAAAATTTCAAAGGCCTCAAAAAAAAAAAAATATATATATATATGCAGTTCAAGGTTTAAGCATGCTGAGGATGAAGTTCTAATGTGCAGTAGTGATAGTTGGGGTGCTGTATCTGTGAGCCATCACAACCAAATATCTATCTTTCAGAAAATTGTCCTAGATGAACACAGCCTAAATTGTTTTCAATTCATTTTCATCAAAGACTAATTAACTCATGTCCATTGTGATGCAGATGGCCATTGCAGCTGTCGCTCATGTCTTTGTATTTTCCGCAAAACCGTATCATTTTCTTCCTGCTTCATCTGCATATGGAAAAGTCACAAAGGAAACAATAGAAACAGCCTTGGAGATAGATGAAGGGGAGGAGCAGAAACCAGCTGTGCTTAAAGAGACAACAACTCAAGTGGAGGCTCCAAGAACAAGTGTCAAAGAAAGCGTCCAGAATATTGTTGTTGAAGGTGGTCAACGAGTAAGTTCATTGTGTAACCAAGAACATAAGTTGTATTAATTGTTTCTGTTAACTCCATCTTATCCATCATTGGAATATTGATTGTATATATATATATATATATACACATATATATATAAAAAAAAACAGGTTGTCAAGGATGTTGTACTGACGATAAATCAAGCAATAGGGCCTGTGGAAAAGGGTGTGACAAGAATTCAGCAGACTTTCCATCACAAAGAGGTGGTTTCATCAGATGACGAGGAAGAATAAACAGATATAGAAATTGAGACAGATGTCACCGAAAATCTCACAGGGAAAGGGAATGAAATTGCAATGGTGTGATTATAAGGATGAAAACCAGACTAGAAGAGGTTGCTTTTGTTTTTTAGATTAAGATATCATATTCTAGAGGGAGTATCTAAAGACACCTCTCGTTTTGCTAACAAGCATCTTTCTTTCAGAAGTTTATTTTTGGAAGTGTATTATTTTGCCGTCCAAAAGTTTATTTCCGGAGAATTATACTGTCCGAAAATAAACTTTTGGAAAGATGGTGCATGCATGTTAGCGAAATTAGAGACTGTCTTTAGTTATTCCATATTCTACGTGCTACACGTGAAATGTTGGGCAGTTTTACATGGGAAATTCCATGCAAATGCCGATGCAGCTTTATATGCCAACCAATATGACTAGTGCTAGAATAGGTTGTATTGTATAAATATCATTTCTCTTGATTAGAGGGACTGGAAAAGGGATAGTTAAATAGCACTTTTGATCCCTTAATTTTATTTTAGTTTTAGTTTTTGTCCCTTAACTATTATATTTTTCATTTTGATCCCTTAAGTTACAAAAATACGACACTTTAGTCCTTAACTATTTTTTTTTATTTACGTCTCTTAACTTTATTTTAGCTTTCGTTTTGGTCTCTTAAGTTACAAAAATTACACCAAATCCGTCCCTTTCGTCTGTAATCTTTTTAAACAATAAAGTCAAAATCATGCTCCTATCAGAGTTCTTATTAATGAAGTAACATAATAAAAAATAATGGAGCAAAAAAGAGTTTCAATAACTTATACACACAAAATAAAGGGATTACAGACAGAAGGGACGAAAGCGGCGTATTTTTATAACTTAAGGAACCAAAATGAAAAATATAATAGTTAAGGGACCAAAACGAAAACTAAAATAAAATTAAGGGACTAAAAGTGCTATTAGCCAAAAGGGATAGGTGATTTGCCCCCAATTTCTCTGGTACTAACCAAAATGATAAAATGACAAAAGAGCTCCTTTATATTTGTTTATTTTTTAAACAGCAAACATCAATTAAGATTATGTCTTTATTATTAATATAAAATAAGCAGAGATATCACTGCAAAAGGAGGGAATGAAAATATGTTTGACAGAACGGTGTTTATTTTCTGACAGATAACACATTGAAAATTTGACTTCCTATTGCAAATTTAATATGCCAGCCTAATCTCTTGGAAAATCTAATACAACTCGGGCAAGAAAAGGAACTATAAAACGAAAACAGATGACTTAAGAATATACATTTCCAAGATAACAACCCCGCAAACAGTGATTTCTATGTAGTAAAATACAACAATCATGCAACAAAGATTGAGATTTCAACTTTCATTTCCAGAACAGCATATCTCTGAACAACAGCCGAGGCAGCTGTAGCATCCTAAACCAACACAAAGCTGAGTAAGTGCAGTTGCAAGTTGGTTGTTTATTCTGGTACAGACCTGGATGCAGCACATGCAACAGCAATAATTACAGCAGCTGCCACAACAATCTGTGGCTGCCTTGACAAACATTTCAGCACCATCAGGCAATCTTATTTCTTCAGCTCCTGGTTGTGTGTTCTCAGCAGTTGCTGTCAAGTTGCCAAAGCCTATACCTAAGTTTGGGAGCAAAATCATTCTCTGGCCTTGGACCTTTGCACCTTTCCGGGGATTGCTCTTTTTTGACACCTTTTTGCCACGATTACCAAAGAATAATTAGAAAAAGTTTTAAGAGCTGACATAAGATAATACTCCCTCCATCCCAAAAATAAGTGTTGTCCTAAGTTTTTTTCACATAGATTAAAAAAACTATAAATGAATGAAATTGTGTAACAATTTTACATAATTATCCTTATTAACTATTGGGTATTATTAACTATTGACATAAATGCATAAACTTGGAAGTGTTGAACACAATATTAATTTGAGGGTAAAATTAGAATAGAATAAATGTTACATTAAAAAAATAAAACGTCACTTATTTTGAAATATTTTTTTCTTCGTTAAAATGACACTTATTTTGGTGCAGAGGAAGTATCTAGTTATTAGGAAAAAGAACCTTCAAACTTTTGATACATACTTCTTTTGTTCCATCTGATTCCTTGGCTTTCTTTAGATGATCATTCTCAAGAATTGCCATGCGCGTATACTCGGACAAAAAGCCAGTTTGTAAGCTCAGTTTTGCTACCTGCAGTTTAAATTATTTGGCACAAGAAAATTTGTTAAAAAAAAAAGAAGAAAGAAAATGCCCAAATATCCAAGAGAGGGAACCGTTACAACTCAGAATTAAAAGTTTCAACTAGAGCATGTGAGTATGTGCAGTGACAGCACACAAAGTAATGACCAACCTTCTGTTCTAGTTGTTTATTTTTTGAAAGCCATGCTTGAGCAGTAAGATACTCTATTTGATCTCTTGCAGAAACCTGTTGAAGAAAAAGTAGCGCAACAGAATTACAATTACTAATTAAGGAAATGAAACAATAATAAAAATTGTACATAATAGTTACAAGGACCGTGACTGCAAGAATAAGATGAAGCAAACCAATATTTTCGACATATGCAAACCAATATCTTTTGTGCATGTTGAAGTTATAGGTAAGTTAGTCTTTTAGGCATAGAGGGGAAAAAATAAATACTCATAATAATAAAATTAAATTGATGTTGATGTGAATGATATGTTGGATGTTATTACAAAAGATAAAACACTAGTTTTTATTCGTCGTGATACCAGAATTCTAACCCTAATTAAATAAGAAAATATGAAGACGAATCCCAAGAGATAAGCCAAGCTACCCTAAAAAAGAATTAAGATATTATAGGATATTTTTCATATACTCTAATACTCTCTCTTGAGGAAAAGCTTACTAAGATTTAAGCCTGTTACAAATGTATTCTTTAGAAAAGGAAAAAAAATATATATAATATGGGCTCCATAAAACATGGCTTAAAAGGCAAATCAAGGATGTTGGAGAAGTCGGAGAGATAAGCATTGCTGCATAGACAACTAAACAAAATGGCCAGAATGATCATCGACTTGAAGAGCTAGTAGCCTAGTAGAAGTGTTCCATGACCAAGGACAAAGAGACTTCACTGGAATGATCATAATCCAAGCAAATTCTACATGTCAAGAACTTTCTAAAACTTATCCAAAAAAGATCGAAACTTATGGTGTGCATTACAGCTATGAAGAAGTCCTTGCTAACATGAATCATCACTGAGATAGAAGAAATCACCATTGGCGTCAAATTTTATCTAGGATCTTGAACAAAAGCCAACGAGTACTAGAGGAACTGATCTAAGACTTTCGAGACAAGCTGCGGAAGCAGCAAACAGAACCCACCCCCACCCCTCCAAAAAAAGAAAGAAAAACAAAACAAAACAAAAGAAGAATCTAAGAGAGAAAGGGTGACTAAAATTTGTACAGGGCCAATGTGATGAAAAGAATCATGAAGATGATGACATTATGACAATAGAGTTCCAACTTTTAGAGAACTCAACATGGATTTACCACTCTGATACCGAATTTAAGTTATATGGCCTTAGTCTTTTAAGTATACAGGAAGAAAAATGAATACTCAAACAATAAAATTATATTGATATTATGTGGATGGTATGTTAGATGTTAATATAAAAAACAAAACACTAATCCTTGTTTACACCAATGACAGACTCTATCCTAATTAATAAGGAAACATAATATGATACATAAGTAAATATGATAATCCTAAAATATAATCTAAGTTATCCTAATCTACTAATAAGATACAATCAAGATATTGTAGAAAAATTTTCATGTATTCTGTTAAATGAGAGAATAGAGAGAATAGAGAGAGACATATGTTGAATACCGTGTGTTTCAACTACACAACGGAGGTTCTTTATATAGGCTTAAAAAGAAATCAAAACAATTAATTACAAGATATCCTATTCGTCATTACATGATATGATTTGCCTATACAATAAATACAAGGATCCTATCTTATTTTCAACACTCCCCCTCAAGCTGGAGCATATAAATCGTATGCACCGAGCTTGTTACATATATAACTGATTCGAGGGCCTCTTAGAGATTTAGTGAAGACATCTGCCAATTGGTCATTGGAATTGACGAAGCTAGTGGTGATGTCCCCCGATTCGATCTTCTCTCTGGTATAATGACAGTCCACCTCAATATGCTTAGTCCTCTCATGAAATACGGGATTGGAGGCAATATGCAATGTCGCTTGATTATCACATATCACTGTCATTGGCATATCCTCTCCAAACTTGAGTTCTTTGAGAAGTGATTGCAACCACATGAGCTCTTGAGTCACTAATGCCATGGCTCTGTATTCAGCCTCAGCACTAGACCTTGCTACAACATTCTGCTTCTTGCTTTTCCAAGATATCAAGTTTCCTCCAACTAGTACACAATACCCAGTAGTGAATCGCCTATCAATGGGTGAGCCTGCCCAATCGGCATCTGAGTAACCAACTACTCGAGTATGACCTTTATCCTCATAAATAAGACCTTTTCCTGGAGCACTTTTAATATACTTCAAGATGCGTATTACAGCATCCCAATGATCCTGGCAAGGAGAATTTAAGAATTGGCTTACCACACTAACTGCAAAGGAAATATCTGGACGGGTGACTGTGAGGTAGTTTAATTTACCAACCAATCTCCTGTACCTCCCTGGATCTGAGAGGGGCTCCTCCGACAGGCGTAAGTTTGACATTTGGGTCCATAGGAGTATCAACCGGCTTGGCATTCAATAAACTCGTTTCCTCAAGAATATCCATAGCATATTTCCTCCGTGAAATCACCGGACCATCCTTGGATTGGGCTACCTCGATACCCAAAAATAACGTAGTTTACCAAGGTCCTTAGTCCAAACTCAGGAGAGAGATATCGCTTCAACCGGATTATACCCTATTGATCACTACCGCTATCACAATATCGCCCACATACACAACCAGATAAACACATCCTCGAAATTTGAATGGTGATAGAAAACAGAGTGATCATTGTTACAACGAATCATACCAAATCACGTGCACTATAGAACTGACCGCCAAACCAAGCTCGTGGAGACTGCTTAAGACCATAGAGAGACTGTGGAACTCGCAAATCATGTTAGAGGACTCCCCGAGCAACAAACCCGTGGTTGCTCCATATAGACTTCCTCTTTGAGATCACCATGCGTAAAAGCATTTTTAATATCAAGTTGGTGAAGTGGCCAACGATGGATGACGGCAATGGAGAGGAGGAGCCTAACGGACGCCATTTTACCCACAGGTGAAAAGGTGGCACTGGAATCCTGCCCAAATATTTGAAGGGATCCTTAGGCCACCAACCGCGCCTTATAACGATCAATCTTACCATCAGGCCCAACCTTGACACTATAAAGCCAACAACAACCAACCACAGACTTTCCAGGAGGTAGAGACCGGTTCAGGTACCATCGCTTTGAAGAGCACACATCTCGTCAATCATTGCTTGCCGCCATTCCGGGTGGGATAAAGCTTCACCTGGAGTGTTAGGAATAGAGACAGAAGACAAAGAAGACAAACAAGTGTAATGTGGAGGAGAAAGACGATGATAACTCAAAGCAATGTAATGAGGGGATGGGTTACGAGTACAACGTATACCTTTACGAAGGGCAATGGGAAGGTCAGACTCAGGTGGCAGGGCTGGTTCCGGTAAAGGAGATGGCGCCGGTGGTGAGTCTGGCATGGCCTCAGTCGCAGGAGCAGGAGCAGGAATAGGGATATGTACCTCGGTAGGTCGCTGGCGACGATGATAAGTCTGTAGTGGTCGCACGGTTGGGGGGTCCACAGATGGGGTGTCTGGAGTGACAAACTCAGGAAGCTCAATCGCAGGAGGAACGGGGAGGACTGCAGAAAGAGGCTCAAGAGACAAGTGAGTCGACTCAAAGTAAGGCACAGACTCAAAATGTAACATCAGCCGATATAAGGTAACGTTGAAGAGTAGGTGAATAACAACGATAACCTTTTTGGGACCGATGGTAACCAAGAAAGACACATTTGAGTGAACGAGGTGAGAGTTTGTCAAGACCAGGAGTGAGATTATGGACAAAACATGTGGACCCGAAGACACGAGGCGAAAGTGAATGGAGAGGGATATGTGGAAAGAGTACCGAGTGTGACACTCGATCATCAAGCACAGAAGAGGGCATGCGGTTTGTGAGATAACAAGCTGTTAGAACAGCATCCCCCCAAAAACGAGTTGGGACATTACTATGAAGAAGCAAAGTCCGAGTGGTTTCAATGAGGTGCCGATTTTTGCGTTCAGCTACCCCATTTTGTTGAGGTGTGTGAGCACAGGACGTTTGGTGAAGAATGCCGTTAGATGCCATAAAATTTTGAAATTGTTGGGACAAGTATTCACGGGCATCATTACTACGCAAGGAGCGAACAGAAACACCAAACTGAGTTTTAATTTCTTGATAAAATTGCTCAAAAATAGAGAACAACTCAGACCTGTTTTTCATTAAAAATAACCAAGTACAACGCGAGAAATCATCAATGAAAGTAACAAAATATTTGGACCCAAAAGTAGTACTAGTGCGAGACGGACCCCAAACATCGGAGTGAACTAAAGCAAAAGGGGACGAAGCCCGTTTATTGACTCTATCAGGAAAATGACTACGAATGTGTTTCCCTAACTGACACGACTCACAATTTAAACTAGATAACTTGGAAAGACTAGGCACCAGCTTCTGAAGCTTGTGAAGACTTGGATGACCCAACTGAGCATGGATAGTAAGAGGAGAATCTGTGGCAGAGCACACCCTGGATGAGGATAACTCACATCCGATTCCAATCGTCCGTCCCGTACTTCGGTCCTGCAAGGTAACATTGTTATTAGTAAAGGTAACATCACAGTTATGAGAACGGGTCAAACGACTGATTGAAAGCAAATTAAATGGACACTCAGGAACGTAAAGTACAGAATTAACTGATAGGGAAGGGAAGAGTTTGGCAGTACCAATCCCTTGGGATTTGGTTTCAGTACCACTGGCTGAAGTCATACTAGGTAAGTAACCAGATGTAGAAAGAGAGGATAAAAGAGCTTTATTACCAGTGATGTGGTCGGATGCACCAGAGTCAAGGACCCAGGGGCCAAGGGAATCAACGAGAGATGCAAGCAAATGAATTACCAGGTGTGCAACCGGCAAAGGATCCGAGTTCGCGATTCTCAAACCATTGGAGAAATTCTTCATAATCGTGTGGAGTTGGCTTAGGCCGAGCCGAAGTTCGATGTGTCGTGCATAGTGGTCTGAGCCGAATTTACCGGACGTGAGGCGCCCATGTAGCTTCCAAAGATCGATCGATAAGGTGTCCCATACGGTTGCAATGATCACATTTGGGGACGATTCTTAGTGTTGGATGTGGAACCTCGCGCCACGCCCACGGCTGTTGTCTTTGAGATGCAAGCGGCAGTTGTCACCGCGCCGTGAGCAACAGAAGCTCGTGAGGTGGACTTCAAAGGGACCCGAAGAAGGGCAGAAGAAGCAGCAGATATGGTGGGAATAACAGTAGATTCCAAAATCTAATCACGGATGGCAGTGTACTCCTGAGGTAAGCCATAAAGGCCAAGGAGCATAAAGAATGTGCTTACGCTCAAGTTCCTTCTTCTTCTCATCTGCGGCAGATGCAAATGGAGGTAGAGCTCATTAAATTGATGGAGTCGCGCATGAACACGACCGAGATAAAGTGCAAACATGTGGCCATCCAGCTTTCTTTGGTCCAATGAGGTTCCCACATCATGAACCACACTATAGAGACGCCGAATATCATTGGTGTAGAGTGCCTTAGCCTCGACTCCAAACCGATTCACACGTGAGATGAGGATAGAAAATCGATTTGATAGTGGGATGAAGTGTGGACTTGATGAGATCAAGCACAACCGAGCATCAATCTTATCCCATTTCAGACGCTCACCGTAGTCAAGCACAAATTCGGCCTTTTTGGTGAGATGGTCTTTATACCCCTGACCAATAAGCCATAACTGAATGTCTGAAGCCCAAGTTTCATAGTTGGAACCGTCCAACTTCTCTGTAGAGAGGGGAGAAGTGACAAAGTTGGTGAACATAGACTTCGAAGCATCGGTAGAACTCAGAGATGCCATGATTCAGTCACAAGAAAGAGAAAATACAGCAAAGAGGAGAGAGAGAGGGGTTGTTTGCACTGTAACTTGGGTACCTGTAGTCCGAAACTGGAAAATGAGGGCAGATCCTGAACCGGGAGAGGAAGACGATCTGAACGGAGCAAGAAATCGACCGCACGGATGAACAGTACGCGTCGTACGGACGAACAGTATGCGCCGCACAGACGAACAGTGGCAGTCGTACGGATGAACCGTGCGCACCGGATGAACAGTGACACCGGGTGCAGAAAATACGCCGGAATTCAGTGACACGGCGATAGGAAGTGGAAACCGGAAAGAAGACACGGTTTTCGGGAAAAAAAAATTACACAAATAGACAGTGGGTCTACCGGGCAAACACGGTTTAGGGTTGTCTCTCTTTATGCTCTAGATACCATGTTAAATGAGAGAATAGAGAGAGACATATGTTGAATACCGTATGTTTCGACTACACAACGGAGGTTCTTTATATAGGCTTAAAAAGAAATCAAAACAATTAATTACAAGATATCCTATTCCTAATTACATGATATGATTTGCCTATACAATAAATACAAGGATCCTATCTTATTTTCAACATATTCTAACAATGTAACCGTAAGGGGGAGAAAAAAAAAAGATGGAATGAAAAAAAGGAAATATGACTAGTTTGTCTAGAACCCAATTCAATAGGTCTTTTAACAATGGTAAAACGTGACACAACTATCAATATGTGCTTTATGAAAGAAAAAGATCATTCATCAAAGTTCAAAGAGAATGGCAGATTACCAAATAGATCCCCAGCACCCATAAACATAATTCGATACCTCCTCTCAAGAAAGTAGGTATAATTTTAAATAACAAGGAAACTTGAAATTTAAATATGCCATTGCAGTGAACATTACCCTTTGTACAGGTATGTCCTTAGCATTTTGTATCTTCATATTTATTGCAAAATTAGTGAAATCAGCCGAGACACCTTTTACTTCCAGAGGTTCGGGAAAACTTCCCTTGTATCTTCCGGATAAAATCAATGGGCCATCTGCCGAAAGATCTGGAATATGGGAAGGGTACACCTACACAAGACATTGCAAATAATGCCATTAGAGAGCTACAAGTTCAGGGAAAGCTAGTTAATATAATGTAACACAAACCACAGAAAATTAAATGCCAAAATTGACAAGATATGTGAGTTCCACCATGGCATCATATAAAAGAGGCTTAACTTCTTAATACTTTTAAACAAGAAACAAACAGAAAAAAGCATGACAAGAAATGTAAGTACAACACAAACATCACAAGTCTCCTAAGGCATTAGGGAACTGCAGAATTCAGCAGGCAGAAAGTACAAGTATAAAAAAGAAAAAAAGTCACTGGCATATTTTATTTTATCCCGAGTGATAAATGCAGAATCTGCCATAAATTACTCCAACAAAGACATACCCATTTTTTAGCTAGGCTAAGGTAGAAGAACTGAAGTAAAATGACTAAAATCAGAAAGACAGTTTTCGAACTAATACATGTTGGATATGTTTGGCAGTGTGCATTGGAAAAAGTAAAAACATAGGCGATACAAAATTTTTCCCCCTCTATCTAACCAGGTACAAGTAAAATGTTTACCTCAACTTCATCCAGATCATCAAATATGTCCATCGTGATATTTGCAAGAACAATAGATGAAGCTTTGTCAAACAATTTTAGCATTCGAGGCTCAACCAAATCTGAAAATAAATAATTTATTGAAATAGATCATTGTCAAATTGAAGAAACTTTCAGTATTTAGCAACAAAAGTTTTTTAAAAAGGGTGACAAACATGCTAACTCACAGCCAAACCTACTAGTAATAGGCCAATCGGCAATTTTATTAACTGTTTCAAATAGTTATGCATCTCTTGCAATAGAGAGAGAGGTTATATATTCACAAGAGGGCTTTTGGATAAGCATAATGAAACTCATGCAAAATCAGTGTAATACCTCTTATTTGAAGATAATTGCACTTAGGTCATGACTTAGTCAAGTAAGTGAACACAATCAGGTTCTCCAAATAGAATTTATGGTTATGCAATTAACCTCAACTAATTTAATTCTTTGTTAGGCATATGTTCATTGAAAAGGTTGATGACCAAAATTTCTCTAGAATCCAGCAATGTCACTAAGCTCAGAACAAAAAGATAGATAAAAAATGAAAATGATATTTACTTTTTGAAGTTAAAATTCAGAACTTGCCTACATCCAATGCTGCGTCATGTTGGCCCCTACTAATCATAGCAAGCATCCGCAAGAAATAATGATTGCAGAATGAACCTGGGATTGAATCAGGTTTTATGATTATTAGAAGTGAAAATAAAACAAACTTTTACAATCAGTGAAAAGTATAAGAATCTTAAAATTTTAATTGGAGAATAATGTAATAATGTTAAGATTTCGATCCAGGCTTGATATACTAGAAAGAAGAAATCATACCTATGCCCAAAGTGTAAATTCGCGGGGGTATTGATTTTCCACTGATTGTATGATTCTTTATCATATCACAAATTTGTCTCTCGCCTTCAACAGTTCCATCTGTAACTAGGAAAATAATTGGAATTGAACTTCGAGAATCGGATAGCATTTCTATTGCCTGAAAAGAAAAGGCAAGGTAAATATATAATAAACCTATACTCAACAAAGAACAGAGACGAACTATGGTGATCATCAATAATATCTAAATGCTTGTCTGAGGGTATATAAGGATGAAACATAACACTTTGGTTCTACATGCATCAAGTGGAGCATATATTGATTTGTTAGTTCAGTACACGACACTATGGTTCAGTAAGTAACCACTTTTCAATAATCTTTATGTTGAATGATGAAGATTAAAACCAAAACATTCATTTGTTGCTAACAAGACATAAATAATGGTGTTAAATATAAAATTCAACAAATTAAATATTCAAAATAAAATAAACTCATCTCCAAGAGAAAAGGAAAATTTGTATGAATATTTAAGTTACCGCGTTTAATGGATCCAAAAGATTTGTATCACCCCCAGCAACAAAGTTCATGTTGATCCACTCAATGGCCCTTTCAACAGCATCCTTCGAAGCCAATTCCATTGAAGTCGAAAATAGATATTGCTCTCCATTAAATGCAATAATACTAAATGAATCATCAGGATCAAGCTTAGATAGAGCAGCCGATAGTGCATTCTTTGTGTCATCAATTAGCTTTCCCCGCATGCTTCCACTTATGTCAATAACAAATATGATATCCTTCCTGAATACCTAGACAGGTTGGAAAAACTTCTCAACAAGCACTTACGAAAAAAAGAAATATTAGAAAAATCTTGCAATAACTGAATATTTTTAACAATAACTTTTCATGTAAGTTAGAATTAACTTCTATTTCTCAATTGTTTTAAAAACTTTTTTATTTAAATTCTCCATAAACTATTATAAGCTTATAAGAACTTTCGTCGCAACCACGGACTTATTTCAATTGAGAAACTCTTATAAGTTAGAAGCTAATCTAATCCGGGACTAGGACCAGCAATGCCAACAAAAAGACAATTACAAATAAGTTTTCAGAGACTTTACCAACCTTCCTACTCTGAATATTTCCAGGAGAAAGGTACATGCAGAACATCTCTCTCTGATCAACATCATCCACAGATGCAGATTCCAAAAGAACCCCACCATGTATTTGACTTGAAGAAACCTAAATTTATGTAACATGCCAATAAGCACAGCTTTCAACAGCTGAAGCTACAAATAACAATGACATTAAAATGGGACAGTGAGTCTTACAGCATATTGAAAGCTAAAATCAAATTTTGACCACGAGAGAACATCAGAGTCATAAGAAAAACCGATACTCCCAGTATTGCGCCTCACTTCCTGTGCAGTAAGGGAAGAACCACATCATACATATGGTTAATTGGTTACACATAAAATGTAAACTGTAATCCCACAAAGACTGAACCAAATATGAACCTTAAGGGGATGACTTATTGTCTTGGACAGAATCTCACTACCGGTAACAGCATTCACATTTATTTGTATCTTTTCTTTTTTGGACATTCTCTTCCCAGCAGGGTTGACAAAATCAGGAAAGGTAAATGGCACATTCAAGGAGAACACATCATTGCTGCATGTTATCTTCTGGGACCAACTAATTTTAACCAGTAAATTCGAACCTCCATCTATCTGTTACAAACAAAATCACATAACCATATGGGACTAGAAATTAATATCCTTCAGAATACACAGACTATATATATCTGATACCTGTGGTATAGTCAAAGTAAACACATTGGGCTTGAGAAATCCTCCATCTTGAGTTCGGGTCACATTCTCCTTACTATTATTGTCTTCCATATCAACCAGTTGAGTAGAATAAGATTTCCTATGAACACTAACCTCCACACCTAGAATTGAACCCTGTTAGCCAAATGGTATCAGAACACAAAATCTGCAACACCTTTAAAACATTATTCAAATGTAACAAGTTCTGGAGCTAGTTTGGCAACCTTACATGTTAGTCGTCAAAACATTTGCTCGTGGCTAATTTCACAATGATAAATGTTGAAAAATTTATTAAATATACATGACCAACTTATAATGGATTTGGAATACAAGAAATTGTAGCCTTGACACAGTTATTTTAAAAGAAAAGCAATTATTTGACACAAATATAAATACAACAATGTCATAAAAATTAGTACCCTTAAAGGATTTTGCACAAGAATTAAACACTCTCTTGTTTTAAAATGATTATCATTTAAAACTTTACATATGAACCCTACTCTTTTGTTGTCAAAATAACTACATTACAAGGTTTTATATTTTGAAAATAAAACAAAACTAAACATATTAGAAGAGCAATATATTTTGATTTTACTGGAAGAACTATAATAAGGAGGACATATAAATACATTTAACTAAACTATTCTCACTCCAATAATATTTTCCCTCATTAAAGAGACAAACAAAATTATAACACAAAATATTCAATTTGTCCCTAATTTTATAAAGCGAGACACAATCAAGGAAGCACACACAGTACGTACTATCCATGTCTTGTAAACACTTTTTCATATTAGATACTCTTTTTTTGTTTAAAATATAAGTTTTATTTGGTAAGGTCAAGAAGCTAGTTATAGCTTATTGAACTAGCTTATAAGCTTGTTTAACCGAAAGAAAGGTATTTGATAAACAAGTTTATTACACTAGTTTATAGCTTCTTTTTTTTAAGTAGCATCTGAGCTTATAATTTATAGCTTTTTATATTTTCTTTCATATATATCCTCATTATTTTATTCTTTATTATTTTTTATCCTTTTTCAAATTTAAAATAAAGATAAACATTTATCATTTTGTGTCATCTTATATTTATCAGTTAATTAAACAACTAATTTTACCAAACACTTTAATATTAATTAGCTAATTTTTCAACTATAAACTATCAGCTAGCTTTTCAGCTATAAGCTAAGCTAGTTTATAGCTTATTTTTACTAGACAGAGCCACCCATTACAACTTATATTAGATACTTAATGCAAACTTTATATACTTGTAGTTATATATATTTTTTATACCTTAACTTATTTGAATTTTATATATATATATCATAATTAAATAAAAAATTAGTACATTTTATTATTTTTCAATGAATGATGTTAACTCTAAAACACTAATTTTTTTTAACATTTATTTTTATATCAATTTGTTTATCCTGTCATGCAGTACTAAATAAAAAACTATAGAATTTTGTCACTCATCAAAATATGGGTGTGACATTCTCCACCTAATAACGTGCATCAAACGCAATCATAAATCGTTGTATCGTAGTAATGAAACGTGTTTTCCATGAGTTACCTGTTTGTTTCAGATTAATTTATTAATTTATACGAATAATAATTATTTAATTTTTTTTTTTTGTTTTTTTGGAAAAACTCTCCGAGAATTGAGAAATAAAAGTTGAGAATGCACGCACGCACCTGAGGGCCCATGGGAACGGCAACAACACAATCGCAAGTACGGCTACCGGAGACGCAATGAAGCCTCCATGAGCCAGCGAACTCGACGAAAGCGGTGTTTAGGTAGCAATCAGCGCGAAGGTCAACAACAGCGGTCATGTGAAGAGGAATGAGAGCAGGAGGGTCGCACCTGCCGTGCACGTGAGGCTGATAACTAGGAACATCGGGATTATCAACAATGGCAGGATCGTGAATAACGGCATAAAGCATGGGTGCGGTTGGAAGGAAAGCGGTGTGTGTCTTGAGCATCGTCGTTGGTGGTTTCGGAGGAGACACCGCCCTGTCGTTCCCGAAGTATATGCGTTTTGATAGCCTCAGCCCTTCCTCCACCGCTTTTGAGAATTCCTCAGCCATAACGGTACTGTGTGAAATGAATGAATGAAGGAATGAAGGAAGGAAGGAAGGAAGGGAAATTAATTAGGTTGAGGTGGAGAGTCAGGGAAGGGAGACATTGAGGGTAAGGGATCTTTCTTCTCTTCTGTCTCAAGCCACCATTGAGGTTGGGGTTTCCATTTGGGTAATGGAAGTTGGGTTCTTTCGATTTTGTCGTAATGGACAAAAATAGGCTCTAAAATAATGGGCTACCACACCAAACAAGGGACGGGACGTCGCATTGGTATCATCATTGTTGGTAAAGTACGTGGCACACTGGCACTTTGGAATTGAACTCACGTCTTTGTTATATTGTTGTTGCTGTTAGTATTTTTTGTTTTTCTATTTATTCGTTGGATAAATCGATCTCTGGTAAGTTTTGTGGAATTCCTCGTCCTTTTTTCTTGCGACGACCGTCTCCCTTTTTTTTTATTTTTTTTTTGTAAAAACCGTCTCCCTATTTTGGACATTGGACGAGTGGAAAGATGAAGAAAAAAAAAAGTATGACGAGAGAAAGGGAGTTGAAAAATTCACTTTCTGTTATTTGAATCTTGTACTTTGCTTGGTAACCAAGAAAGTGGCAAGAAAGTGGAGGGAAAAAAAATTTATTGATTAAAGTATAAAATTGCTGATATATCATATTATGTTTGGTCTGTCACACTTACCCATGCACACTTTTTATATTTTTGAAATTTTTTTTCCTTCCCCCTACTTTCTTTGCCCCATCCAAACATAGTGTAAAGGAAAGGAAAGAAAAGAATTTTAGTGGGACCTACAAAAAAATCTTGTCCCCCGCAAAAATGGACGGGGATAAACTCAAAAAGAATTATCTTTTATGTTTTTTAAGCAAATTGACATGTAAAAAGAATTAATGTAGAGCCGAAGAATTCCAACTATATTGGCACCTGAAGGTCTACTAATAATCTACACACCAAAATTTTATAAAAAATAGAAATGAAAAAAACACAAAAAAACATGGGGGCCAACACTTAACCCATGAAAGAATCATCTAAATCTATAAAAAGAAAGACTCAATTTGCTGCGGAAGAAGTCTTTTTTTAAGAAAAGGAGGGATCGTATTCCATCACGAAAAACCTTGGATATGAAGGCCATGAGAAGCCAATCCATTTGCACAAGAATTACTCTCTCTATAAATGTGTGAAACAAAAAAATTTATCCTCTTAGATACAGCTAAACAATTATTCCAACAATTTCTAAGCTTCCAAGGCACACCTACTGAAGAAAAGAAGGCATTGACAACAAGTTGTGAGTCACACTCCAGCCACAAATTTTATCTTTTATGTTGTTACATGAGATAATAATAATAATAAACCATTATTTATCAATCTATTTGGAAAAAAATGACTTCTTTTGCTAAGGACGAGGGCCGAAGGCCACTAGACAACTAGACTATAAGGAAGACAACACAACAACAACATCTTGCCAAAGGATTGGGGGTGCAACTTGGGGGAGGAGACGACATCAAGTGATACCCAACATGTAAGGTATGAGTGAACTCTACTAACCAATTAGCCACTTGGTTCTCTTTGCGATCAATTTGGTTGAGTACTTGAACTACCCAATCCCAACAAATCCAATCAGAGATGTGAGAACCGAGAGCACCACAAGGTTGACTAGAAAGAAAACATAAGAGAGAGATGGCCTTCGCCAAGTCGCTCCAAACCTAAACTTAATGATACCCCCTCTCTCAGGCCACTTGGAGCTCTGTCCACAACTCCTCCACCGGCATAGAAAAAGTGCCCAACCTCCTAGAAAACCCACATATCCACTGACCCAATGAGTCCCTAAGCAAGTACCACAAGCCACAGAGCAATTAGAATGCAATGATTCATCAATATTACACTCAATCCACTTGCCTATTTAACTAAAAATGACAGGATTTAAGCTATGTAAAAAGCCTATTAGGCCTAATAGGCTGACCTATTTAAATAAATATTAAAAAAATATAATGTTTCTGTTGTTGTTATTATTATAATAAGATTTTTGTAATGTGCTATTATTTAGCCTTCTAAAGATTTAAACATATTTACCTACATAAAAGACTTGAACTCATAAGTTTATATAGTGATAAACTTATGGCCTATCTAAATGTCTTATTGCTAAATATGCTTTTAAGAGGCTTCAACATTATGTCAGATTTTTAAAAAGGTCAGGTTAGACATATATAAAAAATGAATTATACAAATAATAAGGCAGCCTCAGTCATAGAAAGCTTAGCCTAGTCTATTCTAGTCTATTTCCCCTCACATGTCTCATGCTCTAGAGTAACAGTGGTTTAGTTTTTTATAATATGTAATTCATCATGCATAAAGTTTATCCTCAACTTATCAGTCCTTTAACCTTGTTAGAGATTGATAGATTAGATGATAGGCCTATAAACAGGCTAAGAAGCCAATCAGGCTTTTAAAAAGGTTGGGTCAGACCTAGATAACAGGGCAGACTTGAGCCTTGAACTTTTAGAACAGGCTCTGCCTATTTAAGCAAACCCTTATTAGGCTCAGGCTATTTCCACCCCTACACAACTAGCTATACGATCTTTAGTCTTCAAACCTCCATTATAAATCAACCAAAGAAGTCGTCTTACCCTTTGTGGTCTAGCCCAGCTCCAATTTTTCTTCCAAACTTGTTTACTTGCAGTACTATGTTCACCCAATAAAAGTTCAAAGGCGGGCCTAGTGGAGAAGAATCCATTCGATAAATAAGCCATATCAGCCTATCCTCACCCAAGATGTCCAGACCCAATTTGCAACCTGCAATTTTGTCCACCACCCGAGCAAAAAGTAGATGAGCAAATTTGTTGAACTTCTAACCCCCATGACTATTTGAGAAGGAAGATAGTGTAACGACCCCTTCTATATCAAACACTGGAACCAAGTCCTCATCATCAAGAATGACCCCAAACGGAAGTCAAAGGTCCTTCCAAAAACTAATGGATTTGCCATTCTCCACACACCAATGAACCCCTTACATAGACTCTTTCCAAATCAAAGAAACTCCCTTCCATGCATTCGAGGATTTTTGTTGGATCTTCATAACTGGTAACGCACCTGATCCACAACAATATTTGGTCCTTAAAATACGAACCTATAAAGCATTTGGCTTTTAGACCAAACCCCACGCGAGCTTTATCAACATGCCTTGTTAAAAATATGAACATGCGTGAATTGCATTCCTCCTCAATTCTTAGGCTTACAGAACTTTTGCCATGCTATTGAACGCCATATTTTCTTCCCATTAGACGATCCCCCCAAAAAATTCCTCATTAACTTCTCTAGATGGTAGAAAATTACTTTTGATAATAAAGTCGCATGCATTACATATGTGGGAAGTGCAGCTACTAGTGACTACGCTAAAGTAATCCTACCTGTATAGGCCATGTGTTCAGCCATATAGGGGAAAAGGCCATGTATCGTTTGCTCAAGCAGGTAATCATAAGAAGCTCTCATCTGTCTAGCATGCAAAAAGGGTACACCTATGTATTTGCTCAAATCCCCTAATCAAGTGAAAATCAGCCTTCTTACTAAACTCCTGTGCACGCATATAGTGAACATTCTTCGAAACAAACATCATAGTCTTATCCATGTTCACCTTTTCCCCTGAATAGGCAAAAAAAATGTTCAAAATAATGTAACATATTCTACATCTGCTATCCCTAGTTCTCTCTAAAAAGCAAGAGATTATTCGCAAATGATGATGTGAGACACTAGAGGGCCATCACGGGCAAGAAAGATTGGTTTCCACTCTTTATACTCAAGAGAGCTTGGATAAGATGAGTCAAACACTCTATAGCCAACACAAAAAGATACGGGGACAACTAATCTCCCTGATGTAACCCTTTAGACGTGGGAAACTACTATGTCTTGTTTCAATTAACCAACACTTGCATGTTACAAGACGAAAAAAAGTGAAAATAATATTCCTGAATGTAACGTCTGACTCTAATCAGGGAATTACTTACTAAACTAATCAAGAGTTAATGATAAACGCTGAAGAATTTTCTTTGAATAATAAAAAGTAAAAAGGGTACAGCTGTTGAATTACCGAACTTTGATTAAATAAAAACCTTTGAATACATAAAGAATCACCGTCAAATTTGCTGCTAAAAGACCTTATCAAATGTCATGCTAATACACTAAAACTGTAATGCATAAATCAGAGTTTCAAAAAGCGAAAATTATTTTGAATGTATGTATACAACACTTTTAGATAATAAGATAGAATAAAAACTAATCCTATTTATAAATTTATCTCCTAACATCACTTTAATATAAATGAACACGTGATACAAGGACTCGTGATCCGATATAGACTATGGACTGGCATTTCCATTATTGGTGGACTGTTAAGCAATGTCTGAATTTACTGCTCAGTCACTAATAGCACACCTGTTATCTGAAATAAATAAAAGGAAAATGGTGAGATACAAAAATCTCAGTGAGTTTCGTTGACCCCATCCCCTTACATATCGTTCATGAATGACAATGAATGATCATAACTAGTTTTAAAACATTAATTAAAATAAATACATCTCAACTCAAGCTTATCAAGCAACACATCAACACTGATCCTTACTTTTATCATGAATTGAAGGTGATAGACACACTAATCAAACATATGCACTAACAATAACCACAATATAGATAAATCTAAACATCTTTGAAGATTCAAAACCATGTCCATGAGCCTTTTAATTGGCTCATGGCTCCTATTACAAAATTTGCAAGTAGACTCTTTGAGGACATATAACAAACACCTCCTATGCATCTTAAAATATCAACATACCCTATCATGGAGACTCTCCTCAACAATCCCATAAAACACAAATGCATCAATATCAAGAACAAAACAATCAAGACATACAATCAAGGTAATCAACCTAATAATAGGTTTTTAAAAGTTCCCAACCTCTATATGAGATAACCCCCAAAGGAAACTCACATTGTTGGTTTGGAGAATCAAACCCTAAACTTGGAGATTGAAGGAGATTGAGAAATTAGTTTAGGACTCTTGCTTATTCCCCTAGTTGTCTTAATCTTCTTCTCTTCTTCGAACTCTCTCTCTAGAACCCTCTTCCTCTCTCTCGGTTTCCCTTTCTCTCTCTCAATTTCTTCCCTGTCTCTCTCCTCCTCTGTCCGCCGTGGCTCCGCCTCCCTTCTCCTTCGATCGTGTGCCCTCTCTCTCTTTCTCCTTGTTTTCTTCTTTTCTTCTTTTCTTTCCTTTCTTTCTCTTTTCTGCTTTTCCTCTTTCTTTTTTTTTCTTCAGGTCACGATGAAGGGGAGGATAAGAGGGAATGAAAGGCTGCTAAGGTGGAGAGGGCAAAAGTGTGGTATATGGTAGGTTAAGGTCATAGGTTTTATTAGAATTTGACTTAGAAGTCCTATTTTAATTCCATAATTTATCTTTTGGGTCCCTAGTAAAACCTTGGATAATTTAATCAATTAAAATTACACATGAATAATTAGTTCCACATTTCCTAAATCTTTGGAAAAAATTACCATTTTACCCCTAGGTTCCAACTTTACTGTTCTTGCTAAATTAAAGGCCATAAATTTTATTTAATCCTTAGGGATTAAATCCCCTTTTCACTTAAGATCTCTAATTATTAGGCTTAGGGAAAGTTGGGATGTTACACTAAAATTCCCATTAAAGCTAGTATCCTTAAGAGTATCCATGACAAATTTCCATTGTAGATGATCCTATGTCTTCTCTAAGCCAACTTTGATGGCCATAGCCCCCTTGGCTCCTTTCATCCCTTTCATAGAATGGAACACCTCCTTGGCCACTATAATGCTATCAATGCTATGTTTTCTTAGGACAAAGCTACACTAATTGGGACGAACAAGAAGAGGCATAACTTGCTTCATTTGGTTTGAAGTTATTTTCATAAAGATCTTATAAATCACTTTACAGAGACCAATAGGCCGAAAATGTTTAAAGAGAATAGGATTGTTCATCTTTGGTATCAACACCAAAAGCGTACCATTAATCTCTGCAACTTGAGATGGTTTAAGAACACCTTTTTTTTCGGTGCATTAAGGAACAAAACTTTAACCATTAATAATTATAAAAATGTAAAATTTTACAGGAATAACCCTTAACACTCCCTTTTTTCTAGCCTTTTTGGATGTGTATTTTTTGTATTTTGTAAGTTTATTATTGGAATATTTTATGTCGTCCGGAAATAAATTTCTAAAAAAAAAAGTTACTTTTTGGGGAATGTTTTAAAAACGTGGTGTAAATAGTTAGGCAATTGTTGATGTCAGCTTCTTCATTTAATTTTTCCACCTCCTAATCCCTAAAACTCCAAAACTACCCCTACTACCCCTTCCCCTTCCCCTTCCCCACCACCTAGCTCCCTCCCCCCATCTCTCTCTCTCTATCCCTCCCCACTTTCTCACTCCTCACCTCAACCTCTCTCCAAAGCCTCTTTCCCTTTCTCGTCGTTGTTGCTTGCCTAACCAATCTCCGCCATCGCAATGGTCATTTTCTTCGTTGGGGTAAGTATTGCGTGTCTTTCTCTCTTTTTTTTTGGAAATTTGAATTTTTCGGAAACTTGTTTTCGAAATCTCCTGGAAACTTGTTTTCTAGATATGCATTTGCGGGTGGTGTGAGAACCAAATACACATCCAGAAACTTGTTTTCGGAACATTTCGGAAACAAGCTTACACCATGAATCCCAAATTAACATGTCTAAAAACTTGTTTCCGGGAGATTCTGAAAATTTGTTTCCGGATTGCCTGTAAATGCAGAAAAATTTGGTGATCGCGAACGGGAAACTGGGGTTGGGGATGATGGAGAAGTTTGTCATGGATCTGAATCACGATGGGAAGGGGTTGAGGGCATTGGGGTGGGGAATACTGGGGAGGAGAAGGGGTGGGGAATGACGGGGAAGGAAGGGGTGAGGTGGAGAAGGGGATGAGCTTTGGAGTTTTTAGGGGTAGGAGTATTTTTGTCTTTTTGAAGTTAAGTGGGAGGTGAGAAAATAAAATGAGGGAGAGGTTAATAACATTTGCCAAATAGTTATTATACCCAAATGTAGAGCCCAATAAGGAAGAATTCAACCCATCTTTCTTACCCAACCCGCACAGGTTTTATTTTTGTTTTGATTAATAATCAGTAATTTATCTTTGTTGCCTTGTAAAAAAAGGTTGGCACTAGTTACACCCCCACATTCCTAGTTACCCCCTAATTAGGTTTTTAAAATAGCGACTTGACCAAATTACCCTCAGGCCTTATTCAAATTTTCCAAACCCACTAAACTTGTGAGCGATTTTCTTCTGCAAATTTGAAAGGTATGTCTTCTGCCTCAATCCACTGCACACACACGTTAGTTTGATTTCTTTTCTCATCAGTTTGAATCTGTTTTATGTTTTTTTATTTCATTTTAGGTTTTGTTTGATTTTTTTTCATCCCATTGTTTGATTTAGTGTTTGGTTACATTTGTCTTAAGTTTTAGTTCGTTGTGAGTTCCCTGTAATTTTGTTTTTGCGTGTAGGGGGTACACATGTATACATGAACTGAGTTCACATAACACCTGAAGAGGTGGTTTTAACATATGTGAACTAAGTTCTCGCATGTGTACGTGAACCCAGTTCACGCTGCCTTGGATTTTTGAGAGGGGCTCTTTGTTGATTTTTGCGAGGTTTTGAGTGCTATGTTTTTTGACTTCTTTGAATGAAGTTCCTCCATTATTTCTTGCTCATGAACTTTCAGTGAGCCCAATAGTACTTCTATCTTTAGGGTAGCCAATTATTTTGCTTCCTTAATGGCTATTACCTTTGGCCTCCAAACTTTTTGTAGGCTTATTTGTAACTTTCTCACCTTGTCCTGAATTGAGTAAGTCTTACCCAAGGATTTCATTCCATTCTCAATCGTGGTGAACCAGTGTGTTTATCTTTGCTTCTTTTACTTGGTCAGTCCCTTCATGCGCAGTTTGCAAGGTGTCCCATATTTCCTTTGTTGTTTCCTTTCCCACAACTTTATCATATTCAGACCTACCAAGGGCACATATTAAAAAGTATTTAGCTTTAGAGTTTAGTAGTACCATTCGTTTTTCTTCAGGTGTCCATTGTGTCGTAGGCTTTTCAGCAGTTGTCCCATTAACATTAGTTACTGTGGGAGCATATGGTCCATTCTCAACAATGTCCCATATGTCAGTGTCTTGTGATTCTAGGAACAACTTAATTTGATCTTTCCAGTAGTAGTAATGTTCTCCATTGAAGCCAGGGGGCCTGTTCGATGATGCTCCTTTAGGAAGAAACGCAACAGAGTTTGTATGGCTCATCACTTCTTCCAGGACCTTTTCTCCTACACTGTAAAATGTGCTTAACCCTTAGAGGTAGAGCTCTGATGCCAATTGGAATGATTTGGCATCACAGAGAAGGGGGTTGAACTGTGACTTGTTAAAATTTTACTCCTGAAAAGTTAACTAACTTCCTCTCGGGTTCACTTGGAGTAGAGAAGGTTAATGAAACAGATATGTATAAACTTTCTACTAAGTAAATGAATAACCGAATGAATGATAATGAAGACTTTGAACAAATAATGTGTTTGTTAGAAAATAAAGTTCAGTTATTTGATATAAGTAAAATTTCTTTATGAGAAAGTTGAGATTGATTTTATCTTGATCAAAGTAAAGTTTAGATAAAATAAACATTCTCTAATGCGCAAGACTGAAACTAAAAGAGATAAGAGATAGAAAGTAACAGACAAGAGTTATAGTGGTTTACCCAACTTAGGCTACTTCCACTCCTCACGTCTAGTGATTATTTCCACTATTTTCCTAAATAGTTACACAGCTTTTGAAGTACTTCCAAGACCCAAAAGCTTTACAAGATAGTTTTCTTCTACAGTACTATCAACTGTCTCACTTTAGAAACTTAACAAGTTTAGAAAGTTACTTGTTAAACCTTCTCACCAACACTCACTGCCTTGGTAGTTTGGTAGAAGTAAAATGTTTGTGGTATTGAGAATAGCTTTGAATACAAGATTTACACAAGGTAAAAGGCAAGCTACAACACCCTCAGCAGAAGGTATCCCAGAAAATGTTAGCGCTAAGACTGAGTGGGGATGAGAGAAAGTGCTTCCAGTAAACTCTCACACCTTGAAATGGTGAATATGAAGACTATTTATAGTTTCCCTTCAGTTATGACCGTTGAAGAAGGCTTCCTTTAGCTTCTGGTAGGTAGGTCTGCTGTTGTGCCAGAAAAGTGCACTGCTGTGCAGTCTTGCAGACTTGACGTGTCAACCTTCAACGGGTGGATCAAACGTTCTTCTTCTCAAACTTTCTCGAAACTGACTCGAAGGCAATCACAAGACATTATTCTTCCTCGTACTTGACTTTAACAGTTTTTTCACGTGATTGCTGAAAGCAAAATGATTTGATTTAGTGCTTTTAACTTTCTCTTCCTGAGTTGATGATCTTTGTTTGTTGAGAGAGAGTATCTTCATCTTTCTCTTCTTGAGAAAATATTCTTTATCTTATAAGAGAAAGTATCTTCAACTTTCTCTTATGCTTGGTAAACTTCCTCAAGTTAGCTAGAGGTTATTTTCTTTGCCAATTAGCTTTTGCTATATTAACTTGAACTTTCTTTTGCTTGATGTCTCACAAACCTGTCTTACATAATTAAACTCAAGTAGAGTCGTTAGTAAATAATGATCAGAAAGCATAAACCATGATCCAAAGGTTTGATCATCACTCAAAACATGAGATAAGGGATTTTTGTCTCAACACATGTGACCAGTGGCGGAGGCAAGGGGTGACCCATAGGTGCCATGCTCACCCCTAGTGTTTTAACTTTGGTTAATAACCATATACAATTTACTTTACAACCCACCTCCAAAAACAAGTAGTTGTTGTCTGCTGACCAATAGAAATTAAAGACTAAAAAAGATGAAGATGGTTTCATCGTTTCAAACTGAAGAGTAAGAGATATGTTTGTATCTTTGTATGATGTGTCTTTACATTTTTTTGTAGGTAAATTCTTACGCACCCTTTGTGTTTGCATGGGTAGGATACCCAAGTGACATGGATGAACACGTATATCCTACGTGTATCTTACTTGGCTGACCATTAAAATGATAGTAAATTTTTTTTACTTTTCTATATTTTATACTTAAAGATTTTTTAATTACAAATGAGTCCTTAATCCAAATTGCAAATCAAGTGGCTCCATATATTATACGAACATGAGTGTCAAGGATGAGTACCTTTAATATGAGAAAACATGATTTTTTTGGTAATTTTCGTTTATCATTATGTATGAAATTTTGAACTGTGATTTACAATAAATTGGAACTTGAAATTATAGGGTTTTGTAGAGGACAATCATACGAATATAATGGCACAAATTTTGTACTTTTTCATCAACTGTAGAGGGAGAAATCGAGGAACAACTGTGTGTTGGTGTAAGCCCTAGAGGCCAATGTTTTTCCTTTGGACTTATATTTTGTATCATGTCATTTATTTATTATATGAGGCATTTTCAGTTATTATGTTTGTTTCAACGTAATAAAGTCCTTGAGTAAAAGTTTGTTTTCAATAGAACATCGAGTAGACGACTCGGTTGTGAGATACTAAAGAACTTACTCTAAATATCCGTAGTCGAGTATTATTATTATTAAGGACAATAATAATGCATCAAGACTATTATGTGGGTGGACTGATAACCTCATCTCACAGGTTATAGATATGAGATATCAAGTCACCACATAGGTACACGTTAGGGTAATTGTGTATTGGATTGACCCGCCATGAGAATACTACATAGTGTGTTTTGTAAGTGTCATGAGTTATTCTCATAGTGATAGTGGTGTATGCCACCCTCAGACCTGAAACCACTATGGTCCCTACATGAGGAGTTGAGTGTTTTATTGCCGTCAAACATTGTGCATGCAGGACAATTATAAAGTCGATTAATCGGGCACTCAACGAGTCATGCAAAGAGACATGAGTGACCTAGATGGGATTTGCCCTCCTACATAACTTGAGGAGTAATATCTGTGGGCCCCTTGATAGAGTATGATCTGTAAAATGCATGGCCATGCTTTGAAATAAGTCAATATGAGATATTGATCTTATTTGTTGTTACTAAGTCTACTCGGGCATCAAGGAATATAATATTGAACTATACAAGGGTGACACATACTATGGCTTGTGTTCAATATAGATATAAGGGCAAAAGGGTAATTATACACATGATCATTATCACGGAAAGGTTACGTCACAACACTGACATTCTCGTTACTTGGGTAGCAATGATGTGTTGCTAGACACCGCTCATCGCTTATAATATTAAATAGTGATTTAATATTATTGCCAACGTTACGAGGAACTCTGAGTCACACACATGAGAACAAAGGCTAATGGGAGATTAAATAAATGAGTGAGACTCATTTTATTCGGTGGTGCATTCTTACGATGCACCAGTAGAGTCAAGAAAGACGCAGAACACGATAAGTTACGGTGCGCTGAGAGCACACGGTAAGCTACGGTGCGCTAGGTCAGTCTTAAGTGAAGTCTATAAATAGACTCGTTAAGACTGAAGTCAAAACACGGAATTAAAAACCCTAGCCGTTTCAAAGATCGTGACTTGCATCGTGATCGTTCCGTCGTCGTCTACCAGCACTGTGACGGAGACCGCTCCCATTCGAAGGCTGTTCGTGTGGACTACGTAGAGGCGTTGTTTTCTGTGCGACGCTCGTGCTCGATTCCAATTTTCGTCTGCAAACGATCTGCGCTACAAGAGGTAATTCATATAACCCTGAGTCATGACCATTCGCAAGGATCCATGGAAGGGAAAGTTTAAATTTCCGCTGCGTTTTTAATCTCTGTTATTGCGCTATTTCCCTACAGTGGTATCAGAGCCACTTGCGAAACCATGATTCGGTTTACTATGGTTACATGTGTGTATGACATGCATTCTTGTATGCTAGATTACGAATCTGTTGGTTTTATGGTAGATTATGAATCTGTTCGCTTTAAAAATTATACCTTGTATGATTGCGAAAACCCGGTTGAGCATATATGTGATATATATATATATATATATATATATATGTTGCTTCGAATAATCTATACATATATGAGATATATATATATATATATATATTGTGATTCTGTATATTTGTTTGATTCGGTTTTTGTGTCAAGTGTTGATGCAACATGTTTTACTGCGGGTTTAAGGATAGGCATCGATGGGTCCAAGTGTTGGTACCCAGAACCGTGTTGGTAACAACGTGAAACGGCGATGTTATTACTGTGGCATGAAGCATTCACGGTCACGATGAGGCGGCAATGTTTTCTGCAACGTGAAATGTTCACTGAAACCCCCGTGTTGAATCTGCGAAGCGAGTTTTTTGAAAGTTTTAATTTTTAATTAATTGCTTTTAATCACTATTAATGACAAGATTAATAGTAATAAATGTGTATTATTATTATTGATTGTCATTAATGTTTTTGTGATGCATGGTGAGTGGTTATGGCCTTAGTCCTTTTTATTTATTTTGGAATTTTAAATACGGCCTGCGTGCCGTGCCTTTTGTTTGGTTTAAAAATACGGCCTGCGTGTCGTGCCTTTCTTTTAATTCTGAATGTAAATTCTCTTCTCATCTCACTCCCTTATATGTGAAACGAGTACTCTCATTAATGTAATGAAGGAGACAAGAAGGCAAAATCATAAGAGGGCTACATTGAAGGTCACACTTGGAGAAGTATGATCGTTCCTAGGTTTAGCTTAGATTCTCTCATTGGCTTGTGAGAATCAATGCGTTAGGGGCCATAACCACATCACATTTATTTACTATATATGTATGAGATGCATGTATAAATATAGTAGGTTAAATAGTTTAACAAATTTTGTATGAGATGCATGTATAAATATTATAGGTTAAATAGTTTAACAAATATGTATGAGATGCATGTATGAATTTGGTAAGTTAAATAGTTTAACAAATGGTGAGATCAACTTTAATAAAAATCCTCAAAAGAAATATTAAGTTTAAATGCCTTCCAAAGCTGGCACTCATCAAGGCTAATATCGAAAATGTGGGTTCGCCAAAGCGGAGTGCATTTTCCATACTAGTAAGATGCGATGGGATAAATGTAATATCCAACTGCTATCTTTGGGTCTAACTTAACTAAACCGAGTATAATAGGATTGAAAGGTGTAGAGGCAAGTGAGTTGGCAACCATCCATATGATGGATTAGAATAAATAGTTATTCACCCAACTATCCGAGAATTGTATAAGATACAATTGGAAGGAGTTCCTACCTAAATAACTGAATTTTAAGTGATCAGCCAAAGCTGACTTAAAATAAAGTGAAATATGGATCTCGGCCCACTAGAAAATCTTCCAACGGGATTTTCCGAATCAATGATGAGGGTCATTGGTTTGAGTAAAATAGTGGGAGGCGTATTTAATTAAAGACCTAATTAAATATGTTTATTGCATGATACTTATATTCTGCATATTTTCTTAATGTAGATTACCATGGCATCAAACACTCTCAATAACCTACTGCGATCAATCCTTGAGAAGGAAAAGTTGTCTGGAACAAACTTTCTGGACTGGCACCGAAACTTGAGGATTGTCCTCAAGCAAGAGAAAAAGTTGTATGTTCTTGAAGAGCCAATACCCCAAGAGCCACCTGCTGCTAATGCCCCTAGGGCTGAAAAAGATGCTTATAAGAAGCATCAAGATGATGCCCTAGAAGTTGCCTGCCTCATGCTAGCCACCATGAACTCTGAGCTTCAGAAGCAACATGAGCTCATGGAAGCGTTCGATATGATCGAACACCTCAAGATGCTCTATCAAGAGCAAGCAAGGCATGAGCGGTATGAAGTTTCCAAAGCCCTTTTCCAAAGCAAACTGGCAGAAGGATGCCCAGTAGGTCCTTATGTACTCAAAATGATTGGGTATATTGAGAACCTCGATCGATTGGGTTTTTCCCTCAGGCGTGAGCTTGCGATTGATCTGATCCTGCAATCGTTGCCGGAGAGTTTCAATCAGTTTGTCATGAATTTCACTATGAATGACATGGACAAAAATCTGCCAGAGCTGTTAAGCATGTTGAGAACTGCTGAACATAACATCAACAAAGGGAAAGGGAAGGCCATTTTGATGGTCAATGGTGGAAAGGACAAGAAGCAGTTCAAGAAGCCCGTGAACAAGTATAAGGGCAAGGGCAAGGGAATTAACAAGCTCAAACCTGCGACTTATGCTTTGAAGCCTAAGGGCGGTGTGGCTAAAGAAGGCAATTGCTTCCACTGCGGTGTGACTGGACATTGGAAGAGGAACTGCCCAAAGTACCTGGAAGAAAAGAAGAAGGGAAGTGAGACTTCCACCTCAGGTATTTTTGTTATAGAAGTCAATTTATCTACTTCTGCATCATGGGTATTAGATACTGGATGTGGGTCTCACATTTGTACTAATGTGCAGGAGCTCAAAAGGAGTAGACCGTTGTCAAAGGGCGAAGTTGATCTACGAGTTGGCAATGGAGCAAAAGTTGCTGCTTTAGCTGTCGGAACTTATGTATTAACTTTGCCTAGTGGGCTTATTTTTCAGTTAGAGAACTGTTATTTTGTGCCTGCAATTAGCAGGAATATTATTTCCGTTTCTTGTTTGGACAAGTCTGGTTTTTCATTTATAATAAAGGACAAATGTTGCTCTATTTATTTAAATGATGTTTTCTATGCTAGCGCACAAATGAGTAATGGACTTTATGTCCTTGATCTCGAAATGCCCATTTATAACATCGATACCAAAAGGATAAAACCAAATGAGTTGAATCCGACTTATCTTTGGCATTGTCGCTTAGGCCATATAAATGAGAAGCGCATTTCCAAACTTCATAAAGATGGATTCTTGGACTCTTTTGATTATGAATCATTTGAGACATGTGAGTCTTGTTTATTAGGAAAGATGACAAAAACCCCATTCATAGGAAAAGGTGAAAGGGCTGGTGATCTTTTGGGCCTCATACATACTGATGTATGTGGACCACTAAACACATTAGCCAGAGGGGGTTTTCAGTACTTCATTACATTTACTGATGATTATAGTAGGTATGGATTTGTGTATCTCATGAAACACAAATCGGAATCTTTTGAAAAGTTCAAAGAATTCAAGAATGAAGTACAAAACCAACTAGGTAAGAATATTAAGACCTTCGATCAGATCGAGGTGGTGAATATTTGAGCCTTGAATTTGATGATCATCTGAAAGAGTGTGGGATCCTATCCCAACTTACCCCTCCTAGAACACCGCAATGGAATGGTGTTTCTGAAAGGAGAAACCGAACCTTGTTGGACATGGTCCGGTCTATGATGAGTCATGCGGATCTTCCAAATTCCTTCTGGGGACATGCTCTATTAATCGCAGCCTTTCACACTTAACCGTGTTCCATCCAAAAGCGTGGAAAAGACACCATATGAGATATGGGTGGCAAGAAACCCGGATATGTCTTTCATGAAGATTTGGGGCTGTGAAGTGTATGTGAAAAGACAAATTTCCACTAAGCTTGAGCCCAAATCTGACAAATGCTTCTTTGTGGGGTATCCTAAAGAAACCAAGGGATACTACTTTTACAATCCTTCTGAGGGCAAAGTGTTTGTCGCTCGAACTGGTGTATTCCTAGAAAGGGAATTCATTTCCAAAGGAATTAGTGGGAGGAAAGTAGAACTTGAAGAAATTCAAGTATCACAGAGTAGTGACACATCTATGGAGGAACAAGAGCGACTGCATAAGATGTTGTGACAGAACAACGTGCTCAAGTAAGACAAGACCAGTGTTGGTCTAGCAAGATACGTCACCAACGCGAGAGATATGGATTTCTCATGACTCAGCAGGGTGATATATTTCTCATGGATCAAGATGAGCCTGTGACTTACCAGAGGCCACATCGCCCTGAATCCGAGAAGTGGCTTGAGGCCATGAAATCGAAATGGATTCCATGTACACTAACCAGGTATGGACCTTGGTAGAGCCACCTGAAGGGTTACTCCCATAGGGTGCAAGTGGGTCTTCAAAAGGAAGAATGACATGGATGGTAAGGTTCATACCTATAAGGCACGATCGGTTGCTAAGGGTTTCAAGCAAATTCATGGTGTAGACTATGATGAAACCTTCTACTTGATTCGCGATGCTTAAATCTGTTCGATTTTACTTGCCATCGCCGCATACCATGACTATGAAATATGGCAAATGGATGTCAAAACCGCTTTCCTTAATGGAAATCTCCTTGAGGACGTGTACATGACACAACCTCGAGGGCTTTGACACTTCGGATGATGCCAAGAAAGTATGCAAGTTGCAGCTGATCAATTTATGGATTGAAGCAAGCTTCCAGTTGGAATCTTCGTTTTGATGAAACCGTGAGACAGCTTTGGATTCATTAAAAATGAAGATGAACCTTGTGTTTACAAGAAGGTTAGTGGGAGCATAGTTGTATTCCTGTTGTTATATGTGGATGACATATTACTCATCTAAACGACGTCCCTACTTTGCAACAAGTTAAGACTTGGTTAGGGAATTGCTTTTCTATGAAAGATTTGGGTGAAGCTACCTACATATTAGGAATCGTGGATCTATAGAGATAGATCGCAAAGATTGCTTAGCCTAAGTCGTAGTACATACATAGATAAAGTGTTGAGACGCTTTAATATGCATGATTCCAAGAAAGGGTTCTTGCCCATGACACATGGCGTATGCCTATCAAAGGCAAAATCCCTTCAACTCAGAAGAGAGGATCGCATGAATAAGATTCCATATGCATCAGCAATTGGATCTATCATGTATGCCATGTTATGTACTCGACCAGATGTCTCGTATGCCTTGAGCACAACGAGCAGGTACCAGTCTGATCCCGGTGATGGTCATTGGGTTGCTGTCAAGAATATCCTTAAGTACTTGAGAAGAACTAAGGATTCTTTCTTGGTATATGGAGGTCAGGAAGAGCTCGCTGTAATAGGTTACACCGATGCTAGCTTCCAGACAGATAAAGATGATTCTAAATCGCAATCTGGTTATGTGTTTTGCCTAAATGGTGGCGCTGTGAGCTGGAAGAGTTCAAAGCAGGAAACAATGATTCTACTACAGAGGCCGAGTATATTGTCGCTTCCAATGCAAAGAAAGGAGGTCAGTTGGATCAAGAAGTTCATTCTTGTATTTGGTACGGTTTCTAGCCTTGTGAACCCCATTGATCTCTTTTGTGATAACAATGGTGCCATTGCACAAGCTAAGGAACCCAGATCTCACCAACGATCCAAACACATACTTAGGCGCTTCCATCTCATTCGAGAGATTATCGATAGAGGAGATGTCAAGATATGCAGGTACCAACACTTGACAATGTTCTTTGACCCACTTACAAAGCCTCTTACCCAGCCAAGCATGATGGTCATACTAGATCTATGGGTATTAGGTACATGCCTAATTGGCTCTAATGCTAGTGGGAGATTGTTGGTGTAAGCCCTAGAGGCCAATGTTTTCCTTTGGACTTATATTTTGTATCATGTCATTTATTTATTATATGAGGCATTTTCGCTATTATGTTTGTTTCAACGTAATAAAGTCCTTGAGTAAAAGTTTGTTTTCAATAGAACATCGAGTAGACGACTCGGTTGTGAGATACTAAAGAACTTACTCTAAATATCCGTAGTCGAGTATTATTATTATTAAGGACAATAATAATGCATCAAGACTATTATGTGGGTGGACTGATAACCTCATCTCACAGGTTATAGATATGAGATATCAAGTCACCACATAGGTACACGTTAGGATAATTGTGTACTGGATTGACCCGCCATGAGAATACTACATAGTGTGTTATGTAAGTGTCATGAGTTATTCTCATAGTGATAGTGGTGTATGCCACCCTCATACCTGAAACCACTATGGTCCCTACATGAAGAGTTGGGTGTTTTATTGCCGTCAAACATTGTCTGTAACAGGACAATTATAAAGTCGGTTAACTGGGCACTCAACGAGTCATGCAAAGAGACATGAGTGACCTAGATGGGATTTTCCCCTCCTACATAACAGGAGTAATATATGTGGGCCCCTTGATAGAGTATGACTGTAAAATGCATGGCCATGCTGAAATAAGTCAATATGAGATATTGATCTTATTTGTTGTTACTAAGTCTACTCGGGCATCAAGGAATATAATATTGAACTATACAAGGGTGACACATACTATGCCTTGTGTTCAATATAGATATAAGGGCAAAAGGGTAATTATACACATGATCATTATCACGGAAAGGTTACGTCACAACACTGACATTCTCGTTACTTGGGTAGCAGTGATGTGTTGCTAGACACCGCTCACTGTTTATAATATTAAATAGTGATTTAATATTATTGCCAACGCATGAACCTGCTGTGGTCACACACATGAGAACAGGCTAATGGGAGATTAAATAAATGAGTGAGACTCATTTTATTCGGTGGTGCATTCTTACGATGCACCAGCGCGAGTCAAGAAAGACGCAGAACACGATAAGTTACGGTGCGCTGAGAGCACACGGTAAGCTACGGTGCGCTAGGTCAGTCTTAAGTGAAGTCTATAAATAGACTCGTTAAGACTGAAGTCAAAACACGGAATTAAAAACCCTAGCCGTTTCAAAGATCGTGACTTGCATCGTGACTGGTTCCGTACGTCAGCTAGCACTGTGACGGAGACCGCTCCCATTCGAAGGCTGTTCGTGTGGACTACATAGAGGCGTTGTTTTCTGTGCGACGCTCGTGCTCGATTCCAATTTTCGTCTGCAAACGATCTGCGCTACAAGAGGTAATTCATATAACCCTGAGTCATGACCATTCGCAAGGATCCATGCTATATTCTGGATTTTATGGTACTGTTCACTCTCCTTACGAAGGAACACGTGATTATGTGTTGCCAATTGTTTATACGTGCTTTTAATAGGCTAGCATGTAATAACAACTAACATGTGTTCGTGCGAAGAAGATGAACTCTTTTTAAGATAATTTTTAACTTATACTAGTAATTTATTAAGGTAAAGTGTATATATTAAATTATTATTAGAAATGTATGAATTGAAAACCCATGTGCCATTTATTTAAGGGTCCAAAAACTTTGTTTTTTGGTTCCAAAATTACTATCTTAGATTATAGTTACAATGGTGCTTTTTTTGAAATTTTTTGGACATTATATATAATTTAAACAAATTAATCTGAGAGTAATGTGAAGTTTATAATATTATACCATCGATTTTCTTACCTAAAAACTAAAATCATGTGTCGTTAGCCCCAATCCACCTGACCCTTCAACTACATGAGTTTTACGGAATTGGATTTGAGTTAACCATGTGAAGCCCAAAAGATCTCAAGTGAAGCCCTAAAGAACCCATGTTCCGTCCCATTGGGCCTAACCCACTTGGTCACAGTCAATTGTATGGGTCCAGCGCACCTGGCCATTCAACTACATGGGTCTGGCCTAACTAGATAATAGTTAATTGATTGAAGCTTAATAGGACCCAAGTGAAGCCCAACATGACCCAAGTCTCGTCCTATTTGAGCCAACCCACTAGGTCTTTCAACTGTATGGGCCTGACCCAAGTGGATTAGAATTGACAGTGTCAAGCCCAATAGAACTCAAGTCCTGTCATGTTGGGCCCAATCGACCTGGCCTTTCTGCGTCATGAGCCTGGCCCAAATTGGATTGGAGTTAACCATTCGAAGCCTAATATGACCCAAGTCTCGACATGCTTGGGCCTAACCCACTTGGTTTTTCAACCATATGAGTCTGACGCACTTAGATCATAGTTAACCGTGTAAAGACCAATAGAACCCAAGTCCGTCCCATTTTTGCCTAACCCACTTGGTCCTTCAATATTTGGGTCTGACACAAGTGGATCAGAGTTAACTGTGTTGGGCCTAAATAGACCCAAGTTACATCCCATTTGGGCCCAACAAACTTGGTCTTCAACTTTATGGTTCTGACTTAACTAGGTCGGAGTTAACCATGTGAAGCCCAATAGAACCTAAGTCGCATCTTGTTGTGCCTAACCCATATGGTCTGTCAATTGTATGCGTCTGACCCAACTAGATCAGTGTTAACAATTGGATGCCCAACAGAACCATGTGAAACCTAACAAAACCCAAATATCATCTCGTTGGGCCCAATCCACCGGACCCTTCAACATAGTAGGCTTGACCCAAGTAGATTGGAGTTAACCAAGTGAAGCCCAACAGAATCCAAGTTCTATCCCATTAGGCCCAACCCACTTGGTCCTAGTCACATGTATGGGCATGTCCCAACTGGACCAGATTAACCATGTGTAGCCATTAGAACCCTACTACTATCTCGTTGTGCCCAACCCACTTGGTCGTTCAACAGTATAACCCTAACCTAATTGGATTAGAGTTAACATTGTGAAGCCCAACAAAACCCATGTAAAGGCCAACAGGACCCAAATGCAGTCCCAATTGAGCCAAACCAATTGGATCATAGTTAACCAATTGAAGCTCAACAGGATCCAAGTGAAGCCCAACATGACCCAAGTTCCATCCCAATTGAGCCAACCCACTAGGTCCTTTAATTGTATGGGCCTGGCCCAAATGGATTAGAGTTAACAATGTCAAGCCCAATAGAACCATGTGAAGCCTAATAGGACCCAAGTATCGTCTTGTTTGGGCTAACACACTCGTTCTTTCAACTGTATGGGTCTAGCCCTACAACAAGGTCTGTTTGATTTGCAAAAAAATAAGGGATTGGATAACATAACAATATTTGATTCATGTTTGATTTGAAAAGTGTTGAGAGGACACAGTAATATATAGGATAGGGACTCAACAGAAACCCAAATTTTTATATGTATATATTATAATATATATTGCAAAATATATAATATAATACAATATTACATGTTATAAATTGTATACTAGTAGCTTTAAAAATATTTTATTTACATATTAGTTACTTCAATATTATTTTATTTGTAATATTTTTGTATTGATATTTATGTGTACTATTTGAACCAGTAAAGTGATGACACTGTTATTAAAATTATAGGTTAGGATAATTTAGTCTTTTCACACCTATAAATTAGAGGGTAAAGTGCAATTGGCCCTTAAATTTATTAGGGGATAGAATTATGTGTTTTAAGGGAGTGTAATATCCTTGTTTCTCAAGTGTGGAAGTTGTAATTTACACATACTTATTAGTTAGTAATCATATATATATCCCTTGTTTGGGTTATGTGTCACGAAGTTAATGTGGTCTTAGTGGTTATGTCATTTTACTGAAGGCTCTGTGTTGTTTGTTCGATTCCCTGGTTACCATTTTTGCAAGTAGTTTTTCTGATTTAAAAATTTATGTTCGGCACCTAAAAAAAATGTGATTTCACGGATTCGAACCGCTTTGCATATATGATAATTTGGAGTTGGTATGCCTGATTCAATTTACATAGATTCCAAGTTACTTAGTGAGAGCAATGCTAGTGTATACTATTTCCTTCCACCTTTACCGAGATTGGTTTACCAAGGGCTTCAATTTGTTTGCCAGACTATAAACCAATTTCTATTTTCCAAGATTAGAATTTAATTTTTTATAACTTTAAAATTTATAGATTCCAAAATATATAACTTTAATTTTTTATAAGAAATTTTCTAAGTAACCTAAAGACATCATTAGAATTTAAACCTCGACTTCATAATATTCTGTTCCATCATGTTCTATCCATCAAATGCTGGCTCAGGATAAAAGTACATGACCAAAAACTGAAAACAATTATAGATTTGAGCAACACAATGAAGGGCACCAAAAACAGGTAATCACAAATTGATTTCTAAATCCTGATTCCACACCATAGTAATGAACCACTTATTTTAAACCAAAAAATAAAATAAAATAGTGCTTTTGTGTTGAATTGGAAAACATAATTCTCTCAGGTACGAAGACAAAATCTAAAGAAATATCACCAGCCAAGTTTCCAGCATAAACTAGAAAATCAGGAATTAAGTCCATAGCTTGATTATTAATATAGATTGAAAATGATAATCTGCTCAACTTGATGCTTCAGTGGATGCCAATATTGTCCTTGCGTTTCACTGTACCAGTAGTGCAGGGCCATAACTATAGGATGTAAGATCAGAAAGTACGAAGGAAACAAATGACAGAAGAAAGAGTGCTCAAATTGTTATTAAGATCTCAATGAAACAGTACAATATGAAAAAGTACAAGAAATTCCAGTAGATCTAATATGGAATCAAGTCCATTTCTAGGAATGCAGAAAGTACAGAAGGGAAATAAAGCAGAAAAGGGCTCAGCGGAGATAGAGCTAATCAGAGAGAAGATGAGATCACTAAAATTCAGCCTGACCAGTCATTGGCATGACACCTCCTTAATGTCACCATCTTTAGATTCCACTTCACATGGATTAGGCGGGACATCTACTGCAAGGGAACAATTGAAGAATCCATGAAGCGGTAAACAATAAGGGAGCTTCATATGTCAGACAATTGGAAAACCTCCATTAGCACATAAATGCATAAACTAAACAAATAACAAAATCCAATCACCAAAAAATTTAGAGACAACAAATGCTGATAAAAAAAAATCAGTAGTCATTTGATGGAAAAGATGTGCTTTACTGAGCATTGTCCAGAACAACAAAGGCAAATCAAAAATTCTTGATATAATAGCGTTGTTCAAAACTTTTAGTATTCAAGCATTTTATAATAACATTGTAAAGTTAAAAAGCATGAGCAACAGAGCACCATATCATGTAATTTAAGAAGATAAGCAAACAACAGAGTAATTACCATGAGCATAAAACCAATGCGTTCAACCATGAGCATAAAACCAAAGGGTTCTCAGAATAAGTCTATCAAAACTATAAACTGAGTAATTATCATGAGCATAAAACCAATGCGTTCAACCGGCATAACTGGCCAGTCTTCTAGACGAGAAACATGTGTGATTCCAAATACATACCTGAAGATAACACAGTTAGTCTTAGACACCTAGAGTGTGGTTATAGACAAGGTAAATTGCTCAGCCAAGCAACAGTTAGTCAAATATATGCTTCAATCAAGATGCATGGCAAGGTAAATATTTGGCGTTGTACAGGCAGTTCAAAGTATGTCGCTGTTTCCTTCTTTCAATGGAAGAAATTTTTCAAACAGATTTTTCATTTAAAAAAAATGCTTGAAAATTCTTTAAAGTAAAGCACATTGCTTTAATTCAGCATAAGAGAATCAAATAAACTTCAAATAGTGATGTGAGGATGGAAAGAAATCTGTAAGGGAAAAGTAATTTCCAAGTAGTCTCCTTTTACTACAACCCACTTTGTCTATTTTGACAACAACATTTGAAACAAACAAAAAAAGTTGAGAGTTGTGGAAAAAAAATCTTAAATCTAACAAAAGATGCAGTGAGGCCATATGAGTTGGAGAAAATATCTAGTATTAAAACAAGTTTTAAATCGCAGTAGTTGTCGCGTTTACGTAAGGATCCTTGATATTGTAGACAAAAAACGACTGATAAGGCCACAATTGCGGGGGGCGCGAATAGAATTGCAGCCGCAATTGCGGTTGCGGACCACAATTCAAAACCTTTAGGATGGAGGGAAAGGCAGGTACTTTCTATTGTTTTTCAAGATAAATTTCTTAAAGAGCATATATGTACTAACTAGTTTATCCAGCCAGCTTCTATGCAAATGAAAAAATAAAGACTCTTCGACTTGATCCTCCACATTAGTCTATTTTTATTATCACATGTGTGTTGCAGCTTAGTTCAGAAGAAATTTCAGTAGGCATATCCAAATCCATGAACATAGATGTAAAATAATGACTCAACAGATAAATCAATCAATCAAACACAAAGCAAGATAAAAACAACACAGAGTGCAAGGGACTTCAGCAACACACCACAGCACCAGATCTGAGTATCACACTGAATTATTTGGTAAATTCAAAATAAATTTTTCAGTGGGCGGGGAATTTCCCTTTTATGGTGTCGGGCGGGGAATTTCCCTCTCTCTTCTGAAGGGGGAACACCAAAAATAACAATGCAAGAGGAAGACGAAGATGGGATTCTAGGGATTATATGAATGGAGACCGAAAAACTAATCAGAAAGAGGGGATTCTCTGTTTGCAGTTCGCCGGAGACTGGAGAGTTTTCTGTTCACGCGTCGCCATAGAGAAGACAGTTGTTCGCGTCGCCGGCGCTTGAGGTGGCTTCTGCTTCTTCTACTTCGCTGGAGAGAGGAGGTCGTTTATGTTGTCGGAGAGAAGGCAGTCTCGGCGCTGGAGGTGGCTTTTGCTTCTTCTATTCACGACAATGGAGAAAGGGTTGTGATACAGTGGAAGAATGCACCGACAACATTAGGGTTGGGGATGAATCTTTTTTTGGTGAAGCTGCATATGATTTTTGGTGAAGCGTTGGGGATGAGTCTGAAATCGGGTTGGGGATGAATTTGAAATTAAAAAAACTAAGTGTATAATATAGAAAAGTAAAAAATTGTGGTAAAAATTGTTTTTATCATTTTAATAAAATGTCACGTATGACACACGTGTTGCACGCATAAGATATTTATTTTATGCCACCTCATTTGGGTATAATACCCAACAAAACTAGTGGGCATCGGAGTGTTGACTTTTTTTTATTCTTGCCACATACCCTAATTAACCATCGATGGCATTAATGATGAAAAGGCTCTAATTTGCAAATAGTATCTACAAAAGGTCAAATAGCATTTATCAGGCATTAAATCGTAAACTAGTTGGAAATATAATTTTAAATATTATTTACTTTATTGAAGAAAATTATTTACTTTAATTTATTAAAAATGTAGTGAAAAAAACTATTTACCTTATAAATATTATCTAATCCAAACATTCATAATTATTTTTTTTTGTTAGTAAAGAAAACTATTGTGGAGAAAATAAAAGAAATGCAGTGAAGAAAACCACTTACATAAAATGAAAGACTTATATACAAAATGAAAGGCTTTATACAAAATTTCCCTTCCCGTGACTCGTTATTGTCTATGTTTATGATTTCTATGGTTTATGTCTTTGTTTTTACTGATATGGTTTATGTCTTTTACTTATGAGATAATATTTAGTTGTATTAAATTTCTTGCATATATTATGCATGAAAAACATTTTTTTTACCAAGTCATGTTTTTTTTTTGGTCCCCCTCAAGTTAAATTTCTGGCTCCGCCCCTGCACGTGGCCACTCGACTTTGGGGTGGAGTGGTAATGTATCTAATTTTTTTTTGCATTTTTTGTTTGTTGTCATAACAACATTTAACAATTTTTTCAGGATCGTGGGGAGCTGAGGGTCTTCAGCAACGGAAAGAAGCTGAGAGACGTTATCATTCAGCATGATGAGGTCTTGCATTTAGTGGAGGGGTCAAAACTCCTACCATTGTTGAGATGCAGCCATGAGCTGATCGACAAGTGGCTCATTTCAACTTTCTCATAGAGGTGACACTGGGACACCAACAACTTTCATCTTTTGGTTGAGGAGATGACCATCACACTGGATGATGTGTGGTCCTTGTTAAAACCCATCACGGGGGCATTCTTGACCATCACCGTGTTTGACAAGGATCAGGCTGCCAGGCTGTTATCTGAGCTGTTGGGAGTCACCTTAGTTGACGCTCAACAGGAGTTCGATTGTTATATACGGTCTACCACTACTGGAAAAACTTAAAATAGCGACGGAAATATAAGGAAAAATAATAAAATGACAATATTTGAAGAAATGGAATTAAAATACAGAGAATTAAATAAAACACTAGAAGAAATCAATAGAAATATGTTATTATTGTTAGAAAAAATTAATAAAATTGTAAATTATACTTTAAATAATTTCCAAAATGGTAGAAATACTATAAATAATATACAGGATACATTAGAAAATATAAATATTGATGGTAATCGAGACATTAATAGAATTAGAGAGGTTCTTCAGCAATTAGAAAATCTTTTAGAAAAAGAAGAAAATAATAGCTATATAACTATACAGGATTTAGAGAATTTTCTTGGTGATAGAAAATTAGTAAAGAAAGAGAGCGGAACTTTAGTTTATCCACCAGGATTATGAAAGAATTAGTTAGAGAATATCAAGAGGATATAAAAAATGCAACAGAAATAGAAGAAATAAGTAGACTTATGAATGAATTAAAAATATTAAAGGATGAGATTAGTAGCACAAAAATATATAAAATAAATAATGATCAGGATGAGGAAAATGATTTAGAAGAAGTCATCTTAGGATATGAAGATGAGGATGAAGAACATATAAGAGTAGATATGAAAGAAGAAAGTAGTAACCAAGGAGAAAGTAGACAACCAAATTACCAAAGAAAAAGGACTTGGGGTACCTTTTTCAATGATCCGAATTACTGGAAATCTTATGATGAACCATTTATGGGTAGACGTGGATAGTATAGAAAGAAAGGAAAATGGGAAAAGTATCCATCAGATTATAAGCCAAAGGTAGAAACACTTAGGTATAGAAATATTTTAAACCTAGACTGTGCTATAAATAAGGAAGAATTAATAAATGAATGGACAAATGAAATAAGTCTGATTCTCCAAACAGATGAATATTTAAAAACTATAGATTTTGATGCAGTACTAAATTTAGTCTTATATAAGACATCATGAAATGTACAAAAAATGCTAAATAGTGTTGGAGCATTTGAGTGGCAGCGTATAATGGGTGGTGTTAAGAAAAATACCGATATAATACAAAAAATTACTAAAATAATATATAAAGAGTTTGTTGGTTTTGATAATGAATATAGACAAGCAGAATTAGATAGAACAAGGTATGAGAAGACATTGCTACATCTAGATAATATGAATATATGTAATATGTGTTACTTTGAAGAATTTACTTGTGAGTTCCAAAAATATTATTATCAATTGGATAAACAGTCTAAGGAAATATATAAGAATACATTTATTAATAAATTACCTTTCCCGATAAATGAGAAGGTTAAAGAATTATGGCAACAAAGGAGACTTGAAGTTGCAGATACCTTAGGAGGAATTATTTCGACTGTTTATGAATTATTAGCTAGTGAATGCTAGCAAAAGCAAATTAGGAAGTCCATTAGACATAACAAAGGAATTTGTTGTAAGAACCCAAATATAGGCCTTCCAAACCAATGGGGATGTGATGATTCTAGGAAACCATATAGAAAAAAGAAAATTTTTAAGAAAGGAAAGAAATATAAATTTCGGAGATCTTATCCTAGAAAAGAATCATATAGGAAAAACAGATACTTTAAAAGGAGAAACCCAAATAAGATCCCTAGGAAATATTGCCCTGAAGGAAAAAAGAAGTGTACATGTTGGTTATATAAAGAAGAAGGACATTATGCTAATGAGTGTCCTAAAAAAGGTAAGAAAGAAGAAAAGGTTAAGTTAATTAATTTAGCTCTTAAAAATAATTATGAACCAGTAGAAGAAGAATTTAGCTCAGATGAAGAAATATATGAGTATAGTACTAATCTAGTGATAATGGAGCAACTTCAGAAAGTGAATCTGAATAGCACATATATTAGAATAGAAATAGAAATAAATAAGATTAGGTATGCTACGGAAGCCTATATAGATAGTGGAGCAAGTATTTGTTTAGCAACAAAATATTTGTTTCCTAAAGATAAATGAATTAATTTAGATAATCCTTTGAAAGTTCAGATTGCTGATGGTTCTACTAAGGTCATTAGCAAGGTTGTTAGAAAAACTATAGCATATATAGAAAATTATATATTTGTTATACCTACTATATATCAACAAGAATCAGGTTTAGATCTAATATTAGGAAATAATTTCTTACGATTATATGCACCCTTTTGCCAATATAAGAGATTTATTCAAATAAAGACACCCTATATAGCAGGAAAGCAAAAGAGAAATCTTATATCGATTCCTATAGTTCATGAATCTCAAAATAAAGCTACAAAATATAAATCAGAGTTTCACGCGCAAAAACGTGGTGATATATATAATAAAATGACAAAAATTTTAGAGCTTTTTGAGAATAAAAAATATATATTAGGCCAAAAAGAATTCCCAATTCCCCAGGAAATAGAAGAGCTTTTAGACAAAGTATGTAGTGAGAACCCGCTTGATCCTAAAATCAATAATAAAAATCAGGAGTTAATTTCTCTTAGGTTAAAAGATCCTAGCAAGGAAATTAAGTGTAAGCCTATGTTTTATACTAAACAAGATAGAGATGAATTTGAGGAAGATATAAAGAAATGGTTAGATTTAGGATTAATTCAACCATAAAAAAGTAAGCATTCTGCACCAGCTTTTTATGTAGATAATCCTAACGAGCAGAAAAGAGGTAAGAGAAGAATGGTGATCAATTATAAAGCTATGAATAAAGCTTTAGAAGGTGATGCATATTTTATTCCTAGAAAGGATCATATAATTGAATTAGTTCGTGGAAAGAAATTATTTAGTAGTCTCGATTGTAAATCTGGTTTTTATCAATTACGACTTGATGAGGATAGTAAACCCTTAACAGCATTTAGTTGTCCTCATGGACAATATGAATGGAATGTATTACCAATGGGTTTAAAGCAAGCACCAGATATTTTCCAACGCAGAATGGACAATGTATTAAGAGATTTTAAAGACTTTTGTGTTATTTATATTGATGACATTCTTATTTTTACTGATAAGGATGATTTATTGGATCATTTTAAATATGTTAAGAAAGTTTTAGAAAGATGTTTAGAACAAGGAGTTATCTTAAGTAGGAAAAAAGCTGTCCTTGGACAAAAAAGAATAGATTATCTCGGTCTTGAAATAGATGGAGGAAATATTATTATGCAGAAACATGTCCTAACAAAATTACATGAATTGCCTTCTGAAATAAAGAATGTTAAGGAATTACAAAGGTTTCTTGGATTACTAACATATATTTCAAATGAAGGATTTATTAAAGATCTTGCAGAAGAAAAGAAGACTTTTGCAGCTTAAACTCAAGAAAAACGCAGAGTGGAAATGGACAGAGGAAGACACTGCAATAGTTGAAAGACTAAAGCAGTTGTGCAAAAATCTGCCCGAATTATACCACCCTCGTGAAGAGGATTATATAATTATCGAGACTGATGCGTCCGATATAACTTGGGAGGCAGATGAAAGCCAAACCAAGAATAAACCAAAAACAGAGTTACTCTGTAGATATATGTCAGGCTCATTTCATGATCATGAGCTAAATTATCCAATTCATGAAAAGGAAACCCTAGCATTAATAAGAATGCTAAGAAAGCATCAGTTATACCTAATGCACCAAGAATTCTTGGTAAGACCTGACTCTACTTATGTTGCAGGATTCAAAAATTTAAACATTAAGGAAAGCCACAAGCAAAGAAGACTTATCAGATGGCAGATAGAGCTAAATCACTACGATTATAAAGTAGTCCATATTGCAGGAAATAAGAACGTGCTAGCAGACATTCTAAGCAGAGAATGGAACGTGAGAAGCTGAAAAAAGATAAAGCAATAAAGCAGGCCCAAATAAAGCAGAAAGAAAAGGAGCTGGAATTATTAAAAGCAGATCTCAAATTACTCAGCCTTCAACTTGGAGAAGAAGAAGAAGAGCCTCAAGAAGTACAGCCAAAGAAATATTGGGTTGTGTTCAATGGCCCAATGCCGAGAATTTATGATGCATGGCATAAAGCAGCCGTTCATATAAATGGAATCCCTAATGTACTTCAAGAATCATTCAAGACATATGAAGAAGCAAAGGCCAACTTGGATGAATTTAACAAAAGGGAAGCCTTAAAACAAAAAAGCCAGAAAAATATTGGTTATCGACCAAACACAAGTTTTCCTGGACCAAGATCAATAGGACCAAGAAATACCAAACCTAAAACAGGTTTAATGAAGGATGCCAGAACTTTTATTCCAAATAAGCAGAGCCTCAATTCACTTCCAATTATAACAAGGGAGGAACACGAAGCAATGGTTCGTTTCTCTCAGGAAAATTTCAACAAGTCTATCTCTGAATTATTCAATTGGAACGAGGAAACAAAGATATATAACTTCTACGTTCTGAACAGAGGAAAATATGGAGTAAAAGCAGTAATTACCCCGGGATGCCCAGCCATTAGAGTGTTCAATTATTTCCAGTTCGGATTAATTGAATGCATTTATCTATCTAATGATCTTCAAGAATTACAGTTTTTCCCAACAGGAATTAAAGAAGCCGTGAAGTTCTATAAGCAAACAGTTGCTCGAGATCGGCCAATATTTATGAAGATGTATTCAAGTTATCCAGAGTTCGAATCAATGCAGGTCGCCAAGCATTTTATCAGCATGGGAATTTGCAATGGTACATTCCCATACATGGATAAGCCGCCAGAAATACCATACAATGAGGAGGAATATACAACAATTATCGCAAATCAGCTATCCTATATATTTGAGCAAACCCAAAAGATTCGTGGAGATACGCCTCTGAAGGTCAATTACAAAGGACCCAGCACAATAATCACATCCAAAATTAGGCGCTCGATTAAGAAGGAAGAGTTTGACAGAACAATAAATTTTGAAGCCCCATTTTTGACTCTATTGGGACCAAATATCAACTATTCGCCAGTTGTCAAAAAGAAGCTGTGTGAAATTATCAAAGTTTATCAGGATCACGCCTGTGAATTATGCTATAATGAAAAAGAAAAAATAAAGCCAGAAGAAGACAAAATTGAAGATAAGCCAGAATCTTCAGGAGTTGCTGACCAAGCCTTCTCGGAAGAATCATGTGAAGCAATTATAGAAGAGTGATGTAAGACATGACGTCATAGAATAATTATGTAAGGGCAACAAGACCAAAATATCATGTAAATAGTCTACATGTTATGTGTCATAGTGGATACGTGTCATAAAAAACCCGCTACGTAATTGTTAGTGTTAGCCACGTATAAAAACAAATTTATTAGGTGTGGCTAATAGTATGTGTCAGTAGTATGTTGTTGTAAAAGAGCATTAAATGCTAAGAAAAGTAAAAGTGGCAGAAGAAAAATAAAGGAGCCACGTATAGGAGTGTGTAGAAAATGCTATAGTAGTGTGTAGTAGCTTCTTTAGCCAGTAGGAGTAAACTTTGTGTATTATAAATAGAAGGTTGAAGCATGTAGCTGAGGGAGAGGAAATCCAGTTGTGAAGTTCTCTTTTAGAGACTTTATCTTCCTTCTCCAGATAGGAAGTGTGCTCGTTCCTTGTGGAACTGAGTCGCTGCTTTGAGAGTAGCAGCAAAACCCTTGTATTTTACTGTTGTGATATATCAATAAAAATATCCAGTTTCTTACATATATCTCCAGAATTATTTTCTTTTCTCTTCCAAAATATTCATTATATGACATCCAATATATCATCAATTAACAAGCGGAAGCAAAGTGGGCACTTTAAAAGCATGGATCTCACTCAGGTATATTCAAAATCACATCTCTAAATATGATAAACATATGTTTGAGTCTAGAATTAATTATATTATTTAGTATCTATCTTGGAAAATTATATTATTTCTAAATATGGCTTCTACGTCAAAAAATTTAGATATAACTAAATATAAGGATATAGAAAACTTAGAAGTTCATGAAGAAGCAGGAAATTATTCTTCTACTATAGTCTTAAATAGAGATAAATTTAAAGAAATACAAAAAGAAAATATAGATCTTTCTGAAGGATATAATATTAAAGGGTCAACAAAAAAGGAAAAATTAAAATCGGCAATAAATGTTTTTAATAAAAGAGAAAATATTCTTTATTTTGGTAAATCAGCTGTAGAGACAACTATTAATATTGAAGATACTGAAGGAAATACAAGTTTACAATTAATTACTGCTAGAGATATTAATAATGTCATGAGAACAATTAAAAACAAGGAGCATAGAAAGAAAATAGGATATATTCATATAGGAGCAGTACAGATTTTGCTAAAAGCAACTTATGCTGATGGAACTAATTCACCAATTAAAATTATTCTGATGGATGATAGGATCACAGATAAATATGATTCTATTTTAGGAATTATGGACGCAAACTTAGCATATACAAAAGTGAAGTTTGAAGTTTTTCCAAATATAAGAGTCCCACTAAACACCAAAAGATTAGATAGAACTTTGGCTCTTACATATAAGTTTGCCAGAAAAGATTTAATGAGACCAGGAGAAAAAGTATTTTCAATTACTTATTGTGTTAGTTTTGCACTTAGCAATTCTCATCATAGTATAGAATTTAGACATAATGATAAAATAAATTTACCTGAATTATTTATGGATATAGGAAGAATATATATGCCAAAAAAATAATATAGAAGATTTACGGAAAAATTGCAACTGAAATATATCGATATTGATTCGATGAAAATAAAGATTATAAAAATATCATAGAGAATTATAGTACAAAAATAGAAAGACCAATTATGCTTTCAGAACCAGAAAAGGTTAGAAATGAAGATAGTGAAATAAATAAGCTAGCAAATCAAGTGAAAGATTTAGAGTTATATCTAAAAAATAGAATATGAATACAGCTACTTTTTCCGTAAATCAGGGAATTATGGAAATAGAAGTGAAGTTAAATGAAAGATCTAGCATTATATACTCAAGTAGAATTGAAGATGAAGATAGGGATTTTTATGAAAAAATAAGATGCATATGGCAGTTAAATTTACCAAACGAAATAAAAAGAATAATATGCAAAGATTATGGAAAACTATGTGCACAGTGGATAGTATATAATAATGAAATTATGGATGCTATATGGTGGGAAGAATTTATGTTACCTGATAATAATTATCCAGAAATATATTTAGATGGACCATTAGAAAATTTTGACATAGATGATTGATTCCTAGATGATGATTAGAAATTTTAAGATTTATTATACTCACAATTTATTTGGAAATTATATGGGATTATATATGTTTTATTATGTGTGCCTTATGTATGTTTCAGTTACTTCATATATGCATCGATTGAAAATTTATTATGTATGCCATGTGCATGATATGCATTTATTATGCATATTATAGTTGAGTTGAATTAATACATGCTTCAGTTGAATTTATTTTGGCAAGACTGAATTAATGCTTCAGTTGAAATTATGGTTGAATTAATGAATGTTACTATTGAATTTATTTATCGAGTTGAATTTATTGATGTATCTCGTTGAATTTATTGATGTATCTGTGTGTTGAATTATTTATGGTATCAGAGCAGGTAACTAGCCTGCGGAAATAGGAAAAAATGAGAAATTCATCTAGACTTATTAAAACTAATAAAGGATTACACGTAGTAATGAAAATAAATAATAATATGGGAATTTATTATGTAGATGAATTTTTCTGCAAAAAGTTAAGAAAAATTCAGAAAATAAAATTACCCAAAGATGTTAAAATGAGAATAATAGAAAAATATGGATATCTGTTAGGACAGGAATTAGTATATATAAGTAGAATGGTTGATTTATTGAGATTCTTTGATAACATATTCTGGTTTTATGGATGAGTATGGAGTAACATTAGAAGAAATAAAAGAATATAAAAGAACTATAATTAGAGAAAAAATAAGACGAAAAAAGATAGAAGTAGAGAGACTTTATAGAACTATAGATGATTTTGTTAGGGATCCTAATAGAATAAATTGGCAAGAAATTAGAAATAGAATTTTAGCACAAGAACAGAAAATAAATAGATTAGAAAATGAGTTCAACCAGATCTAGAAAAGAATTACGAACTAATGAGCTTATGGAATTAATTAAAGAAAATAGAAATATTGTAGAATTATTATGTAAAAGGTTAGATTATTTTATAACAAAAAAGGATAATAAAGAAATAGAGAGAATAACTAGATCACTTACAAGATTCCAAAATATTTTATGTCAATATGAACAGGAATTACGAGAATTAAGAAATTAAAATTATATCCGTCACAAAATTTTGCGACCAAAGATTTAGCGACGAAAAATGACTTTTCTGTCACTAAAATTCGTCAATATTTTATCTTTTTCTAGCTATGTAAGCCTGCCGGATCCGGATACCTATCTGGATACCCGAAAAGGACACTACTGGAAAAACTTAAAATAGCGACGGAAATATAGGGAAAAATAATAAAATGACAATATCCGAAGAAATAGAATTAAAATATAGGGAATTAAATAAAACACTAGAAGAAATCAATAGAAATATGTTATTATTGTTAGAAAAAATTAATAAAATTGTAAATTATACTTTAAATAATTTCCAAAATGGTAGAAATACAATAAATAATATACAGGATACATTAGAAAATATAAATATTGATGATAATCGAGACATTAATAGAATTAGAGAGGTTCTTCAGCAATTAGAAAATCTTTTAGAAAAAGAAGAAAATAATAGCTATATAACTATACAGGATTTAGATATATAACTATACAGGATTTAGAGGAATTTCTTAGTGATAGAAAATTAGTAAAGAAAGAGAACAGAACTTTAGTTTATCCACCAGGATTATGGAAGAATTAGTTAGAGAATATCAAGAGGATATAAAAAATGTAACAGAAATAGAAGAAATAAGTAGACTTATGAATGAATTAAAAATATTAAAGGATGAGATTAATAGCACAAAAATATATAAAATAAATAATGATCAGGAAAAGGAAAATGATTTAGAAGAAGTCATCTTAGGATATGAAGATGAGGATGAAGAACATATAAGAGTAGATATGAAAGAAGAAAGTAGTAACCAAGGAGAAGATAGACAACCAAATTACCAAAGAAAAAGGACTTGGGGTACCTTTTTCAATGATCCGAATTACTGGAAATCTTATGATGAACCATTTATGGGTTGACGTGGATATTATAGAAAGAAAGGAAAATGGGAAAAGTATCCATTAGATTATAAACCAAAGGTAGAAACACTTAGATATAGAAATATTTTAAACCTAAACTGTGCTATAAATAAGGAAGAATTAATAAATGAATGGACAAATGAAATAAGTCTGATTCTCCAAACAGATGAATATTTAAAAACTATAGATTTTGATGCAGTACTAAATTTAGTCTTATATAAGACATCAGGAAATGTACAAAAAATGCTAAATAGTGTTGGAGCATTTGAGTGGCAGCGTATAATGGGTGGTGTCAAGAAAAATACCGATATAATTCAAAAAATTACTAAAATAATATATAAAGAGTTTGTTGGTTTTGATAATGAATATAGACAAGCAGAATTTGATAGAACAAGGCATGAGAAGACATTGCTACATCTAGATAATATGAATATATGTAATATGTGTTACTTTGAAGAATTTACTTGTGAGTTCCAAAAATATTATTATCAATTGGATAAACAGTCTAAGGAGATATATAAGAATACATTTATTAATAAATTACCTTTCCCGATAAATGAGAAGGTTAAAGAATTATGGCAACAAAGGAGACTTGAAGTTGCAGATACCTTAGGAGGAATTATTTTGACTGTTTATGAATTATTAGCTAGTGAATGCCAGCAAAAGCAAATTAGGAAGTCCATTAGACATAACAAAGGAATTTGTTGTAAGAACCCAAATATAGACCTTCCAAACCAATGGGGATGTGATGATTCTAGGAAACCATATAGAAAAAAGAAAATTTTTAAGAAGGGAAAGAAATATAAATTTCGGAGATCTTATCCTAGAAAAGAATCATATAGGAAAAACAGATACTTTAAGAGGAGAAACCCAAATAAAATCCCTAGGAAATATTGCCCTGAAGGAAAAAAGAAGTGTACATGTTGGTTATGTAAAGAAGAAGGACATTATGCTAATGAGTGTCCTAAAAAAGGTAAGAAAGAAGGAAAGGTTAAGTTAATTAATTTAGCTCTTAAAAATAATTATGAACCAGTAGTAGAAGAATTCAGCTCAGATGAGGAAATATATGAGTATAGTACGGAATCTGTTACCCAGGTGGCCAGAATACTCAAGAGGGGGCGTGAATTGAGTATCCAAAATTTTCGCAAGAACTTTATGAAAAACTTATTTAGTGAAGGAATTATCAATATTGTGATCAAGAGAAATTAACCCAAGAAATCAATTGACTAAAATCAGATGAATACCAATCAAGAACGCAGCAATAACATAAATCTATATGAACCCTAAAAAACGAAATTAAAAGAGATAGGGAAAGAGAAGATCAAACCAGAGATTTATCCTAGTTCAGTCACCAACCACTATGACCTACATCTAGTCCCTAAGCCACGCTTGAGATTTTCTTCCACTATCAATTCAAAGATTTACAACGTTTCTTGAATTACACCCAGAGATTCCACTCTCTGAAAACAAACCACTTGAGATACCACACTTAAGATTTCTATGGGATCCCTCACCCAATCAAAAACAGAACAAGAAGAAGAGAGAAAATTCGTAATCTGAAAACCCACTATTAGTAGTGGAGATATTACAAGTAAAATCCTATGAGTCTCAAAGAAATTTGGGGAAGAAGAAAGCTTATGAGAGAAATGCTCTTTTGGGTTCTGAAAATATGAGATATGTTCTTAATGAAACCCTAAATGAGCCTTTTATATTAACCTCAAAAACAGATTCACAAAACTGATATAAAACTGCAGAACGTGCATGTGAATCGATTCCTGTAATGGTGTGAATCGATTCACTCACTAATAGTTGGATTCGATTCACACAGATTAAGCATGCGATTCACAGTGACTTGTAATTCGTGAATCGATTCCTTAACATATGTGAATCGATTCACCAAAAGCTTGAATGCGATTCACAGAGAGTTGATATTCATGAATCGATTCCCATACTTAATAAATCGATTCCCATCAGCTTTGAAAACCTGTGAATCGATTCCTTTAAATCATGAATCGATTCCACTCCACAGAAAATGCATAAAAACCAGTTTTGACCAAATGAAATGATTTTAACACTTTGTAAAACAATTGTTGGGTCTAAAAATAATAAAGCATATTTGTAAACATACCCAATTTGGTCAAAAACCTTTTAAACACTTATGTAATGCATGATTCAAGTTATTTTATCAAATAGCATTTTCTAATTCTTAATCCACAAGTTTATTGAGACTCTTAACAATTGATTCTAACTAGAGTAAAATAAAACCTATAGAATATTAGCAGAACCAAAGTCTTCACGTGTTTGACATCTTCAAAACCATCTTCAATTTCGTATAGGGGATGCATCCATCTACAAACTCCCCCTTTTTGATGATGACAAACACCATACCTGCACAAACACTTATACCTACAAGCAATTGCCTTTCAAACGAGATCAAAACAGAATTGTATAACATGGCAATTCACAATACTCCCCCTTAATATGTGCCGTCTCCCCCTTTTGACATTATCAAAAAAAATACAAAGAAGGGATAGACACCCAATATATCAGACATATAACACCAGCAATACTAGCAATTAATCAACATACATTAGCATTCAACCAACAAGAAGATATACCAACATACATTAGCATTCAATCAACAATGTGACAACTTTTACAGACCAAAAGAAAATCCAATGTCAGATTTAAATGCAAAAAAAATATGTGTGCCCCCACACTGAAAAACTCAAAAACAGCTCAGATAAACTAAGGTTCAGGAGGAGGAAACTCCGAAGAACCATCCATCCTCGAGCCAAAATAATGATGCGGCTCTTCACGCACAACCTCCCGTACCCAGCCCTTTATCTGGCTTTCTTGCTGAGCCATAGCATTGATGAACCAAGGTGGAGGAACAGAAGCGGCATCAGAAACACCACCCGAATGCTGACCAGCATCAAAAGACTGTGAGACAGTAGGGGCAGCAGCAGGGGCAGCAGGGGGATCCTCATCATCTGTCTCATATGGAGCCACAGGAACCACAGCTGGCTCCTCTCTATACATCCAAACACCATCCCTTTTAACCAATTGCATCTTGGAAATAGAATTTTTACCAATTGCATCGTTTGGTAAAACAGGAACGACAAGATCATCCTCCGAATAAGCACCAAAGTGTCGGATGAATAAAGAGATAAGACAGGCGTATGGAAGTGGAGCTTTTGCATTCGAGACTACCTTCAACATACGATCGATGAAGAACTGAGGCCAATTTATGTTAAACTCATGAGACAACAATGCCCAAATAAGAAATATGTCACTTTCATGCACCCTTGCATAGTTGCCTTTCCGAGGGTCAAGAATCTTCCCAACCGCAAAGTGAAGCATCCGTTCTTTCACCTTAAGTTTTCCGGCAGTAAACTTATGAATGGTTGCTGGAATATTTGTAGGATCAGCCAAGATGCTTGTTAAAGCAGTGATATGATCATAACCAGCAAAACTGTGAAGTTCCGAGGCATCCACAACAGCACCAATACAAGACAAATCAGTCAAAGAGGACCATAATGCAGGAGTGATAACTATATCTTTACCACTTACAGAGGACCTCAGTACGCCGTTGTCCACAAACAAATTGCAGAAGAAAACCTTAACTAACTTAGGAAAATACTCATTGTGCAACTCCACAAATGTTTTCAAACCATTGCTGAACAATACTTCCTGAAAATCAAAATCCAAGTCACACAGCTCCTCCGTTGCCAGAAAGTGCGGAGCAAGTACAGTCCTATCCTTGAAAATGTTGTTAAAACGAGAAACTTGTTTGGCAGTGGAGAAGTGTTTTGAAAAATCAGGTTCTTCCACAATTTTCCGTTGTTTAAAACCCTGTTTCCTTGTAGATAACATCTTAGTCCTAGTGCCTTGAACATGTGAGGAGCCTTCCATCTCAGATAACAAGCACAGCAGATATATATCCAGAAAAATCAACAAAAACTCAGACCAAAAGCCCCAAACAAAATTGGAAATCCCCACAACTTGTTCTTTCTCCAAAATCAGAAGCAGAAAAAATTCAACTCAAACAACCAAAGTCACGTTCGTAATGAAACGATGAACCAACCTTGACTGAAGAAGCAGAAGCAAGGAGAAGCAAACGAGAGAAGCGCAAAATAGAAGCACGGCGTAGCAACAGGGCAGCAGCGTAGAACGAACCACAGCGCAGAATGGAGGTTTAGGAAAGGGGCTGGCGAGTGTGATGGTACGAGGAAACAGAGGGGAGAAAGCGAGCGCTAGGGCTAGGAGGAAATGTAACGTGAAGAGAGGTGAAAGCGTTCAACTGATTTTAAGTAGAGTGATTCAGTGAATCTGAGGAATGAATCGATTCACACTAAGTGAAGTTCGATTCCCAGAGAGGGCACAGAATTGATATATGCACATAAGAGCTCATGAATCGATTCACATTATCAAATGAATCGATTCACATACAGTGCAAAAAGAAATTATGCAGATTAAGTGCAATTTAACTGTACAATTAGCATAAAAACACCTAAAATTCATTCAATCAATCATTTATGCACAACATATAACAATATAAGCATGTTTTAACATATAACAAGAACAATTTGGAGAAATCACGAAAAAAAAAATCAAGCACATTAAAAAAAATAAAACATACCTAGTATAAGGAATACTTGTACACTCTTGGATCAGTAAATTTTTTTTTAAAACAACTGCATGACGAGTTAGTGCGAAATATATGCATAGACACACATTCATTCAATGCATGAACTATCCAAAATGCCTAGTTCATTTCTAATATTGAAAAAATTCTCTTTTGCAAGAGGTTTTGTGAAAATGTCAGCTAGTTGTTTAGATGTTTCCACAAACTCAAACACACAATCTCCTTTTTCAACATGATCTCTAAGAAAATGATGTCTAATTTCTATATGCTTAGTCCTAGAGTGTAAGATGGGATTTTTAGTTAGGTTGATTGCACTAGTATTATCACATCTAATAGGAATGTGATCTAGCTTGAGTCCATAGTCTAGAAGTTGTTGTTTCATCCAAAGAATTTGTGCGCAACAACTTTCAGCTGCTACATACTCAGCTTCGGCTGTGGATAATGCCACACTCACTTGCTTTTTACTATGCCAAGAAATTAGTGAGTTTCCAAAGAGGTGACATGTTCCACTAGTGCTTTTCCTATCCACTTTGCAACCGGCAAAGTCAGAATCGGTATAACCAACTAAACTACAAATACCACCTTTAGGATACCATAGACCCATGTGTATTGTGCCTATTAGATACCTAAGAATCCTCTTAACAGCTGAGAGGTGTGATTCCTTAGGGTTAGCTTGAAATCTAGCACACATACATACACTAAACATAATGTCGGGTCTACTGGCAGTTAGATAGAGAAGAGAACCGATCATACCTCTATACTTTGCAAGTTCAACGGATGTTCCATTTTCATCCTTGTCAAGATAACAACTTGTGCTCATGGGAGTGTTAATCTCCTTAGCTTTTTCCATCCCAAATCTTTTAAGAAGCTCTTTGCAATACTTTGATTGATTGATGAAGATACCATTTTTAGATTGTTTGATTTATAGCCCGAGAAAATAATTGAGTTCACCCATCATTGACATTTCAAATTCGCTCTGCATCATCTTAGAAAATTCTTTGCACAAAGATTCATTAGTGGATCCAAAGATAATGTCATCAACATAAATTTGCACTAAAAGGATGTTATGACCTTTACTCTTAATAAAAAGTGTAGTATCAACTTTTCCCCTTTGAAAACCCTTTTCTAAAAGAAATTTGCTCAATCTTTCATACCAAGCTCTAGGAGCTTACTTAAGTCCATAAAGGGCCTTTTTAAGTTTAAAAACATGATTAGGCAAATCAAAACTTTCAAAACCGGGGGGTTGAGCTACATACACTTCTTCTTGAATATAGCCATTTAGGAAAGCACTTTTAACATCCATTTGGTACAATTTAAAGTCCATGATGCAAGCATAAGCAAAAAGTAATCTAATGGCTTCTAGTCTAGCTACGGGGGCATAAGTTTCCTCATAATCAATACCTTCCTCTTGATTATAACCCTTAGCTACTAGTCTAGCCTTATTTCTAGTAATTACACCGGTTTCATCAAGCTTGTTCCTAAAAACCCATTTTGTGCCAATTACTTGATGATTCTTTGGTCGTGGCACAAGTTCCCAAACTTTGTTTCTTTCAAATTGATTTAATTCTTCATGCATGGCCATCAACCAATGTTCATCAACAATTGCTTCATCAATAGTTTTAGGTTCAATTTGTGAAACAAAAGCGGAGTAATTACAAATATCCCTAATATTAGAGCGAGTAGTTACCCCTTTTGAGATGTCACCTATTATTTGATCAAGAGGATGATCTTTTGACACTCTCCATTCAAGAGGTAGATTTTGATGTTGAACTTCTTTATCTTCCTTGGGAGGCATCTCATCATTGTTGTTGTTTTCTTCTATCTTCTCTTCATTTGAGGGCTTTGAACCGGCACCTATAATCTCATCAAGAGCAACATCCTCTCTTTCCTTTTGGAGGTTAGATTCATCAAATGTAACATGGATAGATTCTTCAATGGACATAGATTTCTTGTTATATACTCTAAAAGCTTTACTAGAGGATGAATAGCCTACAAATATACCTTCATCGGCTTTAGCATCAAATTTGCCTAAGTTATCCTTCCCATTATTCAAAATAAAACATTTACATCCAAAGACACGAAAATGGGAGATGTTAGGCTTTCTTCCTTTGTACAATTCATAAGGCGTCTTTTTCAAAATTGGTCTTATCAAGACTCTATTTACAACATAAGTTGCGGTATTAACCGCATCCGCCCAAAAGTACTTAGGAATATTTGTTTCATTAATCATAGTTCTTGCAAGCTCTTCTAGAGAACAGTTTTTCCTTTCAACTACTCCATTTTGTTGTGGAGTTCTAGGAGCTGAAAAATTATGATTAATGCCATTTTCTTCACAAAAAGCTTCAAAGAGATGGTTTTCAAATTCACCTCCATGATCACTTCTTATGGATGCAATTTTCAAATTTTTTTCATTTTGGATAACTTTTGCAAGTTTTCTAAAAGCATTAAAAGCATCATTTTTACTAGCAATGAACAAAGTCCATGTGTACCTAGAAAAATCATCCACAATCACTAGACCATAGTAATTACCTCCAAGACTCATAGTTCTTGAAGGACCAAACAAATCCATGTGCAAAAGTTGCAAGGGCCTAGTAGTTGAAACAATATTTTTTGCTTTGAAAGAGGTCTTAACTTGCTTTCCCTTTTGACATGCATCACATAATTTGTCCTTTTGAAACTTGATTTTTGGTAAACCAATTACTAAATCTTTAGAGATAAGCTTATTTAAATGGTCCATGTGAATGTGAGCCATTCTTCTATGCCATAGCCAATTTTCATCACTTTTAGATAATAGACATGGTACGTCATTTGAAGGTATATCCTCTAGACTAATCATATAGATATTATCTATCCTTTGACCAATGAACTTAATTTGCTTATCATTCTTGTTTTCAATTTTGCAACAAGTTGAGTTGAAGACAACTTCATATCCCTTGTCACATAATTGACTAATGCTAAGCAAGTTATGTTTTAGTCCATCCACATATAAAACATCATCTATAGTGGTAGTAGAAGACTTACCAACTTTGCCAATACCAAGGATCTTACTTTTGTTGTTGTCTCCATATATTACATGACCTCCATCTCTAGGAGCAAGTTGTAGAAACTTAGATTTATCTCTGGTCATATGTTTGGAGCAACCACTATCCAAATACCAATCCTTGCTATTGACTTTCAAGCAAACCTACAAAACAATTAATGTTGGGACTTAGGTACCCAAATTTGCTTGGGTCCTTGAGTGTTAGTGTTGGGAATTAGTCCCTTGGGAATCCATACCATTTTACAACTATCAACACCATTCTTCCTAATATTGCAATTTAGTGTAGTATGGCCATTTCTACCACAATAATGACATGTTACATTAGATGTGCTTGGTGAAACAAAGAGGTTTTTAAAAGATTTTCTTTGAGTATTGGGATTAAAACCAATACCACCTTTATCAAAAGTGCATCTTTGTTTACTAAGCATCATGTCTAAATAGTCCCTACCCATTGTGAGCTTTACTATAGACTTTTTTAAGTAATCAATTTCCTTTTTGAGGTCTAAACATTTCTCACATATGGAAGGAATAATAACATCATCATTAGGACATGCTTTAGCAAGAGATTCTTCATGAGCAACCCTTAAAGATTCATTTTCATTTTTCATAATTTCAATTTCCTCTTTTTCTTTTGAAACTTGTTTTTCTAGACTAAGTATAGTTTTCTTTTGAGAAATTACTTGTCTAGTGGTCTTTACAAGTTCCTCATGAAGTTCATCAAAAGCATTTTGCGACTCATCATATGTAGGTAAAGGATCAAGTTCATCATCACTTACCTCATCCTTTTCATGGACGGTTGCCATTAGAGATAGGTGTGCTACTTCATCATCTTCCGAGCTATTTAAAGAATCCGTGTCATTGTCTTCCCATGCAATGTAGGCTCTTCTTCCTTTCTTTTCCTTCTTAGGCCTTTTCTCATTCTTCTTTAGGTAGATTGGACACTCCATCTTCATGTGCCCGGTTTTGCCGCATTCATAGCAAGTTATTGTTGAAGTGTTCCCTTCCTTCTTAGTAAACTTCTTTGACTTGTTGAAGAATTTGTTGTTGCCCATTTTTCTTCCCTTCCTACTCAAAAACTTACCGAACTTCTTCACCATAAGACCTATGTCTTCTTCACTTGAATCTTCATTTTCGGAATCATCACTTTCGTCTTGAACGAGATTCTTCCCTTTTGAAGAAGAGGCAACTAGAGCAATACTCTTCTTATCCTTCTTTTTATCTCCTTCTTCATGCTCGGTTAGCCTATTTAGCTCAAGCTCATGTTCTTGTAGCTTCCCAAACAAGGTTGCCAAAGTCATGGTGGACAAGTTTCTAGATTCCGCAATTGCCGTCACCTTCGGTTGCCAATTCCTGCTCAAACATCTTAAAACTTTATTAATTAAATCCTCATTTGAAAAAGTTTTGCCTAAGGCGGCTAAGTGGTTCACAATGTGTGTGAATCGTTTTTGCATGTCTTGTATGGTTTCACCATTGTTCATGCGAAACAATTCATACTCATGTGTGAGAGTATTCACTCTAGCCCTTTTCACCTCACTAGTACCCTCATGGGTAACTTGTAGGGTGTCCCACATAGCTTGGGATGTTTGGCAATTTGAGACTCTAAAAAATTCATCTTGGCCTAAGGCGGTGGTGATGATATTTTTAGCTCTCCAATCAAGTTGAAATTTTTTCTTTTCTTCATCAGTCCATTCATTTCTAGGTTTCTCAATTTTCACACCACCTCTTTCAATAGTTGGAATAAAAGGACCATTTTCAATGGCATCCCAAATATCAATATCTTGGGAGATAATGAAAATTCTCATTCTCTCTTTCCAATAAGGATAACCTTCACCATTAAAAACAGGAGCCTTATTATAGGACCCATTGGGTTGATAAAACGATTTCGAAGACATGATTTTCTTGTAAGAAAATTTGACAAAATCAAAGATACCTGCTCTGGTACCACTTGTTACCCAGGTGGCCAGAATACTCAAGAGGGGGGGTGAATTGAGTATCCAAAATTTTCGCAAGAACTTTATGAAAAACTTATTTAGTGAAGGAATTATCAATATTGTGATCAAGAGAAATTAACCCAAGAAATCAATTGACTAAAATCAGATGAATACCAATCAAGAACGCAGCAATAACATAAATCTATATGAACCCTAAAAAACGAAATTAAAAGAGATAGGGAAAGAGAAGATCAAACCAGAGATTTATCCTAGTTCAGTCACCAACCACTGTGACCTACATCTAGTCCCTAAGCCACGCTTGAGATTTTCTTCCACTATCAATTCAAAGATTTACAACGTTTCTTGAATTACACCCAGAGATTCCACACTCTGAAAACAAACCACTTGAGATACCACACTCAAGATTTCTATGGGATCCCTCACCCAATCAAAAACAGAACAAGAAGAAGAGAGAAAATTCGTAATCTGAAAACCCACTCTTAGTAGTGGAGATATTACAAGTAAAATCCTATGAGTCTCAAAGAAATTTGGGGAAGAAGAAAGCTTATGAGAGAAATGCTCTTTTGGGTTCTGAAAATATGAGATATGTTCTTAATGAAACCCTAAATGAGCCTTTTATATTAACCCCAAAAACAGATTCACAAAACTGATATAAAACTGCAGAACGTGCATGTGAATCGATTCCTATAATGGTGTGAATCGATTCACTCACTAATAGTTGGATTCGATTCACACAGATTAAGCATGCGATTTACAGTGACTTGTAATTCGTGAATCGATTCCTTAACATATGTGAATCGATTCAACAAAAGCTTGAATGCGATTCACAGAGAGTTGATATTCATGAATCGATTCCCATACTTAATAAATCGATTCCCATCAGCTTTGAAAACCTGTGAATCGATTCCTTTAAATCATGAATCGATTCCACTCCACAGAAAATGCATAAAAACCAGTTTTGACCAAATGAAATGATTTTAACACTTTATAAAACAATTGTTGGGTCTAAAATTAATAAAGCATATTTGTAAACATACCCAACTTGGTCAAAAACCTTTTAAACACTTATGTAATGCATGATTCAAGTTATTTTATCAAATAGCATTTTCTAATTCTTAATCCACAAGTTTATTGAGACTCTTAACAATTGATTCTAACTAGAGTAAAATAAAACCTATAGAATATTAGCAGAACCAAAGTCTTCACGTGTTTGACATCTTCAAAACCATCTTTAATTTCTCATAGGGGATGCGTCCATCTACAGAATCTAGTAATAATGGAGCAACTTCAGAAAGTGAATCTGAATAGCACATATATTAGAATAGAAATAGAGATAAATAAGATTAGGTATGCTACGGAAGCCTATATAGATAGTGGAGCAAGTATTTGTTTAGCAACAAAATATTTGTTTCCTAAAGATAAATGGATTGATTTAGATAATCCTTTGAAGGTTCAGATTGCTGATGGTTCTACTAAGGTAATTAGCAAGGTCGTTAGAAAAACTATAGCATATATAGAAAATTATATATTTGTTATACCTACTATATATCAACAAGAATCAGGTTTAGATCTAATATTAGGAAATAATTTCTTACGATTATATGCACCCTTTTGCCAATATAAGAGATTTATTCAAATAAAGACACCCTATATATAGCAGGAAAGCAAAAGAGAAATCTTATATCGATTCCTATAGTTCATGAATCTCAAAATAAAGCTACAAAATATAAATCGAGTTTCACGCCAAAAAAACGTGGTGATATATATAATAAAATGACAAAAATTTTAGAGCTTTTTGAGAATAAAATATATATATTAGGCCAAAAAGAATTTCCAATTCCCCAGGAAATAGAAGAGCTTTTAGACAAAGTATGTAGTGAGGACCCGCTTGATCCTAAAATCAATAATAAAAATCAAGAGTTAAGTTCTCTTAATATAAAAGATCCGAGTAAGGAAATTAAGTGTAAGCCTATGTTTTATACTAAACAAGATAGAGATGAATTTGAGGAAGATATAAAGAAATGGTTAGATTTAGGATTAATTAGACCATCAAAGTAAGCATTACACTTTTGACCTTTTATGTAGACAATCATAATGAGCAGAAAAGAGGTAAGAGAAGAATGGTGATCAATTATAAAGCTATGAATAAAGCTTTAGAAGGTGATGCATATTTCATTCCTAGAAAGGATCATATAATTGAATTAGTTCGTGGAAAGAAATTATTTAGTAGTCTTGATTGTAAATCTGGTTTTTATCAATTAAGACTTGATGATGATAGTAAACCCTTAACAGCATTTAGTTGTCCTCATGGACAATATGAATGGAATGTATTACCAATGGGTTTAAAGCAAGCACCAGGTATTTTCCAACGTAGAATGGACAATGTATTAAGAGATTTTAAAGACTTTTGTGTTATTTATATTGATGACATTCTTATTTTTATTGATAAGGATGATTTATTGGATCATTTTAAATATGTTAAGAAAGTTTTAGAAAGATGTTTAGAACAAGGAGTTATCTTAAGTAGAAAAAAAGCTGTCCTTGGACTAAAAAGAATAGATTATCTCGGTCTTGAAATAGATGGAGGAAATATTGTTATGCAGAAACATATCCTAACAAAATTCAATGAATTGCCTTCTGAAATAAAGAATGTTAAGGAATTACAAAGGTTTCTTGGATTACTAACATATATTTCAAATGAAGGATTTATTAAAGATCTTGCAGAAGAAAGAAGACTTTTGCAGCTTAAACTCAAGAAAGACGCAGAGTGGAAATGGACAGAGGAAGACACTGCAATAGTTGAAAGACTAAAGCAGTTGTGCAAAAATCTGCCCGAATTATACCACCCTCGTGAAGAGGATTATATAATTATCGAGACCGATCGTCCGATATAACTTGGGAGGTCAGATGAAAGCCAAATCAGTAAATAAACCAAAAACAGAGTTACTCTGTAGATATATGTCAGGCTCATTTCATGATCATGAGCTAAATTATCCAATTCATGAAAAGGAAGCCTTAGCATTAATAAGAATGCTAAGAAAGCATCAGATATACTTAATGCACCAAGAATTCTTGGTAAGAACTGACTCTACTTATGTTGCAGGTTTCAAAAATCTAAACATTAAGGAAAGCCACAAGCAAAGAAGACTATCAGATGGCAGATAGAGCTAAATCACTACGATTATAAAGTAGTCCATATTGCAGGAAACAAGAACGTGCTAGCAGACATTCTAAGCAGAGAATGGAACGCGAGCAGCTGAAAAAAGAGAAAGCAATAAAGCAGGCCCAAATAAAGCAGAAAGAAAAGGAGCTGGAATTATTAAAAGCAGATCTCAAATTACTCAGCCTTCAACTTGGAGAAGAAGAAGAAGAGCCTCAAGAAGTACAGCCAAAGAAATATTGGGTTGTGTTCAATGGCCCAATGCCGGGAATTTATGATGCATGGCATAAAGCAGCCGTTCATATAAATGGAATCCCTAATGTACTTCAAGAATCATTCAAGACATATGAAGAAGCAAAGGCCAACCTGGATGAATTTAACAAAAGGGAAGCCCTAAAACAAAAAAGCCAGAAAAATATTGGTTTTCGACCAAACACAAGTTTTCCTGGACCAGTACCAGCCGGACCAGTAAATACCAAACCTAAAACAGGTTTAATGAAGGATGCCAGAACTTTTATTCCAAATAAGCAGAGCCTCAATTCACTTCCAATTATAACAAGGGAGGAACACGAAGCAATGGTTCGTTTCTCTCAGGAAAATTTCAACAAGTCTATCTCTGAATTATTCAATTGGAACGAGGAAACAAAGATATATAACTTCTACGTTCTGAACAGAGGAAAATATGGAGTAAAAGCAGTAATTACCCCGGGATGCCCAGCCATTAGAGTGTTCAATTATTTCCAGTTCGGATTAATTGAATGCATTTATCTATCTAATGATCTTCAAGAATTACAGTTTTTCCCAACAGGAATTAAAGAAGCCGTGAAGTTCTATAAGCAAACAGTTGCTCGAGATCGGCCAATATTTATGAAGATGTATTCAAGTTATCCAGAGTTCGAATCAATGCAGGTCGCCAAGCATTTTATCAGCATGGGAATTTGCAATGGTACATTCCCATACATGGATAAGCCGCCAGAAATACCATACAATGAGGAGGAATATACAACAATTATCGCAAATCAGCTATCCTATATATTTGAGCAGACCCAAAAGGTTCGTGGAGATACACCTCTGAAGGTTAATTACAAAGGACCCAGCACAATAATCACATCCAAAATTAGGCGCCCGATTAAGAAGGAAGATTTTGACAGAATAATAAATTTTGAAGCCCCATTTTTGACTCTATTGGGACCAAATATCAACTATTCGCCAGCTGTCAAAAAGAAGCTGTGCAAAATTATCAAAGTTTATCAGGATCACGCCTGTGAATTATGCTATAATGAAAAAGAAAAAATAAAGCCAGAAGAAGACAAAATTGAAGATAAGCCAGAATCTTCAGGAGTTGCTGACCAAGCCTTCTCGGAAGACTCATGTGAAGCAATTATAGAAGAGTGATGTAAGACATGATGTCATAGAATAATGATGTAAGACAACATAAATAGCCCACATGTATAGTAGGATTAGTATGTGTAGTAATAGTTACGTGTTGTAAAAGACCTGCTACATGAATAGTAGCATGGTAGTTATTAGGAGTAGATGTTGAAGTTGTAGATAAGTCTGAAAAGCTATGGAAAAATAAATGTGGTGTGGCATAAAAAGACAAAAGGCCATTGAATGTAAAATGCCACGTTATAATATGTAGTAGTTTCTAGTGTTAGTAAGGAGTGAGTTTTGTAAATATAAATAGAAGTATCAGACATGTAGTAGGGGAGAGGAAATCCAGTGAGAAAGTTCTCGTTAGAAACTTTTATCTTCCTTCTTCGATAGGAAGTGTGCTCGTTCCCTGTGGAACTGAGTCGCTGCTTTGAGAGTAGCAGCAAAACCCTTGTATTTTACTTTTGTGATATATCAATAAAAATATCCAGTTTCTTTCATATATCTTCAGAATTATTTTCTTTTCTCTTCTAAAATATTTATTATATAACCTCCAACATATCATCAATCATCAAGCGGAAGCAAAGTGGGCGGTAACCACAAAAGTATGAATCCACTTCAGGTATATTCGAAACCATGCCTCTAAATATGTCAAATATCTGTTTAAGCTTAGAATTAGTTATACTGTTTCGTATTTATCTTAAAAAATTATATTATTTCTAAATATGGCTTTTACGTCAAAGAATTTAGATATAACTAAATATAAGGATATAGAAAACTTAGAAGTTCATGAAGAAGCAGGAAATTATTCATCTACTATAGTCTTAAATAGAGATAAATTTAAAGAAATACAAAAATAGATCTTCCTGAAGGATATAATATTAAAGGGTCTACAAAAAAGGAGAAATTAAAATCAGCAATAAATATTTTTAATAAAAGAGAAAATATTCTTTATTTTGGTAAATCAGCTGTAGAGACAACTATTAATATTGAAGATACTGAAGGAAATACAAGTTTACAATTAATCACTGCTAGAGATATTAATAATGTCATGAGAACAATTAAAAATAAGGAGCATAGAAAGAAAATAGGATATATTCATATAGGAGCAGTACAGATTTTGCTAAAAACAACTTACGCTGATGGAACTAATTCACCAATTAAAATTATTCTGATGGATGATAAGATCACAGATAAATATGATTCTATTTTAGGAATTATGGACGCAAACTTAGCATATACAAAAGTGAAGTTTGAAGTTTTTCCAAATATAGGAGTCCCATTAAATACCAAAAGATTAGATAGAACTTTAGCTCTTACATATAAGTTTGCTAGAAAAGATTTAATGAGACCAGGAGAAAAAATATTTTCAATTACTTATTGTGTTAGTTTCGCACTTAGCAATTCTCATCATAGTATAGAATTTAGACATAATGATAAAATAAACTTACCTGAATTATTTATGGATATAGGAAGAATATATATGCCAAGAAAAAATAATATAGAAGATTTACCAGAAAAATTGCAACTGAAATATATTGATATTGATTCAAGATGAAAATAAGGATTATAAAAATATGATAGAGAAATATAGTACAAAAATAGAAAGACCAATTATGCTTTCAGAAAAGGTTGGAAATGAAGATAGTGAAATAAATAAGTTAGCAAATCAAGTGAAAGATTTAGAGTTGTATCTAAAAAATAGAATATGAATACAACTACTTTTTCCGTAAATCAGGGAATTATGGAAATAGAAGTAAAGTTAAATGAAAGATCTAGTATTATATATTCAAGTAGGATTGAAGATGAAGAAAGGGATTTTTATGAGAAAATAAGATGTATATGGAAATTGGATCTACCAAGAGAAATAAAAAGGATAATATGTATTAATTATGGAAAATTATGTGCACAATTTATAGTATACAATAATGAGATTATGGAAGCCTTATGGTGGGAAGAATTTATATTGCCTGATAATTATCCAGAAATATATTTAGATGGACCATTAGAAGATTTTGACATGGAAGATTGGTTTCCAGATGATGATTAAAAATTTTAAGATTTATTATACTTTCAATTTATTTCGAAATTGTTTAGAATTATATATGCATGTGTTATATATGTTTCATGTATGTTTTGGTAAAAAAAAAAATTATTACGTATGACATATGCATGTACCATATGCATGTTATGCACTTATTATGCATGTTATGGTTAGGTTGAGTTAATGAATTATGCATATTCCAATAAAAATAGTTGCTTCTGATGAATCATTTATGCCATATGTACTTTTTGGTCATGTACTTTTTGGTTGAATTAATTATGTATGCCATGTTTCAGTCGAATTACGTATGCCACGTTTTGGTTGATTTATGCATGTATGCCACGTTTTGGTTGATTTATGCATGCCCCGACTAGGCTATTTATTTATGGTATCAGAGCAGGTAACTAGCCTGCGGAAATAGGAAAAAATGAGAAATTCATTTAGACTTATTAAAACTAATAGAGGATTACACGTAGTAATAAAAATAAATAATAATATGAGAATTTATTGTATAGATGAATTTTTCTGTAAAAAGTTAAGAAAAATTCAGAAAACAAAATTACTCAAAGATGTTAAAATGAGAATAATAGAGAAATATGGATATCTGTTAGGTCAAGAATTAGTATATATAAGTAAAGTGGTTGATTTATTGAGATTCTTTGATGATATATTCTGGTTTTATGGATGAGTATGGAGTAACATTAGAAGAAATAAAAGAATATAAAAGAACTATAATTAGAGAAAAAATAAGACGATAAAAAATAGAAGTAGAGAGACTTTATAGAACTATAGATGATTTTGTTAGGGATCCTAATAGAATAAATTGGCAAGAAATTAAAAATAGAATTTTAGCACAAGAACAGAAAATAAATAGATTAGAAAATGAGTTCAACCAGATCTAGAAAAGAATTACGAACTAATGAGCTTATGGAATTAATTAAAGAAAATAGAAATATTGTAGAATTATTATGTAAAAGGTTAGATTATTTTATAACAAAAAAGGATAATGAAGAAATAGAAAGAATAACTAGATCACTTACAAGATTCCAAAATATTTTATGTCAATATGAATAGGAATTACGAGAATTAAGAAATTAAAATTATATCCGTCACAAAATTTAGCGACCAAAAATTTAGCGACGAAAAATGACTTTTCCGTCACTAAAATTCGTCAATATTTTATCTTTTTCTAGCTATGTACACAGGTTGCTACTCCTGACTCCTTCAGCAATACAGAAAGCATTGTGAGGAGGGGCACAGGGAGGAGGCTGCGAGGGCCTTTCTATTGTTCTTGGTTGGCTACATACTCTTCAGCGCCAAAAGTTCATTTGCAGTCAGCGTTTCATACTTGGAATGCTTTAGAGACCTCCACAGTTGTGGAGCATACGCATGAGGTGTTGTTGCCCCCGTACGCTTGTATGATAACCACCATGAGTTCAGTCTGCATCAGGATGATTGTTGGTCCAGTGATAAAGCGACCAAGATCACATTATACCTCAAAGCAATCACATATCCCATTTCTGGAAGGGTCATCCAATTATCAACAGTTGCATTTTTCTCAACATATATAGACTGAATAAGTTGGTGCAACCAATTTTGACCACCAAATAACGTCCCATATTCAGCGCTCCACTATTGAAGCTCTATGATCTAACTCCTAACGGATTAGAGACCAAGAGTCCTCATCCCTACCAAGCAAAGCGCCAACTGAATGATATCCACAATTCACATCGTCACCGACATCCAGAACGTCAACTGTAACACCCGTATTTTTATGGTACGTTATTTAGCGTTATTATAGTGTATTTTAGTCGTATTTATGCTATAATAAGCAATTTCTTGTTCGCTAAGTAAGTGATTTAAATAAATCAAGATCAAATTGAATTTGAGAATTAATATTTTATATTAATTCATGGTTCGAATATCATCAAAAAATTCTAACAAAGTTTCGCCGCAATTCGAATCGCCGGGCAGTTTTGCCGTAGATAAAATTTTAAATGAACCCCGATTTCGATGAAAATCGAATCGTAACTTGTCGTGATTATTTTTGAATATTTGATAGTGTTTTTATTATTTATAATAAAATAATATCACGCGGTGAATTAATTTCTCGCTAAATTAATTTTCGCGATTTTATCGGCGGGTAATTAATCGGTAACGTGGCTATTCGACGCCGTGCTTTGAAAACCCTTAGACTCTAGAATTAGAGGGTAATTATGAGAGATGTAAGATTAGATGGGTAGGATTAGATGATGTGATTAACATATTTGCTTTATTGCTAGGTGTCATTATTTGTGTGATTAAAATTAGTATTACTTTTTTTACTACAATATCTTATTCTAAACTATACTTAAATTATTATTAAGTTAAAAAAAGAAAGGGAACCCCTCCCAGCAGCCCCATTTTCGTGACCTCCCTCTCTCTACCCTCACATCATCTTCATCTTCAACTTTTAGTGAGAGAAGCTCTCCACCTCCATGGCTTCCAAGCTTCTCAATTCTTGAACTACCTCACCTTTCCTCTTCATTTTTTTCTTGCTAACAACTTCTTTCCTTCATCCTCATCTAGTTCATCATCAAGCTTTGGAGAAGTATTTCCTCCTCCAAAACAGTCCCCCTTGGCCGCGAGCATCTAGGAGGGAGGAGGTGGTGCTCTTTTCTTTTCCTTCTTGATTTTTATGTTTGTTTTCGTGTGGTTATGTTATTTGATCATGATTAAATGATGGAGATGAGCACATAAGTCCCTAATCTTAGAACCCTAGGCGCAAGCAAAAAGGGGAAAAGAAGGGTAGTGTGATCTTGATGAACAATCATTAAATTAGTTGATGACTCTTGCTTAATTAATGATGTTGTTGTTGTTTTAGCTACTAGTTTTGGATTAGGACTTGGATTTAGCAAATTGTTGTTGAAAACCTATTCTTTAAAGAGGGAAAATGTAGGTTTTGATTGTTGAAGCATGTATCTAGTTGTTGAATTATATACTTTGGGTGGTTTTAATTGCTATTGGAATGGTTATGTATGCTTAAGTAGAAGAGTTAGTATATTATTTCTGAAAAATTGGTTCTTGAGGGACTAAAATAGCATATAGAACTTGATTGGTGGTTCTCTAATTATTAGCATTGTTATGGCCATGATTAAAATGTTTTGATGCCTTGAAGTGTAATTGAATGACTTGGAAATGGTTGTTAGTTTGTAAAAAAAAAGTTTTGCAAATTTTTTTTATAGAAAAGGGGGTGATGGCTGAGAGCCCTATAAGGGTGGTTGGAAGGAAAATTATTTTGCAAACTTGTTTATAAGGATTGTATTGATGTGTTATCAAGCTTTAGAAAATTATAGAAAAGATTTGGTTCCATTTGGATTTGTTTTGAAGTTTTAAGGCTATGAAGCATATGAGGTGATTTGGAATCCTTGAGACCCAAGGTACCTAGTAGAGCCTTAACTTAAAGTTTTAGATAAAATGAAGTTGATTTTAGTATTGAATTGTGTTTCAAAATTTTGAAGGACTTGAACTTAGTTAGTAGGACCTTATTTTCCAACTTATGCATATTTCAAGAAAAATAATGTTGCATTATGTCTTAGTTCTCAAAAGATAATTCTTTGCTCAAATATTTCAAATATGTGACTTAGTATCTTAAATTAAATTCTAAGTGGGAGTGTTTGGTTTAGGAAAGGGTTAAGTTTGAGAGCCTAAGGTTTTGAGTTAAGTTTTAGCTTGTGCTAAGTTTACTCGTGGTGATAGGAGTTGCGAATCCGGAGACCGTACGACGTGGACCTGAGGCTTGCGGTACCCTGTTAGGAAACAACTGTGGTAAGGAAAACTTTAGATATTGATAGGAATTTAATTTTCAGCCTTATGCGAAGAAGTCTGAGAACCCTAGGGTTCGAAGTGAGGGTCTCGTACCCCTTCGACTTTTATTTCTTAAAATTGTAATTATGATTATTTAGTGGGCTTGTCTGCAAGTGGTTGGCAGCTGTCCCTAACCCCCCACACTTGTTTGATTTCCTCTCTGTCAACTCCACTGAGTTGCAGAGGGATGAACTGAATTGTCAATTTGCGTTGTTTGTTGAGTTGTGATTGGTTGAAATGAATTGCTTATACTGCTAAACTATTTCGCACTATATTGAGCTTGGCATGAATATTATTTGATATGCGGTTAAATAATTATTCAATTTGCTTCGTGAATTACCGTATGTGGCGACCTATTCATTGGAGTGCGAGAGTTTAGTCAAGTCGTTGAGTTATCGTGACGTTTTTGAGCTTCAATCCGATTAACCTAGGGTGCTAGGATCCCCTAAACGGCTCCGGCTGGTTCTTCGGCAGCTTAGCTAGACGTCGTAGCGTCAAGGAACATGAGCTGAATGTCCTAGGGTGAGCGGAGAGCCCAAGGCTACCGCTGGTATTCAGTGGATGGATCGGCGTTACTTTTCGAAAATTGTCGAGTGTCGTGAGAATATGAGTCGTGAGTTGAGTCTTGTGAGAGTCTTGAGTTGCGTCTTGAGTATTGTGCATATAGTTGTTTTTACCTATTGTTATGATTGTTATTCCCTAATTTATTGAGAAGTTGACCATTTCTCGTGGTGCCTTCAACCAATGATGGTGACCCAGGCGATGACGAACAGCATGCTGATACCGGCGATGAGGACATCGTCGGAGATCATCTTTGATTTTCCAAACATTGAGATGCCCGCGGTGATGGAGTTCGACCCCATCTCCCGTCGCGTTGTTTATACATGGGATATTGTACAAAGCTTTCGAGAGGGTGGTATGGTAGTGAGACAGGAGACTTCACGGCGCACAGTGAGCTTCCTGATTCGGATGATGCAGGTGGTGGACGCTTGGCGAGTTATTCAGGGAGAAAGGACTATGCCACCATCATCTTCCTCACCAGAGGGACCCCTCGAGATCCCGAGGCGTACTGCTTCCCGACTTGCTTCCCGAGGACGAGGACCGAGGTTTCGATGGACCGCTCGTAAGAGCATGATCAGACGTGGGACTGCAGGAGCTTCTACTTCCAGGGCGGCTGTTACTTCGAGTCCTTTGGCAGAGCCTGAGATAGAGCCAGCAGCAGAGCCGGCCTCTCCCATGCTTGATAGGACCCCTACTCCGCCGATGGACCCTCCTCATGTGTGTAGTGTGTGCGGAGAGGTGGGTTGTAGCGGTGCAGGTGCTGCGGAGGATGTGCTAGCAGGAGAGGATGTGCCGGAGGACGTACCAGCGGCTGTACCTTTTATTGATTTGACTGGAGAGGACCCGATGGACGATGAGGAGGATGAGGATCCATCTGAGGATTCGGATAGTTATCTGTAGTCGTCTTGTTGTTTGACTGTCTATTTATGTTATTTTGGATGACTATAGTATTTGTTTTGGTGTACAGTTTGTCTGGTTCCCAATCGGGCTTGATGGATTTTTTTTGGTATTACAGGGTAGACTGGTGGTTTACTTTTGGAGCAGCCCCTACGTGGGTGTCTGCCGGGAGTACCCCCGGGGTATGATTGCTCTTATGAGGGTCTTCATACCATAGGTGTATTCTCTCGTACATTTTCATGCACTGCTTTATTTTGTACGTATTGTTTATGCAGACTTGGTTATGTATATATGTATGTATTTCCAGTGCTTGAGTCTTGTGTCTTAGTTTGCACCATGTTTCGAAACGCTGTGGCAACTCTATGTGTACTTTGCGGATGTGACTGTTAAAAAAAAAAGACCACATTTTCCAAAGGACACAAGAGCACTATTTTAAAAATGCATCGCATACAGGTTTAGTTCTAGTTTAGTAGCGGTCCGGAAACGGGTCATTACAATAGTGGTATCAGAGCAGTTCGGTTCTAACCGGACTGTGCATAGGAAATTTGGAGTTGGTCACCATGTCGGGTTATGTTTGTCGGGTAATTAGTCGTGTTGTATTGTTATTGTGTGTTGAGTGAAGTAAATTGTTGCTTGAAAATTGTTTGAATTGTTTCTTGATTGAAGCAGTGTGTGTTAACACATTATTGATTTTGAGGTTCTGACAGGTTTTTGGACCTTGGAGGACCTTTATGCCACCTCGTAGAGACCCTATGACAGGATCGGATAACGGCAACATTGAGCGAGCAATTCAAGCAATGACGGAGATGGCGGCGGCTATGGCTCAACAATCGGCTATTGCGACTCAACAATCTAACGCTATGGCTCAGCAGACTGTGGCCTTGACCCAGCTGAACCAGCAACAACAGTAGAGAGCTGAGAGGAATGCGGATGCAAGAGGATTAGCTGACTTTCGTAAGCACGACCCACTAAAGTTCTACAGTGAGCCGAATCCAGACAAGGCAGATCTTTGGATGCAGGAGATAGAGAAAATCTTTGAGGCACTCCATTGCCCAGGGAATGTTAAGGTGGACTATACAACCTACTTGCTGCTAGGAGATGCCGAGTACTGGTGGAAGGGAGTGAAGCAGACTTTGAAGGCAGAGCGTCGTGAGATTACTTGGGAAGTTTTCCACAGAAAATTTATGGACAAATATTTTCCTGATACTGCACGAGCGGAGAAAGAGCAAGAGTTCCTCTGACTACAGCAAGGAAGCATGACGGTGTCGGAATATGCTGCTAAGTTCGAATCACTTGCAAGGTACTTTAGTCCGTTTCGTGATCGAGCTGACCAAGGATGTTTGAGTGAGAGATTTCAGCAGGGATTAAGGTTCGACATCCAGAAGTTTGTGACGTCTTTAAGAATCAAGAATCTTCAAGAACTGATTGACAGTGTGTTGAGGTGGAAGTTATGAGAAGCGCCAAGAAGAGGAGTGGCACAGGGGGACCAGTGAGACCTCAGAGCGCAGGACAGAGGTTTGCTCAGAAGGAAAAACAGTAGAAGAAGCCGTACAATCGACCTCAAGGGAACAACAACAAAGGCCAGTATCGCCCGATGGCTCAGAATACGAGAGGCGAGAGTCAGACTAGCGCCGATGTGACTTGTTTTCGTTGCGGTAAGCCAGGACACTATGCGAACAACTGTACTGTGAAGGATGATGTGTGCTTCAACTGCAGGAAGCCGAGACACTTCACTAAGGATTGTCAAGCACCTAAGGCTGAACCGGCAATGCACGCAACAAAGGCAAAAGGGAAACGTCCGATGGCTAAAGGCAGAGTCTTCTGCATGAGCAGTGAAGAGGTAGAGCAGGCTGAGGTTTTGATTCCGGTGTAACCCACTCTTTTATTTCCTCGGATTGCATAGATCGTTTAAAATTGACTGTGACCGCCTTACCTTTCAAACTAGTAGTTACTACCCCAGCTGCTAAAACCTTGGTTACTAACACTGCATGCCTTAATTGTGTAGTGGTCATCCTGGGTAGAAAATTTGTGGTTAATTTGGTCTGTTTGCCACTTAAGGGTCTAGATGTTATTCTCGGGATAGATTGGTTGTCTCAACACCATGTCCTTTTGGACTGTGCCCGAAAAACAGTGGTTTTTCCTGATCTTGGAATTTCCAACTACCTATCTGTTAATCATATTGGTTTTCATTGAAAGAGAGAACTTAGGAATACATGTATTTGGCTAGTTCAGAAGTTTCTCAAGAACTCGAGTTGAAGAATGTTCCTGTGGTTTGCAACTTCTCAGATGTTTTTCCCGAAGATGTGCCGGGATTACCGCCAGTGAGGGAAATCGAATTCTCCATCGATTTGCTTCCAGGAACAGGACCGTTTTCAATAGCGCCCTATCGGATGTCTCCAGCTGAGATGAAAGAGTTGAAGTCTCAGATTGAGCACTTGGAGTCGAAGCAATTCATACGACCGAGCGTGTCACCTTGGGGAGCTCCAGTGCTGCTGGTGAAGAAGAAGGATGGATGATCAAGATTTTGCGTGGATTATCGTTAACTCAACAAAGTTACTGTCAAGAATCGGTATCCGTTACCGCATATCGATGATTTGATGGATCAACTACGAGGAGCTGCGATATTTTCCAAGATTGACTTAAAGTCAGGTTACCATCAGATTCGAGTGAAGGAAGAGGATATTCCTAAGACGGCATTCAGGACAAGATATGCTCACTACGAGTATCTAGTGATGCCATTCGGAGTGACGAATGCGCCCGCAGTATTCATGGACTACATGAACAGAATCTTTCACCCATTCTTGGATCAGTTTGTGGTGGTATTCATAGACGATATTCTGATTTATTCGAAGAGCAGAGAAGAACATCAAGAGCATTTACGCCAAGTACTACAGATACTACGAGAGAAGCAACTTTATGCTAATCTTTCTAAGTGTGAGTTCTGGCTCGAAGAGGTGAATTTTCTCGGACATGTGATAACTAAGGACGGGATAGCTGTGGATCCAGCCAAGATTGAAGCTGTGTTAGCATGGGAATAGCCGAAGACTGTAACAGATATCAGAAGCTTCGTTGGTTTAGCAGGTTACTACCGGAGGTTTATTGAAGGTTTTTCGAAGATCGTAGCACCACTTACACGACTTACGAGGAAGGATCAACCATTCTCCTGGATCGAAGAGTGTGAATTCAATTTCCAGAGGTTGAAGGAGCTTTTGACGATAGCGCCTGTGCTGATTTTGCCTCAACTGAAAGAGCTTTACGAGGTTTACTGCGATGCGTCACACCAAGGATTAGGATGCGTGCTGATGCAACATAGGAAAGTTGTGGCTTATGCCTCAAGACAGCTCAAGATTCACGAGAGGAACTATCCTACGCATGATTTGGAGCTTGATGTAGTGGTTTTCGCATTGAAGATTTGGAGACACTATCTCTATGGAAGTACGTTCACTGTTTACAGCGATCACAAGAGCCTGAAATACTTGTTTGATCAGAAGGAGCTTAACATGAGACAGCGAAGATGGATAGAATTTTTGAAAGATTACGACTTCACTTTGGAATACCATCCTTGAAAGGCGAACGTGATAGCTGATGCACTAAGTAGAAAGAGCGTTTTAGCTTCAGCAATGATGATCAAGGAGTTGGAGATGCTAGAGAAGTTTCGAGATTTGAAGTTGAAAGTGGAAGTGTCACCGGGGAAGCTGAAGTTTGGAATGCTCACCATTTCTAATGGATTATTAGACGAGATTAGGAACCATCAAACTGATGACAAGCTACTACAAGAGAAGGTTGAACTGGTAGCACGAGGAAAAGCGACAGAATTCAAGATTGGAGCGGACAACATCTTGAGGTGCAACGGACGCGTGTGTGTGCCTGATGTGGCGGGACTGAGGAAGTTGATTCTTGATGAGGCGCATAAGAGTAGATTGAGTATTCATCCGGGAGTTACGAAGATGTACTAAGACTTGAAGAAGCATTTTTGGTGGACCGGAATGAAGAAACAAGTGGCAGAGTATATGGCTTCCTGTCTTACTTGCCAGAAAGCGAAGGTAGAACATCAGCGACCAGCAGGGATGCTATAGTCACTTGACGTACCTGTGTGGAAGTGGGATAGTATTTCTATGGATTTCGTCGTGGGATTGCCAAGAACGCAGAAGAAGAATGACTCGATTTGGGTAATCGTTGACCGATTAACCAAATCTGCTCATTTCTTGCCGGTGAGATCGACTTACAACGTGGAGAAGCTGGCAGAGATCTACATCGCGGAGATTGTGCGACTGCATGGCATGCCTTCTTTTATTGTTTCTGACTGAGATCCGAAGTTCACATCTCACTTTTGGAGGGAATTGCAAGAAGCAATGGGAACCAAGCTCAAACTTAGCTCAGCATATCACCCCCAGACCGATGGTCAGACTGAGCAGACGATTCAATCACTAGAAGACTTACTGAGAGTGTGCACGTTGGATCATAGAGGAAGTTGGGACGATGTCTTACCGCTAGTGGAGTTCACCTACAATAACAGTTATCACGTGAGCATCGGTATGGCACCTTACGAAGCGTTGTATGGACGTAAGTGTCAGACGCCTCTTTGTTGGTACCAGAACGGTGAGAGCTCTGTTGTGGGACTGGACATGATTCAACAGACAACCGAGAAGATCCGATTGATCAGAGATAGGATGCAGACGTCTCAGAGTCGACAGAAGAGTTATACAGACCAGGGTCGCCGACCGTTAGAGTTTGAAGAAGGAGAGCATGTGTTCCTCCGGGTTACACCTATTACTGGAGTTGGTCGAGCGATCAAATCCAAGAAACTTACTCCTAAGTTCATTGGACCTTACCAGATTCTTCGTCGTATTGGTCCAGTGGCATATCAGATTGCCTTGCCACCCTTCTTGTCAAACATTCATGACGTCTTTCACGTCTCACAGTTGCGGAAATATGTTTCCGACCCTTCTCATGTTATTGAACTGGATGTGATTCAACTATGGGACGACCTATCATTTGAAGCATCACCTGCAAGGATTGTCGATCAAAAGACTAAGCAGTTAAGGAACAAAGAAATCCAACTTGTCAAGGTCGTGTGGGATCAGAAGACCGGAGATGCAACGTGGGAGCTGGAAGAGAAGATGAAGAACCAATATCCAAAACTTTTTCTCGGTATGTATCTTACTCGTAGTTTCGACGATGAAACTATTTTTAGAGGGAGAGTATTGTAACACCCGTATTTTTACGGTACGTTATTTAGCGTTATTATAGTGTATTTTGGTCGTATTTATGATATAATAAGCAATTTCTTGTTCGCTAAGTAAGTGATTTAAATAAATCAAGATCAAATTGAATTTGAGAATTAATATTTTATATTAATTCATGGTTCGAATATCGTCGAAAAATTCTAACAAAGTTTAAATCATAATTTGAATCGTAAGGCGCTTTGCAGTAGATAAAATTTTAAATGAACCCCGATTTCGATAAAAATCGAATCGTAACTTGTCGTGATTATTTTTGAATGTTTGATAGTGTTTTTATTATTTATAATAAAATAATATCACGCGGTGAATTAATTTCTCGCTAAATTAACTTTCGCGATTTTATCGGCGGGTAATTAATCGGTAACGCGGTTATTCGATGTCGTGTTTTAGAAACCCTTAGACTCTAGAATTATAGGGTAATCATGAGAAATGTAAGATTAGATGGGTAAGATTAGATGATGTCATTAGCATATTTGCTTTATAGCTAGGTGTCATTATTTGTGTGATTAAAATTAGTATTACTTTTTTTTACTACATTATCTTATTCTAAACTATACTTAAATTATTTTTAAGTTAAAAAAAAAGAAAGGGAATCCCTCCCAGCATCCCCATTTTCGTGAACCCCCTTCTCTCTACCCTCACATCATCTTCATCTTCAACTTTTAGTGAGAGAAGCTCTCCACCTCCATGGCTTCCAAGCTTCTCAATTCTTGAACTACCTCACCTTTCCTCTTCATTTTTTTTCTTGCTACCAACTTCTTCTTTCCTTCATCCTCATTTAGTTCATCATCAAGCTTTGGAGAAGTATTTCCCCCTCCAAAACAGCCCCCCTTGGCCGCGAGCATCTAGGAGGGAGGAGGTGGTGCTCTTTTCTTTTCCTTCTTGATTTTTATGTTTGTTTTGGTGTGGTTATGTTATTTGATCATGATAAAATGATGGAGATGAGCACATAAGTCCCTAATCTTAGAACCCTAGGCGCAAACAAAAAGGGGAAAAGAAGGGTAGTGTGATCTTGATAAACAATCATTAAATTAGTTGATGACTCTTGCTTAATTAATGATGTTGTTGTGTTGTTTTAGCTACTAGTTTTGGATTAGGACTTGGATTTAGCAAATTGTTGTTGAAAACCTATTCTTTAAAGAGGGGAAATGTAGGTTTTGATTGTTGAAGCATGTATCTAGTTGTTGCATTATATACTTTGGGTGGTTTTAATTGCTACTGGAATGGTTATGTATGCTTAAGTAGAAGAGTTAGTATATTATTTCTGAAAAATTGGTTCTTGAGGGACTAAAATAGCATGTAGAACTTGATTGGTGGTCCTCTAATTATTAGCATTATTATGGTCATGATTAAAATGTTTTGATGCCTTGAAGTGTAATTGAATGACTTGGAAATGGTTGTTAGTTTGTAAAAAGAAAGTTTTACAAATTTTTTTTTATAGAAAAAGGGGTGATGGCCGAGAGCCCTATAAGGGTGGTTGGAAGGAAAATTATTTTGCAAACTTGTTTATAAGGATTGTATTGATGTGTTATCAAGCTTTAGAAAATTATAGAAAAGATTTGGTTCCATTTGGATTTGTTTTGAAGTTTTAAGGCTATGAAGCATATGAGGTGATTTGGAATCCTTGAGACCCAATGTACCTAGTAGAGCCTTAACTTAAAGTTTTAGATAAAATGAAGTTGATTTTAGTATTGAATTGTGTTTCAAAATTTTGAAGGACTTGAACTTAGTTAGTAGGACCTTATTTTCCAACTTATGCATATTTCAAGAAAAATAATGTTGCATTATGTTTTAGTTCTCAAAAGATAATTCTTTGCTCAAATATTTCAAATATGTGACTTAGTATTTTAAATTAAATTCTAAGTGGGAGCGTTTGGTTTAGGAAAGGGTTAGGTTTGAGAGCCTAAGGTTTTGAGTTAAGTTTTAGCTTGTGCTAAGTTTACTCGTGGTGATAGGAGTTGCGAATCCGGAGACCGTGCGACGTGGACCCGAGGCTTGCGGTACCCCGTTAGCAAACAACTGTGGTAAGGGCAACTTTAGATATTGATAGGAATTTAATTTTCAGCCTTATGCGAAGAAGTCTGACGACCCGAGGGTTCGAAGTGAGAGTCTCGTACCCCTTCGACTTTTATTTCTTAAAATTGTAATTATGATTATTTAGTGGGCTTGTCTGCAAGTGGTTGGCAGCTCCACACTTGTTTGATTTCCTCTCTGTCAACTCCACTGAGTTGCAGAGGGATGAACTGAATTGTCAATTTGCATTGTTTGCTGAGTTGTGATTGGATGAAATGAATTGTTTATACTGCTAAACTGTTTCGCACTATATTGAGCTTGGCATGAATATTATTTGATATGCGGTTAAATAATTATTCAATTTGCTTCGTGAATTAGCGTATGTGGCGACATATTCATTAGAGTGCGAGAGTTTAGTCAAGTCGTTGAGTTGTCGTGACGTTTTTGAGCTTCGATCCGATTAACCTAGGGTGCTAGGATCCCCTAAACGGCTCCGGTTGGTTCTTCAGCAGCTTAGCTAGACGTCGTAGCGTCAAGGAACCTGAGCTGAATGTCCTAGGGTGAGCGGAGAGCCCAAGGCTACTGCTGGTATTCAGTGGATGGATCGGCGTTACTTTCCGAAAATTGTCGAGTGTCGTGAGAATATGAGTCGTGAGTTGAGTCTTGTGAGAGTCTTGAGTTGCGTCTTGAGTACTGTGCATATAGTTGTTTCTGCCTATTGTTATGATTGTTATTCCCTGATTTATTGAGAAGTTGACCCTTTCCCGTGGTGCCTTCAACCAATGATGGTGACCCAGGCGATGACGAAGAGCGTGCTGATACCGGCGATGAGGACATCGTCGGAGATCATCTTTGATTTTCCAGACATTGAGATGCCCGTGGCGATGGAGTTCGACCCCATCTCCCGTCGCATTGTTTATACAGGGGATGTTGTACAAAGCTTTCGAGAGGGTGGTATGGTAGTGAGACAGGAGACTCCATGGCGCACAGTGAGCTTCCCAATTCGGATGATGCAGGTGGTGGACGCTTGGCGAGCTATTCAGGGAGAAAGGACTATGCCAACATCATCTTCCTCACCAGAGGGACCCCTCGAGATCCCGAGGCGTACTGCTTCCCGAGGACGAGGACCGAGGGTTCGATGGACCGCTCGTAAGAGCGTGATCAGACGTGGGACTGCAGGAGCTTTTACTTCCAGGGCGGCTGTTACTCCGAGTCCTTTGGCAGAGCCTGGGCCAGAGCCAACAGCAAAGCCGGTATCCCCCATGCTTGATAGGACCCCTACTCCGCCGGCGGACCCTCCTCATGTGTGTAGTGTGTGCGGAGAGGTGGGTTGTAATGGTGCAGGTGCTGCGGAGGATGTGCTAGCAGGAGAGGAAGTGCCGGAGGACGTACCAGCGGCTGTACCTTTTATTGATTTGACTGGAGAGGACCCGATGGACGATGAGGAGGAGGAGGATCCATCTGAGGATTTGGATAGTTATCTGCAGTCGTCTTGTTGTTTGACTGTCTATTTATGTTATTTTGGATGACTGTAGTATTTGTTTTGGTGTACAGTTTATCTGGTGACCAGTCGGACTTGATGGATTTTTTTTGGTATTACAGGGTAGACTGGTGGTTTACTTTTGGAGCAGCCCCCTGCGTGGGTGTCTGCCGGGAGTACCCCTGGGGTATAATTGCTCTCATGATGGTCTTCATACCATAGGTGTATTCTCTCATATATTTTCATGCACTGCTTTAGTTTGTACGTACTGTTTATGCAGACTTGGTTATATATATATATATGTATTTCCAGTGCTTGAGTCTTGTGTCTTAGTTTGCACCATGTTTCAAATCGCTGTGGCAACTCTATGTGTACTTTGCGGATGTGACTGTTTAAAAAAAAATAAACCACATTTTTCAAAGGACACAAGAGCACTATTTTAAAAATGCATCGCATACAGGTTTAGTTCTAGTTTAGTAGCGGTCCAGAAACGGGTCGTTACATCAACAATGAAAGGTTAGATCTCCATAGGAAACCAATTCATAAAGGGAAAAACTCTAGGTCGTTCAACCTTATGGACCAAAGGTTGGTCAATTCATAAAGGGAAAAACTCTAGGTCGTTCAACCTTACGTTCCAACCATGATGAATCACACTTTGTTGATTTTTCTTTCTTGTATACCTTACCTTTCCCTTTCTTTGGTGCATCCTTTGTTTTTACCTTTTCAGAAGGTGGACACACTGAGGTGGTGGCTGGAAATGCTAGCTCCCACAATTTACTCTTAAGTGTAACTTTGCCAAGTACATCAAGCTCATCAAATCTTTTGAGTAAGACATTTATCTCCGGTTTCAAATATAACTTTGAAGACTTGCTAAAATCTTCATCTATAAAATTTAACTTCATCCAAAAAAATATGAATTGTGTCCAATGGAATGACAGTAGGCCTCACACCATGCCTGACAATGACGCAAGCACAAGGTATAGGCCATGTGTGTTGTCCTCATAGTGCGACCACAAATGGACTTATCAATACTAACATTCTTAACACAGTCAAACTCATTGGCAATGTGCATCAATGCACTCCTAGACACAAATCTGAGCAAGTGGGCGTATAATGCACTATTGTGTCGATATTCTTTCACATATATGCTTTTCTGGAATGACGCTTTTACCTCATTGTGTTGTAGCATGATCATGCTAGAAACAACATCCCAAACACTACAAATGTCCCCCATGCTATCTTGCAAAATCCTCTTCAAACTCTAATGCGCAAACTCGACCCTATTGACAAATACAATAACACAAAATTAGGACCAATACATAAATTTTGGGCTTTGGATTTATTGCAAATATATCATACTTGTTTTTTTTCGTGTTCTCTAAGTGCATCTCCCGATTTTTCCATGCCTCAACAAATCTTTCAGGATTTAGCCACTACTGATGTACATAACCATAAAAATAAGAACACTCAAGACTAATTCTTTGAAACACACCCAACCGCTGCTCATACTCAGCCTCATTAGATGACCTCACAAGACCATCCCAAGCCTGCATGACCAATTCCTATTTCTCCTTCGGAAACATAGTCGTCTTGCATTTGGCCTTCACATTCTTGCATACATGAAACAAACACAATAAATTGACCGCACTCGAAAAAACATGTTGCACCGCGTTCATCAAGGCAAGGTCTCTATCGGTAAGAATGACACTAGCATTACCGCTTGTAATCTGTTCTCTCAACATTTGTAGTGCCCATGTGAAGTTATCAGCTCGCTCAGACTGTACATAGGCGAATGCCACAAAAAATATCATTCTGATCGAGGTAACACCGACAATCTCAAGTAATGGCAATCGATACCTGCAAGTCTTGTATGTGCTATCAATAATCAACACTAAGTGGAAAGTATTCACAAGCGGGATGACATCTGGATTTGTCCAGAATATGCCCCTCAGCTCATTAGAATCATCTGCCTTCCTATATCGATACACATACTGATCGCGTCCATCATGGTGATTAGTTGATGCATTTCAGTTCTGTTACCTCTAATGGACGACCGGTATGCTTATCGAGCATTGTAAACCTGCTTGATAGTAGTTAAACTCTTCACATTATGATCCTTAAGTGTCAACAATATGTTTCTTGGTTTAACCATATTCTTTATCATGTCACCGAGTAAAGACTTCCTTCACAGGATAGCAGGTCAAGATAAGGATGACCCATCAATGTTTCCGCCAACTCGTGGTTGTGAAGACCACATGCTACATGCCGATTCCATCCTTCACCGTCTCTCACGGGTCTCCCTCTCAATGTAAACGGACACTCACATTTCTCGGTGTCGGTACCCCGCACAGGTAACATGTTCTTCCAAGGTCTATACTTCCCGTTTCTTTTACAACCAAGAATTAATTTTGTCTTCGTTCCTTGACTTTTTGTGTTGTTTCGGACCTAAAAATCACAACAACGATTCCATTTTCCCTGCCAACTTTTTCTAGCTCATCACAATAGATCATTTCGCGCGACAAACACCCACAAAACCAAAAATGCAAACTTGTAAAAATGACAAACCAATGTTTATATGTGCATAACTCAGAAAATTGTATTTCTCAAATTAATTACCTTGTCAGTGGTAAATGCATTAGTACAATTCACTAACTGTGTACTTCCAGATTTCACGCCGCCATTCACTGCATCAAAATATTCTTGCTCGAATTCCAGTTACTGCGGGTTAAACATTGACAGTATTGCATTCAATCAAATTATCAAAAAGTATGTCTTAATGGAAAAACTGTGTTCCAGTGCATTACGGGAACTCAGTTCACGTATGATTACGTGAACTCAATTCACGTAACTATACAGTTCGAGTAATCATACATGAACTGAGTTCACGTATTGCACTGGAAATATCAGTACCTTACGTCAATTGAATTCACGTAAGGTACTAAAACCCAGTTTTTACAAGCGATACGTGAACTGAGATCACATACACGTTGAAGGAAAAAATGCACATACGTGATCTTAGTTCATATACGATACCCAGACGCAAAAAAAATAACTCGTGAATCAGTAAAATGGACACTTACCTATGGTAATGGAAGCGTAATGGAAGATGCTGGGTGAGTTTCTTCAACCTTGGATGATATTTTGTCGACCTTAGGTGAGAGAGAGAGTGGAAAAGAGAAAAAGAGAGAATGGTGGGTGCTTGGTGTTTTGAAAATTAAATATGAACCTAAGGGGAGTAGATCCTCACCCGTAACATGAGGATACAGTTGGATCCCAACCTTAGAAAAATAAATGAAGATAAAATAAAAACATATAAACAATGAGAGTGAAGGGTGTTTGGTCATTTTAAAAATTGTGTCAGTGGCTGTATCTAGCCCCGGGGTGGTGGTGTTACTAGCCGCAGGAAAAAAAAGATCTCAGTGCTAAACCGACAAACACAGGAGAGGGGTTTTGTTTTCAGGGGTATTGGTCACTTAAGTCCCTGGAAGTGTGACTCGATGTCACTTTAGTCCCTGAAAGCATATAAACTCCAAAATAGTCCCTATAAGTGTGCTCCGTCTGTCACTTTGGTCCTTGCCGTTAACAATTTCATTGACTCCGTGAGTAATTGGTCACTTGGTTCCTGAAAGTGTAACTCAGTGTCACTTTAGTCCCTGAAAAGCATATGAACTCCAAAATAGTCCTTGAAAGTGTTCTACGTTTGTCACTTTGGTCCCTATCGTTAGCCATTATTTTGGAACGAGAGAGAATCAAATGGCCAATGGTAGGGACCAAAGTGACAAACGTATAACACTTTCAGGGACTATTTTGAAGTTGTTACTCTTCCTGGGGCCAAAGTGACACCGAGTTACACTTTCAGGGACCAATGTGACAAACTACTCACGGAGTCAATGAAATTGTTTACGGCAGAGACCAAAGTGACTGACGGAGCACATTTACAGGGACTATTTTAGAGTTTATATGCTTTCAAGGACTAAAGTGACACCGAGTCACACTTTCAGGGACTTAAGTGACCAATACCCCTTTTGTTTTCATTTTCACATATCATAGTGAGCCTGAGCCAATGATCAGCATAAACTACAATAGTAAATCGAACATTTAGCAGTTCTTCTCAGTGATTATTGTCGTTTGATCGTGCTGTTCGCTTCAAATTTCCTTTTCAAATCCAGCTGAATTTTTTCGAAGTTTTCTATTTCATGTCAGATTCAAATGGATTATGCCCCTCATTGCAATGGTGGTCAACAAATTTCGCAAGGTTTTGGCCTTTTCTCTTTCTCTACTTACAGTTCGCGCCTTTTTGTTTCTCTTATTAAACCCCGAATTCAGTTTCGCCAATAATGCTTGATTTATTAGCTGGGTGATATACATGCTTTTGCATTGCGTCTCATTTGTTTTTTATTTTGACCTTTTTTTTTTATGTAACCGGTGCTTGAACTGTGTAGCCAATAGCCATAGTGTTAGAGCATAGAACATTCCAGAGTGGAAAAGTTTTTTATTTCGTATCTTATTATTATTTTCCTCTTCCAATCAATGCAATCCTGGCCTTATTCTCTTGCTCTTTCATTCTTCATTTCCACTTTCTATATGTTTGATTCTTTGTGGAAGACTTAAATTTGTTGATTTCATGAAACCCAAAAGCCCCATCTTTAACCACCCAGCACTACAAGTGTTGCAAAAATGCCACAGCCTCAACACCCTTAAGCAAGTCCATGCCCAAATGATAACAACTGGTCTTGCACTCCATACATACTGTCTCAGTCACCTCCTTAACATATCCTCCAAACTTGCCTCAACCTATGCTTTCACCATCTTTAACTATATCCCAAACCCAACAATTTTCCTCTACAATACACTCATTTCTTCCTTCACTAATCACAGTGGTGAAGTTCATCTAGCCTTCTCACTTTATAACCGGATTCTCACCCACAAGACTCTCCAACCTAATAGCTTCACTTTTCCCTCCCTCTTCAAGGCTTGCTGCTCTGACCCGTGGCTCCGATATGGTCTACCACTCCACACCCATGTTTTGAAATTCCTTCAACCCCCCTATGATCGGTTTGTTCAAGCCTCGTTACTTAATTTCTATGCTAAATATGGAAAATTGTGTGTGTCTAGACGTTTGTTTGATCAAATTAGTGAACCTGATTTGGCCACGTGGAATACCATGTTGGCTGCCTTTGCACATAGTGCGAGTCATAGTTACTCAACCAGTTTTGAAGATGCTGATTCTTCCTTAGAGGCATTGTATTTGTTCCGTGACATGCAGTTGACTCAAATAATGCCTAATGAAGTTACACTTGTGGCATTGATTAGCGCGTGTTCTGGTTTAGGTGCTCTTAGTCAAGGTGTTTGGGTGCATGGTTATGTGTTAAAGAACAATCTTAAGCTGAATCGCTTTGTCGGAACTGCACTGTTGGATATGTATTCCAAATGTGGCTGTTTAAATCTTGCATGTCAGTTGTTTGATCTGTTGCTTGATAGGGACACATTTTGCTACAATGCCATGATTGGGGGTTTTGCAGTTCATGGTCATGGGAATCAGGCACTTGAGATTTATAGAAAGATGAAGTTTGAGGGCCTAGTTCCTGATGGTGCAACTTTTGTAGTTACTATGTTTGCTTGCTCTCATGTTGGACTTGTGGAGGAAGGCTTGGAGATTTTTGAGTCCATAAAGGAGGTTCATGGGATGGAACCAAAACTTGAGCATTATGGATGCCTAATTGATCTTCTGGGTCGAGCTGGGCGATTAAAGGAGGCAGAGGAGTGGTTACAAGCTATGCCTATGAAACCAAATGCAGTTTTGTGGAGGTCTTTACTTGGGGCAGCAAGACTTCATGGAAATTTAGAGATGGGGGAAGTTGCTCTCAAAAACTTAATAGAGTTAGAACCAGAAACTAGTGGAAACTATGTGCTTTTGTCTAATATGTATGCTAGCTTTGCTAGGTGGAATGATGTGAAGAGAGTGAGGATGCTGATGAAAAATCATGGGGTTAACAAGTTGCCAGGATTTAGCCTGGTGGAGATTAATGGTGCCATGCATGAGTTTCTTACAGGTGACAAAACTCATCCATTTTCAAAAGAAATATATTTGAAGATTGGGGAGATCAATAAAAAACTACAAGAATATGGTCACAAGCCAAGAACGTCGGAGGTTTTGTTTGATGTAGAAGAAGAAGATAAGGAAGACGTCCTCTCTTACCACAGCGAAAGGCTAGCCATAGCATTTGCTCTTATAGCATCTCCTTCAAGTTTGACTATAAGAATTATTAAAAACCTTCGAGTTTGTTCAGATTGTCATGTGTTTACCAAGCTAATATCAGTGGCATATCAAAGAGATATCATAGTTAGAGATCGAAATCGGTTTCACCATTTTAAGGATGGGAGTTGCTCTTGTCTAGATTACTGGTGATAATACCATCGTCACCTTACAAGAAAGAGTACACATAGTTTGCTACGTTCATGTGAAATACATTTTATTTATAAGATCATACAGTTGCATGAGCAAAACTTCCGTAAGCTTATATTAATTTATAAATTTATGCGTTAATTAATTTTAGTTTTTTACTTCTGTACCATATGTACTTAATTTCTTAGAAACTGAATCATGTTTTCATAGATATATTACTTAACTTCCCAACATATTTACACTGGCCCAGTTCAGCCTGTTGACCAGAAATGCTAATAAAAGCCCCTTCCTGTCAAGCAGACATGTTATGAAAGCACACTGTATCACAGAACCACCTATGAATATATCATATTCGCATTTGAACTTATCCCAATAATAGTGCTAGTCTGCTAGATTTTTTAAAACAATAACTTGCCTCACTCATGCACGTTTCTAGGTACCCCATTCCCTGTTTTCTTTAGAGTCTTGAGAAGGTGCCTCAACTATAAACCCTCCTTATTTATGGTACTGACTGTATGAGCACAAATACTAAATATTCCACCTTGAATTATTTATTTAGTATATTCCTTCAGTATGACTTGATTTATTCAACTTAGAGATTGAGCTGGTTCAAATTCAAAGATGGTGTTTAGGTGAACTTGTCCTAGCTAGTTGTATTCTGGTCAGATCTCCCAACAAGGCTTAGTCAACGGCTGTATCAATTTTGACCCTCCATGGTCAGCTGTATCAATTTTGACCCACTAACTGTTTCTGTTATCTGTTTCTAAGGTATTTGTAGGGTGGGGCACAGATGCTGCAGATTTTGGACTGTCTAGTGTGAGCTATCATTTATATGGTTCAGCAATGCATCATGAGTGATAGACTGATAGCCATAGGAGGAGATTTCAGCCGTGTTCACCTCCATAGTTGGTGTTCGTGATTGTGCTGGTCCACTGGAGTGAAGTTTTTGTCAATTGGAGTTTCCATTATAGGTAACAGGTACTGTTTGTTTCATGGTTGGTGGTCTACAATGTTGGGTTTACTAAGGATTTTCATAGTTGAAGGCTGCTGCTGTGAGATATTGGCTCTTGATAGTTGATAGACACATTTGCATGTGATTTATTTGTTTACTGATAAAAGAGAAAGGGGAGGAGGAAGAGCATCCAAAAAAAAGGGTTAATTGAAAAAGAATTGTAATTTTGGGGGAGAAAAAATATGTTTCATCATTCTGAGAGCACTTTGGTATCATTCAAAAGTGAGAGAGAAGAGAGATTTTGTCTCGTATTCAATGAGAATTAGAAATGATTTGACTTGTATATGGAAGAGAGATTTTATCTGGACTTCAGACCCATCCCACAGCATTGTAAATGTGGCTTGGGCCAGTAATACTCTTGTGCCACCTCCTGCTTCATCTGCAGAGAGGACAACGTATGGCGCAGAATAATCGCAGAGCAATGGAATGTGCCTAGGGCCAGAAATCCACTAGTGCCTTGTTCTGCTTCAGCTGAGGAGACATCATATGGAGCTGATTCAGAGTGTGAGAAGTTCATGGCAGAAATGAAATGCTTCAGTTTTATCATGCTTCACATTTCCAAATGGTGTGTTTGTCATCTCTATTTCTTTGTGTTTCATAGCTGGCCTTATTATACATGTTATTTTTTTATGTAGTTTAGCATTTGATACTTGCTTTCACATCTGAAATAAATATTATTTTTCTTATATATTCATATGTAATCCTTTTAGAATTGTTGGAATCACTATTTCTTTAAGAGATCAGTTCTTGATAAAGTTACATATTACCATTTACCCATGCATATAAATACCATCTTTATAAGTTTTTTCCACAGATGAGCATCCCTTGAAAACCATGAATTGTTTCTGATTTTGTTCTAATTAGAAACTGTGGGACCATGATTTTTTTTTCCCCTTATTTGAATCAGTCCTAATGAATTACTCCCTCCGTCCCAAAATATATGTCACATTTACAAAAAAAAAAAAAGAAAAAAATTGTCCCAAAATAGATGTCATTTTCTATTTTCAATGTAATATTAAATGTTTTCTGCCAATTGTACCCTCAAATACTCTACTTTGTATTTATGACAATAGTTAATACACCAATGGTTAATCTTAGAATTTGGGTTTGGGCCTAACTCAACCCCAAAAGCTAGCTCATAGAGTGAGGGTTGCTCCCCACTTATAACCACTAATCAGGTCATCTCATTCTTCCATGTGGGACTTCTAACACACCCCCTCACGCCCAGGACTAGACAACTGGAGCGTGACCCGAGTGGCCCGATAACGGGTGACCCAACAAATGGATCTATGATAGGCTCTGATACCATCTTAGAATTTGGGTTTGGGCCTAACTCAATCCCAAAAGCTAGCTTTTGGGAGTGAGACTCAATATTAAAATTTGGGTTTGGGCCTAACTCAACCCTAAAAGCTAGCTCATTGGGTGAGGGTTGCTCCCCACTTATAACCACTAATCAGGCCATCTCATTCTTCCATGTGTGACTTCCAACACACCCCCCTCACGCCCAGGACTGGACATCTGGAGCGTGACCCGAGTGGCCCGATAACGGGTAGCCCAACAATAGATCCATGATAGGCTCTGATACCATATTAGAATTCAGGCATCCGAATGGTCCCCTCAAAACCGGCTTGTGAGGGTGTGGTCTACCCAGCTATATAAGCAACGGCCAGGCTCGTTAACCACCCGATGTGGGACTCGCAACACGCCCCCTCGAGCCTGAGCTCGTCACCACAAGCGATGGCTAGCGGCACTATCCACACCACCGGGCAGAACGTGACTCTGATACCATATTAAAATTTGGGTTTGGGCCTAACTCAACCCTAAAAGCTAGCTCATGGGGTGAGGGTTGCTCCCCACTTATAAGCACTAATCAGGCCATCTCATTCTTCTATGTGTGACTTCCAACAGTTAATAAGGTTAATTTGGTAAAATTATCACTCTCTTTCATTTATTGTTTTTTTTTTAAACTGTGTGATTTAGCCAAATATGACATATATATTGGGACGGAGGGAGTAATACCGAGTGAAATTAGCTTTTGTGTGCCTATCATTTTATTAGCCAACAGTTGCTACCATAGAAGCAGGGAAAGACATAACCTCGGTAAACAAAATGACATTGATTATTGAAGAACTTGTTCTTCTTCCTGTTATTCGGAAGCATAACATAATACTTCCTGCTGATTGAGAACATTCTGCCATTTTTCAGGTCCAAAGCTTATAGCCTATATGTATATATATTGTAAAGCCTAATTTTCATGGACGATCATGCCGCTTGCCATAATTTCCCTGCTGTGTTGGTGAGTGACTGTGAAAATAAATAATTGAGTAACTTTAAGTTGTTTGGCCGGAAGTTGATAAATATTAAGCGACTATCACTCATTGTGTCCACAGTTTCTTTGGAGTTGCAATTGTTGTTAGAGTAACATATCACAATTTTTTTGAGAAAAAGTTTTATTAATAATCTGATAGAAACTGGTTATATTTAATTAGAATAGAAACTGTTCAGATCTGTTTTATTATACAGAAATTGAATTACAATATTACAGAACAACTGGATTACAATATTACAAAACAATATTGCAAAACTTCGAGGGTCTGCACCTCCCCAATGCCAAAATGGCTCCTTTACAGTCAAATCTCAACCTATCCTCTCTCTCAATCACCCCTTCTATTTATAGGCAACGTGCCTTATTCTCCTAATTAACTAACTCCTATTCTAACTGTACATAGCAGTTATATATGACAGTTATTAATAAAAACTGCACATAGCAGTTATATATATGACAGTTATTAATTAAATCTGACTACTAATATTACATGAAATTGCCCATATCTAACAATACCCCCCTCCTAAACTTTCACCTTGTCCTCAAGGTGAACAATGCATTTTCCCGGGTCCCATTGTTTGAAGCATGATGACCAAGCTTTTGATGATGTAAACCATTGTGCCTCGCCTATGTTCTCGTCAAGTGACCAAGATTGAGGTTGGTTCATTCGAAAGGTAACCTTAATTTTCTGGTGTTCTTCCTTTTCTCTCCTCATGTCAATTTGGTCTAAATTCCGGAATTCATGGCTCCTGAATGCATCACTATCTTCCTTCTCTGTTTCTATCTCCTCTTCCCCCTTCTTGAACTCTTGAATCAGCCTTGAGACCATCTTGGTTTCTATCTCTCTACTTGATTCTTCCTTATTTTCATTTCTTGGCTCTACCGGTTGTCGTTCTTCTTGGCTCTGCTGTGAAAGTTGGAACCTACGTATTATGGTGGATCGGAAATCCTCCCATGTGTGATTTAGGGTAGATATCTCCCACCATTTGGACCACCACACAGCCCACCACACAGCCTCTCCTTCCATGGCTGTCTTGGCGGCTTGAATTTTCTCTTGATCGGATACTCCCTTCAAATCGAAGTACTTTTCGACTCGACTAACCCACCGATACACCTCTTCACTCGAAAATATAGGGATTTCAAGTTTCCGCCATTTGTCTCTTGTAAAACTTGACTCTGCATTTTCAGTATGTCTATCATCACTATTTTGGTTGCGGTCCCCACTACCTTGTGAGTTTCGATTCAGAATTTCCAGAATTTCTGTGAATTTTCTCCGATTTTCTGCTCTATCCTCCTTGAGAACCCGCCTCTGGTTCTCGAAACCGCGCTCAAGAGCCTCGATCTGTGCTTCCATTCTTCGCGTCAGTACCATGTAACACTCCCAGAATCGAGTGCTTTGATATCAGTTGATAGAAATTGTTTATATTTAATTAGAATAGAAACTGTTCAGATCTGTTTTATTATACAGAAATTGAATTACAATATTACAGAACAACTGAATTACAATATTACAGAACAATATTATAGAACTTCGAGGGTCTGCACCTCCCCAATGCCAAAATGACCCCTTTCCAGTCAAATCCCAACCTATCCTCTCTCTCAATCACCCCTTCTATTTATAGGCAACATTCCTTATTCTCCTAATTAACTAACTCCTATTCTAACTGCACATAGCAATTATATATGACAGTTATTAATAAAAACTGCACATAGCAGTTACATATATGACAGTTATTAATTAAATCTGCCTAGTTACATATATGACAGTTATTAATTAAATCTGACTACTAATATTACATGAATTTGCCCATATCTAACATAATCCTTCCTTTATTAATTAAAAAAATAGAAATAGACAAGGGGAATTTTCCCGCCTCTTTTGTCCGCCCAAAATGAGGGCAAAATTGTCCAACAATTCTTTTAGTTGCATTTTTCAAATGACAAGAGTTGCTTTGTGTCCATTGGTTTTCCCCTTCCACTGTAATTACATCGCGCATGATTTTCGTTGCTCTCACGCCGTTTCGCTTTCCTCTTCTCATCAGTGCACCTCTTCGTTTCATGCACAACCTTTTCCCATTAATGCGCCTTTTCGTTTCCCACCGACCGGAACCAGAATAGATTGTCCTTATATGTTCTTTGCCTGCTTTCTATCTTTTTTCTCTGGGTTGCAGGTGAGTTTGTAAATTGTGCTTCTCTTTTTCTTTGGCTTTGGCCGTTTTCTTTTTCTATTAAAGCTTTGACCACCTTTGATTTTTTGGTGCAGATTTTGGTGGAGGGTCGCACGACCTTTGTTAGGGGTTTGCGTGAGTGTGAGCTTTATCTTCGGCTATAGAGGGCAGATCAGAAGGAGAGAAAAAGTAGAAGTCACCAGAGGGGGAGAACATGATCAAGCACAAAATGAAGACTGCTTCGTAGATGGAGCATTTGGAGAAAACATTTACCGGTTAGTGAAAAAATTTCAGCCATTTTATTGGTCCCCTTTCGGTTGTATTTTGGAAGGTTTGATTTGTCTGGCATTCCCTGTTCAGCCGTTCAGGTGAGGAAGAAATAGAGACGTATGTGGGGTTGTATGTGTGGGGATTTTGTTTTAGGGTACATCCGTACATTATTTTGTATTTGTTTGGTTTGTGGCTTTTGTTTTTGGTCTGCTCCCACTCCACAGGAGCTGAAACGACTACACCTGGAAATGATTGCAGGTTTTGGTTTAAATGGGAGGCTTGCTGTCAAGTAGAGTCACGGTTTCATGGCTGTATTGGGTAAAAGATGAAGAACTGTTATGGTTGTTTGGTAACGAAATAGATTTGTGGACCCTGGAAATGACTGCAGGTTTTGGTTTGAATGGGAGGCTTGCTGTCAAGTAGAGTCACAGTTTCATGGCTGTATTGGGTAAAAGATGAAGAACTGTTATGGTTGTTTGGTATCGAAATAGATTTGTGGACTTTGTTAGTTCAAACCCACATTCTGGCCAGTAGTTGTGATTTGTTTTTAAGTAATTTGATGAGTCTTATTTGAAGGTTAGTTTTCTTTAACACTTATTCATTCTTGTTGAAAATAAAATAGGATCTTTGTATTTATTGTATAGGCAAATCATATCATGTAATTAGGAATAGAATATCTTGTAATTAATTGTTTTGATTTCTTTTTAAGCCTATATAAAGAATCTGCGTTGTGTACTTGAGACACCCAGTATTCAACATATGTCTCTTTTTTCTCTCATTTAACATGGTATCTAAAGCCTAAAGAGAGGCAACCCTAAAACCGTGCTTACCCGGTGGACCCACTGTCCTTCGGTGACAATTTTTTGGCAAACCGTGTCTTAACTCTGGTTTGCCCCTTCTCCACTACCGTGACCACTTTCCGGCATCTTTTTCGTTCCGTTTTGTCCCTGAAACACCATTGCCGCCGTCAGCCGCCATCATCTCCGGCGACCTTTCCGGCAACCGACCCCACCACCGTAGTCGCACCCACCAAACCGGCCAACAACCTGAAGATCACCGCCGGCGGCCCTGCAACGCGCCCTCACGCGTCGGAATTGTCTGTCGCGGTTTTCATCCAAACAGCCCATCGCCGCTGCACGTGGCGGCGCATCCGGCCTCCTTTCCGGTCGGTTCTTTCGGCGTCCGACTCGTCTCCTTCTCCTGGTTCCAGATCTGGTCTCAGTTTTGTGTTTCGGGACACGGTTGACCACGTTCCAGTGCAAACAGCCCCGTTTTCTCTCTCCTGAACGTGTTTCACTCACTCTCTCTCTCTCTCTCTTGTGACTGAAACATGGGATCCTCTGCTACCGGTGCTTCGAAGTCTGCGTTCACCAACTTTGTCACTTCTCCCCTCTCTACGGAAAAGTTGGACAGTTTCAACTATGAAACTTGGGCTTCAGACATTCAGTTATGGCTTATTGGTCAGGGGTATGAAGACCATCTCACCAAAAAGGCTAAATCTGTGCTTGACGTGGCTAAACATACGAAATGGGAGAAGATTGATGCTCAGTTGGGCAGTCTCATCAAGTCCACACTTCATCTCACCATCAAATCGATTTTCCATCCTTATCTCACGTGTGAATCGGTTTGGAGTCAGGCTAAGGAACTCTACACCAACGATATTCAGCGCCTCTATGGTGTGGTTCATGATGTGGGCACCCTCATTGGACCAAAGAAGTTGGATGACCCTATGTCTGCCTATCTCGATCGTGTTCATGCTGCACTCCATCAATTTAATGAGCTCCTATCTCCGGCTGCATCTGCCGAAGATGAGAAGAAGAAGGAACTTGAGCAACGAAGCACATTCTTTATGCTTCTTGGCCTTTATGGCTTACCTCAGGAGTACACTGTCATCCGTGATCAGATTTTGGGGTCTACTGTTATTCCCACTATGTCTGCTGCTTCTTCTGCCCTTCTTCGGTTCCTTTGAAGTCCACCTCTGAGCTTCCTGTTGCTCCTGGCACTGGTGACACTGCTGCCCTTGCGTCTCAGCACAACAATTAGGGGCGTGCTCGAGGTTCCACATCCAACACTAAGAATCGTCCCAAATGTGATCATTGCAACCGTATGGGACATACTATTGATCGATGTTGGAAGCTACATGGCTTCCCTCCCCGTCCGGTAAATTCAGCTCAGACCACTCCGCCTGACACACATCAGAGCTCGGCTCAGCCTAAGCCAACTCCACCTGACTATGAAGAATTTCTCCAATGGTTTGAGAATCGCCAGAACTCCGGATCCACTGCTTCGGTTGCACACACTGGTAATTCATTTGCTTGCATCTCTTAGCCCACTTCTCTTGGCCCCTGGGTCCTTGACTCTGGTGCGTCCGACCACATCACTGGTAATAAAGCTCTTTTATCCTCTCTTTCTACATCTGGTTACTTACCTAGTATGACTTCAGCCAGTGGTACTGAAACCAAATCTCAAGGGATTGGTACTGCCAAACTCCTCCCTTCCCTGTCAGTTAATTCTGTACTTTACGTTCCTGAGTGTCCATTTAATTTGCTTTCAATCAATCGTTTAACCCGTTCTCATAGCTGTGATGTTACCTTTAATAATAACAATGTTACCTTGCAGGACCGGAGTACGGAACGGACGATTGGAATCGGATGTGAGTCTAATGGCCTCTACTATCTATCCTCATCCAGGGTGTGCCCTGCTACAGATTCCCCTCTTACTATCCATGCTCAGTTGGGTTATCCAAGTCTTCCAAAGCTTCAGAAGCTGGTGCCTAGTCTTTCCAAGTTATCTAGTTTAAATTGTGAGTCGTGTTAGTTAGGGAAACACATTCGTAGTCACTTTCCTAATAGAGTCAATAAATGAGCTTCGTCCCCTTTTGCTTTAGTTCATTCCGATGTTTGGGGTCCTTCTCGCACTAGTACTACTTTTGGGTTCAAATATTTTGTTACTTTCATTGATGATTTCTCGCGTTGTACTTGGTTATTTTTAATGAAAAACAGGTCTGAGGAGTTCTCTATTTTTGAGCAATTTTATCAAGAAATTAAAACCCAGTTTGGTGTTTTTGTTCGCTCTTTACGTAGTGACAATGCCCGTGAATACCTATCCCAACAATTTCAAAATTTTATGGCATCTAACGACATTCTTCACCAAACGTCCTGTGCTCATACACCTCAACAAAATGGGGTAGCTGAACGCAAAAATCGGCACTTCATTGAAACCACTCGGACTCTCCTTCTTCATAGTAATGTCCAACTCGATTTTGGGGGATGCTGTTCTAACAACTTGTTATCTCATAAACCGCATGCCCTCATCTGTGCTTGATGATCGAGTGCCCCACTCGGTACTCTTTCCACATATCCTTCTCCATTCACTTTCGCCCCGTGTTTTCGGATCCACATGTTTTGTTCACAATCTCACTCTTGGTCTTGACAAACTCTCACCTCGTTCACTCAAATGTGTCTTTTTTGGTTACCATCGGTCCCAAAAAGGTTATCGTTATTATTCACTTACTCTTCAACGTTACCTTATATCGGCTGATGTCACCTTTTTCGAGTCTCTCCCTTATTTTGAGTCGACTCACTTGGCTCCCGAGCGTCTTTCTGCAGTCCTCCCTGTTCCTCCTGCGATTGAGCTTCTTGAGTTCGTCACTCCATCTGTGGACCCCCCCAGCTGTGCGACCACTACAGACTTATCATCGTCACCAACGACCTACCGAGGTGCATATCCCTGTTCCTGCTCCTGCTCCTGCTCCTGAGGCCATGCCAGACTCACCACCGGCGTCATCTCCTTTACCAGAACCGGCCCTGCCACCTGAGCCTGACCTTCCCATTGCCCTTCGTAAAAGGTATATGCTCTACTCGTAACCCATCACCTCATTACATTGCTTTGAGTTATCATCGTCTTTCTCCTTCGCATTACACTTGTTTGTCTTCCTTGTCTTCTGTTTCTATTCCTAACACTCCAGGTGAAGCTTTATCCCACTCGGAATGGCGGCAAGTAATGATTGACGAGATGTGTGCTCTTCAAAGTAGTGGTACCTGGGAATTGGTCTCTTTACCTCCTGGAAAGTCTGTGGTTGGTTGTCGTTGGCTTTATACTGTCAAGGTTGGGCCTGATGGTAAGATTGATCGATTTAAAGGCCCAGTTAGTGGCCAAAGGATACACTCAGACATTTGGGCAGGATTACAGTGACATTTTTCACCCGTGGCCAAAATGGCGTCTGTTAGGCTCCTCCTCTCCATTGCAGCCATCCTTCGTTGGCCACTTCACCAACTTGATATTAAAAATGCTTTTCTACATGGTGATATCAAAGAGGAAGTCTATATGGAGCAACCACCTGGGTTTGTTGCTCAGGGGGAGTCCTCTAACATGGTTTGCAGGCTCTATAGGTCTCTCTATGGTCTTAAACAGTTTCCACGAGCTTGGTTTGACAGATTTAGTTCTATAGTGCAGCAGTTTGGTATGATTCGTAGTAACACTGATCACTCTGTTTTCTATCGCCATTCAGCTCAAGGATGTGTTTATCTGGTTGTGGATGTGGATGTAGATGATATTGTGATAACTGGTAGTGATCAATAGGGTATAATCCAGTTGAAACAGTATCTCTCTCACAAGTTTCAGACTAAGGGCCTTGGTAAACTCCGTTATTTTTTGGGTATCGAGGTAGCCCAATCCAAGGATGGTCTAGTGATTTCACAGAGGAAATATGCTATGGATATTCTTCACGAAACAAGTTTATTGAATGCCAAGCCAGTTGATACTCCTATGGACCCAAATGTCAAACTTCTGCCTAATCAGGGGGAGCCCCTTTCAGATCCAGGGAGGTACAAGAGATTGGTTGGTAAATTAAACTATCTCACAGTCACTGGTCCAGATATTTCCTTTGCAGTTAGTGTGGTAAGCTAATTCTTAAATTCTCCTTGTCAGGATCATTAGGATGTGATACGGATCCTGAAGTATATTAAAAGTGCTCCAGGAAAAGGTCTCATTTATGAGGATAGAGGTCATACTCGAGTAGTTGGTTACTCAGATGCCGATTGGGCAGGCTCACCCATTGATAGGCGATCTACTATTGGGTATTGTGTACTAGTTGGAGGAAACTTGATATCCTGGAAAAGCAAAAAGCAGAATGTAGTAGCAAGATCTAGTGCTGAGGCTGAATACAGAGCCATGGCATTAGTGACTCAAGAGCTCATGTGGTTGCAATCACTTCTCAAAGAGCTCAAGTTTGGAGAGGCCATGCCAATGACAGTAATATGTGATAATCAAGCGGCATTGCATATTGCCTCCAATCCTAGGACTAAGTATATTGAGGTGGACTGTCATTATACCAGAGAGAAGATCGAATCGGGGACCACTAGCTTCGTCAATTCCAATGACCAATTGACAGATGTCTTCACTAAATTTATAAGAGGTCCTCGAATCAGTTATATATGTAACAAGCTTGGTGCATATGATTTATATGCTACAGCTTGAGGGGGAGTGTTGAAAATAAAATAGGATCTTTGTATTTATTGTACAGACAAATCATATCATGTAATTAGGAATAGAATATCTTGTAATTAATTGTTTTGATTTCTTTTTAAGCCTATATAAAGAACCTCCGTTGTGTAGTTGAGACACAGGTATTCAACACATGTCTCTTTTTTCTCATTTAACAACTCTTTTTAATCATCTTAATGAAGTTTGAAATCCGTTATAACTTTATTTCAGTTTTGTGGAGTAGCAACTTCACCAATGAGGATATTCACAGAAGCACTTTAGAGAGGCCATTGTCAATTGGGAGAAGCATTCAATGCTTCTTTGTGCAATGTCGATAATTACATTGCAAAAACCTGTGTTTTTTTATTACTGATTTGTCTTTCTTTTCGTAAAGATTTAAGTGAGTCTTTGAGAATTTGGCATATATGGGGTTTTTCATCTTTGGAATGGATTTATGTGAACTCATTACTGGTCGGAAGCCAATTCAACTGAGCTGTTTTTTCTAAAAATGTTAGTGATCAGGTGTGTCTTCCTATCAGGACAAACTAATGTGGCCAGCCATGGATGTTTAAATCCCGATTTGTTAGAGGGTAGACATGTATGCCTTATATACTGATATTCTTTGAAGGAATACATTAAAAATGTGTGATTATTGAGGAAATTAGCACATAAAATATAGATTTTCACCATACTCTTCCCTTTTCAATCTATACATCAGTATTTGTGAATTATCTTGATCATTAGCATTAAGAAGTATTTTGCAAAACAATGAAAATCTAAATCAAGCAAATTTTTAATTAGAAATGTCTGCTTTTGGAGCTTTGTCCAACATTTACACACACACAAATTATACTTCTAAGTTGAGCAATTGTTTCTTTCTGCAACTGATCATGATTAAGATGTTCCTGAAATATAAATTTGATGTATTGCTTTGATTCTTTGTATAAACGGTTGTTGTACTAATGGGTTTTTTAAGGGAACAGTAAAAGGGTTTGATGCTCAATATACTTTTCATAATTTGGACTATTATATCTCTCTTTGAATTTGGACTACCTACTCCTTTCCATCTTCTCCTACAGGGATATAACACCGTTACAAACTGCTTCAATAAGTACAAGTTTAAACTTTTTTGAACTAATTCTTAACCTTTGTTATATTCTAAGTTTCCTTCATTGATTAATTTTTGCTTTGAAATTTTGTGCAAATTGACACTTATTTGGTTGTTATTGTTTGAGTGGATTTTTGGTTAGGAAAGTGTGCAGAAATTTTTTAAACAAGATTTTGTCTTTATCTAAATTTTTATTTTTTATGATGCTTCTGATTGATTTTTCCATAGTAAGAGATTTCATGGCTACTGTGACTGGCTGATGATGCTTGGACTGAATATAAATCCTCAATCGATTCTATTATGTTGTTGCGCTCTATTTTTCAAAAATATGAACTTTTGAATTTTCATATATAATTATATTTTAAGATTTTCAGTTTGAGTATTTGTATATTGGAAAGAGCTTTTCTTTGGCTTTGGTTATGTAGGAGCTTTTTATAATGTTGGTTCCTTCATCAGTGGTATGGATGAGTTTGTGTAGAAGTGTCTTGGTGATGTATGAATTTTATGCCAATTTGCATTTTAAGTTAAACAATGTTTTTCCTCACTTTGCTATTAGGTTGATGTATAGTTACTGCTGAATTTGATGCCCAAATTAGCATTTGATAGAGAAGTTTAATATATCCTTTAGGGTCTGTTTGGGAGGGGGGTTTTGCAGGAGAGGGGAGGGGTAAACCCCTGTTTGGGAGTTTAAAAAAAGGGGGAAAGAGTTTGGGGTTTTTTTAAAATCCTCCAAAGCCCTTTACTTGTGCCATTTTTCGGTTACCCCAAATTGGGGGGTTTCAAGGGTACAAAGTTATACAATTACAAAACTACCCATCATTAATTTCAAAATTTACTTTTTTAGACATCAGAATTTTGAACCCTAATTCCCAATCAAATGTTCTCTGCCTCTCGATCTAGTTTCTCTCTCTCTCTCTCTCTCTCCGCGAACTCAATCTCTCTGTCGATCGATTCTCTCTCCACGAAACTCAATCTCTCTCTCGATCTCAGTCTTCTCTGTTCGTGTTACTCTTAGTTCGTTATCTCAATCTTCTATCGTTCGTTTTTTTTCTCCTTCTGAATCAGAAATTGATTTAGTGTTCCTTTTCGATGTTTCAGGAACGATTGAAGGTTCTTGACGTGATTCGAAGTTTTTTGACGCGATTTTGAAGGATTTTGACGCATCATAGGTTTTTTACAATGATTTATCTCTCTCTCTCTCTACATGAATCTGATTTTCATTTTTTTTTGAATAAGTGGAATCTGGTTTTCATTTCTTTGTAGCTTGAAATCAATTATTAGCTCGTTTGTAAACTTTAGAAGTAGTTGTTCTCTTGCCATTGGTTTTTGTGTGTTCAACTTTGAATGAAAAGACTGATATAGTGACAAAAAAACAATATGTATTGCTTTTGGAATTCTCTCATTTGAGGGGTTACTTGGTACTAGGGTACTAATTTAATTATAGATGTATTTGTACACATAAGTGACAAAAAACAATATGATGCTTGACTGCTTGTACATTTTCATCTTGCAATTCTGGAATGTATAGAATCATTTTTGTTTGACAAGCTTTCTTCAATTGTTCAAGCCTGCATTGGCCTTTCAATTTGACAGCTATCTTCTGTTTAATTCAAATGTACTTTTACATGGTAAGCATTGAAGAATCTGCTAAACCAAATAAAGAGCTAAATTAAAAGCTTGAACAGAATACAAGTATTCTGTGTGCTAAATCATGCTTAGTAAGATTACAAGTATGTAAGTAACTTCACTGCTTATATGCTTCTTTTTGTAAATACATGCCTTGACAGGATGATTTTGATGATTGACAAAAGGGAGTCTTGCAAATAGTCAACCGTGCAAAAAGTGGAAAAGAATACCAAGACGCGTATCAAGAATGATAGTTTCTCAAGTCTTTGGGTTTTGGGTATTTATTTATCTTTATTAAGACAATTTGTAAGTAGTAATAAAAAGCTCTCAATTAAAATTAAATCACACACGCACAAAATATTTTGACATGCATATCTCGTGTCGGATGTCGAGCTGAGGAAGTCGGATGTCGAGCTCTGAGGAAATCGGATGTCGAGCTGAGGAGGAAGTCGGATGTTGAGCTCTGAGGAAGTCGTATGTCGAACTGAGGAGGAGGTCGCGTGTCAAGCTTATGAGGTCGCGTGATGAGCTGATGATCCGTGTCGAGCTGATGAGGTCGCGTACCGAGGTCGCGTGTCGAGCTGATGAGGTCGCGTACCGAGCTATGAGGACCGAGCTGATGAGGAGGTCGTATGCAGAGCTGTGTGCCGAGGTCGTGTGCCGAGGTCTTTTGCCGAGCTGTGTGGCGAGGTCGTCTGCCGAGCTGTCTTCAGAGGTCGTCCACCGAGCTGTCTTCAGAGGTCGTATGCCGAGCCGTCTCCGTGTTTTCAATTTCTTTATTTCAAAACGCAACGGGCAGATTTTTCTTCCAACGGACAAATCAAAACGCAACGGGCAGATTTTTCTTCCAACGGACAAATCAAATCGACGCAACGGACAAATCTTTTTTTAAATGCTGCAACGACAAATCCTTTTAATAATCATCCTGCAACGGTCAAATCTTCAACGGACAAATCTTGTTACATATGACGCTCTTCCATTGCCTATATAAACACAGCTCGTGAGCCTTGTAAAGAGACAACAACGCAGTGCTTAATTTTTGTGCCAAAAACTCTGTCAAATATTTTTTATCACTCACACTTATTTGAGCACAATTTTCTGAGAGTCTTTTTATTCTACATAATTTGAGTTGTATTATTTGAGCTTCAATTTGTTATATCTGCACTATTGAGTGTATCTTTTTCGTCTCATTTTATTTGTGAAAATCATTTATTTTTGGGTAGGAATCCCAAGGTGTTCATAGAGAGGTGATATCTCTTGAACGTATTGCTCTGGTTTAGAGTTGTAAAGGTTTCTAGCTGAACCTGATTTAAAAGCTAGTGTCTTAGTGAAAATCCCATAGTGGTTTGCTTTGGGGATGTGACGTAGGCCACAGGGGTGTTAGGTGGCCGAACTCAGTATAATTTGTTGTGTGCTTTTACTCCTTATCTCTCTACTTTTCACCAATTAAATTTCTGTACTTTATTTTATTGTTATTTATATCTTACTATTTACTTTATTTTTAACTCGTTTGCAATTTATTCTTCAAGTGATTTATCTATTTCACATTAATATTTCCGCAACTCATAATTAACACTTATTTCTCCAAAAGTTTTTGAAAGCACAGTTCACACACAATTCACCCCCCTCTTGTGTTTGGAGTCACTTGTCAACAAGTGGCATCAGAGCTAGACTCTTGTATAAAGGACTTAACCGTCTCAAGAGAATGACTTCAAACAATTACGAGGAACTTCCATGAACAGACCCCATTTTTCAATGGTGAGGGGTATGGTTATTGGAAGGATAGAATGCAAATCTTTCTTGAGGGTGTTGATCTTGATATTTGGGATGTGTGGAAAATGGTCCATTTGTCCCCACTCAATCAATTAATGATGCAAAGTGGTAGACAAACCAAGATCACTTTGGACCGAAGATGATAAGAAAAGGTCCAATACAATTTGAAGGCTAAGAACATCATCACTTCGCTTTAAGCTACGATGAGTTCTATAGGGTCTCAAATTGCAAGACTGCTAAAGAAATGTGGGACACCCTTCTATTGACCCATGAAGGTACTACCGAGGTCAAGAGGGCTCGAATGAACACATTAACCCATGAGTATGAGTTATTTAGGATGAAACCAAGTGAAAACATACAAGATATGCAAAAAGGTTCATCCATATAATAAACCATCTCGTAGCTCTTGGGAAAGTCTTCAAGAATGAAGATTTGATTAACAAAGTTCTTAGATGTCTAAACAGAATTGGCAACCCAAGGTCATCAGCTATAGCTGAATCTAGAGACTTATCTTCTATGACCTTGGCTACTTTGTTTGGAAAATTGCAGGAACATGAAATTGAACTAAATCGTCTCATGGAAAGCGAAGAAGGCGATAAGAAAAAGAAGGGCTCGCCTCAAAGCAAGCATTGAGGAAACCGACGATGACGAATGTGATTTCCTTGAAGATGAAAATAATGAGGAAAACATGAGTCTAATGGTTCGCAAATTCAAAAGGTTCATGAGACTCGAAACAAAGGTAAGTTCCCAAGCTCTCAAAAGAAAAGTGATGAAACAACTTCTTTTAATCCTACCGCTACAAGTGTGGAAAGAAAGGTCACATAAAACCCGATTGTCCTCAAAACCAAACGAGGAATGAGAAATTTGAAAAGAAACCACCAAAGGATTCAAGGGAAGAAGAGCTTACATTGCCTGGGATGATAATGATATGGATTCTTCTCGATGAATCTGAAAATGAAGAGGCTCACCTTAGTCTAATGGCAAATCATGATGAAGATGAGGTAAATTTTTATGATCCTGACTCTTCTTTAACTTATGATGAATTACTTGCCGCTTGTGAAGAATTCAATAATGAAACGATTAAACTTGGAAAAATTGTTCTTTCTTCTAAGAAAACCATCTCTTCTCTTGAATCAAAATTGAAATTTTAAACAAAGAGATAGTGATTCTTAAAGAAAAACAAGTCTTTGTGATTGAAACTTCTCCTCCCATATCTTGTGAAAATAAAAAGGATGAAGTTTTAAAATGCAATGAGTGTAGTGTTTTGAAAAATAAGGTTAAGGATTTAAATAACACTCTTGCAAAATTTACGATGGGAAGAGATAATCTAAACATTATGTTAGGAAACCAAAAAGGTACTTTTGGAAAAGCTGGTTTAGGTTATCATCCAAAAATTCATGAAAAATCTTTTAAACTCTTCAATCACAACAAACCCTTAAGTAGTCCTTTCATTAAATGCTTTCACTGTGGTAGAAAAGGTCACACTGCTTCCATTTGCAATATTAGGAAAAACCTGAATGTGATTGGTAAAAAGATGTGGATTCCAAAGGGAACCTTGCCCAAAACTAACTCACCTGGACCCAAGATGGCTTGGGTACCAAAAGTTAAAACCTGATTTTATCTTGCAGGTGTGCTTGAAAGCCAAGGACTAAAATTGTTATCTGGGTAGTGGTGGCTCAAAGCACCTGACAGAGACAAAAGCAAGTTCTCCTCATTGGTACCTAAGAATAGTGGTTATGTCCAGGTATGGTGACAACAACAAAGGTAAAATTCTTGGGATTGGTTCTATTGGTAAGAGTCCTAATCCCACTATTGAAAATGTTTTGTATGTGGATGGTTTGAAGCATAATTTGCTAAGCATTAGTCAACTTTGTGATAAAGGAAACAAAGTGGTTTTCGATTCTTCAAAATGCATGGTCATGGATTCTATAAATGAAAATGTTATTGTAATTGGACCTAGAATTGGAAATATCTATATGCTTGATTTAGATAAAATACCTTCAAATGATGCATGTTGTCTTATTAGTAAAGAGGATGAATCTTGGCTATGGCATAGGAGAATGGCTCATATTCACATGGATCATCTTAATAAGTTAGTTCGAAAGGACTTAGTAATTGGCTTACCAAAGCTTGGGTTTGAAAAAGATAAACTTTGTGGTGCATGTCAAAAGGAAAACAAGTAAAGGCATCTTTCAAATCTAAAAATTTTGTTTCTACAAACCGCCCTTTCCACCTTTTACATATGGATTTATTTGGCCCTTCTAGAACTAAAAGCTTTGGTGGCAATTACTATGCTCTTGTTATTGTGGACGACTATTCTCGCTATACATGGACTTTATTTATTTCTCACAAAAATGATGCTTTTAATGCTTTTCGAAAACTTGCAAAGGTTATACAAAATGAGAAGGGACTTAACATTGCTTCCATTCGAAGTGATCATGGTGGGGAATTTGAGAATGAAGCATTTGAAGCATTTTGCACGAAAATGGCATCGATCACAACTTTTCTCGCCCAAGGACACCGCAACAAAATGGAGTGGTTGAAAGGAAAAATCGGTCTCTTGAAGAGCTAGCGAGGACGATGCTCAATGAGACTAACCTTCCTAAGTACTTTTGGGCAGACGCCGTGAGCACCGCTTGCTATGTGATGAATCGAGTTCTTATAAGACCGATCCTTAAGCAAACACCGTATGAACTCTACAAAGGAAGGAAGCCCAACATTTCCCACCTTCACGTTTTCGGATGCAAGTGTTTTGTCCTAAACAATGGTAAGAATAACCTTGGTAAATTTGATGCTAAAGTCGATGAAGGTTTATTTCTTGGATATTCCACTTCTAGTAAAGCTTTTGAATTTTTAATAAAAGAACTTGGACTGTTGAAGAATCTGTGCATGTTTCTTTTGATGAATCTAACCCCAAATCTTCAGATGAAGAAAGTGTTGATGATCTTGCGAAGTATTTGGAGATACCTATTTAGAGGAACAAGAGAGATCAAAAGTTCAAAAGGAGGATCAAGAGTCCTTGCCTCAACCCTCTCAAGAACTCTCTCACTCAAATCTTCCAAAGGAATGGAGAGTCTCAAAGAACCATCCTCTTGACAACATAATAGGTGATATCTCAAAAGGGGTAACGACTCGAAACTCTCTTAATCATGCATGTCATCATATGGCCTTTGTCTCTCAAATTGAACCAAATGACGTCAATGAAGCCATCTTTGATGAGCATTGGACCTTTGCTATGCAAGAGGAATTAAATCAATTTGAGAGAAATGATGTTTGGGAACTTGTCCCTGGGCCTAAAGATCATATAGTCATTGGGACCAAATGGGTCTTTCGCAACAAGCTTGATGAAAACGGTATCATTGTTAGAAATAAAGCTAGACTTGTTGCAAAAGGCTATAACCAACAAGAGGGCATAGATTTCGATGAAACCTATGCACCCGTGGCTAGATTAGAAGCTATTCGCATGCTTCTCGCATTTGCATGCATCATGGATTTCAAACTTTTTCAAATGGATGTTAAAAGTGCATTTCTTAATGGCTTTATTCAAGAAGAAGTATATGTTGATCAACCTCCCGGTTTTGAAAATTTTGAATTTCCAAATCATGTTTTCAAATTGAAAAAGGCTTTATATGGTTTAAAACAAGCTCCGAGAGCTTGGTACGAGAGGTTGAGCAAATATTTACTTGAAAAAGGTTTTGAAAGAGGAAAAGTTGATACCACTCTTTTCATTAAACACAAAAAGCATGACATTTTACTTGTTCAAATTTATGTCGATGATATAATATTTGGTGCTACTAATGAATCCTTGTGTAAGGAATTTTCTGATATCATGCAAAGTGAATTTGAAATGTCAATGATGGGAGAGCTAAATTACTTCCTTGGACTTCAAATCAAACAAACAAAAGAAGGAATTTTTATAAATCAATCCAAATATTGCAAGGAGTTGCTTAAAAGATTTGGAATGAGCAACGCCAAAGAAATCTCAACTCCCATGAGCACATCATGCTATCTTGACAAAGATGAAGGTGGTAAGTCGGTCAAGTAAGTAAGTATAGAGGTATGATAGGATCTCTTCTCTATCTCACCGCTAGTCGTCCTGATATTATGTCTAGTGTTTGTATGTGTGCACGCTTCAAGCAAATCCTAAGGAATCACATCTCTTAGCGGTAAAACGCATCATGAGATATCTCACCGCACACAAACCATGGGTTTATGGTACCCCAAAGGTGCCGATCGCACACTTATTGGGTACTCGGATTACGATTTTGCGGGTTGCAAAATGGACCGAAAAAGCACTAGTGGGACATGTCACTTACTTGGGAATGCCTTGGTCTCATGGCATAGTAAGAAACAAGCCGGTGTGGCTTTGTCCACTTCTTGAAGCGAATCGTTCGTGCAGTTGTTGTGCACAAATTATTTGGATGAAACAACAGTTGAATGATTATGGGATTAAGCTGAAAAACTGTTCCAATTAAGTGCGACAATACTAGTGCCATAAACCTCACTAAAAATCCGGTTTATCACTCTCGGACTAAACACATAGAGATTAGGCACCATTTTATTAGAGATCATGTTCAAAAAGGTGATTGCATGATTGAGTTTGTGGAAACATCTAGACAACTTGCAGATATTTTTACTAAACCTTTGCCTAAGGAAACTTTCTTTTTTATTAGAACTGAATTGGGAATTTTAGACCAATCATGCATTGAGTGACTGCCTGTGATTGCATTTTCTTTTTGAATAAATTCTAACTTGGGCGTTGGAGTGTGCTAACATTTTTATGCGAGTTCCTTACCAAGACTAAAAGTGGAGAAATGCAACCGTCCTTCCTGTAATCGCTAAAATAAAAGTTTGTGCAGGTTATGTTAACTGCAAACAATTATGCTTCATTGAACCCTTGATACTCTATTATTTTTCGCCATCTAGTTACACGTATATGCATACATTTTACATGCCTTTCCCTTTATCTTTTCCGCTTTTTGATGTTGCCAAAAGGGGGAGAGTTATATGATTCAGGGGAGTGGTTTATTCCATGCATATTGTGAGGGGAGTTCTTCACCAAAATGCCAAAATGCGCCTAAACTCGATATCTTTTTAATATTGTGAGGGGAGTTTTTCTAAAATACGTGCTTAAACTCGATATCTTTTATTGAAAAACCTTGCTTATATCTCATTGCTATATCATGATTATATTTTTACTAAAAACCCTCCATGAGATGTTTGTCATCATCAAAAGGGGAGTCTCAGAATACATGCCTTGACAGGATGATTTTGATGATTGACAAAAGGGAGTCTTGCAAATAGTCAACCGTGCAAAAGTGGAAAAGAATACCAAGACGCGTATCAAGAATGATAGTTTCTCAAGTCTTTGGGTTTTGGGTATTTATTTATCTTTATTAAGACAATTTGTAAGTAGTAATAAAAAGCTCTCAATTAAAATTAAATCACACACGCACAAAATATTTTGACATGCATATCTCGTGGCCGGATGTCGAAATGAGGAAGTCGGATGTCGAGCTCGAGGAAATCGGATGTCGAGCCGAGGAGGAAGTCGGATGTTGAGCTCGAGGAAGTCGTATGTCGAATCGAGGAGGAGGTCGCGCGGTCAAGCTTATGAGGTCGCGTGATGAGCCGATGATCCGTGTCGGCCGATGAGGTCGCTGCATCGAGGTCGCGTGTCGAGCCGATGAGGTCGCTGCATCGAGCTATGAGGACCGAGCTGATGAGGAGGTCGTATGCAGAGCTGTGTGCCGAGGTCGTGTGCCGAGGTCTTTGCCGAGCCGCGGTGGCGAGGTCGCCCGCCGAGCCGCTTCTTGAGGTCGTCCACCGAGCTGTCTTCAGAGGTCGTATGCCGAGCCGTCTCCGTGTTTTCAATTTCTTTATTTCAAAACGCAACGGGCAGATTTTTCTTCCAACGGACAAATCAAAACGCAACGGGCAGATTTTTCTTCCAACGGACAAATCAAATCGACGCAACGGACAAATCTTTTTTTAAATGCTGCAACGACAAATCCTTTTAATAATCATCCTGCAACGGTCAAATCTTCAACGGACAAATCTTGTTACATATGACGCTCTTCCATTGCCTATATAAACACAGCTCGTGAGCCTTGTAAAGAGACAACAACGCAGTGCTTAATTTTTGTGCCAAAAACTCACAAATATTTTTATCACTCACACTTATTTGAGCACAATTTTCTGAGAGTCTTTTTATTCTACATAATTTGAGTTGTATTATTTGAGCTTCAATTTGTTATATCTGCACTATTGAGTGTATCTTTTTCGTCTCATTTTATTTGTGAAAATCATTTATTTTTGGGTAGGAATCCCAAGGTGTTCATAGAGAGGTGATATCTCTTGAACGTATTGCTCTGGTTTAGAGTTGTAAAGGTTTCTAGCTGAACCTGATTTAAAAGCTAGTGTCTTAGTGAAAATCCCATAGTGGTTTGCTTTGGGGACAGGACGTAGGCCACAGGGGTGTTAGGTGGCCGAACCTGTATAATTTGTTGTGTGCTTTTTTACTCCTTATCTCTCTACTTTTTAGTCAATTAAATTTCTGTACTTTATTTTATTGTTATTTATATCTTACTATTTACTTTATTTTTAACTCGTTTGCAATTTATTCTTCAAGTGATTTATCTATTTCACATTAATATTTCCGCAACTCATAATTAGCACTTATTTCTCCAAAAGTTTTTGAAAGCACAGTTCACACACAATTCACCCCCCTCTTGTGTTTGGAGTCACTTGTCAACACTTTTGTGTGAAGTTAGGAATATATATATATATATATATATATAGCATAACTGGATTCTTGAGTATGTGTTGATGTCCATGTACTTCCAATGTTAGCTTTTGAAATTAGGCAGTGAATCCAACCCTCCCCATTCTTTTTAAAACACTCTGAAACTAGTTATGCATTTTATTTTTATTTTTATTTTTAAATACAATAGCTGCAGGATTTAGTGGTGGTGAAGAGGGGGACCACAGTAGGGACTAGAGATAGGGTCCAAACTCCACAATCTACGGTGGGAAGCTTTAATTAGTGTCATAAATTTTATATTAAGAACTTAGACAGTCATAGTACCTATAGTTTCAATTATATGGCATGTCATTCATTTTTTTTTCTTTTACAATATGTCCTCACGAGGATTCAAATTTGCTACACCAATAGCACCTGTATGAATTAGTTCAAGAATTAGAACCGTTTCTTCCTCACTTAATTTTGTTCTCTAACCTTATCTCTCTCCCAAAGTCAATATTCTTAAAGAACTTTGTAGTTGCCATCTTAAAAAATTTCTTTAACTAGGGACCAAAATTTGTACCTCTCAGTCTTTAGAAATTATAGATTGTCATAAGTCATAGCTCAGTTAGCTCCAACAATATTTGAATTTAAAAGACAAACAGAATCTATTGTTTGAAAAATAAACACAAAATCATCTTAATTTGTTCAAAGAGAAAAAAAAAAAACCAAACTTTATCCCAAAAATTGATTCGACCAAATTGTCTTTTAATTTCAAATATAAGCCAGTAACAACAATCTAAAATGCCTAGAGTCTCAATCTTCACCGACTTTGCCAACTTCTATATGGACGCATTTTTCAGCGTCACTTGGCATTTGTCAGTTCAGACAACCTTAGTTATCTCTTTTGAATAGACCCTTAGCAGATTCATCCTTAGTTTTATTTATTTGCCCTTATTCTTTGAGGTATTTGCCAAATGAGCACTATTTTATTTTCCTCTTGTTTCACTATTTCTTTTCTTGCACACCTTATGAAATAATCTTATTAAAGATTATTTCTTCCTTTGACAATTGTAATCTGACATATGATCGAGTTGTGCAGGAAAGAATACCAATGCTAAATGTCTGAACAAGTCATTAGACTGCTCAAGTTTTAGCGCCTTAAATTTGAAGACAAGATTTGAACATTCTCATAATGTGCTCCTCATATTCCCTTTCCTTTCATACTTAATGAAAATTAAGCTCTCCAACGAGTGCTCATTTTCGCCTCATTGCCTTTTACAAGCACTTTTAATTTTAGCAAGGAAATTTATGACAGAAATTATGTCATCGAAAATAACACCCTAAAGGTCTCTGAAATATTATATTTATGATCACCAGACTTATGCGGCTGGAGCGGTCTTACTTCTCATACTTGATTCTCACTTTATAGATACCGAATTGAGTGAGAAAAAGTGGATTTCTCCATTCTTATGCTAAGTCTAGATCCAAAACTTTCTTTAATATTCTGCCTTTAATCCTAAAACTCTAAACTTTTAAGGATTAAATTGAACTCAAAACAGCAGATACACAAACTATTATAGTTCAAAGAGAACAAAAGTACTAAAATATACTTATCAAAATACACGATGCAACATTAATACCAAGTCTTTGGACAGTGATATTAATTGCTGGTAGTATTTTGTTGTAATGATCAAACACTGTCGATAAGTCCTATCAAACAATTGTTGTCTTTGGATATCCCATTGCTCACATGGAGAAATTATCCTTATAATCGCAACATGTTTACCATCACAGGTGTGAATGCAACCCGGCTGTAACACCCCGTTTTCGGAGCGCTACTGTGCAACCCAATCTGATGCTGAAAACATTTAATGCTTGTATGCTTTCAGTTAAAGAGTACTCTTATGTATTTCGCAATGAAAAAATAGGAGTAATTTTTTTTTTCATTTTCTTTCCTTTGAAACCCTTTTCAAAATGAGACATAGAGTACTACAGTTTTCTAAATGATGCCGATTCAGACTTTCGCAAATATCAGAGTATAATGCATCACAAAATAATACTTCACATAACATAATCATTTCGCACTAAGGCGAAGTTTTCTGAAAAGAGTAATTACAAAACAACAAATACAAAACCCTAAGCTAAGCTGGCCAACAACTATAACTCTTACTGAGAAATAGCTCAGCAAGACCAAACACGAAGTGCTCAGAGGAAATCTTCCTCCATTGGCTCAATCTTCAATGCTCCTGAAAGACAAAGCTGCAACAGCTACCAAACTCCATCTGGAAGTGACATTCATAAGGACATCCAATCCAACAACAGTGCAAGGGTAAATCATTTGTCTACGAGTTTATCATAGGCTATGTCGCATGCAACAATATATACATATATAATACAACAACATGCTTTTATATACATATACATACTTAATAGACCACACACATCATCATGGTATATCAAGCATTGCATATGAGCAAACGAAACAACCAACAGATCAACAATCAAGTCACTACAATATCAAACTACTGCATGTGAGCAGACAAATCTATCAACAGATCAGTGATCAAGTCATCACAACATCAAATTTATCAAACCCTTCATCACATACCATAAACGTGGTTAGCTATGCATGTCAATGCAGTATGGCAAATTGTGTATACACCTGCAGCCTTAATAGGTCAGCAGTATGACGGGGACTACTTTCCCAACGTTCGAACAAAATATCCTCTGCTTAGGCTTGTCACGACTTTGGTCGGCTACTACTTTGGCGTGCCTCTACTTAGGCAATGCAGTGTCAACTCGCCTTTTGAAGTCTGTACGACCAATCAAATGCTACGAGTGACATGACAACTCGTCTTTTGAAGTCTTTAAGACCAATCAAACGCTCCGAGTGTCGATGCTCAATGGTTAGTACGCATCCAAACAAATTCAACAATATGGAATGCTCACCGTAGTGAACGCCCGAGTGATATCCAACAAATTCTACAATATGGCATGCTCACCGTAGTGAACGCCCGAGCGATATCCAAACAAATTCTACAAAGTGGCGTGCTCACCGTAGTGAGTGCCCGAGTAATGTTTTAATTAATCAATGCGGATCGACGAACCCTCACTCACTCAACTTAGTGGGTTTCCAAATCTCAATTAACTAAGAGTTCAACACAGGACACAAAGTCCGGGTGTTCAATTGCGGAACACTAGTCCCAATCTTAGATCAGAACTCTAGGCACGTAATGCGGAATGCTAGGCTCAACTTTTAGGTTAAGATACTAGGCACGCCATACGGAACACTAGGTCCAATCCTTAATTAAGAAAAAGCGCACGCAAGCAGGGCATTGAGTCCCAGCACAGGACACATGGCCCATATGCTCAAGAGGAACATTAGGTTCCCTATGTTTTATTCTTTCAAAATCCCGAATCATTAAATCTCTTTCTCAGTTCTTGTATCACTCCTATGTATCTGAAAATACTTTTTAGTTCTAGGTCGTTGAAACCCTAGTTGTGCTAAATAACACACTGGAAGAATTCCCAGGCGCATCATTTAACTCAACCGCTTTCGCAAATTGTAGTATTTATTTCAAGTTCTTTTCTCTACTATTATTCCATTGAAATTTCCTTGCAAGCTTTGGCTAGTTGTACTAAAACCCTCATGCTTACTTTTAAATCAAAATGCCCTTAACAATTTGTTTACGAAATCAGAATTCGGCTTGTGGAATCGCATCAGATTTACCGATGTAAATCGTCAACCAATAGTAGTCGATCAACGCATTGTTAATTAATCCATTATCAACAATAATATTTTCATATTCCAATGAAATCCAAGGTGATTCAAGGAAAACAATACAACTCATAATGCCATGCAGGGCCAAGAACATGCTACATATTATCATCAATTTCTAGTCCAACTAAATCAATCAAGTATGATTTAAGCAAACAATACAATTCAGTCTTACCACATAGGGCCAAATCAATACACAGCAGCTCATGCTACAACATCTCAACAGCACATAGTAATACTACAAGTATTACCACACAATCAATCCACAATCAAATAAACAACACACAAGGCGAAAAGCCCAAACTCATTATGTAAGAATTTCCCTTACCTTGGGCGCTTTAACAATCCAAGCAAAGTAAATTTGAACTATCATCAAGTCGTTCCCCGCACAAGCCTTATGCCCGAACCTTAACAACGCAAACTTAATCCAATTAGAACAAAAAATCCAAGTCCTAAGACTCTAGGGTAGCCACGGTTTTAGTCCTAAAAAGGGCCTAAAATCTTTCCAACTTAACCTATTTGGATCACACCTAGTCATATGTGATGGAACAATTTCAAGCCATGCAAGTTTTCAAACTTTTTCAAAAGCTACACACTTAGAAAATACCAAAACCCAAAACTTACCAATTGGAATAGTGTTTTTACCAAATGAATAGTGTTTTGCCAACTTTGAACCATTTTTCAAAGCACTAAAACATGTCACAAAATTCTAGAATTAAATTCAATACAAGTTTAAAACAATTCTTAAGACATAACCCAAAACTTTTTCCAAAATCATGCTTCTTTGAATTGTTTTGCTAAATCAAATCATCAACCACTTTTACAACTATTTTCAAGCATAAATGCAAGTCAAGAACAAGTTAGAAATCACCCTTGAAGGCCACGGTTTCAAAGCTTCCAATACAATTCCAAATTTTCAAACCTTTTAACATCAAAATCTTACAAACTTTGCTTAATCAAAACTTCTTATCAAAACCAAACTTCTTTACCACTTTAATACAATTAAAAACAAGTTGAAACTCACCCAAATCATGCTATTAAGTTACTGTTTTGAGAGCTCCAAAACAGCCTCAAATTATTTTGTTTTCAAACAATTTTTCAAAGCTTCACACATACAAATTCACTACATTCAATCCCCTTAACAATAACCAACTTCTTCTACACTTAAAGCACTTTGAAATCAATTTAAAACACCCCCCTAAATCATACTATCAGCCACGGTTTCATCCCCCCCTTTACAACAAATTCATTTTTCCAAAAACCTTGTAAGATGCATATATGATTAGTTTCCAAACTTAGCAAGTATAACCCATCAAGAATCAACTCTAAAACACTAAAAACCAAACAAAACCAAGGCTTAAAACAACCCCTAGGTTTCGGCCAGAGCAAGGTTAGGGTTTTGCAAAATTAAAACATCAAGAACAAAGTTAATCATGGAAGGAAATAAGGGGTTATGAAGCTAATCATACAATACTAGCCAAAACAAGCACTATAACTCCAAAATAACTCCTAAAACCTTCAAAACCCATATCATGGAACCCAAGAGAGATGAGGAAAGGTTTATGGAGCTTACCAAGAGTATAGATGATGATTGAACAAGGGTGGAGATGAAAGGAAACAAGGGTGCACACTTTGATCTCCAAAAACTTCCAAAAACCCAAGCTTTCTCCTTCTAAATTTTTTTTCAAGTTTTTCTCCCATGGAAGAATGAATGGATCTGATCTTGAGCAAGGGATAAGGCCACGAAAATTTTGGGGACATGGAAGGAATAGATTTTGTTCATTTAGTTCCAAACTAACCAAACTAGTTCTAAGTTAACCAAACCAACTAAACTGACTTACTATAATTACATAGCCACCAATTACACATCAACACTTGTCCAAGAAGCTTCTAAGGATGAGGTTCAGCTCCCCTAGTGGCTGGATGCATCTCCCCTTAGCCCAAAATATCTAGATATTTCGTTTCGTCGCGTTCTCGCTCAATCGGGTGCGCGGCGTTTCGCGTATATTATGGTTTAAAACTAAAATCTCCCAAAAATAATTCTAATTGTAACCCCACACCCAAAAATTACAAATTTTCCTCGCGGCATGAGAAAATTACCCACGTATCTCGTTTTCTCGAAATGCGAACCGAAACGTCGCAATTAGGCAGTCTCTGACCATAGAAAATACACTAAATATTTTCTGATGCCCAAAAATTCTAGAAACATTACAATAAATCCTAAATATTGGAAAATGCTAAGATCTCAAATTTTATAAAATTTGGATCACTTTTGGGCATGTTTTAGTTAGAAACACACACAATAGCCTAGTTACAGCAAAATTCGATAGAATTCTCGCAGCGTAATAAAAACTGTAAATTAGTGAGGATCACTAATTTTAATTTCTCTTATCATATAGATATTATTCAAACAATAAAATTATCAAGACAAAATCTTTAAAATAATAGTCATATTAAATATGACATAAAACAGACAATTAATACAATAACTAAACGATGAAAAATCAAACTATGACTTGAAAATATTTATTAAATCCTGAAAATTATTTCTCTTTCAATAAAATAATTTTCTTTAATCAAATAACAATCTTTCACATTTTCCGGGATTAATTCATATTAAAAACAGTATACGTCTACACTGTCTGTTAATCTGAATTAATTACTAAAACAGTAAATTGTTTACAATAAATCTTTGTTGTTCTTCGTACTTTTAACAAACCATTGAGGTGATCAATCTCCATGATTTATTTTCAAGTAGTCGGAAACTATAAAATATTTTTCATAAAAATTGGGATGTTACATTACCACCCTCCTTAAAAAAATTTCGTCCCCGAAAATTAACTTATAAACTAAAACAAAATCAGAATTATGAAAAGTCGTAACTTAATACTAAACATATCATAAGTATGAACTTTGAAATTCAATACAACATAATAATTATTACACTCAAACAATCAAACACAAAGCATACATTTTATTCATATATCCTTACTAAAGTAAGGCACTACATCATCAACTTAAATGTCTACAAAACACAATACTTCGCGTCCATGTTGAAGAAGTCCTCACGAACGACGCTTTATTCCAAACTACGACCTCTACTCCATCACGATCACAAACACGGTCACGAACACGTACTGTCACGAACACGGTCACGAAGGCTGTTGGCCACATGCTAACCCCAACAAGACATTGCCAACATAAAAACACTCACGGAACCTAAAATCTTCTATGAACCCATGGTCTGTAGACAAAACAAGAAAGAAGAATTTGCACGATCACCAAACACAAAATCACTGACAACATCAACCAGCATAAACGCCAAGGAATTGCATAAGGATCTTCCCCCAAAGTCATCCTAAAGCTCACGGTTTGCAAGGAGAACAAGAAGATGAATGTTTGGTTTTTCTCACACTAGAACTCACGACACTTCACACTAAAATGGAAACAAACTCCTCTCCTCCTTATATATAAGTGTGGTTGGCCAATGGTCAAATGAAATAAGATAACTCACAAGAAAGGAGAAGAAAGGAATCTTAGATTTTTACCAATATCAACATCAATAATGGACTCACATCCCCCCTTGTTAATGAGACGGAACTAGCAAGAAAGAAAGGAAGAAAAAGTGGTCCATACCCAAAATTCTATTAAGCCATCAATGTGTCTAAAGACAAGATAAGGCGGAATAGGATTTTGCAAAATTGTCTAACCAATGATCATGACACCGTACTCCCACTAACAATTCCCACCTACTCAAAAATGCTCTCTTGAATTAGCCCCACCGTCTCGGCGTCGCTCTAATTTGCTGTGTCAGGGTAGTCGCGTAATCAGTTGCTCGATTGGCGACAAATCACGTAAATTAAATTATCAAGAGAAATTTAATTCAACGCACTCTAAAATATACGCGTATAAGAAATACGCTCACAAAATAATCACATAAATAATTTCACGAATAATCACAATAACATATAACATAATACCAAAAGATAATAAAAATTTGGATTTTGGAATCTAGTATAATAGTAAAATACATCACAGAGTTAAAACACTTATGTGGTCTATATTTAGAACCACGCGCACACCATAATACATATAATACGATAATTATAGCGTCACCTACGGATAATCTCTCTCGTAAATCTCGGCCCGCTCAGCTCCATTATGTCGCATTTCCTGTGATGAAGTCTTCAGATGATGAATTCTCTGCTCTACTTGGGGTGTAGACACGTCCCTTAGTGGTTGGTCTTGTAGTTTCAACATTGTTGACAATAGACTTAGCTTGTGGTATTTTGCAGTCTCTAGACAGATATCCCAATTGCTTGCAGTTAAAGCATAATATTTCCTTGGTTGGTACTGTTAACGTTGTGCTCCTCATCTTCACCGTTGAAGTAGTGCGTCTTCGGCTATCGATGCTTGTGATTCCCTCTTCTGTCTATCATGTAGGCATATCCTCCGGTAGCTGGGCACGCAACCTTCGCAGCGTCTGTAGTTGATCCACATCTGGAAATTAATAGTCCTTAGAAAAATATCCTGGCTTCTTGCAGTTACAGCATAGTCGGTCCTTCGATGAGCATTCTTCAGCTAACGGTTCCTTGCTTCCACATAGATGACAGTGCCACTTCAACTCCTAGTCATTCCCAATAGCCTATGCCACAAGATGATCCTGACTGCGGTCATTTCCCTGAGGATAGAAATAAGGTGCTCCTTGTTGATGTCTTCATCTTTGTCCTTTGCCTTGATAATCTGGCTTAACTGACCCTCCAAAAGCTCGCTCCTCCGTTCGTTGTCTTAGCCAATCGTGTTGATTCTCTGCGGTAATCTATTGTGCGACAGTAGTTGCTATCCAGACTATCACCCGAATTACGTGATTCACATCTAAGTTACTAGCTCTAGCAAAAAGACTCGTTCGCCCCGAAGGCATCGAATTTCTACAAAGTAAACTAATCAAATCCGCACAACAAATTCAATCATCTGAGATGATCGCACACAATTTCACACAATATCATACCTGTTTCAGCTAGGAAACATCACAGACAATCACAACAAAGTCCACATAACCTAGGCATAACAAACTTATACCCGACAATTCCCAACAATCTAGGCCAGCTTAGACAAAGTGATCCGGTTAGAACCGAACTGCTCTGATACCACCTTTGTAACACCCCGTTTCCGGAGCGCTACTGTGCAACCCAATCTGATGCTGAAAACATTTAATGCTTGTATGCTTTCAGTTAAAGAGTACTCTTATGTATTTCGCAATGGAAAAATAGGAGTAATTTTTTTTTCATTTTCTTTCCTTTGAAACCCTTTTCAAAATGAGACATAGAGTACTACAGTTTTCTAAATGATGCCGATTCAGACTTTCGCAAATATCAGAGTATAATGCATCACAAAATAATACTTCACATAACATAATCATTTCGCACTAAGGCGAAGTTTTCTGAAAAGAGTAATTACAAAACAACAAATACAAAACCCTAAGCTAAGCTGGCCAACAACTATAACTCTTACTGAGAAATAGCTCAGCAAGACCAAACACGAAGTGCTCAGAGGAAATCTTCCTCCACTGGCTCAATCTTCAATGCTCCTGAAAGACAAAGCTGCAACAGCTACCGAACTCCATTTGGAAGTGACATCCATAAGGACATCCAATCTAACAACAGTGCAAGGGTAAATCCTTTGTCCACGAGTTTATCATAGGCTATGTCGCATGCAACAATATTTACATATATAATACAAAAACATACTTTTATATACATATACATACTTAATAGACCACACGCATCATCATGGTATATCAAGCATTACATATGAGCAAACGAAACAACCAACAGATCAACAATCAAGTCACTACAATATCAAACTACTGCATGTGAGCAGACAAATCTATCAACAGATCAGTGATCAAGTCATCACAATATCAAATTCATCAAACCCTTCATCACATATCATAAACGTGGTTAGCTATGCATGTCAATGCAGTATGGCAAGTTGTGTATACACCTGCAGCCTTAATAGGTCAGCAGTATGACGGGGACTACTTTCCCAACGTTCGAACAAAATATCCTCTGCTTAGGCTTGCCACTACTTTGGCCGGCTACTACTTTGGCGTGCCTCTACTTAGGCAATGCAGTGTCAACTCGCCTTTTGAAGTCTGTACGACCAATCAAACGCTACGAGTGACATGACAACTCATCTTTTGAAGTCTTTAAGACCAATCAAACGCTCCGAGTGTCGATGCTCAATGGTTAGTACGCATCCAAACAAATTCAACAATATGGAATGCTCACCGTAGTGAACGCCCGAGTGATATCCAACAAACTCAACAATATGGCATGCTCACCGTAGTGAACGCCCGAGTGATATCCAACAAATTCTACAATATGGCATGCTCACCGTAGTGAACGCCCGAGCGATATCCAAACAAATTCTACAAAGTGGCGTGCTCACCGTAGTGAGTGCCCGAGTAATGTTTTAATTAATCAATGCGGATCGATGAACCATCACTCACTCAACTTAGTGGGTTTCCAAATCTCAATTAACTAAGAGTTTAACACAGGACACAAAGTCCGGGTGTTCAATTGCGGAACACTAGTCCCAATCTTAGATCAGAACTCTAGGCACGTAATGCGGAACGCTAGGCTCAACTTTTAGGTTAAGATACTAGGCACGCCATACGGAACACTAGGTCTAATCCTTAATCAAGAAAAAGCGCACGCAAGCAGGACATTAAGTCCCAGCACAGGAGACATGGCCAATATGCTCAATAGGAACACTGGGTTCCCTATGTTTTATTCTTTCAAAATCCCGAATCATTAAATCTCTTTCTCAGTTCTTGTATCACTCCTATGTATCTGAAAATACTTTTTAGTTCTAAGTCGTTGAAACCCTAGTTGTGCTAAATAACACACTGGAAGAATTCCCAGGCACATCATTTAACTCAACCGCTTTCGCAAATTGTACTATTTATTTCAAGTTCTTTTCTCTACTATTATTCCATTGAAATTTCCTTGCAAGCTTTGGCTAGTTGTACTAAAACCCTCACGCTTACTTTTAAATCAAAATGCCCTTAACAATTTGTTTACGAAATCAGAATTCGGCTTGTGGAATCGCATCAGATTTACCGATGTAAATCGTCAACCAATAGCAGTCGATCAACGCATTGTTAATTAATCCATTATCAACAATAATATTTTCATATTCCAATGAAATCCAAGGTGATTCAAGGAACACAATACAACTCACAATGCCACGTAGGGCCAAGAACATGCTGCATATTATCATCAATTTCTAGTCCAACTAAATCAATCAAGTATGATTTAAGCAACACAATACAATTCAGTCTTACCACATAGGGCCAAATCAATACACAGCAGCTCATGCTACAGCATCTCAACAGCACATAGTAATACTACAAGTACTACCACACAATCAATCCACAATCAAACAAACAACACACAAGGCGAAAAGCCCAAACTCATTATATAAGAATTTCCCTTACCTTGGGCGCTTTAACAATCCAAGCAAAGTAAATTCAAACTATCATCAAGTCGTTCCCCGCACAAGCCTTATGCCCGAACCTTAACAACACAAACTTAATCCAATTAGAACCAAAAATCCAAGTCCTAAGACTCTAGGGTAGCCACGGTTTTAGTCCTAAAAAGGGCCTAAAATCTTTCCAACTTAACCTATTTGGATCACACCTAGTCATATGTGATGGAACAATTTCAAACCATGCAAGTTTTCAAACTTTTTCAAAAGCTACACACTTAGAAAATACCAAAACCCAAAACTTACCAATTGGAATAGTGTTTTTACCAAATGAATAGTGTTTTGCCAACTTTGAACCATTTTTCAAAGCACTAAAACATGTCACAAAATTCTAGAATTAAATTCATTACAAGTTTAAAACAATTCTTAAGACATAACCCAAAACTTTTTCCAAAATCATGCTTCTTTGAATTGTTTTGCTAAATCAAATCATCAACCACTTTTACAACTATTTTCAAGCATAGATGCAAGTCAAGAACAAGTTAAAAACCACCCTTGAAGGCCACGGTTTCAAAGCTTCCAATACAACTCCAAATTTTCAAACCTTTTAACATCAAAATCTTACAAACTTTGCTTAATCAAAACTTCTTATCAAAACCAAACTTCTTTACCACTTTAATACAATTAAAAACAAGTTGAAACTCACCCAAATCATGCTATTAAGTTACTGTTTTGAGAGCTCCAAAACAGCCCCAAATTATTTTGTTTTCAAACAATTTTTCAAAGCTTCACACATACAAATTCACTACATTCAATCCCCTTAACAATAACCAACTTCTTCTACACTTAAAGCACTTTGAAATCAATTTAAAACACCCCCCTAAATCATACTATCAGCCACGGTTTCATCCCTCCTTTACAACAAATTCATTTTTCCAAAAACCTTGTAAGATGCATATATGATTAGTTTCCAAACTTAGCAAGTATAACCCATCAAGAATCAACTCTAAAACACTAAAAACCAAACAAAACCAAGGCTTAAAACAACCCCTAGGTTTCGGCCAGAGCAAGGTTAGGGTTTTGCAAAATTAAAACATCAAGAACAAAGTTAATCATGGAAGGAAATAAGGGGTTATGAAGCTAATCATACAATACTAGCCAAAACAAGCACTATAACTCCAAAATAACTCCTAAAACCTTCAAAACCCATATCATGGAACCCAAGAGAGATGAGGAAAGGTTTATGGAGCTTACCAAGAGTATAGATGATGATTGAACAAGGGTGGAGATGAAAGGAAACAAGGGTGCACACTTTGATCTCCAAAAACTTCCAAAAACCCAAGCTTTCTCCTTCTAAATTTTTTTTCAAGTTTTTCTCCCATGGAAGAATGAATGGATCTGATCTTGAGCAAGGGAGAAGGCCACGAAAATTTTGGGGACATGGAAGGAATAGATTTTGTTCATTTAGTTCCAAACTAACCAAACTAGTTCTAAGTTAACCAAACCAACTAAACTAACTTACTATAATTACATAACCACCAATCACACATCAACACTTGTCCAAGAAGCTTCTAAGGATGAGGTTCAACTCCCCTAGTGGCTGGATGCATCTCCCCTTAGCCCAAAATATCTAGATATTTCGTTTCGTCGCGTTCTCGCTCAATCGGGTGCGCGGCGTTTCGCGTATATTATGGTTTAATACTAAAATCTCCCAAAAATAATTCTAATTATAACCCCACACCCAAAAATTACAAATTTTCCTCGCGGCATGAGAAAATTACCCACGTATCTCGTTTTCTCGAAATGCGAACCGAAACGTCGCAATTAGGCAATCTCTGACCATAGAAAATACACTAAATATTTTCTGATGCCCAAAAATTCTAGAAACATTACAATAAATCCTAAATATTGGAAAATGCTAAGATCTCAAATTTTATAAAATTTGGATCACGTTTGGGCATGTTTCAGTTAGAAACACACACAATATCCTAGTTACGGCAGAATTCGATAGAATTCTCGCAGCGTAATAAAAACTGTAAATTAGTGAGGATCACTAATTTCAATTTCTCTTATCATATAGATATTATTCAAACAATAAAATTATCAGGACAAAATCTTTAAAATAATAGTCATATTAAATATGACATAAAACAGACAATTAATACAATAACTAAACGATGAAAAATCAAACTATGACTTGAAAATATTTATTAAATCCTGAAAATTATTTTTCTTTCAATAAAATAATTTTCTTTAATCAAATAACAATCTTTTCACATTTTCCGGGATCAATTCATATTAAAAACAGTATACGTCTACACTGTCTGTTAATCTGAATTAATTACTAAAACAGTAAATTGTTTACAATAAATTTTTATTGTTCTTCGTACTTTTAACAAACCATTGAGGTGATCAATCTCCATGATTTATTTTCAAGTAGTCGGAAACTATAAAATAATTTTCATAAAAATTGGGATGTTACACCGACCAAATATTAACCTTCCTTTAGGCAAATTAATATTCATATGGACACACACCCACACAACATCAGTTAACATGTCAAATTAAAATAATTAATAAGACATGTTCAATTATTCTTTATCTGTAAATTAAAGACCCAAACAAGATACCAAACGCATCATTAATCCCCAATCTTTAGATTGTAAGGACTAACTGCAATCGGTACTCTCAACGCAACGATCAAACGTTGGCGATAAGTCCTGTCAAATAATGGTTGCCTATGGACATCCCAATTGCTCACATGGATAAATTGTCTTTATAGTCACCACACATTTATCATCGCAGACATGGAATTATGCGGCCAAGTTGCACCTTCCTTTGGGCCGACAACAACTCGCATAAATAACTCTATGCTACATCTTTTGTAAATTTAATTGAACTAATCTACGCAACAGATGTTACTTTGGTAACATGTTGTTTCAATCAACCCAATTAAAGATACTAGACAATTATTAATTAAAAAATGGGAGGGTCTTAGTTTACATAAATTCCACACCTAGGTGTAGGAATATCCATAACTGTATGTTTACAGCACCACACATCAGTCAAAAGATCGCTTAACAGTCCTAAAGTGAGAGAAGTGCCTCGTACATCACCGCCTAGTGGTGTTGTTCGCTGGCCGATGGCTCAAAAACGACAAAATGACGAACCGAGACCACCGCCCAGTGGCCTGCTGAAATTAGCACTACCGCCCAGTAGTGCCCTTTATTGCCCAGCGATTGGGAGACGAAGTTCTAACTATGTGCGGCGTTTAGCATGTAAAACCATACATAGTATACAAGCATACACTTCATACATCGCATACATAATGCAAAAAATTTATAGTGGTATGGTTATGGCCTCCTAAACGGAAAATAATTAAATAAATAATTATTGCAATTCTTTGACCCACAAGCCAGTCGCTCCAATCGACATCCATATGGCGTTGTCCCCTCTTTCTTGTTTCTTGATCATTTATAATATTTAACAATAAAATAAAATAAAATGAAATAAAGAGAAATTCACGACACGCAGGCCGTATTTGAATTAAATCACGACACGCAGGTACACTTAATGCAGGAGACTCCTTCAGAACGAAGCACTCAGAAACAGAGACATAGCGCAGAAATGCGCGTGATGGGCTTAGTGTGCAGGAGAGGGGCGCGTGGCGCGCGCCCAGGCAAATGTAACACTCAGCAGTCCTATTCATGTCTTATTCTACATAATTAGCCTAACTCACGTAATTAACGTCTATAAAAATACGAAGGAATTAAAACTAAAACATAAATAAGACTACGACGTATTACGGTGAAGTAAAAGCTAAGTGTCTCACATGCATACATATAATGCTATCAGAGTGCATAGTTGTGCGTAGTGTATAAAGTAAAGGTTCAATCATCCCAAATATCATAAACCTGTGAGGCTAGCCTGCTGCCTCCTCTAAATAAAACACAAAACATAAACATGAGCAAAAAGGACTCCTAGCCAACAAAAACCAAACACCTCAGTTAGGGGAAAACGGAGAGCTCCCACTCTGTGACCCCGCCCACCTAGGAAACAATCGTCTGTAGTCATGAGCTATCATGTGATGAAAAGGACCAGGTGTCGCTCCTCTCCCATGTCTCTGCCTCCCGCGGTGACTGGACTCACTGTGATGGCTAGCCGGTGACACCGGCATCGACTGAGGGTGGATAACCTCCATAACCAAAGCCAGGTGGGAACCCTTGCACCTGCCACATCTGCTGAAAGGGAAGTCTCTGAAAAATCCTAAAGTCTCCAGAGAAGCTGGTAATCGGAAGACCAAGAATCCTAAAGTAGACGGAGATGGTGCCTGTGTAGATCATTGACTGACGTGCATGGTCAATCTCCCACCCCATGCCATCAAAATCGTGGTACTGTATATCAAAATCCCCCCACACAGGGATCCTCAGGGGTAGGAGCATCGACAGATGCATAATGAGGAACTGCTCCATCGGGTGGTGTTGCTGCTGCATTTTCCTCCTCAACAAAGTCTAACACATAAATAATACATATACACAGAAGCATACAAACACAGGGATGTAAGAATAACACATCCATTAAAAAGCGGGAAATGCTTAAGTAGAATAAGTGTTAGACAATCAGTACAAGTAATCACACATATAGCAGATAAGATCTAGCTACCCTCTTCCACTTACCCTATGTCTCTCAATGAGTTGTGCATCATGCCATCTTATCTTTTACTATTGTCACTGTACTCCCCATTTCTGTTAGGAATACTTATTGGTGAACCCCCTTTTCTGTTAGGGTTGTCATCCCCCTTTCCCGTTAGGGACTCTCGTCTCCCTTTTTCGATAGAGCGCGGGGTGACACTAGCCTAGTCCACGAGGTATTCTCCTTTCCCGATAGGGACGTCCGTTTCCCCCTTTTTCGATAGGGAACAGAGTGGATCTAACCTGCTGGGCAAGTTATCCCCCTTTCCCGTTAGGGATCCTCTCCACATCACATTCCCGTCAAGAATGGAGTGATTACTAATGCAATATCATATGCATGTATCCATCACCTCATAATCACATGTCTCACATCATGTTATGCACACATTCCCAACAATGTCCCTTTAATCATGTTAATTCATATCAAAAGCTATACTTAGGCATTTTAGCATGCTAAGGCAATATACAACACATATTCTCATATGATACACATTTAACCATGTTACCCTAAGCATGCTACTACTCACATTGAGAACATACGACACAACTTACAAATAAACATATTATCAGACAGTCATATTTAATAATAAAATAATCTTAAGTTGGCTGATGGGTCTATCACGCCTATCCTTAGATGTGGCACACTGTAACCCCTATCCTTAGGTGTTACTGACATAAACCCCTAGTAGGGCTTAGTTCACCCTACACATGCCAAACAATCATATATACTACACATAACCCAATGGAAGTATATTCTTTCTCCCACCTGGTATTTGAAGAACTCGAAATCACAAGCAGACACTGAATCACAATCACGGACTCACGGACCAACAAACCAACCCTGTCCACACTAAGTTCAGATTCAACCAACATTAATAAACGAGCCCAGAGTTATCCAACAATTTCACCGAGCATGCCAGAGCGATCCACAATTAACCTGAAACACAGAAACACACTCGGATTAGAATTAGGACTACTAATGAGATTACTAAAATTCAAAGAGTGTTACGGCCAGAGGCTTGCCAAAGGATCTAGAGGCTGAAACTTACCCTAAAGTAATGTCGGACAAAGCTTCACGGTCAACCGATACCTGCACTATCGCAAAAACCCTAAAAATACAAAGAACAGTTAATTAGCGACAATCCAAACCACCAAGAAAGCCATGAAACTAGAATCTAAACATGGATAACAGAGGCTTTGGTCTCTGTCTTGTGGTCCAAGGAATCTCCTCTGGTAGTTCCGACAAAACCCTAGCTCGTTTGGTATCCGTTCGATCAACCCGGGGTCTAAAACACAGTCTGATTAGGGCTAGGAACTAAAACTAATTCAGGAATCAAGAACCACAATTTGAAACCTTAGATGAACAGTGTAGAGGTATAGGTTTGTCTCGACGAAATGGCGATCGGAGATAAGCCCTAACAAGCCCGAACGGTAACAGGCGAGTTTGCACCATCGGATTGATGAGCCGGTGTGAGAGATTGCTTTGATTGATATCACAAAGCTTGAAGTACACCAACAATGGTGTGTTCAAGAGATAACCTTAGCTCAGGTCGTGATTAGAGAGAAAGAATGGGAAAAATCAGATTTAAGGGGATAAATGGGCTTAAATAAGAAATTAGGTGTGACGCGCGGCCCTGTATGCGTGCCCCTCTCCTGCGCTATGTCTCTATTTTTGCGCAAGCCACGCGCGTCTGCGACAGCTTGCTTCGTCCTGAAGGAGTCTCTTGCATGTTCGCCACGTGTCACTTTCCCATTGGATCATGTGCCACGTGTCAAAACTGATCCGAAGCTGCTAGCACACCATACACCAGCACGCGCCACGCACGTCCATAGGCTAAACAGGCGTGCATCACGCGCTTCTACGCATACTTGTTCGATTTCGCGCGATTTCTTTGATTTCGACGTTCGTGCGGTCCAGAACTCGATACCTTAACACTTAAACATGATTCCTAACACAAGGGGACATCAAATGGACTAAAGAGCAAAGGTTCTAAGTCTCATATACTCGTCCGAAAACTCGCACTCATCTAAGGGTACGAACACACAAAGCCCTAATCCCGACTCCGATCGTTCTCAAACTTTATCAGGCTTCTAAGACTCATATCAAAACCTTATCAAACACTATTCCAACCTCAACCAACATACCAAACCTCAAAATACACTCTCATACAAGCTCATGGTAGCACAGAAAGCGAACACACAGCCGAAAAGTCACATATACAGTCAAATATGCACAAAACCCACCTAGGGCACACAAGTACACATAAACACACACTAAGCAAGATTTTGAAAAAATAAGGATGTTACATTACCACCCCCTTAAAAGAGATTTCATCCCCGAAATCACGCACCTAAAAATAAATGAGGGTACTACTGACAAATCTCACTCTCACGCTCCCAAGTCATGTCACCAGTAACATCATCCCCCAGAACCTTGACTAAGGGAATAGTTTTACCACGAAATTCCTTCATCCTCCTATCCAAAACTCGTACAGGTAATGCTTCGTACTCTAAGTTCTCTTTCAATTGAATTGACTCAAGTTCAAGCACATGTGATGGATCGGGAAAATATTTGCGAAGTTGTGAAACATGGAAAACATCATGGAGTCTGGAAAGATTAGGTGGTAAGGCAATATGATAAGCTACTGGGCCGATCCTACGAAGAATTTGGAAAGGTCCGATGAATCTAGGGGTTAGCTTTCTAGATTTGATGGCTCTGCCAATTCCAGTTCTAGGTGTCACTCTCAGAAAAACATGGTCTCCTTCCTGGAATTCTAAAGGTATTATCCTTTTATTGCTATAACTCTTCTGCCTATCCTGTGCTACCTTCATTTTCTTTCTGATCGTCTTGACTTGTTCTGTGGTTTGCTGCACTAATTCCAGACCTAACACTTGGGTATCTCTCGTTTTAAACCAACACAACAGGGTTCTACACTTCCGCCCGTACAAAGCCTCAAAGGGTGCCATACCTATACTTGAGTGAAAACTGTTGTTATAGGTAAACTCCACTGAAGGCAAAAATTCATCCCAACTTCCTACGTGCTCCAACACGCAAGCTCTTAACAGATCCTCTAGGGATTGAATTGCTCGTTACGACTATCCATCCGTTTGAGGATGATAAGTTGAACTAAATCTCAACTTAGTCCCTAAAGCTCGTTGCAATTCATTCTAGAATCTAGAGGTAAATCTAGGATCTCTATCACTGATGATGCTCGAAGGAACACTATGCAACCTTACAACCTCTTTGATATAAATCTAAGCCGACCTCTCCAAAGGATACTTCTCTCCGATTGGAATAAAATGAACACTCTTGGTCAATCGATCAATGATCACCCAAATTGCATCAAACTTCTTCGGTGTCCTCGGTAATCCCACTATGAAATCTATCGCTATTCCGTCCCACTTCCATTTAGGAATGTCTAAAGATTGCAACAATCCTGCTGGCATCCTATGCTCAATCTTAGCTTTTTGACACACCAGACAAGACGAAACAAAGTTTGCTATATCTTTCTTCATACGAGGCCACCAATACATCTTCTTCAAATCTTGATACATCTTAGTGGTGCCCTGATGAAAACTAAGTTTGCTCTTATGGGCTTCTTCCAAAATCATTCTCCGAAGTTTCGAGTCATGTGGACACAAACTCGGTCTTCAAACCTTATCACTCCGTCTATCTTGATATTGAATTCAGAAGTCTCGTCGTCTTTCATCGAGTCCCTTATCTTAATCAGCTGCTCATCAAGTCCTTGCTTCCCCTTCAACTCTTGCAGAAATTCATTGGTCACAACTATCTGCCCCAAGCACATCTTGTCCTTATACAATTGCACTCCCATATTAAGATCTCTAAATTGCTCCACCAGTTCCAACTCCTTCACCATCAAAGCTGACACATGCAGGGATTTCCTACTGAAAACATTAGCTACCACATTAGCTTTGCCCGGATGGTATTGCAATTCAAACTCATAATCCTTAATAAACTCCATGCATCGTCGTTGTCTCATATTCATCTCCTTCTGATCAAACAGGTATTTCAGGCTCTTATGATCACTGAATACCATGAACTTGGCTCCATAAAGATAATGTCTCCAAATCTTCGATGCAAAACAATAGCTGCCAACTCAAGGTCATGGTAGGGTAGTTCCGTTCATGAATCCTTAGTTGTCTTGAAGCATACGCCACTACTCTCCCTCCTTGCATCAGAACACAACCCAACCCTTGATAAGATATATCACAGTACACTTAAAATTCTCCTAAGGGATTAGGTAAAACTAACACAGGTGATGTGATCAATCGTCTCTTCAGCTCTTGAAAACTTTCTTCATACTTGTCAGCCCACACAAAAGGATTTTCCTTCCTTATCAACTGGGTCATAGGTAAGGCTATTTTCAAGAATCCTTCTATAAATCTCCGATAATATCCAACCAATCCAAGGAAACTCCTAATCTCACTAATAGTCTTGGGTCTTTACCACTTAGTTACAGCTTCCACCTTCGAGGGATCTACAACAATTCAATCCCTGTTAATCACATGCCCAAGAAACTGCACCTCTTCAAGCCAAAACTCGCACTTTGACAGTTTAGCATAGAGCTGTCTGTCTTTCAAAATCTGAAGTATAGTTCTAAGATGCTCCACGTGCTCCTTCTCGGTAAGCGAACAAATTAGTATATCATCGATAAAGATGACTACAAATTTTTCTAAGAACGGTCTAAAGATCCGATTCATATAATCCATGAACACTGCAGGAGCGTTAGTCACACCAAATGGCATAACTAAGTACTAATAATTTCCATATCTAGATCTAATGGAAATTTTAGGAATATCTTCTTTCTTGACTCTAATCTGATGGTAACCAGATCTCAGATCAATCTTGGCAAATATTGTCGCCCCCTTCACTTGGTCCATCAAGTCATCTATTCTAGGCAAAGGGTACTTGTTCTAAATCGTGACCCGATTAAGTTTCTTATAATCAATACACATCCTTACAGATCCATCCTTCTTCTTCACAAATAACACCGGTGCTCCCCACGGTGAAACATTGGGTCTAATGAATCCTTTCTTAGTTAGGTCATCCAATTGGGACTTCAACTCTGCTAATTCTGCTGGGGACATTCTATAGGGTGCTATGGATATAGGTCCAGTACCAGGGATAAGGTCTAAGGCAAATTCTATCTCTCTTTCTGGGGGTAATCCTGGAACGTCATCTGGAAACACTTCTGGGAATTCTCTCACCACATGCAAAAAGTCAATACTAGGAGTGTCCTTAGCTTCCATAGAAAATAGTGTCACATACTTCAGAGAGTCACCACTAGAGGTAAATTGTCTTTCATTGGCAGATACCATACAAGGTTGTTAAGGAAAAGTAAAGGTCTTACAGAAACAATCTAGTATCATATGGTTAGCGGCAAGCCAGTCCAATCCTAAGATAACATCTAAGTCTTGCATGGGTAGGAAAACAAGGTCTACTAGGAAATTCCTATTCTCTATAGTGATTGAACATTTAAGGCAAACAGAAGTAGGAGTTAATGGATCACTAGTAGGAGTAGAAACTATAAGTTTACAAGGCAAAGAAGAAACAGGTAATTTTAAATGATCCACACATGCAAGTGAAATGAAAGAATGAGTAGCCCCAGAGTCAAACAACACAGATAAGAGTTTACCAAAGACTAAGGACATACCTTATATCAGATATGGTGATTGAGAGGACTCAGCTCCCCTCACAGTAAATACTCTCCCCGTAGCCTGAGGTCTGCCTGCACTGGCTCCTCCTCCTTGTCCTGCACCACCACGACCTGTACCATTTCCAGCTCCTCTTCCTCCACGTCCTCCTGCATCAAGTCTGTTTGCAGTTCCCTGTCCACTAGAACAATCCTTCGCCAAATGGCCCATCCGTCCACACTGGTAAAACTGCTTCGACTCCACTCCACTAGCTGGCACCGTACAATCTTTGATAAAATGTGGACCTCCACACCTAAAACATCCCTGAGCCATCACAATAGCTCCAGCTCTGCCCTGCTGAGATCTACCTCCACCATGTCTACCTCTTCCTCTATGCGCACCTCCTCTCGTACCACTACCATTCCTGATAGGACCACCACTCCTCTGCTGATCTCTCTCTCTATGCATACTCTCTAACTCCATACAGAGCTCCACTAACTTAGGAAACCTTGCCATCTTCAATGGCGCCACAGCCTGACGTATCTCATACCTCAACCCATCCTGAAATCTCTGACACTTTTCCTGCTCACTGGGGTGTAAGCGATAGAACTCCAAATACTTCAACATTGCTTCAAACCGAGTAGCATAGTCACCTATGGTCATATTTCCCTAGTTCAAACTCTCAAACTCTCTATCCTTCTCCTTACGGTTCAGCCTTGGAAAGAACTTTTCCAGAAAACTCTCTTTAAACAGCTCCCAGTTCACTTCATGTCCATGTTCCTCCAACAACCTTCTCTTGCCCCTCCACTAGGACTCTGCATTACTAATCAGCATAAAAGAAGCAAAAGATACCTTTCTCTCCTCATGAGTATTCATGGCCACAAAAATCTTCTCAATCTCCTGCATCCATTTCTCAGCTCCTTCGGGGTTAAACTCCCCATCAAACTGTGGAGGATTTGCCTTCAGAAAATTAGTCATACCATTGTCATCACTCCTCTCTTCCCTCCTGTGCAAAGCGACCTCTGGCCGAGCATTCTGTGTGCTTCTTTGAAGCATAACAAGGCCAACTCCCGACGAGCATAAAGTCTTATCTCAATCGTGACCTCCTCCAACTCGAGAGGTTTCTCCATGTCGTGCTTCATTCTCTCTCTCAAGCGTAGGTCTACCACAATGAGCCATGAAGTACTGAAAAAGAAATCATCAGCTCGAGGTTCATAAGATATAAAGAATAATAGAAATATATGCAATATATCTTATGAATTTCAAACTTGTCACCTTTATTTAAGGCAATAAAGATAACGCGGACACTCTACCCAACTCCTAAAAATAGTCATATTCGGTGGAAATACGACTAGACTCAGCCAGAATTAACATCCTAAATGACCTCACAGTCCGGTTAGGGCCGAATTGCTCTGATACCACAAATGTAACACCCCGCAGTCCTATTCATGCCTTATTCTACATAATTATCCTAACTCGCATAATTAACGAGTATAAAAATTTGAAGGAATTAAAACTAAAACATAAATAAGACTACGACGTATTACGGTAAAGTAAAAGCTAAGTGTCTCACATGCATACATATAATACTATCAGTGTGCATAGCTGTGCGTAGTGTATAAAGTAAAGGTACAGTCATCCCAAATATCATAAACCTGCGAGGCTAGCCTACTGCCTCCACCAAATAAAACACAAAACATAAACATAAGCAAAAAGGACTCCTGGCCAACAAAAACTAAACACCTCAGCGAGGGAGAAATTGAGAGCTCCCACTCTGTGACCCCGCCCGCCTAGGAAACAACCGTCTATAGTCATGAACTGTCATGTGACGAGAAGGACCAGATGTCGCTCCTCTCCCACGTCTCTGCCTCCTGCGGTGACTGGACTCACTGTGATGGCTAGCGGGTGGCACCGGCATCGGCTGAGGAGGCATCAGTGGATAACCTCCATAACCAAGGCCAGATGGGAACCCTGGCGCCTGCCACATCTGCTGAAAGGGAAGTCTCTGAAAAATCCTAAAGTCTCCAGAGAAGCTGGCAATCGGAAGACCTGGAACCCTGAAGTAGACGGAGATGGTGCCTGTGTAGATCACTGACTAACATGCATGGTCAATCTCCCAACCTATGCCATCAAAATCGTGGTACTGTATCTCAAAATCCGCCCACACAAGGATCCTCGGGGGTAGGAGCATCAACGGATTCATCATGAGGAACTGCTCCATCGGGTGGTGTTGCTGCTGCATTTTCCTCCTCAACAAAGTCTAACACAGAAATAATACATATACATATAAGCATACAAACACAGGGAGGTAAGAATAACACATCCATTAAAAAACAGGATATGCAAAAGTTGAATGAGTGTTAGACAATCAGTACAAGTAATCACACATATAGCAGATAAGATTCTAGCTACCCTCTTCCACTTACCCCATGTCTCTCAATGAGTTGTGCATCATGACATCTTTTCTTTTACTATTGTCACTGTACTCCCCATTTCCGTTAGGAACACTTATTGGCGAACCCTCCATTTCCATTAGGGTTGTCGTCCCCCTTTCCCGTTAGGGACTCCCATCTCCCTTTTCCGATAGAGCACGGGGCAACACTAGCCTAGTCCACAAGGTATTCCCCTTTCCCGATAGGAATCCTCCTCCCCCTTTCCCGATAGGGACATCCGTTTCCCCTTTTTCCGATAGGGAACGGAGTGGATCTAACCTGCTGGGCGAGGTATCCCCCTTTCCCGTTAGGGATCCTCTCCACGTCACATTCTCGTCAAGAATGGAGTGGTTACTAATGCAATATCATATGCATGAACCCAACACCTCATAATCACATGCCTCACTTCATGTTATGCACACATTCCCAACAATTTCGCTTTACTCTTGTTAATTCATATCAAAAGCTATACTTAGGCATTTTAGCATGCTAAGGCAATATACAACACATATTCTCATATGATACACATTTAACCATGTTACCCTAAGCATGTTACTACTCACGTAGAGAACATACAACACAACTTACAAATAAGCATATTATCAGGCAATCATATTAATAATAAAATAATCCTAAGTTGGCTGATGGGTCTATCACGCTTATCCTTAGATGTGACACACCATAACCTTTATCCTTAGTTTTTACTGACATAAACCCCTAGTAGGGCTTAGGTCACCCTACACATTCCAAACAATCATATCTACTACACATAACCCAATGGAAGTATATTCTTTCTCCCACCTGGTATTTGAAGAACTCGAAATCACAAGCAGACACTGAATCACAATCACGGACTCACGAAACAAGAAACCAAACCTCTCCACACTAAGTTCAGATTTAGCCAACATTAATAAACATGCCCAGAGTTCTCCAACAATTTCACCGAGCATACCAGAACGATCCATAATTGACCTGAAACATAGAAACACACTCAGATTAGAATTAGGACTACTAATGAGATTACTAAAATTCAAAGAGTGTTACGGTCAGAGGCTGGCCAAATGATCCAGAGGCTGAAACTTACCCAAAAGTAATGCTGGACAAAGTTTCACGGTCAACCGGTACCCGCACTATCACCAAAACCCTAAAAATACGAAGAACGGTTAATTAGGGACAATCCAAACCACCAAGTAAACAATGAAACTAGAATCTAAACATGGAGAATAGAGGCTTTGGTCTCTGTCTCATGGTCCAAGGAATCTCCTCTGGCAGTTCTGGGAAAACCTAGCTCGTTTGGTACCTGTTCGATCAAACCAGGGTCCAAAACACAGTCTGATTAGGGCTAGGAACTAAAACCAATTTAAGAATCAAGAACCACAATCTGAAACCTTATATGAATAGTGTAGGGGTATAGGCTTACCTCGACAAAATGGCGATAGGAGATAAGCCTTAATAAGCCCAAACGGTGACAGACGATTTTGCACTGTTGGATTGATGAACCGGTATGAGAGATTGCTTTGATTGTGATCGTAAAGCTTGAAGTACACCAACAATGGTGTTTTCTGGTGATAACCTTAGCTCAGGTCGTGGTTAGAGAGAAAGAATGGGAAAAATCTGATTTAAGGGGATAAATGGGCTTAAATAGGAAATTAGGTGTCACTGGGCGTGCGTCACGCGCGGCCTGTGTGCCCTGGGCGCCCGCCTCGCGCCCCTCTCTTGCACACTGTGCGCGTCACGTGCATTTTAATAAGTGCCACGCGCATTTCTGTGCTATGTCTCTTTTTCTACACGCGCTACGCGTGCTTGCGCGCGCTCCACCCGCGTCTGCGACAGCTTGCTTCGTCCTGAATGAGTCTCCTGCATGTCCGCCATGTGTCGCTTTCCAATTGGATCACCTGCCATGTGTCAAAACTAATTAGAGGCTACTGGCACACCATGCACCAGCGCGCGCCACGCGCATCCACAGGCTAAACAAGCATGTGTCACGCGCTTCTACGCAGGCTTGTCCGATTTTGCGCGATTTCTTCGATTCCAATGTCCATGCGGTCCAGAACTCAATACCCTAACACTTAAACATGATTCCTAACACAAGAGGACATCAAATGGACTCAAGAGCAAAGGTTCTAAGTCTTATATACTCGTCCAAAAACTCGCACTCGTCTAAGGGTACGAACACACAAGACCCTAATCCCAATTCCGATCGTTCTCAAACTTTACCAGGCTTCTAAGAATCATATCAAAACCTTATCAAACACTATTCCAACCTCAACCAACATACCAAACCTCAAAATACACTCTCATACAAACTCATGGTAACACAGAAAGCGAACACACAACCACAAAGTCACACATACAGTCAAATACGAACAAAACCCACCTAGGGCACACAAGTACACATAAACACACACACTAAGCAAGATTTTGAAAAAGTGAGGATGTTACACCAGGCGCGCTTGCGCGCGTCCCACACTCGTCTACGTGGCTTGCTTCACGCTGAAGGAGTCTCATGCATGCGCGCCAGGTGTCCTAGTCAACAAACAGTCTACTCACAGCGCGCCACATGGCACAGACGATAGGAGACGCTAGTGCACCATACACCAACGCGCCCCCAAGCGCGCTTCACGCGCGCTTGGTTCGTCCATTTTCGCGCAATTTCTCCAATTCCAATGTCCGTGCGATCCAAAACTTGATACCCTAACACTTAAACATGATTCCTAACATGAGAAGACATCAAAAGGACTCAAGAATAATGATTCAAAGTCTCATATACTCATTCAAAAATTCGCACTCGCTTGAGGATACAAGCACACAAAAGCCTAATTCTGACTCCGATTATTCTCAAACTTTACGAGGCTTCTAAGACTCATACCAAAGCTCTATCCAACATTATTCCAACCTCATACAACTCACCAAACCTCATAACATATTCCTATGCAAGCACATAGTCACATAGAAAACGACCACACAACCCAAAGAGTCAAACACATAGTCAAATACCTGTAAAACCCACCTAGGGAACACAAGTACACTTAATCACACATAAACACATGTTAAGCAAGATTATAAAATTGAGGATGTTACAATTCCCAAGCACCTTAAAAAAATTTATTTTCTTGATGTTCATTGGTCCGTTGGTTTAACTTGCGGCAGACACGTCGGTCCATGTTGATATCAGTCATGGCTGCGTGGATTCCCGGTTTAATTCCAATTGAACCAAACAGGAGAATTAATCTATCAAGTTGAAGAGAGTAAGTAGAAAATTCCAACGAAGAGCGTAATGTATGGGCATGGTTTAATCAGTGGAAAACCTAAGGTTATTAATTATTGCGAGTAATTCGTTGATTTGTGTTTAATGTGATTCCATCTGGCCACTTACAAACTGCATTTCCAACCGAATGAGATTTATTACTCGGTTGAGGCCTAGTTTGTAATCGATTAGTGTGAATCAGATCGGTCTAACCAACGGATATCTTGTAGGAGTTAATTAACTTTAGAATTTCGAATTGCTTAGACCAAGTCTGTAATAAGGCCAAGTATAGTGTGATAAGAGATAAGTACCGATTCCATAAGTTTAGGGAAAAAGTATTTAAGGAAAAATTTCCATTTATAACACCTGAATGAATGTTGTGAATGAAATTTTTTCTATGTAGGTGATAGTTTACGGCAAGTGCCAATCCTATAAGGGTGTTACACTTTTAGGGGAAGTAAGTCCTATGAGTAATACACTTGGGATTTGCAACCCCAGGGTGTTATAAGAAAAGGCGTCCTATGACGTGATAGTGGGAGGCCCCTAGTTGAAAGAACCCTGTCCGTTACACCTTTGGTGAAATCTTTGAGTAAACTTAGAAATGTTTTAACGAAAAAAATTAGTGTCACGTGGTGTAGACGTTAACTACACAAACATTTCCTCTCCGAAGGAAAGCCTCTACATGATATGTCTTTGGCAGAAAAGACATGACGTCCTGGCCTAATTAACCAGTGACCTAAGGTAATACGTGCTCAGATGTGGGGACGCTCATATCGGTTACACGAGAGGGTAACTGAGCGTATTATGGAGCTGTATGCTCATGCTTTATCGATCCGGGGTTGATTAATTGAACTAAGGGTTAATCTAACCGAATCTTAAAGCTATGTTCCGTCGGTCCGGGGTCAGATGTCTGTCCATTCGACCGAATTCGACGGCGTATGATTCCTGGTTCAATAAACAAACGAACCATAAAGGAATATGTAGACGCGAGTAATGCACTCACAACTTGTATTCCTAGTTCAAGTAATGAATGGACTTTAGACGAATACGAGAAATGAGTTGGATTATATGAATGTTATGTTTTCTTTGTTAATCTGATGCTTGAATTGTATGCATTAACATAATGAAGTTGTTTCCATAGGATAGCTAGTATGAGATAAGGAAAATTTTGAGGGTAAAATTTTTTAAAAGGTGGGGAGTAATGTAACACCCCAACTTTCTTAAGCTTAGTATTTAAAAACAATAATGAAAATGGGGATTTAATTCCTAAGGATTAATGAAGTTAATAGCCTATAATCTAGTGATTTTAAACAAAGTTAAGCCTAAGGGATAAAATAGTAATTATTCCAGGGATTAAACTAGACTAATATTGATTAATTCAGTATTAAAGGGGTTATTTTTAGAAAACCCAAACGATTAGACCCAACCCTTTTGCACTTGTGTTTGTGTGAATTAATAAAGGAGGAAGGTGTATTATTTAGAATAGGGGGTATAGGAAGTAAGTTATGTTTTTAAAAAAAAGATTTAAAAGGGTGGGTGCTGATCGCGAATCTAAAGAAAAGAAAAGGAAGAAAGAAAGAAAAGAAAAGAGAAAGAAGAAAAGAAGAAGAAGAGAAAGGGAGGACGCGACGGAGGAGGAAGGAGAAGAAGGCCGGGGCCATGTCAGCCCTAGAGGGGGTGGCACACGGTGGCGCGTCGAAGGGAAAGAGTGAAGGAGACCGAAACCGCGAGAGAGAGAGAGACAGCGAGAGAGAGAGAGGCAGCGAGATAGAGAGAGATAGCGAGAGAGAGAGAGAGAGAGAAAGAAAGGAAGATCAAGATGGAAGAAGGAGTATAATCAAGGCTCAAAGATGGAAGATTGGGTGGAAGGGGAAGCTTGAAATCAAAAGGGATGATGAAGCTCAAGCCCTAAAATTTGGGGATTTTATCTCCAAATTCTTCAAGCCCTAAAGAAACATAGAATTTCCCCCAAAATCCTTTCCCTAGGGTCTGCTAGGTTGTCATTCTAATTCATGATTTTGAATGTCTTGTGATGGATATGTTCTTTGCAAAAACTATTGTTTTAGAAACATTATGAGCATAAATTGAGAATATGTTTTATTACTTTTTATATGTACCTTAGTTGTACCATTTTGGGTTCCTGAGTATGATTGAATTCTAGAAGGAATTATTTGGGTTATGGGTTTTGCATGTGCTTGGATATGGAAAGAGTTGTGGGATGCACTCCATGTGTTTGAAGCAAGTCTATGTTTTGTTTTCCTTGGCTAAGACTTTGTTGTTAGTTAATAGTGAAAAGGTAGCATGTTCTGGTTCTTGATAATAAATCAGTCCAAATCTTGAGTTGCAAATTGTTAAATTCTGGAGATGTACATAAGGTATTTGATGAAATTAACAGTGTTGTTTTGCCTTGCATGCTGATCTTAGATTGGATTGTGAATACAAGTTTTAATGATTTGCAATGCAATTGACGTTGTAAATGTTGTATGTAAGTTGTCTGAATCAATTGATGAGTGCATGTGTTGTTAAAATTATATTTGACTTTAGAAATTGAATAGTTGTTGCCATTACTTGTTGACTTAAGTTTTTGGGACATTTGACAAGTGTATGAAATGAGTGTTTGGTAATGGAAGTATAGGCAAGTAGGGTACCTGTTAAATGTGTAAGTAGAACCAAAGTTCTACGTTTTTTGACCTTGATTGTTGGTGTCTCCTTAGAGCTATGATTCATTTGTTAAATTCATGATCAAGCCTTCATTATGATGTTTAGAACATGTTAACAAGTCCAATTCTTGTTATGCTATTAGCATCTTAGCTTGACGGTTTTGATGTTAATATTGGGAGGAGTTTTTCTACATGTAGCACGCCATGTATAGCTAAAAACAACAGTAAAACGTTTTAAATTAAAGTCTATGTTACTGAGTTTTTATAACTGACTATGTTTGGGGCGTTGTTTTCAGGTACAAGCATATCGAAGAAGTTAGAGCATGAAGCTATGCTTGGTCTTGCCTTACCGCGAGACCTTTCGAGTTGATACCGGATCACGAGTCAAGAGTGTGAATGAATATATTTTGAGTTATTATTGTTTGCACCCGATTCAATTGCCCAGTACATGAGGTGATTTCGCTTGACCGATTATAAACATTGTCTTGACCAAATAAGAATCTTATTTGGAATGGGACATAGTCTGTGATCGGTTAATGGAATCACCAAATTCTGCGGCCAATTAGCTCCTTTGTAGAGATTTATTCCTTTCTGGATTTTCAATGACTTAGTATGAGCATTGAAGGTAGTTTAAGATAATCGAGATAGAATATTCCCAAACACCTTAAAAAAAATTTATTTTCCTGATGTTCATTGGTCCGTTGGTTGTTAAACCCGACGACAGTCCAAGCCCAACCCTATATGGGTTGCGGGTTTTTTTGGGTCGGCCCAAATTATACAAAGTGTTTATTTTTTTACACATAAATCATATTTACTCATGGTCCCATCTCATATTTTGATCTACGGCGTCCACCAATTGGAATAAAAAAATTTATTTCAATTCAAATGCAATCTCAAGATTGGTGTTGATAACACCATTTTAATCAATTCAATAAAAAACTCAACTTCTAGAAAAACAATACAAAAATCACTTGACCACAGTTGTCATATATATTTTTTAACAGATCCCCAACCAAAACAAATCTCCAACATTTAATACATTTCAGCCATTCTCAGCAAAAATAAATTTACAACTTTAGCTCGAATGAGAAGGACTTACCATCGCCGGATAAATCATCGGTTTTCTACGCGCATTAATGGCTTCCGACATCGCCCATCATACTGATACACCACATTTTTTACGCTCACTCTTTTTTGGGGTTGACTCCAAATTTAATGCTATTAACGAAAGCACACGACTTGAGGAGTTACAGGGAACCAATGAAAACAGATCGATCGCCACTCTATAACCTACCAACACCAGCAATAATACTCACTCATATCCAAATCCTATTCTGTTGATCGAAGGGACAAAAGTTCTTAACGGAGAAGTAACAAAGAAAATGTGTAAGGCGGGTAAGGTACTATTAGTGTAACATCCCAATTACCTAAGCTAGGTAATTGGGTGTGCATAAGAAATAAGAAGGAGCTTACGAGTTAAAATCAAAATATTAGAACATAGGAGTTGTATATAATAAATAAGTAGGTGCATGAAGTATATGACCCAAGATAGGGTGTAACCATACTAGGAGGGGTGCACATAGTAAGTGAGTATGTATGTGTGTTACTTGTAAAGAAGGAAATAAAAAGGGGGTGTAACCATGTTAGATAGGGGTGCACCTAGTAAGTGACTTAAGTGTGTGTGACTATTAAAATAGAAAGAAAAGAGAAAATAGAAGATAAGAAGAGAGGGAGAAAAGTCGTAGAAGAGAAGAGGGAAAGAAAAGAAAGAAAAGAAAGAAGAAGAACGAAGAAGGCTTTACCTCTATTGAAGATTAGAGAAGAAGAAGAAGAAGAAGACGGTCTTGCATGTTGCATGTAGGAGAAGAATGAGTTTGGGTTCCAAGCTCCCATGGAGGAGAAGCAAGGGTTCAAGCCTAGGATTTGAGCTCAAGACCACAATTTGGGGATTCCATCATCCTCTCCTAGATATTCCAAGGTAACATAGTTTTCCCTCTAAAACCTCTCTATTAGGGTGTGCTTAGGATTTAATGATATTTTTGGGATGTTTGGTATGTCCATATAAAATAATAGAGTTGCTTGGTTTTGATTGTGAATAATTTGTCGGAAATGAATAGGGTGAGGTGTCTCCCCTCAACCCGTATGGGGTATATGTTCCGTTTTTGGTTCGTTGTGATTTCCACTGAGGTCATGTCGAAATGGATCTTGTATCATTGGAAACTAGACTCAATTCCCTTTAATTTAGTCACTTGTTTCACTATTTTTGGTTAAGAATGGAAGGAGAAAAGTTGGCTACAAGTCACTTCTTGTTAGCCTCAGCCTGTAAGGACTTGTAGTTGGTGTTTTACGTATACATTTTTACTCAAACGTCATCTTAGGGTGATTTTTGCGTTTCTAAAAAATAGACAAAATTTGCTTCAAACTGGACTTTGAGTTTTTTGTTTTTCATGGAGCATTGAGGGAGACAATTTGGTTTTAACTTACGTGACACAACCTTTAATGCCCTGTGGGTTGGCTATCAACCTACTTGCAGTGTTTATCCTCTTAGGGCTCGTTTGGTGGACAGGATATGATAGAGACAGGATAAGATAGAGAGCTGGATAAGGAAATGATAAGATATAGACATGATATGCTCTTATCATATCATGTGTTTAGTGCGCACTGGATAACAAACTGGATATCATTATATCATGACTTTAGCTTTTTAAAAATAATATAAAATGACAAAATTATCCTTGTGATACAATTACATATAATTTTTAAAATTTGTACAATTTTTAATATTAATAATAATTTTCTATTTTTAGTTTTTATTTTAAATATTTTTAAATTTCTTGGATTTTAAATTATTCTTTTACAATTTAATTTTTTGTATTATGTAAAATGACATAATATTCTTGTTAAAAAATAACATATAAATTTTAAAATTAATTATATTAATTATATTTATTTTTTATTTTTAATTTTCTATAACATTTATTATTAATTTTTTCAATTTTACCTTTTATTTATAATATTTTTATATTTTATTAGATTTTAAATTATTTTTCATATGGTGAATACGGAAACAAATTTCTTATCCTATCCTATTGTTTCTAACCTAGCCCTCCCCTCAGGATAAAAATTTAACTAGATGGACAAGATATGATAGGTGACAGGATTGAGTTATCATATCATGTTGGTTCAACAAATACTGGATTAAGATATGATATGATTGTCTACCATATCTAGTCTCTCCTATCCTAGCCACCAAACGGGCCCTTATTCACTGCACAGGGCTTGGATTGAAGTGATTCCTGTCCCATTGAAAACTAGATTGAATTATCTTCATTTTGGACACTGGTTTGACCCTCTTTACTTAAGTATGGATAGAGAAAATGAGACTTACTTTCTGGTTGAAAACTTCAAACCTTATAGGTTTAGGTTCAGTGTTTTGCTTATAACGTTTTCGATAGAACTCCTTTTTAAATGATTCTTTTTTTTTTGAAACTAGACTCAATTTTCTTCAATTTGAGCACAAATTTCATTGAATTTGACTGAGTATTGACATTTTAAAATGCATAACAAGGTGGGGGACAGTAGATGTTCTGTTTTCGTATATCAGTGTCTTCTTTTATTAAATTGCACTAATTGGAGAACTATTTTGTAAAATAAAAATTGCATTCATGAACTTGACATTCTAAGCTTTCTTTAGAGGGTCATTAGCTCAAATCCGACATCGTTTGATATTTTAATAAAACCACCAAAGTTGATGTACATCTGCTGAAAAATTATGCTATAGTGATATTTGTTAAGGTGGTTAGGCTTAGATTTTGAGTGTGAATTTTAGTTAAAAAACTCTGCACTTGTGCTAAAGTTTGGATGCTTGCTTAAGAGTCATATACATGTGATTTGAACATGAATCTAGAAGTAAAATTCTTCACTTGTATCACTTGTTAGATTACTTGAATTGAAGTAAAAAAGTATGGTTTCATGTGTTAAAATTCTGCTCAAACTTAGTTATATGAATGCTTGGTTTGGAATCAAATTTACACATGATTTCTCTCACCAAAGCTTGGTAGGGCCTTTTATAGCATATATATATATATATATATATATATATTATCCTTACTCACATATTGGAAGTAGGATTCAGGTGTAGGCATGAAGACTCAATATGAAAGCCTTAGTAACACCTTGTTAGTGATCCCTAAAGTTTGTCAAGGTCATAGAATCCAAGATTAAGACTTGGAAGCCTTAAGAGGTGTCTTGTAGTCTCATCAAGACCTAGATGGTTATTGAGACTAAGATAGAGAAATCTATCTCACCCTAACGTACTAGTCACCTTAGTGTTTATTTCATATAAGATGTGTAGTTCCTTATGTATCTCTTCATTACAAGAACATGGTTACTTACCTAGGGACTATTAGCGATGGCCGCATGGTGGTAGGTATTGGTTTTTAGTACCGAGGGCTTAGGCTGTAGGAAAAATTATGCTGACCCTTAGCGAGGGCCTTTTGCCCACGGTAATGGCATCATTTTCTTTGCCCCCGTTAGCAAGGGCCTGTGGCCCTCAGTACGCTTCTTACACCTTTATTAGTGAGGGCTTGTGGCCCTTGGTACCTTCCTTGTATTCTTTGCCCCCATTAGCGAGGGCCTATGGCCCAAGATACCTAAGCATCGTTTTCTCTGCCAAATTAGCGAGGGCATGTGGCCCTCGGTACGCGCAATTGCCTTTATTAGCAAGGGCTTATGGCCCTCGGTACGCACAAACTGTTGACCAGCACGATGAGATTCTTCCCCTCTTTCTTTTTATTCTTGCTTCCTCTCTTTTGTTCCTATTGCTCTCCCTCTCTTCTCCTCCTTCCCTCCCTCACTCCCTCTGTCCCTCCCTTTCTCCCTTAGCACCCCTCCTGCCTCCCTCTCTTCTCCCTCTCTTCCCATTGCATTTGCCTCTTGTGAAGAGTTTCTCTTTCACCCAATACATGTTTTCTTCTGCTAACCAAATGGCTGATCCTAAGTTGGAAATAATCAGACGGAGAAGGATGCAGGAGCTTATGGCAAATGATGCTTATGGAAAATGAAGCAATCAGGCAGAGAAGATATTAGTTTAAAAAGAGGCGAATCAAGCCATAAAGGTCTGGAGGGATTTCTAGAACTGGGGAGAAGCTGAGACAATGAGAAGAAGTCAGAAGGCTTTTTAGTTTTTATTTTTATTTTTTTTTATTTTCCTTCTCTTTTCTCCTACTCCTCTGTGTTATTCTCGGTGATTATTTTTTGTTGATTTTCTTTTGGTTGTAATTAATTCCTTTGTAAATTTTCTCAATTCCTTTTTTAATTATCTATTGGTTGTAATTAATTCCTTTATTAATTCTATTTTTTATCTTCTTTATTCCTTTGTAAATTTTCTCAAATTAATTCCCTAATCTGTATCATCTTTTTTCCTTTGTAAATTTTCTCAAATTATTTATAACTGTAATTTTAAATTATAACTGTAGTTTTAAATTATTATAATTGTATTAAATCAAACAAATTAAATTAAATTGAATTAGATAAATTTTTTTTCCAAAAAATTCGTCCGTTAGCTAGGGCTTTTGGCCCCCGGTAAGTCCTGCAATTCTTGTAGTGCTTGAGTTATGGGAATAGGAAGCTTATAAGTTTGGAAGGACCATTTTTGGGTTTCTTCCCTAGAGCAAGGTAGATGGTGTATGAACATAAATGAATCTCAATATTATGTACCATGCTCTATGGCAAGCATAAGCTTATGACTGTATGTTGCTAATATTAGTTGTATGATTCGATAATGCTTAGCCTAAGCACAACAGGCTTCTTATGTTTGATTGAGAGGAGTTTTCCATACCTTGCACACCAGGTATTGCTGAAAACAACGTTAAAATATTTTATGTTAATTCTATGTTACTGAGTTGTGTAAACTCGTTGTGTTTGAGGTGTTATTTTCAGGTAGTATCAGCTTGAGAAGGAGTAGAGAGCATATCGAGATGCTCGACCATATCTCAATGTGAGATTATTGGAGTTTGTCGTACCAAATCACCATAGAGTCGTAGTTTGTTTTGAGCTTATTTGTTATTACTTGTTTTGAAGTTGAAAACTTTTATTTAAAGAAATATATGCAATTTAATGTACTTATATGTAAGCTTATACACTTATGAGAAAGCGAGAATATTTCCGCAAAGTTTTAATTCTTCCTTTCCCTAGTTTCTTTTAAAAACTTGATCGCCTTGTTTAACTTTTCTTAAAGACTACTAAATAATACTTTGGTAGGAACCAAGGTGTTACAATTAGAGTGTTAGTGTTTCAACATTCATGAGAGGCTGAGAGTGTTAGTCACTTCGACTGCTATAAGTAGTAACACTTTGTAAAAAAAAATGTAAGTAACATGGTAACAAACAAAATATTGAAAATAGATTTTTTTTACGGGAGCCGCTTGAAGCCTGATTGGGTTGCCCGATACGGGACCGAGCTTCATCGGGCCGAGCCAAAAAGCCTGGTGACAATTCGACTCAAATTTTGCTACCCAAGCTTTACGTTTTTTTCGGGGCATACATACATACATACATACGTACTTACAATTATAAAAATAAAGATATAAAGTAAAAAATATATCAGTTTGTAGTTTCTTAAAAATAAAATAATTTGAATTATATTTTTTTATCCTATTTACATAATTTTTATGTGAGTATTATATCAAGTATATACATATAAATTAAAGTTGCTTATGAATATTAAAACCAAAAAAGATAATACATATATGTACTAAACTTAAAATGATCTATTCGTAGAATATGTTTAAAGAAATAATTAACATATGTTGATACACACATTAATAAGAAGTATGGTCGTAATATGATTTTGAGCGTGTGCGTATGATATTATACAAATAAGCCATATATTGTAATGTTAAGAATAACGCCACCATAAGGGTTGAAATTTTTTAATGTTTTTTAGCAAAATTACAGCAGAGGTCTTTTATTTTAATTTAAAATTTTACTTCAGGCATTTATTTTTTGTGTGTGTCAAGTTAGTCCTTTAAAGTTAATTTTAGTTTCAGTTTAGTCCTACATGTTCTAAAATGTTAAAATATTAGCCAAATTGGTCTGTTTTCGGTTTTTTACAATAGCTTTTTGGGTTTTGATTTGTGGCACAATTGATAGGACAGATTGTGCTTATGTCACACATGTATTTCTCGTTGTAGATCAGCCAACAGTTTGCCTCGAAATTAACGTTTTAAAACACGCGGGACTAAATTGGAACAAAAAAAAGATAAAGGACTAACTTGAAATTTTAAATTAAGATAAAGGACCTCTAAAGTAAATTTACTTTTTTTTTGACTAAAAATTTTTAAATGTTAAACAAACCAAAAAATATGTGGACTACTGTGAAAATGTGGTCTATTACAAATTTATTTTTAAAAAATAGTATATCTTAAAAGTGTTAAGATTTCAAAAAAATTCTTAAAAGTCTTTAATAAAGTTTCATAGTATAACCCGTCAAAAAAAAAAGTTTCGTAGTATAGTTTACATCTTATTAGAGTACATTTTGAATGATTAACCTCAAAAAAATTTGCCGATTATTATTAAACAATAGGCGTAATTAAATATACATATGTTACATAAAACAATTATCTAAAATAAGTTATTTATTCAAATTTTTTAGTGAAAAAATATTATATTATTTTATCGTATTTTAACATTATATAATATTTAATTTCTCAATCGTATTTTATATGTTTAATTTATGATAATTATTATATATTATTTTTTAAAAATTTCTTACATACATACATACACCCATCCATGTGTGTGTATGTATCATTGTTTGTGTATCTATAAAGTTGATAGTTTATAACAAAACATTTATAGAAATTATAAAAATATAATAGATTTATAATTAAATTAAATATATGTACAAATATAACAACACAACCATATATTAACAAAGTCTGTATATAACAATTTTTTTTATCAAATAGTAAAATATATAATAATAGACGAAATTTATACAAATACCAAAAAAGAAAAAGAATAATTTTATACATTATTTACTTATTATTTACCTGGTCAATACATGGGGTTTTTCGGTGGGGTATATATATATTTATATAATATTAAAAGTATTTCATAGTATAACCCGTCAAAAAAAAGTTTCATATTATTAAACATCTTATTAGAGTACATTTTGAATGATTAACCTCAAAAAAATTTGCCGATTATTATTAAACAATAGGCATAATTAAATATACATATGTTACATAAAAAAATTATCTAAAATAAGTTATTTATTCAATTTTTTAGTGAAAAATATTTTATTATTTTATTGTATTTTAACATTATATAATTTTTAATTTCTCAATCGTATTTTATACGTTTAATTTATGATAATTATTATATATTATTTTTTATAAATTTATTACATACATACATACATACACCCATCCATGTGTGTGTATGTATCATTGCATGTGTATCTATAAAGTTGATAGTTTATAACAAAACATTTATAGAAATTATAAAAATATAATAGATAAATTAAATATATGTACGAATATAACAACACAACCATATATTAACAAAGTCTGTATATAACAATTTTTTTTATCAAATAGTAAAATATATAATAATAGAAGAAATTTATACAAATACCAAAAAAGAAAAAGAATAATTTTATACATTATTTACTTATTATTTACCCGGTCAATACATGGGGTTTTTCGGCATATATATATATATATATATATATATATATATATATATATATATATCTTTATAATATAAAAAGTAATAGTGTTAGTAAGCATTAATTAGTGGGCAAAATTGTCAGTTCACTTAAATAATCACTAATCACGGCATTTTATCATTTAATAACCTTAAAAATTTATTTTAAAATTAAAATGATTTATATAACATGAAGCAAAATAGTAAATTCACTTAAATAATCACTAATCACAACATTTTATCATTTAATAACATTAAAGATTTATTTCAGAATTAAAAAGATTTATTTAACATGAAAGATATTTTAATAAACTAGTTAATAGGAATCTAACTAAAAAAGACATAAACCAATCAATAGGCTGGCTGATAGAGTGGAGAATTATAGGCCCATCGCTTTGGCCAATTTTCAATTTAAAATCATCACCAAAATCCTTGCTTATAGGCTGGCTGCTGTGGCTGCTAAGATTGTTTCTCTTGAACAAAGAGGCTTCATTAGAGGTAGGCACATCACAAATTGCATTTGTACTGCTTCTGAGGCAGTGAACCTGCTGTCTAATTAGTGCTTTAGTGGTAATGTTGCTATTAAATTTGATATCAAAAAAGCTTTTGATACTTTGGATTGGAAATTTCTGATTCATGTGCTCACAGCTTTCGGATTTGACACTACTTTTTGCTATTAGATCACCACCATTCTGCATTCTGCAAAGTTGTCTTTCAATGTCAATGGCAGAGCAATTGGTTTTATGTCTTGTACCAGGGGAGTGAGACAAGGAGACCCTCTCTCCCCTCTTCTTTTTTGCTTGGCTGATGATATGTTGAGTAGATGCTTATCCAAGGCTTTTGATTCTGGGCTGATTCTGCCTATCTCTGGGCCTCGTGGAGTTTCCCCTCCTTCTCACATTTTATATGTTGATGATGTGTTAGTTTTTTGTAAGGGCACTCTAAAAAATATCAATAATCTTAAGTCCATTTTTCACCATTATGGCCACACTTCAGGTCAGATTTTAAGTTTGGACAAATGCAAGTTTTATGCTCCTAGCTTGCCCCAATCTAGATTAGATTCTATTACTAATTCAATTGGTTTTAAAGCTAGTGAGCTCCCTTTCACTTACCTTGAGTCCCTATCTTTCAAGGCAAACCTAGTAAAAAACTTCTTAAGCCTATTGCAGACAGAGTTTTGTCCAAGTTAGCCTCTTGGAAGGGTAATTTGCTCTCTATGATGGGCAGGATTGAGCTGGTGAAATCAGTTATCTATGGCATGCTTCTTTATAGTTTTCAGGTTTATGAATGGCCTACTGCTCTATTGAATGATTTGGAGGCTGGCATCAGAAATTTTGTTTGGTCTGGTGATCCTTCAGTTTCTAAAATTTGTGCTATCTCTTGGCAGCAAATCTGCTCCCCTACTGCTGAAGGTGGCTTGGGTTTGCGGTCAACTAAGTCCATTAATAAAGCCTCTATGCTTAAGCTTACTTGGGACTTGCTTTCTACTGACTTGCAATGGTCTTCTTTGATTAAGGCTAGATTTTTTAGGCACAATAGGCCCATTCTTCACTATGCTAAATCTTCTATTTGGTCGGGCATGAAATCTAATCTGCAGAATGTGTTGTCTAACTCTTCTTGGCAGCTTGGTGATGGGAAGTCTATTAATTTTTAGACTGATGTGTGGCTGCAAAATTCTGTGGCAGCTGAGATTAATGTTCCTGATCATTTGCATAAGAACCTTCATGCTTGTGTGGCTGATATTATTCAAGACAATTATTGGTGTGTTCCTCAATTTATTAAGGACAATTTCCCTACTGTTGCTGCTGATATTACCTCTGTGGTGATCCCTCTTGATGCCTCTAAGGATTACCTTGTGTGGAGAGGCACGGATTCTGGTGTCTTATCTCTTAAGGATGCTTACTTTTTTCTTAATCCCCCAAAACATAATATTGGTTGGTGTAAAATCATTTGGAATCCGGTTATTCCTCCTTCCAGATCTTGTTTATTCTAGCGCTTGAAGCTCAATAGGCTTCCAAAGGATGATAACTTGATTAAGAGAGGCTGCATAATGGTTTCTGCTTGTAGCTTCTGTGGAGCTGATTCTGAATCCTCCGATCACATTTTTCTTAGATGCAAGTATGTTGCAGCTCTTTGGAATTGGTTTTACCATTTTTTCAATTGCTCAATAGATTTGTCATCTGTTGCTGATCTGCTGGCTGTTTGTAATGGTGGTCATAGCTACCAATTTTGTGATATCTTGATGGCTAGTGTTTTGAATGTCATTTGGGCTATTTGGACTTATAGAAACAAAATGAGTTTTGACAATTCTTTCCTTCCTGTGAAGTCTGCTATTAGTATGATCATGGCATCTGTTGCTCTTGTTGGAAATTTCTCTAAAGGTCACATGTCTTCCTCCATGCAAGAGTTCACTATTATGAAGCTTCTTAAAGTGAGTGGTCACCCTCAAAATTCTCCTTCTATTTTGCAAGTCCATTGGAATCCTCCCCTTTGTGGGTGGACTAAGTGTAATACTGATGGAGCTGCTAGAGGTGCTCTGGGTTTAGCTGGTGGAGGGGGCATCTTTCGTGATAACAACTCTGAGGCCATGGGTTGTTTTGCTGAATTTTATGGCTCTTCTTTGGCTCTTCATGCGGAGTTGCAAGCTGCTATGAAAGCTATTGAAATTGCGTTTGATAAGGGTTGGACCAAGCTTTGGCTGGAATGCGACTCTATTTTGGTGGTGCAGGCATTCTCTTTCGTGTCTCTAGTTCCTTGGCCTTTGAGGAACAGGTGGAACAATTGTCTTCTCCTGACTAAGAAAATGTCTTTTTTTGTTTCTCATATTTACAGAGAAGGCAATACTTGCGCTGATAAACTTGCTGCTTTTGGGATTTCTTCTCAATACTTTTTTTGGTGGGACATTCTCCCGGTTTTTTATTTCTGAAGATTTCTTTAGGAACATATATGGTTTACCTTCTTTTAGATTTAGATGACAACCTTGTTTCTAGGTTGTCCTTTTTGTCCCTTGTTTTAGGATTGCTCTCTTTTTTCGGCTTCTCCCATGGGTTTTGGCCTAGTCCCCCCATGCTCTTTCTGTTCTCTTCTTTTTCCTTTTTTGAATAATATTGATCGGGGAAGGCACTCTTTTTCCTTCTAGTTGTTTTTTCCTAAGAAGGGTTTTGCATCAGAAGGTTTTAACGAGACCTTTTTGCTGCTTCTTTGCAAAAAAAAAAAGTGTAAATGAAATAATCTAATATTGGGTCAAAAGAAAAGAAACGGGCAGTGAGGAGGAGTGAGATGTGAAGAAGGAAAAGAAACGATATTGGGTCAAAATATTTATTTAACATGAAAGATATTTTAATAAACCAATTATTAGTAATCTAACTAAAAAAGACATAAACCAATCAATAGGTACTTCACATAATAGGATACGTGTTGTGTTAATAAACTAATTAATAGGAATCTAACTAAAAAAGCCATAAACCAATCAATAGGTACCATTTGAACTGTATCACCGTAGAATTGTGTCACCATAATCCTTATTGGTTTCGCTACTTCCATGATTAGTCAAACAATTTTGTCCTGAATTAGATCAATGCATTTTAGGAGAAACTACCAAAAAAAAATTATTTTAGTAGCATAATATCTTTCTCATATATTCAGTCATTAAATTTATTATTTTTGATCGAATTTTTGGTAAGAATTAATGTTAAAAAAATGTAAGTATTAATAAAATGGTAAGACTTATAAATGGATTTTTTTGGTAACATCATTTAATAGAATGACCATATCAATTGGGTGACATCTTTTGTGATACATTAGTCCAATGATTTGTTTTTTCAATTAAGATTTTTACAAATATAACATTAACTAATTTATAAAGTGTGAATTTTTTCCTAAATTAGATCAATGTATTTTAGGAGAAACTAGCAAAAAAAAATTATTTTAGTAGCATAATATTTTTCTCATATATTCAATCATTAAATTTATTACCGAATTTTTTGTAAGAATTAATGGTAAAAAAAGTAAGAATCTATTAAGTGACTATATCAATTATCTATCAATTATAAAGATTTATTGACGTAAAATTTATTCTTATCATTTATTCAAATTAGTCTATAATTCTTACCATTTTTATGCCCCACCTATTTAGTCAAAGTCGTAAAAGTTAAAACAAATAGTTGATAGAGCGTGAGTTCATGTGACTACGGCAGATAAAGTCTACAGACATCTTTAATGATATTCATCAATGAGAATTGATTGCCACTGTCTTAAAGGAGAAAACTTTTAAATTCTTTCCATTGTAGATTCGAAATTGTTGCGATCTTTATGTATTATGTATACTATACTTTTTATGGTCAAACTATTATAGCAACCATTGTTAAGTCACTAAACATTCATTTGTAGGGAGAATGACATCTACAATTACTCCTCTCACTGCTATCAAGGCTGGTAACACGTAATGGAAGATCAAGGTTCGAGTCATCAATCTTTGGAAACAACCAGTATACAAGAATCCAACACAAATTGGTAGTATTGACCTCAAACTACATGATGAACAAGTATTCTATTGTAACTAATTCATGCATTATTTAATCAATGCACAACAGTTCATCTTTAAATTAAAGAATTTCATGACTTCATTTTGTGGTACATCAAAAATATAGTGTACAAAGTTTCAGGCTACCATCAAGCGTACTTTGATGTCTATGTTTGAAAGATAAATAGAAGAGGGTTCTGCTTATTTTATTGAGAATTTATTGGTGGGGAATACTGATCGTAACTTCAAACCACAAGGCACAACCACAAGTTAACTTTTATAAGAATCACAAAGTGTACCCAGGTTAAGGTTGATAATATACCTAAGAACTATTCCGAGTTTCTGACATTTCCAAAAGTCATTGCTGGCTCATATGAAGGTTTTCCATTTGGTAACAAATTCATCTCATTTGTGAATTTCTATTTATTATAATAACTTATTCTCTTTTATTATTGTGTAAAATACGTTAACATTTATTATTTTCCAATCATAGATGTCATTGACCATGTTGTTCAGGGATAATGAGAAAAAAAAACATCCAAAGATGGTGTCAAGAACAAGTTGCTTGATATTGCTCTTGAAGATCTAGAGTAATAAATATATAATTATTTTTGGCTAACATTTTTTCATGTGTTACAATATTCATCATGTCATATTATCCATAAACTCTTACTGTTCAAACATGCTACTTATATAGGAACAATAGAGTTATATGTACTATGTGGAATAAACTTGCTGAAGACATGCAATGATACTTCGATTAGAAGAAATATTGTTATGCATATGTGCAAATTGAAAACATTTAATGGTGACTGTTTCATTCTATTTTTATATTTAATTTTTTAAGTTTGATTTTCTGTAGTTTTCAAATGATTTAGTTAATGATATATATATATATATATATGTATGTAGTCAAAATGATTAATAGGTGTGATGGGAATTTCTAAATCATTCAATGGGACAAAATTATTTATAAATCATAACATTCCTGAAGTATCTGAATACAAATAGAGGCAATGGAAACTTTGTGGTTTTTTTAATTACTTTTCATCTTTATCACACTTTTATATGGCTGTTTAATATAATTTACAGGTTTGGACATGCGAATGTTGTTGCTACTCAAATTGTAAGTCAGATGTCGGGACAAACATCCATGTATGTGGAGGATGATTTATTGAAAACACCAAGAATGACAATTTCGGATGTTGTTGATGCCTCTAAGGTTTGGATATGTGTTTATACTTACTACTGAAATAATATCATGTCATAACATTTTACTGTGATTGTTGTGTCAACTCTTTAAGCAATAATATTTGTAAGCATCACAGGTTTGTGTTGCAACTGTGCTTGTAAAGATATATGGCTTTGATGCTGAACAATCTTGGTGTTACGGTGGATGCAACAAGTGTCACACAAAATTTATTGAAGTTGGAACAAAGCGCTGTTGTGATTGATGTGATAATCTGGTGGCTGGAGGGATTAAGTAATAACTGGATTATTTGGTAGTTTTTCCTACTATTTTGATAACTTGGTGTTATAATTAAAATGTTATTTTTTTTCTCTGCAGGTTTAAGCTACCTGTAAAGCTTATTGATGAGACGGGATCAACCGTATGTCCAGTGATTGTTTCTTTTGGAATGACTATAAATAAAAATCAGGGCAGTCTTTGAAACATATGGGAATCTATCTTCCGCAATCGGCTTTTTCCCATGGTCAACTATATGTTGTAATATCAAGGGTTACATCGTAGTGGTTTGAGGATACTCATATGTAACAACGACAAAGATGTGATAACCACCATTTCAAATGTATTTTATAGAGAAGTTTTTCAAAATTTAACTTAGATGGTTTGGGTTAGCATTATTTTCTCAACTTTTGAAATATACATAAATCTATCTTATTTACTTTTTGCATTCTTTGATTGAAATTTGATGGTTAGGTGTTCTACTTGCCGAACAAGCCAATAAATTTTTGATATCTGTATGTTAACTTTGCATGGCAAATAAAGTAACCTTTTATAATATTATATATGTTGCCTAATGCTTATCTTTATATAATTATTATTTACCTTTGTCCAAAAAATATATAATTATTATTTACCGGTTTATGTATTTTTTTGTACTTAAACGGGGTGTACCATTTTATATGTTCGAAATTACATTTAAGAAAATTATGATATTATTTTCTTAGTTTAAAAGAACATGATTGTTTTCATGCTATAAATCAAATTTGATTTGTTTTTCATTTTTTTAATATGAGATTTTTCGTTAAGGTGGCTCATTGTGTTACAAATGCTACAAAATACATTCTTTAAACAAAAAAAACGCAGAAGTAAAATGACAAATTTTGTTTACCCCGTACATCGCAAGGGTCAAAAACCTAGTAATATTAAAAGTAATAGTGTTATGAAACATTAATTAGTGGACAAAATTATCAATTCAATAAATTAATCACTAATGACAGTATTTTAGCATTTAATAACCTCAAAGATTTTTTGATACCATAGTATTAGTGGAAGTATCCCCCGACTTTGCCGAGGACTACTCTTCCAGGGGCCTTGGCTGCATTAAAGCTACCCCTCCCAACAGCGTTTATTGTCATACCCAAGGTTCGAAATCGAGACCTTGGGTAAGGGACCCCACCATAGTACCATTCGGACCAATGCTTAGTTGGTTCAAAGATTTATTTTAAAATAAATGAAATAGAAAACATAATATTGAACCTATACGGAAGAGAAAAAATACTAATTGATAGAGCTAAGCACAATAAATACATTCAATCATTATGCACCTGACTGAATATATATTGATAGAGTTGCAGGGTGCAGACCTATCGTGATCGCAGCACAATAAATACTAATTGGAAACCGATAATTTTAGTAACAAGTAATACTATAATATAGTATACGGAAATAGGGAAGTTAATAAAACAGATACATAAAATTGAAAGCGTTAGAGGATCTCATTAAATCACTTCTGGAAAAAAAAATTGACCGATTGAATCTTTTGATTTTTTTATTTTATCATCCAAACAATTTAATTTTAAATATAAAATTCAATCCAATTGGGTGTTACGTGGGAACGTTGCTTTCTCGGCCAACATTCATGGTAAATGATGCCTATTTAATCTTTTTTTTATGAATGCCTATTTAATCTTGGGGATTACTAATTTACACCTTTTAGAAGGGGTAAGTTAGCACCCTACACCTTTTTTATTTGGACTAAAAACCTCACTCTTTCAATTTATAAACTACTTAAATTAGTGATATTAATATAATTTAGTTTTTAATTTTTTATCTCTCTTCTCACCATTAATTTCTTAGTTTTTGATTTCTTTCTTATAATAAAAGTAAGAATTTACTGATAAACGAATTTTGTGGATAACATCATTTAGGAGCATAATATATTTCTTGTTATAAATATGTTGATTTGATGAATGACTATATCAATTTGTTATCTCATTATATCTTTACCATATCCCTTAATTTGGTCCATAACTAGTAGTCCATTCTCTATAAATAGGCCTATTAGGTTTGTCCTTGTACACACTTGATCAGATTATCAATACAAAGATTATAGCAAGTTCCCGAAGAACTAGCCTTTAAATCTTGGTTCCTGAAGAACCGGTCTTTGAGTCTATATTTCTATTGTCTTATCTCTCTACTTTCTTTTGTATTTACAACACGTTATCAGCACGAGACTATACCATACGAGTGATTGCTTAAAGAGGTTTTATTGAAAGAACTTGTTTTCTTTCTCACACTCTTTGGAAGATCATGTTTTTCTAATATTTTTGTTTTTCATGTTATTTAGATTTTTTCATGGAAATTTTATTATCATATTGTCTGAGTATATAATTATCGTATTTTGTATAAGATTCTTGATAGAATTCTGGAAGAATTTCATATTCAAGCATCCCTATAGGATTGCACAAAACTATAAGTTTTCTAGGTCATCATTATATGAAAATTTGTGGAATAGTTTTTGAAAAACTAGACTTTTAGACCATGAATAAAATTTTGTATTGGATACAAAAGTTCCTGAAGAACTTTATAGCACGAGATTGGTTCATGAAGAACTTTAAAATTTTTTAGTGCTACGAGAAGTTCCTGAAGAACCTCATAATTTTTTAGTGCTGCGTATAGTTCTCGAAGAACAACACGATTATTTTAGCGCTACATAAGTTCCAGAAGAACTAGATTTGATCATAATACAGTTTGAAACAAAAGAAAAGTGAAAAAAATATTATTGATTGTATCTTTCCAAGATAGTTCCTGAAGAACTAACATTTGAATCTCGTTGCCTATTTTCATATTAAAGATGAAATCTTTACATGTTAATTCCCGAAGAATTAACTTTTGAATCATAGATCCTAAAAAAATAGTCGTTAAATTCTAGTTCTTGAAAAACTAGTTTAACCATTTGCAAAAACATGTGTTCTTTGCAAAAGATATTATCATTGATTTGTTTACTTGTTTTCATATAAATTTGGATCTTTGTGTATGTGATATATTGTAATTCTTGTTATTGTGATTCATATATTTTTAGAATCATTATCCTTGTTTTATATAAAGATGTGATCTTTAATTATATTTTGGAAATTTTGTTGCTATATAAAGATATTAATTTTCTGATATAATATTTTAATTAATTGTTCAAAATTTGTTGCTATAAAAATATGACATTTAATATGGTAATTATGTATTTTAAATTTCAAATTCATATTTTTAAATTAATGTTAGTTTTCAAATTTTGATTATGAAAATGATGCATTTGATCTTGTTCTTACAAATAATATGTATTTGGTTACGTCTATTTTTTATTTAAAAAAATGGAGAAATTTTTTTATTAGTCAATTCATAAAATGAAATGTTGAATTGTTTGCTTGAAATTCATAAAGACACAGGTATAAGTGCAAGAAATCTTATGTCCTTAGAAGAAACGATGAAATAACTTTTCTCAACACCAAATGAAAGCTAAAGAATACATTCAGGTGTAGTATCTACCAAGTAGTGTTCACATCAATTGCTATCAAGCACGATCAAGTCTTCAATGGTGTAGCAATTTTTATGTATGCTTCTTTTTAAGGTAAGAATTTATGTATACATACCTTTTTACGCTAAGATTAAAAAGACGCTATTCTTCAATGTTTGCAAGATTTGCCTCACAATTGGTCTTGAAGTACCAAAATAAATGAATAGCCAAACACTCTTGTCTTTTATTGGTCCCGAAGTACCAATATATGATTTCAAGTAATTTAAAATATAGATTGATCGTAAATTGGTCCTGAAGTACCAATACAAAATTTTAAGTAATTGTGAAATTGGTCTCGAAGTACCAATATAAGATTCCAAGTAAATATGAAATTAGTCTTGAAGTACCGATACAAAATTTCAAGTAATTGTGAAATTGGTCTCGAAGGACCAATATTGGATCCACGCATAACTGTTAAAAACGATCAATGCACAAACTAGAGTCTCTTTTTGGTCTTGAAGTACCAATATTTAGTAGACAGTGGCAAAACCTACACAATTATTTGTATTAAGAAATATTTTATGCAATTAACATTAGCTGAAATTAATGTTGATATAGTATCTGGTATTGCAAATATGATCGAAGGCTCCAGAAGAGCATGTGATATATCCTCAAATAGAACAAAATTATCCATTGATGATGCGTTATATTTTAGTAGATCCCGAAGAAATCTACCAAGTTTCAAAAATATACATCGCAATAAGTATCATGTTGAAACCAAAAAAATGAGAGAGATTTGAAATATCTCTATAGTTTTAAAAGTTCATATTAGAGAAATTTTAAGATTTCCCGTTGGATTATATTTTACAAAAGTAAGGATGACAGAGTTAAATTATATGCACCAGAAGTAGTCAGATCTTACAACTTTTTATGCTTTGACATGATCGTCTTAGTCATCCCAGTTCAACTATGATGCGATGTATTATTGAAAATACACACGGATACTTATTAAATGATCATAGAATCCTTTTACCTGATGATTATTTTTGTCATTCTCGTGCTAAAGATAGTTACTCTTTTCTTTTAATGCTCATATATGATTGGTTTGCAAGTTATTATTATTTTTTGGGTGATATATATTATCTTATGTACTAATCCTTTGAAAGGAAATATTTTGATTATTATGTAAAAATAATTAACTGAGAAACAAAAGGCGTCGCTATTTTGCTACACTATCATATGAGATATATACGAGTAAAAATTTTAAGGTATTGCAAAACAAATCTTTTGAAGCTAATTTTGATTATCACTTGAAAATTTAGTGTCACTTATTGTTGTTAATTAAATTATTTGATTATTTTTTAACTAGTAGTTAATAATAATATATATTATTTAAATATATACAAGAGCTGAAACATTTGAATATATTGTGTTTGAAAGCATGGTGTGAGTGCGAAATATTAGTTTATTTATTCTGTTATTTTTAAATGTCAATTATATGTTACATAATTGGATACATATGATGATAACATGCATTGATTAATAAATTTACAATTATATATTATACAATTGGATGGTTATATGGCTCGGCAATTTTGAATTGTGCATTGTTTCATGTATATTTAGATATTGTGATATGTTGACATATATTTTATTATTATATATTTGATGAATCGGTTTTCCTCATCAGGGGAAGAAAAAGATAAAAGAATAAAAGCACAAGAAGTTTGTTGTAAGACACAAACATTATCCATGTTGGATATACGCACAAATCAATGTGAACTTGAAGTTCAAAGAATAAGTCATTTCCAAAATGTTGCAAACCAATTACTAGATATCTTTACAAACATCCAAAAAGTCTCTAAATCACTTGTGTTAGTTGCAAATATTATCGCATAATTAATTGTCCCTGCAGGATAACTAGCGAGTATGGCAACCCATAACGCTAGAAGCGTTGTAGACTTATTGGTACAAAGGATATTATTTCTAAAAGGGGGAATTCAAAGTGATGATCCAGAAGATCATTGACACTCTAGAAGAGGTCAAAAGCAACATGAATCAACAACTTCATATTTCCAGTTAAGTAACCCCAGAAATGGTTCTGATACCGGCAAATTACGAGATCTCATTAAACCCTGGAAATATGGGGGGAAGATGTGAAGTTGTTGATGTTTTTGTTTATGCAATATCAATTGATTATAAAATTATGGGACGATGCTCTGATGGCTAACCTAATTAGGTTACTCTGATCACGGCTTGCATGGCTTCTCCCATAGGCGCTCCTATTTGCCCTTGGGCGTTCCTTGCCCCTCTCTCCTCCATCTCTTCACCAACAAAAGATGCTTCGCAACCAGTGGCTCAACGTAAGTCTTTCGCTCAAGCAATCAGTAATTCGTTTGAAATCGCTATCAGTCAACTATCGCGACCTTGCCTCAAAGGTGGATCGGTTTCAATAAGAATATCTGAGGATGAATATAAAACGGGCTTGGCAGGGTGCAAAAATAACCTTCATGGGCGATTAATGCCTGGACCATGGAAGATCGTCTCGCTTGGAAAGGGATTTTATGAATTCAAATTTGCAACACAAGAGGACCTGTGCAGTGTGTGGTCGCTAGGCACTTGGAATTTGCAACCGGGTATTCTTCGGTTGATGCAATGGACCCCTGACTTCATCCCTAGCAGGCAAAAGCTCACACATACTCAATGTTGGATCAGGCTGAAGGAACTACCCCAAGAATATTGGAGACCGAAAATCATATTTGAAATAGCAGCTGCCATTGGAACTCCAATTGCCTTAGATGAGGCAACAAAGAATTGTATTTTTGGCCACTTTGCAAGAATCTTGGTGGATCTTGATATCTCGGGGGCTCTGACTTCGGAAATTCTAGTAGAGAGAGACGGTTACGCTTTCCATGTGGAAGTAGAATATGAAAAACTGCCTGACTTTTGTTCATATTGTCATACTATTGGCCATATTGTTACCAAGTGCAACAAGAGGAAAGTATCCATGCCTAATGATTTGACTAAGGCTAAAGGAAAAGGTACAGCAGCTACCTATGTCCATAAGAAGAATCAGCCGATTCTTGAAGGCACAAGTGGACTGCATGTGCAGGAGAAGGCTCATGGCAATGAAACAGTAAATCCTGCAGAGGCACCTAACACTGAGATCATGCAGGTGCCAAATTTTGGACCGGAATTGACTCTCAATGTTGAGAATGTTGATCCATCAACCTTGGTCAATCAAGAGCAACTTTACGATGATAATTTGAATCCTGAGACAATGCAGATTTGGTGAATAATCTTCACGATAAGGAAGATGCGATGATTGAACATGTTGCACGCATGGTGATGATGAGGCCGAGATAGTATATGAAGATCCAAGGCGGACCACGAATCACGACATCTTGATTTGCACATGTCTCAGAAACTCAACTCACATTACATGATACAATCAGTGGCGCAGATGTTTCAACTCCAGCTAATGAGGCAGTGGACTCAACTCCAAATAATGAGGAGTTGGCTCCTCAGGTACAAAAGGAAATGGCTATTATTTCTAGATTCTGGTGTGACCAAGTTGATCAGGAGGAGGATGAAATTGAAGACAATATTAATGTTCCCAATAATGCTGCTGAGCAGCCTTTTGAGAGAGCTTTGTCTAAATCTCAGAAAAAGAAATTAAGGCAACGGAATACGCAGGTATCTAAGTCTGCTGGGCGTAATACCCGGAATAGGGGTGGGCCTAGGAGCTTTGCTTAATGAAGATCCTTTATTGGAATGCCAGAGGGTTAGCCAACCCCCCAACAAGGTTGGTGTTAAAAAGGCTCTGTGTAAAACATAAACCTGACTTTCTCTTCATCTCTGAGCCATGGATGTTGCTTAATGATTTTCCTATTCAGTTTTGGAATTCTTTAAATCTTAAACCTTTTGCGGTTAATAATAGACACTCTCTTGCTCCTAACTTATGGTGTCTCTGTGAGAAGTCCCTAAATCCTATGGTGTTGCAAGAGGCAAGGCAGCATGTCTCCTTCTCCATTTACTGGGAGCAAAAGCAGTTTTTCATATCTGCTATCTATGCTAGCACGGCATATATTAATAGAAGAAGTTTGTGGGCTGATTTGAACTGTTTGCAGCAGAATCACTCTGGTCCGTGGTGTTTCATAGGTGATTTTAATGCCATTCTTGGTGCTCATGAGAAAAGAGGAGCTAATTTACCACCGCAAATCTCTTGTGCCGAATTTCAGGATTGGACTAACAGCAATAATCTTACTCACATATTGACTAGAGGGGCGGAATTTACTTGGGATAATGGGAGAAAAGGCAGTGCTCTGACTGAAAAGCGGCTAGATCGTGCAATATGCAATGATGCATGGTTCAGTTCTTGGAATAGCACAGCCTGCTGCACTCTCACCCGCAGCAAGTCTGATCACTACCCCCTGCTACTCACAATGAAAAACACTTCTCTTAATCACCCCTCTTATTTTAAATTGCTGAACATGTGGACTGAGCATGTTGATTGTAGAAGGCTGATTGCAGACTGCTGGAGTCGACCAATAGTAGGCTGTCCAATGTTTATGTTAGCTCAAAAGCTGAAAAACTTAAAGAAGGAGCTTAGAATTTGGAACAAAGAAATATTTGGTGATGTTCATGGCAAAGTGCAGCAGGCACAAGATTATGTAGATTCTGTCCAAGAGCAGATGCAGATTTCTGGTTGCACAGATACTCTTACTGACTTGGAAAAAAAGGCTCAATTGGAGCTTCATCAAGCCTTGCATTATCAGGAAGCTTTTTGGAAGGAAAAGTCCAGGATCAATTGGCACACTTTTGGTGATCGTAACCTTTGCATTCTTTCATAGGGTAACAAAAATCCTAATGCCTCTCAAAGAAATGACAATGTTGAAGGCAGGTGGTTCTATTTTAGAATCTCAAGAAGCTATTGAAAATCATGTGCTGCAGTACTATCAGTCCTTGTTTGCCTCCAATAATTCTTGCTCCCCTAATGACTTAGTTGAATCAGTTATTCCCTCTTTGGTTACAGCTGCTGATAACACTATGCTTACTAACATCCCAACAAAAAAGGAAGTCAAGCAGGCAGTCTTTAATATGAATAGCTGTGGTGCCCCCGGTCCTGATGGTTTTGGCGGCTGCTTCTATCATAAATATTGGGACATTATAGAAGCTGATGTATATAACTCGGTAACTCAATTCTTTACACAAGATTGGATCCTTCCAAATCTGAACTCTAATTTAGTGGTGCTTATCCCAAAATTTCCTGGGGCTGATACCATCGATAATTATAGACCAATAGCTTTGGCAAATTTCCAATTCAAGATTATCACCAAAGTTCTGGCGGATAGATTAGTAACTATTGCTCCCAAAATTGTCTCTGAAAATCAAAGAGGTTTCCTCCGAGGAAGACAGATTACGGAATGTATTGGTATTACCTCTGAAGCAATTAACATGCTGGACAAGAAGATTTTTGGTGGCAATCTGGCCATTAAAGTTGACATTAAAAAGGCGTTTGATACTATGGATTGGGAATTCCTTTTAAAAGTTCTCCAGTCATTTGGTTTTGATAGCAAGTTTTGTAATTGGGTGAAAATTATTCTTGAATCAGCCAAATTATCTATCTCAGTTAATGGCCACTCGGTGGGTTATTTCAATTGTAAGAGAGGCGTTAAATCAAGGTGACCCTCTTTCCCTTCTTCTTTTGCATATCGAGAGGGCGTTCTAGCGGGGCTATTTCCATCTTTGGTCCAATCTGGTGAGGTCTTATCCATGGCCTGCCCCCGGGGTTCCCAAACTCCTAGTCATGTGCTTTATGCGGATGACATTATGATCTTTTGTAGAGGCACCCAAAGAAACTTGCATGCTCTTAAGAATTTGTTCCAGGCATATGGGGATGTCTCAGGCCAGCTCATTAGTCCTGCTAAGTGCAAGTTTTACTCTGGTAACATTCCCCATTGGAGGGTCAACCGCTTAGCCAATATCCTTGGATTCTCAGAAGGAATGCTCCCATTCTATTATCTTGGTGTCCCTATTTTCAAAGGAAAGCCGAGGCTGACTCATCTCAAATCTATTGCAGACCGTATTAAATCGAAGCTGGCCACTTGGAAGGGATCTCTCCTCTCAATAATGGGGAGGGTCCAATTGGTAAAATCCATCATTCATGGTATGATCGTTTATAGTTTCCATATTTATGCCTGGCCTAAATCTTTGTTGGACTCAGTTGACGCTTGGATTAGGAATTTCATTTGGTCGGGGGACATCAATTGCAGGAAAATAGTAACTGTTGCCTGGCATAAAATTTGCACTCCCTTTGATGAGGGTGGCCTTGGTTTGAGATCAGTGAGGCAAATCAATGAAGCAGCATCTCTAAAGTTTTGCTGGGAGTTCTTATCTTCACGTGCTCAATGGGCTAGCTTTCTCAGGGCCCGTTTTCTAAAGAATCAAGCTCCCATTACCTATTATGTGAGTTCTTCTATTTGGCCTGCAATAAAAGAAAAAATTCAAATTGTTCATGCCAATGTGGCTTGGCAGCTTGGAGATGGAAAATCAATTAACTTTTGGCGTGACCCTTGGCTGTCCCAAACGGTTGTAGACATGATACAGCTCCCTGACCATCTGCATCAATACCTCCTCTGCACGGTTAGTGATTTTATTATTAATCGAGCTTGGTCGTTCCCTTCTGTTTTGAAGAACAGATATCCGGGTCTGATAAACATAATCCAGCAGGTTCATATTCCTTTTGAGCCGTCTCAAGATCAATTGTGTTGGGCCAAGGCAGACTCGGGAATTCTATCTCTCAAAGCAGCTTATCAATTCCTTCACCCTCCTTCTCAAGTCCACAATTAGTGTAAGTTGATTTGGCAGCCTTGTATTCCTCCATCTCGATCTTTCCTATTTTGGAGATTAATGCATGATAAGTTGCCAACTGATGAGAAGGTGATGGCCCGTGGCATCCCTACTGTTTCAATGTGCAGTCTTTGCTCTAATGCTATTGAGACCTCTCAGCATCTTTTCTTATCCTGTCCTTTTGCCTCTTCAATCTGGTCTTGGGTTGCTAATACGCTGGATTGTGTCATTGACTCATCTTCTTATATTTCTTTGCTTCTTTGTTTGTGGATCGAGGTGGAGTAAGCGAGTTAAAGACACAGTCTGGCGCTAATTATTAACTCCACTTGGATGATTTGGAGTTGTAGAAACAAGGTTAGATTTAATAATCATCAATTGCGCTGCGATGCCTTATAATGATATCTCGTATTTGTTTCCTTGGTGGGAACCTATCTAAGGGTAACATGAATTCTTCAATGCATGAATTCTCCATTTTAAAAGCTTTCCGGGTTAATGGTCATGCCACCAGTGCTCCGTTGATCAAAGAAGTGCTCTGGACCCCACCTGCTTGTAATTGGATTAAGTGTAACTCTGATGGTGCTTCTAGAGGCAACTTGGGCTGGTCCGCCAGGAGGCATTTTTCGTGATTATAGGGCTGCAGCTGTTGGTAGTTTTGCAGTCAACCTTGGCATTAATTTTGCGCTACATGCGGAGCTAATAGGTGCCATGACGGCAATCGAACAAGCATATTTGAAAGGGTGGACAAATTTGTGGCTGGAATGTGATTCTCAATTGGTGGTTGTGGCTTTTTCCTCGAATAAAGGAGTTCCGTGGAAGCTTAGAAATAGATGGAACAATTGTATAGCTCTCACTAGAAAAATGCATTTTGCTATTTCTCACATTCTTAGGGAAGGAAATTCTTGTGCAGATAAGTTGACTTCCCATGGGCTTAATATTCATGGCTCTATGTGGTGGAACACCATCCCGGATTTCATTAGGGAAAACTTTTTTAGGAATAGATATAGTCTGCCTTATTACAGGTTTAGATGACTCGTCCTTCATGGGTTAGGTTTGGTCCCCCCATGTCTATCTTGTTCTTCCTTTTTATTTTTTAATAAATTTTGGTGTGCTGCAAAAAAAAAAGTTATAAAATTATTAATCATGATGAGCATGAAGCTCGAATTATATAGAAATGTCGACATTAAATTGATTGGCCAAAGTGAATTAAAATAATGCAAGCCGAGCAAGACTTATTTGCCAAACATAAAGCATTTGGACCAGTAGTCCAGACACCTGAAGTTGTCAACCTTTGTTATGCGTGCAATTACTTATAGATTTTTTATTAGTTTGACAGTCTTTGAAGGACTTGACATGCATCAAATGGGTGTAGTGACAGCTTGCTTATATGGGTCATTGGATAATGACAGATATATGAAAATCCCTGAAGGATTTAAGATGCCTGAAGCATACCCCTGAAAAATTCATAATGCATGAAGCATATACTTGAAGGATTTAAGATGCCTGAGGCATACTTCTGAAAATTCAAAATGCATGAAGCATATCCTTGAAGGATTGAAGATAGCTAAAGCATAATCCTAAAGAATTATAAATATGCATGAAGCATAACCATGAAGGATCTAAAGCATCTGAAATGTTTTGACTGATGTAATCAGTTTAATTTAGAAATATGAGGACTTTGAACCTATAGTTCGAGATTCAAAAGATGTTTTTAATAGACTTGAAGTCTGAACTCTCATGACACGAATATGTGTTATTACAGCTTATGGTTAACTAGAGAGTGGTCTCTATATTGAAAATCTCGGAAGGATTAAAACTATTGAAATCATTTATTTGGATTTGCATATACTGATAGTTTATATTCTCTTATTTATCATACTAAACATTTCATATTGGTAAGAAATGTTTGAGTTACATACATGATGCAATTATGGGTAAATTTGTTTATTTCTTTTTTCTCACATTGTTCAATATGATTGATATGAATTTTGATTATTAATATTCTAGAAATTACTTGAGTTTGTTCCAAACTATAGATGGTATAAATAAATATCTTCAAATAAAATGTTTTGAAAGATAAGGTGTTGTCTCGGCCTACAGCTCGAGCATTTGCAACAAAGAACTTTGGTCCTGAAGTACCATATCATGTTGTTATTGAAATACTTTTTGATGTTGCAAATAGCACAAGATTGTATATAGTTTTTGTAGTGAACTTGTTAGCCAGATTTTGTTCAGCACCAACCCGAAGACATTGGAATGAAGTCAAACAAGTTCTTCGTTCTTTCTGATCCTCATAAAGCTCAATCGCAATCAGGTGATGTTTACACATGTGGAAAAGCAGGTATATCTTAACGTTTTGTGAAGCAAACTATCACAACCATCTCCTCAAATCATTTAAAAATATTGACTCTTCATTAAGCAAGTTGTGAATGCATATGACTGAGAACCACGACTCAGTATATTAGAGGAGCATGCAAATTGATGAAAGAAGATGACAAGCCAACAACATTTCAAGAAGATAATGCATCATGAAAAGATTCGATCAAATGACAACTGAGAAGATTTATTCACAAAAGCATTGTGAACTTCAATTTTCAATAAGCTTGTCGATAAGCAATTTAAAGGACGTTCATAAATAATGTATTTTCGAGGGGAAATATGTCACTATGAATATTGTACTCTTTTTCCTTCGCTAAGTTTTTATCCCACTGGGTTTTTCTTAGCAAGGTTTTAACGAGGCATGTTCATAGTGTATAGTCATCCAAGGGGAAGTGTTATAAATATGTTGATTTGATGGATGACTATATCAATTTGTTATCTCATTATATCTTTACCATATCCCTTAATTTGGTCCATAACTAGTAGCCCATTCTGTATAAATAGGGCTATTAGGTTTTTCCTTGTACACACTTGATCAGATTATCAATACAAAGATTATAGCTAGTTCCCGAAGAACTAGCCTTTAAATCCTGGTTCTTGAAGAACCGGTCTTTGAGTCTATATTTCTATTGTCTTATCTCTCTACTTTCTTTTGTATTTACAACATTTCTCATATATTCAGTCATTAAATTTATTATTTTTTGCCGAATTTTATTTTAGAAGGGACATTGGCTCACTGAATTCAATTTGTTTTCTTTATACAGGTCAAATTGATATGGTCAAATAAATAGGTATGGTCACCCAATTGTCTACCAAATAATGGTAAGAATTAATGTTACAAAAAAAAGTAAGAATTAATAAAAGTAAGAATCTTTATCTTTATAATTATAAAAGTAATAGTATTTAGCAACATTAATTAGAGGGTAATTTTGTCAAATCACTTAAATAAGATATAATAACATCATTTTACATTTAATAATTATAAAGATTTATTTTAGCTTAAAAAAGATTTTAGCAAATAATAATTAAAAATATTTATTTTAAAATGAAAGAAATAAGAAACTTAAATACTAAGTATATGCAAGAGAAAAAGAGGCAACAAAGGTAACCTAAAAAAATATTTATAGTATCAACATAAACACTATTCCGAATTTGAAAAGATATCAAATAAATTTCTATAATTAATACATTGATATTTTAATGAGATGATAATTTTTTAAGGTAATCACATAATAATTTAATGTTTCCAATTTTTAAACCTATAATAATCATTACTCAATTGTAAATATGGGGACAAATATGTTTGATGCACATTGAATAATTTAATTCATAATAACATGTTTCCTAGAGCATTCAATTCATTCGATCAATCACGATAATTTAAAGTAACGTAAGGCATGTTTGACTAATTCATGCAAAAAGATATTTTCATAATTATAAGAAATTTAGTAGTAATTTTAAATCTTTTCTCATGAATGATAGTGTATTTATTAAAAAAAATACATATCTACACACTTTTTTTACCCAAAAGATCCTTTAATCTATAAAAATTTATGCATATATCATATATGTATATAATTAATTTTGAAATAAATTAAATATTAAATTGTATAATTCCCTCAAAATTTGTTTGGAAGCAGCGTGAACGTCAGTGGTGTCCTAGACAAAGAGGATCAACTATCAGAAGATTACATTTCGTTCCTCCAGGAACCGGAGAGCTGTATTATTTGAGAATTCTATTGAATTACACAAGGGGGCCATAGTCATATGCTGAATTAAGAACAATTAATGATGTTATATATCCTACCTTTAAGGATGTTTGCTATGCATTAGGCCTGTTAGATGACGATCAGGAATATGTTGATGCTATTACTAAGGCAAGTCATTGAGGCTCAAGAAATTATTTGAAAAATTTGTTTGCTACCATACTTTTGTCAAACCAACTATCCAGCCCAAAATTGTTTGGCAAAAGACTTGGAAGTTTTTAATTGATGATATATTGCACAGACAAAGAGTGCTTCTTTAATTCAAAAGTTATTTTTACTACTTCTTTTTCAATAATTATCCATGTTACTTTCAGAATTATATTTAACTATATTCTAGCAATTTATTAACAGTAAATGCCTAATTCCTTTTGTTAATTCAATGACAGATTTAGAGTTGACAGATGAAGAGTTAAAAAAATATAACACTCGCTGAGTTGGAGACATTGTTACAAAGTAACCATAGAAGTTTATCTGATTTTCCACCCATGCCTCGGCCTAACATGAATCTGATTTATGAGTCTCAAAATCGACTCATTTATGATGAGTTGAACTATGAAAGGCAGTCACTTGCAGCTGAACTTGAACAATTATTATCCACAATGACTGCTGAGCAACAGAAGATATATGACACAATCGTGCTAAGTGTATCCAAAAATCACAGGGATTATTTTTTCTTCATGGCTATGGAGGAACGGGTAAAACTTTTCTTTGGAGGGCCATTTTTGTAGCCCTCAGATCTAAAGGTGAAATTGTTTTGACTGTTGTATCCAGTGGAATAGCTGCTTTGTTAATTTCAGTAGGACAACACATTCTAGGTTCCAAATTCCTATAAATGTGAATGAAGATTCCATTTGTAACATAAACCAGGTAGTGCTTTGGCAGAATTGATAATCAAGGCTAAACTTATAATTTGGGATGAAGCTCTAATGACTCACAGGCATTGTTTTGAAGCAATTGAGAGAAACTTCAAGGATATACTTCGATTTTCTAATAGTGAAAGTTAATGTCTGCCATTTGGAGGAAAAGTAGTAGTTCTTGTTGGTGATTTTAGGTAGATACTTCCAGTCATACCGAAGGGAATGAGACAATATGCAGCTCATGCTAGCATTAATTCGTCATATCTTTGTCCATTATGTAAGGTGCTTACATTAACAAAAAAAAAACACGAGGTTTCAAGGTGGGTCTTTAGAAGAAGAAGTATAACAATTGAAGGAGTTTTCAGATTGGGTGTTGGGTATTGGAAATGAAACTATTGGTGAAATAAATAATGCAGATGCAACAGTTGATATACCCCTGATATGCTCATTGAAAACCCAGGTGACCCTCTTGCTACTATTGTTAATAGCACATACCCATTTATTTTAGAAAATATAAGTGACCCATCATTCTTTCATCATAGAGCAATTTTAGCACCCTCAAATGATGTTGTTAATAAGTTGAATGAGTACATTATGTCATTGATGCCTGAAGAAACAAAAACTTACCTAAGTTTTGATAGCCCATTTTCAGTTGATGGAAATTTTGAGAGACCAGATGATATACATACTCTAGAATTTTTTAATACAATTTCTGCATCTGGACTTCCTAATCATCAACGGAAGTTAAAGATTAGTGTTCCCATCCTATTATTCATAAATATAGATCAGTCGTCGAGATTGTGCAATAACACTCAGCTCTTAGTCACCCAACTTGGCAATCATGTGTTGGAGGCAAAGGTTATTTCTGGCAAACAATTTCCAGTGATCCAAGTAGGAGAAAAAGTTTTTATTCATAGATTATCATTGATCCCATCTGATCCAGTAATTCCCTTTAAATTTCAACACAAACAATTTCCAGTGATTGTTTCATTTGTAATAACTATAAATAAAAGTCAGGGGAAGTCTTTGAAACATGTGGGAATCTATATTCCGCAATCAGTTTTTTCTCATGGTCAACAATATGTTGCAATATCAAGGGTTACATCACGCAATGGTTTGAAGATACAGTTATGTAACAACGAGGGAGTTGTGACAACCACCACTTCAAGTGAAGTTTATAGAGAAGTTTTTAAGAATTTAGCTTAGATGGTTTGGGTTAGTATTATTTCCTCAACTTTTGAAAGGTACATAACTGTATAATATTTACTTTTTGCATTCTTTGATTGAAATTTAATGGTCAATAAATTTTTGATATTCTGCATGTTAACTTGGCATGGCAAATAAAGTTACTTTTTTATAATATTATATATGTTGTCTACTTATCTTTATATAATTATTATTTACCGTTGTCAAAAAAATATAATTATTATTTACCAGTTTATATGTTTTTTTTTAGTATTTAAACGGGACGTACTATTTTATATATTCGTAGTTACATTTAAGAAAATTAAGACACTATTTTCTAAAGAACACGATTGTTTTCATGTTATAAGTCAAATTTTATTTTTTTTCATTTTTTTATTCTCAGATTTTTCGTTAAGGTGGCTCATTTTGTTACAAAAGCTACAAAATATATTATTTGAACAAAAAAACGCAGAAGTAATATGATAAACTTTGTTTACTCCTTGCATAACAAGAGTAAAAAAACTAGAATAGACTCCCTCCGTTACTTTTTATAAGTCTCTTTTAGAAAAAATTTGTTAACTAATTATAAGCCCCTTTTCAAATTACAAGATACATTAATTTTTTTTTTCAAAAGTACCCCTTTTCAAATTATAAGCCCCTTTTCAAATTTCAAAAATTTGTTAACTAATTATAAGCCCCTTTAAAAATCCAAGACATGCATTAATTAATTAAAAGTATGATTGAAGGATAAATTTGGAAAAACATACACATTATAGGCAATTTAATTATGCTAACTACTTTTCTTAATATGCGTTTTTTGTCTAAAGAGGCTTATAAAAAGTAACGGAGGGAGTATATAAAATGAATAAATTCATCATAGGCTTGTACATTATCATTAATATAATTAACAGAAAACTTTGTTCTAAAATTAATTAAGATTGATTCAATTTTTGTTATGTTAATTTTCTTTGTCGACACTATCATTAATTAGTTTAAATCCTTTGGAATATTATTAAATTATAGATTAATGAGATTCTAACTAATTAATGTTGTTAGATTATGTTCTTTTTCGTTTGTTTGACTTTTAAGAAATTAATTTGATTCTAAATTAATTCTTTTTTATGCAACTAAATTAATTCATTTTGGATCCTTCACTTTATTAGATTGAATACTTTTCAATTCTCTTAATATATTTTTTTCTTTTTTAATGAACTTAATTTCATTTACTAAATTGATATGATTCTAAATTAATTCTTTTTATATCCTTGACTTTGTTAGATTAATATTTTTCTATTCTCTTAATCTTTTTTCTTTTTCTATGAACTTAATTTCATTTTCTAAATCGGGTCACACTCCATATTAGACTATTATCATTTATTTGTGTACTATGTTGCTTGTACAAAAAAATCGCTTGACGTGGCATAAAAACTTTTATGTAGATTTTTATTGAGGAATGAAAATGTACTTAACATGCATTATTCTATTCTTATAAATATAGGTTGTTTATTCAACTTAGATTGTCAAATTACATTTAACATATACTAAGAGGAGACGAGTTATGGCAAATTGTGAGATGAAAATTATTTTTACAATTATGGTAATGATTATGTTAGTCTTCGCACAAGCTGATGATTTTTCTGCACCTTCAACAAACTCCGCAATCGGTGTAGCCCTTTGTCTTGGCAAGTGTGGCGTAGAATGTAGTCCTTTGATCGAAATTGACCCAGTGTATGTAGCTTGTGTTGCTCGCTGTGGATTGAAATGTCATAAGATATCATCGAAAGCTGCGTATGATTGTACTACAAGTTGTGCCTTATCCAAGTCTACCAATGTCAACACCGGTATTTATACTTTTACTTTTGTCTCTTCTATTATGTATTTGTATTAAGCTAATCTTATCAATTATGATTGAGTTAACTAATTGTGTTTTTTACATGCATTTTATGATTGACTTTTTGTCAGATGCTCGTGGTGTTAATGCTTACGTGGATTCATGCTTGGAGGCTTGCAAGAACAAATAATATATGTTACATGTGACAATAAATATTCCAAGAAAATATTGTTGAGAGAAATTATATTTATTTATGTTGTAGCAAACGAATCTTAAAGAGATAATATCTATTTAATTTAAAATAATTTTTTTGTAGTTATTTCATTCTTTTTCTCTTGTTCCTTTCCCGTGAGTGCGAAGACACTTAATGCATCTAAACTAATTTAGTGATGACATTAATTAGTTATTACAATCAAACGAATAAAATATTAAGTAGAATCAACAATAAAAAGCTCGAGAAAAATGTATGAGCTTGGAAACACACTCCACAAATTAAATCTAAATCAAATATTTTCTTTTAATAAAAGTGTATTTATTGTCATATGGAATAATGTTCCCAAAAAACACTATATCATGAACTAAAGCATCATAGTATATAAGAAAGAAGCTCTATTTCAATAACCAAATTCAAATGATGTAGGATAGTTAAAAATGGTAAATATATTATATATCTCAACTAACATATGGCTGATAACTTATCTACGGTTTAAATATGTTTTTGTTCTTTAAATATATTATTTTTAAAATTAATCTATATCTAAATTTTATTCATTTTTAGTTCATAAATTTAACAACAACAAAAAATGTATTTTAGTTTATAAAAGCATTTTTTTTTGGTCCTTGATGATGATTAAAACACACTAATTTTATTAAATACAGGGATTAAAAATACATAAAATTTAAATAGGGGCTGAATTAAAAAATGGCACATTTTTTAGAACTAAGTTCAAATCCTTGTCTGATAATGTAACAATTTATGTGAATGTGATAAGAGGGTAACCGTGGGGAAGGAGAATTGAATTCCCAAGATGGGAAAACCTAAAGAGAGATAGAGAACTTGGGATAATTTTTCTGCCTCCTTTCATTCAGAATTAATCAAAATATATAGATAGTTCTTGAGTTTGATTATCCTTTAGATAATAGGATAATGAGTTATCAAGTTGTTGCAACTACTGGACTAGATAAACATAAATACTAGTAACTAATTCTATTAATTTATCTAAAACAACTAAATGAAGATAAAGATAATTACTAAACAATTAAAGGATAATCTAATTACTAAACAATTAAATGATAATCTCTTCTGCTTCCTTTTCAGGTTAGGTAAAATCTCCTAGTGCTTCTCTTGGGCTTATTTGTTTTGAAAATTGGCCCAACAGCTTGGCCCAAATCTGACTGATCCAGCTCAGCTTGACCCGGTTCATGCTTCAAGCCCGGTTCTTTCTCCACATTCGTATCATTACCTTCTTCCTCATACATGATCTTATCCTCAAGATCTGATGTTGGCGCCGAGCTCTGCGGTAAAGGGGTGGCCGAAAGAGGGACGACCTGTGTCTCTGGATCTCCGTGACACTCTTTGAGGAGGGAAACATGGAAGACGGGGTGGATCCGAGCTGAAGACGGTAGATCCAGTGCATATATCGCTGTTCCGATGCGAAGCAGCACACAAAAAGGGCCATAGAAACGCTTAGCTAACTTCTGTGAAGCTCGATTTTTGACGGACAACTGTCTATACGGTTGTAACTTCAGGTAAACCCATTGTCCCGCTTCAAAGTGTTTATCCTTTCTGTGCTTATTGGCCTGTTGCACCATTCTGTTGCGAGCTCAATGGAGATTTTCTTTGGGAAGCTTAAGAATCTACGCCTTCTGTGTCAGGGTGGTGTCTAAAGTTTCCACCTTTGAGCTTTCGGGTGTGTACAAGTAAATAGCAGAAGGAGGGCGTCCGTACAGAGCCTCGAAGGGGGACATTCCAATAGCCGAATAGAAAGAAGAATTATACCAATATTCAACCAGAGGGAGGAAACGAGTCCACTGTCTAGGCTCATCATTCACAAAACAGCGAAGGTATGTCTCTAAGCACCTATTGAGGACTTCTGTTTGTCCATCGGACTGGGGGTGATATGAGCTACTGAATGCCAGAGTAGTACCCAGGCCTTTGAACAATTCTTGCCAGAATTTACTGATAAAGACCTTATCACGATCACTGATGATAGTTTTTGGTGCTCCGTGTAGGCAGTATATCTCTGAAATGAACACATTAGCCAAGGAGGAGGCATTGAAACTCGTTGGAGTGCAACAAAGTGAGCAAACTTGGTAAAACGGTCCACCACGACCCAAATAACTGTCTTGTTAGCCGAAACTGGGAGGTTAGTGATAAAATCCATAAAGATCCATAGAGATGTCCTCCCAAACTTGGGAAGGGACTGGTAAAGGGTCCTTTTGATGTTTGAAATTTTGGGTCCTTTTGGGTGGAAAAGGGTGAATTGCTGTCCTCACCCCCACACCGACATATGTTTTGGATTTCCTTATTGTTTCCTCCATAGAGGGAATTTCGAAGTAATGTATGTTTCGACTAGCGAATATACGTGAATGAGCACCTTTGTATTCCTTACCTGTATTTGAGAGTCGAACTAGGGGTTATGATCACGAAGTGGTCAGTGCCATAACTCGTGTATGAGATGTTTAGTAAAATGATGAATTTGGACATTTCCATGTTTGCTTAAACTTTATGATCCTAATAAGTTTTGTTATGTGGTTGCCTAGAATATGTTATCATGTGTTGTTTGGGTCTAAGATGGTCTAGCAATCCTTATCAATTTTTTGGTTGTGACTACTCAATTCAATGACAATTAGGATTGATAAGTAAGGATTCTTAATTGTATGATTTTAATCAATTAGGATGGACATTTATAATTGATTAGGTTTCTAATACTTGTTAATTCATCAAGCTGTTTAGCCTAACCCATTATGGATGGATCCTAGATTGATTGGAATCCTATGATAAGTCCTAAGTGAGCCATAGTGTTCTAAGTAGTTAGTGGTAAGGATAAAAAGTAAAATGAAGATAGGCCACACACTCTAATGCCTAAGTTGTAGTAGAAAACCTCGAAGGTGATCAAGCCCTATTGAGGCAGAAAAACCGTAAGTCTTCTAGATATAATGACCTTAGTGGAATAGCTAGCCTAAGGAAGAGAATTAGACTATAGTCTTTGAACTGTAAGAGTTTTAAGCAAAGCTACATGAGGCGATTTCGCTTGACCAATTATAAACTTTGTCTTGACCAAATAAGAATCTTATTTGGAATGGGACATAGTTTATGATCAGCTAATGGAATCACCAAAGTCTGCGGCCAATTAGCTCATTTGTAGAGATTAATTCCTTTCTGGATTTTCAATGACTTAGTATGAGCATTGAAGGTAGTTTAAGATATGTGAGATAGATTATTTCCAAACACCTTAAAAAAATTTATTTTCCTGATGTTCATTGGTCTGTTGGTTGTTAAACCGGTGGCGATCAAACCCAAATTTCTATATGGGTTGCGGGTTTTTTTGGGTCGGCCCAAATTATACAAAGTGTTTATTTTTTTTACACATAAATCATATTTACTCATGGCCCTATCTCATATTTTGATCTACTGCGTTCACAAATTGGAATAAAAAATTTTATTTCAATTCAATTGCAATCTCAGGATTAGTGTTGACAACACCATTTTAATCAATTCAATAAGAAACTCAGCTTCTAGAAAAACAATACAAAAATCACATGACCACAGTTGTCATATATATTTTTTAACAGATCCCCAACCAAAACAAATATCCAACATTTCATACATTTCAGCCATTCTCAGCAAAAATAAATTTACAACTTTAGCTCGAATGAGAAGGACTTACCATCGCCGGATAAATCATCGGTCTTCTTTGCGCATTATTGGCTTCCGGCATTGCCCATCATACTGATACGCCACATTTTTTACACTCACTCTTTTTGGGGTTGATTCCAAATCTAATGCTATTAACGAAAGCACACGACTTGAGGAGTTACAGGGAACCAATGAAAACAGATCGATCACCACTCTATAACCTACCAACACCAGCAATAATACTCACTCATATCCAAATCCTATTCTGTTGATCGAAGGGACAAAAGCTCTTAACGGATAAGTAACAAAGAAAACGTGTAAGGCGGGTAAGGTACTATTAGTGTAACATCCCAACTACCTAAGCTAGGTAATTGGGTGTGCATAAGAAATAAGAAGGAGCTTACGAGTTAAAAGCAAAATATTAGAACATAGGAGTTGTATATAATAAATCAGTAGGTGAATGAAGTATATGACCCAAGATAGTAAAAAGAGGGTGTAACCATACTAGGAGGGGTGCACCTAGTAAGTGAGTATGTATGTGTGTTACTTGTAAAGAAGGAAATAAAAATGGGGTGTAACCATGTTAGATAGGGGTGCACCTAGTAGTGACTTAAGTGTGTGTGACTATTATAATAGAAATAAAAGAGAACATAGAAGATAAGAAGAGAGGGAGAGAAGCCGTAGAAGAGAAGAGGGAAAGAAAATAAAGAAGAAGAAGGAAGAAGGCTTTACCTTTATTGAAGATTAGAGAAGAAGAAGAAGAAGAAGAAGAAGAAGAAGAAGAAGAAGATGGTATTGCATGTTGCATGTAGGAGAAGAATGAGTTTGAGTTCCAAGCTCCCATGGAGGAGAAGCAAGGGTTCAAACCTAGGATTTGAGCTCAAGACCACAATTTGGGGATTCCATCATCCTCTCCTAGATATTCCAAGGTAACATAGTTTCCCCTCTAAAACCTCTCTATTAGGGTGTGCTTAGGATTTAATGATATTTTTGGGATGTTCGGTATGTCCATATAAAATAATAGAGTTGCTTGGTTTTGATTGTGAATAATTTGTTGGAAATGAATAGGGTGAGGTGCCACCCCTCAACCTGTATGGGGTATATGTTCAGTTTTTGGTTCGATGTGATTTCCACAGAGGTCATGTCGAAATGGGTCTTGTAACATTGGAAACTAGACTCAATTCCCTTTAATTTAGACACTTGTTTCATTGTTTTTGGTTAAGAATGGAAGGAGAAAAGTTAGCTACAAGTCACTTCTTGTTAGCCTCAGCCTGTAAGGACCTGTAGTTGGTGTTTTACGTATACATTTTTACTCAAACGTCATCTCAGGGTGATTTTTACCTTTCTAAAAAATAGACAAAATTTGCTTCAAACTGGACTTTGAGTTTTATGTTTTTCATGGAGCATTGAGGGAGACAACTTGGTTTTAACTTACATGACACAGCCTTCAATGTCCTGTGGGTTGGCTATCAACCTACTTGCAGTGTTTATCCTCTTAGGGCTCGTTTGGTGGACAAGATATGATAGAGACAGGATAGGATAGAGAGCTGGATAAGGAAATGATAAGATATAGACATGATATGCTCTTATCATATCATGTGTTTAATGCGCACTGGATAACAAACTGGATATCATTATATCATGACTTTAGCTTTTTAAAAATAATATAAAATGACGAAATTATCCTTGTGACACAATTACATATAATTTTTAAAATTTGTACAATTTTTAATATTAATAATAATTTTCTATTTTTAGTTTTTATTTTAATTTTTTTTTAAATTTCTTGGATTTTAAATTATTCTTTTACAATTTAATTTTTTGTATTATGTAAAGTGACATAATATTCTTGTTAAAAAATTACATATAAATTTTAAAATTAATTATATTATTTATATTTATTTTTTATTTTTTATTTTCTATAACATTTATTATTAATTTTTCAATTTTACCTTTTATTTATAATATTTTTATATTTTATTAGGTTTTAAATTATTTTTCATAAGGTGAATACGGAAACAAATATCTTATCCTATCCTATTGTTTCTAACCTAGCCCTCCCCTCAAGATAAAAATTTAACTATATGGACAGGATAAGATAGGTGACAGGATTGAGTTATCATATCATGTTGGTTGAATAAATACTGGATTAAGATATGATATGATTGTCTATCATATCCAGTCTCTCCTATCCTGGCCACCAAACAGGCCCTTATTCACTGCAACAGGGCTTCGATTGAAGTGATTCCTGTCCCATTGAAAACTAGATTGAATTATCTTCATTTTGGACACTGGTTTGACCCTCTTTACTTAAGTATGGATATAGAAAATGAGACTTACTTTCTGGTTGAAAACTTCAAACCTTATAGGTATAGGTTCAGTGTTTTTCTTATAATGTTTTCGATAGAACTCCTTTTTAAATGATTCTTTTTTTTGAAACTAGACTCAATTTTCTTCAATTTGAGCACAAATTTCATTAAATTTGACTGAGTATTGACATTTTAAAATGCATAACAAGGTGGGGGACAGTAGATGTTCTGTTTCGTATATCAGTGTTTTCTTTTATTAAACTACACTAATTGGAGAACTATTTTGTAAAATAAAAATTGCATTCATGAACTAGACATTCTAAGCTTTTTTTTTTTTTTGGTACAACATTCTAAGATTTCTTTAGAGGGTCATTAGCTCAAATCCGACATCGTTTGATATGTTAATTAAAGCACCAAAGTTGATGTACATCAGCTGAAGAATTCTGCTGTAGTGATATTTGTTAAGGTGGTTAGGCTTAGATTTTGAGTATGAATTTTTGTTAAAAAACTCTGCACTTGTGCTAAAGTTTGGATGCTTGCTTAAGAGTCATATACATGTGATTTGAACATGAATCTAGAAGTAAAATTCTTCACTTGTATCACTTGTTAGATTACTTGAATTGAAGTAAAAAACGTATGGTTTCATGTGTTAAAATTTTGCTCTAACTTAGTTATATGAATGCTTGGTTTGGAATCATATTTACACATGATTTCTCTCACCAAAGCTTGGTAGGGCCTTTTATAGCATATATATATATATATATATTATCCTTGCTCACATATTGGAAGTAGGATTCAAGTGTAGGCATGAAGACTCAATATGAAAGCCTTAGTAACACGTTGTTAGTGATCCCTAAAATTTGTCAAGGTCATAGAATCCAAGATTAAGACTTGGAAGCCTTAAGAGGTGTCTTGTAGTCTCATCAAGACCTAGATAGATAGTGAGACTAAGATAGAGAAATCTATCTCACCTTAACGTACGAGTCACCTTAGTGTTTATTTCATATAAGATGTGTAGTTCATTATGTATCTCTTCACTACAAGAATATGGTTACTTAACTAGGGACTATTAACGAGGGCCACATGGTGGTATGTATTAGTTTTTAGTATCGAGGGCCTAGGCCGTAGGAAAAATTATGCTGACCCTTAGCGAGGGCTTTTGGCCCTCGATATTTAGCGAGGGCCTTTTGCCCACGGTAATGGCATCATTTTTTCTGCCCCCGTTAGCGAGGCCCTGTGGCCCTTGGTACGCTTTTTACACCTTGATTAGCGAGGGCTTGTGGCCCTCGGTACCTTCCTCGTATTCTCTACCCCATTAGCGAGGGCCTATGGCCCACGGTACCTAAGCATCGTTTTCTCTACCAAATTAGCGAGGGCCTGTGGAGGTCTGCAGCCGTCGGTAACTATCACCAAAAAATCGAAAATAAGGATTACTTTTGCAACGGCTTAGCCGTCGGTAATTAAAAAATTGAAAAATTCCATCCATTTTTTAGACGGTGTGGCCGTCGGTATTGTCAAAAAAAAATTTTGGGAACCTTTGTTTTTAAAACCGCCCCAAAATTTTACGGTACCTGACATATGAACGCAACAGCAGCAAAGACTTCAATGGCCATCAACATATATTAACAAAAGAGCCATCAACATACATTTTTAATCATTAAAAGAACAAATCCATAGTGAACAAACCAAGTCACAACAAGTCATAAGCAAGTCAATAACAAACCATAATGTAAAAAACCACAAATCCATAATGTCAAAAGCCAGAAATCTATAATGTCAAAACAAGTCAATAATAAAAAAAAGTCCCTAGCCTAACGGCAAGACTAATCCTCCTCAGACTCAGACTCCTCATAGCGATGATGGGATTTATGGGCCTGGATGGCAGCAACACTGGCAGACAACTCCCTCAACTGCCGTTGAAACTCCTGATCCCGCTCCGAGGCAATTCTCCTTGCCTCCCGTGCCTCCCGAGCCTCCTCATCTGCCTTTCTCCTTGCCTCCCGTGCTTCCTCCCGTGCCTCCTCAAAATCCGCAATCTGTGCAGCCACCTCGGCAGAGTACTGAGTCGGGGACTGGGTACTGGTGCCAGATGCACGAGACTCCTGGGTCAAAGAGGAGACACCAGACCTAAAACGTCTGGACAAGCCTCTGACACCGTACAGCCGTCCCCGAGTCCTACCCCCAGCAGATTGGGCTCATAACTGCAGCTGAGTTGAGGGGTCAACACTGCCAGTTGCCTCCCCTCCATCAAAGGCCTGAGAGACGGCCTGCTGCACTTTCTCTTGATAGGCTTCCTGCTCAAAACAAAACAGAGTAAAGATTGGTTACAATATTGTTTATGAAATAAAATAAAATTAATTAAATAAAAAATGCAATGATCTGACTTACATATGTCTCCTTGGATCTGTTGTCCACCCAAGACTTGTCCTTCTTTTTTGTGTGACTCTTCAAGAAGATCTCATCCACCGTGGGCTCTCTACCTAACTCATCAGACTGAAACATAATTAAAAACATTAGGAACATATATATAACAACAAATTTATGTGATGAATTTTAAGCAATAAAATGTTTAAAAAACATACCAGGCGTAAGGCATGCTTAGTGATGGATATAGATCCACCAATATGCATAGAACCACCCTTAGAAGAGGCGCGATTCTGCTTGGCCTTGGTGCATTTCTCCTTATAGTCTGGAGCCTTCCACTTGGCATTAAGTTCTGCATAAGCCCCCTTACCTATCCAGGTTGGGCGTTTACCATTCTTCCTCACCTCCATAAGCATCTCAGAAAGACGCTTTGAGCCTTTGGTGTTGAAGAGCTTCTCAACCAGATAATGGTCTTTACGATCCCACGAAACATGCTCCTACAATATTATATTACAAATAAGATCAATATTCATTATTAATATCAACACACAATAATGAAAACCCTTAAATAAGAAAAGTAACATTATCTTACTTCAAATTTCTCGAACCATTTCTCCACCGTCTCTCCTGTAATCTCTCCCCAAGTATGATATGGTTCCCGGAACTGTGATTGAATGACCACGGTGATGGCCTTAGAGGCTATTTTACCCAGGATGAACCTATAAATAAGTTATAAACATAATATCAGCATTAACTAAAGATGCATTCTCAAACTACCTTTGTTTTCTTTAACCCTTGCGAAATAAGATACAAAACCAAAAATCAATGCTTGAATGCTTGAACTGGGTAAGAATGAATGCTTGAAATACAAACACTGGGAATGTTCTTGAAAATCTAAGTAAACAATTTTTTTCCTATCTTAGGTTCAGGGATAATGTATGTGTGAAATTTCAATTTCAATTTCAATTAGCATCACTCATGTATCGGACATTGTATCAACTAGAAAGCCCTGTATTTGAAAACTATAGCTTCAAAGAAATCTTTCTAACATGAGTTCACCATTTCAATACATGTTTAAGTTTGTTTATTTGAATCATGTACAAGCATATTCATTAAAATCAAAATAATGGGGGAAGGCCAATAGGTACTGCATCAAAACATAAAACTAAGGGAAGCAAAATCAATTTACAACACCCTTAAAGGTGGGATTAGTGCTGTAAATTAAGCATGAGCAAATTAGTGCTGTAAGTTGAAGATGCAATAAAACACCACATTCCAATAGTTATTTTTCATTGTTTTTAACATGGATTTAAAATTTCTTCAGCAAGAAAAACAAATCAAAGTTGGCTCTGGTTCTCCAATATGACCAGGCATTATTTAATTAATATCTCAATTTTGCAACCACAGGAAAAGGATAAACAAAAAAAAAAACCATGTAACACACTTCTAAAGCAACAGAAAAATGGCAATCAGTGAAACAGTATGTTTGCCCAATGAATACTTATAATCTCCATTGAAATCAAATGGCAGAAACAACAAACAAAAACCATCCCTTAGAATTTCAAGTAAAAAACAAAAGGCAAATAGGCAAACAAATTTGAAATAAACCAGATCTAAATTATTAATGAGGAGCTGAGAACTGAAGCAGAGAAAGGATGCATGCTCTCAGAGAAAGGAAAAATGAGATACTACAGACTTGGAATACTTCAGAAACAATGTTCCAATCGACAATGGTTAAGAGCATAGAGTACTTTTCAAACCAGATTGCATATTTTTAGGTATACACAACAAGTTTCAAATCCAAAAATTAGGCTATAAATTGACGTACGATTTGCCATGAACCCTAATGATGTGTTTCCCATTAGGTGTCACCTCAGTCCCGGCCGGATGGGAATATCGTGACCCCTACACTGTCGGACCACTACGTGCAGTGTGCGAAGGTCCTGCACCTGCATCATCCTGACTCGGAGGAGTATACTGCTCAGATATGGATGTCGCCTGAGGTGAAGGGAAAACGTGCTCATACAATAAAAATCAATTTGTTACCACAAAGGGAAAGCAATTAAAAAAAATCTAACAACTAGTTAAATACATACCTGTACAGGAGGAGGTACGAATCCCGGATTTGGGATCATCATTATAGGGGACAGGGGAGGTGGTATCACTTGGCGATCTGGCGGCAGAGGTTGCTGACTAGCCTCACCGAGTGGTGTGCTAGCATCGTCCTCCAGTGGTGACTGTGTCAATCGATTTGCCAATTGTTGTGGCAAAATCGTCTTAGCCTTCTTCGTAAGCAGCTTAGACCTACAATGCTCTTTCTCTTTAGGAGGCATCTGTAAAAAAAAAAGCATTCATATATATGTTCACACATATTGTCAGTCAACATGTGCAATAATTAAATAAACAAGCACAATGACTTCACTAACTATTTAAATAAACAAGTACAATGACTTCACTAACTTTTAAAATAAACAAGTACAACGACTTCACTAACTTTTAAAATAAACAAGTACAATAACTTTAGTCAATGTCTTCATCTTCATCATCCACAGCCATATTAGCATCTCCCTCATTAGAGTCCAGCTTAGACTCATAATTATCATCATCTTCGACATCCATGTCAACTTCATTACCAATATCAATGTTTGTCATTGACGTAACATCGACCTCTTCATCACTATGTGTTTGATCACACAAGCAATCCATTTCTTCAATTTCAGTTATCTGCTCTATGCGTGTCATCTCTTCATCTTGATAGGGAATGTCATCGTCAATTTCATTCACCTCTACACGGTCTCTGGGCTTTGTTTTTATCACTGCACACCAACCACGTTTGTCTGTCCTCATATCTGGGTAAGGTACATAATTCACTTGTCTAGCCTTTTGTGCAATTATGAATGGATCGTAACGATCATAATGCTTGTTCATCTTGATATCTACAATGCCATATTGCGGATGAACTTTGGTTCCTCTATTCCGTCTTGGATCAAACCATTGACAATAAAACAAGGCAACCTTGTGAGGCAACTTGTGATACGTTAACTCGTAGATATGTTGTATGACACCATATAAATCATCTTCTCCTCCTTCTGTAATCCCTTTGACATAAACCCCACTGTTTATGGTCTTTTTACCCTGAGCCCATGTTGTGTGTGGTATTTATACCCATTAATGAAGTATTTGTGCTAACTTATGGCCTTTGACTCTGGACCCCAAGCTAATGATATCAAGTTTATGTCAGTCACGCCATTTGATTCATTAGTAACCTATACAAACAAGACATTCACAATGAGGATAAGAACACAATTTATTTGCAATAGGCTTTTGGTCAAATACATACATAGGACTGAAACCATTATGGGAATTCAGCATAAATACGAGTTTGAGCTGAAGGATCTGCTTCATCGATGGAGTTATATTGCAAAAAGTAACTGCCAAGAAAGACAGAGTTATTATAAGTATATACTAGTAAATACATTGAGTGTGCGTTTAATGGTGTATTACTTACTCAATAGATGGCTTAACCTCGATGCAATTGATGAGGATGTGTACATGTGCAGACCTCCATTCAGTATCACTCAACCAGTGAGCTTTAGATTGCCCACTAGGACGTCCTAGTCCATTGCTAATTGACAATGTTGATGCGACATCGTCATTCAATCTTGCAGCTTCATTACGTTGACTTTTGGCATACAAGTCAATCGTTTTGAAATAATGTGAACAAAAATATGTTGTTTCCCGTTGTAAGTAGGACATACATATTGAGCCTTCTACTCTAGCCTTGTTTTTCACTGACCGCCTAAAATCACCCATCATTCTACAAATAAATGAGAATAAAATGGCTTATAATAAAGATATGACAATATAGAGGGAGACAATTGCAGATATCAACGAATACATTTCAAATGGATACATCTATCGGTATTGAACTGGACCACCAAGTGTTGCCTCGTGTGGGAGGTGAATTGGAATATGCTCCATTGAATCAAAGAATCCTGGTGGGAAGATTCTTTCAAGTTTGCATAAGATTAATGGAATGTTTTCATTCAATTTGATCAAATCATTATGGCTCAAATTATTACTGCATAAGCCCTTAAAGAATTGACTTAACTCTGTAAGTGGTCTCCACACAAGGTCAGGCAATGAACTAAATGCAAATGGGAGCAAACACTCCATAAATACGTGACAGTCATGACTCTTCATCCCGTACATTTTTCCTCTATTAACATCTGCACATCTTGCCAAATTTGAAGCATATCCATCTGATATCTTAATCTCTTTCATCCACTTCATCACATTTTTTGCCTCACCTGAAGAAAGACAATAATTTGCCTTTGGTTTTGTCATTTTTCCATTGGCTTTTGGAATCAACTCCAAGTCACTACGTTGGCATATGAGGGCCAAGTCCATTCTTGTTTTTTCATTTCCTTTGTTCTGCCCTTAACATTCATGACTGTCATAAACACATTATCAAATACATTTTTCTCTATGTGCATCACATCTCGATTGTGCCTTAATAAGTTGTCTTTCCAGTATGGAAGATCCCAGAATATGCTTCGCTTTATCCAATTGTGACTACGTCCATACTCAGGTAACTTTTCAACTTTTCCATTTTCTACCACACTTGGAACCCCACTGACCCAATTCCATATGATATCACCCGTCAGTATTACAGGAGGCCCATGTTTCTCAATCCTGTTTTTTGTAAACCTCTTTTTACTTCTTCTGAATTTGTGTTCACGCGGTAAAAATCGACGTGGCAATTGAACCAAGAGTTTTTCCCCCCATATTTTAGTCTAAACGACTTTGTATCGTCCATACATATGGGACATGCCAATTTACCTTGTGTACCCCACCCAGACAACATACCGTATGTAGGAAAATCATTAATTGTCCACATCAAGGATGCTCTCATTTGAAAGTTTTTCTTTTTAGAGATATCATAAGTCAAAACACCCTCACTCCACAACTGTTGTAGCTCAACTATTAAAGGTTGTAAGAGCACATCTATTTTTTCTTTCGGATTAGATGGTCCGGGTACGAGGCAAGTAAAAAATGTAAATGGTTTAGTCATACACATTTTAGGGGGAGATTATATGGGGTCACAACAACCAGCCAACATGAATATGGGGTTGTAGATGCCTGAATGTAAGGTGTGAACCCATCAGAACATAAACCGAGCCTTACATTTCTTGGTTCGTTTGCAAAGTCTAGATACACCGCATCAAAATGCTTCCAAGCTTCACCATCAGATGGATGACGTAAAATGTCTGACCCAGATCTATTGTGAGAATGCCATCTCATTTCAGCTGCAGTCTCCATTGATGCATACAGTCTTTTCAACCTAGGAGTGATTGGCAAATAGAACATCCTCTTTGCTGGAACATCGTCGTACTTACCCATCCCAGTCTTACGAGGAACATACCGTGGTTCTTGACAAAACTTACATTGTCGTTCTGCACTATCATCCTTGTAGTACAACATACACCCATTAACACAACAATCAATTTTTTGAGATTCCAAACCTAGCATGGACACCAATCTTTTTGCCTGGTAAATTTTTTTTGGCAATTTCTCCTTTGAAGGACACACGTCTCCCAACATACTTGCAATGAAATCAAAACACTTTTGAGGAATGTTCCAATTTGTCTTGCATGCCAACAATTTCACGCATATTGAAAGCTTTGACTCAGAAGCACCCTCATATATGGGCTCGTTTGTAGCAGTTAGCAAATCATAAAAGTCTTGAGCATCAGCATTTGGGGGCTCCTCATGAATATCTTCCTCATCTTCATGAATATCTTCCTCGTCTTCCTCATTACCCACATCACCCATACTTTGGAAGTCATACATAGGCCTAAACGCATCGTCGACCATATGTTGCATTAGCGTGAACGGATCATCATTATCCATTTGTCCACTACTACTAGGCACATCTACTAGGTGAACACGTGGCGCTCCTTCACCGTGCTCAGTCCAATACCAATAATTTGGTTGGAACCCAACACGATAAAGATGGACCTTGACTTCTCTTTCAGACAATATGCTCCTAAACTTGCAAATGTCACAAGGACATCTGATTCCACCATTACTTGCAACTTCAGGTTGTACTCTAGCTTTCAGTATAAACTCTTCAACCCCATTTACAAAGCTTGGTTTCACCCCTCCTCTACCAGGATAAAGCCTATCATATACCCAACTCCGATCTGGAGGGTAACCATCCGTTTCTGAAACGAGTCACTTTCAGGAAGGCGACCAAAAAACTCTGCTTATATTGTTCCAAGAGAGATAACTCAACATTATACTACATCAATTCAAATTAAATATAAAACCAGCAGACCTCTCATTGTACTCATCTTTCAAGGGAGGTAACGCAGCACTATATCGCATCAAATCAAATAATATAAAAATTAAAGCACAATAAACAATAAGCCACTTTCTCAATTCATTTTCAATTTTTCCCAAATTAAAGCTTGTGATTTATAATCAAATAACAAAAAACAATCCCAACAAACCAATCATGCATCTAAGCTACACATAACATTCAACAACATCCAATCATGTTCATAACATAGTGGGCTCACTTTTTCTCGCAGCATCTACTTGCTATATGTGCATAACAAAGTGGGAAAACAGATTTTCACATACACAAAGCAAGCTCCCAATTCAAAAACCATCCTTTCACTTTAAGCTCATTATCATACCTAATATATTTGCTACTTGCTACTCTAGAATTGATAGGTGTTACCAAAATTATGAGGGTAAGGCACCTAGAAGTGGTAACAGCCTTCACACAATACATGAAACATACAACTAAATCATATTTTTTAAATGTTCAATCACCCATTAAAGAGAGTTTTTCCATTTACCTTGATGAAACTCGTCAGAATACAATTGGCTTAGTGGTGGTTCTTCGCTGCTCTCCTTAATACTTGGGATGACTCCTCTTCAAGAATCCCTAATAGGCAGCCACAAAGTGAATAACAAGAATCAGGAGGGAAAAAAAACCTTCTTAAAAAAAATAACATTCACACCCTTCAACACACTTTTTGTTTGGTCCATTTTTTAAAAGATCAACACATTTTTTAAGAAAGTAATCAAATTACGAGACCGTTCATAAAGAGTGTGTTAAGAAATGCTAACATTTCTCTTAAATAAGCTTAAAATGTACATTTACATTTGCTTTTATCCATTTAATTTTACTTTGCACCTCCCATTCTTCCTCACTAACTTTGCATGTGTTTAAGTTACTAATTTTCATGAAATTTGTTTTATTTTAATCTGCAATTAGTTATTTTTGTTTCAGTAGTTATTCCTTTCCTTAATTATATCGCCAGCTAAATCTTATCTTTGTCTTGTATTCCATAGACAAATGATGAAGCAGAGGAGACTCAGAATGATACAAGCTTGAAAAATGATGATGAAGATCAAAAACCTTTACCCAGCTTAGTGGTCCTTATTGAAGCATACAAGGAAGCCTTTCTTAATGGCAATGAAAAAGTGGCATCACAGATTGAAGAGAGAATACACTCAATCGCAAATGAAAAGAATAAATTGATTCAGAAAGTATCAACTTTATCGGCAGAAAAAGTTGCTTCTAAGGAGAAATATATCCGCTTACAAACAGATTTTGATAATTTTAGGAAAAGATGTGACAAAGATAGACTTAACACCCAATCTAACGCCCAACAAGAAGTCATTAGAAAACTTCTGCTACTGGTGGACAATTTTGAGAGAGTCAAACAACAAACTGAAGCAGCAACAGAGAAAGAGAAGAAGATTGATGCGAGCTATCAATGTATTTACAAGCAATTTGTAGAGACTATGAGGAACCATCATGTCCAATAACATAGACTAGTGGAGTAATTTGCAAGTAGAGAATAAATTCAAGCACCAAAGTGCTACCTTCTTAAAAATTGAATAGAAAGAAAGAAATCAAGAGAAATACATTGCTTTAAATATTGATATCAATCCCAAGATACTAGTACTGTACTTAAAAGTCAGACTAACATACTTGTAACTTTAATATATACTTACATTGAATCTGATGTGAAGTTGAAATACTGAAATAATATTGCCCAAGAAGACAATACCAACAACTATACCCAATGACTCAGGCCTGTATAGAAAAATGTAGCATAGTCAAAACTTAGTAACAAAAATCCAAAGGGATTAGTAACAAAAATCCAAAGGGATGTGATGAACAATCTGAGAACAAGTATAGGATCAAAAAAGGAGCTTAAAGCTCACATGGAATTGCTTATACCTCATATTTTGTAAATTGTACATGCTTGAAGCCATTTCAATCAATTTTATTTAGTGCTTGCTCTACTAATAAAGTAATAACCCCTCTACCAAAATAAATAATTTCTACTACTAAAGTTACTTTAGGTTTCCATGCACAGGACATTTTTCTCAACCATCATTCCATTTCAGCTGCCAACCCCTCCCTCCCTATAAAAACACTACTAATAATTTAATATTTATTTTCTTGGCAATAGAGGTGAAGATGAATAGAGATTTGGACTATTTAATTTTTTTCATTTGATTATCGTCGAGAGTCATCTACAACCAGCAAACATTGACTTTCTTTTTTGTCCTGGTGAACTTTTAATTACGCATATAAAACAAATACATGAACTCACACAACCACATCAATTTTCCAGACTCAAAAAAGGAGCTTAATGCTCACATGGAAATGGTTGGTTACTATGATTTACTAAGATAACTTGTAAAATCTCTTTTAAATTACTATGATGAACACACAAGTTTTGTTGATATAGTCGTGTGTAGTACCCTAATTTTGTCCGGCTTTTTATTTTATTTTATTTTATTTTATTTTTTATTTATTTTAACTTTTTAAACTTTGTAATAAAAATAAAAACAATATTTTTGGTTTTATAATAAAGGAGATTAAAAAGAGAAGAAAAGAATGAATAAAAAAAGGGATTTTTATTTGAGAAGGGGTGTGCAAAAAATAAAACTGGGTGGTGCAAACAGCAATGAACCAAGTTGGTGATTCAAATTGACCCAACAGATCACACCCAGTAGCTTCTTCAGCCCACTTATACACACCCCCATTTTTCTTGTTCGCGCCTCCCAGGCAATCCATCACATGTGCTACTCACTGCACTGACCTTTTTGTCAGTCGCCCCTAGCCCCACGCAAGCCATCCCATGACCCATTTCTTCTTGGCCCAATTCCTATAACCCTAAAACATCAAAACCCTAATCTTATAATCCTTCCCTCATTGATGCGCCGCGCCAGCCTTCTCCCTCACTTCTCTCATTCTTTTTTTCCCCTTCACCACATCTCTCCATTCTCCTCCTCTTTCTCCACAATTTTCGCTTCCATCCCCTCCCCTTTCTTCCTCTTGCTTCTTCAAAAAAACCTAACCCTAAAACATAACCCCACTCACCCTCAGCCGCGGCAACCTCATCTCTTTCCCCATCCCTTCTCCTTCCTTCACCCCAAAACCAACCCTAGCTTTCAAGTCGCAGCACCACACACACAGATTCCTCTCCCACGTTCTCTCTTTTCTCCCTTTCTCTAACCCTAACTTCCTTCAGCCGCGGCCAATAAGCCTACATCGGCCTCACTTACCAAACCCTAACCATTAAGAACCCTAGCCGTGACCCTTCCCCCCTTTTGCGGCCTCGATCTCAAATTTTTCGAATTCGTAAAAATATAACGAATCTATTCATGAAAACCCAAATCTCTTCCCCAATCTTAGAATATTGACCAGGGGCATGCAAGATATCACAGGACTTCCTTGGTTCACGCCTCAAAACAAGGGAAGATTGCGTTTTGCTTTTGCTGATTCAAAAAAAAATTTGATCTTTATCCTTAAGATTCGATTCTTCTTTATTAATGTTGATTTTCTTTGATTTTCAGGAAAAAGAAGGCTATAAAGACACAAAGCCGAGAGCAAAAGGGGAAGAGAGCAAAGACGGAAGAAAAAAGAGGTTCTGACTGAGAAAGAACGAGAGGCAGAGAGGGAGAGTCTTAATTTTTTTTTTCTTTCTTTCCTTCAAACACTATTAGATTTTAGAGTTCTGGATTTTATCTTTGTGGATTAGGAGCTGTGAAGTCCAAGTTTTGTTTTTTTCTTTTCTTCTCTTCTTCCTCTTCTCTGTAAATTTTCAGTATTCTGTTATACATTTTATTTTGTTTGTTCATATTCTGGACTTGGATTTGAATCTATAATATGCAAACGTGATTCCCTCCCCTTCGTTTTGTATACTGATTTTGGCTCGATTGATTTAATTATGTCTCTGCCTTCTCTGTCATGCATACCCGGCGTTCTGTAAACTAGGGTTACGGGATTTGGCCTTCCAAAGGGGCCAAATCCAAATTAGGGATTAAGTCGCAAATAATTTAAGTGCCATAATTATAATAAGGTATAAATTTAGGTATAAGAACAAAAATGCATGTCTTTGTAAAAAACGATTTTTATGAAATAAAACCAGGTTTTTTTTTGGGGTAACTAAAGTAATCAAGGTTCCGTTTTTATTTGCTAATTGTCAATAAAAAGGACTATATCTTTTAGAAGGAAATGTGTGAGGTAGGTTTAGTTAATTCAAATTGATTTCTTAAAAGTCAAAATTAGAGCTTTAGGATTTTTATTTCTTTCCTGATTTTCTAAATAAAAGGCAACAAAAATCAAATATTGATTAGATCCAAACGTGTTACTATCTCAATCAAATAAGTATGTTATCAATCAATATTTCATAATATTTACGCGTACAGAAAATGGCATTAGCACGCTTATATTTTTTGTGGTCTTCTTTTTAAAATATTTTTGGAAATTATTTATTGGCAAACAATTAACGGGTACCATTTTTAAATGGACGTGTATGGGTGCTAATCCTTGGTGGCGGCTCCATTTTAATTTTTAGGGTGGTTGTCACAGCTGACGACTCCACTGGGGACTTTAGAGAGTTAGGCCCTATATTTGTTTATATGATTTGTTTGCTTTATTAAATGAATTATTCCCTTTTTGTTTTTATTCGTTCATTTGTATATATGTTTGTATATGTGAATCCTAGGATACAAAACATGCGTTAAAATGTATATATATTTTTATTTTATTTTTGTTTGTGATTCATTCTCTTTCATTTGTTTTTTCTTATAAATATTATGTGTGTTTATGCATTTGAAACCTTAGGGTAGAAGACATGCATATATATTGTATTTTGCAGTGGGTAGTTTTAAGTTTGCTCCTTCACACACTTCACTTTACACACTTTATTTACACACACTACGAGTGGAACCCTATACCCGGGTTTGAAAAAAAACTTAAGTTAGGAGAGGCTGTGTAGTGAGCACCTGCTGGACGTACGACCAGTTGGGTCCTTGCGAAGGCCTCACCTAGAGTTTGGCCCTATTTGAGAAAAAAAACTCCCTTTAATAGTTTACTTATTATTGGCGGTAACATTCGAAAATAGGACCCTTGGCTCTAGGAACCTTTTTAGATTAGTATCATGAAGCCACCCATGGTAAGGCACTTATGAAAACCGTAGAATTCATCTAGGGAATTACCGACCTATGTCACAAAGGGGCATACCCTATCTCCTTTCTAATATCTTCTCAAAAAAAATGGAAAATAAGAATTTACGAAAATCATTATTTTTATTCCTTTTTACCTTTTTCTCTCAAAAAAAAAAAACACAAAATGTGTGCATATTCATTCATTCATACGATGAAAAATCTTTTTTAGTATCCACATGCATTCATGACTTCCATGCCATCCCACAGGTTTGCCGGAAATCATAAAAACACTAGTTGTTGTGTCTTTAAGAGCGTAATCATGGACTCAGAAACAAGAACAACTTGGAAACCTAGAGTCGAGATACCCAGGCTACAAACACTGAAGGAATTCATAGCCAATAAGTGGACAAAACTTGACGAGATTACTTTCAGAGGAATATTTCGGAACATCTTGGACCTATTATATCTGGAGATACATGCTGGGGCCTTGATAGCATTGGCCCAATTTTATGATCCACCTTTGCGATGCTTCACTCTTCGAAATTTTCAGTTAGCACCTACTCTGGAAGAATACAAAGAAATATTGGATATTCCCCCTAAAAAAAATGGGCCATACTGTTACCCTAACCGTCACCCTAAAATGGAAGTTATTGCGGAGGTTTTGGGGATTCCCGAGAGTGAACTATGGGAAGCACATGAAATAAAAGAGGGAATGAAGTGGTTTTCAAGGATGTTTCTAGAAAGAAAAGCTAGGGCCCTCCAAAGTGAAGGTAAGTCGAAGGCATGCATGGATATAGTGGCCCTTATCATTTACGGAGTCGTCCTGTTCCCTCATGTTCTGCATTTCGTGGATGAAACGACCCTTAATGTCTTCGTTGCCTTCAAAACTCGTGGCGAAGACCCTACTACTGCTGTACTGGTAGATTTATACTATGAGCTCCATGTACGTCATGAAAAGAAAGGTGGTGTAATTTGGTGTTGCATCCCGGTCTGGTACATATGGCTCAAAAATTATTTAGTCAAAAGGGGATCTCCCTTAGAAGCCAGAAGCAACCGGGAGTGGGCCACCTTTCTTACAAACCTTGGCGAAGAATCCGTGATATGGTACTCCAGAGTACAAAATATTAATGAAATGATTTATAGCTGCGGAGATTTTCCTAATGTACCCCTCATTGGAACCCTGGGGTGTATCAATTATAATCCAGCCCTAGCCTTAAGGCAACTTGGTGCCCCCATGATAGGCGAACCTCTTAGGAGAAAGAGGCGGCGCTTTCATTTTACATGATCGGGGCTCCTCGGATCTGGCTTTGCTCAGAAAGGTACGACAAGCCTAGGATAAAGTAAACAAAAAACGGCTTGGCCGTAAAAGCATCCATACAGATGAAGCATACTGCCAATGGATCAAGGCAAGAGTCCAACAAGTCAAGTTACCTTTCCGCAACATCACGGTAGTCCCTGAGGTGCCACATGTTGATGGCGAGGAGGTCAAAGAATTAAAACTGGCCCTCAAGAAAGTCAAAGAAGAAAAAATGCTTCTCCATGAAAAGTTGAAAAGAGCATATCAAGAAGTGGAAGCTTTGCAAAGCGAGTGTATGGAGAAGACAGGATCTCTAGAGCAACTTGAGAAGAAAGTCAAGACAGAAGAAGCGAAAAAGCACCGAATCCAAGATTGTCTAAGAGCCGCTAACCGACAGCTAGCTCTCCGCAAACAAGAAGTGGACCAAATCCTCTGTGAGAAAGGAGACCTGAGGAAAATATGGACTGACTCCAAAAAGGCCCGTCAGATCTTGCAGAGACAGTTGGATGACTTAAAACAACAGATGAAGAACACCACTCTTTCGCACGAGGCCCAACTCAAAGAAGAGAGGAGAAGTGCCGAAGAAAAATTCATAGGTTACCACATAGACCTTGTGGAAGAACGCGAGAAAATCATCAATATGCAGGAAAAGATTGATAACCAAAAGGAGGTCATTGCTTGGTTCGACAGAGAAACTGTGTATTGGATGGATCGTTGTTCCAAATTGGTATGGCTAGCTAATAGCGGCATTCGAGAAATTCCGGAACTCTTAGAAGAAGCTGAATCCGCAACAGGTTTCCGCCCACTGCCAAGAAAAGTGGAATATTTCATGGAATATTGCAAAACCCTGGTAGAAGAATTGGAGAAGCAAATCCGGTGAGACCGTTGAAGACCCTTTTTTTCCCCCTTTTTGTTTTGCTCCGTTTTCCCTTTTCATAGTAATCTTGTAATCTCTTCGGAGAATTTAAATTATCGTACTTTTTAATAAAAAATGTTTGTTTCTCAAGTTTATAATACGCTCGAATTCCCAAAGCACAATGCTAAGGGATCTTTATGATTCTCCGACAAACGTACAAATAAATAGACAAACGAGCATCCTGCATAGCATACATAATCATGGCATAGCATAAACCATCCATACTCATAGTATCCTTCGTAATTCAGAAAATAAACACGAAGAAACTGCATCCTTACAGAACGAGATCCCAAGCTAGACTCATAGACGCGTTAGAACAGAACCAACAGGCTATGAGAGGGGAGCTTGACCGAATGAGTACGCGGATAGATAGGCTATGCGATTTGTTGGAAGCCCTGCATGCAAAAAGGACATCGGAAACAGAGCGGTCCGAAGAGGATCAAGACGAAAGTCAGCCAAGAGAAAATGAGACGCATGCCCATACCACACAAGGGCATGCGCCTCTAAATAATGGGACCTCGCAGAACACAAATACTCAAAATTTTGTACCTATCATCACCCCCCAGGAGGATGCTCAAGCCAAAGAAAGGTTTCAAATATTTGAAGACAGGCTAAAGGCAATTGAAGGGGCAAATCACATAGGTTTCGAAGCTTCAGACATGTGCTTGGTCCCCGATGTAGTTATTCCTGCAAAATTCAAAGTACCCGGGTTTGACAAGTATAAGGGACAAACATGCCCCAAAAGCCACCTGGTCATATATTGCCGAAAGATGGCTTTCTGTTATAATGATGACAGACTCTTAATTTATTTCTTCCAAGAAAGCTTAACTGGGGCACCGTTGTGATGGTATATGCAGTTAGAGCGGTCTAAAATCGACTCGTGGAAGGATTTAGCTAATGCTTTCGTCAGACAATACAAATACAATATGGACATGGCTCCCAGTCATAACCAGTTGCAAAGCATGAAGAAGAAGGACAGTGAGAGCTATAAGGAATATGCTCAGAGATGGAGAAGCATGGCTGCTCAGGTGGAGCCACCCTTGTCAGACAAAGAAATTATTGACACGTTCATGGACACGGTCCAATCACCCTTTTATGACATGATGATTGGAAGTATGTTCTCAAGCTTCTCTGACCTGATTGTCATAGGGGAGCGTGTGGAAATGGGGATGCAAAATGGGAAGATCCATAATAATACTTCATCATCCCACGCGGAAAAGCCCTTCGTCAAGAGAAAGAAAGAAGGAGAGACTAAGGCGGTGAGTAGTGCCCCTCTATACATTGCGACAACTATCACGCCTAAGCCTCCTGTTCAAATGACACCCTTTGATTCTGATAATCAAGGAGGTCAGAACCCCAATCAACCGAGAGCTCACAACTCTCAAGGGAGAAAGCCGGTCCAGTTTGATCCGATCCCCATGACTTACAAAGATCTCTATCAGCATTTACTCAAAAACTCATTGGTGGTCCCTTGCCCGCAAAAGCCTATGGAACCACCTTACCCAAAATGGTATAACCCGGACGCCACCTGTGAATACCACGCTGGGGCAGCGGGCCACTCTATAGAAGAATGTCGGGCTATGAAGTTCAAAGTTCAAGATCTGATAAATGCCAAGTGGTTGAGTTTCCAAGAGAATAATCCCAATGTGGGGAATAACCCGTTACCTAACCACGGGAATGCATCAGTAAATATGATAGACAATGAGCACGAAGGAAGAATAATAAAGGATGTCGCTGAAATACAAACCCCTATCAGAGAAGTGTTCATCGAACTTTGCAAGGCTGGTTTGATAGAAAGAACAGATATCAGCAGGGCCTGTGATGAAGATCTTTTGTCTAATGAAGAATGTGAGGAATTTAAAAGTATCCTCCAAAAACTGCTTGATACAAACATAGTTCAAGTTATCTCTCAAAGAGAAGAAGAAGTATCTATGGTCTAATCTGCATAAAGTTCGGGAACCACGGTCCCAAAGCCCTTGGTGGTTCAATTCTCTAAGAATACATCACCCATAATGCCTAATGTGAACGTGAACACAAGAAGGGGGTTGAATTGTGTTCAAAACTTTTCGCAAACTTTAAGTTAAAAACACTTAGAACACAGGTTTTTCAAAACAGTTTGTTAAACGGATGCTGGAAATAAACCGGACGCTGGAAAAGCAGTTTGTGAAAACTTGTTTTTAACACAGCAGGATAAAGATAAATAGAAAGCAGTAAAGCAAAAGACACAGAGATTTATACTAGTTCACTACCAAACTGGTAGCTACGTCTAGTCCCTTCGTTCCTGGAGGATTTTCCACTATAATCATTCTGATTACAATTTCCTCAAGAGTATTCTTCTGTCACAAACTTGACAATACTCTCAACTTCTCAAAACGACTCAGTACAGTCGAGCCTTTGAGGAAACAGCGTTAACTAGGCCAAAACAACTTTTACAAATAAGTTGAATACAAGTATAAATAACTCTCACAAAGAGGATAAAAATTAAGCTCAATATAGAAATGCTTTCTAAAAGAAAGTGTCGGACGCTGAGTTCAGTTCTTATAGTCCAGAGACTTGGCTCGAAACTTGATTGCTCACAGAAGCAGTGCTTTCAGAGTATTGACTCTTTGTAGTGTATAGCAACAGTGCTTGTTCTCAGTAAATGAAGCAATATACTCTTATGCAGTTTGGCGATTTAAATGATTTGGCGATTTCTTTAATGGATACCTTGGGGTATTTATAGGAGTTCTAAAGGATATTACCGTTCTGATAAAAATGGCTCCTTTCCATTGAGTGAGGTGATTTCAAAAAGTCAGTCTCTTTCTTCCTTTCCAGAGAATATCTCGAGAGTACATATTACCGTTTTAAATACCTTGCTTTTCACAATTGCTTGTACGATTTTTGTCTTGTAGCTAAAGGTGTCACCTTTGATACCTCGTACAACAATTTTGGCGCATAAGATCAAATTCGAAATCCATTCCAGAACCTTCTGAGAGGAAGAGCAATTACGTGACCATCACGTGATATAAAATGAAGTTCAGACGCTCGCTCAGAATGAAAGATCGGACGCTCATAGCAAATGGATAAGACTAGTGTCACAAAAAGATAATTCTAGACGCTCACGAAGACAGTTTACTAAGATGAGCCGGATGCTGACACATGGAATGTATCCTTCTCTTGAGAGCTTCTTCCTTCTTGTTTAAGTGGCTTAGAAATATATGTAATATTAGTATCTGCACACTTCAAGAATTGTTAGAACATAAATTGTTCTCTTGTGAATATTTTGTTATCATCAAAATTAATGAGGGTCTAAACTTCTCAATCGTTTAGGTTCCAACAATCTCCCCCTTTTTGATGATGACAAATATCTAAGGTTGATGAACAATTTAGTTTCAAAAAGACATCAAGGGTCTCCCCCTGAATTTAACAATTTTGATATATAAAATAATTCTAGTATTTAGGCGATAGTTGATAAACAAATTCAATTAAGTGATCGAAAAAAAAACGTAGATGTATCAGAGTAAGATCGGATGCTGATCAAAAAGAGATTGATTTAATCAAATTGTACCAAATTTATTGAACATTATAAGAGCACTAGTACCAAATTCATTTATCATTATAAGAGCACTAGATCAATGAATATTAGCGCATTAATAAGTAACCACACAAATGTTATGTATGAAATGCTATGCATGAAATGCTATGCGTGATACTTCAGTTCCAGCATATCCATCGGAGTGTGAACATCGGACGGTGGGTTAGTCAGATTTTCACGTGTTCATTGTAACACCCTGTTTCCGGAGTGCTACTAAGTGAATATTCTGACAAAAGTTGACATGTTTCCGAAAGGTGGAATACTCTGCTCGTAGGGTTTTCGAGAAATGTGGTCCTATATTTTTTTTTTAAATTCTTTGAAGAAGCAGTCAGAGCATCACAGCGACTTTTAGAAACATGGCGAAAAATAATTTCAAACATAACATAACCACATTCAATTGTTCCATCAATTCACATCTAACAATACATATCTTGAAACATGACAGACATTTATTACAATATTGAACAACGACAATTACTCTATAGCTGGTCGGCACAATACGTTCCTCACTAGACTGCTAGTAGACTCTTCAACATAGTACAAGTCACGCTAGACGACCATCTACAGCTGCTCCTCCTTGCAGTTCCAATCCTCTGCTTGCTCCGCCATCTGGGTTACAATAATTAATTGACAAAACCACTGACAAGGGTCAACTTCTTAAAAATAAAGAGCAGATACGCCTATTCGACAACAAAATATGTAATAACACAACATATTACAGGAAATAACAAATCGTGATAATGGGCAAACAACAGTATGCACAGTTCTCAAGATGCAACTCAAGACCCTCTCATGACTCATTTTCTCTCGACTCGACAATTTTTCCGAAAAGCAGACGCCGATCCTTCAACTGACATACCAACCGTAGCCTTAGGATCCTCGCTCTCCCTAGGTAAGCAGTCCCGGTTCCTTAACGCTGCGACGCCTAGCTAATCACCATAAAACGAAGGGGACCTAGCACCCTCAGTTATCTGGCTCACAGCTCAAAAACGTCTCGACGACTCGACAATGCTCTCAGACTCAATGAACAATTCACCGCATACGATATTCACAGAGTTATACGCAAGATTATTCGACCGCATATCAATTAATAAGAGCATGCTTAACATGAAGAAACGCAATTCAACAATTTAAGCAATAAAAGCAGTTTGCATGAAGAAACGCAATTCAACAATACAAACAGCATAAGCAATTCACAGTATTATTCAATCGCATATTAAATAATTGCACAGCTCAACAACAACAACGACAATCAAATCATAAAATCCGTCCCTCTGTAACTCGATGGAGTTCACAGAGAGGAACAAACAAGTGTGGGGGGTTGGGGACAGCTACCAACCACTTGCAGACAAGCCCACTAAATAATCAGTATATAATAAAATAAAGCGAAGGGGTACAAAACCCTCACTTCGAACCCTTAGGTTCTCAGACTTCTTCGCATAAACACTTGAAATTAAATTCTAACAATATCTAAGGTTGCCCTTACATACGGACATACAACAATAAATATAAATGTGAAGCGCCCTTACCGAACCCCAAGCTGCACGTCCACGTGTTCCTCGATCCTACGCCGCACGATCTTGGATTTACTCAAAGCCTAACAAAATAAATAACTTAGCACAATTCTTAGCTAACTTAAGCTCTCAAGCCTAACCCTTTTCCTAACCAAAAATTCATTCAAACATTTAATTCCTAGCTACTTGAAAATAAATAAGGTTTTAAAATCAAAATACTTTTTGAAAGATAACTTATCACATAACAATTTATAAACCTTAACTTATTTGAAAAGTAAAGTTTTTGAAACCAAAAAACTTCCTTGAACCTCAAGGTAAAGATCATGCAAGAAATCATAAATTTTAAAACCTAGACACATATTCATGCAAGCATTTTCACAATTAACAAACCACTATTTCCTTTCCTACTCCCCTTTTAGGCCTCTCGGCCACATCTATTCCCATAACCATCTAATTGCATGACAAAGCATCAAGACATCAAGTTTCAACAACTTCATATAACAATTAAAATACATAAGGAAATTTAAATCAAATAGGTTCCAAGATATTTTTCAAATATATTTCAAAGCATTAACTATCAAGACAACACCAAACCTAACTTAAGCACCTTCAAAGATATGTTTCTAAAACATTTTTTTCACAACATTCTAGTGTCATTTCCATAGCCTCTCTTTCAAAAACAAATCATTTTCAAAACTAGTTCACAAATCGACTAACTCAACTAAATTTTCACAACTTGTTTTCAAAACATTTCAAGGCAACAAAGCAAAACACCATAACCAACACATAGTCCAACATAGATTTAATGTTTTCCAAAAACAAGGGTTTTGAGAATTCTTTTTCAAAGCAATCATTTCCAGAACACTAGAATTATAACCATAATCATTGCCAAAAATTAAAGAATCATCCCACCAATTTTTATATAACATTCTAGTCTTTCAAAAAACTACATTTGCATAAAACATAAACCACATTCATACTAACTCATGCATATCTATCTTACTAGCCTTAATATTATTCTAAGCATATTATCTAATACCTAAGCACATAATTTAACATCACGACCTCATGCTTCTCATGTTTTAAGAATAGGAAAAATTCCAAAACAACATGTTACACATACTTACACAAAACTATAACCTAAATCATGTCATAATCATGTTAGAAATTTAAAGAACCTCTTGATCAATTCCTTCATGTCATTCTAGTCCCTCAAGAACCAAATTTTGCCTAAACATCAACTAACACCTATGCTATTTCATGCATATTCATTCCAACAACCTTGAAATTAACCAAGACATATAACTTAACACCTAGATACATGCTTCAACATCATTTAATCAATTCATTTCCTTCATCAAACAACAATTAAAACATAATTCATGGCTAATCCTAAATTCAAGAATCAATGGTTTCAATAAAATTACTCAAACCAAGTCCCAATTCAAAAACTAACAATTAAACTAGCAACAAAAGCACCTCATAAGCATGAAACAACAACTAATTGAATTGATTCACACAAGGATCACACAACCCCTCTTTCAAGAATGCTTTTCATCATAAAAGAAATTATCCAAGAATTTCTAATTTCAAAACTATGAGTTCAATTCAACAACAACAACATCAAATTGCTCAAATCACAATTTAATTGAATGATTCACATAGGCAATCACATTTTCCCCCTTTTTCATAAACCTAGGGTTCACACAATTTGGGGGAATATTGATCATTTTGCTCCTTGATCCTAATCAAACAACATATAAGGCATAAAACAAAATTTAAAACAAGGAAATGGAATAAAAAACTAAAAGAATCCTTACCCAAAAACAAAAACAAAGCCACGATTTTTTTGAAGCTCAAGAAAGGGCAAGGAAATGCTTGTCTTCATGCTTGCTCACTAGACCAAGGGATGGTGCTAATTAGATGAAGAAATTTGAAACAAAATGTGATTGGAGGAGGTGGAGACCATTCACGCTGGAAGTGGAGGAAGAAGAAGGGTTTGGAAGCAAATAAGAAATGAGATGAGAAGGTGGGGATGGGGTGTTCGGCTGGGAAGGGAAAATGGGGAAGAAGTAGGACTTGGCTTGCTTTCTCTTCATCAACCATGAGCATGTTGGAGAAAAGAAATAAAATGGAAGGGGCTAAAATGGAGAAACTCACGCTGCTGGGAACAAAGAGGAGGAGGGGAAGAATAAAAGAAGGGAAATGAAAAAAAAAAGATGGAAGTGAAATAGGGTGGGGGTCACGCTGTACAGAAAAAAAACAGGGAGGGGAAAAGAATAAAAAGGGAGGTAAAAATACAAGGGGGTGCTACGGCCAGCTTGCAGGAAAAAGGGGAGAGATTAACTTCTTTCTCAAAAAAAAAAATAGTTACTTGGTTACTAATAGTTTAAGAAAAGTAATAAAATTTGATCACTCAAAGCATGACACCTAACAATTTTAAAAGATGCTAATCAAATCAACCCATCTATCTCATCTAATCTCACATCACTCATAATTACCCTCTAATTCTAGAGTCTAAGAGTACTAAAACATGACGTCGAGAAACCGCGTTACCGATTTATTGCTCGCCGATAAAATCACGAAAATTAATTTAACGAGAAATTAATTATTCACGTGATAATATTATCTCATAAATAATAAAAGCAATATAAATCACTCACAAATAATCAAAACAGATTACGATTCGATTTTCATCGAAATCGGAGCTCATTTTAAATTTTAATACGGGTAAAATTTACTCGGCGATTCGAAACGCGACAAAACTTCGTTAGAGTTTTTCGACGATTTTCGAACCATGAATTAATATAAAGTATTAATTCTTAAATTTAATTTCATCTTGATTTAATTTAATCATTTTCTTAGTCAACAAAAATACGCGTTACCGCGTCACACCGAAAACTTACATAAAGTTTAAATTGACGAATTCGCATTAACGCAGCATACGTCTACACTGTCTATTAATTTGAATTAACATCACGGATAATAATTATTTATAATAAATAAATTATTTCAAATTTGTCAAAATAATTCCACATACTCTTAGTAAATCATTGAGGTGATCAATCTCTATGACTTATTTTTCGAGTATTCAGGATTTTATCGTTAAAATCACTATTCTTAAAAATTGGGATGTTACATTCATCATACCTTTCTTTTAGTCCCCCTTTTGTCATCAGACAAAAAGAGTGTAAAAACACATCATAGTCAAAATAAGACTTAGAAAAATTTGAATATAAGTCAGATAATTAGAGCAAAAATAGTGTATATATATAAGTGTATCAACAAAAATAAGAAATATCACTTAGTACCAAAAAAAAATTTAAAGCAAAACAAAGTTTAAGGGTTTGGAAGAGGTGGTGGAGGGATGTTGAGACGTTCATATAGTAATTTCAGAGCAGTCTCCAGCTGAGTGACTTTCATGTTTGTGGCCTTCATCTCTTCAAACTCTGCTTTGGGAATAGTGACCATCTCAACTGCAGGAGTAGAAGTAGAAGGTCCAACTTCTGGTACGGGTGCAGGTTTCATCTTCTGATGCTCTGCTAGCACCCAGTTGGATAGCTTAAGTCTCAATTCCTTCTTCCGTTGAGCTCTTAGAAAGAATGCATCATTTGGTATAAACCATTTGATGAAATTTCCAAGTTTTCTGAGCTCAGATTCTGTTTGAATTTCCCATTGATATTTCACATCTTCTGGATACAGCAGATTCATGAAGATGATTTCTCTGTGTAGAAATACATCAGCAGTGAACGCATCAAACCTATTTCCAGCTTCTTCTCCCCATATACTTCTGATAAAAACACTTAATGCTTCACAAGTGAAAGAGAGTGCTTCATTTTCTGCCAGGTATATTCTTCGCAGATTTTCCCTGTCATCTTCTTCTAGCACTAGGGGGACGAGGCATGGTAATATGGCTTTGTCTTTCCAAGACTCAGACCATTGACTCCAAGTAAATCCAATGTCGAAGTGCTTGGTCACAGCAGCCCATTGGACATATATCTTCATGCGATCAAAGGCACGACATCGAGCATCTGAACATATCATCGAAGTAGACTGTTCTAAGATTGATGTCAGTAATTCTACTGATTGTGCCAATAGTTGGAATAGTGGCCTTCTCGGCATTGCAGCAGTTTGAGGAGCCAGTTCTCCATTCATCTTCCTTCAGAGAATTCAGGTAAAACCTTCTGGCATGATCCTCAGAGATCTTGGCAAACGGAAGCTTAGAGAATTCCTTAAGGTTGTACTTTTTAGGAGCCTTCTCATATTCCTTGAGCCCGATCTTGCTGAATGGTTGCTTGCCCAGAGCAGGTTCTTTCCTTTTCCCAGGGATAGACCAAGGTAGCCACCTTTGTCTATCTGGTACAATCTTCTTGATACGTAAGAAGGATCCTGTCTTTGTCTGATTACTTCAATCCTTTTCATCTCAAGACAATGTGCCATGAAGGCAGCTTCTTCATCTGTGATCCACCTTCTGCATTTTTCTAATGTGAGTGGTTCAGTTTGTGGTAGGGATCTAGGAAGATCAACAGAGAATGGAATTGCTCTGCTACCAGATGCTGGTCTCAATCTTCCTTTAAATGACATCTGGAAATGGTCTTCTCCATCCTTGAAGGTAGCACTTATCGGAGATGCAATGTCCAATCTGGCAGCTCCAGAGGTGAATGTTTTCAAATGCCATGTGGAGGGACGATTGTAGATGCTATTATATATCTCATACTTAAAAAACTGTGGTTTGTATGATACATTCTTCCTTCCACCAGCGTCTGTAGGTTTATGGGTAATGGTGAGTAAGGTGGGAGTGGTTTTGGTGATTTTGTAGGTTTTAGGTGTGTAAGGTTTGAAGGGATTAATGGGAGGTATTTTGAACAATAGATTAAAGGGATGAGAGTGAAGTTTGGAAATGTATGAAGTGAGGGAGGTATATGTGGAAGTTTGAGGTGAGGAGATGGTGAGTGTATTGGTCTGTGTTTGGGTAGGTTGTTTAAGGGCTATAGAAGTGGTTATGTTTCGGGTTTTCTGTGCACGGGTTTGAATGGTTGATGGTTGTGCAATAGATATGGGTGGAGCAGGAATGGTATTATCAGTTTCAAAAACAGATACATAATCATCAGTAGAATTCAGTACCTTTGGTTCAAGCTCAGACTGCCTGACCAATCTCTTCTGCGTCTGTCTAGGGGTAGCAGGAGGCGGACGATGAATTGCCTTCTTTTGTGCACAGGACGCTGAAACTTGTTTCTCAGCTTCTGGCTTGCTTCTTTTCGTCAGAATCTGACTGATGGGAACGCGGTCGTCATCTTCTGATTCAGTCTTTCTTTTAGGTGCAGAAGCCACCTTCTGCTTCTTGCTTCTTGTCTCCTCTTTTGGAGAATCAGAAGTCCTTTTCACACCAGTTACTGAACTTCTGGTGGTTTTGTCAAAAGTAGACTTCTTGCTAAGAGAGGGACCATATTCTATTCCCTGTTCCTTTTTCACCTTGTTCATTTGTTCACCAGTGATCAATTTCATTCTGACCAAGCTGTTAACTCCGAAGGTGTCAGGAATCACAACACTTTCAGTGCCAAAATACTTCACCTTTTCTTGATCCGCAAAGCGATGCCTTGTTTACAACCAGATTCTTGGTCATCATCTTAGTGAGCAGAACACCATAAGGAATGCACTTGTAGGTGTTTTTCTTGTCAGCAACTCCTTTCCTCGAATTAACCAGTGCATTAATCAGGTTGTTGTAAATCAATCTTGGCAGGTTTACCTTGTTACCAGCCATGTAGTGCCTCATAATGAACTTCTGTTCATAGTTGACTATGTCACTAGAGCCAGCCTTCAACCAGATGCTCTTGGTGATTATCTTGTGAAGAACTCTGTAATGACTCTTCAAATTCTTTGCAGTAGGAGTTTCACCAGATTCTTTCAACTGTTTATAGTTCTCAAACAAATCCTCATTGACCTTCTCAAGGCCATGAAATGCATCAGCCCAATCGTGTAGTAAACGATACCTTCACAGGGACAACCAGTGACTTCAGAGATGTTGGTAACGGTAAAAATGAACTTGTAACCTCTCACAGTTCCTTCAAAAATACCACCTTGGTGTAAACGAGCGTTACCCCAAAATTCCTTGATAGTAGTAACTAGAACCTCAACTTGTTTCCAAAAGAAGTAGTGTTCCCAACCCATTGCCTTGAAACCACTGTAGAAGTCGAAGCCATAGAGTTTGAAGTTTTCTAAATCAACTCGATTTTCCAGCAAGACTTTTCCTTCAGCCATGGTGTCGTAAATGGAAGTATACTCAGAGGTTGTTACACCAGACATGATTGCAGTTGAGAGATAGAGAAATGGAGGTTTAGGGTTTTAGGACAGTCACGAAGAAAAGAGAAGAGAAGGAAAACTATTTTTCAGACTGAAAACAGAGAGTGATTGTGGAGCGAAAAAGAAGGAGTAGTGGGAAGGTTTTGTAATTGGTATAGTTACTTTTCAAAATATCGCTTCGTATTTCCACATAAAAAATTAAATCAAAAAGAAAAGAAAATAAAGATTCGCCTTTTCATTAAATGCAGACGCCAAATTAAAAGTAAAAGATTTTATTGAAAACGTAAATAATCATGACTCAGTAGATATGATGAGACGCTTGAGTCCTTAACACGTGTGACACGTGTGGATGTGCTCGGACGCACGCAACCGATTCACCAGACGATGAGTTATGATGCATATGACAAATAAGATGCTTATACACATATATGCTTATGTTATATCGAATCTTTGAGATTTTGTTTATCTTCGACGCCGAGATTAATCATTCTTCTATAAGATGAAAGTTTAAATTTCTTCTTATAAAATTGAATCTATCTTCAGCAAGGGGTTTTGTAAATATGTCAGCCCACTGATGATCAGTGTCTACAAATTTTATTTCTAGAATACCCTTCTGAACATAGTCTCTTATAAAATGATGTTTAATCTCAATGTGCTTTGCTCTATAATGCAATATAGGATTTTTAGTAAGACATATGGCAGATGTATTATCACAGAAGATAGGAATGTTACTCTCTTTTATCAAGTAGTCTTCAAGTTGATACTTCATCCACAGAAGTTGAGAACTGCAACTTACTGCTGAAATATACTCAGCTTCTGCTGTTGAGAGTGCAATTGTGTTTTGCCTTTTGCTTGACCAAGATACAAGATTTGCTCCAAGGAATTGGCAGCTACCACTTGTGCTTTTTCTTTCAATTCAGTCTCCAGCAAAGTCTGCATCATAGAAACCTACTAATTTGTAATCTTTTGATTTCTTATAAAGCAAACCAAGATTAGTAGTTCCTTGCAAATATCTAAATATTCTTATGACAGCACTTAGGTGTGATTCTCTAGGATCTGATTGAAATCTAGCACACAGCACCGAACATAATGTCGTCTCTTGAAGCCGTAAGATAAAGTAGAGATCCAATCATACCTCTGTACATTTTCTGATCTACCTTCTTACCAATTTCATCTTTATTAAGAGTGCAAGTAGGATGCATGGGTGTACACATAGGCTTGCAATCCAGCATCTTGAATTTCTTTAATAATTCTTTGATATATTTGCTTTGATGTATGTAAATACCATCACTGCATTGCTTGATTTGTATTCCAAGGAAAAACTTTAATTCTCCCATCATGCTCATTTCAAATTCAGCCTGCATAAGCTTAGAAAATTCTTTGCAAAGGCTTTCATTAGTGGCTCCAAAAATGATATCATCAACATAGATTTGAACAAGTATGAAATGCTTGTTAGAAGATTTTCTGAAAAGAGTAGTGTCAACTAAACCTCTTGTAAATCCATTTTCCATTAAAAAGGAACTTAGCCTATCATACCATACTCTGGGAGCTTGCTTAAGACCATATAGAGCCTTTTTAAGTTTAAAAACATGTTCTGGAAATTCAATATCTTCAAAACCAGGAGGTTGTTTAACATAAACTTCCTCAGTTATAAAACCATTTAGAAAAGCACTTTTCACATCCATTTGATATAATGTTATCCCATGATGTGCTGCAAATGAAAGTAAAATGCGAATAGCTTCTAGTCTTGCAACAGGTGCAAAAGTTTCAGTGAAATCAATACCTTCTTCTTGTGAGTAACCTTGAGCAACTAACCTTGCTTTATTTCTCACAACTTTACCATCTTCATCAAGCTTATTTCTAAATACTCATTTAGTACCAATAGCTTGCTTATCTTCTAGTAGAGTGACTAGCTTCCATACATCATTTCTTTGGAACCGATTTAGCTCATCTTGCATTGCTAGAATCCACCCTTCATCTTTCAAAGCTTGATCAATCGTCTTAGGTTCCATTTCAGAAAGAAGTGCAAAATCAGCATGCTCCTTGAAAGAGGATCTGGTTCGTACTTTATCACCAGGTTCTCCTATGATTTGATCTTTTGGATGATTGGTTTTGTACTTCCAGCTTTTTCTTGCTTCAGCTTTCGCTTGAGTAGAATTCTTCGTCTTATCACCACCGGATGATGAAGATGCATGTTCACCGTCTGACTTGTCACCGAGGTTTAATTCTGAAAATAACTCATCTAGCTCTGACATAGCAGTGTCAGGCTTCTTATCATCAAACTTGACATGAATGGACTCTTCAATCACAAAGTTTCTTTGTTGTATATTCTAAAAGCTTTAGATCTTTCGTAATATCCCAAAAGATTCCTTTGTCAGCCGTGGAATCAAACTTACCAAGCTGATTTTTAGTATTCAAGATATAACAAATACAACCAAAAGGATGAAAGTAAGAAATGTTTGGTTTTCTGCCTTTCCACAATTCACAACGAGACTTATTCAAAATAGGAGTTATAAAAATTCTATTTTGAATATAACAAGTCGTGTTCTTTATCGCTTCGCCAAAAATGTTTCGCAATATCAGCTTCATTGATCATGGTCCTGGCCATTTCCTGGAGGGACCTATTTTTCCTTTCTACAACACCATTTTGTTGAGGTGTTCTAGGAGAGGAAAAATTGTGGGAGATGCCATTTTCTTCACAAATTTTTTGAAAGTTCTCATTTTCAAATTCTCCCCCATGATCACTTCTAATAGAAGAAATACAGATGCCTTTTTCATTTTGAACTGATTTGCAGAAAACAGTAAATACCTTAAAAGACTCATCCTTGTGGGCAAGGAATTTATCCCATGTCCATCTAGTAAAATCATCAACAATGACTAATCCATATTTCTTTCCAGCTAAAGAGGCTGTCCTTGTGGGACCAAAAAGATCAAGATGTAAAAGTTCAAGTGGTCTAGAGGTTGAAACAATATTTTTTAAATGAAAGGAAGTTTTAACTTGTTTTCCTCTTTGACAAGCCCCGCACAGGGCATTAGATTGGAACTTAAGATTTGGTAAGCCTTTAACAAGATTTTGCTTGTTTAATTTTAAGATTAACCTCAAATTGGCATGACCCAATCTTTTGTGACAAATCCATTGCTCATCTTCAACAGACATAAGACACTTGACATCTTGTTTTGCAAGTTCAGAAAGATCAACTTTATAAATGTTTTGTTTCCTCTTTGCTGTAAAGAATATAGATCCATCATTTTTGCTTTTTACCGAACATCCATTTTTCTCAGAAGACAACATTATAACCACTGTCACATAATTGACTTATGCTCAGTAGATTATGTTTCAGTCCTTCAACATATAAAACATTATCAATAGAAGGAAGAGAGCCTTTACCTATGCGACCAATTCCAACTAATTTACCTTTCTGGTTTCCTCCGAAACCAACGAATCCAGCTTCTCTAGGTCTTAGTTCTTGGAACATATGCTTTTCTCCCGTCATGTGACGCGAGCATCCACTGTCTAAGTACCAAGATAGGTGTGTTGACTTTGTTGCTAAGCAAGTCTGCAACATAGACTATTTTATCTTTAGGTACCCATATCTTTTTGGGTCCTTTCTTGCTAGTTCTTGAAGGATACTTGTCCTTCTTAGTTGTAAACACAGTACACGCACTTTTCAAGTGACCAGATTTATTGCAGTAGGTACACTGCAAGCATATACTATGATTATTAGATTTATCAGATGCAGAATCATTTTCCAAAAGAGGTCCATCTGATATATAACCAAGACCATGAGTTGTCGTTTTACTGACACCCCAAATCATAGAAGCTTGCTTGCTTCGAGTTACACTCTCTGCAAGAAACTTTTGAAATGCATGTTCATAGTCATTTGATTTGCAGTTAGGATTGCCTGTAACTATAGAGCTTTTAACTTGAGAGCTCACCGACAGTTGCTTGTTGGCTTCCAGGCCGGTTATCCACCAGACGCCGATTTTCGGTTTTCACGGTTCTCTTCATTGAGTACAGAGTTTTTATTGTGTAAAGAATGAAAATCTTGTGATAGTTTTGAAAATTTCTTTTTCAAATTCTTATACTCAATAGAGAGAGTGGCAGAATCCTTTAACAGATCATCAAATGCAAGTTGAAGTTCAGAATAAGAGTCATATATTATTACCTCTTCAACTTCTTCTGAATCAAGATCAGTGTCTGCCATGAGGGCAATGTGAGCTTCTTCTTCTTTATCTTCCTCAGAGGAGGATAAGTCAAGGTCTTCCCATGTTGCCATGAGACCTTTCTTCTTTTTCTTGAAGGAGCTTCTTGTGGACTTTTCCTTAAGATTAGGACACTTGGACTTGAAATGTCCAGGATTCTTACATTCATAGCAAATGACTTGGGCTTTGTCCTTGTATTTGCTTTCCTTCTTGTCCTTTGTATCTTTCTTCTGAAACCTCCTTCTGAAGTTTCTCTTCTTCCACATTCTCTGGATCTTCTTAGATATGAATTCTAGCTCATCTTCTGATCCATCATAATCTCCTTCTGAAGCTTCATCATCTGATTCTTCTTCTTCAGCCTGAAAAGCTTTAGAAGTACTAGGTTTATGTTGATTAACTCTTAAAGCAATAGACTTACTCTTCTTGGTAGGTTCTTCTTTATTTAGCTCAAGTTCATGAGCTTTCAAAGAACTCATAAGATCTTTAAGCCGGAGGACATTTAGATCTTTTGCTTCTTGAATAGCAGTGACTTTGGGTCTCCACTGCTTAGTCAAACTTCTCAAGATCTTTCTCACAAGGTCAGGTGTAGTATAACTTTTTCCAAGGGCCTGCAGCCCATGAACAAGTATTTAGAACCTTCCAAACATAGTTTCAATGTTTTTTCCATCTTCCATTTTGAATAGCTCATACTAGCGAACCATCATGCTAGCCTTTGTTTCTCTTACTTGGGCAGAACCCTCATAAGACAAAACAAGAGAATCCCAGATTTCTTTGGCAGTATCAAACTTACCACATTTATCATATTCTCTTTCTGTCATAGCACATATGAGAATAAATCTAGCCTTCTGATTGGTTTGATATCTCTTTTTCTGATCATCAGTCCAGTTTTCCCTAGGTATTGCGACACCAAGGGCATTAGCGGGTGAAATGTATCCAATTTCAACTATATCCCACAAATCAAGATTTTGTGCCTCAAGGAATGCTTTCATCTTATCTTTCCAGTAATCAAATTTTTCTCCATTGAATAGAGGAGGACGGTTCATATGATCACCTTCAGCAGACATGTTCACAGTAGGATCATTACTCTTAACACTGTTAAGTGCTCAACCAAGAGGTCGAGCTCTGGTACCAACTGAACGTGAACACAAGAAAGGGGGTTGAATTGTGTTCAAAACTTTTCGCAAACTTTAAGTTAAAAACACTTAGAACACAGGTTTTTCAAAACAGTTTGTTAAACGGATGCTGGAAATAAACCGGACGCTGGAAAAGCAGTTTGTGAAAACTTGCTTTTAACACAGCAGGATAAAGATAAATAGAAAGCAGTAAAGCAAAAGACACAGAGATTTATACTAGTTCACTACCAAACTGGTAGCTACGTCTAGTCCCTTCGTTCCTGAAGGATTTTCCACTATAATCAATCTGATTACAATTTTCTCAAGAGTATTCTTCTGTCACAAACATGACAATACTCTCAACTTCTCAAAACGACTCAAGATATCGAGCCTTTGAGAGAAACAAATTTTAACTAGGCCAAAACAACTTTTACAAATAAGTTGAATACAAGTATAAATAACTCTCACAAAGAGGATAAAAATTAAGCTCAATATAGAAATGCTTTCTAAAAGAAAGTGTCGGACGCCGAAGTTCGATTCTTGTAGTCCAGAGACTTGGCTCGAAACTTGATTGCTCACGAAGCGGTGCTTTGAGTATTGACTCTTTGTAGTGTATAACAATGCTTGTTCTCGATAAATGAAGCAATATACTCTTGTACGCAGCTTTGGCGATTTCGATTTTGATTTCTTTAATGGATACCTTGGGGTATTTATAGGAGTTCTAAAGGATATTACCGATTCTGATAAAAATGGCTCCTTTCCATTGAGTGAGGTGATTTCAAAAGTCATCTCTTTCTTCCTTTCCAGAGAATATCTCAGTAGTACATATTACCGTTTTCGTACTACCTTGCTTTTCACAATTGCTTGTACGATTTTTGTCTTGTAGCTAAAGGTGTCACCTTTGATACCTCGTACAACAATTTTGGCGCATAAGATCAAATTCGAAATCCGTTCCAGAACCTTCTGAGAGGAAGAGCAATTACGTGACCATCACGTGATATAAAATGAAGTTCAGACGATCGCTCAGAATGAAAGATCGGACACTCATAGCAAATGGATAAGACTAGTGTCACAAAAAGATAATTCCAGATGCTCACGAAGACAGTTTACTAAGATGAGCCGGATGCTGACACATGGAATGTATCCTTCTCTTGAGAGCTTCTTCCTTCTTGTTTAAGTGGCTTAGAAATATATGTAATATTAGTATCTGCACACTTCAAGAATTGTTAGAACATAAATTGTTCTCTTGTGAATATTTTGTTATCATCAAAATTAATGAGGGTCTAAACTTCTCAATCGTTTAGGTTCCAACATAATGCTCCCAATGCTATTACTGTCCAAGTACCATCTCCTTTTTCCGTACAAGACGATAAAGCAGTTCCTTGGATATACGATGCAAAAGTCCAAGTCGAAGGAAGTAATACACAACCAAGCGTTCCGACCGTTACCAACATTATGGGAATAGGCGGGATGACTCGGAGTGGGCGGATTTATGCCCCTGAGAAAGAACCAATAAAAGTAGCCACAAAGGGACAGGTAAAAGACCAAAACAAAGGAAAAGGAGTTGCGATAGATGAAGGAGACATAGGGAAGGAGGACAAGAAAGAAGCCTCCCGTGGGGAAGTGGCTGAATTCCTCAAATTCATTCAGCAAAGTGAATATAAGGTGATAGATCAACTAAACCGCACACCAGCGAGAGTTTCTCTACTTGCCCTATTAATGCACTCTGAGAGTCACAGGAAAGTATTGATGGAAATCCTGAATGAAGCCCGTGTGTCTCAAAATATCACCTTGAATCAGTTCGGCGACCTAGTTGGCAATATCGCCGCATGCAACTAACCTCTATTTTAATGATGAAGAAATGCCTGCAGAAGGTAGAGGACACAACAAAGCATTACATATCTCGGTTCAGTGTAAAGAGCATCTTATAGCTAAAGTCCTTGTAGACAATGGATCCTCCTTGAATGTGATGCCTAAATCTACCTTGGATAAGTTATCCATTGACAAGACACATATGAAGCCCAGCTCTGTGCTCGTGAGAGCCTTTGATGGTTCAAGAAGAGAAGTAATGGGTGAGATTGAGCTGCCGATTCAGATTGGCCCTTTCACTTTTGCCGTTAATTTCCAAGTAATGGACATCAAGCCCAGCTATAGTTGCTTGTTAGGAAGGCCTTGGATTCATTCTGTCGGGGTAGTACCATCAACTCTGCATCAAAAATTGAAGTTTGTGGTGGATGATAAGTTGATCATCGTATCCGGAGAAGAGGACCTGCTGGTAAGCAAGCCAACATCAACGAGTTACATTGAAGTTGCTGAAGAAGCCCTTGGGACATCATTTCAGGCACTGGAAATTGTCGATAGCGCTTACGTAGGGTTTACAACTAAAAAACCCTGCCTATCCAACAATGCCCTAATGGTGGGCGGAGTCATGCTAAAAGGAGGATATCAGCCAGGAAAAGGACTAGGAAAAAGTCAGGAAGGTATTGCCTCAATCCTAAGAATCCCTAAAAACAAAGACCGATACGGCTTGGGATTTGTCCCCACTCGAGAGGACAGGGAAAGAGCAATCGAGGCAAGGAAAGAAAAGAGGAAGGCTCGGCTTGAAAATCGGGAACCCGAGTTTGGGAAAATGCACATCTACGATCACCGTCAGACTTTTCGTAGCGCTGGAGGATCTATGCAGATCAAGTAACTACTGTAGAAGAGGATTTTGCTGCTCTTGAAGAGGAATGGGTTCACCTATGTTCCTCAATACCTTGCAATTGGGAGATCGTGGAAAATCCTAGGATCCTTAATGCATTTTCAATGTAATCCATTTAATGCTCACCTCTACGCCAAATTTCGGAGGCGTAGGGAAATGTTAAAGGGCCCCGCATGTTTTTCATAAGCATATTTCGAATATTAATAAAATGCATTTTGATTTTTATCCCAAGCTTCTCTTTTTCTTTTCCTTCCTACTTCCTTTCCTTACTCTCTCCTTATTGTTAACCTTGATAATGCAGGCTCATGGATAATACTTTTGAAAACGATTGTGCTGAAATTTCGTTACCAGATTTTGATTGCCTAATTAATCATAATCGATTTAAGATCGTGAAGAAGACTGTCTCGATGAAGATCTTCCCCGAATTAATGAGACTTATAGAAGGAGTCCGTAAAGATTGAACCTCACGAAGAACCGATCGAGTTGATTAATTTGGGAACCAAGAAGACAAAAAGAAGTCAAGGTTGGTGTTACCATGTCACAAGGAGTAAAAGCTAAACCGATTCAACTCCTCCGAGATTATAAAGACGTATTTGCCTGGTCTTACCAAGATATGCCAGAGTCGATACCGATATTGTCGAACACAAACTACCTCTTAAACCGATTGCCCTCCCGCTGCGTAAATTGAGACGCATGAGGCCCGATATGTCCTTAAAGATTAGAAGAAGTTAAGAAACAATTTGATCTTTGGATTTTTGGCCGTGGCTAAATACCCCCAATGGGTTGCTAATATTGTCCCTGTTCCAAAAAAGGGTGGAAAGGTCCGAATGTGCGTTGATTACCGGGACCTTAATAAAGCGAGTCCCAAAGACGATTTCCCGTTGCCTCACATTGATGTTCTGGTGGATAATACCGCTCATCACGCTGTTTTCTCTTTCATGGATGGTTTCTCCGGGTATAATCAAATTAAAATGGCCAGAGAAGACATGGAGAAAACTACGTTTATTACAGCTTGGGGGACTTTCTGCTACAAGGTGATGCCTTTTGGGTTGAAGAACGTCGGGGAAACATATCAAAGGGCAATGGTGACTCTATTTCATGATATGATCCATAAGGAGATAGAGGTCTGCGTGGACGATATGATCGCTAAGTCGCAAACTGAAGAAAGTCATATAATTGATTTACGGAAACTTTTTGAGCGATTGAGAAAGTTTCGCCTAAGACTCAATCCCGCCAAGTGTAACTTTGGTGTCCGGTCAGGTAGAGTGTTGGGATTCATTATAAGTCAGAAAGGAATAGAAGTTGACCCGAAAAAAGTCAAAGCCATCTTAGAAATGCCAGCTCATCGCACAGAAAAAGAAGTTCGTGGTTTTTTAGGGAGGTTAAACTATATTTCCCGGTTTATATCACAACTCATTGACACCTGTGAGCCAATGTTCCAAGTTGCTGCGTAAGGACCAAACTATTGAATGGAATGTGAAATGCCAATAGGCTTTCGACAAAATCAAGCAATACCTACAAAAACCCCCTGTGTTAGTACCTCCAGTACCAGGCAGGCCATTAATCCTCTATTTGATAGTGTTAGATGGATCTATGGGGTGTGTACTTGGACAACATGACGAAACGGGTAAAAAAGAACGTGCTATTTACTACTTGAGTAAGAAGTTTACCAGCTGTGAAGCTAATTATTCGATATTGGAGCGTACCTGTTGCGCCCTAGCATGGGCCGCTCACCGCCTAAGACAATATATGCTTTCCCACACAACTTGGTTGGTGTCAAAAATGGACCCGATCAAATATGTATTAGAGAAACCTGCTCTCACTGGAAGGATTGCCCGGTGGAAAATGTTGTTATCCGAGTATGATATTCAATACGTCTCTCAGAAAGCCGTCAAAGGTAGTGCCCTCGCTGAGCACTTAGCCAATCAACCAGTAGATGACCATTCACCTGTCCACTATGAATTCCCTGATGAGAATGTAATGTCCGCCGAAAAAAGAAGAATCAAGAAACGAAGAGTGGACCATGATGTTCGATGGGGCTTCTAATGCATTGGGGCACGGAATCGGGGCAATACTAATTTCTCCAGGAAAGCAAAGACACTCCTCGTTACGGCTACGTTTCAGTTGCACCAATAATGTGGCAGAATATGAGGCGTGTGTCATGGGAATCAGAGTTGCCATAGAAACTAAGGTCAGAATCCTAAAAGTATATGGGGATTCTGCCCTAGTTATCAACCAGATGAATGGAGAATAGGAAACTCGAGATCCTAAGTTAATACCTTACCATGAGTATATCCAAGAACTCGTCGAATCCTTTGATAGGATCACGTTTCAACATGTCCCACGAGAAGATAATCAGTTGGCTGATGCATTAGCCACGCTGTCATCTATGTTCCGAATAAACAGTGACAAGGAAGTGCCTCTCATCCTGATGGAAAACCGTACTAATCCCGCTTACTGCCAGGAGATAGAAGAAGAATCCGACGGAAAATCGTGGTATCACGACATCAAATGCTACCTTAAAAGCAAGGAATACCCTTCGGGCGCCTCAGAGAACGACAAGCGAACTCTGAGGAGGCTTGCTATGAGTTTCCTTTTGAACGGCGACGTGCTCTACAAAAGAAATCACGACATGGTACTCCTCCGATGTGTGGACTCTGCAGAAGCAAGAAAAATTCTTGACGACGTCCATGAAGGCTCCTTTGGGACCCATGCCAACGGTTACGCAATGGCTCGGAAGATTCTCAGAGCTGGGTATTATTGGCTTACAATGGAAAGTGACTGCATCAAGCATGTGAGGAAATGTCATAAATGTCAGACTTATGCTGATAATATTCATGTACCTCCAACTTCCCTAAACGTCCTCAGTGCACCCTGGCCGTTCTCCTTGTGGGGTTTGGATGTCATAGGAATGATTGAGCCAAAAGCCTCTAACGGACATTGATTCATTCTCGTGGCTATTGATTACTTCACAAAGTGGGTCGAAGCAGTCTCCTATACCAATGTGACTCGCAGTGTTGTGTTGGAACCTAAACGATTGAGAAGTTTAGACCCTCATTAATTTTGATGATAACAAAGTATTCGCAAGAGAACAATTTATGTTCTAACAATTCCTGAAATGTGCAGATACAAATATTACATATTCTTCTAAGCCACTTAAGCAAGAAGGAAGAAGTTCACAAGAGAATGATACACTCCATGTGTCAGTATCCGGCTCATCCTAGTATACTGTCTTCGTGAGCGTCTGGAATTATCTTTTTGTGACACAAGGCTTATCCATTTGCTACGAGCGTCCGACCTTCCTGCTCGAGCGAAGGCCTGAACTTCATTTTAAATCACGTGATGGTCACGTAGTTGCTCTTCCTCTCAGAAGCTTCTGGAACGGATTTTGAATTTGATCTTATGCGCTCAAATTGTTGTACGAGGTATCAAAGGTGACACCTTTAGCTAAAGACAAAAATCGTACAAGCATTTGTGAAAAGCAAGGTAGTACGAAAACGGTAATGTGTACTACTGAGATATTCTCTGAAAAGGAAGAAAGAGACAACTTTTTTTTTTTGAAATCACCTCACTCAATGGAAAGGAGCCATTTTTACTGTAACGGTAATATCCTTTAGAACTCCTATAAATACCCCATGGTATCCATTGAAGAAACTGCCAAAACTCTACAAGAGAATATTGCTTCATTTACTGAGAACAAGCACTGTTGCTATATGTAACACCTGAGGACGAGATCGACCTCGTATTAGGACGACGTATCGAGACCTCGACCAAGACCCTGTGTCGAGATCGCGTGCCGAGGTCATTTACCGAGCTGATGAGACCGCGTGCACTAGCTGCTGAGCTGAGGAGGTCGGGTGTCGAGTTGATGAAGTCGCGTACCGAGCTGAGGAGGCCGCGTTCACGAACTCGTGTTAGAGCCTCGTGCGCTTGCACGAGCACCCTTGTCGACATCGTGTCGAGATGATACCTCGTATTCTTTCGAACGTTATTCAGCGCTATTATTATATTGTTTGTTATAATTATATTGTCGGCTTGCCGTTCGCCGTGGTGTCTAGGCCGTTGGACCCAGTAGAGGGTAATTATGAGAGGAACGATTAGACGGGTAGAATGATTGATGGGATTGGCATCTTATAGCTGGAGTTACGATTATACCCCTTCTCTCACCAGCTGTATACCACGACCGATTCCCTCAAACACTCATTTCTCTTTTCTTCCTTCTTCTTCCTTTTTTTTCCTCCGAGTTTCCTTCCTTCTGCTCTGAGTTTCGTTGTTTTTCTCCAAGAACTTCCATCGACGAAACCGTGAGTTCCATCGAGATTCTGCACAAATTTTCTTCATCAATTTTGTTCATCATTATCTTCTCGACATATCTCACCTGCTCGACCATCACCATTGAGGTATGAAGAACAGATTTTTCTTTTCCTCTGTGCTACTGTTTAGCGCTACTTTTCCTTCCATTTTTAGCCAGTTTTATGCTTCCAAATCATGTCAAATTGATGGGTTTTCTTCTTCACGATATTACCTATCTTTCTAACCGATTAATTGGGCTTGTAAAACAAATTTTCTTCCTCTGTTTTTCTGCAATCGGCAGTGCCCAGAAACCCTTCATTTTTGGTTTATTTCGATTTCTTGTTTTTCGTTTGTTGCTTCTGGTTGTTGTTGTTGTCGATCTATCTGTTGAAGCATCAGATAACCTTTTTCATGAACTTTTGATCGAAATCCCTAACTTTGTGTTAGAGGAAAAATATATTTCAGTTCTTGAGTTTTTATATTTTCTGGGTTGTGGTTAAGTTTGGGAAGAGAGCTAAGTGTATTAGAACCCATAGATCGAACTGAGTTGTGTTTGTTTTAGGAAGTCTGATTCCCGAGATCGAGTGATTTCCGAATCGAGGTGTACGGGAGAGCGAATCCAAGGACGTGGAAGCAGTGGGATCCAGATCGAGAACTGTACGTGTCGAGGTCGACTGAGAAGCGTACGTGTCGAGGTCGATTGAGGACAGCCGTGTCGAGATCGAGTAAGAGAAGTCGTTGTCGAGCTCATTTGAAGACAGCTGTGTCGAGGTCGTTGTCGAGCAGCATTAACTTGGAGTTCGGTAAGGGCAACTCCTAGATATCTCTAAGGCTTTATTTTATAAGTCCTTATGTAAGGGCGCTTCACATTAATACTTTCATAGTATGCTAGTGTAAGGGCACTTCATATTCCACGTGTTTATGTTATTGTGTATGTGTCGAGCTTGAAATGTTGTGATATGATTGAGTTTTTGCATGTATTTAATATGTGATTGAATATATGTCGTGAATTGTGTATTGCATGTTGAATTGCGTTTCTTCATGTCGAGCTTGCTCTTTTTATTTGACATGCGGTTGAATATCTTGTGTTTAACTCTTTGAATATCGTGATCACGGCGAATTGTTCATCGAGTGAGCGAGCTAGGTGAGTCGTATGACGTTTTTGAGCCGTGACCTGGATAATCGAGGGTGCTAGGTCCCCTTTTGTTTACGGGAGATTGACTAGACGCCGCCACGCTATGGGACCTGAGTTGACCGGCCCTAGGGAGAGCGAGGATCCCAAGGCTTCGCTGGACTTTCCGACATACCATGCGGCGTGTGCATTCCGGAAAAATTGTCGAGTCGAGAGAAAATGGATTTGCGAGTTGTGTCGAGTTAGAGTGAGATGGTCGAGTCACGCTTGTGAATGTTATACTTTCAGTATTGATTATTTCTTTATGTCGAGCTTATCTTGAATTGTTGAGAAGTTGACCCTTTCCCGTGGTGCCTTCAATCCATGATGGTTACCCAGGCGGTGTCGAGGGCGCAGGGAACTCGACAGTAGATGATGCCGAGGAGGAGCTCGACGAGGACCCGAGTGACGACCTCTACTTATCGTGATTGATTATGTTTGTTCGACGTATTTCTTTTGATGACTGTACTTGTTTTTCTTTGTGTTCTCGAGGTCGTGACCAGTTTAGGCGATGTTGTTTTGTTGTTTCGTGGTAGACTGGTGGTCTTACTTTTGGAGCAAACTGCGTGGGAGTCTGCCGGAAGTACCCCCAGGGTATGATTGCTCTTTTGAAGTCGTCATACCTTAGGTGTATTTTCCTTATACATTGCTACTCTGTATTTTGTATACATTATTATTTCGAGTGATATATATATGTATGTTATGCATGTATGTTTTATTAGAATTTAAGTCTTGTGTCTTAGTTGCACCATGGTTCAAAAGTCAGAATTACTCTGATGTGCACGAGTTGGTTTTATAAAAAAAAAATATATCGTATTTTTAAAAGGCACAAGAGTTTCGTTTTAAAATACATCTCATATAGGTTTATGTTGAGCTCGGTGTGTTGAGCTCGATAACTCGAGCTCGGTATATTGAGATCGGTAGCGGTCCGGAAACGGGTCGTTACACTGTTGGTATCAGAGCGCCTGCTCGACCGAGCCGTGCATAGAATTTGACCGGTCACTATGCTCGGGTTATGTGTGTTGGGTACCTAGTTGTATTATGTTGATTGTCGTTTGATTAAGTGAAGCACTTATTGCTTGAAAATTGTTTGAACTGTTTCTTGATTGAAGCGGTGTGTTTTAACACATCCTTGTTGTGAGATTCGACAGGTTTTGAACTTTGTGGAATCTAATGCCACCTCAGAGGAATACGACAACCGCAACCGAACGCCGACATGGAACGAGCAATTCAAGCTATGACCGAGATGGCGGTAGCCATGGCTCAACAATCACCGCTGCGAACTCAACAAGCTAACGCGATGGCTCAACAGACGGCAGTTAACTCAAAGAACTTACAAAGAATAAAGAACGAGCGTAATCTAAATGTCAAGCTAGAGGATTGGCGGACTTCAGAAGCATGATCCACCGTTCTATGGTGAGCCAAATCCGGATAAAGCTGATCTTTGGATGCAAGAGATCGAGAAGATCTTTGAGGCACTTCATTGCGGGACAACGTGAAGGTCGACTATGCCACCTACTTACTGCTAGGAGACGCAGAGTATTGGTGGAGAGGAGTGAAGCAAACATTTATAGCAGAACGTCGCGAGATGACCTGGGAGCTTTTTCGTGAAAGGTTCTTGGACAAGTACTTCCCAGATACTGCACGAGCCGAGAAGGAGCAGGAATTTCTTCAATTGTAGCAAAGCAACTCGACAGTGTCCGAGTATGCAGCCAAGTTCGAGTCGTTGGCGAGGTATTTCAGTCCATTTCGTGATCGAGTTGACCAGAGATGGTTGAGTGAGAGATTCCAACGGGGATTGAGATTCGACATTCGTAAGTCGCTGGTGTCGCTGAGGATCCAAACCTCCAAGAGTTGATTGATCGCCGTGTCGAGGTAGAAGGAGTAAGGAGCCACAAGAAGAAGACTGCTGGGCGACGGTGAGACCCAGTGCGCGCGTAGATTTGCAAAGCGGAAACAACCGAAGAAGCCGCACGACCGACCTCGGGGAACGACAACAGGGGATGACGTCCGATGACCCAGTACCGAGGAGTGTGAAGCCGCCAACGATCAAGGAGCTTTTGACGACAAATACCAGGCTGATTTTACCTCAACCGTAAGAGCCTTCGAGGTGTATTGTGATGCGTCACACCAGGGATTGGGATGCGTCTTTGATGCAACATCTGGAAGGTGGTCGCAGATGCTTCAAGACAGCCTTAAGATTCGCGAGAGGAACTACCCTACTCACGACTTGGAGCCGGGCAAAGAGTTTTTGGCGAAGATATGGAGGCACTACCTTTATGGGAGCACTCATCGCTTTCAGCGATCACAAGAGCTTGAAGTACTGTTCGACCGTAAAGAGCTCAACATGCGTCGGCGTAGATGGACGTAATTTCAAGGACTACGACTTTACGCTGGAATACCATCCCTAAGGCTAACGTAGTAGCAGATGCGCTGAGCAGAAGAGCGCTTTTAACCTCGGCAATGATGATCAAGGAGTTGGAGATGCTCGAGAAGTTCCGAGACTTGAAGTCGAGTGTCGAAGTTTCACCGGAAGTGAGATTTGGTATGCTTACCATTTCTAATGATTGTTGGACGAGATCCGAGACCAGCAAGTTCATGACGAGCTTCGCAAGAGAAGATTCGATTGATAAGCGCAAGGAAGGCGATAATTCAAGGCCTGAGCGGACGACATCTTGAGGTGCAATGGCCGAGCGTGCATCTAACGATCCGAGCCGAGAAAGTTGATTCTCGACGAAGCGCATAAGAGCAACTTTAGTATTCATCCAGGAGTTACGAAGATGTATCAAGACTTGAAGAAGCATTTTTGGTGGTCCTGAATGAAGAAGCAAGTGGTCGAGCACGTAGCCGTGTTTAACGTGTCGAAGCCGAAGGTGGAGCACCAACGACCACGGGAATGCTACAATCGCTGACGCATCAAAGATGGAAATGGGATAGTATTTCCATGGACTTCGTTGTAGGTTTGCCGAAAACGCAGAAGAAGAATGATTCGATTTGGGTGATCGTCGACCGATTGACCAAATCTGCTCATTTCTTACCAGTGAGGTCGACATACAACGTGGAAAAGCTGACCGAGATCTACATCGCGAGATAGTACGACTTCATGGAATACCCTCTTCGATCGTGTCGGACCGAGATCCGAAGTTCACGCCTCATTTTTGGAGGGAATTGCAAGGAGCGATGGGAACCGAGCTCGAGGCTTAGCTCGGCATATCATCCACGCATCGACGGTCGACCGAGAGAACGATCCAATCACTTGAAGATTTGTTGCGAGCTTGTACGTTAAATCACCGAGGAAGTTGGGACGACGTCTTACCATTGGTGGAGTTCACCTACAATAATAGCTTCCATGCGAGTATTGGAATGGCACCTTTTGAAGCGCCAGATGGACGGAAATGTCGACGCCTCTTTGTTGGTACCAGGACGGCGAGCGAATCGTCAGAGGACCGTATATGATCCAAGCAGACTACCGAGAAGATCCGCTTGATCGTAGATCGGATGCGAACATCTCAAAGTCGATGTAAGAGTTATGCGGACCAACGACGCCGACCACTCGAGTTCGAAGAAGGAGAACATGTATTTCTTAGAGTCACCCCCACCATCGGAGTTGGTCGAGCGATCAAATCCAAGAAACTTACCCCTAAATTCATTGGACCTTACCAAATTCTTCGTCTTATTGGTCCAAAGTGGCATATCGATTGCCTTGCCACCATTCTTGTCGAACATCCACGACGCCTTCCACGCCTCACAATTACGGAAGTATGTTTCCGACCCTCTCATGTCATCGAACCGGATGTGATTCAACCAAGGACGACCTATCTTTGAAGCGTCACCAAGAAGGATCGTTGATCGGAAAGCCAAACAGCCATGAACAAAGAGATTCAACTTGTCAAAGTTGTGGGATCGTAAGACTGAGATGCGACTGGGAGCTGGAGGAGAAGATGAAGACTCAAGACTCAACTTTTCCGAGGTAAGAACCTTATTTGCAATTTCGAGGACGAAATTTTTTTAGAGGCGAGATTGTAACACCCGAGGACGAGATCGACCTCAGACAGATCGACGTATCGAGACCTCGACCAAGACCCTGTGTCGAGATCGCGTGCCGAGGTCATTTACCGAGCTGATGAGACCGCGTGCACTAGCTGCTGAGCTGAGGAGGTCGGGTGTCGAGTTGATGAAGTCGCGTACCGAGCTGAGGAGGCCGCGTTCACGAACTCGTGTTAGAGCCTCGTGCGCTTGCACGAGCACCCTTGTCGACATCGTGTCGAGATGATACCTCGTATTCTTTCGAACGTTATTCAGCGCTATTATTATATTGTTTGTTATAATTATATTGTCGGCTTGCCGTTCTCGTCGTGTGTCTAGACCGTTGACCGACAGAGTAGAGGGTAATTATGAGAGGAACGATTAGACGGGTAGAATGATTGATGGGATTGGCATCTTATAGCTGGAGTTACGATTATACCCCTTCTCTCACCAGCTGTATACCACGACCGATTCCCTCAAACACTCATTTCTCTTTTCTTCCTTCTTCTTCCTTTTTTTTCCTCCGAGTTTCCTTCCTTCTGCTCTGAGTTTCGTTGTTTTTCTCCAAGAACTTCCATCGACGAAACCGTGAGTTCCATCGAGATTCTGCACAAATTTTCTTCATCAATTTTGTTCATCATTATCTTCTCGACATATCTCACCTGCTCGACCATCACCATTGAGGTATGAAGAATGATTTTTCTTTTCCTCGTACTCTTGTTTAGCGCTACTTTTCCTTCCATTTTTAGCCGCTTTATGCTTCCAAATCATGTCAAATTGATGGGTTTTCTTCTTCACGATATTACCTATCTTTCTAACCGATTAATTGGGCTTGTAAAACAAATTTTCTTCCTCTGCTTTTCTCGCAATCGGCAGCGCTCCGTAAACCCTTCATTTTTGGTTTATTTTGATTTCTTGTTTTTCGCTTGTTGCTTCGTTGTTGTTGTTGTCGATCTATCTGTTGAAGCATCGATAACCTTTTTCATGAACTTTTGATCGAAATCCCTAACTTTGTGTTAGAGGAAAAATATATTTCAGTTCTTGAGTTTTTATATTTTCCGGTTGTGGTTAAGTTTGGGAAGAGAGCTAAGTGTATTAGAACCCATAGATCGAATCGAGTTGTGTTTGTTTTAGGAAGTCCGATTCCGAGATCGAGTGATTTCAATCGAGGTGTACGGAGAGCGAATCCAAGGACGTGGAAGCAGTGGGATCCAGATCGAGAACTGTACGTGTCGAGGTCGACTGAGAAGCGTACGTGTCGAGGTCGATTGAGGACAGCCGTGTCGAGATCGAGTAAGAGAAGTCGTTGTCGAGCTCATTTGAAGACAGCTGTGTCGAGGTCGTTGTCGGCAAAGATTAACTTGGAGTTCGGTAAGTGGCAACTCCTAGATATCTCTAAGGCTTTATTTTATAAGTCCTTATGTGCGGCGCTTCACATTAATACTTTCATAGTATGCTAGTGTAAGGCACTTCATATTCCACGTGTTTATGTTATTGTGTATGTGTCGAGCTTGAAATGTTGTGATATGATTGAGTTTTTGCATGTATTTAATATGTGATTGAATATATGTCGTGAATTGTGTATTGCATGTTGAATTATGCGTTTCTTCATGTCGAGCTTGCTCTTTTTATTTGACATGCGGTTGAATATCTTGTGTTTAACTCTTTGAATATCGTGATGCGAATTGTTCATCGAGTGAGCGAGCTAGGTGAGTCGTATGACGCTTTTGAGCCGTGACCGGATAATCGAGGGTGCTAGGTCCCCTTTGTTTACGGAGATTGACTAGACGCCGCCACGCTATGGGACCCGAGTTGACCGGCCCTAGGGAGAGCGAGGATCCCAAGGCTTTACCGACTTTCCGACATACGGTACGGCGTGTGCATTCCGGAAAAATTGTCGAGTCGAGAGAAAATGGATTTGCGAGTTGTGTCGAGTTAGAGTGAGATGGTCGAGTCACGTCGGTGAATGTTATACTTTGCTGTATTGATTATTTCTTTATGTCGAGCTTATCTTGAATTGTTGAGAAGTTGACCCTTTCCCGTGGTGCCTTCAATCCATGATGGTTACCCAGGCGGTGTCGAGGGCGCAGGGAACTCGACAGTAGATGATGCCGAGGAGGAGCTCGACGAGGACCCGAGTGACGACCTCTACTTATCGTGATTGATTATGTTTGTTCGACGTATTTCTTTTGATGACTGTACTTGTTTTTCTTTTGTGTTCCGAGGTCGTGACCACTGGGGCGATGTTGTTTTGTTGTTTCAGGTAGACTGGTGGTCTTACTTTTGGAGCAAACCTGCGTGGGAGTTCTGCTTAAGTACCCCAGGGTATGATTGCTCTTTTGAAGTCGTCATACCTTAGGTGTATTTTCCTTATACATTGCTACTCTGTATTTTGTATACATTATTATTTCGAGTGATATATATATGTATGTTATGCATGTATGTTTTATTAGAATTTAAGTCTTGTGTCTTAGTTGCACCATGTTTCAAAAGTCAGAATTACTCTGATGTGCACGAGTTGGTTTTATAAAAAAAAAATATATCGTATTTTTAAAAGGCACAAGAGTTTCGTTTTAAAATACATCTCATATAGGTTTATGTTGAGCTCGGTGTGTTGAGCTCGGTAACTCGAGCTCGGTATATTGAGCTCGGTAGCGGTCCGGAAACGGGTCGTTACACTATACACTACAAAGAGTCAATACTCTGAAAGCACTGCTTCTGTGAGCAATCAAGTTTCGTGCCAAGTCTCTGGACTACAAGAACTGAACTTAGCGTCTGACACTTTCTTTTAGAAAGCATTTCTGTATTGAGCTTAATCTTTTATCCTCTCTGTGAGAGTTATTTCTGCTTGTATTCAAATTACTTGTAAAAGTTGTTTTGGCCTAGTTAAGGCTGTACCCTCAAAGGCTCGAACGTACTGAGTCGTTTTGAGAAGTTGAGAGTATTGTCAAGGTTGTGACAGTAGAATACTCTTAAGGTTTTGTAATCAGTTGATTATAGTGGAAAATCCTTCAGGAACGAAGGGACTAGACGTAGCTACCAGTTTGGTAGTGAACTAGTATAAATCTCTATGTCTCTTGCTTTACTGCTTTCTATTTATCTTTATCTTGTTCTGTTAAAAATAAGCTTTCCAAATCGCTTCAAATGGTCCTGGTTTATTTCCAGCGTCCGATACACAAACTGTTTTGAAAAACCTGTGTTCTAAGTGTTTTTAACTTAAAGTTTGCGAAAAGTTTTCAATACAATTCAACCCCCTTCTTGTGTTCACGTTCAGTTGGTACCAGAGCTCGACCTCTTGGTTGAGTACTTAACAGTGTTAAGAGTAAAGATCCTACTGTGAACATGTCTGCTGAAGGTGGTCATATGAACCGTCCTCCTCTATTTACTGGAAAGATAAGATAAAAGCATTCTTTGAGACACAAAATCTTGATTTGTGGGATATAGTTGAAAGTGGATACATTTCTCCCACTGATGCCCTTGGTGTTGCAATACCTAGGGAAAACTGGACTGATGATCAGAAAAAGAGATATCAAACCAATCAGAAGGCTAGATTTATCCTCATTTGTGCTATGACAGAAAGAGAATATGATAAATGTGGTAAGTTTGATACTGCCAAAGAAATATGGGATTCTCTTGTTTTGTCTTATGAGAGTTCTGCCCAAGTAAGAGAAACAAAGGCTAGCATGATGGTTCGCCAGTATGAGCTATTCAAAATGGAAGATGGAGAAAACATTGAAACTATGTTTGGAAGGTTCCAAACACTTGTTTATGGGTTGCAGGCCCTTGGAAAAAGTTATAGTACACCTGACCATGTGAGAAAGATCTTGAGAAGTTTGACTAAGCAGTGGAGACCCAAAGTCACTGCTATTCAAGAAGCAAAAGATCTAAATGTCCTTCGGCTTGAAGATCTTATGAGTTCTTTGAAAGCTCATGAACTTGAGCTAAATGAAGAAGAACCTACCAAGAAGAGTAAGTCTATTGCTTTAAAAGTTAATCAACATAAACCTAGTACTTCTAAAGCTTTTCAGTCAAGAAGAAGAATCGAATGATGAAGCTCGTATGAGATTATGATGGATCAGACGATGAGCTAGCTGTTCATATCTAAGAAGATCCAGAGAATGTGGAAGAAGAGAAACTTTAGAAGGAGGTTTCGTAAGAAAGATACAAAGGACAAGAAGTAAAGCAAAGACAAGGACAAAGCCCAAGTCATTTGCTATGAATGTAAGAAGCCTGGACATTTCAAGTCCGAAAGTGTCCTAATCTTAAGGAAAAGTCCACAAGAAGCTCCTTCAAGAAAAAGAAGAGGTCTCATGGCAACATGGGAAGATCTTGACTTATCCTCCTCTCGAGGAAGATAAAGAAGAAGAACCTCACATTGCCCTCATGGCGCATAATCGATCTTGATTCAAGAAGAAGTTGAAGAGGTAATAATATATGATTCTTATTCGAACTTCAACTTGCATTTGATGATCTGTTAAAGGACTCTGCCACTCTCTCTATTGAGTATAAGAATTTGAAAAAGAAATTTTCAAAACTATCACAAGATTTTCATTCTTTATACAATGAAAACTTTGTACTCAATGAAGAGAACTGTGCTGAAAACTAAAATCAGCGTCCTGGTGGATAACCAAAGGTCCTGAAGCTAACAAGCAACCGTGTCGAGAGCTCTCAAGTTAAAAGCTCTGTAGTTACAGGCAATCCTAATTGCAAATCAAATGACTATGAACATGCATTTCAAAAGTTTCTTGCAGAGAGTGTAACTCGAAGCAAGCAAGCTTCTATGATTTGGGGTGTCAGTAAAACGACAACTCATGGTCTTGGTTATATATTAGATAAACCTCCTTTAGAAAATGATTCAAAGATCCGATGACACCAATGATCATAGTGAATGCTTGCATTGTACTTACCGCAATAAATCTGGTCATTTGAAAAATGCGTGTCTTGTGTTTACAACTAAGAAGGACAAGTATCCTTCAAGAACTAACAAGAAAGGACCCAAAAAGATATGGGTACCTAAAGATAAAATAGTCTATGTTGCGAGACTTGCTTAGCAACAAAGTCAACACACCTATCTTGGTACTTAGACAAGGATGCTCGCGTCACATGACGGGAGAAAAGCATATGTTCCAAGAACTAAGACCTAGAGAAGTGGATTCGTTGGTTTCGGAGGAAACCAAAAAGGTAAAATAGTTGGAATTGGTCACGATCATTTGTCACAAGACGGTCAAAATAAATAAAATAAGAATGTAGTAACAATGCAGTTAACCTTGGTCGTCTCACAGGAATCTCTAATTAACAATAACCAATAACAAGAACACGCAAAGAAATAAAGTTGGGGGATTTCGATTCAAGAAGCAAGTTATAAAAGATGCAAATATCAATATATAAAAACGATTAATCCACTGGTTCAAGGAAATTAATACTTGGATCTATCACGGGTTTCAAATGATTATTCTATTTCGTGATTCTATTCTTGTTTGACAATAAAATTAACCAATCAAGCGTCAATTAATTCTATAAGAATTCCTAATGGATTAAGCATCAAATAATTCAATTAATCATGAACAAGGAATAAGCGTCATAAGAACACAATTAATCTAATAACCGAATTCAATCAAACCTATAACTAAGCATTATAGATCCTAATAATCTCTATTCGAAATAAACTAAAGCAAGCGTTCAATTTAATTCAAATAATCTCAAATTAGAGAGCAAAAACGAGGTTGATATGATTAAGCATCAATACCCAAAATGAATTTGCAAACAGAAATCAAAGAGATAAAAGATCAAAAGGAAAAAAAATAGAAACACAAAAATCGAAATTAAACATAATAATAAAACCTCAAGATCCTTATAAAAACTCCCTAACCAGTGAATTAATCTAAGGTCTTAGCCTTCCATAGAAGGATTTGACAAAAACGAAATTAAGAACGGGAGAAGGAGAAAAGATTGCTAAAACTCAAAAACAGCAAAATATTCAAAAGTAATCAAAAGGTAAATCCTAAGACTCTAAAAATCCTATTTATAATGTCTCCTTAGGTTAACCTAGGTAACCTGAAGTTTATGACCAAAGAGAAGGGCCCAAAAGAGATTAATTAGCCCAATAACAACTAATCACATGAGTAATTGATCCAAAACTCGCAGTGAACCTCGCCTGTAGTAGTAAAGTGGATTTTCGACCTTCAAAACGGTAGAACTGGGCTTCGGTGCCAACATAAGAATTGTAGCTCCGCTTCTTAGCTTTCCAACGCCACAAAGAGAACTAAAATCGGACAAGTATAGCCCAAGTTATGGCCTGTAGAAGCGACATGGGTCAGGATATAACAAAATCCGAAAATTAGCAAATAATTCCACTAAAGCCCAATCAAGACCCAAAGATATAAAACCATGTTAAAAAGTAGTTGTTGGGCAAAACACACAATTAAGAACACCAAGTGCAAAGCTATAAAAGATGCATTAAAATGCATTGATCAAATTCCCCCACACTTAAGCTTTTGCACTCCGAGCAAAACTCATGGTCAAAACAAAGCAAAGATGCATTTCCAATGAATCCCAAGGATACATAGTGGCAAGCAAAATGCTCATTCAAGGTTTCAAGGACTCATGGCAATCATGAACAACATCTTATTACTTTTAAAGCAAACAAAAGGATAGAATAACCAAGGAATGCATCAAAAGTGATAGAATCCTCACAAAAAAATATTTCTCTCAAACTCTCAAGTGTCTAGGCTAATGTTTACACTCAAATCACATCATGAAAGCTAGCACTACCTGTTTATGGGGAAATTTGGTTTATGGTATGATTTTACCAGTTTTGATGATCTTGAATGATCTACCAAATTCATCAAACAAACAAATAAATTTTGATGATCAAGCAATTATGAATCCGAACCAGTTACGTGGTAATCTCGTTTTGAAAACAACGGTTTCTTTTGAATATAACGGTCAAAGACTCGACACGTTAATTGTTCTTTAACATTCTTGGCTTTTAAGCCATTAATTGTCAAATCTTATGCCAAATTTGGTTATGATAATTCCAATTAACAACTAGTTGCTGTCGAAATGGCAATGCAGACTTAAATAAACAAGATTGGCTGTCGAAAGCCAATAACTTGGTTTACAAGTAAGTTAGATCAAAATCTAAAGAAAACCAGAATGCAACTACTGCAATGTCATGGGGCATACATCACTAAAGCCCAACATGCAGTTTGAAGTTAATGCAGAAATGTGAAGGAAAAAACAAGTAATAGACTAAATTTAAGAAACACTGCTAAATGACATGAATTCAAGCAAAAACATATAAATGCAGGAATTTAAATAACAGAAAGTGTAAAGAACATGAGTTTAAAAATAAAAAAAAATGTAAATGATTTTGAAAGTAGAAGTGCAGAAACAGTAAAGGACAATGACTTAAAGAATGTAAATGCGAAACGAAGAAATACAAATTGATTGGAATGTAAATGACATAACTGGAAGTGTAAAGAATTGAAAATAAGTTGAAACTTGATTAAAATACAAAAAGATAAGGGATGGAAGGCATACGATGATCGTTTTCCGTTAATCTTCTTTAGCCGTCGAGATATTAGGAATCAGATCACGTATCCAACCTTGATTACATCGTACAACCTACTATTTATAGGCAAAAATATGAAAACTGCCTAACATCCAACCTGACACGTGTACGGACATGGGTTGGTAGTTAAGTTTTCACTAAAAAACTACCTAATCGACAGTATCACTTCCTGTCGAGCCATACATCGATTTTTACTTAATAATTAAGCCTATTCGACCATGATCATTTTGACCTCTTCGACGCGTTATGCCTTCCGTCGAACATCAGTCCCATCACTTGGTCTTTCAAACTTAGTTAATCTTCATTGCTTCTTCTGGTCTCTTACACTCTCATTTGTCGAATTCTAACATTCTGTCGATTAATCCAAATTTGAAATTTGGCACCCAACAGATGCCCCCCAAATTCTGAGTTCTCGACACCAACACACGGAGAGATTCAGAATTTTGTTTAATTTTCACGCGCGACGATTCCTTTTCCGCAATGTATTTCAGTTTCTTTAGCCTTTTTGTTTGAACATCCACTCGTTTTATGCTTACTTTCTTCACTTTGTTTTAGCTTTGGCTCTAAAAGAGCCTTTAAAATACAAGCAAACAAGTGGTAAGGCCACTGAAGTCGAGGTTCAAGAAGAAGATGAAGATGATGAACTTCCCCTCCAATCCAAGTCATCAAAAAAGAAATCCTCCAAATCTGGAGTTTCAAAGACCAGTGCTGGCAAGAAACCGGCTCCACCAAAAAAGAAGCCAGCAAAGTCGAAGCACTCGACCAGCTCTTCACAGCAAGAGCCCACCAAGAGAAAAGCTCAAACCACTGTTGCTGGAACCAAGCCCTCCAAACGCAGAATAATTCTGCTCGAGTCTCCTTCTCGTTCCACACCTCAAACGGTATCTCTCTCTTCACTTGCATAGGAATCCATTACTTATTTATGATTTCATCAATTAGACATCATGGTTACCCTTACACAATTTTCAGGAATCTCACTCAGAGAGATCCGTTTCTGAAAACTCTGAAGCAACTCCAACAGTTAAGTTTACAAAGGTAAACTTCCCTCCACTACTGTCTAAATTGATGGTCTTCATGTTGCTTACAAGATTTTCATTTTTTCTTTTCGACATTTGCAGGAGCCAAGAGTTAAATCAGCAAAAACAGGGGTGTCTGAAGAATGTACTTCTAAGGACCCTATCTCTGTCGAGGGAGCTGACTCGTCAAGCATTGATAAGGTATGCCCTTTCTACTAGTTTTGTGTTTTTTTTTTTACTTTTGGACATTGCCTCATCATACCTGTTTGTCAGGATTCCCCTAAACAAGCAAATGTCGATACTTCGCTCCCTTTGCGAATAATCTTCCCAAGCACTGCTCCCCCTGCTACTGAGGTACAAAATTTCTTGCCATTCCAACTAGCATCAGAGCAATGATTTTGGGACTTTCATCGATTTTTCTTTTTTCTTTCACAGGAAGTCCCAGAGACTCAGCCTGAACATGAGATTGAAGAACCTTCAGCCATGGACGTCGATGTAGCTCAAACTACCATCTCGACAGAGAGTCCAGGCTCTTCACCCACTCATCAGGATGATCACAACGTTCAGGCTGTAACACCTTCTGCTGAGATGACTACTGCCCCCCAAGCTACTGAAAAGCAAAGTCCCATAGTAATCGTGAGGCGTATAGTGTTGATATGGATCAATTGCTCGATGATCCTGTTAATCCACTTTCACAACGAACCTCCATCGGCCGGATTTTGGGAAAGCGGCGTGGGGATTGATGAATGGATCAACTTGTTGTCAAGTTCGGCAAAGAAGACTTCACCGATGTCACCGATCCTCCACACTTCCTGGAGATAATTTTCTTTGAAAAACTTAATGGATTGCTTATGAGCTAAAGGGTTTCTTTAAGTATTCTTTCGACGACCTTTACTCAAACCAGGAAGTAAGGAATAAATTAATTCACGTCGTCAAAGAACTTCAACATTCCCACAAAAGGCTTCCGCTAATCCATCGAGGGCATATCAGTAGCCTGCACGAATTTGTCGAAGAACTGATTCTTAAACTGCTTGAGCTTGACGACAGTATCCTTCCATACCAGCAAGCCATCACAGCCAAGCATGAGCTTCGTGACAAATTGGTACATCTCCGATAGAGGCAATCTGCATTGGTCGAGAAAGGTGCTCCCTACCAAGCCAAAATTCCTGAGTTAGAGCAGAACGTCGCTCGCCTGAGGCGAGAACTTGCCGCGGCTGAGACCCAATTACAAGAGGCAATTAAGGCTTCTTGCTCTGAGGAAATAGCCTCTCTCGACCAGGAAATGACTCGTAGTCGCGAGGCGCAAACCATTTTGTCGAAGGTTGAAGCTCTTGAAGTTGGTTATATAAATGCTGAAGGCACAAAAATGGAATTGGCTGCGACTTAGGAAGACATTAGGAAAATTCCTTTGTAAATTTTTTTTTTTATATTCGCACATTAGCCATTTTTTAATTCCTTGTATGTCGAACACTTTTGTTTTCGACCACTTCTTGTACTGCCCTGCAACATTTACAATATGATCTCTCTTGCTTTCGATCAATCATTTCACCGTCCAGCTAGCACGTTCTTTTAACTGCTTTAATTTCAGTTTCAGGCTAATAAATTACAATCAAAGCTATTGACCAGTCAATCTGACCGTCAAAACCTGAAAACTAACGCCATCTTGCGCTATAAATAGACACTTGCCATACTCCTTCTTTCGCTCAAACAACAAACGCTTTCTGAATTTCTTGAAGTTTCCTTTCACAAAATCTTCGAGAAATTCTTGCTAGCATTACAAGAGACATCCCCAAATTCAACTTGTTCTTGGCCCCAAACCAGCTATTTCTGAGTATAACAAGCTGCTATGGAAACCTTTTTTACACACTTCAAGCCTTCATTCCATGGCTCTGTCTATTTCATCTGGAAGCCAGGGGCTTCTTCTCCCATAGTCTTTTCCAAGGTCTTTGTCTCAACGGTGCAAGACACTCTGGGTTTTGGTAATTTGCCTAATATCAACAATGAGTTTTTTTTTTTTTAAGTTGCCTAATGCAGCTTGCCAATCTCGTTGAAACATGTGAGAAAGGGAAAGCCTGAGCCACTTCTTTCTCCTACTGTCGTGCACTCCTTCACACCTTGTGCTCGAAATTCAACAAGTGGGCAAGCAATTAGGAAAAGTTTTGGCACAGTTCGGTTAATTGTGAGGCATACACTTAAATCAACGACTGCCTCTCAATCTGCCTGCTCTACCTTCACTCACATGGCATTTGACACTTCTCATCGACGTACCCATACTTTTAGCTTCACTTTTCCGTCGATTTGGGTGTCTACCATCTGGAGCGGCTCTTGCAGACTTGATTGACCAGATGGTATGCCACAGGAGTCCTTCTTACTTCCCATGTTCTTCTTCCTAAATTCTTCCTCGGCATGATTAGGATCCGGGACACGGCGAAGTTTCCACAAGTGGATTTATCCCATAATAGCCTAGACTTATTGACTTTCCAGTATTTGAATTACCAGGCTGTAAGCCTATTTGACAATGTATCTTGTATACTGCCAAATGGCTCTTGGATAGAACAATCCAGTTTACTTTTCAAGGTTGTATTTTTACTTCGCACATTGTTGGTCTATATAACTTCAAGTATTTGCCATTAATAGACTTAATCCTGAAACCAGAATTAACTTCAACAAGTGCATAAGCATTTCCTGAGAATGTTTGGACAACCTCAAATGGCCCTTCCCACTTTGGGGACCATTTCCCAAATTCTCGACATTTCTTATCCATTGGTAAAATGACTTTCCAAACTAAGTCACCAACTTTGAAACGCTTGTATTTAACTCGACTGTCATAGAATTTAGCTATTCTTTCTTTTTGTCGAACTAAATGTTCTAAGGCCACAATTCTCTCATCATGAACATCATTCAATTCGTCAAACATCGAGTTCCAATAGTGGTCTACTGGCATCTCATTTTGCTTTTGAATTCTTAATGAACCAAGATTTATCTCGACAGGCAACACAGCATCATGGCCATAAACCAATTTATAAGGAGTAGTACCTGTCGATTCTTTTGGAGAGTTTCTGCATGCCCAAAGAACTTGTTCCAGAGTCGAATGCCAACTTTTCGGATATCTACCAATGTGCTTCTTTATCAACCCAATGATAATCTTATTCATGGCTTCGACTTGACCATTTGCTTGCGCATAGTAGGGCGTTGAAGTCACCATCTTTATTCGCCTTGACTCAACGTACTCGGCAACCTTCTTCCCAACAAACACAGACCCTTGGTCAGTTGTGATGGTTTGAGGTATTCCGAATCTACAAACAATGTGATTTTCAATAAAATCGACAATGTCTTGTTGAGTCACTTCTTTCAAGGCCACTGCCTCTACCCATTTGGTAAAGTAGTCCACCCCTACTAAAATGTACTTATGCCCCTTTGAAGATGTAGGAAAGATCTGACCTATGAGGTCCAGTGCCCAACCCCTAAAAGGCCAAGGCTTAATGATAGAATGTAACTCACTAGTAGGCACATTCTGTATGTGGCCATGTTTTTGGCATTCTTCACAAGACTTTGCAAACATAATGCAATCTTTAACCAAATTGGGCCAATACACCCTTTGTCTTCTTAGTACCCATTTCATTTTCTCACCTGCTTGATGAGCTCCACAAATTCCTTCATGAACCTCTGCTAATGCCAAATAGGCATCCTCCTCACTAAGGCATGTTTCCAAGTTACCATCAACGGACTTTTCAGACAAAACTCCAAATGAGCACAACAAACTTAGTCGCTTTGTATTTAATTTTTCTGTCGACATCGATTACTTGGATTTTCCAAATACTCAATTATTGGCTTACGCCAATCGGATGAACTTGATGTATTGGAAACTAATATATCCCTTCGGCCCAAAGGATACATCAACTCGCTAATTTTTATGAGTTTTGTCAATACCTTTGATGACAACTTATACCCCGAGGCCAACCGGGCTAACTCATTAGCCTCTTGGTTCGATTCTCTAGGGATATGTTCCAATTCGACACTGTCGAATTGCTTCATCAACTTGCTAGCAACTTGACAATATTTGACAAGATTATGGCTAACACATTTATATTCTTGAGTTAACTGCCTTATAACCAGTTGTGAATCTCCAAAAACTTTGACAGTGCGTGCTCGCATTTCTATCAAAATTTCTAAACCCACAATTAAGGCTTCATATTCAGCCTCATTATTGGAACAAGTATATTTTAACTCAAACATTAATTTAGTTGGCACACCTAAAGGTGAAATTATCAGAATGCCAACACCAACACCCTTTTTGTGTCTTGAGCCATCAAAATACAAATGCCAAGGCTTTAACTCGACTAGCCCTGTCATCTCTTTTATTTCCAAACATGGATGGTCCGTTAAGAAGTCAGCAATTGCTTGACCTTTAACAGCCTTCAAAGGTACATATTGCAAAGAAAATTCAGACAAAGCAAGTGTCCATTTTCCAATTCGACCATTCAGAATTGGCTGGGACAACATGTACTTTATCACATTTGTCTTTGACATAACTAAAACATTACAAGGCATCAAGTAGTACTTGAGTTTTGTACAAGAGAAATATAATGCTAAACATAGTTTTTCTATAGCACTATATCTAGTTTCTGCATCATTGAGCTCTCGTCTGAGGTAGTAAACGGCTCTCTGGACGTTGTTTCCATCTTCTTGAGCCAGTAAACAACCGATGGTCTCTTCCGATGCTGATATGTACAATCTCACTGGTCGATGTGGCTCTGCAGGCATCATAACCGTGGATTTGTCAAATCGCTTGATTTGGTCAAAAGCTTCTTGGTGTTGTCGAGTCCACACAAAAGCTTCTTCCGCCTTGAGTTTCACCAACTGAGCAAAAACTCTTGTTCTTCCCGAGAGATTTGATATGAACCTTCGAGAAAATTGACTTTTCCCAAAAAGGATCAAGTTCTTTTTGTTTGTTGGAGGTCTCGCTTCAACACAACTTTAGCTTTATTCTTATCCACTTCAATGCCTTTTTGTGCACCGAAAGCCTAAGAACTTAGCGGCGAAACCCCAAAACCACATTTCTCGGGGTTCATTTTCAAATTATGCCTTCTCATTTCCTGGAAGGCTCTTCTCAAATGGTTCAAATGCTCCTCTTGGTATCGGATTTAACAATGACATCGTCGATGTACACCTCCATGAACTTGCCTATCATTTCATGAAAGAGAGTATGCATTGCCCTCGATATGTTGCACCAAAGATTCTTCAAACCAAAGGGCATCACTATCCATTCATAAGTTCCGATTGAACCTGGGCACCTGAAAGCGGTCTTAGGTACATCCTCTTCAGCTATAAAAATTTGATTATAACCAGCATGCCCATCCATGAAACTCAGAAGCTCATGACCAGATGCTGCATCCACTAGCATATCTGCTATGGGCATAGGGTATTCATCTTTAGGAGTGGCTGCATTAAGGTTCCTAAAATCGACACACACCCTCATCTTGCCATTCTTCTTTATGACAGGCACTACATTAGACAACCATTCCACATACCTAGTTGTGCGAATGAACTTAGCCTTCAGCAAACGTTCGACTTCCTCCTTGATTTTTAACACAACTTCAGGAGCGAACCTTCTGTTGGCTTGTTTGACAGGCTTGCAATCTGGCTTTAGAGGCAATCTATGCTCCACGAGTTCTCTATTCAGACCTGGCATCTCGTGGTAATCCCAAGCAAAGCAATCCTTATACTCAGAAACCAGCTCCACAATCTGCCTTTTAAACTGATCTGATAATATTGCACTCACATATATTGGCCTCTTTCTATCTGCATCGCCCAAGTCTATCTCTTCTAAAGGGTCTTCCAACTCAAAACCACTTCTATCTTCAAGCCCCTTTTCAAAACCCAAAGGGCCATCATCAAAAATACAATCGGCCAACACACTTCTTCTGAGTTTGGCCATCGGTCGGCCTCATAGGCCGACAATTGTATTTGACGATGTTCAAAAGTCATTGCTGTCGATTGACCGATTTTCATCGGCCTCATCCAGTAACTTGACCCCAAACTGCTCCATTAAGCATGCATTCAGAGCTTCTTTATCAATAACACCACCCTGCACGGAGATGGGTTTCACCTTTGGATCATACACTTTGAAGTCTACATGCATTTGTTGCAAATAACATGGACTATCGTCAGCTTCAATAATCTCAACTTCATCTCGGGCATTCCACAGAATCATTTTTTGGTGTCTTTATCGGAAGGAACTGCTCCAACAGAATGGATCCAATCCCGACCTAACAAGACATTATAACTAGACCTCGAAGGAATCACAACGAACAGAGTAGATCTTTCTACCGATCCTACTTTCACATCAAGCATCACTACGCCATCTGTTGGTGCAGTTCTTCCTCCGAAGTCAGTTACCACTATATTAGTTAGCAACAAGTCAGACTCATCCTTTCCCAATTTCTTGAACATGGCTCTTGGAATCAAATTCACTGATGCACCACCATCAATCAATACTCTGTTGGCCGGCTTACCTTCAATCATTGCTCTAATGTGCAATGGTCGAAGGTGACCTCTCTCTTCATGAGTTGGTTTGTTGAGCCTAGCGAAGTTGTCAAATATAGTGACCATGTCTTGCTCAACAAATCGCCAACAAATAGGAAATTCATCTAAGTCTTCCTCGTCAGGCACTTCAACTACAAACTCGTAGGGAGCCTCATATTCCGCTGGCAACACCGAGACTAAGTTTACATTCAATTTAGTAAACTCCTCTTCAGTGGCGGTATCCTCATTCTCCAGATGACTTCCCAACCTCATGCCTAGTTCGTCGAATAAACAATCTCCCGATCCCAGGTCTGACAAGGTAGTACCCATTGTCATCACCAACTCGTCTAAGTCTTTATCTAAGCTGGTGTCAAGATCAAACTGTTCTTCATCTTCAAAACCTATTGGGTCGTCTGGATCGTCCAGTGCAGCAATCACCTCTTCCATGGACAAATCTGTTTTGACAATGTTCTGCTCCATGGACCCCAAGGGTTCATCTAACAAATCAGAATCATTAGCTATGATTTTTAATTCCTCCATTGACACATCACTGCCTGGGCCTTCTTTCTGGGCCGGTTGAACACCAACTTCAACGCGTTCCAAAGCTAACCTTTCAGCTTCAATTAGACCTATCGGCCAAGGCGTCAATTTTTCCTTAGCCACAGGAATTTCAGCATACTTGGAGCCTTTCTTGAACGAGGCCTGCTGTGAATGGACTCGCATCTTGGAAGTCTGGCCCTTGTCGTAATTACTGCCTCTAACATCAACCACTACGCTTTTCAGCTTTGGACCAGTCTCCTTGGGCAACGGCACTTTTTGTGTCCCAACCATGAAACAATCTTCATGTTGAGGTCGTTCCAAGTCACTAGCCTTCGTTTTCTGCCTCTGAGCTTGCCTTATCCTTTGTCGACGACGCTTTTGGCTTTTCGACAGTGGGGTCTTCTTCACTTGATCACCCCCAGGGTATGGTATTCTGCCGTGCTGGTACTCTTCGTCCCAAAACGGTGTTTGTCGAGGGTTACTCTTTATTGCTCTCACCCTGTTTCTCAGTTCAGGACAACGAGCTTTGGGAGAATTCTCGACCCATTTGTTTACCGTAATATTAGTATCAGGTTTCCTAGTCCTGTTCACCTTTCGACCAAGAGGTTCTCCATAATTACTCCCTGTGGATTCCCTTGGAGACTCGACCAACCATCCACCGATTGCTCGATTAGGCCTATTAACCACAGGCCTTTGCACCCGGTTTGCCGGTGCATGTCTCACGTACCTATCCCCATAAAGCGTACGAACTTGTTGATGAACGTCTGCACCATCAACTTTCTTTGCTCTTTGGGCTGCTTTCTCATCGAAGTATTTGTCGCAATGCGGGCATAATTTCAACTGCCCCCTATTGTTTTTCCTTCTCAGAAAAGCTTCAACAGTCTCATGAGGCCTTGGATAGATGTCGAAAGGGTCCTCGACATTCACCACGTACTTCTGCTTGGCGCTAATGTTCACCATGCTACAGCTTCTCACATTTTGACCTTCGACATTGGCAATGCCTTGACCAAATGGATCAGTATCCACCTTCATGCTAGGCTTCGCTTGTCGTGAACTTGAGCCTACCGCCTTTGAGCCTTTTGAATCAAATCCCTGAAACGAAAACATTCATTAGTAGGGTGGCCTAAAGCTCCATGGTACTTGCAATAATTCTGACCATTAGAGTCTTCAGGCCCTTTCACTCTATGATCATTTGATAACTTAAGCTGTTTATCTTTTACGAGAATATCAAATATTTTATCAGCTTTGGTTATATCAAATGTATAAGTCTTCTTATTCACATAGCTCATCTTTTCCTTCCCCTTGGAAGGTACTAACGCTTGACAAGCATAAGGTGGTCCTTCTTTTAATTTAGCGATGTCTACTTCTCGCTCTATCATGGCCTCATCCTCACTGTCTGTTAGATCATTTTCGACATAATTGACTTTCTCACGCCTGATAAATTTCTTGTTGTTCTTCTGATTCTTCTCAGAGCGGAGTTGTTCAACTTGTCGAACTTTCTCCCCTAGTTGGGCTAGGTCAACTATGTGTTGGTTCACCAATTTCTTTCTAATATGGTAATCCAAACCACTAGCGGCCATTTTCACAATTTCGCTCAGAACGGCGTAAAACACCTGCTCTTCATTTGCTTGAACCTAGAGATGTAATCGTCTATAGATTCATTATACGTGCATTTGACGTTAAATAAATCAGTCAAATTAACCCTCAAATCGCCCCTGAAGAATTGATCGTGAAACAATCCTTCCAGTTGTGTCCATGAATGGACTGAATTAGCTCTCAAAGTCGAGAACCAAGAAAACGCGTTCTTTGTCAAAGAACTTGGAAAGATCCTCATTTTCACACCTTCCACAGTGGCCAACTCTCCCATTTCTATCGTGTATCTAGCCACATGCTCGATAGTCGATTCACCACTGTCGCCAGAAAATTTGGACAATTTGGGGATTTTAATCCCTCTTGGCACTTCAGCTTGTTGAACACACTCAGGAAATGCAGATATGAAATATGGTCTAGTGCCTTGACCAATATTAAAACCAAGCCTATTCAAAGATTTGCTCGACACCGATTCACGCTTTGTTCTATCCGATTCCCATAATATTGTGCCCGAGGTTGGCTAAACCTTGATGCACCTGTGGGCCTTGGTCTTGATTTCTTTGTAGAATATGCACCTGGCCATAGGCCAAGTTATTCAAATTCTGACCAAGGTTCTGGTTTGGCTGAACTACTTCGTTCTGCGCCGCCATAGGGTTATTAACATTTTGCGGAATGCCCCCCATGCCCTGACCATGAGGTATAACCCCTGGGATTTGTTGAACATTCTCGTTCACTGGTGCTGCCAAACCCAATGCTTGATTTAGCCTCTCCATTTGTAAGGCTAGTGTATTACATGCTTGATTAGTAGTCTCCATAAGAGGCGTGATCACTGCACCCATCTGCTGAGTGAACATGTTCACCATCTCATGGTTACTATCATCCACTTGCTGTCGAATACTCGCCAACGAGTTTTGTGTTAATCCTCCATTATTCTGAGGCATTTGTCTCGACATGTCCCCCAGTCCTGACCCTTGTCGGTTGGCTGTCATAATGGGAGCCACTCCTTCCATTCCTTGAATATCGGAAGAATTTCCGAATGGCATAAAAGGCTGGTTGGCATATTGGTTGAACATAGTTGAACCAATAGCAGGGACTGTCGAATTCTGCAAATAGCCATACGGCATTCCAAACAGAGGTTGGGTTACTTGCGGTATATGCCTAATACTTGAGTTCCTCGCGCTTCCAGGCGATGCCTGAATTTCTGGAGCACTCTGAACCACCGGTTCAAGCACTGCAGCGCTTGGAATAACCTCTGCTTGCGTATTGGCCATCGTCATTCCAGTACCCGCCCCAGCGGTAGCATTACTCATCCGCGGGATCATAACTACCCCGGCGTTCGTACTTGTAGTCGAAGCATTTGTATTGCTTGCCAATGCATTCGCACTAGCAATGCTTGGTGTTGTGGCACTGCTATTCGTGCTGCCACTCATGTTTCTAGATTGCGTTGCGTTAGAAGCAGTGATCTTTCCACTCCTTAGACGCATAAAACCATCGTTCAAAACGAGTTACTCTAAACTTGTCCCACCGGGCGTGCCAATTTGTTTATGGGGAAATTTGGTTTATGGTATGATTTTACCAGTTTTGATGATCTTGAATGATCTACCAAATTCATCAAACAAACAAATAAATTTTGATGATCAAGCAATTATGAATCCGAACCAGTTACGTGGTAATCTCGTTTTGAAAACAACGGTTTCTTTTGAATATAACGGTCAAAGACTCGACACGTTAATTGTTCTTTAACATTCTTGGCTTTTAAGCCATTAATTGTCAAATCTTATGCCAAATTTGGTTATGATAATTCCAATTAACAACTAGTTGTCATTTAAATGGCAATGCAGACTTAAATAAACAAGATTGGTCGAAAGCCAATAACTTGGTTTACAAGTAAGTTAGATCAAAATCTAAAGAAAACCAGAATGCAACTATCGCAATGTCATGGGGCATACATCACTAAAGCCCAACATGCGCTTTGAAGTTAATGCAGAAATGTGAAGGAAAAAACAAGTAATAGACTAAATTTAAGAAACACTGCTAAATGACATGAATTCAAGCAAAAACATATAAATGCAGGAATTTAAATAACAGAAAGTGTAAAGAACATGAGTTTAAAAATAAAAAAAAATGTAAATGATTTTGAAAGTAAAAGTGCAGAAACAGTAAAGGACAATGACTTAAAGAATGTAAATGCGAAACGAAGAAATACAAATTGATTGGAATGTAAATGACATAACTGGAAGTGTAAAGAATTGAAAATAAGTTGAAACTTGATTAAAATGCAGAAAGATAAGGGATGGAAGGCATACGATGATCGTTTTCGTTAATCTTCTTTAGCCGCCGAGATATTAGGAATCGATCACGATCCACCCTTGATTACCTCGTACAACCTACTATTTATAGGCAAAAATATGAAAACTGCCTAACATCCAACCTGACACGTGTACGGACATGGGTTGGTAGTTAAGTTTTCACTAAAAAACTACCTAATCGACAGTATCACTTCCTGTCGAGCCATACATCGATTTTTACTTAATAATTAAGCCTATTCAACCATGATCATTTTGACCTCTTCGACGCGTTATGCCTTCCGTCGAACATCAGTCCCATCACTTGGTCTTTCAAACTTAGTTAATCTTCATTGCTTCTTCTGGTCTCTTACACTCTCATTTGTCGAATTCTAACATTCTGTCGATTAATCCAAATTTGAAATTTGGCACCCAACACTACCATAGGCTTGACAAGACTCTAACATCCACACTTGAAACACATGCACACAAAGATCAAAAGGTCTTTATTAAGGTTATAATGGGGCTAAGGTCAAGGTGGGATAATTGAAAAGGTAACTAGGCTATAAAATCAAAGAGGATAGAGGAGCAATGGAAAACAATTGCCAAATAATCATGGGGGGCAATTCAACCAAATTTCAATCAATTTTTCCATTTTCACACTTTTTTTTAACCAAATGTTGTGCCCCAATATTTTATTTTATTTTATTTTATTTTATTTTTCACTTGCCAAATTCCCAATGAAGCACAACATTAGATATTCTATCACAACCACATTCTTGAGCCCCCCACACTTATGCAATATTTATTATTAAGATAATTCCAAAACAACAAAGCTCCTTTATCCCCTAAGATTGGGTCATATCATAGTTTTCCACTTTTAGGCTTGTAATGAGCTATATGACAAAGAATGGGATAAATAGGCTCAAAGGGGCTAAACAAAGGGATAATTGCAAGGTAGGCTTATTTGGCTAGTGGCTAAAAAGAACAAAAATTGCCTAGATCATTTCAATGCATGCATGTGAACAAGAGTTTCAACAAGAGTCAAGTCAAGTTCTAGAGTAACCAACAATCATGGGTAACATCACACAAGAAAGAAAGAGAATGGAAAAATGTATTCCATCCATTATAAGGCCCAAACCTCACCAAGGAAAATGATCTATCACAAAAGATGCACAATTTAATATTCCAATCGAACTTATCACACTAAGAATGCAAGGAAGTCATCCATATCATGCCACAAGACCTATAGTCCTAGAATAGTGAAATCACTCCCCACTCATATAAACCAAGAAATCCAATGAAAATGCATGCAAATTTTATTATTATAATAACAAAAAACTAAAAACAAAAAACAAAAACAAAACTACGCTAAAAGATCCCCCCACACTTAAATCACACATTGTCCTCAATGTAAGCAACAAGTATAAAATAAGAGTAAGGAGTAAGGAAAGAAAACTCCCTCTTCAAGGTGGCTTTTTCAAGTGGAGCTCTTCTACAGTCTCCTCTTCAAGTGCGGGGCTCTCATGGAAAAGCTTGAGGCGGTGTCCATTGTCTTTGAACACTTTACTGGTGGCTTCACTTTTTATTCCCTTTGCATCATAAGGAAAAGTGCTAGTTGCAACAAAAGGGCCAATCCACTTGGATCGAAGCTTACCCGCCATGATTTTAAGGCGAGAATGGAACACATGGAAGTGTTTGATTTTCTTCTTCTTCACAACATCCTTCTTCTCGCTTCAATGGAGGGAAGTATCTTGGTGGATGGAGTTACATCGAAGCTTGCGTGTAGCAACATCATTTGTAACATTAACAGCACAACCATGCAATTTGTAACATCGAATGAGTATCTTCAACTAAGTCGCAAGTACTTCTATTTGAAAAAGAGAAGGCTCTTCCATGGGATGCTTCATAGTAGCATTAAAGATGTTAAATTTAAATATGCTATCCCCAAATTCCATGGAGAGTGTTCCAAAGATGGACATCAATCTTGGTTCTTGCCGTTCTTAGGAATGGTCTCATTTAGGATAATAGGTGCCCTGCCGGATTGTGTCTCTCCTCCATGTCCGTAATGTAAAAATCATAGGAAAAATCAAGTCATTAACCTTAACAAGTACGTCCTCCACAAGTCCAGTAGGGTGAGCATTGCTCCTGTTTGCCAACTGAATAACAACACCTGTATTCTGCAAAGGTCCAAGAGCCAGAGAGTTAAAAATAGATGTAGGCATCACATTAATGGAAGCGCCTAAATCCAGCATGGCATTTTCAAATATACTCTCGCCTATGGTACATGGAATAGTAAAAATTCCTGGATCCTTGCACTTTTGGGGCATCATGGGTTGTATGAGTGCGGAAACATTGTGACTCATATTGACCTTTTCATTTCCCTTCAGCCTCCTCCTCCTTTTGTGTGTGCACAACTCTTTGAGGAACTTAGCATATCTTGGAATCTGCTTAATCGCTTCAAGGAGAGGAATATTCACTTCAACCTTCCTAAATGTGTCCAAGATTTCCCTGTCCTTATCTGCCTCATCCATCTTCTTAGTTATCACAACCCTTTGAGGAAAGGGAAGTGGTATAGGTTGTGCATCATCATCTTCATCAAGAGGAGAAGTAGGTGCAGAAATTGGCTTATCATTTTTTCTGCTGCTGCCACTTGCATTTTCTGTTGGAGGAGGTTCTGGAGTGTTAACAGCTTTTCCAGATCTGAGAGTGATTGCACTGACATTTGCACTGACATTTGGATTCACTACTAGTTGAGCAAGCAAACTGCCCGACCCCTGAGACTGCATCTGATTAATGGAAGTTGCTAGCTGTCCAATTTTTGTCTCTAAATTCTGAATGGTTGAATCTGTTCTCTGCTGAAATTGGAGATTTTGGACTGCCATTTGCTTAACAAGGTCTTCCAATGAAGGTTCAGATTTTTGCTGGGCTGGCAATGGGGCAGGTTGCGGCCTGGGCTGCTGTGTAGAGGCATCTCCCCATCTCAGGTTTGGATGGTTTCTCCAATTGGGATTGTACCTGTTGGAAGACAGATCATAGTTGGGTTGGGGCCTGTCATTGAATATATTTGCTGCATAGGCCTGAGGAGTATTAGCATTGTCACTCTCCTGTAATGTAGGACATGCATCTGTAGGGTGCTCTGCAGCGGTGCAAATACCACAAACTCTCGCTGCCTGAGTTTTAGTTACAGCTAACTTTTCCACCAATGAAACAAGTTTATCAAGCCTGGTCTCTAAGTTCTTGTGTTCAAGAAATGAATCTCATTGACTCCTTTTGTCAAGACCACTCAATTGTTTACGGTAGTGAACTCACGAGAATTAATGGACATGTTCTCAATCGTGCTTCTTGCATCTGCTGGGTTTTATCCACAAGTGCTCCTCCGCTTAGCAAAGATCCATGATGTTTCGGTCCATAGGCAGCAAGCCTTCATAAAAATAATGGATGAGCAGCTGTTCAGAAATCTGATGGTGAGGGCAGCTTGCACACAACTTTTTGAATCTCTCCCAGTATTCATGCAAAGATTCATTCGCAATCTGCCTGATGCCACATATTTTCTTTCTGATTGAAGCAGCTCTAGAGGCAGGGAAGAATTTCTCCAGAAACAACTTCTTCAATTCATTCCAACTTGTCACAGAACCTGGTTGAAGGTAGTACAACCAGTCCTTGGCAGTGTCTTGCAATGAGAATGGGAAAGCCCCCAGCTTGATGTGGTCTTCTGGGACACCTTGAGGTTTCATGGTGGAGCATACAATATGGAACTCCTTAAGATGTTTATGGGGATCTTCACCTGCAAGACCATGAAACTTAGGAAGCAAATGTATTAAGCCAGATTTAAGCTCAAAAGGCACCTCAATATCAGGGTATTCAATGCATAAATCATTATAAGTGACATCAGGTGCAGCAAGTTCCCTTAATGTTCTAGCAGCCATTGTATCAGAATCAAAATCAGAATCAAAATTAGAATCAAAGAGAGTATGACTAAATAAGCTATAATTATCACTATCACTATCACCTATATGATCACTACCTATGTTATTACTAGTCATGCATCATAAACTAACAAATCAGAAAATACCAATGATGTCCTAATTGCTAAAACATTAAAGAAATGAGAAGTCCTATCAAATAAAATCTAAAAAATCTAAAAACAGCACCAAAAATCTCTAAAAATTAAATAAAGATTACGCTAATTGTTTTGGATTTTTTTGAAAAAACGAAAAAATAAAAAAAATAAAAAAGTGGTCTAAACGATGGAATTTCGGATTTTTAGCCTCTACTCCCAATATCAGTCTCTGATATGGGACTTTGGATCCTTGATTTTTTCCGAATTTCTGGCCAAATTTTGGAGCAATCCGAGCAAGTTGATCGAAAACTGATTTTTTTTTAGTTTCAATGCAAAATCCAACGTCAGAACCTAAAACACAATGAAACTACAAAATAAAATGTTAGAAACGTTAGTAGGATTCTTGGATTGGCTAATCTTGATTAGAGATCCCCGGCAACGGCGCCAATTTGATCCGCTGTCGCGCACGGGTCAAAATAAATAAAATAAGAATGTAGTAACAAGGCAGTTAACCTTGGTCGTCTCACAGGGATCTCTAATTAACAATAACCAATAATAAGAACACGCAAAGAAATAAAGTTAGGGGGATTTCGATTCAAGAAACAGGTTATAAAAGATGCAAATATCAATATATAAAAATGACTAATCCACTGGTTCAAGGTAATTAATACTTGGATCTATCACGGGTTTCAAATGATTATTCTATTTCGTGATTCTATTCTTGTTTGACCATAAAATTAACCAATCAAGCGTCAATTAATTCTATAAGAATTCCTACTGGATTAAGCATCACAGAATTCAATTAATCATGAACAAGGAATAAGCGTCACAAGAACACAATTAATCTAATAACCGAATTCAATCAAACCTATAACTAAGCATTATAGATCCTAATAATCTCTATTCGAAATAAACTAAAGCAAGCGTTCAATTTAATTCAAATAATCTCAAATCAGAGAGCAAAAACGAAGTTGATATGATTAAGCATCAATACCCAAAACGAATTTGCAAACAGAAATCAAAGAGATAAAAGATCAAAAGGAAAAAAAATAGAAACACAAAAATCAAAATTAACAATAATAATAAAACCTCAAGATCCTTATAAAAACTCCCTAACCAGTGAATTAATCTAAGGTCTTAGTCTTCCATAGAAGGATTTGACAAAAACGAAATTAAGAACGGGAGAAGGAGAAAAGATTCCTAAAACTCAAAAACGGCAAAATATTCAAAAGTAATCAAAAGGTAAATCCTAAGACTCTAAAAATCCTATTTATAATGTCTCCTTAGGTTAACCTAGGTAACCTGAAGTTTATGACCAAAGAGAAGGGCCCAAAAGAGATTAATTAGCCCAATAACAACTAATCACATGAGTAATTGATCCAAAACTCGCAGTGAACCTCGCTTGCAGCAGTAAAGTGGATTTTCGACTTTCAAAACAGTAGAACTGGGCTTCGGTGCCAACATAAGAATTGTAGCTCCGCTTCTTAGCTTTCCAACGCCACAAAGAGCACTAAAATCGGACAAGTATAGCCCAAGTTATGGCCTGTAGAAGCGACATGGGTCAGGATATAACAAAATCCAAAAATTAGCAAATAATTTCACTAAAGCCCAATCAAAACCCAAAGATATAAAACCATGTTAAAAAGTAGTTGTTGGGCAAAACACACAATTAAGAACACCAAGTGCAAAGCTATAAAAGATGCATTAAAATGCATTGATTAGTCGCATAGGTAAAGGCTCTCTTCCTTCTATTGATAATGTTTTATATGTTGAAGGACTGAAACATAATCTATTGAGCATAAGTTAATTATGTGACAATGGTTATAATGTTGACTTTACAGAAAATGGATGTTCAGTAAAAAGCAAAAATGATGGATCTGTATTCTTTACAGCAAAGAGGAAACAAAACATTTATAAAGTTGATCTTTCTGAACTTGCAAAACAAGATGTCAAGTGTCTTATGTCTGTTGAAGATGAGCAATGGATTTGGCACAAAAGATTGGGTCATGCCAATTTGAGGTTAATCTCAAAATAAAACAAGCACAATCTTGTTAGAGGCTTACTAAATCTTAAGTTCCAATCTGATGCCCTGTGTGAGGCTTGTCAAAGAGGAAAACAAGTTAAAACTTCCTTTCATTTAAAAAATGTTGTTTCAACCTCTAGACCACTTGAACTTTTACATCTTGATCTTTTTGGTCCCACAAGGACAGCCTCTTTAACTGGAAAGAAATATGGATTAGTCATTGTTGATGATTTTACTAGATGGAACAAAGATGAGTCTTTTAAGGTATTTACTGTATTCTGCAAATTAGTTGAAAATGAAAAAGGCATCTGTATTTCTTCTATTAGAAGTGATCATGGGGGAGAATTTGAAAATGAAAACTTTCAAAAATTTTGTGAAGAAAATGGCATCTCCCACAATTTCTCCTCTCCTAGAAGACCTCAACAAAATGGTGTTGTAGAAAGGAAAAATAGGTCCCTCCAGGAAATGGCCAGGACCATGATCAATGAAGCTGATATTGTGAAACATTTTTGGGCAGAAGCAGTAAACACAGCTTGTTATATTCAAAATAGAATTCTTATAAGACCTATTTTGAATAAGACTCCTTATGAATTGTGGAAAGGTAGAAAACCAAACATTTCTTACTTTCATCCTTTTGGTTATATTTGTTATATTTTGAATACTAAAGATCAGCTTAGTAAGTTTGATTCCAAGGCTGACAAAGGAATCTTTTTGGGATACTCTGAAAGATCTAAAGCTTTTAGAATATACAACAAAGAAACTTTGACAGTTGAAGAGTCCATTCATGTCAAGTTTGATGATAAGAAGCCTGACACTGCTATGTCAAAGCTAGATGAGTTATTTTCAGAATTAAACCTAAAGTCAGACGGTGAACGTGCATCTTCATCATCCGGTGGTGACAAGACGAAGAATTCTACTCAAGCAGAAGCTGAAGCAAGAAAAAGCTGGAAGTACAAAACCAATCATCCAAAAGATCAAATCATAGGAGAACCTGGTGATAAAGTACGAACCAGATCCTCTTTCAAAGAGCATGCTGATTTTGCACTTCTCTCTGAAATGGAACCTAAGACGATTGATCAAGCATTGGAAGATGAAGGGTGGATTCTAGCAATGCAAGATGAGCTAAATCAGTTCCAAAGAAATGATGTATGGAAGCTAGTCACTCTACCAGAAGATAAGCAAGCTATTGGTACTAAATTGGTATTTAGAAATAAGCTTGATGAAGATGGTAAAGTTGTGAGAAATAAAGCAAGGTTAGTTGCTCAAGGTTACTCACAAGAAGAAGGTATTGATTTCACTGAAACTTTTGCACCTGTTGCAAGACTAGAAGCTATTCGCATTTTACTTTTATTTGCAGCACATCATGAGATAACTTTATATCAAATGGATGTGAAAAGTGCTTTTCTAAATGGTTTTATAACTGAGGAAGTTTATGTTAAACAACCTCCTGGTTTTGAAGATATTGAATTTCCAGAACATGTTTTAAACTTAAAAAGGCTCTATATGGTCTTCAGCAAGCTCCCAGAGCATGGTATGATAGACTAAGTTCCTTTTTAATGGAAAATGGATTTAAAAGAGGTTCAGTTGACACTACTCTTTTCAGAAAATCTTCTAACAAGCATTTCATACTTGTTCAAATCTATGTTGATGATATCATTTTTGGAGCCACTAATGAAAGCCTTTGCAAAGAATTTTCTAAGCTTATGCAGGCTGAAGTTGAGATGAGCATGATGGGAGAATTAAAGTTTTTTCTTGGAATTTAAATCAAGCAATGCAGTGATGGTATCTATATACATCAAAGCAAATATATCAAAGAATTATTGAAGAAATTCAAGATGCTGGATTGCAAGCCTATGTGTACACCTATGCATCCTATCTGCACTCTTAGTAAAGATGAAATTGGTAAGAAGGTAGATCAGAAAATGTACAGAGGTATGATTGGATCTCTACTTTATCTTACGGCTTCAAGATCTGACATTATGTTCAGCGTCTGCCTGTGTGTTAGATTTCAATCAGATCCTAGAGAATCACACTTGAGTGCTGTTAAAAGAATATTTAGATATTTGCAAGGAACTACTAATCTTGGTTTGCTTTATAAGAAATCAAAAGATTACAAATTAGTAGGTTTCTGTGATCTTGACTTTCTTTGGAGACCGAATTGAAAGAAAGAGCACAAGTGGAGGCTGCCAGTTCCTTGGAGATAATCTTGTGTCTTGGTCAAGCAAAAGACAAAGCACTATTGCACTCTCAACAAACAGGTTTAATACATCTCAAGAAACAAGTTGCGCTCTCAACTTCTGTGGATGAAGTATCAACTTGAAGACTACTTGATAAAAGAGAGTAACATTCCTATCTTTTGTGATAATACATCTGCCATTTGTCTTACCAAAAATCCTATATTGCATTCTAGAGCAAAGCACATTGAGATTAAACATCATTTTATAAGAGACTATGTTCTGAAGGGGACACTTGAAATCAAATTTGGAGACACCGATCACCAAAGGTGATATTCTTACAAAACCCTCATGAAGATAGATTCAATTTTATAAGAAGAAATTTAAATTTTTATCTTATAAAAGAATGATTAATCTCAGCGTCTTATGATAGATATCATTTGAGCATCTGGTATGACATCATCATCATACGAGTAAGCATTTTTATATGCCAACTGCATCATAACTTAGCATCCGGTGAATCAGCTATGAGCATCCGAAACACACATGTGGTAAGCTCGTGTGGAACTTAAGCGTCTCATCATACCTAATCTGAGTCATGATTATTTACGTTTTCAATAAAATCTTTTACTTTATTTTGGCAACTGCATTTAATGAAAAGAGGTATCTTTATTTTAATCTCTTTTTAAATTTATTTTTATTACTCGGATAATGAAGAGGTTTTTGAAAAGTAACTGTACCAATTACAAAACCTTCCTACTACTCCTTCTTTTTCGCTCCACAATCACTCGCTCTGTTTTCACCAAAACAGCTTTTTTTCTTCTCTTCGTGGATCGCTCAAACCCTAAACCTCCATTTCTCTATCTCTCAACTGCAATCATGTCTGGTGTAACAACCTCTGAGTATACTGCTATTTACGACACCATGGCTGAAGGAAAGGTTCTGTTGGAAAATCGAATTGATTTAAAGAATTTCAAACTCTATGGCTTCAATTTCTACAGTGGTTTCAAGGCAATGGGTTGGGAACACTACTTCTTTTGGAAACAGGTTAAGGTTCTAGTTACTGCTATCAAGGAATTTTGGGGTAATGCTCGTTTACACCAAGGTGGTATCTTTGAAGGAACTGTGAGAGGCTACAAGTTCATTTTTACCATTACCAACATTTCTGAAGTCACTGGTTGTCCCTGTGAAGGTATCGTTTACTACACAGATTGGGCTGATGCATTTCATGGCCTTGAGAAGGTCAATGAGGATTTGTTTGAGAATTATAAACAGCTGAAAGAATCTGGTGAAACCCCTACTGCAAAGCATTTGAAGAGTCATTACAGAGTTCTTCACAAGATAATCACTAAGAGCGTCTGGTTGAAGGCTGGTTCTAGTGACATAGTCAACTATGAACAGAAGTTCATTATGAGGCACTACATGCCAAGATTGATCTACAACAACCTGATTAATGCACTGGTTAATTCGAGGAAAGGTGTTGCTGACAAGAAAAACACCTACAAGTGCATTCCTTATGGTGTTCTTCTCACTGAGATGATGGCCAAGAATCTGGTTGTAAATTAGCTGACTGCTTTGCCAGATCAAGAAAAGGTGAAGTATTTTGGCACTGAGAGTGTTGTGATTCCTGACACCTTTGGAGTTAACAGCTTGGTCAGAATGAAATTGATCACTGGTGAACAGATGAAGAAGGTGAAAAAAGAACAGGGAGTAGAATCTGGTCCCTCTCTTAGCAAGAAGTCTACTACTGATAAAACCACCAGAAGCTCAAGAATGGCGGTGTGAAAAGGACTTCGATTCTCCGTAAGAGGAGACAAGAAGCAAGAAGCGAAGGTGGCTCTCGCACCTAAAGAAAGATCAATCGTAAGATGAGGACCGCGTTCCCATCACCGATTCGAGGAAAGAAGCAAGCCGAAGCTAAGAAACAAGTTTCAGCGTCCGGCACGTAAGAAGGCAATTCAACGTCGCCTCCAGCTCGCCTCTGACGTGGTCAAGAGATTGGTCAGCGATCGAGCTTGAACCAAAGGTACTGAATTTTACCGATGATTCTCAGACTGCTTTTGAAACCGATGATACCATTCTGCTCCACCTATATCTGTTGCACAACCATCAACCATTCAAACCTGTACGTAAAGCCGTAAACACAACCACTCCCATAGCCCCCAAACAACCTACCCAAACACAGACCAATACACTCACAATCTCCTCACCTCAAACCTCCACATATACCTCCCTCACTTCATACATTTCCAAACTTCATTCTCATCCTTTTAACCTCCTTTTCAAAGTCCCTCCATTTAATCCTTTCAAACCCTACATTCCCCCCAAGTACAATATCACAGTAGTGACACCAAAAACTACTGCCCTAATTCCAAAGAAACCTGCCCCTCTTGACATTAGACCAAAATTTGTTAGATATGAGTCATATAACTCTATCTACAATCACCCATCTTTATGGCACTTGAAGACATTCACCTCTGGAGTTTCAAGACTGGAGATACCCCCTCCAATGAATGATGTCTTCAAGGATGGCAAAGACAATGTTGAGATGTCCTTTAAAGGAAGGCTGAGACCCAAACCAAACAGCAGGGCTATTCCCTTTTCTGTTGATGTACCAAGGTTCCTGCTCCAGAATGAACCTCTTACATTAGAGGAATGTGGTAGGTGGATCATAGAAGCTGAAGCCTGTATGATGGCTCATTGTTATGAGCAGAAAAGGCTTGAAGTCATTGGCGAATATAGACACCCATCATCTGTCTCTATAAAGATTGTTCCAGATAGGCAAAGGTGGTTACCTTGGTCTATTCCTGGAAAAAGAAAGGAAGCTGCACTTGGCAAAATGCCATGCAATAAGATAGGCCCTAAGGAATATGAGAAAGCTCCCAGAGACTACAAGGTCAAGGAGTTCACCTAGCTTCCGGTAAAGAAAATTTCTGAAGATCATGCCAGAAGGTATTATCTGAGTGCTCTGAAGAAAGATCAATGGAGAACTGGATCTTCCAACTACTGTAATGCAGAGAAGGCAACAATCCCTACTGTTGGTATCATCGAGAAGGTACCTGAATCCAATCTTGGAACTGCTTATTTTGATGATATGTTCATGTGTTCTGTGATTAGACCGCTCAACTTGGTGAAGCTATATGCTCCATGGGATCTAGTCTGGAAACACTTTTACATTGGATTTGGCTGGATGCAATGGTCTGCGTCTTGGAAAGACAAAGCCATTATGCCTTGTTTTGAGCCCCTGACTATTGACAAAGATGACATAGAAACTTTGAGGAGACTATTTATTACTGAAAATGAAGGCCTCAACTTCTCCTTTGATGCCCTAAGTGTCTTCTTAGGCAATGTGTTTGGAGAAGCTGCTGCTAAACAATTTGATGGGTATGCCAGAGACATTCTTCAACACAGAGAAATGATCTTCAATTATCTTCTGTTTCCTGATATTGTTGAGCAAAGAAATTAAGCCCTATATGAGTTTGAAAGAAGAAAACTTGGAACTACTATCAAATGGTTTCCACCAGGAGATAATTATTTCCAATGGGCAAAGGATAGGAAGAAGATAAAATCTGATTTGTCTCAAACTGTTCTTGAAATCCATAAGAAGATGAATTCAGAAGCTGCAGGTGTTGCTAGTATGCCAGAAGCTGAATCTGCTCCCTCCACATCTTCAGTGGAAATGGTTACAATTCCTAAGGAGGAATTTGAAACCATGAAGGCAACCTGTTTGAAAGTTCCTGAGCTTGAAATGCAGCTGAAACTCATCATGGAACGAATCAACCTGCTACCTCAAAACCCTTAAACTTTGTTTTGTTTTAAATTTTTTGGTACTGAGTGATATTACTTAATTTTTGGTACAATTATATTGTGAATTTATTACTCAAATTTTTCTTCTATTTTGCTTTTTGACTATGATGTGTTTTTACACTCTTTTTGTCTGATGACAAAAGGGGGAGTAAAAGAAAGGCTTGATGAACGCTAAGATAAACACGCTAAGGATAGATATACATGCTAATCAATCATTCATAACATCTTTTCAGCATCCGATCTCAGCGTCTTTTATTGCTATACTTATCTAAGTTGTTGAACTCAGGGGGAGACCCTTAAAAATCTTATTTGAAACTTAAAATTATTCATCAACCTTGGATATTTGTCATCATCAAAAAGGGGGTGATTGTTGGAACCTAAACGATTGAGAAATTTAGACCCTCATTAATTTTGATGATAACAAAGTATTCACAAGAGAACAATTTATGTTCTAACAATTCTTGAAGTGTGCAGATACTAATATTACATATACTTCTAAGCCACTTAAGCAAGAAGGAAGAAGTTCACAAGAGAAGGATACACTCCATGTGTCAGCATCCAGCTCATCGTATATTGTCTTCGTGAGCGTCTGGAATTATCTTTTTGTGACACAAGGCTTATCCATTTGCTACGAGCGTCCGACCTTCCCTGCTACGGCGAAAGCGCCTGAACTTCATTTTAAATCACGTGATGGTCACGTAGTTGCTCTTCCTCTCAGAAGCTTCTGGAACGGATTTCGAATTTGATCTTATGCGCTCAAATTGTTGTACGAGGTATCAAAGGTGACACCTTTAGCTAAAGACAAAAATCGTACAAGCATTTGTGAAAAGCAAGGTAGTACGAAACGGTAATGTGTACTCTTGAGATATTATCCTGGAAAGGAAGAAAGAGGCGACTTTTTTAAATAACCTCACTCAATGGAAAGGAGCCATTTTCTTTATCAGAACGGTAATATCCTTTAAAACTCCTATAAATACCCCATGGTATCCATTGAAGAAAGCTAGAAACTCTACAAGAGAATATTGCTTCATTTACTGAGAACAAGCACTGTTGCTATACACTACAAAGAGTCAATACTCTGAAAGCACTGCTTCTGTGAGCAATCAAGTTTCGTGCCAAGTCTCTGGACTACAAGAACTGAACTCAGCCTCCGACACTTTCTTTTAGAAAGCATTTCTGTATTGAGCTTAATCTTTTATCCTCTCTGTGAGAGTTATTTCTGCTTGTATTCAACTTACTTGTAAAAGTTGTTTTGGCCTAGTTAAGGCTGTACCCTCAAAGGCTCGAACGTACTGAGTCGTTTTGAGAAGTTGAGAGTATTGTTAAGGTTGTGACAGTAGAATACTCTTAAGGTTTTGTAATCAGTTGATTATAGTGGAAAATCCTTCAGGAATGAAGGGACTAGACATAGCTACCAGTTTGGTAGTGAACTAGTATAAATCTCTGTGTCTCTTGCTTTACTGCTTTCTATTTATCTTTATCTTGTTCTGTTAAAAACAAGTTTTCACAAACTGCTTTTCCAGCGTCCGGTTTATTTCCAGCGTCCGATACACAAACTGTTTTGAAAAACCTGTGTTCTAAGTGTTTTTAACTTAAAGTTTGCAAAAAGTTTTCAACACAATTCAACCCCCCTTCTTGTGTTCACGTTCATGTTGTGGTCAAGTTCATCAAAAAGGAAATAATTTGTCGGTACGGTTTACCGAGAAAGATCATCACGGACAATGGGACTAATTTAAACAATAAGATGATGAAAGAATTGTGCGAGGATTTCAAAATTCAACATCACAATTCTTCTCCATATCGTCCAAAGATGAATGGGGCAGTAGAGGCGGCCAACAAAAACATCAAGAAAATTATTCAGAAAATGGTGGTAACCTACAAGGATTGGCACGAGATGCTCCCTTTTGCTTTACACGGGTACCGAACTTCTGTACGCACTTCAACAGGGGCAACACCTTTTTCTCTAGTATACGGGATGGAAGCAGTACTCCCCATAGAGGTAGAAATCCCTTCTTTAAGGGTAATTATGGAAACCAAGCTCGAAGAAGCCGAATGGGTCCAGGAACGATATGACCAGTTGAATCTTATAGAAGAGAAAAGGCTAGAAGCAATTTGTCATGGCCAATTATACCAAAAGAGACTCAAGAGAGCGTACGAGAAAAAGGTACGTCATCGAGAATTCACAGAAGGGGAATTGGTATTAAAAAAGATTCTACCTATTCAGAAAGACCAACGCGGAAAATGGACTCCAAATTATGAAGGTCCGTATATAGTGAAAAAGGCATTCTCGGGAGGAGGCCTCATTCTTACATATATGGAGGGGCATGACTTACCACTGCCGATAAACTCAGATGCAGTAAAGAAATACTACGTCTAAAATGGCACAATACGAAGAAAAAAAAAGAGAAAAAGAGAGAGCTCGCTAGGCCAAAAACCTGAAAGGGCCGTCTAGGCAAAAGTTAGAGCGACCTAGTAGGTTGAAAACCCGAAAGGGCAGCCTAGGTAAAAATTAAGGTCAAATAAAAGCGCTAAGTTGAAAACCCGAAAGGGCGATTTAGAACAACCCGCTAGGTCGAAAACTCGCAAAGAGCGGCCTGAGGAAAAACCAACCAGAAGGCGTAAAAAATAGCCAGAATTGCGCCCGACCAATTGGGGCAGAGATGGTCAAAACTAACCACAGACACAAGTTTTTGAAGTTGATCAAGAAGGCGATCAGAGTCTGGATCACGGAATGGCAGCATGATTTGTTTTCAAAAGGATTATATGTAGAACTGATATTTCTTACCATTTTCTAATTTAGCAAACACGAATTTGTTCTGTTTGTGATATTTTATCTCCCCCACCATAGTGGAGATTTATTCTTATCCATATTGCCATCTATTAAATACCATCATCACAACAGAGTGCTTATTTCAGCCTCCCCAGATTTGATTTGGGATTTTATCAATTTGCATTTTCTTTCTAGGGAAATCTATGCTACAAAACAAACATGTGCAAATCAAGACATGAGAGCATTGTATAATTACTGAAAATTCTAAAAGGATCTAAGGAATTCGACGTCTTCACATTAAGGAAAAGAACTAGTAAGGCACCTCACCTAATGCAAAATCATCAATGTTGAATACGCTACGAAAAGGCCAATTAGCTTGTTCGGAATTCGCCAACTAAAGGGATCTGGAGCTAACTTATCAAGAAAAATTTCAGAAGTAGTCGAGAGGATACTGTCTATCCCTGATAAAACAAATAATACTCATGCATGACATGCTATTCACTGCATCTTGCATGATCACCAATACTTTTGGGTCCGCAACCCACCTTCAAAATCATTTCTCTAAAAATAAAATTTTTCATGCATGGCATACCATTCATTGCATCCTGCATGACCATCAAAGTTTTTGGGTCCACTTGTTTGGATTACAAAGATTATGTACACTTGTTTAATACTTTAATCTAAAGCTATAAGGGTTGCACGTGAAATGTTAATGCTGGTTTATTACTAGGGCTGGAATTAGTTGGCTAACTCTGCCATGTTGTTTTTTAGGATCCATCACAGATCAAGAGGTTTCAAGGACATGACATCTTCATAAGTCAACTAAAATGTATCAGATTTCCCACATGGTGATTGGGGATTGTCAATTTTCAAGTTCAGCTGGTTCCATATTTGCTTCAAGTATTCATTTTTTAATAGTAAAAAAAGAAGATAACATCGAAATGAACAAGCCTGTTCATATTGGTTGAGTCAAAGTTGGTACCCCAAAAATAAAGTCAATGGTTTCCGGTGACCCTTTGCATATATTATTTTCTCAAGTCATTTCTACTTGAAGAAAGTAGATAAAGTTTAGATGAGAAGTGGCTATGTAAGGGATAGCATTATTGCAAGAGTTAACAGAATAGCACCACATAATTTTTCTAAATTTTTATGTTTTGCTCTAATATAATCAGAAATTATAATATCAGGTTTCCTTATTAATCAACCAGTGTGTCAGATCATATTTACGACTACGTCACAATTAACATGGTATCACTTCTGAGAATGTTTTTTTGAGAATGTCCGAGTACCAACACCCAGAGTAGCAAATATGTGAAGCCCACACATGATAACATATCTAGTTGTGTAGTGTACCCCATCCTGATAATCATATTTGCTAATTTGCACCATAATGCAACAGTTATTACTCATCCCTGTATGCATATCAGGAGATGGAAAGGTGCTCAACTCTCTAGTCAAGCATAAAAAATAACATTTTAGCACTTAACAATTTGCATCAAATTCGCTAATAATATAGAAATCTGTATAAGAATAATGTCAAATTATGAGGAATTTAATAATCGATAAACCATAAGCTTTGAATTGAAGTTACGTGATTTCAACATAACTGTAAATGTACATCTTAGTGACCCTCTTCCATTCCTTTAAATGTACATTCCAAGCTGGGCTGTTACTCTTCTATCCTTCTCCTAGAAATTAATGACATTATCCTCCCTCACCTCAACTTAAGATCATTAAGAATAAGAAACATATCTTGTTCAAAAAAGTTATCGACATTTTACCTTGTATGAGGCTCTGCCCTGCATGCTGCATTGACTGTGATGGTTCTATTAAGTTAACTTTCTCTAAAGATTTTGGCCAAACTTCTCGCAGTGCCCTTCGTCATCAGATTTGATAGGCAATAAATTAATTCAAGAACATCAATAAACTTATAATATCAAAGTTAACCGTTCACCGGAACAAAGTTCAAGAGTCTTTTACCAGAAAGCTGAACCAGTCCCAGCACCAAAATCTAGCACCTTAGCAGGGGAGAAACCAGGAAGCCTTCTACGAACCTAAAAACACAAATAAAGAGTTCCATTGAGATTAATTTCGAATACAACAACATTTTATTCAAGACCGAAAGGAACATTTTATTAAAGAGTTATAGTGAACATAAGTCAAAAAGATACATGGATCACACCTCAAGGAAACTGAATCATAAAATATCCAATCCTACACTGATGTGATATGACTTGGAATATAAATTAGTCAAAGTCCGAATCGAATTCAACAACACAGGGAGAAAACAGTTTCGGAAAAATGGAGGAGTTGAAGAGAAAGAGTACCAGAGAGTGAGTGAGTGAGAGAGTGAGTCCGTGGAAGAAGAAATGGTTGAGCTGAGCCGTAAGGACACTAACAGCACCGTCTGTGGAGAGCAGTGTCAGGTACACGACGTCTGTGGAGAGCGGCTCCTGGTGGTGAACGGCGTCAGGTGCACGACGTCTGTGGAGACCGGCTCCTGGTGGTGAATGGCGTCTGGTGAGCGGCGTCTATGGAGAGCGGCTCCTAGTGGTGAACGGCGTCTGGTGAGCGGCGTCTGTGGAGAGCGGCCGGTGGAGAGATTCGATTCTGTGTAGAGTTGTATGGTGGAGAGATTCAGCGTCTGTGGAGAGCAGAAGGAGAGAGTGGGAAAGGTTTTGAGAATGAGGAGGAGAGGGAATAAAAATTAAAATATGTGTGAAGATTACCGATGGCTTAACCGTCGATAAGGTCATCGCAAATAAACCACCGTCCACATAAATTAATGCGGGACAACAAAAAATTTTACCGCCCAACCTAACTATTTACCGACGGCTCAGCCGTCAGTAATGAAAAATTTCAAATTCCAAATTACGACTATACCGATAGCTAAGCCGTAGGTAATATAAAAAAATAAAATCCCTTACTATTTACCGACGGCTTCAAGACCGTCTGTAATTACTGACGGCTTAGCCGTCGAAAAACTAGCAAAAAAAATTTTCGCGTTCAGATTTTTTCCGACGCCTTACCGACGGTTTGGCCGTCGGTAATTAAAATTTTACCGACGGAGTCGGGGCCGTCGGTTAATTTCCGTCGATAATACACTCTTTTCTTGTAGTGTAAACTTTTGAAATATACATAACTCTATCTTATTTACTTTTTGCATTCTTTGATTGAAATTTGATGATTAGGTGTTCTACTTGCCGAACAAGCCAATAAATTTTTGATAGTCTGCATGTTAAATTTGCATGGCAAATAAAGTAACCTTTTATTATATTATATATGTTGCCTCATGCTTATCTTTATATAATTATTATTTACCTTTGTCCAAAAAATATATAATTATTATTTACGAGTTTACGTATTTTTTTTGTACTTAAACGGGGTATACCATTTTAGATGTTCGAAATTATATTTAAGAAAATTATGATATTATTTACTTAGTTTAAAAGAACATGATTGTTTTCATACTATAAATCAAATTTGATTTGTTTTTCATTTTTTTAATATGAGATTTTTCGTTAAGGTGGCTCATTGTGTTACAAAAGCTACAAAATATATTCTTTAAATAAAAAAACGTAGAAGTAAAATGACAAATTTTGTTTACCCCGTGCATCGCAAGGGTCAAAAAGCTAGTAATATTAAAAGTAATAGTATTATGAAACATTAATTATTGGACAAAATTATCAATTCACTAAATTAATCACTAATGACAGTATTTTAGCATTTAATAACCTCAAAGATTTTTTGATACCATAGTATTAGTGGAAGTATCCCCCGACTTTGTCGAGGACTACTCTTCCCGGGGCCTTGGCTGCATTAAGGCTACCCCTCCCAACGGCATTTGTTGTCATACCCAAGGTTCGAAATCGAGACCTTGGGTAAGGGATCCCACCATAGTACCAGTCGGACCAATGCTTAGTTGGTTCAAAGATTTATTTTAAAATAAATGAAATTGAAAACATAATATTGAACCTATACAGAAGAGAAAAAATATTAATTGATAGAGCTAAGCACAATAAATACATTCAGTCATTATGTACCTGACTGAATATATATTGATAGAGTTGCAGGGTGCAGACCTATCGTGATCGCAACACAATAAATACTAATTGGAAACCGACAATTTTAGTAACAAGTAATACTATAATATAGTATAGCGAAATAGGGAAGTTAATAAAACAGATACATAAAATTGAAAGCGTTAGAGGATCTCATTAAATCACTTTTGGAAAAAAAATTGACCGATTGAATCTTTTTTTTTTATTTTATCATCCAAACAATTTAATTTTAAATATAAAATTCAATCCAATTGGGTGTTACGTGGGAACGTTGCTTTCTCAGCCAACATTCATGGTAAATGATGCCTATTTAATCTTTTTTTTTTATGAATGCCTATTTAATCTTGGGGATTACTAATTTACACCTTTTAGAAGGGACATTGGCTCGCTGAATTCAATTTGTTTTCTTTATTAGATATAGGTCAAATTGATATGGTCAAATAAATAGATATGGTCACCCAATTGCCAAACCAGGTAGTGCTTTGGCAGAATTGATAATCAAGGCTAAACTTATAATTTGGGATGAAGCTCTGATGACTCACAGATATTGTTTTGAAGAAATTGATAGAACCTTCAAGAATATACTTCGATTTTCTAATAGTGAAACTAAACGTCTGCCATTTGGAAGAAAAGTAGTAGCTCTTGGTGGTGATTTTAGGTGGATACTTCTAGTCATACCGAAGGGAACGAGACAATATGCTGCTCATGCTAGCATTAATTCGTCATACCTTTGTCCATTATGTAAGGTGCTTACATTAACAAACAAACAAAAAGGTTTCAAGGTGGGTCTTCAGAAGAAGAAGTACAACAATTGAAGGAGTTTTCAGATTAGGTGTTGGGTATTGGAAATGAAACTATTTGTGAAATAAATGATGCTGATGCAACAGTTGATATACCCCTGATATGCTCATTGAAAATCCAGGTGATCCTCTTGCTACTATTGTTTATAGCACATACCCATTTATTTTAGAAAAATATGAGAGACCCATCATTCTTTCATCATAGAACTATTTTAGCACCCTAAAATGATGTTTTTAATAAGTTGAACGAGTACATTATGTCATTGATGCCTGAAGAAGCAAAAACTTACCTAAGTTTTGATAGCCCATGTTCAGTTAATGGAAATTTTGATAGACCAGATGATATATATACTCCAGAATTTTTTAATACAATTTCTGCATCTGGACTTCCTAATCATCAACTGAAGATTAGTGTTCTCATCTTGTTATTGAGAAATCTAGATCAGTCATCGGGATTGTGCAATGGGACTCGGCTCTTAGTCACCCAACACTACTAAAAAAATCGATTTTAGAGAGGGACAAAATCCCTCACTAAACATACAAAAATCCGTCACAAACCAAATTGGTGACGGATTTTGTGACGGACACGAATTCGTAACTGAATTAGGCGTCGCAAAAATTTTAGCGAGGGAAATCAAAATCCGTCGCAAATTGTGACGGAAAACCTCCCTCACAATTCCATAATAATCCGTCACTAAAAAACAGGCACAAATAAAAGGAAAAATAGCATTTTCCGTCGCTAATAGTGAGGGATATAATCCCTCTCTATTAGTGACGAATTTTTTCCCTCGCTATTAGTGAGGGATTTGTTCCCTCACTAACGTGAAGGATCCAAACCCTAATCCGAGAATGGGATCTAAACACAAACGCTATTATGGCCGCGAGAAGGAGAAACAGAAAATAAAAAATGCAAAGCAGAAAAGAGGCAAAAATCGCAATTGAAGGTAAATATGTCCAATAATTTCAATCCAGATTATACAATCATACAAAAGAACAGAAGCAAAAATGAAAGAAATTAGAAGAGTAGAATGAAGAAAACCTGGGTTTACAGCCTTAGACCCAGAAAATTACAAAGGACAAAAACAAAATAAAAGACCCAAAATCTAAGAGTAGAATGAAGAAATTGAGAAGGCTCTTCATACAGCCTTGGACCCAGAAAATTACAAAGGACAAAAACGAAATTAAAAACCCTAAAAATCTAAGAGTAGAATGAAGAAATTGAGAAGGCTCTTCAGGTATGAAGATCTCAGCCGCGGCCTCCTTTCATGCTTCTGCTCCTTAAAATGCTTTCCTCATATCTGAATGCTCTCCTTCATTTTCTCTGAGATCATTGATGCCTCACCAGATCTCAATGCTCAAAGATCTGAAGAAAAGGGAAAAAGGATCCCTGATTTGCGTTAGATCTCCACATTTCCTTCATTTTCTCTGAGATCTTTGACTTTGATCTTGAATCCAAACCAAATCATGAAAGATTGGATTCGGTTTAGACTTTTGAGGGTTGAGATTGGGATAGATCGAGCGAGATAGGGTGAGATTGAGACCGAGAGAGAGGTTGAGGCGGCGTCGTGGTGTGAACGAGACGAGAGGATGAAAGAGACTGGTGAGGGCGAGAGAGTGAGGACGCCGCCATTCGCTACCACCGTGGGGGGACCGTCGCAAGAGATCTTCGGTCGTGTCCAGCCATGGCCGTGTGTCATCTTTCGCCGCGAAGGCCATTTCTTCTTCTCCATCCCTCTTTCTCTCTCTCGCACCGCACGCAGGGTTCTCATGAAGCAATTAGGGTTCTGTTCCTTCCTCCACCCTTGTGCCCTTTTTTTATATTTATCAATTTATCTATTAATCATTTAATTGGGTTTTTTTTTGGTCAAATTTAATTGGGTTGTTTAAAAAATGACCAGGGGAGTGTTAGACTGTTGGGCTTCAGCCTATTAACACACCCTGCTTCCTTAATAACCGTGGCACACCCCTTCATCTCATTTGTTTATTTCAAACAACACATTAGTGACGGAATAAATCCCTCGCTAATAATTAAATTTAAAATCCCTCACAAATTCCGTCACTATTAGTGAGGAAAAATATTCGTCGCTATTAGTGACGGAATTTTAAGAGAATGATTTGTTTCCTCCCTAAATAATCAATTTGTGACGGATTTAGTGACGAAAAAATTAGAGACGGATTTTTTCCGTCACTAAATCCGTCACAAACATGATCCAAATTAAGTTTTCCTGGTCCGTCACTAAATCTGTCACTATTAGCGACGGATAAGGATCCCTCTCTAAAATTGATTTTTCTAGTAGTGCAACTTGGCAATCATGTGTTGGAGGCAAAGGTTATTTCTGGCAGCAAAGTAGGAGAAAAAGTTTTTATTCATAGATTGTCATTGATCCCATCTGATCCAATAATTCCCTTTAAATTTCAGCGCACAAACAATTTTCGGTGATTGTTTCATTTGTAATGACTATAAATAAAAATCTGGGGAAGTCTTTGAAACATATGGGAATCGATCTTCTGCAATCAGTTTTTTCTCATGGTCAACTATATGTTGCAATATCAAGGGTTACATCACGCAGTGGTTTGAAGATACAGTTATGTAACAACGAGGGAGATGTGACAACCACCACTTCAAGTGTAGTTCATAGAGAAGTTTTTAAGAATTTAGCTTAGATGGTTTGGGTTAGTATTATTTCCTCAACTTTTGAAATGTACATAACTGTATCATATTTGCTTTTTGCATTCTTTGATTGAAATTTAATGGTCAATAAATTTTTGATATTTTGCATGTTAACTTGGCGTGGCAAATAAAGTTACTTTTTTATAATATTATATATGTTGTCTACTTATCTTTATATAATTATTATTTACCTTTGTCAAAAAAATATAATTATTATTTACCAGTTTATATTTTTTTTGAGTATTTAAACGGGACGTAATACTTTATATGTTCGTAGTTACATTTAAGAAAATTATGACATTATTTTCTCAGTTTGAAAGAACATGATTGTTTTCATGTTATAAGTCAAATTTTATTTTTTTTCATTTTTTTATTCTCAGATTTTTCGTTAAGGTGGCTCATTGTGTTACAAAAGCTACAAAATATATTCTTTGAACTAAAAAACACAGAAGTAATATGATAAACTTTATTTACTCTTTGCATAGCAAGAGTAAAAAAACTAGAATAGACTCCCTCCGTTACTTTTTATAAGTCTCTTTTAGAAAAAAAATTGTTAACTAATTATAAGCCCCTTTTTAAATTACAAGATACATTAATTTTTTTTTCAAAAGTACCACTAATTAATTGTATAGTCTTTAAAAATCCAAGACATGCATTAATTAATTAAAAGTATGATTGAAGGATAAATTTGGAAAAACATACACATTATAGGAAATTTAATTATGCTAACTACTTTTCTTAATATGCGTTTTTTGTCTAAAGAGGCTTATAAAAAGTAACGGAGAGAGTATATAAAATGAATAAATTCATCATAGGCTTGTACATTATCATTAATATAATTAACAGAAAACTTTGTTCTAAAATTAATTAAGATTGATTTAATTTTTGTTATGTTAATTTTCTTTGTCGACACTATCATTAATTAGTTTAAATCCTTTGGAATATTATTAAATTATAGATTAATGAGATTCTAACTAATTAATGTTGTTAGATTATGTTCTTTTTCGTTTGTTTGACTTTTAAGAAATTAATTTGATTCTAAATTAATTCTTTTTTATGCAGCTAAATTAATTCATTTTGGATCCTTCACTTTATTAGATTGAATACTTTTCAATTCTCTTAATATATTTTTTTCTTTTTTAATGAACTTAATTTCATTTACTAAATTGATATGATTCTAAATTAATTCTTTTTATATCCTTGACTTTGTTAGATTAATATTTTTCTATTCTCTTAATATTTTTTCTTTTTCTATGAACTTAATTTCATTTTATAAATCGGGTCACACTCCATATTAGACTATTATCATTTATTTGTGTACTATGTTGCTTGTACAAAAAAATCGCTTGACGCGGCATAAAAACTTGTATGTAGATTTTTATTAAGGAATGAAAATGTACTTAACATGCATTATTCTATTCTTATAAATATAGGTTGTTTATTCAACTTAGATTGTCAAATTACATTTAACATATACTAAGAGATAATCAAGATTTATATAGAGAAGAGTTATGGCAAATTGTGAGATGAAAATTATTTTTACAATTATGGTAATGATTATGTTAGTCTTCGCACAAGCTGATGATTTTTCTGCACCTTCAACAAACTCCGCAATCGGTGTAGCCCTTTGTCTTGGCAAGTGTGGCGTAGAATGTAGTCCTTTCATCGAAATTGACCCAGTGTATGTAGCTTGTGTTGCTCGCTGTGGATTGAAATGTCATAAGATATCATCGAAAGCTGCGTATGATTGTACTACTAGTTGTGCCTTATCCAAGTCTACTAATGTCAACACCGGTATTTATACTTTTACTTTTGTCTCTTTTATTATGTATTTGTATTAAGCTAATCTTATCAATTATGATTGAGTTAACTAATTGTGTTTATTTACATGCATTTTCTGATTGACTTTTTGTCAGATGCTCGTGGTGTTAATGCTTACGTGGATTCATGCTTGGAGGCTTGCAAGAACAAATAATATATGTTACATGTGACAATAAATGTTCCAAGAAAATATTGTTGAGAGAAATTATATTTATTTATGTTTTAGCAAACGAATCTTAAAGAGATAATATCTATTTAATTTAAAATAATTTTTTTTGTAGTTATTTCATTCTTTTTCTCTTGTTCCTTTCCTGTGAGTGCGAAGACACTTAATGCATCTAAACTAATTTAGTGATGACATTAATTAGTTATTACAATCAAACGAATAAAATATTAAGTAGAATCAACACTAAAAAGCTCGAGAAAAATGTATGAGCTTGGAAACACACACCACAAATTAAATCTAAATGAAATATTTTCTTTTAATAAAAGTGTATTTATTGTCATATGGAATAATGTTCCAAAAAAACACTATATCATGAACTAAAGCATCATAGTATATAAGAAAGAAGCTCTATTTCAATAACCAAATTCAAATGATGTAGGGTAGTTAAAAATGGTAAATATATTATATATCTCAACTAACATATGGCTGGTAACTTATCTACGGTTTAAATATGTTTTTGTTCTTTAAATATATTATTTTTAAAATTAATCTATATCTAAATTTTATTCATTTTTGGTTCATAAATTTAACAACAACAACAAATGTATTTTAGTTTATAAAAGCATTTTTTTCGTCCATGATGATGATTAAAACACACTAATTTTATTAAATACAAGGATTAAAAATACATAAAATTTAAATAGGGGCTGAATTAAAAAATGGCACATTTTTTAGAACTAAGTTCAAATCCTTGTCTGATAATGTAACGATTTATGTGAATGTGATAAGAGGGTAACCATGGGGAAGGAGAATTGAATTCCCAAGATGGGAAAACCTAAAGAGAGATAGAGAACTTGGGGTAATTTTTCTGCCACCTTTCATTCAGAATTAATCAAAATATATAGATAGTTCTTGAGTTCGATTATCCCCTAGATAATAGGATAATGAGTTATCAAGTTGTTGCAACTACTGGACTAGATAAACATAAATACTAGTAACTAATTCTATTAATTTATCTAAAACAACTAAATGAAGATAAAGATAATTACTAAACAATTAAAGGATAATCTAATTACTAAACAATTAAATGATAATCTCTTCTGCTTCCTTTTCAGGTTAGGTAACGAGCTGGCCTCCTAGTGCTAATTCTCTTGGGCTTATTTGTTTTGAAACTTGGCCCAACAGTTTGGCCCAAATCTGACTGATCCAGCTCAGCTTGACCCGGTTCATGCTTCAAGCCTGGTTCTTTCTCCACATTCGTATCATTACCTTCTTCCTCAGACATGATCTTGTCCTCAAGATCTGATGTTGGCGTCAAGCTCTGCGGTAAAGGGGTGGCCGAAAGAGGGACGACCTGTGTCTCTGGATCTCCGTGACACTCTTTGAGGAGGGAAACATGGAAGACGGGGTGGATCCGAGCTGAGGACGGTAGATCCAGTGCATATGCCGCTGTTCTGATGCGACACAAACTACAAGAAAATTTGGATTTACCGACGGGCTTATACCGACGGTCAAAGACCGTCGGTTAACGTGGGATTTTCCGACGGGCAAAGCCGTCGGTAAAACAAAAAGTCCGTCGGTAAATCGAATCTGATTTACCGACGGTCAATGCTCGTCGGTAATTCACTACAAGAAAATTCAGATTTACCGACGGGCATATACCGACGGTCAGAGACCGCTTGCTAAACGTTGATTTTCGACGCTGCCGCAAACAACAAGTCCGTCGAGAATTTACCGACGGTCAATGCCCGCTTGTAATGCCGAAGATATTTCATTTACGCGCCTATTTTTCAAATACCGACGGCCTTATACCGTCGGTAAGTTAAAAACCCGCTTGCACGCCGATCAGCTTTACCGACGGCCTACACCATCGGTAAAAACCCATCGGTAATGCGCGATAATAATCAGAAACCAGGCCTTCCCTTTCTCCTCCATCTTCATCCCTCTTCTTCTCTTTCACTTCCCTCTCTTCCTCCGCCCCCACCACTATGCCGCCACCACCACCACGCCCACACCACCACCAGGCCGCCACCACCACCACCACTCTATTCTCTCTATTCTCTCTGCTCGCTACTATTCTCTCCTCCATCTTCATCCCTCTTCTCCTTCACTTCCTCTCTTCCTCCGCCCCCACCACTACGCCGCCACCACCACCACGCCCACACCACCACCAGGCCGCCACCACCACCACCACTCTATTCTCTCTGCTCGCCATCGTTCTCACCGTTCTCACCACCACCACCACCACCACCGCGCCACACCACCACGCCTTAGTCGCCACCACCACCGCTTTCCTCTGCCGCCACCACCACCACCGTGGTTCCGTCTCTCTCTGTCTCTCATCTCTCTCTATCCGCCGCCACCTCCACGTAACACCATCTCGCCGCCACCTCCACAAAGACCACGCCCTGGCCGCCGCCACCTCCACAAGATTTTCCGCGCCACCTCCACAAAGACCGCAGGTCTGCCGCCACCTCTGCCACCACCGCTTCATTCTCTCGCTCTCTATTCTGTCCTTCTTTGTTCGTGTTTTCTTCCGAATCCCAAATTGATTTGGTGTTCCTTTTCGTGTTTCAGAACGATTGAAAGTTCTTGAAGTGATTTGAAGGTTTTGACGTGATTTTGAAGGTTTTGGTGCATCACGGTATTCTTTGTGGCTTGACCTCCAATTTTGTGTTCGTGATTTTGGGAACTAAGGTTTGTTTGTATTCCCTGTTGTTGGTATTTGATTTTTGTTTTAGTAGCTTTGCAAGAGTAGTAATCGCGTGAGATTATTAGTTGTTTGATGGTTGTTCTCATTGTTATTGATTTTGTGGATTGTTAGTTGTTTGACGGTTGCTCTGCTCTTATTGATTTTGTGGATTGTTAGTTGTTTTAAAAGTTTAGGATACTTATATTATGTCCAAGGTTAAAAGTTTGTCTTAAGCATGCTAATTAGAGGAAAAAAACAATTCTAGTTGGCGCATCTGCTCGGTTAGCATCATGATTTGAAAAAATATTGAAAAAAATATTGGAATAAAGTCTTAAATACTGCAAACCTATGCCTTTGTTCGTTTTGTTGTAATTCGATTATTTTCAGTTTATATGCTCATGACTGACCAATGTTGACAACAACCAGACAATGTCTTTAGATGGAAACTGTGGTCGAGGTAGGGCTTCCAGGAGGCCGATGATGTCTGCAAGGGAGTATCGGAATAGCTTTGTGACGATTGAGGATCGCGATGCTCGCCATCGTGATCCTCCTATGCCTTCTAGGAGGCCGATGATGTCTGCGAGGGAGTATCGAAATAGCTTTGTCATCAGGACTAAGGATCGTGCTGAGGATCGTGATTTGATGAACCAGCATGGTGATCCCAGGAGGCCTGTAGCTACCAGTGATGCTCATCGAGGGACATATATCGTTCAGGTCTCCAGCGATGACGATGAGATCTTGGAGTATACTCCATCCACACCGGAGTATTCTCCAATCGGAGACCGGAGTATTCTCCAATCGGAGAGGATTACACTCCGTCCACACCAAAATATTCTCCCACCGTAGCAGATTACACTCCATCGACTCCTTCGGAGGATTCTACCGCCCGATTTTGTCCTGGGGACCCCTCAAGGAGCCGCCACTAGCTAGCCTCTATTTTATATTATGCATGTTATGTACATTAGTATTTGACTGCTTTAACATTTTAATTGGATAAATGTATTAGGATAATATATGATGTATGTCTTTACATTTGTGCTTTTCTATTTAATTTTTGTCTTAAGCCTAAGTTCCAATTATTCCAACGTGTCAACGATTGTTCATAAACCAGGCCGCCACCACCACCATCACCACTCTATTATGCTCTATTATATGTTTTACATGAGGAGGTTAAATAGCTTTTGAGAATTCATGATTTGATAAAAATAGTGAAAGCCAAAAAGCTTACTTGGGGTTTATTTGGAATTATTTTATAACATGATTGTTGTTTGGTTGGCATCCTGCTCATTTTTGTTGATTGCTATTTGGTAGCTTGTTAGTTAAAATTTTCTATGTTTTTTCTGTATTTTTAGTTCGAGGCCACGACATTGCTCCGAGACTGCCACTCACATCGAAGGGCGTGGACATTCTCTTGTTCTGAGAATTAGGTATGCACTCTAACGAAATATCGGTTGACTCATTGGGTGGAAAAGGGTTGGTCGTTGACCCCCACACCGACATATTTATTTGATTTGCTTCATAGTTCTCTCCAGAGAGAGAATTTTGAGGTGATGTGTGTTTTGGCTAACAAAGGATGTTTTATGTTGAAGTGATGTATAGTTGTCGTAGTTTTCGAACAAGATATCAATCCACATTGAAATTGATTTTCGATTCAAAATTGAATTCAATTGAAGAGTAACTCTATTTTTTTTTAAAAAAACATTTTTTTTTAAAAAACAGTAGTAGTTCTAGTGGTCGACTCGCTTTTTTTAAATTGAAGTAATTTTATTATTAACAAAAGGTACCGGAATAAGAAAGGGTAACGCAGATAAAATACGAGCTTGTTTTATAGCAATCGTAATTAATCGTTGTTGTTTTAAGGTCAATCTATTCACGCGTCTAGATAATATTTTTGACGAATTCGAGGGGTCCCGTTGAGTTCTTCATAATCATAATATTTTGGATTCGTATAAATGACTCAATAGATCACCTTTTCCTATGTTTCAAAAAATCCCATTTCATTTTTTTTAATGATGTTTTTGAAAAATGAACTTCATTAATTGATTCAAAACCCCTCTTTCTGGATAATATGTGTCGATACTTTTTCTTTTAAGATGAAAGAAAAGTAAAAGAGAGAAGGAATCACTCGATTTACTTCTCTCCATAGAGGGAATTTTGTTTGATGTATATTTTATGTTAGAGTAAGGTAGCATGTAGATTATTCATTTAGCAAGCAACACATAAACTCAATTTGATAAGTGAATCTCTGATCCTATGGTCATGCTACGCCTCGCTATCCTTGTAGAAACCAATTTATATTGAGATAGTAACCATATTAATCTCCAAAATATTTACAGATTATAACTATATACTATCTTTGTAAATACAAACAACGTTTATTAAACTAAAAATTTAACATATGAAAGACATATTATTACACAAAGACATGAATTGCCGAGAAAATTGATTCCCAAATTAATCGTATCGACGACACTAATTATAAACTATTAAAATCCTATATTTGATGAATTTAATTATGTGATGATCTTATTTTTTAAAAAATAATAAAGTAACCAATTTTATGTTGTTTAGAGATACCATCAACTCGCCTTGGTTAATGTAGTAGATTACGGTGCTAGGCTAGTTTTTTAACAAAGAAAGCAGAAAATGATTGTTTTTTGGCCAATTAAAGGATTAGGATGTATGGTAGATGGGACCATATAGGAGCTCTAATTGCATGGCATATACCAAGCTAAACCACTATGAAAACAAAAATTGTTAAAAGAATTTATGCTTCCTTGCCGCTTCAGATGCTTGTTTAATTCTATCCTTTAAGAGGATGTCAACTTTCAACATGTTACTTTTTAATTATTGATGAAATGGATGTTTGATTGTTGTTATTAGTATCGGAGAAAAGCCTTAGCTTCCCGTTTGAGGTTCAATATATTATTGAGTGCGTGTACTCTTTTAGATACGACGTGTTCATTGTATATTGAACCTTGAATTGTCCAAGTCGGACAGTTTGGGAAAAAACTTTTTCTTTACTTGTATAATAGTTGTTGCTTGATTCTCGTATCTTGATATTTGATGAAATTTCGGTTAGATTCATTTCCTTTTGTTCTCTGGTGCATACTTGATTGTCTTGTTCCTAATCGCGATCATTTTGTGTACTCGTGAGACCAATGGGAAATGTCAAAAATTTTGTCAAGTATAAGATATGAGAATTACGAAATGACTATTATACGAGTTCTGAAAAAGTTTTTCCTCGAATGGGATAGGGTCATACCATTTAAAGAAAGAGAGCGGTTGTAAGAATGTCGTGCTGCTGAAATTGTCATTTTTTTTGACATGCAGAAGATGGAATTTTTTCCTTCGAATCGTAGTTGGATGTACGATAGGTTGTATCCGGGAAGAGGGGGTTTGAAACAATCTTTTTGCGATGGGATTGATCACTTCGTTCAAGTCGCAATGGCACACGAAGATTTTGAAATTAATGGAGGGATTAGGTGTCCGTGCCTTAAATGCGATTGCAGAAAGATCAAGAGCCCAGGAGAGGTCATGCTGCACCTGTAGAGAGTTGGATTTATGCCTAATTACTTGATTTGGACTAGACATGGTGAAGAGTTACCTCGGGTTGGATTAGGGGTTGGCGATAATTGCACAGGTGCTTCAAGTAATTGCGTAGATACGGGATATGGTGAGCAGATTGAATTGATGCAAAATATGGTTTGTGATGCCTTGGGGGTCAACGTATCATTCGAGGAGCCACAGTATGATGACACAGATGAACTTCCAAATGAGACTGCACAAAGATTTTATAATCTCTTGTTAGAAACAAATAAGCCGTTGTTTGAAGGGTCTGCCGACTCTAAGTTATCAATGTGTGTGAGACTTTTAGCTCTCAAGTCCAACTGTGGTGCTACGGATGTGTGCTTGGATCTCGTAACGAAGATGATGTTGGACTCGTCACCTATCGGAGATGGTTTGCCAAAAAGTTATTACGAGGCTAAAAGCTTAGTGTCCAAATTGGGGTTGGAATCTAAAAGGATTGATTGTTGTGAGAGGGTGTATGTTATATTACGACAATGAATTTGGTAAAAAGCGATAAGCCTTGGTTGAATGCAAATTCTGTGGTGAGCCAAGGTATATGTCACATCTTGATAATGGGAAGGGTAGACAAAACCAGTTCCACTAAGGCAATGTTTTATTTGCCAATTATTCCAAGGTCAGCGAGAGAATGTTTGCGTCAACACGCATCGCAGACAAAATGACTTGGCACTATGAGAATAAAAGCACTTCGTATGTTGCGACATCCTTGTGATGGTGAAGCTTGGAAGCACTTTGATCGTGTGAATCCCGAATTTGCGCAGATCCACGTAATGTATGACTTGGCTTATGCTCGATGGTTTTACCCCATATGTTCAATCAACGGCGAAACCTTATTCTTGCCGGCGATTATTGTTACCCCATACAATCTTCCTCCCGATATGTGCATGTCTAAGCCCTATATGTTCTTGACTTGTATTATACCGGTCCAGATAATCCAATGATGGTATTGACATCTACTTACAAATTTCCTCATTGACGATCTCAAAAGGTTGTGGAATGGCGTTGTGACTTATGATGTTGCACGAAGAAGAACTTTACAATGAGGGCAGCTCTTTGTGGACCATTAATGACTTCCCTGCATATGGCATGTTGTCCGGTTGGGGTACTCATGGTAAGATGGCATGTCCCATTGCATGGAGCATACAAAGGCCTTTACCTTGAAATTTGGGGAAGAGTTCTTGGTTTGACTCACATCGCAGTTTTTACCGCAGATCATCCATTTAGATGGAATAAGAATGCCTTCAAGAAGGAGAAGTTGAATTAGATGGCCCGCCCCGAGGTTGACATCCCAATGCATTTTTACCGAGTTATGGATCCGCCAAAAATCACAAATTTTGGTGAATTGGATCGATTTGAAGGATATGGACAATGGCACAATTGGACTAAAAGAAGTATTTTTGGGATTTGCCGTATTGGAAAGATAATTTGTTGAGACACAACCTTGATGTTATGCACATTGAGAAGAACTTTTTGACAATGTTTTTCTCACGGTGATGAACGTTAGAGGAAGAACGAAAGACAATGATAAAGCGGTGGACTTACCACTTTATCAGTAGCGAAAGGACTTGCATTTGGCGACTCGGTCGAATGGGAAAACCCTGAAACCCAAAGCCTGTTACTCTTTAACTGTTGAGGAAGCTATGTCGATCTGTCGGTGGATAAAAGAACTTGAATGTCGACGGTTATTCTTCTAATTTGGCAAGATGTGCCGATGTGAACAAAAGAACAATGATTGGGATGAAAAGCCATGATTGTCATGTATTCATGGAGTGTTTACTTCCTATTACATTTAGTTCCACTGTAGTCAAATATTTTAAATCCACTTACGTAACTCAGCCAATTTTTAAAGATTTGTGTTCGCAACATTGAGAGATGATGATCTTATCAAGATGGAGCGAACATACCAGTCATTCTTTGTAAGTTGGAGAGAATATTTCCCCTGGTTTCTTTGACTCTATGGAACATCTCCCAAAGGTGCATCTTGCACATGAAGCTAGGCCTGGTGGACCGGTTCAATACAGATGGATGTATCCATTCGAAAGGTAATATAATCAAATATTCTTTAACATAATTATTCACTGCCCCGGGTTAAATGTTGATCACCAACTTTGTTATTCTGTAGATTTATGGGTGACTCAAAACGGTCGGTGAAAAATAAGGCCAGGGTTGAAGGATCTATTTGTGCAACTTACTTACACCGTGAGACAATTCATTTCTGTTCCCATTATTTTACGAACTTCATGCTGACACCAACAAATAATAGGAATGAAATAGAAATTGAAAGTGAAAGACACCTACCGCCTTATCGGTGTTTTGCCTTCCCGATCGTCATCTTTGGAAAGGAGTGAAGTCCTGGTTAACGGGAGAAGATTGGAAGTCGACATCGCGTTCACGTGTTGATCAAGCGTGCAAGTATCACCATATCTTACGTATGTATACTTTTGACCACTTTCAATTTATTTAGTCCACACCTATTCATGATCATTTGTTTGATAATGACTTGTTCAGGGCATTCTTGTTAACTAAGCCTACAAGTTTAACAAGACTCTTCTCGCCTATATTCATGAATATTTCCCAACGTGGTTTAGGAGACAGTATGTATTTTTAGTCCTATTTCAACTATTTGTTGTTTGAAAATACAAAAGATTGTTTGCAAAAAGGAACCCTAAATCACTTGTGCATGTGTATACGCAGTGTATAGCGAGTCGAATCGCCATAATCGAACACTTGAGAAATTTATCTCATGGTCCTAAATCACGTGTAAAAGAATGGCACACGTGTTTAAACGGTTACAAATTTCAAACTCACCAAAAACAGAGGGGAAATAAATAGTTAACAGCGGAGTTTATGTAAAAGGTGCCACAAAGGGAGGTGAAGACGACTTCTACGGCGTGATTCAACATATATATGAGCTCGCGTACAATACTTTAGACTATACTAAAAGAATAATGCTATTTTATTGTAATTGGTTTGATCCGTCAAGTAGAGGCACAAGAATGGATCGCAAATATAATATCGCTGACATATGCATGAGCGAGAAGATACCAAATGTTTGATCCGCTTATCATAGCACAACATGTAAGACAGTGTATTATGTCCCTTATCCGTCAACTCGAAGGGACAAACAAGGTTGGTGTGTTGCAATAAAGACAAAACCAAGGGGTCACATTGAAGCAGATGATCCACAGGAAGAAGTGGCTTATCAAGTGGATAAGATGTCTCATGTCAACGTAGTAAACGGGTTGAACCCATTTCTCGACTACGTGACGATCCAATCACATATGAAGATGTAAATGGAGATGAGGAATTAAATGAAGAAGTGGCAAAACCATCAAGATCTCAAGACGATGCCGGGCGAGTGGGCGTAATGGGCGTAATAAATTTGTTTAACTTTTTACAATTAAAGAATTTAATGTCTAACAACATATTTTATTTTGTCAGTTATTTTCATATAACTTGTTTATTTTTTGGAATTCATTTTTAATATTGTTATGTTTAAATATAATATTTCATGACTGTTATTATTGAATTGCTCTATAGACATATATGGCATCAGGAGGTTAGTTCAGGCCCCGACCACCCAGTAGTGGTCAACGGAAGGGGAAGGGCATCGCTGTCGACCCCCCTCGTCGTCGGAGGCCGAACATTATTAGGATTGATGATGCTGGCTATGCGATGTTGTCATCCACACAGCGTCCGCATACATCTACGCCTACACAAGCTCCAGCGAGTTCGGCCCCTACGCAGCCTACCCCACATTGGGCACCTACACAAAGATGCAGACCTTCTCGCATCGACACCCATTTACATGATGCCCACCCCAGGGTTCCAGCAGACACTTGCCACTTCTTCCTCTCATTTTGTGTTTGAGACGGTGCCGAGCACTCATGTGTCCGATCAGAGTATAGTGTGGGCCAGGCACCGATCGACCGGGTTCAAGAGACGAGGAGGTTGAGCAAAGAGCAGGATGAGCAGGAGGTCGTTGATGATATTCAGATGCTGTATGATGGCCGAGTTGCTATCAGGCCAGCTGGTAGAGGGTGAGTATGTAGGTTGAATACACATTTTTGCCCCTTATCTTTTTTTTAGTTTTCAATTTCGTCCCTTATATTTTTTTAGTTTTCATTTAAGTCCCTTAAACTTCAAAAATCACATCAATTTCGTCTTTTCTGTTTATTTATTCATATTTTCTTAGACGAATCACCATCTGACATGTGGCAGAAAAATAAAATAAAATAAAACAAACTGCCACGTGTAAGATGGTATTTCGTCTAAGACAAAAAAAGAATAATTAAAAAGAAAGGACGAAATTGAAGTAATTTTTATAACTTAATGGACTTAAATGAAAACTAAAAAAAAAGGATAAGGGACGAAAATTACAGTTTAACCTATATATATTTTTAACTTGTTTGGTATGTTGTTATTGTTTAGGTTCCTTCCGTCAAAGCCAGCTGCGAAGGCTATCACGGAAGTAATTGAGCAAAATTACCACAGCTATTGGCCCACCTGGGGGACGCTGACGGTGGCTGAGCGGAGGCACATGTTCAATTCTTTCAGAGTAAGTTGTTTATTTTTTTTGTTGCGTATTATTTTTTTATTTCATGAATCTCAATTATTTTTAATAACGTATTATATTCATACAGGAGAGGGTTTCTTGGAAGGAAGAGCAGGAGGAGCAGATCAAGAAGAACTTCCATATGAAGGCTTCCCACCGCCTATCTGATATGCTTAGAGATGCCCGCCTCAATGGGCAGCCCACTTGGATAGGAGATGAGATCTGGCAGCAGCTACAAGCGCACTGGAACTCCCCTGAGTTCAAGGCGGTAAGCGAGAAGGCGAAGAAGAATAGAGCCTCTGAAAAGGGTGGGAGCTTGCATACTGGAGGTTCGGTCAGTCAGGCGCAGCACGCAGCTCGACTTGTATGTTTTATATTATTATTATTATTATTATTATTATTATTATTATTATTATTATTATTATTATTATTTAGTTAAGCTTTTTTTATTAAATAATTACAGTCTCAGCGGTTGCAAAGGGAGGTTCATTACACGAGCTCCATCGTGCAACTCATATTAGGAGAGGTACCGGTGAGTTTGTCGATGAGCGGTCGAGGCGGACCCAGGTAATTATAAAACATAATGAATAGTTTTTTAACAATGTTTATATTGTTTTATTACAATAAAAATTGACTAATTTGTTTATGTTTGACAGGAGGAGTTTGAGGCGAGGATGTCTCAGGTTAGATCTCAGACATCCTCATGTTCCCCGTCTTAGAGCCCAGAGGATCCAGCTGCGTCGCTGATGGTTTGGGCAGATGTTGTTGGCGGCAAGAAGAAGGGTCGCCTATACGGTGCTGGCGACCTTGCCAGCAACTACAAGAAAGGGGCCCGCTGCCTCTCTGCTGGAGAGTCGTCCAGCAGTCGTGCTGCCGCGGATGAGCGGGAGATAGCAGAGTTGAAGCGGGCCATGGCCGAGCAGCAGCGATTGGCGGCCGAGCAGCAGCGGATCGCGGCCGTCCAGCAGGAGGAGGCCCGCCGGACGGCTGCCATTTTGGCTCAGGTGCTGCAGCGACAGGAGGATCTGTACCATTTGCTAGCTCGCCACCCGCCTCCTCCACCGCCTCCGCCTCCGCCTCATAGTACTGGTGATCATGTCGATGATGTAGATAGTGATAGTGATCATGATCATGATTATCAGGACTATTAGTTATGTTTGTATTGATATTTTTTATATTTTCGGATATTTTTTATTACTGTTTTGTTCGTTAATTTATTTATTTATTTGTTACGTTTCTTTTTTAATTTGTTTTATAGTTATGTTATCGCATTACATTTTTAAATACAAAAGAAATTAATTATTAAATGTGATAACTAGTAATCGTTAATTAAATGGATAAATAAATTAAATTGATTACGTAAATTAAAATTAAATAATTTAATAAAAGTAAATAATTTTTAATAAAAATAAATATTTAAACAATTTTCAAAAAAAATTTAAGTTCGATTTACCGACGGTCATGGTCCGGAAATGTCATCGAATTACCGACGGGTTAAAAGCGCCGGAAAAACCGTCGAAACTTACCGACGGCTTAAAGCCGTCGGAAATGGCATCGGAAGTTCCGACGGGGTAAAACCGTCGGAGAAAACCGTCGAAAAATTACCGACGGGTTAAAGGCGTCGGTATGCATTTGCGACGCTTGATTTCACCGGCCTAATGTCCGTCGGTAATCCGTCAGAATTTTTTTATTACCGACGGTATTTGTGGATTACCGACGGCTTTTGGCCGTCGGTAATCCCGCTATTTCTTGTAGTGATTGCACAGATTTTTCATTTTGGCGCCTATTTTTCAAATACCGACGTCCTTAAACCGTCGGTAAATTAACAAACCCGCTTGCAGGCCGGTCAGCCATCGACGGCCTACACCGCTTGCAGAAAGCCGCTTGCACGCGCGATAATAACCGTAAACCGAGCCTTCCTTTCTCCTCCATCTTCATCCCTCTTCTCTTTCACTTCCTCTCTTCCTCCACCACCACCGCCACCACCACTACGCCGCCACCACCACGACCACCACCATCACCACCACCACCACGCCCACACCACCACCAGGCCGCCACCACCACCACCACTGTTCTCTCTGTTCTCCCACCACCATGCCACCACCACGCCGCCGCCACCACCACGCCGCTAACTGCTTCTCTCGGCTCCTCCTAAAAGGTTAGGTTCTCATCTCCTCCTTCCATGTTTTATGCAATTATGCTGTGAATTTTGATTTCAATTGGTTCTGATTGTCTAATGGTTCTTGTTTTTTGTTCATTTTAGTACTTATGTTCAAAGTTAGAGTTTGAAGGTTGCTCTGCTCTTATTGATTTTGTAGATTGTTAGTTGTTTGATGGTTGTTCTGCTCTTATTGATTTTGTGGATTGTTAGTTGTTTGATGGTTACTCTGCTCTTATTGATTGGTAGCTTGTTAGTTAAAATTTTCTATGTTTTTTCAGTATTTTTAGTTCGAGGCCACCACATTGCTCCGAGACTGCCACTCACATCGAAGGACGTGGACACTCTCTTGTTACGAGAATTAGGTATGCACTCTAACGAAATGCTCGGTTGACTCATTGGGTGGAAAAGGGTTGGTCATTGACCCACACCGACATATTTATTTGATTTGCTTCATAGTTCTCTCCACAGAGGGAATTTTGTCTGATGTATATTTTATGTTAGAGTAAGGTAGCATGTAGATTATTCATTTAGCAAGCAACACATAAACTCAATTTCAGTAAGTGAATCTCTGATCCTATGTTCATCCATTTTTGAATTTGTGTTGTCTTCTTCTTAAGTGAATCTGCCCACACACTAAAATGGGGCTTAGGGATTTTTATTTGAAATTCCCAACAGTTAATTACGAAGTCAAATTGGTCAAAGAAGAATTATGCAAGCTCAACTCCTAGATTTGAAACTTTATCTTGTTTTAATGGTGGTATAGGTGTAATTGTGATCTTTGTTGCCACATAATAAGAGAGTGTATGGGTTCTTGCCACGTCTCACTATACTTATAGAAACTACTCTTTTCGCTAAGGCCTCCATGGCAAAAATTATTTTTTACCCAGCTGTTGCCTTTTACTCATGTTGCCGGGACTTTAACTATCTCATTTCTAGTGTTTGATAGGACACTGAATTGTACCAAAGCATTTGTTACTTAGATAAGTTTTGTTCTTTTTCTTCCTTTTTGTTGTGCCTTAGTGGGAAAATTCTTGATTGTTGTTGTTATTGTTGTATTCCTAAGCATATCATTTTGCACTTTATATTATATCTAATTTTCTTTCCTTCTTAGGAAGTTTTTATTTATGTTATTTAGAAATGGAGATAAACTAGTAAGATACCCGTGCGTTCGCACGGGTCACCCCGTTTTCACGCATTTTTAAATAGACATGTTTATAAATTAAATTTTAACATTGTGACAAACATAATTAGTTATTTTAGTTCTTAAACAAATGCAAAAAGAGTGAGTATAGTCAAACAGGCAAAACAATTCAACCAAATTCCAACTTGTTATGCTACTTAAATCATTGTTTGCCATACGACCTTTGAAAATCGAGGTCATTGACTTGAATAAATGAAAATACATTTCACTGGAATCAAAAGATAGGTATTTTTTTCTTGCTATATCAGAATTTTAATTAAATTATTCAAATTTAATTCAATTAGAGCATCAAGACCCATCACAATCAAGCTGTCGAAATAAATGATGTGAATAGCTGTCGAGATCAAGCTCAACCTGTCGAGATGAAGCTCAACCTGTTGGTCCTCAAGCTGTCGAATTCGAGGTTGATCTCGACGGCAGCTTGATCTCGACAGTCGAGCTTGATCTCGATACTTGAAGACAACTATCTATTGGAGCATCAAGACCCATCACAATCAAGCTGTCGAAATAAATCATGTGAATAGGTGTTGAGATCAAGCGCAACCGAGATCAAGCTCAAGCTGTTGGTCCTCAAGCTGTCGAAATCAAGCTCGATCTCGACAGGTTGAGCTTGATCTCGGCGACAAGCTTGATCTCGATAGGTTGAGCTTGATCTCCACGCAGTTGAAGACTAAACTATCTATTGGAGCATCAAGACCCATCACAATCAATTTGTCGAAATAAATCATGTGAATAATTTGTCGAGATCAAGGTCAACCGAGATCGAGGTCAAGTCGCCGAGATCGACCTCAAGCCGTTGGTCCTCAAGTAGTAGCAAAATTTCATAAGAACTTACCTGCATAAATGATAATCTGAGTATGCTATCTTGTCCAACACTAATGGGAATGCATGAAAATATATTTCATTACATTTTCTATATCTTATTTACTCCTTGAGATCGGATTCAGTAGTTGGGTTATTAAATTAAGTGTTGGTCCTCAAGCTGTCGAAATCAAGCTCGATCTCGACAGGCTGAGCTTGATCTCGACAGGTTGAGCTTGATCTCGACAGCTTGAAGACAACTATCTATTGGAGCATCAAGACGCATCACAATCAAGCTGTTGAAATAAATCATGTGAATACCTGTCGAGATCAAGGTCAACCGAGATCAAGCACAAGCTGTCGAGATCAACCTCAAGTCGTTGGTCCTCAAGCTGTCGAAATCAAGCTCGATCTCGACTAGATAGATCGAGATTGATCTCGACAGCTTGAAGACTAAACTATCTATTGGAGCATCAAGACCCATCACAATCAAGCTGTCGAAATAAATCATGTGAATAGCTGTCGAGATCAAGCTCAACCGAGATCAAGCTCAAGCTGTTGGTCCTCAAGCTGTCGAAATCAAGCTCGATCTCGACAGGTTGAGCTTGATCTCGACAGCTTGAGCTTGATCTCGATAGGTTGAGCTTGATCTCCACAGATTGAAGACTAAACTATCTATTGGAGCATCAAGACCCATCACAATCAAGTCATTTAAATAAATCATGTGAATAGCTGTCGAGATCAAGGTTAACCGAGATCGAGGTCAAGCTGTCGAGATCGACCTCAAGCCGTTGGTCCTCAAGTAGTAGCAAAATTTCATAAGAACTTACCTGCATAAATGGTAATCTGAGTATGCTATCTTGTCCAACACTAATGGGAATGCATGAAAATATATTTCATTACATTTTCTATATCTTATTTACTCCTTGAGATCGGATTCAGTAAATCTTTATGCTGACTTGGGTTCTTCGGGACCACGGGTGTCGAGCTGTGAGCGAGCTCACTAAGCCTGCCTTTATGCTGACTTGGGGTCTTCGGGACCACGGGGGTCGAGCTGTGAGCGAGCTCACTAAGTCTTTATGCTGACTTGGGTTCTTCGGGACCACGGGGGTCGAGCTGCGAGCGAGCTCACCAAGTCTTTATGCTGACTTGGGTTTAGGACCACAGGGTCGAGCCGCGAGCGAGCTCACCAAGACCAAGCCTTTATGCCGACTTGGGTCTTCGACCACTGGGTCGAGCCGCGAGCGAGCTCACCAAGTCTTTATGCCGACTTGGGTTTAGGACCACCGGTCGAGCTTTGGGGTCTTGAACCACGGGGGTTGCGTGGAGTCGACAGCGACCATTCGATGCCTTTAGAGCTTGCCAGGCCTCTATCTTTGACACGGAGTCTTTGAACACACGGGGGTCGTGTCGAGGTCGAGCTTCTTCCGACCCTGGGTGCCGAGCTCCGTGGCGGGCTCGACCTTTGGTTTTGGGGCACTGTTCCTGTCAAAGTATAGACAACTTGCAACAACTTGATGTAATAAAGTTAGCATTAATTTTTATGCTGAGTAAAGTGCTCGTAGTCGAGCTTTATACTTCCCTGTGAGAGTAGTTGATTTGGCTGTCCAAGCGGCAAGGTTGAGGTCATCAATGTGGTTGACTTGAGCTCCTCCAAATAACTGAGGTGTTGAAGTTCTCGACAGAACTCTTGGTGTTGATCTCGACAGAAATCTTGGTGTTGAAGTTCTCGACAGAACTCTTGGTGTTGAAGTTCTCGACAGAAATCTTGGTGTTGAAGTTCTCGACAGAACTCTTGGTGTTGATCTCCTTTGTGTTGATCTCGACAGAACTCTTGGTGTTGAAGTTCTCGACAGAACTCTTGGTGTTGATCTCCTCGACAGAACTCTTGGTGTTGATCTCGACAGAACTCTTGCTTGTCGACCAGTACTGTTGGGAACGGGAATGGCTTGGTATGAAGGCATGGTGACAGGCTAGGATCGTTGCTGTTAAGCAAAAGCTCTGATACCATATAAAATGTATAACTCGATATTATTCCATTGAAGTATGATACAGGTATTTATAGGCATTAATTGGTGATTGTTGATGATTATGAGGAGAGGATCTCGCTCACTTAATGCCAAATGAATGCTGATTATTTGACAGCTAATGGAATATACACAATCGACAGAACTCTTGGTATGGATGTTCTCGACAGAACTCTTGGTGTCGTGGTGTTGATCTCCTTGACAGAACTCTTGGTGTTGATCTCGACAGAACTCTTGGTGTTGAAGTCCTCGACAGAACCCGATAGAACTCTTGGTGTTGATCTCGACAGAACTCTTGGTGTTGAAGTCCTCGACACAATCACCTTGGTGTTGATCTCGACAGAACTCTTGGTGTTGATCTCGACAGAACTCTTGGTGTTGAAGTGCTCGACAGAACTCTTGGTGTTGAAAAGTTCTCGACAGAACCCTTGATGATGATCTCCTCGACAGAACTTTTGGTGTTGAAGTTCTCGACAGAACTCTTGGTGTTGATCTCGAAAGAACTCTTGGTGTTGAAGTTCTCGACAGAACTGTTGGTGTTGAAGTTCTCGACAGAACTCTTGGTGTTGAAAAGTTCTCGACAGAACTCCTTGGTGTTGATCTCCTCGACAGAACGCTTGGTGTTGATCTCCTCGACAGAACTCCTTGGTGTTGAAGTTCTCGACAGAACTCTTGGTGTTGATCTCCTTGGTGTTGATCTCGACAGAACTCTTGGTGTTGAAGTTCTCGACAGAACTCTTGGTGTTGATCTCCTCGACAGAACTCTTGGTGTTGATCTCGACAGAACTCTTGCTTGTCGACCAGTTGGGCATCTAATACTTAGAGTGCAAGTGTTTGGTTTTCTCCAGATTCCCTGTAAGAGTTGATCCCATCATAGAATAGCTCTTGCCGAGCTTGAAATACGATAACTACTACTTAAGGGTAGTAGGTCAGGTTGAACTTCGTCGAATAAGCGCGATCGATAGCATGGGTTTTGGTATCAATAATATGATGATTTTTCAGATGATCTGATCTGCGAGGTATGATGTCTAGAGGTTCGAGATGATTGGACCTCGACTGATCACGTAGTCATCCTTGGTTCATGTGCTACATGTGTCAGGCATTGACCTTATTTGTTGTGATGTGGAAGCAACTAATTTTTAATGATTTCTTGTAATATATTTACTCTTATTTGTGTCATGAGCAACGGTTGAAGTTGCTGCCATGTGATTATGAGGTCACAAGCTGTCGAGATGAATGTCATGCTGTCGAGATCAAGCTGTCGAGATCAAGCTCAAGCTGTCGAAGATCTGAAAGGAAATAGAAAATCAGAAATCAATTTCCTTTTTGTTGACAAAAACCACATAACAGGTGGAGCATGCAACTGTAGAAACATAAAGATCTAACATAGAGAAAGCAATGGCTGAAAGAATACAAACGAAGAGGAGAGGAGAAGACCAGTCACCAGAGAAGGCAAGGCGAACGGAGCGGCGTCGATGGCCCTAGATCATGACATTTCTTGAATCCTTTCTCTTTCTTTAGTTCCTGCGATTAACTCGGCGGTGCTCGAGGGAGAGAGAGGGTGAGGTAGGGAGAGATCAGAGGTAAAGGTAAAGAGGTTTCCAATTATCGAGGCAACCACTACACGAATTGAAACACCACCAGAGTGCACCCCAAAAAACTGTGGCGAGTTAGTATCCAGAACATCACTGCGAGAAGAAAAAATAACGAGGAAGGAGAGATGTTCCAATCTTCGAGTTCGGTGAGTCCACCACCGCCAAAAACCAATGGGATACAACCAACAGTCATGAGCGGTACAAATAATGGCAGATCTGAAACAAAATAATAAGAGACAACATACTTATGCCCATCTGAGTTAACGTCAGACTTGAAACCAAAAGATAAGAAATAAAATATAATGAAATTTTCATTTTCACCTTCTCTCTTCAATATCCTTGTTTTCGATGAGTTGGTTTTTCCTTCCGCTTGTTGCATAAGTCATCGAGTCTTTGGAAGAAAGAAAAATGAGAGAATGATAAGAAAACACATAAAAGAGTGAAAAAGAACATAAAAATGAGAGAGAGAGATTGAGACATAAACGAAATAACAAATGGGAGTGATGTTTTCCTTCTTTTAGAAAGCAAATGAGGGGTGGTACTATTTTGTAGAGAGGAAGGAGAGATAGGTCAGTGAATGAAAGAAAGGGAAGCGTGAGATGAGAGAAGCGGGACCTTTTGAATTTGAATTTTGAAAAAAGAGAAGAGTGTGAGAGAAGCTGGACCTTTTGTCCTGTAACTGTGGTTGCTTTGGTGGTGACATTTATGGCAAATTATTTTGTGCTTGTGAAGTGTGTTGAGGAAGGGAATGGCTACTTAACTGACACGTGTAAAAATGTTACTCAAACAATGACTCATAGATGTATTATTAATAGATTTGAAGAATCATATTCTTTCTTTTCGCTACTTTTGCTTCTGCTCCCCCTATTTTGTCTGTAAAACAATTCATTTAATACTATAAAGTTAAAAGAAAAAACAAAGATATGTCAAGCACTTCGGCCTTCTGGTTATGAAGCCTTCACATAATGATCTGTAAATAATGTGATGATATGTATTAAGGTCATTGGAAACAAACGACATGTGGGAATGATAGGTCACTGATTTGGAACCTTTCTATTCCTTAATCATGGCCGCGACTAAGTTTCCTTGCCTTTAAATTGTAACCCAAGAAGAAACATTGCTATTAAGCAGGGTTTGGGCATATTATTCTGCCTATATGTACTAGTAGCTGGAATCAACATATTCTTGATGGAAAAAATGATCATGTTTCAATTCAATGGATGACTTCAGCTGCTGCATTATTTGTCTTTTCATGCATGTTAGCATCTGGCATATATAAATGGAAATCAAGTGGTGAAAATTTCAGTTCAGTGGAGATTTTTCACTTATATTTCATTTTTATTTTAGCATATTGGAATTAGGAAGGGAAAGTACCTAAACTGATACAAAGACTACCTGGGTGTTACAATATACTGATATAATTATATGGTCTTATAAAAGACGTTCTTTTTCAACATCCTCTTTTAAATTATGTCTGGCTAGCACCTTGTAGTTTATTGGAATTTCCATTTATCAGGAGCTATCATTAAAATTAGCTTTGAAGGATGATAGAACCTGCTATATGAAATGATTGTTTGTCTTTGTAAATTATGATTGATCTGTGTGTGATGTTAATGTTCACCTGAATTTTTTTTTGTTTACAACAATATTATGCATAACGCAGGTTATTTTACAACAATATTATACAACAATAACAACAACAACAATTGTAAAAATAGCAAATATAATAGAGGTTGGCAGTGCATTAGACAGTGTGTGATTTAAACATCGTAAAAATATCAAATATAATAGAGGTTGACAGTTCGTTAGAAAAGTTTGACCTTGTGTGACCATCAACAGCCTTGGTTAATGTAGTAGATTCTGGTGCTAGGCTAGTTTTTTAACTGCAGAAACAGAAAATGATTGTTTTTTGGCCAATTAATGGATTAGGATGTATGGTATATGTGGCCATATAGGAGCTCTAATTGCATGGCATATACCAAGCCAAACCACTATGAAAACAAAAATTGTTCAATGGATTCCTGCTTTCCTTGCCGTCGGTATGCTTGTTTAATTCTATCCTTTAAGAGGATGTCAACTTTCAACATGTTACTTTTTAATTATTGATGAAATGGATGTTTGATTGTTGTTATTAGTATCGGAGAAAAGCCTTAGCTTCCCGTTTGAGTTTCAATATATTATTGAGTGCGTGTACTCTTTTAGATACCACGTGTTCATTGTATATTGAACCTTGAATTGTCCAAGTCGGACAGTTTGGGAAAAAACTTTTTCTTTACTTGTATAATAGTTGTTGCTTGATTCTCGTATCTTGATATTTGATGAAATTTCGGTGAGATTCATTTCCTTTTGTTCTCTGAGTGCATACTTGATTGCCTTGTTCCTAATCACGATCATTTTGTGTACTCAGAGACCAATGGAAATGTCACAAATTTTGTCAAGTATAAGATATGAGAATTACGGAATGACTATTATACGAGTTCTGAAAAAGTTTTTCCTCGAATGGGATAGGGTCATACCATTTAAAGAAAGAGATCGGTTGTAAGAATGTCGTGCTGCTGAAATTATCATTTTTTTTGACATGCAGAAGATGGAATTTTTTCCTTCGAATCGTAGTTGGATGTACGATAAGTTGTATCCGGGAAGAGGGGGTTTGAAACAATCTTTTTGCGATGGGATTGATCACTTTGTTCAAGTCGCAATGGCACACGAAGATTTCGAAATTAATGGAGGGATTAGGTGTCCGTGCCTTAAATGCGATTGCAGAAAGATCAAGAGCCCAGGAGAGGTCATGCTGCACCTGCAGAGAGTTGGATTTATGCCTAATTACTGGATTCGGACTAGACATGGTGAAGAGTTACCTCGGGTTGGATTAGGGGTTGGCGATAATTGCACAGTGCTTCAAGTAATTGCGTGAGATACGGGATATGGTGAGCAGATTGAATTGATGCAAAATATGGTTTGTGATGCCTTGGGGTCAACGTATCATTCGAGGAGCCACAAAGATGATGACACAGATGAACTTCCAAATGAGACTGCACAAAGATTTTATAATCTCTTGTTAGAAACAAATAAGCCGTTGTTTGAAGGGTCTGCCGACTCTAAGTTATCAATGTGTGTGAGACTTTTAGCTCTCAAGTCCAACTGTGATGCAACGGATGTGTGCTTGGATCTCGTAACGAAGATGATGTTGGACTCGTCACCTATCAGAGATGGTTTGCCAAAAAGTTATTACGAGGCTAAAAGCTTAGTGTCCAAATTGGGGTTGGAATCTAAAAGGATTGATTGTTGTGTGAGAGGGTGTATGTTATATTACGACAATGAATTTGGTAAAAACGATAAGCCTTGGCTGGTTGAATGCAAATTCGTGGTGAGCCAAGGTATATGTCACATACCGATAATGGGAAGGGTAGACAAAAACCAGTTCCACTAAGGCAATGTTTTATTTGCCAATTATTCCAAGGTCAGCAGAGAATGTTTGCGTCAACACGCATCGCAGACAAAATGACTCGCACTATGAGAATAAAAGCACTTCAGGTATGTTGCGACATCCATGTGATGGTGAAGCTTGGAAGCACTTTAATCGTGTGAATCCCGAATTTGCAGCAGATCCACGTAATGTACGACTTGGCTTATGCTCTGATGGTTTTACCCCATATGTTCAATCAACGGCGAAACCTTATTCTTGCTGGCCAGTTATTGTTACCCCATACAATCTTCCTCCTGATATGTGCATGTCTAAGCCCTATATGTTCTTGACTTGTATTATACCTGGTTCAGATAATCCAATAGATGGTATTGACATCTACTTACAAATTTCTCATTGGCGATCTCAAAAGGTTGTGGAATGGCGTTGTGACTTATGATGTTGCACGAAAGAAGAACCTTACAATGAGGGCAGCTCTTATGTGGACCATTAATGACTTCCTGCATATGGTATGTTGTCCGGTTGGGGTACTCATGGTAAGATGGCATGTCCCATTGCATGGAGCATACAAAGGCTTTTACCTTGAAATTTGGGGGAAGAGTTCTTGGTTTGACTCACATCGCAGTTTTTACCAAACAGATCATCCATTTAGACGGAATAAGAACGCCTTCAAGAAGGAAGTTGAATTAGATGGCCCGCCCGAGGTTGACATCCGAATGCATTTTTACGAGTTATGGATCTGCCAAAAATCACAGATTTTGGTGAATTGGATCGATTTGAAGGATATGGACAATGGCACAATTGGACTAAAAGAAGTATTTTTGGGATTTGCCGTATTGGAAAGATAATTTGTTGAGACACAACCTCGATGTTATGCACATTGAGAAGAACTTTTTGACAATGTTTTTCTCACGGTGATGAACGTTAGAGGAAGAACGAAAGACAATGATAAGGCCAGATCGACTTACCACTTTATCAGTAAGCGAAAGGACTTGCATTTGACGACTCAATCGAATGGGAAAACCTCAAACCCAAAGCTCACATTACTCTTTAACTGCTGAGGAAGCTAGGTCATTCGGTGGATAAAAGAACTTGAATACCAGGCGGTTATTCTTCTAATTTGGCAAGATGTCTTTGATGTGAACAAAGGAACAATGATTGGGATGAAAAGCCATGATTGTCATGTATTCATGGAGTGTTTACTTCCTATTGCATTTAGTTCCTCAGTCAAATATTTTAAATCTACTTACGTAACTCACCAATTTTTAAAGATTTGTGTTCTGCAACATTGAGAGATGATGATCTTATCAAGATGGAGCGAACATACCAGTCATTCTTTGTAAGTTGGAGAGAATATTTCCCCTGGTTTCTTTGACTCTATGGAACATCTCCCGGTGCATCTTGCACATGAAGCTAGGCTCGGTGGACCTGCTCAATACAGGATGGATGTATCCATTCGAAAGGTAATATAATCAAATATTCTATAACATAATTATTCAACGCCTGGGTTAAATGTTGAAATGTTGATCACCAACTTGTTATTCTCAGTAGATTTATGGGTGACTCAAAACGGTCGGTGAAAAATAAGGCCAGGGTCAAGGATCTATTTGTGCAACTTACTTACACCGTGAGACAATTCATTTCTGCTCCCATTATTTTACGAACTTCATGCTGACACCAACAAATAATAGGAATGAAATAGAAATTGAAAGTGAAAAACACCCACCGCCTTATCGGTGTTTTGCATTCCTGGTCATCTTTGGAAAGGAGTGAAGTCCTGGTTAACGGGAGAAGATTGGAAATCAGCACACGTTCACGTGTTGATCAACTGTGCCGAAGTATCACCATATCTTACGTATGTATACTTTTGACCACTTTCAATTTATTTAGTCCACACCTATTCATGATCATTTGTTTGATAATGACTTGTTCAGGGCATTCTTGTTAACTAAGCCCACAAGCGAACAAGACTCTTCTGCCTATATTCATGAATATTTCCCAACGTGGTTTATGAGCCAGGTATGTATTTTTAGTCCTATTTCAACTATTTGTTGTTTGAAAATACAAAAGATTGTTTGCAAAAGGAACCCTAAATCACTTGTGCATGTGTATACGCAGTGTATAGCGAGTCGAATCGCCCATAATCGAACACTTGAGAAATTTATCTCATGGTCCTAAATCACGTGTAAAAGAATGGCACACGTATTTAAATGTGATTTACAAATTTCAAATTCACCAAAAGCGAGAGGAAAAAAGCAGTTAACGGCGGAGTTTATGTAAAAGGTGCCCACGAGAGGGAGGTGAAGACGACTTCTACGGCGTGATTCAACATATATATGAGTGGCGTACAATACTTTAGACTATACTAAAAGAATAGTGCTATTTTATTGTAATTGGTTTGATCCGTCAAGTAGAGGCACAAGAATGGATCGCAAATATAATCTTTGTTGACATATGCATGAGCGAGAAGATACCAAATGTTTGATCCGCTTATCATAGCACAACATGTAAGACAGTGTATTATGTCCCTTATCCATCAACCCGAAGGACAAACAAGGTTGGTGTGTTGCAATAAAGACAAAACCAAGGGGTCGCATTGAAGCGGATGATCCACGAGGAAGAAGTGGCTTATCAAGTGGATGAGATGTCTCATGTCAACGTAGTAAACGGTTGAACCCATTTCTCGACTACGTGACGATCCAATCACATATGAAGATGTAAATGGAGATGAGGAATTAAATGAAGAAGTGGCGTAACCATCAAGATCTCAAGACGATGCCGAAGCAGAGTGGGCGTAATGGGCGTAATAAATTTGTTTAACTTTTACAATTAGAGAATTTAATGTCTAACAACATATTTTATTTTGTCGCTTATTTTCATATAACTTGTTTATTTTTTGGAATTCATTTTTAATATTGTTATGTTTAAATATAATATTTCATGATCAAGTATTATTGAATTGCTCTATAGACATATATGGCATCGGAGGTTCAGTTCGACTTCCACCACCCAAGAAGTGGTCAACCTGGCGGAAGGGCATCATTGCCGTCGACCCTCGCCGCTTCGAGGCCGAACATTATTAGGATTGATGATGCTGGCTATGCGATGTTGTCATCCACACAGCGTCCGCATACATCTACGCCTACACAGGCTCCAGCGAGTTCGGCCCCTACGCAGCCTACGTCACATTGGGCACCTACACAACATGCAGGACCTTCTGCATCGACACCCATTTACATGATGCCCACCCCAGGGTTCCAACAGACACTTGCCGCTTCTTCCTCTCATTTTGTGTTTGAGACGATGTCCGACACTCATGTGTCCGATCAGGAGTATAGTGTGGGCCAGGCACCTGATCAGACCGGGGTTCAGCAGGACGAGGAGGTTGAGCAGCAGCAGGATGAGCAGGAGGTCGTTGATGATATTCAGATCTTTGCATGATGGCCGAAGTTGCTATCGTGCCACCGGGTAGAGGTGAGTATGTAGGTTGAATACACATTTTTGCCCCTTATCTTTTTAGTTTTCAATTTCGTCCCTTATCTTTTTAGTTTTCATTTAAGCCCTTAAACTTCAAAAATCACATCAATTTCGTCTTTTTCGCTTATTTATTCATATTTTCTTAGACGAATCACCATCGGCAGTGGCGAGAAAAATAAAATAAAATAAAATAAAGCGCCACGTGTAAGATGGTATTTCGTCTAAGACAAAAAAGAATAATTAAAAAGAAAGGACGAAATTGAAGTAATTTTTATAACTTAATGGACTTAAATGAAAACTAAAAAAAGGATAAGGGACTAAAATTACGCTTTAACCTATATTTTTTAACTTGTTTGGTATGTTGTTATTGTTTAGGTTCCTTCCACAAAACCAGTCTGAAGGCTATCACGAAAGTAATTGAGCAAAATTACCACACCTATTGGCCCACCTGGGGGACGCTGACGGTGGATGAGCGGAGGCACATGTTCAATTATTTCAGAGTAAGTTGTTTATTTTTTTTTGTTGCGTATTATTTTTTTATTTCATGAATCTCAATTATTTTCAATACCGTATTATATACATACAGGAGAGGGTTCCCTGGAAGGAAGACCAGCAGGAGCAGATCAAGAAGACCTTCCATACGAAAGCTTCCCACCGCCTATCTGATATGCTTAGAGATGTCTGCCTCAATGGGCAGCCCACTTGGATAGGAGATGAGATCCTGGCAAAGAAATACAAGCGCACCTGGAACTCCCCCGAGTTCAAGGCGGTTTAGAAGGCGAAGAAGAATAGAGCCTCTGAAAGGGTGGGAGCTTGCATACCGGAGGTTCGGTCGATCGGCAAAGACGCAAATTTCGACTTGTATGTTTTATATTATTATTATTATTATTATTATTATTATTATTATTATTTAGTTAAGCTTTTGTATTAAATAATTACATCTCGGCGGTTGCAAAGGGAGGTTCATTGCACGAGCTCCATCGTGCAACTCATATTAGGAAAATGCAGGTGAGTTTGTCGATGAGCGGTCGAGGCGGACCAGGTAATTATAAAACATAATGAATAGTTTTTTAACAATGTTTATATTGTTTTATTACAATAAAAATTGACTAATTTGTTTATGTTTGACAGAGGAGTTTGAGGCGAGGATGTCTCAGGTTAGATCTCGGACATCCTCATGTTCCCCGCCTCGAGCCCAGAGGATCCGGCTCGTCGGCCGATGGTTTGGGCGAGATGTTGTTGGCGGCAAGAAGAAGGGTCACTATACGGTCTTTGGCGACCTTGCCAGCAACTACAAAAAGGGCGGCCTCTCTCTGCGAGAGTCGCCCAGCGATCGTCTTCGCGGATGAGCGGGAGATAAGCAGAGTTGAAGCGGGCCATGGCCGAGCAGCGGCGATTAGCGGTCGGCGGCGGCGGATCGCGGCCAGCAGAGGGAGAGGCCGACGGCTGCCATGTTGGCTCAACACGGCTGCTCGGGAGGATCTGTACCATTTGCTAGCTCGCCACCGCCTCCTCCACCGCCTCGCCTCCGCCTCATAGTCTTGGTGATCATGTCGATGATGCAGATGGTGATCATGATCATGATTATCGTGACTATTAGTTATGTTTGTATCGATATTTTTTATATTTTCGGATATTTTTATTCTTTGTTTTGTTAAATCGAATTTTTTATTTATTTGTTACGTTTCTTTTTAATTTGTTTTATAGTTATGTTAGCATTGCATTTTTAAATACAGGAATAAATTAATAATTAAGTATGTTTGTGTCGATATTTTTTATATTTTCGGATATTTTTATTACTGTTTTGTTCGTAGAATTTTTTTATTTTTTTGTTACGTTTTTTTTAATTTGTTTTATAGTTATGTTAGCATTGCATTTTTAAATACAGGAATAAATTAATAATTAAGTATGTTTGTATCGATATTTTTTTATATTTTCGGATATTTTTATTCTTTGTTTTGTTAAATCAATTTTTTTATTTATTTGTTACGTTTCTTTTTTTTAATTTGTTTTATAGTTATGTTATCGCATTACATTTTTAAATACATGAATAAATTAATAATTAAATGTGATAACTAGTAATCGTTAATTAAGTGGATAAATAAATTAAATTTATTACAGAAATTAAAATTAAATAATTTAAAAAATTAAATAATTTTTTAATGAAAATTTAAACAATTTTCAATTGAAAAAAAAATTTAAAGTCCGGCTTTACCGACGGTCATGGCCGTCGGAAATGTCATCGGAATTATCGACGGGTTAAAACCGTCGGAGAAGCCGTCGGAAATTTACCGACGGGTTAAAGCTGTCGGAAATGTCATCGGAATTATCGACGGGTTAAAACCGTTGGAGAAAACCGTCGGAAATTTACCGACGGGTTAAAGCCGTCGGTACGTATTTGCGACGCGCACTTTACCGACGGACATTAGTCCATCGGTAATCCGTCGGAATTTTTTTATTACCGACGATATTTGTGGATTACCGACGGCTTTTGGCCGTCGGTAATCCCGCGATTTCTTGTAGTGACAGCACACGAAAAGGGCCATAGAAATGCTTAGCTAACTTCTATGAAGCTCGATTTTTGACGGACAACTGTTTATACGGTTGTAACTTCAGGTAAACCCATTGTCCCGCTTCAAAGTGATTATCCTTTCTGTGCTTATTGGCCTGTTGCACCATTTTGTTGCGAGCTCAATTGAGATTTTCTTTGGGAAGCTTAAGAATCTACGCCTTCTGTGTCAGGGTGGTGTCTAAAGTTTCCACCTTTGAGCTTTCGTGTGTGTACAAGTAAATAGCAGGAGGAGGGCGTCCGTACAGAGCCTCAAAGGGGGACATTCCAATAGCCGAATAGAAAGAAGAATTGTACCAATATTCAGCCAGAAGGAGGAAACGAGTCCACTGTCTAGGCTCATCACTCACAAAACAGTGAAGGTATGTCTCTAAGCACCTGTTGAGGACTTCTGTTTGTCCATCGGTCTGGGGGTGATATGAGCTACTGAATGCCAGAGTAGTACCCAGGCCTTTGAACAATTCTTGCCAGAATTTACTGATAAAGACCTTATCACGATCACTGATGATAGTTTTTGGTGCTCCGTGCAGGCGGTATATCTCTGAAATTAACACATCAGCCAAGGAGGAGGCATTGAAACTCGTTGGAGTGCAACAAAGTGAGCAAACTTGGTTAAACGGTCCACCACGACCCAAATAACTGCCTTGTTAGCCGAAACTGGGAGGTTAGTGATAAAATCCATAGAGATGTCCTCCCAAACTTGGGAAGGGACTGGTAAACGGTCCTTTTGATGTTTGAAATATCGGGTCCTTTTGGGTGGAAAAGGGTGAATTGCTGTCTTCACCCCCACACCGACATATGTTTTAGATTTCCTTATTGTTTCCTCCACAGAGGGAATTTTGAAGTAATGTATGTTTCGACTAGCGAATATACGTGAGTGAGCACCTTTGTATTCCTTACCTATATTTGAGAGTCGAACTAGGGGTTATGATCACGAAGTGGTCAGTGCCATAACTCGTGTATGAGCTGGTTAGTAAAATGATGAATTTGGACAATTCCATGTTTGCTTAAACTTTATGATCCTAATAAGTTTTGTTATGTGGTTGCCTAGAATATGTTATCATGTGTTGTTTGGGTCTAAGATGGTCTAGCAATCCTTATCAATTTTTTGGTTGTGACTACTCAATTCAATGACAATTAGGATTGATAAGTAAGGATTCTTAATTGTATGATTTTAATCAATTAGGATGGACATTTATAATTGATTAGGTTTCTAATACTTGTTAATTCAACAAGCTGTTTAGCCTAACCCATTATGGATGGATCCTAGATTGATTGGAATCCTATGATAAGCCCTAAGTGAGCCATAGTGTTATAAGTAGTTAGTAATAAGGATAAAAAGTAAAATGAAGATAAGCCACACACTCTGATGCCTAAGTTGTAGTAGAAAACCTCGAACGTGATCAAGCCCTATTGAGGCAAAAAAACCCTAAGTCTTCTAGGTATAGTGACCTTAGTGGAATAACTAGCCTAAGGAAGAGGATTAGACTATAGTCTTTGAACTGTAAGAGTTTTAAGCAAAGCTAAATAAGTGAGAATCCAATGTTATTAATGTTTGCACCCGATTCAATTGCCCAGTACATGAGGTGATTTCGCTTGACCAATTATAAACTTTGTCTTGACCAAATAAGAATCTTATTTGGAATGGGACATAGTTTATGATCAGTTAATGGAATCACCAAAGTCTGCGGCCAATTAGCTCATTTGTAGAGATTAATTCCTTTCTGGATTTTCAATGACTTAGTATGAGCATTGAAGGTAGTTTAAGATAAGTGAGATAGATTATTTCCAGACACCTTAAAAAAAATTTATTTTCCTGATGTTCATTGGTCTGTTGGTTGTTAAACCCCGTGACAGTCCAAGCCCAGCCCTATATGGGTTGCAGGTTTTTTTGGGTCGGCCCAAATTATACAAAGTGTTTATTCTTTTTACACATAAATCATATTTACTCATGGCCCCATCTTATATTTTGATCTACTGCGTTCACTAATTGGAATAAAAAAATTTATTTCAATTCAATTGCAATCTCAGGATTAGTGTTGACAACACCATTTTAATCAATTCAATAAGAAACTCAACTTCTAGAAAAACAATACAAAAATCACTTGACCACAGTTGTCATAAATATTTTTTAACAGATCCCCAACCAAAACAAATATCCAACATTTCATACATTTCAGCCATTCTCAGCAAAAATAAATTTACAATTTTAGCTCAAATGAGAAGGACTTACCATTGCCGGATAAATCATCGGTCTTCTTCGTGCATTAATGGCTTCCGGCATTGCCCATCATACTGATACGCCATATTTTTTACACTCACTCTTTTTGGGGTTGATTCCAAATCTAATGCTATCAACGAAAGCACATGACTTGAAGAGTTACAGGGAACCAATGAAAACAGATCGATCGCTACTCTATAACCTACCAACACGAGCAATAATACTCACTCATATCCAAATCCTATTCTGTTGATCGAAGGGACAAAAGCTCTTAACGGAGAAGTAACAAAGAAAACGTGTAAGGCGGGTAAGGTACTATTAGTGTAACATCCCAATTACCTAAGCTAGGTAATTGGGTGTGCATAAGAAATAAGAAGGAGCTTACAAGTTAAAAGCAAAATATTAAAACATAGGAGTTGTATATAATAAATAAGTAGGTGCATGAAGTATATGACCCAAGATAATAAAAAGAGGGTGTAACCATACTAGGAGGGGTGCACCTAGTAAGTGAGTATGTATGTGTGTTACTTGTAAAGAAGGAAATAAAAATGGGGTGTAACCATGTTAGATAGGGGTGCACCTAGTAAGTGACTTAAGTGTGTGTGACTATTAAAATAGAAAGAAAAGAGAACATAGAAGATAAGAAAAGAGGGAGAGAAGCCGTAGAAGAGAAGAGGGAAAGAAATTAAAGAAGAAGAAGGAAGAAGGCTTTACCTCTATTGAAGATTAGAGAAGAAGAAGAAGAAGAAGATGGTATTGCATGTTGCATGTAGGAGAAGAATGAGTTTGAGTTCCAAGCTCCCATGGAGGAGAAGCAAGGGTTCAAGCCTAGGATTTGAGCTCAAGACCACAATTTGGGGATTCATATTCCAAGGTAACATAGTTTCCCCTCTAAAACCTCTCTATTAGGGTGTGCTTAGGATTTAATGATATTTTTGGGATGTTTGTTATGTCCATATAAAATAATAGAGTTGCTTGGTTTTGATTGTGAATAATTTGTTGGAAATGATTAGGGTGAGGTGCGGCCCCTCAACCTGTATGTGGTATATGTTCAGTTTTTGGTTCGATGTGATTTCCACAGAGGTCATGTCGAAATGGGTCTTGTATCATTGGAAACTAGACTCAATTCCCTTTAATTTAGACACTTGTTTCATTGTTTTTGGTTAAGAATGGAAGGAGAAAAGTTGGCTACAAGTCACTTCTTGTTAGCCTCAGCCTGTAAGGACCTGTAGTTGGTGTTTTACGTATACATTTTTACTCAAACGTCATCTCAGGGTGATTTTTACCTTTCTAAAAAATAGACAAAATTTGCTTCAAACTGGACTTTGAGTTTTCTGTTTTTCATGGAGCATTGAGGGAGACAATTTGGTTTTAACTTACATGACCCAACCTTCAATGTCCTGTGGGTTGGCTATCAACCTACTTGTAGTGTTTATCCTCTTAGGGCTCGTTTGATGGACAAAATATGATAGAGATAGGATAGAATAGAGAGCTGGATAAGGAAATGATAAGATATAGACATGATATGCTCTTATCATATCATGTGTTTAATGCGCACTGATAGCAAACTGGATATCATTATATCATGACTTTAACTTTTTAAAAATAATATAAAATGACAAAATTATCCTTGTGACACAATTACATATAATTTTTAAAATTTGTTCAATTTTTAATATTAATAATAATTTTCTATTTTTTAGTTTTTATTTTAAATTACTTTTTAAATTTCTTGGATTTTAAATTATTCTTTTACAATTTAATTTTTTGTATTATGTAAAATGACATAATATTCTTGTTAAAAAATTACATATAAATTTTAAAATTAATTATATTTTTATATTTATTTTTTATTTTTATTTTCTATAACATTTATTATTAATTTTTTCAATTTTACCTTTTATTTATAATATTTTTATATTTTATTAGATTTTAAATTATTTTTCATAAGGTGAATACGGAAACAAATTTCTTATCCTATCCTATTGTTTCTACCTAGCCCTCCCCTCAGGATAAAAATTTAACTAGATGGACATGATAGGATAGGTGGCAGGATTGAGTTAACATATCATGTTGGTTCAACAAACACTGGATTAAGACAGGATATGATTGTCTATCATATGCAGTATCTCCTATCCTGGCCACCAAACGGGCCCTTATTCATTGCACAGGGCTTGGATTGAAGTGATTCCTGTCCCATTGAAAACTAGATTGAATTATCTTCATTTTGGACACTGGTTTGACCCTCTTTACTTAAGTATGGATAGAGAAAATGAGACTTACTTTCTGGTTGAAAACTTCAAACCTTATAGGTATAGGTTCAGTGTTTTGCTTATAATGTTTTCGATAGAACTCCTTTTTAAATGATTTTTTTTTAAACTAGACTCAATTTTCTTCAATTTGAGCACAAATTTCATTGAATTTGACTGAGTATTGGCATTTTAAAATGCATAACAAGGTGGGGGACAGTAGATGTTCTGTTTTCGTATATCAGTGTCTTCTTTTATTAAACTGCACTAATTGGAGAACTATTTTGTAAAATAAAAATTGCATTCATGAACTAGACATTCTAAGCTTTCTTTTTTTTTAGTACAACATTCTAAGATTTCTTTAGAGGGTCATTAGCTCAAATCCAACATCGTTTGATATTTTAATAAAAGCACCAAAGTTGATGTACATCTGCTGAAGAATTCTGCTGTAGTGATATTTGTTAAGGTGGTTAGGCTTAGATTTTGAGTATGAATTTTAGTTAAAAAACTCTGCACTTGTGCTAAAGTTTGGATGCTAGCTTAAGAGTCATAGACATGTGATTTGAACATGAATCTATAAGTAAAATTCTTCACTTGTATCACTTGTTAGATTACTTGAATTGAAGTAAAAAACGTATGGTTTCATGTGTTAAAATTTTGCTCTAACTTAGTTATATGAATAGTTGGTTTGGAATCATATTTACACATGATTTCTCTCACCAAAGCTTGGTAGGGCCTTTTATAGCATATATATATATATATATATATATATATATATATATATATATATATATATTATCCTTGCTCACATATTGGAAGTAGGATTCAAGTGTAGGCATGAAGACTCAATATGAAAGCCTTAGTAACACCTTGTTAGTGATCCCTAAAGTTTGTCAAGGTCATAGAATCCAAGATTAAGACTTGGAAGCCTTAAGAGGTGTCTTGTAGTCTCATCAAGACCTAGATGGATAGTGAGACTAAGATAAAGAAATCTATCTCACCCTAACGTACGAGTCACCTTAGTGTTTATTTCATATAAGATGTGTAGTTCCTTATGTATCTCTTCACTACAAGAATATGGTTACTTACCTATGGACTATTAGCGAGGGCCACATGGTGGTAGGTATTGGTTTTTAGTATCGAGGGACTAGGCCGTAAGAAAAATTATGCTGACCCTTAGCGAGGGCTTTTGGCCCTCGATATTTAGTGAGGGTCTTTTGCCCACGGTAATGGCATCATTTTCTCTACCCCCGTTAGCGAGGCCCTTTGGCCCTCGGTACGCTTCTTACACCTTGATTAGCGAGGGCTTGTGGCCCTCGGTACCTTCCTCGTATTCTCTACCCCATTAGCGAGGGCCTATGGCCCATGGTACCTAAGCATCGTTTTCTCTACCGATTAGCGAGGGCCTGTGGCCCTCGGTACGCACAATTGCCTTTATTAGCTAGGGCTTATGGCCCTCAGTACGCACAAACTGTTAACCAGCACGATGAGATTCTTCCCCTCTTTCTTTTTATTCTTGCTTCCTCTCTTGTGTTCCCATTGCTCTCCCTCTCTTCTCCTCCCTCCCTCCCTCCCTCACTCCCTCCCTCTCTCCCTCAGCACCCCTCTCACCTCCCTCTCTTCTCCCTCTCTTCCCATTGCATTTGCCTCTTGTGAAGAGCTTCTCTTTCACCCGATACATGTTTTCTTCTTTTAACCAAATGGCTGATCCTAAGTTAGAAACAATCAGACAGAGAAGGATGCAGGAGCTTATGGCAAATGAAGCAATCAGATAGAGAATATATTTGTTTAAAAAGAGGCGAATCAAACCACAAAGGTCTGGAGGGATTTCTGGAACTGGGGAGAAGTTGAGTCAATGAGAAGAAGTCAGAAGGCTTTTTATTTTTATTTTTTATTTTCCTTCTCTTTTCTCCTACTCCTCTGCGTTATTCTCGGTGATTTTTTTTTTGTTGATTTTCTTTTGGTTGTAATTAATTCCTTTGTAAATTTTCTCAATTCCTTTGTTAATTATCTTTTGGTTGTAATTAATTCCTTTATTAATTCCTTTATTTTTTTTATCTTCTTTATTCCTTTGTAAATTTTCTCAAATTAATTCCTTAATTTATATCATCTTTTTTCCTTTGTAAATTTTCTCAAATTAATTATAACAGTAATTTTAAATTATAATTGTAGTTTACATAGTATAACCCATCAAAAAAAAAAATGTTTCGTAGTATAGTTTACATCTTATTGAAGTTGGAACCAAACGCTATTGTGATAGATGTGATAATCTGGTGGCTGGAGGGATTAAGTAGTAACTGTATTATTTGGTAGTTTTTCTACTATTTTGATAACTTGGTGTTATAATTAAAATGTTTTTTTTTCTCTGCAGGTTTAAGCTACCTGTAAAGGTTATTGATGAGACGGGATCAACCATATGTCCATTGATTGTTTCTTTTGCAATGACTATAAATAAAAGTCAGGGCAGTCTTTGAAACATATGTGAATCTATCTTTGCAATCGGTTTTTTCCTATGGTCAACTATTTGTTGTAATATCAAGTGTTACATCGCAGTGGTTTGAGGATACTCATATGTAACAACGAGGAAGATGTGATAACCACCATTTCAAATGTATTTTATAGAGAAGTTTTTCAAAATTTAACATAGCTGGTTTGGGTTAGCATTATTTTCTCAACTTTTGAAATATACATAACTCTATCTTATTTACTTTTTGCATTCTTTGATTGAAATTTGATGGTTAGGTGTTCTACTTGCCGAACAAGCCAATAAATTTTTGATAGTCTGCATGTTAATTTTGCATGGCAAATAAAGTAACCTTTTATAATATTATATATGTTGCCTCATGCTTATCTTTATATAATTATTATTTACCTTTGTCCAAAAAATATATAATTATTATTTACGAGTTTATGTATTTTTTTTTGTACTTAAACGGGGTGTACCATTTTAGATGTTCGAAATTACATTTAAGAAAATTATGATATTATTTTCTTAGTTTAAAAGAACATGATTGTTTTCATGCTATAAATCAAATTTGATTTATTTTTCATTTTTTAAGTATGAGATTTTTCGTTAAGGTGGCTCATTGTGTTACAAAAGCTACAAAATATATTCTTTATACAAAAAAAACGTAGAAGTAAAATGACAAATTTTGTTTACCCTGTGCATCGCAAGGGTTAAAAACCTGGTAATATTAAAAGTAATAGTGTTATGAAACATTAATTAGTGGACAAAATTATCAATTCACTACATTAATCACTAATGACAGTATTTTAGCATTTAATAACCTCAAAGATTTTTTGATACCAAAGTATTAGTGGAAGTATCCCCTGACTTTTCCGATGACTACTCTTCCCGGGGCCTTGGCTGCATTAAGGCTACCCCTCCCAACGGCGTTTGTTGTCATACCCAAGGTTTGAAATCAAGACCTTGGGTAAGGGACCCCACCATAGTACCAGTCGGACCAATGCTTAGTTGATTCAAAGATTTATTTTAAAATAAATGAAATTGAAAACATAATATTGAACCTATACGAAAGAGAAAAAATACTAATTGATAGAGCTAAGCACAATAAATACATTCAGACATTATGTACCACACTGAATATATATTGATAGAGTTGCAGGGTGCAGACCTATCGTGATCGCTGCACAATAAATACTAATTGGAAACCGATAATTTAGTAATAAGTAATACTATAATATAGTATAGGGAAATAGGGAGGTTAATAAAACAGATACATAAAATTGAAAATGTTAGAGGATCTCATTAAATCACTTTTGAAAAAAAAAAGTGACCGATTGAATATTTTGATTTTTTTATTTTATCATCCAAACAATTTAATTTTAAATATAAAATTCAATCCAATAGGGTGTTACGTGGGAATGTTGCTTTCTCGGCCAACATTCATGGTAAATGATGCCTATTTAATTTTTTTTTTAATGAATGCCTATTTAATCTTGGGGATTACTAATTTACACCTTTTAGAAGGGACATTGGCTCACTGAATTCAATTTGTTTTCTTTATTAAATATAGGTCAAATTGATATGGTCAAATAAGTAGATATGGTCACCCAATTGCCAAACCAGGTAGTGCTTTGGCAGAATTGATAATCAAGGCTAAACTTATAATTTGGGATGAAGCTCTAATGACTCACAGATATTGTTTTAAAGAAATTGATAGAACCTTCAAGAATATACTTCGATTTTCTAATAGTGAAAGTAAACATCTGCCATTTGGAAGAAAGGTGGTAGTTCTTGGTGGTGATTTTAGGTGGATACTTCTAGTCATACCGAAGGGAACGAGACAATATGCTGCTCATGCTAGCATTAATTCGTCATACCTTTATCCATTATGTAAGGTGCTTACATTAACAAAAAAAAAGGTTTCAAGGTGGGTCTTCAGAAGAAGAAGTACAACAATTGAAGGAGTTTTCAGATTGGGTGTTGGGTATTGGAAATGAAACTATTTGTGAAATAAATGATGCTAATGCAACAGTTGATATACCCCTGATATGATCATTGAAAATCTAGGTGATCCTCTTGCTACTATTGTTTATAGCACATACCCATTTATTTTAGAAAAATATGAGAGACCCATCATTCTTTCATCATAAAACTATTTTAGCACCCTCAAATGATGTTGTTAATAAGTTGAACGTGTACATTATGTCATTGATGCCTGAAGAAACAAAAACTTACCTATGTTTTGGTAGCCCATGTTCAGTTGATAGAAATTTTGATAGACCAGATGATATACATACTCCAGAATTTTTTAATACAATTTCTGCATCTGGACTTCCTAATCATCAACTGAAGTTAAAGATTAGTGTTCTCATCCTGTTATTGGGAAATATAGATCAGTCATCGGGATTGTGCAATGGGACTAGCTCTTAGTCACCCAACTTGGCAATCATGTGTTGGAGGCAAAGGTTATTTCTGGCAGCAAAGTAGGAGAAAAAGTTTTTATTCATAGATTGTCATTGGTCCTATCTGATCCAATAATTCCCTTTAAATTTCAGCACAAACAATTTTCGGTGATTGTTTCATTTGTAATGACTATAAATAAAAATCGGGGGAAGTCTTTGAAACATGTGGGAATCGATCTTCTGCAATCAGTTTTTTCTCATGGTCAACTATATGTTGCAATATCAAGGGTTACATCACGCAGTGGTTTGAAGATATAGTTATGTAACAACGAGGGAGATGTGACAACCACCACTTCAAGTGTAGTTTATAGATAAGTTTTTAAGAATTTAGCTTAGATAGTTTGGGTTAGTATTATTTTCTCAACTTTTGAAATGTACATAACTGTATCATATTTGCTTTTTGCATTCTTTGATTGAAATTTAATGGTCAATAAATTTTTGATATTCTGCATGTTAACTTCGCGTGGCAAATAAAGTTACTTTTTTATAATATTATATATGTTGTCTACTTATCGTTATATAATTATTATTTACCTTTGTCAAAAAAATATAATTATTATTTACCAGTTTATAATTTTTTTGAGTATTTAAACGGGATGTAATATTTTATATGTTCGTAGTTACATTTAAGAAAATTATGACACTATATTCTTAGTTTGAAAGAACATGATTGTTTTCATGTTATAAACCAAATTTTTATTTTAATTTTTTAATCTCAGATTTTTCGTTAAGGTGGCTCATTGTGTTACAAAAGCTACAAAATATATTCTTTGAACTAAAAAACACAGAAGTAATATGATAAACTTTGTTTACCTCGTGCATAGCAAGGGTCAAAAAACTAGTATATAATCCTTCCGTTACGTTTTATAAGCCTCTTTTAGAAAAAAATTTGTTAACTAATTATAAGCCCCTTTTCAAATTACAAAATATATTAATTATTTTTTCCAAAAGTACCCCTAATTAATTGTATAGTCTTTAAAAATCCAAGACATGCATTAATTAATTAAAAGTATGATTGAAGGATAAATTTGGAAAAACATACACATTATAGGCAATTTAATTATGCTAACTACTTTTCTTAATATACGTTTTTTTGTCTAAAGGGACTTAGAAAAAGTAACGGAGGGAGAATATAAAATGAATAAATTCATCATAGGCTTGTACATTATCATTAATATAATTAACAGAAAACTTTGTTCTAAAATTAATTAAGATTGATTCAATTTTTGTTATATTAATTTTCTAACTAATTAATGTTGTTAGATTATATTCTTTTTCATTTGTTTGACTTTTAATAAATTAATTTGATTCTAAATTAATTCTTTTTTATGCAACTAAATTAATTCATTTTGGATCCTTCACTTTATTAGATTGAATATTTTTCTGTTCTCTTAATATTTTTTTTCTTTTTTAATGAACTTAATTTCATTTACTAAATTGATATGATTCTAAATTAATTCTTTTTAGATCCTTGACTTTATTTGATTAAATATTTTTCTATTCTCTTAATCTTTTTTCTTTTTCTATGAACTTAATTTCATTTTCTAAATCGGGTCACACTCCATATTAGACTATTATCATTTATTTGTGTACTATGTTGCTTGTACAAAACAAATCGCTTGACGTGGCATAAAAACTTGTATGTAGATTTTTATTAAGGAATGAAAATGTACTTAACATGCATTATTCTATTCTTATAAATATAGGTTGTTTATTCAAGTTAGATTGTCAAATTACATTTAACATATACTAAGAGATAATCAAGATTTATATAGAGAAGAGTTATGGCAAATTGTGAGATGAAAATTATTTTTACAATTATGGTAATGATTATGTTAGTCTTCGCACAAGCTGATGATTTTTCTGCACCTTCAACAAACTCCGCAATCGGTGTAGCCCTTTGTCTTGGCAAGTGTGGCGTAGAATGTAGTCCTTTCATCGAAATTGACCCAGTGTATGTAGCTTGTGTTGCTCGCTGTGGATTGAAATGTCATAAGATATCATCGAAAGCTGCGTATGATTGTACTACAAGTTGTGCCTTATCCAAGTCTACTAATGTCAACACCGGTATTTATACTTTTACTTTTGTCTCTTCTATTATGTATTTGTATTAAGCTAATCTTATCAATTAGGATTGAGTTAACTAATTGTGTTTTTTACATGCATTTTATGATTGACTTTTTGTCAGATGCTCGTGGTGTTAATGCTTACGTGGATTCATGCTTGGAGGCTTGCAAGAACAAATAATATATGTTACATGTGACAATAAATATTCCAAGAAAATATTGTTGAGAGAAATTATATTTATTTATGTTGTAGCAAACGAATCTTAAAGAGATAATATCTATTTAATTTAAAATAATTTTTTTGTAGTTATTTCATTCTTTTTCTCTTGTTCCTTTCCCGTGAGTGCGAAGACACTTAATGCATCTAAACTAATTTAGTGATGACATTAATTAGTTATTACAATCAAACGAATAAAATATTAAGTAGAATCAACAATAAAAAGCTCGAGAAAAATGTATGAGCTTGGAAACACACTACACAAATTAAATCTTAATCGAATATTTTCTTTTAATAAAAGTGTATTTATTGTCATATGGAATAATGTTCCCAAAAAACACTATATCATGAACTAAAGCATCATAGTATATAAGAAAGAAGCTCTATTTCAATAACCAAATTCAAATGATGTAGGGTAGTTAAAAATGGTAAATATATTATATATCTCAACTAACATATGGCTGGTAACTTATCTACGGTTTAAATATGTTTTTGTTCTTTAAATATATTATTTTTAAAATTAATCTATATCTAAATTTTATTCATTTTTAGTTCATAAATTTAACAACAACAAAAAATGTATTTTAGTTTATAAAAGCATTTTTTTTGTCCTTGATGATGATTAAAACACACTAATTTAATTAAATACAAGGATTAAAAATACATAAAATATAAATAGGGGCGGAATTAAAAAATGGCACATTTTTTAGAACTAAGTTCAAATCCTTGTCTGATAATGTAATTATTTATGTGAATGTGATAAGAGGGTAATCGTGGGGAAGGAGAATTGAATTCCCAAGATGGGAAAACCTAAAGAGAGATAGAGAACTTGGGGTAATTTTTCTGCCTCCTTTTATTCAGAATTAATCAAAATATATAGATAGTTCTTGAGTTCGATTATTCCCTAGATAATAGGATAACGAGTTATCAAGTTGTTGCAACTACTGGACTAGATAAACATAAATACTAGTAACTAATTCTATTTTATCTAAAACAACTAAATGAAGATAAAGATAATTACTAAACAATTAAATGATAATCTAATTACTAAACAATTAAATGATAATCTCTTCTGCTTCCTTTTCAGGTTAGGTAACGAGCTGGCCTCCCAATGCTTCTCTTGGGCTTATTTGTTTCGAAACTTGGCCCAACAGCTTGGCCCAAATCTGACTGATCCAGCCCAGCTTGACCTGGTTCATGCTCCAAGCCTGGTTCTTGCTCCACATTCGTATCATTACCTTCTCCCTCAGACACGATCTTGTCCTCGAGATCTGATGTTGGCGTTGAGCTCTGCGGTAGAGGGGTGGCCGAAAGAGGGACGACTTGTCTCTCTGGATCTCCGTGACACTCTTTGAGGAGGGAAACATGGAAGACGGGATGGATCCGAGCTGAGGACGGTAGATCCAGTTCATATGCCACTGTTCCGATGCGACGCAGCACACGAAAAGGGCCATATAAATGATTAGCTAACTTCTGTGAAGCTCGATTTTTGACGGACAACTGTCTATAGGTTATAACTTCAGGTAAACCCATTGTCCCGCTTCAAAGTGTTTATCCTTTCTGTGCTTATTGGCCTGTTGCACCATTCTATTGCAAGCTCTATGGAGATTTTCTTTGAGAAGCTTAAGAATATGTGCCTTTTGTGTCCGGATGGTGTCTAAGGTTTCCACCTTTGAGCTACCAGGTGTGTACAAGTAGATAGCAGGAGGAGGGCGTCTGTACAGAGCCTTGAAGGGGGACATTCCAATAGCGGAATGGAAAGAAGAATTGTACCAATATTCAGCCAGAGGGAGGAAACGAGTCCACTATCTAGGCTCATTACTCACAAAATAGTGAAGGTATGTCTCTAAGCACCTGTTGAGGACTTCTGTTTGTCCATCGGTCTGGGGTGATATGAGCTACTGAATGCCAGAGTAGTACCTAGGCCTTTGAACAATTCTTGCCAGAATTTACTGATAAAGGCCTTATCATGATCACTGATGATAGTTTTTGGTGCTCCGTGCAGGCGGTATATCTCTGAAATGAACACCCCAGCCAAGGAGGAGGCATTGAAACTCATTGGGTGAGCAACAAAGTGAGCAAACTTGGTTAAATGGTCCACCACAACCCAAATGACTGTCTTGTTGGCCGAAACTGGGACATTAGTGATAAAATCCATAGAGATGTCCTCCCAAACTTGGGAAGGGTCTGGTAAAGGGTCCTTTTGATGTTTAAAATGTCGGGTCCTTTTGGGTGGAAAAGGTTGAATTTCTGTCCTCACCCCCACACCAACATATGTTTTGGATTTCCTTCATTTTTTCCTCCACAGAGAGAATTTTGAAGTAATGTATGTTTCGACTAGCGAATATACGTGAGTGAGCACCTTTGTATTCCTTACCTATATTTGAGAGTTGACCTAGGGGTCATGATCACGAAGTGGTCAGTGCCATACCTCGTGTATGAGATGTTTAGTAAAATGATGAATTTGGACATTTCCATGTTTGCTTAAACTTTATGATCCTAATAAGTTTTATTGGGTGATTGCCTAAAATATGTTATCATGAGTTGTTTGGGTCTAAGATGCCCTAGCAATCCTTATCAATTTTGTTGTTGTGACTACTCAGTTCAATGACAATTAGGATTGATAAGTAAGGGTTCTTAATTGTATGATTTTAATCAATTAGGATGGATATTTATAATTGATTAGGTTTCTAATACTTGTTAATTCATTAAGCTGTTTAACCTAACCCATTATGGATGGATCCTAGATTGATTGGAATCCTATGATAAGCCCTAAGTGAGCCATAGTGTTCTAAGTAGTTAGTTGTAAGGATAAAAAGTAAAATGAAGATAGGCCACACACTCCAATGCCTAAGTTATAGTAGAAAACCTCGAACGTGATCAAGCCCTAGTGAGGTAGAAAAACCCTAAGTCTTCTAGGTATAGTGACCTTAGTGGAATAACTAGCCTAAGGAAGAGGATTAGACTATAGTCTTTGAACTGTAAGAGTTTTAAGCTAAGCTAAATCAGTGAGAATCCAAAGTTATTAATGTTTGCACCCGATTCAATTACCCAGTACATGAGGTGATTTTGCTTGACCAATGATAAACTTTGTCTTGAGCAAATAAGAATCTTATTTGGAATGAGACATAGTCTGTAATCGGTTAATGGAATCACCAAAGTCTGCAGCCAATTAGCTCCTTTGTAAAGATTAATTCCTTTCTGGATTTTTAATGACTTAGTATGAGCATTAAAGGTAGTTTAAGATAAGTGAGATAGATTATTCCCAAACACCTTAAGAAAATTTATTTTCCTGATGTTCATTGGTCCGTTGGTTGTTAAACCCGGCGACAGTCCAAGCCCAGCCTTATATGGGTTGCGGGTTTTTTTGGGTCGGCCCAAATTATACAAAGTGTTTATTTTTTTTTTACACATAAATCATATTTACTCATGGCCCCATCTCATATTTTGATCTACTGTGTTCACCAATTGGAATAAAAAAATTTATTTCAATTCAAATGCAATCTCAGGATTAGTGTTGACAACACCATTTTAATCAATTCAATAAAAAAACTCAACTTCTAGAAAAACAATACAAAAATCACTTGACCACAGCTGTCATATATATTTTTTAACAGATCCCCAACCAAAACAAATCTCCAACATTTCATACATTTCTGCTATTCTCAGCAAAAATAAATTTACAACTTTAGCTCGAATGAGAAGGACATACCACCGCCGGATAAATCATCAGTCTTCTTCGCGCATTAATGGCTTCCGGCATCGCCCATCATACTGATACACCACATTTTTTACGCTCACTCTTTTTTGGGTTGATTCCAAATCTAATGCTATTAACGAAAGCACATGACTTGAGGAGTTACGGGGAACCAATGAAAATAGATCGATCGCCACTCTATAACCTACCAACACCAGCAATAATACTCACTCATATCCAAATCCTATTCTATTGATCGAAGGGACAAAAGTTCTTAACGGAGAAGTAACAAAGAAAACGTGTAAGGCAGGTAAGGTACTATTAGTGTAACATCCCAATTAACTAAGCTAGGTAATTGGGTGTGCATAAGAAATAAGAAGGAGCTTACGAGTTAAAAGCAAAATATTAGAACATAGGAGTTATATATAATAAATAAGTAGGTGCATGAAGTATATGACCCAAGATAGTAAAAAGAGGGTGTAACCATACTAGGAGGGGTGCACCTAGTAAGTGAGTATGTATGTGTGTTACTTGTAAAGAAGGAAACAAAAAGGGGGTGTAACCATGTTAGATAGGGGTGCACCTAGTAAGTGACTTAAGTGTGTGTGACTATTAAAATAGAAAGAAAAGAGAAAATAGAAGATAAGAAGAAAGGGAGAGAAGCCGTAGAAGAGAATAGGGAAACAAAAGAAAGAAGAAGAAGGAAGAAGGCTTTACCTCTATTGAAGATTAGAGAAGAAGAATAAGAAGAAGATGGTCTTACATGTTGCATGTAGGAGATGAATGAGTTTGGGTTCCAAGCTCCCATGGAGGAGAAGCAAGGGTTCAAGCCTAGGATTTGAGCTCAAGACCACAATTTGGGGATTCCATCACCCTCTCCTAAATATTCCAAGGTAACATAGTTTCCCCTCTAAAACCTCTCTATTAGGGTGTGCTTAGGATTTAATGATATTTTTGCGATGTTTGGTATGTCCATATAAAATAATAGAGTTGCTTGGTTTTTATTGTGAATAATTTGTTGGAAATGAATAGGGTGAGGTGCCGCCCCTTAACCCGTATGGGGTATATGTTCAGTTTTTGGTTCGTTGTGATTTCCACAGAGGTCATGTCGAAATGGGTCTTGTATCATTGGAAACTAGACTCAATTCCCTTTAATTTAGCCACTTGTTTCACTATTTTTGGTTAAGAATGGAAGGAGAAAAGTTGGCTACAAGTCACTTGTTGTTAGCCTCAGCCTGTAAGGACCTGTAGTTGGTGTTTTACGTATACATTTTTACTCAAACGTCATCTCAGGGTGATTTTTACCTTTCTAAAAAATAGACAAAATTTGCTTTAAACTGGACTTTGAGTTTTCAGTTTTTCATGAAGCATTGAGGGAGACAATTTGGTTTTAACTTACATGACACAACCTTCAATGCCCTGTGGGTTAGCTATCAACCTACTTGCAGTGTTTATCCTCTAGGGCTCGTTGGTGGATAGGATACGATAGAGACATGATAGGATAGAGAGCTGGATATGGAAATGATAAGATATAGACATGATATGCTCTTATCATATCATATGTTTAGTGCGCACTGGATAAAAAACTGGATATCATTATATCATGACTTTAACTTTTTAAAAATAATATAAAATGACAAAATTATTCTTGTGACACAATTACATATAATTTTTAAAATTTGTACAATTTTTAATATTAATAATAATTTTCTATTTTTAGTTTTTATTTTAAATATTTTTAAATTTCTTGGATTTTAAATTACTCTTTTACAATTTAATTTTTTGTATTATGTAAAATGACATAATATTCTTGTTAAAAAATTACATATAAATTTTAAAATTAATTATATTATTTATATTTATTTTTTATTTTTATTTTTATTTTTCTATAACATTTATTATTTATTTTTCAATTTCACTTTTTATTTATAATATTTTTACATTTTATTAGATTTTAAATTATTTTTCATAAGCGTGAATACGAAAACAAATTTCTTATCCCATCCTATTGTTTCTAACCTAGCCCTCCCCTCAGGATAAAAATTTAACTAGATGGACATAATAGGATAGGTGACAGGATTGAGTTAACATATTCTGTTGGTTCAACAAACACTGGATTAAGACAGGATATGATTGTCTATCATATTCAGTATCTCCTATCCTGGCTACCAAACGGGTCCTTATTCACTGTACAGGGCTTGGATTGAAATGATTCCTATCCCATTGAAAACTAGATTGAATTATCTTCATTTTGGACACTGGTTTGACCCTCTTTACTTAAGTATGGATAGAGAAAATGAGACTTACTTTCTGGTAAAAACTTCAAACCCTATAGGTATAGGTTCAGTGTTTTGCTTATAACGTTTTCGATAGAACTCCTTTTTAAATGATTCTTTTTTTTTTTGGAAACTGGACTCAATTTTCTTCAACTTGAGCACAAATTTCATTGAATTTGACTGAGTATTGACATTTTAAAATGCGTAACAAGGTGGAGGACAGTAGATATTTTGTTTTCGTATATCGGTGTCTTTTTTTATTAAACTACACTAATTGGAGACTATTTTGTAAAATAAAAATTGCATTCATGAACTAGACATTCTAAGCTTTCTTTAGAGGGTCATTAGCTCAAATCTGACATCATTTGATATTTTAATAAAAGCACCAAAATTGATGTACATCTGCTGAAAAATTCTGTTGTAGTGATATTTGTTAAGGTGGTTAGGCTTAGATTTTGAGTATGAATTTTTGTTAAAAATCTCTGCACTTGTGCTAAAGTTTGGATGCTTGCTTAAGAGTCATATACATGTGATTTGAACATGAATCTAGAAGTAAAATTCTTCACTTGTATCACTTGTTAGATTACATGAATTGAAGTAAAAAACGTATGGTTTCATGTGTTAAAATTATGCTCTAACTTAGTTATATGAATGTTGGTTTGGAATCATATTTACACATGATTTCTCTCACCAAAGCTTGGTAGGGCCTTTTATAGCATATATATATATATATATATTATTGCTCACATATTGGAAGTAGGATTCAAGTGTAGGCATGAAGACTCAATATGAAAGCCTTAGTAACACCTTGTTAGTGATCCCTAAAGTTTGTCAAGGTCATAGAATCCAAGATTAAGACTTGGAAGCCTTAAGAGGTGTCTTGTAGTCTCATCAAGACCTAGATGGATAGTGAGACTAAGATAGAGAAATCTATCTCACCCTAACGTACGAGTCACCTTAGTGTTTATTTCATATAAGATGTGTAGTTCCTTATGTATCTCTTCACTAAAAGAATATGGTTACTTACCTAGGGACTATTAGCGAGGGCCACATGGTGGTAGGTATTGGTTTTCAGTACCGAGGGCCTAGGTCGTAGGAAAAATTATGCTGACCCTTAGCGAGGGCTTTTGGCCCTCGATATTTAGCGAGGGCCTTTTGCCCACGGTAATGACATCGTTTTCTCTGCCCCCATTAGCAAGGGCCTGTGGCCCTCGGTACACTTCTTACACCTTTATTAGCAAGGGCTTGTGGCCCTCGGTACCTTCCTCGTATTCTCTGCCCCCATTAGCGAGGGCCTATGGCCCATGGTACCTAAGCATCATTTTCTCTACCAAATTAGCGAGGGCCTATGGCCCTCGGTACGCGCAATTGCCTTTATTAGCGAGGGCTTATGGCCCTTGGTACGCACAAACTGTTGACCAGCACAATGAGATTCTTCCCCTCTTTCTTTTTATTCTTGTTTCCTCTCTTTTGTTCCCATTGCTCCCCTCTCTTCTCCTCCCTCCCTCCTTCACTCCCTCTGTCCCTCCCTCTCTCCTTTAGCACCCTTTCCACCGTCCCTCTCTTCTCCCTCTCTTCCCATTGCATTTGCCTCTTGTGAAGAGAAGGATGCAGGAGCTTATGGCAAATGATGCTTATGGAAAATGAAGCAATCAGATAGAGAAGATATTTGTTTAAAAAGAGGCGAATCAAGCCATAAAGGTCTGGGGGGATTTCTGGAACCGAGGAGAAGCAGAGACAATGAGAAGAAGTCAGAAGGCTTTTTAGTTTTTTTTTATTTATTTTCCTTCTCTTTTCTCCTACTCCCCTGTGTTATTCTCGGTGATTTTTTTTTTGTTGATTTTCTTTTGGTTGTAATTAATTCCTTTATAAATTTTGTCAATTCCTTTGTTAATTATCTTTGGGTTGTAATTAATTCCTTTATTAATTCCTTTGTTTTTTATCTTCTTTATTCCTTTGTAAATTTTCTCAAATTAACTCCTTTATCTGTATCATCTTTTTTCCTTTGTAAATTTTCTCAAATTAATTATAACTGTAATTTTAAATTATAACTGTAGTTTTAAATTATTATAACTGTATTAATTTATTCAGTTTAAATCAATATTTTATTTTATTTTATTTAAATCAAACAAATTAAATTAAACTAAATTAGATAAAAAAAAATTTCCAGAAAATTCGTTCGTTAGCGAGGGCCTTTCATTCTTAGCGAGGGCTTTTGGCCCCCCGGTAAGTCCTACAATTCTTGTAGTGCTTGAGTTCTGGGAATAGGAAGCTTATAAGTTTGGAAGGACCATTTTAGGGTTTCTTCCCTAGAGCAAGGTAGATGGTGTATGAACATAAATGAATCTCAATATTATGTACCCTGCTCTATGGCAAGCATAAGCTTATGACTGTATGTTGCTAATATTAGTTGTATGATTTGATAATACTTAGCCTAACCACAACAGGTTTCTTATGTTTGATTGAGAGGAGTTTTCCATACCTTGCACACCAGGTATGGCTGAAAACAACGTTAAAATATTTTATATAATTAATTCTATGTTACTGAGTTGTGTAAACTCGCTGTGTTGGGGTGTTATTTTCAGGTAGTATCAGCTTGAGAAGGAGTAGAGAGCATATCGAGATGCTCGACCATATCTCAATGTGCGATTATTGGAGTCTGTCTTACCAAATCACTAGAGTCGTAGTTTGTTTTGAGCTTATTTGTTATTACTTGTTTTGAAGTTGAAAACTTTTATTTAAAGAAATATATGTAATTTAATGTACTTATGTGTAAGCTTATACACTTATGAGAAAGCGAGAATATTTCCGCAAAGTTTTAATTCTTCCTTTCCCTAGTTTCTTTTAAAAACTTGATTGCCTTGTTTAACTTTTCTTAAAGAGTACTAAGTAATACTTTGATAGGAACCAGGGTGTTACAACTAGAGTGTTAGTGTTTCAACTTTCACGAGAGGCTGAGAGTGTTAGTCACTTCGACTGCGATAAGTAGTAACACTTCGTAAAAAAAAAATGTAAGTAACACGGTAACAAACAAAATATTGAAAAATAGATTTTTTTTACGAGAGCCGCTTGAAGCCTGTTTGGGTTGCCCGATACTGGACCGAGCTTCATCGGGCCGAGCCAAAAAGCCTGGTGACAATTCAGACTCAAATTTTGCTACCCAAACCTTACTTTTTTTGGGGGCATACATACATACATACATACATACATACATACATACATATGTACGTACGTGTACGTACGTACATAAAAATAGATATAAAGTAAAAAATATATCAGTTTTTAGTTTCTTAAAAATAAAATAATTTGAATTATATTTTTTTATCCTATTTATATAATTTTTATGTTAGTATTATATCAAGTATATACATATAAATTAAAGTTGCTTATGGATATTAAAACCAAAAAAGATAATACATACATGTACTAAACTTAAAATGATCTATTCGTAGAATATGTTTAAAGATATAATTAACATATGGTTGATACACACATTAATAAGAAGAATGGTCGTAATATGATTTTGAACGTGTGCGTATGATATTATACAAATAAGCCATATATTGTAATGTTAAGAATAACGCCACCATAAGGGTTGAAATTTTTTAATTTTTTTTTTGGGCAAAATTATACTAGATGTCTTTTATTTTAATTTAAAGTTTCACTTCAGTCATTTATCTTATTTGTGTGTCAAGTTAGTCCTTTAAAGTTAATTTTAGTTTTAGTTTAGTCCTACATGTTCTAAAATATTAATAATATTGGCCAAATTAGTCTATTTTAGGTTTTTTAAAATAGCTTTTTGGGTTCTGATTTGTGGCACAATTGATAGGACAAAATGTGCTTATGGCACACCTGCATTTCTCGTTGTAGATCAGCCAATAGTTTGCCTCGAAATTAACGTTTTAAAACATGCGGGACTAAATTAAAACAAAAAAAGATAAATGACTAACTTGAAATTTTAAATTAAGATAAAAGACCTGTAAAGTAATTTTACTTTTTTTTGACTAAAAATTTTTAAATGTTAAACAAACCAAAAAATATGTGGACTACTGTGAAAATGTGGTCTATTATAAATTTATTTTAAAAAAATAGTATAACCTGTCAATAAAAAGTTTCGTAGTATAGTTTACATCTTATTAGAGTACATTTTGAATGATTAACCTCAAAAAAATTTGCCGATTATTATTAAACAATAGGCATAATTAAATATACATATGTTACATAAAACAATTATCTAAAATAAGTTATTTATTCAATTTTTTTAGTGAAAAAATATTTTATTATTTTATTGTATATTAACATTATATAATATTTAATTTCTCAATCGTATTTTATATGTTTAATTTATGATAATTATTTTTTATTATTTTTTATAAATTTCTTACATACATACATACATACACCCATCCATGTGTGTGTATGTATCATTGTATATCTATAAAGTTGATAGTTTATAAAAAAACATTTATAGAAATTATAAAAATATAATAGATTTATAATTAAATTAAATATATGTACAAATAACAACACAACCATATATTAACAAAGTCTGTATATAACAATTTTTTTTATCAAATAGTAAAATATATATTAATAGAAGAAATTTATAAAAATACCAAAAAAGAAAAAGAATAATTTTATACATTATTTACTTATTATTTACCCGGTCAATACCTGGGGTTTTTCGGCGTATATATATATATATATATATATAATATAAAAAGTAATAGTGTTAGTAAGCATTAATTAGTGGGCAAAATTGTTAATTCACTTAAATAATCACTAATCACAGCATTTTATCATTCAATAACCTTAAAAATTTATTTTAAAACTAAAAAGATTTATTTAACATGAAGCAAAATAGTAAATTCACTTAAATAATCACTAATCACAGCATTTTATCATTTAATAACATTAAAGATTTATTTCAAAATTAAAAAGATTTATCATTTAATAACATTTAAGATTTATTTCAGAATTAAAAAGATTTATTTAACATGAAAGATATTTTAATAAACTAATTAATAGGAATCTAACTAAAAAAGACATAAACCAATCAATAGGTACTTCACATATTACGTCAAAGAGGCAGGCATGCATGTGTCAATTCTCATCATGATCATGTATTATTGTTGTTAATCAATTAACTAACAAGTCTCAGCTCCCTAAATGAAGTAATAATAAAACAAATAAAATCAGTTGAAGAAGGAAAGAAAGCGTGATAGAGAGAGAGAGAGAAAAGAAAAAGGGCGAAACCTGATTGGGAGGAAGAAGAAAAAGAAGCCAGCTTTGTTGTTGTTAATCAATTATTATAGTGTTTTGTGTGTGTGTGTGTGTAAATGAAATAATCTGATATTGGGTCAAAAGAAAAGAAACGGGCAGTGAGGAGGAGCGAGATGTGAAGCAGGGAAAGAAACGATATGGGGTCAAAATATTTACTTAACATGAAAGATATTTTAATAAACTAATTATTAGGAATCTAACTAAAAAAGACATAAACCAATCAATAGGTACTTCAGATAATAGGATACGTGTTGTGTTAATAAACTAATTAATAGGAATCTAACTAAAAAAGGCATAAACCAATCAATAGGTACCATTTGAACTATCGTAGAACTGTGTCACCATAATCCCTTTTGGTTTCACTGCTTCCATAATTAGTCAAACAATTTTGTCCTGAATTAGATCAATGTATTTTAGGAGAAACTACCAAAAAAAAATTATTTTAGTAGCATAATATCTTTCTCATATATTCAGTCATTAAATTTATTATTTTTGACCGAATTTTTGGTAAGAATTAATGTTAAAAAAAACGTAAGTATTAAAAAAATGGTAAGACTTATAAATGGATTTTTTTGGTAACTTCATTTAATGGAATGACCATATCAATTGGGTGACATCTTTTGTGATATACAAGTCCAATGATTTTTTTTTTCAATTAAGATTTTTACAAATATAACATTAACTAATTTATAAAGTGTGAATTTTGTCCTAAATTAGATCAATGTATTTTAGGAGAAACTACCAAAAAAAATTATTTTAGTAGCATAATATCTTTCTCATATATTCAGTCATTAAATTTATTACCGAATTTTTTTAAAGAATTAATGTTAAAAAAAAGTATGAATATATTAAGTGACTATATCAATTATCTATCAATTATAAAGATTTATTGACGTCAAAGTTATTCTTACCATTTATTCAAATTAATCTATAATTCTTACCATTTTTATGCCCCACCTATTTAGTCAAAGTCGTAAAAGTTAAAACAAATATTTGATAGAGCGTGAGTTCGTGTGACTACGGCAGATAAGCCTACAGACATCTTTAATGATATTCATCAATGAGAATCATTTGCCACTGTCTTAAAGGAGAAAACTTTTAAATTATTTCCATTGTGGATTCGAAATTGTTGTGATCTTTATGTATTATGTATACTATACTTTTTATGGTCATACTATTCTAGCAACCATTGTTAAGTCACTAAACATTCATTTGTAGGGAGAATGACATCTACAATTACTCCTCTTACTGCTATCAAGGCTGATAACTCGTAATGGAAGATCAAAGTTCGAGTCATCAATCTTTGGAAACAGCCAGTATACAAGAATCAAACACAAATTGGTAGTATTGACTTTAGACTACATGATGAACAGGTATTCTATTGTAACTAATTCATGCATTATTTAATCAATGCACTACAGTTCATCTTTAAATTAAAGAATTTCATGACTTCATTTTGTGGTACATCAAAAATATAGTGTACAAAGATTCAGGCTACCATCAAGCATACTTTGATGTCTATGTTTGAAAGACAAATAGAAGAGGGTTCTGCTTATTTTATTAAGAATTTATTGGTGGGGAATATTGATCCTAACTTCAAACCACAAGGCACAACCACAAGTTAACTTTTATAAAAATCACAAAGTGTACCTAGGTTAAGGTTGATAATATACCTAAGAATTATTTCGAGTTTCTGACATTTCCAAAAATCATTGCTCGCTCATATGAAGGTTTTCCATTTGGTAACAAATTCATCTCATTTGTGAATTTCCATTTATTATAATAACTTATTCTCTTTTTATTATTGTGTAAAATACGTTAACATTTATTATTTTCCAATCATAGATGTCATTGGCCATGTTGTTCAGGGATAATGTGAAAAAAAAATCCAAATATGGTGTCAAGAACAAGTTGCTTGATATTGCCCTTAAAGATCTAGAGTAATCAATATATAATTATTTTTGGCTAACATTTTTTCATGTATTACAATATTCATTATGTCATATTATCCATAAACTCTTACTATTCAAACATGCTACTTATATAGGAACAATAGAGTTATATGTACTCTGCGGAATAAACTTGTTGAAGACATGGAATGATACCTCGATTAGAAGAAATATTGTTATGCATGTGTGCAAATTGAAAACATTTAATGGTGACTGTTTCATTCTATTTTTATATTTAATTTTTTAAGTTTACTTTTCTGTAGTTTTCAAATGATTTAGTTAATGATATATATATAGTCAAAATGATGAATAGTTATGATGGGAATTTCTAAATCATTCAATGGGACAAAATTATTTATAAATCATAACATTCCGAAAGTATCTGAATACAAACAGAGGCAAAGGAAACTTTGTGGTTTTTTTAATTATTTAACATCTTTATCACACTTTTATATGACTATTTAATATAATTTACAGGTTTGGACATGAGAATGTTGTTGCTACTCAAATTGTAAGTCAGATGTCGGGACAGACATCCATGTCTGTGGAGGATGATTTATTGAAAACACCAAAAATGACAATTTCAGATGTTGTTGATGCCTCTAAGGTTTGGATATGTGTTTATATTTACTACTGAAATAATATCATGTCATAACGTTTTACTGTGATTGTTGTGTCAACTCTTGAAACAATAATATTTGTAAACATTACATGTTTGTGTTGCTACTGTGCTTGCAATGATATATGACTTTGATGCTGAACAATCTTATGATGGATGCAACAAGTGTCACACAAAATTTATTGAAGTTGGAACAAAACGCTATTGTGATAGATGTGATAATCTGGTGGCTGGATGGATTAAGTAATAACTGTATTATTTAGTAGTTTTTCTACTATTTTGATAACTTGGTGTTATAATTAAAATGTTATTTTTTTCTCTACAGGTTTAAGCTACTTGTAAAGGTTATTGATGAGACGGGATCAACCATATGTCCAGTGATTGTTTCTTTTGCAATGACTATAAATAAAAGTCAGGGGCAATCTTCGAAACTAATGGGAATCTATCTTCCGCAATCGGATTTTTTCCATGGTCAACTATATGTTGTAATATCAAGGGTTACATCGCAGTGGTTTGAAGATACTCATATGTAACAACGAGGAAGATGTGATAACCACCATTTCAAATGTATTTTATAGAGAAGTTTTTCAAAATTTAACTTAGATGGTTTGGGTTAGCATTATTTTCTCAGCTTTTGAAATATACATAACTCTATCTTATTTACTTTTTGCATTCTTTGATTGAAATTTGAAGGTTAGGTGTTCTACTTACCGAACAAGCCAATAAATTTTTGATAGTCTGCATGTTAACTTTGCATGGCAAATAAAGTAACCTTTTATAATATTATATATGTTGGCTAATGCTTATCTTTATATAATTATTATTTACCTTTGTCCAAAAAATATATAATTATTATTTACTAGTTTATGTATTTTTTTGTACTTAAACGGGGTGTACCATTTTATATGTTCGAAATTACATTTAAGAAAATTATGATATTATTTTCTTAGTTTAAAAGAACATGATTGTTTTCATGCTATAAATCAAATTTGATTTGTTTTTCATTTTTTCAGTATGAGATTTTTTGTTAAGGTGGCTCATTGTGTTACAAAAGCTACAAAATATATTCTTTAAATAAAAAAAACGCAGAAGTAAAATGACAAATTTTGTTTACCCCGTGCATCGCAAGGGTCAAAAAACTAGTAATATTAAAAGTAATAGTGTTAGGAAACATTAATTAGTGGGCAAAATTATCAATTCACTAAATTAATCACTAATGCCAGAGTAGTACCCAGGCCTTTGAACAATTCTTGCCAGAGTTTACTGATAAAGACCTTATCACGATCACTGATGATAGTTTTTGGTGCTCCATGCAGGCAGTATATCTCTGAAATGATCACAGCAGACAAGGAGGAGGCATTGAAACTCGTTGGGAGTGCAATAAAGTGAGCAAACTTGGTTAAACGGTCCATCATGACCCAAATGACTGTCTTATTGGCCGAAACTGGGAGGTTAGTGATAAAATCCATAGAGATGTCCTCCCAAACTTGGGAAGGGATTGGTAATGGTTGAAGCAACCCATATGGACTGCGAGTGTTGTGTTTGTTGTACTGGCACGTGGCACACCGTTGGACAAACTTCTTTACATCAGGATGCATCCCTGGCCAATAGAAAACTGCTGAGAGCCTGGCCAAATTACCTTTAACCCCTGAGTGCCCTCCTAGAGGTGTGGAATGAAATTCCTAAAGCAACTGCTCAGCCACACCAGCATCCTTAAGAATGAAAATGCGGTCTTGAAAGTCAAGCAGGCCAGATTTGTATATATATTTACTCTGCATGCCAACATCCTCCTGAAATTTTTTTATGATCTCCTGCCCTGTAGGTTGTGTACAAAAGTATTCCTGCAACTTAGTGAACAAAGGAAAAGTTAGAGTACACATAGAAGCAATTATGGGCTCAGTGGACATGTTTGGGATTCGGGATATGGCATCAGCTACTACATTCTGCTTCCTATGTTTGTAGTGAATTTCATAATTGTATCCCAACAGCTTTGTCAACCATTTTTGTTGCTCAGGGGTTTGTATGGACTGGTTCATAAGACTCTTGAGACTCTTATGATCAGTGAATATTTTAAAAGTGTGCCCCAGTAAATACTGCCTCCATTTTTTAACTGCTTCTGTTAACGCATACGGCTCTCTGATGTATGTGGAAGAGGAAGCTAGCCTTGAATTGAGCTTTTTGCTGAAGAACACAATGGGATGGCTTTGTTGGGACAGGATTGCTCCAATGGCAAGGCCTAAAGCATCGGTGGTCACCTCAAATGGGGCTAAAAAATCTGGTAAAGCCAGGATAGGTAGTTTAGACATAGCTGATTTTAATTCGAGGAATGTCTTGTTGGCTTTCTCTGTCCAAGCAAAAGAGTAAGCCTTGAGCAGGTCTGTCAATGGGCTTGCAATAGAGGCGTAGCCATAAACAAACTGCCTACAAAACCCTGTGAGGCCGAGAAAGGCTCTAAGGTCCGTCAGTGTTTTAGGAGTGGGCCACTCAGCAATGGCAGACAACTTGTTGGGGTCAGCTTCTACACCTTGACGAGATATAAGATGACCTAAATATTCCACTACAGAGACCCCAAAACTGCACTTCGATAATTTAACATAAAACTGGTGAGACAATAAAAGGGATAGGACCTGTTGAACATTGGATAAGTGTTCAGCCCAGGTAGCACTGAAAATTAGGATGTCATCAAAGAAAACCAGTGCGAATTTGCATAGAAAAGGCCTGAGAAGATCATTCATAGCAGCCAAAAAAGTTGATGGGGCATTTGTGAGGCCAAAAGGCATCACCAAGAACTCATAATGACCATCAAAAGTGTGAAAACTCGTCTTAGGTATATCCTCTTCCACTAGTCGTAATTGGTGGTAGCCCGAACGTAGATCCAACTTAGAGAAATAGGTGGCTCCCTTGAGCTCATCCAACAGTTCATCTATGGTACGAATGGGAAAGCTATCCCGAACGGTGATCGCATTGAGAGCCCGGTAATCCACACAGAAACACCAAGTCCCATCTTTCTTTTTTACTAAGAGCACTAGGGATGAATAAGCGCTGGTGCTGGGATGGATAATGCCCTCTTGAAGCAAGTCTGAAATTAATTTAGCCGTAGTTTCTTTTTGGAAGTGGGGGTAGCGGTATGGTTTGATGTTAACAGGGTTTAAGTTAGGTAGTAGGTGGATGTGGTGATCATGGGGTCTATTAGGGGGAAGGCCATGGGGTTGGGCAAACACTGGTGCGTAAGCATATAGGATAGAGGCTAGGTCTGAAGGAATGTTGCTTGGAAGGTCGAATTTCTCATATGAAAGATAAGGGTTAAGGAAAGGTTTGGGGTTCTTCGCCAAATGATGGGTGGTCTGGTTGGGTAGTGAAAATTGTAATGGTGTGGTATGTAGCAATGGCATCTATTTGGATCATGCGGGTGAGTTGGTTGAAGGATGCTTGGGTGAGGGTTGGGGTACTGGTTCCCTGGAAAGTGACGAGGGTTCCTTCATGATAAAATGGCATGGATGGGATGGTGAAATCAACAATGAATGGCCCTGAATAGGTAGTAAAGAAAAAGGGATAATAAAAGTACGGTTTGCTACTACGAGTGGAACCTCTGGGCATAGGCCTGAGCACTGCAAATGGTCTTCATTGCCAACCATGACGGAGAATGGTTCTTGGGCTTGGGTAGTGAGAGCCACGAATTGTGCAATACAAGGTTGGAGTATATTGTGAGAACTCCCTGTGCCAATGAGAACTAACACGATAAGCCCACAAATTGATGTTTGAAAATGGAGAGTGCGGGGAGAAACATGCCCTGTAATGGCATGAAGAGATAGGTGAAAGTTTTCTAGGTTGGTAGGTAAAGGATCGATTTCTGGGTTGGGTAGAGGTTCGGTTTGGTCCATGGATGCAACGGGGGTAGCTGATGTGGGTGGTTCCTCAGCAAAGAACAAGATATCATCTGTGGAGAAAGTGTCTTGGTGAGGAATAGGGTCGTTTTGGGTGAGTAACAATAAGAATTGGCAAGTTTTGCATCTATGATTTGCATGGAAACGCTCATCACAGTTGTAACACAACACTTTTGCTCGCCTAGCTTGCATTTCAGCTACTGTTAAGCGCTTCATAGGGATTGAAGGTTTTGGGTTTGGGGGTGTAGGTAGTGCAAGGCATGCTGGAGGGGTAGGTAGTAAGGGGGTGTGTTAGGAGAAGGGGATGGGTTTGGTTTGAAGGAATTAGGGCGTGGTACCGAGGCAGTTGTGGTCTGGCCAGCAGATAGCTTAGTTTCCACTAGTTTGGCTAGGCCAATGGCGTCTGAAATGGTGGTGGGCTTGAGGATTGATAGTTCATTTTGTATTTCCTATTTAAGGCCAGATATGAAACAATCAAGGATAGCTTGGTGAGGCAGCCCAGTGACCCTATTGCATAGACGCTTGAATTCCTTTTGATATTCTCCAACAGTGGCAGATTGTGTGAGTTTGAACAGCGCCTATTGGTGGTTCTCGAAGGAGGACGGGCCAAAGCGCACTTCAACAACCCAGATAAATGCTTCCCAGGTGGATAGCAAGTTATTGTTGTGCATCCATTGAAACCATCCTAAGGCGTCTCCACTCAAATAGCTATGAATGAGGGATAGTCTTGAAGAGGGTGGAATGGAATAATGGGAAAATTTCTCAACTTGAAAAATCCATTCAAGGGGGTTGGTTCCATCAAAGGTTGCAAGGTTAAGTTTAGGTGGCTTAAGTGGCTCAGTGAAAGGTGTGGGGCAGGATGTTGTTAAGGGGTTTTGTAGCTGGGTTTGCAAATCCTGAAGTTGGGTTTGCAAAATTTGGGCTGTTTAGAGGTGTTGTTCATGGCGTTGGTTTTGGGTGGACATGAACTCAGTGAGATTTTGGGTGATGGCAGCGATGGGTTCCTGGATTTAGGACAGTTCATTCTTCTCTGCTTGAGAGCGGGTCATTGTTTAAGAACGAGAGCACCAATGATAAGAGGGTAACCGTGGGGAAGGAGAATTCAATTCCCAAGATGGGAAAGCCTAAAGAGAGATAGAGAGATAGAGAACTTGGGGTAATTTTTCAGCCTCCTTTCATTCAAAATGAAACAAAATATATAGATAGTTCTTGAGTTCGATTATCCCCTAGATAATAGGATAATGAGTTATCAAGTTGTTGCAACTACTGGACTAGATAAACATAAATACTAGTAACTAATTCTATTTTATCTAAAACAACTAAATGAAGATAAAGATAATTACTAAACAATTAAATGATAATCTAATAACTAAATAATTAAATGATAATCTCTTCTGCTTCCTTTTCAGGTTAGGTAACGAGCTGGCCTCCTAATGTTTCTCTTGGGCTTATTTGTTTCGAAACTTGGCCCAACAGCTTGGCCCAAATCTGACTGATCCAGCCCAGCTTGACCCGGTTCATGCTCTAAGCCCGGTTCTTGCTCCACATTCGTATCAGAATGTTTTTCCATTTTGGGTTATCATTTAGTCTAAGAGGAATGTCAATCATGATTTTCGAAAGAGACTAAGTGATCGAGAGAACTTTAAATTGAATTGATAGATAAATGCAGGGATAATCCATTATTTATAATATGTAAGAAGTTCCTGATTGTTTTAAGGAAATTAATTATGGTACGAGTCTAAAATCCAACCTCCTGTATAGAAATCATCACTTTTGCAAAATCTAAATTAACTATAATTGTCAAAATATAATAATAAAACTCTTTAAATTAGGTCAATAATATCATTTACAATTATAACAAGGTTTTTTAAAAACAAAGACACATAACACTCGTGCATCGCACGAGTCACGCTCTAGTTTTTATATATATTAAATAAAAAAGAGTTTAGCCAACAGAAAGAAGCAGAGCTTGTTGGCGTAAGCCCTGTAGTGCCAATCTATTTTGAATAGATTATCATTCATATCATGACTTTAATCATATATTAGATATATGTATAAGACATCATTTATTATGTTATTAATGATATAGCATAATAAAGTTCTTAGAATATATAGTTCGTTCAATGGAATATCAAATGTGATTTAATCGTGAGACCCCCATTGAACTATAGAACACTATTCTTAAAGTATCTGTAGTCGAGTATTATTGTTAACAAGGATGACAATAATGCATAAAGACTATTATGTGAGTGACTGATGACCACATCTCACGGGTCATGAATATGAGATATCAAGTCAGCACACAAGTATAAGATATGAGATATTTTATATTTTATTGACCCGCTATGAAGACGCTTCATAATAATTATATAAATGTCATAAGCGTTCCTCATACTGACAATGGTGAGGCAAGTCCTTTGACTTGAAGTCACTATGATTCCTAATATGTGGAGTGATAGGCTTTAATGCTATCAAACGTTATCTGTAATAGAATGATCATAAATGTAGTACTTAGGCCTACAATGAATCATGTTGAGGGATGTGAGTGATGCATAAAGGACTCGTTCCTCCTCAAAACATGAGTAATGTTTAGTCCACTCGATAGAGTGAGACGTGGAATAATGCTTGACCATGCAAGGAATGGGTCAATACTACAACGCATTTGGGATTCAATAACACTTCCTTTAAGCCTTTACTAGCTCTTAGAAGCGTTATCTATTCGCCCGCTACTGAAAGTGGATGAAAAGACAATGTGGTTTTAGCGCTAGCGAAGGTTAGGAATAAATAGTGTTATCTCTATAGTTATACACTTAGTTGTCTTGGATGATTTAAAAAATCGGGACTTGGGTCTGTCATCTAGTCCTCAATGAATTACCAAAGCCCTAAGTGCAAAATCAAACAACATCATTCATTTTGAATCATCATGTAATACCTTACTAATTTCAAACAAGTCAAACTATATATATATAGTGTCATCTACAAAAGGTTTGAACCCAACATTAAGTCTAACATTACATTCAATGTTAATTAATTCATATACCTGTATTTCACACCAAATTTCATTTTTGCAACCCTCCAAAACTGGATCCTTTTGATCCTTCCAATTATTGTAGGTAATTGGGACCGTCTGCCGCACTATACTTTCGATATAACTTTTCAATTCTCTGCCATTACTACTAATGGGTTGACCCCTAGCATTCCATGTAACCTAAAAAAATTGATTAAGTGTACAACATTAGATAACAAATAAAATAAAACAATTAATTATATTAATTAGTAAGCATCTGACCACACGTCTCAGTTCTCCTTTACTCCTCGTGAAGATGATCTTCTTCTTAAAAGTCGGGCCACAGGGCTTCACATTTTGGTTGGCCTCGACATCACTATCATGACTGGGAGAAGCCATCTAGGTACCTGCAAAAAAATTAGACACACAAGTAAAAAACAACAGTTCATATTCATATAAGTTTAACTAGAGAAATCAATGAATACAAATTTTACCGAAAAAACACAATCACTACATAAATGTTTAAGTCATCGTTTTCCTTTTCCTTTTCCTCTGATTGAGCCAAAGCCTCTCTTTATGATCATTTCTAATATACATATCATCCTCTCTTGGTTTAGTTTTCCCAAGCAATGATTGTGATGTCTCAAAGAAGGGGTCATCCTCAATATTAGCATCTTCATGTGCTTGATCATCAATCTCAAAAAAGGCTCATTTTTATACCCCAAGTTATTGAAATCCACCTGCATGAACCCCAACTCATCCATTTGTACACCGTTATTATTGTCAACCTTACATTGGAACAGAGGCACCCGAAACATCACAGAATCCAACTCTCATATGTGTTCAGTGACCCCGAAGTACGATATATTCACATATATGGGATTTCTATCTTTGGCACTTGAGATATGCATAGCTTGAGTTACAAGAGTCACCCCACTATTTTGCATTTTACTCTGATCATCTTGTTCTTTTATATAGAATATGTACCCGTTCATCAGATAACCGATGTAAAAGATAACATGTATACTTAAACCCCTCGCTAACCATTTCAGTCTTTCTGAAACTGAGGTAGGATTTACAACAAACCCTGCAGAAATATGATCTCTTAGCCACGTTATAAAATATCGATTGTGTTCTCTTGTAAACCAATTTTGATTCTTATTTGGGTACAAACTCTTAAGCATTTCGTTGTGTTTTACAACATATGACTCAACCTCATCGGTGTTTTGTAGAACATATAAGTGTGCTTACTCTAATTCTTTCCTTGATGTAGTCAATATTTTAGACATGTAGTCGGAACATAATTCAATAGCTTCTTCGACTATGTACCATTCAACAATACAATCCTCGGGTTGTGATTAGTTTTTCACATACCTTTTTAATATTTTTATGTAACGTTCAAATGAGTACATCCATCTCATATAAGCTGGCCCACATAATTATGTCTCTCTAACCAGATGAACTGTTAGATGAATCATATTGTCAAAGAATGAAGGTGGAAAATATATCTCGAGCTCACACAGAACAACAATAAGTTCTCTTTGCAATGCTGACAACTTCCCAAGGTCAATCACTTTGCTGCAAATTGCCTTGAAGAAGAAACAAAGTCTAGATAAGGTCTGTCACACTTTGTTGGCAAAATAGATCGTATACCTACGGGTAGCAAATTCTCCATGAGAACATGACAATTATGAGACTTTAAACCCTTTAACTTGAGATCTTTCATTGATACGAGATTCATAGTGTTTGAAGAGTACCCCACTAGAACCTTAACTCCGTGAAGAAACCTACAAAGAGCCATTTTCTCTTTTCTAGATAAAGTATTAGCGGTCGGAGGTAGATATGTACATCGTTTCCCCTTCTTTACAGTCCCAATTCTCGTCTCAATCTCATACTAACCAAGTCCAGCCTCGCCATAATGCCATCTTTAGTTTTCTCTGGCACATTCACCACTAGAAATTTACTGAATAGTGACCGATTAGAGACCGAAAATATTCAGTCACTATAGAGACCGGATTTTAAAAAATTTTGGCTCTACCCAAAATTCGACATTAGAGACCGAAACAGCAACCAATTATTTAGTAAAAAATTAGCGACCAACATATCGGTCGCTACGTAAAGGGAAAAAATTAAAATTTAAAATTTAGAAATCAAATAAAAAATTAATAATTAGTGACCGAGTTTTCGGTGGCTAAGCTTAGAGACCAACTTTTCGGTTGCCATTAGCGACTAATTTTTCGGTCACTAATCATTAATCAAGTCTAACTCTTTTTTAACTCCCGCTAAAGCTCAAAATTAATAAAACCTTTTGCTAGGGGTCACACGAAGGGGGCTCAAGCTCAAAGTTAAGAAACCCTCTGTTAGGGTTTGCTCGAAGGGGGAAATAAGAAGTAAAAGTGTGCGCCGATGAGAGAAGGGGGTTGAGTAACCATCTACGATTGTCTTTAGCAACAGGGGAATGGAAGGGGGATGTGAGCCTGTTGATATTGGCCTTGGCTTCATCATATGAGGTGGAAAGTGGCAGAGGTGGGAGGAAAGGTAGGTCTTGAGGGACACCCAAGTAAGGAAGAGAAAGATCAAGAGGGCGAAAAGGAGGTAGTGGGGTCTCTGGAGGAACGGAGCTACAAGAAGGGTCAGATCTGCTGGAGCATCACAGAACTATGTGGTCGTTGGTTCCTTTCCTTGTTTTTATATTTTTATTTTTCTTCAATTTCCAATGTTGTATATGGTCAATAGCTAGGATTTGCTGATGTTGTATGTGCTCAAATTCCATTTTTTTATATTTTTTTGTTGTTGTTGTTCTTTCCTTGTGAAACATCGCAGGATCTGCTGGAACATAGCTAGGATCAAGTAATTTTGTGCATTATGCTAACTTTCCCCAATCTGATGTTATTTCCTTTGATATATGCTCTTGTTTTTCTTTTTAATAATTAAGATGATTTCCTTATAATCTTGCAGGAATGAGGTGATCATAGGAAGGAGGAATTCTATTTCTGCATAAAATAATACTCCCCTATTCGTAATGTGAGAACATAGGTCATGCTTAATGGGTTGTAACATTCACTGGCTTTTTTTTGCTGCTAGCATAATTTTTATTTTCATGTCTATGAAATAAATTTTAGGAATCGTGTTTTGTTTTTGTTTTTATCCTTCTCTCATTATGCAGATGAAGGGACATATTTACGTACACATTCTTGTTACAGATGGATCAAATGGTAAGCATATCTGATTCTTGTCACGAAACTATTGTTATGTTTGGTAGATTTCCAAAAGAATTGATCCTTAGTTCCTGCATAAATGGCAAGGTGGATTATTATATCAGTTATATTTGGTACAACTCGATTAAATGGCAAACATATCTGATTTTTCATAAAAAAATTGTTCCAAAAGAAGAATAGACACAAAACACAAATTTTCTTAGTAAGTTCTGCTAATAAAAATTCCTATGCTTCTAGATTAATGTACATGTTATCTTTATGTGTATTATACAGGTTGGTTGTGCCATCTACTGTGTACTTTTTAAATAAAGCTGATGTTGTTAATGATCCAGAGTGCTTTTTAGAATTTCTTTTTTCTTATATTCCCTAAAATTTGCTGTAGTTTCTGGTTTGTTTCTGAAAGTGTGTTCTCTGGTAGTGACAGAACAGCTTCTGCTGCTTTATGTCAATTTATTTTTCAGTTATTATTATGTTTGTTTTAGTCTAATTGTTCCTTTTTTCTACTTCTAATTGTTTCTTCCATCACTTGAGGATACAATTGTAGGAGCGCTATTGAACGTGACAAAAACACAAGAAAGGGGGTTTAAATTGGGTTTTAGAAACCTTTTCGAAATACTTATGTTTTTGAAAACCTTTTCAAAACAACTCTTTAACAAAAATAATAATGAGAATAAGTAAAGAGAAGAGAAAGAGTAAGATATAGTGATTTATACTAGTTCACTATCACCTGATAGCTACGTCTAGTCCCTTCACCACACTGAAGGATTTCTCCACTATAATCAACTGATTACACTTAAGAGTATAATGCTGCCAAACTGGCTATACTCTCAACTTCTTATAACAACTTAGTACAATCAAACCTCTAAGGAATACAACCACTACTGGGCTAAATATAAGAGTTCAAAAATACTTTGAAACAATATAAGTAACTCTCAGCGGAGAGGATTTATAATGAAATCTTAAGCACAGAGAATAACTTTCTTGAAGAAAGAATAAAACGATTGAAGTGTTGTTCACTTGGTCTTAGAGACTTGAAATAATTTATTGGTTGCTCACAGTCTCAGTTTTTGTGTTACAGAATCGTTAACCTTCTTCAGTGAACTGAGTAAGGTATATATAGCTAGGGTTCCAAATAGTGCTGTTGTGACCTAACAGTTCTTTCACCAATGGACAAAACTTAAGATCCGCTTTTTGTGGCTTTTAGCGAGTCACGTCATTTTCAACTCTGCTTTCGTATACTGACACAGCAGACAAATACAGTTTCTGTCCTCTTGTGATCCTTTTTGATCCGTTGACATTCTCTTTGGCCTTTGATTCCTCGTACATTAGAAAATCATCAATGAAGTTTCTTTAATGCATGAGATGGCCTTTAATGCTTCACTCAGTCTGGTTTCCAACCAGAGGCATCTTCTTCCTGATAATGCTTTTTACTGAGGTACTCTGCTTACCAGAATAAGCTTGGACCAGAGGCAAGTTCTTCAGTATAGTTTTTCTTGGGCTTTCACATTCCAGAGCCTTAAGGTACCAGACGCTAGATTCCAACAGTGTAGTCTTACCAGAGCATGGTCTACCAGAGGGTTGACTACCAAAGCTTCTTACCAGAGCGTTGACTACTAGAGCTTAGTCTATAAGATGTTGATGTCATTAGTTCTCACCAGATGATCAATGCCAGATTCAGAGGAGTGGACCAAATGGTGAAATACGCACAGAGGCACAACTTTCTGAGGGCAGTTCCATCTGATGAATAGTGACTTACTCTCTTAGTTTTGCACACGAACAAACATATCAAAGGATAATTATTTGTTGTTGTCAAAACAATTAAATGTCATTGTTTCTGAATCCACTTGATTCCAACAATCTCCCCCTTTTTTGATGATGACAAACACATAGATTGATGAATAACTTTTATTTAGAAAAATATTTACTTAAGAGAATTTCAGAGGCTTTGCCTGAATTAAGCGCATATAAATATTTTCTAAGTGTAGTAACATATCAGATGCATGCTTAAAAAAATGTATAAGAGCATGCCAAATATAATGTATCAGAGCATACAATGCAATGCATGGCGTTCATTTCTTTTTAACACTTGGTCAATATATTGAGTTCATCAATTACTCTCCATATACTTCTCTATTTTCTTCTCCCACTTTTGTCATCAGACCAAAAAGGTTAGGAATATAAAGAACATTGTTGTCAAATAAAAAATATAGAGAAAGATAAAGATTAAAATAGAATAGGCACCAAAATCAATTTTTTCATTAATCAAAATTGTACCAAATTACAAAAGTTTGAACTTAAAATAAAAGAAGTACAAGGCTAAATAATCAAAGGTGAAAAGAAAAAAAAACCTAAAGGCTTTCTAAGGTTTGTTCAGCTTCACCAAGATTGCCTTTAATATGTCAGCAACTTCATCATGTTTTCTGCTTGAAGTGACCATGAACTGCCGAAACTCTCTATTGTCTTCAATCAGCCTATCTAAGATAACCCCTGGAACCACAATGTTGTCAGAGTGGCATGATGAAGCAGAGGCAGAAGCTTGAGCAACCATAGCAGATGAAGATGCAGGAGAAGGAGTAACAGGTTCTAGTGCAGGAGCAGGGGCAGATTCTGGTTCCCAAGCAGTAGGAATTTGACTTAGAGGCTTTTTCCAAGCAGGAGCAGCCAAGACTCTCCTTGTATGTTGAAGTTGTTTCTCCTTATGGCTTTCAAACCAATCAATTACAGAGTACCATTCAGCATAATATTCTTCTAAGGCTTGCCAAGTACGAGTGGACAAGCAATTTCCTTGACAATCTCTTGTTGTATATCAATCAATGTATACTGAGGGTTCATATATCTTTCAAAAGTGGGAAAGATATGATGGTTTAGCAAAGGTAAATCCACGTCTAGACCACAGTATAGAGGGATAATTGGAGTTTGGTTAAGAATAATTTGTTGGGTCTGGCTAAGGGTAGCAGAGGGTGGTTGGGTTTGAGTTTCTGTGGGTAAGGTAATGATGGGGCTAGAAGCTACAGCTTGGGTGGAGTGTGAATCTGAAGAAGGAGGCTCAGATTCAATATTTTGAACAACCTCAGAGGCAATCTTAGAAGTAATGACAATGTCATCTTCTAGGATTGGATCTGTTGTGTGTTCGGGTTCAGTGTGAAGTGGTAATGGTAGAGGTGATGAAATAGGTTAAGTGGAGGGAGGTGAAATAGGTTTAAAGGTAGCTAAGGGTTGAACATCAAGAATAGTATCTAAGCCAGGTACAAAGGTTTGGGTTTCCTGGGTGATAGGTTCAGGTTCAGTTTATGGTTGAGTTGGAAGGTTTAGGTCAGGTTGTGTTTCTGGTTGAGGGGGAGGAGTAGGTTTGGTTGTTTATGGAAGGCAAACAGAAATGGGTTCTAGTATAGGAAATGAGACATTTGTTCTCATTCTTTGCCTTAAGGGCATATCATCTTCTGCTCATCAGAAGATGAGTCTGAAGGTAATGGGGGTAAAGTGGCAGCAGTGGTTGGTTTAAAGGGCTGAATAGGTTTAGAAGATTGGGTTACCCTAGAGGAATCAGCAGAACCAGCAGCATAAACAGATTCATAGATTTTGACAGCATTTTTAAGTACCTTTGTCTTCTTGGTAGGTACTTCATAAGTCTTGACGAGCCTTTTCCTCTTAGGCACAGGGGCAGCAGTACCAGAGGTAACATCAGCACCAGAGGCAGCCACAACAGCAGAGGGAACAGCAGTTCTAGAGGCAACAGGTTGTGGTGCACTAGTAGAGGCTTCCTCCTGAAGCCTTTTTGCCCTAAGTTCAACATGGAATCGGTTGCATTCTTCCATGGTCTTATTCACCATTTCTGCTATTTCAGCTTTCTTTTCTTCCTGCTCTTTAGTTAGTAGTGAAGGCATGCAGGCAGGTCTAACTGGAGGAACCAGTGGAGGTGCTTGAGAGGATATGGAAATTCTAGCAACACTCCTGGTTATCCTCTTAGTAGGCACATAGGGTCCTTCACCAACTTCCTTGAACCCTTTTCCTTTCTTTTTCTCTGGTTTAGTAGCTGCTTCGTTTTCCTTTGTAACTTGGGCAATCAACTCTGAAGATAAGAGCTTCATCTTCTTCAGATTGTTTTTTATCAAAGATAGATGCAGCACACTTACGAAGCATAAATCCAACTTTTTTAGTGTTTAGAACTTGAAGGTGCTTGATAACTCCATGACCTTCCAATATTGCAAAGATAACCCTTCCATAGGGTATGTTCCTATTCTGCCCTTTCCTTGAGAAGATAATGGCTCTCCTCAGGAAGTTGAAGATGATGCTGGGTAGGTTAAGACAAGTGCTCAGATCATAATGCCATATCACAAATTTGTGATTAGAGCTAACAGTGTCCACTGAGCCCGCTTTTGGCATAATATTGCTCTTGATGATCTTGAACAGCACTCTGAAGCGGTTCTTCATATCCACATCCTTCGTAGCACCAGGCTTCTCATAAATGTGGTTAGAGATTATAGAAGGTCCACCATAAGCATGTTCCCAGTTATCAGTAATCTCAGTTCCTTCATTAGGGCATTTGATAATATCAGAAATTAATCCCTGAGTCACCGCAATCTCCCTTCCTTGAACTTGACTCACGATGACTCCATTTCCAACACTTGCGAACCTTCAGAATTCTTTAACCAGTTCTAGGTAGATATCTCTAGATTCTACATAGAAGAAGTTTATCCAGCCCATATCAATAAGGTGGGTTCTGAAATTGTAGTCATTAGGGTCGATGTCAACAGTGGGAATAGGGGCAGCAATCACTTGTTGTTGTTATTGTTGAGCAGCCATTTCAGAAAGAGTTGCAAAGAGAAAATTTTCAGAGAGACGAAGAGAATAGAGGGCGAAAGGGGGCTAGGGTTCAAAGTGATAGCCTTCTTAGAGAGATAGTGTGGGTAGTGGGTGAGTGAAGTGAGGTGAGTGGGTATAAACGTGTTTGAGAAAGTAACCCGCCTTCATCAATTTTCAAAAAAAAAAATAAATGAAATATTAAAACTGTCATTTCAAAAAGAAATGTGTCAAACACTGTATTAAAGAGGCGCAGTAAAACTGTCATCGGGCAGTAAAAGCAATAATGACTTAGCGAAGAGTAATTCTCATCCACTAACGCATCAACCAGTTTCAAAGAGACACGTGTATACTAAGATTCCCAGAGGGAACACATAATGAATGCACCAGACACATGCACATATGAACAGTGTACCAGATGCATGCAACAACAGAGGATACATATAAATAAATATATATATATAACAAGGGCGGCACTGTATCAGAGGCATATGCAATCACTAGACACAATATGCGATAACAGAGGCAAGTATGATCACCAGATGCAACAAAAGTATTAGAGGCACATATGATTACCAGACACAAATTTGACATCAGAGGCAAGCATGTTATCAGACGCAAGATGAGATATCAGAGGCAAATATGCTACCAGATGCAAGCTTATTAGAGGCACACATATCGGAGGCAAATATATTCAATTTAAACAATCATTCTTTTATAAGATGAAAATTCAAGTTTTCCCTTATAAAGTTGAATTTATCTTCAGCAAAGGGTTTTGTAAAGATATATGCTCATTGATGGTCAGTATCTATAAATTTAATTTCAAGAATCACTTTCTGAATATAGTCTCTTATAAAATGATGCTTAATTTAAATATGTTTATCTCTTGAACATAAAATAGGATTCTTAGTCAAACATATAGCAGAGGTATTATCACAGAAGATAGGAGTGTTATTCTCTTTTATCTGACAATCCTCAAGCTGATACTTCATCCAAAGAAGTTGCAAGCTACAGCTTGCTGTAGATATATATTTAGCTTCTGCTGTTGAGAGTGCTATTGTGTTTTGTCTTTTGTTGGACCATGAGATAAGTTTTGCTCTAAGAAATTGGCAGCCACCACTTGTGCTCTTTCTTTCAATTCTATCTACAGCAAAGTCAGCATTACAGAAACCTACTATCTTGTAATTTTATGATTTCTTATACAACAGACCAAGATTAGTAGTTACTTTAAGATACCTAAAGATTCTCCTAACAGCAGTTAAATGAGATTCTCTAGGATCAGATTGGAATCTCGCACATAAGCATACACTAAACATTATATCAGGCCTTGGGGCAGTAAGATAAAGGAGTGAACCTATCATACCTCTGTATACCTTTTGGTCTACCTTTTTACTTGATTCATCTTTGCTTAATGCTTATGTAGGATGCATTGGTGTGATCATTGGTTTGGTTTCCTCTAACTTGAATTTCTTCAAAAGTTCTTTCACATATTTTGTCTGATGGATATAAGTTCCATCTTGACATTGCTTGATTTGAATACCAAGGAAAAACTTCAATTCTCCTATCATACTCATCTCAAATTCATTTTGCATAAGCTTAAAGAATTCTTCACAAAGAGATTCATCAGTAGCACCAAAGATAATATCATCTACATATATTTAAACTAATATAAAATGCTTTTTAGATGATTTCCTAAAGAGTGTAGTATCCACCTGTCCTCTTTCAAAACCATTTGACATTAAAAAGGAACTAAGTCTGTCATACCAATCTCTTGGAGCTTGTTTAAGACCGTATAGAGCCTTTTTAAGTTAAAAGACATGCTCTGGAAAAGCAACATCTTCAAAACTAGGTGGTTGTTTAACAAATATTTCCTCACTTATGAAACCATTTAAAAATACACTTTTTACATCCATATGATATAAAGTGATGCCATGATTGTAGCAAATGATAATAAAATTCTAATTGCTTCTAATCTAGCTACAGGTGCAAAGGTTTCAGTATAGTCAATACCTTCCTCTTGCAAATACCCTTGAGCAACTAACCTTGCTTTGTTTCTTACCACTTTATCATCTTCATCAAGTTTGTTTCTGAAAACCCACTTGGTTCCAATGGCTTGCTTATCCTCTGGTGGAGGTACTAGCTTCCACACATCATTCCTCTAGAACTGATTCAGTTCCTCTTACATAGCAAGTATTCATCCATCGTTTGTTAAGGCTTCATCAATTGTCTTTGGTTCTATTTCTGACAACAGCGCAAAATCAGAGTGTCCTTTGAGAGATGATCTGGTTCTAACTTTGTCACTTGTTCACCAATTGGTCTTTTGGGTGATGAGTCTTGAACTTCCAATCTCTTCTTAACTCTGCTTGAGTCTGGTCACCAGACACAGGACCAGAGGCAACACCAGAGTCACCACCAGATGCATCAACATCTGCTCCATTATTTATCTGCATATCTACAAAAATCTCATCTAGCTCTGACATTTCAGTGTCAGGCTTCTTGTCATCAAACCTCACATGCATTGATTCATCAACAATTTAAGTTTCTTTGTTGTATACACTGTAAACTTTAGAGCATTCATAATATACCAAAAAGATACCTTTTGCGCTTTATAATCAAATTTACCAAGACTGTCCTTTGTATTGAGAACAAAGCAGTCACACCCAAATTGATGAAAATATGAAATGTTGGGTTTTCTTCCTTTCCACAATTCATATAGAGTCTTATTCAAGATAGGACTAATATAGATTCTATTTTGAATATAGCATGCAGTGTGTTTACTGCTTCTGTCCAAAAGTACTTTGCAATATTTGTTTCATGAATCATGATTCTGACCATCTCTTGAAGAGATCTATTTTTCCTTTCTACAACACCATTTTGTTGTGGTGTTTTAGGAGAAGAAAAGTTGGGAGAAATGCCATGTTCTTCACAAAAGTTTTAAAATAGTTCATTTTCAAATTCACCACCAGAAAAAATCTTAAAAGACTCATCCTTGTGTGCATGGAATTTTACCCATGTCCATCTGGTATAGTCATAAATATTAAAAAGACGTTATTTCTTTTCAGACAAAGAGGCAGCTCTAGTTGGTCCAAATAAATCTAAATGTAAAAGTTCAGGTGGCTTTGAAGTAGAAACAACATTTTTATATTGAAATGAATATTTTGTTTGTTTCCCTTTTTGACAAGCTTCACAAAGAGCATCAGATTGATACTTAAGATTTGGTAAGCCTTTAACAAGTTCCTTCTTGTTAAGCTTTGAGATTAACCTCAAGCTGGCATGACCTAATTTCTTGTGCCAAGTCCATTATTCCTCATCAAGTGACAAAAAGCAGTTGGCATTTTGAATGGCTAACTTAGAAAGCTTGATTTTATAAATATTATTCTTTCTCTTTGCTGTAAAGAAAATAGAGCCATTTTTCTTGTTTTTGACTATACAGGCATTATCACTAAAGCCAACATCATAACCACTATCACATAATTGACTTATGCTTGGTAAATTATGTTTAAGGCCATCAACAAGTAAAACATTATCAATAGAAGGTAGAAATTTCTCACCAATCCTTCCAATGCCAATGATTTTACCTTTCTGGTTTCCATCGAAACCAACTGTTCCACTCTCTTTATATTGAAGCTCTTGGAACATACGTCTTTCTCCCATCATGTGACGTGAGCACCCATTATCTAAGTATAGGAATGGTGTTTCAACTCTGTTGCTAAGAAAATCTGTAACATATATAATCTTATCCTTAGGCACCCAAATCTTTTTGGGTCATCTTTTGTTAGATCTAGAAAGAAACTTGTCCTTCTTATTTTTCAAAGTATAACAAGTACTTTTTATATGATCTTTCTTATTGCAGTAGGTACATAACATATAGTCACTATGATTGTTAGTTTCATCAAACTTTAAATTGGTGTTTTGAAAAGTGGGTTCCTCTGATTTATAACCAAGATGCATTTTACCATTTTGGCTGACACCCCAAAATCATAGATGCCTGTCTGCTGCGTGTCACACACTCAGCAAGAAATCTTTGAAATACCTCTTCATACTTTGAAAAATTGCATTCAATCATTTCTTCAGTCTTAGAGCTGTCATTCACCAGACGGCGATTTTCAGCTTTGAGTTTCTCATTCTCTTCATTGAGTGTTAAAAATTCTTTTGAAAGTTTTAAGAATTTCTTTTTTAAAGCTTTATACTCAATGGAGAGCTTAGACGACTCATCTAAGAGTTTATCAAAAGCTTTCTGAGCATCAGAAGATGAATTAGAATTTACCTCTTCTTCCTCTTCTTCACTGTCTAATCCAATGGTAGCCATCAAAGCCATGTTAGCATGTTCCTCATCATCATCAGACAATGATGAATCAGAGTCCTCCCATGTAGCCATGAGACTTTTCTTTTTGCGTTTGCAACCACTTCTCTTTGGTTTCTCTTTTTCAAGTAGTGGACATTCTGACATGAAATGTCCCGGCTTCTTGCACTCGTAACACTCTACTTGGCTCTTGTCTTTGTAGTCCTTCTTTTCCCTTGTATCCTTCTTCTGGAATTGCTTCCTGAACCTTCCCTTCTCTTCCACATACGTTGAATCTTTCTTGAGATAAAAGAAAGTTCATCGTCTGTTCCATCACTGCTCTCACCAGGCGATCCTTCGTCTGCTTCTTGTTCAGCTTGCAAAGCCTTGGAGGTGGAAGCTTTGTTAGTAAATTTCAAAGAAACAAACTTTGACTTCTTTGGAGGTTCTTCTTCATTCAGCTCAAGTTCATGAGCTCTCAAGGAACTTAGAAGATCTTCAAGACACACGGACTTTAGGTCCTTAGCTTTTTGAATAGCCGTGACCTTAGGTCTCCATTGCTTGGCCAGGCTTCTCAATATTTTCTTCACGTGATCAGCAGTAGTGTAGCTTTTAAGAAGAACTTTTAGACCGTGAACCAATTTTTGAAATCTTTTCCCTCTTCCATCTTGAAGAGTTCATACTGTCTAACAAGAATGTTAGATTTTGTTTCTCTCACTTGGGCAGTTTTGGAAAGTACCCTCATAAGACAAAGCCAATGAGTCCCAAATGTCCTTGGCAATGGCGTTCTTGCCACACTTCTCATACTCTTTTTCAGAGATAGCACAGATAAGAAAATATCTTACTTTCTGATTCATATCCCATTTATCCCTAGGAATGGGGATTCTCTTTGCATCAACAGGGTCAGTATATGATTTTTCAACCATATCCCAAAGTTTGAGTTATTGTGACTCAAAGAAGGTTTTAACTTTATCTTTCCAGTACTCATAGTTTGTTCCAGTGAACAAAGGAGGGCGATTGATGCAACATCCTATTTTTCAGAAAATAATATTTAAAGTACAGTTAGACGATGAATAAGCATTAGAAATTCTAATTTAAAAGAGAATAGGCTTAGATGTATTATAGAAAAATTCAAAAGGACTAAAAATAATACCCCTAAGAAGAGTCCAGGAACCCTAGAAACATTTAGAAATAAAGAAACCGAATGTTTCTCCTTAGTCACGATCGCGATGCGGCCAAGATTGCACTAGAGGCCATCGCGACACGATGGCAGAAGATTCTGGAACCCTGTGGAGTCTTCAAAGTCGGTTAACGCGGCCAATAAGTGTGTGATACGTGGCCTTATCGCGACGCGATGGAGGTTATGCCTAATACCCATCGCGACACGATGGTGTCAAAATGCACTATAAATACCCCTTCACCCCTCCATTCCCAACTCGCCCCAAAACCCCTTCTCTCTCTAACTTTCTCTCTCTAGGAACATCTAAGGAGTTAATATGCTCTGTGCTTGCCTCTAATGAGGATCTGGCACATTAGAAAACCCTTAGTAAATAATCCTTGAGATTAAGAATGGAAGTGAGACTTAGACGGCCACTAAGGAGCAAGTATGCTCTGCACTTGCCTCAAAAGAGGATCCTGTGCATCAGAAAGCCCTTAGTTGGTAATCCTCAGAGAAGGGAGGATGAAAGTGGCCTAGCAGGCAAGGTAGGAGTATTAAGAGGTAGGAGTACGAGAAACAGGAGCGACGAGGAAGCAGAGAGTGGCAGCAACTATAGCAGTCTTCTAAGCCACATATAAGAGATCTGAACCCTATCCATCAGGAATTATAGGATTAGAATAAGTGTATAACTAGGGGTAGGGTGACCCAAGCCCACTAGTGGTTGATAACCGCAGTACTTTAGGAGAAGGGCTGTGACCTGTGATGGCTGAGGACAGTTGTCAGAGATCTGTCAACCATAGGAATGATTTATTGTTATCTATGGATGGATGCTAGTTTGATGATGTGATAGCTCTATGATAGTGTGTATGTGTGTTTGATGATATGCTGATTTATAACATGTTTATAGTAGTAGGTCGTCTGAGCAGCGCTAGAGTTGATCTATAGATGGATTGAAGATGGATGATAATTGATGTTATGCTGGTTGATATGATAGTTATTAGTTGACATTATGTCATATGCTGATAGTTGTGCCTTGTACGTTGGTAGTCTTGCTCACATTGGCTTGATATTAAGTAATTATTGTTGAACATGAAAATATGGCCGAACCATTAAATCATAGAGAGTGGATGAATACCGAAATAAATACTAATGTTGGATGAGCTAATAAGCTGATGAGTATTGGTAATGCTGAGGTGAGTTGTTGATGTTGGTTGAGTTGATAATAAGCCGATAAGTGCTGGAATAAGATGATGGATAGTGAAATATTACGAGGAAATGTTTCATATGCATGGTTGTGTGTTGTAATCCACCGCTATGTACATAAGCTGTGCACGAGGCCAGGTGCCAAAGTGCGGACACGATACATTGAGTACAGGACACGTCAGTCCTTGGGGATAGTCTGGGTCCGATAATGTTCACAAGTGACCAATGGTTTGGCCCCATTGTGTCGGGACGTCGGGTAGCCTGATTATCCTGACGGGGTACTGTTGTATCACTGTCCATAGTGCCGATCCCGAGTGCCACCCCGACACTTGTTCCTAACATTGAAATTGGGGAACAGGGATGCACTCTTAGGGGTACGATGAGCGGGATAGGGGGATGGACAACTGGCTTGACCTATCCACATGTCGGTGGAAGGTGGTTGGGGAGTTGTTGACTATAAAAGGCGAAGTGGCTAGGTGAGGCCCCTCTGCCATTCTTGGAAGTTGGGTAGCCACATAGGCATGTAGAACTCTAGGTGTATGAGTGCGAGAGTGGTTGATCTATATATATGTGTGTGTGTGTGTGCACGCGTGTGTGTGTGTGTTTATTAACTTATCTATATGTGGTTTATTGATCTGTCTATGCATGTGATTACCTTTTTATACATGAATTCTAAGTTTTGCTTTCCCACTGAATGGTGCGTATAGTGTGTTCTTATCTCTCATTTGTTTTCTGTGTCTTATATATTTTTGTCTACAGGTCTTAGCAGGTATCAGACAATTCCAGAAAGGAAATGGTTCAGTCGATACACAGCCAGCGAAGTCAGAATCAGTAAATGGGAAGTCCAAACTACAGAATATACTGTATAGCTGGGGCCCTATGTAAGGGTATCTTTAGGCACATACATTTGTACACTTCCGCATGCAATAATACAATTTATTTTATGAAATCGTACTTAAAATTTAATTATTATAAAATAGAATATGGGCGTCACAATTGACATGACCACCAGCTTCGTTGTTTGCCATAGATAAAGCATAAGATCTTTTCCTCTCACACAGTTACGTGCTTAACCAAGAGGCCGAGCTCTGGTACCAATTGAACATGACAAAAACACAAGAAAGGGGGGTTTGAATTGGGTTTTAAAAACCTTTTCGAAATACTTATGTTTTTTAAAACCTTTTCAAAACAACTCTTTAACAAAAATAATAATGAGAATAAGTAAAGAGAAGAGAAAGAGTACGACACAGTGATTTATACTAGTTCACTATCACCTGATAGCTGCATCTAGTCCTTTCACCACATTAAAGGATTTCTCCACTATAATTAACTGATTACACTTATGAGTATACTACTCCCAAACTGGCTACACTCTCAACTTCTTAGAAAGACTTAGTACAATCAAGCCTCTAAGGAATACAGTCACTACTGAGCTAAATACAAGAGTTTAAAAATACTATGAAACAATATAAGTAACTCTCAGTAAAGAGGATTTACAATGAAATCTTAAGCACGGAGAATAACTTTCTTGAAGAAAGAGTAAAACCATTTAAGTGTTGTTCACTGGGTCTCAGAGACTTGGAATAAGTTTTTGATTGCTCACTGTCTCAATTTTTGTTGTAATAGAATCGTTAACCTTCTTCAGTGAACTGAGTAAGATATATATAGCTACGGTTCCAAATAGTGTCATTGTGACCTAACAGCTCTTTCACCAATAGACAAAACTTGAGATCCGCTTTTTGTGGCTTTTAGTGAGTCATGTCATTTTCAACTCTGCTTTCGTATATTGAGACAGCAGACAAATACAGTTTCTGTCCTCTTGTGATCCTTTTTGAATTTGAAACACTTTCAGAGCAAGGTATATTTGATGATTATTTCCGTTGACATTCTCTTTGGCTTTTGATTCCTTGTACACTAGAAGATCATCAATGAAGTTTCTTTAATGCATGAAATAGCCTTTAATGCTTCACTCAGTCTGGTTTCCACCCAGAGGCATCTTTTACCAGATTATGCTTTTTACTGAGGTACTCTGCTTGCCAGAGTAAGCTTGGGCCAGAGGCAAGTTCTTCAGCGTAGTTTTTCTTGGACTTTCACATACCAGAGCCTTGAGGTACCAGACGCTGGATTCCAATAGTGTAGTCTTACCAGAGCATGGTCTACTAGAGGGTTGACTACCAGAGCTTCTCACCAGAGCGTTGACTACCAAATCTTGGTATATAAGACGCTGACATCATCGGTTCTTACCAGATGATCAATGCCAGATTCAGAGGAGTGGACCAGAGGGTGAAATGTGCACAGAGGCACAGCTTTCTGAGGGCAGTTCCATATGATAAATAGTGACTTACTCACTTAGTTCTGCACACTAACAAACACATTAGAGGACAAATTGTTCTTTTCATTATTTGTTATCATCAAAACAATTAAGGGCCATTGTTTTTTAATCAACTTGATTCCAATAGCTATTGTGTCTCTGCTATTGTGGGAGGGCTTGCTGCATGGAATGCCTTTGGAATTTCCCTACAGTAGATCTTCTATATATCATTTAGATTGTTGTTTCTATGGACTCTGGACTCGGTATTGTACTCGCACCTGGACTAAAACTTCTGCATTTATTTGACCATTATGAATGAAGTGAAGTTCTCAATTTCTCACTGAAGAGCCATATGTCTTGTATTTGTTTTAATCTTTGCTGAATACAGGCATTTGTTTGCTTTTGTGATAACTAAGACATTATACTTGCATATTTGGCTAAGCTTATTCTCTTTTCTCATGCTTTGTCTGATTCTGGCTTGCTTTTTATTAACCTTATTTGAAATGCTATTTCGAATTTGATTGGATTCCAATATGAATGAAACCTTTTTTTTTCAACATCCTAAGATACCATTTTTTCTCATAACAGGCCTTATAACTACTATTCAACTTTTTAAGGAAATAAGATTCACTACATAATGAAAATCTTGGCCAAGTTTATCTATCAGTCATCATTACATGTTACTCAGACTACCATTTTGTTTATGTATGCTCATTGACACACTACTTCAATAATTACTGCAGAAAGATTTTCTCGACCATGCTCATCAAATATATTGTTTGCAGGTCTCTTTCAGTGGAGGTCTTGGTAGCTTGGTTGTTGATACAGTTGGTCACAACTTCAGTCAGAAATACCACAATAGGGTTATTTTGTAGTTCCTCACGAAACAGCGTTGGTAAAACTTGCTTATCGTGAGAACAAGTTGTTATGGCTCTTTTATCTTTTTTTTTAAGGTAGTTACAACTCTTTTATCATTTTGACACATTTTGGTATATTTGGATAGCATGTTGTAATGCTACATTGGGTTTCAGGTGCAGCAGTGGTTCCAAAGTAAACATAAAGGGTCAGACGATCAACTTAATTCATCTAGTGCGCAGAAATTTGTCATGAAGTTATGTACATGTTTGTGCTGAATACTTCCCCCCCCCTCTTATATAAAGAAATTCATGTAAAACTCAACAGTGAGAGCAAAGTAATTAGACAATGAAATGAATCTCATTAGCCTTAGCATTGTAGTATCTGTTGGTTTAAATGTATACATATTTTATTTTCTGTAATAGTTTAGTTTGATGAAGTTACTCTTTTCTGTAATTACTGATTGTGTAATATATATATGTTTAAAATGTTAAAAAATTAGATTTCTAAAATATATCTTTTTCTAAATTATATTTTTTAGTAATCGAATTAGTGATTGATTTATTTGAAAATTTTATAAAACCAGTCACTAAATCGGTCGCTAAATTCAATCACTAGATCCGTCACTAAATCGGTCTCCAAAAAGGGTCACAAAATCAAATCGGTTACTAAACCGGTCTCCAAATAATGGTCACTAAATCAGTTTCTAAAAACAGTCACAAAATCGGTCTCTAAATAAGTCACTAAAAAAATTAGTTGCTAAATCGGTCACTATAATTAGCGACCAAGGATTTAGCTACTGATTTAAGTTAGTCGCTAAATCGGCCGCTAACTAATTTAGTGACCGATTTGGTCACTTTAGCGACCGATTTTTCGGTCTCTAAACGCCGATTTTCTTGTAGTGATTGAGTAAGGTACCAATGACACTATCAAAGATATTTTTTTCAACATGCATCACATCAATGAAATGTCTCTCACGTATAATGACTTCCAATATGGCAGCTCAAAGAAAATCGATCTTTTCTTCCACCCTCGTGTGAAAAGCTCTCCCGCAAAAGGTTTCCCGAATTCAATACTCAAATCTTTTACCTTTTCAAATAGTTGTGCACCCGTCAAAAGCGAAGGAGCTCTACATTCTTCTGTATTCCCATTGAATGCCTTTCTTCATAACCGATAAAGATGACTTGGATGCAAAATTCTACGATGCCCAAGGAAGACATTCTTCTTACCATGTTCCAACTGCATCCAATTTGTACCATACTCACATATAGGGCATGTACACTGGCCTTTGGTACTGTATCCTGACAGATTACCGTATGCCAAAAAATCATTAATTGTCCCGAAGATCATAGTCCTCAAGATGAAACTTTCTTCTCTATACCATCATATACAACTACACCTGTCTCCCATATTTGCTTCAAGTCTTCAATTAAAGGAGCCATGTATATGTTGATATCATTTCCTGGTTATTTGGGCCCAAAAATTAACATAGACAACATCATATATTTGTGCTTCATGCATAGCCATGGAGGTAGGTTATAAATCACCAAAATCACAGGTCATATATTGTGAGAGCTACTCTAAACACCATGCGGGTTAAATCCATCAGTAGACAATGCAAGTCTCAGATTTCTTGGTTCTTTCCCAAAATCAGAATACTCAATATCAATTTTTTCCGTTGAGGAGAATTTATCGGGTGTCGTAGCTTGCCATCTTTAATACTTTTATCCTCATGCCATGTCAAGTGTTTTGTATCTTCTAAACTATGGTATATGCGCTTGGATCTGTGAATTATGGGAAAATACCACATAACATTCTCTGGAGTTGATTCTTTCTTCTTATACTGTGAGGCTTTACATTTAGGACACGACTTTAACGATGCATATTCATTTCGAAATAAAATGAAATCTTAGAAAAAGTGTGTATCCTCACATAGCCTATTCCAATAGAGCGTATAACATTTGTTTAGCCTCATATGTCCGAGTAGGAAGCACATAATCCTCCAGCAACATCACTACTAGAATGTTGCTCGTTAGCGTAGGCTAAAAGCCGACGCTAATTGAAAAACACCGACGCTAAATGAAGATTAGCGTCGGATTAGCGTCGGTGTCGAGGTCGACACTTTAACTGTCGAAGCTAACCGTTAGCGTCGGCTTTCTCTCATCCGACACTAATTAGCGTCGGCCAGGCCTACGCTAACTGGACGCTAAATTTAGTGATGTAAAGGACCGACGCTAACATTAGCGTCGGCCAAGCCTACGCTAAGTGGACGCTAAATTTAGTGATGTAAAGGACCGACGCTAACATTAGCGTCGGTTTGGCCGACGCTAAAACTGTGACATTTGTTGCTAAACCTGTGCTATATTTAGCGTCGGCTGGGCCTACACTACGTTGTGCAGAATTTGCTTCTACTACCTGTTTTTGGGATCAACCAATTAACAACTAATAATCTTCAACCTGCTATTGAAAACCAACAATCCAATATCAAACTGTCAACTCGACCAACAACACAGTATGAATCAAAACCACAATGAAACTCGGTCAATTACAAAATGTATTATAGTAAAATTATAGATTATAAACAAACTTAAGTACTGAAAATCATCCAAAATGTTGTACAACATAGGATAAAAAACCTAAAACAAAGCGAGAAATACTACACAAAATAGGATGAAAAATACCGCAATTGAAAATACTACCAAATACTGATTTTTCATCCAAACTACACAAAATAGGATGAAAAATACTACCATTGCCTGATTTTTCATCCAAAACACTACCAACTACGCAAAATAGGATGAAAAATACTACCATATACTGATTTTTCATCCAAAATACTACCAACTACACAAAATAGGATGAAAAATTTGAAACTAATCATAATCTCCCACTATAGCGACTGATCATCCAAATCATCATCGTAGTGAGGATGCGGACTCGGACGACTCGCAGAGCTGGACACACCGGCTGATTGCCGCTCCAGAGCCTGCATGCGCTCCTGAAATTGCGCCAAAATAGTCTGCATATCATTCTCCAGAGTCTTCACGCGCTCTTGAGCCTCTTTAGCAACCTCCATGGCTCTAGCTGCTGCCTCCTCAGCTCTAAGTCTCGCTGCCCTTTCTATCTCGATCGCGGAGATGTTTGGAACTCATGAGTAAACGATGTTGCCCCACGTCGGAGGTTGGCGGACAAATCCGCTGTGCCGTAAACTCGTCCCCGAGAACGACCCCCGGTGGACTCTTGCCACAATTGGAGCCTTGTCGCCGCATCCACCTCCTGCACCCCATCGCCGCTGATCTCATCAATCTGCGTCTGTATCTGGCTCAAACTTCGATGATAATGTTCCTAATTAATAGGAAAAACACATTAAAATTAATGACAAAAAATTAATGACAAAAAATTAATGACCAAAAATGTATACAACCAATATCATACATAAGTTGTCCCAGCCCTGTGATCAACCCACTCATCAGTCTTCTTCCTCTTGTGAGTTTTTATGAAGAGCTCGTCAGGATGCAAATCTCGTCCAAGCTTCCTAGCCTGAAATAAAGTGAACAAGAATTTAAAGATATATATGACCTATTATGATGAACCAAACAATAAATGTGAAATTAATACTTACGATCTCAAGTGCCATGTCAAGATGAGCCTTGCGGCCTGAGGTGTGGACTGCTCCGCCTCTAGTCGAAGCCCGGTTGGTCTTGTTTTGGGCGGAGAGGTTTTTGAAGGTTGTACCTCTCCAGTGGGAAACAATACCGGCATAAGCTTCTTCACCCATCCAGCTGGGTCGGGTCCCCTTCTTCCTCACCTTCGTGAGCATATCCGTAAGACGCTTTGCGCCTCTCTGGTTAAACAAGTGACGAATTTGATTCTCGGGATAAGGCTGAAACGACACATTCTTCTGCAAAAAAAAATGATAATATGTACTAATAATAATGATGATGATGATGATGATAAAGTAATCTTTCATTATGTTGATATAAATTAGAAAACAAGTTACTACCAACACACAAGCTCAGTTTTTGCAAGACATATTGTCATTGTAGTGCTAATGTTTCTTGTTGTCCAGTGCTGACTTAATTTCAAAAAAAAAAAGGTATCACTCATATATGTCAAAATGAAAACAAGTTTCTTTTTTGTATTAATATCAGAATTTTACATATATTTTTTGGTATTCAATGATAACAATGGTATAATGCAAAATTTCATTCCCAATACATGTTTCCTATTGAGCTTAGAATATCCAGACAAGGGAAAATATGCAAATGTGAAATTGGGGATTTTGTTACCTTGATGTTTGCAATATAAGTTTAGATAGACCAAATATAGTTTTAATTGTTGTTGTGTAAATGCTCACGCACCAAAGAGTTTGAAAGGGTACAATATCAGCCTATGTTGTTACATCAATTCTCTAGTTAAACAAGTGACGAATTTGATTCTCGGGATAAGGCTGAAACGACACATTCTTCTGCAAAAAAAATGATAATATGTACTAATAATAATGATGATGATGATGATGATGATGATGATGATGATGATGATAAAAGTAATCTTTCATTATGTTGATATAAATTAGAAAACAAGTTACTACCAACACACAAAATATTATACTTGCCAGAAATAATTTCCACCAATGGTCTTTAACCTCCTGAGGTGTCTCACTCCAGCAATAGTAAGCACCTTGAAACTGTGTCTGTATTGCTCTCCTAATGGCATCAGCAACCTCCTTGCAAGGAGCTAACCTACAAAATATCAGAAGTACAATTAAAAAAAATCAAATGAAATGTGTAAAGAAAAACCAGCATATAACTAGATAACATAATATTAGGAAAAGCAGTATAAATAAAGTAAATTTCAGAAAGTAACAAAATGGAGAACCAATCCTTACATCTACATAATGGATGATACATATCCATTTTGCATCATAATCAATCCTTACATCTACATTAATTATAGGACATAGCAGTTGAGGTGGAGGAGAGGAAATTAATAGCAATATTCTCAACTTGTAACATGTTTCAATAGAAACTTGAACAACCATGTTACTGGATCTATACAAATACTAAGAACAAAATACAAATAACTTTGCTTGCATCATAGCTGCATTGCTTACCAATACCAAGTGGTGCACAATTGCCCTTCAAGAGATTCATAAAGCATAAAATAAAAAGCATATAAAACAATTATGGAGTAGTTAATCACTTGAAAATAAAAGAAGCTGATTACTAATTATAATTTACCTCGACCATGAGGTCTTATGATGATCTTGCCATCGAGTCTCTCTCGCACGTAGGAGGAGGGTTCCCTCCCTTCCCGCCCTCCTCGTGGTGGTGGTCCTCGTCCCCCTCCCTTCCCGCCCTCCTCGTGGTGGTCTCTATGGACCTCCTCCACCGCTGAACCTCTTCCTCTGCCGAGCCTGTGCACCCATGTGTGGAAGGCCTCTACCTGGAGTTAGAACAAATGTGAAGGCCTCGGGGGTAGAGGTGCAGTATGGGTGATGTTATCGGTTGGGAAGGTGGTGGAGACGATCGGTGTGACCTTGGGTTGCTAGTATGGGCTGGTGGTGGGGCCACATGGGTTGGTGGTGTGGGTGCAGTGAGTCGTTTGGGTACTGGGGCTGGTGGTGTGGGTGCACGAGCCGGTGGTGTGGGTGCACTAATTAGGCGACGCAAGCGATCACGCTCTGCTGGAAGCTGGCCTGGTCGTAAAAGTCTCGATCGACCACTATTAGCAAGAGCCTTTCCCTTATTGCCACGACCTCTGATATTCATCTGCTGTCACAAAATTAAATATAATCAAGCATTTCATTAATCACAAAATTTAAAACAACTTAGAAGACTAAGTTATAAACAAATGCAGAATGGTGAGATATGCAATAAATCCTATATCATATTTATGTTGCTATATTGACAGAAAGAATTACATACCACATAAAGTCTGCAAACATCATCCGAATTGCCAATTTCATTAGATTTAAATCAAATGACCATAATTCACAACAGAATATAATAGCATATTGGTGCATATTGGATTACTTTATATTTTTTGCCTGTTAAATTTGCCTTATTTTTTCTATTTTTAAAGTTGTGTACTGGAATTAGTATGGCATTACTATATTGCTTTTGGTTGCTTAAATCAGTACTAGTAAGACTAAGTTACAAACAGATGCAGTGCAGCAACAGAATATAATAGCAAAACAAATGCAGAACAAGTTATAAACACATTCTGAAGATTGCATAACAAACACCAAAATACATCTTCAACACCAAAATACAATCTTAGGACACATACATAAAACACCCACATTAGAAAACCCCCAAAAACATCTTTATAAAATAATTTATTCGTCGACATTATCCTCATCGTCATCCTCATATGTGTCTTCCTCTTCCTCGTCATCTTCCTCTTCTGCTTCTGCTTCCTCTTCCTCTTCTGATTGACCATCTTCGCACACATCTACCTGTGTGTTGTCACCTAAACCATGTATCAATTCAACTTCCGCAATGGGTAGAACGGGTGACATCTGATCAGACTGATAAGGCATTTCATCCTCCATGTCATTAATCTCCACACGACCCCTTGGTTTTGTGGTAATTGTCGCACACCATCCATGCATGTCTCTACAAGGATGAATGGATCATAACGAGGATAACGTCTATTCATTTTAATATCCACAATTTTATATTGTGGATGAACCTTTGTGCCTCGATTCAGTGTTGGGTCAAACCATTCGCAATAAAATAATGTTATCTTTTCGCTCAGATCATGGTATTCTAGCTCAAATATATGTTGGATGATGTCGTAAAAATCATCTTCTCCTCCTTCTGTAAGACCCGTCACATGCACCCCGCAATTGATAGTTTTTTTACCATTGCTCCATGCCTCGGTGTGAAACTTGTACCCACTGACAAAATACATGTTCCATGATGTTGCCTTTGATGCAGGACCCCAAGATAGTGCCCTTATGTATTTGTTTGTCACACCATTCACCTCATCATGCACCTATATAGAAGATAATACACATAAGCTTATAGAGCGTGATTGTTAAAAATGCGTGATTTGTGGGAACTACACTTACATATGCCTTCAGCCATAGGGGAAATTCTGCATATATACGTCCCGACGCATGATCTTCATTGATGGAGTGATTTTCCAAGAATATGCTGATATCGATCACACAATCCATAAGTAAATCTATGTTATGACATGCATCAAGATCAAGAATGATGTGTTACTACAGATACTTACTCAAGATATGGTTTAATCTCATCGCAATTAATCAAGACATGTACATGAGCAGATTTCCATTCCTGATCCGTTAGCCAATATTCTTCAGGCTTCCCACTTTGTCGACCACAGTTGTGCAGGACAGACAACATTGGTTGAACGCCCTCATGTACGGAACGAGGACCATTTCCTAAACTTGTGTTTGGAAACAAGCTAAAATATTTGAAATAGTGAGAACAAAAATAAATTGTCTCGCGGTGTATGTAGTCGGCGCATATGGAACCTTCAACCCTAGCCTTATTTGTCACTGCCCGCTTTGAGACACCCATTAATCTGCACATTCAATCATCCAACGTCTATGAAGTTATAATAAAACATGTAGTTAGTTAAGATAATCTCCTAGGTTGGTTACCTTTCAAATGGATACATCCACCGATATTGTACTGGACCACCTAGCATTGCTTCATAGGGAAGATGAATTGGAAGATGCTCCATTGAGTCAAAGAATCCTGGTGGAAAAATACTTTCTAGCTTGCATATGATAACAGGTATGTTCTCATTCAACTTAACTATGTCTTCCATCCTCAACGTATTGCAACAAAGATCCTTGAAGAATCGACTTAGCTCTGTTAATGGTTTCCAAACAAAATCTGGCAAAGAACGAAATGCAATTGGGAGTAAACACTCCATGAAAACATGGCAGTCATGGCTCTTCATCCCATGCATTGTACTCTTTCGAACATTGGCACACCTAGCTAGGTTTGAAGCATAGCCATCTGGCATTTTCAATTCCTTAATCCATTCACACACCAACTTCGCTTCTGATGATGTCAAAGTGTATCTTGCCTTTGGCTTTCCCATCTTTCCGTTAGGCAAGACTTGCATCTCCAAGTCCTCACGTGCACAAAACATAGATAAGTCCTTTCTCGCCTTTTCATTATCCTTTGTCTTGTCTTTATCATTCATGACAGTGTTAAATACATTATCGAAGAAATTCTTCTCTATGTGCATCACATCAAGGTTATGCCTTAACAAGTTGTCCTTCCAGTAAGGAAGATCCCAAAATATACTTCGTTTAGTCCAATTATGACAAACTCCATACCCCGGTAATTTTTCAACCCAACTAATTTCAGTCACTTTTGGAAGACTACTAACCACCTCCCATATATCATGCCCTGTGTAAATGTAAGGCAGACTGTCTTTCTCATTCTGCTTCTTGTAAAGGCCCTTTTACTTCTTCTGAAAGTGTGATCTGCTGGCAAGAACCGACGATGACAATCAAACCATGAATTCTTCCCACCATATTTCAAAGTGAAAGCTTTTGTGTCTTCCATACAATGAGGGCATGCCAATTTACCTTGTGTCCCCCATCCAGACAACATACCATAGGCCGGAAAATCATTAATTGTCCACATCAAACACGCCCTCATGATGAAGTTTTGTTTTTTGGATATATCATACGTCAAAAAGCCATTGGACCACAACAGTTGCAGATCATCAATCAACGGCTGCAAGTAGACATCTATCTTTGCTTTGGGGTTAGAAGATCCGGGTACGAGACAAGTCAAAAACATGTACGGTTTGGTCATGCACATCTCAGGGGGAAGATTGTAGGGGGTAACTATTATCGGCCAACATGAATATGGAGTAGCCGATGATTGGACGTAAGGTGTAAACCCATCGGCACATAGACCCAACCTAACATTTCTGGGCTCGCTAGCGAAGTCTGGATATACCTCATCGAAGTATTTCCATGCTTTACCATCGGATAGATGACGAAGAACATTCAAACTCTTTTTATTCTCATGATGCCATCTCATTTCGGCAGCTGATTCGATTGACGCATACAGTCTTTGTAATCTAGGAATGATTGGGAAATAGAATATTCTCTTCCTTGGGACATCTTTGAACCTTCCAATCCCAATCCTACGAGGAATGTACCTAGCAGATCCACAAAATTTGCACTCAGATAAGTTGCTATCATCTTTGTAATATAACATACAGCCCTCCACACAACAATCAATCTTTCTAGCCTCCAACCCTAACTTAGACACCAATTGTGTTGCTTGGTAATTGTTCTTGGGCAAGCAGCCCTTAATTGGACATACATCATTAAGCATTCGTGCAACAAAATCTATACCTTTTTGTGGAAATAGTTAGACCTAACTGCCAAAAGCTCAACCGATATCGATAATCTAGAAACAACAGCTCCCTCGTAGATGGGCTGGTTGGCAGAGATCAACTTGTCATAAAACTGTTGTGCATCTTTGTTGGGCAACTCCTCCTCCGTCAATGTCTCGTTTCCAATGTTATCATTCACATGAAGGACATCTACAAAAGACCTAAAAGCATCATACACCATCTCATTCGTTCCATCAGATTGATCGTCATAATTCATAGACCCACTACTGTTGAATAAGCCCTTGTATCAATATTTGACTCCACTTCTCCGTGTTCACCCAGATCCGATGGTTTAGTTGAAATCCAAACTTGTACAAGTGCAATCTAACCCTGATTGGAGTCGTTATATTCATGCACTTGCACATTTCACACGGACACCTTATCCCTCCCTCGGATATATAGTCAGGTCGTTTCATAGCCCTCTTCACAAAATTTCGAACACCCCTAATAAACTCGTCTTTCAAGCCAAACTTATCGGCATTTACCCTGTTATACATCCAACTACGTTCCATTTTCTATAAGAAAAACACGTAACATTATCAGCCACTAAATAAGTTATATAAACACAAATACAAAAACATGGCCGCAACCTTAGTGTATTATAGAATTATCCAAAGCTTAGCCGTAGATGCTACACTTTTCTGAGATAAATATTATGCTATCCTTATTTTGCCACTGACTGATTCAACATACATTTAAATTACAAAAACAACATTCATTCTATTTGATGTAATGTTGTTGAATCAAGAGATATTTTAACAAGTAAACCAATTCTGTCAATTTAGTTTTGATTAAGCAAGAGCACAGGAGCTTTGGCCAAGCAAGTAGTCACAAACAACATAAGCACCTATGTATTTGTTGCTTTTTCCCCACAATTTTCAGATCACATATAGGTGACAGAAAATTTGTACCCAAGTCATACATAATCACAGAAATTCAACATTTTCTACATATCGCCATTAGTGTGCAAACAAATTCATCTATATTTTATAATGATATTATTTTGACAATTAAATTCTTTAACACTTAAATTCTTTTGAGTCCACAATAGTGTTTTCACTCTACTAAAGTAGCTCAGATTTCTTTAAATCCACACAGGTTTTTCACTTTACTAACATCATGTTTGGCGTAAACGCAAAGAGTATTGGACAAAGGACACTACATTAATTAAATGAATCAGTTGCACACAGCTCCTAAGGAGAAAAAACGCAGAGAAACATTTTCTGCTATGACTCAAATTTCTGAAACTCTAAATTATTGTCTCTCTTAAACATAAAAAATAAAAAAATAAAAAAAGAATTAGTATGTATCCTTTCAAAACAAAAGCAAAAGAAGAGCAAAAGGAAAGAGAAGAAAAGAAAGAATAACAAGTCAAAAATAAAATTAAAGAAACAAAAATGAACCAACAAAGTATCCTTATGAGGTCTTACAGGCATAGATCAACAAGGAGAATTCAATTGATCTATCTTTATCTTTCTGTGCAGTTTTCTCCTCTAACCACAATCTGCTATCCAATCCACTCCTAAAGTTGTTTGACTTAGATATTAATTCTATTCACAAATAAATATACTATTGAATTTACAGTTACTTTATCGTTGCGAAAAATGAAACACACACAAAATATACGTCATTTAAAGATGTACCTCAGAGAGTGGTTGAACAGTTGCCAAAGGATTTACTTAAACCAAAAATGCAACTTGCAACAAAATCGATCAAAGCCCTCTTCAAGACGATCACTTGTCTTCTTACAATTCTTTGCAAAGTAGCTTGCTTTTTTTCTGAATGTATAATGAGTAACAAGATCACACAACCAATCATAATCTCCCACTAGGTATGACGAACTTAGCATCAATCACAAATCATAGTAACAGTAAGAAACCCACAAGATAACACACACACACGCATGGCCAGCAATGATGGGATACAACCCAAACTCAGTGAAATTTACAAGAACCCGTAAAAATGGGGTTTCACTTGAATCAGAATAAAGCATGTAAGTTTGGAAGCTCCAAAGCAGTAAGTTTGTTTATGTGTTCCAATTAATTTCTTGTTTTTTATTCATACTTTTTATGGCTGAGTGTCTCAAGATGCTTTTTAATTCTTTTGATTTGATTATCCTTGTTAATTCTTTTGAATAGATTTTGTCATACATGAACAGAAACGAACTTAAAAATGTAAAGTATCTTTGGAGAAAAATACAGACATGAAGTTATTTAGCCTTTGGCATTTGTCCATGTGCGTTGGGTGAAGATGCAACTTGTAATCGAAAAGAAATCCAAATCCAAAAATGAGGGAAATAAGGAACAAAAGCTAAAATTGTTAAGACCCATTGAAGAACATGAGATCCTTGTCACTTCAAACCAATTTTCTCCGCTTGGTAAATGCAAAATTCAAACAAATAAAAGGAAAGCATGATTCATGAGAAATAAAACGGGTATATACCGGCGATGATTCTAGTAGAAGTTGTCAAGCTGATAGTAAACATAGATAGGAGACTTCATATGCTTCTCCACCTATTCATAAGAGCAATTTTTAAAACAAACGATCATCAAAATTTGAAATCCATAATTCATCAATTACAGGAACAGAGTTAATGCAAAGATAATGGTCAAACAAGTAAAAAGAAAAGTTGGTGTCAAGGAACCATACACGCAGCTCCCTTTTGCAAGTTTTATCTGCATCACTCTGAATGTATGCTACTTTGTCCGTTCATTTTGATGGTATGCAACCCGCCTCGTCCCTATCAACAATTTCAACAACCTGATAGATAGATAGATATACCAAAAATAAAAGTCAAGACTCAAATCCAAACCAAGATGCATTACTGCACTTAGGAGACTACTTGATCGCTTTATCCCGGTTCAAATCCAAACCAAGATGCATTGCCTGCACTTAAGCATCCCTTCCCTCCCTATACCAGGTTTTAGACCTCTTTCATAACCCAAAAGGAAAAGGATCAAAATTTGACCTTCTAATAACCAAAAGATATCAGGGCAAGACAAAAAGAATAATACCACTTTAAGTTTTTATCATTTACCCATGTAGTCCCCAAAATTCAGGTACTTATCCATAAAAGGAAGTGGGAACAAATCAAATATATATTTAATTAATTTATCAGCAAATCAAATATATATTTAATTAATTTATCAGTTTATGATATAGGTTCGGGTGTATCCAGAACCATTTGAGAGATGTAGGTATGGATGATAGAGAAAATCTAAAGAGCCATAGAACAAACCTAGAGATGTATTGCACTCAACCGATAGGAATGAATACAACGGTGACAATCAAGAATGCTGAAATAACATGCAGGGAAAGTAATATACCATGTAAATAGTATTTCTAAATGCTTGTTGTTTAATCTCAATTCACAAACAACAATATATACAAAAAAGCATATTTATGACTTTTGGTGTAAGAATAGGCTTGTTTAACAATCTCCTGGTCAGAATAAATCAAAACGTTCTCTTTTTTTAATTTTTTTCTCCTCCTTATTCAGACTTTCATGGATTATGGGACAAAGCAAAATAAAAAGAAACAGAGGGGACGAACGTACTAGCGCCTGAAGTTTCGAGCGAATGAAGGAGCAGCTCAGACCGATTCGAGCGGACGAACGTACTAGCGCCTGAGTTTCGGCCGGACGAAAGAGCGGTGCGGTGGTGCTGATGTTGCAGTGGCAGTGGTGATGTTGCAGAGGCCGCGGCGGTGCTGTCGCAGAGAAGAAGAAACCGCTGCTAGGTTTTTTTCAATTTGGGAGAAGATCAAAGTCGAGTCTCAGGCCTCTTTTTTACAAGTTTTTTTAATTAAAAAAAATAAATAAAACAAACACGAGTTGGAGGGGGAACAGCACGTACGCGTAAAAAAAAGGGAGGGGAGAATGGTTAAAAAAACGGTGAAAAGTTTTAGCTTCGGCCAACTGACGGTAAAAAAAAATTACTCCAAATAGCGTCGGCTAGGCCGACGCTATCCCGACACAACCTATTATAAAATAACTAGAAATAGAATTGGCTTTTAGCGTCGGAAAAGCCGACGCTATTCCGACGCTATTAGCGTCGGGGTCGTGGCCTACACTAAGACTTGGAAGCTAATATCCAACATTCTAGTAGTGCATATCTTTCAATAAGGTGAGTAAGTCCATAAAGCAGTCCACCCATTGCCTGATTTCAAGTTACACAACTTTAACATCGCTAATAATCTTGTGAATATAGTACATCCCTCATACAATGGCTTCTCCTCGTTAATTATCAACTTCTCAAACATTTGAGGACAATCACTAAGATCTTCTTCAACCGCATTTGCCATCTCTTCAAAACGGTCGCCATCATATATATTTGTACCACTGTCATCTGAAACATATCTCCCACTATTCCCCATATCAGAAGATTCATCTCTTATCTCACCGTGTTTTGTCCAACATGTATAACTTTGATCAATAACAGTGGTTTTATTATCAACACCGTGTTTTGAGAGCTATTGTTACTTATGTTATCAACAACGGTGGTTTTATTATCAACAAGATTGTCATGTTATTATTTTGTAATTTTATTATCCTTGATCAAACACTCGCCATATCATATTATAAAGTTGTAGTTTTTATATTATGTAATTTAACGTAATTGCTTTGGCTTACAAAAAAAAATGTGTACCCGTGCAATTATAAACAAGTACCAGAAATCAAAAAAAATGAATTTTTTATCTAGCGGTGGTTCAAAACGCCCCCAAATGACATTTTTTTTAAAATACTTATATTAGTGGCGGTTTAAAACCACTGCTAAATAAACATAATTTAAAATTCTCGTTTTGTGGCGATTACAACCACCAGTAAAGTTAGGTAAGAAAAAGTCAATTTTTTGATTGGTGGCGGTTATAACCGACGCCAGGCTGATTTCCGGTGGTTGAGGAACACCGACGTGGAGTAGTTTGGTTTCGCCAGATTTGCCGTCGGTTGTGGGGCCAACGGAAAGATGCTTAGTGGCAGTTGTAACCGACGTTAAACCACAATTTTGACTGACGCAAAATCCCGGTTTTCTTGTAGTGTCTGAAGTTCAACATGAGGAAGTCTAAAGCCCAACAACGAAGAAATTAAGCAATTCTGATAAACAACACTAACACCAATAAATCAAACAACGACAAAGACAGAAGCTGACAACATTGCATCAGATGCAATACTTTAACTGTTACGTCTGATTTAGAATACCTCAGAAGGCCTAGCCAAATATAACATATCCAACCAGTTAATTTGATCTAGATGAACATGAAGACCTAGTTCAGAATCAGAACACTAAATGATAGTGTCTGAACTAGATGATCAAGATACATCAAAGATGAGGTAACAAGAAGAATCAACAACAATGAATTGAAGATCATAACAAGATCTCTCCACTACAATGAATTAACTTGAAGTCAACCAGAGAAGGTCAACCACAACAGAAAACGAAGAAGAAGACCTGATTAGAAACATCAAGACAAAAGCTGTGTCTGAGTCAGAAGAATGCTCATCTTAAAAGCCTTTAGAGCCTTAAGCTTTATTGATCACTTCAATAGCTCTAAATGGAATGTGCTTATTTGACACAAAAATTATTGCTCGAAGATTTGTATCAAGCAACAAACACCAAACAAATCATTTGTGGTGTCTGATACAAAGCAGTGTCTGACTAGGGAATTCAAGACACAAGTATAATCGTTTGATGACATAACGATGACACTCAAGCTCAAATAGAAGATATCTATCCATCAAGGATTGTGAAAGACGGAAAAACAGAAGCAGCTAAATAGAAGAAATGTAGACAAATGGAAATGTCTGATAAAGGCACCATCTGAAGAAGTCTTAGTGGTACAAGCATATTGAAGAAACCTTGTCTGTCTGATTGACAAAGAGACAAGTTACTAGCCACAGATTTGGTGCAAGCTTACAACGAAGAAAGGATAAATTTGTGTCTGACCAATTACTCAGAACAGTGACTGTACTACTGTGTCTAATAATAGGAAAGAACAAATGTTCGTTAACATTCTTGAAGACCAGGAAGACTAATGAAAAGACAAAAGGACAAAAGAAATATATATTCACATATTGCCAACTATCATGGGACAGCCATTGGAAAGCAAAAATCACTTTTTTGTACAAAGGACAACCGTGAAAAGTGTGCCAGTATGAAAAACACTACAAGACAAAACAACGAGCATATTTCTCGAAGAAATAAATCCTAAGTATAAACCGTAACATTTCAAATCACTGAAAACTATAAATACAGATGATCTCGACTGAAGCAAGAGTTGCTGGAGCTGCTGCTGCTGAAGAACAGCCATATAAATGATGAGCAAGTGAAAAGAAGTGTGAAAAACAGAAGCAGAAGTTTTGCTCAATCCAAAACACATCACTCTGCAAATGGATTTAGCATATCCATCCTCTCAATGAGAGGCATCATAAAGAAGAAGAAGCAACAGAGCTGAAGAGTTCTTATTGTGATCATTTACATTTTCAACATTTTTAGTTTCATTTGGAATTTAGTATACTTACCTCATTAATTACACATATAATAATTCCACTATGAAAAATTAAAAATTATAGTAAATATGAACGTGAACACAAGAAAGGGGGGTTGAATTGTGTTAAAAACTTTTCGCAAACTATACGTAAAAACTTCAACACAAGTTGTTCAAAATTGTTTGTATATCGATGCAGAGAATTAAACAGGACCGGATGCAGAAATTTAAACCGTTTATAAAAACTTGTTTTATTGAGCAAGGTAAAGATAAATAATGTAAAGCACTAAAGAATAAGCCTCAGAGATTTATACTAGTTCACCACCAACTGGTAGCTACGTCTAGTCCCTTCATTCTTGAAGGATTTTTCACTATAATCACCTGACTACAATTTTCCTCAAGAGTATTCTTCTGTCACAAACTTGACAATACTCTCAACTTCTCAAAACGACTCAGTACAGTTGAGCCTTTGGGAAACAGAGCCTTTACAAGGCCAAATACAGTTTACAAAAGAGATTATGCTTTTGATTACAATCAAAATAACTCTCACAGAGAGGATGAAAAGATTAAGCTCAAAACAGAATAGCTTTCTAAAAGAAAGTATAAGACGCTGAGTTCAGTTCTATATGGACCAGAAACTTGGCACGAAACTTGATTGTTCACTTGAGTAATATTGCTTTCAGAATGAAGTTTCTTCACAGTTTGTCCAACATTTCTTCAATGAATACCGTTGCAGTAAAAATATCTCTTTTCCATTGAGTGAGGTAATTTGAAATGTGGTCATTTTCTTCCTTTCCAGAGAATATCATAATAGTACACATTACCGTTTTCATACTATCTGTAATTTGCAATTGCCTTGTACGATTTTTGTCTTATGCTAAAGGTGTCACCTTTGCTTCCTCGTACATGAGCGCACAAAATCAAATTCGAATTCCATTCCAGAACAGTCTGAGGCTAAGAGCAAAAATGTGATCATCACGTGCTTTATTAAAGAGATCAGACGCTCGCTCAGAGGAGAGGACGGACGCTCGTAGAAATTGAGTGTTCCATGTGTCAAGAAGTCACACTGCTGGACGCTTGCTGTTAGCAAGACGCTGGAGTGAGTTCGGATGCTGACACTAGTAGATTGTATTCAATTCTTTTGTATATTTCTTCTTCTTCCTTGAGTGGTTTGTACATATATATATGAATCTTTGATACCTGTACACTCAAAGATATGTTAGAAGATAAATTGTTCTCTTGAGAAATATTTTGTTATCATCAAAATTAATGAGGGTCTAAACTTCTCAATCGTTTAGGTTCCAACAATCTCCCCCTTTTTGATGATGACAAATATCTAAGGTTGATGAACAATTTAATTTCGAAATAACATCAAGGTTCTCCCCCTGAATTTAACAATTTTGATATATAAGAGCAATTTAGGTATTAAGGCGATTGTTGATAGACAAATTCATTTAAGTGATCGCAAAAATACGTAGATGAATCAGAGCATATTTTTAACAAAGTGAGATCAGATGCTGATTTTCATTTTACCAATTTTATTGATCATTGTTAGATTATTGGATCAATGAATATCAATGCATTTATAGATATAAGAGAAATGAATAACCATACAAATGCTATGTATGAAATGATATGCTAGTGTATTCATCGGACGGTGAATTTGTTAATCAGATTTTCGCGTGTTCATCAGACCTTTCTTTTACTTCTTTTACTCCCCCTTTTGTCATCAAACAAAAAGAGTGTAAAGCACATCATTGTCAAAAAGATGTCTTAGAAAAATTTGAATGTATATAAACAGATAATCAGATAAAGGTATGTGTAGTCAAATAATCAGAAAAACACTGAATATATATATATAAAAATATGAGAGTACCAAAAAAAATTTATATCACACAAAATAAAAAAAATATTAAGGGTTTGGTGGTGGAGGAGGGATGTTGAGACGTTCATATAGAAGTTTTAGTGCATTCTCCAGCTGAGTGACTTTTAGATTAGTAGCCTTCATTTCTTCAAACTCTGCTTTAGGAATAGTGACCATTTCAACTGCAGGAGTAGAAGTAGAAGGTCCAGCTTCTGGTGCAGGTTTCATCTTCTGATGCTCTGCTAGCACCCAGTTGGAAAGCTTCAGTCTCAAGTCCTTCTTCTGTTGAGCCTTTTGAAAGAACACATCATTTGGTATAAACCATTTGATGAGACTTCCAAGTTTCCTCTGCTCAGATTCTGACTGAATTCTTCTTCTTTTCTCCACCTCTTCTGGATACAGCAAATCCATGAAGACAGTTTCCCTATACAAAAGCACATCAGCAGTGAAAGCATCAAACTTATTCCCAGTTTCTTCTTCCCATATCCTTCTGATGAATTCACTCAATGCTTCAGAAGCAAAAGAGATTCCTTCATTTTCTGCCAGGTATAATCCTCTCAGATTTTCCCTGTCATCTTCTGTAAGCACCAGGGGGACGAGGCATGGTAACAAAGCTTTGTCTTTCCATGTCTTCGACCATTGACTCCAAGTGAATCCAATGTCAAAGTGCTTTGTCACAGCAGCCCATTGGACATAAGTCTTCATGCAATGAGTGGTCTGACATCGAGCATCTGAACATATCATCAAAGTAGATTGTTCCCAGATTGATGTCAGTAATTCTGCTGATAGTGCCAACTGTTGGAATAGTGGCCTTCTCGGCATTGCAGCAGTTTGAGGAGCCAGTTCTCCATTCATTTTCCTTCAGAGAATTCAGGTAAAACCTTCTGGCATGATCCTCAAAGATCTTGGCGATTGGAAGCCTTCTCATACTCCGTGAGCCCGATCTTGCCGAATGGCTGCTTACCAGGAGCAGGTTCTTTCCTTTTCCCAGGGATAGACCAAGGTAGCCACCTTTGTCTGTCTGGTACAATCTTCACCGACATGCATTTAAGGATCCCCGAATCGTCTGACATTTCAATCTTCTTCATTTCAAGACAAGCAGCCATGAAGGCGACTTCTTCATCTGTGATCCACCTTCCGCATTCTTCCAATGTGAGCGGTTCAGCCAGGGTGGTAGGGATCTAGGAAGGTCAACAGAGAAGGGAATTGCTCGCTACCAGATCTTTGGTCTCAATCTTCCTTTAAATGACATCTGAAAGTGGTCTTCTCCATCCTTGAAGGTAACACTCATCGGAGAGGCAATCTCCAGTCTGGCAGCTCCAGAGGTGAAGGTTTTCAAATGCCATGTAGAGGGACGATTGTAGATGATGTGATATATCTCATACTTCACAAACCGTGGTTTGTTAATACATGAGACATTTTTCCTTTCACCAAAGTCTGTAGGTTTAAGGGTAATAGTGGGTAAAGTAGGAGTGGTTTTGGTGATTTTATAGCTTTTAGGTGTGTAGGGTTTGAAGGGATTAATGGGAGGTACTTTGAATAAAAGGTTAAAGGGATGAGAGTGAAGTTTGGAAATATATGTTTTAAGTGAAGTATTTGAGGAATTTTGTGGTAGGTCGAGGTTGAGTGAATAGGATGATGGTTGGGTAGGTTTAGAGAGGGTAGAGGTTTGTCGGAGGCTTATTCTGGTTTTCTTGGTTTCTGGTTGTGTTTGTGGTTGTGAAACAGACAATGGGGGTGCAGGAATAACATCATGAGCATCAAAGACAGATACTGATTCATCAGCAGTAAAATCGAGTCCCTTTGGGTTAATCTCTGAAGACTTAACCAACCTTTTTTTCGATCCTCTCGGGACAACAACAGCAGGAGGAGGAGGAGGGATTTGCTTCCCTTGACCGGACGCTGAAGCATCTTTTTCAACTGCTGGCCTAAACTGTTTCTCCAAGACCTTTCTGATGGGAATTCTATCCTCATCTTCTGGTTCTTCAACAGTAGGTGCAGGAGCCACCTTCTGTTTTGTTCTTCTTGTCTCCCTTGAAGGAGACTCAGCAGGTCTCTTCACACCAGCCATTGAGCTTCTGGTGGTTTTCTTTTCAGCTTCTCCTTCTTGTTGCTCTATTTTCACTTTCTTGATCATAGAGCCAGTAATTAGCTGCATTCTGACTAAGCTGTTTACTCCAAATACTTCTGGACGAACAACAGCGCCAACACCAAAGTATTTTTCTTTTTCTTCTATGTTGATGGAGTCAGTCAGCTTCCTTACAACACCGTCTTTAATCATCATTATGAAGAGAAGAACTCCATAAGGGATAACCTTGATGATATTCTTCTTATCAACACTCTTCCTTGAGAAGACAAGAGCATTTATCAGATTGTTGATAATCAACCTTGGCAGATTGATTTTCTTCCCATCCATGTAGTTCCTCATAATGAACTTTTGCTCGTAGTTCACTATGTCGCTTGAGCCAGCCTTCAGAATCACGCTCTTGGCGATGATTTTGTGCAGTACTCGGTAGTGGCTTCTCAAGTCTTTGGCCGTGGGAGTAATGTTTTTCTTCTTCAGTTCACGGTAGTTCTCAAAGAGGGCTTCGTTGACGTTTTCAAGTCCTCTGTATGCATTAGCCCAGTTTGCATGGTAACTGATTCCTTCACACGGAAACTTGATCGTCTGAGCAATAGAGTTGATGGTGAAGCGTAGCTTGAAGCCTCTGATGTGTCCTTCTATGATTTCCCCCGGAAGTAAGTAAGTGTTCCCCTAGAACTCCTTAATAGCATAGCTCAGTACGTCGACTGGTTCCCAGATGAAGTAGTTTTTCCAACCCAGTTTCTCCAGACCTTCTTCAAAATAAAAAATGTATAGCTTGAAGTTCTCAAAATCAACCCGGTTCTCATTCAGGAGTTTTGCCTCAGAGAAGACGTCGAAGGCAGCAGTGTATTGTCCAACCTTTCTGTCGGCCATGGTAGCAGTTGAAGAGAGGGTGATGGAGGTTTTAGGGTTTGAAAACACAAAGAGAGAGAGAGAGACAGAGAGAAGGAGAACAGTTTTGCAAGAAAACGCAGAGTGAAGTGATGGAGCGAAAAATGTGGAGTAGTGGGAAAGTTGATAGAAAATGGTACAGTCCTTTTTCAAAAAATCGCTTTGTATTTCCACACAAAAATTAAATCAAAAAGAAAAGAAAATAAAGATTCGCCTTTTCATTAAATGCAGACGCCAAAAGAAAAGTAAGATCAAGAAAAAGATTTTATCGAAAGACATAAATAATTATGACTCAGTAGATGTGATGAGACGCTTAAGTCCTTAACACGTGTGACACGTGTGGGTGTGCTCGGACGCACGCAACCGATTCACCAGACGATGAGTTATGATGCACATGACAAATAAGATTCTTATTCATATACATGCTTATGTCATACCAGATGCTGAGATTGTGCATATTATCTGACGTTGAGATTAATCATTCTTCTATAAGATGAAAATTTAAATTTCTTCTTATAAAATTGAATCTATCTTCAGCAAGGGGTTTTGTAAATATGTCAACCCACTGATGATCAGTGTCTACAAATTTTATTTCGAGAATACCCTTCTGAACATAGTCTCTTATAAAATGATGCTTAATCTCAATGTGCTTGGCTCGTGAATGTAATATAGGATTTTTAGTAAGACAGATTGCAGAAGTATTATCACAGAAGATAGGAATGTTACTCTCTTTTATTAGATAATCTTCAAGTTGATATTTCATCCACAGAAGTTGAGAGCTGCAACTTGCTTCTGAAATATATTCAGCTTCTGCTGTTGAGAGTGCAATTGTGCTTTGCCTTTTGCTTGACCAAGATACAAGATTTGCTCCAAGAAATTGGCAGCTTCCACTTGTGCTTTTTCTTTCAATTCGGTCTCCAGCAAAGTCAGCATCACAGAAACCTACTAACCTGTAATATTTTGATTTCTTATAAAGCAAACCAAGATTAGTAGATCCTTGCAAATATCTAAAGATTCTTTTAACAGCACTCAAGTGTGATTCTCTAGGATCTGATTGAAATCTAGCACACGCAGGCATCGAACATAATATCAGGTCTTGAAGCTGTAAGATAAAGTAGAGATCCAATCATACCTCTGTACATCTTCTGATATACCTTATTACCAGTTCATCTTTACCAAGAATGCATGTGGGATGCATAGGAGTACACATAGGTTTGCAATCCACCATTTTGAATTTCTTTAGCAATTCCTTGATATATTTGCTTTGATGTATATATATACCATCATTGCATTGTTTGATTTGAATTCCAAGGAAAAACTTCAGTTCACCCATCATGCTCATCTCGAATTCAGCTTGCATTAGCTTAGAAAATTCTTTGCAAAGGCTTTCATTAGTAGCTCCAAAAATAATGTCATCAACATATATTTGAACAATTATAAAGTGCTTGTTTGATGTTTTTCTAAAAAGAGTAGTGTCTACTAGACCTCTGGTAAAGCCATTTTTCATCAAAAATGTACTCAGTCTTTCATACCAAGCTCTGGGAGCTTGCTTAAGACCATACAGGGCCTTTTTGAGCTTGAAGACATGTTCTGGAAATTCAATGTCTTCGAATCTAGGAGGTTATTTTACAAAGACTTCCTCGGTTATAAAACCATTCAAGAAAGCACTTTTCACATCCATTTGATAAAGAATTATATCATGATGTGCAGCAAAAGAAAGCAAAATGCGTATAGCTTCTAACCTTACAACAGGTTCAAATGTTTCAGTAAAATCAATACCTTCTTCCTGTGAGTATCCTTGAGCAACCAATCTTGCCTTATTTCTCACAACCTTTCCATCTTCATCAAGCTTGTTTCGAAATACCCATTTAGTACCAATAGCTTGCTTATCTTCTGGTAAGGTGACCAGCTTCCATACATCGTTTCTTAGGAACTGATTCAACTCTTCTTGCATGGCCAGAATCCAGCCTTCATCTTTCAATGCTTGATCAATCGTTTTAGGTTCCATTTCTGAGAGTAGTGTCATATCTGCATGCTCTTTAAAAGAAGACCTGGTTCTTACTCTATCTCCAGGTTTTCCTATGATTTGATCTTTAGGATGATTAGCTTTGTACTTCCAGCTCTTTCTGAATTTAGCTTCTGAAGATTCTTGTGTCTGGTCACCACTGGACGATGAAGATGCAGGTTCACTATTTGTAGTATTACCTATATTTAATTCTGAAAATAATTCATCTAGCTCTGACATGGCTGTGTCAGGCTTCTTGTCATCAAATTTGACATGAATAGATTCTTCCACTGTCATAGTTTCTTTATTGTATATTCTAAAAGCTTTAGATCTTTCAGAATATCCCAAAAAGATTCCTTTGTCAGCTTTTGAATCAAACTTACCAAGCTGATTCTTAGTATTTAAAATGTAACACGTACAACCAAATGAATGAAAATATGATATGTTTGGTTTCCTTCCTTTCCACAGTTCATATGGAGTCTTCTTCAAAATAGGTCTAATAGAAATTCTATTTTGAATGTAACAAGCTGTGTTTACTGCTTCTACCCAAAAATGTTTTGCAATATTAGCCTCATTGATCATGGTCCTGGCCATTTCTTTGAGGGACCTATTTTTCCTTTCTACAACACCATTTTGTTGATGTGTTCTAGGAGAGGAGAAATTGTGGGAGATGCCGTTATCATCACAAAATTTTTGAAAGCTTTCATTTTCAAATTCTCCGCCGTCATCACTTCTAATAGAAGAAATGCAAATTCCTTTTTCATTTTGAACTGTTTTACAGAATACAGTAAATACCTTGTATGACTCATCTTTGTGAGCAAGGAATCTAACCCATCACTACTAGAATGTAAGGTTTTAGTGTCGAAAACGTAGTGTAGGTCGCGACACCGACGCTATTAGCGTCGGCTTAGCGTCGGCCAAGCCCACGCTATAGCACTACCATATTTTTCTTTTAACTTCAAATATTTTTTGCTTAATCTTAACCATAGTGTCAGCTTGGCCGACGCTATGTTGAATTATTATATCGATAAAAATATTAGTACCAGCACTACAATTCAACACTATTAATGAACTGTATTAAAGTTACAAGTCAGATCCAAAATTGCTACTTCCCACAAGCGCAGAACACAATTGTTTCACTCCCTTGCTTAGTATTTTACTTTTCTTTCCCCCAAATCAGAAAAGGAAAAACCCAAACCCTAACATCACCCACTTTTCTTCTCCTTGAACTATCGTATTCGTAGCCCAGTATAACGCCTATGAAAGAACCCCAATCTAATCCCAATAGAACCCTAACCAAATCATGTGGACCAGAAGGCGACGAAGGAGAGAAGGTGGGAGAAAGGACGGGCTAATGTTACTGGCGGAATCGCAGGGCCTTTTATGACAGCAGCGAGGCTGTGCACTCCGGAGACAAAGTCGCGTACAGCAGCCGAACACAGAGAGAGAGAGAGATGTTCGCATGGGGTGCACAACGGCGGCGGCGATAGGCGATGTGGAATAAGGGTCCGGCGTGGCCGCAGTGGCCATCGGTAACGACCCCTTCATCTTCCATCTCTCCTACTTCTTTTTCTCATTTTGTTAGTCATCCTTGTTTCTCTTCTCTTTTTATTTTTTATTTTTTTTGAGTCTGTTTCCTTTTTCTTTTTATGTTAATGGTGCTTCTCTTTTACAGGCCCTGTGAAGGATTGTTTGAAGACAATGGGTGCTGCTACTGCATACAGGCTTCTCCAGTTTTTTTATTTTTCATTTTGTTTGTGTTATCTGCTCCACTTGTTCTGTTAACATATGAGAAGTTGGCTTTAGTTTTCTTAAAAGACCCATTTTCATGCTATTAAAGTAGGAATTATATTCCTGTTATTTTGTATTTAAAGCTTAAGATATGATAGAAGTCCTATATGTTTGATCAATTTACTGGTTGATACTCACACTAGCAAATAAAAATGTATCACAAACGTATCGTAAACTTCACAAAGGGAATTTCTAGTTAAATATTTGGGCCAATCCTGCTTCATATGCTGAATGAATAACAATTTGCTTGTTATTTGTTATTATACCTTTTCTATGGATCTTTATATGTTGTTTATTAAAATCAATGGTCTGTGTGAAAAGTCTAGCAAAACATACTATAGACTTACATGATTAGATCCTGTTATTGCTATTTTTTTTTTGAAAGTGCATATGTAGTGACATGCAGTTGCAATTGGGTTGGGTTTCTGGAAGATTGTAACATGTGCTGTTAAGTTTCTATTGAGTGCTGGTTGAGAATTATACAGTTGAGGTTCAATTTCTTATTCTATGTTGTATCTCTTCTTGAAACTTTGGATGGCATATAATACAGAAAATGCTTTCTTGCTTGTGACTTTACTTTGTGGGTTTGAAACCTATCCCAATGGATGATTGTATAAACACATTCTGACTTGCTTTATTTCAACACCCATGATACAAAATCTACAGTCGATGCATAGCTTAAAGTTTGAATTATATTACCATGAGGTATTCATTGTTGTTGCTTTAAACATCTTGATATAGATTTCCCTGTTATCCATATTTGGTACAATCAAGTAATAAATTTCTTTGGATTTGGTGACTATCTTATGCTTTTTATTCAGTTTAAAAGTATGAAGTTATTTGCCACAATCACTAATTCATGTAAAGCCTAGTTCATTTGTATTTGGTGGACATAACTCTATCTCTTCATTTTCTGCTTTAAGGCCTTATAATAAATTCCATTATTCAATGTAGTCTTGAAAGCATGGCTTCTCAATCAAGGGAAATAGTTGTAGCTGAAGTTCTTCATACCACAAGTAGTAGCTAAGGTTCCACCAATGTACAAACTCAAGATGTGTTTACCGGTGGGAGCTCTTTTACCTTATTTTTAAGTTTCTATAATTTTATTGTCTTTGGATTTGATTACTATTAACTTATAACCTGGGCAACAACACAATTTTTTAATATACTCTGTACAAGTCATTAACTATGATGAATAGCCTCTTTCAATGTTAGTGTTCATTTTTAGTGTTGTTTATATCTTCTAAGTTAATGTATTTGGATAGGTACTAGCAAATTAAAATGGTTTTATTGAAGGAACTAAAGGAACTGAATTCCTTGCAACAAGTGGAGTTGGTACAGAATGATGCATATGTTATTTGCATTAAATAGGTGGCACAATATAAATGTGCAGTAACTCCCATAATTAGACTTCAAAGGTATGATTGGAGAGTCAAGATACAACCTTAGTTACAACATCAACAGAGTTACTTAGGGTACCAAGTCCAACCGAATCTTGAGTCGTAAAGAATAGCATGCTTCAAATACATCGGTAGTGAAAGCGTAAAAATTTGAACAAGATCACTCTAAGACACATATTAAGGAGTTACTATGTGATAAGGAAATGATAGGAAATGGCAAACTTGATGAAGCAAATGACAGTGGACAACAACCTTAACTGGTATCCTTGCTCCTTCTAGAAAGAGATAGGAGTTCTAATATCTATTTGCATTATTAATTAGAATTGTATTGTTAATTTAAATGTATTTGCAGCAAATATGCTATTGGCCTTAATCTATGTACGTGTAATACAATTGCAGAGTTTCTTGTTGAGAAGGATATTGACTTAGCATTCCAATTGAACTGCTCTGCACCTCCAATGACCATGCATATTCCATGTTAACCTCTATAATTATTCTTAGTGGTAATGGTAGCAGACATATGTTCAGTTTACTTAGCATGTAAATTATTAGAATGCTATTTTTTAATCTTGGAAACTGAGTATATATTACAAAGCTTCTATTAGTTTATGTGTATCTATTAGAATTTTATATATTTCTTGTTTCGAAGTTGTTTTAATTTTATATATACTCTCTGATAATATATATCTTGTTTAGAGTTGAATGGATTGGAGTAGTTTCTAAACTGGATAGTTTAAGATTGTGAGTGCACTCATCTTCTCTTCTGGTAATTGTAGATGGGAATGAGAAGGCTGCTAGAGATGCTTTCAATGCTAGTATTGACGGAGGTCTAACCTTTTTTGACACTGCTAGGTTTCTTTGATATGTGCAAATTCATAATGGTAAGACTTTGTACTCTTTTTCAGCTCGCTTTCAGTGCCATAAATTCAGAGACTCTTCTCGGAAGGTTCACATTAATGCTTCTATTTGTTTGTCATCTGAAGATTTATTAGCGAAAGAAAAGAAAAGGACCCAGATGTTGAAATTGCTGTTGCAACCAAGTTTGTTGCCATAGAGATTGGGCCGTTAAAGTGGTCTCTATCGCCTTCATTGGTCCAGATTTAATCGCTTATCCAAGATTGCTTTTTTTTTTTTTGATAAAGTAACATGCTGTTTTTCAAGCCTGGTGTGTGGGGAAATGAAGATTGTCAATTGTAGCAAATTATTTCATTGAACTATTCATTTTATATGGTTAAGCTATAATATCTGAACTAGTTCTTATATTGGCCCTTCCTTTTCAGTTTTAATGTGATTTACATTGGGTTAGTCTTTGTGATTCCTTTTCAGTTTTAATGTGATTTACATTAGGCTAATCTTTGTGTTCAGAACCTTAGCTTAATTCAGAAAATGATTGAAATACTTGTGCATAAATTTATGTCACGTTATTAACTCATTAGAGGAGCCATTTCTACCATTCATGAAGTGGAGCATTTTTTTTCTTCTTAAAAAAAATGGCTATTAGCATCGGCTTAGCCCATGCTAACGACTGACGCTTTAGCGTGGGTCTCTGGCCGACGCTACAATCAGTGTTAGGCCGACCCAAAGTAGCGTCGGACACTACATTAGCGTCGATTTTAGCGTGGGCTAAGCCGACGCTAGCTAGCGTCGGCCTCAAAATGACAGACGCTAAAAGTTAGCTTCGACCTTTATAGTGTCGACCACGACGCCGACGCTAGGCCGACGCTAATTGTGATTTAGCGTGGGCTTTTCATACTTAGCGTTGGCTTTTGACCTACGCTAACAGAAAACATTCTAGTAGTGCATGTCCATCGAGTAAAATCATCAACAATGACTAACCCATATTTCTTTCCAGTTAAAGAGGCTGTCCTTGTTGGACCAAAAAGATCAAGATGCAAAAGCTCAAGTGGTCTAGAGGTTGAAACAACATTTTTTGAATGAAAAGAAGTTTTAACTTGTTTTCCTCTTTGACATGCCTCACAGAGAGCATCGAATTGATACTTGAGATTTGGTAAGCCTCTGACAAGACTGTGCTTGTTTAATTTTGAGATTAATCTCAAATTGGCATGACCCAATCTCTTGTGCCAAATCCATTGTTCTTCGTCAATGCATACGAGACACTTGACATCTTGTTTTGCAAGCTCAGAGAGATCAATTTTGTAAATATTTTGTTTCCTCTTAGCAGTAAAGAAAGTAGAGCTATCTTTCTTGCTTTTTACTAGACATCCAGTTTCTGTAAAGATGACTTCATAACCATTGTCACATAATTGACTTATGCTCAATAAGTTATGTTTAAGTCCTTCAACATATAGTACATTATCAATAGAGGGAAGAGAGCATTTACCAATGCGACCAATTCCAACTATTTTACCTTTCTGTTTTCCTCCGAAACCAACGAATCCAGCTTCTTTAGGCCTTAGTTCTTGGAACATATGCTTTTCTCCCGTCATGTGACGCGAGCATCCACTGTCTAAGTACCAAGATAGGTGTGTTGACTTTGTTGCTAAGCATGTCTGCAACATAGACTATTTTATCTTTAGGTACCCATATCTTTTTGGGTCCTTTCTTGTTAGTTCTTGAAGGAGGCTTATCCTTCACAATTTTAAAAATAGTACATGCACTTTTCAAATGACCAGGTTTATTGCTGTAAGTACAATGCAAGCATTTACTATGATTATTGGATTTATCAGATGCTGAATCATTTTCTAGAGGTTCATCTGATATATAACCAAGACCATGAGTTGTCGTTTTACTGACACCCCAAATCATTGAAGCTTGCTTGCTACGAGTTACACTCTCAGCAAGAAACTTTTGAAAAGCATATTCATAGTCATTTGATTTGCATTTAGGATTGCCTGTAACTTTAGAGCTTTCAGCTTGAGAGCTCTCAGCTTCTGGTTGCTTATTAGCGGTCAGATGCTGGTTATCCATCAGATGCTGATTTTCAGTTTTCAGCTTCTGATTTTCTTTGTTGAGTACAGATTTTTCTTTGTTTAAAGCTTGAAAGTCTTGTGAAAATTTTGAAAATTTCTTTTTCAAATTCTTATACTCAACGTAGAGAGTGGCAGAGTCCTTAAGAAGATCATCAAATGCAAGTTGAAGTTCAGAGTAGGAATCATATACTATTACCTCTTCAACTTCTTCTTCTGAATCAAGGTCAGTGTCTGCCATGAGAGCGAGATTTGCTTCTACTTCATTATCTTCCTCAGATGAGGATGAATCTAGATCTTCCCATGTAGCCATGAGGCTCTTCTTCTTTTTCTTGAAAGAACTTCTTGTGGACTTCTCCTTAAGATTAGGACATTTGGACTTGAAATGTCCAGGCTTTTTACATTCATAGCAAATGACTTGAGCCTTGTCCTTGCTTTCTTTCTTGTCCTTAGTATCTTTCTTCTGAAACTTCCTCCTGAAGTTTCTCTTTTTCCACATTCTTTGTATCTTCCTGGATATAAACGCGAGCTCATCTTCTGATGTGTCAACATCTCCTTCTGAAGCTTCATCTTCTGATTCTTCTTCTTCAGCCTGAAGGGCTTTGGAAGAACTGACTTTATGTTGAGAGACTTTCAAAGCAATAGACTTTCCCTTTTTGACCGGTTCTTCTTCATTTAGCTCAAGTTCATGAGCTTTCAACGAACTCATAAGATCTTCAAGTCGTAGGACATTTAGATCTTTTGCTTCCTGAATAGCAGTGACCTTGGGTCTCCACTGCTTAGTCAAGCTTCTTAAGATCTTTCTAACATGGTCAGGTGTAGTGTAACTTTTTCCAAGGGCCTGTAACCCATGAACAAGTGTTTGAAATCTTCCAAACATGGTTTCAATGCTTTCACCATCTTCCATTTTGAATAACTCATATTGGCGAACCAACATGCTAGCTTTGGTTTCTCTTACTTGGGCAGAGCCTTCGTAAGATAAAACAAGTGAGTCCCAGATTTCTTTGGCAGTATCAAATTTGCCACATTTATCATATTCCTTTTCTGTCATAGCACACATAAGAATGAATCTAGCCTTTTGATTGATTTGATATCTCTTTTTCTGCTCATCATTCCAATCTTCTCTGGCTATAGAAACTCCACGAGGATTAGTGGGAGGAATGTAACCACTTTGAACTATATCCCACAACTCAAGTTGTTGTGTCTCAAAGAAAGCTTTTATCTTATCTTTCCAATAATCAAATTTTTCTCCAAAGAATAGAGGAGGATAGTTCATATGACCACCTTCAGTAGACATGTTCACAGTATAGGATCTTTTCTCTTAACACTGTTAAGTGCTCAACTAAGAGGCCGAGCTCTGGTACCAACTGAACGTGAACACAAGAAAGGGGGGTTGAATTGGGTTAAAAACTTTTCGCAAACTATACGTAAAAACTTCAACACAAGTTGTTCAAAATTGTTTGTATATCGATGCAGAGAATTAAACAGGACCGGATGCAGAATTTAAACCGTTTATAAAAACTTGTTTTACTGAGCAAGGTAAAGATAAATAATGTAAAGCAGTAAAGAATGAGACTCAGAGATTTATACTAGTTCACCACCAACTGGTAGCTACGTCTAGTCCCTTCGTTCATGAAGGATTTTTCACTATAATCACCTGATTACAATTTTCCTCAAGAGTATTCTTTTGTCACAAACTTGACAATACTCTCAACTTCTCAAAACGACTCAGTACAGTCGAGCCTTTGAGGAACAGAGCCTTTACAAGGCCAAATACAGTTTACAAAAGAGATTATGCATTTGATTACAATCAAAATAACTCTCACAGAGAGGATGAAAAGATTAAGCTCAAAACAGAATAGCTTTCTAAAAGAAAGTATAAGACGCTGAGTTCAGTTCTATATGGACCAGAAACTTGGCATGAAACTTGATTGTTCACTTGAGTAATATTGCTTTCAGAATGAAGTTTCTTCATAGTTTGTCCAACATTTCTTCAATGAATACCTTGGGGTATTTATAGGAGTCTTCAAGGGTATTACCGTTGCAGTAAAAATATCTCCTTTCCATTGAGTGAGGTAATTTGAAATGTGGTCCTTTTCTTCCTTTCCAGAGAATATCAGAATAGTACACATTACCGTTTTCGTACTATCTGTAATTTGTAATTGCCTTGTACGATTTTTGTCTTATGCTAAAGGTGTCACCTTTGCTTCCTCGTACATCAAAATGAGCGCACAAAATCAAATTCGAATTCCGTTCTAGAACAGTCTGAGGCTAAGAGAAAAAACGTGATCAACACGTGCTTTATTAAAGAGATCAGACGCTCGCTCAGAGGAGAGGACGAACGCTCGTAGCAATTGAGTGTTCCACGTGTCAAGAAGTCACACTGCTGGACGCTTGCTGTTAGCAAGACGCTGGAGTGAGTTCGGATGCTGACACTAGTGGATTGTATTCAATTCTTTTGTATATTTCTTCTTCTTCCTTGAGTGGTTTATACATATGTATGAATCTTTGATACATGTACACTCAAAGATATGTTAGAAGATAAATTGTTCTCTTGAGAAATATTTTGTTATCATCAAAATTAATGAAGGTCTAAATTTCTCAATCGTTTAGGTTCCAACAAAATAATCCAACACATTAATTGACCAAACTGCCCCCAATTTTGGCGGACTTTTTTCCGCCAATTCCAACTTTTTCCTGCCAATTCCAACTCCATTTTGGGATGATGATCCTAAAAGATTTTTCTCTGTAAAGAACAAAATCTACTATATTATATAAAATAGAGTTTTGCCACGTATCAAAACCACAGACATTCTTTTCCCGCCTAAAGCTATTTATTTTTATTTTATTTTTTATTATTTTAATCAGTCATTATTAAAGCATATCAACCATGATTTTGAGTTATTGATTATTCATTTCAATTGATATGGTAAGAAATGAATAATTTCCATAATAGTGTCGATATTTCAAATCTTTTAATTTTGAATTTGAATTAATACTTCTAATATCTTTTATTATATTATTAATGAATATTAACTTTCTCTCCCTCTCTCCCTCATTTTACTGTCCAAACTTTCTTCTCTCAAGGGTGCGTCTTCTCTCTTTTCGGTTGCAATTTCACTTCAATATGATGTTATTCAACTATGGAGGTATGTTTGATAACCTCTTAGATTACTTTATTATTTTCTCAATAGTTCAATTCATTTTTCTTTCTAGAAATTTCTCTTTTAAGTCTTTGCACTATGTAAAAACATATAAGTTGTAAAAAAAAAAGCAAACTTCAAATGCCATATATATTAAAAAAATACTTTTATAAGATAAATATCAGCTTGCATTGAGATAAAAAATGAAATAAATTAACTTAAAATTGGAGAGATTATTTTGGTTATCAATCCACTTCATGTATGTGTTGAATTTTATCCGGATTCAAAACCAAATAAAAAGATGTCCCGATCGATAAAGAACTACTTGCAAAATGGAGAATCTTGCATTCACGATGCCCTTGGTTCCCGAAGTTTCATGTACTAAACAGATTGATGTTCGGCATTATTGAGCAAATATTAGAATAAGTGACAACTTTTTTTTACTAAGAATAGTGACATCTTGATAATCTAATTCTGACCAATCACAGATTTAAAGTATAGACTCATTCAAATTAATCTTATATTTTATCGTATTACGACTTAGCATATATAGATTATGAAGAAAAATTGAGTAAATATAATTCTTCAACTATTTTTATTTAATATTAGCACATAGCATAAAATAAACATATAATAAAATGTTTATAAATTTAGTTGTGCGAGAATTCAAATTCACAAAATAATCATTTAAGTGTTATTAAAAAAATTAATAATAATTTAAGTGATATCTTTTGAAAACCACATTGTGTTTACATATAATATTAAAAAAATAACATATTTAATATTAAAAAGTAATTTTCTAAATAAACTAAACTAATGATAATTTTTTTTAGATATTTTTAAATAAAGAAAAAGTTAAAATGTATTTATTTATAATTATAAAAATGACTATTGATATTCTTTCTCATTTATTTACTGCACTAAATAAAATTATATTAATGAAGTCTTATATATTTTAAAATTTTATATCATCATATAATTTAACTTTTTTATGCGTAATTCCTACTACAGTTTTTTTAACGAATTAATTTGTACGACAATTTATTAATTTTTTTTTTCAGTTTTCAATTATTTTTTTCTTTATTTGTTATAGTTCTATTTATTTTCTCTGATCTATATATTTTACTGCAACTCTAAGAGTAATTATATATTAATTATGATCATCCCAACATCATTACCTTCATCATTGGTAGACATATATATTCTAAATCCATATATGTTTATAAAATATGTTGTGAAATATAAAATTTTATTACATAAAATATATTTTTCAAAGCGTATTAAAATTTTTTGACAAATACTTATGATGTATAGAAATGAGAAATTTACAAAAAGTTTATTGGTATGTGAGTCATAAAAGTAATTATAAATAAAAATACCAAGGATAAAAATATATCACAAGAAGATGAATATTTTAAACAAAAACATATTAATCACTATGTAAAGATTTATTAATATTAAGAATAAATAGTAAAATATATATTTTTAGGAAATGAATATTTTATGTGAATGAATATTAGTATATAAATTATTATTGATGACTATTTTATTAGAAATACATTAATATAATTTTTGAATATATACTTTTCTGGAATGTAGTGTACATGTTTTTGTTTTTATTACTTTCTACTTTTGTTATACTCAACTCTTTTTATATTTATATTGTAATTCTTAAAGGTGATTTATATGATTTTAATAGGACATGTTTATAACTATTAATAGTGTTATACAAAATCTTTTTTTTATTTTTTTAGTATAAAACTGGGTATCACATATATATACTATTTCATAATAATTTTTAGAAAAACTCAGATGTTCTAATAATTTTTTTTATCAAACTTATATTTACACATTAAATACATTTAAAATCAATATTGATAACCCATGCAAGGCACGGGTCAATACACTAGTATCCTCATTAATTACACAGATTATAATTTCATTATCTCGTTAAAGGAAAAAATCACTTTCCTACTTACCTCATTAATTACACAGATAATAATTCCACTATTAAATAATTAAAAAATTAAAAAATACAGCAAATAACCCAACACATCAATTGACCAAACTACCCCCAAATTTGGCGAACTTTTTCCCGCCAATTCCAACTCTTGTGTTCCTTTCTTTTATATATCGGGTAGAACAAAATTTAATTTATTGATTTACACTATATATGATTTCCTTATCAATTAATTTTAAATATTTCATTCAAAATTAAATACAACATTCAATATAATACAATCTAATATATTATATAAAATTAAGTAGCAAGTTTTATGTGGTATGACATTATTATATTTCCTTCCTCCAAAATAACACTTTACCATAAACTTATTCCTTTTTAATATATTGTTTACTATTTTTATTTATATTAATATTAATTGATTGATACAATATAGTACCAAATGAGTGTGGCTCAGTTAGTTTAGCAGCGCTGAGTTGAGTGGGAGAGGACCAAGATTCGATTCCCACTGAACGTATTCTTTGGGAGGGGAGATGCGCCTTAAGCTGTGAACTGACCCCCGAACCGGAGATTAGTCCCATAGCCGGTCCAAAGGAACGATGCCGTGGGGACACTCCGATCGGCTCACTCGACTACAAAGTGGCTAATTAGGGTGGGTCCCAACCAAAAATTGATACAATATATTATATATACCTGTTTGAGTAATTAAGATCATCATCATCATCATTATTATTATTATTATTATTATTATTATTATTTAATAATTAATATAGTTATCAAGCAATCAAGCGAATATATGTCCCCCACTGTTGGTTGCTTTGGCAATTTCAGCGACATGGGGACATCGGGACTGGGGTTCGAACCCGGGTGTTGCCGTTTAGATGTGTGTGTGTGTTTGTTGTTTACCATTTCTACTAGCTGACAAAAAAAATCAAGCGAATATATATTTATTTATACAAAATAAATTTAATTATTTGTTTCAAAAGAAAAATAGAAATAAGAATATTTATTTTTCCAGAGGAAACTAATTTGTTGAACTAAATTTGAGAGATGTTTTAATCATTCAATTAACTAATACTATGATTAAATATTTTACAATAAAAAATTATATTCATATATCCATAAAATTATATTTGACTTTCAAAGAAATCAATGAATTTAAATTTCAAAATATAAACTTAAAGCATATATATATATATATACACTATTTTATCTAATAATATTTGATTTCAAAGATAAAATCTTATTATATTTAATTATATATAATTTTATTTTAAAAATTTAAATTTCAAATTATATTTATACGCGTGGAAGGCACAAGTTAATTTCTAGTATAATTAATATAAAACTTTAATAAAAATTTATGTGGGTTGTCTTAATTATTTGTTTTATTATATTATTATTTTTCTTTTTTAGACATTGTCATTATCAATTAGTATCAATCTTTTGGAAAATCATTAAATTATAAATTTATGAGAATCTCACTAATTAATCTTATTAGATTATATTCTTTTTCATTTGTTTGTCCTTTAGTAAATTAATTTGATTCAAAATTAATTCTATTGAGGTCCTTAAATTTATTAGATTGAATATTTTGCTATTCTCTTAACCTATTTCCTTTTTTATAAACTTAATTTCATTCCTAAATTGTGTCCCATTCATCGTTTGACTATTATTCCTTATTTGTCTACTTTATTGTCGGTACAAAACAAAAAAGGTTCATGTAGCACAGAAAGTTTGAATGATTCAGATGCATAGTTTTTTTTTATTTTTTTATATGTGATGCATAATTTTGTTAAGGAGTGAAAATATATTTAACAAGCATTACTCTATGCTTATAAATTGAGGTTGCTTATTCAACTTAGATTATACTAAGAGATAAGATTTACATAGAGAAGAGTTATGGCAAAGAGTGAGATGAAAAAGCTTGTTGCAATTATGGTAATGATTATGTTAGTCTTGGCACAAGCTGAAGAGTCTTCTCCACCGTCAACAAACTCTGCAATCGGTACAGTCCTTTGTCTTGGCAAGTGTGGCCTAAAATGCAAAAAGTTCTTCAAAAATCTTCCAGTGTTTGTAGGTTGTGTTGCTATTTGTAGATTGACATGTCATAAGATATCATCGAAAGCTGCGTATAACTGCACTACTAGTTGTGCCTTGTCCAAGTCCATTAATGTCAACACTGGTATTCATACTTTTACTTTTGCCTCTTTTATTATTTATTGGCATCAAGCTAATCTTATCAATTTTGATTGAGTTCATTAATTGTGTTTTTTACATGATTTTGATAATTGACTCTTTGTCAGATGCACGTGGTGTTAATATCTTCGTGGATTCATGCTTGGAAGCTTGCAAGAACAAATAGCATGTTACATGTGAAAATCAATGTTCTGGGAAAATGTTGACCAGAAAAATTATAATTATTTATATTGTAACAAACGAGTCTTGAAGAAATAATGTCTTTTTAATTTAGAATAAATCCTTTTGTGTTTATTTCTACTCTTTTTTTAATTGAATAAAGTTGGATCTTTTTCTTTTGATATAATAAATTTAGGGCGAGGGGATGGCGCTCCAGTCCAAGGCAGAAAAGACCTCTGGGCTCTTTGAGCACTTACGAAGGTAATTATATTTACCTCACCCCAAAGGGAATAGTGGGGACTCGAACCCGCGACATGTCGGATACAAGTCCTATTATGCTTTACTAGGTCAACCCCAAGGGGTTGAATAAAGTTAGATCTTCAACTTTATTAGATTAAATATTTCCATATTCTCTTAATCCATTTTTTATAATTTAATTTTATTTACTATGTTCACTACAACAAGTTTTGGCAATAAACAGCGCTTATTTTTAGCCTAAAACAGCGCTTAAAAGCGCTGAAAATTAAGCCGCTGCTGATTGTATTTCAAAAAAACAGCGTTTATGAAGCGCTGCTGAAAATGGACAATAAACGGCGCTTCAATTAAGAAGCGCTGTTTATTGTCTGACAATAAACAGCGCTTCCATACTGAAGCATTGTTTATTTTGTATAATTAGCAGCGCTTCATTTTAGAAGCGCTGTCTTTTTATACAATAAGCAGCGCTTCATTATTGAAGCGCTGTTTATTCTCCTTTTTTTTATTAAATTTAGTTCTCTCACATTTACATTATATCTGTTGCATAATAGTGATAACACAAAATGCAATCAAAATTGTCATCAACATTCCCCAACATCAAAATTTAACATTATAATGTAATTTTTTCATAGATTCCTACATATCCTTACATTAACATAAATAAAGTACAATATATTTCATAGTCAAATTTACAATTATACAGAATAGATCACTAAAATATTGCACATGTCATGCTACAAATCCTACCTAAATAGTAATATCTTTTTCTTCTGTCACTGCAACTAAACATGCATACAAAGTCAAAATTCTAACAAAATTTTGGCAGAGTTTTCCTTAAAATATGGACATTCCAAAATATAAAAAATACCTGTAACAACATAACATATCATAACAGCAAACCAACATAAAATATATAAAATATTAGCCAACATAAAAATGAATTTTATTCCTAATTTCATGTGAACCTTTACAATTCAAGTATGCTAAACTAAAAAAAAAAAAACAAATTTAACAAAAACTCACGTAAACATTAATATTAATCTTCTTCTATCTCGCTTATAAATGATAAAATTTGTAGTAAAATATCGACACCACTCTTCTTTTAGTTCTGGTATGATCGGTGTATGTGTCGAATTGACAATCGTGATAAGATCACTAAATAAAAATTAAATGAAGTTAGAATTGAACATAAGCATTCAAATGGTATGCGTAAAAAGAAAAAATTATATAAACTTTGAAATTGTTACAAAGATACCTCTGTTGGAATTTCTGTTTGATTATGAACGACAATATCCTTGAGAAACTTTAAAACATATCGGCCACAATCATCAGAGTTCGGTTGGCGAGGACACTATAAAACCAAAAATATGAAATTAATTGTTTTTATTTTTGGTAATTTGAATAATTGCATAAAAAATTTGATATAAATACCTTTATCGGTATCCATTTAGGTGGAGTAAATTTAGAAAATCGAGACTTGTTTCTTCGATAAAGTAGGATTGCCCTAAGTGCAAAATCAAACAAAATCATTCAATATGGACACATAGACTATATATATCAAATTTCTAACAAAATTTTGGCAGAGTCTCCCCTAAAATATGGACATTCCAAAATTTATAAAACACCTGTAACTTAAACAAATACCAGCCAGCCAGCACAAGATGTCACGTAGGCCAAACATAAACAAATAAACACTTCAATATTACAAGTAACTTAAACGTTTAAGAAATTGCATACATACATATATATATATATATATATATATATATATATATATACATATCTATGATTTATACACACTTACTGATTGTACTTCTCTTTCATTGTTTTACGCATGTTGATATGTACACGCAATGGATCAAGATAGTACACAACGTTTTGATTCAAGTTAATCGCTAACAATAACCAATGATCCCTACAAAAATGTTGGACAAAAAATATAAGAAAGTAAACACATTTCAATAAATTTAGTAATATTGATTAAATTAAATGACTTACACTACGGTGCAAGGTGACAAAACAAAGTCTCAAAGTCGATTTGCTAATGTTAAGCGGTGAATGACATACTCAGACATGTCAGCATTCCATGATCCCATATGTGTCCGTTGTGGGCACAAAAATACAAACCTTTGAGTTTGTTCTTGTGGGATCAATATCTCTTGATACAAGTACCTTAAATTAAAACATGCATACAAATTAATGCATTAACAATAACATAAATATTTAGTGTAAAAAATAAAAATCATTGGATACTTTAAAATTTACTGCAGTACCTGAGATATACACTAATAACAGTTTCTCTTAACCATAGGTTGTCATTCAGAATTTCTTGAAGTGCACCATCAACACCAGCTCTTAGGTCGTGCTCATAACCCAAAATTGATTCATCCATTGGTACTTTAATGGTATCTCTTTGCCTCCATCTTTGTTGCCACATGGACTCTAAGATAAATTGCAAAATCAGAAAGGTGAGCCGTAGGAGGTCGAGATACCATGACCTTCTTCACTGGAGATGTGAATGACCCATTTGTTGGCTGCTTGCCAACACTCTTGCTAGCTATAGGCAGCTTGCCCTTGCCTTTGTCCTTGGCTTTGGATGTTGGAGATACCTACATATTTTGCATTCCAACATATTGACTAGTTAGTGAGTGATCACCTAATTTAATAAATATATGCAGTATATGATAGTGAAGCATATACTTTAACATATACGTACCATATCACTTGTAACTACGAGGTGGTTTGGCCATGCCACATAGGTTCCTATTGCCTGTTCCACTGTCATCACATCTGCCGCCTCCAATGACTCAACTTCATCGGCGTTGCGTAAAACATATAAGTGTGCTTGTTCCCATTCTTTCCTTGATATAGTCAATATTTCAAGTCCAGTAATCCCCTCCCCTGCACTTCTTCCTGTGTGACGAGACCGCGGCAGCCCTATAGAATGTTCAATATCAGATACATACTTGCAGATTCAACAAATTTCTTCGACTATATACCGCTCAACAATACAACCTCTGGTCGTGATCGGTTTTCACATACCCTTTTAATATCTTCATGTAACGCTCAAACGGGTACATCCATCTCATATAAGGCCCACACAATTGTGTCTCCCTAACCGGATGAACCGCCGATGAATCATTATGTCAAAGAATGAAGGCGGGAAATACATCTCAAGTTCACACAAAGTCAGAATAATTTCTTTTTGCAAGGCTGACAACTTTCCAGGGTCAATCACTTTACTACAAATTACCTTAAAGAAGAAACAAAGTTTACTTAAGGTATTCCGCACTTTGTCAGGCAAAATAGATCGTATAGCTATGGGTAGCAAATTCTCCATGAGAACATGACAATCATGAGACTTTAGACCCTTTAACTTGAGATCTTTCATCGATACGAGGTTCTTAATGTTTGAAGAGTACCCCTCTGGAACCTTAACTCCATCAAGAAACTTACAAAAATCTCTTTTCTCTTTTTAGATAGAGTATGAGCGGCCGGAGGTAGATATGTACGACGCTTCCCTTTCTTTACCTGGTCCCAACCCTCGTCTCAATCCCATACTAACCAAGTCCAGCCTTGCATTGATGCCATCTTTAGTCTTCCCGGGCACATTAAGTAAGGTACCACTGAGACTATCAAAAATATTTTTTTCAACATGCATCACATCAACGAAATGTCTTACGTATAATGATTTCCAATATGGCAACTCAAAGAAAATCGACCTTTTCTTCCACCCTCGTGTGGCAAGGTCTCCTGCAAAAGGTTTACCGAATTTAATATTCAAATCTTTTACTTTTTCTAACAGTTGTGTACCCGTCAGAGGCAAAGGAGCTCTCCGTTCTTCTATATTCCCATTGAATGCCTTTCTCCATGACCGATAATGATGATTTGGATGCAAAAATCTGCGATGCCCAAGAAAGACATTCTTCCTACCATGTTCCAACCGAATCCAATCTGTACTATCTTCACATATAGGGCATGCACACTGACCTTTGGTACTATATCCCGACAGATTACCATATGCTGGAAAATCATTAATTGTGCCAAAAATCATAGCCCTCATGGTGAAACTTTCTTCTCTATACCTATCATACACCACCACACCTGTCTCCCACATTTGCTTCAAATCTTCAATTAAAGGAGCCAAATATACATCGATATCATTTCCTGGTTGTTTCGCCCGTAAATTAACAAAGACAACATCATATATTTTCGCTTCATGCATAGCCATGGAGGTAGGTTATAAATCACCAAAATCACAGGCCATGTCTTTGTGAGAGCTACTTTGAACACCATGTGGGTTAAATCCATCGATGAGACAATGCAAGTCGTAAGTTTCTTGGTTCATTCCCAAAATCGGGATAATCAATATCAATTTTTTCCATTGAGGAGAATCTGTAGGTCGTAGCTTGCCATCTTGAATCCTTTCATCCTCATGCCATGTCAGGTTTTTGCATCTTCTGAACTACGGTACATACGCTTGAATCTGGGAATTATGGGAAAATACCATAATACCTTCTCTGGAGCCGAATTTTCCTTCTTATACCGTGAGGCTTCACATTTAGGACACGACTTTAACGATGCATATTCATTACGAAATAAAATGCAATCGTTACGACAAGCATGTATCTTCTCATAGCTCATGCCAATAGAGCGTAACATTTGTTTAGCGTCATATGTGCTACTACGGCACATTATCATTAGGCAACATATCTTTCAACAAGGTGAGTAAGTCCAGTAAAACTCTTATCACCCATCCATTGCACGCCTTCAAGTTAGACAACTTTACCATTGAGGACAATCTTGTGAATCTAGTCCAATCCTCATATAATGGCTTCTCCGCATCACTCATCAACTTCTCAAACATTTGAGGACAATCACGAAGATCTTCTTCAACCGCATTTGCCATATCTTCAAAACGGTCACCATCATATGTATTTGTAGCGGTGTCCTCTGACGCATATCTCCCACTATTCCCCATATTAGAAGATTCACCTCTTGTCTCACCGTGCTTTGTCCAATAGGTATAAGTTTGATCAATCCCATTGCTCACTAAATGCCATTCCAATTCCCGAACACTAATTTTGTTTGTATAACAACAACTTAAACAAGGACATATGATTCTACTATGGTCTGTTGTATGCCCAACTACAAACCCAATAAAATCTTTCACTCCATCCTTATATTCCTTCGACAAACGATTGGCAGACATCCACTTTCGATCCATATTTTACCTATGGATTGAGAGGTAAAACAAATGTAAAAACCCCATTTAAATAAAGCAAGACTAAAACTATCAACGCTCTTAAAATCAACACACAGACTAGATCAAAATTCTAACAAAATTTTGGCGTAGTCTCCCTAAAATTTGGACATTCCAAAATATATACAATACCTGTAACATTCCAAAATTCATTGTTCAAAACAAAAAAACCAAAATCAGGTTCCACAACAAAATTCATTGGTCATTTTTCCATTGATTCCCATCTGATATGCATATATATTTACTAACTGTACATTTTAACGAACTGATTCCAAGCATCTTTAACACTTCTAATTTATCTCTGGACAGCAGTGAACAAAATCAAACAAAATCAAACCCTTCTGATTCCAAACTGGTCAACAGTAAACAAAATCAAACAAAATCGAACAAAGACCAAAAACTAACGAACCACAAACAACAGAAACCAATGTGGAATCGAGATACAAAATGGAGACAGTGGCCATACCTGGAAATGGACGCAAACAGGAGTTTGGAGATGGAGGCGAGGGGGAGGACGGAGGCCGAGCGCCGCCAAAGAGCCTTTGGAGGATCGACTGACGAGCCTCGGATGGAGGATGACGAACGAGTTTTGGACGAGCTCGGATTTCAGGTTTTGGAGGACGACGGACGAGCTCGGTTTCCGGCTTTTGGACGACCTCGGATTTCAGCTTTTGGAGGATGACGGACGAGCTCGGTTTTCGGCTTTTGGACGAGCTCGGTTTCAGGCTTTTGGACGAGCTCACGATCTCCGGCTTTTGAAGCACACGATCTCGTTGAGGGGGACGACGACGGTAGAGATGGAGGCGACGACGGTGGAGTTTGCGAAGAGAGAGTTGAGAGAGAGAGAAAGCGATGCTTCTGCATGCGAAATGAGAGAGGAGGGAAATACATATATTTAATAAACTGACCAAAAACAGCGCTTAATAAGAAAGCGCTGTTTATTATTTCGCAAAAACAGCGCTTAAGTCTAAAAGCGCTGTTTATTGTAACACCAAAAACAGCGCTTCCTACTATGAAGCGCTGTTTATTGTTCCTATGATAAAAAACAGCGCTTCATGTTTGAAGCGCTGATTAATGTGCCAGTTCGTTTTTTATTATTTAAAGATAAAACAGCGCTTAAAGGACTAAGCGCTGTTTATTATATGAACTAAACAGTAGCGCTTAATTAGTAAGCGCTGTTTATTGTTTACGTATGACATAAAGTAGCGTTTTTTATTTTAAGCGCTGCTTAAAGGAGCGCCATCTTTTTTAGAATTTGTTGTAGTGGTTGTGTGACGTCATTCTACCTTAGACTATTATTCTTTATTTGTGTATTATGTTTCATATTCTCTTAATCCATTTTTTATAATTTAATTTTATTTACTATGTTGTGTGACGTCATTCTACCTTAGACTATTATTCTTTATTTGTGTATTATGTTTCTAGTATGTAACGATCCAAAAATTTAGGAGCTGCCACCAATTTTATTTGATTTAGAAAAAATTGGAAAACCTCAAAATTAGTGATATTTGAAAACGATGCTGAGTTCGGGAATCAATTACGCTTGAGGAGGGTGGAGAATAAACCCCGCAACACCCTCAACATGCATATCCTATGATAGTTACCAAAAATTAATTGTACAAACTAATATAAGTTCTAAAATATTTGTTTCACCCCAAAATTAAATAAAAGTATTTTTAAGTGCAAAAAATGAATATTAGGAAAAAAAACTAAGTTAGTAAAATTTAAATTTGACTTGACGGGGTTTGACCCGCTCCTACGTATCCTCCGGTGCAATGAGAAACTCAAAAGTCACGTAGTTCTTCTAGAAAATATTTGTGTGTTGGTTGGTTTTTAATTATTTATTTTTTTGAAAGTAAAACTTGGTAAGAAAAATTTAGAATCACCGAGCTGTCTCAACTCAGGCGTCCTAAACAAAGATTAGCAAGATGTCACATCTCAGCTAATCTCCTCCTCTTAAAAAATATTTTTATTTGGTTTAATAAGATTAGGTTAAAAAGTAAATTAGACAATATGTATAATTAAAATTAGGTGATGAAATGAATTAGATAAAAGAGAAAAAAAAAGGAAAAGGGGGAGGTGGAGTTTAACGGATAAGAAAGCAAAGAAAGAGAAATAAAAAAAAATAAAAATTAAACACACGCACACGAAACTCACAGGGAGGGGGGATTAAAAAGAAGTAATAGAAAGAAACATACAATCATCATTATTTATTATTATTAAATAAAGAAAACAAAAGAAAAAAAATAAAAGACAACAGGGGTGGGGGTGACCTAAACACAAACACACCCTAAGGGTCTGTTTAATTCAAACGAGATGAGGAGAGAGGAGGGATTTTAATGTAGGGGAAGGGAGGGGAAGGATTTAATTTGATTTTGTGTTTAGTTGAGAGGATGAGAGGGGGGAGGAAAGCCTTTTCTTGTTTGGTTCAGGAGGAGAGGGGAGGGATTTTAATAAAGAGGAGGGGTTAATTTACTTGTATATCATTATAGTATTTTATATTATATTATATATAAGGATATTTAGGTAATTTTATTTTAAATGATTTAATCTCCCCTCCCCTCCCCTCTGCTCCTCTCCCTTCTAAAAAAATGAACCAAACATACAAAATTTAAAATAACCCCTCCCCTCCCTTCCCCTCCAAAACCCCCAACCAAACGGACTCTAAAGCACACACACTCACAACCAGAGAAAAGAAAGAAAGCAAAAGGCGCTGCAGCAGCAGAATAAAGGTTGAGGGAGAAAACGGCAATAGGGAGGGAGAGAGAGAGAGAGAAGAAGAAGAAGAAGAAGAAGAAGAAGAAGGAGAAAGAAAGGGAGAGACGGGGAGGAAGAAGAAGAAGGAGGAGGAGAAAGAAAAGGAGACAGGGGGAGAAGAAAAAAAGGGCGACGGAGAGGTGATACCTAATAGAATCACACATAAGCATAAAGGAAAGAAGAATTCTAGATCTGAATATGAGTGTAACTATTCATTAATTGATCATCAAGTCTCAGAATGTGAGACTTATATACAAGTGTAGCAGCGGTTAACATGACTGGTTAACAGGCATAGCCGGTGGAAATGAGATAACTGCAGGTAATATAACATGTGTTTAATTCTTTCTCTCATACTCCCCCCTGAAGCTCAAGTGCAAGAACCAGAAGAGAACACTGTGAGCTTGTCTTTCAATGCAGCAAACTGGTTGTGACCCAAAGGTTTAGCCATAATGTCAGAAATTTGATCAATGCCAGCAACATGCTGAACTAGTAGGGTCTTGTTTAGAACATGCTCTCGAACAAAATGCAAGTCTAGCTCAATGTGCTTGGTTCGGGAGTGAAAAATTGGATTGTGAGAAAGCAATACTGCACTAAGATTGTCACATAATATTGTTGGAGTGAGATGAGCAACCCGAATTTCAAACAGTAAAGTTTGTATCCACAGAACTTCAGTAGCAGCCAAGGCAATGCTCCTGTATTCAGCTTCAGCACTCGAACGAGTGTAACATCCCAATTTTTAAGAAAAGTGATTCTAGCAATAAAATCCTGAATACTCAAAAAATAAGTCATAGAGATTGATCACCTCAAGGATTTACTGAGAGTACGAGAAATTATTTTGAGTTATTTTGAATAATTTATTTCTTATAAATAATTATTATTCATGATGTCAATTCGAATTAATTGACAGTGTAGACGTATGCTACTTTTAAAGAGAATTCATCAATTATACTTATTATAAATTTTCTGCGTGACGCGGTAACGCGTATTTTTGTTGACTAAGAGATTGATTGAATTAAATCAAGATGAAATTAAATTTAAGAATTAATATTTATTATTAATTCATGGTTCGAAAATCGTCGAAAAACTCCAACAAAGTTTCGTCGTGTTTTCAATCGCTGGGTAAATTTTATCCGCATTAAAATTTAAAACAAATTTTGATTTCGATGAAAATCGAATCGTAACTTGTTGTGAATATTTGTGAGTGTTTGAGATTGTTTTTATTATTTATGATAATTTATTATCACGCGGTGAATTAATTTCTCGGCAAATTAATTTTCGCGAATTAATCGGCGGAGAATTAATCGGTAACGCGATCACTCGACGCAGTGTTTTTAGTACTCTTAAGACTCTAGGATTAGAGGGTAATCATGAGAGATGAGAGATTAGATGGGTTAGACTCTTTGATGGGATTAATATCTTATTTTTAGTGATTAGGTGTCACACTTTTGGTGGTTTATTATTTAGTGTTTTTCCTAATTCATTGTTAACCAAGTAAACAATGGGTTATTTAATTTTTCTTCATCCTTCTTTTCTTTCCTTTGATCAGCGTGACCTCCCCTTTTATTCTACCCCTTATTTTCATTTTTTTCTTTCTTTTATTCAAGTGAATGAAAGCCAAGTAAGCCTTTTATTAATTAATTGTTTTGTTAAAAGTACTCCCTCCCCTTTTATGAAGCTGCAGCCCACGCCCCTCCCCTCATTTTACTCTACATTTCCTCCTTCTTTCTTGGTCTTGAGAGAGAAGCTCTAAGGTGCTTCAATGGTGATCACCTCCATTATCTCTTTTGGCTTGATTTCACCTCCATTTCTTAACCTTCTTTGCTCCTAGTTTCTTCTTCTTCTTCTTGCCATCACCTATTCCCTCATTTAAGCAAGTTGGTGAGTCACATTTTCCTCCCCCATAATCAGCCCCTTGGCCGTGAGCCTCCTAGGAGAAATAGGACGAGTATTCTTGCTTCCATTCTTATATTTGTGCTTTGTATTTTACTTGATTATGATCAATAAGAGAAAGGAACACATTATCCCCAAATTCTTGAAACCCTAACCTAAGGGAAAGATGGATTTGTGTGATCTGTTGTGAATCTTGTAAATTAATTGGTGTTTCTAGCTTAATTGATGTTGTTGTTGTTGTTGTTTTAAATTGATAGTTTAGGATTAAAACTTTGATCGGGTATTGTTTTTTATAAAAACCTATTCTTGAGGAAAGGGGATTAGTGATAATTATGTTATGAATCATGTAATTAGTTGTTGAATAATATGTTTAGGTTGATATGGGTTTATTATATATGCTTAAGTAGAAGAGTTAGTAAGCTAATTGTGAAAATTGGTTCTTGAGGGACTTAAAAAGCATGTTGGGACTTGATTGAGTTGTCCTTAATTATTAGCATTGTCATTACCATAGTTTAAATGTTTTGGATCAAGGAATTGAAAAGATTTCTTGTAAAACCTTACTCTTGAAATGTTTTGAAAACAAGTTTTGAAACTTGGTTGGACTTATTCTTGATTTGTGACTTGTTATTTGAAAGAAAAATGCTAAGTGAAATGGCACTATTTTATTGTTGGAAAATTTGCAAATTGGTCCTTGATTTTTGGCCCCTAGCCGTGAGCCTTATAGGCGTAGGAAAAATGAAAATTTCTTGCAAAGACTTATAAAAATTGATGATGCATGCTTAATTGAAAACTTGAGTGGATAAGTTTTGTGAAAAACACTTACTTGAAAACATGATTTTGGAAAGTGGTATATGACTTGTAATATGCTTTGAAATGTGCTTGGAATTATGCCTTGGATATGTCTTGATAGTGTGATGTCTTGGTGTTTAATCAAATGACTTAGAAGTGGCTTGTTTGTTTTAAAATGAAGTTTAGCAAATTTTTTGAACAAGGGGTGCAAAAGCCGAGAGCCCCAAAGGAAGATTTTAGGAGGAAAATTATTTTGTGAATTTGACTTTAAATGCTTGATTAATATATTTCAAGGTTTTATAGATGTAGAAAAACGATTCTTTGAAAGTTAGCACTTTTAAATTAAGTCTGATGTGATGGTGTTTTTCTAGGATAAAGGGTTTAGGGTGAGAGCCTAAGGTTTTAAATTTAGCTTTAGAATTTTGCTAAGCTTACCTCGTGTGATAGGAGTAGAGGGATCCGAGTTCGTGCGACGTGGGATCGAGGATCGAGGAATACATGGAGACGTGCGGCTTGGAGTTCGGTAAGAGCACTTTACATTATATTTTCTTTATGTAGTGTAGTATGAGTAAGGGCAACTTTAGATATGATAGGAATTTAATTTTTAGTCTTATGCGAAGAAGTATGAGAACCTCAGGGTTCGAAGTGAGGGTCTCGTACCCCTTCAACTTTTAGTTCCTAAAATTTTAATTATGATCATTTAGTGGGCTTGTCTGCAAGTGGTTGGTAGTTGTCCCCAACCCCCCACACTTGTATGATTGTCTCTCTGCCAACTCCACTGAGTTGTAGAGGGATGAACTGAGTTGTCGGTGTCGGTGCTTGATATGATGTGAATGCTTATACTGCTTATACTGTTGACCTGAGTACATAGTGTTAAGCTTGGCATGAATATTATTTGATATGTGGTTAAATAATTATTCGATTGCTTCTTGAATGATTATATGCGGTGATTGTTTCATTGGGATGGTGAAAAGTGTCAACGTGACGTGCATGAACTATATCCCGGATATCCTAGGGTGGTCGCGGAACCCAAAGCCAATGGCTGGAGTTCGGCAGCTTAGTTAAGCGTCGTGTCGTTTGGAGTTGTCGTGACATTTATGAACTATATCCCGAATAACATAGGGTGCTAGGATCCCCTAAAAGGCTACGGCTGGTTTTCGGCAGCTTAGTTAGACGTTGTAGCGTCAAGGAACATATCCTGAATTTCCTAGGGTGGTCGTGGAGTCCAAGGCTAATGGCTGGAATTCAGCAGCTTGTTCGGCGTTACCTTCTGGAAGATTGTCGAAAGTGTCGCGAGGGAATGAGTCTTAAGTTGAGTTTTGAAAACTGCGCATATTGTTGTGTTGCCTCTAGTTTATGATTTGCTATTTCTTGTATTTATGTTGTGTTGTTATATGCCTTGTTGTCGAATATGTTGTCGTATGTGCATCTGTCTCTTTATTTTAAGAAGTTGACCCTTGCCAGTGGTTCTTTCAATTAATGAATGTAACCCAGATGGCAGAGTAAGCGGAGAACTCGAGACTGCAGAGAAGAGTAACTGAGGATAGCCGTCCAGCTTCTTACTTGAACTTCTGGGGTAACTTACTAGAAGTTTAGTAAGGGATGTAGCATGTCAACCAGCTATAGAATATTTGTAGTTCATTTCAGTGTTGTAATAAAATGCCTATTATGTTTCCAGACATGTATTGTCGTATATGAATTGATGGAATAAATGAGTATGGTTAATGTGGTTTATTTAGTGTCTTAAATTATTCACCGCCATGTTTCTAAAATCACTGTAATACTCTGACTGCCCCTTTTAAGATTTTTTTTTAAAAAAAATATAGAACCATATTCTCGAAAAACGTGCAATACAGAGTATTTCGCCTTTTAGAAATATGTCAACTTTTGTCAGAATATATACTTTTGTAGCGCTCCGGAAACGGGGTGTTTCAATAGTGGTATCAGAGCGATTCAGTTCTAACCGGACTGTGAGTTAGGAAACTATAGCTAGTCTAGTGTCGGGTTTTGTAGAGAATAATTGTTAGAGGTCAAACTGTGGCATATTGTGAGTCAAATTGTGTTTGTGTGCTAGTTGTTCCTCAAGTGGAGTAGCTCTACGTGTAGTTGGTTGGAATTGTTTCTTAATTGAAACAATGTGTCCTGAGACACGAAATTGTTGTGGGGTTCTAATGAGGCTGTAAAACCTTGTGGGAATCTAAGATCTCAGAAACGAGTAATTCTTCTAGTTCGAGAGATGAACCCAAGAATCCAGATAGCCAGGATGTAGCAGGGACAGTAGTTGCTATTGCTCAACGGACTACTACGGAGAATTAATGTGAACTGCTAGGACAGCAGTGAGAGAAGGAAGTTGCAGAGACCAAAGGATTGGTTGACCTTCATCACAGCGACCCTCTTAAGTTCCTCGGGAAATAAGAAATGAGGTTCCGGAATTATTTACAGGAGACGCTGTTATTATTATTATTACTATTGTTTAAGATGATCTTCGGCATATTAGTGATCCTAGATACAGATCGCGTAAATGATTAATGTTTGAAGTATTTTGATATGTATCTTATTTTTTTTTAAAATAATATTTTATGACTTTGTGAGTGTGACATGTTTGCCACTAACATCTGTGTTTCGCAGTAGTCTATTTTTGTACTGCTGTGATTATATTTGATTGATTGTGTGGTTGTTATTTGCGTGAGCGTGTTCTTATTTTTCCAAGGAAAATATTATACGCGATTACTTCCAGCAGGCATTAATTAAATGTCTCGCGACAATTTAATTCACGCGAGATCCATTTGAATCCGTTGAATGGAATCTAGGGGTTTAGTGGGAGTCGCGGGTAATAGTTTTAGTACGTGGCAAGTTATGTAGCTAGCATTGGGTAGTACCCAAAATTCTTTTTCCAAACTTGTCCTGATTTTTCATATCTTAAGAGATTTCCTTTAGGTAAGAACCAAGTATAGTGGGATGACTCATTTTCCACCTCTCCTCCCTTAATTGACCGGTTGCTTGTTCACGATAACAATAGGTGGAGGAGAGAATATTGCAACAATAGGTGGGGAAAAGAATATTACATTAATTTTGGTGTGGTTTAGTGGGGGACAAGTTGTCTAACTATTATGGGGTAGTACCTAAGATTTCACCAAGTCTTATCTTCACCTTACCTTAAGGAATAACCTTTTTCCTTGAATTGAAACTAGCCAGATGATGCGTTCGAAATAGCATATAGTTTAGTGTTAGTTTTGCATCGCATCTTAGTCATTTTAGTCATTTTAATCCATGTTATTTATGCATTTGGCTTGATTTGAATAACACACTTGGTTTTGGTTCAATTGTGCTTAAAGGAAGGTATTTGTCCTAGGAAAAAGGAGAAAAATCACTTGGAATAAGTTGGGGTAATTTGTGCTACAAGTTGATAATGTAATGCTGCCTCAGCCTGACACTTGTTCAATGTGTTAATCATATCTGGAGTTTTAGGTGTCCAAATGAGATGAAACCGGTGCCATTGGAAAGCTAAGATCCATAGCTTCAACTTTCATGAAGACACCTTGAGCTAATTCGGATGTTAAAGAGGTGAAAAATACAAAACAACATGAAGCACGGCCTAGCCGTGTCGTGAAGCACTACCAGAAAGGCGACAAAGACCTAAACAAAGGCGAGAAACATAATGAAGCACGGCCTAGCCGTGCCTCACGCCACGGCCGTGCTACGACAGCACCCTGGACGCAGAATTTTACATTTTTACATGTTTTGGACCTGTTTTTTACTCCTTTTCACCCTAGACTATAAATAGACACTTTAGAGACTTGTCTAGGGTTCGAACTTTGTTATTTGGAGGCACGGTGGAGGATTGGGAACGATCTCTTCATTAATTCTCATGAATTTCTGGTTTGGCTTTTCTTTCTCTATGAGTAACTAAGCTTTTTAGACTAGGGTTAGATGAATCTTGATGAAACTTTTATGTAGTTAATTCTATTATATTAAAGCAAGTTTATTTCATTTCAATTGAGCTTTCAATTCTCCGTGCTTAATGATTTTCGATACTTGGTCGCTATTGAATCGATTGGGGTTTTTCATGATGATTGGGAAATTGGGTGAAGAACTTGAACTGAGATTGTTAGCCATAGTCATGATGAGTATAGGAATATAACTTTGTGATTATGTGTTCTTATGAATCACTATTCTTAATGCTTAACCTAACTATAAATCACCTAAGGGATTGGGGGTTTTAGTTAGAGTAAAGGGCTTATGAGGCGAGGGATTGTTCTTAAACTAATTTAGTTGATTCAAACTTCTATTTGTATGAAATAACTTGCGTTGGTTGTAGATTAAATGCATGAGAGTGGATACAAGAGGATTCAAACCCCTAGTCGTTTTTATACCATTTAATTACAAATAGTTGTTATTGTTATTTTCAGTTGTTACGAATCTACTTATTTCCAAATACCACTATTCGGTTCTCGTTCAAAATAGTTACGAACTTTGTTTAGTTGAATAATCAATCGCAATCCCTGTGGAGACGATCTTACTTATCACTTTATTACTTGTGCGATTCGGTACACTGCCGAATTCCTCAACAAGTTTTTGGCGCCGTTGCCGGGTGTAGTACCCTAATTTTGTCCGTCCCTTTTTATTTTTATTTTATTTTAACTTTTACTTTATTAGTAGTAATGATAATAAAAAATATTATTGGAAGGTAAAAGGATAGAGTGAATAAAAAGAGAAAGAAGGGAAAAAGAAAAAATTATTTTTAAAAGATGGAGGTGTGTGAATTGTAAGTGGGGGGGTACTAATAGCATTTAGTTAAAACGCTGGCAGCCCAAATTTAATACCCTATGACTCCTTCCTCACATCGCACGCACCACTCTTTCTTCTTTCTTGCGCCTGACCCATGACTTCCTTTTCTTTATCACAAGACCCTGCTTCTCTCCTCACAAGACCCCAAATTTCAAAGATCAAACTCACGCAGCCCATATCCCACCCACCCGGCCCAAACCCCATCTTTTACCCTAACCCTAATTCACAAAAACACTTCCCTCACACGCAGCTTCCTCCTCATTTCTTCCCTCTCTCTAGAAGCTCTGGGCCACACAAGACACCCCCACCCCCCATCTCTCTCTCTCTCTCTCTTTCTCTTCTTCCTCACTCAACCGTAGCCCTTCTCCTCCTACCCTAGCCGCCAACCATCTCTCTCTCCCTCCTCAGACCACGTTTCTCTGCCTTACTCAACGGTTATCTCCTCCATCTGGCCCATCTCCCTGCCAACGTCGCGTCACTCTCCTGCAAGCCGCCCAAGACCCGGTTTTCGCGTGAGAAGCAGAGAAGGAAGAAGAAAACCGGTGGATAAGGGAGGTTATCTCTTTATTTCTCTTTTATTTTTATTTTCTTTTTTGAACTAATCTGATTTATTTGCTTCGCAGATGTGGTGCCTATAAAAAGGGAAGCAAGCAAAGTGGACAGAGGCCGAACCCAAAGAAAAAGAGGAGGAGAACCTGAGAGTCAAAAACCGAGAGCAAAAGAAACAGAGGACAACCATAGAGACAAAGGAGAGGACGAAGGAAGCAGAGGCAGGAAGGCCGTAGCTATGAGCCTGTGAGATTCCCCCTAGAACCAAATTAAAACACCAGTAGTTTAGGTTTCTCCCAAATCCTTTCTTTTTGTTTTCTGGAAATTTCCAGGGAAGTTTCAAATCAGGTTCCCTCATTTCCTCTATCTTTGCATTTCCTGTTTCCTTTTCTTACCATGGCTGTGTAACAGAATATTATTTTGGACTGAATAATCTGATATAGAATGCGTATGATTCCTTCTTTCCATTTTTCTTGCATTCTTTTGGCTGCTGTTATTATTTGTTGATTAAGTTGAAGTTGGCTGAAACGATTTGAGATTAGGGTTTGGCCTTCCAATGGGGCCAAACCCTAAATAGGGGGCAATCTGCAAATATGTTATAAAAGGGACTAAATTGCAAATATGTGATAAATAAGGACTGGATTGTAAATACGTAATTAATAAGGGTCAATTTGTAAATATGTAATTAATAGGGGTGTAGATGCAAAAATAGGATTTTTTTTGTTCTATATAAACATGTTTTAGGGATTGGTCTTCCAATGGGACCAAACCCAAGTCAGGGACCTAGTTGCAATCTATTATTTTTTATTTCATAAAGTCAATATAAATCAGTTTGTATTTTTGTTTTATTAAAAGGAAATAAAATAATAATAAATATAATCAAATAGGTTTTCTTTTTTTAAATAATTTCTTGTTGGGTTCTTTCTTTTAATATTTAATAAATTTGATAAAGGGAATTAATTTTTTTTAAGGGCAAACAAATTTTTTATAAACAATTAACGGGTACCATTTTTCAAAATGGGCACGTATGGGTGCTAATCCTTTCTTGCGCGTAACCAACTCCAAAACCCGAATCTGGTACAAAGACCTTTTCTTTTTTAAAAAAATTCGAAAATAATCAAAAATTAGGTTTTCCAATGTTTCCTATAAAAATAAATATTGGTGGCGGCTCCATAATTTTTAAATTTGGGTGTGGTTGCTATAGCTGGCGACTTCACTGGGGACACTAGAGAGTTAGGCCTTATAATTGTTTGAATTTGTTTGTTTGCCTTACATGATTTATTTCCCTTGTATTTTATTCTACTCCTATTTGGTCATGGTATATTTTGCTCATATGCTTGTATATTTGAACCTTAGGGTAGAAGACATTTGTATATATTATATGTTTATTTTGCAGCGGGTAGAATTTTAGGTCATTGCTCCTTTCACACACTTCACTTTGCACACTTATTTGCACACACTATGAGTGGGAGCCCTATACCCGGGCCCGAGTGAATATTAAGTTAGGAGAGGCTGCGTAGTGGGTGCTCTGCTGGACGTACGGCCAGTAGGTTCCTACGAAAGCCTCACCTAGAGTTTGGCTCCATTTGAGAAAAAACCATCCTTTAATAGTATACCTATTATTGGTGGTAACATTTTCAAATGGGACCCTTGGCTCTAGGGACTGTTTAGTTTAGTACTTTAACCCACCCAAAGAAAGGCACTTAATGTGGACCATAGATCCTTTAAGAATTACCAACCTTGGTCACAAAAGGAGTATACCCTCCCTTATTGTCCTTTTCGCTTATTTATTTCAAAAAAAAATAACAAAAATAAATTTTTTTAAAATCCTCTCTTTTTGAGCCCTAATCAATTATTTTGAAAAATAGATACTTAAGTCTTTTAAAAAGGGGGTATGATAATAATAGTAATAATGGTAACAAATTTTTCTTAAAATAACTTAATGTGTACTAAAAGGTATATTTATTAAAATGACTGTGTTTTCGGAAATGAAATAAATTTGCAATTTTATTTTTCTTTCACTTTTGGAAAACAAAATCATACTCATTCATTCATGCATACGCCATAACACTAATTTCCCATTCGTTCAGGCTTATCGGAAATTTCAAAAATCTTTGGAACAAATGTCTTCGGTGAGCGCAGTTACAGGGATAGAGAGGAGAAACACTTTGAAATTCAAGATCGAACCGCCTCGTTTGATGCATCTAAAAACTTTGGTTGATTTCATAGCTGAAAAGTGGATACAGTTGGATCGGATTAGCTTCGTGGGGAAATTTGGGAATATATTGGATCTGATAAATGTGGACGTACAAGTGGGAGCCCTAACGGCACTAGCCCAGTTTTATGACCCTCCTCTGAGATGTTTCACGTTCCGGAACTTCCAAATGGCACCGACTTTAGAAGAATATCAGAAGATCTTGGGGATCCCAGGAAGGACTAAAGGCCCGTACCGTCACGCAAAACATACTCCAACTATAGGTACCATTTCCCTTGCTTTGGGTATCTCTGAATCAGATCTGAACGCTGCACTAAGGGTAGAAGGAGATCTCGAAGGTTACTCCAGGAGCTTTCTAGAAGAAAAAGCTAAGGACCTTCATGCCGAAGGAAAATTGAGAGAATCCATGGATGTAGTAGCCCTGATTATTTATGGAGTGGTCTTGTTTCCTCATGTGGACCATTTTGTGGACAAAACCGCCATTGACGCCTTCCTAGCATTTAAAACCCAAGGTATGGATCCCACTACCGCCGTGCTTGCGGACTTATACTATGAGCTCCACACACGCCATGAGAAAGGAGGAGGACGAATTCGTTGTTGTGTCCCCATCTTGTACCTATGGTTGAAAAGTCACTTGGTAAAAAGGGGACATTCCTTCGGTCCTAGGAGTAATGCGGAATGGGCTGCTTACTTGATGAGTCTTAGTGAAGAATCTGTGATATGGTATTCCAGAGAACAAGAGATTAAAGAGGTGATCTATCGGTGTGGAGAATTCCCCAACGTACCCCTTATTGGAACTATAGGCTGCATCAACTACAATCCTACTCTGGCCCTGAGACAACTCGGTGCACCCATGCTAGGAGAACCTGTCGAAGAAGAGCTAGCCGCTTTCATTATACATGATCGGGGCTCCTCGGATTTGGCATTGTTCACAAAAGTGTGCCGAGCTTGGAGGAAAATGTCAGGAAACCACTAGGGCGCAAGAGCACCCATACGGATGAAAAGTACCGTCAATGGGTTGCGGCGAGAGTTCAGCAAGTCAAGTTACCTTTCCGAAACTTGTTTTTAGTCCCAGAAATGCCGCCTCCACCTCCTGCAGAGAATGAAGAAGTGGAAGAATTGAAGCTGGCCTTAGAAAAGGTGAAAGAGGATAAGAAACTTCTCCGGGAGAATTTGAAGAGGGCATATCAAGACATAGAAGTCCTACGAGATGAATGTGACAGAAAAGCTGGATTTCTAGAGGAGACCCAAAAGAGAGCCAAGGATGAAAGGGTAAGCCGGTCTCAGACTCAAGGCTGTCTGAAAGCAGCAAATCAACAATTGGACTTAGTGAAAAAGGAATTAAGTTTGGTTCTCTGCGAAAAGGGTGATTTGAGGAAAAGGTGGGTGATTCTCAAAAGGCTAGTAAGGCTTTACAAGAACGGGTTGAAAGCTTGACACAACAGCTTGAAAAATACCATGCGGTTACGAGGCCCAACTCAAGCGAAAAGAGAATTGCGGAAGAAAAGTTCATAGGCTACCATATAAATCTCGAGGAGGAACGTGAGAAGGTCCTCGTGATGCAAGGGAAAATTGATGATCGCGGGAAGTTATTAGTTGGTTTGATCGAGAAACCCAGATCTTGGATGGATCGTTGCTCTAAATTGGTGCCGCTCGCAAATAGGGTATCCAAGATATGCCGTAACTCTTGGAAGAAGCGAGAATCCGCAATAGGTTTCCGACCTTTGCCGAGGAAAGTGATGAACTTCATAGAAATCGCAAGAGCTTAGTGGGAGAGTTGGAGAAGCAGATCCGACGTGACCGTTAAAAACCCTATCCCCTTTAGTCTTTTGTCGTTTATTTGAATTCTCGCAATTTCAATTTCCATCTCAATTTTGTAAGCCCTCAGGGCAATTTGAATTATGGTATTTTCTTTTGATGGGAATATTTATTCTTGAAATACGCAGCAAGCCGATGAGACGTTTACAAAGTTTTTGCGATTCTCCGATAAGCCGATAAAACAAATTAAATAAATAAATAACGTGCATGGCATACATAATATGAGCATAACATAAACAACTCCTCCATACTCATATTGTCCTTCTGAACCCAGAATTAAACACGAAGAACCCGCACCCTTACAGAACGAGGTCGCAAGCCAGGCTCATGGACGCCTTAGAACAAAATCAACAGGCCATGCAATAGAGTCAAGAGGCTATGTGGGGAGAGCTTGATCAGATGAGTGCGCGAATGGGCCAGATGTTCGATCTGTTGATGGCCCTAAATGCCAAGTTGATCCCAGAAGCAAAACGACTTGTCGAACACCACATGCATAATGGGCCGGAGGAGAATCAGCTGGAAGAGAACGAAATACCTATCCATAGTTCACAAGGACGGACACCTCCGAATGATGGAAACCCGTTGAACACAAGTGCTCAGAATTCTGTACCTATCTTCACTCATCAGGAGGATGCTCAAGCCAAGGAGAGGTTTCAGATGATGGAGGAAAGGTTAAAGGCCATTGAGGGGGCAGATCACATTGGCTTCGAAGCTTCGGACATGTGTTTGGTCCCTGATGTAGTTATACTTCCAAAGTTCAAGGTACCCGAGTTCGACAAGTACAAAGGGGAGACATGTCCCAAGAGCCACCTGGTCATGTATTGCCGAAAGATGGCTTCCCATTCCCACGATGACAAGCTCCTAATTCATTTCTTCCAAGAAAGCTTGACCGGGGCACCCTCGCGGTGGTATATGCAATTAGAGCGTAATAAAATTCACTCATGGAAAGACTTGGCAAATACGTTCGTCCAGCGGTACAAGTACAATATGGATATGGCCCCAGTAGTAACGGTTGCAAAATATGAAGAAGAAAGACGCTGAAAGCTATAAAGAATACGCCCAGAGATGGAGGAGCATGGCTGCTCAAGTGGAGCCCCCCCTATTGGATAAAGAGATGATTGATACATTCATCGACACGCTTGAGCCCCCATTCTATGATAAAATGATTGGAAGCATGTTCTCAAGCTTTTCTGATTTGATTGTCATAGGAGAACGCGTGGAAATCGGCATGCACAGTGGAAAGATCCATAACGACACTTCATCATCCAAAGCGCAGAAGTCCTTCGTCAAGAAGAAGAAAGAAGGAGAAACAAACGCGGTGAGTAGTACCCCTCTATACGTTGCGGCAACTACCACGTCAGTGTTTTCCATTCCCGGTAATCAAGGAGGTCAGAATTTTAATCAGCCAAGAGCTCAGAACTCCCAAGGAAGGAACTCGATCCAGTTTGACAAGATCCCTATGAGTTACAAAGATGTTTACCAGCACCTGCTCAAAAACTCATTGGTGGTTCCTTGTCCGCAGAAACCCATGGAACCGCCATTCCCAAAATGGTATAATCCAGATGCCACCTGCGAATACCACGCCGGGGCAGCAGGCCACTCCATAGAAGATTGCCGAGCTCTGAAAATTAAAGTCCAAAGCCTGATAAATGTAAAATGGTTGAGCTTCCAGGATGATAGCCCTAACGTAGGGAGTAATATGTTACCTAACCACGGAAACACATCGGTGAATATGATAGAGGCCGAATATGAGAGAAGGATAATAAGGGATGTTATCGAAGTAGAAACCCCGATGAGTGAAGTATTCAGCAAACTCCGCAAAGCCGGTCTGATTGAAAAAGTAAAAGTCAACAATGAAATTCCTTACAATGAAGACATCCTGTCCACCGAGGAGTGTGAAGAGTTTAGGGTCATCCTCCAAAAATTACTCGATATGAACATGGTCCGAATTATCTCTTAAAAGGAAATGGAGGTATCCATGGTCCAAGATTCAGGAACCATGATCCCAAAACCTTTGGTGATTCAATTCACTAAGAGTGCATCTCCTACAGCGGCTAATGCCCCTAAAACCATCACTATTCAAATACCGTCTCCTTTTCCGTACAAGGACGACAAAGCAGTCCCTTGGATATATAATGCAAAAGTCCGAGTCGAAGGGAATGATAGGGAGCAATGTCCTCCGACGGTCACCAATATTGTGGGAATAGGAGGGATGACACGAAGTGGGCGAGTCTATGCCCCAGATAAAGAGCCGATAAGGAGGACCGTAGAAGAACCAGAAAAGGAATCGGTGGAGGAAACTGCAAAAGGGCCGATTGAAGTTAAAAACAAAGGAAAAGAGGTTGTGATCGAGGAAAGCAACACGGGGAAGGAAGATAAGAAAGAAATTCCCCATGAGGAAGTTGCTGAATTTCTCAAGCTCATTCAACAAAGCGAGTACGAGATAGTAGACCAGTTGAATCGCACGCCAGCAAGAGTGTCCCTACTTGCCTTATTGACGCACTCTGAGAGCCATAGGAAAATGCTAATGAAAGTTCTAAATGAGGCCCGTGTATCTCAGAATATTACGCTGAATCTGTTTGGTGATCTGGTTGGCAACATCACTGCATGCAATTATTTGTACTTCAATGATGAGGAGATACCTGCGGAAGGAAGAGGACACAACAAAGCATTGCATATCTCGGTTCAGTGTAAGGAGCATCTCGTGGCCAAGGTCCTCATAGATAATGGGTCCTCCCTAAATGTGATGCCTAAATCTACCTTGGATAAATTACCCATCGACAAAACTCATATGAAGCCTAGCTCTGTGCTTGTAAGGGCCTTCGACGGATCCAAGAGTGAAGTAATGGGAGAGATCGAGCTGCCAATCCAGATCGGGCCATTCACCTTCATTATTAACTTCCAGGTAATGGACATCAGGCCCAGCTATAGTTGCTTGCTGGGAAGACCTTGGATTCACTCAGCGGGAGTAGTACCGTCCACCTTGCACCAAAAATTGAAGTTTGTCGTGGATGATAAACTGGTCATCGTGTCAGGAGAACAAGATTTGCTGGTGAGTAAGCCGACGTCAACACGCTACATTGAAGCTACAGAGGAAGCCACAGGAACTGCGTTTCAGGCGTTGGAAATTGTCGATAGTGCTTATGTAGGGATCACCACTAAGAAACCCTGTCTATCCAATGCCGCACTAATGGTGGGCAATGTCATGCTAAAAGGGGGATACCAGCCAGGAAAAGGACTGGGGAAGAATCAAGAAGGTATGACCTCAATCTTAGGAGTTCTCGAGAACAAGGATCGGCACGGCACCAGTACGTACCCACTAAAAGAGCCAAGGAAAGGATGATCGAAGAAAGGAAAGAAAAGAGAAAGGCCCGTCTTGAGAATCGGGAACCCGAGCTAGGGAAAATCTCCATTTGTGATCTCCGCCAAAGCTTCCGAAGCGCGGGATGGATCTATCCAGATCAAGTATCTGTTGTGGGGGACGATCTTGTTACTTCTGATGAAAGTTGGGTTCGCCCATGCTCTTCAATGCCTTGCAATTGGGAAGTGGTGGAGAACCCTAGGATCCTTAATGCATTTTCAATGTAATTCATCTAATGCTTACCTCTCCGCTCAGCCCGAGGCGGTAGAGGAAATGTTAAAGGGCCCCGCATGTTTTCTTTTAGCATATTTCGAACATTAATGAAACATATTTTGATTTTTATCCCAAGTATTTTCACTCGCTCTTTTCCTCTTCTTTCCTTTACCCTCCCCTTATTGCTAACCTTGATAATGCAGGTTCACCGAAAATACTTCTGAAAACAATTGTGCTGAAGTTTCGCCACCGGACTTTGATGGTCCGATTAGTCATACCAACGGAGATTGTGAAGAAGATTACCCCGACGAAGACTTCTCACTAGAATTGATGAAACTTATAGAAGGGGAATCCAGGAAGATTGAGCCTTATGAAGAGCCCACTGAGCTAATCAATCTGGGAACAGATGAAAACAGAAAAGAAGTCAAGATTGGCCTCACCATGTCACCAGGAGCAAAGGCTGAATTAATCCAACTACTTCGGGATTATAAAGATGTTTTTGCTTGGTCCTATCAGGATATGCCAGGGTTGGATACCGATATCGTCAAACACAAGTTGCCGCTTAAGCCTGATTGCCCTCCCGTCAAACAGAAGTTGAGACGCATGAGACCAGATATGTCCTTGAAAATTAGGGAAGAAGTTAAAAAACAATTTGACGCCGGATTTCTAGCCGTGGCCGTATCCCCAATGGGTTGCTAATATCGTCCCTGTTCCGAAGAAAGGTGGAAAAGTTCGAATGTGTGTTGACTACCGAGACCTTAATAGAGCGAGTCCCAAAGACGATTTTCCCTTGCCACATATCGATGTCCTAGTAGATAACATGGCTCATCACGCATTTTTCTCTCTCATGGATGGTTTCTCCGGATATAACCAGATAAAAATGGCCAGGGAGGACATGGAAAAGACCACGTTCATTACAGCTTGGGGCACCTTTTGCTACAAAGTGATGCCTTTCGGGTTAAAAAATGCCGGGGCAACCTATCAAAGGGCAATGGTGACTTTGTTCCATGATATGATACACAAAGAGATAGAAGTCTACGTGGACGACATGATCGCTAAGTCACAAACTGAAGAGGGTCATATAACCAATCTGCGGAAACTCTTTGAGCGATTGAGAAAGTTCCGTTTAAGGCTCAACCCCGCCAAATGTACCTTCGGTGTCAAGTCAGGAAGATTGTTGGGATTCATTGTAAGTCAGAAAGGAATCGAAGTGGACCCAGAAAAAGTAAAAGCCATTTTAGAAATGCCAGCCCCTCGCACAGAAAAGGAAGTTCGCGGTTTCCTAGGAAGGCTGAATTATATCTCTCGGTTTATATCACAACTCACTGACACTTGCGAACCGATTTTTAAGTTGTTACGTAAAGACCAAGCTGTGGAATGGAATGAGAAGTGCCAAGAGGCTTTTGATAAAATCAAAGCGGTACTTGCGAGAGCCTCCGTGTTATTACCTCCGATTCGAGCGGACCCACGATCCTCTACTTGACAATATTACACGGGTCTATGGGATGTATGCTTGGTCAAAGACGATGAGGCGGTAAAAGAACACGCCATTTACTACTTAAGTAAAAAGTTTACAAGTTATGAAGCTAATTACTCGGTGTTGGAACGCACTTGTTGCGCCCTTGCTTGGGCGCCCAAGCCTAAGACAAGACATGCTTTCTCATACGACTTGGTTGGTGTCAAAAATGGATCCGATCAAGTATGTATTTGAGAAGCCCGCTCTCACCGGGAGAATTGCTCGGTGGCAGATGCTATTATCCGAATATGATATTCAGTATGTCTCTCAAAAGGCTTTCAAAGGTAGTGCGCTCGCTGAATACTTAGCCCACCAACCCATAGACAACCATTCACCAGTCCCCTATGAATTTCCCGATGAGAATATAATGTCTGCTGAAAAAGAAGAACCAAGGGATGAGGAGTGGACAATGATGTTTGATGGAGCCTCTAACGCATTGGGGCATGGAATCGGGCACATCTGATTTCTCGGAAAACACCGCACATCCACATTCTTTCGCGCCTATGTTTCAATTGCACCAATAATATCGCAGAGTATGAGGCTTGTGTCATGGGAATTCGAGTTGCCGTAGAAACTAAAGTCAATGCTCTGAAAGTCTACGGAGATTCCGTCCTGGTTATCAACTAGTTAAATGGAGAATGGGAAACTCGGGATTCCAAATTAATCCCTTACCACAAGTACATTCAGGGACTCGTCGTGTCATTTGACAGAATCACCTTCCAACATATTCCGCGAGAGAGTAATCAGTTAGCCGATGCACTAGCCACATTGTCATCCATGTTCCGGATAAACAATGATAAAGAAATACCTCTCATCATGATGGAGAGCCGTGCAAGCCCCGCTTATTGCCAGTTGATAGAGGACGAACCAGATGGAAAGCCATGGTACCATGACATTAAATGCTACCTCAAGAACAAAGAATATCCTTTGGGCGCCTCAGAAAACGACAAAAGAACTTTGTGGAGGCTCGCTATGAGTTTCTTTCTGAATGGTGACGTACTCTACAAAAGAAATCACGACATGGTACTCCTCCGGTGCGTAGATTCCGCAGAAGCGAGACGAATTATCGATGACGTTCACGAAGGTTCCTTCGGGACCCATGCCAATGGGTACGCAATGGCTAAAAAGATTCTCAGAGCAGGATATTATTGGCTTTCAATGGAAGGTGATTGCATCAAACATGTGAGGAAATGTCATAAGTGTCAGACTTATGCTGATAATATTCATGTGCCTCCAACTTCCTTAAACGTCCTTAGTGCACCCTGGCCATTTTCCATGTGGGGTTTGGATGTCATAGGAATGATTGAGCCGAAAGCCTCTAATGGACACCGCTTCATCCTCGTGGCCATTGATTACTTCACGAAATGGGTTGATGCAATCTCCTATGCCAATGTGACCCGCAATGTAGTCGTCAAATTCATCAAGAAGGAAATAATTTGCCGGTATGGTTTGCCAAGGAAGATCATCACCGACAATGGGACCAACCTGAACAACAAAATGATGAAAGAATTGTGTGATGACTTCAAAATCCAGCACCACAATTCTTCCCCTTATCGCCCTAAGATGAATGGGGCGGTAGAAGCAGCCAACAAGAATATCAAAAAGATTATCCAAAAAATGGTGTTAACTTACAAGGACTGGCATGAGATGCTCCCTTTTGCTTTACACGGATACCGAACTTCCGTACGCACTTCCACAGGGGCAACTATGTTCTCTCTAGTATACGGGATGGAAGCAGTGTTACCCATAGAAGTAGAGATCCCTTCTCTAAGGGTAGTCATGGAAACCAAGCTCGAAGAAGTTGAATGGGTCCAGACTCGTTATGACCAGCTGAATCTCATTGAAGGGAAAAGGTTGGAGGCAATATGTCACAGACAATTATATCAAAAGAGGCTCAAAAGAGCATATGAAAAGAAGGTGCGTCATCGAGAATTTACAGAAGGGGAATTGGTTTTGAAAAAGATTCTACCTATTCAGAAAGACCAACGAGGAAAATGGACCCCAAATTACGAAGGTCCATATGTGGTGAAAAAGGCATTCTCTGGAGGAGGCCTCATCCTCGCAGATATGGAGGGACATGATCTACCGCTACCGGTGAATTCGGATGCGGTCAAAAAGTACTATGTCTAGGAGGCCGCCCCACATCAAAAAAAAAAAAAAGAGCTCGCTAGGTTGAAAACCCGAAAGGGCGGCCTAGGCAAAAATTAGAGCAACCCGGTAGGTCGAAAACCCGAAAGGGTGACCTAGGCAAAAGTTAGGGTCCAATAAAAATGCTAAATTGAAAACCCGCAAAGGCAATTTAGGGTAACCTGCTAGGTCGAAAACTCGCAAAGAGCGGCCTAAGCAAAATCCAAGCCAAATGCATCAAGGGTAGTCAGAGCTAGAAGCTAACCCGCAGGAGCAAAAACAGGCAAGAGCAGAACAAATGCAATTTTATGGGGATGATCAAGAATGCAATTTCACAATTCTTCCCCTTACCAGTTCCTGTCTAGCAGAAACAAATTTGTCCTACTTATAATATTTCCCCATGATAATGGAAATTCATTTTTATCCACATCGCCTATTAAATGCTATTGGCACAATAGGATGCTTATTCCTATCTCTCCTGAACTCAACTTGGGATTTTATCAACTTGCGTTTTCTTTCTAAAAGAGATTCATGCTAAAAATAAACATGTGCAGATCAAAACATAAAAAGCACTTCATAACTACTGAAAATTTGAAAGGGTCCAGGGGATCTAGCATCCTCCCGTCAAGGAGAGGAATTTAGCAGGATGCACCACCAAAATGCAGAATCATCAGCGTTGTGCACATTACAAAGGGCCAAGCTGACTAGCTCCGAAGTCGCCAATAGAAACGACCTCTGGCTAATTATCAATAAGGGTTTGGAAAGGCATCGGAAACACAACGCTTCCCCATAATAACACAGCATTCATGCATAACATGACATTCGCTGCATTCCCGCATGATCAATACAAAGAAATAGCGCTTGCTTTATCCAAAGAGTCATTACTTGTATTACTAAAATCAACCACGAGTCAGAAACTCATTTCGCTTTTGCTGGGGGTCTGACCCGAACTCGTGTTGAGTGACGTAGAAGATCACACTTAGACCTTCCCTAAGTCCAATAATTTTGTAAGAGCTAGTCATACCTATGCCTTACTAGGAATTCGCTAGGAATCAAACCTAGAATCTCTCACCAATTTTGTAAGAGCTAGGAACCGAACCTATGCCTTACCGAGAATTCACTAGGAGCAAACCTAGAATCTCTCACCAATTTTGTAAGAGCTAGGAACCAAACCTATGTCGTACCGGGAATTCACTGGGAATCAGACCTGGAATCCCAAAGCAAAGCCGGGAGCCAATCCTGCAATCACAAACCAACAAGGTTGGAAGTCAATCTCGCAATTTCAAAGTACTTATTACGGACAAAATCAGAGTCCTTTATCCTTAATTACCTTTTACAACGAATGCACGAAGACCTTCGAGTAAAATGAAATTAAGGAGGGGCAGCTGTAGTACCCTAATTTTGTCCGACCCTTTTTATTTTTATTTTTATTTTATTTTAACTTTTACTTTATTAGTAGTAATGATAATAAAAAATATTATTGGAAGGTAAAAGGATAGAGTGAATAAAAAGAGAAAGAAGGGAAAAAGAAAAAATTATTTTTAAAAGATGGAGGTGTGTGAATTGTAAGTGGGGGGGTACTAATAGCATTTAGTTAAAACGCTGGCAAATTTCCCAATACCCTATGACTCCTTCCCTGCATCGCACGCCCCACTCTTTCTTCTTTCTTGCGCCCCCAGCCCATGACTTCCTTTCTTTCTTGCGCACCCTGCTTTCTCTCCCTCAAGCTTTTGACCCAAAGATCAAACTCACGCAGCCCATAACACACCCACGCGGCCCAAACCCCAACTTTTAACCTAACCCTAATTCACAAAAACACTTCCCTCACACGCAGCTTCCTCCTCATTTCTTCCCTCTCTCTAGAAGCTCCTGCGCCGCGGCGCACACCCCCACCCCCCATCTCTCTCTCTCTCTTTCTTTCTCCTCTTCCTCACTCAACCGTAGCCCTTCTCCTCCTACCCTAGCCGCCAACCATCTCTCTCTCTCCCTCCTCAGACCACGTTTCTCTGCCTTACTCAACGCTTATCTCCTCCATCCGCCCATCTCCCCGCCAACGTCGCGTCAACTCTCCTGCAAGCCGCCCAAGACCCTTGCCAAGGTGAGAAGCGAGAGAAGGAAGAAGAAAACCGGTGGATAAGGAGGTTATCTCTTTATTTCTCTTTTATTTTTATTTTCTTTTTTGAACTAATCGATTTATTTGCTTCAGATGTGGTGCCTATAAAAGGGAAGCAAGCAAAGTGGACAGAGGCGAACCCAAAGAAAAGAGGAGGAGAACCCGAGAGTCAAAAACCGAGAGCAAAAGAAGCAGAGGACAACCATAGAGACAAAGGAGAGGGGCGAAGGAAGCAGAGGCGGGAAAGGCCGTAGCTATGAGCTGTGAGATTCCCCTAGAACCAAATTAAAACACCAGTAGTTTAGGTTTCGCCAAATCCTTTCTTTTTGTTTTTACGGAAATTTCCAGGGAAGTTTCAAATCAGGTTCCCTCATTTCCTCTATCTTTGCATTTCCTGTTTCCTTTTCTTACCATGGCTGTGTAACATAATATTATTTTGGACTGAATAATCTGATATAGAATGCGTATGATTCCTTCTTTCCATTTTTCTTGCATTCTTTTGGCTGCTGTTATTATTTGTTGATTAAGTTGAAGTTGGCTGAAACGATTTGAGATTAGGGTTTGGCCTTCCAATGGGGCCAAACCCTAAATAGGGGGCAATCTGCAAATATGTTATAAAAGGGACTAAATTGCAAATATGTGATAAATAAGGACTGAATTGTAAATACGTAATTAATAAGGGTCAATTTGTAAATATGTAATTAATAGGAGTGTAGATGCAAAAATAGGATTTTTTTTGTTCTATATAAACATGTTTTAGGGATTGGTCTTCCAATGGGACCAAACCCAAGTCAGGGACCTAGTTGCAATCTATTATTTTTTATTTCATAAAGTCAATATAAATCAGTTTGTATTTTTGTTTTATTAAAAGGAAATAAAATAATAATAAATATAATCAAATAGGTTTTCTTTTTTTAAATAATTTCTTGTTGGGTTCTTTCTTTTAATATTTAATAAATTTGATAAAGGGAATTAATTTTTTTTAAGGGCAAACAAATTTTTTATAAACAATTAACGGGTACCATTTTTCAAAATGGGTGCGTATGGGTGCTAATCCTTTCTTGCGCGTAACCAACTCCCGAACCCGAATCTGGTACAAAGACCTTTTCTTTTTTAAAAAAATTCGAAAATAATTAAAAATTAGGTTTTCCAATGTTTCCTATAAAAATAAATATTGGTGGCGGCTCCATAATTTTTAAATTTGGGTGTGGTTGCTACACCGGGGATTGTTGAATTGATTTTTAACACGACAAACGAGTACTTTTTGAACAATTTTTTTTATTGTTTTTATTTTCTGTTTATAAAAAAAATATTGTTATAATTGTTGCGGTGCTACTTACCTTTTCCTTTAGTGTTGTGCATGCTAGGTAAACAAACAGGTGAGCTGTTGTTTGACCCAGAAATAGAAAAGACAGCAAAGGCCAATAGGAAGAAGGCAAGGGAAGCAAGACAACAACAAAATCAAGCCTCTGCTTCTACTTCTCTCATTATAACTCTAGTAGTAATGGGGGAAGTACCACCACCACCGCGCACCTTGGGCGATTTTAGGAGAAGGAACAATCCAAGGGGTGTCATGGCCTACCAACTGGAGGAAGCAAATGCTTTTGAGATCAAACCATCCCTGTTGAGCACTCTCAAGCAAAACCAATTCGCTGGGGATGAAATTGAAGACCCAAATCAGCACTTGGTAAATTTCTATGAAATCTGTGGCACCTTCATGCTGAATGGAGTGACAGAAGGGGCCAAGAAACTAAGGCTTTTTCCTTTTACCCTACGAGATAGAGCTAGAGATTGGCTGCACACTTTGCCTACAGGAAGCATCACTACTTGGGATGATTTGGAGGATAAATTTATGAACAAATTTTTTCCACTCTCCAAGTTCATCAAAAGAAGAGGTGAAATTCATGGGTTCCAGCAGAACCATATCGAAAATCTGTATGAGGCTTGGGAGAGATTCAAGCTTCTTTTGAAAAGATATCCCGACCATGGGTATGATGAGTTTAATCAGATGCAGATGTTTTGCAATGGGTTGAGGCCAAATACAAGAATGATGCTGGATGCCTCAGCTGGAGGTACAATTAAGATAAAGCATGAAGAAGCAAGAAGTTTAGTGGAGCAAATGGCTTCCAATGAGCAGTTGTGTCAAAATGATAGAGGAACACAGGGTAGAAGAGGACTCCTTGAGCTAGAAACACAAGATGCACTCTTGGCTCAAAATAAATTGGTCTCTCAACAATTGGAAGCTATCACCAAGGAGCTTAAAGCGGCCGAAAATGGGAGCCCTATCCCCGCCAGGTGAACCAGTTGAGCAGGGAACTTGAGATGTGACTTTTGTCAAGGACCTCATGAGAATGGAGGTTGTGATACTAAGGGATTTTTGAATGAGCAAGCTAACTACATGGAAAATTTTCAAAAGCAAGGAGGGAATCCTTATTCTGACACCTATAATCCTGGGTGGAAGAATCATCCCAACTTTCTTGGAAAGCGAGAAGATAGCCCATCATCAAGCAACCCTCCACAACCTCAAAAGCAAGAGAAGCCAAATCAATTAGAAGAAGCTCTAACTCAATTCATGAAGATGACTCAATCCAACTTCCGTAATATCCATTCCAACTTTCGGACTCATGAGTCTCATTTCAAGAACCAAGAGGCCTCTATCAAAAATCTGAGAGTCAAATTGGGCAGCTCTCAAAGCAACTTGTGGAGCAAACCAAAGGTAAGTTTTACGCTAGCAGTTGATAATCCTAAAAATGAGAAGCGTAGTGCAATTACTTTGAGAAGTGGAAAAATAATGTCTCAAGTTGAGGGAAGAAAAAGAGTGAAAAAGTAAGGTGGACTGAGTTGAAAATGAGAAGCTTGATAAAAATAAAGAAAAGAAGAAAAAGAGAGGTTGAGAAGAAGTCCAACTTAGAAGAAGGAGGCATAGTTATAAGCGAGCAGTGCGGTGGAAAATAAGCCCAAAGTGGTTCTTCCATATAAGAAGCTGTCATATCCTTCGTGAGCAAGAAAAAGGAGAAGGATGAACAGTGCAGTAAGTTCATGGATGTCTTCAAGCGCCTCGGATCAACATTCCTTTCGCGAAGCTCTTGAGCAAATGCCTTTATATGCCAAATTCATGAAGGAATTGTTAACTAAGAAGAAGAAATTCAAAGAAGATGAGACTGTAGCTTTGACAGAAGAGTGTAGTGCCATCATTCAAAGAAAGCTCCCTCCAAAGCTGAAAGATCCTGGAAGCTTCACAATTCCCTGCACTATTAGGAATTTAAATATTGACAAAGCCCTTTGTGATTTGGGAGCTAGCATCAATTTGATGCCGTTATCTATGTTGAAGAGGCTGGGAAGAGGTGAAGTCAAGCCTACAAAAATGACACTGCAACTGGCAGATAGGTCAATCAAATACCTTTATGGAGTTATGGAAGATGTATTGGTAAGGGTTGGCAAATTCCTTTTTCCGGCAGACTTTGTGATCCTTGACATGGAGGAAGACAAGGAGGTCCCTCTTCTTCTTGGAAGACCTTTCCTAGCTACAGGAAGAGCCTTGATTGATGTCCAACAAGGTAAATTAATTTTGAGGTTCCAAGATGAGAAAGAGACTTTCAATGTGTTCAAGGCTATGAGGCATCCCGATGACACCGAAAAGTTCTCTAGAATTGATGTGGTTGGGCAGCCGGTTGGAGAGAATCTTGATCAAGACCGACCTTCCAAACCCTTAGAGAAGGTGACAATGAATTCTATTGAGGAGATGTCTGAAGAGCTGGATGATGGGATGGAAAAATTTTTAGTGCAGGAAAAAGGAAGAAAAGGAAAGAGTAGTCTGCATATGGGCCATGGGAAACAATTCCCAAATTGCAAAATTCCAAAGAAGGCACATGTAGAACCTACTCATTCTTATGAAAAGCACACCAAACAGGCGAGGGATGACAATGTCCACCCACATAAATTCAAGAGGAGAAAAAGGAGACCAATGCCAAAAAGGGAAATGATTTCTATACAAGCACTCAGGGCTATGGGTGTGCATCTTCCCAAGGAAGGTGGTGCTTCAATCTTCTTTTCCTCCTTTAAGGAGCCTTGATCGACTCCTTCAAGCGTCAAGCTAGTGACGTTAAAGAAGCGCTTCTTGGGAGGAAACCCAAGTTTTTCGGTGAGTTCTTTCCTCCTCATCCCTGCTTTAACTTAAATTTTTACATTGGGGACAATGTAAGTTTTTAAGCTTGGGATAAGGGGTTTGCATTTTTGCATTTAGATTTGCATCTCATTTTAGTTTTTGCTTTTTGTGTTAATTTTTGTTTTTGTTTGCATCATTTTATCCCCCAATTGCTTTGTTGCCCGCCTAATTTTTTTGTGTGTGCCACATTTTTGTTGAAATTTAAGATTGCAATGATTTGGAACCCAATTATTTTCTCTTGTGATGGGCTTAAAGGTAGTGTTCTTAATGTACATAGGGATAATCTTTTGATAAGTTGATGATTAGCATGTGGCACTCTGATTTGATGTCTTTCACTGATTTGAACTTCTAAATGTGAGACTTGAGCTTCATTTGGGGCTTGTACTTCATCATGTTCTTATGCCCCTTCTCCTTGTATGAGTGTGTTTCTCTTGATTGTGCTCTCTAGAACTTGACTTGAAACCATTTCAAAACTTGAAAATTTTTGATTACACACTTGAATATGATTAAGGCATTTTAGGCATGTTTTCAAGCCTCTGACTTTTGAATGAAAGCTTCCTCTAGTTGCCCCTTTTGAGCCTTAACTGAAATAAATTTTCTTGGTACCCATGCTATGTCAAATGTTTATGGTACCTTTTAGAGCATGTTTAAGGGAGCAATTGGATGCTTAATCTGTGAATTGTGTTTGATGCTTGAACTTGGGATCTCTTCTGTTGTTTAATTCCTCCCCAATAATTATTGCAAAATCTCAAAAGAAGGGAGAATAAATAATAATAAAAAAGAATAAAAAAATAAAAATAAAAAAATAGAAAAGAAAAAAAACAACAGAAGAGGAGCAAAATAAAAAGGTTTTGAAAGCAAAAAGGGAAAATGTATTGCTCCACTTATTCTGCTTAAAAGGGTTGCTTTAATTGTTCAGGTTGTTAGCCCTTGAATTTCCCCTTTTCTTGTTTTTATCCCACCTTAAAAGTTAAATCCCATGGCCACGTTACAACCTTTTGAAAGACCTTTTGATTCTTGTGTGTTTTCATTAATTATTTGCTGAGATTTGGTAAATAGTCAAGCCTATGGTAGAGCACTTTCATTGATGGATATGAGCGAATTGTCTTAACCTTTAAAACACTTGGAGAGTGATAAGGAGATTACCCTTATCAGTGACCGACATGATTTCAGAGAGCCTAAACTTCTAATTGGACTTGATTTTGATTGTCTCTATTGTGTTTGATAGTCCTTTAGCGTATTACTTGATCTTGCTTCTATCTCGGGTTTCTTATCGGTTGCATTTCGTATTTTCCATGTCGTCTTTGGCCACAGTAATTGCTTGAGGACAAGCAAAGTTCTAAGCTTGGTGTAATTTGATGCGTTCGAAATAGCATATAGTTTAGTGTTAGTTTTGCATCGCATCTTAGTCATTTTAGTCATTTTAATCCATGTTATTTATGCATTTGGCTTGATTTGAATAACACACTTGGTTTTGGTTCAATTGTGCTTAAAGGAAGGTATTTGTCCTAGGAAAAAGGAGAAAAATTACTTGGAATAAGTTGGGGTAATTTGTGCTACAAGTTGATAATGTAATGCTGTCTCAGCCTGACACTTGTTCAATGTTTTAATCATATCTGGAGTTTTAGGTGTCCAAATGAGATGAAACTGGTGCCATTGGAAAGCTAAGATCCATAGCTTCAACTTTCATGAAGACACCTTGAGCTAATTCGGACGTTAAAGAGGTGAAAAATACAAAACAACATGAAGCACGGCCTAGCCGTGTCAGGAAGCACGACCGTGTTGCGACAGCACCTAAACAGTGCGAGAAACATAATGAAGCACGGCCTAGCCGTGCCTCACGCCACGGCCGTGCTACGACAGCACCCTGGACGCAGAATTTTACGTTTTTACATGTTTTGGACCTGTTTTTTTACTCCTTTTCACCCTAGACTATAAATAGACACTTTAGAGACTTGTCTAGGGTTCGAACTTTGTTATTTGGAGGCACGGTGGAGGATTGGGAACGATCTCTTCATTAATTCTCATGAATTTCTGGTTTGGCTTTTCTTTCTCTATGAGTAACTAAGCTTTTTAGACTAGGGTTAGATGAATCTTGATGAAACTTTTATGTAGTTAATTCTATTATATTAAAGCAAGTTTATTTCATTTCAATTGAGCTTTCAATTCTCCGTGCTTAATGCTTTTCGATACTTGGCCGCTATTGAATCGATTGGGGTTTTTCATGATGATTGGGAAATTGGGTGAAGAACTTGAACTGAGATTGTTAGCCATAGTCATGATGAGTATAGGAATATAACTTTGTGATTATGTGTTCTTATGAATCACTATTCTTAATGCTTAACCTAACTATAAATCACCTAAGGGATTGGGGGTTTTAGTTAGAGTAAAGGGTTTATGAGGCGAGGGATTGTTCTTAAACTAATTTAGTTGATTCAAACTTCTATTTGTATGAAATAACTTGCGTTGGTTGTAGATTAAATGCATGAGAGTGGATACAAGAGGATTCAAACCCCTAGTCGTGTTTATACCATTTAAGTACAAAGAGGTGGTATTGGTATTTTTAGTTATTCTGAATCTACTTATTTCCAAATACCACTATTCGGTTCTCGTTCAAAATAGTTACGAACTTTGTTTAGTTGAATAATCAATCGCAATCCCTGTGGAGACGATCTTACTTATCACTTTATTACTTGTGCGATTCGGTACACTGCCGAATTCCTCAACACCAGACAAAACTTGGAGGAATCAATGCCCTCCTTTCCTTCTCCTTGGCCGATCACCTCAAAAAGAAAGTGAGAGAGAATAGTTAGTTGCATATTGGTCTTAACGTGGGCATAGAAAGAGAGAGAGAATCTAGTCCCTTCCTTCTTTTCTCTTGTCCACCGCGGACAAATCCAGTTCCAAGGACCCCTATTTTATTCGATCCTTCCCTTAAGAAGTGCTAGACCATGTGGTGTTAGAAGTGTACGAGAATTCTTGAGAAAATTGAAATTTATTCCCTTCTATTCCCTTTGTTGAGCCGAAGCTTGAGAGATGTCAAGTGAGGACTGTTCTTTATATCCCCTGTATCCTTGGGTGATGTTGTGGGCGATTTTGTGGTTGGTGATCGTGGCAATCCTTCTTTCTCTTCCTATCTTCAAACTGCGGGTTCCTGGAAGATTTTAGGTTAGTATTTTAATTCGTATTTTCAATCCCTGTATTGTTTGTTAGTAGTGATCTTGTTGAGGATGGTTTTGAGTTTTTAGATGAATTGTTAAAATTATGACTTAGTAGTAAAGTTAGGAAGGTTTTGTTTTCTTTTGTTGAAAAAGTTTAAGTTTCTTGTTGTGAAAGATGATTTCAAGGCTTTATTATTAGTCATTTTGTTCAAAACTTACGTGTAACTAGTTGGTTGTTTTATGTCTTGAAAGGAAAAATATGTCGTTTTGTCTTCCTTGAGAGATTTGGAAAAGAGTTTTAGAAAACTTTATTTCTAAAAATCCTTGCTTGATTTCTTGGAGTTTTAGAAGTAAGTTGTACCATTTGTTATTAAAGTTTTATTGAAAGAAAATTAAATATTTTTCCCTAATTTTTGTTGTTGAAGCCGTGAGCTTCAAAAGGAGAAAAGAAGCAAATTTTGTGATTTCAAACTTGCCTCTTCATAGTTTAATTGGTGTCATAGTTTAGGAATCTTTGAAAAATTTGATTGGGTTAAATTTTGTTAAGTGTTATTTTAGTATATTAAGACTATGAAACACTAGGGTCGAAGGAAATCCTTTTATTCCTAAACCAAGGTGGAGCCCCGAAAAAGATTTTTGTGGGGGTGTTGTTGCTAAGAAAAGATTTGAAAATTTGGGTGTAAAACCTTTATTTGTATACTAGCTTTATTAAACCGGTGAGGGTGATTAGTAATTTGAATTGTTAATCTATGTTTTGCTTGCTTGATCTGCTAGAGCTTGTTAATTAGCTATTTTAAAAGTTTCATAATTGCTTGGTTCCGAAGGAAAAATGATTTTCTAGTGTTTTAAAGCTAAAATATTAGTTATTAAATTCTTGGGAAAGTGTGTAATATTTATAGTGTTCTGAGAAGAGAAAAATGATTTCGAGTTTTGAGTACTTAGTTATTGGTGTGTGAAATTCTCTTTAGGAAAAGCTTTGATCTAAAAAGGATTTTAAAGATAAGTGAGTTATTAATTTGGTTTTAATCTTTGAACTAAAGTGTGTTCGATGATTTGAGACAATGAGAACCTAAACTCGAGGGAACCTTAATGTCCATGAGAATGGTTGAGTCCTAAAGAAAAAGTTGGGTTTCTTAAATTTTATTTTCATTTTGGGTTTTGCTTTCGAAAGGTGATTGATTGGGAAAAATCTTAATCTTTTTGGAAATTTTAAGTGAATTTTGGTATTTCTGATATGTGTAAACCATGGTTGCACGTGAATAGGTTAGTATTATTTTCGTAGTAATGACGCGTAACTGTAGTCGAGCTCGTGTTCGTATCCGTGTTCGTGAGCGTGATCGTGATCGTGATCGTGGATGAGCAGATGTCGTGATCGGGAATGAGCATCAGTCAGTCACAAGGAATTCTTCGTCCGCTAACTACGCTTATTTTACGGTGTGCTATATGTATATGCCTTGTGATTATTATTATTATTATTATTATTATTATTATTATTATTATTATTATTATTATTATTGCATGCTATGCTATGTAGCTATAAATACCATAAGTACTACATATAATAATATGTATGGTGAATGTCTATGTGTGCAAATTATTTTTGTGGATTTGAGTAAAGTAATTTTTTCTTATTTTACTATCCGTGTAGTTTCGAGGACGAAACTATTTGAGGGGGGTGGTAATGTAACATCTCAATTTTTAAGAAAAGTGATTTTAGCAATAAAATCCTGAATACTCGAAAAATAAGTCATAGAGATTGATCACCTCAATTATTTACTGAGAGTACGGGAAATTATTTTGAGTTATTTTGAATAATTTATTTCTTATAAATAATTATTATTCATGATATCAATTCGAATTAATTGACAACGTAGACGTATACTGCTTTTAAAGAGAATTAATCAATTATACTTATTATAAGTTTTCTGCGTGACGCGGTAACGCGTATTTTTGTTAACTAAGAGATTGATTGAATTAAGTCAAGATGAAATTAAATTTAAGAATTAATATTTATTATTAATTCATGGTTTGAAAATCGTCGGAAAACTCTAACGAAGTTTCGTCGCGTTTCAAATCACTGGGTAAATTTTATCCGCATTAAAATTTATAACAAATTTTGATTTCGATGAAAATCGAATCGTAACTTGTTGTGAATATTTGTGAGTGTTTGAGATTGTTTTTATTATTTATGATAATTTATTATCACACGGTGAATTAATTTCTCAGTAAATTAATTTTCGCGAATTAATCGGCGGAGAATTAATCGGTAACGCGATTACTCGACGCCGTGTTTTTAGTACTCTTAAGACTCTAGGATTAGAGGGTAATCATGAGAGATGAGAGATTAGATGCATTAGACTCTTTGATGGGATTAATATCTTATTTTTAGTGTTTAGGTGTCACACTTTTGGTGGTTTATTATTTGGTGTTTTTCCTAATTCATTCTTAACCAAGTAAACAATGGGTTATTTAATTTTTCTTCATCCTTCTTTTCTTTCCTTTGATCAGTGTGACCTTCCCTTTTATTCTACCCCTTATTTTCATTTTTTCTTTCTTTTATTCAAGTGAATGAAAGCCAAGTAAGCCTTTTATTAATTAATTGTTTTGTTATGTTCGCTATTGAGACTGCCTATCAGAAGGGTTGGCATCACCTTTGGCTGGAGTGTGATTCCCAGTTGGTTATTGGTGCTTTTAAGAATCAAAGTATTGTGCCTTGGCGACTTAAGAATAGATGGAATAACTGCATTGCTCTGACAAAGCATATGACTTTCCTTGTGTCTCATATCTTTCGTGAAGGGAATAACTGCGCGGATCGTTTAGCCGCTCATGGCCTTGGAATATCTGGCTTCATCTGGTGGAATTCACTGCCTAAGTTTCTTTATGAAGATTTCTTTAATAATAGATTGGGTCGTCCTTGTTATAGATTCAAGTAATTGTGCCTTGCTTTTGGCTTGTTTGCTTTTTGCAGTCTTTCGTTATAATTGTATCACCTTGGGGTTGGGTTTTACTTTGTCTCCCCTTGATGTCTTTGCATATGATTGTTAATGGCTTTGGTGCCAACATAGTTGGGATGAAAGCCATTATTGTGATGCCTGTGCATGTCAAGCTTTGTTTTATCTTTTTAGGCGGGTGTTTCTTTCTTGCGGATCTCCATTTTGTTTCTGCTCATGGGTATTGGTCTAGTCCCCCCATGTTTGTTTGTTTTTCCTTTTTTATTAATAAATTTTAGGCGGGGGTACTCTTTTTCCTTCTTGGTGTTTTTTCCCTAAGGAGGGTTTTGCATCAGAAGGTTTTAACGAGGCCTCTCTCCTCTCTTTTGCCTAAAAAAAAAAAAGTACTCCCTCCCCTTTTATGAAGCTACAGCCCATGCCCCTCCCCTCATTTTACTCTACATTTCCTCCTTCTTTCTTGGTCTTGAGAGAGAAGCTCTAAGGTGCTTCAATGGTGATCACCTCCATCATTTCCTTTGGCTTGATTTCACCTCCATTTCTTAACCTTCTTTGCTCCTAGTTTCTTCTTCTTCTTGCCATCACCTATTCCCTCATTTAAGCAAGTTGGTGAGTCACATTTTCCTCCCCCATAATCAGCCCCTTGGCCGTGAGCCTCCTAGGAGAAATAGGATGAGTATTCTTGCTTCCATTCTTATATTTATGTTTTGTATTTTACTTGATTATGATCAATAAGAGAAAGGAACACATTATCCCCAAATTCTTGAAACCCTAACCTAAGGGAAAGAGGGATTTGTGTGATCTCTTGTGAATCTTGTAAATTAATTGGTGTTTCTAGCTTAATTGATGTTGTTGTTGTTGTTGTTTTAAATTGATAGTTTGGGATTAAAACTTTGATTGGGTATTATTTTTGATAAAAACTTATTCTTGAGGAAAGGGAATTAGTGATAATTATGCTATGAATCATATAATTAGTTGTTGAATAATATGTTTAGGTTGATAAAATTGATATTGGGTTTATTATATATGCTTAAGTAGAAGAATTAGTAAGCTAATTGTGAAAATTGGTTCTTAAGAGACTTAAAAAGCATGTTGGGACTTGATTGAGTTGTCCTTAATTATTAGCATTGTCATTACCATAGTTTAAATGTTTTGGATCAAATAATTGAAAAGATTTCTTGTAAAACCTTACTCTTGAAATGTTTTGAAAACAAGTTTTGAAACTTGGTTGGACTTGTTCTTGATTTGTGACTTGTTATTTGAAAGAAAAAATGCTAAGTGAAATGGCACTATTTTATTGTTGAAAAATTTGCAAATTGGTCCTTGATTTTAGGCCCCTAGCCGTGAGCCTTATAGGCGTAGGAAAAATGAAAATTTCTTGCGAACACTTGTATTGATGATGCATGCTTAATTGAAAACTTGTGTGGATAAGTTTTGTGAAAAACACTTACTTGAAAACATGATTTTGGAAAGTGGTATACGACTTGTAATATGCTTTGAAATGTGCTTGGAACTATGCCTTGGATGTGTCTTGATAGTGTGATGTCTTGGTGTTTAATTAAATGACTTAGAAGTGGCTTGTTTGTTTTAAAAGGAAGTTTAGCAAATTTTTTGAAAATGGGGTGCAAAAGCCGAGAGCCCCAAAGGAAGATTTTGGGAGGAAAATTATTTTGTGAATTTGATTTTAAATACTTGATTAATATATTTCAAGGTTTTATAGATGTAGAAAAATGATTCTTTGAAAGTTAGCACTTTTAAATTAAGTCTGATGTGATGGTGTTTGGCTAGGATAAAGGGATTAGGGTGAGAGCCTAAGGTTTCATATTTAGCTTTAGAATTTTGCTAAGCTTACCTCGTGTGATAGGAGTAGAGGGATCTGAGTTCGTGAGACGTGGGATCGAGGAATACGTGGAGACGCGCGGCTTGGAGTTCGGTAAGGGCACTTCACATTATATTTTCTTTATGTAGTGTAGTATGAGTAAGGGCAACTTTAGATATGATAGGAATTTAATTTTCAGTCTTATGCGAAGAAGTCTGAGAACCTCAGGGTTCGAAGTGATGGTCTCGTACCCCTTTGACTTTTAGTTCTTAAAATTTTAATTATGATCATTTAGTGGGCTTGTGTGCAAGTGGTTGGTAGCTGTCCCCAACTCCCCACACTTGTATGATTGCCTCTCTGCCAACTCCACTGAGTTGCAGAGGGATGAACTGAGTTGTCTGTGTCGGTGCTTGATATGATGTGAATGCTTATACTGCTTATACTGTTAACCTGAGTGCATTGTGTTAAGCTTGGCATGAATATTATTTGATATGTGGTTAAATAATTATTCGATTGCTCCTTGAATGATTATATATGGTGATTATTTCATTGGGATGGTGAAAAGTGTCAACGTGACGTGCATGAACTATATCCCGGATATCCTAGGGTGGTCGCGGAACCCAAAGCCAATGGCTGGAGTTTGACAGCTTAGTTAGACGTCATGTCGTTTGGAGTTGTCGTGACGTTTATGAACTATGTCCCGAATAACCTAGGGTGCTAGGATCCCCTAAAAGGCTACGGCTGGTTTTCGGCAGCTTAGTTAGACGTTGTAGTGTCAAGGAACATATCCTGAATTTCCTAGGGTGGTCGTGGAGCCCAAGGCTAATGGCTGGAATTCAGCAGCTTGTTCGGCGTTACCTTCCGGAAGATTATCGAAAGTGTCGCGAGCGAATGAGTCTTAAGTTGAGTCTTGAGTTGCGTCTTGAAAACTGCGCATATTGTTGTGTTGCCTCTAGTTTATGATTTGCTATTTCTTGTATTTATGTTGTGTTGTTATATGTCTTGTTGTCGAATATGTTGTCGTATGTGCATCTGTCTCTTTATTTTAAGAAGTTGACCCTTTCCAGTGGTTCTTTCAATTAATGAATGTAACCCAGATGGCGAAGTAAGCAGAGAACTCGGGACTACGGAGAAGAGTAACTGAGGATAGCCGTCCGGCTTCTAACTTGAACTTCTGGGGTAACTTACTATAAGTTTAGTAAGGGATGTAGTATCTCGACCGGCTATAGAATATTTGTAGTTCATTTCAGTGTTGTAATAAAATGCCTATGATGTTTCCAGACATGTATTGTCGTATATGAATTGATGGAATAAATGAGTATGGTTAATGTGGTTTATTTGGTGTCTTAAATTATTCACCGCCATGTTTCTAAAATCGCTGTAATACTTTGACTACCCCTTTTAAGAAGTTTTTTAAAAAAAATATAGAACCATATTCTCGAAAAACGTGCAATGCAGAGTATTTCGCCTTTCAGAAATATGTCAACTTTTGTCAGAATATCTACTTTAGTAGCGCTCCAGAAACGGGGTGTTACAACAAGCAACCAAAACTTGTTTCTTAGAACTCCAAGATATCAGATTTTGGCCTAGATAAATGCAGAAACCAGAAGTGGAACGACGATCATCAGGATCGCTTGCCCAATCCGAATCACAGAAAGCACGCAGAGACAGTTTGGCAATTAAATTTACTGGCTGCAAAAGAATTCCATGATGAACAGTACCTTTTAAGTACCTGAGAATTCTTTTAACATCCTTCCAATGACTTTCCAAAGGATGAGACATAAACTAACAAACCTTGTTGACACTATATGCAATTTCAGGGCGGGTTAAAGTTACATATTGGAGAGCCCCCATAATAGACCGATAGGTGGAAGAATCTTGCATAAAATCAGAACCATGCTTGCTTAATTTGACAGAACTGACCATGGGTGTGGAAATACCATTAGCATCGAGCATATTAGCTTTATGAAGTAGATCCCGAATGTATTTGGCTTAACTAAGAACCATGGAACCATTCAACAATCTTTTGACCTCAAGGCCCAAGAAGTAACCAACATCACCAAGTTCTTTTAGAGCAAAGGTAGCATTAAGTTTGCTGATCAAATCAGAGATAAAAGATGATGAAGTACCGGTGATGAGGATATCATCAACATAGATGAGCACATAAAGGCACACACGACCCTTGGAAAAAGTGAACAAAGAAGAGTCACACCTGCTGGCTGAAAATCCAAATGAGACTAAGGTGGAAGTCAACCTCTCATACCAGGCCCTAGGTGCCTGTTTCAGGCCATAGAGTGCTTTCTTGAGCTTGCACACCAAGCTTTTATCTCCACATTCAAAACTCGGTGGCTGTGACATATAAACTTCCTCTGTGAGCAGCCTATTCAAAAAGACATTATTGACATCAATTTGCTTGATAGGCCAGTTGAAAGATAGTGCCAAGGTGAGAATGACCCGAATGGTTACAGGCTTGACTACTGGAGAGAAGGTTTCCTTGAAGTCAAAGCCAGCTTGTTGATGAAAGCCATTGGCTACCAAGCGTGCTTTATATTTGTTTATGGAGCCATCATCATTCTCCTTAACCCGGAAAACCCACTTACATCCAATAGGCTTTCTATGAGAGGGTAAGGGAACAGGAGACCAAGTATCATTAGCTATGAGAGCCTGAAATTCTGTTTGCATAGCTACAAACCAATTTGGTTCAGCCAATGCTTGTTTAACACTCCTCGGTTCAGTGACAACAACAAACACCCGAGGCTTTAGATTCCCTGTCTTAGATCTAGTGACCATAGGGTGGCAATTAGTGGCAGCAATAGAAGGTGCAATAGGTGGAAGCTGGACTACAGAGGGAGAAGAAACTGGTTGCACAGAAGCAACAACAGGAGAAACAAAATGAGTAACAAGACTGTGAATAGTAGAATTATCACAAAACTGAGAAGAGATAGGCTGAGGAGAAGATACCAATAAAGGAATAGGGGATAAGGAGGGGACATGAGGAATAAAAACTGAAACAGAAGAGGAAGTGGAAGGTGGGGTTAATGAGGAAGAAAACAGATTGGGATAAGGGAACCTTGACTCATTAAACAAGACATCTTTTGAGATGTAAACTCTACCACAAGGTGAAAGGCATTTATGACCTTTATGATGAGGAGAGGGTCCTAAATACACACACTCTTGTGACCTAAACTCCAATTTATGTTTGTTGAAAGGTCTTAAATGTGGGAAGCAAGCACACCCAAAAATTCTAATAAAGGAGTAATCTGGCAGAGTTTATACATACTGTAAAATGGAGAAAAGTATGAAGGGTGAGCTGAAGTAGGCAATCAATTAATGAGAAACACAGCCATGGTAAAACTATGGTCCAAAAAATTCATTGGGAGGGCTGCATGTGCGAGCATAGAGAGACCCATTTCAACAATTTGGCGATGTTTACGCTCAACCGTGCCATTTTGATGTGAAGTGTGTGGACAAGTTAGACGATAAGTGATACCAAGATCACCAAGCAACTTACTAAATGGACGGAATTCCCCACCCCAATCAGATTGGACACTCTTAATGGTGGTAGAAAATTGAGTGTTCACCAATTGAAGGAATTGTTTAAAGGCATGAAGTGTATCAGATTTATGTTTAAGGAAATAGAGCCAAGTAAACTTGGTACAAGCATCGACAAAAGTGACATAATAAATGTAGCCCGAATGAGAAGGTGTGACGTCCTAATTTTATTTTTTCCAATAGGTTAAAAAAAATATTAGCTTATTTGATGATAGTAAAAATAATTTATTTTATAATAGCAAGCGGAAGTGTACAAAAGTATCTAAAAGTATCCAACCTTAGGGCTTATAACTGTGCAGGGTGTTTGATAACAAGGACTTCCTTATTTTCTGACTCTAACTTATAGGCTGTGGACCTACAATCTCTATTTTTCTTCTGAACCCGTTTGATACCTGCTAATGTCCGAAGATGAATATATATACAAAACAAGAAGTAGAACGGGAGACTCAGAACACACTATACGCACCACTTAATGGGAAAGTAAGACTAGAGTTCATGTATAAAAAGACAGGCACACATAAGCAAAGCGGAATAGTATCACGTAAGAAAGCTCAAACTACACATCTCACAGTTAACTGTTAGGATCTCCAACTAACTACCCATAACCATGCAGCTTAAATCTACATGCCTACGTGGCCACACAGTTTTACAATATGACAAAGGTAGCCCCACCTTAGCCACCTTGTCTTTATAGATAACAGCGACCTTGATAGGGCAAGCCAGTTGTCCATCCCCCTATCCCGCTCATCGTATCCCTAAGAGTGCTTCCCTGCTCTTCGATAAGAACAGGTATTGGGGTGGCACTTGGGATCGGCACTATGGACAGTGATACAACAGTACCCTGTCAGGATAACCAGGCTACCCGATATCTCGACACAGTGGGGCCAAATCACTGGTCACCTAGGAGCCTTGTCGGACCCAGACTATCCTCAAGGATCCACGCGAAGCGTGTCCTATACCGACTGCATTGTGCCCGCACTCTGGCACCTGGCCTCGTACATAGCCTATGTGCACGACGGTGGATTACAGCACATGCATATAACCATCTATTATTCAGCACCTTATCAGCTTTTCATTATTCATCAGCTCAGCACATCAACTCATTATCTCAGCCAGCATCATCATCTTATCTCAGCACTTATCAGGCTATCAGCTCAACTAGCTTTAATGTCTTATTCCAACACTATTCAACTCTTTATAATAGTTCAGCCATATTCCCACACACAACACTATAATAACCTAATCATCAAATCTGCATAAGCAAAACAACCATCCTATATAGCACAATTATCTGTATATAACATAACATCATTTATCAACCATCCTCGATCCACACATGAGTCAACCCTAGTGTCACTCAGGCGATCTACAACCAATATGTTATCAATCCACACACCAACAATTATACACACAATTATAATTCAATCATAAGGAACCAACATCACATCAATCAACATCCATCCACTGATATCAATAGATTACTTTTATGGTTGATAGACCTCTAACAACTGTCCTCAGCTATCACAGGTCACATCCCCTCTCCTAAGGTGCCGCTATTATCAACCTCTAGTAGGGCTTAGGTCACCCTATGCCTAGTTATACACTTATTCTAATCCTACAATCCCTAGTGGATAGGGTTCAGGTCTCCCATACCTGGTTAGAAGACCGTTGTAGCTATTGCCACTCTCTGTATCCTCGCCGCTCCTGTCACTCGTATTCCTACTTCTGGATGCTTCTACTTGGTCTACTAAGCCACTCTCATCCTCTCTTCTTAGAGGATTACCTACTAAGGGCTTTCTGATGCACAAGATCCTCTCTTGAGGCAAGTGCGGAGCATACTTGCTCCCTAGTGGCCCTCTAAGTCTCACTCCCTTTCGCAATCCCTAGGATTACTTACTAAGGATTTTCTGATGTGTTAGATCCTCATTAGAGGCAAGCATAGAGCATACTCATTCCTTAGAAGTACCTAGAGAGAAAAAGCTAAAGAGAAAAGAGGATGAAGGACGTACCTGGCTTAGAAGACTACCGTCGCCACTCCCGTCACGCCTCCAGAGCTCCTCCACGTCCTCCTAAAGCCTTTGGAAGAACTTGAGAAGAATGGAGGGGGTGGGGGCCTATTTATAGGTGTGGTGGAGAGCTTCTCCTCTCACCACCGCCTTTGATCGCGATGGACCACGTTAAAATTCCGTCACGTCGCGATGGACCCTTCTTCAGAACGTTCTGTTTTCTCTCTTACACCGCCTTGACTACCAGTGCTCATTGATCAATGCATTTTAATGGACCTTTTATAGCTTTGAACTTTGTGTTTTTAGTTGTGTGTCATGTCCAATAACTACTTCTTAACATGGTTTTATATCTTTGGGTCTTAATTGGGCTTTAGTGAAATTATTTGCTAATTTTCAGATTTTGTTACATCCTGACCCATATTCCTTCTACAGGTCATTACTTGGGCTATACTTGTCCGATTTTAGTGATCTTTGTGGCGTTGGAGAGCTAAGAAGTAGAGCTACAACTCTTATGTTGGCACCGAAGTCCAGTTTTGACGTTTTGAAGGTCGAAAATGCGTATTACTGCTGCAGACGAGGTTCACTGCGAGTTTTTGACCACTTACTTATATAATTAGTTGTTATTGGGATAATTAACCTTTTATGGGCCTTTCTCTTTGGTCTTAACATCTGATTACTTAGGTTAAACCTGGGAGACGCTATAAATACTTTTTTAGAGTCTTAGGTTAGTACCTTTTGATTACTTTAAATCTTTTGCCGTTTTAGCAATCTTTTCTCCTTCTCCCCTTCTTAATTTCGTTTCTGTTAATCCTTCCACGGAAGGCTAAGACTATAGATTAATTCACTGGTTAGGGAGTTTTTATAAGGATCTTGAGGTTTGGATTTTATCATTAGTTTCGATTTCTGATTCTAATTCTTTTTCTTTTTAATCCATTGTCTCCTTTGATCATTGTTAGCAATTACGCTTTATTTTTGTTGATGCTTAATCACCCAAATCTCGTTTTTGCCTTCTATTCTTATTATACAATTCGATTTGATCTATTCAAAGCATGTTAAACGCTTGTTTTAATCTGTTGCGAGTAGGGATTAAGAAGAATCTACAACACTTAGTTATAGGTTTGATTAAATTCGGTTATTAGATTAATTGTGTTCTTGTGACGCTTGTACCTTGTTCATAATTAGTCGAATTCTGTGATACTTAATCCAGTAGGAATTCTTATAGAATTAATTGACGCTTGATTGGTTAATTTTATGTTCAAAGAAGAATAGAATCACGAAATAGAATAATCATTTGAAACCCGTGATAGATCCAAATATTAATTACCTTGAACCAGTGGATTAGTCGGTTTTATTTATTGATATTTACATCTTTTATAACCTGTTTCTTGAATCAAAATCCCCCAATTTTATTTCTTTGCGTGTTCTTGTTATTGGTTATTGTTAATTAGATATCCTTGTGAGACGACCAAGGTTAACTGCCTCGTTACTACATTCTTATTTTATTTATTTTGACCCGTGCGCGGCAGCGGATCAAATTGGCGCCGTTGTCGGGGATCTCTGCTAACGTCTCTAATAATTGGTTTTGTGTTTTTGGTTGTGTTTCAGGTCTTAACATTGGATTTGGCATTGATTAGTAAAAAAATCGGTTTTTAGTCAACTTGCTCGGATTGCTCCGAAATTTGGCTAGAAAATCCGGAAAAAATCAAGGATTTGAGGTCCCATATCAAGGACTGATATAGGGAGTTGAGGCTAAAAATCCAAAATTCTATCTTTTAGACCACTTTTTTATTTCTTTTATTTTTTAGTTTTTTCAAAAAAATCCAAACAAATTAGCGTAATCTTTATTTGATTTTTAGAGATTTTTGTTGCTGTTTTTAGATTTTTTTTAGATTTTATTTGATAGGGTTTCTCGATTTCTTTAGTGTTTTAGCAATTAGGACATTGTTGGTATTTTCTAATTTGTTAGTTTATGATGCATGACTAGTAATAACATAGCTAGTGATCATATAGGTGATAGTGATAGTGATAGTGATAGTTATAGTTATAGCTTATTTAGTCATACTTTCTTTGATTCTAATTTTGATTCTGATTTTGATTCTGATACAATGGCTGCTAGAACATTAAGGGAACTTGCTGCACCTGATGTCACTTATAATGATTTTTATGCATTGAATACCCTGATGTTGAGGTGCCTTTTAAGCTTAAATCTGGCTTAATACATTTGCTTCCTAAGTTTCATGGTCTTGCAGGTGAAGATCCTCACAAACATCTTAAGGAGTTCCATATTGTATGCTCCACCATGAAACCTCAAGGTGTCCCAGAAGACCACATCAAGCTGAGGACTTTCCCATTCTCATTGCAAGACACTGCCAAGGACTGGTTGTACTACCTTCAACCAGGTTCTGTGACAAGCTAGAATGAATTGAAAAAGTTGTTTCTGGAGAAATTCTTCCCTGCCTCTAAAGCTGCTTCGATCATAAAGGAAATATGTGGCATCAAGCAGATTGCGAATGAATCTTTGCATGAATACTGGGAGAGATTTAAGTTATGTGCAAGCTGCCTTCACCATCAGATTTCTGAACAACTGTTCATCCATTATTTTTATGAATGGTTGCTGCCTATGGATCGAAACATCATGGATGCTGCTAGTGGAGGAGCACTTGTGGATAAAACCCCAGCAGATGTAAGAAGCCTGATTGAGAACATGACCATTAATTCTCAGTAGTTCACTACCAGAAACAATTCAGTGGTGCTGACAAAAGGAGTCAACGAGATACAAGCTATTGGCCATAAGAACTTGGAGAGCAAGCTTGATGGACTTGTTTCATTGGTGAAAAAGTTAGCAATAACTAAAACTCAGGCAGCAAGAGTTTGTGGCATTTGTACTTCTGCAGAACACCCTACAGATGCATGTCCTACATTGCAGGAGAGTGACCCATGCTAATACTCCTCAGGCCTATACAACAAACATATTCAATGACAGACCTCAACCCAACTATGACCTGTCTTCCAATAGGTACAACCCTAGTTGGAGAAACCATCCAAACCTGAGATGGGGAGATGCATCTACTCAGCAGCCCAACCTCCCCCACAACCTTCATTGGAAGACCTTGTTAAGCAAATGGCAGTCCAGAATCTCCAATTTTAGCAGAGAACCGATTCAACCATTCAGAATTTGGAGACAAAAATTGGACAGCTAGCAACCTCCATTAATCAGATACATTCTCAGGGGTCGGACAAACTACCTGCCCAGCCAGTAGTGAATCCAAATATCAGTGCAAATATCAGTGCAATCACTCTCAGATCTGGCAAAGCTGTTGAAACTCCAGAAACTCCTCCAGCAGAAAACATAAGTGGCAGGAAAAATGATAAGCCACCTTCTGTGCCTACCTCTCGTGATGATGATGATGCACAGCCTATACCACTTTCCTTCCCTCAAAGGGCTGTGATAACTAAGAAGATGGATGAGGCAGATATAGACAAGAAAATCTTGGACACATTTAGGAAGGTTGAAGTTAATATACCTTTCCTTGAAGCGATTAAGCAGATTCCAAGATATGCTACGTTCCTTAAAGAGCTGTGCACACACAAAAGGAGGCGGAGGCTGAAGGGAAATGAAAAGGTCAACATGAGTCGCAATGTTTCTGCACTCATACAACCCATGATGCCCCAAAAGTGCAAGGATCCAGGAATTTTTACTATTCTATGTACCATAGGCGAGAGTAAATTTGAAAATGACATGCTGGATTTAGGTGCTTCCATTAATGTGATGCCTACATCTATCTTTAACTCTCTGGCTCTTGGACCTTTGCAGAATACATGTGTTGTTATTCAGTTGGCAAACAGAAGCAATGCTCACCCTGCCGGACTTGTAGAGGACGTGCTTGTTAAAGTTATTGACTTGATTTTTCCTGCAGATTTTTACATTCTGGACATGAAGGGAAAGACAAAATCCAGCAGGACACCTATCATCCTAGGTAGACCATTCCTAAGAACAGCAAGAACTAAGATTGATGTCCATGCTGGAACACTTTCCATGGAATTTGGGGATAGCATAGTTAAATTTAACATCTTTAATGCTGCTATGAAGCATCCCGTGGAAGAGCATTCTCTTTTTCAAATAGAAGTACTTGCTGACTTAGTTGAAGATACTCATTCTGATGTTACAAATGGCAATATTGTACCTGTTAGTGTTACAAATGATGTTGCTGCACTGAAAGTTGCTGATGTAACTTCGTCCACCAGAATACCTCCCTCCATTGAGCAGCCACAAATGAGACTTAATCCCTTAATTTTGGATGTTGTGAAGAAGAAGAAAACCAAACACTTCCATGTTTTCAACTTTCGCCTTAAAATCATGGCGGGTAAACATCGATCCAAGTGGATTGGCCCTATTGTTGCTACTAGCACTTTTCCTTATGATGCAGTGGGAATAAAGAGTGAAGCCACCAATAAAGTCTTCAAAATCAACGGACACTGCCTCAAGCTTCTCCATGACAGGACCGCACTTGAAGAGGAGACTGTTGAAGAGCTCTCCTTGAAAAAGCCACCTTGAAGAGGGAGTTTTCTTTCCTTACTCCTTACTCTTATTTTATACTTATTGCTTACATTGAGGACAATGTGTGATTTAAGTGTGGGGGGAGATCTTTTAGCATAGTAGTTTTGTTTTGTTTTTGTTTTGCGTTTCTGTTTTAAAAAAAAAATTGCATGCATTTTCATTGGATTTCTTGGTTTGTATGAGTTGGGAGTGATTTCAATATTCTAGTACTATAGGTCTTGTGGCATGATATGGATGACTTCCTTGCATTTTTAGTATGGTAAGTTGGATTTGAATACTAAATTGTGCATCATTTGTGATAGATCTTAGTCCTTGGTGAGATTTGGGCCTTATAATGGATGAAATACACTTTGCCATTCTCTTTCTTTCTTGTGTGATTTCACTCATGTTTGTTGGTTACTCTAGAACTTGACTTGACTCTTGTTGAAACTCTTGTTCACATGCATGCAATGAAATGATCTAGGCAATTTTTGTTCTTTTTAACCACTAGCGAAATAAGCCTACCTTCCAATTATCCCTTTGTTTAGCCCCTTTGAGCCTATTTATCCCATTCTTTGTTATATAGCTCATTACAAGCCTAAAAGTGAAAAACAATGATATGACCAAATCTTAGGGGATAAAGGAGCTTTGCTTTAAAAAAAATGTGCTAATAAATATTGCATAAGTGTGGGGGGCTCAAAAATGTGGTTGTGATAGAATATCTAATGTTGTGCTTCATTGGGAATTTGGCAAGTGAAAAAAAAATGAAAAAAAAGTGAAAAGGAAGAAAGGTGATAATAAAGAAGGAAAGTGTGAAAGTGGAAAAATGGATTGAAATTTGGTTGAGTTGCCCCCATGATTATTTGACAATTGTTTTCCATTGCTCCTCTATCCTCTTTGATTTTATAGCTTAGTTACCCTTTCAATCATCCCACCTTGACCTTGGCCCCATTTTAGCCTTAATAAAGACCTTTTGATCTTTGTGTGCATGTGCTTCAAGTGTGGATGTTAGAGGCTTGTCAAGCCTATGGTAGTGCTAGCTTTCATGATGTGCTTTAACTGTAAACATTAGCCTAGACATTTGAAAGTTTGAGAGAACTTTATTTCTTGTGAGGATTCTATCGCTCTTGATTCATTTTTTGGTTATTCTATCCTCCTGTTTGCTTGGAAGGTAATAAGATGTTATTCATGATTGCCATGGTTCCTTGAAACCTTGAATGAGCATTTTGCTTGCCACTTTGCATCCTTGGGGTTCATTGAAAATGTATCTTTGCTTTGTTCTGACCATCAGTTTTGCTAGGAGTGCAAAAGCTTAAGTGTAGGAGAATTTGATCAATGCATTTTAATGCACCTTTTATAGCTTTGCACTTTGTGTTTTTAGTTATGTATCATGTCCAATAACTACTTCTTAACATGATTTTATATCTTTGGGTCTTAACTGGGCTTTAGTGAAATTATTTGCTAATTTTCGGATTTTGTTACATCCTGACCCATGTTCCTTCTACAGGTAATAACTTGGGCTATACTTGTCCGATTTTAGTGATCTTTGTGGCGTTGGAGAGCTAAGAAGCAGAGCTACAACTCTTATGTTGGTACCAAAGTCCAGTTTTGACGTTTTAAAGGTCAAAAATGCGTATTACTGCTGCAGGCGAGGTTCACTACGAGTTTTGGACCACTTACTTATGTAATTAGTTGTTATTGGGCTAATTAACCTTTTATGGGCCCTTCTCTTTGGTCTTAACATCTGATTACTTAGGTTAAACCTAGGAGACGCTATAAATACTTTTTTGGAGTCTTAGGTTAGTACCTTTTGATTACTTTAAATCTTTTGCCGTTTTAGCAATCTTTTCTCCTTCTCCCCTTCTTAATTTCGTTTCGGTTAATCCTTCCATGGAAGGCTAAGACCATAGATTAATTCACTGGTTAGGGAGTTTTTATAAGGATCTTGAGGTTTGGATTTTATTATTAATTTCGATTTCTGATTCTAATTCTTTTTCTTTTTAATCCATTGTCTCCTTTGATCATTGTTAGCAATTACGTTTTATTTGTGTTGATGCTTAATCACCCAAATCTCATTTTTGCCTTCTATTCTTATTATACAATTCGATTTGATCTATTCAAAACATGTTAAACACTTGTTTTAATCTGTTGCGAGTAGGGATTAAGAAGAATCTACAACGCTTAGTTATAGATTTGATTAAATTCGGTTATTAGATTAATTGTGTTCTTGTGACGCTTGTTCCTTGTTCATAATTAGTCGAATTCTGTGATGCTTAATCCAGTAGGAATTCTTATAGAATTAATTGATGCTTGATTGGTTAATTTTATGTTCAAACAAGAATAGAATCACGAAATAGAATAATCATTTGAAACCCGTGATAGATCCAAATATTAATTACCTTGAACCAGTGGATTAGTCGTTTTTATATATAGATATTTACATCTTTTATAACCTGTTTCTTGAATCAAAATCCCCCCAATTTTATTTCTTTGCGTGTTCTTGTTATTGGTTATTTTTAATTAGAGATTCTTGTGAGACGACCAAGGTTAACTGCCTTGTTACTATATTCTTATTTTATTTATTTTGACCCGTGCGCGACAGCGGATCACTCATCGCGTCGCGACACTCCATCCCATCGCATCGCGACACTCCATCCCATCGCGTCGCGATAGACGCGTTTTAGAGAGATCTTGATTTCTTTGAATTCTAGGGTTTTCCTATGGTATTTTTGACCTCTTAAAAGTACTTTAGTCCTTTCAAATATTTATTTATTTATTTATTTATTTTTCTCTGGATGTCACATTACTACCCCCTTAAATAATTTGCGTCCTCAAAAATTTGGCGGTTGTTATATTCTAGAATTACTATCAGCCTTCCTAGCACCTTTAAATCCTTAATCCTTGTAATTCTCTAAATAACTTTACTTAATCTCTACTAAAGGAGTTTTCTCGATAACTTGCAATCAAGGTTTCCCTATTATCTACTTAGACTTTTTGATTCCTAGTGCAAGATCCTTTAATCATACCTTCAAACTTTATATCATCATCTAGAACCATCATCACGAGTACTTATAGGTTGTCCATAAAATCAATTCCCCATCTTCCTATCTTTACTTTTCATCTTAATCCTTTTGTTCATCAATTCCATGCTATTCATACTTCTTTTCAATCTTTCTTCCAGAATGGATTTCTTAATCCTTTTCTTACTTCTTACTAATCCATTGACTGCACCATTTCTATTTCTATTTCCTGAAAGAACCTCTACTAAGAATGTTAGTCTCGCTATTAGCTCCATGGTAATATTTAGATCTATTAGAGCATTCCATATTCTAACACTTAATTAAGCCTCCTAATCCTTTTAATAAATCTTTCCAAGTCCTCTTATCCCAGACTTTACCTATAGTTGTTCCCGATTTCCGAAATCATAAACTAATCCCTTGCTTAACACTTAACCGCTTCCTGACTGGACTTTATGAATTTATCATTTACGCCTTAGTCAAGTTTTAATCATACCTCACACATTCCTTTATGCTCTTTTCATAATTCAAACACTTGCACTATCTCAACCTTTCTATAATCACTTCCTAATCTTAATCCAAGACTTAAACTTTACACTTATCTTCCTTAATTGGGTTTTTAGAAGACCTAGGATGTCACATCCATATTTTCTACTTGTGCTATTTACGAGATCAAAGAAGGAACAACCTCAAGAAGAATACTGGGGTTCACCTACAAAGATATGAAAGAAAACAAGAAATTCCATACCTATCACCTTTAAGAGTTTTCAGGAAAAAAAAAATGGGGTCAACCATTGGTTTAATGATTTCAACTTCTAAATCATAATCTAATAATGGATCCAAAATCGTTATGATTAGACTTTATCTAATTCTACTACCATACTAAGTTGTTCATAAACAAATCCATCTGAGAGAAGTTGTTTCTTCCCAACCTCTGATAATTATCCTACAAGTAATCGTATTTCGAATTGACTTCTGGTAATGATGATTGTATTTGTTCAATAGGTCAGTCAATATCCCTTATTGTCCTTAGTCTTTCCTAAATACGATATCACTAAATAATAAACTCTCATTGCAATTAGTACTCTTAATCTTAAAGATTATTATGGTTTTTTCCTTTTTGTCTCAGTCTACACTTTTCTCCAATGACAACATTATTCACCTTTTCTGTTCACCCTACTCTTCTCTTATTCTACTAGTCACGTAGAAGGAACTCACTCCTTTGTTCCTAAAAAAATTCTTAAGGGTTCCAATCTGGTTTATCAATCGCAAATTAAGGCTATTACCCTATTGTAAGGGATCCTTTGCATAAAATCCATGCTACTTCTACCGTATGGTTCTTTCATTTGATTGCTGATTCATAAAATTCTTCTTAGAACCTAGTCTAACAGACTCTCAGATCATTGATCGATCGGGCTCTTCCATCTTCTATAGCCAAACAGAACTTTCTATAAACCATTACTTCCAGCTTTTCTTTTCTTAGATTTGATCTTCATTGAATCCACCACTACTAGGCTGGTTCCTTTCAGCCAAACTTCTCAGATACTAATTAGCCAGAACTTCTTATCCAGTATATAGACCACCTCGTCTTATGCTTTGAATTTTGTTTCTAAATTGAACACTCTTATTAATAAATAATAGGCTCTTGTAATCAATCAAAATTTTCCATATGAATTACTTATCCTTCGTCACTTCATCCCGAATTCGATCCAATAATTACATAGTGGTAATTTATTCTTCCAGGAAACTTCTTAGGTTTACTGGTTGGTAATACTAACTATCCCTATCTATACTTAATTCCTGATTCAAAGCCTCTACTAATTTCTCTTTTACTACCATTTTATAACCCTTCGGCTTAATCATTGATTTGTAAAGTTCCTCTGAAACTCTTTAGATTACTGATTGATAGTCTCTTTCATCCCTAGAGTCAGTTAGAACTTCCTTTCTGCGGACTATTTCATCTGTGATCATTTCTACTTTTTACCTCTTTGTTCCTAAGTTTGACCTTTATTGGATCTACCCTCATCAGACCGGTCATCTTTTAATTCTATGTCTTCTATCACCATACATCCACTTCTTACTAAGGGTTTGCTAATAAATCTATTCTATTTCCTCAACAGTCTAACTATCTTAAGTTAAATCACCTATCCCACCCTTTCTAATACTTTACCGATCTAGAGAGATTTTATCCAATAACTTTTACTAATCAAGCCTCAAGAGCCACTATATCTGAGCCTAATTTCATCTACTAACCTTTTCTTTATATCCTGCTTCAAATTATTCTATCCTATTACTGGCTAAGTTATCAACTCTAACAGCACTTCCATCTCTTCATCAATCGACTATCCCTAATTCCCTTTAATCAAGGTTGAACCTACTGATTAGAACCTAAGAATGTTCATCTAATTCTCTTATCAATAACTCAACTCAATCTCCAAATTTCTCCATTCCTTTATCTACCAAATCTCAGTAATGTAAGTCTCCATTTCATCCCCTTCAATATTGCATTACCACATGATCTCTTCTAGTACCTTTGCTTCTCATTAAATATCTGTATAGGTTTCCTTATGGTTGTCACTAATCTCTTCTGGTAATCCCGTGTCTATTGTATAACTTTTCTAATATGGTCATTACTAGACTCAACTATCTTCCCTATGATAACATTATCTCCTTTCAAAAGGAACAATTTTATCGCATCATTGGGCCATGAATTCTAGTAAGAATCCTATAGCTCATGATTCAAGAGTTTCATTATCTTCATAAAATCGACTAAAACAACTTCCTATCTTAGCACATAGATAACTCCTATGCAGACTTCCTACCCCTTTCTATGTATAGTCAAAATCCAGTGGGAATTCGACTAGACACAGTCAGTGATGACACACTAATGAACCGACAGTCCGGTTAGGACCAAACTTCTCCAGTGGTGACACCCTAATAACCCAACAGTCCGATTAGAATCGAACTGCTTTGATACCATAATGTGACGTCCTAATTTTATTTTTTCCAATATGTTAAAAAAAATATTAGCTTATTTGATGATAGTAAAAATAATTTATTTTATTATAGCAAGCGGAAGTGTACAAAAGTATCTAAAAGTATCCAACCTTAGGGCTTATAAATGTGCAAGGTGTTTGATAACTGGGACTTCCTGATTTTCTGACTCTAACTTACTGGCTGTGGACCCACAATCTGTATTTTTCTTCTGAACCCATCTGATACCTGCTAATGTCCGAAGACGAATATATATACAAAACATAAGTAGAACGAGAGACTTAGAACACACCATACGCACCATTTAATGGGAAAGTAAGACTAGAGTTCATGTATAAAAAGGCAGGCACACATAAGCAAAGCGAAATAGTATCACGTAAGAAAGCTCAAACTACACATCTCACAGTCAACTGTTAGGATCTCCACCTAACTACCCATAACCATGCAGCTTAAATCTACATGCCTACGTGACTACACAGTTTTACAATATGACAAAGGTAGCCCCACCTTAGATACCTTGTCTTTATATATAACAGCGACCTCGAAAAGGCAAGCCAGTTTTTCATCCCCCTATCCCGCTCATCGTACCCCTAAGAGTGCTTCCCTGCTCCTCGATAAGAATAGGTATTGGGGCGGCACTCGGGATCGGTACTATGGACAGTGATGCAACAGTACCCCGTTAGGATAACCAGGCTACCCGACGTCCCGACACAGTGGAGCCAAATCACTGGTCACTTAGGAGCCTTGTCGGACCCCGACTATCCTCAAGGATCCACGCAAAACGTGTCCTATACCGACTGCATCGTGCCCACACTCTGGCACCTGGCCTCGTACATAGCCTATGTGTACGGCGGTGGATTACAGCACATGCATATGACCATTTATTATTCAAGACCTTATCAGCTTTTCATTATTCATCAGCTCAGCACATCAACTCATTATCTCATCAAGCATCATCATCTTATCTCAGCACTTATCAGGCTATCAGCTCAACCAGCTTTAATGTCTTATTCCAGCACTATTCAACTCTTTATAATAGTTCAGCCATATTCCCACACACAGCACTATAATAACCTAATCATCAAATCAGCATAAGCAAAACAACCATCCTATACAGCACAATTATCTGTATATAACATAACATCATTTATCAACCATCCTCGATCCACACATGAGTCAACCCTAGTGTCGCTCAGGCGATCTACTACCGACATGTTATCAATCCACACACTAGTAATTATACACACAATTATAATGCAATCATAAGGAACCAACATCACATCAATCAACATCCATCCACTGATATCAATAGATTACTTCTATGGTTGATAGACCTTTGACAACTGTCCTCTGCTATCACAGATCACATGCCCTCTCCTAAGGTGTTGCTATTATCAACCTCTAGTAGGGCTTGGGTCACCCTATGCCTAGTTATACACTTATTCTAATCCTACATTCCCTAGTGGATAGGGTTCAGGTCTTCCATACCTGGTTAGAAGACCGTTGCAGTTGTTGTCACTCTCTGTATCCTCGCCACTCCTGTCACTCGTAATCCTACTTCTGGATGCTCCAACTTGGTCTACTAAGCCACTCTCATCATCTTTTCTTAGAGGATTACCTACTAAGGGCTTTCTGATGCACAAGATCCTCTCTTGAGGCAAGTGCAGAGCATACTTGCTCCCTAGTGACCCTCTAAGTCTCACCCCCTTTCTCAATCCCTAGGATTACTTACTAAGGATTTTCTGATGTGCCAGATCCTCATTAGAGTCAAGCACAGAGCATACTCATTCCTTAGAAGTACCTAGAGAGAGAAAGCTAAAAAGAAAAGAGGATAAAGGACGTACCTAGCTTAGAAGACTATCGTCGCCACTCCCGTGGCACCTCCAGAGCTCCTCCACGTCCTCCCAAAGACTTTGGAAGAACTTGTGAAGAATGGAGGGGGGTGGAGGCCTATTTATGGAGAGCTTCTCCTCTCACCACCGCATTTGATCGCGAGTGGATCGTGTCGCGATGGACCACGTTAAAATTTCGTCGTGTCACGATGGACCCTTCTCCATAACGTTCCATTTTCTCTCTTGCACCGTCTTGACCACCAGTGCTCATCGCGTTGCGACACTACATCCCATCGCATCGCGATAGACGCGTTTTAGAGAGATCTTGATTTCTTTGAATTCTAGGGTTTTCCTATGGTATTTTTGACCTCTTAAAAGTACTTTAGTCCTTTCAAATATTTATTTATTTATTTATTTATTTAATTTTCTCAGGACGTCACAGAAGGCAAAGGGGCAGGTCCCCATAAATCTGTGTGGATAAGTTCAAAAGGTGAAGAGTATGATGTATATGATGGGTAGCATACAACCTATGTGATTTGCCAAGACAACAAGCACTACAAAAATCCAAAGTACTTTTATTATTAGGAAGCTGAACATTACAAAGTTTCAAAACTGTTTTAACAGCATTAACATTGGCATGACCAAGCCTACAATGCCAAACATCTAAGAGACTATTACAATTATTCAAAGAAGTGGAAGACATGGCAGAATGAAGTGCTGCTACAGGCTGCAAGACACAGTTGCAGGAACCAGAAGAAATGGCATTTTGTAGTAGATGAAGGTGCTTGAAACTATAGAGACCATCAACACCAATTAAACCTTCTAAGAGAACTTGCTTAGAATCCTGACATTTGACAAAACAAGAGTCAGAATGAAACTCAAGAAAGACATTATTATCATGGCAAAACTTAGAGACTGACATGATATTTTTAGTGATACTAGGAACAAGTAACAGGTTAGATGAATTAAGAGAAACAAAAGGTTTAGAAGGAGAAGGAAAACTAGAAGATCCGATAGATGAAATGGTCAAACCTTGACCATTGCCTATGGTCACATTGTTAGATCCAGTGTAGGGAGCCTGTGAAGTAAAATTTCTTGGATCCGGAGTGATGTGGTGGGAAGGACCTGAATCAGGATACCACACTTCTGCTGCAAACTGCTGAGGAACACTGAATTGTTGAGTGCTAGCAATAGAACTAGGCTGCTGAGTAGCAATTTGAGTAGTAAGTTGCACATGTGGAGCATTATATTGATTCTGAAATGGTGCATAGGCCAAGGCATTGGTTGGAGGAGCAAAATTTTGATCATATCTATGCTAACATTTGGCAGCCTCATGGCCAATTTTGTTGCACAATTGACAGGTAGGCCTGTTATTATAGGCACCACGGCCACGACCCCTGCCTCGGCCAAACCTGCCTCAGCCTCTTCCTCTAGCAGAAGGAAAATGAGATTCACCACTGAAATTGGATGACGTAGAAGATTTGACAGGTAATTGACTAGCCACAACAGCATTAACATTAGCCACATTAGCCGAAGCAGTTGATGAATTGAGCTCTTGTTTATATTTTTCAAGTTGAGCTTCTTGAACAAGAAGCAGAGCTTCAACGTCATTGAGTGATGGAGCATCAGTGCGGCCATAGATCATCATGACAAACGAATTATACTCTTCTGGAAGGCCATCTAACACAGTGTCTAATTGATCCTGTTCAGATATTGCTGAACCAGCAGCAAGCAAAGAATCGCAGATAGATTTTATTTTAAGCAAAAATTCAGACATAGACTTTGTGCCTTTCTTTGTATTTTTCAATTCTGATTTTAATTGCCGAACCCTAGCTTTCAGGTGTGAGAAGAAGTAACTGTGAAGTTTGTCCTAAACATGAAATGAGTGTTTGCAGCCAAGCACACGAGGCAGCATGGACTCAAAGATAGTAGAAAGGAGCCAAGTGAACACAAACTGATCCTGCATGAGCCATCGTTGATAAGCATCGGACTCGATTCCATGTTCACGATCATCATACGAATTGAATTGAGGAGGAATTGCAGGATTCGCAACAATCCGATGGAACTTGTATGCCATAAGAACGCCTTTAACTTGTTGAAGCCAGAACTGAAAATTCTTTTCATCTAACTTGAGTGAAATCTTATTGAACGATTTCGGGAATGAATTGCTCGAATCATCATTCTGATGAATTTCATCGAATGGATTGTGACTCCGTGAAGGAGACATGGTGGAACGAAAATTTGGAGAAAACTCCATAAATGAAGAAGAGAAATCGAAGAAGCGATTCACAGACCAAGTCAAAAATTAGCTCTAGATACCATAATAGAATCACACAGAAGCATAAAGGAAAGAAGAATTCTAGATCTGAATATGAGTGTAACTATTCATTGATCATCAAGTCTCAGAATGTGATACTTATATACAAGTGTAGCAGCGGTTAACATGACTGGTTAACAGGCATAGTCGGTGGAAATGAGATAACCGCGGGTAATATAATATGTGTTTAATTCTTCATCTCATAATACCTCACTGCTACCTCTTCTTTCTCTTTTTTTCTGTCTATATTTTTTTTGAATTTCTAATGGATTAGTACTCCAGTGTAGAGTCTCTAATCCTTTGAGTGGTAGTACAACTTCAAAGAAAAATTCCCCCATTCTGTGAATTGGTTTGGTATTTATAGGAAAATTTTCTATGGTGTAAGTGGACTGCTGAAGTAGAGGAAAATTGCTGGGTGGGGACAAGGAAGCGCCTCTTGTGATGCCTTAGAGCACTGGAAGACCAGTTCTGAGAAGTGGTGGCTGTAAAGTAAAATTATCTTGGGCAAAAAATTGAAAAGAACAAGAGAACGAGAAGAAAGAACATTGGCTCCAACCCAAAAAATGAGCTGCAGCTCTTCCCTACAGAGGCCATGCGCATCCCCTGCTTTCTTTTTGTTTTTATGTTATTATCATTTTTTGTAATTTTTGTTTTTATCTTCAACTTGGGCCAAGGCCAACAATGAGTTTAGATAATGGGTCAGATCAATGATTTTTTTTTGTTGATATTTTCTCATTTTAACAAAATAAAATAGAACAAAAGTGAGATAATTCACTCAAATAAAGGCTGAAAATTTAATGTGTGAAAAGTATTTTTAGTGTTTTTTCCTTAAAAAATTTAAAAAAAGGGTCAAAATTGGGTGTTCACATAGTACAAAACAAATCGTTTGACGTCGCCCAAAAACTTGTATAAACCTGATGCAGAGTTTTGTTAAGGAGTTTTTTTGACTGGTTGTTAAAGAGTTAAAATGTACTTAACATGCATTATTATATTCTTATAAATTGAGGTTGCTTGTTTAACTTGTCAAATTAAATTTTAACATATATTAAGAGATAATAAGGATTTACATAGAGAATATTTAGGGCAAAGAGTGAGATGAAAAAGATTGTTACAATTATGTTCAAGAAATTAATTTGTCATGAACTAAAACATCATTGTATGTAAGGAAGAAGTTCCATTCAACAGATAAGTTTAGATCACGAAACTGCTCGATCTACTCTACCTCCTTTACCATCATTTCAGATACATGAATGGCCTTTTTTGTTTAGAGAATTTTCCATGTAACATCCCTATTTTCTTAACCTTGGTTGTTAAAGAGTTAAAGAGTTAAAATGTACTTAACATGTATTATTATATTCTTATAAATTGAGGTTGCTTGTTTAACTTGGATTGTCAAATTAAATTTTAACATATATTAAAAGATAATAAGGATTTACATAGAGAATATTTATGGCAGTGAGATGAAAAAGATTGTTACAATTATGTTCAAGAAATTACTTTGTCATGAACTAAAACATTATTGTATGTAAGGAAGAAGTTCCATTCAACAGATAGGTTCAGATCACGAAACTGTTTGATCAACTTTACCTCCTTTACCATCATTACAGATAAACGAATGGCCATTTTGCTTAGAGAATTTTCCATGTAACATCCCTATTTACTTAACCTTGATTAAGTATGTGATTGTGTGCCATATTGAGTATTTGGGGGTTAGGGTTAAGATCAGAGTTGATTAAAAGAAGAATTCTACAATTAAGCAATACACTCAAGCAATGGTGCTTTCATCGCTTAAGCGTGTCAATGCTTTGATGTTGGTAGATATAACACTCAAATATGAAGAATGGCCTATGTGGAAGGCCGATAAAGGACACATGTCAGAGTTGGGGGTTAGGGTTAAGATCAGAGTTGATTAAAAGAAGAATTTTATGGTTAAGCAATACACTCAAGCAATGGTGGTTTCATCGCTTAAGCGTGTCAATGCTTTGATGTTGGTAGATATAACACTCAAATATGAAGAATGGCCTATGTGGAAGGCCGATAAAGGACACATGTCAGTTACACATGAACAACAACATTTAGATGCCTTCTGCATTAAGACATTAACGCTCAAGCGGGGACATTGCCAACGCTCAAGTGTTATGACTAAAATTCACTTAATTTAAAATTTCATTTTTATTTCACCAGCTTAGTAATTTCTTCTTCTTCTTCTTCTTCTTCTTCTTCTTCTTCTTCGTGTTATCTTTGAATTAGAGGGATAGAGAGTAGTTGAAACCTTTCAAAGCCGATTTGGGGCAATCCGAGTGTCGAAACGCTAAAGCGGCCCCACCGTTGAATCCCATAGTACTTCTTCTATTTTGACCGATCATTTCGCGATTATGCTTGAGGTTTACCGATGTAGACTCAAAGGTGTACGTGCGATCAGGGCAAGATTCGGGATCAAAGGAGCATTGAAACCATCTATGGTACCTATTAACCGATGGGGAGAAAGAACGTCAATCGTCGAGAAGGAAAGATTATAATAAGACATTTTAAAATGTTGTAGGTGGAACCCAAACCCTACTAGTGGTTGAGTAACTGACAACATCCGACCTACACTGGAGACTATTGATGGTTAGTACCAATTTAGGTTAAGGCATTGTCGATTCATCGACCGTAGAATAACGTATAATATCTGTTGATTGAGGATGTGTTCTTGGTATGCCAATGTGTCATCATGTGCTTGTATACCTAGTTGATATTATGTGTGTGATTTGGGGTGCTAGCACGCTAGCTTGGTAACATGCTTATATGTTGATTATATGTTATTGATGATTACTCATATAATGATTGAAACTTTTGATATGCTGTGATTGATCATATGCCTAGTCTTAGGAATTAATCATTGCTGAGTTGAAAGATGATTGATGAAACAACCCGACGTGCTTCATAAACCTAACTCTACTTTATTAGCCTCCACCATGTTACATAGCGATATTATTAACAAACTTGATAATGAAAATACGGGTAAACTTAAAACTTTTCATCACACATACATACACTAAATATACATCACATATATAACCATAAGTGGTATAAGATATAACATCATAAGCAGTAACCATAAGTGGTACATATATACCCATTAACCCAAAAAACTAGTGATTACCTTTAAGTGCATAATTTAAGTCATAACGATATAATGAAAATATGAGTAAATTTAAATCGAGAAAATAACATCACAGGCACAAGTGAGTGAAATTGTCTAAAAAGCCCATTCGTCAGACCCACAGATAGTACAAATAGGTAAAGTGGTGTACAACCATCCATATATACAACATGTTCAGTCATCCTAAAAGAACTTCATCTCACTGGTTATAGACTCTATACTAAGCAATCCAAAATAAGGCAGTCACTCCTGATGAGTATGTAACACCCTCTCTTTTGTGCTAGAACCTTATAATTCCTTGTGTTCTTGATTAAGCATTTCATGTATGTGGATGTGTTAAATATGCTATTGATTAGTTAGAAGCCCAATAAGCCTGGCACGGTGCGCGTATAGGCGAATCAGGACACAAACCGGCAGACACGGTCCCAGCGCAGGCGCCAGATCAAGCTTCGCGCCAGGCCTCACCGAGAGCAGGCGCAGGGCGCCCATACTGAAGCTCGGGGGCCCAGGCCTCACAGAGAGCAGGCGCAGGCGCCAGGAGTCTTGGCGCAGGCGCCACACCGATCGATGGTCGTGCGTCTTTTTTTCGCGTTTTAACTCGTTTTGGGCCGGTTCTGTGACCCTGTGTGACCCATTCTCGACCTGAAGAGGCAACCACGACCCCTAGGCTTAACCTAGCCACTAAGCATCAGTTCTAAAACCCTAAACATGATTAGGAGCAGCTCATAAGACCAATCAAAATAGAGAAAAGTTCTTCTTCCCCTTTTTCCAACTTTTCTGCTATCAAAGGCTCCGAACTCAAAACTACGTTAGGGAACCCGACTAGGGAGCATCGTTACTGTGATTCTTACAGCCTCATTGTGAGGAATAGGAAGTGGTAAGCCTTCTAATGATAACTTTGTCCTTAAGATCAATGTTAGGGTTCTAAACTATGATTTTTCCATTCCTAAACCCTTGCTCTTGTGTTTTGCTGAAGAAAGCTTCACTAGGAAAGGAAAAGCTTGGTGTTCTCTCATCCCATCCTAGGAGTACGAAATTCACTTGAGGTAAGGGGTATTTGTTCTCTTCTAGTGAGTGTATGGAACATGTGTGAACAATAGGGGTGTCCCATGACCCCTATGCCTCGCGCGGTAACGGAAAACGAGCACTATCACCACCGTGATAGGGAGACATTCGAACTCCTCAATTATTAATCTCGACTGGTGATAATTACTGTGACGTGATGTGCTAATTTCATTGGATGGATGAATTTGGTGTGGTGATTGAGTCTTGATTGTTTATATGCGTGTTACTCTTGACTACTCTTTTATTGTTCAGAGAGGTGAAAATCTTGGTTATTGCCGATTTTAAATTGCTATTGTATGAACTCCTATAAGACTTGATGACATGCTATATCATTCGTGTTGTGTGCCTAGGTACCGATATGGTTAATATTTAAAAGTGTTGAACTGCTTAAACCCCTAGTGTCGTTGCAAGAATTAGCGGTGATGTTATACTTTAAAAACAGAATGCTGGAGAGGTTAAAATGGAATAAAAGGTGAATCAAGTTAGGGTTAATTAATTAGAATAATTGACATATGAATAAACCATACCTTGATAGAGACCTTGAAGTTTAACAAGAGAATTGAGGGTCAACGATAGAGGTGAGTTGAATTGTACAGAAATTGTTGTTACCAAATGATAGGGTAAGGAATTTAAATAGCTAAATGGTGAACTTTAGACCCTATGAATGTGTAATCACTAAGCATGGACCAAGGAACTCTAGATCATGTCCAACTAAGTTCTGAGGGACGAAATGGCGAGGCATTAGATCCCCGAACGGGTACGAACCCCTGTTGCGAATTGGGTGACAGTGGCAGGGTGCCAGGTGCCCACGATGCCAGGCGCCAGGCGCCCAGTGATAGCATGCACTCTTGTTGTTTCTTCGTGTTTCCTCGGGTTTCTGCAATTAGGTTGATATTGTAAAGCCTAAGTAGGATGTCTACAGTTCATTATGATGCCTAAGGATTTATTAGTGCGATAATTTGAGAGAACTAATCTTTCTATTCCAAAGCTTCACTTAGATGTTATGTGCTTAATCAAAGTTGCTAAGAACATTAAATGTTTATGTTATGGGTAGAAGGCACTGGCTAACTTATGAACTTGTGTTCTGTTGTTGTTGTTGTTGTTGCTACTCTATCGAAAATATTGCGATAGAGGATATTATGGTTAGACACCGCATTTGGTCACGTTCATGCATCATGGTATCGGTACTGTTGTTGTTGTTGTTAGTAGGGCGTATCGGGCAAGGTATCCCGTGACGGGCGAGGTTTCCGGTCCTACGGTTAAAAAGGGCGAATCGGGCAGGGTATCCCGTGACGGGCGAGGTTCCCGGTCCTACTGTTAACGGGGCGAATCGGGCAAGGTATCCCGTGACGGGCGTGGTATCCTGGTCCAGTTGTTATTGAGGCATTACGGACATGGTATTCCGAAACGGGCAAGGTATCCCGGCCTCGTTATAAGTGGATCCACATGCATATAGTTATGGTTCTAGAAATACATCGTTCTATATGATAACATGCCTGGTTATTTAATGTTTGGTAATGCACCTTGTTGTTATGGTTGATGTCGTGGCATGTGATATGTAATTGTTGTGGTAATGTACCTTAATGTTGCGATTGATGCTGTAGCATGTGATATTTGGCCGTTGTGGTACCATCTTATGCCTTAGTACTAATGATTAGACGTCTTCAATGGAATTGTTGTATATTACGCATTGTTCATTAATTTTCTACACTGTATGCACTATTTGAGGTTATGATGACTAACCCCTCTTGTGGCTATGCATATCCCACGGGGTATGTGTAGATGCTGAGACTGCAGGTATTGAGGATGTGAATGCCGGCGAGTAATCACGATAGCTCGTTGTGATAGATAGAAGACTTGTGTTTACTTGTTTAAGTCTTTGTATTTTTCTGATGTAATAAATAGGGGAAGAGCTCTGAATTATTTTGACATCGGGAACTTGGGTTATTTTTATTAATTGTATTTCATACTCATTTTCTATTTCCGCATGTTGTGAACATGGCAACTCTATTTCGTTCGAAAGGAAAGTTTTATCCGAATGAATATTTTTTTTCTTGTGTTATTTTCTTCCTACATTCTTTAAAATGCCATGACGGGGTAGAGGGTGTCACAGAGTACCTTATATACTGCTCTAACTATTGACGTTATGTTCATAAGGTATCTCCTAAATGCCTTCGCTAATCCTGATGTCTATCTGTCCAAATCGACAAGGAACAAACAACACAAGAAAACAGAGGGAGCTAAGAAACTTATTACAACAATATAAAGATGGGACGGCAAACATCTCCTAATTCAATCCTGATCATGTCCAACAATAGTTATGTCCCATTCTAAGAGGCCATTACACCTCATGTCTAAGTCCACATCATACTCACTATTTTTATATCTTGTGGCCACATAGCTAGTTAACAATATTTGGCCCCACTAGGCTCGTAATTTACCACAACATGATGCACATCCTCTATCATAGCTCAAATGATAAGTCAGTCATCCATCCAACGTATCTCGCTCATCATGTTCACTAAGAGTGTCCTGTAACGCCCCGACTCTAATCAGAGCATTATTTACTAACTTACAGGAATTTGAGTTAAACGTAGAAAAAATTTCGCTTAGAATACTAAACAATAGAAGGTAAAGCTTTTGAAATACAATATTCTGGCTAAATAAATTTGAATACACTATTACATAAGGGCATTATAAAACAAATTCGCTAATAAAGAGTTTTATGGAAAATTACAACCAAATTCAATATAATACAAAAGACTCATAGTGAGTACGACTCGACTCGTGATCCGACTTAGACATATAAGAAAGTCTCACACAAAGGCAAGACTGAGCATCAAGGCACGCTCTCTAATTCTCTGTGAGCTGATAGTACCTAAAACAACGCCCCCAAACATAGTGAGTCACAAGAACTCAGTGACATAGAATTTAACAATAAAACATTTTTACCGTTGTTTCAGCTATACGTGGTGTGCTACATATAGAAAACTCCTCCCAGATGCGCACAATCATAAACACCCAAGTCAGATCATAATATCACCTCACTTTGAAAGAAAGGTTCAAAACAATGTGACTATGTCACCAAGAGGTAACTAAGTATACACCTATTGTCACTTGATTGATATCTCATCTCATAGTCTTAATTAACTTAATGAATTCCATAAACCCCAATTTTGAAGACATGAAATCACACAAGGATGAAAGGGAAAATAAGCTAAAACTTAAAACTTAAAACCTGGTAAACAGCCGTTGACACGGCCTAGCCTTGTTACCTGGCACGACCATGTTAGGGAGGCCAAATTTTTAAAAATGGAGAAACAGACCCTGACACGGCCTGGCCGTGTTGCCTGGCACTAGTGTCGTGGTGTCGTGGCCCAAAATCAGAGAAATGCAGCCATCGCATTCTCTCACCTTCCAACTTTGATTCCTCCTTAATCCAAGCCGATTCCAATTAAATGAAAGCTCAAAATCAAGGATAAAAGATGATACATTGAATAACATTCCACTTATTTCATGAATTCAAATGAAAACCCAAAGACAAGCCCTTCCAACTACATGGGTCTTCACAAGATCATCCAGGGCAAGACAAACACATATACAAGCAAGACATGCAATCATCTTACCCAAAAACCCTCTTTCAATTCCCTAACTCCCTCGGTGGAGGAAATTACAACAGAATATCATGATGGGTGAGGGACAGCAGCTCACCCTTTCATCCAATTAGGAAATAAATCATCAATTCAAACTCTTTAATCTCTAATTACATAACCTTGGGACTTACGGTTGCCAAGCTCTCAAACAAGGAAAGGAACTTCACGTTCAAAGGAAGCTTAATCATTAACTCCCATTCCAAATGAAATTAAGCCACTTAAGGAACATTTCCACTTTATTAAACACTAATCCAAATCAATACACACATAATCATGGTATTTGAAGGATTCCTAAGACAAATTCCTCTTTAAGAACATATCTCAAACACCTTGCATGCAATTTAATTCTACAAGGTCCCCATATAACATCAAGTCCATTAACCCATTCCAAGAGACATAGAACCATTCACTAACTCAAGGAAATCACATACAACTCATTAAGCATTCAAAATCAAGAATTAAAATAGTAACCTATACACACCCTAATAAGAGGCTTTTGGGGGGAACTCTATGTTTCCTTAAGGCTTGATGAAATTGGAGATAAAATCCCCAATTTCTAGAGCTTGAGCCTCATTATCCCTTTTGATTTCAATCTTTCCCTTTGAGCCTTGATCTTCTCCTTCCATTTTCCTCTTCTCTTCCTCGTTCTCTCTCCCTCTCTGTCTCTCTCTCTCTCGCTGTCTTGTCCACTACCTCCCTCCTCGCCGCCGTGCCTGCGGCCATGCCGGAGCCGTCGCGGCTCCACCCCCTTTCTCCTTCTTCCTCGCGAGCCCTCTCACTTTCTCCCTTTTCTCTTTTCTCCTCTTTCTTTCTTTTTTCTTCTTCCCTATTTCTTCTTTTCTTTTTCCTTCTCATCCACGTGTGTGTGTTTATTAGAGAGAAAGAGAGAGTGTTAAGGTGGGTGAGAGGGAAAGTGTGGTGTATGGTGGGGGTAAAGGCATGGGTTTAATAAAATTTAACTAACAAGTCCTCATTTAATTTTATAATTTATCCTTTGGTCCCTATTAAAACCTTAGGTAAATTAATCAATTAAATTACTCATACTTAGTAAATAAATCCCCTTTTTACTTAGAGTTTTTAATTATCAAGCTTTAGAAAGTTGAGGTGTTATACGTCCTCATCCTCTCCCATATTCCAGATGAGTATTATCAGTGGCAGATCCAGGACTCCGAGCCAATTGGGACAAATATGTTCAAATGTTGATTTTTTTTTTTTTTGCATTATGGTAATATTAACAAAATTAGAGTAAATCAAAATATAAAATGATTGGACTAAAAAGATTGTTTTTCAGAAGGGTTAAAAAGAGTTGTTAAAACTTGTAAAAACATTCTCGTTAAAAAGATTTTTAAAAAACATTCACGTTAAAATATAAAATTAGCACATATATCTGGTTAAAAAGAATTGCAAAACCTTGCAAAAACATTCACGTGAATCATTTTTCCCCTTTCGCTTGCGGCTTGCGTCATCTCGCTTGCATCAATTCATCCCACAATATTTTTACACTAAAGAGAGGAGGTGAGAGAGTAAGAGAGATAGATATAGAGAGAGAGAGAGAGAGAGAGAGAGAGAGAGAGAGAGAGAGCGCAAGAGAGAGAGAGGGCAAAACCAAGAGAGTAACAAGAAACACCAACCGATAGAGTGGGGAAACGAGAGAGTTGGGCTGCTGTTATGGCCTATAAGTCATGGGGTCAACTCATTGTTTTATCATGGGGGCATAAAAATAATTTACTAAGTATATCAAAGTAAAAAAAATTAGTTTATCGGAGCAATTGCCCCCAAGTACCTTAATGTGTATCCGCCGGTGAGTATTATGACACAGTGATTAGGATCATTCTCCAAGCTTTTTTTTTTTTCTTTTTTTTGATTGAGTTTTTTTTTTTTTTTGATTGAGGTCATTCTCCAAGCTTATTTCCACCAAATGAGTAACCCGTGAGCAAATATGGATCACAACGTGAGCTGAACTCAAGCAGATTGCCAAACGAATTCCAAATGATGTGAGCCAATCCATGAGCTTTTAATTAGTTCCATAAGCCAATCAAATAATGGGAACCAAATTTGCTGGCCTTGAATTCCGTTTGGCTAAATCAGCATCTCACAAAATTCCATTCTAAAGATTCACGTTCAAGCAAACTGGCCAACCAATCATGATGGTGCACTAAAATTCACTTCACCCAAATTCTAAATGCCAAACCCACGGATTGAAATATGACCAATGGAAATGCCCCAATAATCAAAACGTGATACGACCCAATCAAACGTGAATTGAAGCAAATGTAATTACCCAAATGAGATCTGACCAAAAGTGACGTGAATTCTCCGGCAATTACCAACGAAAATTGCAACAACGGAAAAGGCAAAAAGATGGCTGCGAAACTGTGAACGAAAAAAAAAATACATGGATGAATTAAAAATTTGGGAAAATTAAAAAAAAAACAAGTGGATTAATGAAGAAGATGATAGGAAAGACGCCACAATCATAGAATGATTGATAAGGCTAGAGTGATTCGCCACAATGGTAAGAAAGTCATTGATAATAATCAAGTAAGGTTCCAATCCAAGAACCCTAACAGGAGACTTAGCTCAACTCCCATTCTTTTTAAGAGAAAACTTTCTAATCCATCAAAACTTCTAAAATGAAGTCTTACAAAGCTTACTTAAAAGAAGACTCGTAATTTTCCTAATGGGCCTAAAAGAGACAAATATTAAAAGGCCCGTAAGTGGACTTACATTATACTCCTAAAAATAAACTAAGTGTAGGAAACAAATATATGTTCCTAACCTAAGCTATTACAACTCAAATTAAAAACACAAAATATAACCAAATATAATATATTAAAACCTAAACGTTACTCTAAAGTCATGACTTGAATTTTTCTTTGTTTTTCTCCTTATTAGCTCCTTCAAGTCCTCATTAGATCGTCACTAAGGATTATGGAACAATAGTACTTTAGTCAGGATGATAAGGCTACCTGAATGCCACGCCACGATGGTAGCTAGCCATTCGCCACTTATAGAACTTTGTCAGACCCCATCAATCCCCAAGGTGTCGCGCAGCCCCGATACTGAGATCATGTACTGTCACTCAAGTACATCTGACCTCGTGTGCTTTCACAGCCACACGACAGTGATTTACCGAATCTTACATAATCCTCGCATCACATATACACTCGATCTCACAACAACGATAGTCAGCGACAATGGACACTCTCTTCGACAACAAAGTGTCAATTAATAACAACAAACACTCCCTTCCACAATAGAGTGTCAATTACTCCCTTCGTCTCTTAATATAGGATCATTTTATAAAATTTTCTTGTCCCTTAATATAAGACCATTTTCAAAGACCAAGGTGTATTAATTTTTTTTTACAAAATTACCCCAATACCAATGTGCATTAATTCTCTCTCTCTCTCTCTTAATAGTCTTAGAAGATGAGAAGGGTAACTTAAAAAAATAGCACACATTTTGTACAAATTTAATACTAATAACTAACAAAACTCACTTTCTTAAGGGGCGTGAAATGGTCAAATAGGTCCTATATTAAGAGATGGAGGAAGTAACAACAATGACCACTCTCTTCTGCAGTAGAGTGTCAATCAGCAAAAGCGACCACTCTCTACTGCATCAATTACTCCCTTCGTCCCTTAATATAGGATCATTTTATAAAATTTTCTTGTCCCTTAATATAAGACCATTTTCAAAGACCAAGGTGTATAAATTTTTTTTTACAAAATTACCCCAATACCAATGTGCATTAATTCTCTCTGTCTCTCTTAATAGTCTTGGAAGATGAGAAGGGTAACTTGAAAAAAATAGCACACATTTTGTACAAATTTAATACTAATAACTAACAAAACTCACTTTCTTAAGGGGCGTGAAATGGTCAAATGGGTCCTATATTAAGGGATGAAGGAAGTAATAACAATGACCACTCTCTTCTGCAGTAGAGTGTCAATCAGCAAAAGCGACCACTCTCTACTGCAGCAGAGTGTCAATCAACAATATCAATGGGCACTCTCTTCCATAGCAGAGTGTCAATCAACGTATACAGCTCATCTTTCTGCTAAGCTCTAATCATATCCGTAAACAACTCTTTCCAACTCAGCATATCCTATCTATAACAGTCCTGTCCATCATACCCTCAAAGATTGAGCCATAGCTAAGCATCGTCTCTACCTATACCACAATGAATTATCAACGTCTAAACATATCAACCAAGTAAGCATCAGATCACTCAGAGTCAACAAGGACAAGCAGACATTACAATTTATCAAACATACTTGATCGACGCATGGATCAATTCTAGTGTTTCAATGGGGGACCTACCACTATCATGTTATCAGCTAACACATAACAATCACACACACAAGAATTCATATACAACCAATAAGGTATCTGCTCTAGGGTTATCAATCATCATGATTCATTTATCATAGAATTATCATCCATCCATAGATACCCTTAGATCAATCTTATGGTTGACAACCTTATGAAAACTATCCTTAGCCATTGTAGGTCACAACGTCTATCCTTAGGTGTTGGTGTTTATCAACCCCTAGTAGGGATTAGGTCACCTTACGCACATTCATACATGCTATTCTATCCTGCAATCCCAGTGTGTAAGGTTTCATGCTCCCACCTAGTCACAAACGCTCGTACGACTAACTTTAGACGTATTTGCTGTTATTCGCACCCCAGCAATTACTGATTCTACCCTCACATCCAACGATCACTCTGCCATGGCAGCCACGAATGCGATCTCCCTGTGCTTTGTCGTGAATCATCAAAGCGCTGTTGTCATTCACCGTTGCGCTATCATTGTCACCACTCCATCCTGTCGCAGCATAGTTCTCCTTATTTACTTTGAGTGATTTTTTCCCTCTTATTTTCATCTTAGATTGAAAAACCCAAACCCCACCTATGCAAGTATTGTTATTTCAATGATTAGATTTATATTGTCAAACAAAGATTAAGTATCTTAATTATCCATAATTTGTGCTTCTGGATATTAATTGATGTGTTTTACACTGGGTTGTTGTGATTGTAATTTTTGTGACACCCACTATCCCATCGTATGAAAAATGCGTAAAAAGCATGCGATTAATAATAAAAATACTTTTTATAAAAACTTTCACGGAATAGTAGTTCACATCAAACATAAACTTATCTTTAGCATAAAAATGTAAAAAATAGTTGCAGAAATAAAACCCAATAACCCGATGTCACATGTTTCAGAACTTAACCCTTAGTTTTACATCGGAAATACTTCATAAAACATAATAAATCTAAGCTAAGTGGCAACATGTAGTCTACTCCTCAGCGTCCACGCCCACGTCATAACCTGCAATCTCACCATCTACTAGTACACGGGGTGTACCAGTAGCCACAAAAACATAGAGGGGTGAGGAATCATACTCAAATGAAAAAAAAATGGCATAGGAAAAATAACATGTTGCGTCAACAGCCAAACAACATCATAACAGTCAAACAAAGCTTGATGGTCAAGCATCGATCCGCCATCAGTCGGTCGGCAGTCCTACGTCGACAACCAGTAAACACAAACCTAACAACTACTCCCTCGTAAACTTCAGGATCCTTTTCCTCTTTGGGTGAGTGAATGTGAGCATCCTCAACATCCAAATATGACGCCATCGAGCCATGGGATCCCCCCGTTAGTGAGACGTCAACGAGTGCGACCATAGTAACCTAATGACCATCGAAGTCCTAACGAGCCATGAGGTCCCCTCAATCAGTGCAACGTCGTTGAGTGCCGTCATAGTAACCCATTATTCCTCAAACCAACTACTAACGAGCCATGGGGGTCCCCTCCGTCAGTGCAACGCCGATGAGTGCCACCATAGAAACCCGAGATTGACACCCGAATGACTAGCGAGTCATGGAATCCACTACATCTAAAACCGGCGATGAGTTTTCCAAACACTCGATATCCAACAAGACCCGTTGGATACCAATCCCCCTAATTGGTCGCAAACTCAAGACCAATAAATAACAATCAACAATGCAATTCCAATCATACACAATCCTTAGCCGCAAACTCGTGACCAACATCAATCATGGGGTTACTAGCCAGTAACACTTTCAGATAAATTAAACATTCAATATATAACAAGCCTAGGTGGTTACTACCCTTAACCAATCCTTATAAGTTATTTGAAATAGTGTTTTATCATAAAACTAAGGTATGAATAGATTCATGAGGCCCATGAATTGATTCAGGGGCAAAACTACATAATGTGAATCGAATTGTGCAGCTATGAATCAATTCACATCTTCAATTCATAGTTTTTGAAAATTGCAGGTGTGAATCGATTCACAGGACCTACAGAAGTGCAGTAAAGCTGTTTTTCTGTACTTCACGCATCGGGGACCTCTCTTAAGTGGTCCCACGTCCAGTCCAAGGTCAGGGACAATTACTAAATTGTCCCTAAGGTCTCTAATCACTGGTTTTAAGTTCATATCTTAATTTTAAACCCTTTTATTTAAATCATATCATTAACAACCAAATCTTTCTTTTATCTTTCTTTTAACACCTTAATCCATAACTACTCATTTTAATCCATTCAACTTAGTTACCACTTACTGATCTCGTTACCTATGCCAATTCTCTAGTCCATTGGAGGTCTCTTATTCAATTTAATCACCTCATTATCAAATCTAGCCCTTAATTACTCTCTTTAAACAATTCTAATTTAACAACTATTCTAATCTTTTTTAAAGCAAAAAGTGGCATGCAAAATCATCATTATAAGGAGTGAGATCCCAACTATGTTGGCACCTCAAACCTTACCAATCATCTGCAGCAAGCCAAAATATTATTGAAAATTAAAAAAAGATACAAAACCATGGGGGATATAAACCAAAACCCAAGGCAGAAGATCAAACGAATCTAAAATTAGGTAGACCAAATCTATCATGATAAAAACTACACTAATAAATTGGGGGATAAGGTTCCACCGAGTATTACATTGAGAAATAATTCCAAAATTGGCTAATTTGTCCGCACAATGATTACCCTCTCTATAAATGTGAGAGACTGTGAAACGCATATTACTAGCCAAAAGAAGGCAGTTCTTCCATCTAGTCCTTAACTTCCAAGGGACCAAATTAGGATTAGCAAAAGCCAACACCACTAGATTAGACCAACCTTTTTGATAAGCCATGTCAATGGCTGAAATATCTTCTAGTAATTCAGCATGAAGAGAATAGGTAATACCATAATAAGATGCAAAACAACCTAGAACATCAGCACTTCTATATCTAAAAATCCCACCACCGCCCACATGGCCAGGGGTACCTTTGGCAGTGCCACTAGTGGTACACTTAATCTAACCACTACAAGGAGGCAACCAATCAACTTGCTTGATAGGGGGCTTTGCTAACATGACAAGATACAACAGAAGTCTTTAAGAAAGAAAATCAACTATTCTAATCTCAAATTAGTTGAACATTGACAACCCCAACTAGTCCTAAACATGAAAACACATGCTCATCATTCAAAACAGTAATTTCATCACATGAATCATGCCATCACACAATTTAAATCACACCAAATTGTCCTAGATCATGCTTCTACTAACACATACTCATCAACACCAATGATTCAATACTAATCATGCATCAAATCACTAAAACATGCTAATTAACAATTCCAAGTTAATCCTAAACATGGGAACACCTATCCCTTCATCAAAACAGTAGCCAAAACACATGAATCATGCCTCTTTACAAATTAAATAACACTAATAAATCATGGATTATGCTTCAACTATCAAATCCACATTGAGCACCAACAAATCGACACTAATCATGCATAAAAGCACTTGAATATATTAATTAATAATTCTTAGCACTCTTTGCTCATACAAGGGCCTTCCAATAATTAAAAGCAGAAATGAATAATAGTCAAATCATTGCTTATGCAATGAATAACAACACATAACTTGCCCCGCAAGGCGTAGGGATTATGGGACATCCCTAACATGTTATTTGAAGCCATATGCCTCTTTTCATAAGATCATCCACCCCCATACCTTATAGCAGTTCGTGGCCTCCAGTGAGTCCTAGAGAGCTCTGATTTTGATTTCGTTTTTGGTTCTTATCATAACGAAAATCAAAGGATTCAAATCCAAAGTTAGAATTTGAATCACAAAAAAATTGAAAGAAAAAGGAATTCAAAGAGTTAGAGATACAAATGAAATCCTTCTCCTTAGAACCTAAAAGAATGAGAAGAAGAAGAAGAAGAAGGAATAGTTCTCTGGTCTTGGCCTTGAAGACGACGTCCAAAAAGGTGGAGAAACGAGAGAGAACGAGTCACGACGGTGGCAACAACAACAGGAGAGCTCTAGGAGTTCTAGGGTTAATTAGAGCTCTTTAATATGATTTAGAAACTAGATTTAGAGTCTCTGTAGGTTTAGAACTAGGTTTAAGTCGTGGTTTAGAAGTCTCATCACGGCTGGAAGCGAAACAGACCGAAACGGGATAACCCAGTGTATAAAAAACGCAGTTTGCTGCTGTGAATCGATTCATGCTCGGGGTGAATCGATTCACAGACTCTGATTCACTGAAAAAGTTATTTTAATGAAATGTATCGATTCATACACGAGTGTGAATCGTTTCACAGAATCAAAACTGCTTAAAAAGTGATTTTCCTTCATTCTAAGGTTATATAATCCCTGAACGTGAACACAAGAAGGGGGGTTGAATTGTGTTAAAAACTTTTCGCAAACTATACGTAAAAACTTCAACACAAGTTATTTAAAAACAGTTTGTATATCGGATGCAGAGAATTAAACAGGACCGGATGCAGAAATATAAACCGTTTATAAAAACTTGTTTTACTGAGCAAGGTAAAGATAAATAATGTAAAGCAGTAAGGAATGAGACGCAGAGATTTATACTAGTTCACCACCAACTGGCAGCTACGTCTAGTCCCTTCGTTCCTGAAGGATTTTCCACTATAATCAACTGATTACAAATTTCCTCAAGAGTATTCTTCTGTCACAAACTTGACAATACTCTCAACTTCTCAAAACGACTCAGTACAGTCGAGCCTTTGAGGAACAGAGCCTTAACTAGGCCAAATACAGTTTTACAAAAGATATTATGCTTTTGATTACAATCAAAATAACTCTCAAAGAGAGGATGAAAAGATTAAGCTCAAAACAGAATAGCTTTGTAAAAGAAAGTATAAGACGCTGAGTTCAGTTCTATGTGGACCAGAAACTTGGTATGAAACTTGATTGTTCACTTGAGTAATATTGCTTTCAGAATGAAGTTTCTTCACAGTTTGTCCAACATTTCTTCAATGAATACCTTGGGGTATTTATAGGAGTCTTCAAGGGTATTACCGCTATAAAGAAAAATATCTCCTTTCCATTGAGTGAGGTAATTTGAAATGTAGTCCTTTTCTTCCTTTCCAGAGAATATCAGAATAGTACACATTACCGTTTTCGTACTATCTGATATTTGCAATTGCCTTGTACGATTTTTGTCTTATGCTAAAGGTGTCACCTTTGCTTCCTCGTACATCAAAATGAGCGCACAAAATTAAATTCGAATTCCGTTCCAGAACAGCCTGAGGCTAAGAGCAAAAATGTGACCATCACGTGCTTCATTAAAGAGATCAGACGCTCGCTCAGAAGAGAGGACGGACGCTCGTAGCAATTGAGTGTTCCACGTGTCAAGAAGTCACACTGCTGGATGCTTGCTGTTAGCAAGACGCTGAAGTGAGAACATGTTTGATGACTTTGTGAGTGCCTTATGTTCAAATGAATCTAATTTTACGATTTAATAATGATTGTGATGATGCTCAACTTAGATTCCTTGACGAATTGGTTGCTCTTATTGAACGATACATTTTACATGAATGCTTAATTGAATCTGTATAATTAAAGTATTGTGATATAATATTTAATATTTAATTGGTTGTAAGATATTATTTAATATTTAATTGATGTGTGTTGCGGCTCAGACAAGTGCACATCGTAATAAAATGGAGTATATTTAAGACTCCGAATGTCGAACCCACAGGAAATGCGCGAGTTTTAACTTTATACTATGTTATTTAGACTAATGAAGGTTGTGGTTTAATGATTGCAGCGACTAACGCAAACAAAACAAAGATCAAACAGTGCACAAGAACGAGATAAGACAATTATGGGAAGCCTATGGGATCTGGGTTCACCAATATTTAGTTACTGAATTTACTAGTTAATAACTATGAGCTATATTTTCTTGTTGAAAGCTAATCTCCCACTCTACTACTATTAATACCCAATGATCATGCAATATTAACAGTCTTCTCCCAAACTAATATGAAATTGTTAATTTAATAACTGAATAGAAATAAGCAATTATCCTTGATCTAGCATAATATGCGAGTTTCATTATTCCTAGAGTTTCGTTAACTAATCGTGGTACGATCGCCTCGAATTAGATTAACTTATTAAAGAATGATCAAGCCTTATAGGATTAAGCATGCTAAGAACAATACAATCAACAAGAAAAATAAAGGAAAATCAATAATAGGAAACTCATAGAACCAACAAGATAAATATCAAAAACATAATAAAGGATCCCCTATCACCCCTAGTGATGGATTTAGCTACTCATGGCAAGTGTAAATAGCATACAATCATCTAGAAAACAATAGAAACCCATAATAGAAAGAATTAAGTAAAAACTGGGACACTCTTTTGGTATGATGATGGTCCTTAAGCACGTTCTTCGCGTTTCTCACGAGCTCTGGCGGCAAAATAGGTCTAGGCAAGAGGCTCTAAGGCTCCAAGATCAAAAATCAGCAAAAAGTCCTTGAAAAAGGGCTAATAATGCCTATTTATGGGCTAGGCAGCGAATTAGGTCAACTGGCTTCAACTCTGAGCGATTTGGGACTAGGCATGGTCGTACTGAGATTATACACTGGCCGCATCAAGACTTGAGTTTCGACACTACCCCTGCATTTGTGCATTCAAAGACCACCGACAAAGAATTGTGTACTACTGCATTTCATCAGATTTCAGACTTTTTCTTCGAACGCCAGGTCATACTGACCATGAGGTACACCCCTACTGCGGTGCTTGAATAGGTACGGCCGTACTGAATATATGTCAGGCTGTACCTCTTGTCCAGAATTGCCAAAAAAATCTCCAAAACTTGCCAGTTTTTGGTCTATTTTCGTATATTTTGCTCCAAGTGTTGTCTTTTTGGTATTTCTGCAAACTGGGATATAAGTGAGTACTTTTATACTTTAAATGGTGCAAAATAACATGTTTTAGCACTAAAAATACCCCATAAAAATAGACAAATTAGAGTGTCAACAATGTGTTTCACAGTGATAAAGTGCAATTTGTGACTCGTGTGAACACTTGATGTGTGAATTGAATGTAAATTTGACTATCATTATGATGAACTTGCTTTGAATTATGAATTGCTTTGTGACCATGACCACTTATGAGTGATATTTACTCTGTGATCGCATGTTAACCTTGCGAACAAGCTACCTAGCTATTACTAGCCATTTTGTGTCTTAGGTTTTACCTATACTATGATGAACCTAGCCATATGGGCCATGATGGAACATCCATGAACCTTGATTATGAGGAGTTCGGAGGAACCCAACCTTGAATGTATTGTTTGTACATCATTTGACCTATGATTAGGATTGTGTGGAGTATAGTTGAAATGAATGGTGGAGGCCATTAGGAGTGAGCCTGTGTGGCAACGTCTTGACCTTGGGGGTGAGAAGCCTGAGTTCGTAGCACCCAATGGCTTAAATTGATCCTCTGAGTCGGGGTTTACCCATTAGACTTAGCTACCCCGATCGTCACCGAACATTATCAAGACTAGTAGAGAGTGTGAGGTAACAGAATATTCACCAAAGGTGCTATTCTTCAAGGAACTGAACATGTACTCCTAGTCAAACTTCTTGGAGTAGTAGAGATTGGTACCACGTGCATATGGATTAGGGTATGACGAGTATTGCATAGTCCTACATTGATTATGAGTTTATGTGTTATTGAGATTGGCTTGGCCTTATGCTGGTATGGATTGGATTGTCTGTTGCTACACAACTTGATGTGGTTTGTCTCGTTTGTCAAATGCCTTAAGTTGTTGTGTACTTTTATTATGTATGTTGCATGAACACTTGACTCTTTGTGTGCATTGCCTGTTATATGTTGGGTGCTTGCGTGTCGGGAGCACTCACTGAGATTTTTCGCATTCCTTTAATTCTTTTTCAGCTAACTAACTTGGGAAATTGAAGGTGCCTTATTAATTTAATGTTTGAATAGTAGTGATGTATAATTGTAAATAAGGTTTTAATTGGGTAATATTTAATCATGTTGAAGAATAATTTGTATTATTAGTGTAGTAACTGTATGAAATCTTGATCTCAATGTTTAATTATTTTTTTCAAATGATTATATTTTTAGAAAATGTTTCACATGCATGATTTTAGAAGAACCAAACGGAATTTCTTAATTACCATTAAAAGAAAATGCTTTTGAAACTTAGTTTTCCAAATGATAATAGCTTTTGTATCCTAAGAGCTTCATTTGTATGAATAATGGAGTTAGTATGTATAATAAGGATAAATTATTGTGTAACACCCCGTTTTACTGAAGCGTTACTGGTGAAATTCTATTCAACTAAATGTGGAATTTTTTTTAAAAAAAATGCAAAAATAAAACTTTAACTGATCACAATAATACACATCCACAGAAAACACTACATATATATATATACACACACACACACATATAGTCATCAGTCTGTAGACTCAAAAGACTGCTAAGACCATAAAATTCACACGCAGACGATGGTCCGAAATGTATATATAAATCTACAAACCAAAAGAGACTACATTAGTAATATGAAAACCCTAAACATCTAGAGTTGACTCATACCTATGATGTACTCAGCAGATCCTCACTAGGGACTGCATCCAAAATAAACCTATAGTATAAAAGATGACCTTAAAAGCTAAAGACTATCTCCAACAATCAGACTCCTAAACTGGCCCGGACCTATACCGCTTACAGGGTGGGAACCCCACAAGATAAGACTCAGACTCGAAACTAGCAAAACTAGTAGCCTCAGAGGGATCCTCCTCCTCCTCCTCGTCACTCACAATCATGATCACATCCTTATGCGACCATTCCCTAGTGGTCCTACGCCCATCTATAGAATCTCCCGTCGTCGTTACAGGAGCCGAGGGATAGGAGCAGTACGGGCAGTGAGTGCAAAAAAGGGAAGTAGTAGCCTCAGGTGCTACCACGGGCACCTCAGGAACCGATGGAGTAATCACAGTAGTAGTAGCAACAACAGCAGGGGAGTAGTACTTGTACTAGGAATCGTCGATGGGTGTGGAGCGCTCACTCCAACATAACCAGGAAAAAGATCAACAGACAGTAGAAACAGTCATAGGTGGTGAAACCAGTAAACAAGAAGGAACATAGAACTGACATCTCTAACTGCTGAACCGAACAGTAGTAGGGAACTCACTGTCGTCGTCAGTCTCCATCACCAAGCCGGAGTATGAAAGACGTCTGGTAGTTGGATCAACAGACCACGCCGCGGGAATATTCCCCACGAACCTCATCGAAAACGTCATCATCTAAGTAGCGAGTCTGTAACATAAACATAAAACAAAGCGAAACGCAAGGGTAAATTCCTTGTACACAAGTTTATCACAGGCTAGTCGCATGCAAACAAGATATATATACATGGTACAACAACATGCTTTATCTATATATAGCTTAATAGACCGCAAGCATCATCATGGCATATCAAGCAGTTTGCATGTGAACAAACAATCCAATCAACAAATCAATCATCAATTATCACATGTTATAATGTGGTCAATATGCATGTCAGTGCATATGAAATCCTTGTGTATACATAATGCAGCCCGGCTAGGGAAGCATTAGGAAACTGGAAAAATCCTTCCAAAATCCTTTTCCATCGCAATGGAATATGTAGTCTAATCAAAATCCAATTAGAGTACACTACCCTATATAGATCTCTAGTCCAATACAACGTACCTCAGATCAGGCAAAACTAACGACATTCCATTTCAATGTCGACGCTCCATGGTTAGTATGCATCAATCCAAATCTTTTATACGGTTCACTCACATTTCTGAGTGTCCGAGAGATTCTTTTAATTTTAATGCCATTGATAATCGATGTATCTCACCTTTCCACATTACTGATTCCCAAACCTAAACCTTTTTAGTACGAAATCCTTAGTGTAAAGGAGCTCTTTTGGGGTTGGGTCATTAGAACCCATGTTGTGCTAAATAATACGCCCAGTAAGTTTCCAGGAAAGAGAGGTGGTGATGAACACGCTTAAATATCAAGTCTTTCTTAGCCAGAACTTTCCCAGACGTGTATTATTCATCCCAACTTTTTGAAAATATATGCTTTCTTATAAGTTCAAAAGGTAAAATGTCTAATTTCATGGTTCCATTGGAAAACCTTTTATTCTTTTACTGAATCATACTAATTTCCTTCCCATAGTAACTCATTGGTTTTACCCAAAATCTTTACTTTAAGTTCGAAAACTTTTGCACGGCTCGTGGAATCGCATCAGACTTACCGTTGTAAGTCATCAAACCAATTACAGTCGATTATCGCATTAACAATTAAATTTAATCCGTATGCATACTTAATCAAAAAAAAATTTAATCAATCACAACAGAGATAATTAAATCAATCAATACAATCCCAAATCATGCCACGCAGGGCCAAATCAGTGTCATCCAATCTAGACAACAGATAATATTATTACACATGTTATCAAACAATCAAATCAATCACACCATCAATCAACAACCAAAACGAAAAGCCTAAACTCATTATATAGAAATTTCTTTTACCTCGTACGCTTTCCTTAGCTAACATGTTGGAGGTATCAACGGTATTCTTTGCTCGAACGTCGCTCGAACCATGAATACAAACCGATTAAGTCTTTAGAACAATTTCTAAGACACTACACAAAGGGGCAGTCACGATTTTTGGGCTCCTAAGGGCTAGGAATCTCTCAACTTAATCCTATTTGATTATTTCTAACCATATGTAATGCAACAAGTCCAAACAATGCAAGTTCATAAACTTTTTCAAAGACAAACACATTAAAAGAAGCCTAAACCAATTTTACTACTTGGAATAGTGTTTTACCAAACTTCAAACTTTGAAAACAAAGTTTCTTATGGTTTTAAGTCAACTAGAAACACATAACTTCCAAATCATGTTCAAAATCAAACCTTTTCATGAGATTTTTTTTTGACGAATTCATGAGATCTTGTTAGATCTAGTTACTAACATCTTTTTCCAACACATTTTTGCAACAAAATCAGGTTGAGATTCTTCACAAAAATATCAATAGGCCATGGTTTTGAAGAGAAGAGAAGGAAACAATTCTTTTGATTCACTAAAATTCCTTTTTACAAAACCAACATGTTAGATCTAAGCATCAAACTACTACTAACCTTTGTGCATCCTTTAAACAACAAAAATTAAATTAAAGCAAACACTAACAGCCCCTTAGGTGCCACGATTTTGGGGGAGGAAAACAGGGAAACAAAATTTTGTTTCAATCAAAACCTTTCATGAAAAAGTTGATAGATCTAGGATGATTTCAAACTAACTCAAAATCACATTTCTTTTTCTTAAATCTCAAAACCAAAGTCATGGAATCATAATAAAAATAATGAGTAAAAAGGATTTGAAACTTACCAAAAGATGATAGAAGATGTGCAAGCAATTGGAGAAGGAGAAGATGATGATCCAATTCTTTATCCTTCACTTTCTCACTCTAGGTTTTAGCTTTCTCTCTGAAGAATTCTTTCTTCCAAAGCAAAAATGGTGGAAGTGAAATGAAATAGTGTTTTAAGGAAGGAGGCCACGGTTTCAAAGACTTGGTGAGCAAGCTTAATTTGCAAAATATCTCCTAATACTTATCATAAGTAACTAGGTAGTTAATTTAGTTAGGAAACCAACTAAACTAATGTTTTAGGTTTACGGAACATAGTTAACCATAAGTCAACAATTCTAGGCTACTAACACATGGCACTCTCCTATTGGTCCAACACATAGCTGTTATCTTGCTTGACAAGCTTCGTCTTCAAAATATCTTGGTATCGCGTTACCAATTGATCGGGTGCGCGATCAGTCGCGTATGTTTGATTTTCTCGTACCGATTTCAAATAAACGCTACAGAAAATATACTATTATATTTTCTTGCATTTAAACATTACCAAATAACTCTTAATCAATCACATACAATTCGAAGAGCTCCCATTTCGAATTTCATCGAAATCGGGTCCTGTTTGAGTTTTCATTTTACCCGACGGTTCAAGTGCGACGAAACTACGAAAATATTTTTATCGAAGATTTAATCATGGCTTAACAACATTATTTAAGCCTCAAATAAATTTATCTCTTTATTTAATTCAAACTGTTGATTAAAAACAGTCAATTTCGTATTAAATACGAAGAAAATAGACAAATTAACGACTACGTTTAACGACGAAAATTAGGGTGATACATCTTGAGTATACAAACTTGGGTTTGATTGAAAAATAATTCTTGCACGTGTCACTTTTACTTATGAAATGATTTATGATTGTTAGTATTTTATTAAATTATTTTTTTTAGTTTTACTCCTAAAACAATGAGTTTTTGAAAAAAAAAATCCAACTCTTTTTACAAAACCTTCCTGTTAATGCACAAAATGGTGAGGCTCACCTTCTCCTCGGAACAACGTCTTCTCTCCTTCTGGAACAGATGGGGGGTACCTGCAAAAGGCACTCCGATGCCTAAGTCAGATAGGGCTTTTGGAGAAGAGAATGTGAGTTAAGTGTTTAGGGTTTCAGAGTGAGTAGAGAGTATCCAAACCTGGGAGGCCAAGCCCCCTTTATATAGTGGAGTCTCGCAGAAGGAGGACAACCCACGATCCGGATTCTGCGCGAGGTAATTCCTCCCCTCTCTTCAGGGATCAGCTCATCCCTCCCTAATATCTCGCACCTGCCAAGTTTATCACGTACTGGCTACGTGATCCTCAATCTTCGGAGTGGCAACGGCTCCAAGTGTCGTCTCCAGAAGCATCCTTTTCTAGAAGGTTCGAGATCCACCGGTCGGCTCACTCCTGACCCGCTCGGTGCTAAAACCGGGGCGATTATACCCGGAGGACCGGTTTAACATGCCCCGGATCGGACGTAGCTCGTCGAGCTCGGAACGGATCGGAAAAGGCCGGGTCGGCTCGGTTTGGTGGGTATGCTGGAACTCGGCTCGGAGACCGGTCCGTAACACAAGCCCCCTAGACTCTTTGCGCGAAAGGGCAGAGGGTCTACTTATCGCTCTTGGGTCGGTATCCGAGCTGAGAGTTATCGAGGTCGGAGGCGTATCTCAGAAGCTTATTTGTCTGGGGTACCGCGCCCTACGTGTCGCATCTTTACTCGGTGTACTGCCACATGATGGGACTCGAATGGGACATTTACTCAGCCATTCCTCTTCCCACCGTCGATCATCTGATACGGCCTGGACCGTTAGATCTACATCCGGTTTTGAAGATGGAGGGCTCAGATTGGTTCGCCCTTTCACTTCCCTTCAGTCAGGGTTATAAAGCCATCCCCCTCTCCTTCCTTCTCCTTTCTTCTTCGTTCTCCTGTCTCTGTGACGCTTCTTCTGCCACCCTTCCCTGCGTTTGCATTCCGAGCGGCCATTTCATTCTATTCCTTCGCATTTCCTGGTAAGTCTCGTTGCTACTCTTCACTAATGGCTTCTTCATCTTCTTCCCGTCGTCCCCCCTCCCCCATACCTTTGAGTTCTGGGGGTGGTTCGTCGTCTGAAACGACGAGCACGTCGTTCGACCTTTCCACGCCGCTTCTCCAGGTGGTTCCTCCTACTTCCTGGGTTCCAGCTTCTTCCGCGTTTACGTTCCCTCGCATCGCTTCACAAGGGGGCGGCGAGTGAGAGATGATAGGTCTCCTTACGCTGGGTGCACCCCCGATGTACTCAGGGTGGCCTCCAACATTTTTTCGTGACACGTGTGGCCGCTCTTGCCTAGTGTGTCTTTACGCCAACCGGATCGAGACGAGAGGTAACTTGCCTTCCTTGCTCTACCGAGGACCGAGGTGTGCTCCGGAAAGGGTGAGTCTAGTTCATCGACTGCTTCTTCCATAAAACTTTCTTTACGCGAGTTGGCCTCCGGTTTCCCTCGGTGGGTTTGAGTCGAGGTCCTCCAATGGTTGGATGCGCCCTTCGCAACTACACCCCAACACCGGCCTTTATCCGAAGCTTTCAAACTAGTGTTCGAGTACTTTGGGGTTACCCTCCGCCGCTCTCTTCTTCGCTTTCTTCCAACTTAGGCTTGTAAGCAACTTAAGTGGTGTTCGCCAATAAAATACCTGGCTTTTATATTCTCGAGCTTTTCGACCGTCTTATAAGAATCGGAAATCTGATTTCTTCAAAATCCGGCAAGATGCGGAGGGATCCCTTTTTCTTTTCTGCTCAAAACGAGCCTTTGTTTCCTTTTTACTGGAGTCCCAGTCCTCGCCCCATAAAAGAGGTGGATTTCAATTCATTGTCGGTCACCGACCAGACGATAGTGAACTTTCTCGCTCGTTTGCCCACATTGCATTGTGGTCCCCTCCTTACCCGAGCTCTGAAGGACCCTCCCCGGTGGAGGGATTACTTAAGTAAGTTTTGTTATCAACTTCTAGCATGGTTCTCAGCCCGAACATGGGTATTAATTTTCACTTTCTTTTCAGGTACGATGGCTCCGAAGATGACCAAGAAAGAGATGGCCGAGCTCCTCAAGAGAGCTCAAAGAGAGAAGGTCGCCCAGGCTCTTGGGCCGGTTCCCTCCGATGCCATAGTTTCCCCTTCTCCTGACAAGGCTGCTAAAAAGCGACCTCGCGTTTCTCCGACTCCCGGTTCCAATCAGCCCCCTGCGAAGAAGCCGAGGGGGCCTCATGGGGGGATTCCTTTGAATATCCCCGATGGTTCCGAGTGGTTTCTCCACCTCGGGGAATTTGCTGATCGAAGCGAGAACGCCGAGGACTCCCTTTGGAACGTCGGGATCGACCGCTCCGACCAGATCGACCAGATCATGCGTCGATCCGACGACAGGTGCATGGCCGAGGCAGGCGAGCTGGGTTTATGCAAGGCGTTGGGCATTTATGGGCTCCGTGCTTCTGCTATGGCCCAGTTCCTTTCTGACCGGATAAGGGCACGGGCCACCGAAACCGAGTTGGCGAGGAAGAAGTATCAAAGCAAGGCCACCGCACTTGGTGAGCTCGAGGGGAAAATGGGTAAGTTGGAGGAGGACTATGCTCGCCTCTCGGAGGCAAGGGATGCTCTGAACAAGAGCAACACCTCTCTACGGGCACAGCGGGAGGAACTCCAGGCCCAGAATGACCACCTGTTGCGTCAACTGCAGGAAGAGAAGGAGAAGTCCTCGTCCGAAGCTACTCGGGTCGAGGAGTATTGTGAGTATAGTGCCCTTCAGTATAAGTAGGGGTTTGATAATGCCGTTGCGCAGCTGAGGGTGATCGCCCCCGACCTGGACATCTCCGAGCTCGATTTCACCAAGGTGGTGAAAGAGGGGAGGATTGTGGAAGAGGAGGACGAGGAAGAGGGTTGTGCTGATCAGGAGGAGCCTGGGGGCGAGGAGATCGGAGTTAGGCTAGACTTGGAGCCTGTTGGTCAAAGTGTTGCCGCCGAGGAAGTCGTTGGGGCCCGAGTTGAAGACCAAGGGGATGTCGTTGCGTAATTTGTTTTTTGGTTTGCTTTGCTCTGTCTTGATGATGTACTCGCTCTTCTATGAGCTCTTTTGTATTTTCGTCTCAAGTTAATGAAATTGACTAAGTTTAAGCATTGTCTGCTTTGTTTTTCACTTTAGTAATTTGTTGGTTACCGTCCTCAGATGGGGTGGTCCTCGGGTAGCTGCTACTCGGCTAGGGTAGTCCCCGGGTGGCTTCCCCCGAAAAAAAACTTATGTCAACTGAGGTTGAGACATTTTCTCCGCGCACCGGTACGGGCCGAGTACTAGTTTTCTTACGAAACCTTTATGTCGGATAGTGACTTTCGGATCCTCTAACGAGCTTGCCAAGTTTTTATGCTAACTTGGGTTTAGGATTGCATGGGTCGTTTAGGTCGAGCAAGACCTTCCGAGCCACGAGTGAGCTCGCCAAGTTTTTATGCTAACTCGGGTTTGGGACCACAAGGGTCATTTAGGTCGAGTAAGACCTTCCGAGCCACGAGTGAGCTCGCCAAGTTTTTATGCTAACTCGGGTTTGGGACCACAGGGGTCATTTAGGTCGAGTAAGACCTTCCGAGCCACGAGTGAGCTCGCCAAGTTTTTATGCTAACTTGGGTTTGGGACCACAGAGGTCATTTAGGTCGAGTAAGACCTTCCGAGCCACGAGCGAGCTCGGTGATGTACATGAATGATGTTCTGAATGCAATTGGGGAAGAATTTTATTAAATGTGGAAAAGAGAAATAAGGATGTGCCTCGTTAAAACCTTCCCAAACCAAAAACTCAGTGGGAAAAAAGGTCTGCAAAGGAAAAAGAGTACGCCATCCGTTTACATACGTTGTCAATTGAAGTAAAGTTTAAGGTGCGTGGCATTCCACGTCCTCGGTATCTCCCGTCCGGACAGTTCTTCCAGCTTGTAAGCTCCATGGCGATGTTCCGATCTAATGCGGTATGGTCCTTCCCAAGTTGGCCCGAGCTTTCCCTGCCTTGTATCTTTTCGCTCTAACTCAACCTTTCGGAGGACTAAGTCCCCTGCTCTGAATCCTTTTAGTCGGATCTTAGAGTTGTAGTGTTTAGCCACGCGCTGCGTAGTTGCAAAGTCTTGTATCCGGGCGAGCTCTCGAGTTTCTTCTAGTAGGTCGAGTTCTATTCTAGCTTCTTCTTTCTGTGCCAGTGACTGCATGTGCTCTCTCCTGGCTAAGGTCAAGCCGAGCTCTACTGGTACCATAACATCCATGTCGTATGTTAACCGGAAAGGTGTTTCGTTTGTTGCTGACTGGGGGGTGGTGTGGTATGCCCAGAGCACCCCGCAGAGTTCTTCTGCCCAATTTCCCTTGGCTTGGTCTAGGCGTTTGCACAGGCCGCTTAGGATGACTTTGTTTGCAGCTTCGACCTGACCGTTGGTTTGTGGATGTTCCACCGAGGCATAGGTGAGCTGGATACCGAGGCCTTTGCAGAAGTCTTTGAATACCGAGCTGGTGAACTGCATGCCATTATCCGTGATGATAGTGTGGGGTAGGCCGTGGCGACAGACTATGTTTTTCCAGACAAATTTCTTGACCCTCTCGGATGTGATAGTTGCCAGTGGATCTGCCTCTATCCACTTGGAGAAGTAGTCTATGGCGACCACAATGAACTTGAGTTGGCCTGGTGCGAGGGGAAAAGGGCCAAGTATGTCGAGCCCCTAGGTATTAAAGGGCCAGGGGGCGATGACTTCGTGAAGGACTTCAGGGGGAGGTGGTCTCGCTTTGCGTACCGTTGGCAGTTGTCGCATTTTTTTACGAATTCCAGGCAGTCCGATCTGATTGTTGGCCAGTAATATCCAGCTCGGAGGACCTTCGCAGCTAACGTCCGAGTTCCACAATGGTTCCCACATATGCCTTCATGTAATTCTCTCATGATATACTCGGAGTCTGACTTGTCCACGCATGCGAGTAATGGCCGCGAGAAGCTCCTCCGGAGAGCCTGTCCCCGATCAGAGTGTAATGTGTGGATCGTCTTTGGACCCTTCGTGCCTCTACAGGGTCGTCGGGTAACCTTCCCCGCCGTCAATACTCTATGATATCTGTCATCCAAGATTCCGACTGATTCACCGAGTTGGTTTCTGCTGTTTCTACGCTTGGTGACATCAAAGTTTGAACAACGATTGTGTGTAACTGTCCCTCGGTCTTCATGCTGGCTAGTTTTGCTAGCAGGTCAGCTTTGTTGTTCTGCTCTCAAGGGATGTGTTCGAGCTGGACTTCTTGGAAATTTTGGATCATGGCGGTGCATACGGGCGTCTGAAGCTAGGACATCGTCTCGGCACTGATACTCGCCTTTAACTTGGTTGACCATGAGCTGGGAGTCGCTTTTGACTCAGAGTGTTTGGGCGCCTAGCTCCCATGCGAGCTTGAGACCGATTAGCAATGCCTCGTATTCGGCTTGGTTGTTACTGGCTTTGAACAGAAACCTGAGTGCTTGCTCGACACAGATTCCCGCAGGGCTTTCGACAATGATACCTGCTCCGCTGCCTCTAGAATTGGAGGAACCGTCCACGTAGAGCATCCAGTATTCGACCTCGGGGGTCGGTGTTAGTTCTTCAATAAAGTCAGCTAAAATTTGTGACTTAATGTGTCCTCTGGGCTCGTACCTGGCCACCATCCGACCGGACAGCTCGGGCTTCTGCAGGATTCTCTTGATGGGGTAGTCGGTTTTGACTATCATCGGATGGGCGTGAAAGTAGGGCCTTAGTCTTCTTGCAGAGACCACTATCGAGAATGCCAGTTTCTCCACCTTTTGGTACCTGAGTTCTGCCCCGTGAAGGACTTTGCTCACGAAGTACACTGGGTGCTGTTCGGAATTTCTTTCTTCAACCATGGCCGAGCTGATCGAGCTGTCGGTTGCTGCCAGGTAAAGGAGCAAGGAGGCTCCTTTAGTGGGCCGAGTAAGGACTGGCGGCGATGCCAAGAATTCCTTAAGTCGTTGAAAGGTCGTTTCACATTCTTCGGTCCACTCGAATCGAGCTGGCTTCCTGAGTACCTGGTAGAAAGGAAAGGATTTGTCGGCAGCCCGGGTTACAAACCGGGAAAAGGATGCTATCCGACCAGCCAGTCGTTGCACTTCTTTGACGGAGCTTGGGCTCCGCATTTCCATCACAGCTCGGCACTTATCAGGGTTGGCCTCAATGCCTCTATGGGTGATCATGAACCCCAGGAACTTTCCCCCCGAGTACCCCAAAGGAGCATTTCTCGGGGTTGAGCCTGATGTTATACGTTCTGGTGATGTCGAATATCTCTTGAAGGTCTCTATGGTGTGCGTCGAAACTAGGGGTTTTTACGACCATGTCGTCCATGTAAACCTCGGTCGTCTTCCCGATCTGGTCGGCGAAGACTTCGTCCATCATTCTCTGATATGTGGAGCCAGCGTTCTTCAGCCCAAAGGGCATAGTGATGTTGTAGAAGTTGGAGGTTTCTGTTATGAAGGCTGTCTTCGGGGCGTCGAGTGGGTGCATTCTTATTTGATTGTATACAGAGTATGCGTCCATGAAACTTCAAGACTTGGTACCTGACGTCTGCCCACCAGGGCGTCTATGCTCGGGAGTGGATAGGGGTCCTTAGGGCAGACCTTGTTTAGGTCGGTGAAGTCAGTCCACATCCTCCATTTACCATTGCTTTTCTTTACCAGTACCACGTTAGAAAGCCAAGTAGGGTATTTGATCTCCTTTATGAATCCTGCTTTCAGGAGTTTGGAGGTTTCTTCCCGGACTACTTGCTTCTTTTCTCCTATGATCTTCCTTTTACGCTGGGCGACGGGGCGAGCTCTTGGCTCGATGGCGAGTTTATGGCAAGCCACTTTTAAATCTATCCCAGGCATGTCTTCTGGACCCCACGCGAACAGATCAGCGTTAGCGCGCAAGACCTTCATCAGGGATTGCTCGCTTTGCTGGGGCAGTTGGGTCCCGACTCGTACGCTCTTCCCTGGTCCCCTCAGCTCAATGCTCTTGATGTCGCCCATGATCTTGGTCGAAGGTCGCTCGCCCACAGGTCGGCTTCGATCATGTGAGTTTAGGGCGATCCACTGCTCTTCTTGTCTCGAGAGGCGCTGACATAACACTGCCTGGCTTCCTTCTGGTCGGCGTGTACTGTGGCTATCTGTCCATCGGGCAATGGGAACTTCATCGCCAGATGAGGGGTGGATACTATGGCTCCAATCCCATTGACGATTGTTCTTCCGATGATCATGTTGTAGGCAGTGTCAGCGGCAGACTCGGCCTCTACTACCAGTAAGTGCGCTTTGATTGTTTTGACTCCTATGTCTGCTTTGAAGGTGAGCAGGACATCAAAGTACCCCGTCACCCGGGCTTTTGCACCTGAAAAACCAACCAACGTACCTCGGTAGGGTCTGATTATAGAGCTTGGCAGTTTAAGCCGATCAAAGGCTTCCTTATAGATGATGTCTGCCGAACTACCTTGGTCGACCAGCACTCTCCTTACGTTGAACCCAGCGAGGTGAACAGTGATCACCATGGGGTCGTCCTGTTGTCGATCTATCCCTTGGTAATCCTTTTCTGAGAAGGAAATGGTCGGTAGGACAGCGGGAGGGGCGGTCGTTGAGCTCGAGCTATTGACGGACCTCAAGTGCCTTTGTCGGCTGCTGCTCAACTCGCCTCCACCTGCAAAACCACCTGCAATCAAGTTAAGTGAAGGAGTACCTCCGTCGGGCCCTTGCCTGCGTTGCCGAGTAGGTGAACGCCTCTCTCTCCCTCTCCGAGCTGGCGATCTGTCGCGCCTACGCTCGGGCGTACGGGATCTCCTGCGGTTTCCGTTACTTCCCTTAGAGGTTGCTGCCGGCCCTTTGTCCACGTATTTTGTCAGATGTCCAGCTTGTATGAGCTTCTCGATTTTCACTTTTAGTGCCTGGCATTCGTTGGTGGTGTGCCCGTACACCCGGTGGTACTCGCAGTACCTTTGACGGTCCGCGTCCGGCGGGGAGTCCCTCCGAGGAGGCAGGGTAATGAGGTTACCTGTGTAGGCTTCCTTCAACACTCGGTCCCTTCCTACTGTCAAGGGGGTGAACTGTCCTCTATAGTCCTGCCGCCCTCGGCGGTCATTCCTTCTGTCATTTTGGTCTCTGGTCGGCTCTCTGCTTTTGTCTTGTCGGCCTTAAGTTTCCTTTTTGGCTGCGGCGACTTCTTCCATGTTGATGTATCCCACAACGCGGCGTCTTAACTCGTCCAAGGACTCGGTGGGGCGGTGAGCAAGGGAGTCCGAGAAAGGCCCTGGTTTTAGTGCTGACACTATGGCGTGGAGCGCCACATCGGTGCTGAGGTTTCTGACTTGGGCCGTTTCGCTGTTGAAGCACTCTATGAATGACTTGAGGGTCTCCTCCGATCTCTGCTTGAGCCCGACCAGGCACGTTGAATTTTTCTTGAATGCTCGGCTCGTGGTGAACCTGGCCACGAACTGCTCCGCGAGCTGGCTAAAGGAACGAATCGAGTGCTGGGGGAGGTTGGAAAACCACATCATGGCGGATCTTTTTAAGGTGCATGGGAAAGTCCTGCATTTCAAACCCTCCGAGGCCCCCACTAGCAGCATCCGAGCATTGAACGCGGTGAGGTGTTCCTCGGGGTCGGTTTTACCCTCGTAAGCGTCCATGTTGGGGATTTGGAAATGCTTGGGGATTGGATCGGACATGATCTCCTCGCTGAAGGGGAGTAGTGTTAGCCCGACCTCCGAGGGTCGGTCTTTGTGGTAGTGTGCGCGCCGGCGCTTGGGGCTTTCTGTTCGGCTCGACCGATCTGTTCTCGATGAGTCTCCCTCATCGTCGCGCTTCGTCTCCTGGCGTGTTCTGGAAGGCGTTTCGCGGCCCATCCTCCTCTCCCGATCAAGAGCCTCCTCGATCTTGCGTCTTAATTCTTGGTTTTCGGCCCTTAGAAGCTCCACGACCGGGTCGGGAGGCGGGCGTTCGTCTTGACTGACCGAGTTGTGGCTTGGCGGTGGTGACTTGTGATTCGCCGTGCTTCTAGTGTGTACCATCCTTGCTCGGTGGTATCCTTGAGGCCCAGGCTAGTTTTACCGGGCCCCACGGTGGGCGCCAATGTTAATGCACAAAATGGTGAGGCTCACCTTCTCCTCGGAACAGCGTCTTCTCTCCTTCTGGAACAGATGGGGGGGTACCTGCAAAAGGCACTCCAATGCCTAAGTCAGATAGGGCTTTTGGAGAAGAGAAAGTGAGTTAAGTGTTTAGGGTTTCAGAGTGAGTAGAGAGTATCCAAACCTGGGAGGCCAAGCTCCCTTTATATAGTGGAGTCTCGCAGAAGGAGGATAACCCACGATCCGGATTCTGCGCGAGGTAATTCCTCCCCTCTTCAGGGATCAGCTCATCCCTCCCTAATATCTCGCACCTGCCAAGTTTATCACGTACTGGCTACGTGATCCTCAATCTTCGGAGTGGCAACGGCTCCAAGTGTCATCTCCAGAAGCATCCTTTTCTAGAAGGTTCGAGATCCACCGGTCGGCTCGCCCCTGACCCGCTCGGTGCTAACACCGGGGCGATTATACCCGGAGGATCGGTTTAACGTGCCCCGGATCGGACGTAGCTCGTCGAGCTCGGAACGGATCGGAAAAGGCCGGGTCGGCTCGGTTTGGTGGGTATGCTGGAACTCGGCTTGGAGACCGATCCGTAACACTTCCGCAATTATATCATTTTATAATAGGATAAGCGTTAGTCAGTTAGTGTTACAATGGTGATTGTGAATAAAACAGATGGACACAGTCATCATCAAAGTCAGCCATGAGGGGTCCACAAATCAGAGGATTTAGTATAAGTGTACAACTTTCTTAATAAATATCACATAACAAGTATGATTAAAACCATGAATGATACTTTTCAAATGCTAAAATGAAATGATGTCTTACGAACTACTCCTCTTGGACTTGTAGAAGGTGTCATTGGTTAAATAAAATGTTGATGTTACCTTAAATGCGACCATTTTGAATAAGAAGATCTGAGATCCAAGTTTCTATAACAAAGGAGTCTCCTACATCATAAAGAAACACTTATCAGAACTTAATGTTATCTAATTCAGTTTGACCTTCTAGAAAATTAAAAGAATGAAGAGTACCGGTCTAACGATTTTGTCAAAAACTTCAAACCATGTTTTTTTTAGGAAACTCCATAACATGTTGTCTTCTCCTTTTCGTTAACAAAATAATGAATGTCAGAAAATTATAGGCTAAATTATACTTTTATTCCCTTAAATTTATTTTAGGTTTTGATTTAATCTCTCACGTATTACTTGTTCTAAATTGGCATATTATGTGTAAAGATTACACTAACAAGGTTCTTCTTTTTTTTTTTAGTAGTAATTCCTTATGCTATAAAAATTATACCAATATAATCTTTTTTTAGCAACAAAATTTTTTATTATAATATTAGTATAATTTTTGTAACATAAGATATCATTTAAAAAAAATCATATTGATATAACTTTCGCATACAATGGACCAATTCGAACCTATAACTCAAACCTAAAATACCCGGAAGAGGAAAAAATATATAGTTTAGTCAAAATTATTATATTTTTAATTTTATATATAAAAAATGGCATACTTTCAGCTGGGAATCTTTTTGTGCGATAAAAGAAGGAAAATATTTTTTTGACAACAACTTTTGACAACTTTGTTGACAACTTTTTACCGTTTACGTGTGGTTAATACAGTACAAATATTTGGTTAATTCAGTTCGTTATGTGGTTAATGAGTTACAAAATTTTTATGCACAATTAATTTCATATTTTTCACAACTAAATAAAAATTACGTGGTTAATACAGTGCAAATATTTGGTTAATTTAGTTCATTATGTGGTTAATGGATTGCAAATATTTGGTTAATGGTAAATGAATTACTTACTCAATAAAAATTACGTGGTTAATGCAGTGCAAATGTTTGGTTAATTTAGTTCATTACGTGGTTAATAGATTGCAAATACTTGGTTAATGGTAAATGAGTTACTTTGATATTACCTGGTTAATACAGTGAAAATGTTTAGTTAATTTAGTTCATTATCTGGTTAATGGATTGCAAATACTTGGTTAATGGTAAATGAGTTACTTTGATACTATATGGTTAATACAGTGTAAATGTTTGGTTAATTTAGTTCATTACGTGATTAATGGGTTGCAATAAATCATTAACCACGTAATGAATTGAATTAACCAAGTATTTATACTGTATTAACCATATAATTTTTAGTGAGTGGTTAATAGGAAAAAAAATAATTTTTTTCCAGAATAGTATTTTTTTCATATATGAAAAGTAAATTTCCGTACATGAACAGTATCATCCGTACGTGAACAATGGCGTACGTATGATATACGGTATGAGTATTGTTGTCAAATTTTGTTGTCAAAATAACAACACTCTAAGGGTGTGTTTGGTTGGGGGTTTTGGAGGGGAGGGAGGGGAGGGAAGAGGTTATTTTAAATTATATTTGTTTGGTTCAATTTTTTTTAAAGGGAGGGGAGGGGAGCAAAATCCCTCCTAAGCCAATTTTGGCTCCCCTTCCAAAGTGAGGGTTTTGGAGGGGAGAGGAGAGGAGATTAAATTATTTAAAATAAATTACTTAAATATCCTTATATATAACATAATATAAAAGACTATAAGGATATACTAGTAAATTAATCTCTCCCCTTCATTAAAATCTCTCCCCTCCCCTCCTGAACCAAACAAGCAAATGTTTCCCTCCCCTCTCCTCCCCTCCCCTCCATTCAACCAAACACAAAATCAAATTAAATCTCCCCTCCTATCCCCTTCCCTCCCCTTTCTTCTATTAAAATCTCTCTCATCTCTTCCCCTCGTTTGAACTACACAGACACTCAAAGAAAAAGAAGCACGATTGCAGCTTCACTGCACGCCACTCTCCGAGACTCTTGCATCCAGTGTCAAACCGAGAGTTAGTTGAGCCTCTTTTGGTTTTGGGAACAAAACCCTAAAACACTGAATCTCTATTGGGAACTGAACCTATCTATGGCAACTGATTCGAACGAACTTGCCACCACCACGACGCTCCAGTCCATATGCTACAAGCGCGGTTCTCTTCAGCTTCTTGATCAGGTCCTCATATCCCCCCTTCACTTCATATCTTCGTCTTCTTTTTGTATTCATTTTTCTTTTATTTAAAATTCAAAAGCTCGACTTGATGATAAGAACGTCGCCGTTCGGTTACGGGCAAACAACCATGCATTTCGTTTTTTTTTTTTTTTTTAATTTACTTGCTGCTGCTGATACTTGTTGTTGTGCAGAGAAAGCTCCCTCTAGAAACCATTTACTTGGACATTCAGGATTCAACAGATGGCTGGTAAGTTATTGTAGTTGAAATTAAAGGAAGAAACTTTGTTTGAAGTTTAATACTCGGATCTGGATATGTAAAGTATATTGCATTTACATGTATGGTTGTGAATAGGTTTTAACCTACCTGACATGGGTTTACACTGCCTTCTGTTTCACTAGATAATATTGTTAGTTACCGTGTCAACTGTCTTGATACTATCAAAGGTTTTAAATTGCAATTGCTGATATTTTTCGGTTGTGGCGGGCTGGCGGCCACTGCATCCTGTGATGTTATGGCCGCATCACGGGATCGGGGATGATGTCTGCAATTTTGTACCCCAGTTACCAAAGTTACAGTGGAGGAGAAAAGAAAAGAAAGCATGTTGAATCTGGATTATTGTTATTATCTTCTTAGTATTTTCAGTCAGTGGATCCCAATGTCTAAATGTTATTGGCCTTCTCAGGAATGCCATACGGGACATGGTGGTCCGGGGAGCACCTGCTATTGCGATTGCAGCTGCACTCTCTCTGGCTGTGGAGGTGTTCAATTTAGATGATTTTAATGGGTCTCCTAGTGATGCTGCTTCCTTCCTGCAGTCGAAGTTGGAATATCTTGTCTCGAGGTATTTTTGATTACCTGCATTGTCAAGACAGCAATCTACTTATTTCGGAAATTTGGATTATCTAAGTTATGCCATTGCCTGGTAAATAAATAGCATTTGGCATGTTGAAGTGTCTCCTTAAGCAATTATGGTTGTTGTCATGAAGTTCCTTTCAAGTATATGAGTTTTAGCTTTATTTTCTTTCTTCGTGCTTCAGTCGGCCAACTGCAGTGAACCTATCAGATGCCGCCACAAAACTCAAAGACGTCACATCTAAGGCTGCTGCTACCACTTCAGAGGCCAAGAGTGTTTTTCAGGTACTTCTATGATCTATTATAGATTTATCATGAAGGAATTCTTGCAAAAAAAAGGAAGTTACATTTTGTGCCTTTTTACTCTTATTTTTGACTTGGCCATTTGAATCTGAATCTATTGGATTATTTTTTAGGCTTATGTACAGGCTGCTGAAATTATGCTTGAGGATGATGTTGCCTCAAATAGAGCAATTGGTTCTTATGGAGCTAGTGTTATTCAACACCAAACAGAGAAACAAAAGCTTTCTGTTTTGACCCATTGCAACACTGGAAGGTGCCTGCTACAGTACCATCACTTATTACTATAGTATAAAGCATTTGTTTTCGTTTGTTTGACAAAGTGTATTTTGTTTTTCGTTACTCAGTTTAGCCACAGCTGGATATGGTACTGCTCTGGGTGTAATCCGTGCACTTCACAGTGAAGGAGTTTTAGAAAGAGCTTATTGCACAGAAACACGCCCATTTAATCAAGTGAGTGCATTTTTGCCAAGTATGGTCATACTCAGCTCTTTTGAGAGAAGATGCATAAAGTTACCTTTCAATAGGATGGATGATTTGTATAAGTTGTTTTATTTCGCAACATGCTATCTTGGATTAATAGCATGGCTTGAAACAGAACTGAAATGTCATGATGTGCTTATCTTTTGGTTTATGGTACATCTTCAAAGTTTCAAAACTTAAAATGAATTTCTGAACAAGAGCACCTCAATTACAGACATGCTTCAACTCGTACCTTGGTGACAGTTATATTTTATCTTGTTATTCATATTTGAGCTTAAGTTGTCTGCCTAGTCATTCACTTAGAAAGGAAAAGGAGAGAAAATTCTTTAAATCCCTTAAACTAAATATCATTAACTGAGTCAGAGAATATCTGCTGGTGATGATCATACTAATTACAGGCCAACATTTTAAATCATTTTTTTTGGGGAGGGGGGTGGGGGAGGGATTGAAGACAATGATGGAATTGGTTAGCTGAAGCCAGAAGTAATTTTGAGAACACATCTCTAACCCTTATTGATGTAGGTTTTTGCCTGCATGTATCTTGAGAAGCACTTTTCCATTAACTGCATCCTAAGAAATTAACAATTTAAAAACGACTTGGAGTTTGTGCTTACAAATCATGATGCTTAATTGCAGGGATCTAGACTTACTGCCTTTGAATTGGTACATGACAAAATACCAGCAACTCTTATAGCAGATTCTGCTGCAGCTGCTTTAATGAAAGCAGGACGCGTGGATGCTGTTGTTGTTGGGGCAGATCGTGTTGCATCTAATGGTACTTTGATTTACTACGAAAGTAAACTATAATCTGTGTTTTCTTCTAAAGCATGAAAGCTATAATCAGATTTATTTTCTTTTAAATGACATTGCAGGTGACACAGCCAACAAAATTGGAACCTATACTGTTGCCTTATGTGCCAAGTTTCATAATGTACCTTTTTATGTGGCTGCACCCTTGACTTCCATTGATCTATCACTTTCTTCTGGACAACAAATTGTCATTGAGGAGAGATCTCCCAAGGAATTGTTGAACTCATGTGGAGGACTTGGAGAGCAGGTTGCTGCATCAGGAATATCTGTTTGGAATCCGGCTTTTGATGTTACACCTGCTAGTCTAATATCTGGGATTATCACTGAGAAGGTTTGTCTTACCTCTTCCCTCTCTTGACTAGCATAATTTGTATTGGGTTCATTTGCACTTTGTTCTCTGACCATTTTATTTTTTTTGTTCAGGGTGTCATTACAAAGACATCTGCCGGTGATGCTTTTGACATAAAAGCTTTTGTACAGAAAACAAGTTAACAACATAATGTATTCAATACCAATGATCCATGATGGTGAAGTGGGATTTCTCTCATGTTTCATCCATTGTAGATTTGAAAAGTATGTTTTTTGGGGGAGTTGTGACTGGAGAATCAACTCGTTCAATGTAAGTGTTCCAGTAAACAAATGAGGACCTAGTTAATAAACAAGTCAATGGCGGTGACCATGCATTGCATGGTTAAAATGGAATGGTATGAGTTATCAGAAAATGTGATTTGAAAGCATGACATTGTATCACATATAATAAAGTTCCAATACCATGTAATGCTTCATATGATGTCGAATTAGATATTATATTGTGTAAGATGATATTTTCATGTTTTTAATGATGCATTATATAATACTGGATAGAATCAAAATTAACACTTTTTCTGAAGAATATCTTAAAATTATACTATATTAATTTGAATTGGTTGTGAAATATTAGTTGAGTATAATAATTGTACACTAACTGTATAAATAAAGTTTTCAGTTTTTTCCCTAATTTTTTGGTTTGATTTTTATATCCTACATCGAATTAAATCGATTTATGAATCAACGCATGGTTGTTGCCGATTACTTATTGATATGTTTATTAATCAGGTCCCCATTTGTTTATCGTGACACTTATAACGAGTTGATCCTCCAGTTATAACCCCCTCCCCCCCAAAAAAACATACTTTTCAAATCTATAATGGATGAAACATGAGAAAAATCTCACTTCACCACCATGGATCATTGGTATTGTTGTGTTCTGCCCTTAACCTATTTTTTGTATGAAAGCTTTTATGTCAGAAGCATCACTAGTAGATGTCTTTGTAATGACGACCTGCACAGAGAACATAAAATGGTCAGAGAATAAAGTGCAAATGAACCTAGTGCAAATCATGCTAGTCAAGAGAGGTAAGACTTGTCTTCTCAATGATGATCCCAGAAATTAGACTAGCATATGTAACATCAAAAGACGGGTTCCACACAGATATTCATGAGGCATCAACTTGCTATCCAAGTCATCCACTTGAGCTCAACACCTTGAGAGATCTCTCCTTAATGACACCAATACTAGAGACTATATTCACAATTATAAATAATGAGCATACCTATTAGTAATTGTACCCAAGGTGCATCACTCGATCTATCTAAGCATTGACAAACTTCTGCTTGTATGAAGTCAACACATTAGTGTTAACATATTCAAGAAAATTAGGAAAATTTGGATACACGTTATAATTTCCTCAAACACTCCTCATACTCGACCTCATTAGGAAAATCTATGACATTCTCCCGTGTAGCCACCAATGGGTCCCAAAGCTCTGTCTGACGCACAACCAACTTACATTTAGCCTTTGCATTCTTGGCAACATGAAACTGACATAATAAAAGATTTGAACATGGAAAAGAGGTTTCAAATGCATTCATTAACGCAATGTCTTCATCAATTACAATTACTTTAGACATGACATCAGCCTCTAACTCCCAACCTCCTTACCTTCTATAATGCCCAATGTTAGAACCTAAACGATTGAGAAGTTTAGACCCTCATTAATTTTGATGATAACAAAGTATTTATAAGAGAACAATTTAACTTCTAATGAGTCTTGAAGTGTGCAGGAATTGAAATCATTTATATTTTATAACTCACTCAAGCAAGAAGAAGTATTTTACAAGAAGTTGAATACATTTCATGTGTGTCTGCATCCGGTTCACTCTAGCGTCTTGTTTGTAGCGAGCGTCTGGAAATGTATTCTTATGACACGTGGTTACTCAATTGCAGCGAACGTCCATTTGATCTCTGAGCGAGCATCTGATATTTTAAATGAAGCACGTGATGGTCACGTTTATACTCTTTTACCTCAACTTTCCTGGAATGGAATTCGAATTTGATTTTGTGCGCTCAATTTTATGTACGAGAAATCAAATGTGACACCTTTAGAATAAGACAAATTCGTACAATGCAATTGTGTGAAAAGCAGATAGTACAATAACGGAAATATGTACTATTCTGATATTCTCTGGAAAGGAAGAAAATGACGTAATTTCAAATTACCTCACTCAATGATATGGAGCTAAAATATCTGCAACGTTATTATCCTCAAGACTCCTATAAATACCTCAAGGTATTCATTGAAGAAGGAGGCTAGAAACTACATTCTGAAAGAGCTATTACTCTATGAGCAATCAAGTTTTGTGCCAAGTTTCTGGAAACTAAGAACTGAACATCAGCGTCTTATATTCTTTCTTTTAGAAAGTTATTGTTTTGAGCTTAATCTTTTCATCCTCTTTATGAGAGTTATTTGATTGTAGTCAAAAGAAAATACTTTGTGAAAGTTGTAATGCCTAGTTACAGGCTTAGTTTCTCAAAGGCTCGAACGTACTGAGTCGTTTTGAGAAGTTAAGAGTATTGTCAAGTTTGTGACAGTAGAATACTCTTAAGGAAACTTGTAATCAGTTGATTATAGTGAAAATCCTTCAGGAACGAAGGGACTAGACGTAGCTACCAGTTTGGTGGTGAATTAGTATAAATCTCGATGTCTCTTGCTTTACTGCTTTACATTTACTTTTATCTTGCAAAGAAAAACAAGTTTTCATAAACTTATTTCCAACGTCCGGTCTTACTTCAGCTTCCAATAACAAACAGTTTTCATAGAAAAGCGTTTTTAACGTAAAGTTTGCGAAAAAAATTCAACACAATTCAACCCCCTTTTTGTATTCACGTTCAGTTGGTATTAGAGTTCAGCCTCTTAGTTGAGCACTTAACAGTGTTAAGAGAAAAGATCTTATACTTATGAACATGTCTGCAGAAGGTGGTCACATGAACCGTTCTCCTCTATTTACTGGAGAAAAATTTGATTACTGGAAAGATAAGATAAAAGCTTTTATTTGAGACACAATAACGTGAGTTGTGAGATATAGTTGAAAGTGGATACCTTATTCCCACTAATACTGCTGGAGTTGCCATAACTAGAGAAAATTGGAATGATGAGCAGAAAAATGAGATATCAGCTCAATAAAAAAGCTAGATTCATTCTTATTTGTGCTATGTCAGAAAAAGAATATGATAAATATGACAAATTTGATACTGCCAAAGAAATTTGGGATTCTTTTGTTTTGTCTTATGAGGGCTTTGCCCAAAGTAAAAGAAACTAAAGCCAGCATGTTGGTTCGCCAATATGAGTTGTTTAAAATGGAAGACGGTGAAAACATTGAATCTATGTTTGGAAGATTCCAAACACTTGTTCATGGGTTACAAGCCCTTGGAAAAAGTTACACCACTCTTGACCATGTGAGAAAGATCTTGAGAAGTTTGACCAAGCAGTGGAGACCCAAAGCCACTGCTATACAAGAAGCAAAAGATTTAAATGTCTTACGGCTTGAAGATCTTTTGAGTTCTCTAAAAGCTCATGAACTTGAGCTGAATGAGGAAGAACTTGTGAAGAAAAGCAAGTCTATTGCTTTCAAAGTCAACAAGCACAAAGTCGGTTCTTCTAAAGCCCTTCAGGCTGAAGAAGAATGAGAAGAAGAAGCTTCAGAAAGAGATGATGATGGAACAGATGATGCACTCACATTCATATCTAGGAAGATCCAAAGAATGTGGAAGAAAAAAAATTTCAAAAGAAAATTCCAGAAGAAAGATGTCAAGGATAAAAAGGAAAGCAAAGAGAAAAGTCAAGTCATTTGCTATGAATGCAAAAAGTCATGACACTTTAAGTCAGAATGTTCTAATCTTAAGAAAAATTCTACAAAGAGTTCTTTCAAAGGAAAGAAGAAGAGTCTCATGGCTACATGGTAAGACCTGGACCTATGATCCTCTGAGGATGATAATGATGAAGAAGCCAATGTTGCCCTCATGGCAAACACTGACTCAGACTCTGAAGAAGAAGTTAAAGAAGTAATAATATGTGATTCTTACTCTGAGCTTCAAATGGCCTTTGATGATCTACTTAAGGATTCTGCCACTCTCTCTATTGAGTATAAAGCTTTGAAAAAGACATTTTCAAAATTATCACAAGAATTTCAAGTTTTGAATACTGAAAACTCAAAGCTCAATGAAGAGAACCAGAAATTGAAAATTGAAAATCAGTGTCTGGTAGATAGTTAGTGACTGGTGGCAAGTCAGCAACCAGATGCTGAGAGCTCTCAAACTGAAAGCTCTGAAGTTAAAAGCAATCTTAAGTGTAAATCAAATGATTATGAATATGTCTTTCAAAAGTTTCTTGCATAGAGTGTAACTCAAAGCAAGCAAGCATCAATGATTTGGGGTGTCAGTAAAATGACAACTCAAGGTCTTGGTTACATATCAGATGAACCCTCTTTACAAAATGAAAATTCAGCATCTGATAAATCCAATGATCACAGTGAATGCTTGCATTGTACTTACTGCAATAAAATTGGTCGTTTGAAAAGTGTCTGTACTGCTTTTAAGATTAAGAAGGACAAGTATCCTTCAAGAACTAACAAGAAAGGACCCAAAAAGATATGAGTACCTAAAGATAAAATAGTCTATGTTGCAGACATGCTTAGCAACAAGGTCAACACACCTATCTTGATACTTAGACAGTGGATGCTCGCGTCACATGATGGGAGAAAAGCATATGTTCCAAGAGCTAAGACCTAGAGAAGAAGGATTTGTTGGTTTCGGAGGAAACCAAAAAGGTAAAATAGTTGGAATTTGTCGCATTGGTAAAGGCTCTCATCCCTCTATTGATAATGTACTTTATGTTGAAGGACTAAAGCATAACTTATTGAGCATAAGTCAATTATGTGACATTAGTTATGATGTCATTTTTACAGAAACTGGATGTTCAGTAAAAAGTAAGAAAGACGGCTTTATTTTCTTTACTGCAAATAGGAAACAAAACATTTATAAAATTGATCTTTCTGAACTTGCAAAACAAAATGTCAAGTGTCCCATGTCTGTTGAGGATGAGCAATAGACTTGGCATAAAAGATTGAGTCATGCCAGTTTGAGGTTGATCTCAAAATTAAACAAGCACAGTCTTATTAGAGGCTTGTCAAATCTTAGATTCCAATCTAATGCTCTCTGTGAGGCATGTCAAAGAGAAAAACAAGTTAAAACTTCTTTTTATTCTAAAAATGTTGTTTCAACCTCTAGACCACTTGAGCTTTTGCATCTTGATCTTTTGGGTCTAACTAGGACAGCCTCTTTAACTGGAAAGAAATATGGGTTTGTCATTGTTGATGATTTTACTAGATGGACATGGGTTAGATTCCGTGCCCACAAGGATGATTCATTCAAGGTGTTCACTGTTTTCTGCAAATTAGTTCAAAATGAAAAATGAATTTGTATTTCTTCAATTAAAGTGATCATGCGGGAGAATTTGAAAATGAAAGCTTTCAAAAATTTTGTGAAGAAAATGGCATCTCTCACAATTTCTCCTCTCCTAGAACACCACAACCAAATGGTGTTGTAGAAAGGAAAAATAGGTCCCTCCAAGAAATAGCCAAGACCATGATCAATGAAGCTGATATTGCAAAACGTTTTTGGGCAGAAGCAGTAAAAACAGCTTGTTATATTCAAAATATAGTCTTTATTAGACCAATTTTGAAGAAGACTCCATATGAACTGTGGAAGGGTAGAAAACTAAACATTTCTTATTTTCATCCCTTTGGTTGCACATGTTATATTTTGAATACTAAGGATCAACTTAGTAAGTTTGATTCCAAAGCTGACAAAGGTATTTTTTTGGGATATTCTGAGAGATCTAAAGCTTTTAGAATATACAACAAAGAAACTTTGGTAGTAGAAGAATCCATTCACGTCAAGTTTGATGATAAGAAGCTTGACACTGCCATGTCAGAGCTAGATGAGTTATTTTCAGGTTTAGATATTGGTGGTACACCAAACAGTGAACCTGCATCTTCAGCGTCTGATGGTGACAACCAGACACGGGATTCTACTCAAGCAGAAGCTGAAGCCAGAAAGAGTTGGGGATACAAAACTAATCATCCAAAGGAACAAATCATAGGAGAACCTGGAGACAGAGTGCGAACAAGATCCTGTTTCAAAGAGCATATAGATCTTGCACTTCTCTCTGAAGTGAAACCTAAGACGATTGATCAAGCATTGGAAGATGAATGTTGGATTCTGGCAATGCAGGAAGAGTTGAATCAGTTCCAAAGAAATGATATTTGGAAGTTAGTCACTCTATCAGAAGACAAACAAGTTATTGATACTAAATGGGTATTTAGAAACAAGTTTGATGAAGATGGTAAGTTAGTGAGAAACAAAGTAAGATTAGTTGCTCAAGGTTACTCACAGGAAGAAGGTATAGATTTCACTGAAACCTTTGCACATGTAGCAAGGTTAGAAGCTATTCGCATTTTACTTTCATTTGCTGCACACCATGAGATAATTCTTTATCAAATGGATGTGAAAAGTGCTTTCTTGAATGGTTTTATAACTGAGAAAGTCTATGTAAAACAACATCTTGGATTTGAAGACATTGAAATTCCTGAACATGTCTTTAAGCTTAAAAAGGCTCTATATGGTCTTAAGCAAGCTCTTAGAGCTTTGTATGATAGACTAAGTTTCATTTTAATGAAAAATGAAAAAATGGTTTTACCAGAGGTCAAGTAAACACCACTCTATTTAGAAAAACATCAAACAAGCATTTTATAATTGTTCAAATTTATGTGGATGATATCATTTTTGGTGCTAATGAAAGTCTTTACAAAGAATTTTCTAAGTTAATGTAGGCTGAATTTGAAACGAGCATGATGGGAGAATTGAAGTTTTTCCTTGAAATTCAAATCAAGCAATGCAATGATGGTATTTATATACATCAAAGCAAATACATCAAGGAATTGCTCAAGAAATTCAAGATAGTTGATTGCAAGCCAATGTGCACACCTATGCATCCCACTTGTATTCTTAGTAAAAATGAAACTGGTAAGAAGGTAGATCAGAAAATGTACAGAGGTATGATTGGATCTCTACTTTATCTTACTGCTTCAAGACCTGATATTATGTTCAGCGTCTGCCTGTGTGCTAGATTTCAATCTGATCCTAGAGAATCACACTTGAGTGTTGTTAAAAGAATATTTAGATATTTACAAAGATCTATTAGTTTTGGTTTGCTTTATAAGAAATCAAAAGATTACAAGTTAGTAGGATTCTGTGATGCTGATTTTCCTGGAGACCGAATTGAAAGAAAAAGCACAAGTGGAAGCTGCCAATTCCTTGGAGCAAATCTTGTGTCTCGGTCAAGAAAAAAACAAAGCACCATTGCACTCTCAACAGCAGAAGCTGAATACATCTCAGCAGCAAGTTGCAGTTCTTAACTTTTGTGGATGAAATATCAACTTGAAGACTACTTGATAAAAGAAAGTAACATTCTTATCTTTTGTGATAATACATCTACAATTTCTCTTACTGAAAATCTAATATTGCATTCTAGAGAAAAACACATTGAGATTAAACATCACTTCATAAGAGACTATGTTCAGAAGGGTGTACTTGAAATTAAATTTGTAGACACTGATCATCAATGGGCTGATATTTTCACAAAACCCCTTGCTGAAGATAGTTTCAATGTTATAAGAAGAAATTTAAATTTTCATCTTATAGAAGAATGATTAATCTCAACGTCTTGTGAAATGTTTCATTCAGCATATGGTATGACATGAGCATTCACACGTGTAAACATATGATATGTCATTCACATTGCATAACTCAGCATCCTGTGAACTCATTGCATGCGTCCGAGCACACCCATGTCACACGTGTGTGGGACTGAAGCGTCTCATCACACCTACTGAGTCATGATTATGTTGGCGTTTTCAATAAAATCTTTTTTTCTTGATTTTACTTTATTTTGGCAACTGTATTTAATGCGAAAGAGAATCTTCATTTTTATTTTCTTTTTGATTTATTTTTTAATCAAAGGAAATGTGAAACGTTTTGAAAAAGTAACTATACCATCTCTTCAAAACTTTCCCACTACTCCACTTCTTTCGCATCACTCTGTACCCTCTGTTTTCTCTGCAAAAAACTGTTTTCTCTCTCTCTCTCTGTGTGCTCTTTCTAAAACCCTAAACCTCCATCATCCACTCATCTACTGCAACCATGGCAAATCTTAAGGTCGGATAAAACTATGCTATCTACGACACCAAGATGGAAGGAAAACTCTTGAATGAGAATAAGATTGACTTGGAGAAATTTAAGCTTTACGGTTTTGACTTCGACCAGGAATTTAAGACTATGGGCTGTACTAATTATTTCTTTTGGGATTCTGCTGTTGAAGTTATGGTTACTGCTGTTAAGGAACTCTGGGGAAGTATTACTCTGCTCAAAGTGGTATAATCGAAGGCTATCTTAAAGGTTTCAAAGTGGTGATTACAGTTAACACTGTTGCTGCAGTTACTGATTGTCCAGTTGAAGGAATCAGTTTCTACAATGGTTGAGAAAATGCCTTCAATGGAATGGAGAAGGTAAATGAAGCTTTGTTTGGGAACTACAGATAGTTGAAGGAATCTGGGGAAACTCCTGCTACCAAGCATCAAAAGAGTCACTTCAGGGTGCTTCATAAGATTATAGCCAAGAGTGTTCTTCTAAAGGCTGGGTCGAGTGACATCGGAAACTATGAATAAAAGTTCATTATGAGGACTTACATGGTAGGGCAGAAGGTGAACTTGCCTAGATTGATCTATAACAATCTGGTCCATGCTATTTTAAGTTTAAGGAAGGGCTCTGCTGACAGGAAAAACATCTACAAGAAGATTCCTTACGGTGTACTTCTTACTACGATGATGATTAAGGATGGAATCGCAAGAAAGCTTGGAGCTTTGAAAGGAGAAGAAAGGGACAAATACTTTGGAGTAGGCGCCATTGTTCATCCTGATGTTTTTGGTGTATACAGTTTGGTTAGAATGCAGTTGGTCACTGGTGAAAGGATGAAACAAGTGAAACAGGAGCAACAAAAAGAAGAAGCTGGTGCTACTATTGGTGAATCTGTGAAGAAACTCACTAGAAGCTCAGTGTCTGGTGTAAAGAGAACTGGTAAGTCTCCAGCCAGGGAGACAAGAAGCAAGAAGCAAAAGGTGCCTCCTGCACCTGAAAGGAGAGATGAACCAGAAGATGATGGGGATCGAGTCCCCATTAGAAGAATAATGGAGAAGAAGCAAAAGGCAGAAGCTGAAAAGCCCATTTCAGCATCTGGCCCAAGGAAGCAAGTTCCTCCACCACCTCCTCCTGCTATTGCCCCTCAAAGCAAGAAAAAGAAACTGGTTAGGCTCTCTAAGAAGCTTGAACCAAAGATACTGGATTTTACTGTTGATGATTCAGTTACTGCTCTTGATTCTGATGATGTTATTCCTGCACCACCACTTTTTATTTCATCACCACAAACACAATCCACACAACCTTCATTCACCGAACCACAAACCTCCCAGAAAACCACAATATCCAAAACACTTACATTCCCCACACCACAAACCTTTATCACCACAAACACTTCCCTCACATCATAGATTTCCTCACTCTATTCTCACCCCTTCAACCAACTTTTCAAAATCACACACAATAAACCCAAAACCTACAAAGTCAAAGTGACTTCCACTATTGCCCTCACCTCTTCATCCAAAACCATTACTCCCACTCCTAATGTCTCACACTTTGGTGCCCGCAAATTTGTGTCATCTGTAAATAAACCAAGGTTTGTAAGAGAAGAAAAGTATCACTCTATATATGATCACCCTTCTCTCTGGCACTTGAAGACTTTCACTTCTGGGGTTGCAAGACTAGAAATTGCCTCAGTATCTGCTGTGAATGAAAAACTGAAGACTACCTTTGGTGGAAGATTGAGACCTCCTCCAAACAGAGGAATTATTTCATTCTCTGTTGATCTTCCTCATAATCTGCCATAGAATGAACCTCTCAATCTGGAAGAGTGCGGAAGGTGGATCTCTGATGAAGAAATGGCTTTCATGGCTCACTGCCTTGAAATGAAGAAGATTGAGTTAGTTTATTTGAACAAAGATCCCTCTTCAATTATTGTGAAGATACTGCCTGATAGGAAAAGGTAGCTTCCCTGGTTAGTTTCTGAGAAAAGAAATCATAAAGCACCTGGAAGACTTCTCAAGATAATGACTCTCAAAGAGTTCAAGGAAGCTCCTAGAAAATTCAACACAAAAGCCTTCTCTAGGAAAAAGGTTAGAAAGTTATCTGAAGACCAAGCTATGCAAGTCTACCTAACCTTGCTCAAGAGAGATTCTAGAGACACTGGTTCTTCTGGTTGTAGTAAAGCGGAGAAAGCTATTATTCCTACTATCGGCTCTATCAGCAGGGTATCTGACACAAACCTTGTTATTCTTCATTTTGATGACATACTGATGTGCACTATCGTTAGGCCTCATAGTTTTACTAAACTGCAAGATCAATGGGTTGTTATTAAAAAACATCTGGATATTGGTTTTAATTGGAGTCGAATGGGAACAAATTGGAAAGACAAGGCTATATTACCTCGTTTTAGGCTTCTCACTGACAACAAAGATGATAGAGAGAATCTGAGAAGGATTTACTTGGAAGAGAATGAAGTTCTTAGTACCTATCTTGCTAAGACAGAAGAAGCTATACGAAGAACATTATCAGAAGCTGAGCTTAAAAGGTTTGATGAATATGTTGATGAATTTTTTAAGCACAGGGAAACTGTATTTCTGAATATGATTTACCCAGAAGAAATTGTGCTTAGATGGGAACGGGACTTGGAGTTTAAGAAACAAAAGCTGGGAAGATTCATCAAATGGAGCTTATGAAATGATGATTTCTTTCAGAAGGTTAAGAAAAGAAAGGAATTGAGACTGAGATTGTCACAGGAAGTGCTTGCAGAACATCAGAAGCTGAAATCACAAATGGCTGTTATTGCACAAGACCTATTCCAGAAGCTGCTCCTGCTCCTCCTGCTGTAGCTGATGAACCTGTCATCATGTCAAGAGCTGAATATGAGGTTATCATGGCTACAAATCAAAAAATGAATCAGTTGGAAAGCACTGTGAATCTCCTCATGGAACGCCTCAGCCAAATCCTTCCTCTTCCACCTTAATTTTTTTTTATGTTTTGTATTAATTGTTAATTTAGTACAATTGCTCTTTTGCTAATATTATCCTTTGAATGATCTAACATTTACTCTCAAATTTTTCTCGTGTTATTTATTACTGTTTTGACTATGATGTGTTTTACACTCTTTTTGTCTGATGACAAAAGGGGGAGTAAAAGTAAGGTCTAATGAACGGGCTTAAATATCACATAACATGCATCATTCATCATACATAACATATTTTTGAGTTGCTCTGATACTTATTGATTGCTCTAATACTCATTGATATACATTGCCACAATTTTATTCTAATATTGGTACAATGAACTAAGCATCTGGCCCTCAATGATTATTTGAATATATGCTCTGATACATGTATGCATTATGCAATCATACAAATGCTTTAGTAATTGAAAATGCTCTAATACTTGAAAATATTTAATTATATCTAAGTATGTTGGACTCAGGGGAAGACTCTTGAAATTATTTTTGAAACTAAATTGTTTATCAACCTTGGATATTTGTCATCATCAAAAAGGGGGAGATTGTTGGAACCTAAACGATTGAGAAGTTTATACCCTCATTAATTTTGATTATAACAAAGTATTTACAAGATAACAATTTAACTTCTAATAAGTTTTGAAGTGTGCAGGAATTGAAATCATTTATATTTTATAACTCACTCAAGCAAGAAGAAGTATTTTACAAGAAGTTGAATACATTCCATGAGTGTCTGCATCCGGTTCACTCCAGCGTCTTGTTTGTAGCGAGCGTCCAGAAGTGTATTCTTATGACACATGGTTACTCAATTGCAGCGAGCGTCCGTTTGATCTATGAGCAAGCATCTGATATTTTAAATGAAGCACGTGATAGTCACGTTTATGCTCTTTTACCTCAGCTTTCCTGCAACGGAATTAAAATTTGATTTTGTGCGCTCAATTTTATGTATGAGGAATCAAAGGTGACACTTTTAGAATAAGACAAATTTGTACAAGGTAATTGTGTGAAAAACAGATAGTATAATAACGGAAATATGTACTTTCTGATATTCTCTGGAAAGGAAGAAAAAGACGTAATTTCAAATTACTTCACTCAATGATATGGAGCTAAAATATCTGCAACGGTATTATCCTCAAGACTCCTATAAATACCTCAAGGTATTCATTGAAGAAGGAGGCTAGAAACTACATTCTGAAAGAGCTATTACTCTGTGATCAATTAAGTTTCGTGCCAAGTTTCTGGAAACCAAGAACTAAACTTCAGCGTCTTATATTCTTTCTTTTATAAAGTTATTATTTTGAGCTTAATCTTTTCATCCTCTCTGTGAGAGTTATTTGATTGTAGTCAAAAGAAAATACTTTCTGAAAGTTGTATTACCTAGTTACAGGCTTAGTTCCTCAAATGCTCGAATGTACTGAGTCGTTTTGAGAAATTAAGAGTATTGTCAAGTTTGTGACAGTAGAATACTCTTAAGGAAACTTGTAATCAGTTGATTATAGTGAAAATCATTCAGGAACGAAGGGACTAGACGTAGCTACCAGTTTGGGGGTGAACTAGTATAAATCTATGTGTCTCTTGCTTTACTGCTTTACATTTATTTTTATCTTGTAAAGAAAAACAAGTTTTCATAAACTTATTTCCAACGTCCGGTCTTACTTCAGCTTCCGATAACAAACACTTTTCATAGAAAAGTGTTTTTAACGTAAAGTTTATGAAAAGTTTTCAACACAATTCAACCATCATTCTTGTGTTCATGTTCAAACAATCAAATGACACAAAGAATGTCAAGTCTATTGAAGTAACACTAACAATCTCAAGTATCGACGACTGACATTTGTTGGTTTTGTATGTCGTATCAATTAGCAACACAATGTGAACGGTATTCAACAGTTTAATAACATCTAGATGTGTCCAAATATTTCTCTCACAATATCGGTGAAGAACACAATGGGTAGTGGTGAATGCATCACCAAAACCTAGATACTGCATTTTAGGTGAAAACACAATGGGTGTGAGATGAGTCGTTATAATGAGAGATGGAAGAGGGAGAGGAAGCAGGATGTGATAGATGTAAATGTGAAAGTGGGGAAAGAAGAAGAAAGGAGGGTTTATATAAATTCAAATACCATCCGAAAATTAACTGTCAAACACAATTTTTTACATTTTGAAATCAAACTTTCGGAATGTTTAAATAGTTCAAAAGTTAACTTCTAAAAAGTAGTATAAGTTTGGAAAAAAAAACATACATTCCCGAAGTTAACTATTGGATAAGGGTATTTTGGGAAAAAAAACATTTGGACCGGAGGGGTGGTATAAGAAAAAAAAAAGAGGGCATGCAAAAAGCAACCCCCACCAAGGAAACCAAAATGTCTAATGGAATAATTAGGACAACGTTATTAACACCAACTCTTTTTTAATTTTGGCACTTCCCCCAGAAATTTCAAAAATACCCTACTACCTAAACTACCCTAACCCACCTGTTCCCCACCCACCCACTTTATCCTCACCTCCTTTAACCGTTTCTCTCCCTCTATCCCGTTGCACCCCAACCCCTTTTAAGCCTCTTCTCTCTCCCCCTCACCAACTGTCTCCCCCTCACTAACCCCTGTCCCACTCTCTATCACCTCCCCTGCGTTCTCTAGCACTGTCGCACCCCATTTCTCCATTGCAAATAAGCATATCACGCCTTCTTTTTATTCTGCGAATTTGAATTTCTCAAGAAACAAATTTTTAGGATCTCCCAGTAACTTGCTTCTGGATGTGTATTTGTGGGGGTGAGCACCAAATACACATTCGGAAACAAGTTTTCGGACTTGTTTGCTTCCTTTTGTTTTTGCCTTTATGTACTTTATTCATCTTTTTTTCGGTAGACATGGCATGCACAAAGGGAGTAGGGTCATCACACATTAAGGGTCATGACCAATGGCAAAGCCCGACCAAGTCATCATGCAAGGAGTTGGCCAAGTAGTGTCGCGTCTGCAACATGAGTAGGAGAGTTAGCAACAATAGCCTGTCACATAAGGAGCATGATCAGGTGGCAGGGTAAGTTCCGCATGAAGATCTTGTGCATGAGGCTGACCCTCAGCAGCAGTAGAAGGTCTAGATGTTGATGTCGTGTTGCTGTTGTGCAGGAGTTATTCCCTGACGATTCAGAGGATACCTCATTTCTCATCACATTTGGCGTCCATGTTGCCACATGGTTGTGGGAGCATATTGTAAGTATTTCAATATTTGATTTCATTGTTAGGCGTTTAATATTTGAATGCAATTGCCACCTTTTTTATGGTTTTAGGATTGCATTGCGCTGAAGTTCATCAACCATGTCAAGAGCGTCTTGGGTTTGGTGGCTAGTCCGGAGATTTTGAATGCAATTGACACCTATTTTATGGTTTCAGGATTGCATTGGGCTGAAGGCCATCAACCATGGCAAAAGCGTCTTGGGTTTGGTGGCTCGTCCAGAGATTGATCTTGTCCTCGATCAGTCTCTGCTTTGGCCACTCGTCAGCTGTACCTTCAAGATCATCGACAAAAGGCTAGTTGGGCGTTTGCAGAGCGGCAGAAGCCGGAAACATGCAACTTGCACCCGCCCGTTGAGAAGATGACAGTGATATTGGATGATGTCTCCCAACTACTGCTTATTCCAGTCATGGGGTCCTTTTTCACCATGCCGACTCAGGACAGAGAGGCAGGTGCCGCTTGGATGCACGAGTTGTTAGGCGTCCCTATGCCTGATGCACGAGCAGAGTGCAATCAGAATAGAGGGCCATGTGTAACACCCTCGTTTTCGTCTCATAGAACTTAGGTTATGATTGCATGTGTGAGTATGTTTCTATGTGTTATTATATGTTTGACAATGTTTTTGGATGATTAGATTACAAATTAGAAAGTTACGGATCTCGAATAGGCGAACCCGGATGAGAAACGGACACAGGAAGCACCTGCAGTGGGTGCATGGCGCTCCAGACAGAGGCACCAAGTGCCTGGATTCTATTAGTCAGGGCGTAGGGTGCTGGGGCTGGGCGCAGGCCCTTTTTACTGCACACACATTTTTACGCATTTTGAGGTGTTTTGACCCATTAGGCTTGACCCAAGTGACCCTACTTGACCTAAAATGTCATGAAATGACTACTAAACCCTAAGGCTAAACACTTGTTTTAAACCTAAGGAGAATCTTGTCAGTTTTTACCGTTCTTCTTCGTTTCTCGTCAAAATTTGGTGTTGTTTGAAGTGTTGTGACCGGAACGCTATCCTCCACGTCCTAGCCTTGCCCTCTTTCTGTTTTAGGGAAGTGAATTTCGTGGGTAAGCCTTTCTAAATTTCTGGTTCAATTCCCACCTTGAGATTTCACAATTCTAATATCGTTTTTGGACTCTATCATGATCGTGACTATAGGAACTATGAAAGAAGTTCTCATTTCAGCCTTCTCACCCTTTGGATCACAATTTGGGATAAGTTAAGAAGAGGGTGGTTGATTCATGTGGGAATTGGGTAGTTAAGAATTTAATTGATATGATTGGGGTGTCCTATGACCCCTAAGTCTCACACGACATATGATTCTTGCTTTTTCACCATTGTAAGAGCAATGGTTGTTGATTATGTTACTGTTTTATGTGTGGAACCCTTGTAGGAGCAAGAGGTTAAATAAATAATATGTCGATTAAGTGTTGGAATGACATGGCCATGCCCTAAAATGTTAAATTGCTTGACTTTGGGACTGTTTTGTATGCTATATATTTAAAGGTTAATTTGGTTAGTTTAAATGTGTTAATTATGTATGGACATGCTGCTAGAATCGTGATAATAGGGATGTTTGTTAATGGTTGCTGCTGTAAATTGTGTGTATGTGCATAAGCCCTTGGTTTGGCTAAGTGTAGGTTGTTGTACCCCATGGTTTGGCTAAGTTTTGGTTGTTGTAGCCCATGGTTTGGCTACTTTGCCCTTGTGTAAGATTGATGATCTATAATGCTGATGTTAATGTATTTGCTATCCTAATGTTTGTTTTCATAGGTCAATATGTTCCTAAGAGTCTTAGGGCATTTGAACTATGGTTTGGAAGTGGGATGCGGTACTTAGAGCAACTAGGTGAATGGTGCAGTAAATCGGCTAAAAGAAAAGGTTAAGTCTAGTCTTAGATAATTGGTAATGTTACTTAATAGTTTGGTTTAAGGTTGGTTACAACTTGAATATAGGTTTGCATGAGTTTTGATAAGTTTCACAAGAGATGGGATGCTAAAAATGGAAAATAAACTTTAAGTGTGCAATTTCTACGCTAAGTGTATGGTGACATAGGCTTCAAAAATAAAATAAAATTCATAGGGGTTAATTTTTGATGAAAAGACTTTAGGACCTTGTTCTATATTAATTTAGGGATGTCTCGATGTGTGCAGCAAGGCCTAGGGCCCACGGTGTAACACCCCTCCTAGATAGACCGCCACATTTATGACACACAGATATAAAACAACAACACATATTATTGATTATCAGAGTACGTAAAGCATGACACGTACACACACATAGATATATACCCTACACCCATAAGAGGTGACAAAAGGACACACTGACCGTGATATAACTGTCTGAACACTGCCTTTAGGTAGTTTTATTATAGCGGTCACCTCTGCTAAGTCCCGCTCCCCAGGCTCTAAACTAAAGTTGTTCCTGTCCATTTGCTATTCATCATGATATAATATAAAACACACAAGAACGAAGGGGTAAGAAATCCATCAATCACTAATAAGCAGGAAAACAGGATAGCATGGTAACTATCACCATGCACAACACAATTAACAAGAAAGATAACCACCATCAACAATAATGATACCACATACTGAGCACACAGTCATAAACCACACCACGTACTGACACAGACCACTTATACCACTTACTGACACAAATCACTGATACCACATACTGACATAGAACACTGAATATTACGGACCAATACAAACCATTGAGTATTGCGGACCCATACCAGCCATACTCCCTAGACCGATCACCAGTCTCAGGGCACAAAGGAATGTCACATAAGTTGGTTTGTCCCAGGAACACATCTTGATACGCTACCATCTCCGATCATTGGATAAGGCATCTCCCCTACTTAGGGAATTACCATCTTGATCACCAAAGTAAAGTACCATCCCGTGCACAAGGACGACATTCACCATACCAGGAATGGCGAAGATTGTCTCCCCGTCAGACGTGGAGTCCTGGAGCCTCGTCGGATAACCACTCCACCCTTAGGTCCCACAGGTCAGTGACCATCTCCAAACCACTCCGTATTGTCGGTCCTGGAGCTCGGTTCCATTCACCTACTCCAAACTACCTCAGGTACACCAACCTCGGGTACATCGACCTGACTATCACCACTGACAAATAGAGTATCGACAGTAATACTTGCTACTATCGTCTAGGGATTCACAATCCTCTAACTAGAGGGCGTCACCCTTGACTCTAAGACCACACATTAATCACACTCACAGATATTATATCAAATCAACTAGCATATAGATATCAGCACATCAATCATAATGTCAATAGATCACAATTAAGCAACATATAAATCATTCCTAGCATTGCAAAGGCGACTGTCAACTAATCACATTATCACATAAGTCAAATAAGCACATAAACCATACCAAGCATAAACCTATGTTGTTTGATAGGTCTACGACGACTATCCTTAGCCATCGCATACCGCAACCCCTCTCCTAAGGTGTTGCTGATATCAAACCCTAGTAGGGTTTGAGGTCCCCTACGCATGCTAAAAGTACTATTCTACAATCTTTTTCCCTAGTGATTAAGGTATCTTCCCCCTCACTTAGCACTCCTGGCTAAGCTCCTAAAGCCTTGTCCCTCGACCGCTGTCCACGCTCCTGCCTTGGGCTATTCTTCTAAGCCTTACCCTTCTCTCAGACTTAAGGATTTCTAACTAAGAGTTTTCTGATGCACATGATCCTCACTCGAGGCAATTACAGAGCATACTTACTCCTTAGAAGAAGTTACTAGAGAGAGAAGAGAGTCTGAGACGAAGAATGAAGGGAGGGTGAACGCCTATTTATAGGCAACCTTGGGTCCATCGCGTCGCAAAGGTCATAGACACAATCTCCATCGCGTCGCGATCAAGCCACGTGTTAGTGATTAAACGATTGTGATAACCGACATGCCTCGCATCGGGATAGCCCACTCTCTAAGGTCCCTCGCGTCGCGATGGTCGCGTTCCGAAAAATATCTAGTTTCCATCCTTCTAGAAGATTCTAGGGAATTCCATACCTTTCTGGGGTATTCTAAGCCTTTCCTAAGGTTTCTACATCTTTCATAGGGTTTATGGGTCCCACTTAAGCCTATTGTATCCCTAATTAAGGGTTTTTAACACCGGTTTACCACCTAATTAGCGATTTATACTTCTAATGTCAACTTAAAATATTATTCCAGATTATTTGAAAATTTGGGATGTCACAACCGGGTTGCAAAATCACGATTTGCGGACAGAGCTGAGGCACAGGGCGCCCACAGGCAAGCGCTAGGCGCCTATTGGCAGTGTTTTTTGCTTCCTTTTTTTTTACTGTTTCGACCAGCTAGGTTCCCAACTTGATAGTTACTTAATAGATAACCAATAATTAAAGTTTCTAATGTTAATTAAGAGTATGGTTTTATGGTTGGCTTTAGGACTAATTAATTTAATTGGATTCCTAAGTAATCTAAGATAAGGAATAGAAGTTGACTTGCTAATGAATGACTAGGGAACATTCTAATTAGGTTAAAGGTAACTAGTTATGACTTAGTGAGGGATAAGTCGTTGTAATTAGAATGGTTAAAAGGTGTTAGTTGTTAATAATTAGTGTTAATGCTAGTTACAAATTGTTAAGCGGACTTGTCTGCAATTAAGGGAAAGCTTGTCGCAATATGGGCAAGAACTCGTCGCAGAATGGGCGAGAAGTACCTTGTTATGTTGGGACATGCTTAGGCAGTGGTCGAGAGTTAACTGCAAGTTATTGTTGACGCTTAGGCTAAAATGCCATTAGGGGTGGTAATATGGGCTGGACCCGACAGGCCGGCACGCCAAAACGGGGCGACGTGGGTTAGGGTATGTCAGTCCACCACCCCGCATAACTTGTCCTACCTAGTCCACCAACCAGCCGGGCCAATATATTTTTTTTTTTAGATTTTTGAACCAATTTTTTTTTAATGTTTTTATGTATTTTGGGTGGGCCAGCTCGCTAACCCGCCATTTTGGCCTATTTTAAGCCAGGCTTAGGTGGGCCAACCCGTCACTTTTCTGGGCCAAAATTCTTTTTTTGTTGCTCTTCTATTTTTTATTTTTAAGGCGAGCTAACCCGTCGACCTTTCAACCCGCGACAGGGCAGGGTGGACTCACTTTCTCAACCCACCACCTCTTGGCGGGTCACCCCGCCCCTTTTTGGCTGGCTCATAGTGAGGGAGGGCCGCCCAGGGGGCCGGCCTACTTTGCCATCCCTAATTGTCATGCATCGTTGCTGTCGTTATGTGGGGCGATGAGCAAACATCGGAACAATGCGGTGACAACCATAAGGAGCTTTGCTCGGCCTTGCGGGTAGTTACTAGTAGGGGGTCTTATGTAAAGACGGGGCATTGTTGGGGCATTCCACTGATATACTGGATCACCCTTATTAGACTCTGCTTGTCTAGATGGATAGTGAGGGCACTCTAATTCACTCACCCGGAGTTAGATGGATCCACATGCATTGATGGAATAGATGATTGCTTGAGTCTTGCATTACGTTGACATTGATATAGTTGTATATTGTCCTTTGGCTTTGGCTTTGGCTACGACGTTAGATAATGGGTAGGATCATGTGTTGGTTATATGCGCATTATGTTTGTTATTTCCCCTACCGTACGATTTCTATATGAGTGTGATTCCTCACATCTTCTTCTTTTGTGGTTATTCTCGCACCATTGTGTACGGGTAGATGGTGAGCTTGAGTGGATGTGGACGCCGAGGAGTAATCTGCATGCTGCTGCTTAGCTTAGATTTTGTTATCTTTTTATGTTTTGTTATGATTTAAACTATGTACTAGTTGTGTAAAGTTCTAATTACATGTGACATCGGGATGTTGAGTTTTACTTCGATTTAGTTTTCGTTTTTGAACTATTTTTTCGCAACGTGTTATTTGAATTGGTTAAATGATATTCACTACGTTTCTTTTAGTTTTATATTTTTACAATTTTCTGCATGGTTTATCGTTAATTTAACTACAAGGGGTAGCAGGTGCACACCATGCTCGCCTTTCATGGTTGCGGGAGGTGGTCTATACGAAGCGCGTTGCGGCTTTGCCATGGGAGATGGCAGCTAGGGCATTCATGTTGCATTTTGTCAACGACACCATCTTCACCGAAAAAAGCCAGTCCTACACGTGGGTTGCACACTTGGATATGTTCAGGGACCTGAGAAAGGTCCACACATACACATGGGTGCCATGGCCCTTACGTGTTTTTACGACCAGCTACGAGATGCTAGCAGACATAGGACGAGGCATCTGGTTGGATACATGTTGCCATTACAGGTATATTTCAATCAACCTACTTGGTATTTTTCAATTAACTGGCTTGATATCTTTAAATTAGGGCAGAGCACCGGACGGGTACGGTCGGGTTCGGTCCCGAAATTGCCCATCCAGAGAAAACTGACGAACCTAAAGCTACATCTATTTTCGTCCATTTGAGTAAATGGTTTGTGCGGGTGGCGGTCTGGGCGGGTGGCGGGTTGAGCGGGTGAGTTGGTTTGGTTGACAGCAGCATCAGCCGGAGAAAGTAGTCGGTGATGGAGGAAGAGGAAAGAAAATGTGGGATTGTGTTAGACAGGCGTATCGAAGAAGATGGTATGTGCTAGATCCAGAATGGTGAAGCAATTGAGGCAAGAGATAGTGAGACACAGACCCCAACGGAGATAGAATCGGAGAAGAGAAACTAAGAGAGAGGAGATGGAGAAAATACCCAAAAAATAACGTCGTACGGTGCGGTCTCTGTGATGCTAGGGAAGAGAACTAAGAGGAGAAGGAAAAGAGGTAGTTCCACCATGTCCTCTGACTTGGGTGAGTAGACATGGTGCTTTTCCGAACAAGACGAAACTGCATAGCGGAGAAAGAAATTTGCGTTTCAAGAAGAAGATCCAGCGTTGCAAGGTAGAGTCTTAGATGTAAAAAGAGATTAGCACATAGAGAGAGATAGAGTGTGATAGAGTACAGCCCATTCGGCATTTGCAATTTGCAATTTCAATTAAAATTAAAATAATATATATAAAAGACATTTTAATTAAATTACGAAAGCTTTATATATTTTTTTTACACAAAAAGCTTTATATCCAGACATAAGAAATGACTATTATTATTTTATTATGTTATCAAATCGAAATGACTATTATTATGTCATAAAAAAAATTAATGACTACTATTATTATTATTATTATTATTATTATTATTATTATTATTATTATTATTATTATTATTATTATTATTATCAAGATAGCAAATCAATATCACTCTACATATTTCTCCGGTGACACATGATAGGATGTTGCGTCTGGGTCCTGAGCGCATATTGTCTTGTTATTTATGTCAAGAAGCAGCACACGTAACCTCTTCGGTCGGGCTTGGATTTCGATGAATTGAATTATGTAAATCCGAGCCCGACTAAACACACCCATCACTAACTTGTTTTCTTAACCCATTCACCCGTATTTTCGAATTAAACAGTCTGTTTGAACATAATTGCAAATGGGTAGACCGGGTTCGGACGGTAATGGAATTTTGCCCACCCCTAGTTTTTCATACATGCATGGATATGCGAGCACCTCCAAAGTGTCGTGTTCGTTTCCAGGGAGCTGGAGCCCGAGTACAACGAGTCATAATCCTAAGCCTGCAAATGGGGATTGATTAGAGGTGCGGGACTGGTGGAGCCATTCCAGCACGTCTTGGACAAGATGGCTGAGGACGATGCTACCTGGATGTCATATGCATGGCACAGGGCAGCGAGGGCGTGGCAACCCATATCCCTGTATCGAAGATTCATTCGAGTTGGTCCTATGATGCAACCATACTTGTCGCACAGGTTGTTGCGACAGTTTGGACACGTGCAACGCATACGCCGCCACTACATGACATCAGAGTTCAGCCAACTAGGCCAGAGGAGATGGACGAGAGGTGGTATGCTTTTGACCATCACTTGATCAACGCTGGTCCTCAGGTGGCGTAACCGGTAGACGTGAAGCCCAGGTACATGGACCAACAGTTCCAGCACCAGAGCCACCAGTAGAGCCGGCTGACTCTGTAGAGCACTCAAAACTATATTTCAATTAAATGTTTATGTTTCATTTTTTAGAATATTTTTATTAGACACTGATATTATTTGTTGTTGTTTGTAGGGGGTGTTTAGGATGAGGGTATTTGAGATCGTGTAGGAGCTGATGGACAAGCTCCATTTACAGCCAGACACCTACGGTTGGCGCTTGGTGCATGAGCTGATGAAATTAATGCGCCCCCTCGCATGAATGAGTTGAGATATGTCCGCCAGAAGAGAACTAGGGGTATGCAGGAGTTTAGCTTAGGTTTTTATTTTGTTATGTACACTTTTTGTACAATAGTACCATTTTGTAAGGACTATTTATAATTCCATAATTTTATGTCGTGCTCACGTTTTTGTAATGTTTTTATTATTTTAAATTCATGAACTACATCTTTAGATGTGCAAATATAATAATTAGAAAATGGACAATATTTGCAATATTTATAATAAATGATAACATGGTTAATGATGTATAAAAATATTTTACAGATTAAGCCATTTTTTTGTAAAAAATACATCTATTGGAGACTTGTTTCCAAAAATATTTTACACTCATAGAAACAAGGATATGTGAAACTCGGAAACAAGTTTGCAGAATGCCTCACTCCTATGCAATGTGAATTAATATGTCTGGAAACTTGTTTTCGAGTGTTTCCAAATTCTTGTTTTTGGATCGTCTATAAACGCAAAAAAAAATAAGTTTCGCGAAAAGGAAAATGAGTGTTGAGGGATTGGAGAGAGGGTCGCCATGACTCTGAAACATGGTAGGGAGGGAGTTTAGGGTAGTGGGGAATGATGGGGAGAGGAAGGGTGGTCATGAGGTGGGGAATGGTGGGAAGGGGAAGGAGATGGCTTTTGGGTTTTGTAGGGAGAGGGGTATCTAGGTGATTTTGCTCACAACTGGGAGGTGACAAAATTAAAATAGGGAGGTGCTAATAATATAGCCCATTAACTAACGACTCAAACACAAACTTGGGGTTTTAGGGAAATGTTAAATGTACCCAGCATTTTGATGGGTACACTTAATGTTTGACAAAAATACCTTGGGTAAAATGCAAATAAGAAAAACACGTGCAAATAAGCTTTTTGTGTGTGTACAAAATTTTAAAAAAATAACACGCGCAAATAGCTATTTGCGGGTGTTAAAAAAATTTGAATTTTGACGCCAAATAAGCTATTTACGCAGGGTAAAAATTTAAATTTTTTTACACTACGCAGATAGCTTACTTGCGCGTGTTAAAAAAATTTAAACACGCGCAAATAAGCTATTTGCGATTATCGCAAATAGGCAATTTGCTGTTGAATGCCTTGTCCACGCATGATATTTGCGTGTGGTAGTTGCGCAAACTTCTTTCCTTCGCCTGATATTTGTGAATGGCCTGTGTAGAGAAAAGAAAGGGAACTAAGGGCCCGTTTGTTACGGCTTAAAAAAAAGTGATTATGTTTTAAAATAATTTAGAGATTATTTTTTATAAATTTTAAAAAAATCAGAAGCTAATTTGTGTTTGTTTAGGATCATAAAAATTATTTTTGCAACTCTTATAAATGAGAAGCTACTTTTTTCAGCTTTTCATTTTTACCCTAAAAATTATTTTTTTCAAAAAAAATCATTTTCTAAAAAATTTGAAACAAACACAATTAAAATAAAAAAATGATTTTTAACATTAAAAAAGTGATTTTATTCTAAAAAAAGCTGTAACAAACGCCCCCTAAATGGCTGCGCATCTTTTCACACTGTGCAAATAGAAAATAGTTAGGTTAAAATACTGTTTTAGTCCCTTATGTTTATTTTAGGTTTCATTTTGGTCCCTTATGTTTTATTTGTTTCGAATTGGTCCCTTACGTTATAAAAGTTATACCAAAATGGTCCTACCGTTAGTAACACCGTCAAAATGCTGAGTTGGCAGCTGAGTTAGCACATTGGGGGACCAAATTGAAAATAAAATAAAATATAAGGGACCAAATTGGCACCAAAATGCCTATACGAACTCAATTCATTCTTTCAGAATAATCATTAGAACGAAAGGAAAGAGGTCTTTAGTATGAAAAAGATTGCAATTGTGGGTTTCTTTTTTTTTTTGAACACAAAATATTTTTTTTACTTCAACTTTTTGACTTTTTGGTCCCTTATATTTTTTTTTGTTTCAATTTGGTCCCCCAACGTGTCAACTCAGCTGTCAACTCAATATTTTGACGGTGTTACTAACGGTAGGACCATTTTGGTATAATTTTTGTAACGTAAGGGACCAATTCGGAACAAATAAAACATAAGGGACTAAAATAAAACCTAAAATAAACATAAGGGACTAAAACAGTATTTTAACCAAAATAGTTACTATTTGCGAATGGCATGCACCTTTCTTTTTTATTTATTTTTATTTTTTTTTGGATAACAAATGGCCTGCACATCTTTTCACACTTCCTTTCTTTTTTTGATAACAAATATGCTACTATCAAGTTTTTTGAATAAACACTCGCAAATACGCTATTTGTGCGTGTTGAAATTTTGAAATAACTTCACGCACAAATATGCTATTTGCGATTACAGATAATTTTATCAAGGGTATTTTTGTCATCTCGTGGAAATGTTAAGTGTACCCAGCAATTTGTTGGGTGCATTTAACAATTCCCGGGTGGGACTTGCTTCCTGCACCCTACTTGTTTGCTTACCACAGCCCCCACTCCTCTAAAAATTTTGAAAATTCCAAAATACCTCAACTCACTTTTTTTTCCCTTTTTTCTTCCCCCTCCCATCTCTTCTTCCTTCTCCCTCCCATCCCTCCTCCACCACCCCACCACCGGAAAACTCACCAGAGCCACCACCCTCCACCCCCAATACAGGAATATCTCCCCAGGGGCCACTGCGACCAACCCAACGGCCACCAGAGATACTTATGTCCATTTTCGCGATTCTGATTTTTTTTTTACAGACTATATATGTTCCGGCAATTCAGTTGTCGGAATACATTTTCAATAGCTTCCGGCAACTAGTTACGGGAAGCTGTTGAAAATGTATTTCGACAACTGAGTTGCTGGAACATATCATAATTTTGGAAAAATATGCTTCTAGCAACTCAGTTGCCGGAATACATTTTCAACAGCTTTCGGTAACTAGTTGCCGGAAGCTATTGAAAATGTATTCCGGCAACTGAATTGCTGGAACATATACAGTCTGGAGGTATTTTTGGGATTTCAGACTTATTAGAGGGTTGGGGGTGTGGCCAGCAAACAGGTGGGGTGCTGGAAGCAAGCCCCTTCCCAGGTTTTATCTTGTAGGGTGTTAGTTCCAGCACCCCACCATGTTGCTGCCAGCACCCCCCACCTCACTGAAATCCCAAAAATACCCCCAATGTTTTTTTCGCTCCCATGTCTTCTTCTTCTTCTTCTTCCGGTAATTCAATTACCGGAAGCTATTTAAAATGTATCCCGGTAATTGAATTACCGGAACATATCATAATTTTGAAAAAATATGCTTCCGGTAATTCAATTACCGGAATACATTTGCATTACTTGATAGGTGTATGTATTTCATATCATAATTTTGAAAAAATATGCTTCCGATAATTCAATTACCGGAATACATTTGCATTACTTGGTAGGTGTATGTATTCCAGTAATTCAATTACCGTAAGCATATTTATGTTCCGGTAATTGAATTACCGGGATACATTTTAAACAGCTTCCGGTAATTGAATTACCAATTACCGGAAGAAAAAGAAGAAGAATAATACATGGGAGAGGAAAAACAATTTAAATTTGGGGGTACTTTTAGGATTTTAGTGGTGTGGAGGGTGCTGGAAGCAACAGCTTATTTTGTATCCTCTCCGAAGCCCAACCCAAATTCTTCAATTAACAATTCCGATTCTTCGCAAAATTGGAACTCGCAAGCAAAAAAAAACCGCGAACGTCTTTGCTGTTGCAGTGTGTATAGTGCAACACGCAAGCCCCTTCGATCAAAAGGTGCGCAGTTTTCAATTCCTCTTTCGATTGTTAATGCTTTTGTTGATGAATTCGTTGAGCGACCTTCGTTTTCGCAGGTCGGAATCGAAATGCAGAATAAGAAATCGCCATTGCCGTTGAACGACGCCAATCCGAACAAGAAGGTGCCATTGCATAGCAAAGAAGCGCTGGTGAAGCTTCTAAGATGGAATTTTGGGTACTCTGATTTCAGAGGCTTGCAATTGGAAGCTATTCAGGCTGTGCTTTCAGGTGCACCTTTTCCTTTATAGGTTCCGTCGAAATTTCGATGAAAAGGAAATTCTGATCTTTTTCTTCATATTTGGTCGTGTGTCTTTGGGTGAGCGATAACAAAACATGGTTTTGGATGAACTTCATCTTTTAAAATTGATTCTGTTAAAATTGAGGTTTACGTTAAGTGATTTTTATTAAGATGTTTTTACTCTAAAAAGCAAGTTTAATGTAAAATTAAAAAAGTTATTTTTTATCCCCTCAAATCAAATTGAGGCATACAGACAAAATTAATTTTAATTTAAAACAACCAAACATCATTTTTTTGCACAAAACCACGGTTTCTTCAATCAAAATTGATTTTGAAGGTTGCAAATAGTTTTCCAAATATGCTAGTAGTACTAATTGGTACCTTGAACTTAGAGTACTGTTGTTGAGCCAGTAAGTGCGGTTTTAGAAAAATGTAATTGGTTTTCTTTGCATTAGGAAAAGAGAAGTGACTATTTGCTTATGTGTGTGTGTGTGTGTGTGTTTTCAGGAAAAGATTGTTTTTGTCTTATGCCAACTGGAGGAGGCAAGTCAATGTGTTATCAGATCCCTGCAGTGGCAAAAACAGGAATCGTGCTTGTTGTTTGTCCATTAATAGGTGAATAATGTTCATATTTTTCTGGAGTTTGCTTCTTTGGCTGAGCTAAATGCTTCCCGATAATTCACTTGGTTTTGCATCCTAGGACACTGATGTGATTTCTGACTTTTGTTCTGCTGAGTGTTGACAGCCTTAATGGTAGGCGTCTTTTCAGCTTTATCAAATCATTATTTTTTTAGACATGTCGAATTTCTGTGTTAAGAGTATGTTTTGGTCCATATGAATTTTTTCCATTAAGTTAGGAAAACCAAGTGATGGCGCTAAAGGAGAAAGGAATTGCTGCGGAGTTTCTCTCCTCAACAAAAACAGCAGATGCAAAAAATAAGGTGAATCATTAGAATGCTGCTGATATTTTATTGCAAATGAAATATCTACATATATCAATGCGAAATAGAAGCGAAGATGGTATAATAAATTCTTACTACTCTTTTCTCAAACCCTCGGATTTATATTGGAGTAAGTTTGGTTTTATATGGATTTAAAAAAAATACCGTGTCTAGTAAATTCAATTTTCTCAATGAAACTGCTAGAATTCCTGGATATTATCCCTGAATCCTGATGTCATTGGACTGGTCTACTATTATAAAATTTTCCCCTTGTTTTGTTTGGGGGAAGGGAAAGGATTTGTGCCAAATTCACTTACATGAATGTTTAGCCAATTTTTCACTTGTTCTGTGTTATTAATTCAGTAAAGTGATTTTTCTGTTTTATGGTTTAAGATTCATGAGGACCTTGATTCTGGAAAACCTTCTACAAGGCTGCTATATGTGACTCCAGAGTTGATAGCAACCCCAGGCTTTATGTCAAAGCTGACTAGGATTTATGGCAGGGGGTTGCTAAGTCTGATTGCCATAGATGAGGTCTGAGCTGGAAAGACTCTTACAGATTTCTGTTTCTGCTGAAATTTTCTGGACATCTTTAATAATTTCACTTCTGCAAAATTTTCAGGCACATTGCATCTCAAGTTGGGGTCACGATTTCAGGTTTTTCATACATTCTGCAACTAGCCAATTGAGTTTGTCGTGTTGGAATTCCTTTGTTGTTATCTTATAGGATCCAGTGTTATTAATAGTTGATGGTAGTTCATGGTGGCAAAGTCTACAATCCACCATAATAATTCTTATTATTTCAATTATATCTCATTTACAAACACTAAGGGTCTGTTTGGTTCAACAGAGGGGAGGGGAGGGGAGGGATTTTAATAGAGGGGAGGGGAGGGGAGGGGAGGGATTTTAATTAAATATGTGTTTGGTTCAAAGGAGGGGAGGGGAGGGATTTTAATTAAATATATGTTTGGTTCAGGAGGGGAGGGGAGGGATTTTAAAACTAATTTACTATTTTATCCTTGTAACCTTTTATAAATAAAATTAAAACAATGTAGGCTTCTATTAACGTTGAATTAAAGAAAGAATAAAAATAAAATTAAAAGCTCTACATAATACGTCGTATTAAAAACAAAATAAAAACAAGCATCAAATTTCATTATAAAGAAAAACCAATGTTTTGACATAGATAAAGAAACACTGCAAAATATCCAAGTTTACGACATAAATTACCAAAAATGCTTAAGTTTAGATAGTACACAAAATGTTAATAAAGTATTCGGAAAAATGACAACTATTGAGCTCAAGTCTTCAATCAAATGCATCATCACTCTGAAGAACCAAAGACCATTTGCATGATCACTGCCTTGCGTGCTTCCGCCGGACATTGAAGAATCATTCTGAGTTTGTCAGCATCTTTCATTAAAGAGCAATAGATCTTAGGCAATGAGTTTGTATCACATCCACAATCCTTGATTAAATTCCACGCTTCTTCCCCAGAAATTGGAGGCAGCTCATAGTTATGACGTTCTCTCATTATGTCATTTCCTTCTCTAATTGCTGCATTACCTTCTCTCAAAGCCTCTGCAACCACATGCATTGTCTCTTTAAGTTCAACAAATTCATTATTTTTGTCTTTGTTGGCCACTCTAGATTTCTTCTTTTTACTGCCATCATTTGCCGTGGGTGAAGAATCTTGAGATTGCATTCCATGAGTAGAGAAATTAAGATTATTACCATCATCAAAACAAGTATCAAAGCTCTCCAAATTCACCTCATTCCGAGAGATACGATTATCAAGGTCATCAATAGATTCAATGAAGTCTTGCTCCGTGGTAGAATGCTTTTGTTTTCTTGTCTCCTTTGAGGTCCCACCTTCATCTCCATTAGCTCGATTATACCCATAAAGTTTCACCATCTTCTCATAATTTGGAATAGGGACATTTTTCCAATATGCTGCTTTTGGTTTTGACTGAAAAAGGTAAATTTTATAGAAGTTAATCAATTATTGATTAGTGACATATTATAAATTACAAAATTAAGAATTTTACCTCAATTAGAGCATCCCAAACTTCGCTCAAAGATCCCATAAATGAGTAGATGGGTTCCAAGCAAACCCACTCATACCATTTTTAAAAATATCATAAACATCAGTAAAGTTTTTTTTAATGGTTTTCCAGCGATTTTTTATCCTCTCCTTGTCAACTTTCTTCCCAAATAATGCACTCAACTCAGCTACAATGTTTTCATATGCAGTTGTAGTGAAGGTACCATTGACTTTGTTACCTTTTTCATATTCATGCATGAAAGCATCAATAAGAGCATCGTCCATGAGTCCAGACCAAGTTAAGTGCTCCTTACCATTGTTTGTTGGTAATTGCCTTTTGGGTGCCATGCTACTATATTTATAAATTATAACATAAAAAAATTAATAAAATAAGATAATAAACAAGAAATATTGGAATAATAATGTAAAATGTTTCATTTCAATGTCAGCATTGCAAACTCAAACCCAACGTACATCAATGTAAAATAAACATTCATGCATTATGCATAAATACAAGTGCAAAAAATTTAGCCCAAATTATCATTTTGATAATTTATCCACATTTGATTTGCTAGACTATCTCTTATAAGCTCACCCCGAGCAACCTCCTCACCGTCACTTCTCGAAGCTTGATTATTGTCGTGAGATACATTTTGATTTTCAAGTTCAGCATCTACTTCAGCTATAAGGTCTTCATCCGGGTCTATGCTCATTAAATAATTGTGAAGAATGCAACATGCAAAAATGATTAGTTTTTGAGCTTTGACTCCGTAAGTGGGCTCTGTTGAGCTAGATAAAATCTCAAATCTTTTTTTTAACACCCCAAATGCTCTTTCAATTGCATTGCACAATGATGCATGTCGAAGATTAAATAATTCTCTATAATTTTGGGGTGGATTTCTTGCCGAATATTCTTTCAAATGATACCGAACTCCTCTATAAGGTGTAATAAGCCCACTTGTCAACATGAAGCCAGCATCAACAAGGTAATATTTGCCTATAATCAATGTAAATAATCAATGTAATAGATTGACAAATAGGAAAAAGAAGAATTTTAATGTGTTATGAGTTCTTAATTACCTTGAGGAATTTGAAGTTTATCTTCTCGTGTTAATGCATTCTTTATAATTCTTGAGTCAGAGGCAGTGGCTTCCCATCCAGCGAGCACATAAGTAAACTTTAAATCAAATGTGCACGCTGTTAACACATTTTGTGTTGGGTAGTCTTTCCTACCACGATACCGAGGAGCATCTCTCGAAGATACTTTGACACGTATATGTGTCCCATCTATGGCACCAATACAATCCTGACACAATGTATTTATGTTAATATAATCTAAGTAAATCATGCTAATGTTTGAGTGGAGGGTGACTTAATGATAAAAATTTTACCTTAAAATATGGGTAGAATCTATTACTACCATGAATTTCAAGAGGGACTGTTGAGCCATCGGGTTGTACAAGGAATTTTTCTTCCAATTCAAGAATAGCTCTCAACACTTTATGAAGATGACGACTAATTGTCTCGCCAGAACGACGAAACCAAAAGTTGACTTCACGATTTTTAGCATTATGTGTCAATATGTAAATTGATTTTGCCACTTGTTCTTCCACACTTGACCATCGTGTTGGTTGTAAGCCACCCTCTCTTTCTAACATACCACATAATGTTAAGAAAGCTTCCGAACCCATTCTTAATATATTTCTACTAGTTTCACTACTACTAATTCGACCCATTATTTCTTCACGCACTCTTTCTCTCTCGGAGCTCATACTATAACTCAATTTTCTCTTACGAGACATCCGAATAACAAAGCAATAAACAATAGCACACATGAGTTGAGCTATAGCTCTTCGGCGCAAATCAAACCATTTATTTACGATAATTTTCCAACTTTGATGATCCATCTAAGACAATAAAAAATTTATAAAATTAAAATAGAACTTTTATATGGTTCAAAAAATAAAAAATACAATAACATGTAAATAAGTGTTTCCATGCAGTATAGGATGCTGATAAATAAAACAAAAAATTATTATTATTATGCACAAAAATTATCACGGAAGAGGAAGAACTAAATTTCATGGAATGGTTTTTACTATTTGCTATTTGTTATTACGGAAGAGGAAGAACAAATAATATTGCATCATTTTTTTTTTTTTAAATAAATCATAGAAAAGCTAGATTATTCGGCTGCAATAGAAAGCAAACAGTTTGCACTACAAATAAGACAATCAAAATTTCCATACGGTCTGCAAAACATGGTGGACTTCACTGTGCGACCATATTAGAGAAATAATATTGCATCAGTTGTTACTTTACAATTTGCTAAATATCAATAATATTGTAATACCTGCTATGGGATGTTGATTTGACGAACTCCAACTCCAAATTCACAAGAATTTGCGTTAAAAGGAATAGTAGAATTGAGGAATAGTAGAATTGAACGGTTTGACCTGGATATAACCTGAGGATAATTTTGGATTTTAATATATAAGTAGGGATAATTTAGTCAATGTATTTAAAATTTTAATTGCCCACTTTTCCTCCCCTCCAAAACCCCCCACTTTTGGAGGGGAGCCAAAATTGACTCAGGAGGGATTTTGCTCCCCTCCCCTCCCCTCCCCTCCAAAAAATTGAACCAAACACTCATAATTTTAAATAACCCCTCCCCTCCCCTCCAAAACCCCCGAACCAAACGGACCCTAATACACTTAAATAGACTAGGAGAAACCTAATGGGTCTGACTAATGGGCCTTACAGGAAAACACTACTAATTACAAAATATATGCTATATTTACAACATTCCCCCTCAAGCTAGTGAATAGATATCTATCATTCCCAGCTTGCAAGTAAGTTGGTTGAATCGTTCTGTTGGCAAGCCGTTTGTTAATACATCTGCTAGCTGGTTTCCAGAGGGAATGTAGGCTGTTGTTATCACACTACTATCTAACTTCTCCTTGATAAAGTGTCGGTCTATCTCAATATGTTTTGTCCTGTCATGCTGAACAGGATTATGACAATGCTGATAGCTGATTTGTTGTCACAAAACAACTTCATATGACCCTCATATTTTATCTTCAAGTCATCAAGAACAATCTTCATCCATAGTAGCTCACAAATTTCATGTGCCATAGCTCTGAACTCTGCCTCAGCACTTGATCGAGTCACTACATTTTGCTTCTTACTTATCCAAGTAACAAGGTTCCCACATAGGAATGTGCAATAACCTGTAGTGGACCTTCTATCACTCACTGAACCGGCATAGTTTGCATCGGTATAAGCCTCCAAAGTCAATCTTTCACCTCCTTTGAACAAGAGGCCTCTCCCTGGAGTGGCATTGAGATATTGCAGAATACGGTCTAGTGTGTGCCAAGTAAATCAACTTCCCCACTAGTCTCTGATATTGGACCTTGTCAACTTTAACACTCTCCTCTTCAATGCCCATTTTGTGATTTTGCTCGATGGGAACACCTACAGGTTTACATCCAAGTTTGCCTGTTTCTTGTAAAAGATCAAGCACATATTTCTTTTGAGAAATGGGGTCAGATTTTCTTTGAAAGCCGCTCAAGCATTTTCTTTAATGAAGAGCAAGCAAGACAAGATAAGGCTGGAAAGCTGCGAAGAAAGTCGAGCCTTGCTTAGAGTAGGCCACTTCAATTCCCAAGAAATACTTGAGTTTGCCAAGGTCCTTCATTTCAAATTCAGCAGATAATTTCTCTTTGAGTAGTTGTCTCTCAACTGGATCATCTCCTGTAACAATAATATTGTTTGCGTGGAAAGATCAGCCGAGGGATTCGGCTAACATCCAGCCGACAAATTGATTCCTGTTTAAGCGATTACACCGAGAACGGAACTCTGATTCTCGATTATGGGTTCTCCAACTGCTCCAGAAAGCGTTGAGTGTGATGAATCTACGCTATGCTAAGGCTAAGACTAAGATACATGGAATCGGCTAAGATAAATGCTGTAAAAAGCTGATAAAATGCAAAAGAAATAGTTGTTTGATTGATTTCATGTGTTTTTTACATTTCTCAGCGGAGGTATATATACACAAAAGAAAAACAAAACTGCAACTACCCCCTATCGGCCATTATGCATTCCACACGTTCATGGCTGACAACGAGCGGTCGTGGGTGTCCCTCAACTGCTTCTTCATGCGTATCGTGGGTTAACCGTTCTCCCATCGGCTGGGCAAGCGATTTATCACGTGTTAAATGCGTTAGAGACTTTCAAAAGCTAGCTTTAGTTATTTTAGCGCCAAAGTCCATGATTTTCACATATTTAGCCCTTGGTCGAGCTTCAAAGCTCTATATTAATTAAAAGTAGCTCAGCCGATGAGACCATAAGAATCGGATATTTCCTTTATCCGCATCGGCTAAACTTTTTAATAATCGGCTGACCTCACGATGTTCCCTGAACTTCTAACATTTTCCTTTCTGACCTCGGCTCAATGGGACCAATTTTCGGCTACCAATCCGATCGGCTTATCCCACGCATCGGCTATTCCCTTCATCTACCGTGTGGTGATATTTTCTCGATGATAACAATTGCCCTACATCATTTCATTTGTAAATCTTTGGATTGATGTATCGGATAAGATTCGAAGCTTCAAAACGCCAATCGTTAGTCACTTTATATGCATTTAATGTCACCCATTATGACTGAGCGACTACTTTTCCCACACCCGGCGATCATACCGCTATCCGATAATATCTTAACAACTCTCATCGTTGGCCGTGCGCATGATTCCTCTTTAAATAGCTAGCCCCATTCGTTCTTCTTACTATTCAGGCATTTTGAACTCTTTTGAATCCTTAAACCCTAGCTTCCTTTCTGCACATCTCCTTCTTGTGACAATGTCTTCAGCGTCCGATTCCCAAAATCGCGAACATAGCTACGGCGGTCATGACTCTTTGGACGAGTCTTCTCACTCAACCGACTCTCACTCCTCAACTCAGGAGACGACCGGGTTAGCCGAAGGCATCATACCTCCTCTTTATCCGATTCAAGGTTCTCTCACTTTGCGGTAGTCCCACCGCCCTGCAGGGTGGTGCAATGTATCTTAGAGAATATCTCTCCCCGGACACATATGGTTTACCGATAGTTTGCGATTGGTTTACCATTAAGCGGTGCCCAGCCGACATAAGGCCCTGGCCCCGCACCACTGCCGATTACCTGAGTTGGCACTCTAGGATGGCTGAGGCAAAAGGCGAGGAGTGGAAAAGAATGGGTCTTTATGATGCCATCATGCTGTCGGCTAAAGACCTTCAACTCAACATCGGTCTGATATTCGGTTTTCTCATTTATTGGTCCGTTACCACCAATACCTTTGTGTTTCCTGGGGGAGTGGCCCCCCCTACTCTTCTTGATGTCGCGGCCATTACAGTTTTACCTTTGGCTGGTCAAGAAGGCCCGAATCTATACGACATTTCAACCTCCAACATCAAGATTGTCCATGATCGAACAACTCGGCTATTACGCCATTCTAGCCAATCAAAGGGAAGAGGCAGCGGTTTCGATCTTGAGCATTGCGCTTCCTCTTGTATTGGTTTAGTAAGTACTTCGCCTGCATCTGGCTCTGTCACGATCGTTTAAGAACTTCAAGTATCGTGGCCCAAGTCAGACGGTAAGCAAGTTGCTTGGGGATCACTCTTCCTCTGCTACCTTTATAGGGCTTTGTTCAACATGCTGGATCGGTTGCACCAAGGTATCGACTTAAAGAACACTTCAGGTCCTTTATGGTTCCTGCAACTATGGATTACCCTTTATTTCCCCGAGTTCGTTGAACCTTCTTTCAAGATTCACGCTCTTCCACGGCGCAGACGTTAGCCAGAGCATTTGCGGTGACTCCACTTCGCCAAGTAACTCCTTTGACGTGGTGGAGAAAGTACATGTCTTGACGAGAATTTCTCAAGATTAGCGGCCGATCTTTGAAAGACGAATCAGACCGGATTGGATATTCACCACGGCTGACCAAAGCATTTCTCGGGAGGCGCATGGAACTATGGTTCTCAATTGGAGCCGTGTTTTGACCGCTAGGGACATCCTTGGTGGACTAAAGCCAAATTCCAGGAATAACAAGACTACGGCTGAATTTTATCATCCTAACTGCGTGGCCCGTCAGTTTGGGTTATTCTGACATGTCCCCAGCCATACCTTAGCAAAGTACCAAAGAATAGGAGAACTAACCTATCGGTGAAGAGGTGAAGACCTTGGCGCGACTTTCAACTTGGAAAAACTGAACAGCTTCCAATGGGCCTCATTTAACCCGTCGGCTGGGGAAGCCTCTGCCTTTGCTAATTGGTGGCCTTCGGCTAAGGATAAGATGTTTCAAGGCTCTGTATCTAGGTATTTCATAAGGCTCGCCATGCCTTTCGGCAATGATCCAGATGATGAAAGTGATGATGATGATGATGAAGATGAGGCGGTGACTGTTCCCCCTCTGAAGATGGTAAGGCCAGAGCCGACGCATAAGACTAGGGTTTCAGCTGCCATGAAGGGTGAGTATTCTTGTCTCATTTTGCTTTTCCTTACTTTGCAAACGCATCGGCTAACCGCTTTCTTAACAGCCAATCCAAACCCTAGAGTTGTCATTATAGACGACTCTCCTCCTCCGAGTAAGAAGAAAAGGACGAGATCTGGGGGAATTCGTATTGACGAACCTTCTGCTGCAACCCCTATCACCCGGAAAACCAAGACGGTATACGCTGGCAAGGGTAAACAGATAAAGGTAAGTACATCTGTTTTTTACTGTTTCTTCAAGGCTTTGTCATAATTCTGACCCTCGGCTCATTTTGACTGTTAGAAACAACGTTGACTCCATGGTCGCCTCCTCACAAGGTTGCCCCTCCCAATCTCCAAGCGCGAGGGTTTCTTGGCCGGTCCTCGATCCAAGCGACCCACGGGCCGACTCCTCCCGCTTCTCCAATAGCCGAGGCTCACAGCCCAGTACAGGTATCGCCTTTTCCTCTTTTCTCGTGATTGCTCGCTCTATGTTGGTTTGGCCCTAACTTGTTTGTGCTCTGACTGCAGTCGGCTAGGGATGAATCCCCTATTGCCCATAGGACTCCTCCTCGTCAGTCGACTTCATCTATCCAGGTTTCAGAGGAAGAACTGCAGCAGTATTTTGCTTCGGCTGACCCGTTGCAAAAGGTCTCCTCACCCTCCTCTAGTCACCTGGAAAAGGTGGACGAGGCCTTGATGGGAGAGATCCCCACCGATAAGGGTAAGGTAGCCGATTTGAGGGCTTCCCTTTTCAAACTATCCGACTCTCCTGATGTTCCCTCCACCAGCCGACAACTGTACCGTCAAATGGCGCTACAAGTAAATGACATCTCTGCGGTATATCGGCTGTGTAAGGAGAATTATGACCATGCCACTCAGGACCTGAAATGCCTCCGGGATCTCCAAGCTCAAAGGTCCTCTTTCTTGTCCTCTTATCAGGTAGTCGACAAAGATCGGCAGGCCGACCTAGCTAGGAAAGGTGAACTCAAAGACCGGTTAGCTCGGCTGAATTCGGAACTGACTCGGATTCAAAACGAAATCAAAGAGCTAACACCCCAACTTGAGCAACTTGACGCGAGACTGGAGACCCACACGGAGAGGCGTTTCAGCTTATATGTTCAGGCTTCCTCTCTGGACCCAGACATTTTACGACTCACCACCCAAAAAGATGGTTTGGAACAAGATATGCAGAAGGGTGGAGAAGGCATAGACTCGGCAAACCATCAATGGGATGGACTGCGGCTCTTCTTTGAATCGGCGAAGGAACAATCTTCAATCTGGTCGGTAAAGGCAGTGCGGTTCAAGCGGAAAGAATCATTGTATTTGCTTTAAAAAGCGTCCCTGCCGATGTGGGGGGTACTGAAGCACCCGCTACTAGTGGGCGATCGCTATTCTTCCTTCTGGGCCGGAAGACATGGCTGTAGATGCAGCTGAGATTGTTGAGGCAGTAGTTGTGGAAGTGCAGACTGCACCAGTTGAAGCTTCCAACCAAGAAGAGGTGGCTGATCCTATTGAGAAGGTTGATCCTCAAGAGGCAACCAAGCCTGCCAGCACCCCTAACCAAGTTGAACCAGCCGATCCTGCTATGGTTGCTGATTCCCCAGTTGCAGCCACTCTTGACCCAACAGACTAGTTATTTCTGGTTGTCTTCAAGTATTTTTGTTGGCTAGGTGGCGACTGTGGTCACCGTAACAATTCCTGTTTTGTCTTTGAATAGCTTCCTTTATTGTTCTAGTATGCTTTGCCAAACCGTGGGGTAGTATTTCTTGAGATACTTGCCATTTACGCTTATTCATTTCTTCGCCTTGCATGTTAACTAACCGATACGCTGGCGTTTCCTGCGAATACTTGACTAACCGTGAATGGACGCTTCCCAATTTGGTGACCACTTACCGAATTTAGGGTCCTTGACTCCTATTGGTAAAATAGTTTTCCAAACTAGGTCACCTCAACAAACTTCTTCAACTTAACATGTTTGTTGTAGGCCGCCATTTTGGCGTTTGCTTGCCTCGATTCTTTCTAAAGCCATTAACCGATCTTCATCCAATGATCCAACTCCATAAGCATGGCTTGGCGATACTCTTCTAGGCTTAAGGAATTCGCCTCGCCACCCTTAGAGAAGTGACATTGATTTCCAAAGGCAAACCGCATCTTGGCCGTAAGTCGGCCGATATGGAGTTGTGCCGTGGCCGTTGACTTGGAATTCCTTATGGCCCATAAAGCCTCATCCGAGTTAAATGCCATTTCCTGGACTTGTTTTCCAAATTCTTTTGATCAGATCCACGATAATCTTGTTGGTTGCCTCGGCTTGTCCATTGGCCTGTGCATAATATGGGGATGAATCTATCAACTTAATCCCAAACTGCTGAGCAAAGGCAACCACCTTATCTCCGGTGAACATAGTTTCCTGATCCGTGGTAATGGTCTCTGGAATCCCAAACCTGTATAGGATCTGGTGTTGAATGAATCAGATAACGTCATCTTGCTGTACCTTGACCATCTACCGGGCCTCCACCCACTTAGTGAAGTAATGTCGGTTGCCACAATAATGAAATTGTGTCCTTTGGAAGATGGTGGATGGATTTTGCCGATCAAATCCATGGCCCGACCTCTAAATGGCGAGGCTTCACCATCGGATGCATCAATTCAGTGGTACCCTTTGAATGGGACCATGCAACCGCATTCTTCGCATCCTTTGGCGTATTGAAAGCAATCGGCTGTGATGGTAGACCAATAATAGCCATGGCGATAAATTAACCATTTCATAACAGGCCCAGCCCTATGCGAGCCGCATATGCCTTCGTGAAATTCACCCATAACCCTTAGGGCTTCATTTTTATCTATGCACTTCAACAAGACTTATTCATGCTTCTCTTATACAATTCATCATCAAGAAGCACATACCTTAGAGCTCGTCTCCTAACTTTGGGGTTAGTGCACTTAGAAGGATCTTGTAAGTATTCGATCAACTCGTTCCTCCATGACTCGATTTGGTCTGCGACCATTACCTCGGCTGGTAATTCGTCGTACTCCAAAGTCAGCAAAGAATTCCTATACCCGGAGGCCTCTTGGGCCAGATCGTTCGCTTCCATATTAGCTCCTCTATGGATGTATGACACCTTTGCATCAATAAACTGGTGGATCAATCTGTCAGCCGTTGCATAACGCGCTAACAGATTTGGGTTGTTGCACTCATATTCTTTGGTTAGTTGTCTGACCACTAACTGGGAATCGCCCTTTACATGAATGTACTCAGCGCCCATCATGGCTAACAACTTTAACCCTATGATCATGGCATCGTACTCGGCTTGGTTATTGGTTAAATCTGGGTTTAGCCGATACGCAAACCTCCACATTTTCCCATCTGGGTTGGTAATTGTCACTCCGGCCCGGAGCTCGCTTCCGGGTTTGGACCCATCAAAAGTTAGGACCCAAGGCAATAGGTTTATGCAAGTAATTGGGGGTGTCCAAGGGTCATCAACTTCCACGCAGGATGTTCTCGCCAGAAATCGGCTAGTGCTCGACCTTGACCGCTCTTAACGGGACGATTTCAACGCGAAGGCAGTGAGCTTAATGGCCCACTTCATCAAGCGACCTTGTAAGACAGACCTATTAAGCAAGTACCTAACAATGTCAATTTTGCATAAAACTAATATTTCATGTGGCATTAAATAATACTCAAGTTTTGTACAAGCGTAAAACAGAGATAGGCACAACTTCTCCAATGGAGTATATCTGGTCTCAGCATCATTGAGACTTCGGCTAAGGTAGTACACCGCTCTTTCAGTTCCATCTTCAGCATCCTGTGCTAATAGGCAGCCGATAGACTCTACAGCGGCTGCAATGTAAAGTTTCAAAGGCTTCCCTGGCATGGAGGGCACCAAAACTGGTGGACTAGCTAAAGCCTTCTTTATTTGTTCAAAGGCCTCTTGCTGTTCAGGGCCCCACACCATCTCTCCAGCACTCTTGAGCTTTAGCAAAGGGGAAAAAGCCTTCATCTTACCAGCCGAATTAGCTATAAATCTTCTCATAAAGTTGATTTTACCCAGCAGGCTCTGTAACTCCTTTTTGTTCCTGGGTGGTCTAGCCTCCATCACTGCCTTGGCTTTGTTTTGGTCTATTTCAATGCCTTTTTGATGCACCAAAAAACCAAGGAAGTTGCCAGCCGATACACCAAACATGCACTTTGCAGGATTCATCTTCAAGTTATGGATCCTCCTCATCCGCTGCAAAGCCTGTTCCAAATCGGCTAAGTGGGCTTTGAAGTTTTTGGATTTTACCACCACATCGTCTATGTATACTTCCATAGTCTTGCCAATTAGATCATGGAAGATAGCGTTCATTGCTCTCTGGTAGGTGGCCCCAGCATTCTTCAAGCCGAATGGCATCACCAACCATTCATAAATTCCCAGTGCCCCTGGGCACCTGAATGCAGTCTTGTGAGTATCCTCCTCAGCTACAAGTATTTGATTATAACCCGAGTACCCGTCCATGAAGGTTAAAATACCATGTGTGGCAGCTGCATCAACTAACATGTTTGCCACAGGCATCACATATTCGTCCTTTGGAGTGGCTAAATTCAAGTCTCTATAATCAATGCAAACTCGAATCTTGCCATTCTTCTTCTTGACAGGTACTATGTTGGCTAACCACTCTACGTACTTGGGTCGTTACGATGAACCCGACATTGAGCAAACGTTCGATTTCCGCTTTGATTTGTGGTATCACCGAGGATGGTATCTTCTAGGTGGTCGCTATGTGGTTTGAATCCCTCCTTGATCGGTAGCCTATGCTCCACCAATTCTCGTGCTAGCCCAGGCATCTCATGATAATCCCATGCAAAGCAGTCTTTGTATTTTTTCAGCGGGGCTACCACCTCTTTCTTATCCTCTTCCCCCAGCAATCCGCTGATTCGCGTTAGCCGAGGCTCTTCTGGAGTTCCTAAATTGAGGTCCTCCAAGGGGTCTTGTGATTCAAAGGTTGGCACAGTCCTCCGAATAGGTGATTCAAACTCCATCGGCAACTCCGTGATCTCGTCTGCCGATGCGAGGCCATCGCCTTGTTGTTTGTCTATCAGCAAGGACTCAGCTACGTGAGATTCAATCCTGAAAGCCTCTAGCCGGTCCCATAAGTCTTGCACCACCTGGGTGTCCTTAAACATATCAAAACTCCGTGGCTAGTCGTGGTTCGGCTAATTGCTCGATTTTGAACCCCAGGGGTGTCAAGTTACAAGATTCCCAAGATCCTTCCTCGTATTTCTCAGTAACAACTATGGGGGCCACAGAGGGGGAGTAGAACAAAGCTTCTAGATTTTGTACCTCAGTTGGGAATGGATTGTCATCGGCTGGGACTATTTCAATTTTATCCCCTTCCCAAAAAATGAGCTTCTGATGCATGGTGGAAGGTAAGCATTGGCTGGTGTGGATCCAATCTCTCCCTAGCAGGACTGCATAAGATGGTTTGCCATCAATCACGAAGAAAGCTGACTTGATGCTTTGGGGCCAATCGTAATTTCGCCATCGAGATTCCTAAAGCGCACGAAGCCTCTCCCATGAAGCTAGCCATTTTCATGTTAGTTGGGATCAGTCTTCTTGAGACTTGTTCGGACTCCTCAAGGTGGCCACCGGCATCACGTTTATCGCCCCATTATCAACGAACACTCATTGAAGGCCTTGCCATTTATGTGGGCTCTCACGTCTGGGGGCTTCAGTGCTTCACCATTTCTTAGGTTGGCTACCAAATCTGATGCTCAAAGCATCTTTTTTGCGTGTCATCGGCTAAAGTTGCCCATTCTGCTTCTTCCACAAATCGTCTCCTTCTAAGTGTTTGATCCGGGAGTAACCAAACCCGAACTCACTTGGGATCGGTGGCGACCTTGATGGCGACCATCAATCCGCTTCACTCTCATCCGAGAGATAATCCAAAATTGAATCTTCTCGGTAACTGGACTCTAAGTTCGGCTCGTCATTATCATTCAAGCGGTTTGTGTATGTGTGAATGTGCCGCTTCCTCTTTACCAGGTTCCCTTTTCCTTCTTCAGGTTGCCTTATGTCTACCTCGGCAGCGGGATTATCCTTTGGGCTTCCTTGGTTTGATCGGTTTCAACTTTGTCGGGCTCGAGCCGCAAGGTCCAAAAGCCACTGTCGATGGCTTCGCCACTTTAGCTTACGGGATCTCCTTCTTATCATTTGCGCTTGGCATCATTTATCAACCGCAGGGGTTTGTTTCATTCTTTGCAAGGATCTAGCCCTCTGCGGCCTTCTCTTCTGCGTTCTAGTCGGTGTGGTGGCTTGAACTCTTTCTTCTTCTGAGGTTGATTAACCACCCACTTCCGCTTCTTTGACATTTGCGGTGGCTTGATCATCCTCTGTGGTTTGAGTTCATCATCATTCCTTACGGTTATGCGAAGAGAGGACATTCCCCGCCGACATTGAACTCCGCCACTCTTCTCTTAGACTTTGGGAGAGGTCCTCGGTGATCTGGGCATGCTCGGTGGGCTTGGTGAGGTTCCCGATCGAGTTTGCCCAGGTCTCTGAGCATCTGCGTTCTCTCGATCTTTGAGTGCATGTTGCGGTCTTGGTGATCAACTCGTTAGTCAAACGTCCGGTCCAGGAGGTTTACCATGGAATCGGCTCGAAGATGGTTGGCCCGGCGTTTTTCGGTAACACCGGTGGGTTTCCCGATCTGTCGAAACACAGATCCCTGGTGACCTCTTGGTTTCTTTTGGATTCTTCTTTGGGTATCCAAACACTCACGATGGATTGTTCCCTCTTGTGGCCTGGTGATCAGGCCTTGAGAAGGACACCATGACCATGGTTACGGTGGGAATGGATTGGTGTCATCGACATCTCGGCTATGCTCTTGTCGGCTAGCTTGAACCTACCTCCTTGATAGCCTTTTGTATGGCCTTCACGAAAACTACGATTAGGCGTAGAATGGTTATATGAGTTGTGCCACTTACGGTATTTCTTGTTCATCAATTCTTGAGGAGGTGGAATCCGATGCCCTCTAGCGGCCGAATTTGCTTGTCCTTGAGTAAGTAATCGAAAATCTGGTCGCCTTGGTTATGTCAAAGGAATACCGCCTATCCTCTGTTGACTCAGTTTCTTTGGCCTTAGCGGCCTTGATCTTTGGCGAGGAATAGCTCTTCCCTTTGACTATTTCGGCTACCATCATATCGGCCGGTGGTCGACCATCTGAGTCGATTCCTCGCCTCTATAATAGAGACCGGATGGGGGCCACTTTCCTCGGCTAGCCCTTCGCTTTTCCTTTTCCTGGATATATTGCTCGGCTTCGGATGGCCTTTTACGCGATTGATTCAGATCTGTGCGGGCTTGCCTACTAACTTCTCCTTCAATTGCGGGTGCATGTTGTTAATCACCATGGAGGTGTATTCGGTTTGAGGAATTGCACGAACACTTCCGCTTTCTTTCTGAATCTTTCAATATAATCGACCAGCTCATCGACTTGCTTTGCTGAGACTAGTTAGATCGATTCACCGTAACTTGAGGTTGCGGCGATAAAATCTATCATGGAAACACCTCTCCATATCGGCCCGATTACTCTTGAGTTTGGAGGTAGGAGGAATACCAGGTGAACGCTGTCCCGGATGGTGATAATGGGAAAAGTTGAAGCTTGTGATACTCGTTCATTCTTTCACCACCTTTGGTGTGAAACGCATACTATGTGCTCCATGGTAGACTTGCCATCTTCCCGAGAATATGGTGAAATGCGGAGTTTTGAATCCCTAGGGAGAGGAACCATCCGATCCACCCATTCAGTGCGGTTTCACGTAAGCGGGGCGGTCCAGCGGCTTTAATCGTATCCGAAGTACTTCTTGATGGTATTTGCGATCATTTACGGGTCTATCAAATGGGAGGCTCCTGCCATTATCTTGTGGATTCACTGGGCGCTCGACCCATTGGTCTCCGTGAGGAAGCTTTGTTGGAGCAATTACGAAGGTTAAAGGTATTTGATGAAACATTGCCTAGAGGTGGATTAGTAGTCCATTCTTTGCTCTGGACCATATTCCCCAAAACCTCCGACCGAGTCCCTGGAGCAGTAGATGCATTCAGGGTAAAGGTGGAGCAGTGTTCTATGTCTGCTCTCCCCATGGTTGCGGTAGATTCATAGTATATTTGAACTTCTTTGGAGGGTATGGCGTGGGGGTGGTTGCGGTTGGCGAGAATGGTGGATTGTTGGCATTCCAATCACCAGATAGCTTCCACTGAACCATAACCGGGGCCATCGGTACGCGGTCGGTATCCATATGAGTTTGCACTGCAGTAGGGCCATGAGTTGGAGCACACGACATTCTTGGCGTGACCGATATGTCAGCCCGTGTTAATTGGCCTCCGGGCCATGTTGATCTGCCCATATCGCAGATTAAGCTTGATCGGTGGCATCACTTGCCCCCAAAGACGGGTGGTACCCATGTATTTCTTGATCACCGCGTATGCGGGTTGGTGGCCTACCGGTAGTGGTATGGGTTGTGCCTGAAAAGGCCCGGTTGAACCACATTCGGTTGGTGCCCGGTTTGCCTTGTGCATCTTTGGGTTTGCCGTTCCCCAGCAACGCAACTAGCCGAGTGTTCACCTTGCCTTTGCTCTCGCTCTCCATGTCTCTCGCCTGCTGAACCTCGTTATGCACCATGGGTCTGACAATATCTGCCAACTGCCTTGACACTTGGTACATAATGTCATGAATTCCCATATCAATCTGCTGCCTGATGAAAGAAGTACTCATGACCACTGGAGCTTGGTATTCTGCGGTTATTCATTTCTGCAGGTGGTGCGAAGCGGAATGTCTTGACCGCTATAGGCATACCCAAGGTGTATGTTGACTCGTTGTTCTTGCGTGATGGGGTTCTTTTGGGATTTGAACTTCGACTCCATGTTGTTGTTGAGTTTCTTTCAGGACCTCGAGTTCATACGCCAAGCGTGATCACATACTGGAGAATCAAACGTCGCCTTCGATTCACCTATGGTCCCACCAGTGTGCGAAACTTGTTTGCGTGGAAAGATCGGTAGGGGATTCGGCTAACATCCAAAACAAATTGATTCTGTTTAGCGATTACAGAAGCGGAACTACGATTCTCGATTATGGGTTCCCATTTGCTCGAGCGTTGAGTGTGATGAATCTACGTTATGCTAAGGCTAAGACTAAGATACATGGAATCGGCTAAGATAAATGCTGTAAAAAGCTGATAAAATGCAAAAGAAATAGTTGTTTGATTGATTTCGTGTGTTTTTTACATTTCTCAGCGGAGGTATATATACACAAAAGAAAAACAAAACTGCAACTACCCCCTATCGGCCATTATGCGTTCCACACGTTCATGGCTGACAACGAGCGGTCTTGGGTGTCCCTCAACTGCTTCTTCATGCGTATCGTGGGTTAACCGTTCTCCCATCGGCTGGGCAAGCGATTTATCACGTGTTAAATGTGTTGGAGACTTTCAAAAGCTAGCTTTAGTTATTTTAGCGCCAAAGTCCATGACTTTCACATATTTAGCCCTTGGTCGAGCTTCAAAGCTCTATATTAATTAAAAGTAGCTCAGCCGATGAGACCATAAGAATCGGATATTTCCTTTATCCGCATCGGCTAAACTTTTTAATAATCGGCTGACCTCACGATGTTCCCTGAACTTCTAACATTTTCCTTTCTGACCTCGGCTCAATGGGACCAATTTTCGGCTACCAATCCGATCGGCTTATCCCACGCATCGGCTATTCCCTTCATCGGCTGTGGCTGATATTTTCTGGTGATAACAAATATCATCAACATAAACAAGAAGTACTGTCAGCTTTCCTCCTTGTGAATGTTTGAAGAATAGTGTGTGATTGCCTTGGCTTTGCTTGTAGCCTAGGCACACCATAACTTTTGTGAATCTTCCAAACTAGGCTCGGGAAGACTGTTTCAGCACATACAAAGCTTTTCTCAGTCTGCACACTTTGTTTGTTCCACTAGTGGGTCCAAATCCAGGAGGAATCTCTATATACACTTCCTCTTCTAAGTTTCCATGCAAGAATGCATTTTTGACATCAAATTGCTGTAGTTCCCACCCAGAGTGGGCGGCAAGAGAGAGTAAAATCCGAACATTGTTCATCTTTGCCACAGGAGCAAATGTCTCCTCATAATCAATGCCATAAGTCTGAGTATATCCCTTTGCCACTAATCTTTCCTTGTACCGATCAAGAGTACCATCTGATTTGTGCTTGACTGTATAGATCCACCTGCAACCAACAAGCTTCTTGCCTCTTGGCCTCTCAACAACCTCCCAAGTTCCATTCTTTTCAAGTGTCTTCATCTCCTCAGCCATTGCTTTGATCCAATTTACATCCTTTAGTGACTCTTGCACAGATGTTGGGATTTTCACAGAGTCAACAGCTGTAATAAAACTCTAATGCTGCAAGGAAAAATGTTTAGAGGAAACAAATTGAGAAATAGGGTATTTGGCACAAGACCTTTTCCCTTTTTCTCAAAGCAATAGGTAAGTCATCTGGATTAGGGTCAAGAGTATCAAAAATCTGAGAATCAGAAGTGGAGGGATCATTTCCAGTACTTACCTCTGGTTCAAACGATTGAAGTTGTTTCTGGACTAGGTCGGGTTTTCCTCTCCTCTGGTAAGTCAATGTAGGCTCACTAGCCTTATTCTTCACTGGCGCCGAAGGTGCTGATTCCTGCAAAACAGAAGACAAAGTGGACACAGGAGGAACAAAAGTACCAGGAACAGGACCAGGAGGATCAGGACCTGGAGAAAAAGAGTCTGAAACAGGAGGATCAGGACCTGGAGACAAAGAGTCTGAAACAGAAGGTGAAATAGGAGGTGACTCACCCAGCCAAGGACCAAGGAAGAGAAACTCGAGCTCGGACTCTGATTCCAAATTAGAATTAGAATCACTACTCTCCCCCTGAAGCTGAGGACGAGTGAAATAGGAGACATGCTCATGGAACGTGACATCCATAGAAACAAAGAACTTACGACTCGGTGGATGTTAACACTTGTACCCCCTTTTGTTTGGGGCATAGCCTAGAAACACACACCCGATGGCACGAGAATCCAACTTATTTCGATGCTGTGGATGAACATGGGCAAAAACCACAAAACCAAATGCCCGAGACTCAATACTCTGCATGATAGGAACAGAAGGAAACTGTGAGACCATAATCTGAACAGGACTAACGTTACCTAGAATACGCGAAGGTATCCGATTAATCAGATAGGCAGTAGCCAAAACTGCTTCTCCCCGGCATGATTTTGGAACATTCATTTGGAAGAGAAGGGTGCGTGTAACTTCAAGAAGGTGACGATTTTTCCTTTCAACAACCCCATTTTGTTGCTGGGTGTCGACACAAGTAAGTTCATGAAGTTTAATGAGAAAACTAGAAAGGTTGTGATTGACATATTCTTTTCCATTGTCAGAACGAATTCTTTTAATGCCTCTTCCAAATTGAGTCTTAATCATATTATAAAATTGAACAAACAATTGAGATACCTCGGATTTATCCTTCATTAAGAACAACCAAGTTACTCGAGTACAATCATCGATAAAAGAGACACACCATCTTGCACCAGAAATATTAGAAACAGGGGCAGGCCTCCAAACATCAGAAGATCAAATGGTTCGACACTTTTAGTAAAACTAGAAGGAAAAGTAGCACGATGGTGCTTAGCAAACTGACAAATGTCACACTTAAATGACTCAACAGGCTGTTGCAAAAATAAGGATGGAAACATAGACTTCATTAATGAAAACGGGGGATGACCAAGACGTTTGTGTTGAAGCCAAACCTGAGAGGTAGGAGAGTTGGACTCCGACTGAAGAAAGGAAGATAGTACCTTCGGACCAGGAGGTTCATCACTTCTTTTACCAACAAGGTAGTACAACCCTCCCTGTTCCTTAGCAACTGCAATCGTCTTTCCCATGGCAAGATCCTGAAAAGCATAATGAGAGTGAAAAAATGTTACTGAACATTTCAAGTCCCGTGTAAATTTGTGTATAGAAACAAGGTTATTAGAGAGCCTGGGAACATGTAGGACATTATTCAAGTGCAATGAAGGGCGCAGTTGAATATTGCCGCATCCAATAACAGGAGTACAAGATCCATTAGCAACGGTAACTTGTTGCTTTTCGGGTAGTGTAGAGTAGGATGAGAAATATGAGGAACACGGAGTCATATGATTGGTAGCACCGGAATCAAGTATCCAAATATCCTCAGGCATACTACCAGTAATCTTAAGAGAACTCAAGGATGAAATAGCCACAAATTTATCTGCTAACATCTGTAAAATAGCAGGAAAAGCCCCTAACTTGAGAGGATTCCAAACAATGCACAAATCAGTCAATGTCGGGTGAAGTTGAATCACCAAAAACTTAATCCACCAAACTTGTAACACAATAATAGTGGCAGAGAACTAGATAAACGAGCAAAAAACGCGTGAGCTTCAAATGACCCACAAATAAAGGTGCTCGGATCAGAGATTGGACCCCCAAAACAGAAAGAGGAGATGCCGATCTACAATCTGGGAAAGTACGGCAGCGAACGGAACAGTGCAGGGCGGCGCGTGGGTTACACGCGCCCGAGAAGTGACCGGAGAGTGGCGGCGCGTGGCTGGGCCGTTCGAGACGCGCTTTTGGGGACTGGCCGGTTTCGGGGCGGCGATTCCAAAGGTGTGGCTCCGGTGAGAGATGAACGACGAGCGGTGGTGTTTGGCACTGGGCAGATTCGATGTTTGTGGGAGGAAGGAAAAAAAACGTGTTAACCAGCAGAAGAGACAAGCTGCACTGAAGGCAGCAGCTGCAATGAAGGCAGCAAGAAAAACAATCACCACGATGAAGGTGGCGGCTAGGGTTTATGCGGAAGCAAGGCCGTCAAGATCGACAACTCGTGATACCATGTAGAAAGGAATAATTCTTATTATTTCAATTATATTTCATTTACAAACACTAATACACTTAAATAGACTAGGAGAAACCTAATGGGCCTGACTAATGGGCCTTATAGAAAAACACTACTAATGACAAAATATATGCTATATTTACAACACAATATGGCATAAGCCCGTCAATTGTGTGCAAGATCAATTGACACCAGATGTTAAACCTTTACACTTATACTGAAATTCAACTTTTTATTAGAAGAATGGCGTTGACAAATAGATAAATTGAACCGCCTTCCAATACATTCCAGTACTACAAAATAGATAAATAACCCCATTTCCTTTTGAATAGTCCATCTTCCTCACAAGTACAACCGTCTTTAGAACCACGACAGAGTTTGGGGCATGATCGCATTTGGTGGTCTTGGTGGAAGGATGGAACGATGGTGGTGGTTTGAAGCAGTTTCAATGGAGAGCGAGATAAGGGGTAGCTAGAAACCATATTCCTTCTCTGATGGGAACAATCATTTTCGACAAATGCACTAGCTGGGAACTTAGTCCTTGGAATGACATTCCAAAGATGATTGTAACTCACATTTAACTTATCTAGTCCATCAGCATTGTTGGAAGCCTTTCTAAACATCGAATTGTTGGACAAACCAAGTGCCCGAGTCTCTTTCCATTCCTCAGACCCTCCAAATCAAACCTCAACTTGTTCCCTGAAGATCAAAACCCCACTAAGTACTCTGTCCTGTTGTGAAGTTCACCAGTGCGCAACAAAAGCTTCAATGCACAAAAAAAAAAAAGCTGTCAAAGGGAGTCAAAATTCGTATCACAGCACACCACAAATGAAAGCAACAAACAAAACATTCAAGTGAGATCCTATGGGTATCAGCTGCAGTTACTGGATGGAGAGAAGGCAAGGTGGCTTTTGCGACTGCAGTGTTGGACGTGGCTTCCGGATCAATGGTCTCGAAGATGCTAAATGCCAAGTTGGAGTGAAATACAAGACACTAAGGGTTAAAGTGAAATTCAAGAAAAAATGTTGGCCAAAAACGTAATGTTCTAAAATTTTGTTGCGAATCTTGTTCACTCACGCACGTGTGCCACAGTTCTGAACTTGTGAATGTTAGGCGCTGCCCTTGAACTAACTGTTCTAAAAGCTTAAGTTTTTATGTGAAGACACATGAAGACTTATGAATGGGTTTGATATTATATCTTTAACATATGCAAATATTGCTTAGAGATTATTCTTATGATGTGCTGTTCTCTTTTCTTTTTCTATTTGGGAACAGACCTAGCTACCGTAAGCTTTCATCTCTAAGAAGCCACCTACCAGATGTACCAATATTGGCTCTGACAGCTACTGCTGTTCCTAAGTGAGTCTTCTTATTTACTTTCTTTTATAAAATTAGCTTGGTTTTGCTATTTTTTAATTTTGTACATTGACACATTTCATATGCAGGCCTATATTTATTGAACCTTATCCATTCTGTTGAAAAATGATCTGCCAATTGTGGATTTCTGCAATTGTTTTTCTCCTATTGGTGGTTGGTGTGTGTAATTTATGTGTGTGTGTGTGTGTGTGTGTGTGTGTGTGTTGTATCATGTCAAATTATTTTATGCTAATATGGGCTTAAACATATTCATATACAAGGAATGTGCTCTGCTTATCACAATGATCATAGCACATTCTGTGTAATTTTTTTTGAAGCATGCGTTCTCTTTCATTTTGTTCCTTTTTGCTTTTCTCTTTCAGTATTGAGATGTAAGAAATGAGAATCACATCGTGGCATTAATTCCTTGATTATTTGTTTTCTGCAGGGTTCAGAAGGATGTAGTGGAATCCTTGCAGATGCAAAATCCATTAATACTTAAGTCTTCTTTTAATCGTCCAAATATATATTATGAAGGTCAGTCCTGCTTGCTGTGTGATTGACAGCCATGAATCAATTCGGCTTTCAGTTTCGCCCTACTTGTATGCCATAATTTCCTTGTTAGTAATGGCAAGACATCACTGTCCTGTATCACATGTAATGTGACTGGCACATAAATAGTAAATCAGTCCACTCATTACATAAATGTTTATGCATGCTAACTTATGTTTGGTGATGAAGATAATTTGAAAGAGAAGATAGTAGAAAGGAAAAATATAGATGCTAAATTCTAATTTGAAAATAACAAATTTGCATGAAAATAGATATGCAAATATCTACATCTTTGAGGAAATCCTTCCAATTCTAAACCAGTAAATTTATGGCTATTTTAAGCATTCCAGTTTATCAATGAGTTTTATTGGTGGATTGCTTTAGATATTAATTTTGTATGAGATGCAGGCATGTTGCTGCTTTATAAATTCAAAAAATCTGACTAGATTTCTTAATGATACAGTTAGATACAAAGATCTATTGGATGATACTTATGCTGATTTATCTGATACACTCAAATCTATGGGAGATGTCTGTGCGATAATTTACTGTCTTGAACGTTCAATGTGTGATGACTTGTCAGCTCATCTATCCCAAAGAGGCATTTCTTGTGCTGGTAATACTTTACATATTTTATATGCCTTCGCAAAATGATTCATTGCAACTATCTGGAGACTGAAATTTTAAGGCGGAAACATGCACACATATATAACTCTGTAGCATCAAAATATATTATAAATGTACATTATAATAATTCTTTCTAAGTTTTCATATTTTTAAAACATTGAATGATTTTCTCATTTTCAATACTATCAAATTCTCTCCCTATATAAGTAACCAAACAATCATTCAACCATTCACATAGGAGAAGACGTTAGGAGTTGAGGGAGATAATAAGAATGAGAAGAGTCATATGTAAGATAGGAACAAAAAGAATAAAAGTGAAAAAAATAAAATAAAATTTGGAAGTCAATACTTAATACAGAAGTAAAGAAGTAAGAGGCTAAAATTTTGATAATAGGGAATGAGTTTTAGAGTCATAAATTTCTAAAACAAAAAAAATGTAATGTGTACAATGAATATGTAAAAATACGGGATAGAAAATTGAGGGGCATTTAAAGTAATATTATCAAAGATTGGGAGCAACTAATACACATAATACATTTAATATGAAGAAAAAGAAAATAAAATTCTTATGGGGACAACTGCCCCTACAATCTGAAAAGTAGATCTGTCCCTTGATACAATATTCATATTATTTCTGGTCTTTTCAGCTTATCATGCTGGACTGAATAATAAAATGCGAACTTCTGTGCTAGATGATTGGATTTCTTCAAAGATAAAAGTTGTTGTTGCCACCGTTGCTTTTGGGTATGTTTTCCCTTTTTATGATTGTATTAAGTAGCTGTTTTTCTCATTCTCTCTCCATTTTACATTTACAAACCTGGTGGAGGATATTTAACTGTATTTTGTATCTGAAAATGCCTTTACATTGGCATGCTTGACACATAATACTTGCTAAGTGACTATTCTATTATTATATTTTACAATGTTTTCACTGGTGCAGTTTAAGTCATTTTTGTAGTAGTTTCATTTCAAAAGAATCAAAAGTAAGAAAATGGAAAATGTGACCAACATCACTGATGCACTTAACTTAGATCTGTTTGTATTTCTTTCTTTGAGAGCAGCAATCAGAATGTGTTAATATTGTACCTGTGCACCTAAGTTAATACTTTGTGAACCGTCACTCTTAACAGTAGTAATTACCTAGATTTTTGTCCCATCGAAGTAGAATTCTGGGAGATGTAGCCTCTAGTTGTCACTTGCCAGAAGACATTTGGACCTCCACCGTTGCACTTACACTTGAATGCCCTTTAGTTTGTTGATGTCCAATGTCCAGCTGTGTAGTTTCCATTCTTGCTGTTTATGGGGAACACTTCTCATGGGAGTCTTGGACTGATTTCACTTAATAACCAAGTGATTTTTTTTGATGGAAGTATTTTATAAAACCATTCCCCCCCGAAATTTGTAGTGCTGTTAATAATCTGATTATTTAATCTCAAATGAGTTTTGTATTAATTTTTTATGCATATTTCAACAACTTCAATGTTATGTAGAGTGATCTTATAACGAATAAGGGTTCTTAGCAGGGTTGTCAAGATCGTACGATCCTGCAATTTTTCATATCCATGCTAAGAACCCTATACCAATTTCGTCATAAGATCGCGTCTCGATGAAATCAGTGTAGGATCGCCGATCTTGATTGTGTGGTCTGCAATTTTTGACGATCTTGAAAGGGCTTGTTGTTCGAGAACTAGTGAAAACATAGGCCTAGGAGGTAGAGCCAAGGAAACTAAAAAAAAAAAAATATCAATTTTTTGATCTCCCAAATTTTGTATTCCACCTCTGAGAGTTAGAATCTTGCTCAATTGTCCTTTCTATCCACCATGCCAGCACACCAAGGCTTGGTTGAAGAATGATCGGTGAACATCCATGCAACCCGGTTTAAAAATCCTAGTTTCCTCCTCATTCCCAACCCATTTTCCGATACTCAGTCTGCGCCTCTTCGCGAGATCTTTGTGCTTGCCCCCTCTCTTCTTTCTTTCAAGAACTGTGACACTAGTGGGGGACGTCAAGAACTGCGATCTATTAGGAGTGGAGAAACGTGAACCCTAATCCCTCTTCCCGACCCTTTTCTGTGTTCCGAATTCAAGAAAAAAAGGGCTTCAAGTGCTGATGCTAGTAGTGGGTCTGAGGCTAGTGGCGAGGCTAATGAGGTTGGTTCTAGTGGAGGTGCAGAAGGTATAGTGAGTGGAGGACAAAAGCTCTTGGGATGAGGACTAATGTGGCATGGAACCATGGTGTTTCAGTCGACGGGGATGCAAGAAAAATCAAATGCAATTACTGAGAGAATATCATTTGACAGGAACATCATTTTGGAAAGAAATGTGGGGCATTGTTGCTTCATTACAAGAAATGCTCATCACAAAGTTAAACTCAAAAGAGTATAAAGGAGTTAGAAGTAGCATTGTTGAATCAATGGATTAGGTTGGAAAAGAAAAAGGCAAGAAAAGGGGAGTGAGATCTGAATCTACTATCAACAACATTTTCAAAAAGAGCTTGAAGAAGGAAGCATGCCTAGAAGTTGCTTCTTTTCATTTACAACAATGCTATACCTTTTCATGTTGCAAAGAGTGGAGTTTCAGAAGATGTGTGAACTGATATCCCAACATGCTAAAGGATTTAAGTCACCATCCTACCGTGAATTTAGGGTGAAATATTTGAAGCAAAAAGTTGAATTGGCCAGGCATACTTTGGGGGAACACAAAGCTTTTTGAAATAAATCAAGATGTACCATAATGATTGATAAATGGACCGATAGAGGGAAGAGGACTATACTAAGAGTCACCATCCTACCGTGAGTTTAGGGTGAAATATTTGAAGCAAAAAGTTGAATTGACCAGGCATACTTTGGGGGAACACACAGCTTTTTGAAATAAATCAAGATGTACCCTAATGATTGATAAATGGACCGATAGAGGGAAGAGGACTATACTAAAATTTTTGGTAAATAGTTCTGGAACTGAGTGTTTAACATCAATTGATGCATCTTACATATGTAAAATTTTCAAGATGATGGATAACATTGTTGAGGAGGTCAATGAAGAAAATATTGTCCAAATTATTACAGCCATTGTGGAAAATTACAAGGCAGATTGGGACTTGTTGATGGAGAAGAGGAAGAAGTTGTGTTGGATACCTTGCGCAACTCATGGAATCAGCTTAATGTTGGAGGATTTTGAGAAGATACCACTCCATAAAGAGACAACGGCAAGTTGTAAAAAGATTACAATTTACATTTATTTAAGGATTGGTCTTATTTATTTATTGCATCACTTTACTAAAGGAACAAATTTGATTAGATCTATTATTACTCATTTTGCCACCTCTTACATGCCATTGAGATGCTTGAATGACAATAAAGGAGCACTAATAAGAATGTTCACATCCAAGGAATGAAAATTTAGTCAATTTACAAAGATTAAGGATAGAGTGTGTTGAAAATCCAATTATAAATAAAGGGTTTTGAAAAAATATTTTGAACTACTTCGGGGGTGCTTATCCCTTAATTAAAGTGTTGTGCTTGGTGGATTTGGATGAGAGGCCAGCCACGAGGTTGATTTATGAAGAAATAGACTGGACTAAAGAAATAGATTGGATTTTTTGAAAGATCGTAAATTGTAGAGTCGTAACATGGATCGTGAGATCCTACCTAAAATGCAAAAGTCTACTTACCACTAGCAAGGTACCCGTGCGAATGCACAAGTCTCATTCGTTTTACACATGTATGCAAACACCATGTTCCTAAATACACTACAACAAAAATAGGCAATAAACAACGCTTATTTTGGCCTTAAACAGCGCTTAAAAGGCGCTGCTTATTTAGCCGCTGCTGATTGTTATTTAAAAAAACAGCGTTTTTGAAGCGCTGCTGAAAATTGACAATAAACAGCACTTCCTTAAGGAAACGCTGTTTATTGTCATTTTTCAGCATCAATAAGCAGCGCTTTGTTAAAGAAAGCGCTGTTTGTTGTCAATTTTTAGCATTTATTCACCTTTTTTTTTAGCGTTCAGCGCATCAAACAGACGAAACTCAAGCATTTTTCAGCGCAAAAAACAGAGACGAAACTCAGCTTTTTTCACCATTTACATGATACTACACACAGACGAAACAATTTCATCTTTAGATTTCAAGAACGCAGAAACAATTTCATCTTGAGATTTCAATTACAAAATCAGTCTTCCAAACAAACAGAAGAATACAGACGAAGAAGACGAGATGGAGTCCAGATTTCATCTCAGAAAAACAGATCTCAGAACCAAACAAACAGATCTACTTTAAACAACCAAATAGATCGTCATAAAAATCAGAAAAATAAAAAAATCATTCGGATCTATACATTCTCCTTTCTTCTTCATCGTCTTCTTCTCCGAGCCAGTATCACTCTTCTCCTCTTCGTCTTCCTCAACTCTCACTTCCACGTCTTGCTCTCCTTCGAACCCTTCGAGCTCAGCGCCTCCATCTCAGAAACGGCGACGTTCTCGTGTTTCTCGTTCTTCACAGCGAACCGGATCTTCACATTGATTCGGCTTGCAAACCGATTCTCAAGATTGGATCCCAAAAAAGGAAAGAAAACAGAAAGGTATGAGGAAGGAAGGCATTGATTGAGTCCCAAAAAAAGGTTAGGGTTTCCTTGGAGAAGAGAGGGAATGAGGTGGAGGCGATCGAAGAATCTGGAGAAGACGATGGGAGGAAGAGAAAAAATGGGAAAGATAGGGTTTGTGTATGTGTGCGCGGCACCTGATGAAGGTGAGGGAATGAGGGTAGAGAACCACTTGTGGGAGCAGATCGAGCGTGTGAAGTGGAGCAGAGATCGAGCATGTGCGGATTTAATAGGAGTAAAGGACCAAAATCAGCGCTTAAAGGCTTTAAGCGCTGTTTATTCCTTTGGTGCCAAAATCAGCGCTTTCAGCTTTAAGCGCTATTTATTCTTTTAGTACAATTTTAAACAGCGCTTTCCTGTTTAAGCGTTGTTTATTCCGCTACGCCTAAAGCAGCGTTTCGTGTTCTGAAGCGCTGTTTATTAGCTAAAATAGCGTTTTTCTTCATAAGCGCTGCTTAAAGTGGTGTTTTCTTTTACACATTATGTTATAGTGATAGACTGTATATATACTAATAAGCTTGTCTTTACTAAATCCATGTATACCAGTAGCTATTTTTAAATCTTAATCTGTTGAGTCTTTCCATATAATTAGTATATGGCTTGGATGGGTAAACCCAAAAAAAATAGTCTAAAATTTGAGTACATTAAGATGAAATTGGAGTTGAATAGATCACGAAGAAATGCTTACTCAATTACTCATATTTCAGTTACTAATGCATCATAGCCATAAGATTCCCATTATTGTTTTGGAGTTTTGTTTTTAAGTCCAATGTTAGCTATTGCACTACCAAAAATTTTTGATCTACTTTTGAAATCCCCAAGCTGGTCATTAATCTTTTTTACTTCTTCAATATCTCCCACCATCCTTTCTAAACACTCAAAAGTCATTGCGTAACTTCAAAATCAAGTTTAAAATCAGGACTACAATGCAAAATAGGGTTAAGGTAATGGCCCACATCATGCAAAGGCCTATGCAGTTGGTTGTCCCATCTTTCATCAATGATTCCTCATAACTAAGAATGGAGAAAAACTGAATTAGTTTTCAATCGAAGGCACTTTGTGACCTCTCTTTAGCCCGGCACATTTCTTCGTAAATGAACCTCATGGTTGGCTTCTCATTTGAATCCAACAAGCACAACATAAGTACCCCTCAAGCAGTTAAAAATATTTTTCCAAAACCTTTTTATCTATAATTGATTTGCAACAAACACCCCATCCTTAGTCTTTGCAAATTGGCTAGATTTCCATTCCTTGGATGAGAAGATTCTCATTATTGATCCCTTGTTGTCATTTAAACATTCTAAAGTCAAGTAAGAGGTTGAAAAACGAGTAATGGCAGGTTTATTCAAATTTGTTCCTTTAGTAAAATGATGCAATAAAGAAATAAGACCAATCCTTAATTAAGTGTAAGCTGTAATCTTTTTAACACTTGCAAAATTTTTTTGACAAAAGGGTATCTTCTCAAAATTCTCCAACATTAAGTCGATACAATGAGCTGCGCAAGGTGCCCCAATACAACATTTTCTTCTCCATCAATAAATGCCCAACTGCCTTGTAATTTGCGTTGTTGTCTATGATAATTTGGACAAAATTTTCTTCCCAGACCTTCTCAACAATGTCATCCATCATCTTGAAAATTTTGTCGACATTCTTACATACGTAAGATGCATCAATGGACTTGAAAAAAAGGTTTTGGTAGGACTATCCACCAAAAAGTTTAGTATATTCCTCTTCCTCCTATCGATTCATCCATCGATCATTAGGGTGCATCCTAATTTGTTTAGAAAGCTTTGTGTTCCTCCAAAGCAACAATGTCCTACATTTCTCTGTGAACATCAATAGGAATAGCTTTGCAGGCTCCAACATTCTTCTGTGTTCTTGCCAAATTATATTCTCAGAGTTTGCATTTGATTTCTCTGTGCCTCTACTAGAACCAACTTCATTAGCCTATCCACTAGCCCTCTACTAGAACCAACTTCATTAGCCTATCCACTAGCCCTGGAGCCAACACTTGAAGTCACTTGGAGAGGACAAAGAGTGGTATTAGGGTTTGCAGTTCGCCAGTCAGAATAATTCGCAGTTCTTGAAGTGCCCACTGGTCGCATTTCACATTCCTGAAAGAAATAAGAGAGGCAGTAGGTGCAGAGATTTCGCAAAGAGGTGCATAGAGCTCATGAGGCTGAAGTAAGGAAAAATGGGTCAAGAGTGAGGGGAAATTATGGTTTTTTCAAACTGGGTCGCAAAATCTGACCCAGCATTCCGGCTCTTTCAGGTTCATCCAAGATTACAGATCCCATGATCCCGCGATCTTGACAACACTGTGACTTAGATATGGGCAGTTTCATGCAATATTAGTAGACAGTTTTATATAATATTAGTAGGCAGTTTTATTAATAACTGTCATATGTAACTGCTATGTGCAGTTAGAATAAGAGTTAGTTAATTAGGAGAATAAGACATGTTGCCTATAAATAGAAGGGGTGATTGAGAGAGAGGGGAGGTTGGGATTTGACTGGAAAGGGGCCATTTTGGCATTGGGGAGGTGCAGACCCTCAAAGTTCTGCAAAATTATTCTGCAATTTTTTCTTGTAATTCAGTCTCTGTGTAATAATACAGAACTGATTCTGACTTGTTTCCATGTATAATATAACCAGTTTCTATCAACTAGTATCAAAGCACTAAGATCCGGAAATTGATGGTTTTGACAAGGAAAATGGAATCACGCATTGAGGCTTTGGAACGCAGCTGAAGGGAACAACTGCGATCTGACAAATTTGGAGCAGAGTCTGGAAGAAAAACCTTGAGCGCTGGAAATCACGGCGATTCTGAGGCCTTGGGACTTCATTGTCTGAGTTTCTGTCTTGGCGTTCGTGATCTGAGAGGAAGTGAATCGCAAGGGACACATCGTTATTGGGCATCAACACAATCCCAGAAACCATGAAGAAAGGTGGAGGAAATTGAAAATTCCTGTTTTCGACGGAGATGATGCATACTACCGACAAACCATGTTGAGCGATATTTTGAATTGGAGGAAATGAATGATGCTGAGAAATTACAAGCAGTTATGATAGCGATGGAGGGAGAGGTTGTGTGGTGGTTCAAATGGTGGGAGATATCCGCCCTAAATCACACATGGGAGGATTTCCGATCCACCATAATACGTAGGTTCCAACCTTCACAGCAGAGCCAAGAAGAACGACAACCGGTGGAGCCAAGAAATGAAAATAAGGAAGAATCAAGTAGAGCGAAACCAAGATGGTCTCGAGGGTGATACAAGAGTTCAAGAAGGGGAAGAAGAGATAGAAACAAATGAAGGAAGATAGTGATGCATTCAGAGCCATGAATTCCGAATTTAGACCAAATTGACATAAGGAGGGAAGAGGAAGAACACCAAAAAATTAGGGTTACCTTTTGAAGGAACCAACCTCAATCTTGGTCACTTGATGAGAACATAGGAGAGGCACAATGGTTTACATCATCAAAAGCTTGGTCATCATGCTTCAAACAGTGGGACCCGGGAAAATTTATTGTTTACCTTGAGGACAAGGTGAAAGTTTAGGAGGGGAGTATTGTTAGATATGGGCAGTTTCATGTAATATTAGTAGGCAGTTTTATTAATAATCGTTATATGTAATCATATGTGCGCTAGAATAAGAGTTAGTTAATTAGGAGAATAAGACATGTTGCCTATAAATAGAAGGGGTGATCGAGAGAGAGGGGAGGTTGGGATTTGACTGGAAAGGGGCCATTTTGGCATTGGGGAGTTGCAGACCCTCGAAGTTCTGCAAAATTATTCTGCAATTTTGTCTTGTAATTCAGTCTCTGTGTAATAATACATAACTGATTCTTACTTGTTTCCATGTATAATATAACCAGTTTCTATCAACTAGTATCAAAGCACTAAGATCCGGAAATTGATGGTTTTGACAAGGAGAATGGAATCACGCATTGAGGCTTTGGAACGCAGTTTCGAAGGGCTGCTTGCCATGCGACAGAATTTGGAGCAGAATCTGGAAGAAGAACGCAGAGAGCGCCTGGAAACGCGAAGGCAGTTACAGGCCTTGGCTGACTCGCTGTGCGGAGTTTCTGTGCGCGTTCGTGATACAGAGGAAGTGAATCGCAAGGGACACATCGTTATTGGGCATCAACACAATCCCAGAAACCATGAAGAAAGGTGGAGGAAATTAAAAATTCCTGTTTTCGACGGAGATGATGCATACGGCTGGACAAACCATGTTGAGCGATATTTTGAATTGGAGGAAATGAATGATGCTGAGAAATTACAAGCAGTTATGATAGCGATGGAGGGAGAGGTTGTGTGGTGGTTCAAATGGTGGGAGATATCTGCCCTAAATCACACATGGGAGGATTTCCGATCCACCATAATACGTAGGTTCCAACCTTCACAGCAGAGCCAAGAAGAACGACAACCGGTGGAGCCAAGAAATGAAAATAAGGAAGAATCAAGTAGAGAGACAGAAACCAAGATGGTCTCGAGGGTGATACAAGAGTTCAAGAAGGGGGAAGAAGAGATAGAAACAGCGAAGGAAGATAGTGATGCATTCAGGAGCCATGAATTCCAGAATTTAGACCAAATTGACATAAGGAGGGAAGAGGAAGAACACCAAAAAATTAGGGTTACCTTTTGAAGGAACCAACCTCAATCTTGGTCACTTGATGAGAACATAGGAGAGGCACAATGGTTTACATCATCAAAAGCTTGGTCATCATGCTTCAAACAGTGGGACCCGGGAAAATTTATTGTTTACCTTGAGGACAAGGTGAAAGTTTAGGAGGTGAGTATTGTTAGATATGGGCAGTTTCATGTAATAATAGTAGGCAGTTTTATTAATAACTGTCATATGTAACTGCTATGTGCAGTTAGAATAAGAGTTAGTTAATTAGGAGAATAAGACATGTTGCCTATAAATAGAAGGGGTGATCGAGAGAGAGGGGAGGTTGGGATTTGACTGGAAAGGGGCCATTTTGGCATTGGGGAGATGCAGACCCTCGAAGTTCTGCAAAATTATTCTGCAATTTTGTCTTGTAATTCAGTCTCTGTGTAATAATACAGAACTGATTCTCACTTGTTTCCATGTATAATATAACCAGTTTCTATCAACTAGTATCAAAGCACTATGATCCGGAAATTGATGGTTTTAACAAGGAGAATGGAATCACGCATTGAGGCTTTGGAACGCAGTTTCGAAGGGCTGCTTGCCATGCGACAGAATTTGGAGCAGAATCTGGAAGAAGAACGCAGAGAGCGCCTGGAAACGCCGGCGATTCTGAGGCCTTGGCCGACTTCATTGTCGGAGTTTTGTCTTGGCGTTCGTGATACAGAGGAAGTGAATCGCAAGGGACACATCGTTATTGGGCATCAGCACAATCCCAGAAACCATGAAGAAAGGTGGAGGAAATTGAAAATTCCTGTTTTCGACGGAGATGATGCATATGGCTGGACAAACCATGTTGAGCGATATTTTGAATTGGAGGAAATGAATGATGCTGAGAAATTACAAGCAGTTATGATAGCGATGGAGGGAGAGGTTGTGTGGTGGTTCAAATGGTGGGAGATATCCGCCCTAAATCACACATGGGAGGATTTTCGATCCACCATAATACGTAGGTTCCAACCTTCACAGCAGAGCCAAGAAGAACGACAACCGGTGGAGCCAAGAAATGAAAATAAGGAAGAATCAAGTAGAGAGACAGAAACCAAGATGGTCTCGAGGGTGATACAAGAGTTCAAGAAGGGGGAAGAAGAGATAGAAACAGAGAAGGAAGATAGTGATGCATTCAGGAGGCATGAATTCCAGAATTTAGACCAAATTGACATAAGGAGGGAAGAGGAAGAACACCAAAAAATTAGGGTTACCTTTTGAAGGAACCAACCTCATTCTTGGTCACTTGATGAGAACATAGGAGAGGCACAATGGTTTACATCATCAAAAGCTTGGTCATCATGCTTCAAACAGTGGGACCCAGGAAAATTTATTGTTTACCTTGAGGACAAGGTGAAAGTTTAGGAGGGGAGTATTGTTAGATATGGGCAGTTTCATGTAATATTAGTAGGCAGTTTTTTTAATAACTGTCATATGTAACTGCTATGTGCAGTTAGAATAAGAGTTAGTTAATTAGGAGAATAAGACATGTTGCTTATAAATAGAAGGGGTGATTGAGAGAGGGGAGGTTGGGATTTGACTGAAAAGGGGCCATTTTGGCATTGGGGAGGTGCAGACCCTCGAAGTTCTGCAAAATTATTCTGCAATTCTGTCTTGTAATTCAGTCTCTGTGTAATAATACAGAACTAATTCTGACTTGTTTCCATATATAATATAACCAGTTTCTATCACGCTGTTGCTCATATACATTATCTTGTAATTTATTTTGTTAGTAGACTATTATTAGTGGTTGTAGGCATGTTTGGATGGACTACGTAAAATTGTTCATGATTGTTTGTTATGCTTTTTTTCTAATTACTAGTATTAATATAAGCGCATGTAGAAGGGGGTGCGGCATTCCCAAACATTAAATTGTGCAGATAGGTTGCACCATTGGCACACTATTTAGAAATCACATGTTACAGGTAGCATGACACAACTTTCTCTAGTGAAAGCTATAGCAGCACTATAGTGAACACTATTGCAGACAATTTATATCTCATTTTATGCCAACATTTAAGAGAGTATGGTATTTCTGTCATTATTTAATGGAGTATTACAATGAACCTATTCTGTCAATACACAATGAATCAAAGTGAGATTATTAAAAGAGGGTAGTGAACGAGCACAAATTTATTGAAGATCTAATTATATTCACAACTTCAATAATTTTAGTCTGATGCTAAGAACTAATGATTCATTTGAGATTGTGATGTCTTCCTTTCTTTTCTTCTATTACTCTGCATGGAGCTCTTCTGTTGCATACAATTACTGAGCCTTTGGTGTTCATTCAGAATGGTAAGTGGCCATTTACTATAAATTTGATTCAAATTTCTATATGAAGTTTTAATATTGTAATTTTTTTTTTGGCTTAAATATGAAATTGGTCCCCTAAAAATTTGCAAAGTTCGTTTTTAGTCCCCCTAAACAAATTTGAAGGTTTTTAGTCCCCCAAATTTGAAAATGTTTTTCCGTTGGTCCCTGTCGCTGACGCCGTTATGATTTTAGTCCCTCAAAAATTCTTAAAGTTCATTTTTAGTCCCCAAAAATTCTAATAGTTCGTTTTTAGTCCCCGCCACGTAAGCGCCACATAAGCACCACAAAACGGCGTCAACGACAGGGACCAACGGAAAAACATTTTCAAACTTGGGGGACTAAAAACCTTCAAATTTTTTTTTTGCAAATTTTTGGGGGACCAATTTCATATTTAAGCCTTTTTTTACACCCTTGTAATTTGCTATTAATAGCTTAAGATCGAATTACCAGGGCATTGATAGAAAGGATGTCAGAATTGTGTGCCACTTCAATATTCCAAAGTCAATGGAAGCATTCTATCAAGAGTCCGGCAGAGCTGGTCGTGATCAATTGCCCTCTACAAGTTTGTTGTACTATGGAGTAGATGATCGCAAAAGAATGGTTGTCTTACTTAACTTGATACTTTGATCTTGTTTTCCTTATCAGACTTGTTTTCTCTAATTATGATCTGTTTCAGGAATTTATATTGAGCAACTCAGGGAGCAAGAAGTCACAATCATCGAGTTCACAAGAAGAATCATCCAGATTGTCCCTCACTGCTTTCAATCAGGTGACATCTAAATCCTTGCATGCTTCTTTTAACACAGTATCTATGCACAATGCCATTATGCGGTTATTTATGTAATGGAATTTATATGTAAATATGTAGATGGTTGAATATTGTGAAGGATCTGGATGTCGTAGGAAAAGGGTTCTCGAGAGTTTTGGGGAGAAGGTAATGAAATATATGGCCCTAGGTATTATGTGGTGTGATTGATGTTGACCCTAATGGATATTTTACTGTCTTTGTTCAAAACAGGTAACAGCATCACTATGTGGAAAAACGTGTGATGCCTGTAGACACCCAAACTTAGCTGCCAGATACTTGGAGGATCTCACGGCTGCCTGTGCTCTACGCCAGAAAAATGGTTCTCGAGTTTTCATCACCAGGTGCTATATTATTCATGTGTAAAAGACCCTCTTATGCATTAGGAATTCAACTTAAAGTTGATAAACTGAAGACATATTGGGTATATATGATCTGCAGTTTTGTTTGCTATAATAAATTATAATAATGCTAGGTACCACAGGCAGACCATGATCGGTTTTTTTAATATATCTGGCACCAGGTCATCAAATAGGATACAGCTATGATAGAGTATATATAGATTATTGCAGTGTTATCTGTTTAGTTCTGTTTAACTTCACCGAATGCAATAACTTTTGTATGTGCTTGTGTATTAGTTTGCTGTCTGTAATCTATAATGCTCTAAGATCTGTCAGATAGCTGTTAGAGCGGTTAGATAACTGGTAGTCAAGGCTTGATAGACTCTTCAATTTCATGAAGTAATAGAAAATTCAGATTCAGTTTCACTTTACAGTTTCATTTTCTCTCAAATATCAATATTCTTCCTGGTACCTAATGCTTCTTGACACCCTAGTCCATGGCTTCCGATCCTTGACCACCACCAGTCTGAAACCCGGGCGGTTTGCGGCGGCCTCATGAAATAAAATTCCTTTTGCTACTGACCCTCCTTCCTGAAGGACATTTCCTCTAGGTGTAATTCCTTCTTCACCTCAGCCTGACATTCCCTTTCCCTCCAGCTCATCCCCTTCTTCATACTTCTCACCACCTGTATAGCATGCTTCCCCAACATTTTGCTTCATCCTCTTCTCACATGACCTCACCTTCTACTGCCTCCAGCACCATAGATCCGGATTCTCCACCTTTCTCTTCAAATTCTGAACTACTCTCTCCTCCTTCTAAGTCTATCTGCCCGATACAGACAAGGTCCAAGAATGGAATTGTGAAACCCCGTGTTAATCCTACTTTACTTTGAACTGTTACAGAACCTCATTCTGTTAAGCAGGCCTTGTTCCTCTTCCCACCGGAAGGAGGCAATGCAACAAGAATGTGATGCCCTCATTGCTAACAATACTTGATCATTGGTTCCTCTACCATCTGGAACTTCTGCTAAAGGATGTAAATGGGTTGTCAGAATTGAAGAAAACCTAGGAAGCACTGTAGATAAGTATAAGGCTCGCTTAGTATCAACAGGTTTCATCAAAAACCTGGGTCTGATTTTTCCAAGACATTTTCTAGTTGTTGGGCCTGTTATCGTTTGTATTGTGCTTACTCTCGCCCTTTCTAATCAGTGGCCAATCGAACAAATTGATATTAATAATGCATTTCTTAATGGTCTATTAGAGGAGGATGTTTGCATGGCTCAACTGCTAGGATTTAAATCCGCTAGTACAGGGCTGGTTTATAAATTGTGGAAGGCAATTTATTGCCTTAAGTAGGCCCCTAGTGCCTGGTATGAAAGGCTCACGAAGACCCTGCTATCTTTTGGGTTTGTGCACAGTATGTGTGATCCTTCCTTGCTTTTCAAAATTAACACCTGCTGTGTCTATGTACTCATTTATGTAGATGACATAATTGTCACTGGCACATCTACTGCACTGGTCTAGTTGGGAAATGAGGTCAAGCACCCACCCAATGATTCTCTACTAACTCAAGCAAAATACACTATTACAAAAGACTAATATGTCAGAGGCGAAGGGCATTTCTTTCTACACCACTGCCAGGGGGTCTAAAATTAGCCAAATATGGTGCTGATTACAAGGATGACCCTGCATTATACTGTTCCATTGTTGGTGCTCTACAATACGCATTAGTTACAATACTTGGGATTGGATTTAATGTGAATAAGTTCATCCAATTTATTGCCCGACCTCTGCTTGATCACTGGAAAGCAGCAAAGTGCATTTTACAGTATATCTTAAAGGGACAATTGACTATGGTTTGGTGCTGCAGCCTGCTTCAGCTCAGTTTCCCTACAGCTTGCATGCTTACTGCGATGTTGTCTGGGCATCTTATATTTCATTGTTCAATTTGATTTTTGTGGTCCAAGAAGCAGACCTTGGTAGATAGATCCAGTGCTGAAACAGAGTATAGGAGTTTGGCCATGACTGCTGCAGAGATTTTGTGGGTGCAGACTGCAGTCTCTTAGTGAACTCAAGAGTTGACTTCTCTACACCTACAAGTTCTACACAGTAGAAAAAAACCATAGGGATTTGGATATCTTTTTGTGTTCGGGAGGTGGACAGATCACTGGTTGTTACTCATGTGCTTCCTCAAGACCATGTGTAGCTGATGTGCCCACCAAACCTCTCCCTAAACTTCGGTTTTATAGTCTTAGAGACAAACTCAGAGTGCTCAGTTTTTCTCAATTGCAGTCATCCTGAGTTTTGTGGGGGGATGATTGAGTATATAGATTAGTGTTGTCGTATCCGTTTAGTTCTGTTTAGCTTCTCTGTATGCGATAGCATTTGGCTGAAATATGATCATGCCATTAGGCATGTGGTTTTGCAGGACCTACCATTGACTTTGCCCTCTGGCCTCTCATGTATAGACCCAAAGACAGAAAACGATAAGGAAATAAAAGATAAAAATGGAACTTAAAACAATTGAGCAGTTTCCTCCAACAGGATTGTGTGCTGATTTCTTGTTAGTAGCTTTTTATAAATATTCCAGTTCACCTTGTAATTGGTTTGATGGTGATTGCCTTAATGCCTTATACTGTATTAATTAATACAGTTAAATAATGTCTAGTTATCTTGTTTATCTACCGCTTTCATTTTTCAGTTCTACTGATGGAATTGATAGAGAAAAGTTATCTGAATTCTGGAATCTGGATGAGGAAGCAAGTGGTTCAGAGGAAGATATATCTGACTCAGATGGTGGTACCTAGTTTATTTCAGTTGCTTGTGTTTTACTCTTGGGGTAAAGAAGTGTTAATTAGACGATTGATTCATGTGGATGAAAATTCATTGGCAGACGGTAATGACGTTGTCAACAATCTAACCCAGTCAAAGGTTCTATCCAGATTGGGAGTAAATGAAAAGCTTGATTTGTTACAACGGGCAGAAGAAAACTACTATCGAAATGGGAACACTGATCGACAGGTTTGTCTTTAATGTATTTTACCCACTTTGTTAGTTGAAAAAGTATGTTCTCCATTTTTCCATATGCTTTATTATATTTTCCATGGTTAGAACCTTTGGCTGGCACCATAACAGAACTAGTCATGATTAGCAATCGGTAATGGGAAAGGCAGAATAGTTATTTTCTAGTCCCTGCATATTTATACTGTTAAGATTAATGCAGCAGAAATTGTTACACCTCCCCCTTTTTTCCTGTCTGCATACTCACTTATATAATGTGATTTACAGAGCAACAAAGCATATTTATACTGTTAAGATCAATGCAGCAGAAATTGTTACACCTCCCCTTTTTTCCTGTCTGCATACTCACTTATCTAATGTGATTTACAGAGCAACAAAGTTGACAAGAATGCTATTTCTGATTCAACCCGAGGGGCAAGCAGGCAGAGATTACAAAATGCTTTGAAACAGGCTCAGCAACGCCTCGACAACTTTAAGTATGCATAGCATCTTTCTTGCTTGTTCGAGTTCTTTATTATCACCCCTCACTCACTCTGCCACAACAAGAAAACCATTCAATCGAAATTTCTCAAAATCTCCTTGCTATACGAGTGTGCAACTTATTTGACATGCAATAGCACCTTGTTCAAAGATCACATTATTATTGTTCATATGTTTTGGATAAACCCTCGACTCAGTCCTCTAAAGGTTAAAGTGTCCTCTAAAGGTTAAAATGTTGTCACATTCTTCTAAAGATTTGTCATCAAATTAGTCCTTTAATGATTAAATTGTCACCATAGTAATCTTCCAAATGATTTTTCGCCAAATTACAAAACTGTCATAAACATTTGTCCTTCTGTATCACCACTTTAATTCTCCATATAGATGACTTCGATAACAGCCGTGTATCTTTCAGAGACTAAGTTTTGTTTGCGTGTCCAACGTGTTCAGACGCATACACAAACATGCAATAACTTTGAAAAATTATTTGAAGGACTAATATGATAGCACTATTATTTGAAGGATTAATTTGGTAACGATTCTTTAGAGGACTAATGTAGTAACACTAATCTTTGGAAGATGGAGTTGAGGGTTTTTTTCTTTTTATTCCATAGCTGAACTATTTAAATAACAAAACTAAATCTTAGTAATAATAATAATAATATCAGGACTAAATTACGTCATAAACTTTTAAGATCCCAGGTTTATTAGCATGTGTTTATGTTCGGGACACCTTTCCCACCCATGAACAACTTGAAGCAGCAATTACATTTAGGGTGTGAATTGTTTCCTTATTTCTTAATTTATAACATTTATTCAGGATTGAAATGGAAACCTCTGCATCTCTACTTGAAGATGAATGCTACAAGAAATATGGGAAGGCTGGCAAATCATTCTATTATTCACAGGTGGCAAGTACTGTTAGGTGGCTGACAACTACAAGTTCTATCAATCTGATGAACAGACTTCGCGAATGTAATGCTTCCACATCACTCAATGTATCGTCTGAAGCAGAACATCCTGTCACACCGCCACCCGCTTTAGATCCTTGTGCAAAAGAAGACACTAGCAATGAGCTCTCAGGCAATGCTATTGCTAGAGCAGAAACTCTCCCATGTGGTGTGCCAATGGAAAGTTCTTTTAATACAAACTTGCCACAAATACCTTCCTTTGCTGAATTCGTAAATACTAGGAAAGCGAAAAGGGATCAATCAAGTGACACAAAAAGGCATTCATCAAGAGTAGAAAAGAAGCTGAGGATGGATTAGATTGACTCTTCTAACTACCAAGTGCCGACTTTGGGTTTTGTAAAATTAATATAGCACTGTTTTTCCAACCATATAGTTTTTTTTAAAAAAATAAAAATAAAAATATAAGAATGATATGTAAAAATTCTATTTGAGCACTTGAAGTACTGTTGATGTAGTAGTTTTGTTGGAGCAAAGCCTTATCTAAGTAACAAACATTAAGGAAAGTCCTGCAGCTGCTGCTAATTAAACTAGGGCAACTTCTAAGGTGCACAAGTGTGGTGGGTAATACCACCATACACAAGCGATTGCTATTGTTAGATTAATCTTATTCATAGAGTTTATCATGCACCCTCTCCCACCAGATCAAAATCTCATTTCCCATTTCTTTCTTTCTCATAAATAAATTATCAACGCCGCCGTCACATTCCTCCTCGTCCTCCTCTACTACTACAGTGGCAAAGGTAGGATAAGATCCTCAAATTGTTCGAAGGTAGGATAAGATTCATTTGCCAACTTCTTCCTCACAGTGGCAAAGCCCATGGGATGCTAAATCACATCGTGATAATCAGGAAGCTGCAAACATTCAAAAAAAAAAAAAAAATTCCAACCCAGGTTGCAACAAAAGCTGAACTAACAATTTACTGGAAGGAAAATACACACCTCTTCGGAATCAACTGGCTCTGCATACACACCATACGTGTTCGTCCTGCCATCATTCAGACCCAAGACAACCCCAAGTCAAGAAAACAAGCACCATAAAACACGGCATCACCATGCCATACAAAATCATAACAAAAAAGAATGCGTGAAGAAGAAAATGAGAAAGAAAATCCCTTATTTCTCAAGCTTGTCAAGGATCAATTCCACCTTTCTCGCCTTCTTGTCTTCAACTCGTGCTCCCAATTTCCAAGGTTATTTACAGAATTTCGTAAATGAACCAAATTTGGTACACTAGGGTTTTGGTCGTCGGCATTCAGAGTCCGAATCGCTGTTGATTGAACTTCAGGTGGTCCCCATTGTGAATGAAAATGTGAATGAGAGTAATATTCATGGGGGTGACTGTGATTCTGCTGCTCTTATGAGGGTTGAGGATTTTCGGAACGAGGAAGAGGAAAAATCTCCCTTAGTTGGGAATAGAGATGATGAGAGGTCACCCCTTGTTGAAATGGCGAATAATGGGGGACAAATGGTGATGAGGAGGGATGGAGAGGAACATGCTACTGAGAGTGGGATTAAGCTTGGACTGGGGGACTTCGTTTTCTACAGTGAGAGGGAGGAAGGAGAATTGGAGAGGGAGGAGAGATTTGGTGGAGAGAGTGCATGGTATTACTATGGACTAAGATTGATCAAATGGTGAAAAAAACTTGTGCATGGTGGTGTTACCCGCCATACTTGTTCACCATAGAACTAGCCATTAAACTAGATATAACCCAACCCCAAAATTAGTTTTATAAGGAAATTTTTTGAACATAATACATCATTCATATATAAGAATGAATAAAATAATAATGAAAACGGTTACTTATAAAAGAAAAGTAAGTTTTATGCCATGTATGACAAATTATGATGATAATTTCACGATTGTGAAATAATAATGACAAAGGTGGTATTAAAATGATGTCCATTAATAGATAGTAATTAATAATACTCATTTTGTTTCCTGTAATTTGAGAGAAATTCAGTTTTAATTTTTGTAAAATTTTTTGTTTCGATTTAGTCTCTGTAATTTAAGATTCTTTCAATTTTAGTCCATGTCGTTAAATTCCTATTAAAAATGTTGAGTTTTTCGTCTACTTTTTGTCCCTGTAATTTTAATATTCTTCCACTTTTAGTCCCTATAATTTTAAGATTCTTCCACTTTTAGTCCCTGTAATTTAATAGGGATTTGACAGTAGAGACTAAAAGTGGAAGAATCTTAAATTACAGGGACTAAATCGAAAAAAAAAAATTACAGGGACTAAAACCGAATTTCGCTCAAATTACAGGGACCAATACCCCTAAATAATAATACTACCAATTTCACATATTCATATTCTTTGTTTTTACAAATTCATTCTTCTATCAATTACTATTACTACTAAGGTGTAATATAATAGTTAATGTGACATATTAGCAAATAGTTACCCATTTAGTGCCACATAAGTTACTTGTATGGATCCTGTGTCACTTGTTGCTTATTTCATGGAAAATGAAGTGGTAAAGAAGTTGACATGAAGACTAATTTGATGCAAGCAAGCAGAGACACACCCCTTATTCAATAAGACCTGAACTTCACTAGTTCTATGCACTGTTCAGTGGTAATTTTCCAACAAAGTCAGAATTTAGACTTCCAAGATAAAGATGGTCCTCAAACTCCAAAGCTGAAGTCACAAAAGTAAGCACCTTCCCTTCATTATCATCAAACTTTCTGATTATCTTGCCATCAGTTGCAACATTCACCACCGATGCAGATTTCGTTGCACCATTAATCAAGTTAAATAGCCTTGGAAATGAAGCTAACAAATGCTTGGATACCTTAGAGGTGTGCACAAACCCCACTCCTTCAGAAGTCACCTGTGGCATCAATATTAAAGAAATTCAAAATCATGTGCTATTAGTTTGAATCTTTGAAGTATATAGGGAGAAATTCTAGCAATAGTATATACCTATTAGGCATAACCAACACAGCTCAATATAAATAAATTAAAACAGGTTAAATATGTTTTTATTCCTATAAAATTGGTAAAATTTGATTTTGATTTCTATAAAATTTTTATTCGTTTGTAGTTCCTATATTTAACAAAAATAGTGATTTTAGTCTCTAAAAACACATAATTTTTATAGTTTTAGGGACTAAAAATAAATAAATTTTAATAGGGATCAAAATAAAATTTCACCAATTTTATAGAAACAAAAAAAAATGTATTTAACGCTAAATTAAATTATTCTTAAATTTCATAAGTTTATTTGAACTCATACGATTAGTAAATTAAATTAAATTTCACCCGGAGGTTGTTATCTAGTTCTTATTAAAATTACCTGAAGCAAAGCGATCCAGAAAGAGCCATCAGGGGCAAGAATAATGTTATCAGGTGCACCAGGGAGGTTTTCAATGTATATATCTGTTTTTCCTTGGTTTGTTCCTTTTAGCCAATGCCTCACACACCTAAATCTGATTCCAAAAAAAATAAAAAAATAAAAAAAACAAACAAATAAAATAAAAATTGTTAAGACAATAGAAAGTGCACCAATATGGATCGAATAGCAATAATTTCATTTCTATATCTAAACTCGTATTTATCCTTTAAACTTATCCCTTTCGGGTAAAAAATTTCTAAAAAAGTGATAGACAGAGTTATTGGAACACCTCAAGCTACATAAGGTGATTAGTCCCTTCCGAACCAGTTTTTTTTCATTCAAAAGAGTTAGGATTCAAACCTCTGATTACTTACTTAAGGGATCAAACCCTTACCACTCGGACCAACCTAAGTTGGTAATTGCAATCTCTCCCAAAATCATGGTTTAATAAAAAATTTGGAAAATCTCCAAGACAAAACTTGCAATTAATTAACTTTTGCTAAAATCTCATTTGCTAGATTCTTGGCACAAAAACAAACACGCTATGAATATTGTTAGTACAAGAATGCACACACTCACAAAGAATAAACAGACAATAGAAACACACAGAGAATGAATGTAAAACTATAAATTCTAATTACTGAATGAATATCACACTTTTATATCACAATACAATAGGTCAAAGCCCACAATGGTTTTGGCCCAATACACCTAACACACTAACTAACTTCTAGTAGTTACACATACTAACTAACTAACACAACTAACACTAATCTGAATTAATTCCAACACACCTCCTTAATTCAGATTCCACAACCACTTTAATTTGGAACAACAAAAATTATTCCAGGATCCCATTGTTTGGTTTGTAACCCAACATTGAGAAAAATCTGATTAATGGACTCACTAACATGTGCACTCCTTTGCAAGTATTGGGCTTGATCCATTGATACACCACTCTGGCCCATGCTCACAATAATATGCTTCTTGGCTACACCACTTTGGCCTACTTGTTTCACTGCTGGGTCCATTAATTTCACATTCAGGCTTACAGTGAATTGGGCTAGGCCCGCTAACTCAAAGTCTTTGACCCAGCGGGTCTTCATCTTCTCGACCCCAATTTCCAGAAACCTAATTTCACAAAACTCTTCTTTCTCTCTCTCTCTCTCTCTCGCGTTTCCTACATCTTTGTCTTCTTCCCAACTGTTATCACTGATTCAGGCTTCGTCTCCACGGCCCTCACGCTCAAACTCTTGGCCTTCATCCTCGCGACCCAATTTGCAGAACCCTAATTCCAGAAGATTCATCACCCTCCTTCTTTGCTTCGTTTGAAATCCTCAGCATCTTCACCTTCTTTCTTTGCGTTTCTCTTTCCCAAAAGCCATGGCTATCACGTTCTGACCAAGCTCAACAAAATGCTTTGTTCGAGATCCTTCTCCATGGTGACTCAGCGTTCGAACGCACCGAAGATTCCTTCCACCGCGACCCTACTTCTTCACCTTTGCGATCTCTGTTCCGGCCACTGTCTCTCTCAACAGAGCACCATACTCCCTCCTTGAATCTTCTACCGTGGTCGCAGAAGCCACTGTTGGCGTACCTCAATCTTGCGAACTTTGTTCCCTCTCGCTTTCACTTTCTCCATGGTCACCACCATCGTTCTTGTCTTGAGGTTGTGGGGTTTGGTTGGGTTCTATTAGATTTGGAGCACTTCTCTTCTCTGTTCATGAATTCTTTTTCACCTCACCTAGAATTTGTTGAGTGCTCCCTGCCTCTTCTTGATATTCATTCTCTTCCCCCTCTATCTCTCCTCTCTGATCTATTATTCTTGCGGTTCTTGTTGTTCCAGATCCCTTCCAGTTGCACCTTTCGTTTTCAGCTCCACCATGAGCTTTGTTCAAGATTTCCCACGCTTCTTTAACACTTTTAGTAGAAGAAATCCTCTCAAAATTCACCTCATCCACACATTGATGAAGCAGGAAAAGAGCCTTGTAATCGCTTTTCTTGGATTTCTTGTAGGAGGCACTGTCATCCTCTTCTTGGATGCCTCTTTGCACCATTTCCAGCACTCCCTAAAAACCAAAGATTACATGCATCCTTACCACCCACTTCTCCCAATTCTTGCCATCAAGGATTGGTAATGTCACTGGAAAAATCTCTTTTGTGGAAGCCATTATTGGCGCATACAAGTCCCTAATCGATGGCTCTTGATACAATGTTAGTGCAACAATGCACACACTCACAAAGAATAGATAGATAATATAAACACACAGAGAGGGAATGTAAAACTATTAATTCTAATTACTGAATGAATATCACACTTCTACATTTTACAATTTACACACCTTTATTTATATCACATTACAATAGACCCAAAAGCCCACAATAGTTTTGACCCAATACACCTAACACACTAATTAACTTCTAGAAGTTACACATGCTAACTAACTAACACAACTAACACTGATATGAATTAATTCCAATAAATAGTAGCTTAGAGAGGACAGAGGAAAATGTCATGAAGAAATATACTACTTACTTCCAAGTTTCGCAAACCACAAGATAATCTTCTTCCTTGGAGAGTGCAACGCCATTGGCAAAGGCCAAATTATCGAGGACAATAACTGTCTCATTTGACGTCGGATCGTACTTGAGCAGTTGTCCATGAGGTCTTGCCTCTAGCACATCCAAATACCAATTGTGGTAATCAAACTTGGTACTAGGAACACTGAAATATATATTACCATCGGATGCTTCTATCACTTCATCTGCAAACCTGGTTTAATCATTAGAAAATTCAAAACTATAGTTATGAGTATCATTGCTAGTGTCTGCAATAAAATTGTGATATTCAAGTGAACCTTACTTAGAATAATCTTTACTGTATTTAAGGATGGACATAGACCGAGTAGAATAAGACTTTGCTTAAATAGGAAAAAAATATGAGGCTAAAGCTTGACCGGTTAATTACCATAGACTATTTTTTAGGTTTGACATCACCATTTTTTTGAAGTCTAACATGTTAGCTTACTTAAAAGTTTATTTCATATTAAGACATATATTTAAATAACTAATCTGACCTATTCTAAATATATTAATGGGCTAGTAGGCCACCGATGATAAACTCTATATATAATAAACTATAAGAGCTTTGCTATTTGGCACAGAACGAATTGCAAGAAATCACGACAAATGATAAAATAGGCATTGCACTGAATTCAAATTTAAAAGCAAAATACGGCTTGGTGCATTTGGTATCTATTTTATTCGTACTGAACATTATTTCCCAAACTATAAAATATGAAAATTAAAACCACTACTATTCAGAGTTATGGACATAGTGGTAGAAATAGGTGGGTCACACTAAGTATTACATATAAGGTCTTAGTCTGATTTATTTTTAATTATGATACACATTTTTAAGATCTATCCTAACCTTTTAAAAAGTCTGACCTAACATAATAACATATTTAAAGCATATTTTGCAATAAAGCCTTTATATAAGTGACAAAGGTATCCCTAAATAAGTTTAAAGTTTAAGTCTTTATGTAGGTCAACATGCTTAAATTATTGAAAATACCAAAGAGTATATGATTTTAACACAATTTAAGAAATCTAATATATTAATAATAGCAACAAAACAATATTATTTATATTTACTTATATAAGTCGGCTTATTAGACCTAAAAAGTTTTTTTATGGCCTAAGCATGAATTTTTTAGTTAAATAGGTTTTTAAAAAAGCTTTGACTTGATTTATTTAATCAATAAGTCTAGCTTGACAAAGACTAACATAAGTTAGGCTGTAAGCCCCTTTCAATTGCTTGTGCTTTTGTAAATATACCTTGAGTTTAATGAGACTAAAGCTAGTAATGCATGTTCCTATGAATCACGAGAGTCATACTGTGATCCAATTTTGATCAACTTTTAATTAATAGAAACTTCTCAATTAAAATATATATTTTTTAATTTTATAACAATTGAAAAATAGCTTTTTTTCACTTAAATAAACTTATTGCATTTCATTGCGAATAATATCTTCTACAAAGTCAGGAACAAATTCAAAAACATAGCAACAAGGTTTAGATAAATCCGCCCGTTGAATAGCATGAGCAACCTCATTAGCTTGTCGCTTTACAAAAACTACTAAGCAGTTTTGTCTAGTCTTGAGGGTTTCTCGATAAGCACAAATAATTGAACCAAACTCTGAGGCATCGTCGTTGTCACGGTGAACATTCTCAATAACAACTTTCGCATCCATCTCAAATATTACATGCTCCAGACCCAATTCAATTGTCCAATTTAAAGCTTCCAGAAGAGCTAATGTCTCTCCCTCTTTCAGAGTCAGGCAAGGTTCCAGCCGCTGAGACTTAGCTCCCGTGAACAAGCTGACATCATCTCTAATACAAAAGCCCAAACCGGTACGATTTGCGCTAGCAAAGAACACTGCATCGACATTACACTTTAGACGACCCAGAGGAGGAGCAGACCATACCGTTGGATGCAGAGTCAAGGCAATGACATGAGTTGAAGCAGCAACCACACCCTTGGCGAGTAACCAGTCTCTCAGAAATGTTGTTGCTCGATGAATAACTTGCGAAGTGCATTCCAATTTATCATTCCAGAGCTTTTCATTACGCTTGTGCCAAATACTCCACAGGATCATAGCAAAGGAGGCCCTACTCGCATTGTCGAGCTTGTGCCAATTGAAAAATAGTTATAAGCGCGCTCGAAGGTATTTGGAGAATTTAAATGAGAGTTTTTGGAAAAACCAACTGCAGGAATATTAATTTTAACAAGTAACAAAAGGTATTATTTAAGAAATTCATAATTATTCCGTTAAAAAAAAAGAAATTCATAATTATTATAAGTTTTTTTTTTAGTTTTTTTTTTCCATAAATAGGGAATTTTTTTTTTATCGAAACAGATTTTATTTCATGTCTATGTTGTGCAGTGCGACTCGGTGCAAAAAAAAAATCTTGAAAGTATTAGTCTTGTACGCATCTGAAAAGGCAGCAATTAATCTACGATTGTTCACAGTCACTACCGACTCATTGGCCCCACCAAGACAAGATTCTTTTAAAGCCCTATGCCCCTACCCTTGTTAGAGCATTGAGCATCTCCGACAATTGTTCTTATGGTCGTTTTTAAGTAGAAGAACTTGTTCTTAATTTTTTTCACTATTGGAGTTGAATGAGGTGGATGACATGGTGGAGAACCGTTCTCTTAGAAGAACCTTGAAGAACCATGAAAAAGTGGGACCAATAGTAGAAAAAGTGGAATAAAAAGTATGAGTGGAGGAAAGAGAATCCATAGAAGTGAGGAGAAATGAGAAGGTAGGGCTTTTTTTGGGTTCTCAAATAATTTCGGCGTTGGAGTGAAAAGCCAAACTTGTTCTTAAATATGAGGTGGCATAGTCTAGCCCACTAAAAATGAGATAAAAACCCAAGTTGTGTTCTATGGTTGGAGATGCTCTCGTATAGTCGTTCTTACGACCGTTCCTAAAGATAAGAACGTGTTCTTATTTTTTCCAATCATTGGAGAGCATTGATGTGGCTGCCACCTTGTAGAACGGTTCTACAGTAAGAATGGTGAAGAGCCTGTTCTTGGGTATAATTGTTGGTCAGTAAAATAAAAATAAAAATAAAAATAAATAAAAGTATTAATAATAAGTAAGGTCAATTATGAGACCCACTTAAGAACAAAAAATGAGTTCTTTCATTGGATTAAATAGATATTGTGTTTTTATATCCTATATGGCATCAAAGGGCCCACAAATATAAGAGATAAAAACCAAGTATAGTTATATCATTGGGTTGTTGCTTCCAGCACCCCACCATGTTGCTGCCAGCACCCTCACCCCACTGAAATCCCAAAAATACCCCCCAAATTTAATTTTTTTCCCTCTCCCATGTCTTCTTCTTCTTCTTCTTCCGATAATTCAATTACCGAAAGCTGTTTAAAATGTATGCCGGTAATTCAATTACTGGAACATAAATATGCTTCTGATAATTGAATTACCGGAATACATACACCTCCCAAGTAATGCAAATGTATTCCGGTAATTGAATTACTGGAAGCATATTTTTTCAAAATTATGATATGTTCCGGTAATTCAATTACCGGAATATATTTTAAACAGTTTCCGGTAATTGAATTATCGGAAGAAGAAGAAGACGACATGGGAGGGAAAAAAATTAAATTTGGGAGGTATTTTTAAGATTTTAGTGGGGTGGGGGGTGCAGCAACATGATGGGGTGTTGGAAGCAACAGCCCATCATTGTGAATGCTCAAGTTTCTACTCTTTTTTTTTTTTTTGAGTTTCTACTCTTCTAATTCGTAGCTGATGCACCTCTGTATATGTCATTTTCGTTAGTCACATTAGAATGACTCACATTAAACGATTGTGCAGTTATCATCTTGTCGTTTGCATGTATGGTACGTATGAGATGAGATTACGTTTCGCTTAGGAGTCAAGAGTCACGTGAGTGAATTGGCCCCACGTGTACTCGCCAACTAGCCTGACTCTGTCTTTTTTTTGTTTTTTATTTTGGGGGGGGGGTGTGTCACATTAGATTCAGAGGTGTAAGAAAGAATTTGGATAAGAAAGAAGGGTCTAGTATTTAAGACTTGAAAAGTTGACAATTATGTAATGTTTGGTTAAAAAAGAGAGGATAGGAACTTAATTACATGTATATCTTGCTCAGTTGAGAGAAGTAAAACATGTGGTGGCTGCTGTTTTCGGGGGAAGCAGAGGAAGATTTTGATTTTATTTTCTAAGGAGTATTTTTTATGTGGTGGCTGCTGTTTTTGTTATGTCATTTTAGCTACTGTAGTTGTCTTTCGTTGTGTTGTTTGTTTCTGAGTACTCTTGTAGTCAAAGAATCTCTGAGCCTCATGCGGTCTGGTCCCATGAAGATTGTGCCACTTCTCAGCCCTCTATGGCAGTAAAGATCCTAGATAGGGTAACTCCATGGCCAATTGGTCATCAAATATGGGGAATTTCTGGACTTTCCGTTTTTCCTCCTATGGATTTCAAGTGGGTTGTCTTTGTTCTCTTCGTTGGTGCCCTTCTTCTGCCCAGGTTTGGAGGCTGACGTTAGTTTTCATTGGCATAGACTTGTACGACATTCTGGTACCAGGTTGGGTGGAGAAGATAATAGGGGGCAAAATGGTCTATCTACATGAGGGTGTTTGGTAACCCTAATGGGCCAAGCACAGGTTGTGTTCTGCTGGTTCTTTGGTTTTAGGGCCTGCTAGAATTTAGGTTATTTGGGTTTTTATTTTACTGTTTTCTGCTTGAGTAGATATTAGACTTGATGTCTATTGCATCAAGAACGACTCTGTACTTAATTGCTGATTTTAGGAGTCCGCATTAATCATGTGTTGTGCCTTTTAGTGGGTTGTGTTGTGCCCCTTTAGAGGGCTGTGCTAGTATGCACTTGGCGTAATGTTTTGGTGGCCTTTGCCCATTTTTAATGAACAGTTGCTCTTTGACCAAAAAAAAAAAAAAAGAGAGAAGGAAAACATGTTAGCTTTTATGTAAGGATATTTTGCTCTCTTCCATTCTCCTCCTTTTATCTCTTTTCAATTTCTTACCAACCAAACATTATGTTATGATTCGACTTTTAAAGGCAACTGTGGCTAATGAGGCCTCAATTGTGGTAGCAATTAAAATACGCAAAATTCTTACTGTTGGAATCACAATTTCAATTATGAACTGCAATTTAAAATCGAAGTCACAATTGAGCTAAAAGCTTGATGGCATGCCAAAGGAATGCACTTCTAACATAACTTGATATTTAGGATATAAGAAAAAATATACATAACAAAAAAAGGAAAGCAATCTTCACATGAATCATTATTTGTCTTGGACTCACCTTAATTGAGAACCATTTACATGTGATAGGAGAACACTGAAACCATCTTCTGTAACCTTGAACAAACCCTGCAAAATATAATTTATGTTATTTAACCTTGCAGTATTAATTATTATTGTCCTATTGGTTTTTTCTTAAGACATGAAGTATATTGAGTTTCCCTTGTGCCTATGTAAAAGAGTTCAAATGTTTAGTTGTTTACCTCAATAGCATCACACACAATGAGACCACCATCTTTTGCTGTTGTAATTCCAAGCAAAGCAGAACTATCTATATGCTTCCAATTCTCCCAATTTCCATTCCTGCGCATTATTTTAATCCAACCATCTCGTGTAGCTGTATAGAGAGTACCTTCTTTATCCACACAAACATCTTCTGGTTGCTTCAGAAATCCTTCTCCAAGTTTAATCACATTCTGTTGAGGAAACAATTCATATATAGCAGAAAAGTAATAAATATATAAAATTATTCTTTTGCAGACCATAATTAGACCAAATTAAGAAATGGTAATATTTAACTTTTCACCTGTAATTGGTTGTTTTTGGATGAAGAAGTAGAAGATGCAGCAGGTGGTATTTCAAGCAAAAGTGGATCTATGGGTGAGAAGTAGAAGACTTGAACTGTTAGAGCAACTAAAGCTGCTAGAACAAAGCTTGAGGTTACTGTTACACAGCATTTTCCTGTGGAGAAAGAATGATTATTCAGATTGGAAGCCATGCTCTTGGAGCTATGTGCTCTGCTATATATAGACTATAGTGGTTTTCTGTGGTCACAAACATTTATATTGAATTGTTTTCAAACCTTGTGTTTGAATTTTGATTAAGGTATCATAACAAAAATTAATACAAATTACTGAATTTTTATATAGAGTAGACTTAATTACATTTTTGGTCTCAAGGTATCACGATTGTACGATTATGGTCCATGAAGTTTCAATTGTGCGAATTTGGTCCTCCAAATATTGTAATTGTTCAATTTTGGTCTCTGGGTTCTAATTGCGCAAATTAGAACCTCCTGTGATTACAATTGTGCGATTTTGGTTCTTCTTGTTGTTCAATTTCTAATAAAAGATGTCGATGTATCGCATGTGGATATGACCTAACACATAATTTGGTCTAGGTGGCATATTAGTTGGCTTAAAAATTAAAAAACCCTTATATCACTTTCATTTATAAATTGAACGACAATTAATGGAGGATCAAAATCGCACAATTACAATAATTGGAGGACCAAATCGCTCAATTAGAGCTTAAGGCACCAAAATCGCACAATTGCGATACATGGAGGACCCAATTTGCTCAATTAGAACTTAGGGAACTAAATTTGTATAATTGCGATACTTAAAAGACCAAAAGTACAATTAAGCCTATAAAGTAATGTATTGTTATTTACGTGGGAACCTTGCTAATAAAAATTTATGTCAGAAACATATGGAAAAAAAATTATGTTAAGAATTAATTTCACATTGATAAATAAATGTTAAGAATTAATTTTTTTTATTGTACGCTATCATTTTATTAATATTTTATTTTCAACACTTCCACCGTATATACATCCATGGATATTAGTAGGTTTTAAGTTTTTTTTTTTTAAAAAAGGTTTTAAGTTTTTTTTTTTTAAAAAAGTTATTTTATATTTTATATATTCTTAATTTTTTATATTTAACTATTATTTTGATTGAGTTAAGTTCATAAAATTTATTTTTTAATAAAAATGTCAGAAATGAATTTACCTTAACCTTATTTTGGTGTGTTGAAAAATAAAAGTATTTTTGAAGTGAAATTTGAACATATTGGTGTGTTGTGAAGAATATCACTTTCTTCACATTACGCTGAATATTGCTTTCGATAACGTTTAAAAATGATTCTGAAAATGCGTAAAAATGTTATGAGACTGAGCATCATTTGATGCATATGTCATCCCAAATAATGCTTCAGAAGCATTATAAGAAGCGAACTAAATCCCATGTGAATTCTCTTAATGCATTTCCGATAACGCTTTCTTAAAGAAATGTTCTTAGGAGGCATCATCCAGATAATGCTTTTTTGACTAAGCGTTATCTTGATGCATCATAGAGATAACGCTTCCTTGACTAAGCATTATAAGATGAAACCTTAGATAACGCTTTCTTAAGAAAGCGTTATCCAAACGTGTGTTTTTTTCCTGCATGCACACACTTACTAAGACAAGATGAAACAACCGTGCAGAAGATGATTCATATTTCTCAAAGTGTATCCAAAGGAGATTCGTTGTACTTATTTCTTTGAACGCCTTCCTCCACTACTAGCTTCTTACCTTCTCCATCAATTATATTTTTTGCCAACATAAATATCATCTCCTCCTTTGCCCGTTTACCTTCTCCATAAATGGAACCCCATAAGAGATGCCAGAAAGTACACAACATTCACATTTCCCTCTTATAAATATTTCATTTTCATTCTATTCAAAACTATTTCCTAACATTATGTCTTCCTCCACTTCTAGAAAGATGAAACCTCACCCCATCACAAATATGATGGTCATTGACCTTGAAGAGCTGAAAAAGGAAGGAATAGACGCAACGAGGGAGATTTAATTCCAAGGATGGACTAAGTTCTTCAAGCTATACAAGCCCTTCCACCTTGTTGAGATTAGGGAGTTCTTGTCAACTGCCATGATCAATGCCGATGGGTACATCACTATAGCCTGGTAAACCAAGCACCAGACCATGTAACCCAAGCTCTTTTTGCTAAGATAACTGGTGCTCCAAACACTGATTTAGAGAGTTTTAGAAGCTTGGATTGGGTGAAATGGGAAGGGCTCAAAATGGAAAAGATATATGAAGTTATGTTTGGGCACAATGCTTGGAAGATGAAGAATGATATCACCATACAACAAGGACAAAGATATATGATCTTTAATTATATTTTGTTCGTGGGACCTTCTCGCATGGACTATCTAATTAGGTCTGCTCTCTCAGGCAAATCGCTCTCTCAAAGACTACGTATGTCTTTGTTAACATTAACTAACACTTGCTAACATAAGGACCAATTTTATGGGTGGATTAAACTTTCAAGGACCTCGGGTAATTCTACATAAATATCCACAATACCAAAAAACACACTCCTAAAAATTGTGTTTTTTTCTCTCAAAATTACCTCTTTTATCAACCAACCCATTTGTACAGGAAATAGGCATATCTTATTAATATGTCTTCTAATTAGGATCAAGAAAATGAACCATTATGTTCCTTATACAAAGGACTGAAGGGAGTATTATTTAAGTTGCAACTTGCCAATAAAAATTTATATAAAAAATATATAAGAAATTTGTAAAGCGGTGGTGATTAAAAAGTTGTTTTTTTTAAAAAAAATACATAGATAAATAAATGTTAAAAATTGAATTTATTTTTACTGTATGAAATCATTTCTGTAATATTTTCTTTTCAACACTTTCACTGTATATACATTCATGAATATTAGTATGTTTTAAGTTAGTTTATATTTCATATATACTAAAATGATTTATATTAAGTTATTATTTTGAAGCCACTCAACTCGCTCTCTTCAAATTCCTTTTAACATTTTATTTCAGATCCTCCACCTAGCCAAGTAGGAGAGTGGACCAGGCCATATGGCGGTCCCGCAAAGCCGGTCACCGGGAGCTAAGATCCTTCTCAATTGTTTCACTGCTAGTCCATAAAATACAGTTTTTTAATAAAATATTATGTTAGAGATTAATTTACCTTAAGCTTATTTTGGTGTGTTGAAAAAAATTTAAGACAATTAGAAAGTGAATTTTCAACCTATTTTGTATTGTTTGATTAGATATCAAGCCAACCTAAAGCCCAAGCCACTTAGGAAAAAGACTTTAGGCCTCAAAATTTTTCGAACAAAAAAGCCTCAAAATTGTTATTTTCACGTAATAACAAGGATGAAATTCCTTTGCATAACAACAATTTTGTCTAGCTCAGATGGTAGGCACAATACTCTTAACTTAATTTGTTGTTGTGGGTTTGATCCCTAATGTTGGTGATTTTATTTTTATTGCAACTTTTTTAGCTTTTTGTTGTTGGTAAATGATTGTCCAAGAAATCAAAGACCAATGAGAACGGGTTGCTTAGGGACAGTGGCCCATTTACTAGTTTATTTTGTCTCACAAAGTTCTCTTTAGATAGAAAAAAAAGTATTAAATTAATTTCAGAATAGCCAAATATTTTTTTTTACTGGCTATTTATGCTACTCAAATAGTGTATTCAACGACATTTGAATTTTATATCTGAGGCATATTATTGCTATTATGACGCTGAACAACTTCTTTCGTTGAAATCCAAAGAAAACATAATTAAAATTATATTAGATCTAACATTAAGGTTGATTGACTTATTATCGCACAGACCTCACCGCATAGTTCGTTTTAGGCCTCAACAAGTGTTGGATTGGCCCTGCTATATATGTTTGCATGGAGAAAAAATTATAGGAATTGTAGCGACCGAAAAATCCGGAGGGATTTATTCGAGTTTAATGGAGCCGCCACCAATAATTTATTTCATAGGAACAATATTGGAAAAAACCTTTTTTTGAAGAAAAATGGTCCTTGAGACTAGATTTGGGTTCGGGAGTCGATTATGTGTAGGGAAGGTATTAGCACCCTACAACATCCTTTCGAAAAAGGTTACCTCTAATTAATTGTGCAAAATTTATTAACTTCTAAAAAAAATATTTATTTCCCTTTTATTTTTTAAAAAAATTTAACTAAGATTAAAAAAAAGAGGACTTAATAAAAGTCGTTTATTTTTGCGCTTGACAGGAGTGGGCTCCTGCTCCTACGTATCTCCGGGTGCAGTGGAGAAATCAAAGGCTACGTAGTTCTTGGGTAGAAAATGGTTGTGTGTTGGTTGATTTTAATTGTATATTTTTTTATGGAAAAAAGGTAGGTTTTGTAGGGACCAAACAAGAAGCAATCAAGAGTGGTCCTCACTAATAACCTATTTTGTTTAGAAAATTAACGGTGTTCGTAATGATCAAACGGGAAGCAATCTCGAGTGATCATTACTAGTGAAAATAACTTGACTTTATATTTATAAAGAAGATAGATTTTCATGGGGACCAAACAAGAAGCAATCAAGAGTGGTCCTCACTAATAACCCATTTTTGTTTAGAAAATTAAGATGTTCGCAATGATTAAACGGGAAGCAATCTCGAGTAATCATTACTAATAAATTAATTTTCATGATTTTATTATGTGTTTTTCAATAAACCTGGTCTCAAAATTTGTATGATAAATTGAAATTTAGTTGAGTAAAAATTGTCCCCATAGAGTGAAATGGGGTCAGATTTATTGTCCTAATTTGACTAATACTAATTAATGATTAAGAAAAACAATAAATAAGAAATATATAATAATAAAAACAGATGAATTAAAAAAAGCTAGAAACGACATCTAACATTATAAATAAAAGACAAACATAAAACGACATCTAACATTATAAATAAAAGACAAACATAAACATACTTAAAAAGAATACGAAGAAAGAAAAAGAGAGAAGGAATTGATGCACTTACCTCAAGAGAAAAATTTTTGTTGGGCACAATGCGTCAAACCCCACGTACTCCTCCAATCTTGAAGGTTGAAGGGGATAATAACCCTCCCATTAAAATTTTTTGACTAAAGCAAAGGCCCTATGCTTTGCACTAGGCCCATTGATCCATTTTTTCTTGGATGATCTTAGTGCTTGGTGATGCACTCCTTATATAGGAGAATGAGAGGTTGAAAGAGTGTGGATTTTTTCAATGTGGGACTTCAATAGTAAAGTTGGGAGTTGGCTTCTTAAGTTTGATATTTTAAATGTTCAACAAAACTAAATAGCCAACTTTGAGCACTAATACAACACTTAAAACAACTTTATTGTGCTTCATGACCTTCATAAGAATTATAGACATTGTTTCCAGCTTTCAAATGACACAAGTTTCATCTCAAAAGGATATCTACAACCCAAGATATTGTCAACACAAGTGGCTGTCCCGAACAATACATGTAACATCACATCTCAAACTTCATGCTCGATTTGGTCCATGATAGAGGTCGATCTGGGTTTGTAATCCAAAATAATAGTTGTAGATCTTTTTCTTATCTTTCCAACAGTATAAAGGACACCTCATTTGGACAAGTATAGCTCAAGATATGACATTTTCTTTGAACGTTATTCAACATAATGTGTTGTCCGTTTTTGTGCAGTTTTATAACTTTCATGCTATTTTAGGGCAGTAAATCGTTAGAATCAAGTCCCGAATCCTTCATAACATTTGTAGCCAAGGATGTTAGCTTTCAAATGGCGTTGGTTTCATTAAAAAAAGACTTCTACAACTCAAGATATGACCTAATATTTACATACTGTTCAAAACCATTTTTCAGCATACTTGTTCTTACTTCCAAGTCAATTTGGACTTAGTAAACTTCATATTTAACTCTTGGGTTCCTCATCAAAGTTGTAGAATTTTGTTTTAGCTTTCTAACAAGGTAAAAATCACTTTAATACCATCTCCACAATATTAATTACACCCAGAATACACAAGCTATACCAAAGTACAAATTTTTCCAACCTCTTTTCTCTTCAAGATTTCTTTCTCCTTCTTTCTTCTCTACTACTATTTTTGTTTTTTTTGAATGTTGTTTTTTACCGGACAAAATTAGGGTATGACAGCTGCCCCTCTTTAGTTATATTTTACTAGAAAATATGAATAACAATGGTTTTCAAATTTTCATTGTAAAAGATAAGTAAAGATAAAGACACTAATTTTGTCCTGAATCAGGATAGGCGAAGGATGATGTAAGGAATAATATCGGGGGATTAACGCTTGGTGCATTTAATCGGAAAGTGATAATGAAGGATCACAGCCAGGTCGGGTACTGACGCAGTAATCAAAAGGAAATAATGAGGGATTAACGCTTGGCGCGTTCGTCGGAAAGCAATAAAGAAGGGTCACCGCCAGGTCGGGTACTGATGCGATGATCGAAAAACAATAATGAGGGATTAACGCTTGGCGCGTTTATCAGAAAACTATAAAGAAGGATGTCCGCCAGGTCGGGTACTGACGCGGTGATCGGAAAGCAATAATGAGGGTTCGACGCCAAGTAAGGTATTGACGCGTCGATGGGAAGCAATAAAGAAGGATCACCGCCAGGTCGGGTACTGACACGGTGATCGGAAGGTTCGACGCCAAGTAGGGTATTGATGCGTCGATGGGAAGCAATAAAGAAGGATCAACATCAGGTCCGGAACTGATATGTTGGTCAAAAAGCAATAATGAGGGACTACCGCCAGGTCGGGTACTGACGCGGTAATCTTAAAGCAATAAAAGGGGTGATGCTTGGCGCGTTTATCAGAAAACTATAAAGAAGGAACTCCGCCAGGTCAGGTACTGGCGCGATGATCGGAAAGCAATAAAGAGTGAGCGATACTTAGCGTGTCGCTTAGAAAGCAAAATAAAGGACCAATGCTAGGCGCATTGTTTGTAAACGAGAGTGAAGGATCAAAATTTGGTGCACGGACCAGGTGTAACAAAACGGCTAAAAGGTGGTGATATGAAGATGATGCACGGATATATGGTATGTGATGCATGTATGCAATGCGATTATTATTTTTACTGATTCCTCGTCCCGTATGATCTCTAGTGCTTAAAGATATGGGACGGACTGAGATTCATTGGATTTAGTCATGCTATGCCTTTGACTAGGAGGGAGTGCGAGTTATCGATGCAGCGCTAGTTACTTTTTAAAGGTAATCCCTTTGCCCTTTTTGAAACTTATTTGTTGAGATTTGGCGTGTCCTCGTGATTCTTAAGATGTATATAATAACCGTAATGCTTTCCCATATCATCACATGCTTCACAATTCAGTGCCTATTATCATAAAACAACATTTTGAAATACGAGAATAGAGGTGTTTGGTATTCAAAAAAGAGTCATGTGTACAAGGATTGAAGTTACACAGACTTGAAGATACATCAAGAAAAATGCAGGAAGAAGAAAAAACAAAGAAAGACAATAACTAAGCAGATATTTTATAGTTTGTGTCTTTGTAGGAACAAATGCCAGCTTCCCATATCTATAACTTTGAATACTCATTACTCTACTTCTGAAAATATATAGAACTATCCCAGTTGGGTAAGAGTCTTTTGATGCATCAGCTGACTTTAATGTCCGATTTCAGACCCTAACTTTTGCTTGGATTGCTCTTTCAAGTTTTCAATCCAACGGGTCACTCTAATTTTTGCCTAGGTCGCCCTTTCAGGCTTTCAACCTAGCGAGCTCACTTTTGCTTGGTTTTTATATGTTTTTCTTTTTTAGGTATAATATTTTTCACTGCGTCAGAGTTCATTGGGAGTGGGAGATCTTCACCGTCCATCCTTGTGAGGATTAAGGCTCCTCTAGAAAAAGCTTTCTTCACAACATACGAGCCTTCATAATTTGGGGTCCATTTTCCACGAGAATCCTTTTAGATGGGCAAAATCTTCTTGAGTACTAGGCCTCCTTCTTGAAATTCCCGAGGGCGAACTTTCTTCTCGTAAGCCCTCATCATCCTGTGCTAATATAGTTGTCCGTGACATAAGGCCATCACTCTCTTTTCTTCAATAAAGTTTAATTGATCCAGCCGAGCCTGACCCATTCTGCCTCTTCCAGTTTTGTCTCCATCAATACCCTCAACGAGGGGATCTCGACTTCAATGGGAAGTATTGCTTCCATAAACCAGCGAGAAAGGGGTTGCCCCCGTTGAGGTGCGAACCGAAGTTCGATAATCGTGCAAGGCAAAAAGAGCATTTCGTGCCAGTCTCCAAATGTTATAACCATCTTCTGGACAATCTTCTTGATGTTCTTGTTTGCAGCCTCAACTGCCCCATTCATCTTTGGGCGGCATGGTGAGGAATTATGATGTTGGATCTTGAAGTTATTACACAGCTCTTCATCATCTTGTTATTCAGGTTAGTCCTATTATTAGTGATGATCTTATTTGGCAGACCGTGGCGGCGGATCAGATCCCTTTTGATGGACTTGACAACCACATTTTTTTGGTAAAGCAACTGCAATGAGGAGTTTATATGGATTTCTTCTTTCAAAAATCAAGTTTTGAGAAAATACGAGCAGCTTGATTTTGATCAGAATGGACTTTATTAGGGTTGTAACGTGGCCAAGGGTTGAAGGGTCATGAAAGAAAGGATATTTCAGGCTCAAAAAGTGTTTTGGTTTTTTTTTCAACAGATTATTAGTACAAAGATACACTTTGATGGTTGCTAGCACAATTGTCTTGTCTAGCTTTGGCATTTTTATTTATTGATTTTTGATTCTTGCAAGCGTCTTTGATACGTTGCATTTGCTATTTGCTTGATTGCCTTTTTTTTTTTTAGCAGACGAAATTGAATAGACTATTGTGCTAGGCTCCAATGGATGGGTGATCATTGTTTAGGGTATTTTAAAAAAAATTAGTGTCAAAAGCGGTAGCGAGGGATATATATTTTTATTTTTTGGGATAGAAAAAAATGGCCAAACTTCATTTCAAGACCTTATTGCTCAAATTTTCACAAAAATTAGTTTTTGGCAAATTGCGCGCTTGCTTTACCTTTTTCTTTCTATTTTTATTAACTACTTTTCTGTCACTTTCAGTACTCAGATTGATTATTTCAAGTTCTTCCTCATGGGATTAAATCCCTTTTGCCTCTTGTACCATCAATCTCATCAGTTCAGAAGGGGTTTCCCAATTGTCCTCATGGGATAGTCAAAATTATAGTATGAGTCACTGGCATCATCATTTTCAAAGACAATATTTTTTGATCTGCATTAGATAAAATTCACGAAATGAAAAACCAAAAAAAGGGATGAAAGGGAATGGAAAAGATGAAAAAAGAAAAAGGAAATGACTGGAAAATTCAAAAGTGCGTTTTATTGATAAAGATACTGAAATGAAACATGTGCGCCCTTTTGATAATGAATGATCCTAAAGCCTTGGGCAGAGCAATAGGATTTACATTACAAAATTACTTTGAAACAAAAATTACGGGAAACTCAACAATATCCAAATTTCCAAGTTTTTCACTCGACGGGCAAGGGTGGACAAGGTTGACGACGTTGTCTTCAGCACTGTGGTCGTCCTTGATAGCTGCTATCTGATCCGGATTCAACATTCCTGCACTCCGAAAGCTTTGGCTGATGTCACAGATGGGGATACTCTCATCTTTTGGCTCCCTGCCTTCCAGTCTAGCTATCCTCTTTTCTTTTCTTTCTTTGGCGATTCTCTTTTTGTCAAACCTGTTAGGTTCGTATCCCAACCCATATCTGTTTCTGTTATCTGGAAGTTCTACCAGCATCACGATCCCTTGTTCATATCTTCCTAATCCACATCCGGCCTGATACCCTCCTTTCATCATAACTTTAGCGATCATCATGGAGGTTTCAGACAGCTTTGGTTTTTTCATTAGGATTCCTTCTACCGCGAAGGTGGCATTCGCAATCTCCAACGTTTGAAAAGATGTCTCAAGAGCTTCTTCTGTAGCCTCGATATAGTGCGTGGAGGATGGCTTGCTTACTAGCATCTCTTCTTCACCAGAGACAGTTACCAACTTATTATCCATTGAAAATTTTAGCTTTTGGTGTAATGTTGAAGGCACAACCCTCGCTGAATGGATCCATGGTCTTCCAAGGAGGCAGCTGTATGCTGGTACAATTTCCATCACCTGAAAGACTACCTCGAATGTGCGAGGGCCGACTTGTATAGGTAGCTCGATTTCTCCAATAACCTCTCTTCTAGACCCATCGAAGGCTCTTACCACCATGGTACTGGGCTTCATATACGATCCATCAACAGACAACTTTGCCAAGGTAGATTTTGGCATAACATTTAGAGATGACCCATTATCGACGAGTACCCTAGCAAGGATATAGTCCCCACACTTCACAGAGATGTGCAATGCTTTGTTGTGAAGGTAAGGTAATTACTAGCAACAATATTACCCACAATCCCATCGAATTGGTTCACCGTGATGTCATGGGTGACATGAGCTTCATTTAGCACTTTCATCAATGATTCCCTATGGCGCTCAGAATTCAGCAGCAGTGATAACACATATATTTCTGCAGGAGTATGATTCAACTGATCCACCACCTTGTATTCACTCTGCTTCATAAATTTCAGGAATTCATAAACCTCTTCTTCAGACATTACTTTCTTGTTTTCTTCTTCTTTCTTTGCCTTATTACCCATATCTTTATCAATGGATTCTTCTTCTTTATCTTTTCCCTTGCGAGCTTTGTCCATGGGTCCGATAGGGGTATAAATTCGTCCACTTCGGGTCATCCCACCGATTCCCGAGATGTTAGTGATAGCAGGATTGCCAGATCCAGATGCCGCTTTTAACTGGTCATCCCCTAAATTGTCCGCAAAGACCTTCATATTGTAATCCCATGGCACTGCATTAACGTTCTTGAAAGGGAAAGGAGTTGGTACATGAATAGTTATCGGTTTAGGCATGCCTCGGACTGGCTTTAGATTTCCCTTGTTGTAGCAAATCTCCAATGGTTTTGGGAAAGTCATGTTTTTATCCTCACTTGACTGAAGGGTCAATATGCTTTCATCTTTCTTCACACAACCTACCTGTATCAAGTGTCTGTCTAACAATTCTTGGAGAATTTGCCTGAATTCCTCGCATTTCTCTATGCAATGATTGTCATCAGGATGCAAGCTACACAAGTCTCTCTCATTGTATTCCATCCCAATTATACCGAACTTGCAGAGTTTGGCATAAATGACCCTTAAGGGAGTACGAATATCCTCCACTTTCATTGTCAGGGGCTGATTCCTAAACTCTTCAATAATGGCGTTGACTGCTGAACCTCCATGACCTGGAAGGGGATTATTACCCACACTAGGGCCATCCTCCTTAAAACTCAACCATTTGGCATTGATCAGATCTTGAACCACGTACTTCAAAGCCTTGCAATTTTCAGTTGTGTGACCTACTGCCCCTGCGTGAAACTCACACTTGGCATTTGGGTCATACCCTCTTGGGAAGGGAGGTTGGAGTGGTTTCATTGAGCGTGGAGAGACCAAGGAGTTACTGATGAGGTGCTGGAACAAATCCGTATAGGTCATGGGAATAGGATCAAATTGGACTGCTTTCTTTTCTTGGTCATTTGGTTGTTTCTGGTTTTGGTTCGGTTGGGTGGGAGCAACTGGCTGTGCTTGTGTTTGGATGGGAGAAGGTGGTCGAAATGGCATCATTGGTTGGTTTGGCCGGGGGGTAGGATTATGAGAGGCGGCGGCAATGCAAGGAGGTGGGAAGTAGGGGTATGGAAAAGGATGTGGGAAATTGGTAAAGAATTGGGGTAGTTTTCCTTGTGTTTGTCCTCTCGGGCTCGTCATCACAGCATTGGTTTCCCCTTCTTTCTTCTTTATGAAGTTTGTTGGGGGTCTCTTGATGTTACTAGTTTCAGTAAAACTTCGGGCAATCTTTCCATTCCTCATTCCTCCTTCAACTCTTTCCCCTACGATGACCATATCTGAAAAGTTTGATGATACACTTCCGATCATTTTGTCATAAAAGGGTGATTGAAGAGTATCCATGAACATGGCCACCATTTCCTTTTCAATCAGAGGCGGTTCCACTTGGGCTGCCAGTCCTCTCCATCGTTGGGCATATTCCTTGAAGGTCTCATTGTCTCTTTTTGCCATATTTTGCAATTGCATTCTGTCAGGAGCCATATCAATGTTATACTTATACTGCTTCAAGAAGGCATCCGCCAAATCTTTCCAACAGCGAATGTGAGATCGCTCAAGGTGTGTATACCAACTCGACGCTGCCCCTGTTAAACTATCCTGGAAGAAGTGAATCAGAAGTTTGTCATCATGTGCATAGGACGCCATCTTCCTACAGTACATGGTCAAGTGGCTTTTAGGGCAAGTTGTTCCTTTATACTTGTCAAAGTCTGGCGCCTTGAACTTCGGTGGTACAACCACATCCGGTACGAGACAAAGATCTGAAGCGATACTTGAACCGAGATAGCTTACTCCTTCTACAGCTCTTAGCCTATCTTCGAGGATTTGCAACTTCGTATCAGACCACTGATTCCCAACTGGGATGCTCAGATTGGGTCCCCCCATAGCTGGAGACCAGGAAATGCGGTTAGTCTGGGGATTCAATGGATTTTCTTGAATATAATAGGGGTAACCAAATGGTCGGCGATTCACTACGGGGGCCACTACGGGTGTACTGACTCCTTGAGTATTCCGGACATGGGATGGTGCATAACCAGGTGGAAAGGTGTATGTCATGAAGCCAGGAGTTGAGCTTTGAACTAGTATGGTTTCAGTACCGGGGCCGGATCCTTGAGCTACATCTTGCACGACAAGTGCTTGGGAATCAGTTTCTGTAGAGTTATTGTTAGCACCTGACAGTGTGTAACCGGGCGGGAGACCAAATAATGGGAACTGTTGTGCCTGTGGGCCTTGGGGGTTATGATTTGCTGTATCATCATTGGCTATAGGTGGCGTGTAACCAGGCGGGAGTCCGTAAAGTGGGAACTGTGGTACTTGATTCTGAGGGTTGCTAACTGGTGAGTGTGTAGGACCCTGCGGGTAAATTGCAAAAGGTACCATCATCCCTTGGGTATTGAGACCATATTGCAACTGCATAGGACCGAAGCCAGGTGGGTGGGAAGGTGTAGCTTGACTTTCATCATTCACTGCTGGAGATACCCCATCTGCAGCCTTGTCTTTGTTTAGGGACTGCAGAAGCTCCAAAACTTTGTTCATTTGTTCCTTCAGCTGGTTGACGTCCTCTTTCATCTCTTGGTCATCCATGATCTTTGATTGAGAGCGAGTTCGATAAGGGTGTCGAGGAACCAGTTTGTTTGATTATTTTCTGGTGATTTAAAAAAAATGATATGAGTATGTAAGAAAAGAAAAATGAATGGATGTGGATGCATGAATCTATTTATTTGTGCCAAGGAACCGTAGGCCTCATTGTTTTGACATGTATGAGCTTCGTTAAAACTGTTTCACAATTTGATCTCATATTATTTCACATAATACTTGCAGCCAAGCTCTTGAGTTCCTACGATTCTCTGGCGACCTAAAATGAAATGAGAATGAATGATATTATTTTCTTTATTTTCAACATGTTTTTTTGTTTTTTTTTAAGTATGAATGCATGAAGATATAATGTTGGATGATGATGATTATCATTTGTATAACATGCATGAAGATATGTGTTTTTGTAGACCCTTTTTTATGCATGGACATGATATAACAAATTTTTGGTGGAAGAACAAAAGTGACATGATGCCCTTGTGTCTTAAATGGGTTAAACCTAAAGTCGGAGATTTTCTAACTTAAGGGGTCTATAGTCTTGTATTGAGTGATGGGTCTCACGAGTGGCTCTAGTCACATTCTCACCAAAGGCCTCTAGAGCTAAAGTCTCCTCCTGAATATTAACCACAACGATAGATAACTATCCGGTGCGGAATACCCAGAAGGAGCACACTCTAGATGAAGTTCTCGCAATAGCCAGAAGGAAAGCGAATTCCAATTGACTACCACCAAACCTCCACTCAATCTTAAGCTTTGCTCTGACCCGGGTATAGGGCCTTACTCATATGTGTGTGCAAACGTGTAGGTGCGGTGAGTGAGAGGGGCAACACCCTAACACTACCCAAGCTGCAAAACCAACAAAGCATACAAATATAGTCGGCTATCCTAATGTTTGACATGTACATAATATTCACAACAAATTAAAATTAAACAAATAAATAATAAATAATTATTTACAAAAGAAAAAATAAAAAAAGGGGAATTTAAAAAAAAATTGAAGTTAATTATTTGGCACAATTAATCAGTTAGGCTTGACTCTCTAAATGTCCCCAGTGGAGTCGCCAGCTGTAGCAACCGAAAAATCCGGAGGGATTTATTCGAGTTTAATGAAGCCGCCACCAATAATTTATTTCATAGGGAAAATATTGGAAAAAACCTTTTTTTGAAGAAAAATGGTCCTTGAGACCAGATTTGGGTTCGGGAGTCGATTATGTGTAGGGAAGGTATTAGCACCCTACAACATCCTTTCGAAAAAGGTTACCTCTAATTAATTGTGCAAAATTTATTAACTTCTAAAAAAAATATTTATTTCCCTTTTATTTTTTAAAAAAAATTAACCAAGATTAAAAAAAAGAGGACTTAATAAAAGTCGTTTATTTTTGCGCTTGACAGGAGTGGGCTCCTGCTCCTACGTATCTCAGTGCGATGGAGAAATCAAAGGCTACATAGTTCTTGGGTAAAAAATGGTTGTGTGTTGGTTGATTTTAATTGTATATTTTTTTATGGAAAAAAGGTAGGTTTTGTAGGGACCAAACAAGAAGCAATCAAGAGTGGTCCTCACTAACAACCTATTTTGTTTAGAAAATTAACGGTGTTCGTAATGATCAAACGGGAAGCAATCTCGAGTGATCATTACTAGTGAAAATAACTTGACTTTATATTTATAAAGAAGATAGATTTTCATGGGGACCAAACAAGAAGCAATCAAGAGTGGTCCTCACTAATAACCCATTTTTGTTTAGAAAATTAAGATGTTCGCAATGATTAAACGGGAAGCAATCTCGAGTAATCATTACTAATAAATTAATTTTCATGATTTTATTATGTGTTTTTCAATAAACCTGGTCTCAAAATTTGTATGATAAATTGAAATTTAGTTGAGTAAAAATTGTCCCCATAGAGTGAAATGGGGTCAGATTTATTGTCCTAATTTGACTAATACTAATTAATGATTAAGAAAAAAAAATAAATAAGAAATATATAATAATAAAAACAGATGAATTAAAAAAAGCTAGAAACGACATCCAACATTATAAATAAAAGACAAACATAAAACGACATCTAACATTATAAATAAAAGACAAACATAAACATACTTAAAAAGAATACGAAGAAAGAAAAAGAGAGAAGGAATTGATGCACTTACCTCAAGAGAAAAATTTTTGTTGGGCACAATGCGTCAAACCCCACGTACTCCTCCAATCTTGAAGGTTGAAGGGGATAATAACCCTCCCATTAAATTTTTTTGACTAAAGCAAAGGCCCTATGCTTTGCACTAGGCCCATTGATCCATTTTTTCTTGGATGATCTTAGTGCTTGGTGATGTACTCCTTATATAGGAGAATGAGAGGTTGAAAGAGTGTGGATTTTTTCAATGTGGGACTTCAATAGTAAAGTTGGGAGTTGGCTTCTTAAGTTTGATATTTTAAATGTTCAACAAAACTAAATAGCCAACTTTGAGCACTAATACAACACTTAAAACAACTTTATTGTGCTTCATGACCTTCATAAGAATTATAGACATTGTTTCTAGCTTTCAAATGGCATAAGTTTCATCTCAAAAGGATATCTACAACTCAAGATATTGTCAACACAAGTGGCTGTCCCGAACAATACATGTAACATCACGTCTCAAACTTCATGCTCGATTTGGTCCATGATAGAGGTCGATCTGGGTTTGTAATCCAAAATAATAGTTGTAGATCTTTTTCTTATATTGCCAACAGTATAAAGAACACCTCATTTGGACAAGTATAGCTCAAGATATGACATTTTCTTTGAACGTTATTCAACATAATGTGTTGTCCGTTTTTGTGCAGTTTTATAACTTTCATGCTATTTTAGGGCAGTAAATCGTTAGAATCAAGTCCCGAATCCTTCATAACATTTGTATCCAAGGATGTTAGCTTTCAAATGGCGTTGGTTTCATTAAAAAAATACTTCTACAACTCAAGATATGACCTAATCTTTACATACTGTTCAAAACCATTTTTCAGCATACTTGTTCTTACTTCCAAGTCAATTTGGACTTAGTAAACTTCAGATTTAACTCTTGGGTTCCTCATCAAAGTTGTAGAGTTTTGTTTTAGCTTTCTAACAAGGTAAAAATCACTTTAATACCATCTCCACAACATTAATTACACGCAGAATACATAAGCTATACCAAAGTACAAATTTTTCCAACCTCTTTTCTCTTCAAGATTTCTTTCTCCTTCTTTCTTCTCTACTACTATTTTTGTTCTTTTTGAATGTTATTTTTTACCGGACAAAATTAGGGTATGACAGGAATTTAAAAAATGAATTTTCTATCTTTTGTATTACTTAATTGAATGTGTGTGTGTGTTTAAGTGAATTTTAAAATAAATTATATACTTGTTTTGTATTGTTTAATTGAATGTTCATGTAAAAAAAATGCACCAATACATTATCTACTTAAGCAAACAAACTGTCCTCTCAATCTAATTCATGAGAGCACATATCAATATTTTTAGGCTTTTCTGCAGTTTTGGTCCCCCTATTTTCAGTAATCCGTAATTTTGGTCCCCTAATTTTTTATTTCGTAATTTTGGTTCCCTAATTTTTAAATTTTCTGACATTTTGCCCAACACTAAAATTGATTCAGAAATTAGCTGATGTGGCAAGTGATATGCTAATGTGGATTCTTAGTGGACTGGCCAGGTGGCAATTTTGTCACATTTGGTTGCCATGTCATTAAAACCCAATTAAAATAACAAAATAAATCATTTAAATTAAATTTTCAAATAAAAAAACAAGTTTCAGAAATTAAAAGACATAAAATCTGAATCAAAGGGACCCTAAATCATATGAATCACCGTCCCCTTCCAATTTTCATCGACTACCATGGGAGTTCTTCAGTAATCTGGAACACGCCCATCATCATCGTCTTCCTCCTTGTTTTCGTTACCCTAAACTGAAGGAGCGATGTACCTCTTCGTCCTCCTTATTGTGACTTCATCTTCTTCGCATCGCATCTTGATGGATTCAAAGGCCAAGCATGTTGGTGGGAACAAAAGAGATCCTTATGCCTCCTCATGGACGAAAGAGGATGAGAAATACTGTGCTAGGTATGTTTTCTTGCATTTCTTTGATGAAGTTGTTGCTAAGTATGAAAGAGGGGTTTTGGGTGGTGTGTTTCTATCGTGGTTGCCATGTGATGGTTTCTGTTCTGTTCCTTTGTCTCATTAGGTTGTGTCATGGCTATTTTATGTTGATTTATCCTTATATGTTTGTTTTGCGTTTGATGCTGCTTTATTTTGTCCTCATAGGAACTGTTTTATGCCACTTTTTCCTTTATTATATACTTTATTTTGTGACTGTACAGGCCAGCAGAGGTGGTCAAAGTGAGATTACGTATGCATCATGGGGGGATTTTTGTATATCACCCTTCAAAAATGTATGTGAAAACTTGATGATCACACATGTCATAGAATAGCCAGAAATAGGCAAGCCAAGACAGAATATCTTGCAAAAAAATTCATGCGTATACTGAGACATACACCTGACATGAAAACAAAGGCTCTGATTGCTGAGGCTATTGACAAGTGAGGTGTAAACTTGACACATGATCAAGCCTACAGGGCCAAGAAAAGAGCAATAGAAATGATCCAAGGGGCTGGGAGTGAGCAATACTTACACTTGAGAAGCTATGCAGAGGAATTGAGGAGGTCAAATCCAAACAGTACAGTAATTATCCAGTGTGGTAACAACAAGAAGTGCCCTATATTTGAGAGAATTTATGTATGTTTTGAGGCATGCAAGGCTGCCTTTGTGTATACATGCATGCCCTTAATTGGATTAGATGCTTGTTTCTTGAAGGGAGAACATGATGGGCAGCTGCTGGCTGCAGTTGGTAAGGATGGGAATAACATGATGATTCCCATTGCATATGCAGTGGTTGAGGCAGAAACTAAAGACTCATGGCAATGGTTTCTGGACCTATTATTGAATGACCTGTGTGATTTACAACAGAGAGATTGGGCCTTCATTTCAGATCAGTAGAAGGTAAAAATGTGTATTACTTCAAAATATTTGATTTACGATTTTTTGTGTTTATTGTGTTTAAACAGTCTATTTATTTCAGTTCAGGGCCTAGTTCCTGCAATTCAGAACATTAAAGCCAATGTGGAGCACAAATTATGTGTTAAGCATTTGTATGGCAATTGGAGAAAGAAATACCCTGGTTCAAAAATGAAAGACGTCTTGTGGTTGGCTGCTAGAGCTACCACAGTTCCAGCTTGGCAGAGAGCAATGCAAAAAATGAAGGATATGAAGGAGAATGCATGGAAAGATATGATGCAAGTTCCACCTGCAATGTGGGCAAAGTCTCACTATGGCACTGATAGGTATGGCCTAATTATATTTTGTTTGGCCCTGATGTATAGTATGGCCTAATTATATTTTTTATAGCCTTGTGAAGTTATGTACGGCCTTAGTATATGGCCTTTGCACAATATGGTTTGTAAATGATGTTATGATGGTTTATGAAATGGTTCCAAGTTTCTGCTGATTATAATTTTCTGTTGTATAATTCTGGTGCATTTTCTAGTTTATGCATTAACAGGCCGAATTTTGCACAATTTTACACATTGCCCAATTTTGTGAAGTTCTGATTTGCTGACATTTTCTGGTTTATAATGCTTTGTAAATGATTTTATGGTGGTTTACTGGTTTTTCTGGTTTAATTTGCTACTGACCCGTGTTGTTGCTATCATTTTCTGGTTTAGGAAATGCTGTTGCTGCATTTTCTGGTTTATCCATGCACAATTTTGCACTCATTTTATTCACTCATTCTGTAGCCATTCAACACTGATTCAACATTGGTTTAGAAATAGAATCAAAATCTGAATACACATTTTCAACACTGGTTTCAGAATCCATTATAAGGATGAAATTAAACAGATTTTAGAATGCAACAATAACATTGAATTACATTAAACTGATTTGATTACAAGTTGATTGGCATAATAGGCCTAAATCCTACCCAAAAAACAATTCCAATACATCAAAAGCACCCTAAACCCTTACATAACATACACACTAATGACCCCTTACATAACCCTATTTCATCAAATGTGTTGCAAATAATGCAACCACCAGAAAAATTACAATGACCCAAGTGAATGCCACAAAAATCCACACACGTTTCAGCTTCATCTTCAGCTCATCCTCAACCCTATTTGACAAAATATCCTTCTTCTTCAACCCTTCAATCTTTTTCATTAGAGATAGGATAACCTCCTTTGCACGATCAGTCATCTCTTCTTCAAACCAATCAAAGAAGTTGCATTCCTTTCTTCCCTAAAACTGACCATTTACTGCAAATCAAAAAACAGGGAAGAAGAGAAAATGGACATTTGAAGGAGATTCGAACAAAGAATGTAGATCCATACCTGAAATAAACCACACCCATAAAACCGACGGCCAGGGTTTTCGTTCGTCCATGACGTGGTCAGAGGAGATTCGACTCCACAGTTGCACCACGTTCTTCTTCTTCTCGAGACGGAAGAGCGGCTTGAGACAGAGTACTGAGACATTCTAGATCTGAGAGGAACAAGAAGAAGAAGAAACGGGTCGATGGAGTGGGGAAGAAGATCGCTTCGAATGAGAGGAAGAAGAAGCAGAAATGGGTCGAGGAGAAGAAGGGTCGAGGAGAATCCTGGGTTTGGGATTAGGGTTCTTTGTGGTTCCCTTTGATTCAGATTTTATGTCTTTTAATGTCTGAAACTTGTTTTTTTATTTAAAAATTTAATTTAAATGATTTATTTTGTTATTTTAATTGGGTTTTAATGACATGGCAACCAAATGTGACAAAATTGCCACCTGGCCAGTCCAATAAGAATCCACATCAGCATATCACTTGCCACATCAGCTAATTTCTGACCCAATTTTAGTGTTAGGAAAAATGTCAGAAAATTTAAAAATTAGGGGACCAAAATTGTGAAATTAAAAATTGGGGGACCAAAATTACGGATTGCTGAAAATAGGGGAACCAAAACTGCAGAAAAGCCATATTTTTAAGGAGAAAACTTAATTGCAGTTGCTTACATCTCGTTTTTACTATTCTACATACAATATGTGTATTTCACGGCACCTACAAACAAGACAACTGCTATTTGCATTTTCTGTAACTGCTATTGTTGATGTATGAGAGAGAGGAAAAAACAGTAAAAAAAGCATTAACAAGATATAAACAACTGCAACTAAGTTTTATTCTATTTTTATCACCATTTTTGTCTAAATGGTAGTTTCAACTACCATGGTGACTCTCGTCAGAAAAAACTACCATCATGGTAGCATCAATCATATTATATAGTATAAAATGGCAATTTTTAGGAAATCACATTGAGATTGAAAATTCTTATTTTGAGTAGAATAAGAGATACGCAGATTTGTTAAAAAAAAGGGTAAAATATGTTTTTAGTCCCTATAAAGTTAGCCAATTTTCGTTCGAACTTTAGTCCTCATAAAATTTTTCGTTACTAACTTTAGTCTCTACTGTTAATTTACTACTTAGTTGGTTGACGGTCGTCTAGCTGGCACATTTCAGGTGTCATTTTTTGATAACGTGGCAGCACTTAGTGGACACAACTAATATTTTATATCCATGTCACCTTTTTTTTTTTCAATTCAATCCCCTCTTATTATTTCCCAGCCCAGGAGAACCATAATCACCAAATCCCCAAATCGCGTTCCCAGATTTCCAACGGAAAGGGAACGTGAAAATCAGACAAATGGTTCGAAATGTGAGGGAAATGAAATTGGAAAGGATTTTCTGGAGTTGCGTTCTATTTTTTATAAAGTTCTGAACTTGGGATCCAGAAAAATGTTCTCAAACGAGGAATGACTTGCGAAGATTCTAGAAACAGTACCGTAGAAACAGTACCGATCCCGATTGGATCAGTGCCAGCTTAGAGCCACAAGCAGGAGTAGTATGTGGACTTAAAGATTCCTCAAAGTCTCATAAATCACTGGAAATCTCAAGGATACACTGCTTTACACTTTGGAGCTGTCAGACTAATTCTCTCACTTCATGGGAGAAAAAGTATGCCTGTTTCAGCCAGAATAGCTCTTCTTGATTTGAGCTATCTTCATTATGAAAACGATGTAATTGGAACTGTTTTTACTACTCTTCATGCTGGAAGTGTAGTTCTCACTATGTTTCTGTAACACCTGAGGACGAGATCGACCTCGTATTAGGACGACGTATCGAGACCTCGACCAAGACCTTGTGTCGAGATTCCGTGCCAAGATCGTTTGCCGAGGTCAGTTGCCGAGATGAGGAGACTGCATGCACTAGTCAGCGAAATGAGGAGGTCGCGCGTGTCGAAGTTGATGAAGTCGCTGCATCGAGCTGATGAGGACGCATGTCGAGCTGAGGAGACCGCGTTCACGAACTCGTGTTAGAACCTTGTGCGCTTGCACGAGCACCCTTGTCGACATCGTGTCGAGATGATAACTCGTATTCTTTCGAACGTTATTCAGCGCTATTATTATATTGTTTGTAATAATTATTGTGTCGGCTTGCCGTTCTCGTCGTGTGTCTAGACCGTTGACCGACAGAGTAGAGGATAATTATGAGGGAGGAACGATTAGACGGGTAGAATGATTGATGGGATTGGCATCTTATAGCTGAAGTTACGATTATACCCCTTTTCTCACCAGCTGTATACCACGACCGATTCCCTCAAACACTCATTCTTTCTCTTTTCTTCTTTCTTCTTCCTTCCTTCTGCTCTGAGTTTCGTTGTTTTTCTCCAAAAATCTCCATCGACGAAACCGTGAGTTCCATCGAGATTCTGCACAAGCTTTCTTCATCAACCTTGTTCATCATCATCTTCTCGACCTATATCTCGTCTGCTCGACCACCATTGAGGTATGAAGAACAGATTTTTCTTTTTCTCTGTGCTACTGTTTAGCGCTACTTATCTTTCCATTTTTAGCCAGTTTTATGCTTCCAAATCATGTCAAACTGATGGGTTTTCTTCTTCACGATATTACCTATCTTTCTAACCGATTAATTGGGCTTGTAAAACAAATTTTCTTCCCCTGTTTTTCTGCAATCGGCAGTGCCCAGAAACTCTTCATTTTTGGTTTGTTTCGATTTCTTGTTTTTCGTTCGTTGCTTCTGGTTGTTGTTGTTGTCGATCTATCTGTTGAAGCATCAGATAACTTTTTCATGAACTTTTGATCGAAATCCCTAACTTTGTGTTAGAGGAAAAATATATTTCAAGTTCTTGAGTTTTATATTTTTCTGGGTTGTGGTTAAGTTTGGGAAGAGAGAGCTAAGTGTATTAGAACCCATAGATCGAACTGAGTTGTGTTTGTTTTAGGAAGTCTGATTCCCGAGATCGTGTGATTTCCGAATCGAGGTGTACGGGAAAGCGAATCCAAGGACGTGGAAGCAGTGGGATCCAGATCGAGAACTGTACGTGTCGAGGTCGACTGAGAAGTGTACGTGTCGAGGTCGATTGAGGACGGTACGTGTCGAAGTCGTTGTCGAGCTCGTTGAAGACAACCGTGTCGAGATCGAGTAAGAGAAGTCGTTGTCGAGCTCATTTGAAGACAGCTGTGTCGAGGTCGTTGTCGAGCAGCATTAACTTGGAGTTCGGTAAGGGCAACTCCTAGATATCTCTAAGGCTTTATTTTATAAGTCCTTATGTAAGGGCGCTTCACATTAATACTTTCGTAGTATGCTAGCGTAAGAGCAACTCTTAGAAATTATTAAGACTTTATTTTTATTGTTATATTTATGTATGGACTCCTTGATTGGTGTCGAGATTGGGTTTTTGCATGTATTTGATATGTGATTGAATATATGTTGTGAATGGTGTATTGCTGTCGAATTGCGTTTCTTCATGCAGAATGTTTTATTGCTTAAATGTCGAATTGTGTTTTCTTCATGTTAAGCATGCTCTCTTTATTTGATATGTGATCAAGTAAGTTGTGTTACTCTTTGACATGCGGCGAGCTAATCATCGAGTGAGAGAGCTAGGGAGTCGTATGACGTTTTTGAGCCTACCCGGATAATCGAGGGTGCTAGGTCCCCTTTTTGTTTATGGTGGATTGGCTAGGCATCGCATTATCGGGTTGGGGTTGGACTGCCGATTAATGCATGGTATCGGCTGGGGTTGGACTCGCTTACCTATTACGCCGCTTGGGGATGGACCCGCCGACGATATTCCTAATAAGAGTTGTGTCGAGTCTAGAGTGAGATGGTCGAGTCACGTGTGGTGATTGAGATATATTATTGTGTTGCTTATTTCTTTATGTCGAGCTTATCTTGTATTGTTGAGAAGTTGACCTTTCCCGTGGTGCCTTCAATCCATGACGGTTACCCGTGCGGTGTCGAGGGCGCAGGAACTCGGCGATAGATGATGCCGAGGAGGAGCTCGACGAGGACCCGAGTGACGACCTCTACTTGTCGTGGATTGATTATGTTGTTGGATGTTTGTTTTTCCGATAACTGCATTTGTTTTTCTTTGTGTTCGAGGCGTGACCGCTTTGGGCGGTTATGTTTTGTTGCTACAGGTAGACTGGTGGTCTTACTTTTTGAGCAAATGCGTGGGAGTCTCACTAAGTACCCCAGGTATGATTGCTCTTTGAAGTCGCTGCACCTTAGGTGTATTTTCTTTGCACATTTGCTACTCTGTATTTTGTATACTTTATTATTTCGAGTGATATATATATGTATGTTATGCATGTATGTTTTATTAGAATTTAAGTCTTGTGTCTTAAGTGCACCATGTTTCAAAAGTCAGAATTACTCTGATGTGCACGAGTTGGTTTTATAAAAAAAAAAAATATATCGTATTTTTAAAAGGCACAAGAGTTTTGTTTTTAAAACACATCTCATACAGGTTTATGTTGAGCTTGGTGTGTTGAGCTCGGTAACTCGAGCTAGGGATATTGAGCTCGGTAGCGGTCCGGAAACGGGTCGTAACACTGTTGGTATCAGGCGATTCGGTTCGACCGAGCCGCATAGGAAATTTGGACTGGTCACTATGTCGGGTTATGTGTGTGGGTACCTAGTTGTATTATGTTGATTGCTGTTTGATTAAGTGAAGCACTTATTGCTTGAGAAATTGTTTGAACTGTTTCTTGATTGAAGCAGTGTGTTTTAACACATCCTTGTTCTGAGATTCGACAGGTTTTGAACTTTGTGGAATCTAATGCCACCTCGTAGAGATACGACAGCTGTAATCGAGAACGCCGACATGGAACGAGCAATTCAAGCTATGACCGAGATGGCGGCAGGCATGGCTCAACAATCACCGCTGCAACTCAACAGTTAACGCGATGGCTCAACAGACGGCAGCGTTAACTCGCCAGAACTTGCGTGAACAAAGAACGAGCGAACGAAATGTTGAAGCGAGAGGATTAGCGGACTTCAGAAGCATGATCCACCAGTTCTACTGTGAGCCAAATCCGGATAAAGCTGATCTTTGGATGCAAGAGATCGAGAAGATCTTCGAGGCACTTCATTGCCCGGACAACGTGAAGGTCGACTATGCCACCTACTTACTGCTAGGAGACGCAGAGTATTGGTGGAGAGGAGTGAAGCAAACGTTTATACCGGAACGTCGCGAGATGACCTGTGAGCTTTTTCGTGAAAGGGTGTTGGACATGTACTTCCCAGATCTTCGCACGAGCCGAGAAGGAGCAGGAATTTCTTCAATTGCGCAAGGCAACTCGACAAAGGTCCGAGTATGCACAAGTTCGAGTCATTGGCGAGGTATTTCAGTCCATTTCGTGATCGAGTTGACCGTAGATGGTTAAGTGAGAGATTCCAACGAGGATTGAGATTCGACATTCGTAAGTCGATGGTGTCGTTGAGGATCGAAACCCCCGAGAGCTGATTGATCGATGTGTGGAGGTAGAAGGAGTAAGAAGCCACAAGAAGAAGATTATTGTGGGCGGACCGGAGACCCCGAGTGCGGGCGTAGATTTGCACGTAAAGCGGAAACAACCGCAGGAAGCCTTACGACCGACCTCGGGGAACGACAACAGGGACAGACGTCCGATGACCCAGGTACCGAGAAGCGGAGGACGCCGGTGTCGAGGTGACTTGTTTCCGTTGTGGAAAGACGGGACATTACGCCAATAATCGTACTCTCGAAGGAGGGTGTGCTACAATCAGAAGAAGCCAGGGCATTTTGCCAAGGATTGTCCTACACCTAAAGTCGAACCGACTATGCTTGCGGCAAAGGCCAAAGGGAAGCGTCAAGTGGCTAAAGGCGTAGTTTTGCATGAGTGGCGAGGAAGCGAACGAGCCGATGATCTTATCCAAGGTGAATGTGAGATCGAGGGTAAATCCTTATCCGTTCTTTTTGATTCGGTGCAACCCATTCCTTTATTTCTTCCGATTGTGTGAACCATTTGAACTTGATCGTGATCGCTACCGCTTAAATTAGTAGTTACAACCCCACCGCTAAAACCTTAGTCACAAACACCGCATGTCTTAATTGTGTAGTGGTTATTCGAGTAGAAAGTTTGTGGTCAATTTGGTTTGTTTGCCTCTTAAGGGCTTAGATGTCATCCTCGAGATGGATTGGTTGTCACACCACCATGTCCTTTGGACTGTGCCCGTAAAGCTGTAATTTTTCCGCACCTTGGAGTCTCCAATTATCTTTCTCACGAACGTATTGGAGTTTCTTTGAAAGAAGGAACTAGGGAATACATGTATCTAGCTAGTTCGGAAGTTTTCCAGCCGGACGACGTGAAGAATGTTCCAGGTGTGTGACTTTGAGGACGTTTTCGAAGACGTGCCAGGGTTACCACCGGTCAGAGGTCGAAGTTCTCCATCGACTGATTCCAGGAACAGACCGATCTCCAAAGCGCCATACGGGATGTCTCTGCCGAGATGAAAGAACCGAAGTCCCGGATCGAACACTTGGAGTCGAAGCAATTCATACGACCGAGCGTGTCACCGTGGGGAGCTCCGGTGTTGTTGGTTAAGAAGAAGGATGGACGATCAAGATCGTGCGTGGACTATCGCGAACTCAACAAGGTTACCGTGAAGAACCGTTATCCGTTACCACGCGTATTGACGACTTGATGGATCAACTTCGTGGGCGGCGATCTTTTTCCAAGATAGACTTGAAGCTCCGCTACCACCGATTCGGCGTGAAGGAGGAAGATGTCGCCAAAACAGCTTTCAGACTAGATACGGTCACTACGAGTACTTGGTGATGCCGCTCGAGTGACGAATCGCCACCGTGTTTATGGACTACATGAATAGGATTTTCCATTCGCTTTTGGATCAGTTCGTTGTAGTGTTCATCGACGACATATTGATCTACTCGAGGAACCGAGAAGAGCACGCAGAACACTTATGTCGAGCATCGCAGATATTACGAGATAAGCAACTCTATGCCAACCTGTCAAGTGTGAATTTTGGCTTGAAGAGGTGAATTTTCTTGGCCACGTGATTTCCAAAGAAGGGATAGTGTGGATCCAACTAAGATTGAAGCCGTGCTAGCGTGGGAACAACCAAGACGATTCTGAGATCGTGAGTTTTGTCGGCTTAGCGAGGATATTACCGAAGATTCATTGAAGGTTTCGAAGATTGTCGCGCCTCTTACACGATCGACGAGGAAGGATCAACCTTTTGCCTGGACCGAGGAGTGTGAAGCCGCTTTCAAAGATCAAGGAGCTTTTGACGACAGCGCTGTCTTGATCTTGCCTCAACCGTAAGAGCCTTACGAGGTGTATTGTGATGCGTCACACCAGGGATTGGGATGCGTCGATGCAACATCGGAAGGTGGTCGCGTATGCTTCAAGACATCTTAAGATTCACGAGAGGAACTACCCTACTCATGACTTGAGCCGGCGCAGTAGTTTTCGCTACCGAAGATATGGAGACACTACCTTTATGGGAGCACTCTTATCGCTTTCAGCCGATCACAAGAGCTTGAAGTACCTGTTCGACCGTAAAGAGCTCAACATGCGTCGGCGTAGATGGACGTAATTTCTCAAGGACTACGACTTTACGTTGGAATACCATCCGGTAAGGCTAACGTAGTAGCGGATGCATTGAGCGGGAAGAGCGCTTAACCTCGGTATTGATGATCAAGGAGTTGGAGATGCTCGAGAAGTTCCGAGACTTGAAGTTGAGTGTCGAAGTTTCACCGGAAGCCGAGATTTGGTATGCTTACCATCTCTAATAGATTGTTGGGCGAGATCCGAGACCAGCAAGTTCATGACGAGCTTCGCAAGAGAAGATTCAGTTGATAAGCGCAAGGGAAGCGCGAATTTCAGGTCGGAGCGGACGACATCTTGAGGTGCAATGGCCGAGTGTGCGTACCTAACGATCCGAGCCGAGGAAGTTGATTCTCGACGGCGCATAAGAGCAACTTTAGTATTCATCCAGGAGTTACGAAGATGTATCAAGACTTGAAGAAGCATTTTTGGTGGTCCTGAATGAAGGAGCAAGTGGCCGAGCACGTAGCTTCGTGTTTGGCGTGTCGTGCCGAAGGTGGAGCACCAACGACCATGGAATGTTACAATCGCTTGACGTACCAGTTTGGAAATGGGACAGTATTTCCATGGATTTTGTTGTAGGTTTGCCGAAGACGCAGAAGAGGAATGATTCGATTTGGGTGATCGTCGATCGATTGACCAAATCTGCTCATTTCTTACCAAAGGAGGTCGACATACAACGTGGAAAAGCTGACCGAGATCTACATCGCGGAGATAGTACGACTTCATGGAATACCCTCTTCCATCGTGTCGGACCGAGATCCGAAGTTCACGTCTCACTTTTGGAGGGAATTGCAAGGAGCGATGGGAACCGAGCTCGAGCTTAGCTCGGCATATCATCCACGCATCGACGGTCAGACTGAGAGAACGATCCAATCACTTGAAGATTTGTTGCGAGCTTGTACGTTAGATCACCGAGGAAGTTGGGACGACGTCTTACCATTGGTGGAGTTCACCTACAATAACTGCTTCCATGCGAGTATTGGAATGGCACCTTTGAAGCGTTGTATGGGCGTAAATGTCGACGCCTCTTTGTTGGTACCAGGACGGCGAGCGAACCGTCGTAGGACCGTGATATGATCCAGCAGACTACTGAGAAGATCCGTTTGATTAGAGATCGGATGCGAACGTCTCAAAGTCGACAGAAGAGTTATGCAGACCAACGACGTCGACCACTCGAGTTCGAGGAAGGAGAACATGGATTTCTTAGAGTCACCCCCACTACTGGAGTTGGTCGAGCGAGCAAATCCAAGAAACTTACCCCTAAGTTTATTTGACCTTACCAGATTCTTCGTCGTATTGGTCCAATGGCAGATCAGATTGCCTTGCCACCATTCTTGTCGAACATCCACGACGTCTTCCACGCCTCACAATTGCGAAGTATGTTTCCGACCCTCTCATGTCATCGAACCGGATGTGATTCAACCAAGGGCGACCTATCTTTCGAAGCATTGCCAGAAGGATCGTTGATCGGAAAGCCAAAGCGATTGGAACAAAGAGATTCAACTTGTCAAGGTTGTGTGGGATCGTAAGACGGGAGATGCGACTTGGGAGCTGGAGGAGAAGATGAAGACTCAGTACCCTGAACTTTTCCGAGGTAAGAATCTTATTTGCAATTTCGAGGACGAAATTTTTTTTAGAGGGAGAGATTGTAACACCTGAGGACGAGATCGACCTCGTATTAGGACGACGTATCGAGACCTCGACCAAGACCTTGTGTCGAGATTCCGTGCCAAGATCGCTTTGCCAGTCGGTTAGTCGAGATGAGGAGATCTGCGTGCACTAGCCGCCGAAATGAGGAGGTCGCGCGGTCGAGTTGATGAAGTCGCTGCATCGAAATGATGAGGACGCATGTCGAGTGAGGAGACCGTTCACGAACTCGTGTTAGAACCTTGTGCGCTTGCACGAGCACCCTTGTCGACATCGTGTCGAGATGATACCTCGTATTCTTTCGAACGTTATTCAGCGCTATTATTATATTGTTTGTAATAATTATCTTGTCGGCTTGCCGTTCTCGTCGTGTGTCTAGACCGTTGACCGACAGAGTAGAGGATAATTATGAGGGAGGAACGATTAGACGGGTAGAATGATTGATGGGATTGGCATCTTATAGCTGAAGTTACGATTATACCCCTTTTCTCACCAGCTGTATACCACGACCGATTCCCTCAAACACTCATTCTTTCTCTTTTCTTCTTTCTTCTTCCTTCCTTCTGCTCTGAGTTTCGTTGTTTTTCTCCAAAAATCTCCATCGACGAAACCGTGAGTTCCATCGAGATTCTGCACAAGCTTTCTTCATCAACCTTGTTCCTCATCATCTTCTCGACATATCTCGTCTGCTCGACCACCATTGAGGTATGAAGAACAGATTTTTCTTTTTCTCTGTGCTACTGTTTAGCGCTACTTATCTTTCCATTTTTAGCCAGTTTTATGCTTCCAAATCATGTCAAACTGATGGGTTTTCTTCTTCACGATATTACCTATCTTTCTAACCGATTAATTGGGCTTGTAAAACAAATTTTCTTCCCCTGTTTTTCTGCAATCGGCAGTGCCCAGAAACTCTTCATTTTTGGTTTGTTTCGATTTCTTGTTTTTCGTTCGTTGCTTCTGGTTGTTGTTGTTGTCGATCTATCTGTTGAAGCATCAGATAACTTTTTCATGAACTTTTGATCGAAATCCCTAACTTTGTGTTAGAGGAAAAATATATTTCAAGTTCTTGAGTTTTATATTTTTCTGGGTTGTGGTTAAGTTTGGGAAGAGAGAGCTAAGTGTATTAGAACCCATAGATCGAACTGAGTTGTGTTTGTTTTAGGAAGTCTGATTCCCGAGATCGTGTGATTTCCGAATCAAGGTTTACGGGAAAGCGAATCCAAGGACGTGGAAGCAGTGGGATCCAGATCGAGAACTGTACGTGTCGAGGTCGACTGAGAAGTGTACGTGTCGAGGTCGATTGAGGACGGTACGTGTCGAAGTCGTTGTCGAGCTTGTTGAAGACAGCCGTGTCGAGATCGAGTAAGAGAAGTCGTTGTCGAGCTCATTTGAAGACAGCTGTGTCGAGGTCGTTGTCGAGCAGCATTAACTTGGAGTTCGGTAAGGGCAACTCCTAGATATCTCTAAGGCTTTATTTTATAAGTCCTTATGTAAGGGCGCTTCACATTAATACTTTCGTAGTATGCTAGCGTAAGAGCAACTCTTAGACATTATTAAGACTTTATTTTTATTGTTATATTTATGTATGGACTCCTTGATTGGTGTCGAGATTGGGTTTTTGCATGTATTTGATATGTGATTGAATATATGTTGTGAATGGTGTATTCTTTGTCAGTGCGTTTCTTCATGCAGAATGTTTTATTGCTTAAATGTCGAATTGTGTTTTCTTCATGTTAAGCATGCTCTCTTTATTTGATATGTGATCAAGTAAGTTGTGTTACTCTTTGACATGCGGCGAGCTAATCATCGAGTGAGAGAGCTAGGGAGTCGTATGACGTTTTGAGCCTTACCCGGATAATCGAGGTGCTAGGTCCCCTTTTTGTTTATGGTGGATTGGCTAGGCGTCGCATTATCGGTTTGGGGTTGGACCGCCGATTAATGCATGGTATCGGTTTGGGGTTGGACCTGCCGTTTACCTATTACGTCAGTTTGGGGATGGACCTGCTGACGATATTCCGGAATAAGAGTTGTGTCGAGTCTAGAGTGAGATGGTCGAGTCACGTGTGGTGATTGAGAAGTTGACCCTTTCCCGTGGTGCCTTCAATCCATGACGGTTACCCAGGCGGTGTCGAGGGCGCAGGGAACTCGACAGTAGATGATGCCGACGAGGAGCTCGACGAGGACCCAAGTGACGACCTCTACTTGTCGTGATTGATTATGTTGTTGGATGTTTGTTTTTCTGATAACTGTACTTGTTTTTCTTTGTGTTCGAGGTCGTGACCAGTTTGGGCCGGTTATGTTTTGTTGCTCTGAGGTAGACCGTGGTCTTACTTTTGGAGCAGCCCCACGTGGGAGTTCTGTAAGTACCCCAGGGTATGATTGCTCTTTTGAAGTCGTCGTACCTTAGGTGTATTTTCTTTGCACATTTGCTACTCTGTATTTTGTATACATTATTATTTCGAGTGATATATATATGTATGTTATGCATGTATGTTTTATTAGAATTTAAGTCTTGTGTCTTAGTTGCACCATGTTTCGAAAAGCTGTAATTACTCTGATGTGCACGAGTTGGTTTTATAAAAAAAAAAAAAAATATATCGTATTTTTAAAAGGCACAAGAGTTTTGTTTTTAAAACACATCTCATACAGGTTTATGTTGAGCTTGGTGTGTTGAGCTCGGTAACTCGAGCTCGGTCTATTGAGCTCGGTAGCGGTCCGGAAACGGGTCGTTACAGTTTCCAAATTACAACGTGAGCCTCAAGGACAGTACTCTGTCCACCAGACTCAAGGTTCAAGTTCAGATCACTGGAGCTGATCAAGTTCCAGAAGCTTTGTCAGCCACTCTTCATCACCAGATAATTTATCGTCTCCAAAACCACTCAATTGATCTCCACATCTCCGGCTGTTCTTCTGATTCTCTGTTAGTTGTAACTAATAGAGAAGATGAAATACCTTCAATTGTTCATATTCCAAGAAGAATTCCTCGAGAAGAACTGACCCAGCTCATTCCTCTTGAATGGATAACCAATTTATGAGAAACATCACCTTGATAAAAAGCCAATTCAGTCTCAAGATGTTATTTTCAAAAGATCTACTGATGGATCAGTCAAAACCATTTTCAAGAAACCAGAAGAAAAGAATTCAAGAAAGATTAAGAGACTGAAACAGAGAAATGATACTTTGCATTCTTTTTCATTGATCGATCTCAGTGATGAGATATGTATTTATACATTTCAGAGAGAGAAGCTAATCTGTAACTACCTATGCTGAGTCAGCTAACTAGCTATGCTGAGTTAGCAAACAGAATTAACAAACTAGTATACAGAATTAACAAACTGTTACATCACATTCTCTATTACTCCCCCTTAACTCAAGGTGGTAGTTATGAACAGCTTAACACTTTGAGTTTGTCTCTTAACATAGAAAACTGCAACTTAGGCAATGGTTTTGTGAGAACATCAGCTACTTGCTCTTGAGTTGGGACATAGGATACAATTAAAGACTTGTTTAAGACTTTTTCACTGACAAAGTATAGGTCCAGCTCCATGTGCTTAATTCTGGAATGTAGAACTGGATTGTGACTCAAGGCCACTGTGCTTTGGTTATCATAATATATTATGGGTGTAGATGCTGTAACTCTGAGCTCATGTAAGAGTGATTGAATCCAAATGACTTCAGAAGCAGCTATAGCCAGACTGCGGTATTCAGCTTTAGCTGTGGATTCGGCAACTATAGGTTGTTTCTTTGACCACCAAGATATTAAATTTGAACCAAGAAAGATGCTGGCACCAGAGGTGGATCTTCTATCATCAATGTCAGAAGCCCAATCAGCATCACAATATGCTTTTAAACTTAGTGGTTGCATAGGAGTAGCCGGCTGCAAAAATAAAAAGATCCAAGGTGCCTTTGAGATATCTTAGAATTCTCTTCACTTGCACCCAATGCGAGTCCAAAGGTTGAGACATGTATTGACAAACCTTATTCACAGCAAAGCCAATTTTAGGTCTTGTTATTGTTACATATGTTGACAAGTGACTCCAAACACAAGAGGGGGGTGAATTGTGTGTGAACGGTGCTTTCAAAAACTTTTGGAGAAATAAGTGCTAATTATGAGTTGCGGAAATATTAATGTGAAATAGATAAATCACTTGAAGAATAAATTGCAAACGAGTTAAAAATAAAGTAAATAGTAAGATATAAATAACAATAAAATAAAGTACGTAAATTTAATTGATCGAAAAGTAGAGATAAGGAGTAAAAAGCACACAACAAATTATCCAGGTTCGCCACCTAACACCCTGTGGCCTACGCCCCGTCTCCCAAAGCAAACCACTATGGGATTTTCACTAAGACACTAGCTTTTAAATCAGGTTCAGCTAGAAACCTTTACAACTCTAAACCAGAGCAATACGTTCAAGAGATATCACCTCTCTATGAACACCTTAGGATTCCTACCCAAAAATAAATGATTTTCTCAAATAAAATGAAACGAAAAAGAAACACTCAATAGTGCAGTATATAACAAATTGAAGCTCAAATAATACAACTCAAATTTTGTAGAATAAAAAGACTCTCGAGAAAATTGTGCTCAAATAAGTGTGAGTGATGAAAATATTTGACAGAGTTTTTGGCACAAAAATTAAGCAATCGCGTTGTTGTTGTTGTGTTTTCGTGTTGTAAGAAAGAGCACAGCGTTGTTTATATTTATAGGACCGGCGAGGCGTTTGCCGTTGAGTTGATTTGTCCGTTGGAAGATTTGACCGTTACAGGGATCTGTCCGTTGGAATTTGTCCGTTGCGTTGAAAACACGAGACTCGGCATACGACCTCACGAAGATAGCTCGGCAGACGGCCTCGCCACGGCTCGGCAGACGACCTCGACACGCGGCTCGGCATATGACCTCGAACAGCTCGGCACGACCTCGGCACCGCGACCCGCTACACTCAGATATCGACCTCCTCATCATTTCGGTCCTCATAGCTCGGCACGCGCGACCTCATCGGCTCGGTCCTCATCGGCTCGGTCCTCATCACCGACACGGATCATCAGCTCGACGCGCGACAAGAGCTCATCACGCGCGACCTCGATGCAGCGACCTCATAAGCTTGACACGCCGACCTCCTCCTCGATTCGACATACTACTTCCTCGAGCTCAACATCCGACTTCCTCCTCACTCGACATCCGATTTCGAGCTCGACATACAACTTCCTCGGATATCGACACGCGACTTAATCCTCATTTCGACATCCGAGCTCCTCACCGACATCCGACACGAGATATGCATGTCAAAATATTTTGTGCGTGTGTGATTTAATTTTAATTGAGAGCTTTTATTCCTACTTACAATTTCTCTTAAAAAAGATAAATAAATACCCAAAACCCAAAGACTTGAGAAACTATCATTCTTGATTCGCGTCTTGGTATTCTTTTCCACTTTTTGCACGGTTGACTATTTGCAAAGCTCCTTTTGTCAATCATCAAAATCATCCTGTCAAGGCATGTATTCACAGACTCCCTTTTGATGATGACAAACATCTCATGGAGGATTTTAGTAAAATATAATCATGATATAGCAATGAGATATAAGCATGGTTTTTCACTAAAAGATATCAGAGTTTAAGCACAATATTTAGAAAAAATCCACCTAACAATATTAAAAAGATATCAGAGTTTAGGCGCATTTTGGCATTTTGGTAAAGAACTCCAAATCACAATATGCATGGAATAAACCACTCCCCCTGAATCATATAACTCTCCCCTTTTGGCAACATCAAAAAGCGGAAAAGATAAAGCGCATGTAAAGCGTATGCATATACGTGTAACTAGATGGCGAAAAATAATAGAGTATCAAGGGTTCAATGAAGCATAATTGTTTGCGATTAACATAACCTCGCACAAACTTTTATTTTAGCGACACAGGAAGGACGGTTGCATTTCTCCACTTTTAGTCTTGGTAACGGAACCTGCATAAAAATGTTAGCACACTCCAACGCCCAAGTTAGAACTTATTCATAATAAAATGCACTCACACGCAGTCATTCAATGCATGATTGATCTAAAATTCCTAACTCGGTTCTTATAAAAAAGAAGCTTTCTTTAGGCAAAGGTTTAGTAAAAATATCTGCAAGTTGTTTAGATGTTTCCACAAACTCAATCACACAATCTCCTTTTTGAACATGATCTCTAATAAAATGGTGCCTAATTTCTATGTGTTTGGTCCGGGAGTGATAAACTGGATTTTTAGTGAGGTTTATGGCACTAGTATTGTCACACTTTATTGGAACAGTTTTCAAATTAATCCCATAATCATTCAACTGTTTCCTACAAATAATCTGTGCGCAACAACTACCTGCCGCAACATATTCCGCTTCGGCAGTGGACAAAGCCACACTGGCTTGTTTCTTACTATGCCATGAAACCAAGGCATTCCCAAGTAAGTGACATGTCCCACTAGTGCTTTTTCGGTCCATTTTGCAACCCGCAAAATCCGAATCCGAGTACCCAATAAGTGTGCAACAAGACCTTTGGGATACCATAAACCCATGGTTTGTGTGCCAGTGAGATATCTCATGATGCGTTTTACCGCTAAGAGATGTGATTCCTTAGGATTTGCTTGAAAACGTGCACACATACAAACACTAGACATAATATCCGGACGACTAGCAGTGAGATAGAGAAGAGATCCTATCATACCTCTATACTTACTTACTTTGACCGACTTACCACCTTCATCTTTGTCAAGATAGCATGATGTGCTCATGGGAGTTGAGATTTCTTTGGCGTTGCTCATTCCAAATCTTTTAAGCAACTCCTTGCAATATTTGGATTGATTTATAAAAATTCCTTCTTTTGTTTGTTTGATTTGAAGTCCAAGGAAGTAATTTAGCTCTCCCATCATTGACATTTCAAATTCACTTTGCATGATATCAGAAAATTCCTTACACAAGGATTCATTAGTAGCACCAAATATTATATCATCGACATAAATTTGAACAAGTAAAATGTCATGCTTTTTGTGTTTAATGAAAAGAGTGGTATCAACTTTTCCTCTTTCAAAACCTTTTTCAAGTAAATATTTGCTCAACCTCTCGTACCAAGCTCTCGGAGCTTGTTTTAAACCATATAAAGCCTTTTTCAATTTGAAAAACATGATTTGGAAATTCAAAATTTTCAAAACCGGGGGGTTGATCAACATATACTTCTTCTTGAATAAAACCATTTAGAAATGCACTCTTAACATCCATTTGAAAAAGTTTAAAATCCATGATGCATGCAAATGCGAGAAGCATGCGAATAGCTTCTAATCTAGCCACGGGTGCATAGGTTTCATCGAAATCTATGCCCTCTTGTTGATTATAGCCTTCTGCCCCAAGTCTAGCTTTATTTCTAACAATGATACAGTTTTCATCAAGCTTGTTGCGAAAGACCCATTTGGTCCCAATGACTATATGATCTTTAGGTTTAAGAACTAGTTCCCAAACATTGTTTCTTTCAAATTGATTTAATTCCTCTTGCATAGCAAGGGTCCAATGTTCATCAATAATGGCTTCATTGATGTCCTTTGGTTCAACTTGAGAAACAAAAGCCATGAAAAGACATGCATGATTAAGAGAGTTTCGAGTTGTTACTCCTTTAGAGATATCGCCAATTATATTGTCAAGTGGATGATGTTTTGAGACTCTCCATTCTTTTGATAGATTTGAATGAGGAGATTCCTTAGAAGATTGTGGCAAAGGATTTTCATCTTCATCTTTGGACTCGTTTGAATCTTCTAAGTGACTATTTCCCAATATTTCGCAAGATCATCAACACTATCTTCTACCAAAGATTTTGGGTTAGACTCATCAAAGGTAACATGCACATATTCTTCAATAGTCAAAGTTCTCTTATTATAAATTCGAAAAGCTTTACTAGAAATAGAATATCCAAGAAATATACCTTCATCCGCTTTGGCATCAAATTTTCCAAGGTTATTCTTACCATTGTTTAGGACAAAACACTTGCATCCGAAAACGTGAAGGTGGGAAATGTTGGGCTTCCTTCCTTTGTAGAGTTCATACGGTGTTTGCTTAAGGATCGGCCTTATAAGAACTCGATTCATCACATAGCAAGCGGTGCTCACGGCGTCTGCCCAAAAGTACTTAGGAAGGTTAGTCTCATTGAGCATCGTCTCGCTAGCTCTTCAAGAGACCGATTTTCCTTTCAACCACTCCATTTTGTTGCGGTGTCCTTGGAGCGAGAAAAGTTGTGATCGATGCCATTTTCTGTGCAAAATGCTTCAAATGCTTCATTCTCAAATTCCCACCATGATCACTTGAATGGAAGCAATGTTAAGTCCCTTCTCATTTTGTATAACCTTTGCAAGTTTTCAAAAGCATTAAAAGCATCATTTTTGTGAGAAATAAATAAAGTCCATGTATAGCGAGAATAGTCGTCCACAATAACAAGAGCATAGTAATTGCCACCAAAGCTTTTAGTTCTAGAAGGGCCAAATAAATCCATATGTAAAAGTTGTAAAGGCCGGTTTGTAGAAACAATATTTTTAGATTTGAAAGATGCCTTTACTTGTTTTCCTTTTGACATGCATCACAAAGTTTATCTTTTTCAAAACGAAGCTTTGGTAAGCCAATTACTAAGTCTTTACTGAACCAATTTATTAAGATGATCCATGTGAATATGAGCCATTCTTCTATGCCATAGCCAAGATTCATTCTCTTTACTAAAAAGACAAAGATGCATCATTTGAAGGTAGTTCATCTAAATTAACCATATAGATATTTCCAATTCTAGATCCAACAAAAACTGTACTTTTATTAAAAGAATTTACGACCATGCATTTTGAAGAATCAAATATAACATTATTGCCTTTGTCAGAAAGTTGACTAATACTTAGCAAGTTATGTTTCAAACCTTCCACATACAAGACATTCTCTATAATGGGATTAGGACTCTTACCAATAGAACCAATCCCAAGAATTTTACCTTTGTTTTTGTCACCATACTGGGACATAACCACTATTCTTAGGTACCAATGAGGAGAACTTGCTTTTGTCTCCTGTCATGTGCTTTGAACAGCCGCTATCAAGATACCAATTTAAGTCCTTGGCTTTCAAGCACACCTACAACAACAAATCATATTTTAACCTTTGGTACCCAAACCATCTTGGGTCCATATGAGTTAGTCTTGGAAAAGGTGCCCTTTGGAATCCACATATTTTTGCCAACTACATTTTTATTCTTTCTAATATTGCAAATAGAGGCAGTGTGACCATTTCTACCACAGTGAAAGCATTTAATGAAAGGACTACTTGAGGGTTTGTTGTGATTGAAGAGTTTAAAAGATTTTTCATGAATTTTTGGATGATAACCTAAACCAGCTTTTCTAAAAGTACCTTTTTGGTTTCCTAAAATAATGTTTAGATTATCTCTTCCCATTGTAAATTTTGCAAGCAAGAGTGTTATTTAAATCCTCAACCTTATTTTTCAAAACACTACACTCATTGCATTTTAAAACTTCATCTTTTTTATTTTCACAAGATATGGGAGGAGAAGTTTCAATCACAGCAACTTGTTTTTCTTTAAGAATCACTATCTCTTTGTTTAAAATTTCAATTTTTGATTCAAGAGAAGAGATGGTTTTCTTAGAAGAAAGAACAATTTTTCCAAGTTTAATCGTTTCATTATTTAATTCTTCAAGCAATAAGCGCTCATCATAAGTTAAAGGAGATTCGAGTTCAAGAGCATTTACCTCATCCTCCTCGTGTTTTGCCATGAGACATAAGTTGGCCTCATTAGTACCTTCATGGGTCAATAGAAGGGTGTCCCACATTTCTTTAGCCTTGCAATTTGAGACCCTATAGAACTCATCGTAGCTTAAAGCGTGTGATGATGTTCTTAGCTTTCAAATTGTATTGGACCTTTTTCTTATCATCTTCGGTCCAAGGTGATCTTGGTTTGTCTACCACTGCATCATTAATTGATTGAGTGGGGACAAATGGACCATTTTCCACAGCATCCCAAATATCAAGATCAACACCCTCAAGAAAGATTTGCATTCTATCCTTCCAATAACCATACCCCTCACCATTGAAAAATGGGAGTGCATTCATGGAAGTTCCTCGTAATTGATTGAAGTCATTCTCTTGAGGCGGTTAAGTCCTTTATACAAGAGTCTAGCTCTGATGCCACTTGTTGACAAGTGACTCCAAACACAAGAGGGGGGTGAATTGTGTGTGAACGGTGCTTTCAAAAACTTTTGGAGAAATAAGTGCTAATTATGAGTTGCGGAAATATTAATGTGAAATAGATAAATCACTTGAAGAATAAATTGCAAACGAGTTAAAAATAAAGTAAATAGTAAGATATAAATAACAATAAAATAAAGTACGTAAATTTAATTGGTGAAAAGTAGAGATAAGGAGTAAAGCACACAACAAATTATCCGAGGTTCGGCCTAACACCCCTGTGGCCCTCGTCTCCCAAAGCAAACCACTATGGGATTTTCACTAAGACACTAGCTTTTAAATCAGGTTCAGCTAGAAACCTTTACAACTCTAAACGAGCAATACGTTCAAGAGATATCACCTCTCTATGAACAACTTGGGGTTCCTACCCAAAAATAAATGATTTTCTCAAATAAAATGAGACTAAAAAGATACACTCAATAGTGCGGATATAACAAATTGAAGCTCAAATAATACAACTCAAATTTTGTAGAATAAAAAGACTCGAAAATTGTGCTCAAATAAGTGTGAGTGATGAAAAATATTTGTGAGTTTTTGGCACAAAAATTAAGCACCTGCGTTGTTGTTGTTGTGTTTTCGTGTTGTAAGAAAGAGCACAATGGCGTTGTTTATATTTATAGGCCGTGAGGAGCGTTTGCCGGTTGAGTTGATTTGTCCGTTGGAAGATTTGACCGTTGCACGAGGATCTGTCCGTTGGAATTTGTCCGTTGCGTTGAAAACACTGAGACGGCTCGCAAACGACCTCAAGAACGCTCGGCCAGGCGGCCACACGCCGGCTCGACAGACGACCTCGACACGGCTCGGCATATGACCTCGAACAGCTCGGCACGACCTCGGCACACTCTCAGATATCGACCTCCTCATCACTCGGTCCTCATAGCTCGGCCGCGACCTCATCGGCTCGGTCCTCATCGGCTCGGTCCTCATCACCGACACGGATCATCGCTCGACGCGACAAGAGCTCATCACGCCGACCTCGATGCAGCGACCTCATAAGATTGACACGCCGACCTCCTCCTCGATTCGACATACTACTTCCTCGAGCTCAACATCCGACTTCCTCCTCACCGACATCCGATTTACTCGAGCTCGACATACAACTTCCTCCGGATCTCGACACGCGACTTAATCCTCAGCTCGACATCCGAGCTCCTCAGCTCGACATCCGACACGAGATATGCATGTCAAAATATTTTGTGCGTGTGTGATTTAATTTTAATTGAGAGCTTTTTATTACTACTTACAAATTGTCTTAATAAAGATAAATAAATACCCAAAACCCAAAGACTTGAGAAACTATCATTCTTGATACGCGTCTTGGTATTCTTTTCCACTTTTTGCACGGTTGACTATTTGCAAAGCTCCCTTTTGTCAATCATCAAAATCATCCTGTCAAGGCATGTATTCACAACATATTGCAGGGCCCCAACAATGGACCTATAGGTTGAGCGATCTTGAAAGTAATCCGAGCCAAACTTGGACAGTTTAAGGCTGTTGGGCATGGGAGTTGATATACCTTTGGTATCAGTCATTTTTGCCTTAGAAAGGAGATCTCTGATGTACTTAGCTTGACTAAACAAGAGACCAGATTTGGTAGACTTTACTTCAATACCCAGAAAGTACTCCAAATTACCAAGCTGCTTTAGGGAAAACACTGCATTTAGTTGATCAATCAGCTTCTGAACCAGAATTGCAGAGCTGCCAGTAACAATTATGTTATCTACATAGATGAGGACATAAAGACAGACATCATTCTTGTTATATACAAGCAGAGAAGGATCACATTTTGCTGAATAAAACCAAAACTGAGAAATGTTTTGGTCAATCTCTCATACCAAGCCCGAGGGGCTTGCTTAAGTCCATAAATGGCCTTTTGAAGTTTGCAAACCATTGTTTTGTCACCAAGCTCAAAGCCAGGAGGTTGTGTCATATATACATCTTCATCTAGTAAGCCATGAAGGAATGCATTGTTGATGTCTATTTGTTTGAAAGGCCATTTGTTGGTGAGTACCAAGGTTAGAATCACCCGAACTGTTATTGGCTTTACAACAGGAGAAAATGTCTCTGAATAGTCACAACCAAGCTTTTGATTAAAGTCTTTAGCAACTAACCTGACCTTATATTTGTTAACTGTGCCATCGGGCTTTTCTTTGATCCTAAAAACCCACTTACATCCTACAACTAATCGGCCAGGAGGTAAGCATACTAAGGACTAGGTTTTATTTTCCATTAGTGCATCATACTCCAATTGCATGGCATGTTTCCATTGAGGAGTGGCAAGAGCTTGCTTAAAAGAATATGGTTCAGCTGTTGTTAAAAAAAGAGTAGGAAAGACTTTGGGTTTGACAATACCAGATTTTGACCTTGTTTACATAGAATGATTATTCTGAGTTAGAGAATTATTGTTGACAGGTGCAGAGGACACATTATTTGGAACAGAAGACTGGCTAGTAGTAATTGTACTTTTTATAGAGTGTTGAGTCACTGTCATTGAGTATCCTTTACTAGGACATCCATGTAAGCAAATAGCTAGGAGGTTCAAGAGTCCAACAGTTGTTGTAAACAATGCTATCATTTACTACACTATCTAGCTACTATATACTATTATTTATATGCATTAAATTATGATGTTATAGTAAGTCAGATTCAACATATAGTTGTGGTACAGTTGGTTTGGTATGTTAAAGATTTACCCATATTTGTATTTCGTATTATGCATGTGTACTGATTTTTGTTATTGTTTGCTGAATTTCAACAGAATATGGTTGTTGCTTTTGTTCAAGTTGCAACTAATCAAAATTCTAATAAGTTGAATATAGTTGATGAGATTGGCAAAGTTTGGACGTTTAAGCTTTTGTGGGATAATAACATTGATGCATCTAAGTGCCTTTTAACATCTTGATGGTTGTAGTTTTGCAAGGCCAAAAGGTTGAAAACAGGAACTTCCATATGTTTTGGCATGAAGGAAGGATGCTGCCAATCACATTTTCTTCAAGTTTGTTTCAAATCATGTATTGTATTAATGGATTATTTATTTTTTGTATGTTGAATTAACATGGATCATTGACAACGTATTTCCCTTTATATATGTATATTCTAACATAAGGATATATCAAGAATTCATTTTATTTACATCATTTCATTTTTTTATATATATTTACATCTATCAATAATTTTTAACAATTTTTCTAGCCTATATTGCATTGAATATAATATGCCAAATTAGAACTATGATTACAACTCTGTATCCCGTGCATCGCACGGGTCAGAAAGTCTAGTCTCTATAATGAGTCAACCCATCAATAGATCAACGCAAAACCGCTGCAAGCTACCTGGATATTCTCTACACATAGGTAATTTGTGATGCATCAACAAACGAAATAAGAAATCCTATACTATTAATTTGTTCTATTTCTTTAGCTCTATTTATGGATCACGTTTTTAGAACACGTCCAATTTTAACCTATTTTACCAAACACGTCGCATGTATATCTTTTATTTTATAACAACAAGAAGAAGGAGGAACTAATATTGGGAAGACTTAATTGTATTTGTGGTCTCCAACTTTCTCAATTTGGCGATTTTAGTCCCTCTATTTTATTTTTGGCCATTTTAGTCCCCAATTTTCTCAATTTGGCGATTTTGGTCCCATACTTTTTAATTGCACTTTTGGTCCCTCAAAATCATGGATTTTTTGCACTTTCGATCCCCAAAAATCTTGGATTTTGGGAAAGTGGGAGGCCAAAGCTGCACAATCCATGATTTTTGGGAGATCAAAATGGCAATTAAACAAACAGAGGAACCAAAATCGCTAAATTGAGAAAGCTGATTGACTAAAAGTGCATTTAAACCTATTGGGAAAAATTTCCAGCTCATTTGGTCCGCCAAAATTGGGGGCATTTTGGTAAAATTGATTTTCCCAACCAAATGCAAGATATACGGGTGGAAATAGGCTAGGCGGTATGACTGGGGCCTACAGCCTAGCCTAGAGGTCAATTTTTTGTAAATAGATACGACTAAGGCTTTTTGGAAAACCTATTTAGCTACAAAGGTCACGCTACACACCGTCTAAAAAGTCTCTTAAGCCTAAGGACGACTTATTTAAGTAAATATAGCTAGTATGATAATATTTTTTGTTGTTATTATTATAATTAGATTTTTTATAATATTTTGTAATCATATACTTATTTACCCTTATAAAGATTTAAGTATATTGACCTGCATAAAAAACTTGAATTTATAAATTTAGTTAGTGATAAATTTATTGCCTATTTAAAGGTCTTATCGCAAAATCTGCTTTTAAAACACTTTTACTCGTGACACACTTTTAAAAAGGTTAGTTGAAACATTCAATAAGACTTGCAAGAAATAAATAAGACAATCTCGGTCTTAGAAAGCTCTACCAAATTTAATCTATTTCAACTCTTATTTATCAAGCCCTCTGTAACATCCCGTCTAATTTAATTATTTAGTCCAATTAATTTGGGCTTTATTATGTTCTAAATTGATGGTTGAATAATTAAATTGGGTGTTATGAAATAATTAAAGGGGTGTGAAAAGAAGGATATCATGAGAAATTTAAAAAGGAAGTAAGGGTAATTTGGTATTTTACTTAACCTAAGAGAGGGTACAATAGTCCAAACACCACTTGAGCACTCATTTTCCCTTATTTCCCTCTTCTCTCGTTTAGCCATCCTTTTACTGAGTCAGGATCCTCTCCATTTCCACAAGAAATGGAAAACTCCAGTTTAGTCAAGGAAATTGAGACACGTGGAAAAAACATAATCAACGACTCAGATTTAATTTTAAAATCAAATTTACTTTTAAAAAAAAAAGAAAAAAGAAAAAAAGAAAAGGCCCGATATGAAGACAGCGTACTCAGATTAACCTTCCTCTCAACAGTGTCATCTTGCAACAAAGGTCGCCCCGTAAGACCAAACAAAGGCTCTCCCCACTACCGAAGTTATCGCAGCGCTCCCCGACGCTTCCACACCGCCACGCTGTGACTCCCCACCGTTCCGCCACTGAGCCACCTTTACTTTTTCTTTTCGTGTGTCTTCAACGAAATATCGCAATTCATCGAAAGATACAGTAAGTCTCTCACATATCCCTCACTTTTAATTTAAACTAGTATAAATTAACAAAAAGAAAAAATAGATTTGATTTATTTTTGTTTGTGAATCAGAAACTTCGAAGTAGTCTCGTGCGTTGAGGATTGGAGATTAGAAACATTTTTTACGTTGAATATTTTTCCGTTTTTCTTGAATCTTCCCCGATAAGAATGTGATGGAGGCGGAGGCCAAACAAGTGGCGGGTTGGCAAAGCGGCAGGGCAGTGGGCAGCCATGTAGAGAATTAGAGATTGAATTGTGTTTCTGTTTTTTCTCGGGATAAAGCAGTAACCCCTCAACAACTTTTTCAGTTTTCAATTTAAAATGATTTGAAAATTAATTAAATCTGAGCCGTTTATTTTATTTTGGCCGCGTGTCTCAATTTCCTTGACTAAACTGGAGATCTCCATTATCCTGATTCCCTTTTACTCCCTCCCCCACGATTTTTCTGCAGAAAATAAAGAAAAGAAAGAGGAGAAAGAAGAAGGAAGAAGAGGTCCAAGTACCACACAAGCTTGAGCCACTCACTTTCTTTCCTTCCCTTCCCTTCCCTTCCCTCCTCCTCGACAGCTCCATCATCCTCCCTTCCTCTCTTCATTCGCGTTTTGCTGCTCCAAGGAAAGAAAAAAGGGTAAAGCATGGGGTTTCTTTCATTCTTGCTTAAAATAGAAGAGTGGAAGCTTAGATTGGGTAATTGGAAGAAGATTAGGTGTTGCCCTAAGTTGAAGAGAAAAGGAAAAATGAGATTTGAGAAGAGGAGAGGAAGAGAAAAAACGTGGAGAAAGGAGAAGAGGAAGAATGCCAAGGCATCACCACTCTTAGCTCAAGATTCTTCGAGCTTGATGTGAGTTCCTTGTCCCTTAGGTGGTGGGCAACCATAAGACCCCCAATTAGGGTTTTATCTTCTCTTTTGATGTGTGTTTTCATGACTTCAATTTGGGGTTTTGGGGATAACATGAGAAGGGAAATGGGTTTTGAATGAGTTGTGAGTTGGATGCATTTTGTGATTTTTATCATGATTATGCTTATGTTTCAAATACTAAGTGATCTGTTATTCAATGTGTCATGATGTTATCCTTGATTTTGAGTTTTCAATAGATTGGAAATGTTTTGGATTAAGTAGAAATGTGATATTTTAGTGGGATTGGTTAAGGGTTGAGTGTTGTCCCTAACCCCCCACAAACATATGTGTGATGTTTGCCCCGTTGCGAGTTTCACAGAGCCCTAATTGTGATGAGGTTTAGTTCATGAGAAATTAGACTCAAAGTGCTTCATAATGAGCACACGAATCACTTAAAAAGGTTTATAATTGAGTTAGATATTGAAGTTACAAGTTAAGGGACAGTAGTGGTTTGGTTTTCTGATATCATTGTGTTCTTTTGTAAAACTGCACTAATTGGATGATTAAGTTTTAAAATAAAAATTAGATTTAGAAACTAGACATCCTAAGCTTACCAATGAATGATCATTTACCCAATTCCGACTTCGTTTGATATTTTAATAAAATTCCCGAAGTTGGCATTCTTCTATAGAATTATGCAGGTGTGCGCGTGAAGCGCACCCCAAGCGTACTCCAAGCGCACAGAAACAGAACCATAGGGTTCTAGTGTGCGCGAAGCGCATCCCAAGTGCGCATGAACAGAATCACAGGATTTTGGTGCACGTGAAGCGCGCCTGAAGGCGCGTGTCAGTTTATGCAGAAATGTGTTTTTTCACATTTTAAGGGCTTCTAGGGCCATGAAAAATTGTTTTAGTGTTCTAAATCATATAGGGTTTCAATCCTAGTTATTTGCAATACAAACACGAATTGGAATTTCATTGTGAATTGTGTATACAGTTGCTTGAGGTCTTGGTTCTTAGTCTATATGATTTCAATCCTAGTTATGAGGTAATATCAAATGAACTGAATTGTTTTATGTTTGAGGTAATTGAATGGTTGAGTGTTCGATTGCTTGAGATTTGTTTGTCTTTGGGATGTTTGTCGGACCAGAATAAACATGCCCGGTGACAAACTCGTCGTTACAATGTCCGAATTGCAATTTTGCGACGGCGGCCTTCTTGGTAGTACGCATTACTCTAAATGGGTCTCAATTACAATTGAACCAAGTTGGTACATCTACAGATTCAGTGATGTCTGTAATATGATTAATGTTCTATGTTTAACTATAGTTACCAGTAAGCGTACTTAGCCCAAAGGAAGCTAAAGCGTTAGTCCCTCTTGGTTGTTGCCCATCAATTAATGTGGGACTCAATTTCAATAGAGCCAAGTGGGTACCTTTATGGATTCCTTTCGAAATCATTGTGTTTATGTTTTATAGATTCCCTTTGGAAATTGTTATAGCTTGCTTGAATTGTTTTGATATTATGTCGCAAGTATTACGTTCAGGATTATCTTGGATTCTGTAAAGGATCGTTATGAATTATATTTGCATGATAAGTAATGTTTTATGTTAGACTACGATATTATGTTATTGGGAATAGTGGTGGTGAGGGGTCTGTGGAGGACTCACTGAGATTTTATCTCACCTCGTTCCTTTATTTTTTTAGTGATAGGTACTGGTAGAATATGATGCAACGTTATCGGGACGCTTCATGCTTAGTCAGTGGCAGAAAATGTCAATTAATAGTATAGCCGAATCACAAGTCAAGTCTTATATAAATTGTATTATGTAGTTAGGTTAAATCCAAGTGATGTCAGTAGTCAGTGTAATCGTAATTACTTTTATTTTATTTTTCTTTTAAAGTGTTGAATTTATTAAAAGTATGTTCCGCTTTCAAAACTCTGATCTATGTATACTAAATCTAGTTGCATTAAAATGTATTTCCAGGGCTTTACTTTCAATTGTTATTTTGTAAAGCGAAATTTTTTTTCGCGTTTTACCTTTAATTCTTGTTAGTTTAGTAAGTAATTCCCTGATTAGAGTCAGGGCGTTACACCCTCAATTAGTAGTGATCAAGCTCAACCAAATTTAGGCGAACATGACTGATTAGGCTTTAAAAAAGGCTATGTCAGACTTTAAAAGAAGCCTACGACAGGTAAAACGTCAGGTTTGGGCCTTAAATTTTCAGAACATGCCAGAGGTGTGAGTGATGGATAGGAACAAGGTGAGATAGGACTCAATGGTGCATTGTGCAACCAAAATTTATTGGGCATCTGAATAGGTTGTATGTTAATGGTTGAATCATCCTTTTGTTTTACTTTTTTCTTCACCATAAACTATCATCTTTGTTGTTTTGCATTTTGATTTTTTGCTTATTTTTTTCACATTGGTTCTGAATAGGTAGAAGAAAATGTAGGAAAGAAAAGTGGAGAAGAAATATCAGATGAACGACCCAATAAGGAAGAAAATAAGAAAGAAACTAAAGAAGAAGCCTAGAAACTATAGAAATTGGTTGAAGAGAAAAAAATAGGAAGAATTAAAAGATGGCAAGGAATACCGAAGTACCAGAAAAACAAAAGAACGGGGGTCGCATTGTGTTTTTAAAATCTTTTTCTCAAAACCTATTTCAAAACACGCTGCTCAAGACATACATTGTTTGTAATGCTTAGTCTGCGTTTTAGTAGTGCAGATGCACTAAGTCAATCAGATGCAGACACGACCTTAGTGTCTAAAGGTTTTATAAAACTTTACACTAGACACAAATAAATGTTTCTAATCGAAAACAAGTTATAAAAACCTTATCACATAATTCAGTTTGAATCATACTTAAGGACTAATATGTTTCAAAGATCATTAAGTGTAACTCAATGACTATAACCAGAAGCAAGGTGACTTGTCGTTAGGAGGTTTTAAATACTTTTCTGAAGTCAAATCAAAATGACTATTGTTAAATATTCTTCCCTAAGAAAACAGACATAAAGTAATGGCAATGTAAAGAGAGTAGGGAAGAGAGAGTGACACAGAGTATTTTTATACTAGTTCATAATCGACCTGATAGTTACATCTAGTTCCTTCAACCTTGAAGATTTTCATGATAACTGAGCTCGATTACAACCTTGTATGTATCTTCTGCCAACATGGTTATACATCTTAACTTCTTAGAACGACACAAACCTATGCGCCTCTAAGGAAACATCTTAGAACGACACAAACCTATGTGCCTCTAAGACAACCATCTTAGAACAATAGAAACCTATGCACCTCTAAGACAGACAGTCTTTTCAAGACCAATCTTTGTGAGTACCAACTAACTTGTCCAGATTGTACTACATGACTTCTTAGACAGCCACAAGATCTTTGCGCCTTTTCAAAAGGGACTTCCTGGCCATCCTCATGCGTATCTTCTGTCGACCTGGCTATACAGACAAGTATCTTACTGAGTACACGGTAGACTCTCATGCTGCTAAGGAAACATCCTTTTGTAAAAAGGTTTTTGACATTATGACATCCTATTTTTTAAACAATACTAGAAGAATAATTAAATCAATAATTAAATAATAAATGGGAGTTAAAAAACTTAATTAGGGATAAAATGGACTTAAGAGGGACCCAGAAACCCTAGAAAGGAAATAGAAACCAAAAGAAAGGTCTAGAATGCCCTAGAAAGGCGTGGAACACTTGAGAATCTTCTAGAACGTTGAAAATGAGACATTTTTGGTCAGCTTCCATTGCGATGCGATGAGGCTAGTACAAATTGGGTCGCAACGCGACGGAAAATACAAGGAAAACATCGCGACGCGATGGACATTAAATGGTTAAGTCGGTGATAGAGAGAAAGTGAAGGTTCTGGAGCCTGCTCCTCGCGACGCGATGGACTTGTCATCGCGACGCAATGCAAGGCGGTGTTGAGAGGGGGAGTCATCCATTTCGCCTATAAATAGGCCTAAACCCCTCAATTTCATACCAACTTCTTCCAAGGGTCTTTGGGAGCGCGTGGAGGGCGTGGAAGAGCTTCGAGGGCGCGATGCGGGCAGCAGTGGTCTTCTAAGCTAAGTAAGGGGAAAGATACCTTAATCATTAGGGAAAATAGATAGTAGAGTAGCTAGCATGTGTAGGGGATCTTAACCCTACTAGGGGTTGATAGTAGCAACACCTCAGGAGAGGGGTTCTGGTATGCGGTGGCTAAGGGTAGTCACTGTAGACCTATCAACCAACATAGGTTATGGTTATAAGATTGGTAGACAGTCGCTTATGCGACGCTAGGATTAAATTACATGTTATTGATTATGATGATCTGTGATGAATAAAATTATGATATATGTCTGATATTTATGTGTTGATTGTATATGATGCATGTGAGTCTGATGTATGGTCTTAGCGTCATGGGTGACGCTCTCTAGTTAGAGATTTGCGAATCCCTAGACGGTAATAGAAAGTATTACTGTTGGTTCTCTGTTTGTCAGTGGTGATAGCCGAGTCGGTGTACCCGAGGTTGGTGTATCTGAGGTATCGACGGGATGGTTATGAGATCAGTCAGTGGCCTTGAGGGTGTGTACTCGGTCTTTCCGACGAGGCTCTCCATGTCCGTGGTACCAAAGGTACAGAGTGGTTTGGGGATAGTCGGTAACCTTGAGGGTGTGTACTCGGTTATCCGAATGAGTCTCCAGGACTCCACGTCTGACGGGTGGGCAATCTTGGACATTCCTGTATAGGGAATATCATCCTAGTGCACGGGATGGTACCTTACTCCAGCAATCGGATATAGTAGTATGGGATGCCGTAACCAGTAGCCGGAGATGGTAGCGTATCAAGATATGTTCTCGGGACAACCAACTTATCTTATCTAAACCTTGGGACTGGTGATCGGTCTAGGGAGTAGGGCATTAATGGCCCATATTACTCAGCGATTTGTGGTTTGGGTCAGTAAGGCCGGTGGTCATCCCGAAAGCTCGTGGTTTGTATCAGTTTGTGGTTGCAGGATATGATGTGGTCTGTGACCGTGTTTTCTGGTATCTGAGTATATCAATAGCAACAGTTAAGCTAATAATTGTTGTAACATGATGCGGTTATGTATGTGATGTGCATGATAACAATTATTTTGCTATGCTATTTTCCTGGTTGTTAGTGATTAATGGAATATCTTACCCCTTTATTTCTGTGTTCTCTGTATTTTTGCTATATATAACAGATGGACAAGACCAAACCTTAATAGGATCCTAGGGAACTTATGGGAAGACTGCCTAGAGGCAGTGTTCACATAGTCATCACGACCACTGTGTCTTTTGTTATCCTTTGTAGGCGTAGAGTTATGTATAAATACATGAATAACAACTTTACTTACTTAATAATAAATAAAATGTTTGTTTGTTTGCTTTAAAAGTGGACTACTATTAATTGAGAAAATGTAAGTGACGCCCTGTCAAAGCGGGGTGTTACAGACACCGCTACTTTAAAAATTAAAAGAATGTCTTAACCAGACACACTAAGCTCTCACTAGAGAGGATATTATAACTCAGTTCTGATGTTTACACTAAGCTCTTCTAAAAGAGGGTATTACATTTAAGCTCATGTACACTTAAGCTAACTCTCATTGAGAGAATGTATATGTTCAGATCATTGACGAGTAGTGTGAGAAATTGAGCAGAGTTTCTGCTTCTTTAGATGCGACACACTCTCTTATTCTTCTCCAGTCTTCTGAAATATTTATAGAGAGCCAAAGATATGACCATTGGAGCTTGGCTTCTATCCGTTCTGAAAGACATATTCAAATCCTCAAATATGAAGATGATTTATCTGTTGTCCTTGTCTTATTCCCTTGAAAGTAGTCATTGTATAGTTTGAGAGTGAACGATAATATTTTCATAGACTTTTCTGAGCAGTGGTAGCCTTTGTCTAAAGTAGGTGTACTAATTACTGATTGGGGTGTAATGTACTCTGAACCACTTTTAGAGTTTTCATTTTTGCACTTAACACAAGACAAGTGAATATAAAATTCTTTTGTACTTTGTCGAAAGTAAGGAAACTTTATCTGAGAATACTCACTTTAAAAAGAGATCGTTGATATTTTCTTCAATTGACTCTCTTTTGTATTCCATGATTCTGGCGTACATAAATGTTGATGTGGCTTTGATGCATTTATACACTTGGAAATGTGACTCTTGAGAAGTATGAGATGATCCATCAGACGCAGCTTGATACCAAATGATCAAACACTCATGAAGTCTTGTTTGCGAAAATTTGTTATGTTGATTCCGCCTTGCTTCATTCGTCTTATCTTCTTGTAATCTTTCAAATGGTATTATATTGAAGAGTATGTCAGAATCTTAATATAAATAAAGTCCAAGATTACATATACTAACAAAAGTTTCTTCATAGCTTCAATCTTTTGTGGTATAGAAGGCTTCCTTTTGGATGTACTCCTTCTGAATGCAGATAGTAGTTCTTCTCACGTGCTTGTGAGAGTACATCAATGATAATGATTCTTTCTATCTTGCATAATCCTTTCATGGATAAACATTTCTCTCGACGATCTTGGTGTATACATCAATACGCCATAAGAAGCATACGTATGTGCCATGACTTATCCTTGTCAGACACAATACTTCTTTATATCAAACGCAACATTTGATTTGTTGTTTAGCATACATATCTTGATATAATCTTTGAGCTTCTTCAATCTGCTTGTAGCTCATTTTCACGATGCTTAATACACAAGCATTTTTCTTTCATCTTGGAGATATATATAACTTAGATTTCTATATGATCTTCACGTTTATCATTCAGTCTGGATGTTCTGCAGTTAGGTGCTTTGTATATTCTCCTTCAGACGCTTGAGAGCATATTCTTCACTTAATGCTTTATCTCTCTCTCTCTCTCTCTTTTCTACTTCTTCTATGCTTACATCTTAATCAAATGCAACAAATAAATCTTCAAATCATTTCTATTTTTTTATGCTTCATATGATTCAATGTTGAACTTTCTTTATCATACTTATGATGATTCAACATTGAAATTTCATCTTGATGCTTTAACTGATTTAACTCTTAATCTTTCATTTAGTTGCTTCTTCCTTTATCTTTAAGCTTTTATGCTTCATGCTTCAACTTTAAGGATTCTCCTTGATGCTTTAGCTCTAGGCTTTCATCTTCTGTTGCAGGTTTCTGATCATCTTATTTCATTTATGAGCTTTCATGCTTCTGTCTTGATGCAACATTAAGCTTTCTTCTTTAGTTTCTGTCTTCTTCAACTTTGGTTCTTTTTCCAGATGCTGCTGAACATAATCTTCTTTGCATGCTTCTATTTCGTGCATCTTTCTTCTGTCTTCTTTTTTGCTTTCTTCATGGAGTCTTCTTACTAATCAATAGACTTGATGATATTGTTGAGATAGCACTTCAGTCTCTTGATAGTTACACTACAACATTTTTGCTTTTTGGCAACAGTTGAAAAGTGTAGGCAAAACTCTAAAAAATGTTGCCTAAACGTATAGGCAACAGTTTTCGGGAGTAGTCTGTATGAGCGTTACCTATTGTTTAGGCAACATTTTTTCATACCTTTTGGCCACACTTCAAAAAACTGTTGCCTGTTGTTACGAATAGGCAACAGTTATCACGCTAACCTAACGCAACAGTCAGAAAATGTTGCTTAACTTAACTACAGGTCACAACTGTTCCCTAAACTATAAAACGCAACATTTTAACACTGTAACTATCGCTTATAGACAACATTTTTTAACTGTTTGCACATAGTATTTGGTACAGCTTAACATGTAAGCATAACCCTATTTCGAAAGTTAGTTGATAATCATAGCCTAAACGACTAAAGACAACATTTTACAACTGCAATCTTAATTTTATTTTAATTTCAAAAAATTTAAAATAACGCTATCAAATTAAAAAACTATTTTGCCTTAATATTATATTCCACAAGTTTACAAATAAAATCATAAATTGATTCCATATTCAATTCGCATCCAAATTTAAATTTTCAAAGATGATTCATAAATAATAAATGGATCAAGTGTCACATAATATATGTTCTGTAATAGTAGTTAAACAACAAATTAGTTTAAACGTCAATCCAAATCATAAACAAAATGACATCATAGTTTGACCAGATCTAACATTTTGAAGCATGAGGCTAACAAAAAAACACAACCAAAACAAATATCTAGTGAGAACTGAAATCTATATGCGTGGAACTCCTCCATAAAATCTTGCATCTGCTCGCTGTTAACTAAAATCCAAATCGTCATCTTGGAACTCCTTCACAAAATCTTGCATCTCCTCGTCATTTGCATCTTGTCCAATGAGATCATTCTACACAAAAGAATGAAAAATAAGACCAAAACTTTTGAATAATGTAAAAACGATAAATTTGTAAGTTATGTATAATAGTTACCTTCTTAAAATTTGGAACATGTGTTGATGTGGAAGAATGCATATGTGGCTGTCCAATCACTTTTTGGACACTATTTGCATCACCAGGAGATAATTCTAACAAATTTTCTAATGATTCCATACTATCTCCAGGACGACAATGTTGGAATAAGGCTTTCATAGCATATTTTAACCTATTCCACTCAGGTTCATCCACTTGAAAACCATTGACTAAGATTCTCGCAAAATTTCTTTAACCCATAGAAGCTGGAAAGTTAGATTGCATCAGTAAAATTTGATAAATCATAATTGAATCGATAAAAGGAGTATCATACTCAGTAATAAATAAAAGTACAATGCATTATATGAACAAACTATTTTATGCAGAACCTAACCACTTTAGTAGTTTCGAAGGTAATTCCTAGGGAATATCATTTTCTGATAGACAGGTTTATTTAACCACTACACTCCAAAAGTCCAAATAAGAATATAATGATACAAAAAAAAGAGGAGCAACAAAACAAAAAGCTTAAAGAGCAAAACCAATTTTTGTGAAAGAATAATCATTTAATAGATAATCCTACAAACCCTATCAAATGAGACTAACCGGGCATCAATTGGTCACCCCAGTTCTGTTATCGGTGTTCAGCTTATCCCCTCTACCTACACAATTACCAGAGACATCAATAAATTACTGAGCACATTCAAGGTTTTTAGTCAATCAGATATGATGAAGGCCTTTTCATTCAGGGTATAGCGACACTTCTTTAACTCTTCCTCTATGTTGGCAAGCAACTTGCTAGTCTTGTTCATGCAAGCATGTAGAATTTCTTAACAATAAAAAAAAACTTCGATGTCTGATCTCAGTAGTATCATATTTGTTGCTTAAATCGGAGCATCGATTTAACTTGGTCAACGTACTTGTTTTGCATATCCTTAAGTTGCTAGTTAAAACATATAAAACAAGTCAAGCATTACAGAGACAAAAAGCTGGTGCATAATATCTTCTATAAGACTACGGATTATAGTTTTTTTAAGAAAACAAACCTTCTGATAAGATTCTATTGTGAGGCCCATCTGCTCAATCTGATCTGCCATAGCCTTAACACAAGAAAAACATGCATCAATAGAAGAGCCTTAGAATAGTGATTTTAACAATCAGATCAAGCAAATAAAACACCAAATCTGATATACCTACCCATGAAACATGCTAGGAAACAAGGAATGTCCAAGGCACTAAAAATTAAAATGTCAGTAATTTCAGCAGCTGAAAGGTTCATGGAACAAAAGTAATGTTCTTGATGAATCTGTTGAAAACTTGAAATACTCATATTACAACAGAAGGAAACAGACAAAAGACAGAAATATCAACCTTCCTTTCATTCTCTTCCTGATAGTATCTTTCCTTTGGAATATAGACTCCATTTTTCTCACGTGTAGCATAAACCTCTGATCATATCACAAATTTAATCAACAAGACGCTTTAGCAAGAAATCTAAAGAACCGGAGTAATTCTTACTTTATCAACCACAGAATAACAAAGCACCACACCTGCCTTAAGGCGATCTATTTCACCATAAAGATCCTTGATAATTGTTGATTTCATCATTTTTTGGTTTACCTAAAACAATAATAATAGAAAAGGCAGGTTAAAAACAATGCTTAAGGCATGAAAATAAATCATATCAGAGCAAAATTAAAAGCATCCGCACAGCTTGCAGATCTAATTCCGAAAAAACTGCCAAACCATAGCTAACTTGTTAGCAGCAGGTTCTTTGCAAAAAGAATGACCCATAAAGCACCTAGCTTGTCCCAGTACACTTGAAACATAATGAATTTAAATTGAAATAACCAATATTCAGAGGATTTTGGCAACAAAAATAATGATGTATCATCCCAATAATAGATCATATAGAGAAATCAAGTTAGTCCCTCCCTGAGAATTGGTTTAAACATATATTTAGTTATACTTATTTATCATGAATGTACAATTAAAATGCTATCAAATACATGGCTTAAAAAATACATGTAGAACTATTATTCTCATATAAGATATGCATTACTAAAGATGCATGGTTTCATTTCAAGTACATTTTCAAGCTGAGTCACTCAATCAAAGAACAAACCTCTGGTTTATTTTTAATGTTCTTTGCCCAGTGCATAATCCAGGGTGCTCAAAGTTTCCTCTAAGCAATGAACAGCAGGAGACACTATCACTATGATGCACGCCTCTGGTTCTTCCCCAAGTGAATCACGCAAAGAACGTGTCAACTTGCTATCCCTATATATCGACATATCCATGTAAGCATACAAAGAAAAGGATAATGTCAGAGAATCTGAGAATGAAGCATCGTAAGGAGCTCAAAAATAAAACACCTGTAAGGGACATGACCAAGGTGCTCTACAGATGAAACTGATGAAACTTTAGTATGGTATATATTACATCCTCACAGAGCACCAAGCCCACTAATTTGGGACTGCCTATAAACCCCCATCCCCCCACTTGGCCAATATCGTAGACTAACTTCATTTGCCACTAATTTTGGCTTAAAACACTTTTACAAGGTCTTTGATTATGTGAAAGATTGAACTGCTTAAGGGAGATTTGCATGTCATCACATATTTACATATTACTAAATGTGCATCTACTGGGCAGAAATTTAGAAATAGTATGTAATGTCATACGAGACTAAGAAGATGAAAATGGAAAAATTAGTTAAACCAATGAACTAGGATAGGCACAAGTAACCTATCTATTAGTTGGAGATGACTCATTGTGTTATGGTATTCTCTACAACACAATCCCTATGGAGAATCAAGAAATTACAAAACAGTGGATTTCACAGAATAAATAGAAAGTAGGGTTGTGAAAAAGATGCACATTTTGTAAAATAATGTGGCTCAAACATTTTATCAAACAACTATTACACGATTGAAATAGCAATTAACCATAACAAAGTCCAGGAACAAACCAGGTTCGAAGTACGGCGGAGGTGCAGCAAAACGGTGGTCTGAGCACACGATGTTCAGCATCAGCATTGGTGGTCCAAGCACCATGTTCAGCTTTGGTGGTTTGTGCAGTCGTCCGAGCACGATAGTGAGGGGGTGGTGGGGCGATAGGGATGCGATGGTGCGATGGGTCAAAGAAAAAGAACGACAGTGAGGGAGTGATGGGGCGATGGGGATGCAGGACGGCGAGAGAGATGAAGAGATCGAGAACGAGGGTTTTCTGATTTGGTGTCTCTCTTTATTTTCTTTGGTAATTTTCAATATCTTCTAGTAATGTGTTTCTCCCTTATTTTTAATCTAAAATAAATTTTCCTTCATCTAATCTAAACTTATTTTTGTTCAGATTTAATATTTCTTTCAAAAATTCCTTGAAAAAATATTTTGAATTTTTTTAATAAAATGAAATTTTGGAGGGAAGGATGATTAGATTACCACCAAGTATTTTTTACCCAATATTCAATTGAAAGGCAGCAAGATAGAAATGTAGCTTCTTATAATAACTAGGGAAACAGTTGAAAATTGTTGCCATTTATGGTTTAAGGAACATTTATTAATTGTTACGGTAAAAATGACATAGTGACAGTTAAGAACTGTTCCCATTTATATTTTAGGGAACATTTACTCAATATTGCGAAAAGAGTGTTGCATAAAACAATCATTTTGTGGCAACACTTCGAAAATGTCGCCTGATCTACTCTTAGGCTACATTTTCCACCTGTTGCGAAAACATGTGTTGCCAGAGGACATAAATGTTGTAGTGTTAGTATGTCTTCTTAGGTAGATGTCAATCTTCATTCTTTTACTTTGATAACATTTTGTCCTTTTTGTGCTTTAGCTTCTTCTTTTCTATCTAGTTGATAATGCATACGCAGTTTGTTTCTGTCTTCTTCAACTCTGATGCTTCTTCCAGACGTTGTTGAACATAATCTTCTTTTCATGTTTCTGCTTCTGCTTCGAGCTTCTTTCTTCTGTCTTCTTTTATGCTTTCTTCATGGAGTCTTCTTACTAATCAATAGGCTTGATGATATTGTTGAGATAGCACTTCAATCTCTTGACAGTGAGTATATCCTCTTAGGTAGACATTAATCTTCATTTGTTTTATAGCACTTTGTTGTTTCTGTGCTTTAGCTTCTTCTTTTCTATCTAGTTGATCACGCAGACGCAGTTTGATGCAGACACTTGCTTCAGCTGATGCTTGATGCAGACTTGCTTCTTGCATACTTCTTGTAGGCTTGCTTCTTGTATACTTGCTTCTCATAAACAAGTAGACGCTATAACACCCATATTTCAATATTAATTAAAATAATGACAATTTACATTAATAGCACAGGAGTTATAACTAATTTTACCAACTTGTTTAAAATAATACAAGTATTCAAATTCAAACACAGCTCATAAATCTAATTATAGCTTGGTCAATTATACATGACTTGAAATTCAAGATACAAATAATATTTTCCAACTTCAAATGGTTGTAGAATAACCTAAAATCCCAAAATAAACCCTAAAATAGAAGCGTCAGGCCTTTAGATACGCCTAACCGTCCTTTGGTACCTACTTATCTGAAAAACAATAAGAAAGGGGTGAGATAAAATCTCAGTGAGTCCTTCACGGACCCCTCACCAACACTTAACCCAAATACAGTTCAATATATGCATAACAAAAATAAAACATAAAGCTATCTCTATCCTAAAGACTAACCCTATCCTAACCCTAATCCTAATCACAAACAAACACAAAATCCAAATCCTGGATGCATCCTCTTAGGGGCCAATGCTAATTGAGCCGGATCCATGCTGCCGGGTCATATCGTTCACCGGACGTACAAACACCAAACTATTCTATTCTATATGATCTAGCTACAAACGATGAATTCCATTAAAGTATAAAATTGACATTCTTAGGAATCCACGCCGCTGGGTCTTATCGATCACCGGACCGACGCGTCTGCCACTGGGTCTTATCGATCATCGGACCGACAACCATCATACTATAAACATATAGACAATCAATTATGTCTTCAAAGCATTGCACTAGGTTGAATATGAAAATGAGAGGAAGTTTGAAAACATAAGTGTCATTGATGGAGAATGCTCGTTGTTGGTAGGGTAGAGCAAAATCTCATCACCCGACCGAAACCGCCATAGCCAAATCCAAACCGAGCGAACGGGTCGGGTCGTCACGAGTCAGCAGGCATCACGGGTCACCGGACGAGTTTAGGGCGGATTGAGGTGGTCGGTTATGGTTCTGGATTCTTCAGCCCAACGGTGGCCGAAACCGACCGAGCCAGCATATGGTGAAGCAATTGTGGCCCATCAGGACTAATGTCACCATGCGAGAGCAGCCCAAACCCAAAAGGTAAACCCTAATTCATGATATCTGATCTCACTCTCCTTTCTTTCATTTCACAACAACAACAACACACAACAGAGAGAGGTGCCGAATGAAAGGAACCCTAGAATGAGTATCTACTCTCCTCTCTCTTCTTTCTCTTACTCTTTGATGAGAACCAGAAAAGTGTTGCCTTCTCTCCATCTCCTTCTTTGATGCTTCGTTCGTTCCCTTCCTTCCCTATAAGCTTCGTTCGTTCCCTTCTCTGTGAGCTCTAGCTAGTCTATTTCAGAAGAAAACAAGCCCTAGCACTGTTTGTTGAGGGCCATTTCCTTATTTTCGTTCGATAGTTTGTTCCCTTGCTGTTAGTCATTCATCATCTTCCCTATAGAAGGCAAAAGCACGAGGTGTTGGTAAATCTTGGAAGCCACCGTCCGATTCAAACGTTGAAAGAAGGTTTGTAACTTCTTCCTTATTTTCCTTATTTTTCTTCTTCTTTTTCCTCACTGTAAGTCTGTAACTTGTTCCTTTGTTTTGTTCTTTTTCCTGATTTTTTTTCTATTTTGTATACCCTGAAATGAAAACTGCTTTGGTGCTTTGGAACTCGGATGATACCCATCCAGCTTTTCTGGTAAAAAGGTTTGTATTTTTAAGTGTTTCATATTTCTGAGTGTGATATTTCTGGGTTTAATATTTCTGGGTTAAGGTTTATGTTTTTGTTTTCAGTTTAGGGTTTCTATTTCATATTATTTTGAAATTTAAATGTTCTGTGTGTGCTTTTTCTGTGTTTCATACTTCTAGGTTATGGTTTATGTCTTTGTTTTCAGTTTAGGGTTTGTTATTTCATATTATTTTGAAATTTAAATGGTTTTGAGTGTGCTTGTTCTGGGTTTCAATGCTATATGATTGGGTTCATATCTGAATTTTGTTATAGTATGCTTTATTTGATTATTTGATTAAGTATGCATTCTGAATTTGTCTTGCTCCAATTCTAAGTGTACTTACTTATGTTGTGTATTGTTTGAACTGATAACATCTATTAAATACACAAGACACTTAATAAGGTGGCAATTAAATGACTAGGACTCCTTCATTATTTCAGTAATGGAGCAGTCTAGTCAGATGTTGCCTCCCCCAATGAATGTAACTCAAGAAACAATAAATCAAACTACTACTGGGGCTGTTGATCCCATCATTTCTGCACAAGCAGCAGAAGTTGGTGGAGGCAGCCAACTGTTGGGAACGTAGCTGTGGGTGCTGATCCCAGCACTCTTCCTCCAAAAACTGGAAAGAAAAGAAAGCCTAATGCTAGTGGTCCCCGTAGAATGTCTACTGCATGAGACCACTTCATCAAATTACCTGAGAATGAAGTTGAATTCCCAACTGCAGCATGTAAGTATTGTGGTAAAAGGTATTTGTGTGACCCTAAAACTCATGGTACTTCAAACATGCTGGCTCATTTCAAAATATGTCCTAAATATACTCATGCAATCAATCAAGATCCCAACCAAATAGTCCTTATTTTTGCTCCTGGTACTACTGATCTGGTTGCAAGTAGCAATAGGTTTAATGTTGAGGCGTGCAAAAAGGCACTGGCCATGTTCATCATTGTAGATGAGCAAGCTTTGAGAGTGGTTGAGGGTGAGGGTTTCAAACACTTTTGTAGAATGCTACAACCCCAATTTACAGTCCCTTCAAGGTTCACTACACTTAGAGATTGTTTTAGGCTTTATATGGAGGAAAAAGTCAAGTTAATGGCCTTTCTTAGATCTGAATGTTCTAGGGTTGCAGTCATTACTGATTGCTGGACATCCATTCAAAACCTCCATTACTTAACCCTTACTGCTCATTTTATAGATAATGATTGGAAATACCAAAAAAGAATTATCAGCTTTTGTGTAGTTCCAAATCATAAGGGTGACACAATAAGTAGGCAGGTTGAGGAGATTTTAAGAAAATGGGGTCTTAAAAATTTGTCAACAATCACAATGGATAATGCATCATCCAATGATGTGGCTGCGGGTCTTTTGAGAAGGCGATTTAAGATCATGAATGGGTTAGTGTTAGATGGAGAGTTTTTCCATGTGAGATGTTGTGCACACATTCTGAACCTTGTTGTTAATGATGGCTTAAAGGATATGGACTCCTCCATTTCCAAAATTAGGCATGCTGTGAGGTTTGTGCGGTCTTCACCACAAAGGCTTCAAAAGTTTAAAGATTGCATAGAGTTTTCTAGAATTCCTTCGTCTAAGCTTGTGTGTCTTGATGTTCCTACAAGATGGAACTCAACATACTTGATGTTGGAGGCTGCTAAAAAGTTCCAGTTAGCATTTGAAAAGCTGGAATATGAGGATATGACATTTTCAAAACTTTTTGGGACTACTGGAACCCCTAATTGTGTGGATTAGGAGACTGCCCGAACTTTCATGAAATTTTTGAAGATATTTTATGATGCCACCAACATATTTTCAGTTTCTTTGAATTTGAGCATACATACTACATTCCACCAGTTAGCATCAATTTTTATGGAACTGAAAAACTGCATAGAAGACACAAATTCTGTTTTGAGTAATATGGGAAGGGAAATGAAGAAAAAATATGACAAGTATTGGGGTAACATGCTGAATCTGTACCAACTTATTTATATTGGTGTCATACTTGACCCTTGGTACAAGTTTGCCTATGTTGAGTGGTCATTTAATGATATGTATAAAAGTGAGCAGGATTTTGCGAATGAATTGACTGCCTCTATAAAAAAAACTGCATAGAATGTATGATTGGTATGCTTCAGTTTATGAGCAACAAAATAGGGGTAGTCAAACATCTCGTGTTCCTAGTATGGGGGGTTCAAATGTTGACAATTCTGGTTCTGTTGAGAATACCACAAATTTGGCAAGGGCTGATGCTTTTCAGAAGCATTTAGAGAAAAAAAATTCTATAGACCAAAAAAATGAACTTGAGAGGTACTAGTATGAGCCAAATGTAAAGGGGGATCACAAGTGGGACTTGTTGTTGTGGTGGAAGCAACATTCCTCAAGATTTCCCATATTATCTACCATGGCCAAGGAAGTTTTGGCCACTCCTGTTTCCACAGTGGCTTCCGAAAGTGCCTTTAGTACTGGTGGTAGGGTTTTAGGCTCATTTAGGAGTAATCTAAAACCATAGATGGCCGAGGCACTGATATGTTCTCAGAATTGGTTGAGGCCTTCTTTATATCAATTCAAGGACCTCAATTTGATGGAGATGTTTGAGACATCAGAAGCAATTGTAACAGGTGCATACTTAATTTTTCTGTTTATGTTTTTTGTCTATATTAAACATGCAAGTATTTCTATATTAAACATCTAATCTTATTTTTCTGTTTCTGTTTTCTGTCTTTGCTCCCAAGAATTTTCTCAAGGTACATCACATTTTGGAGGAGTTGAAAGATCAACAAGTGGAGCTGCCACTATAAGTGGAGCTGCAACTTCAAGTGGAGCTGCCACTACAAGTGGAACTGCTGGTTTTGCTTCATCTTCTCAATCACAACCAAATATTGGTTGTGATTGACAAGTTATTAAATGTTTGTTCCTTGCTTGCTACTGCCTTGGTGATATTTATTTTTTTCACTTTATTTATATTATGCACTGATGCTTTATTTTATTGTTGTCAGATCTTGATGTCTTTTTCGTTTTTGGAGTCATTAGTATTACTGAGACATGACTCATTCACCATCTGATTGGGATCCACTCCAGTTTGCTTTTTGAATTGTCTTGAAAGACATGATTTTTTGGGTTTAGGGGTTGTTTCTGTTAAAAATGTCATGAATCAGTAAGTTATACTTGTGTATTTTCTTTTCACATGTTTTCTTTTTCACAATAAGGCATATTTATTTTACCTCCATTACTGAAACTTGGTTTGCTTGTTGTTCCATTCAGTCATGGTTCTTCATGTTCCATTCGGTTTCAGTCAATATGGAGCTCAAGCTCATACTTCAAAATATGCCATGATTTTGTTGCTTGTTGGCTCACGTCCAAAGGCAGGAATGAAGTAAAGGAGGACTTATATTATGGTATAGCATTTTATTTCTTGTTGCCTTTAAATTTATGAGTGTGCTACTGTACTTGTTGTTTATTTGTTGTGTAGTTGATTTTCAATTGTGAGCACATTAAGGCATATTAATTTTACAAAGAAAATTGAAACTTGTTTTGCTTGTTGTTCTTCTTCATGTTCCTACCAGTTTCAGCACCTAAGGCTGAATGTGCTTCTGAATGTGCTTCTGATTGTGCATCTGAATGTGCTTTTACTTCAAGGCTCAAGCTATGGTATACCATGTTTATTTCTTGTTGCCTTTAAACTTCTGAATGTGCTTGTTGTTTATTTGTTATTTATTTGATTTTCGATTGTGGCGTAATCGATCCACAGTTAATGACAGACTCTTTGTTTTGGTCAGTTATTCCTCAGTGAAGAAGGCAATTTTCTGTCATGGAGAACCTGATGATTTAGACTGCTCAAGTCTCATATGTTGTCGTGGATTGTGATTGTATTTATAGTTATGTATGTATTCTGTTTATGGCAAATTAGCAAGTTTTAACATGTATTTAGCTTGCTTTGCTTTTATGCTTTCACATTGTTAGGCGTTAAGTACTTGGTATTCTGGTTATGGTGTTTATTATCTTATTATTATGGTCTAGTTAAGTGGTTTTAGAGTAGTACTATTCTGTTTATTATCTTGTTATTATGCTTTCAGATTGTGGTCTTTGATGCTGTGATTGCTGGTTATTATGCTTTTAGTTTTAGAACTTGTGGTCTATGATGCTGTGATTGCTGTCATGAGTGTATTCAGGGGCATCACATAAGCAGAAAACAAATTTCTCAGGATGTTGTTGACCTGTTAAACAGATTCTGTTTTTATTTGTAATTTGCATATACTTTGAATGGCCCAATGACCCAGTCCAGAGTATAAAAAAAGGCCCATTAAATTTGTTTTAGACTTCTAGTATAAAAATGGCCCATTAAGTTTTATTTGCTTTCAATACTTTTTTTTAATAAAAAAAAGGGCCCAAAAATGGCCCAGAAATGTTTTTTTAGTAAAAAATGGCCCATTAAGTTTTATTTGCTTTTAATACTTTTTTTTTGTTAAAAATGGGCCAGAAATGTTTTTTAGTAAAAAAAGGCCCAAAAAAAATCCAGCCCAATTGTGGCCCATAACCGATCTTACCCACTCGGCCCACCCGTTACCCATCCTTAACCGGACCCGACAAACCGAGTTGTTCAATTGGGCGCAAATGGGCCCAGTAATAGGGCACTTGGTTTGGTTCAGTTGGCCCATTTTGGGCCCGAACCCGACCAGTGCTCTACCCTAGTTGTTGGGTTCAAAACTCTGTAAAAAGTGATTATGGAAAACCCTAGAAGGTAGCCTTTATATGGTACCCAAACTGGTTTACAAAAATTAAGATTCTGCAAAAAAACAGGGTGTGGATCGACTCACAGATGTGTGAATCGATTAACAGGCTTCAGCAGAATTCAATTCATCAAATTGTGAATCAATTCATGCAGTTCATAATTCGATTCACTGTGAATTGATTCATGCAGTTCATAATTCGGTTCACAGAACCACCAGGAAGTCCTGGGCGCCTCTGGGGAATCGATTCATGGCCCTAATGAATCGCCCTAATGAATCGATTCATGCAGTGTAAAATGCAGAAAACCTAGATTTTGACAACAGAAATTGCATTCCAACACCAACAACAACTCAATCAATTTGTAACCAACACTTCCAATCATTCAAATACCAAATCCAACATATTAAACAATGCAAGAACATCAATGCAACATCATCCATAATATGAAATCATAACCAAAATGTCAAGAAATTCATATTCAAATTTTGAACAAAACATATGTTCACACATACCCTAAACCCATCTCATAGTTTCATAACCCCAAATTGAAAGCCATGAAAAACAAATATGAAGGGGAAGGGGAAACCTAAAGGTGGGTCTTATGGGTGCCCAACCACTAAGTATGAAGAACTCACAAAATGCTCAAAAGAATGAGCTAGGAAGCTTGGAAAGCTTGATCCACTCCTTTTCCTTTTCTTCAATTCGCGTCCCCCCTTTTTCTACAATTTAGGGTTCTCCAAATCTTCACCCAAATGACACAATCTCAGCTCCAATGTTCTTCTCAAGGCAAGGATTGAGGAAAACACTCATAGATTTCACTCTAATCCTCTTACTTCCTCTAACCCTAACACTCCTCCTCCTTCTTTTCCCTTTTCTCCTTTCCTTTTCTTCTTTCTTCTTCCGCTGAGGGAAAAACGAGAGAGGGAGAGAGAGAGAGAGAGAAAAATGTGTGAGAGAGAGAGAGAGAGTGAGTGGTGTGGGTGAGGGAAAGAAAAGAGAGAAAAAGTGATGTGGACCATTTAGTCCCGCATTTGGCCTAGGAAAAATACCCAATTGCCCTTCCTTTTTCTCCTATTTTCATAATACCATTTCCATTCACACCCCTAATATTTATAAATACTCCCCTAATTTTGTTACTCAACAATCAATTTAGAACATAATAAAGCTTAAATTAATTTAGCTAAATAATTAAATTAGGCGGGGTGTTACAGACGTAGTCTTCTAATTCTTTCCTATTTGTTAATAGTTTTCCTACACAGTTAATAAACTTGTTAAATACTCATAAGATTAATTGTTCATTCTTATGGTTTCATAGTTATTATCAAAACATTAGCATAGTCAGACGCAATTGTTCATTTTGCTCTAACAAATACAAGGATCAAGTTGCATCGCCAGAATGTGTGCTTAAAGTGTTCATCCATTGTGTGGGTTGTGTTCGCAAGGTTCGTCGGTCCCTCAAAGGATTCCCAGGTGAGGAGTGTTGCTTTTTTTTTTTTTTTTACCTTTTTTTTTGTTTATTATGTGATGTGATTCCATAGTTCTGTCAAAACTTTCCCTTAGATTTATGTGAAATTAGATTTCTGTGAAAACTCTGAAGTAAGATGCAATGTTACCCATTGTTTTGGTTATAGTTAATGGATAATAGTCTGAATAGTAATTTAGTTAAATGCTAATATTGGTGTTGTTTTGATCCATATCCTTTTTAGAGATTATTGTTCAGTCACTTCTTTTGCATTTGTTAGTGACGAAAAACGGTTTCTCTTGTGACTATAATGTTTCTCTATCTCAATGCAACAATTTTTATCTTTCTCCCTGTAACAACCTCATTATTTCATTTCACCCTGTAGCTTTCAATGGACTTTTTCTTTTTAATTTTGGTATTCAATTGTTTTCTTTTTTATTTTTTTCATGTATTGGGTAAACTTTTTAATGTTAAATTTCTATTTTGCATGTCATACCTCTTATCAATATTCTTCCTCATTATACGTGAGATTTTGGTAGGCTAAAAGTTCATAGTCAGGTTAAGGTTTTGTTTTTATTTTCTTTATATTCCTTTTGCCTATTTGACTAAATCTGCAGCTCAAAGGTTCCCACTTAACTTATATATTCTTCTTGTAAGCAATGCATTTTAGTAACTGAATCACTGCAACAAAAAAAACTGCATTATGTATGATGAAATTCTGCAGAATTTTTTTTTTCTTTTTTTGCATTTTAGGAATTTGAGTACGGATTTAGGATTTTGCAAAATGAATAGAAGCAGCCAAGCATGAATGAATACGGATTTACCCTTCTCATTTAGGGTATGATTAAAAAAATAATTGAAAAAAAATAAAACTTTAATTTGTAACTAAAGCTAAAAAATGCTAAGTTAGTATATTGAACTAGATGTGTTTAAGTAAAATTAATTATTAAACTAACTGATAATGTAAAGTGACATATTTATTTTTTATATATGAATTTTTTTATTCTGTAAGCATTCTATTTTTTCCATAAAAAAATTACATTCTATATTATATATCTAGGTAGTCAAATTAATCCTTATATATATATATATTATTGATTAATCATTATTCACAAAGTTTTTCAATGTGGGAATTTATTAAAAAATAAATGTGTATAGTGTAAAAGAAGAAAGCATCTTCAATATCATTTTTTTTTATTTTTTCTGAATTAAGAAACATCAACTAGAAATTTTCGTAAAATTGTTAGGATAAAATTGAAAAAAGAACTAATTAGCCGTTATAAACATAGAAATAGCACATCAGAGACAAGTTTGTTTACTAAGCAACTCTTTTTTAGCCAAACAAATTGTAAGGCAATTCGTTCCTTTTTACTTATCGATTTTTGAGAAGAAATTTGTTCTTTTTTATTTGTCATTTTGATAGTTTAAGTTACATTAATTACTTGTTTCTCAATTATATAGAGAGAAATAAGTGTGATAGATAATAAATAATCAACAGTAACATAGGAAAAATACTAATAACTTTATTAAAAACGAGAAAATTTATTAATTTCTTTAGTTTGTGTGAAACAACCTTAAAAGACAAGTAAAAAAAAACGGAGGTACTAATAAGTTTCAAACTAGTTGAAATAAGTAGCCAAACGCACTTTTAGTGTAAGATAAACCGGATTAGGATTATATTGGATTGCATGTGAATTCCATGCGGCTTCCTAGAGAGTATGATCAAGAGTGTGTTGAAAAGATTTGAAATAAGAATGACAAGGATCCACATTTGATAAGCATATCTAAATATATCAAACGCTTTGATTGGGAAACAAGAATTTTTGCACATAATTTATTGGACATTTATTTAATATATTCTTATACATTGATGCTATCAAGGTGCGCGACCTTTACAAACCCTTTGATCCCATGTCAACCAACTTGGTGTAGAACCTTTCTCTCTTGGCTGAAATTTGCATCTGAGCATCTTCATGTGCAAGGATAGCTTGCTAGCCGAAGTTTATTCCCTGAGCTAATGGTAGTTCACTTCCATAATTGATGGTACTGCAAATGACAGCAATTATAATGTCATTACGAATATGCAGGAAAAAAAAAAGATATATTTATGATTAACAAAACTTCTAAGTATGAGAAAATATCCCAAAGTACTAGTGCATTGGTGACTACGTAGCCTTATAATCCCACGGGACTATGTTCAAATCTTGTTGGAAACAGTTTGTATGACCTAAATGCCTACTCCCTCCCTCTATTAATAAAAAATCTCATCACCCAACGCCCTTTAAAAAAACAATGAGACAATGCAACGTCTTAAATTCAACTAAGACTTGCCATGTAGAACGTCGCATGTATTGCTTCCAGGAATCACTTCCTGCTTCGCGACCACCACCGGTTGCCTTCTCTCCACCAAAGGCACCGCCAATCTCAGCTCCATTTGTTGGTATGTTCACATTTACTATACCACAATCACTACCTCGTGGCCTGCACAGTAATCGCACCGATGAATATGCAAAAATATTAATTATACAACCATAAATCACAATAAACATCTTTTAAGGGGTTTTGGTTGGTACTTGAGTGCCTAAGCCAAAGTCAATAAGTACTTACCCGATCCATTTGAATATAGCTTCAGGTCTTTGTGTAAAGATTGAACTACTTAATCCTTGAGGTACAGAATTGTTCAAGGCAATTGCTTCTTCCATAGTCTAAGTAGAAAATACTTAAGACCAATCAGAAACTAAACTCCTTAAGAAACAAGTTCAATAAAAGAAGATATAGATTATATACTACCTTAAATTTCATAACATAGAGAACTGGACCAAACAATTCTTCTTTAACTACCGGAGCATCTGGAGAAATCTCAACAATTGTTGGCTCTACAAAATTTCCTTCTGACTCTAACACAGATCCCCCTGTTAGAATCTTCCCTCCCTGATAATTAAAGTATCTAGTAAACCATCTCCACAGAGACTATAAGCATCCATCATATTTGAGAAAAACCTTGCACATAATACTGAGAAAAATTATAGACAAGAGTGACATGATACATGCCTGAGATTTTATGGCCGAGATACCCTTCTTAAAGTTTTCCAGCGAAGAACGAGTATGCAAAGGCCCAACTAGAGTACCTTTCTCCAGAGGGTTCCCAATTTTGACTTGTTTGTAGACTCCAATGAGTTGATCTAGCACATTTGCGTAAATACTCTCATGCAGAAACTGCAGTATGAGGCAGCTAAATTATGAATTAAATATACCTTCAAAAAGTCCATATGGCTGCATTAAAATTGTGAATTCAATTTTTCAAAAAGTAGTTTTAATACCAGTCTACGGCAGGTTGTACACCGCTGACCAGCAGTACCCACAGCTGCAAACAAAATAGAGCGTACAGCCAGTTTGATATCTGCATCATCCATGACTATTATTGCATTGTTACCACTTAACTCAAGCAAGCATTTTCCAAATCTTTCATTAACTGTTTGCTGGACCATCGAGCCCACCTATAATAAGGAACACGCCATTATCAACTCAACAACATGGATTGTAGTCTTCAAATCATACGTGAGTAAAAATTAGCACAGTATCTAGACATAATGTGTTTTAATAGGGGACATTATAGAATTTCAGAGAATTCATAAGATGTAAAACAGAATTGTATTAACTGATTTCTTGAGTCTCTGAAAAACCAGAGAGCAGAATTTATACAACTCTCAGATGTCAGTTAGAGATAACTGACTCTGCTGACTCAGCAAAACAGAATTACAGCTAAGCAAAACAGAACTGACAGCTGTGATGCTGACTCAGCACCACTTACAATTAAAGAAAGAAAACTAAGCTGTAAATCATATTCTCTATTAGTCCCCCTCAAACTCAGAGCAGCTGAGAGGAACTCAGAACTCTAAGTTTGTCTCTAAGAGCAGAGAAATTAAGCTTGGGCAGAGGCTTGGTAAGAATGTCAGCTACTTGTTCTTGAGCAGGAACATGAGCCACAATTAGTGATTTATTGAGAACCTTTTCTCTCACAAAAAAGAGATCCAGCTCAATAAGTTTTGTCCTTGAGTGAAGAACTGGATTGTGGCTCAGAGCTACTGTACTTTGATTGTCACATAAAATAACAAGGGTGAATGTAGGTACTCTGAGCTCATGAAGAGGAGACTAAATCCACAAAACTTCAGAGGCAGCAATGGCCAAGCTTCGGTATTCTGCTTCTGCTGTAGATCTTGCAACCAAAGGTTGCTTCTTAGACAACCAAGAAATAAGATTTGGGCCAAGGAATAAACATACACCTGAAGTAGATCTTCTGTCATCAATATCTGATGCCCAATCAGCATCACAAAAGGCTTGTAAACTGAGAGGAGTGAAAGTAGAGGCAGGGCTCAGAGCAAGACCCAGATCCATAGTACCTTTTAAGTACCTTCAGATCCTTTTTACAGCAGTCCAATGAGAGTCTAGTGGTTGTGACATAAATTGGCACACTTTATTTACTGCATAGCCTATTTCAGGTCGGGTAATTGTCACATATTGAAGGGCACCTACAATTGATCTGTAAGTGGTAGGATCTTGATGATAATCTGAACCATGTCTAGACAATTTTATATTACTAGGGAGTGGTGTGGTAATTCCTTTTGCAGTGGACATGTTGGCTCTTTGTAGTAGATCACGAATGTATTTGGATCGAGTAAGAAGAAGAGAACCTGAACCTGTGTGTTTGAACTCAATACCCAGAAAATATTCAAGATCACCTAGCTGCTTCAAGGCAAAAACCTCATTCAGCTGATTTATCAGCTTTTGAACTAAATCTCCTGATGTTCCAGTGATTATAATGTCATCCACATAGATAAGAACATACAAACACAACCCATTTTTGCTGAAAACCAGTAGGGAAGGATCACACCTGCTGTGACTGAAACCAAGAGCCAAAAAGGTCTTGGTCAACCTCTCATACCAAGCCCAAGGTGCTTGTTTTAAACCATATATAGCCTTCTGCAATTTACAAACTAAGGATTTATCACCATGCTCAAACCCTTAAGGCTGTTTCATATAGACATCCTCTTCGAGAAGCCCATGTAGGAAGGCATTGTTGATATCTATTTGCTTAATTGGCCATTTGTGTGTGAGCGCCAAAGTGAGAATAATCCTAACTGTTACTGGTTTTATCACAGGAGAACAGGTTTCAAAGTAATCACAACCAAAACCTTTGATTAAATCCTTTTGCAACCAATCGAGCCTTATACTTATTTACAGTATCATCAGGGTTTTCTTTAACTCGAAATACCCATTTACAGCCTATAGCAGACCTTCCAGGAGGTAACTGAACAAGAGACCAAGTCTGATTGTTCATCAAGGCATCATATTCTGCTTGCATGGCAGTTTTCCATTCAGGAGAAGTCAAGGCCTGCTGAACTGAGCATGGTTCAGCCACAGTAAGAAGCAGGGTAGGATGTAACCTTGGCTTGACTATACCACTTTTAGACCTAGTTTGCATAGGATGGATATTTTTAACAGTGGGTACTGCAGAACAAGGAGTGGAAGATACTGCAGTGGGCACTGCAGAGACAACAGGAGTATTATTTATAGAGGAAGGGCTGGGAATTGATGAATCTGGATTTATGGTATTAGAGGCAGTAGAAGGAAGGGACATTGGAGAAGAAGACTTAAACACCAGCACAAAGGACTGATTGTGAGAAGGAGAAGAGAATCTATCTGCTCCAGAAGTGTGAGCAGCAGGAGAAGATATATCTGCTCTAGGTGTTTGAGCAGTAGGCAAAACACCAAGAGGAATAGAACAACTGGAAGAGACATTAGTAGACAGTTTAGGTGACCGTGAGACAGATTTAGGAAATGTGTGTTCATTAAAAATGACATCCTTGGATATAAACAACCTCTCAGATTCATCCAAGCATTTGTAGCCTTTATGATTAGGAGAATAACCCAGAAAACCACACTCTGCAGATCTGTATTGTAGCTTATTTTTGTTGTAGGGCCTAAGTAAAGGATAGCAAGCACAACCAAAGACTCTAAGGAAAGCATAGTCTGGTTGTTTTTGAAAAATGAGTTGGTAAGGCATAGCATTGTGATGATAGGCTGAAGGTAATCTGTTTATTAAGTAAACTGCTGGGTGAAAGGCATGATCCCAAAAGGAAATGGGAAGTGAGGCTTGGGACAAAAGAGTGAGACCAAGCTCCACAATATGCCTGTGTTTCCTTTCCACTACACCATTTTGATGGTGTGTATGTGGACAAATGAGTCTATGAGAAATACCAAGACTACTAAGATAATCCTTGAATGGTCTAAACTCCCCTCCCCAATCTGATTGAATGGATTTTATTTTTCTGTTTAACCGGAGTTCAACTAAAGCCTGAAATTGTTTGAAAATGGATAAGGTTTCAGACTTAGTTTTGATGAAATAAATCCATGTGTACCTACTGTAGGCATCTACAAATGAAACATAGTAGGTAAACCCCATAGATAAGGACATAGGAGCAGGTCCCCATAGGTCACAGAATATAAGCTCTAAGGGTTCATTATAAACAGTAGTAGATACTTGGGAAGGGAGTTTGTGGGCTTTACCCATACAACAAGCTACACAGAAATCCTGAACATCTTTATTTGATATGGAAACCTTACAAAGTTTCATTACATTGTGAAGAACTTGATTATTTGGATGACCTAGCCTATTATGCCATAGGAAATATGAGGTGGAAGTGTGTGAAGATACAGTGTTGGAGGATGATGGGAAGGAATCACAAACAGTAGATAATGGTGAAACTTGGAAGAGAATATAGACCATCAGGACCTAGACGACCATGAAGAAGAGGCTTATGATCAACCTGTGATTTGCAACACAAAAAGAAGGATGAAATTCAAAATAGGCATTATTATCCTTAGAAAACTGACTTACACTAACCAAATTCTTAGTAATTTTAGGAACAAGCAGCAGGTTATTTAGGTGCAAAGTGGTAGAATTATTATCTAGTGAAAGAAAAGAGGTGGAACCAATAGATTTAATGGCCAGACCTTGACCATTCCCGAGGAAAACATGCTCCTGTGAAGCAAGTGGAGCAGAAGTGGCCATGTTGCAAGGATTTGCTATCACATGATGAGAAGCACTAGAGTCAACAAACCAGTTTTGAGATTGTTGCTGAGGAACTGCAATGGCAACAAAGGCTTGAGGAGGTACTGTGGTGGTAGCAGCTTGCTGAGTTGCTATGATAGGAGAAGATAGAGGAGTTTGAGGAGTCCAAACCATAGCATTTTGTGGAGGAAATGAAGGTCTAATGTACTGATATGGATTTGCATAATGAGATGGATAAGAATTCTGTTGTGGTGGTGGCTGAAAGTTAGTATTGAATCCGTGATAGCAAATGGAGGCATCATGCCCAAACTTATAGCACACCTGGCATTGTATATTTCCACGGCCACCACGACCTCCACGGAAACCACCACGAGAACCACCACGAAAACCAGTAAATCCATCAGAATTTTGCAGTTGAACGGTAGGATTTTGAGAAGTTGAAGAAGCAACATTAACCTGAGATGCAGGTGCAGAGGAAGTAGTTCCAGGAATTGCAGTTTGAGTTAGGTTCAAAGACGCAACAGAGTTTAGAATTTCTTTCTGTTTATTTATGCGATTCTTGTGCGCAAGTAGCAAAGATTCAATTTTACTGTATTCAAACCACTCAGACTTGCTGTTTATCAATGTAAGAAGCGATTCAAATTCAGGCAGTAAACCATCAAGGATAACATCTAATTGTTCTTGAATGGAAACAGTTTCTCCAATGGACAGAAGTGAATCAGTAATAGTCTTAATAGTACTGAGAAATGAAGCAATGGACTTATCACCTTTCTTCGTATTGCGAAGATCTGCGCGAAGTTGTCGAGCTTGTGCCTTCGTTTTCAATTGACAATGATGATGAATTTTATCCCAGAGCTGCCACGAGTAACGACAGCCAATAACCTTTGCCAACAGAGAAGACGAAAGTGAAGCCTGAAGCCATGCGAGAAGCAATTGATCTTGAACCTCCCACGCAGCATACGCAGGATTCTCAATTCCTGCAATACGATCCGCTTCTGAGAGAAATTGAGGCCGAATTTGAGGTGAGACGTAGAAGCGATGAAGGCGATGAGCGTGCAAAACAAGATCGATCTGTTGAAGCCAGAGAAGATAATTATCTTCTCCAAGTTTCTCTGTAATTTTATATGAATAGTTCGAAAACCCAGGACCTTGCTACGAACCAGGAATCGAATTGTGAGGCGGTGCCACCATGAACGATTGATTGAACGGCGGAGGCGGAGGCGGAGGCTGATTGAAAATAGAGTGAGGCGGCGGTCTCGAAGAGACCGGTTCAGGCCGAATCGGCATAGTAGTTGAAGTAACAAACGGAGAACCAGAATCGAAAGCCATGAAAATGGTGAAAAAAGCTCTATGATACCATATAGAATTTCAGAGAATTCATAAGATGTAAAACAGAATTGTATTAACTGATTTCTTGAGTCTCTGAAAAACCAGAGCGCAAAATTTATACAACTCTCAGAAGTCAGTTAGAGATAACTGACTCTGCTGACTCAGCAAAACAGAATTACAGCAAAGCAAAACAGAACTGACAGCTGTGATGCTGACTCAACATCACTTACAATTAAAGAAAGAAAACTAAGCTGTAAATCATATTCTCTATTAGACATCAGCAACATACATGATTACATAATGCATGATAAATGGAGGTAGTTTCACTAAAATGGTGATGTTATGGGATATTAGATATCACATATCTCTATAAATAGTAACTGTAATAAGACCAATACCATTCCTATTGGCAACTAACTGACCATCTTTCAGTTGACAGCTACATTTTTAACACTAGGTGAACATTTGTGCATCCCAGTCAATTAGTTTAATTATATTCCCTGTTTAAAACATTATGTCCTGTGATGTGATCAAGTACACAAATAAAAAGTACCTTACAACTTCCAGTAAATGAAACCAGGGGAATGCGTGTGTCTTTTGATATTGCCTGACCAATATCCGCACCTCCACAGAAAGCGGTGAATATTGCACCGGGTAATTTGTTCCTCTCAAGAACTTCAGCTATTAGCTTTGTCACAGCAATAGTTACCAATGGAGTAGTTGGAGCGCCCTTCCTTTAATTCATGGGTTATAAGAAAAAATTGTAATGAAAAGAAGACAACACAATTTTTAATGAAAATTTGAAACACTCTAGAGGAAGAAGCTGAAAATTTCGCATAAAAAATTCAAAGATTTGCATAGAGGTCATACAGTTTATCATGATCAGCGCCAATGAAGATAATTTGATCATTTTAATCCCTTCTGATAAACCTTCTTTCTTGGCCACATATATCATACAAGCATTATTTTATGGGAGAGGGGGAGGAATAGAGGGCAAAAGTCTACCTCGAGATAAGGATGAAGTATGCAACCATTATGTGGATAAATCAGAAATTCAAGCATGCCACATTAAACAACAAAAACATGTAGCCCTTTAACTATTACTGTGAATTTCATGAACAATAACAACCACCACCAACCTTATCTCTAGGTGGGGAGGTTGCATGGATTGATGTCATTGTAATTTTTGTACTAAATAAATCAAAGTCACAGGAAGTGCAATTGGAGAAACTGGAGGCCAACTTGTCTCCAAAACTTCCAGCTTCTCTGCAACAACTTTGTCATTTGAGATATATTCACTTAAAACAAAACATTGAGTTAGAGATCCACCAGAGAGGTGGATTTCCTTAATAGGATGTACAGTTGGAAGGAAAGACCAAAAGTCAAGGGAGATGCCCACTATATCTGTGTTTACTAAACAATCAAATCAATTGATGCTGACATACATATACTAACAGAAATGCATCAAGAACTGAAGTACTGATTACTTAAGAGTTTAGAGTTTTAACTGCCATTCAAGTAAAGAAAATGGTGGAGCAAAATAAAACTGATAAGAAATCTGAAAGAAAAAAATATCCAGAGATAGATATGTCAACTTACCAAACAACACAGTTACCACAGACTAATGCAATGCAAGCATTCCATCCTGAGGCACGATGGAAAGGAACAAGTTAATTACAATAACATCATCAAAATATTTTCATAGAAAGTGGATCGTATGATGCAGAATGCAGTCAAACTAGATGGAAAAACTTCAAGAAAACCATCTGCAAATATATCTCAGCAAGCATCCATTTATTTAATGACAGTGAATGAATCCATTGGCCATTACCAGTCTCAAACTAATGATATATAATTTTGAACTGATATCCAACATCCCATGGAATTTATTACTGTGTGTTGAGAAAGGATAAGAAAAAAGCATACCTAGAACAGCACATGGAAAGTTGAAAGCAGTGATTACACCAACTATACCTAGTGGGTTCCATACCTGTCGTGTAAAAGCACACAATACAGTTCATGGCTCGTACTATAAAATTGTAGGGAAGAAAGTGAATAATCATAGTTTAATATCAAACCTCAAACATCATATGATCTGGACCTGTAAAGAAACAAGTAAAAGACAAAAATAACTCAAAACCGGACACCTTGGAGAGAAATCAGTATCAAAACAAAAGTTTAGCTCTGACAACAAAATCTAAACAACTTTGTATTTGTAAACATGAAGATTATAAAGAAAAGATGAACGACTGATATAGACAAACAATCTTACGTTCTGATGGAATAATTGATCCATTCAATTGTCTGCTTAGTCCAACAGCATAATCACACATATCGATAATTTCCTGCATCAAATAGAATGAAAGATGACAAATTATATCACATATGAATGTTCTATGCAGATAATAAACCTTTCACGTAATAATTACCACTTTTACAAAGTATGTATGATTAACTTAATTCTGTGCACAATTAGAAAAAGAACTAAATTGCATCATAGCGCAGCCAGCCTATACACACACCAACATTTATGGAATGCCCCCAAAAAGAAAATGAAGCAACAATGATAAGTGGCCATCCTCGGACAACCAAATATAGGGTTGGTGATGGTAATAATAATCTTCACAAGATGGAAATCACCTGAGGTCCTTGAAAGTTTAATCCACCGATACATTTGGTCCCCATGTTACAAGTGTTAGTTAATGTTAACAAAGATGCACATGTGGCACGTTGCCATGTCGGATGCACGTGTCAAGGAATTTCTTCATCCTCCCCAACATATCCCAAACATTGTCATTTTCAGAATATAAGAATAAGGATCACATTTTCTTTTCACTTTCCCATTTTCCAAAACAAAGGTTAATCTCGTATGGTTCATTGCAAACTTTCTGCATAAATGATGAAAATAGGATCTGTTCTGCATAAACAAATAAGCAAAGCAGTCTTCTTCTAGTTGGTTCAATTTTCTATCAAAAAATTTGAAATTTTACCATTGGTCTTTCCCTCATGTTGTTTTGTTGGTAAATTTTAAATAATGACCAGTGTGGCTAAAGAGAAATTCCCAACATTACTTTCATATCAGATAACCAACCTTTCATGGCAGTTGCTCTACCTGATAACATATCAATTTCAGAATTTCTTCTGAAAATAGCATAAGTGACAGTTTTTTATTAATTGTAATTTTAAATGCAGTATCATATGGAAAAGTTCACAAAAATGATCATAAGAAAGATGAGGGATGAGAAGCGTTTTCCCTCTCAAGTAGGTCCAATTATTTTGTCACAGGTCAGCAATTGAAGACAAAAGTTTTAGTATTTAAAATTCAGTTAACCATGCTGACTGCACTATAACTATATGCAAGTAGATGCCCCAGATCCAGTGGTTACTACTGACTTCATGCAATTCTAGTCAATGGAAAATGATCGGAAGTACCCAACAACTATGCAGATAATGCTTGCAATAGAAGGAACTCTAAAGATCTATTTGTTGGCCCTAACAGCCAAAACAAACCCACTTTACTGACTTAGAATTGGACAGCTCGATAAGTGTACTACTCCATTCATTACACCAAAATGGTGTAAGGTACTTGCTTCATGTTATTTGAAATTACTAAATCATTACAGATAAACAACATTTAGACACCCGTCTCCCAAATCTCAAAGAGCAGATGAAGACATTACATTCTCTGGAGGCCACCCCCTGTTGTGGCAAGTTGGCAACCATTACCCATTAAACTTGCACAAGCACTCCAACTAACAACCACTGGATGTTTTTGGTTGCTGTAAAAAACTGGAGATTTTCAACACCACTATATCACCTCTTGATCTTTTCCTTTCATATGTCTGATTCAAGGGAGTGCATGGGAGAAAGAAGGTATTCCTTGCGACATATATATCCAACATGACATTTAATATCTCCCCTGTGCGTCTTTGATAACTTAAACGATGAATTGAACTTTCAGAGAACTCCAAAGCAATTTCCATTGTTAAAGGACTCGTATATCGATCCATATCTACCCCGTACCAATTTGACATTTTACTCATTCTAAAAATATAATCAATTTACCCAAAAACTGAATAGACGCATCATACTTTAGACATAGGAATGTGTTGTGAGAATAGAACCTTTCAATTAAGTGACCAAGTCCAGTACATGTATATGGTGGTAACATATAAGGTCGACAAAAAGAAAAGTAAATCTATTTACATATATGCAGCTGCTCAGGAAGGCCCACAGATAAATTATTAAAAAAATTGGCAAATCATCAAATCCCTTCACATTGTAAAGGACATATGCGATTTAAATCAGCAGATCATCAGATACAGCCTATGGGCATAAAATTTGATCAGAACAACATATATATGGGTGCCGCTGAATACAATACATGGTTCAAATTAGAAACAGAAGAAGCTTAGCACAAATTATCTTGATTGGGCGACACTATGAAGTGTTATAGACAGCCTAAACTTCTAATTTTGTGTTGTTTAACCTGACAATATGTAACAAAATATTGCAGTATAAAGAGATTTGCCAAATTGCCATACCTGAACCTCCCCAATTCCTTCCGGAAGAATCTTTCCCATCTCAAGAGCCACCAGCCTACCCAGAGGATCCAATTTGGCCCTCAATGCGTCCCCAATCTGTCTTACAATCTCACCTCTTTTGGGTGCTGGAATCTGCAAGAACATCACAAGTTCATCCTCACTTAGTTTCCAACTGTTCCTAAATTCAGTGCTGGCTATCGCAATTATACCATGTCACTAGAACACAACTACAAAACTCAACCCCCAAAAAAAAAAAAAAAAAAAAAGCTTAAGAAAAGGATACAAAAATCGAGGAAAATTTAAAATAAAAAAGGAAAAAAAAACTCACAGTCATCCATGTCTTAGCTGCTTCACTGCAAGCTTGCAATCCCTCTTCATAATCTTGCACAGTTGCTTCAGTCACTGTAGCAATAGTCTAATCTCAAAGCAACAATAATTAGATACAATACACTTAAAGCCATAATCCCCAGAAACCATGAAAACAATTATTGCAATCATCATCAATCAAGCTCAAACTCAAATTCATTCTACTTTCATCACTCAGGTTTGGAAAAAACAAATATTTAAAATTAAAAAAATATATATTTCCTTATGATCACATCTAAATAAATATTCAATAATTCTTCATCCATGTAAACAACTTCAAAGCAAAAAGAAGAAAAAAAAAAGGAGTGAGAAATTTGGTTACCTGATTAGTAGAAGGATTGATAGAAGTAACAGATGAACCGGTGGCTTTCCATTGGCCATTAATGAAACAGCCGATGTTACTGGAACCCAAACCGATCTCCTTCATAAAGTCCAACTCGTTGCTCCCAGAACCCATTTTGATCAGATGAAAAACTAGAAACCGTGCGATTACGAACTACTTCGGATTTGCAAGCACCGTATTTAGAATCACAACACTGCTGGTGTTATTATAGTCACACTCTGAGACAGACAGTGATGATGGGAATGGATTTTTTTTTTTTCTTTTTTTTTTGGTGATAGAGATAGGAATGGATTTCTGATAAGAACATACTATAATATGCCTGGAAGAGAAATTGTAAAAAGAGAAATAGGTGAGAAAGAGTGTGAAAAAAGAAAAAGAAGTGAAAAATAGAGTAGATTTAAGGTATTGTTTGGTATAAGAAAAAGAGAAGAAAAATAAATAAGAGAGAAATAGAATAGTTTTATGAATTGACAAAAAAGCCCTTAGTTAAAAAATATTTGAATATTACCAAGTTAAAATGTTTTGAATAATTAATTAATATTGATTAATCAATTAATTAAATTATATATGTAAAAGATTTTAATTCATTTAGTTAATTTATTTTAATTTAATTAATTAGTTTGATATGATTAAATTACTAATTTAATTTTAATTAAAATATTAATCAGTTGGAAATAAATTAATTGATTAATTTAATTCAACTTATTTTTCGATTTTTGTTTTTTAAATTGTTCTTTCTCTCGATATTTATTATTGTAACAAAAAAAACATTCACCACTTACACGTATTATGTGTGTTTTTTTTATGATAACACGTATTTTATTATTGTACGATTATTGTCAAGAAAATTATTATTTGTTTGACTAAAAGTAACCAATATTTCCCAACAGCCAAATATCTCTTTAACTTTCGATCTCTTCTTCTTCACCTTGTCTTTTGCTTCTTCATCAAAAACATTACTCACAGAGTCATAGTCATGGACCCATGGATCGTTGCTCAAAACTGAACACAGCCAGAAAAACAGAAACGACGAGAATCAAACTACAGAAGGGTATTGATGAAATTACAACTCGACGAGCTCTTTCTCCACCATTTCTTCGCAAATGTGCGAAGACTTAAAAAGTGGTGGGACCCACCCGTTTATTCTTCTCTCTTCGCTAACTCTCGGCAGAACCAAACGATAGAAATTTGACATTTCTCTCATATTTCTCTGGTCGTTCTCTCTCTCTCTCGCCTACTTCCCTTAAAACAAACAGACGCTAAAATTATAAAATATGGAGTTTTATGATTGAATCAATAAGGAATTAAATAATATAGAATACCATTAAATTTTATCATTTGAATTAATTAACGGTTAAGCTAGCTCTTTATAAAGTTTTTTTTATAAATAAAATTTAGATTAGGGGAGACATACTACATGCAAGACTATAGAAAGAACAGTGGCATACCTAGTAACAAATCATTGCTAAACCCTAAACCCTAATAATAAATCATTGCTAAAAAATTAAGGGACTACTGACAGCGGTAACGAAAAGTAAAACCATAAGAACATTCTCAAACAATTAAACTATGCAAAATTGCATTAGATTACAACTTTGTATTGCGTGTCTTGAAAAACAAATACATTATTTATATTACTTATATATCCTTATAATCATTTATATTATATATTATATATGGTTATTTAAGTTATTTTATTTTAAATCATTTAAGCTCCCCTCCCTTCCAAAAAATCTCAGTATTGGATGGGAGTAAAAATTGAGTTAGGAGAGATTTTGCTCCCCTCCCCTCCTAAAAATTGAACCAAACACAAAAAAATTAAAATAACTTCTCCTTTCCGTTCCATTCACCTTCAACCAAGCACTATATGAGTAAGACGGTTGAGAGATGAAAGCGTATAGGTCACGGTGTGCAAAATTTTAAATTGAGTGGAGTAAAAAAAATTTATATAAAGGTGTAAGTGAAATTTTTAAAATTTGAGGGTATCCAAGTGCACACCCTCAAATATGAATAGATCCGCCCTTCAGAAAGAACCATCAAACTCAATAAGAGTGTACGATGAAATTTATGTATTATCTACCAATGCTGGAATTTAAGATTTGAACCCAAGTCATGTGAAAAGAAGTAGGATGATGGAAAAAAATATTATCAAAAAAAGAGAAGAAATAAATAGATGTAAAATAAAAATCATGGTTAATGGCGTTTAAAATTTTGTTTAGTGAAGTTCGATTAATGGTTAATGAGTTACAACATCTCGTATATCTATTAACCAAGTTTAACACTTCATTAACCACGTATGCGAACTACGTTAACCAACAAATAGTTTTTAATTTTTGGTGTCTTAGAAATATCATTTTTGTAATTAATATTGTTAGTTCTTCAAAATACATACAGTTTTAACTGTTATATTATTATTCCAGTGGCACTAATGGTCATGTTACAACTCCTAAAAAAAATTATAAGATTCTTTTGTTATTTCACTGCAATTAATTCTAGTTTTAACTTAAATAGATTTTAAAAAATAATAATATATTAATTAATTATGATCCCTAATTATACATTTGAGAATAAACAAATGGAGCATAAGCCACATGTCGCGCTCACACACACCAAGCACTAATTGATATACTAGCCAAACTTGACTTTTTGAAATCACCAATCCATATGAACAAAATTTGACTTGATTGATACATACATATTTTCAAATTAATAGTTTCTATTTACAAAATAATGTAAATTAGGGTAACATTAAATGGCCTTTTAAGATCATCCGTTTTTACTAAAATAAACAGCAATGCAAAATTTATTTTGATTCAAATTTTTTTTGCTCCTTTCCTAGAATTCCTCATCTTATTGTGGAATAAAATTTTAATATGGGTAATATAGTATTCAAAATTTGAGGTAGTACATTCTTTTTTTTTTGGTGCAATAGGTAGTACATTCTTATATACCAAACGAATGTAAAATGTTTTGAAGATATATAATATAATATTTTTTGAAAATAATACAACATTTTTTTAGAATATAATATATTTTGTGAGTATATAATATACCAAACATATATATTCAGCAAAATAACAAAAATAAGATTTGAATTTCATTTATTTTTTTATTTTTTTTTGACACAAATTATGAGTCCCCTTTTTATTTATAAATTATGAATACCATTTATTTGAGTACCTTTTCGAATAATTCGGCGTATTTATTCATTTTCTTTGACAAATCGGTGCATTTATGTTCTTTTGATTGTTTTTTAGTATTTATTTATACAAATTGGTGCATTTATTCCTGATTCTTCTCAAAATGGGAATATCAAAAACGGATATTCAAACATATCAATAAGTCTTCAATATGGCACAATTGTAAGTCTTCTCTTGCCGTAACACTTCACGCTGGCTGCCACCCAGTCGCACCTCCAAGGCTCCAACGTCTCAGACTCTCTCTCTCTCTCTTTCTCTCTCTGATTCTCGATTTTCTTCATGGTCTTTGCTCACAAAATTTGTTCATGTGGGTTGTCATTTTTGTCTGCCATTTGCCTTCTTTTTTTTTCATCGTTTTGTTCCTCGAGGTCGTTTTGCACCATTAGATTTCTATGCTAAAGACGGAAAGAGTTTATTCTATCATTTTATGTCTAGGAAAAAATACTTTGATATGTTTTTTTTATAATTGCAGCAGGAATGACATCTGTATGTTATCGTTAAGGAGTTGTTGGTCTTAGTTTTATCACGCCTACACTCAAAGAATATTGTCCGGTTCTAATGTTCATTGTTTGTTTTTATCCCGTAGGAGCAACAAGATAATGATGAGTGAAGTTTCTGTTGACATAGGGTGAAGCTTAGGGATAAATGAGGAAGAATTATTTTGCATAAGTTAGCTTAAAATTTGTCATTTTTTATAGTTTTTACCCACTATGTGGACCTGATAATTTTTATGTGATTGAAACAGGGTGAAAGTCTCAATCCCTTTGAAATGAATGCCACCTAAAGGATAAATTTTGCTTCTCAAGCATTTGAAGGATATGTGAATATGAATGATTTCTATATTCTGTGACTGGGACTTAGAATTGAACTACCTATGTTTATTAAAGAATATTTTGTGCTCACTGCTATAAGGAAATCATTGTTACTTTTAAATGAGTGTTGATGTCATTAGTGTTGAAATCTAAATGATTGAGAAGTTTAGACCCTCATTAATTTTGATGATAACAAAGTATCTATGTGAGAATAATTCAACTTCTGATAAGTCTTGAAGTGTGTAGGTATTAAAGTCATTCATATTTTATAACTCACTCAAGCAAGAAGAAGAAAGTTACAAAGAGTTGAATACTTTCGTTTGTGTTTGCATCAGGTTCACTCCAGCATCTTACACTTACACTACTAGTGAGCGTCTAGTGTTGCTACGTTAAGACACGTGGAACACACACGTGTTGGTCACGTTTGTGCTCCTTTACCTCAGCTTTCCTGGAACATAATTCAAATTTGATTTTGTGCGCTCAAATTGATGTATGAGAAGTCAAAGGTGACACCTTTAAGATAAGACAAAATTCGTACAGCGCAAACGATTGAAAAGCAAATAGTACAAAACGGTAAAGTGTATTATTCTGATATTCTCTGAAAAGGAAGATAAGGACGTGTATTTTCAAATTACCTCGCTCAATGATTTGGAGCTGTTATTCTCTGCAACGGTATTATTCTCATGAACCTCTATAAATACTCCAATGTCTTCATTGAAAAATGTTGCTAGAAACTACATACTGTAAAAGCTATTACTCAAATGAGCAACCAAGTTTCTGTGCCAAGTTTCTGAGAAACAGAACTGAACTTCAGTTTCTTTCTTTTAGAAAGCTATTGTTTTGAGTTTAATCTTTTCATTCTCTCTTGTTGAGAGTTATTTGATTGTATTCAAAATTTCTTTGTAAACTTGTATTGCCTTGTAACAGGCTTGTTTCCTCAAAGGCTCGAACATTCTGAGTCGTTTTGAGAAGTTAAAAGTATTGTCAAGTTTGTAACAGTAGAATACTCATAAGAAATTTGTAATCAGGTTAATTATAGTGAAAATCCTTCAGGAACGAAGGGACTAGACGTAGCTACAAATTTGGTGGTGAACTAGTATAAATCTATGTGTCTCTTTCCTTACTGCTTTATATTTATCTTTGTCTTGCGAAGAAAAACAAGTTTTCATAAACTTTGTTTCAGCATCCGATTCATCCCCAGCTTCCGATAACAACTGTTTTTCAAAGCAAAGTGTTTTAAAGTGTTTTTAACTTAAAGTTTGTGAAAAGTTTTCAACATAATTCAACCCCCTTCTTGTGTTCACGTTCAGTTGGTACCAGAGCACGACCTCTTGGTTGAGCACTTAACAGTGTTAGAGAAAAGATCCTACTTGTGAACATATCTACAGAAGGTGGTCACATGAACCGTCCTCCTCTATTTACTGGAGAAAAATTTGATTACTGGAAGGATAAGATAAAAGCTTTCTTTGAAACTCAACAACTTGAGTTGTGGGATATAGTTGAAAGTGGATATATTATTCCCACTAATGCTACTGGTGTTGCTATATCTAGAGAAAGTTGGAATGATGAGCAGGAAAAGAGATATCAGCATAATAAAAAAACTAGATTCATTCTTATCTGTGCTATGTCAGAAAAAGAATATGATAAATGTGGCAAATTTGATACTGCTAAAGAAATCTGGGATTCTCTTGTTTTGTCTTATGAAAGCTCTGCCCAAGTAAGAGAAACAAAAGCTAGTATGTTAGTTCGCCAATATAAGCTATTCAAGATGGAAGATGGTGAAAACATTGAGTCTATGTTTGGAAGATTCCAAACTCTTATTCATGGGTTGAAAGCCCTTGGAAAAAGCTACGCCACCCCTGACCATTTGAGAAAGATTCTAAGAAGTTTGACCAAGCAGTAGAGACCCAAAGTCACTGCTATACAAGAAGCAAAAGATCTAAACACCTTATGTCTTGAAGATCTTTTGAGTTCTCTGAAAGCTCATGAACTTGAGCTGAATGAGGAAGAGCCTGTGAAGAAAAGCAAGTCTATTGCTTTGAAAGTCAACAAGCAAAAAGCCAGTTCTTCTAAAGCCCTTCAGGCTGAAGAAGAATTAGAAGATGAAGCTTCAGAAGGCAACAGTGATGGATCAGAAGATGAGTTCGCGTTCATATCTAAGAAGATCTAAAGAATGTGGAAGAAAAGAAACTCCAAGAGAAAATTCCAAAAGAAAGATGTCAAGGACAAGATGGAAAGCAAAGACAAGAGTCAAACCATTTTCTATGAACGTAAAAAGCCAGGACACTTCAAATCTGAATGTCCTAGTCTTAAGGAAAAGCCCACAAAGAGTTCTTTCAAGGGAAAGAAGAAAAGTCTCATGGCTACATGGGAAGATCTGGACCTATCATCCTCTGAGGACGATGAGAATGAAGAAGTAGCCAATCTGATTCTCAATCTGAACTTCAAAATGCATTTGATGATCTTCTTAAGGATTCCACCACTCTCCCCATTGAGTATAAAGCTTTGAAAAAGAAGTTTTCAAAACTATCAAAAGAATTTCAAAATTTAAACAATGAACACTCAAAGCTCAATGAAGAGAACCAGAAGCTAAAAATTGAAAATCAGTGTCTGGTGGATCATCGGCTTCTGGTAGCTAGTCAGCAAGCAGAAGTTGAGAGCTCTCAAGCTGAAAGCTCACAAGCTAAAGGCACTCCTAAGTGTAAATCAAATGATTATGAATATGGCTTTCAAAAGTTTCTTGCAGAGAGTGTAACTCGAAGCAAGCAAGCTTCAATGATTTGGGGTGTCAATAAAACAACAACTCAAAGTCTTGGTTACAAATCAGATGAACCTACTTTACAAAATGAAAATCTAGCATCTGATGAACTCAATGATCACAGTGAAAGCTTGCATTGCACTTACTGCAATAAACCTGATCATTTGAAAAGTGTCTGTACTGCTTTTAAGATAAAGAAGGATAAATATCCTTCAAGAACTAACAAGACAGGACCGAAGAAGATATGGGTACCTAAAGAAAAAATAGTCTATGTTGTAGACATGCTTAGCATCAAGTCAACACACCTATCCTGGTACTTAGATAGTGGATGCTCGCATCACATGACGGGAGAAAAGCATATGTTCCAAGAGCTAAGACCTAGAGAAGAAGGATATGTTGGTTTCGGAGGAAACCAAAAAGGTAAAATAGTTAGAATTGGTCGCATTGGTAAAGGCTCTCTTCCCTCTATTGATAATGTTCTTTATGTTGAAGGACTAAAGCATAACTTATTAAGCATAAGTCAATTATGTGACAATAGTTATGATGTCATTTTTACAGAAACTGGTTGTTCAGTAAAAAGCAAGAAAGATGGTTCCATATTCTTTACTGCAAAGAGGAAACAAAATATTTATAAAATTGATCTTTCTAAACTTGCAAAACAAGATGTCAAGTGTCTCATGCCTGTTGAAGATGAGCAATAGACTTAGCATAAAAGATTGGGTCATGTCAGCTTGAGATTGATCTCAAAGTTGAACAAGCATAATCTTGTTAGAGGCTTACCAAATCTTAAATACCAATCTTATGCTCTCTGTGAGGCATGTCAAAGTGGAAAACAAGTTAAAACTTCTTTTCACTCAAAAAATGTTATTTTAACCTCTAGACCACTTGAGCTTTTGTATCTTGATCTTTTTAGTCCAATAAGGACAACCTCTTTGACTGGAAAGAAATATGGTTTAGTCATTGTTGATATTTTACTAGATGAACATGGGTTAAATTCCTTGCCCACAAGGATGAGTCATTCAAGGTGTTCACTGTTTTCTACAAATCAGTTCAAAATGAAAAATGAATTTGTATTTCTTCTATTAGAAGTGATCATGGGGGAGAATTTGAAAATGAAAGCTTTCAAAAATTTTGCGAAGAAAATGGCATTTCTCACAATTTCTCCTCTCCTAGAATACCACAACAAAATTGTGTTGTAGAAAGGAAAAATAGGTCCCTTCAAGAAATGGCCAGGACCATAATTAATGAAGTTGATATTGCAAAATATTTTTTGGCAGAAGCAGTAAACACAACTTGCTATATTCAAAACAGAGTCTTTATTAGACCTATTTTGAAGAAGACTCCATATGAACTGTGGAAGGGTAGGAAACCTAGCATTTCTTATTTTCATCCATTTGGTTGTATATGTTATATTTTGAATACTAAGGATCAACTTGGTAAGTTTGAATCCAGAGCTGAAAAATGTATTTTTTTGGGATACTATGAAAGAACTAAAGCTTTTAGAGTATATAATAAAGAAACTCTAATAGTGGAAGAATCTATTCATGTCAAGTTTGATGACAAGAAGCCTGATACTGATATGTCAGAGCTAGATGAGTTGTTTTCAGGTTTAGACATTGGTGGAACAACAAATAATGAACCTGCAACCTCAGCATCCGGTGGTGATAACCAGACATAGGACCCTACTCAACCAGAAGCTAAAGCCAGAAAGAGTTGGAGATTCAAAACTGATCATCCTAAAGATCAAATCATTGGAGAACCTGGAGACAAAGTGAGAACAAGATCCTCTTTCAAGGAGCATGGAGATCTTGTACTACTCTCAGAGATGGAACCTAAAACGATTGATCAAGCATTGGAAGATTAAGGTTGGATCATGACTATGCAAGAAGAGTTGACTCAATTCCAAAGAAATGATGTTTGGAAGTTAGTCACTCTTCTAGAAGATAAACAAGCTACTAGTACTAAATGGGTATTTAGAAACAAGCTTGATGAAGATGGTAAGGTAGTGAGAAACAAAGCAAGACTTGTTGCTCAAGGTTACTCACAGGAAGAAGGCATAGACTTTACTGAAACCTTTGCACCTGTTGCAAGGTTAGAAGCAATTCACATTTTACTTTCATTTGTTGTACACCATGAGATAATTCTTTATCAAATGGATGTGAAAAATGCTTTCTTGAATGGTTTTATAAATGAGGAAGTCTATGTGAAACAAGCTACTGGATTTGAAGACATTGAATTTCTATAACACGTCTTTAAGCTAAAAAAGACTCTATATGATTTTAAGTAAGCTCCCAGAGCTTGGTATGATAGACTAAGTCCCTTTTTAATGGAAAATAGTTTTACCAGAGGTCAAGTAGACACTACTTTATTTAGAAAAACATCAAACAAGCATTTTATGCTTGTTCAAATTTATGTTGATGATATTATTTTTGGAGCTACTAATGAAAGCCTCTGTAAAGAATTTTCTAAATTAATGCAGGCTAAATTTGAAATGAGCATGACGGAAGAAATGAAATTCTTCCTTCGAATTCAAATCAAGCAATGCAATGATGGTATTTACATACATCAAAGTAAATATATCAAAGAATTGCTCAAGAAATTCAAGATGGTTGATTGCAAGCCAATGTGTACTCCTATGCATCCCACTTGAATATTAAGCAAAGATGAAACTGGTAAGAAGGTAGATCAGAAGATGTACAGAGGTATGACTGGATCTCTACTTTATCTTACTGCTTCAAGACCTGATATTATGTTCAGCGTCTGCTTATGTGCTAGGTTTCAATCTGATCCTAGAGAATCACACTTGAGTGCTGTTAAAAGAATTTTTATATATTTACAAAAAACTACTAATCTTTGTTTGCTTTATAAGAAGTCAAAAGATAACAAGTTAGTAGGTTTCTGTGATGCTAATTTTGCTGGAGACTACATTGAAAGAAAGAGCACAAGTGGTGGCTGCCAATTTCTTGGAGCAAATCTTGTATCTTGGTCGAGCAAAAGACAAAGTTCCTCAGAGACTCCCTAAAATAATGACTTTGAAGGAGTTTGAAGAAACTCCCAGGAAGTATAACACCACTTTCTTCCCCTGGCAGATGTTAAAGAGCTATCTAAAAGTCATGCCATGGAAGTGTATCACACTCGGCTCACAATGGACTCCAGAGATACTGGTTCTTCTGGTTGTTGTGATGCAGAAAAGGCTACATTTGAAACTGTTGGTTCCATCAAGAGAGTATGGGACACCAACCTCTCAATTCTGCACTTTGATGATATGCTTCAAGGTTTTGTGATCAGGCCTCTCAATGCTTTGAAAAGAAAATTAGAATGGGAAATAATCAATAATGAACTTAGAGCTAATTTTGATTGGAAAAAGATGGCATTGAATTGGAAAAACCAGGCTCATCTAGATGGTTTAATACCAATTGTTCAAGCTCTTGAAGACAAGGAAGACTTGAGAAAATATATGTTTGAAAATGAGGTCCTCAGCATTTGCTTTGCAGAAGCAGAAGCTGACTTGAAATGGTATGCATCAGAAGCTGAATTGCTCAAATTTGATGAATTTGTTGATGCTCTGTTGAAGAAAAGAAAAGTTGAGTTCTTAAGCTTGATTGAACCTAAAGAATTAGAGTACAGAAGACTCAAGGAGTTGGAATTTGAGAAGCAGAAGCTGAGAAGATTGATCAAATGGTGTCTACAAAATGTTGAATTCTTCTTGAGGGCTAAAGAGAAAAAGGAAAGGAGATTGAAGCTATCACAAGGGGTTCTCATGGAACATATTAGGCAGTCTACTTGGAGATGGCAAAGGGCTATCACTTGGTACAAACCTGAGGAGCACATTGAACAAACTGAATGGATTCCAGAGCCTGCTCCTCCTATTGATAATGATGAACCTGTCATCATTTCAAGAGCTCAATTTGAGACCTTCATGGCTGCAACTCAATCAGTGGCAAGGCAGGAGAATACTGTTAACTTCCTCATGGAACGCCTTAACCAATTGCTACCTCCTCCACCTTAGACCTTCCTTTATGTTTCAAATTCTTCTGTATTTTTGAATCTGATACACTTTCTTTTTGAATCAATTGAATTTTAACTGCAAATTTTTCTCTTATTCTGTTTTGACTATGATGTGTTTTACACTCTTTTTGTCAGATGACAAAAGGGGGACTAAAAGTAAAGGTGTGATGAACACGTCTCAGTAACAAGTATCATGCATTGCACAACATTATTCATCATGTGTTGGCAACTTAGTATGATTTATAGCTCTGATACTTATTGTATGTTGCTCAGCATCTGTTAATTGATCCTATGATCTCAGCATCCGCTCTTTAACACTTATATATGAATATGCTCTTATACATGAATGAATTGTTTTAAAATACAAATGCTTTGATACTTAGAAATATTTGAAAATATTTTGGCTGTTGAACTCAGGGGGAGACCCTTGAAATTATTTTTGAAAATAAATTGTTCATCAACGTTGGATATTTGTCATCATCAAAAAGGGGGAGATTGTTGGAACCTAAACGATTGAGAAGTTTAGACCCTCGTTAATTTTGATGATAACAAAGTATCTATGTGAAAATAATTCAACTTCTGATAAGTCTTGAAGTGTGTAGGTATTAAAGTCATTCATATTTCATAACTCACTCAAGCAAGAAGAAGAAAGTTACAAAGAGTTGAATACTTTCGTTTGTGTTTGCATCCGGTTCACTCCAGCGTTTTGCACTTACACTACTAGTGAGCGTCCGGTGTTGCTACGTTAAGACACGCGGAACAAATATTTGCAGTGAGCGTCCTATGGATTCTGAGCGAGCATCTGGTCTTTAATGAAGCACGTGTTGCTCACGTTTGTGCTCCTTTACCTCAGCTTTCCTTGGAACAGAATTCAAATTTGATTTTGTGCGCTCAAATTGATGTACAAGGAATCAAAGATGACATCTTTAGGATAAAACAAAATTTGTACAGTGCAAATGATTGAAAAGCCAATAGTATAAAAGGTAAAGTGTACTATCCTGATATTCTCTGAAAAGGAAGATAAGGACGCGTATTTTCAAATTACCTCACTTAATGATTTGGAGCTATTATTCTCTACAACAGTATTATTCTCGTGAACCTCTATAAATACTCCAATGTCTCAATTGAAGAAGGTTGCTAGAAACTACATATTGTGAAAGCTATTACTCAAGTGAGCAACCAAGTTTTTGAGAACCAGAGCTGAACTTCAGCGTCTTATATTCTTTCTTTTAGAAAGCTATTGTTTTGAGCTTAATCTTTTCATCCTCTCTTGTTGTGAGTTATTTGATTGTATTCAAAATTTCTTTGTAAACGTGTATTGCCTTGTAGCAGGCTTGTTTCCTCAAAGGCTCGAGCATACTGAGTCGTTTTGAGAAGTTAAGAGTATTGTCAAGTTTGTGACAGTAGAATACTCTTAAAGAATTTGTAATTAGGTTGATTATTATGAAAATCCTTCAGGAATGAAGGGACTAGACGTAGCTACCAGTTTGGTGGTGAACTTGTCTTGCGAAGAAAAACAAGTTTTCATAAACTTTGTTTCAGCGTCCGGTTCATCCCCAGCTTCCGGTAAGAATTGTTTTTCAAAACAAAGTGTTTTAAAGTGTTTTTAACTTAAAGTTTGCGAAAAGTTTTCAACACAATTCAACAATCTTCTTGTGTTCACGTTCAATGAGTGTGAATGTGCTAATTTAGAAGAATTATAATCATTTGTGTATTCGTGATTTTGATTCTTATATGAACATTATCCATGAAATTACACTGTTTTTTCTTATAAGGCTTTTCATCAGCTATATAGTGTTGTAAAGAAGTTACGGGTTTATTTATCTATTTAAATTAAATAAAAGTGGCCATCAAATTCTGCACTTGTTGGGTCTTTGTCATTCAGATTTTCTATATTTTTTTAATAACTAAGAAATGTATGAAATGTGGAATGTGTCTATGCTTTATGAACAGGTGGAATTCGATGTCATACATACAAAAATTTGAGGCATTAAAGGACTCCAAGTTTGGAGGGCAACACAAATAGATGAACAACAAGAAGTTGCTTATTTATTCTTTGTTATTTTACAATTAATGCTTTTTCGTTGGCTGAAGCTTGAAAATCAACAAATTGAGAGAAAATAGACAAGAAGTAGCAAACCAAGTTTTCTATTTAAGAAATAAAAGAATAAAAAAAGAAAATAGAACCTTGTTTGTCATTTTTCACTTATTTAAATTGTAGATTTTTCCGCATCATTATTTATATTTTAGGGTCTCTTTTTCTATAAAGTTAGATAAAACTGGTTTTACAAAAAATGAGTGTAAAAAATTATTTATATTTAAAATATTTTTTTAAAAGTGAATTAGTTTTCTATAATGGCAAAACAGAATTTCTTCTAAAGTGCAAATATAAATACATTTTGTGAGCCTTTATCTATGATTATTCATTCAAGGGAAAAATTATTTTAAATTTTCATTTCTCACTCAAAATTAATTTAACTTATTGAAAACTTGATTTGGAAAAGTAAAAAAAATTTACCAAACATGCAAATATGAGAACAAATTATTATTGCCTGAGATTTTTCCCTATAAACAAACACTTATTCATTTATTTGCTAAATTTATGTTTAGGTAAATGAATTAATTAAATTCTTACTGAATAAATACGTATCATATTAAGTGTGTGTCTATAGAGACACACACACACACACACACACACATATCCCATAAGAGCGAAATAAATATCACATAAGATGAAAAATTTATGTAAAAGCATATATTTGTTTTTGACAGGACGTGAAAACATATTGAGATTTAGATTTTTTTTTTGAACAAATATTGAGATTTAGATGTAAATACTTACATCACATTATAATAAAATTTACACAAAGACACATTAATGTCCAAGCCTTTGAAGTAAATACAAATAAAATATGAGAACCTAAGAGTAAAAATATAGCATACACAGATTAACATTTTACAATAAAGCATATTAATATCTCCGAAAAAATCTATTAATACTTAAATTATAGAGCAAAAAATATATTTTAAAAAGATTAGACATTTGATATAAAAATATATTGTTATTTAAATTACTACATATGAACATTTAATAAAAATAATACATTCTTGTTAAAAAAAAATACATTGATATTTAATGTTCTAGAAAGTATTGAACAATAATTTTATACAAGTTATGTTTTTTTATTCATTTTTGGACAAAAAAAAATTATTTTTATTTTTTATTCTTAATTCCTATTAGATTTTGACTTATCCAATTAATGTAATAAATATAAACTATTAGTGAATATTTATACCAATAAATTTTTATATTTCATAGTGATAAAAACTATATAAGAACACTTATTAATATATAGATTACAAGAGATAAATGTATCTTCACAGGTAAAGAATTTACATAAAAATGTATTAAGATTTTGATGTAAATACTTACATCACTTATGAATAAATTTTTTACACAAGGATACATTAATATCCAAGTTATAGAAGTAAATGCAAAAAAAAACACGATAATTCCTGAGTAAAAATACACCACATATGGATAAACATTTTACATATAATTATGTCAGTAAAAAAATGCAAAATTGATCAATGCTTAAACTACACAGCAAAAATATATTATACGAGATTGAATACGAAAGGTATTTTCTGACGTACTTTTGAAAACATTTTAACTATTTCACTTTTGTATTGATAACTCCTTATACCTATATGTAACTCAATAAGATGATGATTTACACTTTATAACCATTTAAATTTTTAGTTGTAATTTTTTGTTTTAATAATTTTAACATCTTGGGGGAAAATATTATCGTTAAAATATGTTATCACTACGATGTGGAAATTCAAACCATAGGGAAACTTCCTAATCACTATGATAAGGGAATCGAGGACATGGGACAGATAATTTTTGCTATTTTGTTTTGGTATTTTAATTTTTGTTATACTGTTATATTAGATTGACTCTATAAGAAATATATATTATGCTCAAAAGACTATCAAGTGAGAATCTGCTACCATTACTTCATATTTGTTCCTCCCCTCTCTTTTTTTTTTTTTACAAAAAATACGGGAAAATAGCTACAACTACAGAGCTACGACAAGATGATAATTTTGATTATTAAAAGATGAAGAGAGCATAGATAGTCAAGGTAGCTATTATTCTTTTTTGTATCAATTTAAATATTTTGATTAATTTTTTGTATGTAATTTAAGTACCTACTTATAATTCAATATTTTAAAAATGTTAACATTAACATGACTCTTTCTTACTTATAATTTTGTCACGCAATTAATTTATTGAAGTTTTTTTTAAATAAGTTGAATTTTTCTTTACAAAATTGATTTATATTTAATTACGAGACAAATAATTAGATTTCTTTTTTTGACAGGGATAAATAATTAGATTTAATTCATATATTTTCTAAATTTAATATATTATAGATTTCGTAAAAAATATACAAATTATGGATATTGTTCATACCTCAACATATGACTCGCACATCGTCATACGTATAACTTGTGCATCGATGGGTCAACAGGGTCATTGAAGTGCAGGAGTAAAGATCTATGTATATTGGAACAAAATGAGGTTGATGTCAAAGGTGGTAAGACTATGTGAAAGACCGCTCTTCGGTAGTCCTTGTGCACAACAGATAAAGTCTTTTATTTATGGCCCTAATTGGAAAAGATGGGGGTTTTGGAGTCCTAATTGCAAAAGACGGTGGTCCAATTGCTTTTCTCCCTTATATTATATATTTATATTTCCTACATTTTATATTTTTAATATTTACTCTTTTAGATTGTAAAATATGTGCGAAAGATATTTCTATATTTATTTTATAGTTTTTAGATTCTAAAAAGTATTTTTTTAACACACTATATACCATACAAAACATTATGTACTTACTAATTAAAATATATATTCAAACATTTGATTTCAAAAAATGTGTTGTCTTATTTTTTTTGTGGAGCTCTCACTTTATTTTCGAAAAAGAAATATTTCATGACAATTATTTGAATTAATTTCATGACTCTTTGGTAATTTATATTTCCACTCTTTGGTAATTTATATTTTTACATATTTAACCAAAAATTTCCAATGCATAATAGTAATTAGTAACATTAAAATTGTTATATTTTCACAAATTTAACCAACTATTTCTAAGATTGAAATAAATCAAATCTTATATAATTTTTGTACACAATTCCTCTTACAAATTTTTAGAAAAATATGTTTTATCTAAAATTTCTATTATTTAAAAAAAAATTTGATATGCCAAATTACTCCCTTGCATGACACGGGTTACATACTAATACTTTTACATTTATAAATATAAACTTGTATTCCCTCAAGTTAAATTGGGTTTTTTTTTTGACGCAAGCTAAATTGGGTTAAACCAACTTTTATCATTCTTTTAATTTTTTTAACGTGATATTTAATTTTATTTTATTAAATTAGTCTACCCACGTCCGCTACCGTTTATGTCCCTATCCCCAAGAAAAGCGAAGGTTGTGGGTATTGGGTACCAGAGAGAGAAAGAAAGGTGACGTGCAGGATAATGCTACGGTCATTGAAGCTGATAATGGAGGTGCTTGCGTGAATCGTCACGATTCTTAGTACTTGGATTGCTGATTCGGGGCCATGTGTTCGTAAGATTTGGATTAACTTGGTGCCTTTTGTGGCCACGTCTAATATGCAGCAGCTAGATAGGTAATGCACCATGCCTCATCATATTTTTGCCATTGGATCCGGTTAAAAATAAATGAACGGCCGAAATTTATTACTGGCAACCGAATGAAATACACCCTCCAATCCTTATTATAAGAAACAAAATCTTAATTTACATAAACCAAGAAAATATATTGAAGGTAGTTTTTTCTCATTAATACTCTTAAAGATTTAATTTTTTTTAAAAGTACATTTTTTATGAACCAACCCACTTGCATAAGAAATAACTAATAAGTGATCTCATTAATATAAGTCTCAATATAATAAGGTATAAATAACAATTAGGTATTTAATACATTTGAAAATTGATGTTGTTTTTTACAATTAGCACCCAAAAAAATGGACCGTTTTATTTCTTATAAAAAGGACCAGAGGGAGTACATTGGATGGAGGTCCTTGCATTGTATCGTCCCAGGTGGGCTGTTGTGAGAAGCTGGCGCAGTGGACGAATGAGGGAAGTCGGCAAGCAAAAATTACATTGATTTTTGCACTTTCAGAAAGGTGCAATAGAGTATTAATGCGGCTCATGCAAGTGCACCTGATCGTAACTCGTAATAAAAGTGGAGTATAATTAGGACTTCGAATGTCGAACCCACAGGGAATGCACAAGTACTAGCGTAATAAAGATCTTAAGTACTCTAAGCTATCGAAATGATTGGATTAGAATTTGAACAGAAAAACTAAAGGAAATCAGAATAAAACTTTAAATCTCAAATACTAGAGCGAGATTGAATAAGAGAAGCCTAGGGGAACCGAATTCACTAATACTAGATCCTGAATCTATTTCATTACTATTATGAATTGTATTTCCTTATTGAAAGCCAACCACTCACTCTAAAATACTAAGAGCTGCCTTTTTCCTAACTAATTACTACGTTTGGTCCTAGAAGGTAATTAAAGGAAAGAACATTAAGAACAGGTAAGTTTGTTAATCTAATAACTGATTGGAAACAAGCAATAACCGATCCGGCATATAAAGCGAGTTCTGTTGATCCTATAGTTCCGTTAACTAATCATGATCCTGTTACTACAATTAACTAACTTATTAAGGATTAGCTAATTCCTATGAAATTAAGCATGCTAAGATCAACACATTCATAGGGATAATAAGGAATTCAAAATAGCAATTAAATAGAAATCAAGAACATTGTAAAAGATCTCTCATCACCCCTAGTGATGGAATTAGCTACCCATATGTTTTTGCAACAAAATAAAATAGAATAAATCCAAACATAAACTCCTAAAAGACATGATTAAATAGAACCAGGACATCCTTTTGGTGAGATGGTGATCCTCTCGTTTGTTCCTCACGTTCTCACGAACACCAGCAGCAATTCAAGATTGACAAGAAGCTCCAATGATTCAAGACTCACTCCAATATCAAAGTGTTTATGAATAACTCTCAAAAAGGGGCTATTGACTTCACAATTCGTTAAAAGGTCTTTAGAAAATGTTAAGAATCCCTATTTAAATATTAGGATGCAGTTAGGTCATCTGGCTTTCAAATCTGCACATTTTGTGATGGGTACGGCTGTACTGGATACATACACAGCCGTACCAAACTTTGCTTATGATGTCGGCCCGTACCTATGCATAGTGCATCCCTGACATCAACTATGTACGGCCATACTGGACTTTTTCATTGGCGCCAGGTGGTGCTTGACCAGAAGTGCGCCCCTCGAAATTACGACTTAGGTGCGATTGCTAAAGTGCAATCGGTCTGCTCGTCGATGAGTGCTAAAACTTTCCAAAACTTGCCAGTTTTTGGTTCATTTTCGCATCTTTTGCTCTTAGTGGTGTCTTCATGATAATTCTACAAAATATGACATAAATGAGTACCTTTGTGCTTTAATTGATGCAAAATGATATAATTAGATACTAAAAATGCCCTATCAAAATTGATAAATTGGTGTGTTAACACATCCCCACACTTGAGCTTTGCTTGTCTTCAAGCAAATTACTTTTGTAACTACAGGAGGAAAAGCTATTTTCACTGGATAGGGACAAAAACATATGTATGGCAACAAAGTGATATCACAAAACACGCAAATAAAAAGAATGCTCAAATAGAGGTGTAAGTTCAAGTAAGCCAACAATATGTGATTTCAAGTCACACCCTCACTAATCTCATAGTGTTTATAGGCATAGTCATTAACGCTCATATTTTTCAAATGAAGTGACATTGCCATAGGCTTGTACATCGACCAAAACTCTACTATTAGAATCTATTTAACATGCAAAAGAGGAATGAGGGTCTTTCATTGGTTGTAATGGGGCTAAGGTAATAATGTTAGGTATGATAAAAGAAAGAAAATGTCATGTAAAGGGTCATAAACAAATCAACCAAAACAAGCAACCTATTTCTTTTTCACTTTAAAGAGTAGACAAGAATCCCAAATTTTTTGATCAATACTTATTTTGCAATTTCTGAAGGCATTAGCAAGATAAACAATTAAATTTGGTTTATTTTTCTCCCTTTATGCATTTATGCAGTCAATCAAACATTTTTAAGAACTTAGGAGAGGAAATAAATGCTAAGCCTTCTTTTTGTAGACATATAAAAGTGATTCAAAACATTATTTTTTTGATTTTCCCACTAACTACTCTTAAATAAAATTTTTCTAAGGTTGCTTTCACCGAAAAATAATCAAAAGTAACAAGAAGGGGACCAAAAAAATTAAATAAAGCATTTTTAGGCACAAAAGTGGGCAACTAGTGGTACAATGTATTCAAAATAGTAGTGGCCTGAAAAATTCCTAAAATTTGCCCTTTCCAAATTCACATGAAAATAAACTCATATTCGCTTTGTAATGGTCTCAGCACACGTTCTAGAATCCGCATTCATAGAAAAATATCACTCAAACAAAGAAAAGAGGCAAAAGCATGATGTGACCTCTTGTTTCAGGCTCAATTCTCACATTTAGTAGCTTACACAGAAAGTTAAGACTCATAGAACTTCAATGCTAATTTTCAGCAGATTCCAATATTAGTAAAGAATTAGTTCACTCACATGTCATCAGGAAAGAAATTTTTTTTGTAGCCCCTACATAAGCAAAAACTTAAAGTTCCTCTATAATTATAACTGGTAAGCATAGCCAAGTAATAAGCATATTATAAAATTCCCTCTCCACACTTATTTCTAGCAGTATCCCCACTGCGACTAAGTTAAAGCAAGCACTAAGAAGATAAAAGAAAATGAAATAAGTGCCATATTAAATAAAGGTGGAAAGATACTCCCCTCCGAAAAATATCACGAACAATTTGCGAGGAAATTTGATGCTTCTTTGCCAACAACCACAGCTGCATTGAGTGACTTGAAGACTGAGAATCAAAATGGAAAAGTTATAATTATTAAAAATTAAAATTAATAAACGATAAATACTAAATAAAAGTCTACAGATTGCCTCCTGTAAAGCGCTTGTTTAACGTCCCAAGCCTGACATGTTGCCTTTTGTTAAGTAGTTGGGAGTTGCAGGGATATGGCATATGTTTCCCTTGGTGTTCCTGCAACATAGATCTTAGCTCGCTGTCCTTTCACCTTAAAGGTGGAACCATTTTTGCAACCACTTCTATTGTTCCATAGGGAAAGACTTGTATTATTTCATAAGAACCTTCGGGATTTGAGTTTTCCTGGAAACAGTCGAAGTCGAGAGTTGTAGATTAATACTTTGTCTCCAATTTGAAAACTTCTCTTTTAGATACGCTGATCGTGCAACTTTTTATTATGCTCTTTGTACAATTTTGCATTTCATAAGCTTCTAGTCGAAATTCGTCCATTTAGTTGATCTGTAATAACCGGTGTTCACCTGCCATCTGCATATCAAAATTTAAAAATTTGGTTGCCTAATAAGCTTTGTGCTCTAATTCGATAGGGAGATGACAAGCTTTTCCAAATACTAGCCTATATGGTGACATTCCTATAGGGGTTTTGAAAGCAATTCTGTATGACCATAGTGCATCGTCAAGTTTTAAAGACCAATCCTTTCTTGAAGCATTAACAGTCTTTTCAAGGACTTTCTTAAGTTCCCTGTTAGAGATTTCTACTTAGCCACTGGTTTGTGGGTGGTAAGGCATGGCTACTCTATGGTTGACTCCATATTTTGTTAAGAGGTTGTCAAATTGCTTATTACAAAAATGACAGCCGCCATCACTAATTATTGCTCTAGGAGTTCCAAATCTAGTAAAAATATTCTTTTTCAAAAACCTAACCACTCTTCTAGCATCGTTAGTCGGTAATGCTACTGCTTCTACCGACTTGGAGACATAATCTACTGCCACTAAAATATACATGTTGTTATTAGACTTAGGGAATGGTCCCATGAAATCTATGCCCTAGACATCAAAAAGTTCGCAATATAAAATATTATTCAGATGCATTTCTTGTTTCCTATAGATATTTCCGCTCCTTTGGCATGGATCACAGGCCTTAACAAATTTATAAGCAAACTTAAACAAGGTAGGCCAGAAAAAATCGCACTGTAAAATTTTATGAGCTGTTCATGTGGGACCCTAATGGCCTCCTACTTCTTTAGAGTGGCAGTGCTTTAATATAGATTGATATTCTATTTCTAGAATACATCTCCGAATTATTCTGTCGGCACATATCTTAAAAAAATAAAGTTCATCCCAGAAATAATGTTTAATATCAGAGAAGAATTTCTTACGTTGAGCATATGTTAAATTGGGTGGGAGCACCTTACCGGCCAAATAGTTAACATAATCGGCATACCATGATGCCGTAGAAATAGCATATAGATGCTTTTCTGGAAAGGTCTCTGGAATTTGCTCTCTTTCAGGTGGTCTGACTGCTGCGTTTATCCTTGAAAGGTGATCTGCGATGACATTGTCTACACCCTGCTTGTCTTTGATCTCTATGTCAAATTCTTGAAACAGTAAAATCCATCTGATTAATCTTGGTTTTGCATCCTGTTTTGCAAGTAAATGTCTAATAGCAGAGTAGTCAGTATAAATTATAATTTTAGACATAACTAAGTAGGAACGAAATTTATCAACTGCAAATATAACCGCTAGTAGTTCCTTCTCAGTAATAGTGTAGTTTCATTGTGCTTCGTCCAATGTCCTACTAGCATAATAGATAGTATGAAATTTTTTTCCTTTCCTTTGTCCCAACACCGCACTAACTGCGACATCACTAGCATCACACATTAACTCAAATGGAATAGACCAATCGGGCGCTATCACAACAAGAGCATTTATTAATAGAGATTTTAAGGTTTCAAAAGCTTTTAGGCATGCCTAAGAGAATTCAAAGGGTACATCTTTCACTAAAAGATTCGAAAGTGGTCTTGCAATTTGTGAAAAATCTTTGATGAACCTTCTATAAAAGCCAGCATGTCCTAAGAAACTTCTAATAACTCTAACTGAGTTCGGAGGTGGTAGTTTTGAGATAACTTCAATCTTAGCTGGATCAACTTCAATGCCTTTTTGAGAAATCTTGTGTCATAAGACTATGCATTCTGAAATCATAAACTGACATTTTTTCAAATTTAGAACTAAATTTGTTTCTATGCATCTTTTAAGCACAATATCTAAATTATGTAGACAGACATCAAATGTGGATTCATAAACAGAAAAATCATCCATAAATATTTCGATGTAATTTTCTAAGATATCAGAAAAAATAGCCATCATGCATCTTTGAAATGTGGCAGGGGCATTGCATAAAACAAATGGCATTCTTCTATATTCAAATGTCCCATAGGGGCACGTAAAAATAGTTTTTTCTTGATCTTCCTTAGCTACAGGGATTTGCATATAACCAGAATAACCATCTAGACAGCAGTAAAATTCATGGCCAGATATTTTTTCAAGCATTTGATCAATAAAAGGGAGAGGGAAGTGATATTTCCTGGTGGCCTCATTCAATTTTCTGTAATTAATGCACATACGCCAACCAGTCACTTTCCTTACTACAATTAACTCTTTTTGCTCATTTTCCATAACTGTGGTTCCTCCCTTTTTAGGAACTACCTGCACAGGACTCACCCAAGGACTGTCAGAAATAGGATAGATAATATTAGCATCAAGTAATTTAATCACCTCCTGTTTGATAACTTCCTTTAGATTTGGGTTGAGTCTTCGTTGAGGTTGCACTTTTGGTTTAAGATATGTTTCCATATAAATCCTGTGGGAGCAAATTATAGAGCTGATTCCTTTTATGTCATGAATGCTCCTCCCAAATGCTTCTTTGTTCTCCCGTAGAACCCTTAAAAGCTTTTCCTCCATTGTACCTGTTAAAGAAGATAAAATTATAACTGGTAAGGACGATGGTGGATGTAAAAATACATATTTAAGATTAGCTGGTAGTGGTTTTAATTCTAGCTCTGGTGGATCCTCTAGAGATGATTTGATTGTAGTCTTTTTGGGTTTTTCCAATCTTTCGAATTGCTACACCCTGTTCCATGGCCTGGGTTCCATGCTTGCATCCAGTGCCAGAACTTCCTCCTTAATTCCCTCTTCATCTGCGATGGTTTCTTTGCTGCAAATTAGAATTTTTTTCTAGAGGGTCTGTAAGTGTACCTGCGAATCAGAAGATATTAGTATAGTTTCTGCTAAAGAATCTATATAATTGCAAGATTGGGAACTAGGTGTTTTTAGAGAATCAAACACGCTGAAGACAACTTCTTCGTCGTCAAGCCTTAATGTAAGCTTTCCTTGGTGGACATCAATAATTGTTTTTTCGGTTGCTAAAAACGGTATTCCCAACAAAAGTGAGACTTTCTTATCCTCCTCCATGTCTAAAACTACAAAGTCAGCCGAAAAAATAATTTTTTCTACTTTCACCAAGACATCGTCAATTATCCCCTTTGGATGCACTACAGACCTGTCTACCAGTTGTAATTGAAGTCTCGTGGACCTGACCACTTTCAAACAAAGCCGCTGAAAAATAGATAAAGGCATTAAATTTATGCTAGAGCCAAGATCACAAAGAGCTTTCTAAAAATAAGAATTTCCAATTGTGCATGGTATTGTAAAACTCCCTGGATCCTTCATTTTAGGAGGTAACTTTCTCAGGATTATGGCTAAGCATTCCTCGCTTAATCTAATTGTGGACAATTCCTCTAACTTTTTCTTGTTGGCCAGGATATCCTTCAAGAATTTGGCCTATTTGGGCATGTGAGAAATAGCTTACATGAAAGGTATGTTGATAGTCAACTGCTTCAGGATTTCTAAAAATTTTGTAAATTGGGGGTCCTGCAAATCATTTTTTAATCTCTGTGGGAATGGCACATTGGGAATTGTGTCAGGTGGATTAACGGATACTGTCAATTGCTCTTTCTCAGGTTCCTTGATCCTTATATCTCTTTCTTTGGTCTGAGCAGGTGATTTTTCTTGGAGCTGAGTTGATGCAGCTTTCTCTTTGCTCTTCTCAGATGGTCCTGCGAGTACTGTTCCTCCCCTTGTAGTTATCAAATTAGATTGCACTTCTTGGGTAGGTGTTTTCTCTTTTGACTTGGACAAATAGTTTATCAAGATGGCTAACTGCTCCGCCAATTGTTTTTGACTTTCCAAATTGGTCATTACCAGTTTCTGTAGATGCTTAAATCTTTCATCAAGTGCTTTCATGCATCCTTAAACTGCTTCGAGATGACTAGGATTTTGCTTTCGTTGCACTTGAAACAGTAAATATGAGTTCCCTTGGTCTCTCCACACTGGGTTATTGTTGTTTGAGTAGGAACTATTCTGAGTTTCGGTTCCTATATAGTTAACTTTTGCAATTGGGTCCTCTTTTGTTGTCGGCTTCTAAGTGTGATTGCTCCTTTTAGCTCTAGTGTGAGCATGAGATGCTAACAAGGCTTCAAATTTTTCAGTAAGTACATCCACCTTGGCTTCTAAAGATAAGTGAGCTTGCATCCCATGGCCTTCGAATTCTGGACCAACTTGAGTCTCTTGTGATGGCCACTGAGCATTATTTCGAGCCATCTCTTCAATTATTTCTAGAGTCTCAGATGGTGTTCTTATTCTCAAAGATACTCCACATGCAGCATCTATAACGGCTCTACTCTATGCATTTAGCCCATTATAGGCAACGTGAACCAGTTGCCATATGGCAAATTCCTTGTGTGGAAAACTTCTAAGTAGTTCTTGAAAGCGTTCCCAAGCTTCTTGCATTGGCTCTAACTCAGATTGTTTGAAGCTAGTTATTTTAGCTCTTATCTCTGCAAATTTGGCTAAAGAAAGATATTTATAGAGAAATTTGCTCTTCAGATCTTCCTAAGTGGTGATTGAGTTTGGTGCAAAAGAATCTAGCCAAACTTGAGCTTTTCCCGGCAATGAGAATGGAAACAATGTTAGTTTAATAGCTTCAGCCGGAACTCTGTTATACTTAACAGTGCTAAGTATTCTTCTGAAGTTCTTGAGATGGGTGTGTGGGTCGTTCGAAGGTAGCCCCGTAAATTGTACTGTGGACACCAGCGAGATTAAAGCATGAATGAACTCAAAGTTATGCCGCCTGATGGCAGGGCCAATTATGCTATCCTGAATGTTGACAATAGGAGAAAAGTACTATTCGAGAGTGAGCTCTTCTTCCATTGTGGTGCCTGAGTACAAGAAAAGTAATTAATAAAAGTAAAACATATAAAAGAGTAAAACAGAAAATAAATAGATGCTTAAAGTAATTAAGATCTTGTTGAACCAATATTACTAAACATTTCCCGGCAACGGTGCCAAAAACTTGTTGCTGCTCAGGCAAGTGCACCTGATCGTAACTCGTAATAAAAGTGGAGTATAATTAGGACTCCGAATGTCGAACCCACATGGAATGCGCAAGTACTAGCGTAATAAAGATCTTAAGTCCTCTAAGGTATCGAAATGATTGGATTAGAATTTGAACAGAAAAACTAAAGGAAATTAGAATAAAACTTTAAATCTCAAATACTAGAGCAAGATTGAATAGGAGAAGCCTAGGAAAACTGGGTTCACTAATACTAGATCCTGAATCTATTTCTTTACTATTATGAATTGAATTTCCTTATTGAAAGCAAACCACTCACTTTAAAATACTAAGAGCTGCCTAGCTTGTAAAAGCCTTTCTCCTAACTAATTACTCCGTTTGGTCCTAGAAGGTAATTAAAGGAAAAAGCATTAAGAACAGACAAGTTTGTTAATCTAATAACTGATTGAAAACAAGCAATAACCGATCTGACATATAAAGCGAGTTTTGTTGATCCTATAGTTCCGTTAACTAATCATGATCTTGTTACTATAATTAACTAACTTATTAAGGATTAGCTACTTCCTATGAAATTAAGCATGCTAAGATCAACATATTCATAGGCATAATAAGGAATTCAAAATAGCAATTAAATAGAAATCAAGAACATTGTAAAAGGGGTGATGGAATTAACTACTCATATTGTTTTGCAACAAAATAAAATAGAATAAATCCAAACATAAACTCCTAAAAGGCATGATTAAATAGAACCAGGATACCCTTTCAATGAGATGGTGATCCTCTCGTTTGTTCCTCACGTTCTCACGAACTCCATCAGCAATTCAGGATTAATAGGAAGCTCCAATGATTCAAGACTTGCTCCAATATCAAAGTGTTTATGAATAACTCTCAAAAAGGGGCTCTTGACTTCAGAATTCGTCAAAAGGTCTTTAGAAAAGGTTAAGAACCCCTATTTATAGATTAGGATGCGGATTAGGTCATCTGGCTTTCAAATCTGCACATTCTGGGATGGGGTATGATCGTACCGGATACATATACGGCCATACCTAACTTTGCTTGTGACGCTGGCCCATACCTATGCGTAGTGCATCCCTGATGTACGATCGTACTAGACTTTTTCATCGGTGCCAGGTGGTACTGACCAAGGGGGTACGCCCCTACTGAAATTCTAACTTAGGTACGGCCGTACTGAAGGTCTGTCAGGCCGTACCGCTCGTCCAGTAGCACTAAAACTCTCCAAAACTTGCCAGTTTTTGGTCCATTCTCGCATCTTTTTCTCTCAGTGGTGTCTTCATGATAATTCTGTAAAATAGGACATAAATGAGTACCTTTGTGCTTTAATTGATGGAAAATGATATAATTAGATTTTAAAAATGCCCTGCAAAAGTAGACAAATTGGTGTGTTAACAAGTATGGAAATTGTGGTCAGAGGACCAACAAAAGTTTAAATATTGTTGTGATCAAGGGGTAAAGGACGAAGGGAGTTGTCTTCTAGGGTTTAGGTTGGATGGTTTGGGGATTTTCATACAGAGTGGAAAACACAGTAGCTGCCTACATATGGAAGCTATGTATCCAACGAAAAAGGAGGAACCGAGGAAGTGAACTGTGTAGAGAGGAGGGAGGTAGATGAGCATTATCGTGTAAAGGGAAATTGGTACCCAAAAGATTTGGTCGTTGAATATGTTGTTCGATGTTGAGCAAAGCAAGTTGCATTGTTGGTGACACCGTAGGTGAGAACCCATCGATATTCGTTGTAGATGCCCATGGTTTGGGCAAAAAATCTTCAACCTCAAAGCAGAGAGTGTGTAAGTTACTTATGTTAAAGTTATGACATTGATAATAGGCATCTTGAGAGAAGCAAATCATGCATCAATTTGTAGCTTGCAAGGCTCCAATTGATGTTGACAAATGTTCCAGTTTTGTTGCCCTTTAAGTGTACTAGGTATACGACAAACGAAGGAACGAGATGCAGAGAAGATATTAGAGATGAAGAGATGTTTTCACTATTTTAAATCTACCTTATTTGAGATATGTTGAGAATTTGCCATATATCAAAGGAGCTATTTTTAATATTGAAATTGAAAAACCACAAACAAGCAATTATAGGTGGTCAATCAGTATGAGGCACGGTGCCGCAAGTTAGATATCGCCTTATTTTAGATATTGTATAGCCTAGAATCAAGTTTAGGAGTAAAAACGCAAAAACAAGGCCAATAATAATGAAAATCATTCTTCTTTTGTTTGGGAGACAAAATCGCGGTAGATAAAATTGATTCTGGTTAGGTAGAGTTGATTCTGATGGAAGTAAAAATTCTTAGCTTTTGTGTTCAATAAAATCAATTTTGAGTGTGGGGCTTACAAAATTCTTTATATTTACACATAAAAAGTGATTTTACTTTTATCATCAAAACAAAATCAATTCTTCTGAACCTATTTTTAAAATATCATTACCAAAAACAAATTAAATTTATTAAACTCAAATTTTTTAAAATCAAATTTTTTGAAATCAATTCTATGACAATCTAAAACAAACAACCCTTAATTCCTACACGTCTTTTCCATATTATCTGCCTCCTTAATACCCTCCATATTCTCTCCCCTCATTCACAGTGGCACCACCTCTAAAAGTTTTTCCCTTCTCCAATGCCGATCTTTGTTTGCCACACACCAATGGCGAAGTATTACCCCCTCCCCGCACCCATTGAGATGCACCATCGTCCCACTAATAAAATCCTAATTAACTAATTTTAATCATATTACTTAATCATATATTGAAGTATGAGGGAATTAAAACTTAAGATACACAACAGGTAAACAAACACTATATATGTGTGTGCATGTGTGTGTGCGCGCACACCCATCCTTAGTGTCGCAACTTACAAAACATCAGAGTAGCAGAAGTATAAATACACAAACATAAAAAAAAATATTGACTCTCTAGCCATGAAAACACATAGGGATAACATGAGTCATCCTAGACTTGTCCTGAACGAGCATATGTATCATCCTCGAGGTCAGCCATGGTAAGTACTACCTCATCCTCAACAACATGTTCCTCTTCTAGGAAGCCCTTAATGGGGTCTTTTCATGATCCAAAGCAATATAAAAGGAAAAGAAAAGGGGAGATAAGACTCAACACTAGTCATCATCAAAAGTGAAAGAAACATAGCATACAACACATTAATAGCACACGATCACACACATACTCAAACATCTCCCGAGTAAACCTTACAATCATCCTCAAGTCATATCTATATCATTAATCCATCTCTCTACTTCTAGGTTTACATACAGATCGGCTAATACTCCTTTTGATTATAGATGTACCTACCTCGTAGGGTACAAAGTTAGTTGTTCAAGTAACCTGATTCCGTTTGTCATGACCAATAAGAGTGTATCACTAAATCTCAAGTCTCTTGCTGGGGTCCTTTGGCTATCTTGGTCATACTGGAAGGTCCACCTCGAACGTGAAACAACGATGTCTCGTCAGGAAAATCAGGTCTTTGTCGATATCCACGACAAATAGAAGCTAACTACCAATCACTTATGGCATTTATTGTACCCAATTGATCCCCAAGGCTTCCATCCTTCACCATCATGTTCTATACCTTGCACTCAGGTACACTAACCTCGTGTAACAGTCAGTCACTTTGCATACACAGCTACTCATTCAACTTCTTATACTCTTTGTTCCTTTCATAACTCCTCCTTCCTCCGAATTATAATCTTAGCCTAACTCAAGGTTTAGCACTTGCATTCTTAGCGAAGTGTCCCCCTACGCGACAAAATCATCAACTTAGTTCTGTATATATACTTAAGGTTGGATCCTATAAGTCCCACCCCTAATCCTCACCATGCTGACAACCATCCATTGAATCATCTTGATCAATACCTAACACAATAACAATAATTCCAATATAAGCATGATACAGTAACAGTTATATCATAACAGACTAACAAGCATAAGAGGTATAACATACAAGCATGTTATCACATATAACACCTAAATCATATCTAATATGTTAGCAAACATCATATCATCTAAGCATGCTATACAAATAACCTCAAAACATATAGATCAATCCTATAGTTGACGAACCTACGACGTCTATCCTTGCCTCCCCGACGATTGTAGAATCGTTCTCCTACCTGATAACTCCTAATTGTATGCTCCTTCACAATCCCACGAACAACCTTGACCCTTGAACCATGAACAACACGAGCTAGCAGCATGTGATTGTAGATTGTAGTCGGAGTACCCACGATATCAAGCTACGAACGACGATCATAACGGTAAGGCTAAATTTAGGGTTTTGGACATAATTTAGGTATTCTCTAGCTCAAGATGATGATCACAAGTTTTTAGAGTGAGAAAAGAGAAGTTTAGGAAAAGAAATGGTGAGAAGTGAGTGAAAAACCGAATGGGGATGACTATTTATAGAGTTTGGAGAATGGCCATGTTCACGTTGCGAACCATTGTTATTGTGCCTTTTTACGACACGTCATGCCATGCATCCATCGTGACATGTGTGAGCTCACATGTATCCTAGGTGACTCACTTCGAATGGTTGGGGGTTTTAGTGGATTCCGCGACGGGTTCTTTAACAATGGGTTTGTGACAGGGCTGAGCGATATTGATTCTTATTGTTGGAACTTGGTGGTTGCTTTTATTTGTTTGTTGTTTCAAGTTATTTTCGGGGGAACTAGCTGTGGCTACAGCCATTGTGGTTTTAGATTTGTAATTCTAGCTTGTACCAGAGGAGAACTCCCACCAATATGGGGAGAAGCGGCAGAGGCAGTGAGAAATATTGGTTGTACACGTGGTGATGGGGAGAGAAAAGATGAACATGGGTGTAGGGAAGGGTAGGTAATGCTCCGCCGTCGATGCGTGGCGGACAAAGTATGACATCGAAGAAGGAGGAAATGTAGGGAGATAACGAGATCGTTGGAACCTAAACGATTGAGAAGTTTAGACCCTCAATAATTTTGATGATAACAAAGTATCTAAAAGAGAACAATTTTACTTCTGATAAGTCTTGAAGTGTGTAGGTATTAAAATCATTCTTATTTTGTAAGTCATTAATGCAAGAAGAAGAAAATTACAAGAAGTTGAATACTCTTATGTGTTTGCATCCGGCTCACCCCAGCGTCTTGTACTTGCACTACTAGCAAGCGTCCGGTGTTGCTATTCTAAAGACACGCTGAATACATATTTGCAGCGAGCGTCCTATTCCAAGCGAGCATTCGGTTTATTAATGAAACACGTGATGGTCACGTTTATTCCTTCTGCTCCTTTACCTCAGCTTTCTGGAACGAAATTGAAATTTGATTTTGTGCTCCCAATTTGATGTACGAAGCCAAAGGTGACACTTTTGGGATAAGACAAAATTCGTACAGTGCAAATGATTGAAAAGCAGATAGTACAAAATGGTAAAATGTACTATTCTGATATTATCTGAAAAGGAAAACAAGGACGTGTATTTTCAAATTACCTCACTCAATGATTTGGAGCTGTGTATTCCTGCAACGGTATTATTCTCAAGGATCTCTATAAATACCTCAAGCTCTCCATTGAAGAAAGTAGCTAGAAACGACATACTGCTAAAGTTATTACTCAGTGAGTAACCAAGTTTCTGAGAACCAGAACTGAACTTCAGCGTCTTATTTTTTCTTTTAGAAAGCTAATTGTTTTGAGCTTAATCTTTTTATCCTCTCTTGTTGAGAGTTATTTGATTGTATTCAAAACTTCTCTGTGAAATTTGTATTGCCTTGTAACAGGCTTGTTTCCTCAAAGGCTCGAACGTATTGAGTCGTTTTGAGAAGTTAAGAGTATTGTCAAGTTTGTGACAATAGAATACTCTTAAGGAATTTGTAATCAGGTTGATTATAGTGAAAATCTTTCAGGAACGAAGGGACTAGACGTAGCTACCAGTTTGGTGGTGACCTAATATAAATCTCTGTGTCTCTTGCTTTACTGCTTTATATTTACTTCTGTTTTGCCAAGAAAAAAAAGTTTTCATTAACTTCACTTCAGTGTCCTATTATTATTCAGCATCCGGTTTTAATCGATTTCTTAACAAACTTGCTCTAAAGTGTTTTTAACTGAAAGTTTGCGAAAAGTTTTTAACACAATTCAACCCCCTTCTAGTGTTCACTTTCAATTAGTACCAGAGCTCAGCTTCTTGGTTGAGCACTTAACAGTGTAAGAGAAAAGATCCTATACTTGTGAACATGTCTGTAGAAGGTGGCCACATGAACCGTCCTCCTCTATTCACTAGAGAAAAATTTGATTACTGGAAGGACAAAATAAAAGCATTTTTTTGAGTCTCAACAACTTGAGTTGTGGGACATAGTTGGCAATAGATACATTATTCCAACTACTGCTACTGGAGCTGTTTTATCTAGAGAACAGTGGAATGATGACTAAAAGAAGAGATGTCAACTGAATCAAAAAGCTATATTCATTCTTATTTGTGCTATGGCAGAGAAAGAGTATGACAAATGTGGTAAATTTGATACTGCCAAAGAAATCTGGGATTATTTGGTTTTGTCTTATGAAGCTCTGCCTAAGTAAGAGAAACAAAAGCTAGCATGTTGGTTCGCCAATATGAGTTATTTAAGATGGAAGATGGTGAAAACATTGAGTCTATGTTTGGAAGATTCCAAACACTTATCCACGGGTTAAAAGCCCTTGGAAAAAGCTACACTACATCTGACCATGTGAGAAAGATCCCGAGAAGTTTGACCAAGCAGTGGAGACCCAAAGTCACTGCTATACTAGAAGCAAAAGATTTAAATACTTTACATCTTGAAGATCTTTTGAGTTCTCTGAAAGCTCATGAACCTGAGCTGAATGAGGAAGAACTTGTGAAGAAAAGCAAGTCTATTTCTTTGAAAGTCAACAAGCATAAAGCCAGTTCTTCAAAGGCCCTTTAGGCTGAAGAAGAATCAGAAGATGAAGCTTCAGAAGGTGAAAGTGATGGATCAGATGATGAGCTTTTGTTTATATCTAGGAAGATCCAAAGAATGTGGAAGAAGAAAGGGAATTTCAGAAGGCAGTTCCAGAAGAAAGGTGTCAAGGACAAGAAGGAAAACAAAGAAAAGAGTCAAGTCATTTGCTATGAATGTAAAAAGCTAAGACACTTGAAATCTGAATGTCCGAATCTTAAAGAGAATTCAACTAAGAGTGCTTTCAAGGGAAAGAAGAAAGGTCTCATGGCTACATGGGAAGACCTGGACTCATCTTCCTCTGAGGATGATGAGAATGAAGAAGAAGCAAATGTTGCCCTCATGGCAAACATTGATTCAAATTCTGAAGAAGAAGTTGAAAAGGTAATATATGATTCTTACTCTGAACTTCAGAATGCATTTGATGATCTTCTTAAGGATTCCTCCATTCTCTCCATTGAGTATAAAGATTTGAAAAAAAAGCTTTCAAATCTATCAAAAGAATTTCAAGTTTTAAACAATGAAAACTCAAAGCTCAGTGAAGAGAACCGCAAGCTGAAATTTGAAAATCAGTGTCTGGTGGATCATCAGTGTCCGGTAGCTAGTCAGCGTCCAGAAGCTGAAAGCTCACTAGCTAAAGGCAATCCTAAGTGTAAATCAAATGATTAAGAATATGCCTTTCAAAAGTTTTTTGCAGAGAGTGTTACTCGTAGCAAGCAAGCTTCAATGATTTGGAGTGTCAGTAAAACGACAACTCAAGGTCTTAGACATAGATCAGATGAATCTACTTTGCAAAATCAAAATCTTGCATATGATGAACCGAATAATCACAGTGAAAGCTTGCATTGCACTTATTGCAATAAACCAGGCAATTTGAAAAGTGCTTGTAATGCTTTTAAGAATAAGAAGGATAAGTATCCTTCAAGAACTAACAAGAAAGGACCCAAGAAGATTTGGGTATCTGAAGATAAGATAGTCTATGTTGCAAATATGCTTAGCAACAAGGTCAACACACCTATCTTGGTACTTAGACAGTAGATGTTCGCATCACATGACAGGAGAAAAGCATATGTTCCAAGAGCTAAGACCTAGAGAAGAAGGATATGTTGATTTCGGTGGAAACCAAAAAGGTAAAATAATTGGAATTGGTCGCATTGGTAAAGGCTCTCTTCCCTCTATTGATAATGTACTTTATGTTGAAGGACTAAAGCTAATTTATTGAGCATAAGTCAATTATGTGACAATGGTTATGATGTCATTTTTACAGAAACAAGTCGTTTAGTAAAAAGCAGGAAAAATGTCTCTATATTCTTTACTGCAAAGAGGAAACAAAACATTTATAAAATTGATCTTTATGAACTTGCAAAACAAGATGTCAAGTGTCTCATGTCTCATGGTGTTGTAGAAAGGAAAACTAGGTCCCTCCAAGAAATGGCAAGGACCATGATCAATGAAGCTGATATTGCAAAACATTTTTGGGCAGAAGCAGTAAACACAACTTGCTATATTCAAAACAGAGTCTATATAAGACCTATTTTGAAGAAGACTCCATATGAACTGTGGAAGGGTAGAAAACCCAACATTTCTTATTTTCATCCTTTTGGCTGTATTTGTTATATTTTGAATACTAAGGATCATCTTAGTAATTAATTTGATTCCAAAGCTGACAAAGGTGTCTTTTTGGGATACTCTGAAAGATCAAAAGCTTTTAGAGTATACAATAAAAAAACTATGATAGAGGAAGAGTCTATTCATGTCAAGTTTGATGACAAGAAGCCTGACACTGATATGTCAGAGCTAGATGAGTTGTTTTCAGGTTTAGACATTGGTGGAAAAACAAACAGTGAACCTGCAACATCAGCATCTGGTGGTGACAACTAGACAAATGATTCAACTCAATCGGAGCTGAAGCTAGAAAGAGTTGGAAATTCAAAACCCATTATCCTAAAGATCAAATAATAGGAGAACCTGGAGATAAAGTGAGAATAAGATCCTCTTTTAAGGAGCATGCAGATATTGCACTACTCTCTGAAGTGGAACCTAAAACGACTGATCAAGCATTGGAAGATGATGGTTGGATTCTAACTATGTAAGAAGAGCTGAATCAGTTTCAAAGAAATGATGTGTGGAAGCTGGTTAGTCTACCAGAAGATAAATAAGCTATTGGTGCTAAATGGGTATTTAGGAATAAGCTTGATGAAAATGGTAAGGTAGTGAGAAACAAAGCATTACTCAAGGTTATTCACAAGAAGAAGATATAGATTTCACTGAAACCATTGCACCTGTTGCAAGGTTAGAAGCTATTCGCATTTTACTTTCATTTGCTGCACACCATAATATAATTCTTTATCAAATGGATGTGAAAAGTAATTTCTTAAATGATTTCATAACTGAGGAAATCTATGTGAAACAACCTCCTGGATTTGAAGACATTGAATTTCCTGAACATGTATTTAAGCTTAAAAAGGCACTATATGGTCTTAAACAAGCTCCCAGAGCTTGGTATGATAGATTGCGTTCCTTTTTAATGGAAAATGATTTTACCAGAGGTCAAGTAGACACCACTCTGTTTAGAAAAATATCAAACAAGCATTTTATACTTGTTCAAATTTATGTTGATGATATTATTTTTGGAGCTACTAATGAAAGCCTTTATAAAGAATTTTCTAAGTTAATGCAGGCTGAATTTGAAATGAGCATGATGGGAGAATTGAAATTCTTCCTTGGAATTCAAATCAAGCAATGCAATGATGGTATTTATATACATCAAATCAAATATATCAAGGAAACTACTCAAGAAATTCAAGATGGTTGACTGCAAAGCCAATGTGCACTCCTTTGCATCCTACTTGTATTTTAATCAAAGATGAAACTAGTAAGAAGGTAGACCAAAAGATGTACAGAGGTATGATTAGTTCTCTACTTTATCTTACTGCTTCAAGACCTGATATTATGTTCAGCATCTGCCTGTGTGCTAGGTTTCAATCTTATCTTAGAGAATCGCATTTGAGTGCTGTTAAAAGAATTTTTAGATATCTGCAAGGAACTACTAATCTTGGTTTGCTTTATAAGAAATCAAAAGATTACAAGTTAGTAGGTTTCTGTGATGCTGATTTTGCTGGAGACCACATTGAAAGAAAGAGCACAAGTGGAGGTTGCCAGTTCCTTGAAGCAAATCTTGTGTCTTGGTCAAGCAAAAGGTAAAGCACCATTGCACTCTCAACAACAAAAGCTGAATACATCTCAACAGCAAGTTGCAATTCTCAACTTCTGTAGATGAAATATCAACTTGAAGACTATTTGATTAAAGAGAGTAACATTTCTATCTTCTGTGATAATACTTCTGCAATTTGTCTTACTAAAAATCCAATATTACATTCTAGAGCAAAGCACATTGAGATTAAGCATCACTTCATAAGAGACTATGTTCAGAAGGGTATACTTGAAATTAAATTTGTTGACACTGATAATCAGTGGGCTGTCATTTTCACAAAACCCCTTGCTGAAGATAGATTCAATTTTATAAGAAGAAATTTAAATTTTTATCTTATAAAAGAATGATTAATCTCAGCGTCTTGTGTATCATGCATTTTATTGTTTGCATCTGGTATGACGTCAGCATTTGAACATGTAAGCATCTTATGTGTTATTCACATTACAACACTCAGCATCTGGTATATATGATTGCTTGCATCTGGTTACACACGTGTCACTTGCGTACGGGACTTAAACGTCTCATCTTACATACTGAGTCATGATTAATTTACGTTTTCAATAAAATCTTTTTAATGATTTACTTTTATTTTGGCAACCGCATTTAATGCCAAAGGAATCTTTATTTTATATTTTCTTTTTGATTTATTTTTTATTTGGAGAAATGTGAAACGATTTACAAAAACAGCTGTACTATTCTTTCAAAACTTCCCACTACTCCACTACTTTTCCCACTCCCTCCACTCCTTCGTACTATTCATTCCCTCTATTTTTCTGCAAAACTGCTCTCTTTGTTCTTTCTCTCTGAAAACCCTAAACCTCCTCCTTCTCAAGCTCCTCAACATCGCCACTATGTCAAGTGTATTTGAAACTACTGCTATGTTCAATACTATGACTGATGAAAAGGTCCTTATAGAGAACAGGGTTGATTTAAGGCATTTGAAACAATTTGGGTTTGCTTTCTGTGATGGATTGAACAATATGGGCTGGATAAATTACTTTAAATGGGAACCCACAAAAGTCCACCTCAACGTTGTTAGGGAACTATGGGGTACTGCTAGACTTCATGTTGGAAGTCTCATCAAGGCATATGTCAAAGGATTTGAGGCACAGGTAACTCCCAGGTATATTGCTGAAATTACTGGTTGCTCTAATGATGGAGCAAGTATTTCTGATGGTTGGGAAACACCATTTGGTGGTATGAATGTTGTGGAAGAAGCTCTGTTCGAAGAGTATCATCAGCTGAAGGCTTCAATCAATTTTTGGTGGCAAAGAATTTGAAAGCTCACTACAGAGTTCTTCACAAAATGTTCACCAAATGCTTTGTTCTGAAGGCTGGCTCAAGTGACATTGTGAACCGCGAACAGAAGTTCATAATGAGTCACAACAGAGCGGGGAACAAGGTCAATCTGCCTAGATTGATCATGACCGCTCTGAAGCAGGCGATTGTAAATTCAAGGGATGGAGTTGGTGAAGCCAAAAAGATCTATAAAGGCATTCCCTATGTTGTTCTCTTCTCAAAACTTGCCAGGAAGTAAGGGATTATAGAAAAGCTTGTTGTTTTAACAGGAAAAGATAAAAACAAATACTTTGGAAAAGGTGTTAGGACACTTCCTGATGTCTTTGGGAGAAACAACTTGGTCAGAATGCAGTTGGTTAATGTCAAACTGATCAAGAAGGTTAAAGAGGAAGAAGAACAAGAAGTTAGTGCTATTGGAGATACACAAGCTCTTGTCCCTGTGGTTGAAATGCAGAGGCAACCCACCAGAAGCTCAAAAAGCTCTGTCTCTGGTATGAAGAAACCTATTGAACTTCCAGTCAAGGAGACCAGAAGCAAGAAGTAGAAGGTGCCTCCTGCACAAGGAAGAAGAGTCGAACCGAAGATGATGAGGATAGGTTCCTCATTAGGAGCATACTGGAAAAGAAGAGGAAGGTAGAAGCTGACAAGCTATCCCAACTTCTAGCCCTAAAAAGCAAACCTCTGCTCTTGCTCCTCCTCCTCCTGCTGCTTTGGTCCCAGAAGGCAAGCGAAGGAGATTGATTAAGATCTTTGATAATCTTGTTCCTAAGGTACTAGACTTTGATGATTCTGTTGTTTCATTTGGTAGTGATGATCCAATAACTGCACCCCCATTATCTGTTTCCTCATCACGACTTCCACCTACACAACCTCAACCCACCAAACCTCAAACAAAGAAAACACATCCATCATCTGGTGTTTTGACTTTGTCAGAATCCAAAACACAGTCTATTCCCTCCACCACTCCACAATCAAAATTTCTTTCCATATACAAACCTCAATCCACTTCCTCCTCAAACACCTCCCTCACCTCATAAATAGCCACATTCCTCTCTCACCCCTTCAATCAATTATTCAAAATCACTCCTACCAAACCTAGAACCTACAAAATCAAAATCACTGCCACTCCCACTCCCACTCCCACTCATACTTCCTCATATACTCCATCATCCACTTCTACCCCCACAAAAGACAACACTTATTTTGGTGAGTCTAGGATTAGACTAAGGCTTACTCGGCCTGCTCCTATTCGGGAAGAAGAGTATTATTTAGTTTATGATCACCCTTCTTTATGGCACTTAAAAACCTTCACCTCTGGAGTAGCAAGGTTGGAAATTCCTCCCTTCAGCTACAATGACATTGTGAAGATGACCTTTGGTGGAAGACTAAGACCTCCTCCAAACCGTGGAGTTCTTCCTTTGTCTTTTGACCTCCCTCTCACACTGCTACAAAATGAACCTCTGATAATGGAAGAGTGTGATAGATGGATAACTGATGAAGAAAAAGCCCTCATGAATCATTTCCTGGGGATGGAAAGGTATGATATGGCTCTACTTCACAGGGACCCCTCTCTGGTCTCTGTAAAGATAGTCCCAGATAGGCAAAGGTGGTTGCCATGGCTAATTCTGGAGAAGAGGAAAGATAAAGTTCCTTAGAGGCTTCCCAAGATTATGACCCTGAAAGAGTTTGAGGAAGCTCCTAGAAGGTATGATACAACCTTCTTTCCTCTGGCTACAGTTGCTGAAAGGTCAGAAATTCATGCAATGGAAGTCTATCTCAGTAGGCTTGAGATGGATTCCAGAGATGCTGGTTCATCCGGATTGTGCAATGTAGAAAAAGCTGAGATTGAAGCTATTGGAGAAATAAGGAAGGTTTGGGATTCAAATTTAGCCATTCAGCACTTTGATGATATGCTGCAATGTGTTGTGATCAGACCTCCTACCTTACTGATTGAGACAAGACAGAAATTCACAAGGTACATCAAAGGGTGCTTACCCAATGATGGTTTCTTTAAGGAGTTTCAAGGGAGAAAGGAAAGAAGGCTAAAGTTGTCTCAAGGAGTTCTGTTGGAACATGTCAAGTTGTCTACTCAGAGATGGCAAAGGGCAATCTCTTAGCCTATACCTGCAGAAAGACCTGAACAGGTTGAATGGGTTCCAGAACCTGCTCTTGATGAACCTGTTGTAATTTCCAGAGCACAATTTGAACATTTTGTTGAAGCCACAAGATCAGTTGCAACCTAGAGAACACTGTTCAGCTTCTAATGGAACGTCTTAACCAATTCCTGCCTCCTCCACCTTAGACCTTCCCTTTTTGTTTTAAATCTTTTGTACTTTTGACTCTGATACACTTAAATTTTATATTCTTACTGGGTTTCTTTACATCAAATGGAATTTTCCTTTAAATTTTTCTCTTATTTATTCTGTTTTGACTATGATGTGTTTTACATTCTTTTTGTCTGATGACAAAGGGGGAGTAAAAGCAAAGATTTGATGAACGCGTCTCAGTAAAAGTATCATACCATAGTATTATTCATCATGCTTTGGTACACTTAGTATAATTTATAGCTCTGATATTTTCTTTGTAAGCTTTGATACTTATTGTATGTTGCTCAGCGTCAGATAATTGATCCTATGATCTCAGCATCTGCTCTTTAATACTTATATATGAATATGCTCTGATATATGTATGAATTGTTTTAAAATACAAATGCTCTGATACTTAAAAATATTTGATGATAATTTTTATTATTGAACTCAGGGGGAGACCCTTGAAATTATTTTTGAAAATAAATTGTTCATCAACCCTGGATATTTGTCATCATCAAAAAGGGGGAGATTGTTGGAACCTAAACGATTGATAAGTTTAGACCCTCAATAATTTTGATGATAACAAAGTTTCTAAAAGAGAACAATTTTACTTTGATAAGTCTTGAAGTGTGTAGCTATTAAAATCATTCTTATTTTATAAGTCACTCAAGCAAGAAGAAGAAAATCACAAGAAGTTGAATACTCTTATGTGTCTGCATCCGGAAAAAGGTTATTTGTTTAGTTGATTTGTTTTTGACCCCTTTGCATGACCTCTTCTTTCTTTTTATCCCACCTAACATTATTACCTTGGCCCCATTACAATCGATGAAAGACCCTTTTTCCTCTTTTGCATGATAAGTGGATTTTAATAGTAGAATATTATGTCAATGTACAAGCTTATGGTAATGTAACTTCTTTGAAAAAATTTGAGCGTTAATGACTACACCTTAAACACTTTAAGAGTGGCGAGAAGAGTGACTTATGAATCATAGACTTAGTGAACTTGTTGAACTTGCATCTCTAATTGAGCATTCTATTACTTAGCACTTCTTATGATATGACTTTGTTGTCCTGCATCACGTTTAGGCCCCTAGTCAGTAAATTCAATTTTTCTTATAATTATCCAAGTAGTTTGCTTGAGGACACGCAAAGCTTAAGTGTGGGGATGTGTTAACACACCAAATTGTCTACTTTTATAGGGTATTTTTAGTACTTAATTACATCATTTTGTGCTATTTAAAGTATAAAAGTACTCACTTATGTCCTATTTTGCAGAAATATCATAAAGATATCACTCAGAGCAAAAGATGTGATAATGGAGCAAAAACTGGCAAGTTTTGGAGATTTTTAGCATTTCTGGACGAGCGGTACGGCATGACAGTCAGTCAGTACGGCCGTAACTATGCAAGAGAAGCAGTAAGGGCGTACCCCCTTGGTCAGTACAGCCTAGCACCGATAAAAAAGTTCAGTACGGCCGTACCAAAGGCAGTACGACCGTACACAATTGTGTCAGGGAGTACAGAGTGAACAAGTACGGGCCAGCGTCAAAGTCCAGTATGGCCGTACCCAATCCCAGAACACACAGATTTGAAGCCAGTTGACCTAGTGTGCCTCAAAGCCTATAAATTGGCAATCTTAGCTCTCTTTCAAAGGGAGCTAGAGAGCGGGAGGCTGGGGGTCTTTTGACCACTTTAGCTTTTGCCTCTTGCCTTTTGTCTTTCATCTCTTTTCTTTTATGTTTTCTTCTTTGGATCTTTGTTATTCTATATTATTGAGAAATACTATGAGTAACTAAATCTATCACTAAGGATGATGTGGGATATTTTACTATGTCTTTGATATTTTTTAATTATTATAATGAGTTTTCTTATTATCTTATTGAATGTGTTGTTCTTAGCATGCTTAATCCCATAGAATCTGACCAATCCTTAATAAATTAGTTAATTGGAGGCGACCGTACCATAATTAGTTAATGGAACTCTAGGAATAACAGAACTCGCATTTTATACCCGGTCAAGGTATTTGCTTGTTTCCAATCGGTTATTAGATTAATAAACTCACCTGTTCTTAATGCTCTTTCCTTTAATTACCTTATTGGACCAAACAGAGTAGTTATTTAGGAAGAAGGCTATTAACTGGGTAGTTATTAGTAATTTTAGAGTGGGTGGTTGGCATTCAAATAGGAATCATATCTCATAATAGTTGGTTAACAAATTCAAGGACTACGTATTAGTGAACCTGATTGCTCTAGGCTTTCTTTACTTGATCTATATTCTATTTTTACGATATCGCTTTGTTTTCACTATTTACAATTCAATTGTTTTACTCTCAAAACCGTTACTTTCGTTTGTTTAAATAATAAGGATCTCTATTAATTTAGTACTCGCACGTTCTCTGTGGGTTCGACATTTGGAGTCTTAAATATACTTTACTTTATTACGAGTTACGATCAGGTGCACTTGCCTGAGCCACAACAGATACCCACAATACCTAAGGATATGTGTTGCGACCCACAATGTCTAAGGATACGCGTCATAGGTATATCAACAGTGTGATTGATTTTTTTTTAAAGCAAAAGAAAGGAAGAGGGCCTCGTTAAAACCTTCTGATGCAAAACCCTCCTTAGGGAAAAAACACCAAGAAGGAAAAAGAGTACCCTCCCCTAAATATTATTAATAAAAATAAAAATAAAAACAAGTAAACATGGGGGGACCAAACCAAAACCCAAGAGGAAAAACAGTACGACAAAAAAGACTAAAATCCAGCCGGCGTGCAAAAGCATCACAATAATATCTCTCATCCCAACTAAGTTGGCACCAAAGATACTAACATTCATCTGCGACACCACCAAAGAACAAAAACAGCCAATAAAAACCACCATAGAGATTAAACTATTTAAATCTAAAGTTGGGGAGCCCAAATTTATTCCTGAAGAAATCCGTCCTGATAAAAGAAGGGATAAAATTCCACCAAGAGAAGCATCTAGAAGTGACACCAAAAGAGGCCAACTTGTCCGCACAATGGTTTCCTTCCCTGAATATATGAGAAATTTTAAAAGACATAGAAGAAGTAGTGAAGATACAGTTCCTCCATCGGGTGCGAAGATGCCAAGGAGCGAGAACAGGATGAGAGAAAGCTTGGACCACTAAAGAAGAGTCACACTCCAGCCAAAGCCGATTCCACCCTTTACAGGCCGCCTCTTCAATGGCGAAAATTGCAGCCAAAAGCTCAGCCTCAAAAGAGGAAGTGGTGCCAAAAAAATCAGCAAAGCAACCCAGCACAACACCACTGCGGTCCCTGAAAATGCCTCCACCCCCGGCAAGACCAGGAGCACCCTGGGCAGCCCCGTCAGTATTTGCTTTAACCCAACCACAGGGCGGAGGAAACCAATCAACTTGGGTGATAACAGGCGCCTTAGGAGCATGGATCCGAATGCCAAACTTTTTGAGAATCACGAACTCTTGCACAGAGGAAGACATACAAGCGATGGTCAAATTGCCGATAAAGAAGTAGAGCCCACAACCATGTTCTTAGCACCCAGAGCGACCTTTTTGCCATCGAATTTAAGCTTGTTCGGCGAGAACGGATGACCCACACAATATTTATGAGAGCGGCGAAACAACAACCTTAGTTTGCGGACTCCAATGTAAATTACACACCTTCAACAAATCCCGCATGGAAGAGGAGTCCAGATTAATGCAGAGGATCGAAGCTAGCCAATCCCAGAGAGCTTTAGCAAAACTGCACTGAAAAAAGAGATGATTGGAAGTTTCCTCAGCAGCATAACAGAAACTGCAAATAGAGACACACACGCAACCCCTCGCTCTAAGGTTGTCTTCTGTGGGCATACGATTGTGCAGCAACCGCCAAGTGACAAAAGACTTGGAAGGAGGAATGGAGGCATGCCAAATCAACTTGTGCCACGAGACTATCGAATTGGCACGTTTCAGGTGCTGATAGGCATCCTTAGCAGAAAGTAAGCCAGAGGTGGAATCTCTCCAAAGCAACCGATCAGCCGCAAAAAACCGAGGCATACAAACCTGCTCAATCTCCACAGCGACCTGAGGGACAGTGGTCAGGATACGCCTCGAAATGTGCCAAGGATTATCATGGAAGAAGTCGGCAACTGAGGCAATAAACTGACTGTGAAGATGACCCGGAATTTGCAACAACTGCACAAGAGGTAAGGAAAGCCAATTGTCAACCCAGAAATTAACAGTCGACCCATCTCCCAATTGCCAAATAGAGTGAGCAATGACAGTGTTGATGTGAGATTTAATCCCTGGCCAGATGGAAGACTTGATGTATCTGGGAATGGGAAGCTTGTTTTTAAGGAATCTGGCACGGTAAAAAAGAGCCCACTCCGCATCCGAAGAAAGCATGTCCCAGCTGAGCTTTAGAAGAGAGGCTTCGTTGAGAGTTCTTAAACATTTTATACCAAGACCTCCTTCATGCGCAGGAGAGCACAACGTATCCCAAGCCACCGTCACCACTTTCCTAACTTTGGTATCACCTGCCCAAATGAAATTCCTGATAGCTTGATCCAGCGAAGTAAGAAGAGAAACCGGCCAGGCGTAGATGCGAAGTCAGATAAGAGCATGCTCTGGATGACCGATTTAACAAGCTCGACTCTGCCCATAATAGAAAGCATGGAACCTTTCCAAGTGGCAAGCTTAGAGACAATTCTATCCGCAATGGGCTGGAGATGATTTTTACGAGGCTTACCTTTGAAAAGAGGAACTCCCAAGTAGAAAAAAGGGAGATGACCAGCTCCAAATCCCAACAAATTGGTGAGAGTGGTGATCTTAGAAGAGGAGGCATTACTAGCATAGAACTTGCATTTATTCAGGCTAAGGATTTGACCAGAGGCTTGACCATAGGAGTGCACCAAGTTCATTAAATTCTCCAAGTTCCGCTTGGTGCCCTTGCAAAAAACCATCACATCATCAGCATAAAGAACATGACTGGGGATAGACAAGTTGTTAGGACCTGTAAAGGGCTTGAGAGAGCCGGTAGAAATCAGGTTGGAAATACCCCTACTCAGAACATCCTCAGCAAGGCAAAAAAGGAGAGGAGATAGAGGGTCACCCTGCCGCACTCCCCTTTTACAAGAGAAGAAACCGACCGGACGCCCATTAACAGCAAAGGAAAGTTTAGTTGAGTGGAGAATGACCTCAACCCACTTACAAAATGTGTCATGAAAACCAAAAGCACGCAGCACAGACAATAAAAAGTCCCAGTCAAGAGTGTCAAAAGCCTTTTTGATATCAAGCTTAAGAGCAATATTACCTCCATACGTCTTGTAATCCAGCAAATTAATCGCCTCCGAAGCAATACAAATGCAATCCTGGATGTGCCTATCCCTTAAGAAACCCCTCTGTTGCGGAGAGATAATCTTAGGAGCTATAGAAGCCAGCCTGTCAGCAAGGACCTTGGTAATAATTTTGAACTGAAAGTTGGCCAAAGCTATGGGTCTGAAATCTTCAATACGATCCGCCCCACTGAATTTGGGGATTAAAACAACAGTGTGATTGATTTGTAGAGCTATTGAGGTTGTTTGATAACATGTGGTATTAGGATAAAGGACTTGTTGTATATTGATTAGGTTGTTTGTAGTTTACTAACATAATAATGTATATCGATGTGCTCGCTTGATATGTCGTGTTTGATCACATGTTGTAATGTGCTCCACAATGCCTTTTATGCCATCTAACATGGTTGTATTTTGTTGATGATGATATGATGCTTGTGAGTACATGTTGTCATGTTTGAATATTGAGGTACGATGAATAATATATGTTAGGTTGATCCGCAGTTGTATATATATTGATCGATAGTCGTATGACTATTGATCAACAGTTGTATGAATATTGGTCGGCAGTCATACGTATATTGATCAACAATTGTGTGTGTGTGTGTGTGTGTATATATATATATATATATATATTAATCAGCAGTTACACACACATATATATATTGATCGACTTTTGCATACCTATTGAGTGGTAACTGCACATATATTGATCGACAATGGCATACTTATTGATCAAAAGCTGCATACATACTTAATGATCGGTAGTTATATGTACATGTGTGTGTGTGTGTGCGCGCATTGATCAATGGTTGCACATATGATTATTAGCAGTTGTTTGTATTAGTGGTTGATTAATATGCTTGATTGATAACATTATGCAGTATGTTGTAACATGTTATGTTAGGTAACTTGTTGTATATGTTGTTGTATGTTGTAGCATCTTGTTATATGTTTTACTATGTTGTGTTATTTTAGAACATGTTGGTAGTAGAATATTTTAATGTTGTGGTTGTTATATTATGACTGTGTAATATCTATTAATGGATAATAGGTGAAATAAGTAGATGCTAGGCATTAATCCTAATATAATTGAGAGATGTGTTGTAGGTGAGGTATTATGATGGTTCTCTTAGTTCTCATTCTTGTGGTTAGCAAATTAGACATAAACTCTATATGATAGGGAATATCTAAATAACACTAGTGAGGTAGAATAATTAGGCTTTGATAAGAGATGTGAGAGTGAGAGTTAGAAGCTAGACACAATGAGTATGGTTGACTCGAGAGATGGATGATATTTATGCTAGTTGTTGGTGAGTGTATGTTTGTGCTATTGGGAATATCTAAATAACACTAGTGAGGTAGAATAATTAGGCTTTGATAAGAGATGTGAGAGTGAGAGTTAGAAGCTAGACACAATGAGTATGGTTGACTCGAGAGATGGATGATATTTATGCTAGTTGTTGGTGAGTGTATGTTTGTGCTATTCATATATTTATTTTATTCCTACGTTTACATGTTATGATATGCAGTGTGTATTCTTTTTTTTTTTGACAAACAGTGTGTATTCTTATCTCCCTATTTTCTTATGTTTTGTATGTGTCTATCTGTATGCTTAGGTTCTGAGAAGACAAAGGTTGGGGAGGACTACACAATGGAGGTTGTTGGTGCACCGTCTTCTTTTCTCAGTGTTGCTGACTTAAGGAGACCCATTAAAGTGATTTGTGTAACACCCACTACCCCGTTATCGCAAAGTACAATCAAATTCATGTGATAAGTCATAAAACTGTGAGTTTATAAAAACTTTTAATGGAATAAAAGGCTAACAATAACCATACTGAAATCAACTGCGGAATAACATAAGTAGTTCATGCGAAAATAAAACCCAATAACCTAATGTCACATGTCTCAGAGCAACAAACTCTTTAGTTTGCAACGTCATCACCTGCAATCTCTCCATCTATCCACACATAGGGTGCACAAATAGCCACACACATAGAGGGTGAGACACCATACTTATGCGAAAGAATCATGATAAAAGCTCAAAATAACATGCTACTAAAATCAACGACATACATTGCCACACATAACGTGACATGCCAAACAAACATTTGTCCCACATCAGCAACCAACTGATGTGAACCCAACGATATGACACGAATCGCGGTGAACGACCAACTAGCACGACATCCAAGGTACAACACGAATCACGATCAACGATCAACCAGTGTGAACTTCACACAAATAATCCTACGTCGGCAACCAACTAACGAGAACCTATCAACTATTCCATCGTACGACTAAGTCGAGACTTCAGATCCTTTTCCTTTTTCAGGGAGTGGATTTGAGTGCCCCTAACATCCAGAGCTATGGTCAGAGTCTAGTCAAGGTGACCCAACATGTACAGAACATCCCAGCAGTCCCCCGCCTTTATATAAGACCCTCCAACTAGTGACTATTCACAAGGTGTGATCTAATTAGTCGTGGTCATCTCTGATGCCATACTCCAAGATAACATTTGCTCACCACCCAAATACGACGCTATCGAGCCATGAGATTCCCATCAATACGACGTCGACGAGTGTCGTCACAGTAACCTAATATCAACAATTAGAGTTTTAACGAGCCATGAGGTCCCTCCAATCAATGCAACGCCAATGAGTGCTGTCATAGTAACCCATTATTCCTCGAACCAACTACCAACGAGCCATAGGGTCCTCTCCATCAGTGCAACGTCGATGTGTGCCACCATAGAAACCCGAGATCAACAATTGAATAATTAGCGAGCCATAGGATCCCCCCGTTAGTGCAACGACGACGAGTGCCGCCATAGAATCCCATTGTCCATCAACATCGAAACCATGAATAAGTCATGAAGTCCCCTACGTCAATACAGCGTAGACGAGTGCTACCAAAGACCTAATTCCCAAAAAAAACCGTCGGATAAGGAGTGTACGATTGGTCACCCACCGTGACCAATAGACAAACAACAAACATCCAATAACTTGTTGGATGAGGGTTAAACAATTGATCACAAGCCCATGATCAATAAACAACCAATCAACTTTTAAACGGTGACCCATAACAAGGGGCCATAGGCAAACAAGAGGTTCAAGTCAAATCTCTCTAAACAAACCACACATCAAGTTCATACCAACATTTAAAACTTCTTTTAAGCTCAGAAACAGGGTATGAATCGATTCAAGAACCCCATGAATCGATTCAGGGTCAAAACGCATTATGTGAATCGACTTGCACAGTTGTGAATCGATTCACAGTTTCAGTTCCTGCATCTTGTACATTGTTGTGAATCGATTCAGACAGGCATGAATCGATTCACAGGTCTGTCAAAGTGTATAAAAGCTGTTTTTTGCACTTTTAAGACTTGGGGACCGCTCTTAAGCGGCCACACATCTAATCTAGCATTGCAAACTGTTTTCTAGTTTATCTCTAAGGTTTCTAATCATTAGGGTTGCTTCCAATCCTTATCTAGTCCTTTGTTTTCGGTTTTGAATTTAAATTTAATCTTGCCCTACCTTGTTTAAAATTCAAATTCAAATTCAATTTTAAGTTTGAATCTTGATTTAAATTCCAAACTAATCAGTCCTATATTTATTCAAAATTCAAATTCAAATTTAAGTTTAAAGTCAGTCTACATTCCAATTCAAATTCAATCTAGCCTTTAAATTCGAATTTAACCCCTATCCTATTCTTATTTAAATTCTAGGTTCAAATCTTAATTTAAATTCAAAATATAAACATCCTTGTCTTTATTCAAATTCTAGGTTCAAATTCAAATTTAAACCTAACTTATCCTCATTTAAACTTTAGTTCAAATTTCGAATTCAAGTTCAATTTTAAACATACCTATTCTCGTTTAAATTTCGAATTCCAATCTAATTCAATTTTAAATCCTAACATGCCTACCCTCATTAATTTTCAAATCAGATTCCAAATTCAAATTCAACCATGCTAATACAATTTCAAACTCAAATGACCCTAAGGTAATCAATTCATGCTCCTTTGGATCTCATTAGAATCTAGAAAAAAAAGAGCTCATTAGAATCACGACAACAAGGCAATCAAGTACATGCTCACAAGAAAGGTTTATATAACAATTATCTCATCGAAATAGGTCCTACATCTCATGCATTCAGCCAATAATCATTTCAATTAAGTGTGTTAGAGTCGCTTGCTCCTACGAGGACTTTAAGGAGCACTTCACACAACATCATGTAATTCCACTGCTCATATAATGGTTTTGAAATAATCTTTTGCCTTCGCAAGGCATAGGGATCATGGAACATCCCTAACATGTCAAAATGAGACATTTTTGCTTCTTTTCACATTATCAACCTCACCCCTCATACCTTAGTGTGATTCGCATCCTCCAACAAGCCTAGGAAATCCAACAATTTGAGTTCCTTGATGGTCCTAACATTGCAACGTCAAAACCCCCATATTCTAGGATTATGATATGAGAAAATGGGATTTAAAAGAGGGAAAACCAATAGGGCAGAGAGGACCTAGAATTTTAGACCTTATAAATAGAAAGAGATCAAAGAATCGAAAAGGAATTTAGCTTTTGGTTGCCGCTTCGAAGAAAATTTCGATTTGGAAGAGAAACGACGAAAACGACACTTGGAGATCTATGGTTCTTTGAGAGTGTTTAGGGATGAGTTTAGAAGTGAAAAACTGATGGTTTAACCTTAGGGTTAAGTGTTTAGGTTGTTTTAAATATATTAGGGCCAAATTAGACCATAAAGGCCAAGTCCAAAGGGTTAAAACACAAAACCGAGTAAAAGATGGATTGTGTTGGGCAGGGCTGGCCCTGTGGTTGTGCAAACACTGCTACAGCACAGGGCCTCAAATTTGGCCCAAATTTGGCCCAAAATTTGGGGCCCCAAAATTTACTACGAACCAAAAAAAAGTGGGTAGGGATTCACGGCTGCGTTGGAGAGTCAGGCAGCAGAAGAATCGTCGCATTTCAGAGGGAGAGGAGATCGCTAGAACCGAAATTAATTGAGAGCTCAAAAATTAAGGGATTCGAAGAACAACGTTTAAATGTCATTGTTTGTAACCCTAACCGAATCTTCTCCCTCTGAAATTCTCTTTCTCTTTCTCTTGATTCCTCTTCTTCTCTTGATTCCTCTTTCAAAGAGCAGTAGAGCACTGAGCACGTTTAAATGTCTTGAAATTCCCGGCGATTCTTCTCTGCGTTTTGAGTCTTCGAGTTCGACCTTCTTCTCTACATTTCAGGTTTGCACTTTGGCTTTAAACATTGATTACCACATTGCTTGTAATTTGTAAACCATTGGTTTTTTAGGGTTACCCTTATGCACTGTTGTCAAAGAAGAAGAATGGTTTTGACTAAAAAAAAGAAAAAGAAGAATGGTTCAGAGGAGGAAGGGTGGTTCAAAGGAGAAGAGAGAAAGGCTGAGAAAACAGATGAAAAAAGAGAGGATTGTGAGGTTAGCCGCGTATGAGAAAGAAAGAGAAGATGACAATAGTGATAAAATTAATATACAGTAGTAATAATAATAATAATATAATTAAAAAAAGAAAACAGATTGACAAGTGATAGGATGGCTTGCAAATTTGAATTAGTGGGAGTAGGTAGACTAGCTGTAAAAGCTCCACTGCCTATATTTTGATCAGTACGCTACCGCCTGTGTTTTTTTTTTTGCCATTATTCTTTATACATATAAGTAATATTGAGAATATTATTTGTTTATTACTAATGTCAATTGAGAATGATCTTTTGGAGACAATACAATATAAAGACTTGGTTGATGAATTTGCTTCAAAAAGTGTTAGAAGGATGGCTCTTTTTAAATAGCTAAAAGGTTGATATTAGCTTGAAGTTATATTGGTAGGATTTTAATAATCTTATTTGCATTTATTGTCCTGAAGTGGGTATTTAAGATTAGAACAATTGTCTTTTTTGAAATAATATTTAAGATTGTCCTTTTTTTGAAATAATATTTTGAAATAATATTTAATTATTAAAATTGTCCTTTTTTTATTAGGGCCCAATTTTTAAGATTAGAACAGGGCCCCAAAAATGTTTAAGACGGCCTTGGTGTTGGGCGACCTGTGCTGCTATTTTGGCCATAACGTGAGCTATGAGTGTCCAATTTAGGTGTTATTGATGGCGTTGGATAACTAAGAAAATTTACTACAAAAGCATGTTTCATGAGCAATTCCTAATTAGGAATCTAACAGGGTCAATAGGGCGATATACATTCAGAGTTAAGAGAGGTAGTTATTTCTAGATAGGATTTTTAGGAGGTTAATATAAAATGAGCTTATCTATCCAAGGTTTGAATCTCTAAGATAACTAATTGATCTTATCTCAATACAAATACAATTATTATAAATATAGATATCTTATATTAATATAAACATGATCTAAATACGAATATAAATAACTGTATATTAATATACACATAACTAATATAATTAATGTAACTCATTTACATTTCATTATGAATCAATTACGTATTATATATATAAAATATATATATATAGTCACATTTTAATATGTAAAATATATAGACACACTTACAACAATACAAAAATGTAAGCGTGCACCTTATCACTTAAAAATATACCCATATATATACTTATAAAATGTGGTAACGATGTAAACAAGTATATTATCAACTATTATACTACTAATAAAAGTAATGATAATAATAATACTTATAGTTACAACAATACATACACACCCAAACGAAAAATCGGGGTGTTGCAATTTGAGGTCTCTCTTCCATGATCTTTGGTTTGACATTGTATATAGTGAGTCAAAGTCTTTGATGTATTTTAAGTAGTCTTATGTATTTCTTTTGGATGAATGTATATGTGACACTACACACACTTGTACATATTTGGGTCTTACGGATGGTCCTCTTTTATGTACAAATTCCACAGTTGTCCGTGTTGCTACTTTTAGTTTAATTTTATTCTTATTTTCACTATACTGGTATCATTTAATTATGCGATTAAGGCTAATTACTTAGGATTTTGTGTCTTAATGGGACGAGGTCATCTCAAGAACAAATTGTTGACTTATATAGTTATTATTGCTTGGTTTACTTGGCTAGACAAGTAGGAGAGATTGATCACCCCATACTTGTCGCAGACAAACGAAATGATAATAATTATTATGGCCAAATTTTTTATGAGATTAGTTAACCTCGTTTAGACTTAAACTTGGGTAGAAAATAGTTGTCTTGAGTTTAGATCCTTAGCAACCGTCGGTAAGAGTATAGTAACTCATTAGTGGATTGATAGAGTTGAGGAATCTAGCAATATGTGTGTTTGTTGCTTAGTGCGTAGAGAAGTCAGGTTAGAACCTAGGGAACCGTAAGGACAACAAGATAGAAGGTTAGACTCACTTTATTTTCTTAGACTAGCGGAATTTCGAGGACAAAATTCAGTTTAGGACGAGAAAGTTGTAACAACTTGTTATGGTCACAGTTGACTCAAGTAATGAAATAGTAACAAGATCAGATAAAATTGGTGGAAAGCAGAGTTTTGTTGATGGAATATTCAAGGAGTACAAGTAGAAATGCAAAAGCTGAAATGGAAATTCTAGAACATTGGCTAGAAAGAGCCAATTATGTAATGGAAACATAGAATAAAGCTGAAGTATAGAATGTCAGAGGGAGGAGAAGAGCCAATTCAAAATTCTAGGGGGAGAGAGAGAGGGAATTCAATCATCACATATTCCACACCCCTTGCATGATGACCATTTCTCCTTTATGAAATGAAGTCCATGTAAAATTGGCTAGCTTTTTTTTCTTTCTCTTTTACTCCTCCTCCTCGTAGAAGCATTTGCCAGCTGTCCCATATTTGCACCTGGTTCTGTTATGCCTTGATTCCCTTCAATTCCTTTATTGCCCTCAGTGGTGTCTCCTGCGTGTGTAACAATACTCCCCCCATTGAAAGCAACCTTGTCCTCAAGGTTGAGTGACAAAAATGCAGATGTAAGCGGGATCCAATCTTCTCAAGTAGCATCCTCAAGTGCATACCCTTCCTATTGAAATAGAACCTGGGGTACCTGCTGGCCTTGCCACTGGAGCTTTTTGCTTTGAAGAATCTGTTGTTGTTGAAGTACTGGGCCATGCTCAGTTATACTGAGGGGTAGTGGGAGATAAGGTACATTATGGTCGCCCTTGCAAGGCTTAAGATGGGAGACATGAAAGACTAGGTGTATCTTGGTCGTGAAGGGCAGAAGCAATCTGTAAGCAACCTTTCCAATTTTCTCAATTACCTGAAATGGGCCAAAATAACGCAAGCCAAGCTTCTGATTCCTGCTCAGTGAGATAGAATGTTGCCTACAAGGTTTGAGTTTCACAAGAACTATGTCCCCAATGTTGAATTCCATGACACTTTAATGCTTATCAGCATATTTCTTGTTAAAAGCTTGTGCTTTGTACAAATTGCATTTTAACTGGGCTAGGTCAACATCCCTTTCAATTAACAACTGCTGTAAGGATGAGGGATCACTGGCAGTATGAACGTATTTGCACAAAGTGGGAGGGTCTCGCCATAGACTGCCTTGAAAGGAGTCATAAGTGTGCTGCTATAATGAGAAGTGTTGTACCAATACTCCCACCCATGGGAGTAGCTTAAACCATGCCTCGGGGTTCTCTCCTATGACGTATCAAAGATATAGCTCGAGACATTTATTAAAAGCTTCGAATTGTCCATCCGTTTGAGTATGGTAAGAAGAAATCATTGCTAGCGAAGTCCTACTAAGTTTGAAAAGGTGTTACCAAAATTTACTCGTAATAACCTTGTCTCAATCTGAAACAATGCTCCATGGAAAAACCATGCAATTTGACAATGTTGTTCAAGAAGGTTTCTACCACAGCGTTGCTTTTATAGTCAATTTTGAGGGCAACAAAGTGAGAGTACTTGGACAATTGATCAATGACAACTAAGATAACAATATATCCATGAGAGGTAGGCAGCCCGATAATAAAGTCCATGGCAACATCTTCCCAAATTTGAGCAGGGACAAGCAACGGTTGGAGCAGGCTGGCATGCATAGAATAAGTTGTCTTGGCTTGTTAGCATTCAGCGTCTTATACTTTCTTTTAGAAAGCTACTCTGTTTTGAGCTTAATCTTTTCATCCTCTCTATGAGAGTTATTTTGATTGTATTCAAAAGAATATTCTCTTTTGTAAACAGTATTTGGCCTAGTTACGGCTTTGTTCCTCAAAGGCTCGATGGTACTGAGTCGTTTTAAGAAGTTGAGAGTATTGTCAAGTTTGTGACAGTAGAATACTCTTGAGGAAAATCGTAATCAGTTGATTATAGTGAAAAATCCTTCAGGATCGAAGGGACTAGACGTAGCTACCAGTTGGTGGTGAACTAGTATAAATCTCTGTGTCTCTTTCTTTACTGCTTTACATTTATCTTTACCTTGCTCAGTAAAACAAGTTTTCATAAACGGCTTTATTTCCTGCATCCGGTTAGTCTCTCATCATCCGGTTAGTTTCTCAGCGTCCGATAAACAAACAATTTTGAAAAATCTGTGTTCTTAGTGCTTTTAACTTAAAGTTTACGAAAAGTTTTTGAACACAATTCAACCCCCCATTTCTTGTGTTCACGTTCAGTTAGTACCAGAGCTCGGCCTCTTGGTTGAGCACTTAACAGTGTTAAGAGAAAAGATCCTATACTGTGAACATGTCTACTGAAGGTGGTCATATGAACCGTCCTCCTCTATTCAATGGAGAAAAATTTGAAACACAACAACTTGAGTTGTGGGATATAGTTCAAAGTGGTTACATTCCTCCCACTAAGGCTCTTGGTGTTGCTATAGCCAGAGAAGATTGGAATAATGAGCAGAAAAAGAGATATCAAACCAATCAAAAAGCTAGATTCATTCTTATCTGTGCTATGACAGAAAAAGAATATGATAAATGTGGCAAATTTGATACTGCCAAAGAAATCCGGGACTCACTTGTTTTATCTTACGAAGGCTCTACCCAAGTAAGAGAAACCAAAGCTAGCATGATGGTTCGCCAATATGAGTTGTTCAAAATGGAAGATGGTGAAAACATTGACACTATGTTTGGAAGATTCCAAACACTTGTTCATAGGTTACAGGCCCTTGGAAAAAGTTACACTACACCTGACCATGTTAGAAAGATCTTGAGAAGCTTGACTAAGCAGTGGAGACCCAAGGTCACTGCCAATCAAGATGCAAAAGATCTAAATGTCCTACGACTTGAAGATCTTATGAGTTCTTTGAAAGCTCATGAACTTGAGCTAAACGAAGAAGAACCTGTCAAAAAAGGCAAGTCTATTGCTTTGAAAGTCGATCAACATAAAGCCAGTTCTTCCAAAGCTCTTCAGGCTGAAGAAGAAGAATCAGAAGATGAAGCTTCAGAAGGAGATGTTGACACATCAGAAGATGAGCTTGCGTTTATATCCAGGAAGATACAAAGAATGTGGAAGAAGAGAAACTTCAGGAGGAAGTTTCAGAAGAAAGATACTAAGGACAAGAAGGAAAGCAAAGACAAGGACAAAGCCCAAGTCATTTGCTATGAATGTAAGAAGCCTGGACATTTCAAGTCCGAATGTCCTAATCTTAAGGAGAAGCCCACAAGAAGTTCTTTCAAGAAAAAGAAGAAGAGCCTCATGGCTACATGGGAAGATCTAGACTTATCCTCGTCTGAGGAAGATAATCTTGCTCTCATGGCAGACACTGATCTTGACTCAGAAGAAGAAGTTGAAGAGGTAATAGTATATGATTCCTACTCTGAACTTCAACTTGCATTCGATGATCTTCTTAAGGACTCTGCCACTCTCTTTGTTGAGTATAAGAATTTGAAAAAGAAATTTTCAAAATTATCACAAGAGTTTCAAGCTTTAAACAAAGAAAAATTTGTACTCAATAAAGAGAATTAGAAATTTGGCGAAAATCAGCATCGATGGATAACCAGCATCTGGCCGCTAACAAGCAACCAGAAGCTGAGAGCTCTCAAGCTGAAAGCTCTAAAGTTACAGGCAACCTTAAATGCAAATCAAATGATTATGAATATGCATTTCAAAAGTTTCTTGCAGAGAGTGTAACTCGAAGCTAGCAAGCTTCAATGATTTGGGGTGTCAGTAAAACGACAACTCATGGTCTTGGTTATATATTAGATGAACCTCCTTTAGAAAATGATTCAACATCTGATAAATCCAATAATCATAGTTGTTACGGACCGGTCCCCGAGGTGAGTTCTAGTATACCCACCAAACCGAGCCGGTCCGGCTCGGTTTCGACCTTCTCCGAGCTCGACGAGCTACGTCCGACCCGGGACGCGCCAAACCCGTCCTCCGGTACACTCGCCCCAGTGATAACACCGAGCAGGTCAGGGGCGAGCCGACTCATGACTCTCGAACCTTCTAGAAAGGGATGCGCCTTGAGGCAACGCTTGGAGCCGTTGCCACTCCGAAGATTGAGGATCACGTAGCCAGTATGTGACGGACTTAGCAGGTGCGAGATATTAGGAAGAGATGAGCTGATCCCGGGAGCGTGAGGGAGGAGTTACCGCGCGCGGAATCCGGATCGGTGGTTATCCTCCTTAGACGAGACTCCACTATATAAAGGGGGCTTGACCCCCCAGGTTTGCATACTCTCTACTCACTCTAAACCCTAATTCACTCTGCTCTCCTTCTCCTCCAAAGCCCTATCTAACTTAGGCTTCGGAGTGTCTTTGCAGGTACCACCCCCATTTCAATTCCAGAAGAAGGAGTACTCAATTCCAAGGAGGAGGAGAGCTCAACCATTACCGGCATTAACATTGGCGCCCACCGTGGGGCCCGATAAAACTAGCCCAGGCCTCAAGAACACCCCGAGCTAGATGGTGCGCACCAGGAGCACGGCGAATCACAGATCGTCACCGCCGAGTCATCACTCGGTCAGTCAGGATGAACGCCCACCACCAGATCCTGTCTTGGAGCTTCTCAGGGCGGAAAACGAAGAGTTAAGGCGCAGGATCGCGGAGGCCCGCGATGGCGAGGAAAGACAGGGCCACGAGACGCCTTCAAGGACCAGAAGAGACGACCGGGACTCGTCCAAATCGGACGGATCCAGCGCCACGGAGAGCCCCAGGCGAGAGGGCCACACCCGGTACACACCACGGCGTGAGAATCGACCCTTCGAAATCGGACTAACCTTGCTCCCCTTCATCGAGAGGGTTATAGTCGATCCAGTCCCGAAGCGATTCCAAATTCCCAACATGGACGCTTACGAAGGTAAGACCGACCCCGAGGAACACCTTACCTCCTTCAATGTGCGGATGCCACTGATCGACGCATCCGAGGGCCTGAAATGTAGGACCTTTCCCTGCACCCTGAAGGGGCCGGCCATGATGTGGTTCTCTAACCTCCCACAGCGCTCGATCCACTCATTCAGGCAACTCGCCGAGCAATTCGTGGCCAGGTTTACCACGAGCCGAGCCTTCCGGAGAAACTCCACTTGCCTGGTCGGGCTCAAACAGAGGTCGAACGAGACCCTGAAGTCCTTCATAGAGCGTTTCAACAACGAAACGGCTCAAATCAGAAATCTCAGCACCGATGTGGCGCTCCACGCCATAGTGTCAGCACTGAAACCTGGTCCCTTCTCGGACTCCCTCGCTCGCCGGCCTGCAAGATCTCTGGACGAGCTGAGGCACCGAGCAGTGGGATATATCAACATGGAGGAGGTCGCCGCCGCCAAAAGGGAAACCCAGAATCGGCAAGACAGGAGTAGAGACTTGCCCCGAGAGAGGGCAGAGAGAAGAAACGAGCGCCGAGGGCGGCAAGACTACGGAGGGCGGTTCACTCCCTTGACAGTGGGAAGGGACCGGGTCTTGAAGGAAGCCTACACGGGCAACCTCATTACCTTGCCCCCTCGGAAGGACTCCCCATCGGACGCAGATCGCCAGAGATACTGGGAGTACCACCGGATCTTCGGGCACACCACAAACGAATGTCAGGCACTAAAGATCAAGATTGAAAAACTCATACAGGCAGGACATTTGGCAAAATACGTGGACAAAGGGACTGGGGCGGCCCCCAGGGAAAACGAGGCAAATCGTAGAAGATCCCGTTCACCGGCGCGAGTGCAACCGATCGCCCGGCTTCGGAGAAGCGAAAGGCGTTCACCCGCCCATCAACGCAGGAAGGGTCGAGACGAAGGTACCCCCTCACTCAATTTGATTGCAGGTGGTTTTGCAGGTGGAGGCGAATCTAGCAACGGTCGGAGAAAGCACCTGAGGTCCGTCAACAGCTCAACGTCGCTAACGGCCCCACCCGCGGCCTTACCGACCATATTCTTCTTGGAGAGGGACTACCAGGGAATAGATCGCCAGCAAGACGACCCCATGGTGATCACAGTACACCTCGCCGGGTTTAACGTCAAGAGAGTGCTCATTGATCAAGGAAGCTCGATGGACGTAATCTACAAGGAAGCTTTCGATCGACTCAAGTTACCAAGCTCGATTATCAGACCCTACCGAGGTACGTTAGTTGGTTTTTCAGGTGCTAAAGCTCGGGTGACAGGATACTTCGATGTCTTGCTCACCTTCAAGGTGGACGTCGGAGTCAAGACAATCGAAGCCCACCTCCTGGTGGTGGAAGCCGAGTCGGCCGCGGACACCGCCTACAATATGATAATCGGCAGAACTGTCATCAACGGGATCGGGGCCATAGTCTCTACCCCCCATTTGGCGATGAAGTTTCCCCTATCCGATGGGCAGATTGCTACGATACACGCCGACCAGAAGGAGGCGAGACAGTGTTATGTCAACAGTCTCAGAGATGACAGGAGAAGAGATCGCCCCAGGTCGAGCTGCATGATTGAGCTCGACCCAAGGGGCGAGAGTGATTTCCGGCCAGTGCCGGTCGATGACATCAAGGAGGTCGAAGTAAGAGGATCGGGCAAGAGCATACGAATCGGGACACAACTGCCCCAGCAGAGCGAACAGTCCCTAACAAAAGTCTTGCTCGCCAACGCAGATCTGTTCGCGTGGGGCCCGGAGGACATGCCCGGAATAGACCTCAAAGTGGCCTGTCACAAGCTAGCCATCGAGCCCGGTGCTCGCCCCGTTGCTCAGCGCAAAAGAAGAATTGCAAGAGAAAAGCGAGCGGCGAGAAGAGACCTCAAAGCTCTTGAAAGCCGGATTTATCAAAGAGATCAAGTACCCTACTTGGCTTTCCAACGTGGTACTGGTCAAGAAGAGCAACGGTAAGTGGAGGATGTGCACTGACTTCACCGACCTGAACAAAGTCTGCCCTAAAGACCCAAACCCCCTTCCGAGCATCGACGCTCTGGTAGACGGCACGTCGGGGTACCAGGTGCTCAGTTTCATGGATGCATACTCGGGGTATAATCAGATCAGGATGCACCCACTCGACGCACCAAAGACGACTTTCATGACGGAAACCTCCAACTTCTACAACGTCACTATGCCCTTTGGTTTGAAGAACGCAGGGTCGACTTACCAGAGGATGATGGATGGGGTCTTCATCAAGCAGATCGGAAAGACGATCGAAGTGTATATGGACGACATGGTGGTCAAGACCTCCAGCTTCGAGGCACACTACCGAGGCCTCCAGGAGGTATTTGACATTAAATATAACATCAGGCTTAACCCCGAGAAGTGCTCGTTCGGGGTACTCGGAGGCAAGTTCTTGGGGTTCATGATCACCCACAGAGGCATTGAGGCCAACCCCGACAAGTGCCGAGCAGTGATGGAAATGCGAAGCCCGAGCTCTATCAAAGAAGTGTAAAGACTCGCTGGTCGCATCGCAGCCCTTTCCAGGTTCGTAATTGTTCGGTGACAAATCGCTTCCTTCTACCAAGTACTCGAAACCATTTCGGTTCGAATGGACCGAGGAGTGTGAAACGGCTTTTGAGGCTCAAGGAATTTCTGGCGTCACCGGTCCTTACGCGACCCACCAAAGGAGCCCCCTCCTCCTCTATCTGGCGCCACCGACACCTCGATCGGCTTCGGCCATGATTGAAGAGAAAGAGGCGAGCGACACCCGGTGTGCCGTGAGCAAAGTCCTCCACGGGGCGGAGCTAAGATACCAGAAGGTAGAGAAACTGGCGCTCCTGATAGTAACCTCCGCGAGGAGATTGAGACCTTACTTTCAAGCTCACCCGGTGGTAGTCAAAACGGACTACCCAGTCAAAAGGATCCTGCAGAAGCCCGAACTCTCAGGGCGAATGGTGGCGTGGTCGGTAGAACTCTCCGAATTCCAGATCAGGTATGAGCCCAGAGGACCCATTAAATCACAAGTTTTGGCTGACTTTATTGCAGAACTAACACCGACCCCCGAGGTCGAGTACTGGACGCTCTACATGGACGGCTCCTCCAATTCCAAAGGCAGCGGAGCAAGAATCATCGTTGAAAGCCCTGCAGGAATCAGCGTCGAACAGGCACTCAGGTTCCTATTCAAAGCTAGCAACAACCAAGCCGAGTACGAGGCTTTACTGATCGGTCTCAAACTTGCATGGGAGCTGGGCGCCCAAACACCGAGTCGAGCGACTCGGTGATGATCAACCAAGTCAAGGGCGAATACGGTGTCGAGGACGACGATCGCCCAGTATGCCCAAAAGGTCAACGCCATGATTCAGAACTTCTAAGAAGTCCAACTCGAGCACATCCCTCGAGAACAAAATAACAAGGCAGATCTGCTGGAAAAGTTAGCTAGTACGAAGGCCGAGGGATAGCTCCACACGGTGGTCGTCCAAACTTTAAAGTCACCAAGCATCGCGACAGCCAGAAACCACACAGTAATCAGCTCGGATTCTTGGATGAAGGACATCATTGAATACTTGAAGTAGGGAAGACTGCCCGAGGACCCGGCAGAGTCACGCAGGGTCCAAAGGTAGTCCGCACATTACACTCTAATCAGAGACAGGCTCTACAGAAGAGGCTTCTCACAGCCGCTACTCACCTGCATAGAGAAGTCGGACTCCGAGTATGTTATGAGGGAACTGCATGAGGGCATCTGCGGGAACCATTGTGGAACTCGGACCATAGCAGCCAAAGTCCTACGAGCAGGCTACTACTGGCCGACGCTCAGGTCGGATTGCCTGGAATACGTAAGGAAGTGCGACAAGTGCCAAAAGTTCACCAAATGAGACCACCTTCCACCAGAAGTCCTGCACGAAGTCATCGCCCCTTGGCCTTTCAATACCTGGGGGCTTGACATACTTGGCCCTTTTCCCCTTGCACCGAGCCAACTCAAGTTCATCGTAGTCGCCATAGACTACTTCTCCAAGTGGATAGAGGCATCCCCGCTGGCGACCATCACTTCCGAGAGGATCAAAAAATTTGTCTGGAAAAGCCTGGTTTGCCGCCACGGCCTACCCCACACCATCATCACAGATAACGGCACACAGTTCACCAGCTCGGTGTTCAAGGACTTCTGCAAAGGTCTAGGAATCCGACTCGTCTATGCCTCCGTCAAGCATCCGCAGACCAATGGCCAGGTCAAAGCCGCGAACAGAATTATCCTGAATGGCCTCATGGCTACCGGAGAGAGCTGGCGGCGATCAAGCGAAGAACTCTGCGGGGTGATTTGGGCATACCACACCACCCCCCAGTCGGCAACAAATGAAACACCATTCCGGATAACATATGGAATGGAGGCCATGGTGCCAGTAGAGCTCGGTTCCACCTCAGCAAGAAGAGAGCACGTTCAGGCATTGGCGCAAGAGGAGGCGAGAGTTGAGCTCGATCTCCTGGAAGAAACTCGGGAACTTGCCCGAGTACAAAACTTTGCAACTAAACAGCGCGTTGCCAAGCACTACAACTCCAGAGTCCAACCAAGGACGTTCAAAGAAGGGGACCTAGTCCTCCAAAAAGTTGAACTGGCTCGAAAAGACGTAAGGCAAAGCAAGCTCGGGCCAACATGGGAAGGGCCATACCGCATCAGATCGGAGCACCGACACGGTGCATACGAACTGGAAGAACTATCCGGGAAAGTAATATCGAGGACCTGGAATGCCACGCACCTCAAGCTCTATTTAGTTAACACTTATAAATAGATGGCGTACTCTTTCCTTTGCAAACCTTTTTTCCCACTGGGTTTTTGGTTTGGAAAGGTTTTAACGAGGCGCATCCTTCCTTCCCCTTCTTCCCCATTTAATAAAAGTCAACCCCGATTGCATTCAGAGTGTTGTCACTGAGAATCACCGAGTCCCGAGCTCGGAAGGTCTTAACCGACCTACAGACCCCCGTGGTCCTAAACCCAAGCCAGCATAAAGGCTTGGTGAGCTCGTTCGCAGCTCGACCCCTATGGTCCTAAACCCAAGTCAGCATAAAGGCTTGGTGAGCTCATTCGCAGCTCGACCCCTGTGGTCCTAAACCCAAGTCAGCATAAAGGCTTGGTGAGCTCATTCGCAGCTCGACCCCTGTGGTCCTAAACCTAAGCCAGCATAAAGGCTTGGTAAGCTCGCTCGCAGCTTGACCCCTGTGGTCCCAAACCCAAGTTAGCATAAAAACTTGGCGAGCTCACTCGTTACTCGGAAGGTCTTGCTCTGTGAATACATGCCTTGACAGGATGGTTTTGATGATCGACAAAAGGGAGCTTTGCAAATAGTCAACCGTGCAAAAAGTGGAAAAGAATACCAAGACGCGTATCAAGAATGATAGTTTCTCAAGTCTTTGGGTTTTGGGTATTTATTTATTTTTATTAAGACTATTTGTAAGTAGTAATAAAAAGCTCTCAATTAAAATAAAATCACACACTCACAAAATGATTTTCATTCTAAAATTGATTTTATGATAATTTTTCTTAAATTATTTTTAGGCACAAAGTATTTTGAAAATTTCTTAAGTTGTGCTCAAAATATTGTTTGGAAAATATTTCAAGTTTTCTTTGGAAAATATTCTCCGTGTCGAGCAGTGATATTTTGACATGCAAGTCGTGTGCCGAGCTGAGGTCTCGTCTTGAAATGTGGAGAGGTCGTATGTCGAGCCGTGAGGAGGTCGTGTGTGCGTCTTGAGATGTGAAGAGGTGGTATCTTAGAAATTTGAGGAGGTCGTATCTTAGAAATTTGGGGAGAGGTCGTATGGAAATACGATGTCGAACACCAAGTGGTGTCCGAGAATCTTTTCCGTCCCCGTGTTTTCAATTCCTCATATTCAAAACGCAACGGACAAATCCCTACAACGGACAAATAACGGACAAATCCTGCAACGGACATTTCTCTTAAAGTGACGCTCCTCTCGGTGCCTATAAAAGCACTGCACCATGAGCATTGTTTTTAATATAACACAAGTGCTTAATTTTTGTGCTAAAACACTGTCAAATATTCTCCATCACTCACATTTATTTAAGCACAATTTTTTAGAGTCTTTTTATTCTACAAAATTTGAGTTGTATTATTTGAGCTTCAATTTGTTATATCTGCACTATTGAGTGTATCTTTCTCATCTCATTTTATTTGCAAAAATCATTTCTTTTTGGGTAGGAATCCCAAGGTGTTCATAGAGAGGTGATATCTCTTGAACGTATTGCTCTGGTATAGAGTTGTAAAGGTTTCTAGCTGAACCTGATTTAAAAGCTAGTGATTTAGTGAAAATCTCATAGTGCTTTGCTTTGGGGACAGGCGTAGGCCACAGGGGTGTTTGGTGGCCGAACTCGTATAATTTGTTTGGTGCTCTTCTTTGCTCTCTGTCTCTTTATCATTCAAGCACTTTATTTATTTTTGTTCTTTATTTATTTTTCGGTCATTTATTTTCTGTCATTTATTTATTGCAATTTATTCTTCAAGTTATTTATCTTTTCGCAAGTTATTTCTTTCAAGTTTTTTTTTAATTCAGTAATTTATCTGTAATTTTTTTTATAAGCACCGCTATCACAATTCACCCCCCTCTTGTGTTTGAAGTCACTTGGTAACAAGTGGCATCAGAGCTAGACTCTTGTATAAAGGACTTAACCGTCTCAAGAGAATGACTTCAAACAATAACGAGGGAACCTCCATGAACAGACCCCCATTTTTCAATGGTGAGGGGTATGGTTATTGGAAGGATAGAATGCAAATCTTTCTTGAGGGTGTTGATCTTGATATTTGGGATGCTGTGGAAAATGGTCTATTTGTCCCCGCTCAATCAATTAATGATGCAGTGGTAGACAAACCAAGATCACTTTGGACCGAAGATGATAAGAAAAAGGTCCAATACAATTTGAAAGCTAAGAACATCATCACTTCTGCTTTAAGCTACGATGAGTTCTATAGGGTCTCAAATTGCAAGACTGCTAAAGAAATGTGGGACACCCTTGTATTGACCCATGAAGGTACTACCGAGGTCAAGAGGGCTCGAATGAACACATTAACCCATGAGTATGAGTTATTTAGGATGAAACCAAGTGAAAACATACAAGATATGCAAAAACGGTTCATCCATATAATAAACCATCTCAGAGCTCTTGGAAAAGTCTTCAGTAATGAAGATTTAATTAATAAAGTTCTTAGATGTTTAAATAGAAACTGGCAACCCAAGGTTACTGCTATATCTGAATCTAAAGATTTATCTACTATATCATTGGCAACCTTGTTTGGAAAATTGCAGGAACATGAACTTGAACTAAATCGACTCACTGAGAGTGAAGAAAGTGATAAGAAAAAGAAAGGAATTGCTCTCAAAGCAATTGTAAATGAAAAAGAGGAATCTGACAACAATGATAGTCTAGATGAGAATGAGAAAGACATAAGTCTGATGGTTCGAAGGTTCAAAAGGTTCATGAGGCAAAAGGGGAGAACGGGCAAGGTACAAAATCCTCAAAAGAAAAATGAGGAAGGAACTTCTTTTAATCCAACTTGCTACAAGTGTGGTCAAAAGGGACATATAAAACCCGATTGCCTCGTGGTCAAGAAAAAGCGAAAAATTTGATAGAACACCCCAAAAGGAATCAAAAGGAAGAAGAGCCTACATTGCCTGGGATGACAATGATATGGACTCGTCTGATGAATCAGAAAATGAGGAGGCCAACTTATGTCTCATGGCAAAACACGAGGAGGATGAGGTAAATGCTCTTGAACTCGAATCTCCTTTAACTTATGATGAGCTGCTTATTACTTGTGAAGAATTAAATAATGAAATGACTAGACTTCGAAAAATTATTTCTTCTTGTAAGAAAACCATCTCTTCTCTTGAATCTAAAATTATTTTCTTAAACCAAGAGATGGAAGTTTTTAAGGAAAAACAAGTTATTGTGACTGAAGTTTCTACTTGCACCTTTTCTGAAAACCAAAAGATTGATACTTTCAAGTGTGATGAATGCAATGTTTTGAAAAACAAGATTGAAGATTTGGAAAACACCCTTGCCAAATTTACCATGGGAAGGGATAACTTAAACATTCTATTGGGAAAACAAAAGGGTACTTTTAGAAAAGCCGGTTTGGGTTATAATCCACAAACGCATAAAAAATCCTTTAAATTTGTCAATCACAACAACACTTCAAGCAGCCCTTTCATTAAATGCTTTCACTGTGGTAGAAATGGTCACACTGCCTCCATTTGCAATATTAGAAAGAACAAGAATGTGGTTGGCAAAAAGATATGGATTCCAAAGGGTACTTTGCCAAAAACTAACTCATCTGGACCCAACTTAGTTTGGGTACCAAAGGTTAAAAATTAATCTGTTGTTGTAGGTGTGCTTGAAAGCCAAGGACTTAAATTGGTATCTTGATAGCGCGTGTTCAAAGCACATGACAGGAGACAAAAGCAAGTTCTCCTCATTGGTACCTAAGAATAGTGGTTATGTCCGGTATGGTGACAACAACAAAGGTAAAATTCTTGGGATTGGTTCTATTGGTAAGAGTCCTAATCCCACTATTGAAAATGTTTTGTATGTGGATGGTTTGAAGCATAATTTGCTAAGCATTAGTCAACTTTGTGATAAAGGAAACAAAGTGGTTTTCGATTCTTCAAAATGCATGGTCATGGATTCTATAAATGAAAATGTTATTGTTATTGGACCTAGAATTGGAAATATCTATATGCTTGATTTAGATAAAATACCTTCAAATGATGCATGTTGTCTTATTAGTAAAGAGGATGAATCTTGGCTATGGCATAGAAGAATGGCTCATATTCACATGGATCATCTTAATAAATTGGTTCGAAAGGACTTAGTAATTGGCTTACCAAAGCTCCGCTTTGAAAAAGATAAACTTTGCGATGCATGTCAAAAGGAAAAACAAGTAAAGGCTTCTTTCAAATCTAAAAATATTGTTTCAACAAATCGGCCTTTACAACTTTTACATATGGATTTATTTGGCCCTTCTAGAACTAAAAGCTTTGGTGGCAATTACTATGCTCTTGTTATTGTGGACGACTATTCTCGCTATACATGGACCTTATTTATTTCTCATAAAAATGACACTTTTGCTGCCTTTCGAAAACTTGCTAAAGTTATCCAAAATGAAAAAGGAATGAACATAGTATCCATCCGAAGTGATCACGGTGGGGAATTCCAAAATGAGGCATTTGAGGCCTTTTGTACTGAAAATGGAATTGAGCATAATTTTTCCGCACCTAGAACACCACAACAAAATGGAGTGGTTGAAAGGAAAAATCGGTCTCTTGAAGAGCTAGCGAGGACGATGCTCAATGAGACTAACCTTCCTAAGTACTTTTGGGCAGACGCCGTGAGCACCGCTTGCTATGTGATGAATCGAGTTCTTATAAGGCCGATCCTTAAACAAACACCGTATGAACTCTACAAAGGAAGGAAGCCCAACATTTCCCACCTTCATGTTTTCGGATGCAAGTGTTTTGTCCTAAAAATGGTAAGAATAACCTTGGAAAATTTGATGCCAAAGCGGATGAAGGTATATTTCTTGGATATTCTATTTCTAGTAAAGCTTTTCGAATTTATAATAAGAGAACTTTGACTATTGAAGAATCTGTGCATGTTACCTTTGATGAGTCTAACCCAAAATCTTTGGTAGAAGATAGTGTTGATGATCTTGCAGAAATATTGGGAAATAGTCACTTAGAAGATTCAAACGAGTCCAAAGATGAAGATGAAAATCCTTTCCCATAATATTCTAAGGAATCCCCTCATTCAAATTTACCAAAAGAATGGAGAGTCTCAAAACATCATCCACTTGACAATATAATTGGCGATATCTCTAGGGTAACAACTCGAAACTCTCTTAATCATGCATGTCTTTTCATGGCTTTTGTTTCTCAAGTTGAACCAAAGGACATCAATGAAGCCATTATTGATGAACATTGGACCCTTGCTATGCAAGAGGAATTAAATCAATTTGAAAGAAACAATGTTTGGGAACTAGTTCCTAAACCTAAAGATCATATAGTCATTGGGACCAAATGGGTCTTTCGCAACAAGCTTGATGAAAACGGTATTATTGTTAGAAACAAAGCTAGACTTGTTGCAAAAGGCTACAACCAACAAGAGGGCATAGATTTCGATGAAACCTATGCACCCGTGGCTAGATTAGAAGCCATTCGTATGCTTCTAGCATTTGCATGTGCCATGGATTTTAAACTTTTTCAAATGGATGTAAAGAGTGCTTTTCTAAATGGTTATATTCAAGAAGAAGTATTTGTTGATCAACCTCCTGGTTTTGAAAATTTTGAATTTCCAAATCATGTTTTTAAATTGAAAAAGGCTCTGTATGGTTTAAAACAAGCTCCTAGAGCTTGGTATGATAGGTTGAGCAAATACTTACTTGAAAAAGGTTTTGAAAGAGGAAAAGTTGATACTACTCTTTTCATCAAACATAAGAAGCATGACATTTTACTTGTTCAAATTTATGTCGATGATATAATATTTGGTGCTACTAATGAATCCTTGTGTAAGGAATTTTCTGATATCATACAAAGTGAATTTGAAATGTCAATGATGGGAGAGCTAAATTACTTCCTTGGACTTCAAATCAAACAAACAAAGGAAGGAATTTTTATAAATCAATCCAAATATTGCAAGGAGTTGCTTAAAAGATTTGGAATGAGCAACGCCAAAGAAATCTCAACTCCAATGAGCACATCATGCTATCTTGACAAAGATGAAGGTGGTAAGTCGGTCGAAGTAAGTAAGTATCGAGGTATGATAGGATCTCTTCTCTATCTCACTGCAAGTCGTCCGGATATTATGTCTAGTGTTTGTATGTGTGCACGTTTTCAAGAAAATCCTAAGGAATCACATCTCTTAGCGGTAAAACGCATCATGAGATATCTCACTGGCACACAAACTATGGGTTTATGGTACCCCAAAGGTGCTGACTGCACACTTATTGGGTACTCGGATTCGGATTTTGCAGGTTGCAAAATGGACCGAAAAAGCACTAGTGGGACATGTCACTTACTTGGGAATGCCTTGGTTTCATGGCATAGTAAGAAACAAGCCAGTGTGGCTTTGTCCCTTCTTGAAGCGGAATACGTTGCGGCGGTAGTTGTTGTGCAGATCATTTGGATGAAACAACGGTTGAATGATTATGGAATCAATCAAAACTGCTCCAATTAAGTGCGACAATACTAGTGCCATAAACCTCACGAAAAATCCGGTTTATCACTCCTGGACCAAACACATAGAAATTAGGCACCATTTTATTAGAGATCATGTTCAAAAAGGAGATTGTGTGATTGAGTTTGTGGAAACATCTAAACAACTTGCAGATATTTTTACTAAACCTTTGCCTAAAGAAAACTTCTTTTTTATAAGAACCGAGTTAGGAATTTTAGATCAATCATGCATTGAATGACTGCGTGTGAGTGCATTTTATTATGAATAAGTTCTAACTTGGGCGTTGGAGTGTGCTAACATTTTTATGCAGGTTCCGTTACCAAGACTAAAAGTGGAGAAATGCAACCGTCCTTCCTGTAATCGTTAAAATAAAAGTTTGTGCAGGTTATGTTAACTGCAAACAATTATGCGCTTAATATCAGTGAAGATGAGGAAACAATTGATGATGAGAATGAGTTGAACGAGGACTAGTAACTCTTATCCTAGTGCTTTATTTTTGCTATCTCCCTGAATAATTTTTTTTTACCAAGGATTTCTTATGCTTCATTGAACCCTTGATACTCTATTATTTTTCGCCATCTAGTTACACGTATATGCATACGTTTTACATGCCTTTCCCTCTAATCTTTTCCGCTTTTGATGTTGACAAAGGGGAGAGTTTTATGATTCAAAGTGAGTAAATTATATTATGCATATTGTGAGGGGAGTTTTTCTAAATATTGTGCTTAAACTCGATATCTTTTATTGAAAAACCATGCTTATATCTCATTGCTATATCATGATTATATTTTACTAAATTCCTCCATGAGATGTTTGTCATCATCAAAAGGGAGTCTGTGAATACATGCCTTGTGAGGATGGTTTTGATGATCGACAAAGGAGCTTTGCAAATAGTCAACCGTGCAAAAGTGGAAAAGAATACCAAGACGCGTATCAAGAATGATAGTTTCTCAAGTCTTTGGGTTTTGGGTATTTATTTATTTTTATTAAGACTATTTGTAAGTAGTAATAAAAAGCTCTCAATTAAAATAAAATCACACACTCACAAAATGATTTTTATTCTAAAATTGATTTTATGATAATTTTTCTTAAATTATTTTTAGGCACAAAGTATTTTGAAAAATTCTTAAGTTGTGCTCAAAATATTGTTTGGAAAATATTTCAAGTTTTCTTTGGAAAATATTCTCCGTGTCGAGCAGTGATATTTTGACATGCAAGTCGTGTGCCGAGCTGAGGTCTCGTGCCGAGCTGTGTGGAGAGGTCGTATGTCGAGCTGTGAGGAGGTCGCGTGCCGAGCTGTGAGGAGGTCGCGTGCCGAGCTGTGAGGAGGTCGCGTGCCGAGCTGTGAGGAGGTCGTGTCTGTCTTGGAAATGTGAAAAGGTCGTATCTTGCCGAAATGAGGAGGTCGTATCTTAGGGGAGAGGTCGTATGGAAATACGATGTCGAACACCAAGTGGTGTCCGAGAATCTTTTCCGTCCCCGTGTTTTCAATTCCTCATATTCAAAACGCAACGGACAAATCCCTGCAACGGACAAATAACGGACAAATCCTGCAACGGACATTTCTCTTAAAGTGACGCTCCTCTCGGTGCCTATAAAAGCACTGCACCATGAGCATTGTTTTTAATATAACACAAGTGCTTAATTTTTGTGCTAAAACACTGTCAAATATTCTCCATCACTCACACTTATTTAAGCACAATTTTTGAGTCTTTTTATTCTACAAAATTTGAGTTGTATTATTTGAGCTTCAATTTGTTATATCTGCACTATTGAGTGTATCTTTCTCATCTCATTTTATTTGCAAAAATCATTTCTTTTTGGGTAGGAATCCCAAGGTGTTCATAGAGAGGTGATATCTCTTGAACGTATTGCTCTGGTATAGAGTTGTAAAGGTTTCTAGCTGAACCTGATTTAAAAGCTAGTGATTTAGTGAAAATCCCATAGTGCTTTGCTTTGGGGGGCGGGGCGTAGGCCACAGGGGGTGTTTGGTGGCGAACTGTATAATTTCTTTCACGTGCTCTTCTTTGCTCTCTGTCTCTTTATCATTCAAGCACTTTATTTATTTTTGTTCTTTATTTATTTTTCGGTCATTTATTTTCTGTCATTTATTTATTGCAATTTATTCTTCAAGTTATTTATCTTTTCGCAAGTTATTTCTTTCAAGTTTTTTTTAATTCAGTAATTTATCTGTAATTTTTTTATAAGCACCGCTATCACAATTCACCCCCTCTTGTGTTTGAAGTCACTTGGTAACATGCTCGACCTAAACGACCCATTCAATCCCAAACCCAAGTTAGCATAAAAACTTGGTAAGCTCGTTAGAGGATCCGAAAGTCACTATCCGACCTAAAGGTTTCGTAAGAAAACTAGTACTCGGCCTGTACCGGTGCGCGGAGAAAATGTCTCAACTTCAGTTGACACAAGTTTTTTTTTCCGGGGGAAGCCACCTGGGGACTACCCTAGCCGAGTAGCAGCTACCCGAGGACCATCCCATCTGAGCACGGTAACCAACAAATTACTAAAGTGAAAAACAGAGCAGACAATGTTTAAACTTAGTCAATTTCATTAACTTGAGACAAAAATACAAAAGAAGAGCTCATAGAAGAGTGAGTACATTGTCAAGACAAAGCAAAGCAATCTAAAAAACAAGTTACGCAAGGGCATCCCCTTGGTCTTCAACTCGGGCTCCAACGACCTCCTCGGTCGTAACATTTGGACCAACAGCCTCCAAGTCAAGCCCAACTTCGACGTCCTCGCCCCTAGACTCCTCCTGATCAGCACATCCTTATTCCTCGTCCTCCTCTTCCACAATCCTCCCCTCTTTCACCACCTTGGTGAAATCGAGCTCGGAGATGTCCAGATTGGGGGCGATCACCCTCAGCTACGCAACGGCATTATCAAACCCCTCCTTATACTGAAGGGCGCTATACTCACGATACTCCTCGACCCGAGCAGCTTCGGACGAGGACTTCTCCTTCTCTTCCTGCAGTTGATGCAACAGAAGTTAATTCTGGGCCTGGAGCTCCTCCCGCTGCGCCAGCAGAGAGGTGTTGCTTTTGTTCAGAGCATCCCTCGCCTCCGAGAGGTGAGCATGGTCCTCCTCCAACTTACCCATTTTCTCCTCGAGCTCACCAAGTGCGGTGGCCTTGCTTTGATACCTCCTCCTCGCCCGGCTCGGCCCGGTGGCCGTGCCCTTATCCGATCGAGAAAGGAATCGGGCCATAGCGTAAGCGGAGCCCATAAATGCCCAACGCCTTGCATAAACCCAGCTCGCCCGCCTTGCCCATGCACCTATTGTCGGATCGACGCATGATCTGATCGATCTGGTCGGAGCGGTCGATCCCGACATTCCAAAGAGAGTCCTCGGCGTTCTCGCTTCGATCAGCAAACTCCCCGAGGTGGAGAAACCACTCGGAACCATCGGGGATATTCAAAGGAATCCCCCCATGAGGCCTCCTCGGCTCCTTCGCAGGGGGCTGATCGGAACCGGGAGTCGGAGAAACGCGCGGTCACTTTTTAGCAGCCTTGGCAGTGGAAGGGGAAAATGCGGCATCGAAGGGAACCGGCCTGGGAACTTGGGCGACCTTCTCTCTTTGAGCTCTCTTGAGGAGCTCGGCCATCTCTTTCTTGCTCATCTTCGGAGCCATCGTACCTGAAAAGAAAGTGAAAATTAGTACCCATGTTCAGGCTGAGAACCATGCTAGAAGTTGATAACAAAACTTACTTAAGTAATCCCTCCACTGGGGAGGGTCCTTCAGAGCTCGGGTAAGGAGAGGACCACAATGCAATATGGGCAAACGAGCGAGAAAGTTCACTATCGTCTGGTCGGTGACCGACAATGAATTGAAATCCACCTCTTTTATGGGGCGAGGACTTGGACTCCAATAAAAAGGAAACAAAGGCTCGTTTTGAGCAAAAAAGAAAAAGGGATCCCCCCTCTGTACCCGGATTTTGAAGAATCGGATTTCCAGTTCTTATAAAACTGGTCGAAAAGCTCGAGAATATAAAAGCCAGGTATTTTATTGAGCGAACACCACTTAATTTGCTTGCCAAGCCTAAGTTGGAAGAAACTGAAGAAGAGAGCAGCAGAGGGTGTAACCCCAAAGTACTCGGACACGAGCTTGAAAGCTCGGATAAAAGCCCAGCTATTGGGGTGTAGTTGCTGTAACGACCCGTTTCTGGACCGCTACCGAGCTCAATATACCGAGCTCGAGTTACCGAGCTCAACACACCGAGCTCAACATAAACCTATATGAGATGTGTTTTTAAAAACAAAACTCTTGTGCCTTTTAAAAATACGATATATATTTTTTTAAAAACAAAACCAACTCGTGCACATCAGAGTAATTACAGCTTTTCGAAACATGGTGCAATTAAGACACAAGACTTAAATTCTAATAAAACATACATGCATAACATACATATATATATATCACTCGAAATAATAATGTATACAAAATCTTTGGGTAGCAAAGTCTAAAGAAAATACACCTAAGGTATGTCGACTTCAAAAGAGCAATCATACCACTGGGTACTTCCCAGACTCCCACGCAGGGTCGCTCCAAAAGTAAGACCACCAACCCTCAGAGCAACAAAACAACACTGCCCAAACTGGTCACGACCTCGAACACAAAAGAAAAACGAAGTACAGTCCTCAGAAAAACAAACATCCAACAAACAAACAATCACGACAGATAGAGGTCGTCACTCGGGTCCTCGTCGAGCTCCTCCTCGGCATCGTCTACTGTCGAGTTACCTGCGCCCTCGACATCGCCTGGGTAACCGTCATGGATTGAAGGCACCACGGGAAAGGGTCAACTTCTCAACAATTCAAGATAAGCTCGACATAAATGATATAAGCAAACAGCAATAATATATCTCAATCACCACACGTGACTCGACCATCTCACTCTAGACTCGACACAACTCTTATTCCGGAATATCGTCAGCAGGTCCATCCCCAAACCGGCGTAATAGGTAAACGGCAGTCCAACCCCAAACCGATACCATGCATTAATCAACAGGTCCAACCCCAAATCGATAATGCGACGCCTAGCCAATCCACCATAAACAAAAGGGGACCTAGCACCCTCGATTATCCGGGTCCGCTCAAAAACGTCATACGACTCCTAGCTCTCTCACTCGATGATTAGCTCGCCGCATGTCAAAGAGTAACACAACTTACTTGATCACATATCAAATAAAGAGAGCATGTTTAACATGAAGAAAACACAATTCGACATTTAAGCAATAAAACATTCTGCATGAAGAAACGCACTGATTAAAGAATACACCATTCACAACATATATTCAATCACATATCAAATACATGCAAAAACTCAATCATATCACAACATTCCAATCTCGACACCAATTAAGGAGTCCATACATAAATATAACAATAAAAATAAAGTCTTAGAGATATCTAGAAGTTGCCCTTATTGAACTCCAAGTTAATCTTTGCTCGACAACGACCTCGACACACGGTGTCTTCAAAGAGCTCGACAACGACTTCTCTTACTCGATCTCGACACGGCTGTCTTCAACGAGCTCGACAACGACTTCGACACGTACCGTCCTCAATCGACCTCGACACGTACGCTTCTCAGTCGACCTCGACACGTATAGTTCTCGATCTGGATTCCGCTGCTTCCACGTCCTTGGATTCGCTTTCCCGTACACCTTGATTCGGAAATCACTCGATCTCGGGAATCAGACTTCCTAAAACAAACACAACTCAGATCGATCTATGGGTCCTACTACCCTTACCTCTCTCTTCCCAAACTCAACCACAACCCAGAAAAATATAAAACTCAAGAACTGAAATATATTTTTCCTCTAACACAAAGTTAGGGATTTCGATCAAAAGTTCATGAAAAAGTTATCTGATGCTTCAACAGATAGATCGACAACAACAATAACCAGAAGCAACGAACGAAAAACAAGAAATCGAAACAAACCAAAAATGGAGGTTTACGGCACCGCTGGTGCAGAAAAACAGAGGAAGAAATTTGTTTTACAAGCCCAATTAATCGGTTAAAAAGATAGGTAATATCGTGAAGAAGAAAACCCATCAGTTTGGCATGATTTGGAAGCATAAAACTGGCTAAAAATGGAAGAAGAAATAGCGCTAAACAGTAGCACAGAGAAAAAGAAAAATTTGTTCTTCATACCTCAATGGTGATCGAGCAGACGAGATATGTCGAGAAGATGATGATGAACAAGATTGATGAAGAAAGCTTGTGCAGAATCTCGATGGAACTCACGGTTTCGTCGATGGAAGTTCTTGGAGAAAAACAACGAAACTCAGAGCAGAAGGAAGGAAGAAGAAAGAAAGAAGAAAAAAGAAATGAGTGTTTGAGGGAATCGGTCGTGGTATACAGCTGGTGAGAAAGGGGTATAATCGTAACTCCAGCTATAAGATGCCAATCCCATCAATCATCTACCCGTTTAATCGTTCCTCTCATAATTACCTTCTACTCTGTCGGTCAACGGTCTAGACACGCGACGAGAAAGGAAGCCGACAATATAATTATTACAAACAATATAATAATAGCGCTGAATAACGTTCGAAAGAATACGAGGTGTCATCTCGACACGATGTCGACAAGGGTGCTCGTGCAAGCGTACAAGGTTCTAACACGAGTTCGTGAACGCGGCCTCCTCAGCTCGACATGCGATCTCATCAACTCGACACCCGACCTCCTCACCAAAGAATTAGTGCACGCGGTCTCATCAGCTCGGCAAATGACCTCGGCAAACGATCTAGGCACGGGATCTCGACACAAGGTCTTGGTCGAGGTCTCGATACGTCGTCCTAATACGATGTCGATCTCGTCCTCAGGTGTTACAGTTGCGAAGGGGCCACGTCCAACCATTGGAGGACCTCGCACTCAAACCCGCCGAGGGGAAACCGGAGGCCGACTCGGGTGAAGAAGGTTTTGTAGAAGAAACAGAAGTTTGGTGAACTAGATTCATCCTTGTCAAAGCACACTCGGTCCTCGGGAGAGCAAGGAAGGCATGTTACCTCCTCGTCTCGATCCCGGTTCAGAGTGAAAGATACACTAGACCGAAGAGCGGCCACGCCAGTGTCTGAAAAGATGTTGGAGGGCACCCTGAGTACATCGGGGTGCACCCAGGAGTAAGGAGACCTATCATCTCCCGCTCGGCGCTCGCCCCTTTGTGAAGAGAGTACGAGGGAACAGAAGCGACGGGGGGAGATGCTGGAACCCAAGAAGCAGGGGAAACCACCTGGAGGGGCACCGGACCGCAACCACCGCGGCCACCGTCGGAGGGGAACTCCTTATGGCCAGAGCCTCCGGCGTATGGCAGCGTGGAAAGGTCAAAGGACGTACTCGTCGTTTCAGACGACGAGCCACCCCCAGAACTCAAAGGTATGGGGGAGGGGGGACGACGGGAAGAAGATGAAGAAGCCATTAATGAAGAATAGTAACGAGACTTACCAGGAAATGCGAAGGAATGGAATGAAATGGCTGCTCGGAATACAAACACAGAGAAGGATGGCAGGAGAAACGTCACAGAGGTAACAGAACGAAGAAGAAGGAAGAAGGAAGGAGAAGAGGTGGCTTTATAACCCCCGCGGAAGGGAAACGAAAGGGCGAACCAATCCGAGCCCTCCATCTTCAAAACCAGATGTAGATCCAACGGTCCCGGCCGTATCATATAATCGACGGTGGGAAGAGGAACAGCTGAGTAGACGTCCCATCCGAGTCCCATCGTGTGGCAGAACACCGAGTAAAGATGTGACACGTAGGGCGTGACGCCCCAGACAAATAAGCTTCCGGGATATGCCTCCGACCTCGCAGAACTCGCCGCACCGATCAGAACACTCGAGGACGAGATCGACCAGACAGGACGTCGGATCGAGACCTCGCCGAGATCTCGTGTCGAGACCTCGCACCAAGACCTTGTGTCGAGATCCGTGCCAAGATCGCGCGTCGAGGTCATTTGCCGAGCCGAGGAGACCGCGCGTGCACTAGCCGAAATGAGGAGGTCGCGTGTCGAGTTGATGAAGTCGCGTACCGAGCTGAGGAGGCCGCGTGCACGAACTCGTGTTAGAGCCTTGTGCGCTTGCACGAGCACCCTGGTCGACATCGTGTCGAGATGATGACACTCGTATTTTTACGAACGTTATTCAGCGTTATTATTATATTGTTGTAATATTTATATATTCGGTTTGCAGTTCTCGACGCGGTGTTGTAGATCTGAACCTATAGAGTAGAGGGTAATCATGAGAGAGTAGCGATTAGATGGGTAGATTGACTGATGGGATTGGCATCTCATAGCTGGAGTTACGATAACGCCCTTCTCTCACCAGCTGTTTATCACTATCGGTTCCCTCAAACATTCACTTTCTCTTTTCTTCTTCCTTCCTTCTCTGAGTTTCTTTTTTTTCGTTCTCTCCAATACTTCCATCGAAGAACCTTGAGTTCCATCGAGCTTCTGCACAAACTTTCTTCATCAAACTTGTTCATCATCATCTTCTCGACATATCTCACCATCTCGACCATCATCTGAGGTATGGAAAAACAGATTTTCTCTTCATGCTACTGTTTAGCGCCATTTCTTCCTTCCATTTTAGCTAGTTTTTATGCTTCCAAATCATGTCAAACTGATGGGTTTTCTTCTTCATGATATTACCTCCCTTTCTAACCGATTATTTGGGCTTGTAAAACAAATTTCTTTTTCTGTTTTCTGCAACAGGCAGTGCCCAAATCCCTTCCTTTTTGGTTTGTTTCGACTTCTTGTTTTAGTTTGTTGTTTGTTACTTCTGGTTGTTGTTGTTGTTGTCGATTTACCTGTTGTAGCATCAGAAAACCTTTTTCATGAACTTTTGATCGAAAACCCTAACTTTGTAGTTAAGATTGGGGTTATGAGAGCTAAGTGTTATTAGAACTCATAGATCGAACTGAGTTGTGCTTGTTTTAGGAAGTCTGATTCCCGAGATCGTGTGATTTCCGAATCAAGGTGTACGGGAGAGCGAACCCGAGGACGTGGAAGCAGTGGGATCCAGATCGAGAACTGTACGTGTCGAGGTCGACTGAGAAGCGTACGTGTCGAGGTCGATTGAGGACGGTACGTGTCGAAGTCGTTGTCGAGCTCGTTTGAAGACAGCCGTGTCGAGGTCGTTGTCGAGCAGCGTTAGCTCGGAGTTCGGTAAGGGCAACTTTTAGACATTATTAAGACTTTATTTTATATGTTATTGTGTATGAATTCCTTGATTTGTGTCGAGCTTGAAATGTTGTGATATGATTGGGTTTTTGCATGTATTTAATATGTGATTGAATATATGTTGTGAGTTGTGTATTGCATGTTGAATTGCGTTTCTTCATGTCGAGCTGCTCTTTTATTTGACATGCGGTTGAATATCTTGTGTATAACTCTTTGAATATTGTAAGCGGAGAGCTGTTCATCGAGTGAGAGAGCTAGGCGAGTCGTATGACGTTTTTGAGCCGTGACCCGGATAACTAAGGGTGCTAGGTCCCCTTTTTGTTTACGGGAGATTGACTAGACGTTGCATTATCAGTTTGGGGTTGGACCTGCTGATTAATGCATGGTATGGGTTTGGGGTTGGACCTGCCGCTTACCTATTACGTCAGTTTGGGGATGGACCACGACGATATTCCTAATAAGAGTCGAGTCGAGTCTAGAGTGAGATGGTCGAGTCACGTTGGTGAATGATATACTGTGATGTCTGCTTATTTCTTTATGCCGTGCTTATCTTGTATTGTTGAGAAGTTGACCCTTTCCGTGGTACCTTCAATCCATGACGGTTACCCAGGCGATGTCGAGGGCGCAGGGAACTCGACAGCAGATGATGGCGAGGAGGAGCTCGACGAGGACCCGAGTGACAACCTCTACTTGTCGTGATTTGCTTTGCCTGTGTTTTTGTGTATAGTATGTCGTGACCAGTTTGGGCAGTATTGTTTTGTCGTTTCAGGGTAGACTGGTGGTTTTACTTTTGGAGCAGCCCCCTGCGTGGGAGTCTGCCGGAAGTACCCCCAGGGTATGATTGCTCTCTTGAAGTCGTCATACCTTAGGTGTATTTTCTTTGTACATTGCTACTCTGTATCTTGTATACATTATTATTTCGAGTGGTATATATGTATGTTATGCATGTATGTTTTATTAGAATTTAAGTCTTGTGTCTTAGTTGCACCATGTTTCAAAAAGCTGTAGATACTCTGATGTGCACGAGCTGGTTTTAAAAAAAATAAAAAATAAAAAAATAGATCGTACTTTTTTAAAAGGCACAAGAGTATCGTTTTAAAACGCATCGCATACAAAGTTTAGTTGAACTCGGTGTGTCGAAGCTCGGTGAACTCGAGCTCGGTATGTTGAGCTCGGTAGCGGTCCTGAAACGGTCGTTACATTTGTTGGTATCGAGCGCCGATTCGACCGAGCTGTGCATAGGAAATTTGGACTGGTCACTGTGTCGGGATATATATATATGTGTTGGGTACCTAGTTGTAATATGTTGATTGCTGTTTGATTAAGTGAAGCACTTATTGCTTGAGAAATTGTTTGAACTGTTTCTTGATTGAAGCAGTGTGTTTTAACACATCCTTGTTGTGAGATTCTGACAGGGTTTTGAACTTTGTGGAATCTAATGCCACCTCGTAGAGATACGACAGCTGTAACCGAGAACGTCGACATGGAACGAGCAATTCAAGCTATGACCGAGATGGCGGCAGCCATGGCTCAGCAATCACCGCTAACTCAACAGTTAACGCGATGGCTCAGCAGACGGCAGCGTTAACTCAGAACTTACAAAGAACAAAGAATGAGCAGAGCGAGTCTTTGAAGCAAGAGGATTGGCAGACTTTAGGAAGCATGATCCACCGAAGTTCTACGGTGAGCCAAATCCAGATAAAGCTGATCTTTGGATGCAAGAGATCGAGAAGATCTTCGAGGCACTTCATTGCCCGAACAACGTGAAGGTCGACTATGCCACCTAGTTACTGCTAGGAGACGCAGAGTATTGGTGGAGAGGAGTGAAGCAAACATTTATAGCGGAACGTCGCGAGATGACCTGGGAGCTTTTTCGTGAAAGGTTCTTGGACAAGTACTTCCCAGATACTGCACGAGCCGAGAAGGAGCAAGAGTTTCTTCAATTACAGCAAGGCGGTATGACAGTGTCCGAGTATGCGGCCAAGTTCGAGTTGCTTGCGAGGTATTTCAGTCCGTTTCGTGATCGAGCTGACCAAAGATGGTTAAGTGAGAGATTCCAACGAGGTCTGAGATTTGACATTCAGAAGTCGGTGGTGTCATTGAGGATTCGAAACCTCCAAGAGCTGATAGATCGCTGTGTCGAGGTAGAAGGAGTAAGAAGCCACAAGAAGAAGACTGTTGTAGGCGGACCGGTGAGATCCCAGAGTGCGGGACAGAGATTTGCACAGAAAGGGAAACAACTGCAGAAGAAGCCTTACGACCGACCTCAGGGGAACAACAACAGGGGACAGTATCGTCCGATGACCCAGGGAGCGAGGAGTGGAGGTCAGACCGGTGTCGAGGTGACTTGTTTCCGTTGTGGGAAGACGGGACATTACGCCAATAACTGTACTCAGAAGGAGGAGGTGTGCTACAACTGTAAGAAGCCAGGGCATTTTGCTAAGGATTGTCCTACACCTAAAGCTGAACCAGCAATGCTTGCGGCAAAGGCCAAAGGGAAGCGTCAGGTAGCTAAAGGCAGAGTCTTTTGCATGAGTGGCGAGGAAGCAGAGCGAGCTGAAGATCTTATTCAAGGTGAATGTGAGATCGAGGGTAAATCCTTATCCGTTCTTTTTGATTCGGGTGCAACCCATTCCTTTATTTCTTCTGATTGTGTGAACCATTTGAACTTGACTGCGGATCGCTTACTGCTCAAATTGGTAGTTACAACCCCAGCTGCTAAAACCTTAGTCACAAACACTGCATGTCTTAATTGTGTAGTGGTTATTCAGAGTAGAAAGTTTGTGGTCAATTTGGTTTGTTTGCCTCTTAGGGGCCTAGATGTCATTCTCGGGATGGATTGGTTGTCACATCACCATGTCCTCTCGGACTGTGCCCGTAAAACTGTAATTTTTCCAGACCTTGGAGTCTCCAATTATCTTTCTGCTGAACGTATTGGAGTTTCTTTGAAAGAAGGGATAGTTGTGGATCCAACTAAGATTGAAGCTGTACTAGCGTGGGAACAGCCGAAGACGGTTACCGAGATCAGGAGCTTTGTTGGCTTAGCAGGCTATTATCGAAGATTCATTGAAAGTTTCTCGAAGATTGTCGCGCCTCTTACACGGCTTACGAGGAAGGATCAACCTTTTGCCTGGACCGAGGAGTGTGAAACCAGTTTTCAAAGACTGAAGGAGCTTTTGACGACAGCGCCCGTGTTGATTTTGCCCCAACCAGAAGAGCCTTTCGAGGTGTATTGTGATGCGTCACACCAGGGATTGGGATGCGTGCTGATGCAACATCGGAAGGTGGTCGCGTATGCTTCAAGACAGCTTAAGATTCACGAGAGGAACTACCCTACTCACGACTTGGAGCTGGCAGCAGTAGTTTTTGCGTTGAAGATATGGAGGCACTACCTTTATGGGAGCACTCTTCTTGTTTCAGCGATCACAAGAGCTTGAAGTACTGCTCGATCGTAAAGAGCTCAACATGCGTCGGCGAAGATGGACGATTTCTCAAGGACTACGACTTTACGTTGGAATACCATCCCGTAAGGCTAACGTGGTAGCGGATCGCTGAGTAGGAAGAGCGCTTTAACCTCGGCAATGATGATTAAGGAGTTGGAGATGCTCGAGAAGTTCCGAGACTTGAAGTTGAGTGTCGAAGTTTCACCGAAGCCGAGATTTGGTATGCTTACCATTTCTAACAGATTGTTGGGCGAGATCCGAGACCAAGAAGTTCATGACGAGCTCCCGCAAGAGAAGGTTCATTGATAGCGCAAGGGAAGGCGACAGATTCCAAGTCGAACAGACGACATCTTAAGATGCAACTACGAGTGTGTGTACCTAACGTAGCCGAGCTGAGGAAGTTAATACTCGACGAAGCGCATAAGAGCAACTATAGTATTCACCCAGGAGTGACGAAGATGGATCAAGGCTTGGAGAAGCGCTTTTGGTGGTCCTGAATGAAGAAGCAAGTGGTCGAGCACGTAACCGTGTTTAACATGTCGAAAGCGAAGGTGGAGCACCAACGACCGCGGGAATGCTACAATCGCTGACGTACCAATATGGAAATGGGACAAGATTTCCATGGATTTCGCTGTAGGTTTTCCGAAGACGCAGAAGAAGAATGATTCGATTTGGGTGATCGCCGACCGATTGACCAAATCACGCTCATTTCTTGCCAAAGGTGGTCGGACATACAACGTGGAAAAGCTGACCGAGATCTACATCGCGAGATAGTACGACTTCATGGTATACCTCTTCGATCGTGTCGGACCGAGATCCGAAGTTCACATCTCATTTTTTTGAGGGAATTGCAAGAAGCGATGGGAACCGAAGCTCGTGCTTAGCTCGGCATATCATCCCTGCATCGACGGTCGACCGAGAGAACGATCCAATCACTTGAAGATTTGTTGCGAGCTTGTGCGTTAGATCACCGAGGAAGTTGGGACGACGCCTTACCATTGGTGGAGTTCACCTACAATACAGCTTTCCATGCGAGTATTGGAATGGCACCTTTTGAAGCATCAGACGGACGAAATATCCGACGCCTTTTGTTGGTACCAGGATGGCGAGCGTTGTTGTAGGACCGGATATGATCCAGCGGACTATCGAGAAGATCCGCTTGATCGTAGATAGGATGCGAACGTCTCAAAGTCGATGTAAGAGTTATGCGGACCAACGACGTCGACCACCGAGTTCAAGAAGGAGAACATGTATTTCTTAGAGTCACCCCCACCATCGAGTTGGTCGTGATGCGTCACACCAGGGATTGGGATGCGTCTTTGATGCAACATCTAAGGTGGTCGCGTATGCTTCAAGACACCTTAAGATTCACGAGAGAACTACCCTACTCACGACTTGAGCCGGGCAAAGCAGAGTTTTTGGCGTTGAAGATATGGAGGCACTACCTTTATGGGAGCACTTCTTCGCTTTCAGCGATCACAAGAGCTTGAAGTACTGCTCGATCGTAAAGAGCTCAACATGCGTCGGCCAGATGGACAATTTCTCAAGGACTATGACTTTACGTTGGAATACCATCCCTGAAGGCTAACATGGTAGCAGATGCGCTGAGTAGGAAGAGCGTTTTAACCTCGGCAATGATGATCAAGGAGTTGGAGATGCTCGAGAAGTTCCGAGACTTGAAATTGAGAGGCGAAGTTTCACCGGGAAGTGAGATTTGGTATGCTTACCATTTCTAACAGATTGTTGGACGAGATCCGAGACCAGCAAGTTCATGACGAGCTCCTGCAAGAGAAGGTTCAGTTGATAGCGCAAGGGAAGGCGACAGAATTCCAAGTCGGAACGGACGACATCTTAAGATGCAACGGCCGAGTGTGTGTACCTAACGTAGCCGAGCTGAGGAAGTTAATACTCGACGAAGCGCATAAGAGCAACTATAGTATTCACCCAGGAGTTACGAAGATGTATCAAGACTTGAAGAAGCATTTTTGGTGGTCCGGAATGAAGAAGCAAGTGGCTGAGTACGTAGCTTCGTGTTTAACGTGTCAGAAAGCGAAGGTGGAGCACCAACGACCTGCGGGAATGCTACAATCGCTGACGCATCAAAGATGGAAATGGGACAAGATTTCCATGGATTTCGTTGTAGGTTTGCGAAGACGCAGAAGAAGAATGATTCGATTTGGGTGATCGCCGACCGATTGACCAAATCGCTCATTTCTTGCCGGTGAGGACGACATACAACGTGGAAAAGCCGACCGAGATCTACATCGCGGAGATAGTACGACTTCATGGTATACCTCTTCGATCGTGTCGGACCGAGATCCGGTTCACATCTCATTTTTGAGGGAATTGCAAGAAGCGATGGGAACCGAAGCTCGGGCTTAGCTCGGCATATCATCCCCAGATCGACGGTCGGCCGAGAGAACGATCCAATCACTTGAAGATTTGTTGCGAGCTTGTACGTTAGATCACCGAGGAAGTTGGGACGACGTCTTACCATTGGTGGAGTTCACCTACAATAACAGTTTCCATGCGAGTATTGGAATGGCACCTTTTGAAGCACTGTACGGACGGAAATGTCAGACGCCTCTTTGTTGGTACCAGGATGGCGAGTGTTCTGTTGTAGGACCAGATATGATCCAGCAGACTACTGAGAAGATCCGTTTGATCAGAGATAGGATGCGAACGTCTCAAAGTCGACAGAAGAGTTATGCAGACCAACGACGTCGACCACTCGAGTTCGAAGAAGGAGAACATGTATTTCTTAGAGTCACCCCCACTACTGGAGTTGGTCGTGATGCGTCACACCAGGGATTGGGATGCGTGCTGATGCAACATCGGAAGGTGGTCGCGTATGCTTCAAGACAGCTTAAGATTCACGAGAGGAACTACCCTACTCACGACTTGGAGCCGGGCAAAGAGTTTTTGGCGTTGAAGATATGGAGGCACTACCTTTATGGGAGCACTCTTCGCTTTCAGCGATCACAAGAGCTTGAAGTACTGCTCGATCGTAAAGAGCTCAACATGCGTCGGCCAGATGGACGTAATTTCTCAAGGACTACGACTTTACGTTGGAATACCATCCCTAAGGCTAACGTGGTAGCAGATGCGCTGAGTAGGAAGAGCGCTTTAACCTCGGCAATGATGATCAAGGAGTTGGAGATGCTCGAGAAGTTCCGAGACTTGAAGTTGAGTGTCGAAGTTTCACCGGGAAGTCGAGATTTGGTATGCTTACCATTTCTAATGATTGTTGGACGAGATCCGAGACCAGCAAGTTCATGACGAGCCCTCGCAAGAGAAGGTTCATTGATAGCGCAAGGGAAGGCGACATAATTCCAAGTCGAAACGGACGACATCTTAAGATGCAACTACCGAGCGTGTGTGTACCTAACGTGAGCCGAGGAAGTTAATACCTGACGGCGCGCATAAGAGCAACTATAGTATTCACCCAGGAGTTACGAAGATGTATCAAGACTTGAAGAAGCATTTTTGGTGGTCCTAATGAAGAAGCAAGTGGTCGAGCACGTAGCCGTGTTTAACATGTCGAAGCGAAGGTGGAGCACCAACGACCTGCGGGAATGCTCTGATAAATCGCTGACGTACCAATATGGAAATGGGACAAGATTTCCATGGATTTCGTTGTAGGTTTTCCAAGACGCAGAAGAAGAATGATTCGATTTGGGTGATCGTCGACCGATTGACCAAATCTGCTCATTTCTTGCCGGTGAGGTCGACGTACACAACGTGGAAAAGTCGACCGAGATCTACATCGCGGAGATAGTACGACTTCATGGTATACCCTCTTCGATCGTGTCGGACCGAGATCCGAAGTTCACATCTCATTTTTGAGGGAATTGCAAGAAGCGATGGAACCGAAGCTCGGCTTAGCTCGGCATATCATCCCCAGGTCGACGGCCGACCGAGAGAACGATCCAATCACTTGAAGATTTGTTGCGAGCTTGTACGTTAGATCACCGAGGAAGTTGGGACGACGCCTTACCATTGGTGGAGTTCACCTACAATAACAGCTTTCCATGCGAGTATTGGAATGGCACCTTTTGAAGCATCAGACGGACGGAAATATCCGACGCCTTTTTGTTGGTACCAGGATGGCGGCGTTACGTTGTAGGACCAGATATGATCCAGCGGACCATCGAGAAGATCCGTTTGATCGTGAGATAGGATGCGAACGCCTCAAAGTCGACGTAAGAGTTATGCGCACCAACGACGCCGACCACTCGAGTTCGAAGAAGGAGAACATGTATTTCTTAGAGTCACCCCCACTCATCGAGTTGGTCGTGATCGTCACACCAGGGATTGGGATGCGTCTTTGATGCAACATCGGAAGGTGGTCGCAGATGCTTCAAGACAGCTTAAGATTCACGAGAGGAACTACCCTACTCACGACTTGGAGCCGGGCGGCAGAGTTTTTGCGTTGAAGATATGGAGGCACTACCTTTATGGGAGCACTCTTCGCTTTCAGCGATCACAAGAGCTTGAAGTACCTGTTCGATCAGAAAGAGCTCAACATGCGTCAGCGAAGATGGACAGAATTTCTCAAGGACTACGACTTTACGTTGGAATACCATCCCGGTAAGGCTAACATGGTAGCAGATGCGTTGAGTAGGAAGAGCGTTTTAACCTCGGCAATGATGATCAAGGAGTTGGAGATGCTCGAGAAGTTCCGAGACTTGAAGTTGAGTGTCGAAGTTTCACCGGGGAAGCTGAGATTTGGTATGCTTACCATTTCTAATGATTGTTGGGCGAGATCCGAGACCCGCAAGTTCATGACGAGCTCCTGCAAGAGAAGGTTCAGTTGATAGCGCAAGGGAAGGCGACAGAATTCCAAGTCGGAACGGACGACATCTTAAGATGCAACGGCCGAGTGTGTGTACCTAACGTAGCCGAGCTGAGGAAGTTAATACTCGACGAAGCGCATAAGAGCAACTATAGTATTCACCCAGGAGTTACGAAGATGTATCAAGACTTGAAGAAGCATTTTTGGTGGTCCGAATGAAGAAGCAAGTGGTCGAAAGCACGTAGCTCGTGTTTAACGTGTCGAAGCCGGCGTGGAGCACCAACGACCGCGGGAATGCTACAATCGCTGACGCATCAAAGATGGAAATGGGACAAGATTTCCATGGATTTCGTTGTAGGTTTGCCGAAGACGCAGAAGAAGAATGATTCGATTTGGGTGATCGTCGACCGATTGACCAAATCTGCTCATTTCTTACCAGTGAGGTCGACATACAACGTGGAAAAGCTGACCGAGATCTACATCGTAGAGATAGTACGACTTCATGGTATACCCTCTTCGATCGTGTCGGACCGAGATCCGAAGTTCACATCTCATTTTTGGAGGGAATTGCAAGAAGCGATGGGAACCGAGCTCAGGCTTAGCTCGGCATATCATCCCCAGACTGACGGTCAGACTGAGAGAACGATCCAATCACTTGAAGATTTGTTGCGAGCTTGTACGTTAGATCACCGAGGAAGTTGGGACGACGTCTTACCATTGGTGGAGTTCACCTACACAACAGCTTTCCATGCGAGTATTGGAATGGCACCTTATGAAGCACTGTACGGACGGAAATGTCAGACGCCTCTTTGTTGGTACCAGGATGGCGAGCGTTCTGTTGTAGGACCAGATATGATCCAATAGACTCATCGAGAAGATCCGCTTGATCGAGATAGGATGCGAACGTCTCAAAGTCGACAGAAGAGTTATGCAGACCAACGACGTCGACCACTCGAGTTCGAAGAAGGAGAACATGTATTTCTTAGGGTCACCCACACTACTGGAGTTGGTCGTGATGCGTCACACCAGGGATTGGGATGCGTGCTGATGCAACATCGGAAGGTGGTCGCGTATGCTTCAAGACAGCTTAAGATTCACGAGAGGAACTACCCTACTCACGACTTGGAGCCGGCGCAGAGTTTTTGGCGTTGAAGATATGGAGGCACTACCTTTATGGGAGCACTCTTCGCTTTCAGCAATCACAAGAGCTTGAAGTACTGCTCGATCGTAAAGAGCTCAACATGCGCCGGCCAGATGGACGTAATTTCTCAAGGACTACGACTTTACGTTGGAATACCATCCCTGAAGGCTAACGTGGTAGCGGATCGCTGAGTAGGAAGAGCGTTTTAACCTCGGCAATGATGATCAAGGAGTTGGAGATGCTCGAGAAGTTCCGAGACTTGAAGTTGAGTGTCGAAGTTTCACCGGGGAAGCTGAGATTTGGTATGCTTACCATTTCTAACAGATTGTTGGACGAGATCCGAGACCAGCAAGTTCATGACGAGCTCCTGCAAGAGAAGGTTCAGTTGATAGCGCAAGGGAAGGCGACATAATTCCAAGTCGAAACGGACGACATCTTAAGATGCAACGGCCGAGTGTGTGTACCTAACGTAGCCGAGCTGAGGAAGTTAATACTCGACGAAGCGCATAAGAGCAACTATAGTATTCACCCAGGAGTTACGAAGATGTATCAAGACTTGAAGAAGAATTTTTGGTGGTCCGGAATGAAGAAGCAAGTGGCTGAGTACGTAGCTTCGTGTTTAACGTGTCGAAGCCGGCGTGGAGCACCAATGACCTGCGGGAATGCTACAATCGCTGACGCATCATGGAAATGGGACAAGATTTCCATGGATTTCGTTGTAGGTTTGCCGAAGACGCAGAAGAAGAATGATTCGATTTGGGTGATCGTCGACCGATTGACCAAATCGCCATTTCTTGCCGCGAGGTCGACATACAACGTGGAAAAGCCGACCGAGATCTACATCGCGAGATAGTACGACTTCATGGTATACCCTCTTCGATCGTGTCGGACCGAGATCCGAAGTTCACATCTCATTTTTGAGGGAATTGCAAGAAGCGATGGGAACCGAAGCTCGAGGCTTAGCTCGGCATATCATCCCCGCATCGACGGTCGACCGAGAGAACGATCCAATCACTTGAAGATTTGTTGCGAGCTTGTACGTTAGATCACCGAGGAAGTTGGGACGACGGCTTACCATTGGTGGAGTTCACCTACAATAACAGTTTCCATGCGAGTATTGGAATGGCACCTTTTGAAGCAATCAGACGGACGAAATGTCGACGCCTCTTTGTTGGTACCAGGATGGCGAGTGTTACTGTAGGACCAAATATGATCCAAAGACTATCGAGAAGATCCGTTTGATCGAGATAGGATGCGAACGCCTCAAAGTCGACGTAAGAGTTATGCGGACCAACGACGTCGACCACTCGAGTTCGAAGAAGGAGAACATGTATTTCTTAGAGTCACCCCACTCGAGTTGGTCGAGCGATCAAATCCAAGAAACTTACCCCTAAATTTATTGGACCTTATCAGATTCTTCGTCGTATTGGTCCAGTGGCATATCAGATTGCCTTGCCACCATTCTTGTCAAACATTCACGACGTCTTCCACGTCTCACAATTGCGGAAGTATATTTCCGACCCCTCTCATGTCATCGAACCGGATGTGATTCAACTGAAGGACGACCTATCTTTCGAAGCATCACCAGCAAGGATCGTTGATCGGAAAGCCAAACAGTTGCGGAACAAAGAGATTCAACTCGTCAAAGTTGTGTGGGATCAGAAGACGGGAGATGCGACTTGGGAGCTGGAGGAGAAGATGAAGACTCAGTACCCTGAACTCTTTCATGGTAAGTTTTTTATTTGCAATTTCGAGGACGAAATTTTTTTTAGAGGGAGAGATTGTAACACCTGAGGACGAGATCGACCTCGTATTAGGACGTCGGATCGAGACCTCGCGTCGAGATCTCGTGTCGAGACCTCGTACCAAGACCTTGTGTCGAGATCCCGTGCCAAGATCGCGTGCCGAGGTCATTTGCCGAGCTGAGGAGACCGCGTGCACTAGCTGCTGAGCTGAGGAGGTCGCGTGTCGAGTTGATGAAGTCGCGTACCGAGCTGAGGAGGCCGCGTGCACGAACTCGTGTTAGAGCCTTGTGCGCTTGCACGAGCACCCTGGTCGACATCGCGTCGAGATGATGACACTCGTATTTTTACGAACGTTATTCAGCGTTATTATTATATTGTTGTAATATTTATATATTCGGTTTGCAGTTCTCGATGCGGTGTTGTAGATCTGAACCTATAGAGTAGAGGGTAATCATGAGAGAGTAGCGATTAGATGGGTAGATTGACTGATGGGATTGGCATCTCATAGCTGGAGTTACGATAACGCCCTTCTCTCACCAGCTGTTTATCACTATCGGTTCCCTCAAACATTCACTTTCTCTTTTCTTCTTCCTTCCTTCTTTGACTTTCTTTTTTTTCGTTCTCTCCAAAACTTCCATCGAAGAACCTTGAGTTCCATCGAGCTTCTGCACAAACTTTCTTCATCAAACTTGTTCATCATCATCTTCTCGACATATCTCACCATCTCGACCATCATCTGAGGTATGGAAAAACAGATTTTCTCTTCATGCTACTGTTTAGCGCCATTTCTTCCTTCCATTTTAGCTAGTTTTTATGCTTCCAAATCATGTCAAACTGATGGGTTTTCTTCTTCATAATATTACCTCCCTTTCTAACCGATTATTTGGGCTTGTAAAACAAATTTCTTTTTCTGTTTTCTGCAACAGGCAGTGCCCAAAACCCTTCCTTTTTGGTTTGTTTCGACTTCTTGTTTTAGTTTGTTGTTTGTTACTTCTGGTTGTTGTTGTTGTCGATTTACCTGTTGTAGCATCAGAAAACCTTTTTCATGAACTTTTGATCGAAAACCCTAACTTTGTAGTTAAGATTGGGGTTATGAGAGCTAAGTGTTATTAGAACTCATAGATCGAACTGAGTTGTGCTTGTTTTAGGAAGTCTGATTCCCGAGATCGTGTGATTTCCGAATCAAGGTGTACGGGAGAGCGAACCCGAGGACGTGGAAGCAGTGGGATCCAGATCGAGAATCAGACGCGGTCGAGGTCGATCGGAAGCGACGCGTCGAGGTCGATTGAGGACGGCACGTGTCGGGTCGCTGTCGAGCCTCGCTTGAAGACACCGTGTCGAGGTCGCTGTTTCGAGCAAATGCTAGCTCTGAGTTCGTAAGTGGCACCTTTTAGACATTATTAAGATTTTATTTTATATGTTATTGTGTATGAATTCCTTGTTTTGTGTCGAGCTTGAAATGTTGTGATATGATTGGGTTTTTGCATGTATTTAATATGTGATTGAATATATGTTGTGAGTTGTGTATTGCATGTTGAATTGCGTTTCTTCATGTCGAGTCGCTTCTTTATTTGACATGCGGTTGAATATCTTGTGTATAACTCTTTGAATATTGTAAGCGGAGAGTCGCTCATCGAGTGAGAGAGCTAGGCGAGTCGTATGACGTTTTGAGCCGTGACCGGATAACTAAGGGTGCTAGGTCCCCTTTTTGTTTACGGAGATTGACTAGACGTCGCATTATCGATTTGGGGTTGGACCTGCCGATTAATGCATGGTATCGGTTTGGAGTTGGACCTGCCGCTTACCTATTACGTCGCTTGGGGATGGACTCTTTGGCGATATTCCTAATAAGAGTCGAGTCGAGTCTAGAGTGAGATGGTCGAGTCACGTTGGTGAATGATATACTGTGATGTCTGCTTATTTCTTTATGCCGTGCTTATCTTGTATTGTTGAGAAGTTGACCCTTTCCCGTGGTACCTTCAATCCATGACGGTTACCCAGGCGATGTCGAGGGCGCAGGGAACTCGACAGCAGATGATGGCGAGGAGGAGCTCGACGAGGACCCGAGTGACGACCTCTACTTGTCGTGATTTGCTTTGCCTGTGTTTTTGTGTATAGTATATCGTGACCAGTTTGGGCAGTATTGTTTTGTCGTTTCAGGGTAGACTGGTGGTTTTACTTTTGGAGCAACCTGCGTGGGAGTCTGCCGGAAGTACCCCCAGGGTATGATTGCTCTCTTGAAGTCGTCATACCTTAGGTGTATTTTCTTTGTACATTGCTACTCTGTATCTTGTATACATTATTATTTCGAGTGGTATATATGTATGTTATGCATGTATGTTTTATTAGAATTTAAGTCTTGTGTCTTAGTTGCACCATGTTTCGAAAAGCTGTAGATACTCTGATGTGCACGAGCTGGTTTTAAAAAAAATAAAAAATAAAAAAATAGATCGTACTTTTTTAAAAGGCACAAGAGTATCGTTTTAAAACGCATCGCATACAGGTTTAGTTGAACTCGGTGTGTCGAGCTCGGTAACTCGAGCTCGGTATGTTGAGCTCGGTAGCGGTCCGGAAACGGGTCGTTACACCGACCCAAGAGCAATAGGTAGACCCTCTGCCCTTTCGTGCAAAGAGTGGGGGCTTGTGTTACGGACCGGTCCCCGAGGTGAGTTCTAGTATACCCACCAAACCGAGCCGGTCCGGCTCGGTTCCGACCTTCTCCGAGCCCGACGAGCTACGTCCGACCCGGGACACGCCAAACCCGTCCTCCGGTACACTCGCCCCAGTGATAACACCGAGCAGGTCAGGGGCGAGCCGACTCATGACTCTCGAACCTTCTAGAAAGGGATGCGGCTTGAGGCGGCGCTTGGAGCCGTTGCCACTCCGAAGATTGAGGATCACGTAGCCAGTATGTGACGGACTTAGCAGGTGCGAGATATTAGGAAGAGATGAGCTGATCCCGGGAGCGTGAAGGAGGAGTTACCGCGCGCTGAATCCGGATCGGTGGTTATCCTCCTTAGACGAGACTCCACTATATAAAGGGGGCTTGACCCCCCAGGTTTGCATACTCTCTACTCACTTTATACCCTAATTCACTCTGCTCTCCTTCTCCTCCAAAGCCCTATCTAACTTAGGCATCGGAGTGTCTTTGCAGGTACCACCCCCCTTTCGATTCCAGAAGAAGAAGTACTCAATTCCAAGGAGGAGGAAAGCTCAACCATTCCCGGCATTAACAATAGTAAATGCTTGCATTGTACTTACTGCAATAAACCTGGTCATTTGAAAAGTGCATGTACTATTTTTAAAACTATGAAGGATAAGCTTCCTTCAAGAACTAACAAGAAAAGACCCAAAAAGATATGGGTACCAAAAGATAAAATAGTCTATGTTGCAGACATGCTTAGCAACAAAGTCAACACACCTATCTTGGTACTTAGACAGTGGATGCTCATGTCTCATGACGGGAGAAAAGCATATATTCCAAGAACTAAGGCCTAAAGAAGCTGGATTCGTTGGTTTCGGAGGAAACCAGAAAGGTAAAATAGTTGGAATTGGTCGCATTGGTAAAGGCTCTCTTCCCTCTATTGATAATGTACTTTATGTTGAAGGACTTAAACATAACTTATTGAGCATAAGTCAATTGTGTGACAATGGTTATGAAGTCATCTTTACAAAAACTGGATGTCTAGTAAAAAGCAAGAAAGACGGCTCTATTTTCTTCACTGCTAAGAGGAAACAAAATATTTACAAAATTGATCTCTCTGAACTTGCAAAACAAGATGTCAAGTGTCTCATGTCTATTGACGAAGAACAATGGATTTGGCACAAGAGATTGGGTCATGCCAATTTGAGATTAATCTCAAAATTAAACAAGCACAGTCTTGTCAGAGGCTTACCAAATCTTAAGTATCAATCTGATGCTCTCTGTGAGGCATGTCAAAGAGGAAAACAAGTTAAAACTTCTTTTCATTCAAAAAATGTTGTTTCAACCTCTAGACCACTTGAGCTTTTGCATCTTGATCTTTTTGGTCCAACAAGGACAGCCTCTTTAACTGGAAAGAAATATGGGTTAGTCATTGTTGATGATTTTACTAGATGGACATGGGTTAGATTCCTTGCTCACAAAGATGAGTCATACAAGGTATTTACTGTATTATGCAAAACCGTTCAAAATGAAAAAGGAATTTGTATTTCATCCATTAGAAGTGATCATGGGGGAGAATTTGAAAATGAAAGCTTTCAAAAATTTTGTGATGATAATGGTATCTCCCACAATTTCTCCTCTCCAAGAACACCTCAACAAAATGGTGTTGTAGAAAGGAAAAATAGGTCCCTCCAAGAAATGGCCAGGGCCATGATCAATGAAGCTAATATTGCAAAACATTTTTGGGCAGAAGTAATAAACACAGCTTGTTACATTCAAAATAGAATTCTTGTTAGACCTATTTTGAAGTAGACTCCATATGAACTGTGGAAAGGTAGAAAACCAAACATACCATATTTTCATTCATTTGGTTGTACTTTGATATATTTGGATTACTAAGGATCAGCTTAGTAAGTTTCATTCAAAAGTTGACAAAGGAATCTTTTTGGGATATTCTGAAAGATCTAAAGCTTTTAGAATATACAATAAAGAAACTATGACAGTGGAAGAATCCATTCATGTCAAATTTGATGACAATAAGCTTGACACAGCCATGTCAGAGCTAGATGAATTATTTTCAGAATTAAATATAGGTGATACTACAAATAGTGAACCTACATCTTCATCATCCGGTGGTAACCAGACGCAAGAATCTTCGGAAGCTGAAGCCAAAAAGAGCTGGAAGTACAAAACCAATCATCCTAAAGATCAAATCATAGGAGAACCTGGAGATAGAGTAAGAACCAGATACTCTTTTAAAGAGCATGCAGATATGGCACTACTCTCAGAAATGGAACCTAAAACGATTGATCAAGCATTAGAAGATGAAGGTTGGATTCTGGCCATGCAAGAAGAGTTGAATCAGTTCCAAAGAAATGATGTATGGAAGCTAGTTACTCTACCAGAAGATAAGCAAGCTATTGGTACTAAATGGGTATTTAGAAACAAGCTTGATGAAGATGGAAAGGTTGTGAGAAACAAGGCAAGATTGGTTGCTCAAGGTTACTCACAGGAAGAAGGCATTGATTTTACTGAAACATTTGCACCTGTTGCAAGGTTAGAAGCTATACGCATTTTACTTTCATTTGCTACACACCATGATATAATTCTTTATCAAATGGATGTGAAAAGTGCTTTCTTGAATGGTTTTATAACTGAGGAAGTCTTTGTAAAACAACCTCCTGGATTCGAAGACATTGAATTTCCAGAACATGTCTTTAAGCTTAAAAAGGCCCTGTACGGTCTTAAGCAAGCTCCCAGAGCGTGGTATGAAAGACTGAGCACATTTTTGATGAAAAATGGTTTTACCAGAGGTCTAGTAGACACTACTCTTTTTAGAAAAACATCAAATAAGCATTTTATAATTGTTCAAATATATGTTGATGACATTATTTTTGGAGCTACTAATGAAAGCCTTTGCAAAGAATTCTCTAAGCTAATGCAGGCTGAATTCGAGATGAGCATGATGGGTGAACTAAAGTTCTTCCTTGGAATTCAAATCAAACAATGCAATGATGGTATCTATATACATCAAAGCAAATATATCAAGGAATTGCTAAAGAAATTCAAAATGGTGGATTGCAAACCTATGTGCACTCCTATGCATCCCACATGCATTCTTGATAAAGATGAAACTGATAAAAAGGTAGATCAGAAAATGTACAGAGGTATAATTGGGTCTCTACTTTATCTTACAGCTTCAAGACCTGATATTATGTTCAGTGTCTGTCTGTGTGCTAGATTTCAATCAGATCCTAGAGAATCACACTTGAGTGCTGTTAAAAGAATTTTTAGATATTTGCAAGGATCTACTAATCTTGGTTTGCTTTATAAGAAATCAAAAGATTACAAGTTAGTAGGTTTCTGTGATGCTGACTTTGCTGGAGACCGAATTGAAAGAAAAAGCACAAGTGGAGGCTGCCAATTCCTTGGAGCAAATCTTGTGTCTTGGTCAAGCAAAAGGCAAAGCACGATTGCATTCTCAACAGCAGAAGCTGAATATATTTCAGCAGTAAGTTGCAGCTCTCAACTTCTGTGGATGAAATATCAATTTGAAGATTATCTGATAAAACAGAGTAACATTCCTATCTTTTGTGATAATACTTCTGCAATCTGTCTTACTAAAAATCCCATATTGCATTCACGAGCCAAACACATTGAGATTAAGCATCATTTTATAAGAGACTATGTTCAGAAGGGTATTCTCGAAATAAAATTTGTAGACACTGATCATCAGTGGGCTGACATATTTACAAAACCCCTTGCTGAAGATAGATTCAATTTTATAAGAAGAAATTTAAATTTTCATCTTATAGAAGAATGTAAATCTCAGCGTCAGATGATATGCATCATCTCAGCATCTGGTATGACATAAGCATGTATACGTGTAAGCATTTTATTTGTCATGTGCATCATAAATCAGCGTCTGGTGAATCGGTTACGTGCATCCGAGCGCACACACACGTGTAAAAGACTTAAGCGTCTCATCACATCTCACTGAGTCATGATTATTTATGTTTTTCAATAAAATCTTTTTACTTGATTTTACTTTTCTTTTGGCGTCTTCATTTAATGAAAAAGGGAATCTTCATTTTCTTTTCTTTTTGATTTAATTTTTTTTTGGAAATGCGAAGCAGTTTTTGAAAAAGGACTGTACCATTTTCTAATCAACTTTCCCACTACTCCACATTTTTCGCTCCATCACTTCACTCTGTTTCTACATGCAAAAATTATTTTCTCTCTCTCTCTCTGTGATTTCAAACCCTAGCACCTCCATTACCCACTCTGCAACTGCTACCATGGCTGATAAAAAGGTTGGACAATATACTGCTGCCTACGATGTCTTCTCAGAAGCAAAACTTATGAATGAAAACAAAATTGATTTTGAGAATTTCAAGCTCTATGGTTTTGATTTTGAAGAAGGTTTGAAGAAACTGGGTTGGAAAAATTATTTTATCTGGGAACCAGTTGATGTGTTGAGCTATGCTATAAAGGAATTCTGGGGGAACGCTTATCTACTTCCGGGTGAAATTATTTAAGGACATATTAGAGGTTTCAAGTTACGTTTCACTATAAACTCTATCGCTCAGACCATCAAGTGCCCTTGTGAAGGAATCAGTTACCATGCTAACTGGGTTGACGCTTACAGAAAAATTATCGTGAGTTGAAGATGAAGAACATAACTCCCACTGCCAAAGATTTGAAAAGCCACTAAAGAGTATTGCACAAAATCATCGCTAAGAGCGTGATTCTAAAGGCTGGTTCAAGCGACATAGTGAACTATGAGCAAAAGTTCATTATGAGAAACTATATGGATGGAAAGAAAATCAACCTGCCAAGGTTGATTATCAATAATCTTGTTAATGCTCTTGTCTTTTCAAGGAAAAGTGTTGATAAAAAGAATATTGTCAAGGTTATCCCTTATGGAGTTCTTCTTTCCATAATGATGATAAAAGATGGTATTGTGAGAAAGTTTGGTGATCTAACAAACAAAGAAGAAAGAGATAAATACTTTGGTGTTGGTGCTGTTGTTCGTCCTGAGGTTTTTGGAGTCAACAGCCTGGTAAGAATGCAATTGATAACTGGTACTATGATCAAGAAGGTAAAACTAGAGCAACAAGAAGGAGAAACTGTTGCAAATGTTGGTGAAACTGAAAAGAAAACCACCAGAAGCTCAATTGCTGGTGTAAAGAGACCTGCTGAATCTCTTGTAAGGGAGACAAGAAGAATGAAACTGAAGGTGGCTCCTGCACCTACTGTTGTTGAACTAGAAGATAAGGACAGAAACCCCATCAGGAAGATCTTGGAGAAGAAGAAAAAGTCAACAACTGAAAAAGATGTTTCAGCGTCTGATCAAGGGAAGTAAGTTCCTCCTCCACCTCCTACTGTTGTTGCCTTTAAAGGAACAAAGAGAAGGTTGGTTAGGTCTTCTGAGCTTAACCCAAAGGTACTTGACTTTACTGTTGATGAGTCAGTATCTATTTTTGATTCTCATGATGTTATTCCTGCACCTCCATTATCTGTGTCACAACCACAAACCCAAACACAAACCAAGAAAACCAGAATGAGCCTACAACAAACCTCTACCCTTATCCCCACAAAACCGACCCAAACACAATCCAATACACTCAACTTAGACCTACAAGAAATCTCCTCAGATACCTCACTTACTACATACATTTCCAAACTTGACTCTCATCCCTTCAACCTGTTATTCAAATTACCTCCCATCAATCCATTCAAACCCTACACACCTAGAAACTATACAATCACTAAAACCACTCTCACCCCACTCACCCTCACCTACAAACCTACAGATTTCAGTGGAAGGAAGAATGTCTCACGCATTAACAAACCTCGGTTTGTTAAGTATGAGTCATACCACAGCATCTACAATCGTCCTTCTACTTGGCATTTGAAAACCTTCACCTCTGGAGTTGCCAGACTTGAGATTGCCTCTCCAATGAATACTGTCTTCAAGGATGGAGAAGATCATTTTGAGATGTCATTCAAAGGGAGATTAAGACCGGAACCTGGTAGCAGAGCAATTCCTTTCTCTGTTGACCTTCCTAAGTTCCTGCCTCAGATTGAACCTCTCACATTGGAAGAGTGTGGAAGGTGGATTACGAATGAAGAAGCTGCCTTCATGGTACACTGTCTTGAAATGAAGAAACTCGAAGTTATTAGACAGTTCACAGATCCTTCTTCTGTATCCGTAAAGATTGTTCCAGATAGACAAAGGTGGCTATCTTGGTCTATTCCTGGGAAGAGGAAAGAACCTGCACTGGCAAGTTGCCATACAGCAAGATCGGACTCAAAAAATATGATAAGGCTCCTCAGAAGTTTAATCTTAAAGAATTCTCTGAGCTTCCGATTGCCAAGATTACTGAGGACCATGCCAGAAGGTTTTACCTCGGTTCTCTGAAGGAAGATGAATGGAGAACTGGCTCCTCAAATTGTTGCAATGTTGAGAAAGCAAAAATTCCCATAGTTGGCACTGTCAGAAAAGTTCCTGACACAAATCTTGGAACAACATATTTTGATGACACGTTTATGTGTTCAGTGATCAAGCCTCTTGACTGCATGAAGATATATGTCCAATGGGCTGCTGTGACTAAGCATTTTGACATTGGATTTATCTGGAGTCAATGGTCTGAGTCTTGGAAAGACAAAGTCATGTTGCCATGCCTTGTCCCCCTGGTGCTTGAAGAAGATGACAGGGAAAATCTGCGAAGAGTATACCTGGCAGAAAATGAAGGAATCTCTTTCGCTTTTGGAGCATTGAGCGTCTTTATCAGAAGAGTATGGGGAGAAGATGCTGGAAACAAGTTTGACTCTTTATCACTGATGTGTTCTTTGCCGCAGAGACATTATCTTTATGGATTTGATGTATCCAGAAGATGTGAAGAAAAGAAGGGAAATTCAGGTAGAATCTGAGCAGAGAAAACTTGGAAATCTCATCAAATGGTATATACCAAATGATGTATTCTTTCAAAGAGCTCAACAGAAGAAGGAACTGAGACTGAAGCTGTCTAATTTGGTGCTAGCAGAGCATCAGAAGATGAAACCTGCACCAGTATCAGAAGCTGGACCTTCCACTTCTACTTCTACTCCTGCAGTTGAGATGGTCACGATTCCTAAAGAAGAGTTTGAAGAAATGAAGGCTACAAACCTGAAGGTTGCTCAGTTGGAGAATGCTTTGAAATTACTCTATGAATGTCTTAACATTCCTCCACTACTTCCACCATATTGAATTTATTTTTTTGTGTGTGATATAAAGTATTTTTTTTTGGTGCTCATATATATATATATATATATATATATATATATATATATATATATATACACACTTTTGCTCTGATTATCTGTTTACATATCTCTATCTGACTTATATTCAAATTTTTCTAAGTCTTATTTTGACTATGATGTGCTTTACACTCTTTTTGTCTGATGACAAAAAGGGGAGTAAAAGAAAGGTTTGATGAACATGTGAAAGTCTGATTGACTAATTCACCGTCCAATGTTCAAAGTCCGATGGATACACTAAAACTGAAGTATCACGCATAGCATTTCATACATAGCATTTGTGTTGGTTATTTATGTTGGGTTTTCAAGAGGAACAATTTTAATTTTCATGACAGAAAAATCCTCTTGAGCGGAAAAAACCTCATTTCTATGGATCATGTCATTGCAAAGAATCACAAAGAAAATTATTGTGTGTACCGTTTACCTCTTGAAGCGTAGAGGAGATCGATCACCAACACCACGATCTTGTAGTGTCTCTACTCAGTCCACACGAACGGTAGCCTTGGAATGCGTCTTGCTAGTTGACGGCAACAGGAAGGAGGCACAGAAAGGTCTAAGAAGCTTAGACTAGGGTTGGAGCGTTAAGCTTATATACTCCCTTCCTTTCATTATGTTGCCCTAATGGGCCTCATACAATATGAGCCCATTTCCTTCTTATTTTATTAAATTATTATTTAATTAAATAATCTGATTCCGATTAAACCGTTCTATCGTGTGACCCTATAGGTTCTCATTAAGTTGGCAATAATATTAAATATTAAAATAATATTAAATATTATAAACAATGAGCGGCATCTAGCAATGCTTCATTGCTACCCAATTAACGGGGAAAAACCGGTGATCCGATTTAAACCTTACCGCGACCAAGATTACTGTGAAGTCGATGTCCCTTCGTCCATGTGTCCTAATTGAACACGAGGCATAAATGCGTCATCCTCGTTAAGTCCAATCATATGTTCCTCGATACCAGAATGGATGTGTAATCACAAGCGGGCCCAATATCATATATTGACCCACTTCCGCGTGGCCACGCATATTTCACGTCTCACTCTATCGAGAGGCCCAAGACATTACTCCTGTTATGTAGGAGGGACGAATCCTGTCTACATCACTTGCACCCCTCAACATGATTCATTGAAGGCCCAATTACTATCTTTATGATCATCCTGTTACGGATGACGTTTGATAGCATTAAAGCCTACAACTCCATATGTAGGAATCGCAGTGACTTCAAGTCAAAGGATTACTTCACTATGGTCGCCATGAGGAGCGCCTATGACACTTGCATAACTATTATGAAGCGTCCTCATAGTGGGTCAGTCCAATATAAATATTACTCCTAATATTTATATCTGTGTGCCGACTTGATATCGCATATCTATGACCCATGAGATGTAGTCATCAGTCTACTCACACAATAGTCTCTATGCATTATTGTCGTCCTAATTAACAATAATACTCGACTACGGACGCTTTAAGAATAACGTTCTATATGTTCAATGGGGTCTCACGATCAAGTCATACTTGATGTTCCATTAAACGAACAGTCTATTCTAAGGACTTTATTATGCTATAAAATAAATAACACAATAAATGAAATGCCTCATATATATATCAAATATATATAATCAAAGTCATGACACAAATAATAATCTACTAAAACTAGATTGGCCACTAGGGCTTACACCAACAATTTATTGCTCTAATACCTATAATGCTTTGATATTCATTGATCCAGTACTCTGATAATAATCAATTACTTTGGTACAATGAAAATCTTTTTGATAAAATGAAATCAGCATTTGATCTCACTTTGTTAAATGAATATATGCTCTGATACATCTACGTATTTTTGCGATCACACAAATGAATTTGTTTATCAATAATCGCTCTAATACCTGAATTGTTCATATATATCTAAATTGTTGAATTCAGGGGGAGACCCTTGATATTATTTTGAAATTAAATTGTTTATCAACCTTGGATATTTGTCATCATCAAAAAGGGGGAGATTGTTGGAACCTAAACGATTGAGAAGTTTAGACCCTCATTAATTTTGATGATAACAAAGTATTTTCAAGAGAACAATTTATCTTCTAACATATCTTTGAGTGTACAGGTATCAAAGCTTCATATATTTGTACAAAACACTCAAGAAAGAAGAAGAAATTTACAAGAGAATTGAATACACTCCATCGATGTCGGTCCGTCAGAACTCACTCCAAAGCGTCTTGCTAACAAATGGCCCAATAGTGTTACTCTTTGACACGTGGAATACTCAATTGCCGCGAAGGCCCGCCCTCTCGTTTCGAGCGAAGGCCTGATCTCTTTAATGAAGCACGTGATGATCACGTTTTTGCTCTTAACCTCAGAATGTTCTGGAACAGAATTCGAATTTGATTTTGTGCGCTCATTTTGATGTATGAGGAAGCAAAGGTGACACCTTTAGCATAAGACAAAAATCGTACAAGGCAATTGTGAAAAGCAGATAGTACGAAAACGGTAATATGTATTATTCTGATATTCTCTTGAAAGGAAGAAAATAACTACATTTCAAATTACCTCACTCAATGGAAAGGAGCTATTCTTTTACTGCAAACGGTAATATCCCTGAAGTCTCCTATAAATACCCCAAGGTATTCATTGAAGAAGGTGGCCAGAACTAAGACTGAAATTGCTAGAACAAATTCTTAGAAAGAAAGAAATTTTATTTTGGAAGCATCATCATTCTGAGTGAGCAATCAAATTTTGTGCTAAGTCTCTGGTCTACAAAGAACTGAACTCAGCGTCTTATACTTTCTTTTAGAAAGCTACTCTGTTTTGAGCTTAATCTTTTCATCCTCTCTGTGAGAGTTATTTTGATAGTATTCAAAAGAATATTCTCTTTGTATGCTTGATTTGGCCTAGTTAAGGCTTTGTTCCTCAAAGGCTCGATCGTACTGAGTCGTTTTGAGAAGTTGAGAGTATTGTCAAGTTTGTGACAATAGAATACTCTTGAGGAAAATCGTAATCAGTTGATTATAGTGAAAAATCCTTCAGGATCGAAGGGACTAGACGTAGCTACCAATTGGTGGTGAACTAGTATAAATCTCTGTGTCTCTTTCTTTACTGCTTTACATTTATCTTTACCTTGCTCAGTAAAACAAGTTTTCATAAACGACTTTATTTCCTGATCCGGTTAGTCTCTCATCATCCGGTTAGTTTCTCAGCGTCCGATAAACAAATAGTTTTGAAAAATCTGTGCTCTTAGTGCTTTTAACTTAAAGTTTGCGAAAAGTTTTTGAATACAATTCAACCCCCCTTTCTTGTGTTAACGTTCATGCTCTTTCTTTTAATTACCTTGCATGGCCAAACTGGGTAGTTCTTAGAAAGAAGACTATTAGCATTACATGATCATTGGGTGTTAATAATATAAGAGTGGGTGGTTGGCAGTCGAATAGGAGTCATAGCTCATAATAGTTAATTAGTAAATTCAAGGACTGCGTATTAGTAAACCCAATTCCCCTAGGTTCTTCCATACTTAATCTCTATTCTTTCTTGCGTATTTGCTTTATTGTTTAATTGTCTCGTTCTCATAATCACTACCTTCGTTCGTCTAAATAATAAAAGATCTCTATTAATTTAGTACTCGCGCATTCTCTGTGGGTTTGACATTCGGAGTCTTAAATATACTCCATTTTATTACGAGTTATCATCAAGTGCATTTGCCTGAGCCGCAACGAAAAGTTATCCTTGACGGTAATAGCGTTTAATGCCCTGTAAGAAGGACTGACATATGAGAATCACCCTGTAGTGTAATAAAGACATCACCCAAATAGAATTTAATTAAGAGTGCACTATAGTCTGCAATATGAGGGCCCAATGTAGCTAACCAAGGTGAGCCCAGAACAAAATCCGCTCCAGTAATGTCCAGCAGATACACTGATACCTTGAGGGTATGCCCTTGAATCTGAACCTGTAAGTCTCGGACCAAACCTTCTGCAACTAAGATTTTTCCATTTCCCGCCAGTACCTGAAACTTGGGGGCAGGTTCAATGGGCAATCTGAAAAAGTGAGCAAGCCTCTACCTCAAAAAATTATCTGAACTACCACCATCTAGGAGAATCTAAATAGTTTGGCCGTGAATAGTTCCAGAAAATCTCAACATGCCTAAACCGTGTGCACCCTTTAGAGCATGGAGAGACAGATGAAACTGTTCTGTGTCTATTGGACTAGTAATAGCCACTGGCTCATCAGGGAGGTCAGGTTCAAGGATAGTAGGTTCCTTTTCTTCCAATTGTAATTGAAGAAATTGCTTGTTTGGGCACTTATGGCCAAAAGAGAACTTTTCATCACCAAAATAGCATAGCCCCTTTTCTCTTTGAAGTTGCATTTCAGCGGGGGAATTTTTTTTTTTTTTTTTTATGACTGGTGATGGGCTCAGGTTAGTGTTTGGTTTCGAGGGTGGAGGGATAATAGCAGGGGTAATGGGGACGGTTTAGTGAAAGAGGATGGTTTAGAGGGTAAGGGTTTTTTTCCAATGGAAGTAAAATATGGACGGGTTTTAGGTGAGTATTTTTCCTCAAAAACTTTGGCAAGGGACACAGCTTTGGGAATGTTGAAAGGTCCTTAAACAAGGACATCCCAGCGTATCTCATCCTTAAGACCACTAATGAAGCAGTCCCGGAGCGCTTCTGGGGGTAAGCCATGAACACGATTGGCTAAGGCCTAGAATTCTAGGTAGAAATCATGAACAGTTTATGTTTGGGTAAGTTTGAACAAGGTGCCTCGAGGGCTCTCATATGGAGAGGGGCCAAACTCTAATTCCAGAGCACGGGTGAATGCAACCCAACTTTGAAAAGGGTTTGTTCGGGTCATCAATTGGTACCATGGAACCACATCTTTCTGCAAATGCACAACAACAATAGTTAAACGATGGCTATCAGGGGTATTGCAGTAAGTAAAAAATTGCCCACCCTTGAAAATCCATTGTTGGACCTCTGAGCCATCAAAACGAGGGAAATCGATTTTGACGTTACGCACCTGATAGGTGCTCTGGTTTGGTGATGAGGTTGAGCTCGGTCCATAGTGGAAGATGAAAGCACCAAATGTTATGGTCACAGTTGACTCACGTAATGAAACAATAACGAGATCAGATAAAATTGGTGGGAATTAGAGTTTTATTGATAGAATATTCAAGTAGTACAAGTAGAAATGCAAAAGCTGAAATGGAAATTCTAGAACATTGGCTAGAAAGAGCCAATTATGGAATGGAAACATAAAATAAAGCATAAGTATAGAACAACAATGTTATTCCAACGTCACTTTTTCCTACACCGTATATAACACTGTATTTCCGTACGGTCCGTACGGTACAGACTTGTACGGATCCGTACGGAATTTGTACGGCGTTTTTTTTTTAAACAGGAACAGATTTTTTTAAGTAGTTAACAGAAGTTATGTAAGTGGTTAACACGAGTTGTGTAAGTGGTTAACACTGCATCTCACTTCAAAGTAGTGTTAACTACTTACACGACGCGTATTAACTCTTACATAACTCAGGTTAACCACTTACAAAAAGCCTCGTTAACCACTTCAAAATATACTCAGATCTCACTTCAAACTTGTGTTAACCACTTACACAACTCAGATAACACTTGCATAACTTGTGTTAACCACTTCACGAAAGTCATAACCACTTCAAAATATATTGTATCTCACTTCAAACTCGTGTTAACCACTTACACAACTCGTATTAACCACTTGCATAACTTCTATTAACCACTTAAAAAAATCTGTGTATTAATATTAGTGGAGTGCGTTAACCACTTACACAACTCCTGTTAACCACTTACATAACTTCTTAACCACTTAAAAAATCTGCTCTCAGTAAAAAAAAACACCGGATTCCGTGATGGATCCGTATAAACTGCACTGCATTTACCATACGAAAATACGGTGTTGTATATGGTGTAGGAAAAAGTGATGTTGGAATAATATTACGAGTATAGAATGCCAAAGGGAGGAGAAGAGCCGATTCAGGATTCTAGGGAGAGAGAGGAAATTCAGTCATCACATATTCCACACCCCCTTGCATGATGATCATTGCTCCTAGGGATGGACAAACAAATGTTCCCCGACCGAAACTCGAGCTACCCGTTTGGAAAGGCTTTCGTTTGGGTGGGTGCAAGCGGGTCATCGGGTAAACGGGTTATGGCTTCAGTCTTAGGCGGTTTTAGATGGGCTGATTCGGTTTGGAAAATAAAATCTACCAAAAGCCACAGCCGACCGACCCAATAGAGAGGCAATGTGAATCTTTCATATATTTCTATTTTTTTTTTTGCAACAATTCATATATTTCTACTTTATTAGTTACTAATTCAATAAGACAATGTGGTTGTTTCTTGCATCAGAAAGAAAAAGGTCAAAAGCTATTGTTGTAGCTGTTTGAGTCATTTAATTACACAACTTCCAACAAGAAAAAGTTAGGAGTAATGTGTATTCTTACTCCTTCCACCAGCCACCATTTCCTTTCAAATAAAAAACAATACTTCCAACAAGTTATTCAAAAAGGTGTTGGCCACTGTTGCAAGCATTTGTAAAAAACAATTAACCTTATGGCTCGTGCATCCCACAAAATGACAAACCTTGCATAGGCTTTTGTAAAAAAACTACTAGCAAAAACACAATTAAGTACTTCTACTTTATTTTCGGTCTTCACCCACACAAAATGAGAACTGCAAAGGCCTTTCTTTTCTTTTTCTTTTTTTTTTTTTCGTGTAGGAGAGGAGAAATGGCTCATCGGCTAGTTAGAGGTGCATCGTGAAGGAGGACCACAGTGTGACGGTGCCTCAGCAAGACCGTAAACGGAGTGGTGGCTGCGACAGACGGGCTGGCCATGCGATCAGGTGAGGACCTTCGCCATGGTTGCATTGCGACGATGCTGACAGTCGGAATCTGGGAGAGCTCCTTTCTTCTTCTTCTTCTTCTTCTTTTCTTTTCCTTTTCTTTATACACCCGTATCAACCCACCCGTCCTCACCTGCCACCGTATCAACCGGTTACCCAACCAAATTGACACTCAAATGGACGGAAATGGGCTGAGTTTTGCACACATCGGTTTGATTCGGATTGATGTTTTCCCGGTTGACACGGATCATAACTGACCATTGTCCACCCCTAATTGCTCATTTATGTATTGAAATCCGTGTAAAGTTGGTTAGCTCTTTTCTCTCTCTTACTCCTTCTCCTAGCAGAATCATTTGTCATCTGTCCCATATTTGCACCTGATTTTGTTATGCGTTGATTCCCTTCAATTCCTTCATTGTCCACAGTGGTGTCTCCCGCGTGTAAACAACTCAATTTTCTTGTTAATATATATGTGTATGTGTGTTTGTGTGTGTATTACTCCCTCCGTTCCATAACTTTGGTGGTTTAAAGTTTTCACACACAGACCAATGAATCATTTAATTGAAGTATATTTTTACCAAAATAGCCTTATTAATTGCTACAGGTATCAAAATAATCAACTAAATATTTGTGGGGTTGTGTCAATTTTCAATGTAAACACAATAAATATATGAAGGGTATACTTGGAAAAAAAATGTAAATTATATCTTGGGTTTATAAAACACCCATTGTTTTGAAACAAATTTTTTTTGCTAAAACTACCAAAGTTATGGAACGGAGGGAGTAGTAATTTTTGTGATAATTTAATGTGTGTTTGCTTTAATAATTACACTACAAGAGAATAACAGATTACCAAGAGCCATCGGTAATTTTAGTCTTATTTATTGATATTTTATTATTTTTATTCTTGTAAAATATTAGTCTTGAAATATTATTAATATTTTTGGGTCCACCCTGTCAAAGTTTGTTGGTTAAGGTTTAGGTCCACCCCTGCTAAAAGGAAAAAAGAACATTGGATTAAAAAGTGGCAGGTTGACTCTACCTCAAAATTGCGCATTGGCTTGCAAAAATAAAATAAAATAAAATAAAATTATATTTTCTAAAAAAATTATTTTGTAGGTTGGCGAGTTCTTATCCCGACGGGTTGGGCGGGTAGGGGTGTACACGGGTTTGGGCTGACCCGCCAACCTGGACCCGAACCAGTTTTTGCCCAACCCAGTCAAGTTCGGGTCCAACCCGAACCAAACCAGTCAGACCTGATGACATTTGGTTCGGATTATGGATTTCAAAAACAGAATCCGATGACCCGATGGCCCGACCTGGTGGGGTTATTTTTTTTTTTAAACCCAGTCTATCAAAAATAGAAACTGAGAGCGTCACTCTCACTCTCATCTCTCATTCACATGTCTCCCTCGTCCCTTTTAGGGTTCAATTCCGTGCCTCCGCCGTCCTTAACCTCCCCTCTTCCCTTTTGGACAGCGCCGATCACATCCACCACCACCTCCATCCTCTGTGACGCAATCTCCCTCCTCCGCCTTCGCGATCTGCTCTCCCTCTTCACTTTCGCGTGGTGCCACTCCGGTTCTCACTCCTCCATCTAGTTCTCGCTATTTCTCTTTTTTTTTTCTTTCTGATCTTTGTACTGATTCTTTTCTTTCGCAATATTTGGCAAGGATGGGATTGGTGTATGTATACTGTTGTGACTTTGGGGCTAAGATGGGGTTACGGGTTGGGTTTTTTCTTGTTAAGGGTGATTTAGGTTTTGGTATAGTGGTTGCAGGTTAAGGCCGTGGGGTGGTTACGGGTAGTGGAGTTTGGAGGTTGATGGTGGCTGTGGAGGTTTAGGGGGTGTTAAGGTTACGAGTTTGGGGTATGGATGATGGAGTTTGGGTTAGTTTGTGGGGGTTGAGAGAGGGAGATTGATGGAGATTATGGGGTTTGGGGGTTGTTTTGTGGGGGCTAAAATGGGTGAAGGAGCTGAGGGTTGTGGGTTGTGGGGCTTACGGGTTCCAGGGAGAAGAAAAAAGGTGGTTTGGGTTGGGATGGGTGGTGAGGCCGAGGGAGGTAAAGGGGAAGAGGGTTGTTGCTTCATGACCCGCGAGCCCAATCCAATCCAACCCATTCAACATCGGATTGGTTTGGTTCGGGCCATTTAGAAAAACTGCGGATTTTTTTTTTGAAATCCAAACTAATCAAATTGATCAGATCGGGCATTGGATTTGGTCAAAATCCATCCAAACCGGCCCATGTACAACCAATATCCAAGTTATAGTTAACTATATTCATCAGCTGATGGAATCTTGTAAAGAAATAATTTGTAAACTTTTTTTTTCATTATTGAAATCACATGTTCATTTTTTCTTTGATGAGAAAAATCACACGTTCATTAAATTGTAAAGCCTATACGGGGTTTATTTTTGAAATTGAAATGTTTCACATTAATATACTAGCTAGAGAATATTTAGGGATGGCGAAACAGGATGGAGCGGGTTAGGGGACTCTTCAACCCGCCCAACCCGTCGGGCTAAGGACTCGCCAACCTGCAAAATAATTTTTTTATAGAAAATGTAATTTTATTATTATTATTTTTTTTTGCAAGCCAATGCGCAATTTTGAGGTGGAGTCAACCTGCCACTTTTTAATCCAATGTTCTTTTTTCCTTTTAGCAGGGTGGACCCAAACCTTAACCAACAACCTTTGGCAGGGTGGCCCAAAAATATTAATAATATTTCAAGACTAATATTTTATAAGAATAAAAATAATAAAATATCAATAAATAAGACTAAAATTACCGATGGCTTTTGGTAATCTGTTATTCTCTTGTAGTGTAATTATTAAAGCAAACACACATTAAATTATCACGAAAATTACTAATATACACACACGTACACATATATATTAACAAGAAAATTGAGTTGTGTTACGCACACATGCAGGAGACACCATTGTGGGCAATGAAGGAATTGAAGGGAATCAAGGCATAACAGAATCAGGTGCAAATATGGGACAACTGGAAAATGATTATACTAGGAGAAGGAGTAAGAGAGAAAAAAGAGCTAATCAACTTCGCTACTGGTCGGCGGTTGAAGCCAAACAAGAAGAGGAACGTGAATATGGAAAAAACACAAGAAAGGAGGTTTGAAGTAGGTTTTATAAATCATTTCGCAAAGCTTGTGTATTTTTGAAAACCTTTTTTAAAATAACTCTTTAACAAAATAACAATGTAAAATATGTAAAGAGAAGAGACGAGCAGAACACAGTGATTTATACTAGTTCACTATCACTTGATAGCTGCGTCTAGTCCCTTCAACACACTTGAAGGATTTCTCCATTATAATTAACCTGATTACACTTGAGAGTATACTACTGCCAAACTGACTATACTCACAACTTCTTAGAATGACTCAGTATAGCCAGGAATACAGCCACTACTGGGCTAAATACAAAGTTCAAAAGTAGTTTGAAACAATAACATTAACTCTCAACAGAGATGATTTACAATGAAAAGCTTAAGCACAAAGAATAACTTTCAAACAGAAAGGATAAAACGTTTAAGTGCTTGTTCAATGTGATCGCAGAGACTTGGAATAATTTCTTAGTTAGTCACTGTCTCGAATATTGGAATAGTTTCATTGTTGGAGTTCTCAAGTGTTGTGTACGTTCTTCTTACTTCAGTGAATGAAGTAAGGTATATATATAGCTAGGGTTGTAAATAGTGCCGTTGTGACCTAACAACTCTTTGCACCAAAGGACAAAACTTGATCCACTTTTCATAGCTTTTAGCAAGTCCTGTCACTTTCAGCTCTGCGCTTGCATATTGACACAGCAGACAATAGCAGGATCTTGTCCCTTATGATCTTTTTGAATATGAGACACTTCCAGAACAAGTTTTCTGATGATTATATCCGTTGACATTCTCTTTGGCCTTTGATTCCTCGTACATTAAAATACTCATCAATGAGGCCTCTTTAATACTTGAAGTAGCCTTTAATGAACTCTCAGTCTGATTTCTAATCAGAGCATCTACCAAACAGATGATGCTTGGCAATGAGATCCTCTGTTCACCAGAGTGAGCTTGAATCGGAGGCAAATTCTTCAGTACTGAATTTGTTGGTCTTTCATATAAATGAGTCATATAGTAACGGACGAAGGTTTCCACTGTGTAGTCTAATCAGATGGTCTATCAGATTGTTGACTACCATCAGAGTGTTGACCTTATCAGAGCATTGACTACTATCAGAGCATGATCTTTGGAGTGAGGCTATTAGACGATGACGTCATCAGCATTTTCCAGACGATCACTGCCAGACTCAGACGAATGAAACGGAGGGTGAAATGCACATTTAGGCATAGTCTACTCAGACATTTCCTTATGATGAATAGTGACTTCTGTACACTAATAAACACATCAGAGGATAAATTGTTCTATTAATTATTTGTTATCATCAAAACAATTAAGGGTCATTGTTTTTAAATCCACTTGATTCCAACAATATCCCCCTTTTTTATGATGACAAATACAAAGATTGATGAACAATTTTCCATTAGAAAACTATTTACTTAATAAAATTTCAGAGGCCCCCCTGAGTTAAGCATATATAAATATTTTCTAAGTGTAATGTCATATCATATAAATGTATCTTATCAGAGCATTTCATATAATGTATCAAAGCATTAACTTATAAAGTGATGTATCAGAACATATTGTATCAGAGCATATACTTAAGCAGTATCAGAGCATGCTAATATCAGAGTGTATTAATTATAACATATCAGAGCACACATTCTAATATAATGTATCAGAGTAAATAATGCATAATATAATGCAATGTATTAGAGCAAAGAGCAATTATGGTGCAATGCATGATGACACTTGGTTGATACATTAGGTTCATTTATTACTCTATACTTCTCTATTTTCTTCTCCCCCTTTTGTCATCAGACAAAAAAGTTTAAGAATACAAAGACCATCATAATCAAAACAGAGTATTGAAAGATAAAGTTAAAACAGATTGAGTACCAAAAAGACAAAGATTTCATTAAACAAGTAAAAGTACCTTATTACAATTTTTTTTAACTAAACAGAAAAACAAGTATAAGGCTAAAAACAAATGGTGAAAAACCTAAGGGCTATCTAAGGCTTTTTCAATTGCTCCAATTGAACCATAATTGACTTCAGCATTTCTGTAACAGCATCTTGTTTCATATTTGAGGCTTCCATGAACTGCTTGAAGTTTCTGTTATCTTTAACTAGTTGGTCCAAGACATCTTTTGGAACAACTACATTCTCAAATTGACTAGTTGATGCAGATGCAGAAGCAGAGGGCTGAGCAACCATGGCAGTTGATGCAGGAGGTGGAGTTACTGGTTCAGGTGCAGGTGGAGGTACAAGAGCAGGTTCTGGTTTCCAAACAGCAGGAGTCTCTTCTTCCTTTTGGAGTTGTTTCCAAGCAGGGGCAGTAAGTAATCTTTTGTTTCTCTCGAGCTATTCCTGCTTGTGACTCTCAAACCAGCGAGTCACAAAGTACCAGTTTGCAAAGTAATTTTGATGGGCAAGCCGAGTGCCAACATCATTCATCCGATCCTTTTCAATGAATCTTTCTATGTCAAGATCATACTGAACTTGAGCTGCAAACTCCTCATAGGTAGAAAAGAGGTGAGGGCTTGGTTGTAACACAATTGTAGGACCACGGTATCTGGGTGGAAGTTCTATTTAGCTAGAAGAGGCAATGGTTAGGTCAGCAGAGGGCGGTTGGATAGGTGGTTCAATGATCATTAGGTCATCATTTTGTTAAAGGTTTTGAACAACCTCATAGGCAATTGTAGTTGTAATGACAATGTCTTCATATACAATTGGGTCTGTTGTATGTTCAGGTTCAGTGTGGATTGGTGAGGGTGGTGGAGATATGACTTGGTGAGTGAAAGAAGGTGAAATTGATGTGAAAGTGGAAATGGGTTGAACCTCAAGAATCGAATCAGAGCCAGGTGTAAAAGTTTGGGCTTCTTGGATAATGGGTTCAGTTTCTGTTTCAGGTTGTGAAGGGAGGTTTAGGCCAGGTTGGACTAAAGGTAGTGATTGAGATCTAGGTGGAGTGGAAGGTTTAGGTTGTGGTGGTATTGGTTTTGTTTGTGGTTGCGGTGGTGGAATTGGTTCAAAAGTATTTGGGAGAACAACAGAAAGAGGCTCAATGTATGGAATTGAGACTCTAGGAATAGGTCTTTGTCTTTGTCTCCGAGGGACATGGTCTTCTTCATCATCATTAGATGAATAAGAAGGTAAAGGGGGTTAAGGCCTTTTAGAGGATGCAGGTTCAGAAGGTTTAGGTGGTTGGGGTTCCCTAGAGGGTTCAACAGAGGTACCATAAACAAAATCATATAATTTGATAGCATCATCCAATACCTTGGTTTTCTTTGGAGGCTATTCACTCAGCTTGTGAATCCTCTTCCTCTTAGTAGTAGTTGCAGCAGCAGCAATAGAGGGAGCAGCAGAGGGAGCAATGGTGGAGGCTTGTTCCTGAAGCCTTTTGGCTCTAAACTCAGCATGATACTGAGTTATTTCTTCCCGAGTCTTGTCCAAGAAAGCTTGAATCTCAACTTTCTTTTCTTCATCCTCTTCAGGTAGCAAAGAGGGCATGCAATCAGGTCTTACTAGATGGCCACAGTGAGTAGGCTCAGAAGCAATGTGGATTCCAGTACTCCTTGTAATTCTCCTAGTAGGCTGAGCAGGGGCGACATCAACAATCTTCCTTTTTCACTTCCTAAAAGGTTTGTTCTCAGCTTCTTCTTCCTTCTGGATATCAGTAATATCCTCCGAAGATAAAACTCTCATCTTCTTCAAATTTTGACTATTGAAGGTTGGGGCACTGCAGGTTTGGAGTGCAACTCCAGCTTCTTCAGTGTTCAAGGCTTGAAAATCCCTAATCAAACCTTGTTGAGTCAGAATCGCAGAGATAACCCTTCCATAGGGTATGTTGAGATTTTTCCCTCTTTTGGAAGATGCGATATTTCTGCGCAAGTGTTTGAAGATAATACTTGGCAGGTTGATCTTTGATGTGAGTTTGTAATGCCATATTTTAAACTTGTGGTCTATGCTCACAGAGTCCATTGACCCAGACTTGGGCAGGATATAGTTCTTGATGATCTTGAAGAGCACTCGAAACTTGTTCTTCATGTCCACAGCTTTTGCAGAGTCAGGATTCTCATAGATGATAGAGTTGATAGTGTCCATTCCACCAAACTCGTTTTCCCAGTAGTTCTTGATTACTCTTCCAGAGTTGGGACACTTAATGATCTCAGAGATCAAATCATGTGTTACCACTATGTGTCTTCCTTGCACATAGCTGTAGAGAGTGTTGTTCTGAGGCTTAGCAAACCTCCAGAATTCCATTACCAACTTTGGATAAATAGGGTGGTTCTCCATGTATAAGAAATCAATAATGCTCATTTCAGCGAATGTCATTCTGAAGTCGTACTCATTGTCAACCAACTCTTTGAAATCAACCTGTGATTCACACATCACTTTTAGTTGATGTTGCTCGATGGTCAGAGTGGGTTGAGGTTCAAGTTCAAGACCAAAAACTGGTTGTTGAGGAGCAACCATTGCAGAAAAAGGTAGTAGAAGCAGAGAGCAGGTAGCGAAAGAGAGTTTAGGGTTTAAGAGTGAGTCTTCTCAGAGAGATGGAGTGGGTAATGGGTGAGTGAAGTGAGTGAGTGAGTTTTAAAACGAGTTGAAGAAGGAAAACCGCCTTGTTCAGTTTTCAAAATAAATGAAATAATAAGTTGTCATTTCATAAATGAAATATGTCAAGCTTAGTCTTAAAGAGGCGCAATAAAACTGTCCTTGGAAAAATAATTATGACTCAGCGAGAGCAATTCTCATCCAATAATGCCTCAACCAGTCTCAGAGAGACACGTGTAGACAAAGATTCCCAGAGGGAACTTATAATGAATGCACCAGACTCATATGAATATGAACAGTTATCATATATATGTAATAACAAATGATATGAATAATAAATATAAAATAAATAGAGGCAACCTAAAAACAGAGGCATACTAAAAAACAGAGGCACACATGCTATCATCGGACGCAATGACAAAACAGAGGCACATATGAAAATCAGACGAACACTTGAAATTAGAGGCAGGTAAGCTATCAGACGCAGTCATTTCAGAGGCACACAAATCAGAGGCAAATATATTCAAATTAAACATTCATTCCTTTATAAGATGAAAATTCAAGTTCTTTCTTATAAAGTTGAATCTATCTTCAACAAGGGGTTTTGTAAAGATATCTGCCCATTGATGGTCAGTATCAATAAAATTAATTTCAAGTATCCCTTTCTGAACATAGTCTCTAATGAAGTGATATTTAATTTCAATAAGTTTAGCACGTGAATGCAAAATAGGATTTTTAATCAAACATATTACAAAGGTATTATCACAATATATAGGAATGTTACTCTCTTTAATCTAATAGTCCTCAAGCTGGTACTTCATTCAAAAAAGTTGTGAGCTACAGCTTGCTGCAGATATGTACTCAGCTTCTGCTATTGATAGTGCAATTGTGCTTTGCCTTTTACTAGACCACGAGATAAGGTTTGCTCCAAGAAATTGGCAGCCACCACTTGTGCTCTTTCTTTCAATTCTATCTCCAGAAAAGTCAGCATCACAGAAACCTACTAACTTGTAATTATCTGAATTCTTATAAAGCAAACCAAGGTTAGTAGTTCCTTTGAGATACCTAAAGATCCTCTTAACAGCAGTTAAGTGAGATTCTCTAGGATCCGATTGGAATCTTGAACATAAGCATACACTAAACATAATATTTGGCCTTGAGGCAGTAAGATAAAGGAGTAAACTAATCATACCTCTATATAACTTTTGGTCTACCTTTTTAATAGATTCATCTTTGCTTAGAGCACATGTTGGATGCGTTGGTGTGCTCATTGATTTGGTTTCCTCAAGCTTGAACTTTTTCAAAAGTTTTTTTCACATATTTAGTCTAATGGATATAGGTTCCATCTTGACATTGCTTGATTTGAAAACCAAGGAAGAACTTGAGTTCTCCCATCATACTCATTTCAAACTCATTCTGCATAAGCTTAGAGAATTCCTTAGAAAGAGATTCATCAGTAGCACCAAAGATAATATCATCAACATATATTTGAACTACAATAACATGCTTTTTAGATGATTTTATGAAGAGTGTAGTGTCCACCTGTCATCTTTCAAAACCATTTGACATTAAAAAGGAACTCAGTCTGTCGTACCAAGTTCTTGGGGCTTGTTTAAGACCATAGAGAGCCTTTTTAAGTTTGAAGACATGCTCTGGGTAAGCATTATCTTCAAAGCCAAGTGGTTGTTTTACAAACACTTCCTCACTTATAAAACCATTTAAAAATACACTCTTCACATCCATCTGATATGAAGTAATGTCGTGATGTGCAGCAAATGATAATAAAATTCTAATTGTTTCAAGTCTTGCTACAGGTGCAAAGGTTTCAGTATAACTATAATCTATACCTTCCTCTTGCGAATACCCTTGAGTAACTAGTCTAGCTTTATTTCTTCCCACTTTGCCATCTTCATCAAGTTTGTTTCTGAAAACCCACTTGGTTCCAATGCCTTGCTTATCCTCTGGTGGAGGCACAAGCTTCTAAACATCATTTCTCTGGAATTGATTAAGCTCTTCTTGCATAGCAAGTATCTATCCATCGTCTGTTAGTGCTTATCAATCGTCTTAGGTTCTATTTCTGACAACAATGCAAAGTCAGAGTGTTCCCTAAGAGATGATCTTGTTCTAACTCTATCACTTGGTTCACCAATGATCTGGTCCTTTGGGTGATGAGTTTTGGACTTCCAATCTCTTATAGTCTCATCTTGAGTTTTGTCATCAGATGCAAAATCAGAGGCAGCACCTGTGACACCATCATCTATTCCTTTGCTTATCTGCATATCTACAGAGATTTCATCTAGCTCTGACGTTTCATTGTCAGACTTCTTATCATCAAATCTTACATGCATTGATTCATCAACAATTAATGTTTCTTTGTTGTATACTCTGTAAGCTTTAGAGCGTTCAAAATATCCTAAAAAGATACCTTTTTTGTATTAAGAACAAAGCAGTCATACCCAAATTGGTGAAAATAAAAAATGTTGGGTTTTCTTCCTTTTCACAATTCATACGGAGTCTTATTCAAAATAGGCCTTATATAAATTCTATTATGAATATAACAAGTAGTGTTTACTGCTTCTGCTCAAAAGTGCTTTGCAACTTTAGTTTCATAAATCATGGTTCTGGCCATCTCTTGAAGAGATATATTTTTCCTTTCTACAACATCATTTTGTTGTGGTATTCTAGGAGAAGAAAAATTATGAGAAATACCATGTTCTTCACAAAAGTTTTGAAATAATTCATTTCAAATTCTCCACCATGATCACTTCTAATTATTGTAATACAAAGATTTTTTTTCATTTTGCACTTGTTTGTAGAATACATAAAACATCTTGAATGACTCATCCTTGTGTGCAAAGAATTTTACCCATGTCCCTCTAGTATAGTCATCAGTAATAACAAGGCCATATTTCTTTCCAGACAAGGAGGCAACTCTGGTTGGACCAAATAAATCTAAATACAAAAGTTCAAGTGGTCTTGAAGTGGAAACAATGTTTTTAGATTCAAATGAAGATTTTGTTTGTTTCCCTTTTTGGCATGCTTCACAAAAAACATCAGACTGATACTTAAGATTTGGTAAGCCTCTAACAAGTTCCTTCTTGTTAAGCTTTGAGATTAACCTCAAGCTGGCATGACCCAATCTTTTGTGCCAAGTCCATTGTTCTTCATCAATTGACAAAAAGCACTTGACATTTTGATTTGCCAACTTAAAAAGTTTTATTTTATAAATATTGTTATTTATCTTTGCTTTAAAGAAAATGGAGCCATCATTCTTTCTTTTGACTATACAAGCATTATCACTGAAGCTAACATCATAACCACTATCACATTATTGACTTACGCCTAGCAGGTTATGCTTAAGGCCATCAACAAGTAAAACATTATCAATAGAAGGTAGAAATTTCTCACCAACTTTTCCACTGTCAATGATCTTACCTTTCTAGTGTCCACCGAAACCAACTGTTCCACTCTCTTTAAGTTGAAGCTCTTGGAATATACGCCTTTCTCCCATCATGTGACGTGAGCACCCACTGTCCAAGTACCAAGACTGGTGTCTCAACTCTGTTGCTAAGCAAATCTGCAACATATACAATATAATCCTTAGGTACCCAAATCTTTTTGGGTCCTCTTTTGTTAGTCCTAGAAGGAAAATTATCCTTCTTATTTTTTAATTCATAACAAGTACTTCCTATGTGACCTTTCTTATTATAGAAAGTACATAGCAAACAATCACTATAATCATTAGTATCTTTGGGTTTCAAATTTGTGTTTTAAAAATGGGTTCCTCTGGTTTGTAACCAAGACCCTTTTTGCCATTTTGACTTACACCCTTTGTAACACCCCGAAGTCCTAGTTCACGAATAAGACTACGACGCGTTATAGTGAAGTAATACTAAGTATGTCACATGTAGGTAAATAGATAAGTATATACTATCAGTGTGCAAAGTGTGTAGTGTAGATAGTAATGATACAGTCATCCCAAAAGAAATAAACCTGTGAGGCTAACTCCTGCTGCCTCAACTAAACAAAACAACAAAACATAAAACATAATATAAGCATTAAGACTCCTGGCCAACATATAACCAAATGCTTCAGTGAGGGGGAAATTGAGAGCTCCCACTCTGAGATCCCGAATGCCTCAGAAACAATCGTCTGTAATCGTGAGCTGTCATGTGGTGAGAGGACCAGATGTCGCTCCTCTCCTACGTCTCTGTCATCCACGGTGGCTAGACTCGCTATGGTGGCTAACAGGTCGCACCGGCATCGGCTGAGGAGGCATCTGAGGATAAACTCCATAACCAAACCCTGGCGAAAACCCTGGCGCCTGCCACATCTGCTGAAAAGGTAGTCTCTGACATATCCTGAAGTCTCCAGAAAAGCTAGCTATAGGAAGACCTAGAACCCTAAAATAGATGGAGATGGTACCCGTATAGATCACTGTCTGACGCACATGGTCAATCTCTTAACCCATGCCGTCGAAATCATCGTACTAAATCTCAAAATCACCCCACACGGGGATCTGAGGGGGAAGGATCATCGACGGGTGCATCAGCATAAACTGCTCCATCAGGTGTTGCTGCGGTTGCATCCTCATCTTCAACAAAGTCTAACATACAATGATACATATACACACAAGCATACAAACACAGGGAGGTAAGAATAACACAATCATCAAAAAGCGGGAAATGCATAAGTAGAATGAATGATTTTACAATCTGAACAAACCAGCACATATAAATAAATATGACCTAGCTATCCACTTCCACTTATCCCATGTCTCTCAATGAATCAATGTGTTGTGCGCTGCGACATCTTTTCTTTCTATTGTCACTGTACTCCCCATTTCCGTTAGGAATACTTATTGGCGAACCCCTTTTCCGTTAGGTTGTCGTCCCCCTTTTCCGTTAGGGACTCCCGTCTCCCTTTTCCGATAGAGCACGGGGCGACACTAGCCTAATCCACGAGGTATTCCCCTTTTTTGTTACGAATCTTCCTCCCCCTTTTCCGATAGGGACGTCCGTTTCCCCCTTTTCCGATAGGAAACAGAGTGGATCAAACCTATTAGGCGAGATATCCCCCATTTCCGTTAGGGATTCTCTCCACATCACATTCTCATCAAGAATGGAGTGGTTACTAATGCAATATCATATGCATGCATCCAACACCTCATAATCATATGCCTCACATCATATTATGCACACATTCCCAAAATATCCCATAATCAGGTTCATGCATGTCAACAGGCTATACTTAATCATTTAAGCATGCTAGGACAATAGGCAATACATTTCCGCATAATACACATTTAATCATGTTACCCTAAGCATGTTACTACTCACATAGAGCACATATGTTGCATCTCACAGTTAAGCATATTATCAGGTAATCACATTTAATAATAAAACAACCTTATGTTAGTTGATGAGTCTACCACACTTATCCTTAGATGTGGTACACCGTAATCCCTATTCTTAGGTGTTACTGACATCAACTCCTAGTGGGGTTTAGGTACCCTACACATGCCAAACAGTCATATCTACTATACAAAACCCAATAAAAGTGCATTCTTTCCCCCCACTTGGTAATAGAAGCACTCCAAAGCAAACTGGACACCGAGACGTAAACACGAACTTACCAACAATCACACTAACGCTCCCGCACTATGTTCCAATTCAGCCAACACCAAGGAATAAGGGCAACTAATAGAATTAGGGTCCACAGTTAACCGGAAACACACAAACGCACTCAAATTAGAATTAGGGCAACTAATAAACTAACTAAAACACCAAGAGACCCATGACCAGGGGCTGGCCTAGGACTTCAGAGAACAAGACTTACCCAAAAATAACTCCAGACAAGCTTCCGTAGTCAACCGGTACCCGCACTATTGCCAAAACCCTAAAATACGAAGAACGGGTAATGAAGAACAATCCAACCCAACAAGAATCCATGAAATCAGAATTTAGACATGAAGAACAGAGACCTTGGTCTCAGTTTCGTGACCCATGGAATCTCCTATGGGAGTTCTGGCAAAACACTAGCTCGTTTGGTACCCGCACGGTCAAACCGGGGTCCAAAACATAGTCTGATTAAGGTTAGGAACTAGAATCAATTCCAAATTAGGAAATTGCAACCTGAATCAGAGATGAACAGTAGATGAGATAAAGATTTACCTCGATGAAACGACGATCAGAGATAAGCCCTAACAAGCTCGAACGGCAACCGACGAGCTAACACTATTAGATTGATGAACGGATGAACGAGATTGGTTTAGATCAAGGCCACAAAGCTTGAGAACCTTGAAAATGGAGTTTTCTGGTTGTAGAGGTTGCTCTGTCATGATATAGCAGAAAGAATGGAACAAAACTGATTTAGGAGCATCAAATAGGCTTAAATAGAAGATTAGGTGTCATGGGTGCGCTCCAAACGCGCCTGCGCGTGCCTCACGCGCAGCCTTTCAGGCATCACTGTTTTTGTGCGCCTCCAACGTGCCTCAAGCGCGCGCCGCGTGCATAGGTGCACTTCAGGTGTGCTCATGCGAACTTCGCACGCACTACTTCATGCTGAAGAAATCTTGCATGCGTACCACGTGTCAGGACCAACGATCGGTCCAATCCCAGCGTGCCACGTGGCACAGAAGGGACAAGAAACGCTGGTGCACCATACCCCAGTGCGCGCCATGCGCACACCAACAACCGTGCGATCCAAAACTCGATACCCACACTTAAACATGATTCCTAACACAAGAGGATATCAAATGGACTAAAGAACAAAGGTTCTAAGTCTCATATTCTCGCCTGAAAGCTCTCACTCGCTCAAAGGCACGAACACGAAAAAATTCCTAAATTCAACTCCAATCGTTTTCAACTTTATCAGGCTTCCAAGACTCATAACAAAACATTATCAAACACTATTCCACCCTCAAATAACATATTAAACCTCAACACATGCTCCCTCACAAGCACAAAAAAAGAGCACATAGCCAAAAGGTCAAACACACAGTCAAATAAACAAATCCCTACATAGGGCACACAAATACACTTAGTCACACACATAAACACACATTAAGAAAGATTAGAAAAAATGAGGATGTTAAATTACCACCCTCCTTAAAAGAGATTTCGTCCCCAAAATTACGTACCTGAAAATAAATGAGGGTACTGTTGACGAATCTCACTCTCACGCTCCCAAGTCATGTCACCTGTCACCTCATCCCACAGAACCTTAACCAAAGGAATAGTTCTACCGCGAAGTTCCTTCATCCTCCTATCTAAAATCCGTACAGGCAACGCTTCATACTCTAAGTTCTCTTTCAATTGTATTGACTCAAGTTCAAGTATATATGAATGATTGGAAAAATATTTACGAAGTTGTGAAACATGAAAAACATCATGAAGTCTGGAAACATTAGGCGGTAAGGCTATATGATAAGGTACTGGGCCAATCTTACGGAGAATTTGAAAAGGTCCAATGAATCTAGGGGTTAGCTTTCTAGATTTGATGGCTCTGCCAATTCCAGTTCTAGGTGTCACTCTCAGAAAAACATGGTCTTCTTCCTGGAATTCTAAAGGTCTCCTCCTTTTGTCGCTATAGCTCTTCTGCCTATCCTATGATGCTTTCATCTTCTCTCTAATCTTCCTGACTTGTTCCGTGGTTTGCTGTACCAACTCTGATCCTAATACTTATGTATCTCCTGTCTCAAACCGAAACAAAGGGGTCCTACACTTCCTTCCATACAGTGCCTCAAAAGGTGCCATTCCTATACTTGAGTGAAAACTGTTGTTATAGGTAAACTCTACTAAAGGCAAGAATTCATCCCAACTTCCTACGTGCTCCAACACATAAGCTCTCAACAAATCTTCTAGGGATTGGATTGTTCGTTCTGACTGACCATCCATTTGAGGATGATAAGCTGAACTCAATCTTAATTTGGTTCCTAAAGCTCGTTGCAATTTATTCCAGAACCTTGAGGTAAATCTAGGATCTCTATCATTGATGATGCTCGAAGGAACACCATGCAACCTAACAACCTCGTTGATGTATATCTGAGCCAATCTCTCTAAAGGATACTTCTCTTCGATTGGAATAAAATGAGCACTCTTGGTCAACCGATCAATAATTACCCAAATTGCATTATACTTCTTAGGCGTCCTTGGTAAACCCACTACGAAATCCATTGCTATCCCGTCCCACTTCCACACAGGAATATCCAATGATTGCAACAATCCTGTCGGCATCCTATGTTCAATCTTTGCCTTCTGACACACTAGACAAGACATGACAAAGTTTGCTATCTCTTTCTTCATACTAGGCCACCGAAACATCTTCTTCAAATCTTGATACATCTTAGTAGTTCCCGGATGAAAATTAAGCTAGCTCTTATGGGCATCTTCTAGAATCGTTCTCCGTAGTTCCGAGTCATGCAGAACACAAATTCTATCTCCAAACCTCATCACTCCATCTTTCTTGATACTAAACTCCAAAGTCTCACCGTCCTTCATGGAATCTTTAATCTTGATCAGCTGATCATCAAGCCCTTGCTTCGCCTTCAACTCTTGCAGAAATTCATTGGTCACCATTATTTGTCCTAAGCATAACTTGTCCTTAAACGTACAACTGCACTCCCAAATTCAGATCTCTGAATTGTTCCACCAACTCCAACTCCTTCACCATCAAAGCTGACACATGTAGGGATTTCCTACTTAAAGCACCAGCCACAACATTAGCTTTTACAGGATGATATCGCAGTGCAAACTCATAATCCTTAATAAACTCCATCCACCTCCGTTGTCTCATATTCAGCTCCTTCTGGTCAAACAGGTATTTCAGGCTCTTATGATCACTGAATACCGTCAACTTAGCTCCGTAAAGGTAATGTCTCCAAATCTTCAATGCAAAAACTATAGCTGCAAGTTCAAGGTAATGGGTAGGGTAGTTCTTTTCGTGAATCCTTAATTGTCTTGATGCGTAGGCCACTACACTACCTCTTTACATAAGAACACATCCTAACCCTTGATATGATGCATTGCAGTATACTTCGAATTCTCCTGAGGGATTGGGTAAAACTAACACAGGTGATGTGATCAGCCTCTTTTTCAACTCTTGGAAACTCTCTTCACACTTATTCGACCATACAAAAGGGTTCTCCTTCCTCGTCAACTGGGTCATAGGTAAGGCTATCTTCGAGAATCCTTCAATGAACCTTCTGTAGTATCCGGCTAAACCCAAAAAGCTCCTAATCTCACTCACCGACTTAGGTCTTTCCCACTTGGTCACAGCTTCCACCTTCGAGGGATCTATAACAGTTCCATCCTTATTAATCACATGCCCAAGAAATTGCACCTCTTCCAGCCAGAATTCACACTTTGACAGTTTAGCATAAAGCTGCCTGTCCTTTAAAATCCGAAGTACAGTTCTCAGATGCTCCACATGCTCTCCTTCCGTACGCGAATAAATCAGTATGTCATCAATGAAGACGACTACAAATTTATCTAAGAATGGTCTAAAGATCCGATTCATATAATCCATGAACACTGCAGGAGCATTAGTCACACCAAATGGCATCACTAGATACTCATAATGTCCATATCTAGATCTAAAGGCAGTCTTAAGAATATCTTCTTTCTCGACCCAATCTGATGATAACCAGATCTCAGATCAATTTTGGAAAATATCGCCGCTCCCTTCACTTGATCCATCAAATCATCTATTCTAGGCAAAGGATACATGTTCTTAATCGTGATCCGATTAAGTTGCCTATAATCAATACACATCCTTGCAGAACCATCCTTCTTCTTCACAAATAACACTGGTGCTCCCCACAGTGAAACACCAGGTCTAATGAATCCTTTCTTGATTAAATCGTCTAACTGGGATTTCAACTCTGCTAGTTCTGCTGAGGACATTCTGTAGGGTGCTATGGATATACATCCAGTTCCAGGGATAAGGTCTATTGCAAATTCTATCTCTCTTTTTGGGCACTTCTGGGAATTCTCTCACTACCGGGAAAGAGTCAATGCTAGGAGTATCCTTAGCTTCCATTGAAAATAACATCATATGCTTCGGAGAGTTACCACTAGCGGCAAATTGACTATCATTGGCAGATACCATGTTGGGTTGTTCAGAAAAGGTAAGGGTCTTACGGGAAGAGTCTAGTAACACATGGTTCGCTGCAAGCCAGTCCATTCCTAAGATAACATCTAGGTCTTGTATCGGTAGGCAAACAAGGTCTACTAAGAAATTCCTATTCTCTATAGTGACTTGACATTTAAGGCAAACTGATGAAGTAGTCAGGGGATCACTAGTAGGAGTAGAAACTATCAGTTTACGAGGTAAAGAAGAAACAGGTAATTTCAAATGATCCACACATGCAAATGAAATGAAAGAATGTGTAGCCCTAGAGTCAAACAATATAGATAAGAGTTTACCAGAGGCCAAGCACATACCTTGTATCAGATCAGGCGATTGAGAGGATTCAGCTCCCCTCACGGTAAATACTTTCCCCGAAGTTTGAAGTCTGCCTGCACTGGCTCCATCTCCTCGTCCTACACCACCACGTCCTGCACCACCTCGTCCTATACCATTTCCATTTCCATTTCCTCTTCCTCCACGTCCTCCTTCAACAGGTCTGTTTACAGCTCTCTGTGCACCCCCAACAATCTTTCGCTAAGTGACTCATCCGTCCACACTGATAACACTGTTTTGACTCTGCTCCACCAGCTGGCACTGTACAATCCTTGATAAGATGCAGACCTCCACACCTATAACATCCCTGAGCTCTCACTGTAGCTCCAGTACCTTCAGTAGCATCGGCCTGTGCCGGTCTAGAATAGGGTCCGGCTCTGCCCCTCTGAAACCTACCTCCTCTATGCGCATCGTCTCTCGCGCCACCTCCATTCCTGATAGGGCCACCACTCCTCTGCTAATCTCTCTCTATCCATACTCTTTAGCTCCATACACTGTTCTACTAAATCTGGAAACCTCATCAACATTAAAGGACTCATAGTCCGTCGTATCTCATACTTCAGTCCATCCTGAAACCTCTAGCACATCCATAGCTCGCTAGGATGCAAGCGATGGAACTCTGAATACTTCAGTAAGGCCTCAAACTGTGTAGCATAATCACCTATAGTCATATTTCCCCGTTTCAAACTCTCAAACTCCTTTTTCTTCTCCTTGCGGTTCAACCTTGGAAATAACTTCTCCAAAAAACTCTCTTTAAACAACTCCCAGTTCACTACACTTTCCTGCTCTTCCAACAACCTTTTCTTACCTCTCCATCAAGACTCAGCATTGCCCATCAACATAAAAGAAGAAAAAGATACCTTTCTTTCCTCACGGGTGTTCATAGCCACGAAGATCTTCTCAATCTCCTGAATCTACTTCTCAGCTCTTTCGGGGTTAAATTCCCCGTTAAACTTTGGAGGATTTGCCTTCAGAAAAACTGTCATCCCATTGTCATCACTCCTCTCCTCCCTCCTAGTCTGAGCAGCCTGCAGAAACTGGGCATTCTGCTGTGCCTGTTGAAGCATAGCAGTGGCCAACTACCTAACAGATCGAAGGGTCTCATCAGAATCATGACCTCCTCCAACTCTTGAGGTCTCTCCATTCCTTGCTTCATTCACTCTCTCACGCGTACCTCTGCCACGACGAGCCATGAAGTCTTGAAAAAGAAATCATTAACTCGAGGTCCATAAGATATAAAGAATCATAGAAATATATTCTGTATACCTTATGAATTGATAACTGGTCACCTTTATTTAAGACAATAAAAATAACGCGGACACTTTACCAAACTTCTAAAGATAGTCGTATTCGGTGGGAATATGACTAGACTCAGCCAGAATTAACATACTAAATGACCTCGCAGTCCGGTTAGGGACAAACTGCTCTGATACCACAAATTTAACACCCCGAGTCCTATTCATGCTTTATTCTAATAATTAGACTAACTCGCTTAATTAACGGGTATAAAAATACGAAGGAATTAAAATCGCCACATGAATAAGACTACGACGTGTTACAGTGAAGTAATACTAAGTATGTCACATGTAGGTATATAGATAAGTATATACTATCACAGTGCAAAGTGCACAGTGTAGATAGTAATGATACAGTCATCCCAAAAGAAGTAAACCTGTGAGACTAACTTGCTGCCTCAACTAAACAAAACAGCAAAACACAAAACATAACATAAGCATCAAGACACCTGGCCAACATATAACCAAACGCCGCAGCGAAGGGGAAACTGAGAGCTCCCACTTTGAGATCCCGAATGCCTTTGAAACAACTGTCTGTAATCATGAGCTATCATGTGGTGAGAGGGACCAGATGTCGCTCGTCTCCCACGTCTCTGTCATCCATGGTGGCTACACTCGCTATGGTGGCTAACAGGTCGCACCGGCATTGGCTGAGGAGGCATCGGAGGATAACCTCCATAACCAAAACCTGGTGGAAACCCTGGCGCCTGCCACATCTGCTGAAAAGGTAGTCTTTGACATATCTTGAAGTCTCCGGAAAAGCTAGCTATAGGAAGACTTGGAACCCTAAAATAGATGGAGATGGTACCCGTATAGATCACTTCCTGACACACATGGTCAATCTCCCACCCCATGCTGTCGAAATCATGGTACTGAATCTCAAAATCACCCCACACGGGGATCTGTAGGGGAAGGAGCTTCGACGGGTGCATCAGCATAAACTGCTCCATCGGGTGCTACTGCGGTTGCATCCTCCTCTTCAACAAAGTCTAACATACAATGATACATATCCATATAAGCATACAAACACAGGGAGGTACGAATAACACAATCATCAAAAAGCAGGAAATGCATAAGTAGAATGAATGATTTGACAATCCGAACAAACCAGCACATATAAATAAATATGACTTAGCTACCCACTTCCACTTATCCCATGTCTCTCAATGAATCAATGTGTTGTGCGCTGCGACATCTTTTCTTTCTATTATCACTGTACTTCCCAATTCCGCTAGGAATACTTATTGGCGAACCCCCTTTCCGTTAGGTTGCCGTCCCCTTTTTCCGTTAGGGACTCCCGTCTCCCTTTTTCGATAGAGCACGGGGCGACACTAGCCTAGTCCACGAGGTATTCCCCTTTTTTGTTAGAAATCCTCCTCCCCCTTTTTCGATAGGGAAGTCCGTTTCCCCTTTTTCCGATAGGAAACGGAGTGGATCAAACCTATTAGCCGAGATATCCCCCATTTTCGTTAGGGATTCTTTCCACATCACATTCTCGTCAAGAACGAAGTGGTTACTAATGCAATATCATATGCATGCATCCAACACCTCATAATCGTATGCCTCACATCATATTATGCATGGATTCCCAAAATATCCCACAATCAGGTTCATGCATGTCAATAGGCTATACTTAATCATTTAAGCATGCTAGGACAACAGGCAATACATTTCCACATAATACACATTTAATCATGTTACCCTAAGCATGCTACTACTCACATAGAGCACATATATTACATCTCACAGTTAAGCATATTATCAGGTAATCACATTTAATAATAAAATAATCTTATGTTAGTTGATGAGTCTACCACACCTATCCTTAGATGCGGCACACCGTAACCCCTATCCTTAGGTGTTACTGACATCAACTCCTAGTAGGGTTTAGGTACCCTACACATGCCAAACAGTCGTATCTAGTATACAAGACCCAATAAAAGTGTATTTTTCCCCCCACCTGGTAATAGAAGCACTCCAAAGCAAACTGGACACTGAGACGTAAACACGAACTTACTAACAATCACACCAACACTCCCGCACTATGTTCTAGTTCAGCCAACAAGAAGGAGTAAGTTCAGAGTTACCAACAGTATCACCGAACAGTCCAGAATGGTCCACAGTTAACCGAAAACACACAAACACACTCGGATTAGAGTTAGGGCAACTAATAAACTAACTAAAACACTAAGAGACCCACAACCAGGGGCTGGCCTAGGACTCCAGAAACAAGACTTACCTAAAAATAACTCCAGACAAGCTTCCACAGTCAATCGGTACACGCACTATTACCAAAACCCTAAAATACGAAGAACGGGTAGTGAGGAACAATCCAAACCAACAAGGAATCCATGAAATCAGAATTTAGACATGAAGAACAGAGACTTTGGTCTCAGTTTCTTGACCCATGGAATCTCCTCTGGGAGTTCCGGCAAAACCCCAGCTCGTTCGGTACCCGCACGGTCAAACCGGGGTCCAAAACATAGTCTGATTAAGGTTAAAAATTAGAATCAATTCCAGATTAAGAAATTGCAACCTGAATCAGAGATGAACAGTAGATGAGATTAAGATTTACCTCGACGAAACGGTGATCAGAGATAAGCCCTAACAAGCTCGAACAGCAACAGACGAGTTAACACTATCGGATTGATGAACGGATGAACGAGATTAGTTTAGATCAAGGCCACAAAGCTTGAGAACCTTGAAAATGGAGTTTTATGGTTGTAGAGGATGCTCTGGTCGTGATACAGTAGAAAGAATGGAAGGAAACTGATTTAGGAGCATCAAATAGGCTTAAATAGAAGATTAGGTGTCATGGGTGCGCTCCAAATGCGCCCCACGCGCGCCTCACTCGCAGCCTTTCAGGCCTCACTATTTTTGTGCGCCTCCAATGTGCCTCAAGTGTGCGCCACACTCACAGGTGTGCTCATACGCACTTCACGCGCACTACTTCAAGCTGAAGAAATCTTGCATGCGGGCCACGTGTCAGGACCAACGATCGGTCCAATCCCAGCGTGCCACGTGGCACAGAAGGGACAGCAAACGCTGGTGCACCATACACCAGCATGTGCCACGCGCACTCCAAGCGCACTTCTTGCGCACTTGCACTGTTTTGTCCATTTTCGCGCGATTTCTTCAATTCCAACGACTGTGCGATCCAAAACTCGATAACCACACTTAAACATGATTCCTGTAACACCTTACTTTCATTCGAATAAAATTAAGATAATTATCATTAGGTACAGTAATCCCAAAATAGAATTTAAAATTAAATCCAACATTAAGTCCAAATACCACAAAACCAGACTTAAATACATAAGTTCATATCGGTACAACATCAATACATACTTCTAAGAATTACAACTCCCAAGTGCTACTATAAACTAATACATTGAACCATATCCCGAGAGCACGCAAATTGTGTCGATAAGCCGCTCTTCTGGTACTGTGCATCCAGAAAATAATTAAGTAAAGGAGTGGGGTGAGATAATAATCTCAGTGAATCCTCCTTTCGACTCCTCACCATTCACTCATGCAATTTTCTATCAGTCAAAAATCAATATGACATATTTATGCAATGCATATTCTTACTATGAATTTCTAATTCATCTTTGGTTCGCATTTATGGGTAGTGTTATATGCTTACGTCCATACAACCCCATAAATACGCTTTCGATATGGTGGTTAGACGTCTTAACCGTCCGAGGGCGTCCCACACGGCTAACCATATCGATCACCCCTTTAGAGGCATCTTAGTGTCTTTTAGGGAATTTAATTCACCAACTATATCCTTAAATGCATGCTTTAATCAAGATTAAGAATACAATTAGATGCTACTCTAGCTTCATATGGAACTAAGCTTATTCATGTAAAAATATACATTTCATATTCAAATGGAAACACCTAACATGCTCACCAAGTAAAACACATCAAGCAAGAACACATTTCCATTAGGGCTCCATGGAGCTCCCAATGGTCAAACATCCCTCTCACGGTTTGTGGGGGGTTTGGGTACCACCTTGCCCCTTAATCAATCCCAATCACACATGCATAGCAATTTGATACTAAAACTTTAGGAATACAAGAAGTTTGGAAAATTCTGACCTTGAACCCTTTAGGGTTCAAGGGTTTTCTTCAAAGGGAAACCTAATGTGGGACTCATGGGTGCCCATCACCTAAGAGAAGGAAGAACTCACCACAACTCCTAAGGTTTGAGCTCAAGGGTTGATGTTCAGCCCCTCCTTCGTCCTCCTTCACGTTTTGCTTCTTCTTCTTCTTCAAGCTTGTCTTCTAGGGATTTCCTTCAACTTCCCAACCCGAGCATAAACACTCCCCAACTTGGATTCAAGCTAAGATTGAGGATGAATCTAACATGAATCCTTGTTTTTCCCCTCTAATTTGTGAACCCTAGGTGTTTTGACACCTTCTCCTTCTTCTCTCTGTCGCACCCTCTCTCTCTAAATCTCTCTCTAGCAATCGCGTTCTGTTCTTTTTCTGCTGAGTTTTTATGATATATCAGAATTGTGAATCGATTCACAAAGATAGGTGAATCGATTCACACAGTGGAAAAATGACAGAATCGCAGCTTTAAGTGCGAGGAATCGATTCTCGCAGCTCCTGCATTCGATTCACAGAGAACTGACTTTTGTGAATCGATTCACGCCGCGATTCCCAGAGGATCATCCTTTGTGAATCGATTCACTTCGCGATTCATCGCAAACCTAATCGAGTCCCAAAGAAACTCCACATCCTCAATCGATTCACGAGTGGTCTGGGAATCAATTCACACCGAGCAAAATTTCACCAAACACCATTTTTCACATATTCAATCTTGACAATCATTGAGGAATTCACTTAAATTCATCATTAAGCCATACTAAGCATGTATATACCACGTTAAATCAAGCTTGGGGAATTTCGGGTGTTACACTACTACCCACCTTTTAAAAATTTTGTCCTCAAAATTTGATAACTTACATACCTATTGGAAAAGTTATGTGTTGGCTTCGCATCTCATCTTCAAGTTCCCAAGTAGCTTCTTCGGGAGTGGATCCTTCCCAGATCACCTTGACCAAAGGGATAGTCTTATTCCTGAGTGGCTTGGAAGCTCGGTCCACTATTTGGCCCGGTTCGGGCTGGTATGTGCAATCAGCCCTAAGTTGTATGGACTCATGGTCTATAGAGTGGAATGGATCTGGAATGTACTTCTTAAGCTGAGACACACGAAAAACATTGTGGAGATTTGACAAAGAAGGAGGTAAGGCGATTTGGTAAGCAACAGGACCAATTCGACTGAGGATTTGGAAAGGACCCACACACCGAGGGGTCAACTTTTTGGCCCTAAGAGCTCTACCAACACCTATAGTGGGAGTGACTTTCAGGAATACATGTTCTCCTTCATCAAATTCAAGGGGTTTAAGCCTACGATCCGCATAACTTTTCCGCCTACTCGAGCGGTCTTTATCTTCTCCCTAATCATGCGAATCTTATCGGTGGTTTCCTGAACAAGGCCTGGGCCTAACAATTGTTTCTCCCCACTTCAAACCAACATAGAGGAGTCCTACACTTGCACCGTAGAGAGCCTCGTGCAGTGCCATTCCTATGCTAGAGTGATAGTGTTGTTATATGAAAATTCAATTAATGATAAATACTTGCTCCAACTACCGCCATCCTCTAAAACACAGCTCTGAGCATATCCTCTAAAGTTTGAATGGTCCTCTCAGATTGACCATCCTGTCAGGGATGGTAGGTCGTGCTAAGACTTAATCTCGCCCTAAGGCTTGATGAAGTGCCTTCCAAAACCGAGAGGTGAACTTTGGATCCCTATCGAGACAATGTTAGCCGGAACTCCGTGGAGTCTAACAACCTCTCTCGATATAGATCTCATTAACCCAAGGCGGTTTTGTAAGTGGACTTTATGGGAAGAAAATGAGCAGATTTGGTTAATCATGCCCACTATGACCCATATAGAGTCATATCCTAACTAAGTGTAGGGTAACCCTCCCACGAAGTCCATTGCTATACTATCCCACTTCCACTCCTGAATTCTAAGGTTTGGAGAAGACCAAGGCTTTTGGTGTTCTATCTTGGTTTTCCGACAAACCAAGCATTGAGCTACAAATTCGCCACATCATTCCTCATGCCTGGCCACCAATACCTGTCTAAGGTCTTGATACATCTTGGTGGAACCAGGTGTATCGAGAATCCACTCTTGTGGGCTTCTCCTAGAACCTCGCTTAATGGAATTATCCTTTGGTATGCAGATTCTCCGATGGAACAATAAAGTGCCATCCTCGGCTTGAAAAAGCAGAGGCGGTGCTTGCTAGGCTATGACTCTACATCTAAGCTCTGGGCAAGTCTAATCTGCTCCCTAAAATCACAGGAAATTTCTAAATGGTAAAGCATGAGACTGTTTCATCGATGGAAAAATTCCAAGGTTAAGGTCCCTAAAGGACTCCAAAGAACTCCATTTCTTTGATCATCAGTGAAGACACATGCAAGGACTTCCTACTCAAGGTATCCGCGACCACATTCGCTTTGCCCGGATGGTACTTCAGCTCAAAGTTATAATCTTTTAGGAACTCAACCCATCTTCTCTGCCTCATGTTAAGTTCCTTCTGATCAAAAAGGTATTTCAAGCTCTTATGATCACTAAACACTTCAAATTGGGCACCATACAGATAGTGTCGCCAAATCTTTAGAGCAAAGACAATGGCTGCTAGCTCTAAGTCATGAGTAGGATAGTTCTCCTCATGGGGCCTTAACTGCCTAGATGCGTAGGCTACAACTTGTCGATTCTGCATGAGAACACATCCTAACCCTTTCTTAGAGGCATCACTATAAACTTCAAATCCCAATGCTAGGTCGTGATAATCAAGACCGGTGGAAGTCAACCTGATTTTTAAGCTCTAGGAAACTATTCTCACAGCTCTTAGTCCACACAAATGGCTCCTCTTTTCGTTAACCTTGTCGTGGAAGTACCATCTGCGAAAATCCCTTAATAAACCTTCGGTAATGTAACCCGCTAATCCTAGAAAGCTCCTAACTTCGTGGATCGTGGTTGGTCGCTCCCAACTAAGGACCGCTTCTACTTTACTAGGATCAACCGACACTCCTCTTTAGAAATCACATGACCCGTAAACTTAACTTCACCGAGCCAAAACTCACATTTCTCAGGTTTAGCAAAGAGGCTCTTTTCCTAAGGGTACTTAAAACAATCCTAAGGTGTTCCTCATGCTCTCGAGGATCCTTAGAATAAACTAGGATATCGCCTATGAAGACCACTACAAACTTGTCAAGGAAGCGGCCTAAAAATTCGGTTCATGTAGTCCATAAATACGGCCGAGCATTGGTCGCCAAAAGGCATAACCAAATACTCATAGTGCCCGTATCTTGTCCTAAATGCCGCCTTTGGGACATCCTCTACCTTAACTCTAATCTGGTGATAACCGGATCTTAGATCAATCTTAGAGAAAACCAAGCTCCCTAAGTTGATCTAACAAGTCATCTATTCGGGGCAAGGGTACTTATTCTTCATTTGTGATCTTATTGATTTTCCAGAATCAATACATAACCTCATACTCCCGCCTTTCTTCTTCACCAAAAGGACAAAGTGCCCCAAGGTGACACACTAGGCCTAATAAACTGCTTAGCAATCAAATCTTCCAACTGTGTCTTTAATTCCCTTAACTCCAAGGGTGACATCCTATAAGGAGCTATGGAGATTGGTCCCGTTTCGGGAACCAGTTCTATGGAGAACTCAACTTCTCTCTCAGGTGGTAAGGTTGCTACCTCGCTAGGAAACACATCTAAGAATTCGTTCACTATAGGGATAGTATCCAGGTCGGGGCTAACCTCTATAGTTGAAGAAAGTAAGATCATATATCCTGCTAGACCTTCCACTAGACAGTGACTCAATAGAAGATCATTACTCTGTGTAACATGACTTGACTCTTCAATAATAGAGTGCACATTTGGAAACTCAATCGTTTTACAGAAACAATTTAAAACAACTTGATGGGCAGAAAGCCAATCCATACCCAAGATAATGTCCATCCCTACCAGAGGTAGACACACAAGGATTACTAAAAACATCCTCCCTTGAATTATGAGAGGACAATTCTCACATACTAAGGAAGTGGAAATGCTACCTTCGGCAGGTGTATACACATGCAACGGAATTTGCAATGAGGTAAGACACAACCCTAACCTTTGAACACATGTACACGAGATAAAGGAATGTGTTGCTCCCGAATCAAACAAAACAACTAGAGGTTCATCCTGAAGGAAACAAGTACCTTTCATCAGATTTTCCGCTCCCTTTGCTTTCTGGGCATCCAGAGTAAAGACTCTCCCTTGGTTAGGATCACTAGGCTTGGCTCCTTTCCCTTTAGTGTATTGGGGGCACTCCCTGGCCAGGTGTCCTGGTTGGTGACAAACATAGCAAACATTCTTGCCCTTCATACACTCTCCCGGATGCCTCTTCCCACAGTTTGAACATGCATGATAATCAGACTCGGAGGTTTGAGCCTGCTTTCCCTTGAAAAGGTACCCTTCGGCCTCATGTGTTGGGCGTTCTTATCTGCATCCTTCTTTTTGTTCTTATCTTGCCACCTAGTTTGCCTATCTTCATACATCCTCTTCAAGCTTGCTTCAGCCACGTAGCTCTGATGGACTACTCTGGCGAAGTCAGTGAATTCAGTTTGTGAAATGCTGTTTTGGATGTCTGGCCTTAGTCCCCACTTGAACTGCTTGATTTTCCAATTATCGTCCGGAGCAAATTGAGCAACAGATGAGTACCTTACCAACTCTTCAAACTTGTTCACATACTCTGAGACCGTGGATTTTCCTTGCTGCAGTTGGACCAACTCTCTATCCATCATATCCTTCACAGTTTGGGGGAAGTACTTCTCCAAGAAAATCTTCTGAAAGTTCACCCAGGTTAGTGGCATCCCTTGAGCCACCATATAGGCTCGGGCCCCTTTCCACCAGTTCTCAGCATCCTCTATGAGCACATGAGTAGCTAGCTCCACCTTTTGTTCCTCGGTACAATGGACAACCTTAAAACTCTTTTCCACGGCTTCCAGCCAGTGTTGGGATGCCATGGCTTCTGCTCTTCCATTGAAGGTTGGTGGCTTCGTCTTGAGGAATTTGAGAAATTTCCGGTCCAATTCCTCCTCTTGCGGGGGAGGTTGGGCTTGATACTGCTGTTGTTGGGCTAACTGAGCCGCAAGATTGTTGGTGGCAATACTCTGATTTTGGATAGCCTGCAATATCCCTTGCAGCCAAGCATTATCTTGTCCTGGCGGATCCGGAGGTATTTCAGCGTTCCTCCTGGGTCTCCCGCGCCTTCCGTAACTGAAGCCATACTCGCATAGAATGCACCAAACATTGAGTTGATCGGGCTCAATATCTCTTAGCATAATAAGTAGAAAGACAACAACAGACTCAAGAAATTCACGAAACTATTTCTAGCGATCCCTACAAATCAGATTAGAATCGAATCGCTCGATACCATAATGTAACCCCTTCCTTTCATTCTCCTCAAGTTAACATAATTATCATTAGGTACAGTAATCACAAAATAGAATTTAAACTTAAATCCAACATTAAGTCCAAATACCACAAAACCAGACTTAAATACATAAGTTCATATCGGTGACAACATCAATACATACTTCTAAGAATTACAACTCCCAAGTGCTACTATAAACTAATACATTGAACCATATCCCGAGAGCACGCACTGTCAATCGCCTCTTCTGCACTGTGCATCCAGAAAATAATTAAGTAAAGGAGTGGGTGAGATAATAATCTCGGTGAATCCTCCTTTCGACTCCTCACCATTCACTCATGCAATTTTTTATCACCAAAAATCAATATGACATATTTATGCAATGCATATTCTTACTATGAATTTCTAATTCATCTTTGGTTCGCATTTATGGGTAGTGTTATATGCTTACGTCCATACAACCCCATAAATACGCTTTCGATATGGTGGTTAGGCGTCTTAACCGTCCGAGGGCGTCCCACACGGCTAACCATATCGATCACCCCCTTTTAGAGGCATCTTAGTGTCTTTTAGGGAATTTAATTCACCAACTATATCCTTAAATGCATGCTTTAATCAAGATTAAGAATACAATTAGATGCTACTCTAGCTTCATATGGAACTAAGCTTATTCATGTAAAAATATACATTTCATATTCAAATGGAAACACCTAACATGCTCAGTCAAGTAAAACACATCAAGCAAGAACACATTTCCATTAGGGCTCCATGGAGCTCCCAATGGTCAAACATCCCTCTCACGGTTTGTGGGGGGTTTGGGTACCACCTTGCCCCTTAATCAATCCCAATCACACATGCATAGCAATTTGATACTAAAACTTTAGGAATACAAGAAGTTTGGAAAATTCTGACCTTGAACCCTTTAGGGTTCAAGGGTTTTCTTCAAAGGGAAACCTAATGTGGGACTCATGGGTGCCCATCACCTAAGAGAAGGAAGAACTCACCACAACTCCTAAGGTTTGAGCTCAAGGGTTGATGTTCAGCCCCTCCTTCGTCCTCCTTCACGTTTTGCTTCTTCTTCTTCAAGCTTGTCTTCTAGGGATTTCCTTCAACTTCCCAACCCGAGCATAAACACTCCCCAACTTGGATTCAAGCTAAGATTGAGGATGAATCTAACATGAATCCTTGTTTTTCCCCTCTAATTTGTGAACCCTAGGTGTTTTGACCCCTTCTCCTTCTTCTCTCTGTCGCACCCTCTCTCTCTAAATCTCTCTCTAGCAATCGCGTTCTGTTCTTTTTCTGCTGAGTTTTTATGATATACTGCAGCTGTGAATCGATTCACAGCATAGGTGAATCGATTCACACAGTGGAAAAATGACAGGAATCGCAGCTTTAAGTGCAGGAATCGATTCCTGCAGTTCCCAGATTCGATTCACAGAGAACTGACTTTTGTGAATCGATTCACGCTGCGATTCCCAGAGGATCATCCTTTGTGAATCGATTCACTTCTGCGATTCACTGCAAACCTAATCGAGTCCCAAAGAAACTCCACATCCTCAATCGATTCACGAGTGCGGGAATCAATTCACACTGAGCAAAATTTCACCAAACACCATTTTTCACATATTCAATCTTGACAATCAATGAGGAATTCACTTAAATTCATCATTAAGCCATACTAAGCATGTATATACACGTTAAATCAAGCTTGGGGAATTTCGGGGTGTTACACTACTACCCACCTTTTAAAAATTTTGTCCTCAAAATTTGATAACTTACATACCTATTGGAAAAGTTGCGGGTGTTGGCTTCGCATCTCATCTTCAAGTTCCCAAGTAGCTTCTTCGGGAGTGGATCCTTCCCAGATCACCTTGACCAAAGGGATAGTCTTATTCCTGAGTGGCTTGGAAGCTCGGTCCACTATTTGGGCCGGTTCGGGCTGGTATGTGCAATCAGCCCTAAGTTGTATGGACTCATGGTCTATAGAGTGGAATGGATCTGGAATGTACTTCTTAAGCTGAGACACATGAAAAACATTGTGGAGATTTGACAAAGAAGGAGGTAAGGCGATTTGGTAAGCAACAGGACCAATTCGACTGAGGATTTGGAAAGGACCCACACACCGAGGGGTCAACTTTTTGGCCCTAAGAGCTCTACCAACACCTATAGTGGGAGTGACTTTCAGGAATACATGTTCTCCTTCATCAAATTCAAGGGGTTTAAGCCTACGATCTGCATAACTTTTCTGCCTACTCTGAGCAGTCTTTATCTTCTCCCTAATCATGCGAATCTTATCAGTGGTTTCCTGAACAAGGTCGGCGCCTAACAATTGTTTCTCCCCCACTTCAAACCAACATAGAGGAGTCCTACACTTGCGATCGTAGAGAGCCTCGTACGGTGCCATTCCTATGCTAGAGTGATAGCTGTTGTTATATGAAAATTCAATTAATGATAAATACTTGCTCCAACTACCGCCATCCTCTAAAACACAGGCTCTGAGCATATCCTCTAAAGTTTGAATGGTCCTCTCAGATTGACCATCTGTCTAGGGATGGTAGGTTGTGCTAAGACTTAATCTCGTCCCTAAGGCTTGATGAAGTGCCTTCCAAAACCGAGAGGTGAAATTTGGATCCCTATCAGAGACAATGTTAGCTGGAACTCCGTGGAGTCTAACAACCTCTCTGATATAGATCTCAGCTAACCGGGCGGTTTTGTAAGTGGACTTTATGGGAAGAAAATGAGCAGATTTGGTTAATCTGTCCACTATGACCCATATAGAGTCATATCCTAAATAAGTGTAGGGTAACCCTCCCACGAAGTCCATTGCTATACTATCCCACTTCCACTCGGGAATTCTAAGGGTTGGAGAAGACCTGAAGGCTTTTGGTGTTCTATCTTGGTTTTCTGACAAACCAAGCATTGAGCTACAAATTCTGCCACATCATTCCTCATGCCTGGCCACCAATACCTCTGTCTAAGGTCTTGATACATCTTGGTGGAACCAGGGTGTATCGAGAATCCACTCTTGTGGGCTTCTCCTAGAACCTGCTGTTTAATGGAATTATCCTTTGGTATGCAGATTCTCTGATGGAACAATAAAGTGCCATCCTCGGCTTTAAAAAAACCCCGGCGGTGCTTGCTAGGCTAGCCTCTACATCTAAGCTCAGGCAAGTCTAATCTGTTCCCTAAAATCACAGGAAATTTCTAAATGGTAAAGCATGAGACTGTTCACTGATGGAAAAATTCCAAGGTTAAGGTCCCTAAAGGACTCCAGCAACTCCATTTCTTTGATCATCAGTGAAGACACATGCAAGGACTTCCTACTCAAGGCATCCGCGACCACATTCGCTTTGCCCGGATGGTACTTCAGCTCAAAGTTATAATCTTTTAGGAACTCAACCCATCTTCTCTGCCTCATGTTAAGTTCCTTCTGATCAAAAAGGTATTTCAAGCTCTTATGATCACTAAACACTTCAAATTGGGCACCATACAAATAGTGTCGCCAAATCTTTAGAGCAAAGACAATGGCTGCTAGCTCTAAGTCATGAGTAGGATAGTTCTCCTCATGGGGCCTTAACTTCCTAGATGCGTAGGCTACAACTTGTCGATTCTGCATGAGAACACATCCTAACCCTTTCTTAGAGGCATCACTATAAACTTCAAATCCCAATGCTAGGTCAGGGATAATCAAGACCGGGGTGGAAGTCAACCTGATTTTAAGCTCTAGGAAACTATTCTCACAGCTCTTAGTCCACACAAATGGCTCCCCTTTTCGGGTTAACCTTGTCAGGGGAAGTACCATCTGCGAAAATCCCTTAATAAACCTTCGGTAGTAACCAGCTAATCCTAGAAAGCTCCTAACTTCTGTGACTGTGGTTGGTCGTTCCCAACTAAGGACTGCTTCTACTTTACTAGGATCAACCGACACTCCCTCTTTAGAAATCACATGACCCAGAAACTTAACTTCACTGAGCCAAGACTCACATTTCTCAGGTTTAGCAAAGAGGCTCTTTTCCCTAAGGGTACTTAAAACAATCCTAAGGTGTTCCTCATGCTCTCGAGGATCCTTAGAATAAACTAGGATATCGTCTATGAAGACCACTACAAACTTGTCAAGGAAGGGCCTAAAAATTCGGTTCATGTAGTCCATAAATACGGCTGGAGCATTGGTCAGGCCAAAAGGCATAACCAAATACTCATAGTGCCCGTATCTTGTCCTAAATGCCGTCTTTGGGACATCCTCTACCTTAACTCTAATCTGGTGATAAGATAATTATCATTAGGTACAGTAATCCCAAAATAGAATTTAAAATTAAATCCAACATTAAGTCCAAATACCACAAAACCAGACTTAAATACATAAGTTCATATCGGTACAACATCAATACATACTTCTAAGAATTACAACTCCCAAGTGCTACTATAAACTAATACATTGAACCATATCCCGAGAGCACGCATGCCAATCGCCTTCTGACTGTGCATCCAGTAAAATAATTAAGTAAAGGAGTGGGGTGAGATAATAATCTCAGTGAATCCTCCCTTCGACTCCTCACCATTCACTCATGCAATTTTCTATCAGTCAAAAATCAATATGACATATTTATGCAATGCATATTCTTACTATGAATTTCTAATTCATCTTTGGTTCGCATTTATGGGTAGTGTTATATGCTTACGTCCATACAACCCCATAAATACGCTTTCGATATGGTGGTTAGACGTCTTAACCGTCCGAGGGCGTCCCACACGGCTAACCATATCGATCACCCCCTTTTAGAGGCATCTTAGTGTCTTTTAGGGAATTTAATTCACCAACTATATCCTTAAATGCATGCTTTAATCAAGATTAAGAATACAATTAGATGCTACTCTAGCTTCATATGGAACTAAGCTTATTCATGTAAAAATATACATTTCATATTCAAATGGAAACATCTAACATGCTCAGTCAAGTAAAACACATCAAGCAAGAACACATTTCCATTAGGGCTCCATGGAGCTCCCAATGGTCAAACATCCCTCTCACAGTTTGTGGGGGGTTTGGGTACCACCTTGCCCCTTAATCAATCCCAATCATACATGCATAGCAATTTGATACTACAACTTTAGGAATACAAGAAGTTTGGAAAATTCTGACCTTTTCTTCAAAGGGAAACCTAATGTGGGACTCATGGGTGCCCATCACCTAAGAGAAGGAAGAACTCACCACAACTCCTAAGGTTTGAGCTCAAGGGTTGATGTTCAGCCCCTCCTTCGTCCTCCTTCACGTTTTGCTTCTTCTTCTTCAAGCTTGTCTTCTAGGGATTTCCTTCAACTTCCCAACCCGAGCATAAACACTCCCCAACTTGGATTCAAGCTAAGATTGAGGATGAATCTAACATGAATCCTTGTTTTTCCCCTCTAATTTGTGAACCCTAGGTGTTTTGACCCCTTCTCCTTCTTCTCTGCATCGCACCTCTCTCTCTAAATCTCTCTAGCAATCGCATTACATTCTTTTCTTTGAGTTTTTATGATATCTGCGGTGTGAATCGATTCACAAAGATAGGTGAATCGATTCACACAGTGGAAAAATGACAGAATCGCGACTTTAAGTGCGAGGAATCGATTCTGCGGTTCCCAGATTCGATTCACAGAGAATCGACTTTTGTGAATCGATTCACGCTGCGATTCCCGGAAGGATCATCCTTTGTGAATCGATTCACTGCGATTCACCGCAAACCTAATCGAGTCCCAAAGAAACCCCCATCCCTAAATCGATTCACAGGGTCTGGGAATCGATTCACACTGAGCAAAATTTCACCAAACACCATTTTTCACATATTCAATCTTGACAATCAATGAGGAATTCACTTAAATTCATCATTAAGCCATACTAAGCATGTATATACACGTTAAATCAAGCTTGGGGAATTTCGGGGTGTTACAATTCCTAGCACAAGTGGACATCAAATGGACTCAAGAACAAAGGTTCTAAGTCTCATATTCTCGCTTGAAAGCTCTCACTCGCTCAAAGGTACGAACACACAAAAATCCTAAACTTAACTCCGATCGTTTTCAACTTTATCAGGCTTCCAAGACTTATACCAAAACATTATCAAACACTATTCCACCCTTAAATAACATATTAAACCTCAACACATGCTCCCTTACAAGCACAAAAAAATGAGCACATAGCCAAAAGGTCAAACACACAGTCAAATACATAAATCCCTACCTAGGGCACACAAATACACTTAGTCACACACATTAAGCAAGATTAGAAAAAATGAGGATGTTACACCCCAAATCGTAGATGCTTGTTTGCTTCGTGTCACCCACTTAGAAAGAAATCTTTGAAAGCCCTCTTCATATTTTGAAGAGTTGCATGCAATCTTTTCTTCAGTCTTAGAGCTGTCACTCACTAGATGGTGATTTTCAGCTTTGAGTTTCTCATTTTCTTCATTGAGTATTAAAAATTCTTTTGAAAGTTTGGAGAATTTCTTTTTCAAAGCTGTATACTCAATGGAGAGCTTTGAAGACTCATCTAAGAGTTCATCAAAAGCTTTTTGAATATCAGAGGATGGGTTAGAATTTACTTCTTCTTCCTCATCTTCACTGTCTGATCCTATGGTGGCCATCAGAGCCATGTTTGCTTGTTCCTCATCATCATCAGACGATGATGAATCAGAGTCATCCCATGTTGCCATGAAACCCTTCTTCTTCTTTCCTTTGAAACCAATTCTCTTTGGTTTCTCCGTCTCGAGTTGTGGACATTCAGACTTGAAATGTCTTGGCTTCTTGCACTTGAAGTAAGTCACTTAGCTCTTGTCTTTGTAGTCCTTCTTTTCCCTTGAGTTCTTCTTGTGGAATTGCTTCCTGAACCTTCCTTTCTTCTTCCACATACGTTGAATCTTCCTTGAAATAAAGCAAAGTTCATTGTCTGTTCTGTCACTACTCTCACCAGACGATCCTTAGTCTATTTCTTGTTCAGCTTGTAGAGCCTTGGACGTAGAAGCCTTGATAGTAGACTTTAAAGCAATAGACTTTGACTTCTTAGGAGGTTCTTCTTAATTCAGCTCAAGCTCATGAGCTCTCAAGAAAATTAGAAGATCTTCAAGACACAATCTGTTTAGGTCCTTGGCTTTTTGAATAGCCGTGACCTTAGGTCTCCATTACCTGGGCAGGCTTCTTAGTATTTTCTGCACGTGATCAGTAGTGGTATAGCTCTTGTCAAGAACTTTTAACCATGAACTAATGTTTGAAATCTTCTAAACATGGTTTCAATATCTTCTCCCTCTTCCATATTGAAGAGTTCATATTGTTTAACAAGAATGTTAGCCTTGGTTTCTCTCACTTGGGCAGTACCCTCATAGGACAAAGCCAATCAGTCCCAAATTTCCTTTGCAGTACCATTTTTCCCACATTTCTCGTACCCTTTCTCAGAAATAGCACAAATATGAAAGTATCTTGCTTTCTGATTTAGTTGATAAGCTTTCTTTTACTCATCACCCCACTTATCTCTAGGAATGGGATTTTTCTTGGAATCAACTGGTTCGGTATATTGTCTTTGAACCATATCCCACAACTCAAGTTATTGTGACTCAAAAAAGGTTTTGACTTTATCTTTCCAGTAGTCATAGTTTGTTCCAGTGAACAAAGGAGGACGACTTTATCTTTCCAGTAGTCATAGATTGTTCCAGTGAACAAAGGAGGACGGTTAACGTGACCACCGGCTTCGTTGCTTGCCATGTATACAGTATAAGATCTTTTCCTCTCACACTGTTAAGTGCTCAACCAAGAGGCCGAGCTCTGATACCAATTGAACGTGGCAAAAACACAAGAAAGGCGGGGTTTGAATTGGGTTTTATAAATCTTTTCGCAAAGCTTGGGTATTTTTGAAAACCTTTTTAAAACAACTCTTTAATAAAATAACAATGTAAAATATGTAAAGAGAAGAGAAGAGTAGGATACAGTGATTTATACTAGTTCACTATCACCTGATAACTATGTCTAGTCCCTTCAACACACTTGAAGGATTTCTCCACTATAATCAGCCTGATTACACTTGAGAGTATAATACTGCCAAACTGGCATTACTCACAACTTCTTAGAACGACTTAGTACAGTCAAGCCTATAAAGAATACAACCACTATTAGGCTAAATACAAAGTTCAAAAGTAGTTTGAAACAAAAACAATAACTCTCAGCAGAGAGGATTTACAATGAAAAGCTTAAGCACAAAGAATAACTTTCAAACAGAAAGGATAAAACGTTTAAGTGCTTGTTCAATGTGATCTCAGAGACTTGAAATAATTTCTTGGTTGCTCACTGTCTCAGATATTGGAATAGTTTCATTGTTGGAGTTCTCAAGTGTTGTGTATGTTCTTCTTACTTCAGTGAATGAAGTAAGGTATATATATAGCTAGGGTTGCAAATAGTGTCGTTGTGACCTAACAACTCTTTGCACCAAAGGACAAAACTTCATATCCACTTTTCATGGCTTTTAGCAAGTCCTGTCACTTTCAGCTCTGCACTTGCATATTGGCATATCAGACAATAGCAGGATCTTGTCCCTTGTGATCTTTTTGAATATGAGACACTTCCAGAACAAGTTTTCTGATGATTATATCCGTTGACATTCTCTTTGGCCTTTGATTCCTCGTACATTAAAATACTCATCAATGGGGTCTCTTTAATACTTGAAGTAGCCTTTAATGAACTCTCAGTATGATTTCCAATCAGAGCATCTACCAAACAGACGATGCTTGGCAATGAGATCCTCTGTTCACCAGAGTGAGCTTGAATCGGAGGCAAGTTCTTCAGTACTGAATTTGTTGGCCTTTCATATAAATGAGTCATATAGTAACGGACGAAGGTTTCCACTGTGTAGTCTAATCAGATGGTCTATCAGACTGTTGACTACCATCAGAGCGTTGACCTTATCAGAGCATTGACTACTATCAGAGCATGATCTTTGGAGTGAGGCTATTAGACGATGACGTCATCAGCACTTTCCGGACGATCGCTGCCAGACTTAGACGAATGAAACGGAGGGTGAAACGCACACTTAGGCATAGTCTACTGAGACATTTCCTTCTGATGAATAGTGACTTCTGTACACTAACAAACACATCAGAGGATAAATTATTCTATTAATTATTTATTATCATCAAAATAATTAAGGGTCGTTGTTTCTGAATCCACTTGATTCCAATAGAACGACGGAGGACGAACGAACACTACAACAGATTTGTAGAAAAATGGCGCCCCCTTAACTAGCGTTATCCACTGAAAGCGCTAGCTAAAAAAATTCGGAACTCATCGCTAACGCTTCTTTAGAAAAAAGCTAGCTTTAGTCAACTAAATAGCTAGCGCTTTTCTGGAAAAATGCTGGTGATTGTATAATGGCACCTTTGCTAGTGCTTTTTCAGAAAAGCGATGTCTATGTTACTTCTTCGCTAGCGCTTTCCCAGGAAAGCGCTGTCTTGGTTGCATCATCTCTAGTGCTTTTGAAAAAAAGCGCTACGTATTCTCTGGATTAAAATCTTGTATATCGTCTTGTAACAATTCATTTATCTTATGCGCGATATGTCTTCCCTCTATTTCGTCTAAAGAACATAACAGTGCCTCCGTCATCTCTGTCTGTCCTCCATCGCTATGTCGTGCCTCTGTCTCAGTCCCTCAGTGCAGCTGCTCTCTCCCTCTCGACCCGTCGCGCAAGTTCATCTGCCTTTAAGGTTCTCCACCGCACCATTCCTCCTTCTTCGTCGTCGTGGTGATGCGTTAAGGTTCTCCACTGTGCTGTTCTTTCTTCTTCGTCGTCACCACTGTGCGATCGCACCCCATCACTTCTTCCTCATTAAGCTGCAGCTTAGGTAAATCTCCTTCCCACTTTGTTCTCTCTACCCTAACTTTATTTCTTCCCTTGCTCTTTTGCTTTGCTACTGGAGTTTTCAGTTTTTATTGCTAAATACCTAAATGCTAACACATATATGGGATTAAGTTCCTAGTCTAGTTTGTGCATTGACTTTCTTGGTTTTAGTTTTGGGGTAGAACTTATTAGATTGAGCAGAGATTGTGATGTTAATTAGAACTTGTTAGATTGTTATTTTTGGTTTGTTGCTCAATCTTAGTTTTGGTTTATGCATTTTCATTGTGAATGACAGGATGACATTTATACTGATGATAAAAACCAAGTGCGTCTCAACTCAAGCATGCTCTGTTTCTCCACACATCCTAAGCCTAAAAAAATTGTTTTTTTTCATTGCCATTAATTATTAAGCTTTTTTTAGATGATACTAGTTTTTATTCTGTGGCCAGTAGCAATCTTGCTGAAACCTGAAACTTATTCAAATGTTGCGAGATCCTTACTGCTACTATGCACAATTTCTTCTAGTGTGGTTGTGTTTTGAGCTTGCTGTGATACATAGGTGCATGAATCTGATTAGATAACAATTGGAAAGTGGGTAATTATTGAAAATACAAATAAGTCATGGCAAAATTTTGATAAAATATGTAAAAACTACAGATACATGGCTAATTCCGGACATGATAGTGATGCTCATGAGAGTGATGCTGCAGCAGCCTAAACTATGAACCGCCGTCCCCGAGGACTGACATACAAAAAGAATATCATCCGAGCTAGGAGTAGAGGATAGATACAAGCGGCAAGATTGTTACTAATTAATATAATTAGTTGTTTTTATCTATTTAATATCTAATGTTGTACACTTAATTTTTTTTTTAGGTTTCATGGAATGCTAGAGGTCAACCCATAGGCAAAGGTGGCAAAGATTTGAAAAGTTTCATTGGAATAACTCAAGTGCAAATGACGATTCCATGTACGTTTAGTCATTGGTTACAGAAAAATAATGTAGTTTTGGATAGATGCAAAGAGGAGCTTTGGGCTGAGACAAAGGTATATAAATTAACATTGATCATTTGTATTTCTTCTCAGTTGTGTAAATATACTTACCCTACCATTTTGTTTATAATGTATTTGCAGAAAACATTTGATGTTGATGACACCCGTAAGGACATCATAATGAAGATTACCGAAAAATCTCATCGAACTTTTCGAGCATGGTTATCTAAGCGGGTGAGAGATGAAAAAGGGAATATTAGACCTAATCCTCCATCATTGTATACATCAGTCATAGGTGTGGACGTCTGGACTGATTTTGTAGCAAAACACACTAGAGATCCTGAATTTCTGGTATACTATACATGTCCCTACTTGTATACCTATATATGTATGTCAATACTTGTATATTTAATTGTTGTTGTTCCTAATCACACTTATATGTTTGTCTATATAGAGAACAAGTAACACAAATCGGCAGAGAGCATCAAATCCTCCTTACCCATACAGAAGACGGGTTAAGGGGTATTCGGGCATTGAGCAAGATCTGGTATGCAGCGTAACCTTAAATTATACGTACAACTGGTGAATTTGAGCATGTCTATAGAGTAACGTAATTAATACTGATGAATTTCACTTTTTTTTAATATGTATAGATGAAGCAAGCAGGAGAAGAGGATTATGCAACCTCAAAATCAATCGATCGCCATGTCTTGTGGATAAAAGCCCCTCGAAACAAGGATGGTGAGATTGAAGACCCCCCAACTGCGGAAGTGTATGAAAAAATTGTAAGTATGATAGATTAAATAACATTTTCATTTGCAATTTTCTTATGAAAGTGACAATATTTAAACAATCTTTGTGAATAATATTTGTGTCTCAGGATGCCCTAGCACAGGAGGGTATGTCACAGGGGGTGACACAGACATCCTTTCCCAAGTCATCCCCATTAAAGAGTATTCAGGACGTGTAAGGGGAGTGGGATTTGGGGTCCCATAGAAAGCTATCTTTGGTCCACCAAAACGTGCAAGAAAAGATGAAATGAAGACTTGAGGCGGATGCTAGCCAAACTCTATCAGGAGGTCCAAGAATTGAAAAAGGGGCAATATCAGGACAAGGGACCGGTAGGGGAGCATCAGGACAAGGGACCGATAGGGGAGTATCAGGATGGTAGCGCCAAAGATAGTTGCACTCTAAAGTCACACAAGGTATTAAATCAAATTACTTCAAAGACAGAGTTTATAGATTAATTAGTATTTGTGAATTGTTAATTAGTATTACATGGAAACTTGTATATCTTGAAATTGAAACTTGTATCATGCATGCTGAACTTTTGCTTATATAATTTGGTGTTAGAGTATATCATGACTTGTATAGTGACTTGTGCTGGCTGTGGTAATTTTTTGTTGTTACATGTATTAGATAAATTTTGGAATGTCCATATTTTAGGGGAGACTCTGCCAAAATTTTGTTAGAAATTCAAATTGAAGTATTCAAATATTCCAATTTAATATTATTATGGATCTTGATTACTTAAGGAACTGGTGGAGGTAATGGAACCAGTGGAGGTGCACGAATCTAGTTTACCCATGGATTGATGCACTCTTAAGTCACCCGAGGTAATAAATCATTAGAAATTGTCGTTACTTGTATTTATTGCATCAACGGTTTATCATATTAATATTTTGTTTATCATTGGTTTAGGACTTCAAAGAGTGTATGCTATATTTGTCAAGCTCATCTCGAGCGGTTGGTAAGGGGATTTGCTTCACTGATTTAAGTGCCACATTACACAATCGACCATTATCTATCCATCATTGCAAGGTTAGAGTTGACTTTGCAATTGAAGAGGATGCACCATTGCCTGTACCACTTGAGGGGGCATATATCATGACAGTGGGACAGGTAATAGTTACTTATGTGGCATGGCCGGTAAAACTCGTTGTAAGTGACGTGCTATTTTTTAATAAACATGATTCGTTATCATAATCATAATATATTTATAAAATTATGTGGTCACTAACTCATGCAAAATATATAGAAACCCATAAAATCCAAAGCCAATGTCAAGGAGAAGGAGAAGGGAAAGGGCAAGCAGCAAACATTTGAGTCTTGTACATCCCCAGTAAAGCCTGTGGACAAATCTTAGCATTCCCCTCTTGAAGCAAAATTCTTTAATTATCTGAAAGTTCTTGTTGAAACAAGGATGACAATAACTGGAGAACAAATCCAAATTACAATGGAAACAAATATTTTCGGTTATGAATCTCTATTATTTCTCAGTGTTAAGGATGAACTGGCAGAAGTTTTTATTGATGGAGCATGGGTTAGTCAAACTTTAGTTAGTGTATATATCAGGTACAACATCCAACTTTAAAGTATACTTTTTTTTTTATTCTTTCACGTAATATTGAAGTTATTGTCAATCCATTAATTTGTATACGTTTTAATTATATTCAAGGTACTTGTATGATGCGATACTGATCCCATAAGAATGGGCCGAGAGGTTTGTGTTCTTATACCTAGAGAAAACAAATTTTTGATATAAATCTGAGAATATGGTGGACTATATATCTGAACGCTTAGCAGAAGCAACGAAGCCAGGTGTTGACACCTTGTTTTTGTCACCGATTAACCTAGGGTGAGTCATTTATTTAATTTAATCATATATATATATATAGACACACACACACACATAAAATGATACTAAATTTTGTGAAATGTGATTACCTGCTAATTAGGATTTCCTTATTCAACATTTTTTAGGGCCCATTGGGTATTGTTAGCGATCAATCCCCGGGAAGACACGGTGTACTATTTGTGTTCTTTGCATACTCCTTTGAGCAACCACAAAGAAATGACGGATACGTTCAATCAGTAAGTATATATATGCATGTATTTGAACGAGTTCTGAATGTGAAATTGAGGTTGAAAATTTATGCACTACCTAATATATGTAATTGTGTTTTATTATGACTCAGGGCTTTGGCAATTCATCAAGGACATCAGACACTACACAAGTCCCAATTTTCTAAATCATCCAAGACAACGACTAAGTGGATTCCTATAGAGGTATTATCAATACTGTTATGCAATTATTTAATTTAAAAAATTAAAATTATTTATTTCTAATATTTTTGGTTTTTTAGTGCCCCCGCCAACCAAACTCTAATGATTGTGGCTATTACGTTATGAAGTTTATGAAGGATATTGTTGTTTATAACCAAATGCAAATCCCAAAGAAGGTATGTAATTTCTGTTCTAATTTATATAAAATACTTACTCTTTCATTTGATCATTTGCGTACTTAAACTTTAATGTGATTTATTTATCATTTAGCAGTATATTCCTGAATGTAAATATGATTCGTATTCTGATGTTCAAATTGCTCAACTCAAGGAAGAGTGGTACAAATATGTGGCTGAGAAGTTTGTTTTAAGTATATGATCATTGTGTATACACATTATTATAGTATTAGTTAGATGTATGTTATTGGCCCATGTGAGGCATTAATTTTGATTGGCATTGTTTGTTGTATTGTTGGTTGGCATTATTGTATTGTTTATTTTGGTTTGCATTATTGTAAAATACTACAACTGTAAAAAAGGGGGGGAAGAGAATAGCTAGCGCTTCCTGGAAAAAGCGCTAGCTATTGTTGATAATAGCTAGCGCTTTTTTGAGGAAGCGCTATCTACACTACTAATAATAGATAGCGCTTTCTTGAAAAAGCGCTATCTATTATCACACATAGATAGCGCTTTCTCAAAGAGGAGCTAGCGATTCCAGTTATCACTAGCGCTTTTAAAACGCTGTCTTTAAGAACCCTGATCACTAGCGGCTGAATAGGTAGCACTTTTAAGCGCTAGCGAAGGCAAAAAATAAGTGTTATCTATTTCGTTTTATGTTGTAGTGGAAGAAGATGAAGCTCTGCGCCCTTGAGGAAGTCGAAGCTCAAGGAAGAAGAAGTTCGCTCAAGTAAGAAGAAGGTTGCGAACAGGGAGCTGCATGTGCTGAACGATGACGGGAAAGGGTAGTCGCGAACGGCAAAGGGAGAAGATAAAGGAAAGACGGCGAGCAAAGAGCAAAGAGAGAGAGAGAGAGAGAGAGAGCTGGGACGGTCGTGCCAAAAATTTGATTTGAGCCAATAGCTCAAGGAAGGAGAGGAGGATGGCGAGGTTTTGGGTTTATTAAGGACAATAGCTCAGGGAAGGAGAGGAAGACGGCGGTGGTGGTTTTTCGTGGTGGTTTTACGTGCGACGGAGAAGGAGGGAGAATGAGATTTAGAGACTGAAGCTTAGTTCACATGAGCAGAGAGGGAGATGTTTTGCGTTCGCGTGTGTCTTTTGGGTTTTAATCTAGATATTAGCTAGCGCTTCCTTGGAGAAGCGCTAGTGAAGGCCAGACAACAGCATCTCACTATAAGAAATAGCGGGATTACCGACGGCCAAAAGCCGTCGGTAATCCACAAATACCGTCGGTAATAAAAAAATTTCGACGGATTACCGACGGAAATTAGGCTATTGATAAACTGCGCGTCGCAAATACTTACCGACGGCTTTAACACGTCGGTAAATTTTCGACGGTTTTCTCCGACGGTTTTAACCCGTCGGAACTTCCGATGCCATTTCCGACGGCTTTAAGCCGTCGGTAAGTTTCCGACGGTTTTTCCGACGGTTTTAACCCGTCGGTAATTCCGATGACATTTCCGACGGCCATGACCGTCGGTAAATCCGAACTTAAATTTTTTTTTGAAAATTGTTTAAATATTTATTTTTATTAAAAAATTATTTACTTTTTTAAATTATTTAATTTTAATTTCTGTAATCAATTTAATTTATTTATCCATTTAATTAACGATTACTAGTTATCACATTTAATAATTAATTTCTTTCTGTATTTAAAAATGTAATGCGATAACATAACTATAAAACAAATTAAAAAAAAGAAACGTAACAAATAAATAAAAAAATTCGACGAACAAAACAGTAATAAAAAATATCCGAAAATATAAAAAAATATCAATACAAACAATAACTAATAGTCCTGATAATCATGATCATGATCACTATCACTATCTACATCATCGACATGATCACCAGTACTATGAGGCAGAGGCGGAGGCGGTGGAGGAGGCGGCTGACGAGCTAGCAAATGGTACAGATCCTCCTGTCGCTGCAGCACCTGAGCCAAAATGGCAGCCCCGGCGTGGCCTCCTCTCGCTGACGGCCGCGATCCGCCGCCGCCGGCCGCTAATCGCCGCCGCCGCCATGGCTCGCTTCAACTCGCTATCTCCCGCTCATCCGCGGCAAAGACGATCGGGCTGGATTTACTCTCGATGAGAGGCATCGGCCCTTTCTTGTAGTTCTTTGGCAAGGTCGCCAAGACCGTATAGGCAACCCTTCTTCTTGCCGCCAACAACATTCGCCTAAAACCATCGGCCGACGCACTGGATCCTTCCGGCTCGGAGACGGAACATGAGGATGTCCGAGATCTAACCCGAGACATCCTCGCCAAACTCTCCTCTGTCAAACATAAACAAATTAGTCAATTTTTATTGTAATAAAACAATATAAACATTGTTAAAAAACTATTCATTATGTTTTATAATTACCTGGTCCGCCTCGACCGCTCATCGACAAACTCACCTGCATTCTCTCTAATATGAGTTGCACGATGGAGCTTGTGCAATCGAACCTCCTTTGCAAATCACGACATCGTAATTATTTAATAAAAAAGCTTAACTAAATAATAATAATAATAATAATAATAATAATAATAATAATAATAATATAAAACATACAAGTCGAAAGCCGTCTTTGCGCTTGGTGACCGAACCTCCAAGATGCAAGCTCCCACCCTTTTCGGAGGCTCTATTCTTCTTCGCCGCCACACGCCTTGAACTCGTGGGAGTTCCAGCGCTTGTAGTCAGCCAGATCTCATCTCCTATCCAAGTGGGTCGCCCATCGAGGCGCATCTCTAAGCATATCGGATAGGCGGTGGGAAGCCTTCATATGGAAGTTCTTCTTGATCCGCTCCTCGTGCTCTTCCTTCCAAGAAACCTCTCCGTATGAATATAATACGTTATTAAAAATAATTGAGATTCATGAAATAAAAAATAATACGCAACAAAAAAATAAACAACTTACTCGAAAGAATTGAACATGTGCCTCCGCTCACCACCGCCGTCCCTAGGTGGGCCAATAGCTGTGGTAATTTTGCTCAATTACTTCCGTGATAGCCTTCGCACTGGCTTTGACTAAGGAACCTAAACAATAACAACATACCAAACAAGTTAAAAATATAGGTTAAAGCGTAATTTTCGCCCCTTATCCTTTTTTTTTAGTTTTCATTTAAGTCCATTAAGTTATAAAAATTACTTCAATTTCGTCCTTTCTTTTTAATTATTCTTTTTTGTCTTAGACGAAATACCATCTTACACGTGGCGCTTTGTTTTATTTTATTTTATTTTTCCGCCACATGTCGATGGTGATTCGCCTAAGAAAATATGAATAAATAAATGTAAAAGACGAAATTGATGTGATTGTTGAAGTTTAAGGAACTTAAATGAAAACAAAAAAAAAAATAAGGGACGAAATTGAAAACTAAAAAAAAAAGATAAGGGGCAAAAATGTGTATTCAACCTACATACTCACCCTCTACCAGCTGGCCTGATAGCAACTCGGCCATCATGCAGCATCTGAATATCATCAACGACCTCCTGCTCATCCCTGGCCGCTTCAACCTCCTCGTCCCGCGAACCCCAGATGATCAGGTGCCTGGCCCACACTATACTCATGATCGGACACATGAGTGTCGGGCACCGTCTCAAACACAAAATAAGAGGAAGAAGCCGCAAGTGTCTGCTGGAACCCTGGGGTGGGCATCATGTAAATGGGTGTCGATGCAGAAGGTCCTGCATGCTGTGTAGGTGCCCAATGTGACGTAGGCTGCGTAGGGGCCGAACTCGCTGGAGCCTGTGTAGGCGTAGATGTATGCGGACGCTGTGTGGATGACAACATCGCATAGCCAGCATCATCAATCCTAATAATGTTCGGCCTCCGACGACGAGGGGGGTCGACAGCGATGCCCTTCCCCTTCCGTTGACCACTACTGGGTGGTCTGAAGTCGAACTGAACCTCCTGATGCCATATATGTCTATAGAGCAATTCAATAATAACAGTCATGATAATATGTCTTTCATATGTTAAATTTTTTAGTTTAATAAACGTTGTTTGTATTTACAGTATAGTATATAGTTATAATCTGTAAATATTTTGGAGATTAATATGGTTACTATCTCAATATAAATTGGTTTCTATAAGTATAGCGAGACGTAGCATGAATATAGGATCAGAGATTCACTTACTGAAATTGAGTTTATGTGTTGCTTGCTAAATGAATAATCTACATGCTACCTTACTCTAACATAAAATATACATCAAACAAAATTCTCCTGTGGGAGAGAAGTAAATCGAGTGATTCCTTCTCTCTTTTACTTTTCTTTCAACTTAAAAGAAAAAGTATCGACATATATTATCCAGAAAGAGGGGTTTTGAATCAATTAATGAAGTTCATTTTTCAAAAACATCATTAAAAAAAATGAAATGGGATTTTTTGAAACATAGGAAAAGGTGATCTATGTTACCAATTGACTTCAAACACAAGAGGGGGGTGAATTGTGATAGCGGTGCTTATATAAAAAATTACAGAAAATAAATGACCGAATAATAAATAAAGAACAAAAATAAATAAAGTGCTTGAATGATAAAGAGACAGAGAGCAAAGAAGAGCACGCAGCAATTTATACTGAGTTCGCCACCAAACACCCCCTGCGGGCCTACGCCCCGTCTCCCAAAGCAAACCACTATGGGATTTTCACTAAATCACTAGCTTTTAAATCAGGTTCAGCTAGAAACCTTTACAACTCTATACCAGAGCAATACGTTCAAGAGATATCACCTCTCTATGAACACCTTGGGATTCCTACCCAAAAAGAAATGATTTTCACAAATAAAATGAGACGAAAAAGATACACTCAATAGTGCAGATATAACAAATTGAAGCTCAAATAATACAACTCAAATAATGTAGAATAAAAAGGCTCTCAGAAAATTGTGCTCAAATAAGTGAGTGATGAAAAATATTTGACAGAGTTTTTGGCACAAAAATTAAGCATCAAGCGTTGTTATTATTTTTACACACCACGAGTTGTGTTTATATAGGCAATGGGTGGCGTCGAAATGACCAGTTGGAGCATTTGCGTTGCGTTGATTTGTCCGTTGGAAGAAAAAAATCTGCCCGCTATGCTTTGAAATAAAGAAATTGAAAACACGGAGGCGGCTCGGCATACGACCTCTGAAGACGGCTCGCACGAACTCAAGACGATTCGGCGAGCGACCTCGCCACCTACGGCTCGGACAGACGACCTCGACCGCGGCTCGGCAAAGACCTCGGCCACCACGACCTCGGCACCGCTCTGCATACGACCTCCTCATCAGCTCGGTCCTCACAGCTCGATGCAGCGACCATCACCGACACCGCGCGACCTCGATGCAGCGACCTCATCGGCTCGACAAGGATCATCACCATCACGCGACCTCGTCGCGACCTCATAAGCTTGACACGCGCGACCTCCTCCTCGATTCGACATACGACTTCTCGCGAGCTCAACATCCGACTTCCTCCTCACTCGACATCCGATTTCCTCACTCGACACGCGACTTCCTCCTCGATTCGACATACGACTTCCTCAGATCTCGACACGCGACTTCCTCCTCACTCGACATCCGACTTCCTCACCGACATCCGACACGAGATATGCATGTCAAAATATTTTGTGCGTGTGTGATTTAATTTTAATTGAGAGCTTTTTATTACTACTTACAAATTGTCTTAATAAAGATAAATAAATACCCGTAACCCAAAGACTTGAGAAACAATCATTCTTGATACGCGTCTTGGTATTCTTTTTCCACTTTTGCACGGTTGACTATTTGCAAAGCTCCCTTTGTCAATCATCAAAATCATCCTGTCAAGGCATGTATTCACAGACTCCCCTTTTTGATGATGACAAACATCTCATGGAGGAATTTAGTAAAATATAATCATGATATAGCAATGAGATATAAGCATGGTTTTTCAATAAAAGATATCGAGTTTAAGCACAATATTTAGAAAAACTCCCCTCACAATAGGCAATACTTAAAAGATCACTCCTGAATCATGCATTCATGTAACTCTCCCTTTGGCAACATCAAAAAGTGGGAAAGACAAATAAAGCAAGGCATATATTCAGGATTAAACAAGTATATTTTGATAATTACGTGATACCAATGCTTGGTGTGTGTGATGAGTCTGGTTGGACATGATTAGCTAGTTGCATAAGACAAATGCGTCACCCACTCATTATTCCGCACTTAAAGAAAATGGAAGGGGAAAAGACCTGCATAAACTCGTTAGCACACTCAAACGCCCAAGTTAGAATTTATTCAAAAAGAAAATGCAATCACAGGCAGTCACTCAATGCATGATTGGTCTAAAATTCCCAATTCAGTTCTAATAAAAAAGAAAGTTTCCTTAGGCAAAGGTTTAGTAAAAATATCTGCAAGTTGTCTAGATGTTTCCACAAACTCAATCATGCAATCACCTTTTTGAACATGATCTCTAATAAAATGGTGCCTAATCTCTATGTGTTTAGTCCGAGAGTGATAAACCGGATTTTTAGTGAGGTTTATGGAACTAGTATTGTCGCACTTAATTGGAACAGTTTTCAGATTGATTCCATAATCATTCAACTGTTGTTTCATCCAAATAATTTGTGCACAACAACTGCCTGCTGCAACGTATTCCGCTTCAAAGAAGGGACAAAGCCACACCGCTTGTTTACTATGCCATGAAACCAAAGCATTCCCAAGTAAGTGACATGTCCCACTAGTGCTTTTTCGGTCCATTTTGCAACCCGCAAAATCGAATCCGAGTACCCAATAAGTGTGCGATCAAGACCTTTGGGGTACCATAAACCCATGGTTTGTGTGCCGGTGAGATATCTCATAATGCTTTACAAACAGAGAGATGTGATTCCTTAGGACTAGCTTGAAAACGTGCACACATACAAACACTAAACATAATATCAGGACGACTAGCAGTGAGATAGAGAAGAGATCCTATCATACCTCTATACTTACTTACTTCGACCGACTTACCACCTTCATCTTTGTCAAGATAGCATGAAGTGCTCATTGGAGTTGAGATTTCTTTTGCATCGGTCATTCCAAATTTCTTGAGTAAATCCTTGCAATATTTGGATTGATTGATGAATATTTCTTCCTTTGTTTGTTTGATTTGAAGTCCAAGGAAGTAATTTAGCTCTCCCATCATTGACATTTCAAATTCACTTTGCATGATATCGTAAAATTCCTTACACAAGGATTCATTAGTAGCACCAAATATTATATCATCGACATAAATTTGAACAAGTAAAATGTCATGCTTTTTGTGTTTAATGAAAAGAGTGGTATCAACTTTTCCTCTTTCAAAACCTTTTTCAAGTAAATATTTGCTCAACCTCTCGTACCAAGCTCTCGGAGCTTGTTTTAAACCATATAAAGCCTTTTTCAATTTGAAAACATGATTTGGAAATTCAAAATTTTCAAAACCTGAGGTTGATCAACATATACTTCTTCTTGAATAAAGCCATTAAGAAATGCACTTTTAACATCCATTTGAAAAAGTTTGAAATCCATGATGCATGCAAATGCGAGAAGCATGCGAATAGCTTCTAATCTAGCCACGGGGGCATAGGTTTCATCGAAATCTATGCCCTCTTGTTGATTGTAGCCCTTTGCAACAAGTCTAGCTTTATTTCTAACAATGATACCGTTTTCATCAAGCTTGTTGCGAAAGACCCATTTGGTCCCAATGACTAGGTGATCTTTAGGCCTAGGGACAAGTTCCCAAACATCATTTCTCTCAAATTGATTTAATTCCTCTTGCATAGCAAAGGTCCAATTCTCATCAAAGATGGCTTCATTGACGTCATTTGGTTCAATTTGAGAGACAAAGGCCATATGATGACATGCATGATTAAGAGAGTTTCGAGTCGTTACCCCTTTTGAGATATCACCTATTATGTTGTCAAGAGGATGGTTCTTTGAGACTCTCCATTCCTTTGGAAGATTTGAGTGAGAGAGTTCTTGAGAGGGTTGAGGCAAGGACTCTTGATCCTCCTTTTGAACTTTTGATCTCTCTTGTTCCTCTAAATAGGTATCTCCAAATACTTCTGCAAGATCATCAACACTTGCTTCTACTCAAGATTTGTGGTTAGATTCATCAAGAGAAAGATGCACAGATTCTTCAACACCCAAGTTCTTTTATTAAAAATTCAAAAGCTTTACTAGAAGTGGAATATCCAAGAAATAAACCTTCATCGCCTTTAGCATCAAATTTACTAAGGTTATTCTTACCATTCTTTACGCCAAAACACTTGCATCCGAAAACGTGAAGGTGGGAAATGTTGGGCTTCCTTCCTTTGTAGAGTTCATACGGTGTTTGTTTAAGGATCGGCCTTATAAGAACTCGATTCATCACATAGCAAGCGGTGCTCACGCTTCGCCCAAAAGTACTTAGGAAGGTTAGTCTCATTGAGCATCGTCTCGCTAGCTCTTCAAGAGACCGATTTTTCCTTTCAACCACTCCATTTTGTTGCGGTGTCCTTGGAGCAAAAAAGTTGTGATCGATGCCATTTTCTGTGCAAAATGCTTCAAATGCTTCATTCTCAAATTCCCACCATGATCACTTGAATGGAAGCAATGTTAAGTCCCTTCTCATTTTGTATAACCTTTGCAAGTTTTCAAAAGCATTAAAAGCATCATTTTTGTGAGAAATAAATAAAGTCCATGTATAACTTGAGAATAGTCGTCCACAATAACAAGAGCATAGTAATTGCCACCAAAGCTTTTAGTTCTAGAAGGGCCAAATAAATCCATATGTAAAAGTTGTAAAGGCCGGTTTGTAGAAACAATATTTTTAGATTTGAAAGATGCCTTTACTTGTTTTCCTTTTGACACGCATCACAAAGTTTATCTTTTTCAAAACGAATCTTTGGCAAACCAATTACTAAGTCTTCTACGAACCAATTTATTAAGATGATCCATGTGAATATGAGCCATTCTTCTATGCCATAGCCAAGATTCATTCTCTTTACTAAAAAGACAAAGATGCATCATTTGAAGGTAGTTCATCTAAATTAACCATATAGATATTTCCAATTCTAGATCCAACAAAATCAGACTTTTATTAAAAGAATTTACGACCATGCATTTTGAAGAATCAAATATAACATTATTGCCTTTGTCAGAAAGTTGACTAATACTTAGCAAGTTATGTTTCAAACCTTCCACATACAAGACATTCTCTATAATGGGATTAGGACTCTTACCAATAGTACCAATCCCAAGAATTTTACCTTTATTATTATCACCATAATAAACATAACCTTTATTTTTGGGTTCCAAAGAGGAGAACTTGCTTTTGTCTCCTGTCATGTGCTTTGAACAGCTGCTATCAAGATACCAATTTGAATCTTTGGCTTTCAAGCACACCTGCAACAACAGATTAATTTTTAATCTTTGGTACCCAAACTAAGTTGGGTCCAGATGAGTTAGTTTTTGGCAAAGTACCCTTTTGAATCCATATCTTTTGCCAACCACATTCTTGTTTTTCCTAATATTGCAAATGGAAGCAAAGTGACCTTTTCTACCACAAAGTGAAAACATTTAATGAAAGGAGTACTTGAGGGTTTGTTGTGATTGAAGAGTTTAAAAGATTTTTCATGAATTTTTGGATGATAACCTAAACCAGCTTTTCCAAAAGTACCTTTTTGGTTTCCTAACATAATGTTTAGATTATCTCTTCCCATCGTAAATTTTGCAAGAGTGTTATTTAAATCCTTAACCTTATTTTTCAAAACACTACACTCATTGCATTTTAAAACTTCATCCTTTTTATTTTCACAAGATATGGGAGGAGAAGTTTCAATCACACCATCTTGTTTTTCTTTAAGAATCACTATCTCTTTGTTTAAAATTTCAATTTTTGATTCAAGAGAAGAGATGGTTTTCTTAGAAGAAAGAACAATTTTTCCAAGTTTAATCGTTTCATTATTGAATTCTTCACAAGCAGCAAGTAATTCATCATAAGTTAAAGAAGAGTCGGGATCATAAAAATTTACCTCATCTTCATCATGATTTGCCATTAGACTAAGGTGAGCCTCTTCATTTTCAGATTCATCGAGAAGAATCCATATCATTATCATCCCAGGCAATGTAAGCTCTTCTTCCCTTCAATCCTTTGGTGGTTTCTTTTCAAATTTCTCATTCCTCGTTTGGTTTTGAGGACACTCGGGTTTTATGTGACCTTTCTTTCCACACTTGTAGCGGTAGGATTAAAAGAAGTTGTTTCATCACTTTTCTTTTGAGAGCTTGGGAACTTACCTTTGTTTCGAAGTCTCATGAACCTTTTGAATTTGCGAACCATTAGACTCATGTTTTCCTCATTATTTTCATCTTCAAGGAAATCACATTCGCCATCGTCGCTTTCCTCAATGCTTGCTTTGAGGCGAGCCCTTTCTTTTTCTTATCGACTTCTTCGCTTTCCATGAGGCGATTTAGTTCAATTTCATGTTCTGCAATTTTCCAAACAAAGTAGCCAAGGTCATAGAAGATAAGTCTCTAGATTCAGCTATAGCAGTGACCTTGGGTTGCCAATTCTGTTTAGACATCTAAGAACTTTGTTAATCAAATCTTCATTCAAGACTTTCCCAAGAGCTCTGAGATGGTTTATTATATGGATGAACCTTTTTGCATATCTTGTATGTTTTCACTTGGTTTCATCCTAAATAACTCATACTCATGGGTTAATGTGTTCATTCGAGCCCTCTTGACCTCATTAGTACCTTCATGGGTCAATAGAAGGGTGTCCCACATTTCTTTAGCAGCCTTGCAATTTGAGACCACTATAGAACTCATCGTAGCTTAAAGCAGAAGTGATGATGTTCTTAGCCTTCAAATTGTATTGGACCTTTTTCTTATCATCTTCGGTCCAAAGTGATCTTGGTTTGTCTACCACTGCATCATTAATTGATTGAGTGGGGACAAATGGACCATTTTCCACAGCATCCCAAATATCAAGATCAACACCCTCAAGAAAGATTTGCATTCTATCCTTCCAATAACCATACCCCTCACCATTGAAAAATGGGGGTCTGTTCATGGAAGTTCCCTCGTAATTGTTTGAAGTCATTCTCTTGAGACGGTTAAGTCCTTTATACAAGATTCTAGCTCTGATGCCAATTGTTATCAATTGACTTCAAACACAAGAGGGGGGTGAATTGTGATAGCGGTGCTTATATAAAAAATTACAGAAAATAAATGACCGAATAATAAATAAAGAACAAAAATAAATAAAGTGCTTGAATGATAAAGAGACAGAGAGCAAAGAAGAGCACGCAACAATTTATACAGGTTCGGCCACCAAACACCCCTGTGGCCTACGTCCTGTCCCCAATGCAAACCACTATGGGATTTTCACTAAATCACTAGCTTTTAAATCAGGTTCAGCTAGAAACCTTTACAACTCTATACCAGAGCAATACGTTCAAGAGATATCACCTCTCTATGAACACCTTGGGATTCCTACCCAAAAAGAAATGATTTTCACAAATAAAATGAGACGAAAAAGATACACTCAATAGTGCAGATATAACAAATTGAAGCTCAAATAATACAACTCAAATAATGTAGAATAAAAAGGCTCTCAGAAAATTGTGCTCAAATAAGTGTGAGTGATGAAAAATATTTGACAGAGTTTTTGGCACAAAAATTAAGCACTGCGTTGTTATTATTTTTACACAGCTCACGAGTTGTGTTTATATAGGCAATGGGTGAGCATCGAAATGACCGTTGGAGCATTTGCCCGTTGCGTTGATTTGTCCGTTGGAAGAAAAAAATCTGCCCGTTGCGTTTTGAAATAAAGAAATTGAAAACACGGAGACGGCTCGGCATACGACCTCACGAAGGCGGCTCGGCCAGGCGACCTCACGAAAGCGATTCGCAGACGACCTGCGCCACCGCGGCTCGACAGACGACCTCGACCGCGGCTCGACAAAGACCTCGGCACCACGACCTCGGCACACGGCTCTGCATACGACCTCCTCATCATTTCGGTCCTCATAGCTCGATGCGCGACCTCATCGGCTCGACACGCGCGACCTCGATGCACGCGACCTCATCGGCCGACAAGGATCATCACTCATCACGCGACCTCGTCACGCGACCTCATAAGCTTGACACGCGACCTCCTCCTCGCTCGACATACGACTTCCTCGAGCTCAACATCCGACTTCCTCCTCACCGACATCCGATTTCCTCGGCTCGACACGCCGACTTCCTCCTCGATTCGACATACGACTTCCTCAGATCTCGACACGCGACTTCCTCCTCACTCGACATCCGACTTCCTCAGCTCGACATCCGACACGAGATATGCATGTCAAAATATTTTGTGCGTGTGTGATTTAATTTTAATTGAGAGCTTTTTATTACTACTTACAAATTGTCTTAATAAAGATAAATAAATACCCAGAACCCAAAGACTTGAGAAACAATCATTCTTGATACGCGTCTTGGTATTCTTTTCCACTTTTTGCACGGTTGACTATTTGCAAAGCTCCCTTTTTTTCAATCATCAAAATCATCCTGTCAAGGCATGTATTCACAATCTATTGAGTCATTTATACGAATCCAAAATATTATGATTATGAAGAACTCAACGGGACCCCTCGAATTCGTCAAAAATATTATCTAGACGCGTGAATAGATTGACCTTAAAACAACAACGATTAATTACGATTGCTATAAAACAAGCTCGTATTTTATCTGCGTTACCCTTTCTTATTCCGGTACCTTTTGTTAATAATGAAAAAAAAAATAAAAAAAGCGAGTCGACCACTAGAACTACTACTGTTTTTAAAAAAAAAATGTTTTTTTAAAAAAAAATAGAGTTACTCTTCAATTGAATTCAATTTTGAATCGAAAATCAATTTCAATGTGGATTGATATCTTGTTCGAAAACTACGACAACTATACATCACTTCAACATAAAACATCCTTTGTTAGCCAAAACACACATCACCTCAAAATTCTCTCTCTGGAGAGAACTATGAAGCAAATCAAATAAATATGTCGTGTGGGGTCAACACCAACCCTTTTCCACCCAATGAGTCAACCGACATTTCGTTAGAGTGCATACCTAATTCTCAGAACAAGAGAGTGTCCACGTCCTTCGATGTGAGTGGCAGTCTCGGAGCAATGTCGTGGCCTCGAACTAAAAATACAGAAAAAACATAGAAAATTTTAACTAACAAATAGCAATCAACAAAAATGAGCAGGATGCCAACCAAACAACAATCATGTTATAAAATAATTCCAAATAAACCCTAAGTAAGCTTTTTGGCTTTCACTATTTTTATCAAATCATGAATTCTCAAAAGCTATTTAACCTCCTCATGTAAAACATATAATAGAGCATAATAGAGTGGTGGTGGTGGTGGTGGCGGCCTGGTTTCGCGAACAATCGTTGAAACGTTGGAATAATTGGAACTTAGGCTTAAGACAAAAATTAAATAGAAAAGCACAAATGTAAAGACATACATCATATATTATCCTAATACATTTATCCAATTAAAATGTTAAAGCGATCAAATACTAATGTACATAACATGCATAATATAAAATAGAGGCTAGCTAGTGGCGGCTCCTTGAGGGTCCCCAGGACAAAATCGAGGCGGTAGAATCCTCGAGAAGGAGTCGATGGAGTGTAATGCTACGGTGGAAAAATATTTTGGTGTGGACTGAGTGTAATCCTCTCCGATTGGAGAATACTCGGTGAGGTCGGAGTGTAATCCTCTCCGATTGGAGAATACTCCGGTGTGGATGGAGTATACTCCAAGATCTCATCGTCATCGCTGGAGACTGAACGATGTATGTCCTCGATGAGCATCACCGTAGCTACAGGCCTCCTGGGATCACCATGCTGGTTCATCAAATCACGATCCTCGGACGATCCTTAGTCCTCGATGACAAAGCTATTTCGATACTCCTCGCAGACATCATCGGCCTCCTGGAAGGCATAGGAGGATCACGATGGCGAGCATCGCGATCCTCAATCGTCACAAAGCTATTCCGATACTCCCTTGCGGACATCATCGGCCTCCTGGAAGCCCTACCTCGACCACGGTTTCCATCTAAAGACATTGTCTGCATTTGTTGTCAACATTGGTCGATCATGAGCATATAAACTGAAAATAATCGAATTACAACAAAGCGAACAAAGGCATAGGTTTGCAGATTTAAGACTTTATTCCAATATTTTTTCAATATTTTTTCAAATCATGATGCTAACTGAAGCGAGGATCGCCAACTAGAATTGTTTTTTCCCTTCTAATTAGCATGCTTAAGACAAACTTTTAACCTTGGACATAATATAAGTATCCTAAACTTTTAAAACAATTAACAATCCACAAAATCAATAAGAGCAGAGCAACCGTCAAACAACTAACAATCCACAAAATCAATAACAATGAGAACAACCATCAAACAACTAATAATCTCACGCAGTTACTACTCTTTGCAAAGCTACTAAAACAAAAATCAAATACCAACAACGGAATACAAACAAACCTTAGTTCCCAAAATCACATAACACAAAATTGGAGGTCAAGCCACAAAAGAATACGTGATGCACCAAAACCTTCAAAATCACGTCAAAAACCTTCAAATCACTTCAAGAACTTTCAATCGTTCTGAAACATCGAAAAGGAACACCAAATCAATTTGGGATTCTAAGAAAAAACACGAACAAAGAAGGGCGAATAGAGACGAGAGAATAGACGGTGGTGGCAGAGGTGACTACAGACCACGGTCTTTGTGGAGGTGGCCGCGGAAGGTCTTGTGGAGGTGGTGGCGGCGGGCAGCGTGGTCTTTGTGGAGGTGGCGGCGGCGAGATGGTGTTCGTGGAGGTGGCGGCAGATAGAGAGAGAGATGAGAGAGAGAGAGAGCAGAACCACGGTGGTGGTGGTGGTGGCGGAGAAACAGCGGTGGTGGTGGCGACTAAGACGTGGTGGTGTGGGCGGTGGTGGTGGTGGTGGTGGAGAGAAAGAGTGAAACGATGTGAGCAGAGAGAATAGAGAGAATAGAGTGGTGGTGGTGGTGGCGGCCTGGTGGTGGTGTGGGCGTGGTGGTGGTGGCGGCGTAGTGGTGGGGGCGGAGGAAGAGAGGAAGTGAAAGAGAAGAGGGATGAAGATGGAGGAGAAAGGGAAGGCTGGCCACGATTATTATCGCGCGTGCAAGCGGCTTTTTCACCAGCGGTCTAGGCCGTCGATGGCTGACCGGCATTAAGCGGGTTTTAACTTACCGACGGTATAAGGCCGTCGGTATTTGAAAAATAGGCGCGTAAATGAAATATCTTTGAAATTACCGACGGGCATTGACCGTCGGTAAATTTACCGACGGACTTGTTGTTTTACCGACGGCTTGGCCGTCGGAAAATCCAACGTTTAACCGACGGTCTCTGACCGTCGGTATATGCCCGTCGGTAAATCCGAATTTTCTTGTAGTGAGAGCGAAGGTCAGAATATAGATAGTGCTTCCTGGAGGAAACACTAGTGAAGGCCTTACGTGTCTTTTTAACAGCGCTTAACTGAAGAAGCGCTATCTATTTGTTTTTTAAACTAGCGCTTACTCTAAAAAGCGCTAGTAAAGGCTAACATGTATTTTTAACTAGCGCTTTTAGAATGAAGCACTATTTAAGGTAGCGTCATTTTTTTAAAAATCTATTATAATGAAAGCTGACTGGGGGGTGTGGGTAGTCCAATGGGGGGTGTTATTAGAAGCTGCCTAGATTTAAGTATCCAGTCAAAAAAAAGGTAGACTTTAGTGTAATCTCCTCTAAAATAAAGTATTTAATTATTACACGAAACTAATCATATACAACAATATATTACATGCATATAATACATATGCACGAAGTCACAATCCTTTCTAGAACCAAATCCGTGCCTAATTTATTCAATATGATGCTTTCAAAAAGTTCAAACTTATTCACCACCAATCCAAATTCATACAAGAGATTCGAAATCAGTTTACAAGCAATAAGCATTGGCAACAATTGAATAACTTTTCATCCATCATTGTCAAAGACAAATTAAGTCATGCAAATCCAATATACAAATTAAACAAAGCGCAATATTTAACATAACGAATTAACTTAAACGCAAGGTAACAACCGAATTTCCTTTCCCTAATATACAAGACAATTTCTTCCTTGACTAGTTGATAACTATCCCCTTCCTTCAAAACTCTGCAGACTTCACATATGCATCAATGTGATGGTAGGAGAAAACCACCATTAATTATCGAATAATCACAGCAAACCATAGCATGCCTCTGCACAACTTTAGATTTAATTAGCACTAGCAGTATGTGGATTCGCCATAAATGTAATCAAGGATTGCGATGACTCCGAAAACAAAAGCTTGATCCATCCCGGGTTTCACCACCACATGATACAAATCCTTGCTTTCCATCAATTTCTCCACTTCCTTATTCACACCAACCTGTGTATATATATATATAAATGGATCATCCACACATCAATCAACAACATATTATATATACTAAAAAAAATTGAACAAGCGACAGAAATTAAAGACGGTAAAAATGAAATTGGTCACTAAATTTGGCATTGCTAACACTTAGAGTCGACAGAATCATAAACGGATTTTGCTTTTTTGCTATCTCTAAATTTTCGTTATTTCAACTTTTTCTAGTAAATAGTTTTATAATCGAGTTTAATGTATATACACCAATTAGCGTGATAGGTCAGGTCACAAAAGATGGTACCGCTCAGATACCAAGTTGAAGTTATGCGTTTTAGATAAAAAGAGACAAGAAAAAGAATTAATAAAGACTTCAAGATATGAACACATTGGCCGATTTAAAACGATTTTACAATTTTGGTGTATATTCATTGAACTCTTTATAATTATATGTTTCGCTATATATAATTTATAGATCAAATTAACCGAAATTATGTTACATATATAATTGCTTACCTGTGCTACTACATTGCCCCTAGTATCAACAATGCTACAACTTTTATCAGGGAAATAACCCTTGATCTCAAAGTCCCAGCCTTTGTTACCAATAGCCCTTGGCTCAATGGAGATCCTGATTCCCTTGTTCATAACCAAACAGGAATTGGCTTCTTTTAAGCTGAAAACCAGGCTCTGTAATCCTTCATAGTCTACCTTATAACCTTTCCACTTCTTGTAAATGCTTAGGGCCTCAACCATGCCTCCCTGCACATTACCAAAAAAAAAAAAAAAAGCCAAAATCAAGTTGCAATTTTTTTTTTTACCAGTGTCTTATCCTATATCCTAGGTTGTATATATATATCAACTTATACAATTATTAAAAATTGAATTAACAATAGAAACTAAAGATGATAAAATATAAAATTGGTCTCTAATTTCGTCACTAATTTAGTAACGAGATAATTAGAAAAAATATTTATTTTTTCTCCCTAATTTTTCTCACTAATTTTTTCTTCTTTTTATTTTTTTATTTTTTGATAAATTAATTTTTTCTTCTTCTAACAGTATATAGAAAATCAAGCACATATAAATTGGTTTGTCTGAAGAACTAGAACTACCTTGATATAGCAAAAACAATTAAATAAACGTGTCTTTCCGTAAGTACTATATTCATAAAATTTGTTAATTTAATGTGCAAAGAAACAGATGAAAACCATATTTAATGACAAGATTTGTAATTTTTAGACAAAAGATTGTTCCCTTAAACATACATATATGACATACATACCTTTCGACGCATGAGAAGCAAAGCTTCTTCATCCCCATCTCTTAAAATCAACTCTCCGTTTTTGCCATGAATCCCACAACCATGAACCCTGAAAACAACCTTCTGTGTACTACAATCCGTCACTACAAAACCCCCTCCATTCACCACATGTGGCCTCCTCCTCACACCCAGCACCGTCTGAGAAGAAGAACAATACAGTTTGCTAACAATAAGCGTCATTTTATTCCTCTTGGAATTCACGTAATACTCTCTGCTTTTACAATTTCTCTTTGTATCTTGGATCTCCCTCGGTATATCTATCAATCAGGTTTTATACACGAAACATTAAGCCTACGATTGGAAGAAATATTGTATTGAAATTTAATTTTTCTCGCTTATGTGACTTTACTTCTCTTGTCTATGCTATGGGGTTTGGCAAGGTTTGACGTGGGAGATGAAAGAATCTTATATGGGCATTGGTTGAGGTTGCTTGTGGATGACATTTGAAAGTTTGGGTTTGTGTATGAACATGTGAAATTGTTTTACCACGTGAAAAAATAGTCCAATTGATTAAGAAATACTCCCTCGGGAATTATAAAAAAAAATAAAAAATTTAAAATATAAACAAAAAGTGCATGTATTTCAACTAAATTTTATACTAAATATATAGATTTTTTGTTTATATTTTATAAACTTTTTTTTTGTTTATATTTTAGACCGGAGGGAGTATACTAATAATATAACAAGTGCTATATATAGAAATGCTAACAAGTGCCTTAAAGACACTTTTTAAGGAATCAAATATAGAAATATTATGTTAGAAGTAGTGCATTTAATTCCTTAAAAATTTAAAAGTTATTCTTTCTAATACAAAATTTTTATTTTTTATTCTTTAACAATTGCCTTAAAGGCACTCATTAGCAATACCCTAAATTTTTTAGTACACATCTGAATTGCTTTTTATGATTAAAGTCAATATAATTATCGCTTAAATTGATAAATTTTTGAAAAAGGCGTCAACATTTTAGGAAATGAGCCAATCATAACATGGGTAGGCGTGTTGGACTTGTTTTTAGTTCTGTTCGTTTAACGTACCTTATCAGGGCACCAATCAGAGAAGTGTGGGGAAAATAGATTGAACCAAATAAAAGTAAGATAGTGATTTTCAAAAGCTTTTGAAATTCGGCAGAGCTAGCTAATCGAACCTACTTGAAAAAGGAATAATAGAAACATACGAGTCTTGTGTTTTGACGATAAAGAAAACATAGCCACGTTGGGTGCCTACTTCCTAGATGCCTAGATGCTATCATCACGTGTCAGAATTTATTTTTTTAAAAAGGTAAATTAGCCAATTAAAAACAAATTAAAACAAAACCAAAAAATTGTATAAGCTTTATGTTCATGTTGAACAAAAGAGATGCAAGAGGGAGGAAATCGCGTAGTGGTGGATACGTGGAAGATTGAGACCGGATGACGGTGATGATGAAACGCTCCGACAGAGAAATATGATGATGGCCACCTGCAAAACACTCTAATGCCCAAGTCTGTCAAAGACTGAGATGAGTGTGTAATTACAAAGAATGAAAAGTATCTAAATGTGAGGCCAAATTGCTCTATTTATAACATTGTTGGCTTTAGTAACTGCGTAACCGTTTCTGTGATGTGGTTTCATAGTGGACAGTTGCCATGTAACCATCTAGTCTTGGACTTGAGGCCCATATTGAGGGAATTCTTACATGGTTTGATGTGGGTCTTTAGGAACTCTGGTTTTGGTCCAGAACAGTTTCCCCCCAACGGTTGCCCATATGGACATGTGGAGCCGACTTGTAAGTATGATTGTCTTTGATAAGGTTGTTGACTTTCCTAGTCACCTAAGGTCTACAACATCGCTGGTATGTGCATGTGTGTCTTTCATTGCCTATTGTTTAGATATGAGTGATTTGTTCTATTATGCTTAATGGGTCATTAACTAGACCCACTAGTTAAGCGTAGGAGACGTCTCGTGATCCCGGCTCTAGTTTTCGAGACAAGGGGCTTGAGCAACTTGACACTATATATGCGGAATTTGTCTTCCTATAACGTTTAAATATGATTCTAATAACGTTTAAAAGCGTAAACACATCATCCGATGAGCGCGCACCTTTAGGTAACACTTTAGAAGGGTTATAAGAAATGAATCAAAACACGCGCGAGTTCTCTAACAGATGTTTATGATAATGCTTCCATGATAAAATGTTATCGCGATACATTGTTCAGATGACGTTTTCATAAACAAATGTCATCTGAAGGTGCCTCAGATAACACGGTTTCTCATTTAAGCGTTATCTTAACATGACCCTTAGATAACGCTTCCTCAAAGAAGCATTACCTGAGATTTTTTGTTGTTTAATGTATTTTCCCATTGCACCTTAGTAGTCAATAACTTACACCTCAAGTTCATTACATAACACTAAAAATTTCAAGTTCAACACACTCAACAAAGAAAACTCTTCCAATTCTGCTTTCTTAGTACCTTAACAATACCCTTCTGTAAGTGGTTGGAAGAACCACAAGCGTGGTATCATCAAATTATTTTTCACTTCTGTCAAATTTTTCAAGTTTTTTCCTACTGTATCGAGAAATAGGTTCTTTTTACTTCCCTTCCTTATTTTCACTCTTTCAATTATTCCTTTATTCTCTCAAATCCAAATTCAACTTTACCACGAGCAAGCGCTTGCTTGCCTACCAGCACTTTTGACCCTGAATCGATTCACAGGGGCTATGAATCGATTCATGCCCCTGATAATTATTTAATAATGAATTTAAATGACTTATAAGGGTTGGTTAAGGGTAGTAACCACCTAGGCTTGTTATATGCTTGATGTATGACTTGTTATTAGGAGCAAGGACTTATTACCCTTATTGTTTGATTATTGGTTATAGGTTTATGACCAATGTGTGAATTGTCTTGAAAGGGTAGGGGCGTTTACCCTCGTTGCTTATTTATTGGTCACAGGTTTGTGACCAATATACGATGACGACTTCGTTTATATACTTGACACGTTTGTTGAGTATTTGGTCTTTGGGAAACTCATTGACTAGTTTGTTGACGTGGTGGACCCCATGACCGTTGATCACAAGGATGTCGTTAGATACTGACTCTAGATTTGAGTTACGCACGCTGTTGGACACTTAAGATGGTTGTCGCGCATCGAGGATATGGTGTCGCTTGGGTGGTCATGAGCAATTTCATGGGGAACAATTCAGAGATGGCCACGAGGATCTCTGCTCGGCCTTGCGGGTAGTTGTCAATAGGGGGTCTTACGTAAAGGTGTGACACTGCTTGGGCGTCTCATTCATACACTGCATCACCCTAACTAGACTCAGTTTGTATCTCTAGATGTTTAGGGCACTCTCATTTGCTCACCCGAAGAGAAAAAGGATCCTGAAGGCTTCGATGGAGTAGTTGTTAGGTTCACATTAGCTGGTAGCCAATGTAGGACTGCCGACCGATTGGTGTTGGCCGACGAGACTTGTTTGTTATTGCGATGTTTGATTTATTCTTAACGCATTATGTTATTTTGCCTACGTTGTGTTTTTTTTCATATCGAGTATGATTCCTCACTCTTTTGTGTTTGGTGGCTACTTGTACACCTCGTGTACGGGTAGATGGTGAGATTACAGGTCGTGACGTGGACATGGACGCTGAGGAGTAGACCACTACTAAAAAAGTCAATTTTAGAGAGGGAAGGAATCCGTCGCTAAATGCTTCAAAATCTGTCACAAACACTATTAGCGACGAAATTTGTGATGGAGTTAAATTTGTAACTAATTTTGGCGTCAAAAAAAAATTAGAGAGGGAAACATAAATTCGTCGCAATTTGTGACGGAATTCGTCCCTCACAATCTCATATTTTCCGTCACTAAAAAGCAGGCACAAATCGGAACAAGAAATCGTATTTCTGTCGCTAATAGTGAGGGATAAATTCCGTCGCTGATGGATATGAATTTTTTTCTTTTTAGTCACTATATTGTGAGGGATTTGTTTCCTAGCTATTAGTGAGGGATATTTTATGTCACTATTGGTGAGAGATTGTTAAAATGAACCTTGTCTAATTTGTGAGGGACAAATTCCTTCTCTAATTAGAGATGAATTACCATTTTATTCTTTTTCTAATTAAAAAATTTATTTTCAAATAAAATATCTACTACAAAATCTTTAAAAATAAATAATAGAAAGTTTAAAAATTATATCAAAACATAAACATAATCCATACAAACTAAAACATAATCCATAACACAATCCATACAAACCAAAACATAATCCATACAAACCATAAGTAATATGAATTCATAAAAAACATTAACGATATAATGTCAATAAAACTAGTAGTTTACGACCCAATTCAAAGAAAGACACACCAAAGATCTGCATCAAATTCATCATAAAGCGCTTCGTCATCTTGTTGATCATCTTCATTTGTAGGTGTAGGTGCAGGTGGAGGTGGAGGTGGAGGTGGATGTGGTGGCAGAACCAATGGAGTTGGATGAGTCAATGAAAAACTTTCCATAAACTGACGCATATGCTCCTGTATTACAGCGATCATGTCCAATTTATCCTTAAGAACCTTGTTTTTAGCTGTCAAGTTAGAAACTTGAGTCTTCATCTCCTCATATTCAGACGGCGAGATGCCAATAGATGATATGGAAGAAGCAGAAGGTTTGTATTTTGCAGCTTCAAGACTTAAACCATCTATTCTTCCCTTCTTGTCCACACCACCAACAACCTCTAAGAAAATGTTGTCAGACTGGTGGCTAGACACATCATCCCCTAATGCCTCTTGCGAGTCCCTTTCAAGAATCCGCCTTTCATACTCATTCTGAAAATAAGAGATTATGTAACAATAAAACTTTAACCAAATAACCAATCAGATGATGGCAAAACACTAGCACAATAGAAGGGTCAAACTGGGTAATCAAATCATTCATAATTTATGTCATTCAGTGGTTTAAAATCAGCATTATCAGTTAATTATGAACTGAATTTTAGATCAATACAAAATTGAGGGGTTGAGGTTTTAATTTGAAACTCATTAATATCAATCTGTTGCCACATGAAAGAATACAATCAGACCTGAAACGAAATTTCAAACATTAAAAATACAATTAGTTTATATATATTCATTAGATTCACTTTCATTCAATCAGAATAAGAGAACTATAAATTCAACTGACATTGTATGGAAATATGGCTGAACAATTTTTTTAAGCTTGCACAGTGTTAAGCTTCTATAGTATTTTTTTTATGGTTGCTGGAAGCTGGAAACGTCTACTTAAACATTTGTAAGAAAATTTACTCACAACTAAAACCCATGGCACATTAAAGAACCATCTTAAATATAAATAGTATGATCGATTTAGTAGACACCAGATCATGAAATAGCCAATTCAAATCAGGAAGATTGTTCATTATATTTCTTAGCTCACATCATGAAATGAACATATAATAAGAACAAAAATTTGAGAACTACACAATAAAGATAATGAGAATTGATTACAGGGGGTGGTTGGAATAGTAGATGCATGAAATCTTCAAGCATTGCAAACCAAATTCAAATTCCAACCACAATCTGTCTAAACTACTATTCCTTCTACTTTCGCCACATTAATCAAAAACCAAGTTATTCTGGATCTAACAAATGTTCACACTTCACAACGACACCAAGGAAAAATAGTTAGTTCAGCAAAAATCACTTCCACACACTTGCAAATAACACAAGTCAAGAAGTATAAGTTCTTAGTACGTATTTCCATCAATAAAGCCTTAACAACCAGCTAAAACTAAATCCTTAACGACAACAATAAAGCCTACTTATTCCAAAGCTATAGATATAAGATGGGGCATAACATCAGCTTCCCAAAAGAAGTACTCAAACTCCTTAACAACCATAAACAATGTTAGTTGAACCCCATAGTTGTCTAACAACAATACCAAATAATAACATATGAAAAGGGGTGTGACTGTTTGATTGAATATAAATTCATTGATATTACTAAAAAACTCCTCTAATTTAAATATTAAAGATGGTAGTAGTTGTTATCTTAACATGCCTAAGAAGTTACTTACTGTGATCATCTCTGATTTGGAGGAGACCCACTTTACTGTATTACCTTTTATTTTGTGAGCCTTTTGAAATAGTTCCCAACAACTTGGAGTCATATTTGAGGATTTTTTCTATAAAAAAATGTAGATTAGTGTCAATTAAAATGTGTTCTTAGCAAATACAAAACTATATATAATTCAGTTGCTTACCATTATCTTATAATGTTCAGTTGTTGGAATTGACACTCCTGTATGTAGCGAACCATCAGATAAGCTTCTATTGTTAGTGTTAACTTTTGCCTTTCCTTTCCAATCATCAGTATTCCATTTTTGTTCCAATTTCTCACGCATTTCAGTGGGAATCCAACTCCCTGAATCAATCTTACGTCGTACCCTATACGTCGCATTTGAGTACCCATCAGAGGCTTTATGATGATATGACTTTTTAATTTGTGCCTTATGTTCCAGAAGCCACTTAAACTTCCTCTGCAATACAAAGAAATTTAACTAAAGTTAGAATAATATTATAAGAGTGCAATGTGATGAAAAAGAAAACATAAATATCAAGTTACTCAAATATTCATACTTCCAGTTCATACCTCAAACTCTTTAAACCACAATTTTTTTAATGGTTTGTCTTTCCTCTTCACTTCTCCATAAGTTTCCCAACACCCTTCAAACTTAGTTTTAATTATCTTTATAATTTCACATGTATGTTGAATAGGAGGGTCAAACCCATGTCAATAATATTAAACAAGTTGTAAGTCACAAGCATATAAGTTATTTTAGATCTTAAAAGAAAAAAGTTATAATTACTTACATGTTTCTTGGACTGGACGAATCCATATACGTCCACTAGTGTCTATAGTCCCAATTTGTGGAGATGAATCGACACGAGATGATGATGATACACGGGAGTTATCACCAGATACAACATCAACTGGGGAATGCGTGCTAGGTGTAGAAGGATTGGCTGAGGAATTCAACATCTCTGTGAAGGAAAGATGAGGGCTAGGTGTAGATCGGGGAGGTTGGGGAGCCACATGTGTGTGAGAAGTGGAAGGATGTGTGGATTGCCCTGTAGAAGGATGGGTGGGTTGCACAACAGTAGTTGTACTCCTACCTCTCACTCTTCCCCTGTCTCTACTGATACCTCTACCAGTACCTCTTCCTCTACCCCTTGTGTTACCATTGTTTGCCATCTATAAAAAAACCTAATATTATAGATAAAAAATAATCAAAAGTAATAACTAATTATTATGGATAAAAAACTTAAAAAGGCACATAAAAAATCTAAAAAGTCACAAAAAATTAAACAGTTTCATTTAATATACATTGGAGTAGCATACAAAATGCTCAAAAGTAATACACAAGAATAACACATGTTGACTCAATAACTTAGTTTGCATCTGTCTCTTCATAAGATTATTCATAATCATAATTATCTTCCTCTTCTTCACTATCTGATATGAGCTCTATATCTTCTTCTTCTTCTAGTTCTTCTAAATCAAGGTTCAGCATAGAGCTTGGTACTTCCTCTGTTACACCATCTGTGTCAACAAGACTTTGCAGAAAATCTTCATTTGAAACAATTATAGGCACTTGTTCTGCATCATCATCTTGGTATGCATCATTTGTTTCAAGTATATTATTTTCCAAAGTTTGAATTATATTGCGTGCCTTTGTTCTTATGACACTCAACCAACCTTGTTGCCCTTCAGGAAAGGATGTAAAGTTGACTTGCTCTGCTTGTTGAGCTAATATAAAAGGATCATAATTTTGATATCTCCGTGATTTTTTTATCTCAACTTTGCGATAATTATCTATCCTTGTCCCCTGAGGACTAGGATCAAACCACTCACATTTTGAATAAAACCACCTTCTTGGTAGGGTGACCAGTGTACTCCAATTCAACAATATCAATCAACACCCCAAAGTAATCATTTTCTATTGTATCATGTTTCCCACCTCGAACACATACACCATGATTTGTCGTACTCATCCCTTCATTTTGAGATTTTGTCATAAACTTGTAGCCATTGATAACATAATTAGGCCATTTAGTAACTTTTCTAATAGGACCCCATGCCAAACTCGTTAAAAGCACATCATCAATCGCATTTGTTGAGTCAAGCACCTACATTAGACAACAATTTTTAATTTCAACCTAACAAATTACGGTACTCTAATTTTAAATTGAATAAAATCACATACATATGTTTTAAACCATGAGGTAAACTTTGCAAAAATTTCTTTGTCCATGTCTGCTTCATTTGTTTCAGGATTTAGTTCTCGTAACAAATCTGAGTACATACTACACACACAAGATAGCAGTTAAACATGACCCTACATAGAATAAATATATCATATTGTCTATTGGTAGTACTTACTTTAAGTAAAGCACCACCTCAGAACAATTTAAAAGAATATACAAATGTGCAGTTTTCATTTCCCTATCATCCAAGGTAGAAGTGGCATATTTTCCGATTGAACGACGCAGATAATTAAAGATTGGCAATGGAGGATTCACAGAAGAACCTTCTCCTCCATCATCATTTCGTGACACTCTTATTCTCCTTGATAGAACATCAGGAGGATAATAATACGAAGCAAATGTAGACATCTCCTCTAGTAAATTTGCTTTACAAATTGAGCCTTCCATAAAAGCCGAATTTGTCACCTTTTGTTTTAAAGATCGTATAAACCTATTGAGTAAATCAAGATTAAGCTTAAAGGAAAAGAAAATAAATAAGGACACATGAACAAGATATTAGATATTATGAGGACCTAACCTTTCAAATGGATACATCTATCTATATTGAGCAGGTCCGTTAACTCTAGCTTCATATGCTAAATGAATTGGCAGATGTTCCATTGAATCAAAAAAACTTGGTAGAAATATTTGTTCCAATTTGCACATAATGACGGGGATGTTTTCCTCCAACATACGCAACTTATATTCTCTCAACAATAATGAAGTAATTTCTCTAAAGAAATGACTAAATTCAGTAAGCGTTTTCAATATAGGTTTAGGCAAGGCTTTGAATACTGTTGGAAGCAATAGTTGCATGAACACATGGAATCGTGACTCTTCATGCCACTCAACTTTGCTTCCCTCAAGTCAACACATCTACTCAAATTGGAAACATAACCATTTGGAAGTTTGAGATTTTTAACCCATTCGCAAACAGCAAGTCTTTGTTGTTTGGTTAGTGTATATTGTTGTTTGGTTAGTGCATAGTTTGCCTTTGGTTTTACAAAGTTTCCACCCCTACTAGGTTGTAGTTCTAATCCACTCTGCTTACAATGTATTCCAAGTTCTTCCTAGATTTGCAAGTATCCTTTGTCGGCCCTTTGGTGTCCATCACTGTGAACAAAATATTGAGAAACACATTTCTATCAATGTGCATCAAGTCAAGATTATGCGAGAAAAGATGACTTTTCCAATATGACATTTCCCAAAATATACTTCGCTTTGTCCAACGGTGCTCTACCCCATAGCCTAGTGTATTATTTTGTTCTGGGGATTCCTCCACACTTTGTAAATATTTTACCCTTTCCCAGACTTCTTGGCCACTCAACCTTTGTCGAGGAGTTGAGGTTTCAACTCTGCCTTTTGTAAATGCAGTCTTATTCCTCCTATATCGGTGATTTTGTGGTAATAATTTGCAATGACAATCAAACCAAGAGGTCTTTCGACTATATGTGAGACTAAATGCCTTGGAACGCTCCATACAAATTGGACAAAGCTAGTTTACCAATTGTCATCCACCCACTTAACATCCCGTAGGCTGGAAAGTCATTGATGGTCCACATTAAAGCTGCCTTCATCAAAAAAATTTGCTTTAAGGACACATCATAAGTCATATATCCCTCCTCCCACAACTTTTTTAATTCATCTATTAAGGGGCGCAAATACACATCAATTTTCCTCTTAGGATTGGAAGGGTCAGGAATTAAAACAGTTAAGAACATAAACTCCCTTCTCATACACACCCATGATGGCAAATTATAAGGAGTGACAATCATAGGTCAACAAGAATATTTCCTACCTATTTTTTCAAATGGAGCAAAACCATTAGAATACAGGCCTAATCTAACATTTCGAGAATCTTGAGAAAATGCAGGCCATGCTTCATCAAAGTGTTTCCAAGCTTCTGCATCTGATGGATGAGATAAAGAACATGCCTTCCTTTGATTTTCACGATGCCATCTCATTTCACGAGCTATTTGTATTGAGGAATACAATCGGCATAGTCTTGGAACAAGCGGGAAGTACCACATACTTTTTAGTGGCACTAATTTCACTTTATCCCATCTCGTAACACGTCTATACCGCTTCTCTCTACAAAAATTACACTTTTGGAGCATCTCATATTCCTTATATTACAACATACATCCTTTCGGACAACAGTCAATCTTCACACTTCCTAATCTTAGTTCAGAAATTGATTTCTTTGCCTGGTAAAGATTTTTAGGCATCTTATTATCGTCTGGCATTACATCTCCCAATAACTGCATTCATCCATTAAAGCAACCCTCAGATAAATTATATTCTGTTTTCAAACTTAATGCCGTTAAAGAAGTTGACAACACAGAATGTTTGTCACAACCATTCCATAAAGGAGATTGTGTAGCCTTTAACATTTCAAAGAATTGTTGTGCTTCTGGGTTAGGATCCTCTGTCATTGTGTCTTCTTCATCGTGACCCTCTCGCTCAAGATAGTTGCCAGTTCCTGGTCTCGCAGCATCCGTTACCGACTGCTCATATCGAACATTTCTCTTTGGCCACTTCTACCATAATATGATTGATCAACAACCACTGGGGAAATTGGGGGACTAGGCTCACCATGATTTGTCCAACGATAATAATCACTCATGAATCCCTTCTTACATAGATGCACCCTCACTATGTCCGGTGTTTCATGACCTAAACACTTGTATTTCTTACAAGGACATTTGATCTTCCCTCTTCCAATGTTATTTTTATCTTGTTCCAAGGAAAACTTAACAAATTTATAAATCCCAAGTTTAAATTCATCCGTGGTATTCTTGTCACAATCCACTCTGTTATCCATCCACTTTCTATTTTCAGGTACTTCCATTGCTGATGTATTATTTACACAATAAAGCATTGATCATTGACAATACATGAAGAAACAATGAAAAGAAGGGAAAACCATCATTGAAAATTGCAATTTAGAAAATAGATTTACCAAGTATCTTACAATAATATTAGCATGTGCAGTTGTCATTTTACTCACCAAGTAAATGGGCTATCAAGTAAATGTCACTCATGCATATCAAGTAAATGTCACTAGCAAAAATATATATCATGCAGTGGAAAGTTCATTTCTACAAGGCCAAACAACACAAGTCCAAATAGTAATTCAAAAGTTCACATCCAATTCCAAAGGTTCTAACAAAACACAAAACATAATCATCGGCATCCAAGTTCCTCATAGCCATCTTCAATAAGAAACCTTGAATTTTTTTTTATATACAACAAAAAGGAAGTAGAACCTTACAAACTTTTACTACTAAATAATCATCAACAAGATCATCTTCAACAATACAAGAAGTGAAAGCAAAAGAACTAAAGTAATCACCTAAAAATCCTCCAAGAGCCCGCGGTTTTAGGAGGTCAACAGAAAAGAAGGACTTTCACAATCACCAAAAACAATATCAAGAACAGCTTCAATAATAAATACCAAGGAAATACAAGAGAATCCTTCTCCAAAGTCATCTCAAATAAGAAAAGGCTTGTTTAGTAGATATTCTACAAATAAGAAAAATATGAAATAGGTGAGACATGAACTAATTAGACAAAAAATTATTCTATATAACAAATCCCAAATTGCAGCAGATATACACTGAACTAATTACACATGTTAGTTTGTGTTTATACAAACAATTTATTTTTCTAAAACTATACCAATCTATTTTGGGGAACAGAGTGACAAAGGAACATAAAAAAAATATACAAACAACATGATGCACAGATACTTCATCAACATGTCTCAAAATTCCAAAGATGAATGGGGAAACTATAAGAAAAATACCTCAAAATTCCATACCAAGCAAATTATAAACTAATTATGCATAACACATGACCAAAATTCACATTGGACCATGTCAAGTCACTTCCAGTGTCAATTATATACTAATTATGATACTAATGCCCTAATTTGTTTGGTTGGTAATTGATAAGTTCAAATCAGATAGTATTTAACAAGTTGAGATGAAGTAGTAATCCTAACAAGATCATTGAACAAATGTGAATTTTACATTTATGTTCATTAGGCTTTTAGTCCATTGAATTCTTTTATTACTGTGATTAATACTATAGCTTATCTTTCAAAACATGCTATTCTATTATTACTATCACCAGTGCTTTATGATTATTTCCCTTCTGCAGGATAGAGAGTTTATTATACAACTTTGTCTCTTTAATATCTAGGTAGTAGCTTTGGTTTCACAGTTCATGCTTTTGCTTTGTGTTGTCTACATAAATGGGAATTCAATGATATAGATAATTCATGCAAATTTTATCTATATGAAATTGAAAATTTTGACTTTTTGATACACAATGATCTATATGGAAATGGAATTGGTTTTTATTGCAGGCAACTAAGGATTATTTTGCTAAGACATTGAAAAGACTAGAAGAGAAGCACCCAAGCAGCAGCAACAACACTAATGAATATGGACATCTAAGTCTGATTGAAACTTGAGTATATCCTTAATAATTTTTCAGTATAGCCACATTTTCTTTAACAGTGGACCTAATATTTTACATCCTATTCTATACTTATTATCACTAATGTAAATCCTAATTCATTGGTTTGTACACCACTATTACTGTTAAACCACTTACATTTAAAAACAGACACTCTAAATTTACAGTAATCGAGCTCCCAAATCTCTTCAATGACCCCAAAGTAAGCTATGGATGTTAGAATGGGGTTTTTATCCTTTGAACTAGAGAAGTGCATTGAAGAAGCTATGGCCATAACCCAAATGTTTTGCATAGTACACTTGTCTTCCTGTGACTTTGTATAAAAGGAAAATTTATTTATATCGTATCTACTCCAATATAAGACATTAAAGTTAGGCTCATGTGCTAGCTATTTTAATGTATTAGAAGCAGTATCATCATTCATAATTTGTTTTTTAAACTAGTTTAGGAATTTCTTGTTATGCTCGTTCAACACCCATTTTTTGTTCATTCGAGAGTTTTTGGCCTTGACAATGCTTGTGTGAGTAGTTACACAAGGTTCAACCTCATCATTGTTATTCAATATATACAAATGTGCTTAAAGCACTTTCACTCTACCCATGCTCTTAACGGTTAGACCTCGTGTTCCCTTACTTCACATCTTCACTCATGACGAAGCTTAGGAAGCCTTATAGGTTCCATTTTTGACATGTAGTCCGAACAAAACCCAATTGCTTCTTTTGTGATGTACCTTTCGACAAATGGATGCTTCGATATAGTATGGATTCTTCACATATCCTTTTAAGATCTTCATGTATCAGTCTATTAGGTACATCCACCTTAAATAAACCGGGGCACACACTCTACCCCACTAGATAAACAATTAAATGAACCATAATGTTGAAAAATGAGGGAGGAAAGTATATCTCTAACTAACACAACATAATAGCATCCTCATTTTCCAACTCGTCCAATTTCTGAGCGTCAATGGCTTTGTCACATATAGCATTGCAGAATAAGCACAACCTAGTTATGGCATGTCGAACTTCTTTTGGCAAGATGCCACGAACAGCTACTGGTAGTAGCTGTTGCATCAACACGAGGTTGTCATGAGAATTTAAGCCAACTAATTTGAGATCATTCATTGATATAAGCCTCCTGATATTTAAGGAGTAACCCTATGGCACTTTGACTCCCCATAGACACTAGCAGAAACTTCTCTTTTGTTTTAACAAGATCTGGCATGTTAGTGGTAAATATGTGTTGTTACTTCTTGGCTGTGGAGCTAACTTCTCTCTAATATCCATCGCAACCAGATCTAGATGAGCATTTATACCATCTTTTGTCTTGCCCTGAATGTTGAGAAGCATTTCGATTACACTATCACACGCGTATTTCTCCATATGCATCACATAAATACAATGTCTTACATCAAGACTAGACCAATATAGAAAATCAAAGAACACTGACCTCTTCTTACATATGTTTTTCTCAGTAGTTTGTTTTCGCTTCTTTCCAAACTTAACATTGATGTCCTTCAGCCGTTGATAAACTTTTTTTCCATTTAAGGCTTTTGGAGCAATTTCATTCTTCTGACATCCATTAAAATCCCTTTTCAACCTATGATATGTGTGGTTACGTCTCAGAAATCTCTGATGCCCAAGGTAAACAGTCTTCCTGCCATGTTTTAGTTGATGGTAGCACGTGTCTTCTTCACAAATAGGGCATGCTTTGTGCCCCTTAACATTATACCCGGACAAGTTCCCGTATGCTAGAAAGTCGTTGATGGTGCAAAATAACAAGACACACAACTTGAAATATTCACGATATACCCGCAAGCGCATCAACGCCTTCCTCCCACAATATTTTCAAGTCTTCAATCAAGGGACTTAGATAAACATCTATGTCATTTCCTGGTTGTTTTGAGCCATCATAGATAACATAATGTATTTGTGCTTCATGCACAACCAAGGAGATAGGTTGTAAATTACCAGGAGAACAAACCACGAACTATGGATACTACTTAAGTTACCATATGGATTCATTTCATCCGTAGCAAGTCCAAGCCTAAGGTTTCTTGGCTCATTGCCAAAATCCAGAAACAAAGAATCAATTTTCTTCCATTACAAAGAATCAGCCGGATGGCAAATTTGTCCATCACATTTTCTCTCATCTGCATGCCATCTAATGTTCTTTGCATCATTTACAATGGCGACCAATCGCTTGAACCTTGGAATTATTGGAAGATACTATAACACCTCCGCAGGATAATCCTTTGTGCTCGCATCATAACTAGAATCACCATCCTTCACTTTGTAGCATGATACCCCACATGTGGGGAACTTATGCAACTCTTTAAAAAAATTTTGATACAATATGCAATCATTGGGGCACGCATGTATTTTCTTATACTCCACACATATCAGACACGATATCTTATTCGCCTTATGTGTACGGCTGGATAATGTGTTACCTTCTGGAAGAATGTCTTTCAACAACTCAAGCAATCCAGTGAAGCTTTTATCAGTTCACTCATTTATAGCCTTCAGATTTAACAATCTTAACACAGCTGACAACTTTGTAAATTTTGTGCATCCAGTATACAAAGGTTCTTCCTTGTCTCTACACAAAATATCATACACGTATGCTTGCTTAAAGGACTCATGTCCAATATCACAAATCATGTCCTCAAGTCGATCGTCCATATCCACATCAACTTTCTCTCTTTGAGATACACTTGGCATGTCTGACAATTCACCATGCCGTGTCCATGTTGTGTAATTACTGTAAATCCCATCAACAAAAAAGATGATCCCGTATTTTGTCAACTTTTAGTGAATTCCGGTTCACACAATTAACACAAGGACAATAAAATGTTCCATTACTATCAAGAAGATTTGTTTGAGCAAATTCTAGAAATTCTTTCACTCCATTCACATACTCATCACTCAATCGACTAGGTTGCATCCTACTACGATACATAACTATGTTCTGAAATAATATACACACATTTTGTTAATGAAGTTGAAGAAGAAACTACAATCCATAACTATGACATAAGATCCCCATATATTTGGCATGACCTTATCTCATTCAAGAAGGAACTTTTTCTTTATTTCGTTAATAGTCAGTCCTTAAATCTTATATTTTATACCTGACGAAGTTTCAGCAACATTTCCCATTAGTCTCGAAATAAACAACTCGAACGTACTACATCCACCACAATCAAGAATGCACCCACAGACAATAGGAAATATAGTGAACCAAAATTTCCTCAAGTATTATATATAAGATTCAAAGACTAACTATTAACCAAATAAAAGGAAAAGTTTATTCTCAAACTGTCCGACGTGGACAATTCAAGATTCAATACAATGAGCGGTACCACCCCCGGTGCACACACTCATTATATTGAATCTCAACGGGAAACTAAGGCTTCACTGAGATACAAAGAAAAAAAAGCTCAAATATAAAAACAGACTTCCATAAGCCATAAGTTAAATACAAAAATAATAATCCTTAATCTATAACTCAACTACAAAAGTCATAATCAAAAGTAATATAAAAGTGAAATAAAAAAACATCTCTAGGGGTGCCTACTGGAGAGTTCCCCAAGACAGTAACGGACTATAGATTCCTCAGAAGGAGTTGATGGAGGACTTCCTACAACTGAAGCCTCAGTCCCTGCTGATCGACAGTCAACAGCTTGTCCAGTACAAACTAACTTCTCCCACTCCTCGTCTGTCACGGGATGGTACTCTGGTGTATCCTCTGTATCACACGAAATCCGAACGATGTCCACTTCAGGAGGAGGAGATGGTGGTTACTTCAATGCCTCCCTGGCAAAATGAGGTCGTCTCCCTTTCATGCCCATGGCAACACTAGAATAGCCCCTGTGCCCACGATAGGGGCGAATTGGGGGAAGAGAAGGTGGTTCCATCGGTTCCTCCCTGTAGACAAGGTCCTCCTGTTAGAGGGTCCAAAATGGGGTCTCCTCGGAGCCATGTGCATAGGACGGCTTTGGTGCCCATGAAACTCATGTGACGACATCGTCTGTTGTCAATAGATGTCGCTCATGAGTAATTAAACTGAAGTTTAAATGAATGGCTCATCAAGAACTTAGCATGCATAACAAAAATCAAGCACCAAACCTTTATATATTAACTTCCTAATCCATTCCTCTAGCTTCAATCAACAACCACCACACCTAATGAATATAACTCAGCGCCTAAAATCACAATTATAATGTTCTATGTCATAAGAGTCACTTTATCAAACACATAGGGTGCACTTAATCAAACCAAGAACACCTATACATTTGAGTATTCCAAATCCATCCAAAATCAAAGAAAAGAGAGAAAATAATCCAAACAACAATAACTACACTACAACAATCAACAAGAATCATATCAATCTCCTTCCTATTTCAAGTAATTTTCGGATTCCCTTTAAACCTATGAACCAAAGCTTCAAACACCAAAATTTTATCAAACACGAAATGGAGTCTGTACCTTGAGTTCTTGATGATGGAGATGAAGGAAACAACATTGGGACGGTGGCTTCTTGATGAGCGCAAACGACGACGAAGTCAACGATGACGAATCCTAGTGGCAGAGTGAGTGTGAGTGGCAGGGAATGAAAAAATGAGTGAAACCTGAAAAAACGTGAACACGCCGTAGCAGTGACCAAACAACGTAAGTGGTTGTGACGGAGAACGAACGATGGTGTGACGACGTGAGTGGCACCGGAGGTATGAGGCGCGATGGTTATGAGAGAACAGTGAGAGTGAGAGTGAAGAACAGTGAGAGTGAGAGCAGACAGGTAAGAGGCGTAAAGGAAGAGAAAACTATGGTTTTTACCTCGGTTGAAACTATAACTGATGTAAAAAACCTTTTTAGGTTGAGTGCATAACCAATGTAAAAAGTTCTTTTACCAGAAAATATAAATTTGTTTTATACTTTTTACATCGGTTAAAAGTATAAGTGATGTAAAAAGTCTTTTTTACATCGGTTATACTGTTAACCGATGTAAAAAAGTAAGACTTAATTTTAGAATTAACACCACGTTTTTGATAGCTAATGTAAAAACACGTTTTTTATCCGTATTCTGCACTAGTGTGGTTTAAATTCTCGCTTCTGTGACTTTACTTCTCTGGTCTATTCTAGAGGGTTTGGCAAGGTTTGACGTAGGAGATCAAAGAATCTTATATGAGGCATTGGTTGAGGTTGCTTGGGGATGACATTCGACCGTTTGGGTTCGTGTATGAACATGCGAAATTATTTAATACCTTAAATAGTCCAATTGATTAAGAGATATGCTAATAGTGTAACCTTTTTAATACACTTCTGAATTGCTTTTTAATGATTGATTCATTTATTAAAAGTCAATATAATTATCTCTTAAATTGATAACTTTTTGAAAAATGTGTTAATTTTTAGAGATTAATGTGCCAATCAAAAAATACTTCTATGCGTTTAAGAAAGAGTTGTTAATATTCCTGATTGATATACATGGTATGTATAGGCGTGTTGGACTTTTTTTTAGTTATGTTCGTTTGACGTACCTGAGGGCACCAATCAGATAAGTATGTGGGGCAAATAGATTGAACTAAAAAAAAAAAATGAGATAGTGGTTTTCAAAAGCTTTTGAAATTCAGTAGAGCTAGCTTTTTTTATTGATAAATCGGTATAGCTAGCTAATCAAACCTACTTCAAAGAGGAATAATATCATACCAATGGAGATTGGGTCTAGCGAAAAAGGCTAGTCTCCTATAACGTCACGAGCCAAAGTTTGATTTCTCGTTGGGAGAGGTACCCATATTTAGTGCCCGACACGCCTCAAACAAGATTGCCTCCATTGGAGGAGATCTTTGAGAAACCAAAAAAAAATAAAATAGAATATCATAAAAAATTAAAAAATAAATAAAGAGGAATAATAGAAATATACGAGTCTTGTGCTTTGACGATAGAGAAAACATAGCCACGTTGGTGCCTACAGCCTAGATGACTAGGTGCTATAATCCCGTTTCAAAACTTTAAAACCAAAAAAAATTGTATAAACTTTTATATATTGAACTTTAAGTATAATAAACTCGAACCAATAGTTAAAAAAAAATGTGGAAACTCGTAAGGCCGGATGTGTTGAACCAGAGCAATGCAATGTACAATATCAGTGCGGTAGAGTTGTGACAGTGAAAGTGGTGGGTATACTTACAAGGACTCCGATGCCAAAGTTAGTATGTGGACAATGGAAATTAATTAGCAGGAAAAGAGTGTGTAGCTGAGTAATTAAGTTTGTCGGTCTTATATAGGTTGCTCGAATGGTGAAAATGGTGGGAAAGGTCGTTGATCGGGTACCGGCCTCACATAAATCTCAACGCTTTTCGCGGATAGCCGTTGATTGAATATATGGTCTTGATGGCGGTTCGCATGCTACAACGGTCTGTGTTAGCCGATTTTATAAGGACTTGGGTTCTCTGAACTGTCGAATTGTCAAAGAAGTCAGTATTGTGCTGGTCAGACGGTTGTTGTGGGGCCGATGTCTATAACTGAGGTTAGGTGGACATAATTTTCTATCTTCTTGAACCAGTAGAAGGCGTGTCGTTAGGGTTTTTGCTGCTTTCACACTTTTTCTACTGAAAAAACAATTTTTTTGAAATTTGAAACGACAGCGAAATGACGTGTTAATCTATTGAAATGATTGGTTCACTTGGGCTTCGTTCGAAGTCATTTATATTAGTTCACCACCAACTGGTAGCTACATCTAGTCCCTTCATTCCTGAAGGATTTTTCACTATAATCACACTGATTACAAAAACAGTTAAAAGTATTCTACTGTCATAAACTTGACAATACTCTTAACTCCTCAAAACGACTCAGTACGTTTGAGCCTTTGAGGAATCAACCTATCACAAGGCAATACAAGCTTTACAAAGAAGATTTGAGTACAGAGAAATAACTCTCAACACGAGAGGATGAAAAGTTTATTCACAAAGTATATAACTTTCTAAAAGAAAGAATAAGACGCTGAAGAATTGTTCACTGTCTAGTTCGTAGAGTGCTTGGCACATAATCTTAGGTTGCTCACTTGAATTATAATTCTGTAACCTTCTTCAATGGTAGAATTGGAGTATTTATAGCCAGCTATAAAGTTACCGTTGAGAAATAAATCAGCTTCAATCATTGATTGAGGTAATTTGGGAAAATGTCCACAATTCCCTTTACATGAGAATATTCGAATAGTAAAGCTTTATGGCCGTTTGTACTATTTCCTTTTCCAATTATTTGCAGCCTGGCACAATTTGAAAAGTGTACCAACTTTGTCCTTTAGCTAAAGGTGTCACCTTTAATTCCTCGTACTATCAACTTTAGCGCACATTCAGATTTGAATTTATTTCAGGATTTGCTGAGATAGAGAGCTGTTTGCGATAAAGTGCAATGTGCAAGTATACACAATCGTAACAAGTAATAAAGAGTAAGTAAAGATCGTTCCCACGAGGATTGATTATGGTTAATTCCACAAATTCCCAATTTCGTTAATCTAATTAGTGAGGAAACAAAGTAACAAGTAACACATTAATTTGAGGTAATGACGACAGTAATTTAAAATGCAATTGACAGTAAAAATAGCTTAAAATGATGTGGTAAAAAGTTGGGAAAAACAGCTAAGATTTCAGATCCATTGTAACTTGACCAAGTTGGTTAGGTGCTGTGATGAGTGCATCTGGCACCTGAACGCAGAGCGCTGATGTGTGTGCTTTTCAGTCACTTGCTACGGGGTTAAGTAAAGGGTACCTTATGTCTAAGCCCCCATTATGTTCACCCCTGACTATTAAGTGTGATTCAGACCATTCTATGGATTTGATTGCCTATATCTAGTTTAATCAAGATTAGATGAAGTGTCCTTCACTGATGCTATCCATATCAACTCATGAATTCTGCATATTAAACCCTTTCAGTATTTAACATACATGTGCCTAACCTAAGATGTACAGGCTCAGATTAAGAATATAACTATAAATATGCATGAGTTAAAAGTGCTAAGCAACATCACATAACTTCACCAACAAGGTTTGCTTACAACTTCAAATCGTCTTAGCATAAAGTATTTAGCTCATGCTGAACAAAAACACAAAATAGCATAAACAAGTTCTGTAAAACAGATCCACAGCACCTAAACTCTGCAGCTCAGAATGACTACAAACAGAAGCAGAAAATAGCATGTGGAAGGCCTTCAAATCTGTCAATATGAGAGAACACTTCACTCCAACAATGTCTTGTTGCTGCATTTCCTTGCTACGCCTGAGATTGGTTCAGCAACCATGTTTTCCAGCTTGTATTTCTCATAAAAATTGTGTATGGAAGGGGTATAAAATGGAGAATGTTGGATGAAGGCGAAGGTGAGGTGAGGATGGTGGCTGTTTTCCAGAGAAATAGAGACACATTCTGATTTTTTGGGATCAACCAATGTACCAACCTGCTTCCCTTTAGGGTTATTCCCCTTTTTATTCTCTCTCTTTATGGGCCCAAAAAGTGAAGTACTATGAGAGAGAGTGTCCTTGGCCCAAACCCAATAAAGACAAGCTGTCCTAGCCAAAAATATCTGCACAAACAAGTTGGGACCACACCAAGGTACAACAACACATGCCTGGAGGGCAAGAATTCAGTACGCCAGGTCAGCAAAGCGCAGTGTCTTCAACGTGACTCATTTTTTAGCTCCTTTACTCAATAGCGATTTGGTGCCATATAGCACCCATTCAGCACCTGACCATTATCTTAAAAATTCTGCACAGCTCCATAACACATTAAAATGTTCACAAAAGCACTAAAGTGCTTCAAAACAGCTCCAAACATAGGAAAACACATTATTTACATATTTCTACCAACTACATACTCTAAATTACTATTGGACTCACATGATTTAATGCCAAAAGAGCATAGATAGCTCTTATTTCTAGGAGTTATCAAGAGCAAAAAGACTAGGCGTGATTTGCACGTGCTTTACTAAATAACCAGATGCTCGCTAGACTGTATCAAATGCTTGCTGGTTTTGTTTGCGTTTCACGTGACGTGGTCTCTGATAACCAGATGCTCGTTTGAGTACATATACCAGATACGAGAAGGGAACCAGATGCAAACACTTCTAGAGTGCTCATCTTCTTGTAAACTTCTTCTTCTTGCTTGTGTGATGTTGCAAACATAGATAACTTTATCTCCTACACACTTCAAGACTTATCAGAAGGTAAATTGTTCTCACATAGATACTTTGTTATCATCAAAATTATTGAGGGTCTAAACTTGTCAATCATTTAGGTTCCAACAATCTCCTCCTTTTTGATGATGACAAATATCTAAGGTTGATGAACAATTTATTTTAGAAAATAACTAAGGGTCTCCCCCTGAGTTCAACAGTTAAGTATAAACATTTGTTTTCTAAAACATTTATCTAAGTATCAATTTATGATCTATGTATCAGAGCATCAACATATGATATACGAATCAGAGTAGCAGATGCTTAATCAAAACATGATATAGTATGTATCAGAGCTTAGCTTATAATGATTTCTAATGCATGATACGTGCTACTTTAGCATTCATCAATCCTTACCTTTTTACTCCCCCTTTTTTCATTAGATAAAAAGAGTGTAGAACATCATAGTCAAAACAAAAAGGAAAGAAAGAGAGAAAACTTTGAAATCAAAACAGCTCATTGTATATATAGAAGTAGCAGAAGTGAACAAACAAAATAACAGGAGTTTTTCGAATGAAAGAAAAAGAAATTAAGGAGGTGGTGGAGTTTGGTTAAGATGCTCCATGAGGCTTAAAACCATGCTTTCAAGGCGCTCAACTTTTCGAGAAGATTCCACAAATTGGTTGAACTGAGAGCGCAAGATGATAACAGGATCATCATCTGAAACAGGTGCAAATATGGAGGTAGATGCAGAGAGTGGAGCTTCTTCCTTAATCCATTCAGCAGGAGCAAAAGCTAAAGCAGGTTTAGGCTAAGAGATTGCCTTTTGCCATATCTAAAAAGGCTTCTTGATGTGCTCTAGGAGAACTCCTTGAGCCAGTTAAATGCATAGCTGTTTCTTCTCTTGGGCATCTAGGTAAAAGTTATCATTTGGCAAATATCATTTGATAAGCCTTCCCAGCTTCTCCTTCTCAAAGGCTAGCTGCATATCCCGTTGAGATGCCAATTCTGCTAGGTCGGTGAGTTCTAGCCATTTCTCGTCTCTTGCCTTGAGAAAGGCATCCATAGTGGCATCAAATAAAAGTAGCTCAGCTTCTGAGGCATGAGCCTTCAAATCAGCTTCTGCTTCAGTGAGGCAGATGCTGATGATCTCTTCCTGTAGTTCAAAGAATCTTTTCTGATCTTGCTTCTCTTCTTCTGCCATTAGAATGACATCCAACCAATCAAAGTGAGCTTTCTATATCCATCTGAGGGCCATAATCTCCCAAGTGAAAGCAGCTTCCTCTTTATAGCAGATCTCTTTTTACCCTTGTTCTCTTCTAATTATTTCCCTAAAGGAAGGAGGTCGAATCACAACACATTGAAACATGTCATCAAAATATTGAATGGCTAAGTTGGAGTCCCAGTCATATCGGACAGTGCCAACTTTTGCAATTTCTGCCTTTTTTGAGTCTGTCAGACCAGATGATCCAGTATCCTTGGAATCTACTTTTTCCTAATGGAAGTAGAAGTCCATGGCTTGAATTTCAAATCTATCCTCAACGAGCACAAGGCACATAAATTTGACCTTGCACTTCTTAGGTGCTTTATCCAAGTGCTTAGGAGTCGACATCTTGGGATACCTTTGAGGAACCTTGTTCTTTCTCTTCTCAGGTGTCAGCCATGGCAGCCACGGCAGCCATCTCTGCCTATCAGGCACAATCTTTACTGAGACTAAGGAGAGGTCCATGTGGAACAGAGCCATTTCAAATCTCTTCATTTGTAGACACTAAGGGAGAGATGCTTTCTCATCATCGGTAATCCATCTTCCGCATTCTTCTAGAGTCAGAGGTTCATCCTGGGGAAATGAATGGGGCATCTCAAATGAGAGGGGAAGAATTCCTCTGTCCTGAGGAGGCTTGAGTCATCTGCCAAAGTTCATCTTTAGAACGTCATGGTACATTATGCGTGCAATTTCCAGTCTTGCGACCCCAAAGGTGAATGTTTTGAGATGCCACAGAGAAAGATGATCATATACAGAGTGATACTCTTCTTTTCTGATAGGAACATGTCATGATGGCCTTAGTCTGCATCTTGAAGGGCCAAAACGAGCAGTGTCTGTGGTGGAAGATGTGGATGATTGAGTGGAGGTGAGTTTGGAGTCTCGGTGAATGGTAGGGAAGCGGTATAGTTGATTAAAGGGGTGAGAAAGAGATGTGGCAATTTCTGAGGTGATTGAGGAGATGGGAGAGGGATTGGGATGAGGTTATATATGATTAAGGTTTGAGATTTGTGGATGTGGAAGAGGTAGCAACGGTGGGTTTATGTGTTTTGTTTGCTAGATAACAGGAGGTTCCTGATGAAGTAGCAGTAGGTTTGATAGAGGGAGGATGAGGTGGTGGAATGTTTTATTGTGAAGTGGGAGTGGGAGTGGAAAGTGTTTTGGATTTGGATACTGTTAGAGCACCAGAAAGTGGATGAGGTTTGGTCTTGGCGGTTGAATGTGAAGGTTTTTGTGTTGGTGGTTTGGTGGATGGAACAGGAGATGGTGAAACTGATAGTGGGGGTGCAGTGATAGGATCATCTCTATCATAAGCAATTACAGAGGCATCAGAAGTAAGGTCAAGTACCTGTTGCTTCTCAGTGCATTGACAAGTCTTCTATGCTTCTGTTTGATCACAGCATGAGGTGGAATAGGTGGTTGTCTTTGAGGACCAGATGCAGAAGTTTCTAGGGTAGTTTTGGCTTTTCTCTTCTCAAGGATTCTCCTAATAGGAGCCTTGTCATCTTCATCATCTGGTTCAGGTGCTGTAATTGGTGTAGGGAGCACCTTCTGCACTTTGCTTCTAGTCGGTGTGGCTAGATGCTCTGCAGTTCTTTTCACACCAGAGGCAGAGCTCCTAGTTGAGCTTCTGGTGGTTTTCCTTTGACGAATAAGTACAGCGATCTTGGTAGTTGTTTTCTCAGTAGCTGCAGTATTTTCTTCTTCCTCTTCGATCTTGCGAATTATCTCAAAAGTGCACAAACCCATTCTGACTAGGTTTTGTTTGCCAAATACGTCTCCAGTTCCTTTTGTATTTATGGCAAAATACTTTTCCTTTTCATCTCCTTCCAGCACTTCCAACTTTTCAATAATCTTCTGGCTCGTCATTAGCTCAGAGAGGAGGATACCATAAGGAATGGTCTTGTTGATATGCTTGTCAACAGTAGACCCAGTCCTTGAAGACCTAACAACATTCTTCAAGGTGTTTATCAACAATCTTGGTAGATTAATTATAGTACTAGCAAGATAGTGTCTCATGATGAAATTTTGTTCACGGTTCACTATGTCTAATGAACTGGCCTTCAGAATCACGCACTTAGAGATAAGTTTGTGAAGAACTCTGAAGTGATTCTTCAAGTAGACAGCATTCAGAGGCTTTCTCGAAGCCTTTAGTTCATGGTAGTTCTCAAACAGATCTTCATCCACAGCCTGTGGACCACCAAACTGTGTCTCCCAGCCTTCAGATAAGATTAACCCTTCATCAGGGCATCGAATGTGTTCAGCGATGATCTTCGGAGTCACAACAAACTCGAATCCCTTAATATATCCCTTGATAATATTCTCGGAGTATGCTCTGGTAGTACCCCAAAATTCCCGTACAGCATTGATGAGAGCAACCTTTTGATCCCACTGAAAGTACTCTCTCCAGCCCATGAGAGTGATGCCTCTTCTGAAGTCAAAATCAAATTTTGCCAGATGGTCGAGGTCGACGCTGTGTTCTGTCAAAACCTTTCCATCATTCATGGTGTCAAAGACAATAGTTTTCTTAAAAGCCTTGAATGCCATTGAAGTAGAGCAAAAACTTACGGTGGAAGTTTGAGGGCTTTTTAGAGAGGTTTTGCATAAAGAGAAGGAAGGTACAAAAGTAATGAGTAGTGGGAAAGTTTAAAAGAGTTAGTACAAAGATTTTTATAAATCATATCAATTTTCAGAGAATAAAATAAATCAAAAATAAAATAGAATTAAAAGATTCCTTTCGTTTAATGAGCCGATTGCGAAAAACAAAGGTTACCACAGTAAAACTTTATTGAAAATGTAAAAGCAAATCATGACTCAGTAGGCAGGATGAGACGGTTCAATTCGCACATAATTGACACGTGTGCCAGAACCAGATGCTGAGTCATATATGAATTGTGACGCAGTCATCAGATGCCGAATGATGCGAAATGAATGTTAAATAAGATGCTTAAACGCCTAGATGCTGAAATGTCATCAAATACATACAATAAGATGCATGTGTCATTAGAAGCATAGGATGCACCAGATGCTGAGATTGAACATTCATTCATTTATATGATGAAAGTTTAAGTTTCTTCTTATAAAATTGAATTTATCTCCGGTAAGGGGTTTTGTAAAGATATCGGCTCACTGATGGTCTGTATCAACAAATTTTATTAAAAGTACACCCTTCTGAACATAGTCTCTTATAAAAATAATGTTTAATCTCAATACGCTTTGCACGAAAATGCAATATGGGATCTTTAGTAAGACATATGGCAGAAGTATTATCACAATAGATAGGAATGTTACTCTCTTTAATAAGATAGTCTTCAAGTTGATATTTCATCCACAAAAGTTGAGAGCTACAACTTGCTGCAGAGATGTATTCAGCTTTTACTGTTGAGAGTGCAATAGTGCTCTGTCTTTTTCTTGATCAAGACATAAGATTTGCTCCAAGGAATTGGTAGCCTCCACTTGTGCTCTTTCTTTCTATGCGGTCTCCAGTAAAATTAGCATCACAGAAACCTACTAACTTGTAATCTTTTGATTTCTTATAGAGTAAACCAAGGTTAGTAGTTCCTTGAAAGTATCTAAAAATTCTTTTGACATCACTCATGTGTGATACTATAGGATCGGATTGAAACCTAGTACATAGGCAGATGCTGAACATAATATCAGGTCTTGAAGAAGTAAGATAGAGAAGTGAGCTAATCATACCTCTGTAGAGCTTCTGGTCTACTTTCTTACCATTTTCATCTTTGCATAAGATGCAGGTGGGGTGCATGGGAGTGCACATTGGTTTGCAACCAACCATGTTAACTTTCTTGAGCAATTCTTTGATATATTTGCTTTGATGAATGTAAAATACAATCATTGCTTTGTTTTATTTGAATCGCCAGGAAGAACTTTAATTCTCCCATCATGCTCATCTCAAATTCAGCCTGCATAAAATTAGAAAATACTTTGCAAAGGCTTTCATTAGTAGCACCAAAGATAATATCATCCACATATATTTGCACAAGTATAAAGTGTTTGCTTGAAGTTTTTCTAAATAGAGTAGTGTCCACCTGACCTCTTATAAAACCATTTTCCATTAAAAAGGAACTTAATCTATCATACCAAGCTCTAGGAGCTTGCTTAAGACCATACAGTGTCTTTTTAAGTTTGAAAACATGTTCTGAAAATTCAATATCTTCAAAACCAGGTGGTTGTTTCACATACATTTTCTCAATTATGAAACCATTCGAGAAAGCACTTTTGAAATCCATTTGATAAAGAAATATCTCATGGTGTGCAGCAAAGGAAAGTAAAATACGAATACCTTCTAACCTTGCAACAGGTGCAAAGGTTTCAGTAAAATCTATACCTTTTTCTTGTGAATAACCTTGAGCAAAGAACCTTGCCTTATTCCTTACCACTTTACCGTCTTCATCAAGCTTATTACAAAATACCCATTTTGTACTAATAGCTTGTTTATCTTCTGGTAGTGTAACCAGCTTCCAAACATCATTGCGTTGGAATTGATTCAGTTCTTCTTGCATAGCTAAAATCCAACCTTCACCTTCCAGTGCTTCTTCAATCGTCTTAGGTTCCTTCTCAGGGAGCAGTGCAAGACCTGTGTGCTCCTTGAAGGAGGATCTTGCTCTCACTTTGTCTCCAGGTTCCCCAATGATTTGATCTTTTGGATGAGAGGATTTGAAATGCCAATTTCTTCTGGTTTCTGCTTCTATATAGTTTGAATCCTATGTATGGTGATTTGCACCAGATGCTGGATTTGCAGGTTCATTATCTGTTCCTCCAATGTCTAAACCTGAAAATAACTGATCTAGATCTGATATTTCAGTTTCAGGCTTCTTGTCATCAAACTTGATGTGGATAGATTCTTCCACTGTCATTGATTCCTTGTTGTACACTCTAAAAGCTTTTGAGCGTTCAGAGTATCCCAAAAAATACCTTTGTTAGCTTTGAAATCAAACTTACCAAGTTGATCCTTAGTATTCAAAATATAATAGGTACATCCAAAGGGGTGAAAATATGAAATGTTAGGTTTTCTGCGTTTCCACAGTTCATATGGAGTCTTTTTCAAAATAGGCCTTATGTATACTCTATTTTGAATATAACAAGCAGTGTTTATTGCTTCTGCCCAAAAATATTTTGCAATATCAGCTTCATTGATCATGGTTCTGGCCATATCTTGGAAAGACCTATTTTTCCTTTCTACAACACCATTTTGTTGTGGTGTTCTAGGAGAGGAGAAATTGCGGGAGATACCATTTTCTTCACAAAATTTTTGAAAGCTTTCATTTTCAAATTCTCCCTCATGGTCACTTCTAATAGAAGAAATACAAATTCAATTTTCATTTTAAACAGTTTTGCACAAAACAGTGAACACTTTAAAAGACTCATCCTTGTGGGCAAGGAATCTAACCCATGTCCATCTGGTATAGTCGTCCACAATGACTAATCCATATTTCTTTCCTGTCAAAGAGGTTGTCCTTGTGGGACCAAAAAGATCAAGATGCAGAAGCTCAAGTGGTCTAGAGGTGGAAACAACATTTTTTGAATGAAATGAGGTTTTAACTTATTTCCCTCTTTGTCATGCCTCACTTAGAGCATCAGACTGGTATCCAAGATTTGATGAGCCTCTAAAAAGACCGTGCTTGTTCAACTTTGAGATTAATCTCAAGCTGGCATGACCTAATCTTTTGTGCTAAGTCCATTGCTCATCATCGACAGACATAAGACACTTGACATCTTGTTTTACTAAATCAGAGAGATCAACTTTGTAAATATTGTTTCTCCTCTTTGTAGTAAAGAATACAGAGCTATCCTTCTTACTTTTTACTACACTGCCTTTTTCTATGAAAATAACATCATAACCATTGTTACATAATTGACTTATGCTAAGTAGGTTATGCCTTAGGCCTTCAATATAAAGAACATTGTCAATAGAAGGAAGAGAGTCTTTACCAATACGACCAATTCCTGCGATTTTACCTTTTTGGTTTCCATCGAAACCAACAAATCCATCGTCTTTAAATTTTAGTTCTTCGAATATATGCTTTTCTCCCGTCATGTGACGCGAGCGTCTACTGTCTAAGTACCAGGACTGGTGTGCTGACCTTGTTGCTAAGCATATCTGCAACATAGACTATTTTATCTTTAGGTATCCAAATCTTCTTGGGTCCTTTCTTGTTAGTTCAAGAAGGATGCTTGTCCTTCTTCATTTTGAAAGCAGTGCATGCATTTTTCAAGTGACCATGTTTCTTATTGTATGTGCAATGCAAGCTTTCACTGTGGTCATTGGTTTCATCAGATGAGAGATTTGTATTTTGTAAAGTGGGTTCATCTGATTTGTAGCCAAGACCTTGAGTTATCGTTTTGCTGACACCCCAAATCATTGAAGCTTGTTTGCTACGAGTTACACTCTCAACAAGAAACTTTTGAAAAGCACTTTCATAGTCATATGATTTGCATTTAAAACTTCCTTCAGTTTTGAGTTTTGAGTTTTCATTGTTCAAAATTTGAGTTTTGAATTTTGAGTTTTCATTGTTCAAAATTTGAAATTCTTTTGATAGTTTTAAAAACTTCTTTTTCAAAGCTTTGTAGTCAATGGAGAGGGTAGAAGAATCTTTAAGAAGTTTATCAAAGGCATTTTGAAGCTCAGAGTAAGAGTCATAGTTTACCTCTTCAGTTTCTTCTTCAGATTCTGAGTCTGTTTTGGCCACGATGGCAACATTTGCTTCTTCTTCGTTCTCATCATCTTCAGAGAAAGATGAGTCCAGATCTTCCCATGTTTCCATGAGACCCTTCTTCTTGCCCTTGAAGGTACTCTTCTTGGGCTTCTCCTTGAGATTTGGACACTCAGATTTGAAGTGCCCTAGCGTCTTGCACTCATAGCAAATTACTTGACTTTTGTCGTTGCTTCCCTTCTTATCCTTGTAGTCTTTCTTTTGGAACTGTCTCCTGAAGTTCCCTTTCTTCCTCCACATACGTTGGATCTTTCTTGATATGAATGAAAGCTCATCATCTGATCTGTCTTTATCTTCTTCTGAGCTTTCATCTTCTGATTCTTCTTCCACCTACAGGGCTTTAAAAGAACTGGCTTTGTTTTTGTTGACTTTCAGAGCAATAGATTTCACTACTAGAAATTAGCTATTTAGCGACCGATTTAGAGACCAAAAAAATTTGGTCTGTTTGGTCGCCAAATCGGTCGCAAATAATAAATTAGCGACCGATTTAGAGACCGATAATTAGCGACCGAAATATCGGTCTCTAAATCGGATTTTTATTCGCATTAAAAAATTAAAAAATTATTTTTTTATCTTTAGCGACCGATTTAGAGACCGATAATTAGCTTATCGAATATCGGTCTCTAAATCGATTTTTATTTGCATTGCAAAAATTAAAAATTATTTTCTAGCTTTAGCGAATCGATTTAGAGACCGATATTTAGCTTGTGAAATATCGGTCTCTAAATCGATTTTATTTGCATTAATGCAAAAATTAAAAAATTATTTTCTAGCTTTAGCGATCGATTTAGAGACTGATATTTAGCGATCAAATATCGGTCGCTAAACTTAAGTTTTTTTTTTTTGGGTGCTGAAGCTTAAGTTTATTTTATTAAACCTCACTACTCATTCTCATTCAAAAAAAAATATTTGTTTCAACCCAAAATTAAATAAAAAGTAATATTAAGTACAAAAATGAACATAAAAGTTAAAGAAACTAAATTGAAAAAATTTAATTTGACTTTGACTGATTGACCCGCTCCCACGATCTTTCGTGAAATGAGGACTCAAAAGTCACGTAATTCTTCTAGAAAATATTTGTGTGTTTGATTGATTTTAAATATTTTAAAGATTTAAAATCTCCAAGCTGTCACAACTCAAGTGTCTTAAATCGAGTAAAATTACTCAATACTAATTTAAGGATCAACGGGTTTTTAAATAGGACTTATAAGCCTCATTTTAGTTCCCTAAAAAAAGTCTCATTTAATAGAATACACATAAGTGCCTCACCACACTACACCGTGACTCACTTAGTCCCACCTTAGTACCCGCACTAAACCCTAATACTCCCTCCCTCACTGATGAGCAGAATGCAACACAAACGAAAGAAGAAAAGAAGAAAAACAAAGAAAGGGAAGAAGAAAAGAGAAGAGGAGAGGAAGAGAAAGAGAGAGGGCCGAGCGATGGAGAAGGAAGAGGAAAGTAGCATCCCAATTTTTAAGAAAAGTGATTTTTGTGATAAAATCCTCAATACTCAAAAATAAGTCATGTAGATTGATCACCTCAATGATTTACTAAGAGTACGTGGGAATTATTTTGACTCATTTTAAATAATTTATTTATTATAAATAATTATTATTCATGATGTCAATTCAAATTAATAGATAGCGTGACGTATGCGCTTTAATGTGAATTCATCAATTTAAACATTATATAAGTTTTCGTGTGACACTAAGAATGTATTTTTGTTGACTAAGAAATTGATTGAATTAAATCAAGATGAAATTAAATTTAAGAATTAATATTTTATATTAATTCATGGTTCGAAAATTGTCGGAAAACTCTAACTGAAGTTTCGCCACGCTTTTGAATCGGGCCAAATTTTATCCGCATTAAAATTTAAAATGAACTCTCATTTCGATAAAAATCTAATCGTAATTTGTTAAGATTATTTTTATGTTTTCACTTGTTTTATTACTGATGATAGTTAAATGGGAGTTGATTGGTTTAATTTTTAATAAATCATTGTCTACTCCACCATATACCACACTTAAACGTTACTACCCTAGCACTCTATTCCCTTTATTTTTGTTCCTGCAGAGAAAGAAGCAAAGTCGAAAAGAAAAAAAGAAAGAGAAGGAAGGAACGAGGAGCAGGGAGAAAAAGGAAAGAAGAGGGAGAAGAGAAGAAGGGGAAGAAGGAAAAAGGCGCGGACTTGGTGGAGGAAGAGAGGGGAGGTCCGCGATGGACAAGTGGTTGGCGCACACCGCGCCAGAGAAGACGAGGAGAGCGAAAGGCAGAACACGGAGAAGAGGAGGCGAGCGATGGAGGAAGGGGAAGCCTGACGAGCCGTCAATGGCCGGAGGGAGGAAACTGTGGTGGTGGCGCCGAGAGCAGAACCAGCGAGTGAGGGGAGGCGAAAAGTGGAAGAGGAAATCGCAAGTGGAGAGATCGAGAAGGAGAAGAAATCACAGAGAGAGGCGAGACCGGTAGGAAGGTGAGGTCGCAGAGAGAGATCGTGGAAGGGGAGGGGTGCGCGAACGAGAACAAGAGGGAATGCAGTGGAAGATCGCGTGGTTCCGGCCAAGACCAATCCCACACCACAACAAAACGAAACAAAGGAGAGGAACGCAAGAATCAAGGACAACACTATTCACTTCCTCATCATGACCGGTACTTTGTTTTGTTTCAAATTTCTCATTTCTCATTCGTGTTGAAATGAATGATTGATTCCCAACCCCCTTTAATTTCTTCTCAATTTGGTCTTCAGATGTAATCCGAAGACGTGAAGAGAAGGATTGCACGCATATTTGATAATCAAGGAATTTCTTCTCGACATTTGTTTCTCTTTTCTCTTTTTTTCTCCGATTGGTGTTTAAATTCACTTTAATTTGGAATGCTCATGTTCAATATTAGGTGACTTTGTTATTCACTATATACCGTATACATACACTAGACAATATATTTCGCCTGCACTGCTTCTTTATTTTTTGCAATCGATAATGGGTTTTGAGGGGAAATGTTAAGTATATGTAACTGGATTTGTTGGTTTCTCGTAATCGCTAACTTCTTTCATTTGAATTCATTAACGAGTGTCACCGAGTTGCATAGCTAACCTTTTTCCGAGATTTCGATCTGATTTTCAAATTTGGAAGGCAAGTGGTTACCGATCGTAGGGGGCAGGTTCATGTTCTATCGTTTTGGCTACATCCTGTGTGTGGGTTTGAGCTTTAGTTTTATGGAGAGACTTATATGAATATTGGATATCAAATAAACTTGCAAGTCCTGCTTTCACATTATACTTTTCCCCTTTATGTTTCGTGATAGAAGTCAATTTGTAATGTGTACTGCTTTCATTATTTCCTGAATTATAACCGATGAGTAGAAGTCACTGGGTGTGACCACCGCAATTCAGGAAGAGATATTTTTGGAGATTGGTGGTGTTGGTATGTTTTTGTATTAAAATTCAAATATATGTTATTGGTCATATTTGGAGTATGCAAAGATGTCATTAGAGTTAGTAGTACAACAAGTTAGCAATTAGCAAAGTTGACTTAAGCATCTCTGATGTGTGTAGTAATTGAAATTTGTTTCAGCCCAAAAAGGAAATGAATGTATATTTTTGGTATTTGATTTTATGTTTTGGTATATGACCTCCAACATAGCTAGATCAGTGAACTTTTGTCGTCTGTGGGTGGCACTAATTTTGTAGGCCTGGTTTTCAAAGATGTTTCTTATATAGAGCCTAGTATAATTGTGATTGTGTTTGTTGGAAATGTAAAAGTAAGCGAGTTAGTGATTTATGTGTGAAAACTTTGTTCTTTGAGAGATTTAAAACATTTTTTGAAACTTGGTGGGTTTCATGTAATAGTTTGTTGTTCGTGAAAAAGTGTCATATGAAATGGTATTGTCTAATTTATTTTGAAAGGTTGCAAATTGCCTCCAACTTGTGAGAGGGCCCGAGCCCATGGGATTTGGGAAAGGAAAAAATTGTGGCAATCTTGATTTTTATGGTCAGTATTGATATGTTCTAAGCTTTGGGAAAATTTAGGAAAATGTTTGATTAAATTTGGATGTGTTTTGAGAGCGTAAGACTATTGTAATTATCACCCTTACACTTTGAAATGAAGTTTAAATTGATTGGTTGGATCCTGAGGCAATGAAACACATATGGTAATTGAGTTCTTTGAGACTCAAGAAAGCCTGTTGGAGCCCACTAAGGATTTTTATTGAGTTTGGCATGAAAAGTATCGATTCTTAGTGTTGTTGAATATTTTAAGTTTTGAAGGAGATGAAAATGGTCGAAAGAGGTGTAAATTTTGGTGTTCATCTTTGGTATTATCGCTTAGTTTTCTTTTTGTTGTTCGTGCATGATCCGAGGAGGATTGTTTTCTTCTATAAAACTTTGAATCAAAGTGTTGACTTCTTTATCCTATGACTATTTATGTGTGTTATATTATAGGTGAGAACCATAATAAGGAGTTGCTCGAGAAGCTTGAGGTTAGTGAGAGTTTGATCAAGAATTTGCAGCCTCAGTAATATAAAGCTCACTCAGAGTCGAACCTTGTCAGTTGAAGCTAAGATAGCAACCAGTTGGAAGCAGAGGACACAAACCAATGAGTGATATGTGTGACTAATATGGATCCTAAGACATACTGCATGCAACTAAAGCTAAGGAATGCATTGGGAGGAGTAGTTGGAAACTGAGGACAAGACACGTGAACCAAACACACTAGTGTGCAAGGTTCTCATGTTGACATTGTACTATTTTTTGTAATAGTTCATTTAGAATAAAAATTACCGTTATATTGTTTTGTAATAGTTCGCTTGAATGAAATTATCGATGTATTGTAACATCTTACATTGTGATGAATTTTATTTTATTTTTATTCAAATAAAGTTATATCTAGGGTTTGGCCTTTAATAAAATTTATTTGATTATAAAAAAGGTGATAAAGTTTAAGGAATCTGATAAAATGTGTTGAAAATAGATTTTTAAAAGTTTAATTTTTTAAACTAAACATAATAGAGATCGATTTAGCGATCGATTTTAGAGATCGATGATTTAGCTTATCGATTTTAGGGACCGATTTAGAGACCGGTTTATAAAAATATAAAATCAAATTAGTCAAATTCGGTCTCTAATTCGGTCTCTAAAATCTGTCTCTAAATCGGTCTCTAAAATCGGTCGCTAAATCGGTCTCTAAAATCGGTCACTAAATCAGTCTCTAAAATCGGTCTCTAAATCGGTCTCTAAAATCGGTCGCTAAATCGGTCTCTAAAATCGGTCACTAAATCAGTCTCTAAAATCGGTATCTAAATCGGTCGCTATATATTCAGTCACTAAATCGGTCGCTAAAATTAGCGACCAGCGTTCTAGCGAATTAGCGACCGATTTTAGAGGTTTAGCGACCGAAAAATCGGTCACTAAAAACTGATTTTTTTGTAGTGTTTGCTTTTCTTCACAGGTCCATCTTCATTTAGCTCAAGTTCATGAGCTTGTAGGGAGCTTAGAAGATCAACAATTGTATAGCCTTTTCCAAGGGCTTTTAATCCATGAACAAGAGTTTGGAATCTTCCAAACATCTTCTCAATATTTTCATTTTCTTTCATCTTAAACAGCTCATCTTGGCGAACCAACATGCTAGCTTTCGTTTCTCTGACTTGAGCAGAGCCTTCGTAAGAAGAAACAAGGGAATCCTAGATTTCCTTGAGAATGTCACTTTTACCGCACTTCTCATACTCCTTTTCTGACATGGCATAGATGAGAATACATCTAGCTTTTTGATTCCGTTGATATTTCTTTTTATAGTCATCATTCCAGTTGTCTCTTGTCAAGAAAGCACCATCAGCAGCAGTGGGAGTGGTGTACCCAGTTTCAACCATTTCCCACAACTCTGTTTGTTGATATTCAAAGAAGATTTTGATCTTATCCTTCCAATCAAAGTTTTCTCCAGTAAATAGAGTAAGACAATTCATGTGGCCACCTTCTGTAGACAAGTTAATAAAGATAGGATCTTTTCCTCTCACACTATTAAGTGCTCAACCAAGAGGCCGAGCTCTAGAACCAATTGAACGTGAACACAGGAAAGGGGTTGAATTGTGTTGAAAACTTTTTGCAAACTTAAGCCTAAAACTAACTTTAAAACAAGTTCTTTTGAAAACCTTGGATGCAGAAAAGGAACCGGGCGCTGAAATAGAGTTAGTGAAAACTTGTTTTTCTCATAAAGCGGAAATAAAGTTAAAGCAATAGAGAAAGAGACACAAAGATTTATACTAGTTCACCACAACTGGTAATTAACTATGTCCGGTCCCTTCGTTCTTGAAGGATTTTTCACTATAATCACATTGATTACAAAAACACTTAAGAGTATTTCACTGTCACAAACTTGACAATACTCTTAGCTCTCAAAACGATTCAGTACGTTCGAGCCTTTAAGGAATCAGCCTATCACAAGGCAATACAAGCTTTATAAAGAAGATTTGAGTACAAAGAAATAACTCTCAACACGGGAGGATGAGAAGTTTAAGCACAAAGTATATAACTTTCTAAAAGAAAGAATACGACGCTAAAGAATTGTTCACTGTCTGGTTCGCAGAGTGGTTGGCACCACACCAAATCTTAGATTGCTCACTTGAATTGTTATTCTGTAACCTTCTTCAATAGTAGAATTGGAGTATTTATAGGCAGCTCTAAAGTTACCCTTGAGAAATAAATCAGCTTCAATCATTGATTGAGGTAATTTGGGAAAATACCCACAATTTCCTTTCCATGAGATTATTCGAATAGTACAGCTGTATGACCGTTTATACTATTTCCTTTTCCAATCATTTGTAGCTTGACATAATTTGAAAAGTGTATGAGCTTTGTCCTTTAGGTAAATTGTTCTCACATAGATACTTTGTTATCACTAAAATTATTGAGGGTCTAAACTTGTCAATCGTTTAAGTTCCAACACTCACTAGTTACTGTACAATTTCATTTCTCCCATATTCTTCTCAACTTCCCTTTTTGCGCTTGATTGCTTTCTTCTCTCTAATCTAGTGCTACCGATGTTCTTCTCTTTCTCTGATCATCCCTTTGTCTTCCTTCGAGCGCAGTAGTTTTCAGTTATCTCTTGCTTGTAGATTGGGTTTCGTTGGTTGTAGCTAAATTTCATTTTGCTGGGTTCCCTTTTTTCAGAGCCTTCTTCCTTCAGCAACACTTTACAAGTATCCTTTCTTCTTCCTTCCCTTTTTAATTATCATCTTCTGAAGTTATGAGACCCAAAGCTTTACTGCTTAGATCCTGTTTAGATTTTCCCCTTTCATTTGAGGACTACTCGTCCGGTGGTGGTGACCCATTTTTCGGTGAACCTTCACTAGAAATAGTTCCCTTTGTTAACCCCATTAACCCCATTATCCCCCTGAAAAACCCTTCAGAGGGAAATGTTTCTTCCTGGCAAAACTCCCCTGAGCGTAAAACTCGTGACCTTGCTACTGTAGGTTTGGGCAGGTCAAAGATGGGTAAGAAGAAACAATTAAAAATAGGGGGAAATCACCATATATCTTCAGATGCTCGATTGTATCCTTGGGTAGGTGAGAAGGCCCTATGCCCGTTTAGTCATTTTAACTGCAGACGATCTAGGACAAATAAGAAATAAACTAGATGTAATGTGGTAATGAACAAGGGTTTGATCGTCCCATGTCTTCATCATAGAATCCGTATTAAAGAATGGGAGGGATACATCATTTTGTCGATGTATGATATGTCACTCTATCCCGAAACGTTTATTATAGAAATAATAATTAAATAAGGTTATGTTTTTGCAAAAGGAAAATGTGGAGTTTTCTAAAACCTTTTTGTAATCATAGTTGAGGGCATCACATCATATAACTCAAGTCAAATCGAATGGAAATAACGAAGGATGTTATAAAAACTGTTATGAGTTTGCACGAAAATGTATTATTAACAAAATAATCCCCTAACCCGATATCACGTATATTAGAGCTCAACAATTCGCGTACAATATAAATAACCGAGTTTTAAGTTTGAAAACATAGAGAACTAAAGACGACGTGCTGTCTGACAGACTCCAACAGCTATCAGGGCATTCCGTAGAAGGCGTCCCTCAGTTACACGTGCATTTCTTGTAGACTTCTTCTTTGCTGCAAGGCTAAAAATAGTTGCATGGCCATGAGAAATCATATTCAAGCCATATGAAAGAATTGGAATAGAAACTAAGATAGATGCACATACTCATATACATTATGATCGTCATAGTCAATCAAATCTTAAAGGATGGTCACACATTATCTTATGCTATCTGACAACCATATCATCATACCACACTAGCAAATAATATCCTTGCAAACTTATGATCATATAAAAGCAATGTCCACAATAGACGTTTTAAAAACAATCGAATTCCCACAAACAGGCTCTCTAGCGACTGGTCTCCATAATGGGGCTCGCCAGACTGGTTGCCATGAACGGACTTTCTCTAGAGTTAGGCCCCATAATCAGTTCATTCAGAGATGGTTCCAATAAATGGGCCTCACCGAGATAACCTTGTGTTTATTAAGCACCTTTGAATGGGCTCCTTTGATTGTACACATTGTAAAAGCACAAACATCAACATAATTATACTTGAAACAACATTTTACGATTATCTAATCGATTAAGTCATCCTCTATGCGATTAACAGATTAAAAACCTACTAGTCTAAGCAATTAACCATTCACCTAAGCAATTAAAAGAGTCAAAACTTACCAATTTAAGCGATTAAAACTGTCATTTTTACATCATTTAAGCGATTAACTAGGATCATGTAAGCGACTAAAAAGTTTTCTTTAGCATTTGTAGAAAATAGGGCAGTTAAGTGATAAACTAAGTAACTTAAGCGAGTAAGGAAATTATTTTAGTTACTCTTAAGGGCTTAATTAAAGGAAGGTCTAAGTGATTAACTATGTCAGTATTCTATTCATACATTGTCACTATACAACTAAGCACTAAAAACCAGTAAGTTAAGTGATTAAACCATGTTTCCATCTCCGAGTTCAGTTCTATAACATATGCAAAACCATTGAAGTTACATTCCAACCACTTATACAAATCTAAACAACAACAAGAACATGAAAACCCATCTCAGAATCATTAAAACAACACATAAACATATATTCATCCATTAATAGCAAGGCATATTCATTATAAATTAATAGGATCATTGCTCCTACAATGATCATCATGCAAATTCAATATCATAGCAATATATATTTCCCTTACTCATACAAAGGATTGTCAAAATCATAAAAAGCACAATAGGGATTATGAGAAAACCCCAACAATCTCAATTCATCTCCCAAAACCCCATATATCCCCCATACCTTATAACAGAAAATTGTAGATCTAAGGCAGAAGATAGGAGATGTTTCGTGTGACACCCGAAATTTCACAACCATGCCTTGTAGGTGTTATCTAGGTGTAGTAGAGTCCCCTAGATGTTAAATGACTCTATAGGTATTCATTACATGAAGACTTGTTTAGATGCAGTCCAATTCCTGCATCTAATGTCACTTCGTCATCTTCTTCTATTTCTACTCCTTTAAGATCCAAATCAAATTGAGGTGTCTTCTTGAAAGTTTTAGCCTTGCCCCTTAGCTTTCATTTCGTTTTTGTTTGACCTAAATCGGACACCTACATCTCCAGATACGATTTTTAGTAGCAACTGAGCGCAAGTTAAAATCGTGGAAAAGTAGAAGAAACGTCTATTGTATTTTTTACCATGCTAGATTTTGATTTAGGATTTGATCGTGGAACATGAATTTGTAGATCTTTTGCTAATATTTCCAACGCCACCAAGAAATCCTTAATTGGACAATCATACTCAAGTTATAGCCAATACAGTGAAGCAACATCAAAACCGTGTGTAACCAATATTACACTCTGATGTAATTGATTAAACCACGGGCAGATGCAGAAAACATGATAATTATATTAGTTTCAAGCCAACTCGTCCTTATCCTTTTAAATACGATTAGAGTCCTTCCTAAACTCGTATTGGAACCTTAAAAACACTCCTAAATACTCTGGAACCCTAATATCTTATATCTTAGGGTTCTCTTTTCATCTCTCAAAAATCAACAAGAATCAACGCCTCCTTGCCTATCTCTTCTCCGTTTTTAATCCCTTTTATTACTGCTTTCTTCGGATTACGAATACTACTTTTCTCTTCATCTATAACTGTTGTTCCTAGGATTTAATTGAACATAACATTCATATGCCATTGTCTCTCATCGATTCCCTTTTTTCCCTTCAATTTTAGGATTGATCTCACACTCTTTTGATGTCTTCGTTATTGAAGAACATTGAGACAGTCTTCTTCCTTCCTCTTGGTGTTGCAATTCATCTTTCCAAGTATGCAGGGTTAATGTGTTTACTTTATATGGGGTTTCAAGATAGGATTGATATGGTTTGGGTTTTGCTTATTTCCCTTTTACGCTTTACACTAGCACACGAAATAGAAAAGAATTAGGATTTTTACACCGGTTTTTACTTTAACCGGTGTAAAATGTTATGCAGTAGCAATTTTAAAATTATCGTGTAACCTTTTACATTGGTTATATATCCAACCGGTGTAAAATCCTTTTTGTTTTAAAAACTGAAAACATTATACACCGGGTATGTATATAACCGGTGTTAAAAATGACTTATTACACCAGTTGTTTTTCGAATCGGTGTTAAACGTCTTCTTTTGATTAAAATTACTTTCTTCTTCTCATTTTCATTTACGCGGGCTCTTCTTCTTCTCATACACGTAATCCTACTGTTGCTCTGTCCTTGCTGCACTCCACCATCTCCAAGCTTGTCATTCTCTCTCGCGTCATTCTCTCTGGCCGCCGTTCGAAGCTCTCTCTCTGGCCGCCGTTCACCTCTATTTCTTCTTCTCCCCTAGCACCATTCACCAGAGCTCGCGTTTGACACAACTGTTCTTCAGTGTTCGTCTTCTTCTCTGTTTCCATTTTCCTTTTGTGATCGTCAGTGCTCATCTTCTCTGCTTCAGCTTTGCCTCTTGTGCGTGTATTTGTTTCTCAGGTGAGTTCATCGAACTGCATGTGTTTCCCTGTTCTTTGGTATTTGATATGTAGTTGGAGATTGCTTCTTCTTTCGATGAATATTTTTCTGTTGGGTGTTTAATTCATCATTATATATAATAAACACATATGAGGCATGACGTTTGAGAGCTTGAAGTTGAATAAGAGTGTGTGACATTCAAATGTAGCCTTAGTTATGTTGTTCCATGGTTATGCTCCATGCTTCAAAGATGTAAATGCTTTGTGGCTCTGCATATTTGTTCCAACTCAAAATAAAACAACTTATTATTCTCTGCATATATGATGGTATTGGGTTTTGAGAGAGAACTCGTGAATAACAATGATATCACATAAGATAAATTTATACCTAGTAAGTGCTTATGAATCTTGCTATATGTGAATGGTTTATAGCATTACTTGATTATTACAGCTTGCAATGCAGAGAAAAGGTCGTGAATCTGAATATGCTTTCCATTCTGCGTCAAAATATTTGCTTTTTTTGATGATAATGCTAATTTTATATTTGCTTTTGTTTTTTTGGATGCATATAGTTGTTAAAATAGCACAAAGAATTAGCTATGTCAATGCTTAATGATTAATGCTTGTGGCACAATAATTTTATGAGTTCAAAGATAGAAAGGATGGACATATTTATTGTCTGACTGACATATTTTTTCGCCTATACAGGTAGCATGGATGATTCTTCAGCCTCCTCTCCAACGAGGTCTAGGACTAGACGTGCCACGACTTTGACTGGTTTTACTGCTAGACGTCCCCCTAGTGAGAGGTACCATGTTGAGTTTGATCCTATTACCTAGTGGTAAGTATGCTGCGAAGTTCAAGAGTTACCTTGGTTTTCTAGCCCGTAGCAAGGCTAGTATCAATGAAAGAAATTGGAGAGGCATACATGGTGATGTCAAGAAGATGATTTGCCAAGATGTCATGGTAATAAATATTAACACAATTATTGTTATTGCTTATTAACATTAAAACTATGTTTAGCTTCATTTACTAACACTGCCATTTTGTTGTGTAATTGTGGTAGCAACAATTCACTGTTCCTGATGATGACCGGCTTAAGAAGAAATGGTATGTATATGTGGGGGAGCGTTGGAAGCAATTTAAGACAATGCTCTCCAAGATTTATGTATTTGGCGAGGGAGATAAAGATGGCAACACAACGCCATTAGGTAAATATATGGCTCTGCATATTTGTTCCAACTCAAAATAAAACAACTTATTATTCTCTCAGATATATGATGGTATTGGATCTTGAGAGAGAACTCGTGAATAACAATGATATCACATAAGATAAATTTATACCTAGTAAGTGCTTATGAATCTTGCTATATGTGAATGGTTTATAGCATTACTTGATTATTAGAGCTTGCAATGCAGAGAAAAGGTCGTGAATCTGAATATGCTTTCCATTCTGCGTCAAAATATTTGCTTTTTTTGATGATAATGCTAATTTTATATTTGCTTTTGTTTTTTTGGATGCATATAGTTGTTAAAATAGCACAAAGAATTAGCTATGTCAATGCTTAACGATTAATGCTTGTGGCACAATAATATTATGAGTTCAAAGATAGAAAGGATGTACATATTTATTGTCTGACTGACATATTTTTTCGCCTATACAGGTAGCACGGATGATTCTTCATCCTCCTCTCCAACAAGGTCTAGGACTAGGACGTGCCCACGACTTTGATTGGTTTTACTGCTAGCCGTCCCGCTAGTGAGAGGTACCATGTTGAGTTTGATCCTATTACCTAGTGGTAAGTATGCTGCGAAGTTCAAGAGTTACCTTGGTTTTCTAGCCCGTAGCAAGGCTAGTATCAATGAAAGAAATTGGAGAGGCATACATGGTGATGTCAAGAAGATGATTTGCCAAGATGTCATGGTAATAAATATTAACACAATTATTGTTATTGCTTATTAACATTAAAACTATGTTTAGCTTCATTTACTAACACTGCCATTTTGTTGTGTAATTGTGGTAGCAACAATTCACTGTTCCTGATGATGACCGGCTTAAGAAGAAATGGTATGTATATGTGGGGGAGCGTTGGAAGCAATTTAAGACAATGCTCTCCAAGATTTATGTATTTGGCGAGGGAGATAAAGATGGCAACACAACGCCATTAGGTAAATATATGGCTCTGCATATTTGTTCCAACTCAAAATAAAACAACTTATTATTCTCTGCATATATGATGGTATTGGATTTTGAGAGAGAACTCGTGAATAACAATGATATCACATAAGATAAATTTATACCTAGTAAGTGCTTATGAATCTTGCTATATGTGAATGGTTTATAGCATTACTTGATTATTAGAGCTTGCAATGCAGAGAAAAGGTCGTGAATCTGAATATGCTTTCCATTCTGCGTCAAAATATTTGCTTTTTTTGATGATAATGCTAATTTTATATTTGCTTTTGTTTTTTTGGATGCATATAGTTGTTAAAATAGCACAAAGAATTAGCTATGTCAATGCTTAACGATTAATGCTTGTGGCACAATAATATTATGAGTTCAAAGATAGAAAGGATGTACATATTTATTGTCTGACTGACATATTTTTTCGCCTATACAGGTAGCACGGATGATTCTTCAGCCTCCTCTCCAACAAGGTCTAGGACTAGACGTGCCACGACTTTGACTGGTTTTACTGCTAGACGTCCCCCTAGTGAGAGGTACCATGTTGAGTTTGATCCTATTACCTAGTGGTAAGTATGCTGCGAAGTTCAAGAGTTACCTTGGTTTTCTAGCCCGTAGCAAGGCTAGTATCAATGAAAGAAATTGGAGAGGCATACATGGTGATGTCAAGAAGATGATTTGCCAAGATGTCATGGTAATAAATATTAACACAATTATTGTTATTGCTTATTAACATTAAAACTATGTTTAGCTTCATTTACTAACACTGCCATTTTGTTGTGTAATTGTGGTAGCAACAATTCACTGTTCCTGATGATGACCGGCTTAAGAAGAAATGGTATGTATATGTGGGGGAGCGTTGGAAGCAATTTAAGACAATGCTCTCCAAGATTTATGTATTTGGCGAGGGAGATAAAGATGGCAACACAACGCCATTAGGTAAATATAGTTATATCTCAGTGGAGGCATGGCAATTGTTTGTCCAGAGCCGACGTGATGAAGAGTTTCAGGTTAGTGTCAATGATAGTTCCAGGAGAAGATGCAACAGGAGCTCCGGGGGAAGCAACAAGAGCTTCGGGTTGAGATCTCAAAGGAGATCCGGGATGAGATAAGCGTAAGTATGCGGGAGGAGATCCAATAAAGGGTTTTGGAGATATGTGTAGCTTGACACAATTGATGAAATGTGTAAAAAATACTAACTTTATCAATATTGTTAGTAATGTTTACTCAATTTGATCAGACGCTGCAATCTATGGGTATGAGTAATTATAATGCTCCACCTGATTGTTCTCCTAGAGCTACGACTGTGCATGTCAGCACTAAGGGTAGTAATTGTGCACCTGATGTTGAGAAGCAGCCGCCTAGAGAAAATTTTGTTGAAAAGTTAAATAATCTTAAGGGTGATAGCTTCCCAGTAGACTTGGAGCTAGCATGATTCCTGTCTCCCTCCATGGTTCATGATTGATAGAAAAGACGTGGATGAGATTATTGATGGTACTCAATGGCTTTCCGTCGAGGTGTTGTCATTATGGTGCACGTAAGTATCTTATTTGATTTGTATCAATTGTAATTAACTATTTGTGCTAATTGTAATTAACATTTGTTTAAAAATCTTAGGTATCTGCATCGCTTCTATATCGCAAAGGGCACCACCGACATGTTTGGATTCTTTGACCCAGTCAAGATTGTTTCCTCCAAACATTGGCTTCATGCAGAAGTAGTTCAATCTTACATGAAAAATAAGATGCAGAGTGAGCCAAAAATATGTTACTTAGGAAAGTCTTTGCATAGGTAAGTGCATATATTACTAGCTGTTGTCAAATTAGTAGCCTAGTTTGCTTTTGTCTGTTTCTGCTTCAGATAAACCATTATTGTTGTTCATTATTTGTAGTGATCATTGCAGTTGTTTATCCTTTGTCCTAGTGATAATGTTGTTGTTTGGTTGTGTTCGTTGCACTATCAACCAAACGATGTAATTAAAGGCATAATTAAAAGGTAAACTTATATTTATCATATATATACATTGATTCTTTGTCTCCTGATCCTGATTTGCAACTTAATTTTGATGAAGATTATGTTCTTTTATCAGGATATAATAAGAAACCTAAATGGGTGAAGCCTAAAGTAAATATATAGTTTGTCTCCCTGAAATTCATTTACATTTAATAGCACTAGTTAATGTGTATAATTTTTACTCATTATATGTTACTACAGTAATAAAATTTTTAACCTCTTGCTATTATATTTGTAATATGAAAAACATGTAACTTTTAGGCCGGTTTAATTCATTATATATATATTTGAACTTGCAGATATTCAATGACCCATCTGAATATGGTCTAGATGAAATTGAGTATGTTAGACAAACTTGAGCAAAATTCCTTTTGCAAATGATTAAGGAGAAAGAAAGGAAGATGCAATTACAAGAAACCCAAGGAACAAATTCAAAAAGACCTAGAAAATCATCAAAATGACTTTGTATATAGCGCTTGATCATTCTTTGTACATTGTTTATGTTTAACCTATGTATATATATATACCTTAACTTTGTTTATGTGTATATTTGATATGTTTATAGATTAAATTTGATATATGTTTAAAAGGTTTGAATTTTGGGCACATTTGGTGCCAATTCTTGGCAAATTTATTGTCTGTTTATTGTCAATTTAGATTGCATCTGGGTAAGAATGGACAAAAACAAAAAGAGAAACAAAAAAAAAGAAAATAAAATATAAACTTTTACGCCGGTTATTCATGAAACCGGTGTAAAAGATAGACTTTTAACACCTGTTTTTCTCAATAACCGGTGTAAAATGCAAGTCTTTTACACCCGTTATTATAATAACCGGTGTAAAATATCCTTCAAAAAATAAAATAAAACCCAAAATTCACATTTTACACCGGATATATAACCGGTGTAAAAACCCTAACATACAACACCGGGAGCATCTACACTGGTACCAAAACCGGAGTAAAAAGTCAATTTTAACCGGTGTAAAATCCTCCTTTTGCACTAGTGTTAGTTGCAATCTTTGATAAACCCTTGTATGAGCAAAGATATAATTGATCTGTTTCGATTGACTTTAATTATAATTATCATAAGATCATTGTAAGAGCAATGACCCTAAGTCTTGATTAATGATGTATGTCACTAGTATGCATGATCCTCATGATTTTGTTTAGCTAATATATGATATGCCATGTTTGACGGATAGATTTAATATTGTGTTATGGTTTTGAGAATAGAAATATGATTTGGGATGTATTTTGGAAGCCTAGAGGAAAGTAGGTGATGATTTGAGGATTAGAATAAATTACTACTGTGTTTTATGCTTTCTAACGCTAGTTAATCGATTAAAACTCGATAACTAATTGACTACATTAGTGTAGTTAACAAATTACAAGTTACAAAATAAGGATTGTAGCCTAAGTTATGATATTTACCAATTACCAATAGTAGTGTAATCGATTACAAGTGACTAGAAACTCGTAGAAGTTAAGTAGTCACCTCTTAATGATTTAATAGAGTAGTTAGTGGCCCCACTTTTGGACTTTATGATATCTTTGAGGATAGTATTGGACATAAGTGATTGATGTAAATGCATTAAAACCTAGAGCTAGATCTATAGCTTAAGATTATGATGTTATTGATCTGGAAGCCTTGAGTAGGGCGTTTGGTTTGTGTGTAGGATTGAAAATACGAATAAGGTTAGTAAGAGACCCAAATATGTAGAACCTGGTTATGGGGACTCGATATGCTTAAGTTATCTCTAGGTTGAACGTGAACACAAGAAGGGAGGTTGAATTGTGTTGAAAACTTTTCGCAAACTTTAAGTTAAAAATACTTTTGAGCTCTTGTTTTTAAATCTGTAAGTTATCGGATGCTGGAGTATGACCAGACGCTGGAAATGAAGTTTAAAAAAATTTGTTTTTCTTTGCAAGATAAGAGTAAATGTAAAGCAGTAAAGCAAGAGACACAGAGGTTTAAACTAGTTCACCACCAAACTGGTAGCCACGTCTAGTCCCTTTGTTTCTGAAGGATTTTCCACTATAATAAACTGATTACAAATTCCTTAAGAGTATTCTACTGTCACAAACATGACAATACTATTAACTTCTCAAAATGAGTCAGTATGTTCGAGCTTTTGAGGAACAAAGCTTTAACTAGGAAACTTTTACAAAGTAATTTTCTTTTGAATATAATAAAATAGCTCTCACAGAGAGGATGCAAAGATTAAGGTCAAAACAAATAACTTTCTAAAAGAAAGAATATAAGACGATGAGGTTCAGTTCTTGGTGTCCAGAAACTTGGCACGAAACTTAATTGCTCACTTGAGTAATAGTTCTTTCAGAATATAGTTTCTAGCAGTTTTTGGCGACCTTCTTCAATAAATACCTTGGGGTATTTATAGGAGTCTTTGGAAGGTATTACCGTTGTAGTAAATTTCAGCTCCATATCATTGAGTGAAGTAATTTGAAATGCTATTTTTTTTCTTCCTTTCCAGAGAATATCAGAATAGTACACATTACCATTTTTGTACTATCTGCTTTTCACAATTGCCTTGTATGAATTTTGTTTTATACTAAAGGTGTCACCTTTGATACCCGGTACATCAAACTAAGCGCACAACATCAAATTCGAATTTCGTTCCAAAATAGCTGAGGTAGAAGAGCACAAACGTGACCATCACGTGATTTATTAATAGACCAAATGCTTGCTCAGAAAAATGGACGGACGCTCGCTGCAATTTAGTAATTCGCGTGTCAAAAGATAACACTATCGAACACTTGCTTTAGACAAGACGCTAGAGTGAACCGGATACAGATACACATGGAATGTATTCAAACTCTTGTGAATTTTTTCTTCTTGCTTGAGTGAGTTAAAAAATGTGAGTGATTTTAATACCTGTACACTCCAAGTCTTATCAGAAGATAAATTGTTCATTTGCAAATACTTTGTTATCATCAAAATTAATGAGGGTCTAAACTTCTCAATCGTTTAAGTTCCAACAATCTCCCCCTTTTTGATGATGACAAATATCCGAGGTTGATGAACAATTTAGGTATCAGAGCGATTTATAATAATCAGAGCGTTTGTGTGATCACAAAATGCATACAAGTATCAGAGCATATATTCAATTAAGCGTTGAGATCGGATGCTAAGATCATTGTACCAATAATGAATATACTTAAGCAATTATTGAGGATCAGATGTTGAAATTCATTGTACCAATTATAATAAAAATGTGCCAACAGATATTAATGAGTATCAAAGCAATTCAAACATATGCTATGTATGATTTATGTATGAAATATGTAATACTTCAGCGTTTTCAGCGTGTTCATCTAACATTCAATGTGTTCATCAGACCTTTCTTTTACTCCCCCTTTTGGCATCAGACAAAAAGAGTGTAAAACACATCATAGTCAAAACAGTAAGTAATAATACTTGAAAAATTTGAATTGTACCAAAAATTAGATCAAGTAAGGTTAGATCATTCAAAACATGAACCAAGTCCAAAAAAAAATTGTACCAAGTTAACAGTAATACAACAAATTAAAAAAAATGTTTTTAAGGGTTTGGTGGAGGAGGAGGGGGAAGGAGTTGATTGAAGCGTTCCAAGAGGAGATTCACATTGCTTTCCAACTGATGCACTTTCTGATTTGTAGCCATGATGGCTACAAATTCAGCTCTTGGCAAGATGACAACGTCATCATTTGCAGCAGGAGGAGTAGAAGAAGGTTCAGCTTCTGGAACAGGTTCAACAATAATAACCCTTTGCGACTCTAGCTTCTGATGCTCTACTAACAATGCCTGTGACAAACTCAATTTCCTTTCCTTTCTTTCCTGAGCCTTCTGGAAGAAATCATCATTTGGTAAGCTCCATTTGATAATTTTTCCCAGCTTCTGTTTCTCAAGATCCATAGCCCATTCCCATCTATGCATAATCTCTTCAAGGTAACGCATACTCATAAAGATAGTTTCCCTGTGCTTAAACAAATCTTCTACATATGCATCAAATTTTGCAAATGCAGCTTCTCTAAAATTGCATCTTATCAAAGCTCCCATATCATCAAGAATAAAGTTGATGCCTTCATTTTCAGCCAGATACAACCTGTGCAGATTCTCCTAATTATCTTCTTCAATATTAAGAGGCCTAAAACGAGGTAGAATGGCTTTGTCTTTCTAAGACATAGTCATTTGACTCCAACAGACTCCAATGTCAAAATGTTTGCAAATAACAGGCCATTGATCTTCCAGTTTCATAACACTTAGAGGCCTAATAACAGAACACATAAACATGTCATCAAAATGAACAAAAGTGAGGTTTATGTCTGTTACCCTGCTGATAGAGCCAACAGTAGGGATGGTTGCCTTTTCTGCGTTACACACGCCGAGCATTATCTTCAGATAGCTTCTTAACCGGAAGCTCAGAGAATGCTTTGACATCATATTTCCTAGGAGCTTCTTCATACTCCTTGAGACCAATAGATTTTGGAAGTTTACCAGGAGCTGGTTCCTTCCTTTTATTAGGGATAGACTAGGGTAGCCACCTTTGCCTATCAGACACAATCTTTACAGATGCTGAAGAGGGATCTTTGTTCAGATAAACCAATTCCATCTTCTTCATTTCAAGGCAGTGAGCCATGAATGACTTTTCATCATTTGTGATCTATTTTCTGCATTCCTCCAGAGTGAGAGGTTTATGTTGTGGCAGAAAATGAGAAAGATCAATAGAGAAAGGAGTAACTCCATTATTTGAAAGAGGTCTTAACCTTCCACCAAATGACATTTTCACTTTCTTATCATCTTCAAAGACAGCGAGTTTTGAACGAGGGGCAATCTCCAGTCTTGCAACCCCAGAGGTGAATGTCTTCAAATGCCACAGAGAAGGGCGATCATAAATGGAATGATACACTTCTTCTTTGACAAATTGTGGTTTGTTTATGGATGACACAAATTTATTGGCACCATAGTAGTTGGTAGGTTGAGAGTGAGAGAAAGTGGGAAAGGGGAAGTCACCTTGACTTTGTATGTTTTGGGTTGGTTTGGAGGGATTTTGAAGAGTAGGTTGAAAGGGTGAGAGTGGAGTGATGAAATGTATGTAGTGAGGGATGTGTTTGATGAGGGTTGTTGTGAGGGAAATGTAAGTGTTCTGGATTTTGTGGTTAATTGGGAGGTTTGTGGTTCGGTTGATAGAGGTTATTAAGTGATAAGGGCAGTGGTTTGAGATTTAGTTTTTGTGGTTTTCTTGGCTAGTGAGGGTGATGGTTGTCTGGAGTGTGATTGTGGTGATGAAACAGAGAGTGGTGGTGCAGGAATAGTGTCATCAGAACAAAAGTAGTAATGGAATCATCAATGGTAAAATCCAGTACCTTTGGGTTAAGCTCAGAGTGCCTAACCAATCTCTTTCTTTTTCCTTGTGGGGCAGCAGCAGGAGGAGGAGGTGGAGGAACTTGCTTCTTAGGGCCAAACACTGAAACAGGCTTTTCAGCTTCTGCCTTTCTCTTTTTCTCCAGTATGCTTCTGATGGGGACTCGGTCCTCATCATCTTCTGGATCATCTCTCCTTTTAGGTGCAGGAGGCACCTTCTGCTTCTTGCTTCTTGTCTCCCTTGCTAGAGACTAACCAGTTCTCTGCACACCAGATACTGAGCTTTTGGTGGGTTTTGGTTTAGCTACTTCACCAACTTTAGTTTATGTTCCTTCTCCTTGTTCCTTTTTCACTTTCTTGATCATATCAGCATTGATCAATTTCATTCTCTTCAAGCTATTGACTCCAAAAACCTCAGGAAGAACAATAGTACCAATTCCAAAATACTTATCTCTTTCTTCTTTGTTTATCAAGGCACTAAGCCTTCTCGCAATTCCATCCTTAACCATCATTGTAGTAAGAAGAACTCCATAAGGAATAACCTTGATAATGTTCTTCTTGTCAGCAAAACCCTTCCTTGAACCAACAAGCGCATTGACAATATTGTTGAAAATTAACCTAGGCAAGTTGATTTTGTGACCAGCCATATAATTTCTCATAATAAACTTCTGCTCATAGTTCACTATGTCACTTAACCCAGTCTTCAGAATAACGCTCTTAGCAATAATTTTGTGTTTGACTCTGTAACGACTTTTCATATCCTTGGCAGAGGGAGTTACATCATTTTCTTTCAACTGGCGATAGTTCTCGAACAGAGCCTTGTTGACGTTTTTAATTCCTCTGAAAGCATCTTCCCAACCAGCATAATAACTAATGCCTTCACAGGGGCGCTTAATGGTATCAGCGATGGTGTTTATGGTGAACACTAACTTGAAACCTCTGACATGACTTTCAATGATTCCACCCGGAAGCATATAAATGTTTTCCCATACTTCCTTGATAGCATTAACCATAACATCAACAGGATCCCAAAGGAAGTAGTTTTTCCAGCCCAGATTCGTCAAACCTTCATCTAAATCAAACCCATAAAGCTTGAAACTTTTCAAGTCGATTCTGTTCTCAATCAAGACTTTTGCTTCTGTCATGGTGTCGAACATAGCAGAGTATTGTCCGACCTTAACATCAGTCATGGTTGCAGTTGGAGAACAGGTGATGGAGGTCCAGGGTTTCAAAGAAATCACACAGAGAGAGAGAGAGAAATCAGTTTTCGCAGACAACAACAGAGTGAGTGTGGAGCGAAAGAGGTGGAGTAGTGAGAAAGTTTTGATAAAATAGTACAGTTACTTTTTCAAAAACCTCTTCACATTTCATCTGAACAAAAAATAAATCAAAAAGAAAATAAAATAAAGACTCTCTTTTTCATTAAATGCAGTTGCCAAAATAAAGTTAAAATCAAGAAAAAGATTTTATTGAAAACCTAAATAATCATGACTCAGAGTAGGCGTGATGAGATGCTTAAGTCCCACACGCGCGTGACACGTGTGTGCTCGGACGCATGCAAGCGAATTCACCGGATGCTGAGTTATGTGATGTGAATGACATATCATATGTGTACACGTGTGAATGCTTATGTCATACCAGATGCTGAATGATGTATATCATAAGATGCTGAGATTAATCATTCTCCTATAAGATGAAAATTTAAGTTTCTTCTTATAAAATTGAATCTATCTTCAGCAAGGGTTTTGTAAAGATGTCAGTCCACTGATGATCAGTGTCTACAAATTTTATTTAAAGAATACCCTTTTGAACATAATCTCTTATGAAGTGATGTTTAATCTCAATGTGCTTTTCTTTAGAATGCAATATTGGATTCTTAGTAAGACAAATTGCTGATGTATTATCACCAAAGATAGGAATGTTACTCTCTTTTATCAAGTAGTCTTCAAGTTGATATTTTATCCACAGAAGTTGAGAGCTAAAACTTGCTGTTGAGATGTATTCAGCTTCTGCTGTTGAGAGTGCAATTGTGCTTTGTCTTTTGCTTAACCAAGACACAACATTTGCTCCAAGGAATTGGTAGCCTCCACTTGTGCTCTTTCTTTCAATTCGGTCTCCAGCAAATTCAGCATCACAAACACCTACTAACTTGTAATCTTTTGATTTCTTATAAAGCAAACCAAGATTAGTAGATTCTTGCAAATATCTAAATATTCTTTTAGCAGCACTCAAGTGTGATTCTCTAGGATCAGATTGAAATCTAGCACACAGGCAGACGTTGAACATAATTTCAGGTCTTGAAGCAGTAAGATAAAGTAGAGATCCAATCATATCTCTGTACATTTTCTGATCTACCTTCTTACTAGTTTCATCTTTACTAAGAGTACATGTAGGATGCATAGGTGTGCTCATTGGCTTGCAATCCACCATCTTGGATTTCTTTAGCAGTTCCTTGATGTATTTGCTTTGATGTATATAAATACCATCATTGCATTGCTTAATTTGAATTCCAAGGAAAAACTTCAATTCTCCCATCATGCTCATTTCAAATTCACCCCGCATTAGCTTTGAAAATTCTTTGCAAAGGCTTTCATTAGTAGCTCCAAATATAATAACATCAACATAAATTTGAACAAGTATAAAATGCTTGTTTGATGTTTTTCTAAATAGAGTAGTGTCTACTTGACCTCTGATAAAACCGTTTTCGATTAAAAAGGAAGTTAGTCTATCATACCAAGCACGAGGAGGTTGTTTAAGACCATACAAAGCCTTTTTAAGCTTAAAAACATGTTCTGGAAATTCAATGTCCTCAAAACTAGGAGGTTGTTTCACATAGACTTTCTCAGTTATAAAACCATTCAAGAAAGCACTTTTCACATCCTTTTGATAAAGAATTATCTCATGGTGTGCAGCAAATGAAAGTAAAATGTGAGTAGCTTCTAACCTTGCAACAGGTGCAAAAGTTTCTGTGAAATCAATACCTTCTTCTTGTGAGTAACCTTGAGCAACTAATCTTGCTTTGTTTCTCACTACCCTTCCATCTTCATCAAGCTTGTTTCTAAATATTCATTTAGCACCAATAGCTTGCTTATCTTCTGGTAGAGTGACTAATTTCCACACATCATTTCTTTTGAACTGATTCAACTCTTCTTGCGTAGCCAGAATCCAATCTTCATCTTCCAATGCTTGATCAATCGTCTTAGATTCCATTTTAGAGAGAAGTGCAATATATGCATGCTCTTTGAAAGAGGATCTGGTTCTTACTCTATCTCCAGGTTCTCCTATGATTTAATCCTTAGGATGATTGGTTTTGTATCTCCAACACTTTCTGGTTTCAGCTTCCGCTTGAGTAGAATCTTGTGTCTGGTCACCACCAAATGCTGAAGATACAAGTTCACTGTTTGTTGTACCACCAATATTTAACTCTGAAAATAATTCATCTAGCTCTGACATGACAGTGTCAGGCTTCTTGCCATCAAACTTGACATGAATGGATTCTTCCACTATCAAAGATTCATTATTGTATATTCTAAAAGCTTTAGATCTTTCAGAGTATCCCAAAAAGATACCTTTGTCAGGTTTGGAATCAAACTTACCAAGTTGATCCTTAGTATTCAGAATATGACATATGCAACCAAAGGGATGAAAATAAGATATGTTTGGTTTTCTACCTTTCCATAGTTCATATAGAGTCTTTTTTAAAATAGGTCTAATAAGAATTCTATTTTGAATATAGCAAGCTGTGTTTACTGCTTCTGCCCAAAAATGTTTTGCAATATCAGCTTCATTGATCATGGTCCTGGCCATTTCTTGGAGGGACCTATTTTTCCTTTCTACAACATCATTTTATTGTGGTGTTTTAGGAGAAGACAAATTGTGGGAGATGCCATTTTCTTCACAAAATTTTTGAAAGCTTTCATTCACAAATTCTCCCCCATGATCACTTCTAATTGAAGAAATACAAATTCCTTTTTCATTTTGAACAGATTTGCAGAAAACAGTAAATACTTTGAATGACTCATCCTTGTGGGTAAGGAATATAACCCATGTCCATCTAATAAAATCATCAACAATGACTAACCCATATTTCTTTCCAGTTAAAGAGGCAGTCCTTGTTGGACCAAAAAGATCAAGATGCAAAAGCTCAAGTGGTCTAGAGGTTGAAACAACATTTTTCGAATGAAAAGAAGTTTTAACTTGTTTTCCTCTTTGACATGCCTCACAGAGAGCATCAGATGGGAATTTAAGATTTGGTAAGCCTCTAACAAGACTGTGCTTATTTAGTTTTGAGATTAATCTCAAATTGGCATGACCCAATCTTTTATGCCAAATCCATTATTCATCTTCAACAGACATGAGACACTTGACATCTGGTTTTGCAAATTCAGAAAGATCAATTTTATAAATATTTTGTTTCCTCTTTGCTGTAAAGAAAATAGAGCCATCTTTTTTGCTTTTTACTGAACACCCAGTTTCTGTAAAAAGGACATCATAACCATTGTCACATAATTGACTTATGCTCAATACATTATGCTTTAGTCTTTCAACATAAAGTACATTATCAAAGAGGGAAGAGAGCATTTACCAATGCGATCAATTCCAACTATTTTACCTTTCTGGTTTCCTCCGAAACCAACAAATCCTTCTTCTCTAGGCCTTAGCTCTTGGAACATATGCTTTTCTCCCGTCATGTGACGCGAGCATCCACTGTCTAAGTACCAAGATAGGTGTGTTGACTTTGTTGCTAAGCATGTCTGTAACATAGACTATTTTATCTTTAGGTACCCATATCTTTTTGGGTCCTTTCTTGGTAGTTCTTGAAGGATACTTGTCCTTCTTAGTCTTAAAAGCAGTACATGCATTTTTCAAATGACCAGATTTGTTGCAGTAAGTACAATGCAAGCATTCCCGGTGATCATTAGATTTATCAGATGCAGGATTTTTATTTTCTAAAGAGGGTTCATCTGATATGTAACCAAGACATCGAGTTGTCGTTTTACTGACACCCTAAATCATTAAAGCTTGCTTGCTTCGAGTTACACTCTCTACAAGAAACTTTTGAAAGGCATATTCATAATCATTTGATTTACACTTAGGATTGCCTTTAGCTTCAGAGCTTTCAGTTTGAGAGCTCTCAGCTTCTGGTTGTTGACATGTCACCAGACGTTGACTATCCAACAGATGTTGATTTTCAGTTTTCAGCTTCTGGTTCTCTTCACTGAGCTTTGAATTTTCATTTTTCAAAACTTGAAATTCTTGTGATAATTTTGAAAATTTCTTTTTCAAAGCTTTGTACTCAGTGGAGAGAGTGGCAGAGTCCTTAAGAAGATCATCAAATGCAAGTTGAAGGTCAGAATAAGAATCATATATTATTACCTCATCAACTTCTTCTTCAGAGTCTAAGTCAGTATTTGTCATGAGAGCAAGATTAGCTTCTTATTCATTATCTTTCTCAGAGGAGGATAAATCCAGATCTTCCCATGTGGCTGTGAGACTCTTCTTCTTTCCCTTGAAGGAACTTCTTGTGGGCTTCTTATTAAGATTAGGACATTCAGATTTGAAGTGTCCAGGCTTTTTACATTCATAGCAAACAACTTGGCTTTTGTCTTTGCTTTCCTTCTTGTCCTCGACATCTTGCTTGTGGAATTTCTTCTTGGAGTTTCTTTTCTTCCACATTCTTTGGATCTTCCTAGCTATGAACGCGAGCTCATCATCCGACCCATCAATGTCTCCTTTTGAAGCTTCATCTTCTGATTCTTCTTCAGCCTGAAGGGCTTTAGAAGTACTGGCTTTATGTTTGTTGACTTTCAAAGTAATAGACTTGCTTTTCTTCATAGGTTCTTCTTCATTCAGTTCAAGTTCATGAGCTTTCAAAGAACTCAAGAGATCTTCAAGTCTTAAGACATTTAAATCTTTTGCTTCTTGAATAGCAGTGACTTTGGGTCTCCACTGCTTGGTCAAACTTCTCAGGATCTTTCTCACATGGTCAGGTGTGGTATAACTTTTTCCAAGGGCCTGTAACCCATGAACAAGTGTTTGGAACCTTCCAAACATAGATTCAATATTTTCACCATCTTCCATTTTGAACAGCTCATATTGGCGAACCAACATGCTAGCTTTAGTCTCTCTTACTTGGGCAGAGCCCTCATAAGACAAAACAAGAGAATCCCAAATTTCTTTGGCAGTATCAAATTTGCCACATTTGTCATATTCCTTTTCTGACATAGCACAGATAAGAATGAATCTAGCCTTTTGATTGATTTGATATCTCTTTTTCTGCTCATCATTCCAATTTTCTCTGGCTATTGCAACACCAACAACATTAGTGGGAAGAATGTAATCACTTTCAACAATATCCCACAACTCAAATTGTTGTGTCTCAAAGAAAGCTTTTATCTTATCTTTCTAGTTGTCAAATTTTTCTCCAGTAAATATAGGAGGACGGCTCATGTGACCACCTTCTGCAGACATATTCACAGTATAGGATCTTTTCTCTTAACAATGTTAAGTGCTCAACCAAGAGGCCGAGCTCTGTTACCAACTGAACGTGAACACAAGAAAGGGGGTTGAATTGTGTTGAAAACTTTTCGCAAACTTTAAGTTAAAAACACTTTTGAACTCTTGTTTTTAAATCTGTAAGTTATCGGATGCTGGAGTATGACCAGATGCTGGAAATGAAGTTTAAGAAAATTTGTTTTTCTTTGCAAGATAAGAGTAAATGTAAAGCAGTAAAGCAAGAAACATAGAGGTTTATACTAATTCACCACCAAACTGGTAGCTACGTCTAGTCCCTTTGTTCCTGAAGGATTTTCCACTATAATCAACTGATTACAAATTCCTTAAGAGTATTCTACTGTCACAAACTTGACAATACTCTTAACTTCTCAAAACGACTCAGTACGTTCGAGCTTTTGAGGAACAAAGCCTTAACTAGGCAGAACAACTTTTACAAAGTAATTTTCTTTTGAATACAATCAAATAACTCTCACAGAGAGGATGAAAAGATTAAGCTCAAAACAAATAACTTTCTAAAAGAAAGAATATAAGACGATGAGGTTCAGTTCTTGGTGTCCAGAAACTTGACACGAAACTTGATTGCTCACTTGAGTAATAGCTCTTTTAAAATATAGTTTCTAGCAGTTTTTGGCGACCTTTTTCAATGAATACCTTGGGGTTTTTATAGGAGTCTTTGAGGGGTATTACCGTTGCAGTAAATTTCAGCTCCATATCATTGAGTGAGGTAATTTGAAATGCTGTCATTTTCTTCCTTTCCAGAGAATATTAGAATAGTACACATTACCGTTTTTGTACTATCTGCTTTTCATAATTGCCTTGTATGAATTTTGTCTTATACTAAAGGTGTCAACTTTGATACCTCGTACATAAAAATGAGCGCACAAAATCAAATTCGAATTCCGTTCCAAAACAGTTGAGGTAGAAGAGCACAAACGTGACCATCACGTGATTCATTAATAGACCAGATGCTCGCTCAAAATAATGGACGGACGCTCGCAGCAATTGAGTAATCCACGTGTCAAAAGATAACTCTACCAGACGCTTGCTTTAGATAAGACGCTGGAGTGAACCGAATGCAGACACACATGGAATGTATTCAAACTCTTGTGAATTTCTTCTTCTTGCTTGAGTGAGTTATAAAACATGGGTGATTTTAATACCTGCACACTCCAAGACTTATCAGAAGATAAATTGCTCACTTGCAAATACTTTCTTATCATCAAAATTAATGAGGGTCTAAACTTCCCAATCTTTTAGGTTCCAACATAGGTGTCCGTTTATAGGACCCAACTCAAAAAAATCCGTTTATGGGGCCTAGTTCCAAGAGAACTCGTTAATGGGAACCAGTCTTGTGAATACATGCCTTGACAGGATGGTTTTGATGATTGACAAAAGGGAACTTTACAAATAGTCAACCGTGCAAAAAGTGGAAAAGAATACCAAGACGCGTATCAAGAATGATAGTTTTTCAAGTCTTTGGGTTCTGGGTATTTATTTATCTTTATTAAGACAATTTGTAAGTAGTAATAAAAAGCTCTCAATTAAAATTAAATCACACACGCACAAAATATTTTGACATGCATATCTCGTGTCGGATGTCGGTGAGAAGTCGGATGTCGGTGAGGAGGAAGTCGGCGTGTCGAGCTCTGAGGAAATCGGATGTCGGTGAGGAGGAAGTCGGATGTTGAGCTCTGAGGGAAGTCGTATGTCGAGGAGGAAGTCGCGTCTTGAGGCTGTGGTCAAACTGCAGGGTCGGCGTGTCGAGCTTATGGGTCGCGTCTGGGTGGCGTGATGAGCTCTTGTAAACTGAGGCTATGAGAACGGCTGATGGGGAGGTCGTAATCAGTGTTCAGAGTCGTGTCTTGGGAGGCCTTTGCCGCGGCTGTTCGGTCGTATGCAGTTTGTGTCGAGGTAAATCGTCGGTCATTTTGTGGCGAGGTCGTGCAAACTGTCTTCGGAGTCGTATGCCGAGCCGTCTCTCCGTGTTTTCAATGCATAGCGGACAAATTCCAGCGGACAAATCAAAGCATAGCGAACCCAAATCTTTAGCGGACAAATCCTGCGGTCATTTAAGCGCTCCTCCATTGCCTATATAAACCACGGCTTGTGAGCTTTGTTTTAAAAAATACAACAACGAGTGCTTAATTTTGTGCCAAAAACTCTGTCAAATATTTTCATCACTCACACTTATTTGAGCACAATTTTTTTGAAAGTCTTTTTATTCTACAAAATTTGAGTTGTATTATTTGAGCTTCAATTTGTTATATCTGCACTGTGAGTGTATCTTTCTCGTCTCATTTTATTTGTGAAAATCATTTATATTTGGTAGGAATCTGAGGTGTTCATAGAGAGGTGATATCTCTTGAGCGTATTGCTCACAGTTTAGAGTTGTAAAGGTTTCTAGGTGAACGATTTAAAAGCTAGTGTCTTAGTAGAAAATCCATAGTGGTTTGCTTTGGGGGGCGGGGCGTAGGCCACGGGGGGGTGTTAAGTGGCCAGAACTTTGGATAATTTGTTGTGTGCTTTTTTACTCCTTATCTCTCTACTTTTGATCAATTAAATTTACATGTACTTTATTTTATTATTATTTATATCTTACTATTTACTTTATTTTTAACTCGTTTGCAATTTATTCTTCCAAGTGATTTATCTATTTCACATTAATATTTCCATGACTCATAATTAGCACTTATTTCTCCAAAAAGTTTTTGAAAGCAGTTCACTTTACAATTCACCCCCTCTTGTGTTTGGAGTCACTTGTCAACAAGTGGCATCGAGCTAGACTCTTGTATAAAGGACTTAACCGTCTCAGAATGACTTCAAACAATAGCAGGGAACCTCCGTGAGCAGGACCCCCCATTTTTCAATGGTGAGGGGTATGGTTATTGGAAGGATAGAATGCAAATCTTTCTTGAGGGTGTTGATCTTGATATTTGGGATCTTTGTGGAAAATGGTCCATTTGTCCCCACTCAATCAATTAATGATGCGGTGGTAGACAAACCAAGATCACTTTGGGCCAAGATGATAAGAAAAGGTCGATACAATTTGAAAGCTAAGAACATCATCAACTACGCTTTAAGCTCGATGAGTTCTATAGGGTCTCAAATTGCAAGGCTGTAAAGAAATGTGGGGACACTTCTATTGACCCTTGAAGGTACTCAGAGGCCAACTTATGTCTCGTGGCAAAACACGAGGAGGATAGAGGTAAATGCTCTTGAACTTCCGAATCTCCTTTAACTTATGATGAGGCCTTATTGCTTGTGAAGAATTAAATAATGAAAGCGATTAAACTTGGAAAAATTGTTCTTTCTTCTAAGAAAACCATCTCTTATCTTGAATCAAAAATTGAAATTTTAAACAAAGAGATAGTGATTCTTAAAAAAGAAAAAACAAGTTGTTGTGATTGAAACTTCCCTCCCCTTATCTTGTGAAAATAAAAAAGATGAAGTTTTAAAATGCAATGAGTGTAGTGTTTTGAAAAATAAAGGTTAAAGATTTAAATAACACTCTTGCAAAATTTCACGATGGGAAGAGATAATCTAAACATTATGTTAGGAAATCAAAAAGGTACTTTTGGAAAAGCTGGTTTAGGTTATCATCCAAAAATTCATGAAAAATCTTTTAAACTCTTCAATCACTGACAAACCCTCGAGTAGTCCTTTCATTAAATGCTTTCCTTTGTGGTAGAAATGGTCGCACTTTTGCCTCTATTTGCAATATTAGAAAGAATAAAAATGTAGTTGGCAAAAAGATGTGGATTCCAAAGGGCACCTTGCCCAAGACTAACTCATATGGACCCAGATGGTTTGGGTACCAAAGGTTAAAAATATGATTTGTTGTTGTAGGTGTGCTTGAAAGCCAAGGACTTAAATTGGTATCTTGATAGCGGTGTTCAAAGCACATGAGTGAGGAGACAAAAGTAAGTTCTCCTCTTTGGAACCCAAAAATAAAGGTTATGTTTGTTATGGTGATAATAATAAAGGTAAAATTCTTGGGATTGGTACTATTGGTAGAGTCTAATCCCATTATAGAAATGTCTTGTATGTGGAAGGTTTGAAACATAACTTGCTAAGTATTAGTCAACTTTGTGACAAAGGCAATAATGTTATATTTGATTCTTCAAAATGCATGAGTCGTAAATTCTTTTTAATAAAAGTACAGTTTTTGTTGGATCTAGAATTGGAAATATCTATATGGTTAATTTAGATGAACTACCTTGAATGATGCATCTTTGTCTTTTTAGTAAAGAGAATGAATCTTGGCTATGGCATAGGAGAATGGCTCATATTCACATGGATCATCTTAATAAATTGGTTAAGTAAAGACTTAGTAATTGGTTTTGCCAAAGGTCGTTTTGAAAAAGATAAACTTTGTGATGCGTGTCAAAGGAAAACAAGTAAAGGCATCTTTCAAATCTAAAAATATTGTTTCTCTAAGCCAGGCCTTTACAACTTTTACATATGGATTTATTTGGCCCTTCTAGAACCATGAGCTTTGGTGGCAATTACTATGCTCTTGTTATTGTGGGCGACTATTCTCGCTATACATGGACTTTATTTATTTCTCACAAAAATGATGCTTTTAATGCTTTTCGAAAACTTGCAAAAGGTTATACAAAATGAGAAGGGACTTAACATTGCTTCCATTGAAGTGATCATGGTGGGAATTTGAGGAATGAAGCATTTGAAGCATTTTGCCTGAGAAAATGGCATCGATCACAACTTTTACGCTCGAGGACACATGACAAAATGGAGTGGTTGAAAGGAAAAATCGGTCTCTTGAAGAGCTGGCCGAGGGCGATGCTCGATGAGACTAACCTTCCTAAGTACTTTTGGGCGGAGCGCCGTGAGCAGCTTGCTATGTGATGAATCGAGTTTTTATAAGGCGATCCTTAAGCAAACGTATGAACTCTACAAAGGAAGGAAGCCCAACATTTCCACCTTCACGTTTTCGGATGCAAGTGTTTTGTCTAAACAATGGTAAGAATAACCTTGGAAAATTTGATGCTAAAGGCGATGAAGAGTTTATTTCTTGGATATTCCACTTCTAGTAAAGCCTTTGAATTTTTAATAAGCGTACTTTAGCATTGAAGAATACGTATGTTTCTTTTGATGAATCTAACCCCCAATCTTGATGAAGAAAGTGTTGATGATCTTCTGCGGAAGTGTTAGGAGATACCTATTTAGAGGAACAAGAGAGATCAAAAAGTTCAAGGAGGATCAGAGTCCTTGCCTCAACCCTCTCAGAACTCTCTCCTCGAATCTTCCAAGGAATGGAGAGTCTCAAAGAACCATCCTCTTGACAACATAATAGGTGATATCTCAAAGGGAGTACTTGACTCGAAACTCTCTTAATCATGCATGTCATCATATGGCCTTTGTCTCTCAAATTGAACGAATAGCGTCAATGAAGCCATCTTTGATGAGCATTGGACCACTTGCTATGCAAGGGAATTAAATCAATTTGAGAGAAATGATGTTTGGGAACTTGTCCCTAGGCCTAAAGATCACCTAGTCATTGGGACCAAATGGGTCTTTATAATAAGCTTGATGGCAGTATCATTGTTAGAAATAAAGCTAGACTTGTTGCAAAGGCTATAACCAACAAGAGGGCATAGATTTCGATGAAACCTATGCACGTAATAGATTAAGCTATTCGCATGCTTCGCATTTGTACATCATGGATTTCAAACTTTTTCAAATGGATGTTAAAAGTGCATTTCTTAATGGCTTTATTCAAGAAGAAGTATATGTTGATCAACCTCCCGGTTTGAAAATTTTGAATTTCAAATCATGTTTTCAAATTGAAAAAGGCTTTATATGGTTTAAAACAAGCTCAGGCTTAGTGCTTGAGAGGTTGAGCAAATATTTACTTGAAAAGGTTTTGAAGAGGAAAAGTTGATACCAGCTCTTTTCATTAAACACAAAAAGCATGACATTTACTTGTTCAAATTTATGTCGATGATATAATATTTGGTGCTTTACTAATGAATCCTTGTGTAAGAATTTTTACGATATCATGCAAAGTGAATTTGAAATGTCGATGATGGGAGAGCTAAATTACTTCCTTGGACTTCAAATCAAACAAACAAAAAGAAGGAATTTTTATAAATCAATCCAAATATTGCAAGGTTGCTTAAAAAGATTTGGAATGAGCAACGTAAAGAAATCTCGACTCCGTGAGCACATCATTGCTATCTTGACAAAGATGAAGGTGGTAAGTCGGTCGAAGTAAGTAAGTATAGAGGTATGATAGGATCTCTTCTACTGTCTCCTTTGCTAGTCGTCAGGATATTATGTCTAGTGTTTGTATGTGTGCGTTTTCAAGCAAATCCTAAGGAATCACATCTCTTAGCGGTAAAGCATCATGAGATATCTCAGCACCTGAGACCATGGGTTTATGGTACCCAGTCTATTTGCACATTTATTGGGTACTTTCGGATTCGGATTTTGCGGGTTGCAAAATGGGCCAGAAAAAGCACTAGTGGGACATGTCACTTACTTAGGAATGCCTTGGTTTCATGGCATAGTAAACAAGCGGTGTGGCTTTGTCCCTTCTTTGAAGCGGAATCACGTTACGGCTGAGTGGTTATTGTGCAGATCATTTGGATGAAACAACGGTTGAATGATTATGGAATCAATCGAAAGCTGTTCGATTAAGTGCGACAATACTAGTTCCATAAACCTCACTAAAATCCAGGTTTATCACTCTCGGACTAAACATATAGAGATTAGGCACCATTTTATTAGAGATCATGTTCAAAGGAATTGTGTGATTGAGTTTGTGGAAACATCTAAACAACTCTTGAGATATTTTTACTAAACCTTTGCCTAAGGAAACTTTCTTTTTATTAGATGAATTGGGAATTTTAGACCAATCATGCATTAGTATTTGCTGTGATTGCATTTTCTTTTGAATAAATTCTAACTTGGCGTTTGAGTGTGCTACGCGAGTTTATGCAGTCTTTTCCCTTCCATTTTCTTTAAGTGCGGAATAATGAGTGGGTAGCGCATTTGTCTTATGCAACTAGCTAATCATGTCGGCCGGCTCATCATCACACCAAGCTTGGTATCCGCGTAACTATCAAAATATGCTTGTTTAATCCACTGAATATATGCCTTGCTTTATTTTGTCTTTCCCAGCTTTTTGATGTTGCCGAGGGAGAGTTACATGAATGCATGATTGAGGGGAGTGATCTTTAAGTATTGCCTATTGTGGGGGAGTTTTTCTAATATTATTGTGCTTAAACTACGATATCTTTTATTGAAAAACCATGCTTATATCTCATTGCTATATCATGATTATATTTTACTAAATTCCTCCATGAGATGTTTGTCATCATCAAAAGGGAATGCAGCGAATACATGCCTTGTGGGATGGTTTTGATGATTGAATGAGGAGCTTTACAAATAGTCAAGGTGCAAAAGTGGAAAAGAATACCAAGGCAGTATCAAGAATGATAGTTTTCAAGTCTTTGGGTTACAGGTATTTATTTATCTTTATTAAGACAATTTGTAAGTAGTAATAAAAAGCTCTCAATTAAAATTAAATCACACCGCGCACAAAATATTTTGACATGCATATCTCGTGTCGGATCTTCGGTGAGGAAGTCGGATGTCGGTGAGGAGGAAAGTCGGCGTGTCGAGCTACGAGAAATCGGATGTCGGGTGAGGAGGAAGTCGGATGTTGAGCTCTGAGGAAGTGGGTATGTCGAGCGAGGAGGAAGTCGGCGTCTTGGAGCTAATGGGGTCGACTGCAGGAGTCGTGTCGGGCTTATGAGGTCGCGTCTGAAGTCGGCGTGATGAGCTCTTGTAAACTTGCCAGGCTATGAGAACAGAAGTGATGAGGAAGTCGTGTCAGTGCGTGTTCAGAGTGGGTAATGTCTTGGGGCCTTTTGCAGAGGCTGTTCGGAGTATCGTGTCTTGGCGAGTGTGTCAGTCGTCTGTCATTTGTGTGGCGAGTCGTCTGTGCCAGTGTCTTGATCGTATCTGAGGCCGTCTCAGTGTTTTCAATCAGCGGACAAATTCAGCGGACAAATCAAAAATAGCGACCGTCTTTGCCAGCGGACAAATCTGCAGCGGTCATTTATTCCGGCGCTCCTCCATTGCCTATATAAACACATTTCGTGAGCTTTGTTTTAAAAATACAACTTAGCGATGCTTAATTTTTTTGTGCCAAAAACTGTCACCATCGAATATTTTCATCACTCACACTTATTTGAGCACAATTTTTTGAGAGTCTTTTTATTCTACAAAATTTGAGTTGTATTATTTGAGCTTCAATTTGTTATATCTGCCTTATTAGTGTATCTTTCTAAATCTCATTTATTTGTGAAAATCATTTATATTTGGGTAGGAATCCCAAAGGTGTTCATAGAGAGGTGATATCTCTTGAGCGTGTTGCTCTAGTTTAGAGTTGTAAGGTTCTATTGAACCTGATTTAAAGCTAGTGTCTTAGTGAAAATCCATAGTGGTTTGCTTTGGGGGACGGGGCGTAGGCCACGAGGGGTGTTAAGTGGCGGAACACTGGATAATTTGTTGTGTGCTTTTACTCCTTATCTCTACCTTTTGAGTCAATTAAATTTACGTACTTTATTTTATTATTATTTATATCTTACTATTTACTTTATTTTTAACTCGTTTGCAATTTATTCTTCAAGTGATTTATCTATTTCACATTAATATTTCCGCAACTCATAATTAGCACTTATTTCTCCAAAAGTTTTTGAAAGCACCGTTCACACACAATTCACCCCCCTCTTGTGTTTGGAGTCACTTGTCAACAAGTCTGACGAGTCTAAATATGGGGACCAGCTAATAGAGAGCCTCATATGGGAAGATAATTAACTAGTTAATGAATACCACCTCTTATTCTTTCATCTGAATTCAGAAGTCCCGAGAGAATAGTTTGGTGGTAAAGCATACGTAAGAGCTATGTGGAAGCTGGGAGCAGGGTTCAAACCTATACCTCTCCACTTCCCCTCCCCCATTTACCATATGTACTAGACAAAAAAAAAATCTTAATTTGGAACTATCAGTTATCATATTTCTTTTAGGATATATATATATATATATATATATATATATATATATATATATATGAGGAGGGATTAAGCGACTATAGGAGTAACTCTTATCAGAGTTACTCCGCTTAATAACTCTTTATAGACATTGAATTTCACCAATCTAACTGTCAAATTAAAAGTTCTTATTAATGAGATCAATTCCATAATATTTCATAAACTTTTAAAAATATTTGATACTTCATCAAATAACTTTAATTCAACATATAATATATTTTCCAAAATACAAATAAAATATTGACCATATGATTACATAGCTACAAATATCCAAGTGACTCTGACAAAGAGTTACTCCTAGAGTCATTTGATCCCTCCTCCCCTCTCACTCTCTCTCTCTCTCTATATATATATATATATATATATATATATATATATATTAAAACATTGATAATAAAATGAGTACAAAATAATTATATTCATATTTTTATACTAGTAATAAATGACATTACCATATTTTATATTAAAATATATTTTAATATTTTTGGTAGGATATTCCATTCATGTTATGATCCCACGATATACGATAGAGCTATGCTATTTATTATGAAAGGATTTTTTTTCCGGTATTACAACGACCATACTTATGGGCTTACATACGGGGAGGGGGGAAATGGTGCACTGCAGGTATCGAGCCCGCGCACCATACAACAACCCCGCGCATCCAAACCACTGGGGCGCATCAGCCGGTCATTATGAAAGGATTTTTTATGACACACCGACGTGTCTTACATTTAAGAATTGTCACCTCTCGATTATGACGGAATACAGGCGGTGTCCATATACAAAATCATTTTTCAAGTCTTTACCACGTCATTCTTAACTTTTGTTTCGTAATACGATGCATTTCTCTTTACGATCCTTTGACTCCTTCCCGATCCTACATAGTATCTCGAGTTTGACGCGTCCCAACCACTGGGGCGCATCAGCCGGTCATTATGAAAGGATTTTTTATGACACACCGACGTGTCTTACATTTAAGAATTGTCACCTCTCGATTATGACGGAATACAGGCGGTGTCCATATACAAAATCATTTTTCAAGTCTTTACCACGTCATTCTTAACTTTTGTTTCGTAATACGATGCATTTCTCTTTACGATCCTTTGACTCCTTCCCGATCCTACATAGTATCTCGAGTTTGAGTATCGTGCCCGCAACCGCTACATTAAATGTAAGTTTTCACACTTTTTTAAGATATTTTTTAAAAACACTAGCTTTCCCTTTCTGCCCTGACACAAAATCCCTTTTTATACTTCACAAGTCACAACACCTTTTCCATACTTCTTATTTTAGATCTCGCACTCTCTCGCCCTAGGTCTTCCACTCTATTCAAGATATTAAAAAATCAGACTCTAACAGGTGCGTTTCCATTTGTTTGATTTCGTTTTTGATTTTTCCTTTTCCCTTCGATTTCTTCATTTTCATCTTCGATTTTTGAAAATATAAATCTACATTTGGTTTATCGGTGAGTTTTCTCTTCCATTTGTAAACTAAGTTTCTATTTATTCAATTTTGATTCAATTCTCTCGACTCACAACTCTGATTGCACCAAAATTTTATTGGTATTGAATTTTGGATGTAACCTTCATGTTTTCATCCTTCGGTAAGTTTTTGGTGATTTATTTTTCAGGATCCTTCATTTTATATAAACTAAAAAAATTATCTATATGGATTCATATGTATTATGGTAATCAATTTTTTCTGTATCACAATCAAATTTATTTTCAGTATTTATATATGATTTGGTAAATACATACATAACTTTGTAATTTCCTTGATTTGTAGGGGAATGATGTTTTAGCTTTGACGATTTCTCCCATCTCCATTTACAACACTAGCCAGTTTATTGTTCTATTGTCAAGATACTTTCAGAAGGCACATGATGCCCATCAAGAAAACAGAATAGTGAGTTTACCCTCCACAAGAAGTGTAGAATCAATAACACAACACTTGCCAATACATTTCCCAGAGTTCTAGCTAAGAATCTTCAAGGTTGTTGTTCTATACATATCTATGTATTATGTGATATCAATTTTTATCTTACTTTTTTTTTATCATTCTCATAAAGCTTCGACTACCTCCAATCAATTTGTACCTCTTTCCATATAGATATTGGATCTATAACTACTGTGGTGACAAGACATACTTATTGTAAAAAACACTATTAGTTAAGCGTAGTTTCTTTTTCTGCTTCTTATTGTTTATTGTTGGTTATAAATGTCATGTATATTTAGCTATGAATTATTATTTATTAGTATCTAAGTTGTTATAGATGATTTTAGCCTTTTTCTTCACTTGTACCATACAAGTGACAACTAATCTCAACTCTTCTCACTAAACAAAAATGAAAATATTTAATTCAATTTTAGTAATAATTTTTTTCATTCTTATTTTCATTTGTTTAATTTTTTCAGAAGACAACGCCTCATGCTCAACATGTGAACTGACTTGTTAGAAGTCTCACATGGAAGAATGAGATGACATGATTAGGGATTATAAGTGGAGGCAACCATCATCTTATGAGCTAGCTTTTGAGGTTGAGTTAGGCCCAAACCCAAATTCTAATATGGTATCAAAGCCTATCATAGATCAATTTGTTGAGCCACCCGTTATCGGGCCACTTGGGTCACGCTCCAGTTGTCTGGTCCTGGGCGTGAGAGGGGTATGTTAGAAGTGCCACATGGAAGAATGAGATGGCCTGATTAGGGGTTATAAGTGGGGGCAACACTCACCCTATGAGCTAAGTTTTGGGGTTGAGTTAGGCCCAAAACCAAATTCTAATATGACCATTTGAGAGAAAATCATGAAGCTTCCAAAAATGTGAGATCCGTAAATGTAACTCTTTTACATTTAAGTTTTATTTGGTAGAATAATTCAAGGAGATAGATGTCTTTAGCTATGTTTTTCACTAGTTTTGGGTTCATTATCTATCCATCTATCCATATATTTACTTATTTGTTATTTTTCAATTGCTTTTAACAACATACAATACATTCATGTTCAGGAACTTGTAAGCTCTCAACCTCTCAATTCTCAGGAACTGGTTTTTCCAAATGCAACAAATCGGAAAAATGGTGCATCCTCTAGCATTTAGTCTCAAATGAATGTGTATGATGATACAATGGCTGCGCTAAGTACTAGTAAATATTTTTTTTACACCAACTAAAAGACCAAAGACATTTATGGCATTGGAAGAGGACAATCTAAACGACCTTTTTGTGCCAGATCAACTCCCCTTTGATGATATCAATAATTCTCTTGTACAAGAGCAAGGAGTGTCTATTTACAAAAAGATTTCCATGGAGGCCCTTAAATCATTTGAAATTGAACTGAAGCAGCACTGAATGATGCTTCATAAAGTACATCAACAAACAACTTCCATTGTTGACTTGACCTCAGGCTCATCCAAGGAATTAAAGATTCCACCCTAAGAAGTATAAGAACACACTTCAGGTACTAGAGAAGGGTCTTCAACAAGATTACTTCAGGGTCTAAGAAGCAACAACAGTATATTGAACTCCATGCTCAACTTAGAAAACTCTTCAAATTCTGCTTTCTTTGTACCTCAACAATACTCTTCAAGTATGTAGTCGACAAAACCACAAGCAAAGGTATCATCGAATTATTTTTTCTACTATCAGATTCGAATTATTCATGTTTTTTCCTACTGTATCAAGAAGTAGGTTCCATTTTACTTCTGTTCCTCATTTTCACTCATTCAATTATCATTTATTCTCAAATCCAGATTCAACTTTACCACGAGTAAGTACATGCTAGCTGAATCCTTAGATTATTTTAAAGAATTTGAGTTTCAATTTTCTTGTCTTTTTGGAGGAGGTGGATAACGATAAAGGAGTTGAGCCAAATTGGTGGTTCAAGATTCTAGTAACAAAAATAGTAGTTATTTGAGTAAATGCGCATTTTTAAACCAAGAGATTATTGTACTCTCAATTAATGATATTTTTGAGAACCTTCTTTGGTGTTGATTGTAATATAGATCTATTGTTGATCATGCATTGAGAAATAAGTTTGTTCTTTACGATTGTGACATGGATGATGCCTTCAATGATGCAAATGATGCAAAACTAATTGATTTTTCAGGTTTTTGGAAGATTTAGAATTTCACTTAGTTCTCTTATTATGAAAATTTCACTTTTGTATTCCTGTCTAGTTAAATGAAAGAGATTGGAGTAGTAATACAACTATTTATCTGTACAATTTTCAAACAATTGGTATCCACAATAAGAAAAAAAATGCGTGGTTGTTAAGTTATATGTAGACTAGAATATTACCTGCTGATTATACTTATATATTGTATTATTAACCATTTACCTCTTCTCTATTTCACTCCTTTATTACCTAAATGGTTATATAATTATAATACCTTACCAATTACATTTTCAGGTTACATCATGGATAACACAATGATGATTTAATTTTACTTGTCCTGCTTCTTCATAAGATAGCTAGTTGTCTTTGCTAAAGGAGAGTTTAGAGAGGATATAACAATTTGGTTCTATTTTACTTCTCCAAAAAGGTCATTTCCCTTACTTGGCTATTTTGTCTCTGCTTGAATAAGTTTTGTTTTATTTTTCCTTTTGTGGAAACTGACTTCTTTGGCTCTAATAAAAATGTTGGTTGTAGGTTGTTATGTGTTCTCCCAATTGCTCTACTTGTTATCTGAATATAACATTGCATAACATAGTCAAGGTATGGGCTTTCTCTAATTTAACATTTCAGTTTTTCCAATGAAGAGGGACATTTCTTTCAACATATAGCAATTGTTTGCAAACAAATATTAAATGAGTTGAACTAAATGTAGTCTATATCATTTTCTTTTCTAATTAAAAACTTTTAATGTGGTATCATTTCGTACCAATACGGTCTAAAAACAATTTTTTTCCCTAATTAATAGATGAATAAGATCCATTTATTTGTTTATATTATTGTTGGCAGATGAAAAGTATTTGTTTGTGTGCTCATATTGTGTTTATGTTGTAAAAGTCTTTTCCAAAGGCTAGTGGACCTCCATGAGAACAAATTTATCCTACATGAAAAGCTCTAGTTTTTTTTTTTTTTTTTTTTGCAAAGGCAAAAGAGAATTAATATTGATTCTTATGGACCAAGGCTTAAGGTAAGCCTAAACCCAAAAAATACATGAAAAAGTCACTTACAAGCTGTACCATGACACCACAACAGCTCAAGTAACATGCCCAAATGTTATCTATAAGGCTTCCTTTTACCTAGGTAAGAGCAATGTAATTATATGTTAATAATAAAGTTTTTTCCGGTAAGGAAAAAAATTGAAGACACAACAAGGAGATAAGGGATTGTATTTGACTACTTGTTTGTCGAGCACACAAATGATAAAAATGATGGTGATAGTATACTGGATCAAAATCTTCTGTCTCATTTTTCTGTTACATTCTCTATCCCTCACCAATGACAATTTGCCACATAATAAAATAAAATTATAATTTATTAATACATATACATATCCCCAGCCTTTGATTGGTGGGAGACAGAGAGACACCATTTTTTGGGACATCAGATGTTTGTTCATAGTATACTATAACTAGCACGACCATCATGAACCGCTGCCATTTATTCTTCTTAAGCTTCATAATGCCCCTTGTACTCAGCAATGTGAAAATACATCCAGGAAAGAAAGAAAACATTTTACTCTATTTTCTAATTCTTCTTTGAAGCTTCTGTTAATCGTAGTGTTAATTCAAGGTGATGGAACAACAATTCCAATGAAAAGGAAGTCATTTGATAAACAATTTGTTGTATACTTGGACTAAAAATATAAAAAAAATTCTCTATATGGAAAATTTTTAAATTTCATATCGACGTTTCAAGTGTATTAAACAAAATATGTTATTAATTTTACCACATTTGAAAAAATGTTATTAAATTAAAGATTTAGTATAAAGAAAATTGTTTATTAAAGATTTTTTTTTCCATGCTTGTGACTGCAGAAAAATATTTTGATGATACCATGCTTGTGGTTCTACCGGCCACATACTTGAAGGATATTGTTGAGGTACTAAGAAAGTAGAATTTGAAGATTTTTCTAAGGTGAGCATGGGTTCATTGTTGTTGCTTCTTAGACCCAGAAGTAGTCCTATTGAAGACCTTTCTTTAGTACTTGAAGTGTGTGCTTAGAAGAAATTAGGGTCAAGTCAGCATTAGAAGTTTGGTTTTTTATGTACCTGGTGAAGCATACTTCAGTGCTTCTTCAAGCTCTATTTCAAATGCTTTAAAGGCCTCTATGGAAATCTATTTGTTAGTAGACACTCCTTGCTCTTGTCCAAGAGAATCGTTGATATCATCAAAGTGGAGTTGATCTGGCTCAAAAAGGTCTTTTAGATTGTCCTCTTGCAATGTTATAAATGTATTTGGTCTAGTTGGTGTTAAAATATCTTTACCGGTACTTAGCTCAGCCATTATATCATCAGACACATTCATTTGGGATTAGGTGATAGAGGATGCACCATTTATCTGATTTGTTACATTTGGGAAAACCAATTCCTTAGAATTGAGAGGCTGGGAGCTTATAGACTCCTGAACAAGAATGTATTGTATCTTGATAAAAAGCAAATGAAAAATAATAAATAATAAATAGATGTGTAGATATATATTTTTTTAAGCAGAAATGACATGCAAAAGTATCACAATAATGTAAGAAATCCAAATTATGTTGGCATCCCAGACACTACCAATCATTTGTAGCACACCATAATTTTAAAAAAAAATAGAAAATAAAGAATACAAAAAGAATGTGTTTTAAAAATCTTTTCGTCAAAGCTTATTTCAAAATAAGTTAATCTCTGCGTTTTGGCAGTCGCTAGTGCAGTTTGGGGATTTTACATTGGTTAAAAAGGGGTTTTTCCATCAGTTATTCAGGCGATGTAGAAACTCCCGATATAGAATGTACAGACCTTTTACATCGGTTGGACAACCGATGTAAAAAAACCCTTTTTACATCAGTTAGAAGGCAACCGTTGTAAAAGAATCAAAATAAAATTTTAAAACTAGACTTTTTACATCGGTTAAACTCTTAACCGATGTAAAAATTGCAATTTTTTTTAATAGAGCTATAAAATTTAGGCAACCGCTGGACATATCCAAATAGGTAACAAACCAGTCACATTCATAACAGAAACAAAGTCATATATATACCACAAAGGAATGATTATATCTCTAACCATAACAAAAGGATCATCTAATTCACAAAACAACAAAATTTCTCACTGCAAATTTCCATATCGTAAGGATAATTCAAAGGGAGGGCCACAGATATTGGCTAACTCCAATCACAGAACCTAAACTAACCAAGCACCCAAGACTAACACCACAAACCTAACTGTTAACTTATCTACTTCAATTATCAAACGCAAACAAAGAAATCCCATGAATTAAACTAAATTACAGTCACGCCCATCATGTCAGTCTAGCCAATAAGCCAATTCACCCCAACAACCCAGAAGCTTGCAAAGTCATTAACTCAAAAGAAGCTTTCAAGTCATTTTCATTCTTTGCTCTTCATAATAACTAAAAAAGAAGCTTGCAAAGCGTTGCCGCATGTTGAAAATATCTTCTTCATTGAATGGTGAGTTGTCAGAGAATACCTACAAGTAAAGACAAAATTAATTTAATGTTAAACCATCATCATCTAAAGATTGTAAATATCAAAAGTCCAGATCAATTTAAAAGGTAAAAAAATTTATTACCTCCTCCCATGAATCAACAATATCCCCGGAGACAATGGTCAACATATTCTTCATTACATAATATCCATATTCCCAGCCTCCTCTTTGTTGCGGCGTCTAAAAACTAATGAAAATCGTAATTCAATATATTCTATTATTTAACACAATATTAACTACTTATCAAAATTTAATAACAACTTACATTGGGAAAAACCCATGTAATCTTTTTTGGCTTGTTATAAGCTTCTAGCTTCAAATATCCTTGCAAAGCCTTTTGATAAAAGAGTATTCATCAAAAGTAAGCCCTTTGATAATATCTATATCTATATATATATATATATATAACACAAAGTCGATGTTTGACAAATAAAAGCTTACAATTTAACTTTGCGCTTGATGTCTGCATCTGGCTTTCTATTCATTGAACACATCCAGACTACATAACGATCTTTAGGACAAATGATCATCAATTGAAAATGATTGCTGCATTATGGAGCAATATATGGTGTACAAATTAATGATCATCAATCCACAGTCATTCTGATATCAGTTCAAACTTCAAGTAACTGAAATTCAAAAGCACCAATTTTTTCCAGCCCTAATCCGTTTAAAACCTGAAACTCTATGCAATAACTTAACTACAATTACCAAATAAAAATATATATAATTTAACAGAAAATCCTAAATCTCCTTCCTTTCAAGTTTTCAATCTGCTCTATGGTTTCTAGCACCAAAATAAACTGCTTCCTATGATTGCAGAGGAAAAAAAGAACAAAGACCACAGTGAAGCCAGCGCACTATAACTTCAAAGTACCAAATTATCAATTCCCTAAGACTTCAAACTCTACGTCAGACATCACAAATTACAACAACAAAATTCAACCAAGGATCCTAAACTATCCTTATTTCAGATTTCCCTAGATTCTCAGTTACCAAACGTAGCATGAGAACCTGCTTAATATTGGAATAGAAAGCAGAATCTAGGGTTTTATGGCTTACAGAAAACAAGCAAATAGAAGTACCTAAGGACGGAGGAGACTACGGCGAGTTTGATGGAGAGGAAGGAGGAGAATACAGCGAGTTTGAGGAGGAGAACGGAGACGGCGACGCGAGAATGGCGAAGAATCTCATAATGGCAAAGAATCTGAAATGGCGAGTTTGAGGCGGAGAACGCGAGAACGGCGAGTTTGATGGAAGGGAAAGAGAAGAACACGCGGGATCTGTTTGTTATCTCTCAGCTTCGTGAACGCGAGAATGGCGAAGAATCTGATAATGGCAAAGAACGTGAGAACGGCGAGTTTGATGGAAGGGAAAGAGAAGAATGGCGAAGAATCTGATAATGGCAAAGAGGAAACAAGGGTTTTGTTTTCGTCAAGTTCGCAGCGCGAGACAAATTTCTGATTCGAGGTTTTTTAGTGAAAGAGGAAACATGGGTGTTGGTTTTAGTCAAAGTTTTTACATCTATTGAAGGGTTGAACTGAAGAAATAGACTACTTTTATATCGGGTAAAATTCAACCGATGTAAAAAGGCTTACGTAAGTTTCAATTAATTTCAATTACGCCACCGCATTTCTTTTTACATCGGGTATCCTACCAACTGATATAAAAAGTCCGACGTAAAATCTAGTTTTTGCACTAGTGAGTGCAGACACACTAAGTCAATCAAACACAAACATTACTTAGCGTTTATAGATTTTATTATAACTTTTAAAAACCAAACACAAAGAGAGGTTTCTCACATAAAATAGGTTATTAAGACCTTAACACATAATTCAGTTTGAACAAGACTAAAGTACTAGTAAGTTTCAAAGGGCATTAGTGTAAGTATGACATACTGACTACAACTAGACACAAGATGTCTTGTCATTTGGAGGTTTTAAACACTTTTTTTATGGTTATGTCAAAACAGCTTTTTGTTAAAGATTTTTCCCCAAGTAAGTAGGCATAAAGTAAAGACAATATATAAAGAGTAGGGAAGAGAGAATGACACAAAGTATTTTTATATTAGTTCACTATCGACCTGATAGCTACATCTAGTCCTTTCAACCATGAAGGATTTTCATTGTAATTGACCTAGATTACAACCTTTGTGTATCTTTTGTCAACCTAGCTACACAACACAACTTCTTAGAACGTCACAATCCTATGCGCATCTAACGTAAACAGTCTTTTCAAGACCAATCCTTGTGTGTATCTTCTGCCGACCAGGATATACAACACAACTTCTTAGAACGACACACAATCCAGTGCGCCTCTAAGGCAACAGCCTTTTCAATACCAATTCTTGTGAATACCTACTTACCTGTCCAGTTTGTACTTCACAACTTCTTAGACAACCACAAGGTTCTAATCCTATGTCTAAAAACTTATTTTAGTTAGTTACTGTTTCTAAGCTAGCTATTAGTTCTTTAGTCTAACGGTAATATTTTAAAGACTCCCTTAGTCTAAATTCTATTAAGAGTTCTCAGTAATTCTTTAGTAGTATTTATTTTCTGATGTGTGTGTGCTTATTCAGTGTCATATTCGGACACTTTTAACATCATTGCTTGTAGTTGCATCTGATTGTATCCTTCATTAGTTATTAATAAATGGATTGTGTGTTAGGTCTGATTGTGTGACCATACAGTCTTATGGTCATCTTCTAGAGATACCTAAGTCTGTTTCTCATAGTTTATAATACTACTTTAGATATCTTTGGTTGGTATATAAAATTGGTTGTGCAGTTATATATATATATATATAGAGCATATCGGGTGAGAACTAATGCTTATTGTGAGAAACGAGAACTATTAATAACACTCATTGGATCCTAGTTAACGGTCAAGATTAGAAAACACCAATTAAATTGTCACGTGACCCACTCTTCCTTCCCATAAGTTCGTAACATCTCTCCTTCGTTTTGCGCGTCTTGCCCGCCGCTGCCTCTCCTGCGCTCTCCATCCCACTTCAAAACAACCGCTCGCCGGAGCCGGGGAAAGCACCGTCTGGCCGCACTACCTTCCATGTTCTCCCACCCATCTCACCCGCTGTTTGACATTTCCACCCAAATTGCTGCATGCCTGGCTCATCTCAAATTTTAGCGAACCAACGACCAAAGCATGTCCTTTCCGTTTTTCTGCCTTGTTCTCCCTCTCTTAGCTCATGATTTCTTTCTTAGCCCATGTATGCGTACATCACTTGTTTGTGGAAATGCTTGCAGTAGGTGGCATCAGGACAAGGACACTGAGGAGCAGCTTTTAAGTAAACCTTCTTGCCTTTGTTGCTATATCCCAACGCCTCCTCTGTTTTATTTTTATTTTTATTTTATTATTAAATATCGACAATAAAAAAATGAAAGAAATAGAAGCTAGAGAGCTTTTATATTTCTACTGCAATTTTTGTGTTTCATTCTAAAGTAATAAATTACAATCCAGTAAGCATGGGATTTGATTCTAATTGTCATGTGACTTGCATGGTTGCAGCTTGCTTGAATTTTATAATAACATTTGGAATGATAACTTGCAACATGAGCAATTACTGCCAAAAAGGAATGATAACTTTTAAGAAAATACAACAGAGTATTCTAATTATATATGGGGAAAAAAGTTTCCCGAAAACTTCAAATGCTATAATGGAATGCTACAGGGCAATATTCAACCTTAATGCATAACTGCATATCATGTGATATTTAATATGCCAGAAGTAGTGAATGTAAATTTACCTATTTCATCTGTTTATTTTAAATTTAAAGGATTCAGTTTTTACTTTTTGTTGTGCAGGTATAATTTGAAGTTCATTTTACTTCTATAAAATAGCATGCCTTAATTAATTAGTAGATTTCACTTCAATGGCTGGCCGTATAATCAAAACAGTACGCATGAAGGCAATATAAGTAGAGTATGCATGAGCTCTATTAATTGAATATAAGTTGACAATGTACAAAGATCAAGTACATTGTACCTAAAGATAATAGATCACAACAAGTTGTGGTTACAATAATTAGCAGTAAATTTTGTGCCTATTCTAGTTGCATCTAGCTGATATCTCCCAGAGACTCTAGAGTAACCCTTGCAGCTTAAGGACTGGTTCAATTTCAAGCAAGTGTTAAGTCCACAATCTGCTTCTTGTCTCCTGCATATTTTCTTTTAATTAAATGCCCACTGTCATCTTCTGAAGATGTTTGAGAGCCATATAATAGTTCACCCTCATCCTCCTTTTGCATCAATGAAGCTTTCAAGAAGTTCTTTTTTCAATTTCTTTACAGGACATCCAACCCGTCCTTTTTGGTCCTTTGGTCTCAATCTCTTATTTGACATTCACATATCAAAGGATCATAATGTCTTGAGCTTTTTGAGATTTTACTTTTGGTTAATGCCTGTTTCATTTTACACATTCCATACTCCTGCCTCAATCAACTCGATTCTTCAATTTGTTGGTGTTAGGAGGCAAATTACAAATTTGGGGAATTTCGACAGGATCTGAATTCGACAAGTGAAAGTACGAGAAGAGCAGAATAATAGAACAGAAAATAAACTAAGTTTAAAAGGACTGGGTGACTTGGCGGTTGTTCGACGAGGCGTATGAAGCGTCGAAGATGTCAACATGGAAACGGTCAAATTAGACTGAGGCTTTAAGCAGAATGTAGATAGCTCGACAAGAAGTGATACTGTCGAAGTTTAGTAGTTTAGATAAATTAACTACCGACCCTGTATCCGTACACGTGTCAGGTCGGATGATAGGTAGTTTTTGCATTTTTTGCCTATAAATAGTAGTTCATACGATGTAATAAAGGTTGGATACGTGATCTAATTCCTAATATCTCGACGGCTAAAGAAGATTAACTAAAGCTTGATCATCGTATGCCTTCCACCCCTTATCTGTCTGCATTTTAATCAGGTTTCAATTTATTTTCAATTCTTTGCATTTCCAGTTATGTCATTTACATTCCAATCAATTTGTATTTCTTCGTTTCTCATTTACATTCTTTAAGTCATTGTCATTTACTGTTTCTGCACTTTTACTTTCAAAGTCATTTACATATTTTTTTCTTCAATTCATGTTCTTTACACTTCTGTTATTTAAGTTCTTGCATTTACACGTTTCATTTAAATTCATGTCTTTTTAACAGCGTTCTTTAAATTCTATCTATTACTTGTTTTCTTTTACATTTCTGCGTTAACTTCATTTGCATGTTGGGCTTCAGTGATGTATGCCCAATGACATCGCAGTAGTGCATTCTTGTTTTAAATTTTGCTCTAACTTGCTTGTAAACCAAGTTATTGCCTTTCGACAGCTAATCTTGTTTATTTAAGTCTATAGTGCCATTTCGACAACAATTCAATTGTTGTTGGAAGTTATCGTAATCAATTTTGGCATAAGATACAAATATTTATGGCTCTGAAGCCAAGAATGTTACAAACTGATAACGCGTCGAGCAATTGACCGTTAATTTCAAAAAACCATTGTTTTCAAAACGAGATTACCACGTAACTTGTTCGGATTCACAATTGCTTGATCATCAAAATTTATTTGTTTGTTTGATGAATTTGGTAGATCATTCAAGATCATCAAAATTTGTAAAATCATACCAGAAACCAAATTTCCCCATAAACAAATTGGCACGCCCTGTGGGACCAGTTTAGAGTAACTCATTTAAACGATGGTTTTATGCGTCTAAGAAGTGGAAATATCACTGCTTCTAACGCAACGCAATATAGAAACATGAGTGGCAGTACGAATAGCAGTGCCACAACACCAAGCGTTGCTAGTGCGAATGCATTGGCAAGCAATACAAATGCTTCGACCACCAGTACGAACGCCGCGATAGTTATGATCCCGCGGATGAGTAATACTACCGCTGGGGCGGGTACTGGAATGTCAATGGCCAATACACAAGGAGAAGTTATTCCAAGTGCTGCAGTGCTTGAACCGATGGTTCAAAGTGCTCCAGAAATTCAGGCATCGCCTGGAAGTGCGAGGAACTCAAGTATTAGGCCTGTACCGCAAGTAGCGTAGCCTCCGTTTGGGATCTTGGTATGGTTATTTGCGAACTTCGACAGTCCACTGCTATTGGTTCAACTATGTTCAACCAATATGCTAACCAACCTTTTATGCCATTCGGAAATTCTTCCAATACTCGAGGATGGCGGGAATGGCTATCGCTACGACGACCAATCAACAAGGGTTAGGATCGGGGACATGCCGAGACAAATGCCTCAGAATAATGGGAGATTAACACAAAACTCGTTGGCGAGTATTCGACAACAAGTGGATGATAGTAACCATGAGATGGTGAACATGTTCACTCAGCAGATGGGTGCAGTGATTACGCCTCTTATGGAGACTACTAATCAAGCATGTAATACACTGGCTTTACAAATGGAAAGGCTAAACCAAGCATTGGGGTTGGCGACACCAGTGAACGACAATGTTCAACAAGGCCCAGGGGTTATACCTCATGGTCAGGGCATGGGGGGCATGCCGCATAATGCGAATAACCCTTTGGTGGTGCAGAACGAAGTAGTTCAACCAAACCAGAACCTTGGTCAGAATTTGAATAACTTGGCCTATGGCCAGGTGTAATTCTACAAAGGAATCAAGACCAGGGCCCACCAGTGCATCAAGGTTTAGCCAACCTCAGGCACTATATCATGGGAAATCAGATAGAACAAAACGTGAATCAGGCTGTCGAGCAAATGCTGAATAGGCTTGGTTTTAATATTGGTCAAGGCACCAGACCATATTTCATATCTGCATTTCCTGAGTGGGTTCAACAAGCTGAAGTGCCAAGAGGGATGAAAATCCCCAAATTGTCCAAATTTTCTGGTGACAGTGGTGAATCGACTGTCGAGCATGTGGCTAGATACACGATAGAAATGGGAGAGTTGGCCACTGTGGAAGGTTTGAATTTGACAAAGAACGCATTTTCTTGGTTCTCGACGTTGAGAGCTAATTCAGTCCATTCGTGGACACAACTGGAAGGATTGTTTCATGATCAATTCTTCAGGGGCGATTTGAGGGTTAATCTGACTGATTTATTCAACGTCAAACGCATCTATAATGAATCTATAGATGATTACATCTCTAGGTTCAAGCAAATGAAGAAGCGGTGTTTTACGCTTTGTTCGGCGAAATTGTGAAAATGGCCGCTAGTGGTTTGGATTACCATATTAGAAAGAAATTGGTAAACCAACACATAGTTGACCTCGCCCAATTAGGGGAGAAGGTTCGACAAGTTGAACAACTCCGCTCTGAGAAGAATCAGAAGAACAATAAGAAGTTTATTAGGCGTGAGAAAGTCAATTGTGTCGAACAAGATCTAACAGACAGTGAGGATGAGGCTATGACAGAGCAAGAAATAAACCTTGCTGAATTAAAAGAAGGACCACCTTATGCTTGTCAAGCGTTAGTACCTTCCAAGGAGAAGGAAAAGATGAGCTATGTGAATAAGAGAACCTATACATTTGATATAACCAAAGCTGATAAAATATTTGATATTCTTTTAAAAGATAAACAGCTTAAGTTATCAGATGATCATAGAGTGAAAGGGCCTGAGGACTCTAATGGTCAGAATTATTGCAAGTACCATGGAGCTTTAGGCCACCCTACTAATGAATGTTTTCGTTTCGTGAATTTGATTCAAAAGGCTCTCAAAGAAGGTAGGCTCAAATTTTGACAAGCGAAGCCTAGCATGAAGGTGGATATCTTGATCCATTTGGTCAAGGCATTGCCAATGTCGAAGGTCAAAATGTGAGAAGGCTGTAGCATAGTGAACATTACCGCCAAGCAGAAATATGTGGTGAAGGTCGAGGATCCTTTCGACATCTATCCAAGGCCTCATGAGATCGTTGAAGCTTTTCCGAGAAGAAAACAATAGAGGCGATTGAAATTATGCTCGCATTGTGACAAGTACTTTGATGAGAAAGCAGCCCAGAGAGCAAAGAAAGTTGATGGTGCAAACGTTCATCAACAAGTTCATACTATTTATGGGAATAAGTACGTGAGACATGCACCGGCAAACCAGGTGCAAAGGCCTGTGGTTAATAGGCCTAATCGAGCAATCGGTGGATGGTTGGTCGAGTCTCCAAGGGAATCCACAGGGAGTAATTATGGAGAATCTCTTGGTCGAAAGGTGATCAGGACTAGGAAACCTGATACTAATGTTACGGTAAACAAATGGGTCGAAAACTCTCCCAAAGCTCGTTGTCCTGAACTGAGAAACAGGGTGAGAGCGACAAAGAGTAACCCTCGACAAACACCGTTTTGGGATGAAGAATACCAAGATGGCGTAATACCTTATCCTGGGGTGATCAAGTGAAGAAGACCCCACCGCCGAAAAGCCAAAAAGCGTCGTCGGCGGAGGATAAGGCAAGCTCGAGACGTAAAACGAAGGCTAGCGACTTGGCAGGACCTCAACATGAAGATTGTTTCATGGTTGGGATACATAAAGTGCCGTTGCCCAAGGAGACTGGTCCAAAGTTGAAGAGTGTAGTGGTTGATGTTAGAGGCAGCAATTACGACAAGGGCCAGACTTCCAAGATGCGAGTCCATTCACAGCAGACCTCTTTCAAGCAAAGTTCCAAGAATGCTGAAATTCCTTCGGCTAAGGAAGAGGTGACGCCTTGGCCGATAGGTCTAATCGAAGCTGAAAGGTTAGCTTTGGAATGCGTCGAGGTTGGTGTTCAACCGGCCCTGAAGGAGGGCACAGGCAGTGACGTGTCAATGGAGGAATTAAGGATCATAGCTAATGATTCTGATTTGTTAGATGAACCTTTGGAGTCCATGGAACAGAACATTGTCAAAACAGATTTGTCCATGGAAGAGGTGATTGCTGCACTAGATGATCCAGATGACCCAATAGGCTTTGAAGATGAAGAACAGTTTGATCCTGACATCAGTCTAAACAAAGACTTGGACGAGTTGGTGATGACAATGGGTACTACCTTGTCTGATCTGGGATCAGAAGATTGTTTATTCGACGAACTAGGCATGAGGCTGGGAAGTCATTTGGAGAATGAAGATACCGCTACTGAAGAAGAGTTCACTAAATTGAATGTAAACTTGGTCTCAGTGTTGCCAGCGGAATATGAGGCTCCTTACGAGTTTATAGTTGAAGTGCCTGACGAGGAAGACTTAGAGAACTTTCCCATTTGTTGGCGATTTGTTGAGCAAGACATGGTCACTATATTTGATAACTTCGCTAGGCTTGACAAACCAACTCATGAGGAGAGAAGTCACCTTCGACCATTGCACATTAGAGCAATGATTGAAGGCAAGCCAGCTAACAGAGTACTGGTTGATGGTGGTGCATCAGTGAATTTGATTCCAAGAGCCATGTTCAAGAAATTGGGAAAGGATGAGTCTGACTTGTTGCCAACCAATATAGTGGTTACTGACTTCGGAGGAAGAACTGCACCAACAGATGGCGTAGTGATGCTTGATGTGCAAGTAGGATCAGTAGAAAGATCTACTCTATTTGTTGTGATTCCTTCGAGGTCTAGTTATAATGTCTTGTTGGGTCGGGATTTGATCCATTCTGTTGGAGCAGTTCCTTCGACAGTATACCAAAAAATGATTCTTTGGAATGCCCGTGATGAAGTTGAGATTATTGAAGCTGATGATAGTCCATGTTATTTGCAACAAATGCATGTAGACTTCAAAGTATATGATCCAAAGGTGAAACCCATCTTCGTGCAGGGTGGTGTTATTGATAAAGAAGCTCATGCGTGCTTAATGGAGCGATTTGGGGTTAAGTTCTTTGGATGAGGCCGACGAAAATCGGCCAATCGACAGCAATGACTTATGAACATCCTCAAATACAACTGTCGGCCTGTGAGGCCGACCGACGGCCAAACTCAGAAAAAGGTGTGTTGGCCGATTGTATATTTGATGATGGCCGCTGGGTTTTGAAAAGGGGCTTGAAGATAGAAGTGGATTTGAGATGGAAGACCCTTTAGAAGAGATAGACTTGGGCGATGCAGATAGAAAGAGGCCAATATATGTGAGTGCAATGTTGTCAGACCAGTTTAAAAGGCAGATTGTGGAGCTAGTTTCTGAGTATAGGGATTGCTTTGCTTGGGATTGCCACGAGATGCCAGGACTGAATAGAGAACTCGTGCAGCATAGATTGCCTCTAAAGCTAGATTGCAAGCCTGTCAAACAAGCCAACAGGAGGTTCGCTCCTGAAGTTGTGTTAAAAATTAAGGAGGAAGTTGAACGTTTGCTGAAGGCTAAATTCATTCGCACAACTAGGTATGTGGAATGGTTGTCTAATGTAGTGCCTGTCATAAAGAAGAATGGCAAGATGAGGGTGTGTGTCGATTTTAGGAACCTTAATGCAGCCACTCCTAAAGATGAATACCCTATGCCCATAGCAGATATGCTAGTGGATGCAGCATCTGGTCATGAGCTTCTGAGTTTCATGGATGGGCATGCTGGTTACAATCAGATTTTCATAGCTGAAGAGGATGTACCTAAAACCGCTTTCAGGTGCCCAGGTTCAATTGGAACTTATGAATGGATAGTGATGCCCTTTGGTTTGAAGAATGCTGGTGCAACATATCAGAGGGCAATGAATACTATCTTTCATGAAATGATAGGCAAGTTCATGGAAGTGTATATTGACGATGTCATTGTTAAATCCGGCAGTCAAGAGGAGCATTTGAATCATCTGAGGAGAGCCTTTCAGGAAATGAGAAGGCATAGTTTGAAAATGAACCCTGAGAAGTGTGGTTTTGGGGTTTCTGCTGCTAAGTTCTTAGGCTTTCCGTGCACAAAAAGGCATTGAAGTGGATAAGAATAAAGCTAAAGGCGTCTTTGGAAGCAAGACCTCCAACCAACAAAAAGAACTTCAATCCTTTTGGAAAAGTCAATTTTCTCGAAGGTTCATATCAAATCTCTCGGAAGAACAAGAGTTTTTGCTCAGTTGGTGAAACTCAAGGCGTAAGAAGCTTTTGTGTGGACTCAACAACACCAAGAAGCTTTGACCAAATCAAGCGATGATTTGACAAATCCACCGGTCATGATGCCTGCAGAGCCTCATCAACCAGGTGAAATTGTACATATCGAGATCGAAGGAACCATTGGTTGTTTCTTGGCTCAAGAATATGGAAACAATAAATGCTCGAGAGCCGCTTACTACCTCAGTCGAGTGCTCAATGATGCAGAAACTAGATATAGTGCTATAGAAAAATTATGTTTAGCATTATATTTTTCTTGTACAAGGCTTAAATACTATTTGATGCCTTGCAATGTTTTAGTCATGTCAAAGACAAATGTAATCAAGTACATGTTGTCCCAGCCAATTCTGAATGGTCGAATTGGAAAGTGGACACTTGCATTGTCTGAATTTTCTTTGCAATATGTACCTATGAAGGCTATTAAAGGTCAAGCAATTGCTGACTTCTTAACGGACCATCCATGTCTGGAAATAAAAGAACTGACAGGGCTAGTCGATTTGAAGCCTTGGCATTTGTATTTTGATGGCTCAAGACATAGAAATGGGGTTGGTATTGGAATTTTGATAATTTCACCCTTAGGGGTACCAACTAAATTGATGTTTGAATTAAAGTATGCTTGTTCTAATAACGAGGCTGAATATGAAGCCTTAATTGTGGGTTTGGAAATTTTGATAGAAATGCAAGCACGCACTGTCAAAGTTTTTGGTGATTCGCAATTGGTAATTAGACAGTTAACTCAAGCATACAAATGTGTTAGTCATAACCTTGTTAAATATTGTCAAGTGGCTAACAAGTTGATGAAACAATTCGACAATGTCGAGTTGGAGCATATTCCTAGAGAGCTAAATCAAGAGGCTAATGAATTGGCCCAATTGGCTTCAGGATATAAGTTATCGTCAAAGGTGTTGACAGAACTCGTAGAAATCCGTGAGTTATTGTACCCTTTGGATGAAAGAGATATTTTTGCTGTAAGTACGTCGAATACAGCTGATTGGCGCAAGCCCATCATTGAGTATTTGGAAAATCCAGATACTAACGTCGACAGAAAAATTAGGTATAAAGCAACTAAGTTTGTTGTACTTGCAGGGGCTTTATATAGAAAATCTGTTGATGGTAATTTGGAAACTTGCTTAAATGAAGAGGATGCTTATTTGGCTTTAGCAGAGGTTCATGAAGGAATTTGTGGTGCTCATCAGGCAGGTGAGAAGATGAAATGGGTTTTGAGAAGACAAAGAGTATATTGGCCCACTTTGGTGAAGGATTGCATTATGTTTGCAAAATCCTGTGAAGAATGTCAAAGGCATGGTCAAATCTGAGAATGTACCTGCTAGTGAGTTACATTCCATTGTTAAACCTTGGCCTTTTAGAGGTTGGGCGTTAGACCTCATAGGTCAAATTTTTCCTGCCTCTTCTAAAGGTCATAAATACATTCTAGTAGGGGTTGATTATTTTACCAAATGGGTAGAAGCAATAGCCTTGAAAGAAGTGATGCAACAAGATATCATAGATTTTATTGAAAACCATATTGTGTGTCAATATGGCATACCACAAACCATAACAACTGATCAAGGATCTGTGTTTGTTGGGAAGAAAGTTGTGGAGTATGCCGAGTCAAGGAAAATCAAGATGGTTACCTCGACACCATATTATGCTCAGGCAAATGGTCAAGTAGAAGCCATGAATAAAATTATCATTGGCTTGATAAACAAGCATATTGGCAGGTATCCAAGGAGTTGGCATTCGACTTTAGAACAAGTTCTTTGGGCATGCAGAAACTCACCTAGAGAATCGACAGGTACTACTCCTTATAAATTGGTTTATGGCCATGATACTGTGTTGCCTGTTGAGATAAATTTGGGTTCATTAAGGATTCAAAAGCAAAATGAGATGCCAGTAGACCAATACTGGGACTCGATGTTTGACGAATTGAATGAGGTCCATGATGAGAGAGTTGTGGCCTTAGAAAATTTAGTTCGACAAAAAGAAAGAATAGCTAAATTCTATGACAGTCGAGTTAAGTACAAGCGTTTCAAGGTTGGTGATTTAGTTTGGAAAGTTGTTTTACCAATGGATAAGAAATGTCGAGAATTTGGGAAATGGTCCCCAAAGTGGGAAGGGCCATATGAGATTATCCGAACATTCTCAGGAAATGCTTATGCACTCGTTGAAGTTAATTCTGGTTTCAGGATTAAGTCTATTAATGGCAAATATTTGAAGTTATATAGACCAACAATGTGCGAAGTAAGAATACAACCTTGAAAAGTAAAATGGATTGTTCTATTCAAGAGCCATTTGGCAGTATACAATATACGTTGTCGAATAGGCTTACGGCCTGGTAACACAAGTACTGGAAAGTCTATAAGTCTAGGCTACTACGGAATAAATCTATTTGTGGAAGTTTCGCCATGTTCCGGATTCTGATCATGCTGAGGAAGAATTTAGGAAGAGAGAGGAACATGGGAAGCAAGAGCGGCTCCCGTGGCATACCATCCAGTCAATCAAGTCTGCAAGAGCTGCTTCAGATGGTAGACACCCAAATCGACGGAAAGTGAAGCTACAAGCATGGGCATGTCGATGAGAAGTGTCAAATGCCATGCGAGAAAGGTAAAGCGGGCGATTGAGAAGCGATCGCCCGAATTAGGGTGCGCTTCACAATTAACTGTGCCAAAACTTTTCCTAATTGCTTGCCCACGGTTGGATTTTGAACACAAGGCGTGAAGGTGTGCAAGGCAAGAGGAAAAGAAGTGGCTCCGGCTTTCCCTTGCTCACGTGTTTCAACGAGATTGGCAAGCTGCATTAGGCGACTTACCAAAACTCATTGTTGATATTAGGCAAATTACCAAAACCCAGAGAGTCTTTCACCGTTGAGACAAAGACTTTGGAAAAAGACTGTGGGAGGTGGAGCCCCTGGCTTCCAAATGAAATAGGCAGAGCCAGGGAATGAAGGTTTAAATTGAATGGAAAAGGTTTCCATAGCAACTTGTTGCACTCAGAGTTAGCTAATTTGGGGGTGAAGACAGGTTGGATTTGGGAATGTTGTTTGTGATGCTAGCAAGAGTTTCTTAAGGGTTGGTTTTCTTTTCTTTTTGAAAAGAAATTTCAGGGAGTTCAGAAAGTGTTTGTGCTTTGAGCAAGAAATGATGCATGGCAAATGCCTATCTATAGCGCAAAATAGCGTTGATTTTCAAGTTTTAACAGTCAAATTGACTAGTCAACGACTTTGAATGTAATTTATTAGCCTGAAACTGAAATTCAAACAGTAAAAGAAACGTGCTAGCTGGACGGTGAAACGATTGATGTGTAAAGCGTCAAATCAAATTCAGATGGTCAGTTAAGTACAACTTATGGTCGAGCAAATGTGTTCGACATACACATAAGTTAAAAGAGTACAAATAAAAAGAAAAGCTATGCTAGTTAAAGGGGAGTTTTTTGAGATCGTCCCAGGCTACAGCAAGATCAGTCTTGATGATCTCAGCATTGGCATAGTCGACCTCGAGCTTTTCAATCTTAGAAAGAATAGCTTTTGCCTCGGCGGCGCTAGAAGCGCGGTGTTGGTCGGCGCTTGATTTGTGGAATGGGAAGCTAGCCTCGCTTCTTGTAGTTGAGCCTTGACTTTTGCTAGCTCGGCTTCCAAGCGCGCGGCAGTTTTTTCTAATTCAAGTATCTTGGCTTGATTGGGAGCATCTTGTTCGATCAACTTGGCTTTGTCGAGTCGAAAGCTGACCATTTCATCTCGAAGCTTTTGTTTGGCCTTGGTTGCTTGTTGATAAGGCAATATGCTATTGTCAAGTTGAGGAAGCTTGGGAGTCAGATCTTCGATAAAGTCGTGTATTGCAGTGAAGTACATTCGACGAATAGAGGGAAGATGTTTGCGAAGTCTGTTAATTTCATTAACCGTGCGCACAAGGTTGCCTCTAAGTTCATGGTTGAGATAGAGGTCATCAAATGAGTGCTTGAGGAAACCCTTTAGTTCTTCTACCTTTTCTTCAAGCTTGGCAGCGAGGTTACCTTCAGGAAGTGTCGACGAGCGAGCTGACATTGGTGAAGTCTTGCTGCTTGATCCTGAAAGCAATTAAATCAACTCATCCACTTCGACATCACCCTTTTCAGTATTGGTGCTTTGCGGCACAGGGTTGGTCAATGAAGCGGTGGCGGATGCAGTGTTTAGATTATCAAAAAGGAGATCCATGTCAATGCTTTCTGCCCGAATCACCATGGGAGTTACCTTCTCAATGGCTTGGGGGGCAGGAATTATTTCTTCAGTTGGAATGGGATCACCTTCGTGAATGGTGTGAGTCAGATCCTCTGTCGAGGGGCTCTGGGTGACCACGTCGACATTCATGGGAGAAGAGACTTCAAGCACTTCTCCACGTTTCACTTGTGGGGGTTCCTATAAAAATCAATACAACAAGATTAGAAGTTGGTGCTTTTAAACTGAAAACAGAATAATCCATGAGTATTTTTACCTCAGTAGTTAGAGAAGCTGTAGGTGGAAGAATTACTTGCAGAGGCAAGGAAGTGTCGATGAAAGGCTGCTTAGGAGAGTCCTGTCGAAATAAGCACGATGAGGTAATAGTCATAAATTTAGAGGTAAACGTGTTTTGAAAGAAGGCACGAACCTTGTCAGTGCTTGAGGAGGCAACCTCTTCGACCATAGGCTGATTCTTTGAGATACATTCCTCAGATACACCTTTCTTTGCGGAAGCAAATTTGACCCCCTAATGTGAGAACGGTGTGAGCAAACAAGGTGTAATGTGTGAAACAATTGCAAAACAAGTTTCGTAAAGCAATATACCTTTGCATGATCCGCCATAGGAGTATTTTCTGAGCCTTCGGAAACAGATTTTTCTGTTGGTGTTTCCTGAGATTTGAAGGTTTTGGGGCTTAGTATTTGGCAAGTTATGCAAAGAGATGTGTTATAAGGAAAATGTATACCGTTTGAGGTGTCGAATTGGAAGAAGATGACGCTTTCTCATTATGATGCCTTCGCAAATGTTCAGAAGGTGGAAGAAAGGTTCTAAATGGGGTTTTGAGTATTATTTAAAGCCCCGCCTTTGAAGCGAAACGCGCGAATGGGGGAGAAACTGCTCGTTTTAAATGTAATGATGGTCCTATTTTTTGGGGAAGTGGCAGTTTAGACTGGTGATGGGACTATTTGGAAAAAGTAACCGTCACACACATAAATTCTGGTTCTCTTCACATTTTGTGTCGAAAACTCAGAATTTGGGGGGCATCTGTTAGGAGGCAAATTACAAATTTGGGGAATTTCGACAGGATCTGAATTCGACAAGTGAAAGTACGAGAAGAGCAGAATAATAGAACAGAAAATAAACTAAGTTTAAAAGGACTGGGTGACTTGGCGGTTGTTCGACGAGGCGTATGAAGCGTCGAAGATGTCAACATGGAAACGGTCAAATTAGACTGAGGCTTTAAGCAGAATGTAGATAGCTCGACAAGAAGTGATATTGTCGAAGTTTAGTAGTTTAGATAAATTAACTACCGACCCTGTATCCGTACGCGTGTCAGGTCGGATGATAGGTAGTTTTTGCATTTTTTGCCTATAAATAGTAGTTCATACGATGTAATAAAGGTTGGATACGTGATCTAATTCCTAATATCTCGACGGCTAAAGAAGATTAACGGAAAACGATCATCATATGCCTTCCACCCCTTATCTTTTTGCATTTTAATCAAGTTTCAATTTATTTTCAATTCTTTGCATTTCCAGTTATGTCATTTACGTTCCAATCAATTTGTATTTCTTCGTTTCGCATTTACATTCTTTAAGTCATTGTCATTTACTGTTTCTGCACTTTTACTTTCAAAGTCATTTACATATTTTTTTCTTCAATTCATGTTCTTTATACTTCTGTTATTTAAGTTCTTGTATTTACACGTTTCATTTAAATTCATGTCTTTTTAACAGCGTTCTTTAAATTCTATCTATTACTTGTTTTCTTTTACAGTTCTGCGTTAACTTTATTCGCATGTTGGGCTTCAGTGATGTATGCCCCATGACATCGCAGTAGTGCATTCTTGTTTTAAATTTTGCTCTAACTTGCTTGTAAACCAAGTTATTGGCTTTCGACAGCCAATCTTGTTTATTTAAGTCTATAGTGCCATTTCGACAAAAATTCAATTTTTGTTGGAAGTTATCGTAATCAAATTTGGCATAAGACACAAATATTCATGGCTCTGAAGCCAAGAATGTTACAAATTGATAACGTGTCGAGCAATTGACCGTTAATTTAAAAAAAAAACCATTGTTTTCAAAACGAGATTACCACGTAACTTGTTCAGATTCACAATTGCTTGATCATCAAAATTTATTTGTTTGTTTGATGAATTTGGTAGATCATTCAAGATCATCAAAATTGGTAAAATCATACCAGAAACCAAATTTCCCCATAAACAGTTGGAACTATTCATCTTCAAATCTTCAATCTGGGATTGACATCATACTCCCTCCGATCTGAAATATAAGCAAAAAAAAAAAAACTATTTCATGCTTATTACAAAAATTTGTTACTCTCATTTAATATTCTTAAAGTTATCAAAAAAGTAATTATGTTTCCTAAAGTACCCTTGCTTTAAAGTAAAAAATTTTATTGGAAAAAACAATTTCAATAAATTTAAGGGTATTTTTTGAAACATCATTAAATAGAGTAAAAGTAGTTAACATTTGCTTATAATTTAGACCATGAATAGTTGATTTTTTTTTTGCTTATATTTCAGACCGAAGGGAGTACACAGAAATTAATAGAGACAATTAGAAATTACCGCATTCCTGAACTATTGTAATTGTATAGCTATAAAACATGAATAATTCCAATTACCTGAATCAAATTTAATTTCAGGATGTGAGGCAGAAGCTTCCCAACGCCTAGTTTGTTTGGGTGCAACAACAGTCCCATCTGGATTGCTTGGATCCTCTTTAGCAATGTAAGAAGAAATCATGATAGGCAGCAAATTCTCAAGAATTAAAGCTTTTTTATCTGTAAATATAGGGCACCAATTGGACAAATGTATAATGTCATTAATTTTGAACATTTGCATGCCAGTAAGTTACTAAGTGTGAAAGGACAATCAAGCTATCGAGATAACATATGCACCAAATAAGAAAAATGTTTTTTGAACACATTTCTTGATACAGACACGTATAATATACGGTTCGTACTGTACGGACAACTTTTTTTTTTTTGAAAAAAAAATTATTTTTTATTTTTTTTAGATTTTTTTTTAACTAGTTAAATTTTTTTTTGTCATTAACCAGATAATGTGAACCATTAACCAGATAAGTGAACTTCGTTAACCAGATAAATAAATGGAACGTGAGTTTGGCATTCACCAGATAATGTGAACCATTAACCAGATAAGTGAACTTCGTTAACCAGATAAATAAATGGAATGTGTTAAGTTTCAGGGTTGGCATTCACCAGATAATGTGAACCATTAACTAGATAAGTGAACTTCGTTAACCAGATAAAAAAGAAAAATTTGAAAAAAAATTGAAAAAAAAGTGGGATCCGTACTGTACGGATACGTGTCCGCATGATCACGGACGCCAGTATGTGTGTGTGTCGCCGCGTTGTGTTCAGTGCGATGTTGAACAAATAAAACCAGAAACAGAGCTGTTATTTGAATACAGCAATGGACACACATATTGTCCGTACTGTACGGACACGTGTGTGTCCGTACGGTACGGACACCACTTTTTTTTTGTAAAAAAAAAAATTTCAATTTTTTTTATCTGGTTAACGGAGTTCATTTATCTGGTTAATGATTCACATTATCTGGTGAATGCCAACCCTGAAACTTAACACATTCCATTTTATTTATCTGGTTAACGCGGTTCACTTATCTGGTTAATGGTTCACATTATCTGGTGAATGTCAACCCCGATACTTAACATATTCCATTTTATTTATTTGGTTAACGCAGTTCACTTATCTGGTTAATGGTTCACATTATCTGGTGAATGTCATACTCACATTTCATTATTTATCTGGTTAACGAAGTTCATTTATCTGGTTAATGAAGTTCATTATCTGGTTAATGACAAATATTTTTTTAACAAGTTAAAAAAATCTAAAAAAAATAAAAAAAAATTGGGAAAAAAAAGTTGTGTCCGTATTGTGTCTGTGTCATTTTTTGTGTTCAAAAAACATTATTGAACCAAAAATGTTATTTAGACAACTCACGCGACATCGTATTCCGTAACAGTAAACTTTCCCTCTTCTCTGTCTTTTTATTATTGTTCTCGCATGCACTCTCTCTCTTCACGCCAACACCAGCCATGGCATCCACTTCCTCTCCTTCCCTCTGTCACACCAACACCAATCGTAGCCCCCTTCAAAAATCTTCACACAAAAACAACAACAACAATCCAATTGTTGTTGATGCTGTTAAGGTTGTTGTCTGTTCTCCACAAAACAGAATCCGTCAGAGGAAGTTTCTAGTAACAAATAAGAATAAGAAGAAGAAGAACAATGAAAACAACAAAAACCCTAACAAGAAAACGGTTTCATGCGCGTGCAAACACAATGATAGCAACAAGTGTATTTGTGAAGCGTATCAGAATTTAAGGGCTTCTCAGGAAGGGTTTTTCATCAAAGACATGACCTTTGATGATGATGATGATGATGAAGAAGAAGAAGAACAAGAAGAAGAAGAAGAAGAAGAAGAAAAAGCTAAGAGAAATCTTGAAGAGGTAATAGAAGCAAATTTGATGATTCATGACATTGGAAATGAGGAAAGAAAAACAGTGGAAGAAGAAGAAGAAAAACAAAAAGAAGAAGAAGAGGGTTGTGTTAGTTTTACTTCTATGGTGAAACATAGGAGGGAGAGGGTATTGGAAGAGGCAAGGAATAGTGTTCCAAAAAGTGGGAAAGTGATGCATTTGGTGAAAGTATTTGATGATTTTTCAGAGCTTGGAATCATCTGTGACATTGGGAGGAAGGAGGTGGAAGAAGAAGTAACAGCTAAAAGTCACTAGCTAGAAACCATTCAAGCTAAGAACTGAGGTAATTGATGACAAATAATTGGTTTTTTTTAATTAAAGGTTCTTCTTTTTTGTTTTCAAATTTTCCAGTGACTTTGGAGTTTGGATAGTAACATTGGTGAATGCAATGGCAATGGTATTGTAGCAAAGAGGAAAGTTGAAAGAGGAAGAATTTATGAAGAAGGTACAAGAGATGTTGACAGAACAAGAGAAGCTGAGGGTACCTATTGCATAGGGTCTTCCATGGACAACAGATGAACCTCAAGTAAGGCCATTTTCTTATGTAATAAGTCCTTAGTTTGAGGTGTATATGACTGTAGTGCAATCCAAAACACAATTCACAGTCAAATTTGGTGCTACTTTTAATGGTTTATTACTTGGCATAATAGCATTCTTTTGGTTCTTCTCTTACTGTGCTTGCACAAACCTCCAGTGAAAGAAAGCACAAAGCCTATTGACTTGAAGCTTCATAGTGATTTGAGAGCAATTGATAGGGCTGAATTTGACCAGCAGGTGCCTCTTTCATCTATTTCTTCCTTTACTTTCTCTTTTCTTCCCCTTTAGTATTACACATCAATAAGTGTAACTATTGAATGCATTTGAGCTTCTGATATCTTTCATTTGGGAGAAAATACAAAATTGTAGAAAGCACAAATAAAAGTTGATGAATGTTTAATTGTGTAGGTGGCAGAAAAACTGAGCCTGCTTGAACAACAAAAAATGGAAATGGAAAGACAACAAAAGGTACACTATCTTTTAACTTTCCATCTCTAATATGTGAGTCGTTGGCTGAAGAGGAAGAGATCAGAAGATTGAGGAAGGAGCTCATTCCTAAAGAACAACCAATGCCTTATTTTGATAGACCTTTTGTCCCAAGGAGGTAATGGTTGATCAGTCTTATGATCAATAATCTTAGAACATGTTATGAACTACTATAATATTCTTTTAAGAGTTTTTTGGCATTTAGTTTATTATTTTTTTGACATTGAAGTATTTGCTCGTTTCAATTCTTAAAAGAGTATTTGTTTATTATCAAAGTATTCCATTCTGTTGGAACCTAAACGATTGAGAAGTTTAGACCCTCATTGATTTTGATGATAACAAAGTATTTTTCAAGAGAACAATTTATCTTCTAACATATCTTTGAGTGTACAGGTATCGAAACTTCATATATATGTACAAAACACTCAAGGAAGAAGAAGATATTTACAAAAGAATTGAATACAATCCACTAGTGTCAGCGTTCGAACTCACTCCGTCTTGCTAAGCAAGCGTCGAGTGTTACTCTTGGACACGTGGAATACTCAATTCTTGAGAGCGTCTGTCCTGCATTACGAGTGAGCGTCGATCTCTTTAATGAAGCGCGTGATGATCACGCTTTTGCTCTTAGCCTCGCATCGCTCGAACTAATTCGAATTTGATTTTATGCGCTCGTTTTGATGTACGAGGAAGCAAAGGTGACACCTTTAGCATAAGACAAAAATCGTACAAGGCAATTGCAAATAGTAGATAGTACGAAAACGGTAATGTGTACTATTCTGACATTCTCTGGAAAGGAAGAAAATGACTACATTTCAAATTACCTCACTCAATGAAAAGGAGCTATTTTTTACTGCAACGGTACATTTCAAATTACCTCACTCAATGGAAAGGAGCTATTTTTTACTGCAACGGTAATACCCTTGAAGACTCCTATAAATACCCCAAGATATTCATTGAAGATGAGAGCCAAAAACTGTGAAGAAACTTTATTCTGAAAGCAACATTACTCAAGTGAGCAATCAAATTTCGTGCCAAGTTTCTGGTCTACAAAGAACTGAACTCAGCGTCTTATACTTTCTTTTAGAAAGCTATTCTGTTTTGAGCTTAATCTTTTCATCCTCTCTGTGAGAGATATTTTGATTGTATTCAAAAGCATAATCTCATTTGTAAACTATATTTGGCCTAGTTAAGGCTTTGTTCCTCAAAGGCTCGATCGTACTGAGTCGTTTTGAGAAGTTGAGAGTATTGTCAAGTTTGTGACAGTAGAATACTCTTGAGGAAAATTGTAATCAGTTGATTATAGTGAAAAATCCTTCAGGATCGAAGGGACTAGACGTAGCTACCAGTTGGTGGTGAACTAGTATAAATCTCTGTGTCTCCTCCTTTACTGCTTTACATTTATCTTTACACTGCTCAGTAAAACAAGTTTTCATAAACGGTTTCATTTTCTGCATCCGGCTAGTTTCTCAGCATCCGATAAACAAACAGTTTAAAAATTCTCTGTTCGTAGTGTTTTTAGGTAAAGTTTACGAAAAGTTTTAACACAATTCAAACCCCCCCTTTCTTGTGTTCACGTTCACATTCACCACCCAATCATCTGAATTAACCAAGATTTTGCAATTCATTAACCACGTTTTTTTATGGGTTGTGAAAATTTTATTGAAATATTAGGATAACTAATTAACCACCCAGTGAACTGAATTAACCAATATTTTGCAAGTCATTAACCACGTTTTTAAAGGGGCTGTTATATAATACTATATTTGTGTGTGTAGGATGATGTTGCCGCAATCCGTCAAGAAATTGTTTGTCGATGGGTCCTTCATCCCAAAAATGATAATCGGAAGATTGCATTGGAGCTTGCGGAGCTTCCCAAAGACTTGATGACGAGTTCTTCATTTTAATTGGTTCAGTCACATATGAAATAAAATTATAATTGTTTAGGCTTTGATTGTTGTTGAACATTCTTTTTGGGAAGTTGATGTATTTTTGTTGGAGTGGGTGAACCTTACAAAAGTAAATACTTGTAAATCCTTAATTATCTAACTTATGTAGTAACTTTTTCCTGAGATTGAACAATCTATGTAGTTCCTTTTTGGGAAGTTGATTTATTTTCTCTATTTCCCGTCACGGACCTCATATTTTGGCTCACAAAATGTCCTCAATAGGCTTTTACTTGAGCCAAGTGAGACAATATTTAATGGTAAATTTTTCGCAACCTATAAAAAAGGTGGTTAATGGCTTGCAAAAGGTTGGTTATTTTGTTTATTTGGTGGTTAATGGTCAATGCTGATAATTTTTCACAACCCATTAAAACGTGGTTAATACCTTGCAAAAGTTTGGTTAATTCAGTTCATTGGATAGCCAATGGTAAATGTTTTACAACCCATAAAAAAAGTGGTTAATGGCTTGCAAAAGATTGGTTAATTTAGTTCATTTGGTGGTTAATGGTCATTGCTGATAATTTTTCACAACCCATTAAAACGTGGTTAATGCCATGCAAAAGGTTGGTTAATTCAGTTCATTGGGTGGTTAATGACTTATCCTGAGACTTGGTAAATTTTTCACAACCCATAGAAAAGGTGGTTAATGGCTTGCAAATGGTTGGTTAATTTAGTTCATTTGGTAGTTAATGGTCAATGCTGATAATTTTTCACAACCCATTAAAACGTGGTTAATGCCTTGCAAAAGTTTGGTTAATTCAGTTCATTGGGTGGTTAATGGTAAATTTTTCACAACCCATAAAAAATGTGGTTAATGGCTTGCAAAAGGTTGGTTAATTTAGTTCATTTGGTGGTTAATGGTCAATGCTGATAATTTTACACAACCCATTAAAACGTGGTTAATGTCTTGCGAAAATTTGGTTAATTCAGTTCATTGAGTGGTTAATGATTTATCTTGATACTTGGTAAATTTTTCACAATGAATGATTAACCAAACTTTTACAAAGGATTAACCAAACTTTTTATGGGTTGTGAAAAATTTACTTAAGCATCTGAACATGCCATTAACCAACGAATGAATTATATTAATCAAACTTTTGCAAAGGATTAACCAAACTTTTTATGGGTTGTAAAAAATTTACTTAAGCATCTGGACACGCCATTAACCAAAGAATGAACTATATTAACCAAACTTTTACAAAGGATTAACCAAACTTTTTATGGGTTGTGAAAAATTTACTTAAGCATCTGGAAACGCCATTAACCAAAGAATGAACTATATTAACCAAACTTTTACAAAGTATTAACCAGAGTTTTTATGAGTTGCGAAAAATTGGCTAAAGTATCTGGATAAATCATTAAACACCGTGTGAACTTTAATAAGCACATTTTCAATGGCTGATGTATCCTGACAGGTCATGAGCAAAGTTTTGCATCTATATTTATATACACCAAAATAATAGAATCATTTACAAAGTTCTATCATTTACATAGAATCATACACCAAAATAATATCTTGATAGATCATGAGCAAAGTTCTATATCTATATCATATACACCAAAAAATATCCTGATAGGTCATGAGCAAAGTTCTATATCTATATCATATACACCAAAAAATAACCTGATAGGTCATCAGCAAGGCCTTTACAAGATAATGCTTGTTTTGTGCCGCAAACATGTCATTCAAAAAGTGATAAAAGTGATTTCAACCCGACCATTCTGCATCACCAACAAATATTCATTAGTAAAGAGCTGGACACAAAACAATGGACCGTGATGTTGATGAGCACACCATACCATCATGCAAAAATTGTTTTCGAAATCTTCCAACTCGTAATCTTCCAACTCGTATAAATATGTGACAACCATTCACAAAATACATCTATCACTAGTCGGTACAAAAAATGGCAAAAAGTGCTTAATCTTTGAAGGTATCCTCGACGAAGAAATTGTCACAAATTTGTACTGAACTGCGAGGATCCCGTGAAGTCTATTTCAGACGTTGTCAAAAGATCCATGAATGATAGATTACTTCCAACCTGGACAACACCATATAAGAATCTAAAATAAAAGAAAATGAGCTAATAAATGACAGGCCATGAAAGATCCATGCATGCATACGCTGATTAACATCATCATTAAATGCAGCATCTAAACCCATAAATGGAGGCCATGAAAGAATTGGATTTTGAGGAACCTAACGATTATCTTCAAAAACGGAAACTGAAGCATCTGAATTCATATAAAAACCCCTCGACTGTATAGAAAAAAGGTTAACTAATCAAATAAAGTCTCAGCTTATCTTCAACAACTAGTACATAAGTTATCTAAAAACTCTATAACATAACATATAAATCCATAAATACACATAAATTTAGCCCACAACACACCAAAACAAACATTTTATACATTTAGTACAATCTTATAATGGACACGAACCATGGTACTTGCATTCGGCAAATCTCCACCAGCCATAACCTCAATAGATGATTCTACACAGATGTTGGCTTCGATCTGATTACCCAATATTCCCATATTGCCCTCCTACATATTTGGACAAAAAAATAGGTTAGATGCAATAATTCTGTCAGAAAGGTATACTTGAATTGAACTGAAACTAAAACTAAAACTGTGTTATTTGAATTGTAAAAGAATTGACAGTTTCTGAAAGTTTGGTTAACAGGGTTCAAATTGATGGTTAATGTTGTGTTGTATATGGTTAATACATGGTTTTTTTGTAGAAAACGCATACCTTAGTAGTCTCATTGTCATCACTTTGCTTGGTTCGCTTCCTGGTGTAACATCCCAATTTTTATGAAAATTATTTTATAGTTCCAGCTACTTGAAAATAAATCATGGAGATTGATCACCTCAATGGTTTGTTAAAAGTACGAAGAATAACAAAGATTTATTGTAAACAATTTATTGTTTTAGCAATTAATTCAGATTAAGAGACAGTGTAGACGTATACTGTTTTTAATATGAATTAATCCCGAAAAATGTGAAAGATTGTTGTTTGATTAAAGAAAATTATTTTATTGAAAGAGAAATAATTTTCAGGATTTAATAAATATTTTTAAGTCATGGTTTGGATTTTTATTGTCTAGTTATTGTATTAATTGTCTATTTTATGTCATATTTAATATGACTATGATTTTAAAGATTTTGTCTTGATAATTTTATTGTTTGAATAATATCTAGTTAATAAGAGAAATTGAAATTAGTGATCCTCACTAATTTACAGTTTTTATTACGCAGCGAGAATTCTATCGAATTCTGCCGTAACTAGGCTATTGTGTGTGTTTCTAACTGAAACATGACCAAACGTGATCCGAATTTTATAAAATTTGAGATCTTAGAATTTTCCAATATTTATGATTTACTGGAATTTTTTTTGGAATTTTTGGGTATCAGAATAATATAGGGTGTTTTCTATGCCCAAAACTGCATTACGGTAGCGTTTTAGCACGCAAATCGAGAAAGCGACATTCATAGAAATACTTCTAATATTTTTAGGAAAATTTTGGTTGATTAACAAATTTTGATTATAGAATAATTTATTAGATTTATTTTTGGAGTTTTTGATACAAAAACCCTAATTTACGCGTAACGCCATGCACCCGATTGAGCAAGAACGCGACGAAACAAAATATCTAGATATTTTGGGCAAGTGGCTGTTGGGATAAGGGCTAGGGGAGCTGAACATCATCCTTAGAAGCTTCTTGGACAAGTGTTGGCTTAAGAGTGGTGGTTAGGTAAATGTAGTTAGTTAGTTTAGTTAGTTTGGGACTAGTTGGTTAGTTTCCAACTAAATAAACAAATCTATTCCTTCCATGTCCCTAAAAATTTCGTGGCCTTCTTCCCCTAAACACAATCAGCCCCATTCACTCCTCCATTGTTGAAGAACTTAAGAAAAAAACTTGAAGAGAAAAGCTTTGATTTTTTGAAGTTTTGGTGACCAAAGTTGCATCTTTACTTACTTGCTACTCAATCCTTGTTCAATCACCATCTATTCTCTTGGTAAGCTCCATGAACCTTTTCTTATCTCTCTTGGGTTCCATGTTATGGGTTTTGAAGGTTTTAGGAGTTATTTTTGAGTTATAGTGCTTGTTTTGGCTAGTATTGTATGATTAGCTTCATAACCCCTTATTTCCTTCCATGATTAACTTTGCTCTTCATGTTTTAATTTTGGAAAACCCTAACCCCTATTCTGGCCGAACCTAAGGGGCTATTCTAAGCCTTGGCTTTGCTTGGTCTTTGTTGTTTTAGAGTTGATTCTTGATGGTTTATACTTGCTAAGTTTGAAAATTAGTCATATATGCATTATTACAAGGTTTTGGAAAAACAAATTTGTGTGTAAAGAGGGGGCTGGAACCGTGGCCATTAATATAGTTTTGATGATGTTTTTATTTGTTTTTAAGTGTATCAAAGTGATTTGGAAGTTGGTTTTTTATTAGGACTCTAAATCTATAAAGATTTGTTAGTTTAAAGCTTTGAAAAATTGTTTGAAAACAAAATAATTTGGGGCTGTTTTGGAGCTCTCAAAACAGTAGCTTAATAGCATGATTTGGGTGAGTTTCAACTTGTTTTTAATTGTATTAAAGTGGTAAAGAATTTGGTTTTTGGTTATGGCTTGAATCCATAAAGTTTAGTATGTTTAAAACATTGAAAATGGTTGAAAATCTTGAAGTTGTTTTGGAAATTTGGAAATCGTGTCCTTCAAGGGTATTTTGTGACTTGTTCTTGACTTGCATTTATGCTTAAAAGTAGTTGTAAAAGTGGTTGATGATTTGATTTAGCAAAACAATTCAAAGAAGCATGATTTTGGAACAAGTTTTGGGTTATGTCTTAAGAATTGTTTTAAACTTGTAATGAATTTAATTCTTGAATTTTGTGACATGTTTTAGTGCTTTGAAAAATGGTTCAAAGTTGGCAAAACACTATTCATTTGGTAAAAACACTATTTCAATTGGTAAATTTTGGTTTAGCTATTTTTTCTAAGTGTGTAGCTTTTGTAAAAGCTTGAGAACTTGCATGGGTTGAATTTGTTTCATGGCATATGCTTAGGTTTAATCCAAATAGGTTAAGTTAGAAAGATTTTAGGCCCTTTTTAGGACTAAAACCGTGGCTGCCCTAGAGTCTTAGGACTTGGGTTTTTTGTTCTAATTGGATTAAGTTTGCATTGTTAAGGTTCGTGCATAAGGTTCGTGCAGGGAACGACTTGACGATAGTTCGAATTTACCTTGCTTGGATTGTTAAAGCGCCCAAGGTAAGGGAAATTCTTACATAATGAGTTTGGGCTTTTCGCCTTGTGTGTTGTTTGTTTGATTGTTGATTGATTGTGTGGTAGTACTTGTAGTATTACTATGTGCTGTTGAGATGTTGTAGCATGAACTGCTGTGTATTGATTTGGCCCTGTGTGGCAAGACTGAGTTGTATTTTGTGACTTAAATCATACTTGATTGATTTAATTGGACTTGAAATTGATAATAATATGTAGCATGTTCTTGGCCCTGCGTGGCATTATGAGTTGTATTGTTTTCCTTGAATCACCTTGGATTTCATTGGAACTTGGTATTGAATTGGAATATGAAAATTATTATTGTTGATAATGGATTAATTAACAATGTGTTGATTGACTGCTATTGGTTGACAATTTACATCGGTAAATCTGATGCGATTCCGCAAGCCGAATTCTGATTTCGTAAACAAATTGTTAAGGGCATTTTGATTTAAAAGAAAGCGTGAGGGTTTTAGTACTACTAGCCAAAGCTTGCAAGGAAATTTCAATGGAATAATAGTGGAGAAAAGAACTTGAAATAAATAGTACAATTTGCGAAAACGGTTGAGTTAAATGATGCGCCTGGGAAAATTCTGGCTAGGAAAGACTTGGTAATTAAGAGTGTTCGAACCACCTCTCTTTCCTGGGAATTCTTCCAGTGTGTTATTTAGCACAACTAGGGTTTCAACGACCTAGAACTAAAATGTATTTTTAGATACATAGGGGGGATACAAGAACTGAGAAACAGATTTCAAAGATCGGGATTTCGAAAGAATAAAACATAGGGAACTTAATGTTCCTATTGAGCATATGGGCCATGTGTCTTGTGCTGGGACTTAATGTCCTGCTTGCGTGCACATTTTCTTGATTAAGGATTGATTTAGGATTGGACCTAGTGTTCCGTATGGCGTGCCTAGTATCTTTACCTAAAAGTTGAGCCTAGTGTTCCACATTACGTGCCTAGAGTTCAGATCTAAGATTGGGACTAGCGTTCCGCAATTGAACACCCGGACCTTGTGTCCTGTGTTGAACTCTTAGTTAATTGAGATTTGGAAACCCACTAAGTTGAGTGAGTGAGGGTTCGTCGATTCGCATTGATTAATTAAAACATTACTCGGGCACTCATTATGGTGAGCATGCCATATTGTAGATTTTGTTGGATATCACTCGGGCGTTCACCACGGTGAGCATGCCATATTGTAGATTTTGTTGGATATCACTCGGGCGTTCACTACGGTGAGCATGCCATATTGTTGAATTTGTTTGGATGCGTACTAACCATTGAGCATCGACACTCGGAGCGTTTGATTGGTCTTATAGACTTCAAAAGACGAGTTGTCAAGTCACTCTGAGCATTTGATTGGTCTTATAGACTTCAAAAGACGAGTTGTCAAGTCACTCGGAGCATTTGATTGGTCTTATAGACTTCAAAAGACGAGTTGACACTGCATTGCCTAAGTAGAGGCAAGCCAAAGTAGTGGCCAACCAAAGTAGTGGCAAGCGTAAGCAGAGGCTATCTTGTTCGGACGTTGGGAAACTAGTCCCCGTCATACCGATGACCTATTAAGGCTGCAGGTGTATACACAACTTGTCATACTGTATTGATATGCATAGCTAACCACATTTATGATATGTGATGAATTTGATATTTTGATGACTTGATCACTGGTCTGTTGATAGATTTGCCTGCTCACCTGCAATAGTTTGATATTGTGGTGACTTGATTGTTGATCTGTTGGTTGTTTTGTTTGTTCACATGCAATGCTTGATATACCATGATGATGCGTGCGGTCTATTAAGTATGTATATGTATATAAAAGCATGTTGTTGTATTATATATTGTTTGCATGCGACATAGCCTATGATAAACTCGTGGATAATTGCACTGTTGTTGGATTGGATGTCCTTATCGATGTCACTTCCAGATGGAGTTCGGTAGCTGTTACAGCTTCGTCTTTCCTGAGCATTGAAGATTGAGCCAATGGAGGAAGATTCCTCTAAGTGCTTCGTGTTATGGTCTTGCTGAGCTATTTCTCAGTAAGAGTTATAGTTGTTGGCCAGCTTAGCTTAGGGTAATGCCGTTGTTATTTGTGTAATTACTCTTTTCAGAAAACCTCGCCTTAGTGCGAAATGATTATGTTATGTGAAGTATTATTTTGTGATGCATTATACTCTAATAATTGCAAAAGTCTGAATTGACATCATTTAGAAAACTGTAGTACTCTATGTCTCATTTTGAAAAGGGTTTCAAAGGAAAGAAAATGGAAAAAAAAATTACTCCTATTTTTTCATGGCGAAATACATAAGAGTATTCTTTAACTGAAAGCATACAAGCATTAAATGTTTTCAGCATTAGATTGGGTTGCATAGTAGCGCTTCGAAAACGGGGTGTTACAATGGTGGTATCAGAGCAGTTCGGTTCTAATCGGATCGCTTTGGGTTAAGCTGGCCTAGATTATGGGGAATTTTTGGGTATAAGTTTGTTATGCCTAGGTTATGTGAATCTTGTTTGTGATTGTCTGTGATGTTTCCTAGTTGAAACAGGTTATGTGAAATTGTGTACGATCATCTCAGATGATTGATTTTGCTGTGGGGATTTTGGTTAGTTTACTTCGTAGAAATTCGATGCCTTCGGGGCGATTGATTCCTTCTGCTAGTGCTAGTAACTTAGATGTGAATCACGTAATCCAAGTGATAGTCTGGATAGCAACTACTGTCGCACAACAGATTGCCACAGAGAATCAACACGATTGGCTAAGACAACGAACGGAGAAGCGAGCTATTGGAGGACCAGTTAAGCCAGATTATCAAGGCAAGGGACAAAGAAGAAGACAACAACAAGGAACATCTTATTTCCATCCTCAGGGAAATGACCGCAATCAGGATCATCCGGTGGCGTAGGCTATTGGGAATGGCCAGGAGTTGAAGTGGCACTGTCACCAATGTGGAAGCAAGGAACACTTAGTTGTTGAATGCTCATCGAAGAACCAACTATGCCGTAACTACAAGAAGCCAGGACATTTTTCTAAGGACTATCAATTGCCAAGGGTGGATCAACTGCAGATACTGTGAAGGTTGTGTGCCCAACTACTGAAGGATATGTCTACATGATAAACAGAAGAGGGAATCACAAGCATCGATAGCCAAAAACGCACTACTTCAACGGTGAAGATGAGGAGCACAACGTTAACAGTAACCAACCAAGGAAAGATTATGCTTTAACTACAAGGAATTGGGATATCTGTCCGAGGCGCAAAGTACCACAGTGAGTCTATTGTCAACAATGTTGAAACTACAAGACCAACCACTAAGGGACGTGTCTACACCCCAAGTAGAGCAGAGAACTCATCATTTGAAGACTTTATCGCAGGAAACGCGACACAAGGAGTTTTGAGCGGACCAAGATTTACGAGAGGTTATCCGTAGGTGACGCTATAATTATCGTATTATATGTATTATGGTGTGCGCGTGGTTCTAAATATAGACCATATAAGTGTTTTAACTCTGTGACATATTTTATTATTATAATAGATTCCAAAATACAAATTTTTATTATACTTTTGGTATTACGATGTATGTTCTTATAATTGTTGTATAATTATTTGTGATTTATGCTGTTGTTGAATTTGTGGTTAATGATTTTTAGAATTTTCCTTTCTTTTAATGTCATAAAATCGTGGGTTTTTGAAGAACTTGTGGGTGAGTATTTCAAATTACTTAAGCTTTTGATTTTGGGTTGTTTTAAATTGTTTTATTGATGGCTTTGGAAAAAATTTCTTTTCTCTTGTTGTATGAAGACAATTATTTATGTGATTATTTTGTGAGCGTATTTCTTATACGCGGATATTTTAGAACGCGTTGAATTAAATTTCTCTTGATAATTTAATTTACGTGATTTAATATAATCGAGCAAGCGATTCTGCGACTACCACGACCTGACAAATTAGGCGTGGCCGAGGCAGTGGGACTAATTTAAGAGAGCATTTTTGAGTAGGAGAGAATTGTTAGTGGGAGTATGGTGTCATGATCATTGGTTAGACAATTTTGCAAAATCCTATTCCACCTTATTCTGTCTTTAGACACATTGATGGCTTAATAGAATTTTGGGGTATGGACCACTTTTTCTTCCTTTCTTTCTTGCTAGTTCCGTCTCATTAACAAGGGGGGATGTGAGTCCATTATTGATGTTGATATTGGTAAACATCTAAGATTCCTTTCTTCTCCTTTCTTGTGAGTTATCTTATTTCCTTTGACCATTGGCCAACCACACTTATATATAAGGGAGATGAGTTTGTTTTCATTTTAGTGTGAAATGTCGTGAGTTCTAGTTTGAGAAAAACCAAACATTCATCTTCTTGTTCTTCTTGCAAACCGTGAGCTTTAGGATGACTTTGGGGGAAAATCCTTTTGCAATTCCTTGGCGTTTATGCTGGTTGATGTTGTCAGTGATTTTGTGTTTGGTGATCATGCAAATTCTTCTTTCTTGTTTTGTCTACAGACCGTGGGTTCATAGAAGATTTTAGGTTCCGTGAGTGTTTTTATGTTGGCAATGTCTTGTTGGGGTTAGCATGTGGCCAACGGCCTTCGTAACTATGTTCGTGACTGTACGTATTCGTGACCGTGTTCGTGATCGTGATGGAGTAGATATCGTAGTTTGGAATAAAGCGTCATTCACGAGGACTTCTTCAGCATGGACGCGTAGTACTTTGTTTTGTAGACATTTAAGTTGATAATGTAGTGCCTTACTTTAGTAAGGATATGTGAATAAAATGTATGCTTTGTGTTTGATTGTTTGAGTGTAATAATTATTATGTTGTATTGAATTTCAAAGTTCAAATTTATGATATGTTTTTAGTATTAACTTATAATTTTCCGAATTTTGGTTTTTAAGTTAATTTTCGGGGACGAAATTTTTTAAGGAGGGTGGTAATGTAACATCCCAATTTTTATGAAAATTATTTTATAGTTCCAGCTACTTGAAAATAAATCATGGAGATTGATCACCTCAATGGTTTGTTAAAAGTACGAAGAACAACAAAGATTTATTATAAACAATTTACTGTTTTAGCAATTAATTCAGATTAAGAGACAGTGTAGACGTATACTGTTTTTAATATGAATTAATCCCGAAAAATGTGAAAGATTGTTGTTTGATTAAATAAAATTATTTTATTGAAAGAGAAATAATTTTCAGGATTTAATAAATATTTTGAAGTCATGGTTTGGATTTTTATTGTCTAGTTATTGTATTAATTGTCTGTTTTATGTCATATTTAATATGACTATGATTTTAAAGATTTTGTCTTGATAATTTTATTGTTTGAATAATATCTAGTTAATAAGAGAAATTGAAATTAGTGATCCTCACTAATTTACAGTTTTTATTACGCTGCGAGAATTCTATCGAATTCTGCTGTAACTAGGCTATTGTGTGTGTTTCTAACTGAAACATGCCCAAACGTGATCCAAATTTTATAAAATTTGAGATCTTAGTATTTTCCAATATTTATGATTTATTGGGAATTTTTCTGGAATTTTTGGGCATCAGAATAATATAGGGTGTTTTCTACGCCCAGAACTGCATTATGATAGCGTTTTAGCACGCAAATCGAGAAAGAAACATTGATAGAAATACTTCTAATATTTTTAGGGAAATTTTGGTTGATTAACAAATTTTGATTATAGAATAATTTATTAGATTTATTTTTGAAGTTTTTGATACAAAAACCCTAATTTACGCGTAACGCCACGCACCCGATTGAGCGAGACGCGACGAAACAAAATATCTAGATATTTTGGGCAAGTGGTTGATGGGATAAGGGCTAGGGGAGCTGAACATCATCCTTAGAAGCTTCTTGGACAAGTGTTGGCTTAAGAGTGGTGGTTAGGTAATTGTAGTTAGTTAGTTTAGTTAGTTTGTGAAAAGTTAGTTAGTTTCCAACTAAATGAACAAATCTATTCCTTCCATGTCCCTAAAAATTTCATGGCCTTCTTCCCCTAAACACAATCAGCCCCATTCACTGCTCCATTGTTGAAGAACTTAAGAAAAAAACTTGAAGAGGAAAGCTTTGATTTTTTGAAGTTTTGGTGACCAAAGTTGCAGCTTTATTTCCTTGCTACTCAATCCTTGTTCAATCACCATCTATTCTCTTGGTAAGCTCCATGAACCTTTTCTTATCTCTCTTGGGTTCCATGTTGTGGGTTTTGAAGGTTTTAGGAGTTATTTTTGAGTTATAGTGCTTGTTTTGGCTAGTATTGTATGATTAGCTTCATAACCCCTTATTTCCTTCCATGATTAACTTTGCACTTGATGTTTTAATTTTGGAAAACCCTAACCCCTATTATGGCCGAACCTAAGGGGCTGTTCTAAGCCTAGGCTTTGCTTGGTCTTTGTTGTTTTAGAGTTGATTCTTGATGGGTTATACTTGCTAAGTTTGAAAATTAGTCATATATGCATTATTACAAGGTTTTGGAAAAACAAATTTGTGTGTAAAGAGGGGGCTGGAACCGTGGCCATTAATATAGTTTTGATGATATTTTTATTTGTTTTTAAGTGTATCAAAGTGATTTGGAAGTTGGTTTTTGATTAGGACTTTAAATCTATAAAGATTTGTTAGTTTAAAGCTTTGAAAAGTTGTTTGAAAACAAAATAATTTGGGGCTGTTTTGGAGCTCTCAAAACAGTAGCTTAATAGCATGATTTGGATGAGTTTCAACTTGTTTTTAATTGAATTAAAGTGGAAACCTCTTCTTCTGACGGGAGAAAATAACATGATATCGCTGTAATGGCTCTGCTAGGGTTTTGCTTCACGTGATCTCCTAGGGTTTTTTGCATGGTTCCCATGGCTGACGTCAGAGTCGTATGTCCTTGGACTTTTCTTGAGTCACCTCCTGTTACGCAAGCCATACCAGTCAAACCCCCATCTCCTTCCCAACCAAAGTCTTTTGCGCATGCACTGTCCACGTCTTTGGAGGTTCCTTTATCTCAACTCCCACGCCCTTGTCTCAAAGGTGATAAGGTATCGATCAAGATATCTGAAGATGAATATATCAAAGGCCTGGAGAGTTGTAGGATGAGTCTTCATGGTCGATTGATTCTGTCAAAGGGAGATAAGCCAATGCAATTTCATGCTCTCAGGGATAAACTTGCTGCAATGTGGAAATGACAGGTCAATGGAGAATAGCGACCATAGCAAGGGTTTCTTTGAATTCAATTTTTCAGCGCCAGAAGATTATCGCAATGTTTGGATCAAAGGCTCATGGAATGTTAACCCTGGTGTCCTGCGGCTATCTAAGTGGCGACGATTTTAATCCTAATTTGCGAGAAACAAACCAACTTTCAATGTTGGATCAGAATTTATGATACGCCACAAGAATATTGGAGGACTAGACTTTTGTTTGAAATAGCTTCAGGCATTGGAACACCGATTGCCATTGATGATATGACATAAAAGATTTTATGGACATTATGCTAGGGTGTTGGTTGACCTGGATATTACCAGCGATATTGTTTACGAGTTATTGGTGGAAAGAAATGATCATGCTTTCTATGTGGGAATTGACTATGAAAATCGCCGATTATTTGCAATTATTGTCAAGCAATTGGTCATTCGAGGATCAATGTAACGAGGAAAAATAGAATGGCTAATAAAGCGCCTCCAAGAAATAAAGAAGTCAACTGGGACAAAAAACAAACATCATGCAACCCAGAACCAACTGCGAGCTGGAGAATCCTAGAGAGGAGGATGCAATTGCTGGTGAAACTCAAGTAATTAGAGAGGAGGAAATAATTGTTGGAGCTGATATAAATCACAATGTTGCAGCAAATTCTAATGTTGAAGAGGCTACTCATGATAATGTTGATGAGGATATAACCTTAGCAGCACATCTCAATGATGAGCATGGACATATTGACAATGCAGAGGAAACAGAATCAGTGGAGACAATTTATGAGGAAACAGTGATGCATACAGCACCGGGTTCTGACATGGTGCACAATGCTGGTCCCAATGAGTCTTATGTCTCTAAGACACGAGCGATGGCGGCGACCTTTCTTGCAGCCTAATGAAGCAACTCCTCAGGTTCACAAAGAAATGATGATTCTTGCCAATCTTTGGAGTGACCAAGTGGAGCTAGAGCAACAAAACCATGTTGTGCAACAGCCGCATGCAGAGCTGGCTGCTGACTCAGGAGAAGGCTCCTCTCAGCTGCAATTTGAGAAAGTTCTTACAAAATCACAAAGGAAGGAACTTAGACAAAGAAACAGACAAACTTCTATGCCAATGCCACACAACACCCGCAGTAGGGCAGGGCCTAGAAACCTTGCCTAATGAAGATTATATATTGGAATGTAAGAGGTTTGGCCAAGCCTCCAACAAGATTGGTCCTCAAAAAGTTTTGTGGTTTACAAGCCGATTTTGTTTTCATATCTCAACCTTGGATTCATCTCAAGGATTTTCCTACTATTTTTTGGGATTCTCTCAATCTTAAGTCTTTTGCAACTTCCTCCACCAACCCCTCCAAACTGTGGTGCTTCTGTTTGAAAGATCTAGACCCTACTATTATAGCTGCCTCAAAGCAGCATGTGTCTTTCTTTTAAGCGTGCTAACACTACTTTTTATATAGTCAGCAGGTATATGCCAAGACACCTCATACCTCAGCAGAAGAATTCTTTGGGCTGATCTAAACAATTTACAGCATCTCAACCCGGGGCCTTGGTGCTTCATTGGTGATTTCAATGCTGTGCTAGGCGCCCATGAGAGCAGAGGAGGCAATCTGCCACTGCAGATCTCTTGTGATGAGTTCAAGGAATGGTCTGACAGCAATGAATTAATCCACTTAGACACTAGGGGTGCTCAATACTCTTGGTCTAATGGAAGGAGGGGCTCAGTTCTAATTGAGAAAAGGTTAGACAGAGCAATTTGTAATGACTCTTGGCTGTCAAATTGGACAAATATTGCCTGTAGCTCCTTGACAAGAAGCAAGTCTGATCATTATCCTTTATTGCTTACCATGAAGACTGGTGTGCAATCTTATCCTTCTCACTTCAAATTTATGAAGATGTGGTTAGCCCATCCGGATTGTCACAGACTAGTTACAGAAGTTTGGAATCATCCAGTGGCTGGCTGCCCAATGTTTGTGCTTTCTCAAAAGCTGAAAAACTTGAAATTGGAGCTTAAGTCCTGGAACAAAAACACTTTCGGTAATGTGCAGAAGCAGGTTCAGGAAGCTTTGCTTGCAGTTGGACGATATCTGGCTCGATTCTGCAAGCCAATGGTGGTGATGATTCTTTGTTGGATCAAGAGAAATGCGCAATTAAATGCAGGCGACCGCTTCACTTTGAGGAGGAATGTTGGAAGGCAAAATCCAGGATCAATTGGCATAAAAATGGGGATAGGAATACAGCCTTCTTCCACAAAGTCACCAAAATTCGAAATGCATCTAAAACAATGTCAGTCCTCAACAATGGCTCTACCATTCTAGACAACCAGCAATCAATTGAGCAACATGTGTTAGCCTATTATCAATCTCTCTTTGCAACTGATAATTCTTGCTCTCCCAATGATTTAATTGAATCGGTTATTACTCCTCAATTAACTACTGCCGATAACAACATGCTTACCAACATTCCTTCACGAGAAGAAGTTAAGCAGGTTGTCTTCGGTATGAATAGCAATGGCGCCCCGGGCCCTGATGGTTTTGGTGTTGCTTACCAAACATTTTTGGAAAGTGATTGAAGATGATGTGTTCAACTCTGTAGTTCAGGTTTTTACTCAAAGCTGGCTGCTCCCAAATCTTAACTCTAACTTAGTGGTCCTGATTCCTAAATTTCCAGGTGCAAACTCCATTGAGAATTTTCGTCCAATTGCCTTGGCAAACTACCAGTTTAAAATTATTACAAAGGTCTTTGGCGGATAGGCTAGCATCCATAGCCCCTAAAATCATCTCTGAGCATCAAAGAGGCTTCCTGAGGGATCCTCATATCCAAGGCGTATGTCTGTTGCTTGAGGCGGTGAATATGTTGGACAAAGGTGTTCGGTGGCAACCTCGCTCTTAAAATTGACATCAAAAAGCATTTGATCTTTGTGGGTGGAATTTTCTACTCAACACCCTATCGACTTTTGGTTTCGATAGTAAGTTTTGTAACTGGATCAAAGTCATTCTCCAGTCTGCCAAATTATCCATCTCAGTCAATGGACACTCTGTGGGTTTCTTCAATTGCAAAAGAGGAGTGCGACAAGGTGACCCTCTCTCCCCCCTTCTTTTTTGCATTGCTGAAGATGTGTTAAGCAGAGGTCTTATGAAATTAGTCACCTCAGGAGTTCTTCTGCCTATGGCTTTCCCCAGGGGGTATCAAACTCCAAGTCATGTTCTATCTGTGAGATGATATCTTAATTTTTGCCGAGGTACAAAGAAGAATCTACTTGCTTTGAGAAACTTGTTCACTTCTTATGGGAGACTTGAGGGCAATTGATCAATTACTCTAAGAGTAAATTCTTCTGCAGTTCGATTCCCTCTTGGAGAATGGCTTCCATTGCCACCACCTTGGGCTTTTCATTTGGCGATCTCCCTTCATATACCTTGGAGTCCCAATTTTCAAAGGCAAGCCATCTAGGGCTAATCTTCAACGATTCTTGTGAGATTAAGATTAAATTAGCTACATGGAAGAGTGTATGTTATCTATCATGGGCCGTGTAGAATTGGTGAAATCCGTCATCTACGGGATGATTTTATGCTGATTTTCATGTTTATGCTTGGCCTATTTCCTTACTTGACTCCTTGGATTCATGGATTAGGAATTTTATTTGGTCTAGTGACATCAATTCTCATGAATAGTTCACGGTTGCTTGGCATAAAATCTGCAGGACCGTTTGAGGAGGGTGGCCTAGGATTAAGATCTTGTAGGAAAATCAACGAGGCAGCCTCCCTCAAGCAGTGCTGGCACTTTATCTCTGAGAACACCGATTGGGCTTGCTTCCTTAAAGCAAGGTTTCTTCGCAATGGCCAGCCTTGCAACCATTACATCAAGTCGTCCATTTGGCCAGCTTTGAAAGCTTCCTTTCCTTTGGTGCAACACAATGCTGCTTGGAATTTGGGGGATGGGAAATCCATCGATTTTGGCATGATCACTTGCGCGAACACATTATTTCGCGGTGCATATTCCTTCCTCCATGCATCATCTATTTCAATCACGAGTGAGTGACTTTATCTCCAACTATAAGCTGGTGCATCCTCCTCTGCTGGCTCGACCTTTGTCCCACTTTGGCGGCTGCATTCACCAGTGCCCGTTCCTTGTGTTCCATCTTGGATCATTGCAATGGTATAACTCAGAATCAGGGTCTCTCTCCAATAAAGAAGCCTTCTTGTTTCTCAATCCTGAGAGGCGGTGATCAATTCTTTGCAAGCTTCTTTGGCAACCACATATTCCTCCTTCCAAATCTTTCCTCACTTGGAGATTATTTCACCACAAGCTGCCTACTGATGATAATTTAATTGCTCGAGGATGCATCATTGTCTCCATCTGTAGTTTGTGTGGCAGGGCTGCTGAAACCTCCTCTCATCTCTTCCTAGAATGCGCTTTTGCGATGGCTCTGTGGAATTGGGTTAAATCCATCATTGCTTGTAACATCGATCTCAGCTCAATTTCCTCCATTCTCTCGGTTTGCAACAATAGCTGGAGCTCCCAAGTTAGAGACACTATATTGGCTCTCATTCTGAATGTAGTCTACTATATTTGGAGGTGTAGGAATAGTCTGCGGTTTGAAGATAAACGTATCCCTCTAAGGTCAGCAATCAACTCAATCATCGCTTTGGTTTCTTTGTCTGGCCTCCTCTCCAAAGGGATCACGTCGTCTTCTATGCAGGAGTTCACCATCCTTAAAGCTTTTGCTATAGCTGGACATGTTAATAGAGCTCCTTCTATTAAAGAGGTTATTTGGTCCCCGCCTGCTTGTAATTGGGTCAAATGTAACTCTGACGGGGCTTCCAGGGGCAACCCGGGCTGGTCTGCTTGTGGTGGTATTTTTCGAGACTATCGGGCAGCTACTCTTGGTTGCTTCGCGGTGAATCTTGGGGTCACTTCCTCTTTACAAGCAGAGTTAGTCGGTGCCATGTTCGCAATTGAAGCGGTAGTCTTGAAGAGAATTTGGACAAATTTCTGGTTAGAATGCGACTCGGAATTAGTAGTTGCTGCTTTCTCCAATCCGAGTATTATCCCTTGGAGGCTGAGAAATCGGTGGAATAATTGCTTATATGCCACTAGAAGCATGAACTTTGCGGTATCTCACATTTTTAGGGAAGGAAACTCTTGTGCTGACAAGCTGGCCTCTCACGGCCTGACTACTCAGGGTTTTTTGTGGTGGGACACCATCCCGCCTTTTATTATGGACGATTTCCACCGCAATAGGTTAGGACTTCCTTTTTATAGATTTAGATGATTCTTTCCATGGGTCAGGTCCTTGCCCCCCCATGACAGTTTTGTTCTCCTTTTTCATATTTTTAATAAAATTTTTGGCGTGCTGCAGATGATTGGTAGGCTCAAGGGTGCCAACATAGTTGGGATTTTTAAGTCATACAGTGATGCCATTGCATGTCAAATTTAATCAAAAAAAAAATTGAATTAAAGTGGTAAAGAATTTGGTTTTTGGTTATGGCTTGAATCCATAAAGTTTAGTATGTTTAAAACATTGAAAATGGTTGAAAATCTTGAAGTTGTTTTGGAGCTTTGGAACTCGTGGCCTTCAAGGGTATTTTGTGACTTGTTCTTGACTTGCATTTATGCTTAAAAATAGTTGTAAAAGTGGTTGATGATTTGATTTAGCAAAACAATTCAAAGAAGCATGATTTTGGAAAAAGTTTTGGGTTATGTCTTAAGAATTGTTTTAAACTTGTAATGAATTTAATTCTAGAATTTTGTGACATGTTTTAGTGCTTTGAAAAATGGTTCAAAGTTGGCAAAACACTATTCATTTGGTAAAAACACTATTCCAATTGGTAAATTTTGGTTTAGCTATTTTTTCTAAGTGTGTAGCTTTTGTAAAAGCTTGACAACTTACATGGATTGAATTTGTTTCATGGCATATGATTAGGTGTGATCCAAATAGGTTAAGTTAGAAAGATTTTAGGCCCTTTTTAGGACTAAAACCGTGGCTGCCCTAGAGTCTTAGGACTTGGGTTTTTGGTTCAAATCAGATTAAGTTTGCATTGTTAAGGTTCGTGCATAAGGTTCGTGCAGGGAACGACTTGACGATAGTTCGAATTTACCTTGCTTGGATTGTTAAGGCGCCCAAGGTAAGGAAAATTCTTACATAATGAGTTTGGGCTTTTTGCCTTGTGTGTTGTTTGTTTGATTGTTGATTGATTGTGTGGTAGTACTTGTAGTATTACTTTGTGCTGTTGAGATGTTGTAGCATGAACTGCTGTGTATTGATTTGGCCTGTGTGGCAAAGGCGAAGTTGTATTTTGTGACTTAAATCATACTTGATTGATTTAATTGGACTTGAAATTGATGATAATATGTAGCATGTTCTTGGCCCTGCGTGGCATTATGAGTTGTATTGTTTTCCTTGAATCACCTTGGATTTCATCGGAACTTGGTATTGAATTGGAATATGAAAATTATTATTGTTGATAATGGATTAATTAACAATGCGTTGATCGACTGCTATTGGTTGATGATTTACATCGGTAAATCTGATGCGATTCTGCAAGCCGAATTCTGATTTCGTAAACAAATTGTTAAGGGCATTTTGATTTAAAAGAAAGCGTGAGGGTTTTAGTACTACTAGCCAAAGCTTGCAAGGAAATTTCAATGAATAATAATGGAGAAAAGAACTTGAAATAAATAGTACAATTTGCGAAAACGGTTGAGTTAAATGATGCGCCTGGGAAAATTCTGGTTAGGAAAGACTTGGTAATTAAGAGTGTTCGCACCACCTCTCTTTCCTGGGAATTCTTCCAGTGTGTTATTTAGCACAACTAGGGTTTCAACGACCTAGAACTAAAATGTATTTTTAGATACATAGGGGGGATACAAGAACTGAGAAACAAATTTCAAAGATCGGGATTTCGAGTGAATAAAACATAGGGAACCTAGTGTTCCTATTGAACATATGGGCCATGTGTCTTGTGCTGGGACTTAATGTCCTGCTTGCGCGCGCATTTTCTTGATTAAGGATTGGACCTAGTGTTCCGTATGGCGTGCCTAGTATCTTAACCTAAAAGTTGAGCCTAGCATTTCGCATTACGTGCCTAGAGTTCAGATCTAAGTTTGGGACTAGCGTTCCGCAATTGAACACCCGGACCTTATGTCCTGTGTTGAACTCTTAGTTAATTGAGATTTGGAAACCCACTAAGTTAAGTGAGTGAAGGTTCGTCGATCCGCATTGATTAATTAAAACATTACTCGGGCACTCATTACGGTGAGCACGCCACATGTAGAATTTGTTGGATATCACTCGGGCGTTCACCACGGGGAGCATGCCATATTGTAGAATTTGTTGGATATCACTTGAGCGTTCACTACGTTGAGCATGCCATATTGTAGATTTTGTTGGATATCACTCGGGCATTCACTACGGTGAGCATGCCATATTAGAATTTGTTGGATATCACTCGGGCGTTCACTACGGTGAGCATGCCATATTGTTGAATTTGTTTGGATGCGTACTAACTATTGAGCATCGACACTCGGAGCGTTTGATTGGTCTTATAGACTTCAAAAGACGAGTTGACACTGCATTGCCTAAGTAGAGGCAAGCCAAAGTAGTGGCCAGCCAAAGTAGTGGCAAGCCTAAGCAGAGACTATCTTGTTCAGACGTTTGTGAAAGTAGTCCCCGTCATACTGCTGACCTATTAAGGCTGTAGGTGTATACACAACTTGTCATACTGCATTGACATGCATAGCTAACCACATTTATTATATGTGATGAATTTGATATTGTGATGACTTGATCACTGGTCTGTTGATAGATTTACCTGCTCACCTGCAATAGTTTGATATTATGGTGACTTGATTGTTGATTTGTTGGTTATTTTGTTTGCTCACATGCAATGCTTGATATACCATGATGATGCGTGCGGTCTATTAAGTATGTATATGTATATAAAAGCATGTTGTTGTATTATATATTGTTTGCATGTAACATAGCCTATGATAAACTCGTGGACAAAGGATTTACCCTTACACTATTGTTGGATTGGATGTCCTTATGGATGTCACTTCCAGATGGAGTTCGGTAGCTGTTGCAGCTTCGTCTTTCAGGAGCATTGAAGATTGAGCCAATGGAGGAAGATTCCTCTGAGTGCTTCGTGTTATGGTCTTGCTGAGCTGTTTCTCAGTAAGAGTTATAGTTGTTGGCCAGCTTAGCTTAGGGTAATGCCGTTGTTATTTGTGTAATTACTCTTTTCAGAAAACCTCGCCTTAGTGCGAAATGATTATGTTATGTGAAGTATTATTTTGTGATGCATTATACTCTGATAATTGCAAAAGTCTGAATTGGTATCATTTAGAAAACTGTAGTACTCTGTCTCATTTTGAAAAATGTTTCAAAGGAAAGAAAATGGAAAAAAAAATTACTCCTATTTTTCCATTACGAAATACATAAGAGTATTCTTTAACTGAAAGTATACAAGCATTAAATGTTTTCAGCATTAGATTGGGTTGTACATTAGCGCTCCGAAAACGAATTTTTTATTGTACCACAGTCCATCTTCTGCCAACTTAATACAAATCTTTGCAGGACAATTTTGCGCCTTAGTTGGAAGTGTCTTCAATGTATATGGAATTTTCGACACATGAGACCCTCCTCTTGAGCATGCTAGAATTAAGTAGCAGCGGTTCCCATCATCTCCTTTTTTTGATGTTCTAATCTTCCTGTTGTGCGTAAATCGCAAGTGCACGATTACATCAAGTTATAGTATAAAAGATTATCGTCTCCATAGGGAATTGGAATGATTACCGCTCTACTCAGATTAATTTGTTATTTAGACAAATGGTTTGAAGTGAAATCGAATTTAAAGAGAAAAGAAAGTTTGGAATAAAAACAAAAACTATGAGTATGGAGATACTAAGGATCTGGGTTCACTTTATACTAATACTTATTCTCTTAACCAATTCATAAATAGAGCTGAGAAAAATATTCTTACTGATTACCAATCATCTATTTAAAAGCTATTAACACAGTTTGGTCATGCAATGTTAATAATCTTCCTCCTAAATTACTACTTTGTTTGGTCATTCAAAGCAAATAAATAGAAAGAGCATAAAGCGTCAATAGATTTATCAATTCAATGACTGACTAAAAATGAACACACTTTGTTTGGTCATTCAAAGCATACAAATTCAATTATTCCTAGAGTTCCGTTAACTAATTGAAGGTTCGGTCGCCACACAATTAATTACTAAATAAAGAATGATCAGTTCTTATTAGAAACAAATTTACCAGGAATAATTTAATCATAAGAATTAAAAACTCATATTTATAAATTAGATTAAGATTATAAGCATAGTAAAAGATTTCTCATCACCTTAGTAATAGAATTAGCTACACATTATAATTGAAAATAACAACTCAACACTAATTCCATAATCCATAATAAAATATAAAGAGTAAAGAAATACAATGACAAAAATTAAAATGATAAAATACCAAGAAAAAATAAACTAAGAGTGAAAAAAATACGCTCAGAATTGTTTCTCCTCCGAAAATGAACGACTCTTCCTTCGTTCCCTCATCCTCTATTTATAGAGGAAACAGAAATAGAATAGATGAGGTTGGCAAAAGAACGTCTCTGTTCAACAATTTCAACACTGTACAGCTCATGCATGTCATGCACCGCCCTTGATTTCTTTTGTTTGTTGTTGGCAGGGTGAAGTCTTCTCTATTCATTGTACTCATTTATTGTTTACATCACCTTTTGACTTTTCAATGTTTCAGCTATGTGTCTTTTTTTCTTCTCCATATTAAATTGCAATTGCAAATTTGCAATTCTCTATTTCTGCAAATTCATGCCACTTTATTTTTATCCAAAGGACGCACAACGTTTTTTTTTTCACTTTCTCTCTCTTATCCTATTGCCTTTATTTTCCAATCCTCAACTGATTTTGTGTGCATGAATTTAATTTACAATTCCTCTATTCACGCTTCTTCTTGCTAAAAGGTGTCTATCATATCATATAAAAATTACATTTTTAAGTTCAAAGCTTCTTTAATTTTATTATTTTCAAACATATTACTCATTTTACTATTCTTACACAATTTAGAGTAAAAAAGAGTAAATTTTAAGTGATAATATTCAATATTTATTTAATTCACAGTCAATTATCTATATAAATATGATGAAATAATAGTGTTATCACTTCCACCCAAAACCCTTTCTTGAAGCGTACTTTCCATAAAATGTTTTAACCTCATCTATGCAAGAAAAACACATCCCTGTTGCAGGCTTCCAACGTGCGTGATCATTATTAAAATTGTCAACTCCAATAGATTCACCATGAACACTACCGCAATCCACGAAATTATTTGCACTATCCATGAATTTCCAATTGTCGGTGCCACACCAAAACTGCACAAAATAACCCAATTAGATCTATTATAGGTTATGTTACAATAATAGGGATTTAGAAGCTTATTGTATCAAACATGGTTGTAAATTTAAAATTCACAACAAAAATGCAACATATAATGGCATATCCAGATAAATTTCACAACTCTTAAAAACTCTAGTTAATGCTTTGTAAAAGTTTAGTTAATATAGTTCATTCTTTGGTTAATGGCATGTCCAAATAAATTTCACAACTCTTAAAAACTCTGGTTAAAGCTTTGTAAAAGTTTGGCTAATATAGTTCATTCTTTGGTTAATGGCATGTCCAAATAAATTTCACAACTCTTAAAAACTCAGGTTAATGCTTTCAAGAGTTTTATCTCAGTAACCATATTCTCAATACATTATTAAACATATTCTCAATAAACATGCTTGACATTATAAACTCATATTAATACCTAATTACAAATGCTCAAACGTGGTTAACAATGTTCAACTTTCTGGTTAATGTATGTCATGTTTGGTTAATGGTACACATGGAGTACATGGAAAACTCATTAACCACCCAATGCACTTCATTAACCAAAGTTTTGCACACCATTAACCACATAATCAGTCACACGTCACAGTAAAAAACTTGCAGAAATTCATAGGGTTTTTCAAGGGAAGGAGAAAAACCCAAATTTGTGTGAAGGAGATAGACAATATTTACAATGAAAGAACAGGAATGTTGATTAAACTTTTATTTTGATGTAGAAAGAATGAAAAAACAGGAGTGGAGAAAGAATGAGAGAACAAAAAAAAAAAAAAAAAAACTTACAAAGAAGAAGATGAAGTTGACTTCAACTAGTGGGTCATGAACTAGATGATAATGGAAACTTTTTCAATCATGGAGTTGGAGCTAGATGACAAACTTGGAAGAGTGGGAGAGCTCCTTCGTTCTTGTGCTGGTGAAGAGTGGGAGAGCTCCTTCGTAGGAAATGAGTAGGAGAGAAAGAGGGAAAGTAAAAAAAGAAAAAAAGAGGGAAAGTTGGACACAACAGGTCACGTGTTCCATTTTTTTATGAGGAAGAATTGGATAGTGTTATATTTATTATTAAATGTTGTAAAACATATGATTTTGTCCAGTACGGTGTCCAATATTGTTGTCAACCTAACATTTCTGAATAAAACAAGTCAATAGTTTTTTAAAATAATCAGAACTACATGAAGAAAAGCTACTTTTAGTTCTTATGAAAGAGAATCATGCAATCAATTGTACAAAATAAGATATTAAGCAATGTCCATTGAGGTTGGTGTGGAAAGCTATCTTTACAAATTAAAATTTTGTAGCTTTGGGATCTTCATTTCAAAAGCTTTAGCCAAAACAGGGAAGACAGAGATATTACGGGGGAAGACAAAAGCTTTAGCAATGTCCGTGTCAACGAGGGGAAGGAAGTCTAGAAAAAATTTATTCTTTTATGTCCTCTATAGCTAGATATATGTTCAAACTGTGTATATGACAATATCGTAGACAGACAATAAGAATAAAAAGTAACTATCATCAAGAAATTGGAAGTCACCTCGCAAAAGATTCAAATATTTGACATTCTATTTGTCAATGCACCTATTTGTTACGGCTCAGACAAGTGCACCTGATCATAACTCGTAATAATAGTATAGTATAATTAGGACTCCGAATGTCGAACCCACAAGGAATGAGCGAGTACCAATGACTTATTATGATTCTATTCTATTAGGCGAACAAAAGTTGTAATTGCGAAAGTAGAGAAAGTTGTCACGTATCAAAGCAATAATTAAACTAAATGCAAGAACAGTTTAACTATGTTATGGGAGGTTTAGGGAAACCGGGTTTACCAATACTCTACACTTGAATTCACTAAATAATTACTATGAGTTATCTATTATGAAAGAGAGCTAATCACCCAATCTAAATTACTAAGGGCTACCTAGCTTGCAATAGCATTCTTTCTAACTAATTACTCCGCTTGGTCCTAGAAGGTAATTAAAAGAACGAGCATTAAGCACAAGTGGGTTTGTTAATCTAATAAACAATTAGAAACAAGCAATAACTTATCCGGCGTATAAAGCGAGTTCTTTTATTCTTATGGTTCCATTAATTAATCATGATCCTGTTACAACAATTAAGTTAACTAATTAAAGGTTGATCAGGCCTTATAGGATTAAGTACAATAGGCATAAAACACTCAAATATTCAATAGAAACTTATATAATTAAATAGATAAAACATCAAAAGTATTGTAAAGGATCCCCCATCACCCCGAGTGATGGGTTTAGCTACTCATTATAAATGATATAACATAAACTTAATTATAAAACCAGAATAATTCATAACAAGAGACTAAATCTAAACCGGAACACCCTTGCGGTATGACGATGATCCTTAAGCACGTTCTTCGTGTCCTCACGAGCTCCGGTAGCAATTTGAGATGGCACCAAGCACCAAGGAAACACAAAAATCAATGGAAAAGGCAACGAATTGATATGAACTCTCAAAAGGGGGCTCTTGACTTGGGAATTCGTCAATAGGTCTTTAGAAAAGGTTAAGAGCCCCTATTTATAATGTTGGCTGCGAACTAGGTCATCTGGCTTTCAAATCTGCACATTCTGAGATGGGGTACGGCATACCGAATATATAAACGGCTGTACCGAGCTTTCCTTGTGACGTTGGCTCGTACCCATACGTGCTGCAACCCTAGCATCATTTGTGTACGGTCGTACTGCCTTGAGCACGGCCGTACTGGACTTTTTCATCGGTGCCAAGTGGTACAGACTGAAGGAGTACGCCCTTACTAGGTTTCTGATCTAGCTATGGCCATACCGGATATAGGTCAGGCCGTACTGCTCGTCCAGTAGTGTTAAATCTCTCCAAAACTTGCCAGTTTTTTGTCCTTTTTCACATTTTTTGCTCTGAGTGGTGTCTTCATGATAATTCTGCAAAATAGAACATAAATGAGTTCCTTTGTGCTTTAATTAGTGCAAAATGGTATATTTAGATACTAAAAATGTCCTATAAAAGTATACAAATTGTTGTGTTAACACATCCCCACACTTGAGCTTTGCTTGCCCTCAAGCTAACTACTTGGGTAATTATAATAAAAAAACTATTTTCACTGGATAGGGGCAAAAACATAAGTAAGACAACAACATGATATCACAAAACATGCCAATAGAAAGAATGTCCAATTAGATGGTGTAAGTTCAAATAAACCAACAACCTGTGATTTTCAAGTCACACTCTCACCAATCTCAAAATGTTTATAGACATAGTCATTAACGCTCAGATTTTTCAAATGAATTGACATTGTCATAGGCTTGTACATTGATCAAAACTCTACTATTAGAATCTATATGACATGCAAAAGAGGAATGAGGGTCTTTCATTGGTTGTAAAGGGGCCAAGGTAATAATGTTAGGTATAATAAAAGAAAGAAAAGGTCATGCAAAGGGTCAGAATCAAATCAACCAAAACAAGCAACCAATTTCTTTTTCACTTTAAAGAGCAGGCAAGAATTCCAAAATTTTCAATCAATATTTTTTTCCAAGTTATGAAGGCATGAGCGGGATAAACAATGCTCTTTCTTTTCTATTACTTTCCTCCCCACATGCAAACGTATAAGAGGGGAAATAATTGCTAAGTCTTCTTTTTGTAAACGTATAAGAGGGATTCAAAACATTATTCTTTTGATTTTGTCACTAATTGCTCCTGAAGAAATTTTTTCCAAGGTTGCCTTCACAGAGAATAATCAATAGTAACAGGAAGGGTGCCAAAGAAATTAAATAAAGTACTTTTAGGCACAAAAGTGGGCAAATAGTGGTATAATATATTCAAAGTGGTAGTGGCCTGAAGAATTCCTAAAATTTTGTCCTTTCCAAATTTACATCAAAATAAACTCATATTCGCTTCGTAATAGTCTCAACACAAGTTCTAGAATCCACATTCATAGAAAAATATCACTCAACAAAGAAAAGAGGCAAAAGCATGATGTGACCTCTTATTTCAGGCTCAAATCTCACATTTAGTAGCTTACACAGGATAGTTAAAACTCACAGAACTTCAATGCTAATTTTCAGCAAATTCCAATACTAGCAGAGAATTGACTTAATCACATGTTGTCTGGAAGAAGAAAAATTGTGTAGCCCCTAAATCAGCAAAAATTTAAGTTTTTCTATAATTATGAGCAGTTATAAACACAACCAAGTAATATTAGATTCCCTCCCCACACTTATTTCTAGTAGTGTCCCCACTGCAACTAAATTAAAGCGAGTACAAAAAGATATAATAAAAGAAAATAAGTGCTATAATAAAAGAATGTGGAAAGAGAATCCTCTCTGAAAAATATCACGAGCAAAATGGATGGAGATATGGGCAAAATATGTTGTTTCCTTGTCGCAATACCGATAAAGCTGGTAAACGGCGGAAGAGCTGTGCAACACAAAACTCAAAAATTTAGAAACAAAATAAAAAGAGAAATAATAAAATAAAATAATAAAATAAAATATCAAAATAAAAATTAAAAGCAATAAAAATAAAATGTATCCTGAGAGTGTGCCAAAATATGTACAACTCTTTTTAATACAAAAGCAAAGCTTAAGTACTAAAAAGGAAAATAAAATGAAGTTCGACATTACTCGGCAAGGGCTAAAGGCTGGAGACGCTGTAGGTGCTCCAAAATAAGTGCCAGCTACTGGTCCACATGGGTCCTATGCTCCATAAAGCTAGACTGCATCTCATCGAGACACATCATGACGTCCTCGTAGGAGTGGCCCTGTGCTGCTGGCTGAGGTTGAGGCTGTGGTGGTAGTGGTGGATGCTCCTCTGCTAAAGGCGTAAAATCTGCAGCCTAGATTATAAGTCTCTAATCATTCCTAGGGTCTCTAAGCATGCAAAACCAAGCCAAAACTACTCCTAAGTCACTAAAGTTAGAATTAAACAAAACTAAAAACCTAGACTAACTAAAATCTTAAAACAACCAGTAAAATAGGCAATCAATCCACAAATTGAGTTTAGAATCAGTACCTGGATGATCTTGTGGATGGAAATGCGAAGAAATTGAGAGAAGAGGGTGCTCGAATGGAGAGGTTTTGGGCGTACGAGAGTGAGGTACGCCCTTACCTCTCACTGTTTACCTTATATTCTGTCTCTGGACACGGGGTACAGCCGTACCTGGTTTTATGTCTGGCCGTACCTGTCTGTTCTCCATGTTTTTCAGGATGATGCCATGTGGTACGGCCATGCCTGATGTAAGGTACGCCCGTACCTGCTGATTTTCTAGAAAAATTTTGGTTTTTCAGAATATATAATTTTTTTTGTATTTTTAAATAATGATAAAAATAAAATAAAATAAGAATAAAAATAATAATATATAATTTTTTTTGTATTTTTTTGTATTTTTAGAATATATAATTTTTTATATTATATTTTGTTTTAATAATCTTAAAAATAAAATAACATAGAAATCAAAATCAAAATCAAAATCAAAACAGATAAGAGACAAATAATAAAAAGGAAAATGTTAGTAACACAGGTTGCCTCCTAGTAAGCGTTTGTTTAACGTCCCGAGCCTAACGGTTCAGAGGACTTAAAAATTAGTCCTCAGCGGGCAATGACCCTTCTTTGACATTACCTTTTGTCTTCTCACCATTGAGAAACACAACAAAGTAGTTACTTTTTTCTGAGTGGTCCATCCAAGCAGGACCTGAGCACTTTTTTTGTGGGTTCATTATGTACCCACAGTCTTCACAGATATAGATTGGCTCCTTAAGGTTGGGTGAAATTGTCTTAATGAATTTCTACACTAAGTCATTCCACGTTTTTATTTCTTCAATTGGCAGGAGAAAAAGCCATAGCTTGATCTCCTTATCTAATGAGAATGGAAAAATCAGCATTTTTGCTTCATCTGGACACAAGCTCTCAGATTTTGCTTTCCTAATTTTCTTGCAGAACTGTCTCACGTGCTCAATAGGATCTTGTCCTGTTGTTCCTTTGAATTGCAATAGTGACATCTCTAAGATGACGGACAGGTTTCATTCAAAACCAGTCATTCTTCTTGAGGGTTATCCTTTAGTCCTTGGAATCCTTGGATTTGGTCCACTTTTTCTTCTTGAGTGGGCTGAAAAGTTCTTACAAATTCTTCCATCAGTTCCTCCCAACTTGAAAAGTGAAACTTGGGATATATTGAGAACCATTGCTTAGCTAATCCTCCTAGAGAAAGAGGAAACAACTTAAGTCTTACTCTACCTGCGGTGGTTCCTGCAAAATTGTTAGTTTTGAACAAGTCATAAAAATTTAAAATATGAGGAATAGGATCCTCTCCATAGAGTCCTTTAAATTTAGACAAACAAAGTGCCTTCAATATCAATGCAGGGGTTATGTCCTTATCCTGCTCCAAAGAGTTGCTATCTTGTTCTTCAACTTGCTCTTCTTTTTCTTTTTCCTTTTTAACTTCCACATCTTGCAAGAAACAACATGAAGCACTAGAGGAAATTTTTTTTAGAGTTTTAAATATTAAAAATTTCTTCTTCATCCTCAATCCTCAGAGTCATGGTTACTTTTTTTACTTGGATAGTAGCATCTCCAGTTGCCAAAAAAGGTCTTCCAAAATAATAGGAACATCTTTGTCTTCCTCTATATCCAAAACTACAAAATCAACTAGGAAAATAAATTTCCTCACCTTAACCAGCATATCCTCTAGTAGGTTGTGGTTCTTGCAGATTCAATTTTCTTCAAACAAACAGAGGCATTAAATTGATATTTGAACCCAAATCACACAGTGCCTTAAAAGTATTATTACCAATTGAGTAAGAAACAACAAAGGTTCTTGGATCTTTAAGCTTAGGAGGTAATTTATTCAATAACATGGTAGAACAATCTTCATTTAATTTGACAGTCTCATCTTCTAATTTATTTTTGTTAAAAATTATTTCTTTTAAAAATTTAACATATTTAGACACTTCAGAGACAGTTTCAGCAAAAAGGAATATTGACATGCCACTTTCTAAGTTTTTCTAATAACCTCTTAGCTTGTCTATCCTTACAAAAAAATTTAGAACCTTGGAGAGGGTTACTTACCTGTTGAGATTCAGTTTGAGCCTTCTCGTCTTTTGGTTCCTTCTTTGCCATAAAGACTGCATTGCACTTCTCATTTGGATTTGGTCCCACTTGACTTGGAAGTGCTCCTTTTTTTCTTTGAGTCACCGCATTCAACACTGTTGCCATTTGTTCTCTCAACGCTTTCTATTCCACTGCATTAGCAGTAACTAACTTTTCCAAGCTGTTGTGTCTTTCATTCATTTGTCCCATAAAGTTGTTGATCTTATTTTCTCCGGGACTTCTATCATTTTGAGCACGATTCTGCAAATGTGGAGGTTTATAAGTATTCTAATTTTGACTATGTGATCTCTATTGACCTCCCTATGAGAAATTTGGGTGGTTCCTCCATCCGAGTTTGTAGGTGTTTAAGTATGGGTCATTCTGTTGTTTATTTCCAACAAAATTCACCTCCTTAGTGCAGTCCTTTGAGTCATGACTTGTTACTCCACAGAAATTGCAAGATGCCTTAATTGCCTTGTTTCTATAGCCTTTAGTCTTTCTTTTGTCTTTTCCATGAAATCGGCTAAAACTTCCATACACGGATGTCCGTGCCTTTGCATAAATTTCAACATAGCTTATTGCATCCGTGTTTTTGGGTCAAAATCCTTCTGTCCTATAGCATTGACTTCTTCTAATTGGCCTTTAATTGCCATGCATCCCCAATCATTATTAGCATTAGACTGGGTTTGCGCTGCCATCAGAGTCTCTATTTTCTTAGTCATTGCCTCCAATTTTGCTTTTAGAGATGTGTTGGCTTCCACTTTATAACTTCCTGCTTGATGGTTCTTTTTTCCAGTTTGTCTATCACTAGTCGACCATTGAGCATTGTTCTGAGCCATTTCAGTCATAATTTCATAAGCCTCAGTGGGTGTCTTCTTTCCGAAAGATCCTCCACAAGTAGCATCAACAGCTGCTCTAGTCTGCATGGTAAAACCATTGTATAAAATCTAAACAAGCTGCCACTTAGTGAAACCATGGTGAGGGCAGCTTCTAATTAAATCTTGGAATCTTTCCCATGCCTCATGCATTGATTCTCTTTCATTTTGAGCGAACCCAGATATATCAGCTCTCAGCTTTGCAGATTTTGTGGGAGGAAAGTACTTATTCAAGAATTTGGTCTTCAGGTCCTCCAAGTAGTAATAGAATTTGGTGGAAGTAAATCCAACCATAATTGTGCTTTCCCTTGCAGTGAGAAAGAGAACAATCTTAATTTGATGGCCTCGAGTGTCACACCGTGACACTTAACAATATTAGCAACTTTCTGAAACCTCTTAAGATGGGCATTTGGGTCTTCAGATGATAAGCTAGAGAATTGCACTGCAGATACCATAGAGATCAGTGCTGGCTTAATTCGAAATTAGTGGCCTCAATTACCGGATAGTTGACGCTGTCCGCCACATCCGTAGTTGGAGTGAAGTACTCATTCAACGTAAGTTCGTTATCCATTGCTAGTTGCTGTCTTCTCAACAATCTGAGTGTTCTTTCAATTTCAGGATCAAAAATCAATTCGGGATGTTGAGACCTTGTCTGTATATACCAAAGGAAACTAAATTAGAATGTCTTTAGAACTAAACAAAAATAACAGAAAATAATAACTAAATAAAATAATGCCTAATGAAAATAAAATCTTTAATTCAATTAATATCGCAAAACATTCCCCGGCAACGGCGCCAAAAACTTATTGCGGCTCAGGCAAGTGCACCTGATCGTAACTCATAATAATAGTGGAGCATAATTAGGACTCCGAATGTCGAACCCACAGGGAATGAGCGAGTACCAATGACTTATCATGATTTTATTCTATTAGGAAAACAAAAGTTGTAACTGCGAAAGTAGAGAAAGTTGGCACGTATCAAAGCAATAATTAAACTAAATGGAAGAACGGTTTAACTATGTTATGGGAGGTCTAGGGGAACCGGGTTTACCAATACTCTACTCTCAAATTCACTAAATAATTACTATGAGTTATCTATCATGAAAGAGAGCTAATCACCCACTCTAAATTACTAAGGGCTACCTAGCTTGCAATAGTCCTCCTCCTAACTAATTACTCTGTTTGGTCCTAGAAACAAGCAATAGCCTATCTGACGTATAAAGCGAGTTCTTTTATTCCTATGGTTCCATTAACTAATCATGATCCTGTTACCATAATTAAGTTATCTAATTAAAGGTTGATCAGGCCTTATAGGATTAAGCACAATAGGCATAAAACACTCAAATATTCAATAGAAACTCATATAATTAAATAGATAAAGCATCAAGAGTATTATTGTAAAGGATCCCCCATCACCCCTAGTGATGAGTTTAGCTACTCATTATAGATGATAATAACGTAAACTTGATCATAAAATCAGAATAATTCATAACAAGAGAATAAATCTAAACTGGGACACCCTTGCGGTATGACGACGGTCCTTATGCACGTCCTTCGCGTCCTCACGAGCTCCGGTAGCGATTCAGGATGGCACCATGCTCCAAGGAAATACAGAAATCAATGGAAAAGGCAAGGAATTGATATGAACTCTCAAAAGGGGGCTCTTGATTTAGGAATTCATCTAAAGGTCTTTAGAAAAGGTTAAAAGCCCCTATTTATAATGTTGGCTGCGAACTAGGTCATCTGGCTTTCAAATCTGCACATTCTGAGACGGGGTATGGCTGTACTGAATATATACACGGTTGTACTGAGTTTTCCTTGTGACGTTGGCTCATACCCATGCTTGCTGCAACCCCAACATCATTTGTGTACGGCCGTACTGCCTTGGGCACGACCACACTGGACTTTTTCATCGACAATAGGTGGTACAAACTGAAGGGGTACGTCCTTATTGAGTTTCTTATCTAGGTACAGCCGTACCGGATATAGGTCAAGCGGTACCGCTCGTCCAATAGTGCTAAATCTCTCCAAAACTTGCCAGTTTTTAGTCTTTTTTCGCATCTTTTGCTTTGAGTAGTGTCTTCATAATAATTCTAAAAAATAGAACATAAATGAGTACCTTTGTGCTTTAATTAGTGCAAAATGGTATATTTAGATACTAAAAATGTCTTATAAAAGTAGACAAATTAGTGTGTTAACACTATTCCAAACATTTTCACAAACAGGCGATGTACACAAATATAGGCTGAGATAAAACATCACGATTTAAGGGGAGAGCAGGGCACATATGAAAAGTAAGGAAAACAAAAGAGTAAGAATATAAGAAGAAGAGCAAGGAGAGTGAGAAAGTGAGGAAAATGTTCAATCGGGAGAGTTTGCCCTTGGCCAATGGTTTGTTACAATTTGAGAAGAATAGGCTCGTCGTTGACATGCTCTTTGGATTACAATTATGTTACTTGTGCCCCAAATCATTTTGATCCCATCGCCTATTTGTTGGGTACAATGGTTGCTTGTTAGGGCTATGCGTGTTTGACCAGGAAGAGGACGGAGGACGGGAAGAGGGACATAGCCATGGAGGACAACATTCATACACCGCGGAAGAGTTACTTAGGTCACGTGACGTTTTTAATCTAAAAACTAGTCTAAGCCGTTAATTGTGATCTAACGGTTATCATTGATAGTTCTCGTTTCTCACAATAAACATTAGTTCTCACATGATACGCTCCCATATATATATATATATATATATATATATATATATATATATATATATATATATATATATATACATATATATATATATTATAGAATTGTTTGTGTTTGAAATTGTTTGCTTAGGTAGAATTGTTTGTGTTTGACATTGTTTGCCTAAATAGCATTATTTATGTTTGACTTATCCATTGTTTGGATATCGTCTGTATAGTCTTCGTAGGAAATAGGTATCAGACATCTGCTTGTCTGAATTAGATTAAGTGCCTTGTCTAATTAGTGTAGCCATGTCTGATTATGATATATATATATATATATATGAGACAAGATCTGTTGACACCAGGTGTAACTCTTTTGACTTACACCAAATCTCCACCCTTCAAAATAATTAATCCTGTGGCCACAAATTTTGATCAGAAAAATAAAATAATATTAAAAAATATCATGTGAGAGCTCTTTCCATTCTTTCGTTCCCTTTCCTCTATCGCCATCAAACTTTTGTTCTCTACTGTGGATTTTGCGGTCAAATAACTCGCCAGTGCCACCGTCGAGAGGAGCGTGTTTGTCGTCGCCTTTATTTTCGTTCTTCATGTTTCTTCTCTAGTAATATTGTCTCCTTTCTTCTCCTGTGATGAAGCCATTGCAGTGCCGCTATATCTGCACTGAGGACTAACTCCGTTTTGTCACAGTAACAGAAGTTTTCGTCTCCACGTCTACCTCTCTGCTAGGTGCCAGATTTCAGATGTGGGTTTCTCGACGGAACTTCAAATATTCAACAAGTGAAAGCACAAGGAGCCAGAATAAGTGATAAAAATTGGCTAAGTTTAAAAGACTAAGTGATGTGGCGGTTGTTCGACGGAGTGCATGAAGCGTTGAAGATGTCAATAGGAGCATGGTCGAATTAGACTTAGGCTTTAGGCAATACATGAACAAACTCGACAGGAAGTGCTACTGTCGAGATTGAGTAGTTTTAGTAAAATCAACTACCGACCCTGTGTCCGTATACGTGTCAGGTTGGATGATAGGTAGTTTTTACATTTTTGCCAATATATAGTAGTTCTTATGATGTAACTCAGGTTGGATACATGATCTAAGTTCCTAACATCTCGACGGCGAAGCAGATTAAAGGAAAATGATCACTGTATGCCTTCTGTAACGACCCGTTTCCGGACCGCTACCGAGCTCAATATACCGAGCTCGAGTTACCGAGCTCAACACACCAAGCTCAAACATAAACCTATATGAGATGTGTTTTAAAAACAAAACTCTTGTGCCTTTTAAAAAAATACGATATATTATTTTTTTTTTATAAAACCAACTCGTGCACATCAGAGTAATTACAGCTTTTCGAAACATGGTGCAACTAAGACACAAGACTTAAATTCAAATAAAACATACATGCATAACATACACATATATATATCACCCGAATAATAATGTATACAAAATACAGAGTAGCAAATGTGCAAAGAAAATACACCTAAGGTACGACAACTTCAAAAGAGCCATCATACCCTGGGGGTACTTCCGGCAGACTCCCACGCAGTGGGTCAGCTCCAAAAGTAAGACCACCGCCTACCCTCAGAGCAACAATAAACAACATCGCCTAAACCGTCACGACCTCGAACATAAAAGAAATACAAGAACAGTCCTCAGAGAAACCAACATCCAACAAATAAACAATCACGACAGATAGAGGTCGTCACTCGGGTCCTCGTCGAGATCCTCCTCGGCATCGCTTCATCGCCGAGTTACTGCGCGCCGACATCGCCTGGGTAACCGCCATGGATTGAAGGCACCACGGGAAAGTGGTCAACTTCTCAACAATTCAAGATAAGCTCGACATAAAAATATAAGCAAACAAAGAAAGTATAACAATCACCGACGTGACTCGACCATCTCACTCTAACTCGACATAACTCACAAATCCATTTTCTCTCGACTCGACAATTTTCCGGAATGCACACGCCCGTCAGATGTCGGAAAGTCCAGCCGAAGCCTTGGGATCTCGCTCTCCCTAGGGCGTCAACTCAGTCGTGGCGTGGCGACGTCTAGTCAATCTCCCGTAAACAAAGGGGACCTAGCACCCTCGATTATCCGGTCACGGCTCAAAACGTCATACGACTCACCTAGCTCGCTCACTCGATGAACAATTCGCCGCATACGATATTCAAGGAGTTAAACACAAAATATTTAACCGCATGTCAAATAAAAGAGCAAGCTCGACATGAAGAAACGCAATTCAACATGCAATACACACTTCACGACATATATTCAATCACATATTAAATACATGCAAAACTCAATCATATCACAACATTTCATCTCGACACAAATCAGTAAATCCATACACAATAACATAACCACATAGAATATGAAATGCCCTTACGCTATCATACTACGAAAATATTAATGTGAAGCGCCCTTACATACTATAACAAGTATAAATGTGAAGCGCCCTTACATACTATAACAAGTATAAATGTGAAGCGCCCTTACATACTATAACAAGTATAAATGTGAAGCGCCCTTACATACTATAACAAGTATAAATGTGAAGCGCCCTTACCGAACTCCAAGTTAATCTTTGCTCGACAATGACCTCGACACAAATTGTCTTCAAAGAGCTCGACAACGACTTTTCTTACTCGATCTCGACATGGCCGTCTTCAACGAACTTCGACAACGACTTCGACACGCACGCTTTCTCACCGACCTTGACAGTACAGTCCTCGATCCGATTCACGCCTCCGTCCTTGGATTCGCTTTCCGCACACCTCGATTCTAATTCACTCGATCTCGAAACAGATTTCCTAAAGCAAACATAACTCGGATCGATCTATAGGTCCCAATACATCTAACTCTCTTCCCCAAACTCAACTGACAACCCGTAAAAATATAAAACTCAAGAATCGAAATATATTTTTCCTCTAACACTAAGTTAGGGATTTCGATCAAAATTTCATGAAAAAGTTATCTGATGCTTCAACAGATAGATCGACAACAACAATAACCAGAAACAACGAATGAAGAACAAGAAATCGAAACGAACCAAAAATGGAGGTTTCTGGGCACTGCCGATTGCAGAAAAACAGAGAAAGAAATTTTGTTTTACAAGCCCAATTAATCGGTTAAAAAGGTAGGTAATATTATGAAGAAGAAAACCCATCAATTTGACATGATTTGGAAGCATAAACTGTTAAAAATGGAAGAATAATTAGCGCTAAACAAGATGTACGGATGAAAGAAAATCTGTTCTTCATACCTCAACGGTGATGGTCGATCGACGAGATATGGGTCGAGAAATTGATGATGAACAAAATTGATGAAGAAAGCATGCAGAATCTCGATGGACCTCACGGTTTCGCCGATGGAGATTTTTAAAGAAAACAACGAAACACAGAGCAGAAGGAAGGAAGAAGAAAGAAGAAAAGAGAAATGAGTGTGAGGGAATCGGTCGTGGTATACAACCGCGAGAGAAAGGGTATAAACGTAACTCCAGCCTATAAGATGCCAATCCCATCAATCATCTACCCGTTAACTCGTTCCTCTCATGATTACCCTCTACTCGCTTGGTCAACGACAAGCCGACAATGTAATAATTACAAACAATATAATAATAACGCCGAGTAACGTTCGAAATAATACGAGGTGTCATCTCGACACGATGTCGACAAGAGTGCTCGTGCAAGCGCATAAGGTTCTAACACGAGTTCGTGAACGCGGTCTCCTCACTCGACTTGCGTCCTCATCACTCGATGACGCGACTTCATCAACTCGACACCCGACCTCCTCACCAAGGCCTAGTGCACGTGGTCTCATCACTCGACAAAAGATCTCGACAAACGATCTAGTCACGGGATCTCGACACAAGGTCTTGGTCGAGGTCTCGACATCGTCGTCCTAATACGATGTCGATCTCGTCCTCAGGTGTTACAATCTCTCCTCTAAAAAAATTTCGTCCTCGAAATTTCAATTAAGATTCTTACCTCGTAAAAGTTCAGGGTACCGAATCTTCATCTTCTCCTCCAGCTCCCAAGTCGCATCTCCCGCCTTCTTGATCCCACACAACCTTGACAAGTTGGATCTCTTTGTTCCGCGAATCGCTTGGCTTTCCGATCAACGATCCTTGCCGGTGACGCTTCAAAAGATAGGTCGCCCTTCGCTTGAATCACATCCGGTTCGATGACATGAGAAGGGTCGGAAACATACTTCCGCAATTGTGAGACGTGAAAGACGCCGTGGATGTTCGACAAGAATGGGGTAAGGCACTGATATGCCACCGACCAATACGACGAAGAATCTGGTAAGGTCCAATGAATTTAGGGTAAGTTTCTTGGATTTGATCGCCGACCAACTCCAGAGTGGGGTGACTCTAAGAAATACATGTTCTCCTTCATCGAACTCGAGTGGTCGACGCCGTTGGTCCGCATAACTCTTACATCGACTTTGAGATGTTCGCATCCGATCTCTCGATCAAACGGATCTTCTCGGTAGTCCGCTGGATCATATCCGGTCCTACGACGCCGCTCGCCGCCCTGGTACCAACAAAGAGGCGTCGACATTTCCGCCCATACGCCGCTTCAAAGGTGCCATCCCAATACTCGCATGGAAACCGTTGTTGTATGTGAACTCCACCAATGGTAAGACGTCGTCCCAACATCCTCGGTGATCTAACGCATAAGCTCGCAACAAATCTTCAAGCGATTGGATCGTTTCTCTCGGCCGACCGTCGCCTGCGTGGATGATATGCCGAGCTAAGCTGGAGCTCGGTTCCCATCGCCTCCTTGCAATTCCCTCCAAAATGAGACGTGAACTTCGGATCTCGGTCCGACACGATCGAAGAGGTATTCCATGAAGTCGCATTATCTCTGCGATGTAGATCTCGGTCGCCTTTTCCACGTTGTATGTCGACCTCCTTTGGTAAGAAATGGCAGATTTGGTCAATCGGTCAACGATCACCCAAATCGAATCATTCTTCTTCTGCGTCTTCGCAAACCTACAACGAAGTCCATGGAAATCTTGTCCCATTTCCATACCGGGTACGTCTGCGATTGTAGCATTCCCGCGGTCGTTGGTGTTCCACCTTCGCTTCGACACGCCAAACATGAAGCTACGTGCTCGGCCACTTGCTTCTTCATTCCGACCACCAAAAATGCTTCTTCAAGTCTTGATACATCTTCGTAACTCAGGGATGAATACTAAAGTTGCTCTTATGCGCGCTTAAATCGAGAATCAACTTCCTCGGCTCGGATCGTTAGGCACGCACACTCGGCCATTGCACCTCAAGATGTCGTCCGCTCCGACCTGAAATTCGCCGCCTTCCGCTTGCGCTTATCAATCAATCTTCTCCTGCGAAGCTCGTCATGAACTTGTTGGTCTCGGATCTCGCCCAACAATCTGTTAGAGATAGTAAGCATACCAAATCTCGCCTTCCCGGTGAAACCTCGACACTCAACTTCAAATCTCGGAACTTCTCGAGCATCTCCAACTCCTTGATCATCATTACCGAGGTTAAACGCTCTTCCCGCTCAACGCATCCGCTACTACATTAGCCTTACCGGATGGTATTCCAACGTAAAGTCGTAGTCCTTGAGAAATTCTGTCCATCTACGTTGGCGCATGTTGAGCTCCTTCCGGTCGAACAGTACTTCAAGCTCTTGTGATCGCTGAAAACAGAAGAGTGCTCCCGTAAGGTAGTGCCTCCATATCTTCGAGCCAAAAACTATCTGCCGCTAGCTCCAAGTCGTGAGTAGGGTAGTTCCTCTCGTGAATCTTAAGTCGCCTTGAAGCATATGCGACCACCTTCCGATGTTGCATCAAAGACGCATCCCAATCCCTGGTGTGACGCATCACAATACACCTCGAAAGGCTCTTCGGGTTGAGGCAAAATCAGACAGCACCGCCGCCAAAAGCTCCTTGGCCGTTGAAAATCAACGCACTCCTCGGTCCAAGCAAAAGGTTGATCCTTCCTCGTCAATCGTGTAAGAGGCGCGACAATCTTCGAGAAACCTTCAATGAATCTTCGGTAATAGCCTGCTAAGCCGACAAAACTCCTGATCTCGGTAACCGTCTTCGGCTGTTCCCACGCTAGCACCGCCTCAATCTTAGTTGGATCCACAGCTATCCCTTCTCTGGAAATCACGTGACCAAGAAAATTCACCTCTTCAAGCCAAAATTCACACTTCGACAGGTTGGCATTAGATTCCACAAAGTTCAAAACCCTGTCAGAATCTCACAACAAGGATGTGTTAAAACACACTGCTTCAATCAAGAAACAGTTCAAACAATTTCTCAAGCAATAAGTGCTTCACTTAATCAAACAGCAATCAACATAATACAACTAGGTACCCAACACACAACCCGACATAGTGACTACCCAAATTCCTATGCACTTCTCGGTAACCGAATCAAGCGCTCGATACTAAAGTCAGAACGACCCGTTTCCGGACCGCTACCGAGCTCAATATACCGAGCTCGAGTTACCGAGCTCAACACACCAAGCTCAAACATAAACCTATATGAGATGTGTTTTAAAAACAAAACTCTTGTGCCTTTTAAAAAAATACGATATATTATTTTTTTTTATAAAACCAACTCGTGCACATCAGAGTAATTACAGCTTTTCGAAACATGGTGCAACTAAGACACAAGACTTAAATTCAAATAAAACATACATGCATAACATACACATATATATATCACCCGAATAATAATGTATACAAAATACAGAGTAGCAAATGTGCAAAGAAAATACACCTAAGGTACGACAACTTCAAAAGAGCCATCATACCCTGGGGGTACTTCCGGCAGACTCCCACGCAGGGGGCTGCTCCAAAAGTAAGACCACCAGTCTACCCTGTAGCAATAAACAACACTGCCCAAACTGGTCACGACCTCGAACATAAAAGAAATACAAGAACAGTCCTCAGAGAAACCAACATCCAACAAATAAACAATCACGACAGATAGAGGTCGTCACTCGGGTCCTCGTCGAGATCCTCCTCGGCATCGTCTACTGTCGAGTTCCCTGCGCCCTCGACATCGCCTGGGTAACCGTCATGGATTGAAGGCACCACGGGAAAGGGTCAACTTCTCAACAATTCAAGATAAGCTCGACATAAAAATATAAGCAAACAGCAAAGTATAACAATCACCGACGTGACTCGACCATCTCACTCTAACTCGACACAACTCACAAATCCATTTTCTCTCGACTAACAATTTTCCTAATGCACACGCTGCGATCAGATATGTCGGAAAGTCCAGCCGAAGCCTTGGGATCCTCGCTCTCCCTAGGACGATAACTCAGTCCCGTGAGCGTGGCGGCGTCTAGTCAATCTCCAGTAATAAAAAGGGGACCTAGCACCCTCGCTTATCCGGTCACGGCTCAAAACGCCATACGACTCACCTAGCTCGCTCACTCGATGAACAATTCGCCGCATACGATATTCAAGGAGTTAAACACAAAATATTTAACCGCATGTCAAATAAAAGAGCAAGCTCGACATGAAGAAACGCAATTCAACATGCAATACACACTTCACGACATATATTCAATCACATATTAAATACATGCAAAACTCAATCATATCACAACATTTCATCTCGACACAAATCAGGAAAATCCATACACAATAACATAACCACATAGAATATGAAATGCCCTTACGCTAGCATACTACGAAAATATTAATGTGAAGCGCCCTTACATACTATAACAAGTATAAATGTGAAGCGCCCTTACATACTATAACAAGTATAAATGTGAAGCGCCCTTACATACTATAACAAGTATAAATGTGAAGCGCCCTTACCGAACTCCAAGTTAATGCTGCTCGACAATGACCTCGACACAGCTGTCTTCAAAGAGCTCGACAACGACTTTTCTTACTCGATCTCGACATGGCTGTCTTCAACGAACTCGACAACGACTTCGACACGTACGCTTTCTCACCGACCGACCTCGGTGATACGATCCTCGATCCGATTCTGCCTCGCGTCCTTGGATTATTCGCTTTCCGCACACCTCGATTCGCAATTCTCTCGTTCTCGGGAAACAGATTTCCTAAAGCAAACATAACTCAGATCGATCTATAGGTCCCAATACATCTAACTCTCTCTTCCCCAAACTCAACCACAACCCAGAAAAATATAAAACTCAAGAACTGAAATATATTTTTCCTCTAACACTAAGTTAGGGATTTCGATCAAAATTTCATGAAAAAGTTATCTGATGCTTCAACAGATAGATCGACAACAACAATAACCAGAAACAACGAATGAAGAACAAGAAATCGAAACGAACCAAAAATGGAGGTTTCTGGGCACTGCCGATTGCAGAAAAACAGAGAAAGAAATTTTGTTTTACAAGCCCAATTAATCGGTTAAAAAGGTAGGTAATATTATGAAGAAGAAAACCCATCAATTTGACATGATTTGGAAGCATAAAACTGGTTAAAAATGGAAGAATAATTAGCGCTAAACAGTAGCACAGATGAAAGAAAATCTGTTCTTCATACCTCAACGGTGATGGTCGATCAGACGAGATATGGGTCGAGAAATTGATGATGAACAAAATTGATGAAGAAAGCTTGTGCAGAATCTCGATGGAACTCACGGTTTCGTCGATGGAGATTTTTAAAGAAAACAACGAAACACAGAGCAGAAGGAAGGAAGAAGAAAGAAGAAAAGAGAAATGAGTGTGAGGGAATCGGTCGTGGTATACAGCTGGCGAGAGAAAGGGTATAAACGTAACTCCAGCTATAAGATGCCAATCCCATCAATCATCTACCCGTTAACTCGTTCCTCTCATGATTACCCTCTACTCTGTCGGTCAACGACAAGCCGACAATGTAATAATTACAAACAATATAATAATAACGCTGAGTAACGTTCGAAATAATACGAGGTGTCATCTCGACACGATGTCGACAAGAGTGCTCGTGCAAGCGTACAAGGTTCTAACACGAGTTCGTGAACGCGGTCTCCTCAGCTCGACTTGCGTCCTCATCAGCTCGATGCAGCGACTTCATCAACTCGACACCCGACCTCCTCATTTCGGTACTAGTGCACGTGGTCTCATCACCGACAAAGATCTCGTGGCGATCTAGTCACGGGATCTCGACACAAGGTCTTGGTCGAGGTCTCGATACGTCGTCCTAATACGATGTCGATCTCGTCCTCAGGTGTTACACCTTCCACCCCTTACTTTCAGCAATTTGCAATTCAATTCAATTACATTTCCAATTATCATCTTGTTCTTAATCTAAGTCATCTGCAAATTCATTCATGCTTTCTGTATTTATTTTTTGTAGAGTTTCAATTTGCTTACTGCATTTGGCTTATTTCTATTTCCATTTCAAGATTTTATTTCATGTCTATTACTACACAGTCATTTAAGTGCTTCATTTACGTTCCTGTGTCAATTTCAAATTGTATGTCATACTCTGTGAATGCATGTTCAAACACTGCATTGTTTACTTTGACTTTATTTTCTGTTTAAGTCACTTGTCAATCAAGTCATTGGTTGCTAACGGCCAATCTTGTCCATTTACACTTTCAATGCCATTTCGATAACAATTAACTTGTTGTTCGAGATTATTAAGTACAAACTGGCAAAAAAACCTCAATGATTAATGGCTTAGCAGCCAAGAAAATTGAAAATTGATATTTAGTTGAACTTTTGACCGTTATTTCACTAAAACCATTGTTTTCAAAACGAGATTACCACATAACTCGTCGATCTCGTAATCGTTTGAAACTAATTATTTATTACTCTGACGAATTTGGTAGAAACACACTACAAACCAAATTTCCTAGTAAACAAATTGGTACGCCCGGTGGGACCAGTTTAGAGTAACTCATTTTAAACAACGGTTTTATGCGTCTAAGAAGTGGAAAAGTTACTGCTTCTAACGTGTCAAGACAAAGAAATATGAGTGGCAGGGCAAATAATAGTGCCACGATACCAAGTGTTAGTGTGTTACCAATGCGAATGCGTCGATAAGCGATACTAATGCTTCGACCACCAGTACGAACGCAGAGGTAGTTAATATCCCAAGGATGAGTACTACTGTCATTGGAGCTATGACACCCTCTACCCCACATGTTATCATTAAAGGATAAATGAAATAATGTGCATGCGATGAAAAATACAGTCAATTAAAATTTTCATAAATAAAGGTAGAGTTGTCACGCTTAACAAATAACATTTTTGCGGAAATTAAAACACTAGTCATTATAACCATGAATAAGGAACAAACAAAACAAATTCCCCGATGTCACAAGTATCTCAGAGCTGACCCTAAGTATTACATTGGAAATAATGACAAACAACAAAACGACGAAAATCGTAACTACGGTGAGCGCCTCCACGGATCACTCCTCAGCCACGTCGTCATCTTCACCTGCAATCTCATCGTCTAAACATACACAATGGTGTATGAGTAGCCACAGCAAAGCGGGGTTAGACATCATATACAATCATAGCACAGACGGCAAAGGACATAGATTAAGCAATGCGCATATAACAACTTCAGTCCAATTAACACATAATACAAATGCATGACTTAATCAGTATTTACGTAATCCTAGATAGCATCTACTTCACCGAACATGTGGATCCAAATGAACTCAGATGAGCGAGTGAGAAAACATCATCACTCTGAGTACGAACAATGTCTAGTCAGGGTAACCAGATAAATTGGTCAACTCTCCAGCATTGGTTGCAAGCCACTGCCTTTATGTAAGACGCCCCTATCCGATTGACCCCCAAGGCCGGGTACCTTGCCCATCATGGCCGATACTATATCGCATCATCGTTGCTCACCCCCAATAATGCTAACTTAACAGGACATATATGATGCATGAACACAACCAAACAAGTGTCTACCAATAACAACAACAACTTAACAACTCACCGACCATCTCATCAAGCGGTCGACTATAACTTATCAACTCACCGGCCGTCTAATCAAGCAATCGGCTACAACAATGTTAACGAGGTACTACTTTTCAGTAACCCAACAAGTTTCCCAAACCTTAGAGCAAGTCCAAGTTATCAACCTACCTCACCATACTAAGCCTAAGCTATCATAACTTAGTTTTCAACTCTTAACTCAAGTGCTTCAACATCCTTAAACTAATCTATGCTTGATCACCACTTAGGATACCCTATCAAACCTCGAATATCCTTAGAAATCACGTTAGAACACTACCCTAAGTTGGGACGGATGAAGAACGACAAAATGAAACGCACCTAGGTTGCCCTCCATGGCGCCTGGCGACTGCAGGTCTGGACGCCTGGCGCCCAGCCTTTGTGAGAAATTCTTCGCGCTCTAATTTTCGAGTGGTCCTTGTGTATTTGGTAGCAGTTGGACATACTGTACTACTGCCTTAAAATTATATGTCACTATCGAAAAGAATTTGGGCCAATACCTATTATAACTTGAATTTAAAAATTCAATTAGTGACACTTTGCTAAAACCATCCCAGACTTAGTCATTTTTCTCAAGGCCCTTTTTCTCGCACAAATCATGCTAAAATACTCACAACACCAAATCTTTCTTCTAAAGAATTTAAACCATTAACACTACAATATCACCATTATATCCTAGTCCTAAGACTTGCTTGTACCATAACTCTAACGCTAAAAACATCGTTATAACTTAGTTAAGTTCTACACAATTTCACTTATCATACATACCTCAATCTTCTTGACAATTTTACTGTACCGCCTAGTGCACTCAAACCATCCAAATCACTCTCTAAGACCTTCTATCACTAATTCAACATATCATTCATATGGTCATACAAGGCCAAACAACAACCATCAACACCATCATTCAATCACATGGGTATCAACATAGTAATCAAGTCAATAAGCCACACGTATTACATAACATAACATATAACCATAGAATCAACGTATATCACATCACATAAATTATCACAATAGAATATAATCATCATGACAAAATTTAATATCAAGATTTCCAATCACAATGGCAATGGTACTTATCTCGCACAACCACGCCAAGTCTAGGGACCATGGGACGTCCCTATTGCCTAATTATATCCATAAGCCCACTAATCTTGTATCCATCTACCCCCTTACCTTGTAATTTCGTGGTCCCTCACCAAGTGGAGAAGGAAGGTTCTATGCTTCACAAGGATAGTGGTTCTCCTTCAAGAATGTGAGATCGTGGCATAAAACAAAGGAATTGTGAGTTTGAAAACACCAAGAATGTAAAAGAGATCAAACCCTAACCAAAAGGACTTACCTTATGATTAACACACTAAGAATAAGAAGGAAGGTCAGTGGTTCAAGCCCCAATTTTCATGCTCCTTAGGTAGGTTTCTTTTTTCAAAAATGCAAGAACAAAGACATAGGAATGAGAATCTAGGATTTCAAACCCTAAGGTGATCAAATGGCATAACCATGATGAGAAAGACTTACCATAACCTAATCACTTCAATGAGAATGGAAGAATGACAAGGATATTGGTATCAAATTCAGAATTCAGAATGATGTGCCAAACAAGAGTCTCTAAGAGCAGAAAAATAAAGAACAAGGAAGAGAAGAGCAGTTTTTGTTTTTCTAAAGCAGTGACTTTGTGAGGTGCTAAGGACAAGATTAAGGCTATAAAAACTAGGGTTAGTGGGTGGTTACTAATCCTTGCCAGTAACTCTGACAAAATGGGTCAAGAATGGGGCCCAAAAAGTCATTAAACCGGTCTCAAAACGCAGCAAAACGCAAAATCGCATGCTGCAGAATCAGGACCAGGCGCCCTGCACCTCAGTTCTGGGCGCCCTGCGCCTTGTCTCAGTAATACCTGGGCGCCCTGCGTCTGGGTGGCGCTCTGCACTACAGTTTCTGCCATAAATTGAGCTTTGGGTGTTCTATCGAGACGTTGTTTATGGCATTGGAAAGCTAAGAGAATTTCCTACAATTATCTCTCTAATAGGAATAACCAAATACGGTATCTAAGATGGTCAAAAATGTAGTTGAAAATATACTCCAATATTCCTAAGTGTTACGCTTGCACTGCATTGACTCGAGAGAGTATATCTAGAGTTATAGGTATCGAAATCGTCAAACTAAAGCCAATTGAAAGATGAGAGATGAGGCTACAACTTTCTTGAAGGGAATTAAATCGAATTAAGTCGTTAAAGGGTTCGAAAGTGAGGAATATGGTGGCCAAAAAGACTAAACGTAGGAATAGAGACACATTTAGATACTCAATCGGCTGAAGGAATCGGAAAACATTTGGAACGCATCCCAAACAACTCTAAACATATTCTAATCCCATATGACATGTCCTAATCTAGGAGGATAAAAATTTGGGCTGTTACAATTCTACCCCCTTAAAAGAATTTCGTCCTTGAAATTTCGGTGAGTCCTAATAAACGAACGAACCTAATTTCCTAACCAAAGGTTCTTAAGGTTCCTTAGGGTGACTAATCAATCTCATGATCGACCCTTCCGAATCGGCAGGTTCTAGATGCTAAGCTTACAACCAACGGTGTCTACCGACATAATGCTAAGATACGATCTCCTATATGCCACTAAGACTAATCGGTCAGGGTTATCTAACGGTTAAGACTACCTGTCTCTACTGTTTACTATTACTTCGCTCATCGGCGATGAGTGATTGGGTACCCATCCCTCTTACTCATTCAGCCAGGTAATCCAAGGAATAATAATCAGGCATATTATTCTATAAGGATCTCTGATAGGGGCTTGAGCGTAAAAATGTCGGTACCTCACGATTACCCTCAAGCTCTATTAAAGTTCCTCCTATACATTATTACCACGATTCCGTTGTGCTACTCTGATAATATACCTGTAACTAGCACTATCTCCCATGCACAACACCCACTATCTACTATAATGGTGTTTCCCCGAAGCTGACTCTCGTGAACTATCGCTTAACCTAAAATGGGGAATCTAACGCTTCTAACGTAATAACCCAGTTCCCACTTAGTGCTAATAGTCAACTATGAGTTAGCCCACTTTTCTGCCCAACACAACACAAGGAATAAACATTCAAAACGCATGAGACATGAAATAATCATGCAACTGGAAATTCGCTCGACGAGATGTGTACCTTGTGTGAGATCTTCAGACTTCAACACATCTGTTCCGTTAAGCGTGAAGATTCTGCCGGCCGTCTCCGAGTGATCCACTTGAGGCTTCTCCCTTCCTTGTCATACAATCTTTCTGTATTCGCGAATCAGAGTACCTTGATTAGCTGGTCCCATGTTCCTTTGTTGGTTCAGCCTTTGAAGTTGAGCAGCTCCAATCTTGTAGAGGTTCTCGCAAATCTGGCACTCTCTAACCAAAGATGAGAAATCTCGGATCTCCCGAGAAGTCATGGCGCGCTTAATCTTCGAGCGTAGTCCAACTTCAAACTTGATGCACCAACACCGCTCATAGGTATGGCACTGAATTGGTGGATGGAAACAGGATAGTTCTTCGAACTTCGCCACATATTCTTCAATAGTCATATCTCCCTGTGTCAGACTTCAAAATTCCACCTCTTTTTGCTCACGTAGATCCTCCAAAAGGTATTTATCCAAAAATCGACCCTTAAGGACGTTCCAAGTGACAGTTATGCCCATCACCTCCATATGTCGTCGACAACTCCTCCACCAGTGTGCAGCCTCGTCAATCAGCACGAATGTAGCGAAACAAACCTTCTGCGCGTCACTGCATCCCATAGTCTGAAAAGTCTTCTCTAGTTCCCCGGCCCAATACTGAACTCCCCCGGGGTCATGAGCTCCCTTGAATGATGGAGGGTTTCCCTTCTGAAAATTCACAAGGCCCTGATGGTCAATAGCTCCTTCATGAAGGGCTTGATTGCGTCCTATCACATCAATCAAGCTCCCAACAACATTGATGACAATACGATTACCCTTGTCCTCCATATCTTCCTACTCAGACAGTCAAGAAGTGAATCAATTACTAAGTAAAGTCCTAAAATCTCATATCATCATCTATTTTAACATAGACAATCATATAAGAGTACACAGAGAATACATAATAGACACATACCACGACCTGAAGAACAAGTCGAGCTCTGATACCACTAAATGCGACACCCTTTACCCCACATGTTATCACTAAAGGATAAATGAAATAATGTGCATGCGACGAAAAATACAGTCAATTAAAATTTTCATAAATAAAGGTAGAGTTGTCACGCTTAACAAATAACATTTTTGCGGAAATTAAAACACTAGTCATTATAACCATGAATAAGGAACAAACAAAACAAATTCCTCGATGTCACAAGTATCTCAGAGCTGACCCTAAGTATTACATTGGAAATAACGACAAACAACAAAATGACGAAAATCGTAACTACGGTGAGTGCCTCCACGGATCACTCCTCAGCCATGTCGTCGTCTTCACCTACAATCTCATCGTCTAAACATACACAATGGTGTATGAGTAGCCACAGCAAAGAGGGGTTAGACATCATATACAATCATAGCACAGATGGCAAAGGACATAGATTAAGCAATGCACATATAACAACTTCAGTCCAATTAACACATAATACGAATGCATGACTTAACTAGTACTTACGTAATCCTAGACAGCATCTACTTCACCGAACATGTGGTTCCAAACCAACTCAGATGAGTCAGTGAGAAAATATCATCACTCTTGAGTACGAACAGTGTCTAGTCAGGGTAACCAGATAAATTGGTCAACGCCCAAGCATTGGTTACAAGCCACTGCCTTTATGTAAGACGACCCTATCCGATTGACCCCCAAGGCGGGGTACCTTGCCCATCATGGCCGATACTATATCGCATCATCGTTGCTCACCCCCTATAACGTTAACTTAACAGGACACATATGATGCATGAACACAACCAAACAAGTGTCTACAAATAACAACAACAACTTAACAACTCACCGACCATCTCATCAAGCGGTCGGCTATAACTTATCAACTCACCGACCGTCTAATCAAGCAATCGGCTACAACAACGTTAACGAGGTACTACTTGTCAGTAACCCAACAAGTTTCCCAAACCTTGGAGCAAGTCCAAGTTATCAACCTACCTCACCATACTAAGCCTAAGCTATCATAAATTAGTTTTCAACTCTTAATCAAGTGCTTCAACATCCTTAAACTAATCTATGCTTGATCACCACTTAGGATACCCTATCAAACCTCGAATATCCTTAGAAATCACGTTAGAACACTACCCTAAGTTGGGACGGACGAAGAACGACAAAATGAAACGCACCTAGGTTGCCCTCCATGGCGCCTGGCGACTGCAGGTCTGGACGCCTGGCGCCCAGCCTTTGTGAGAAATTCTTCGCGCTCTAATTTTCGAGTGGTCCCTGTGTATTTGGTAGCGGTTGGACATACTGTACTACTGCCTAAAAATTATATGTCACTATCAAAAAGAATTTGGGCCAATACCTATTATAACTTGAATTTAAAAATTCAATTAGTGACACTTTGCTAAAACCATCCCAGACTTAGTCATTTTTCTGCGTCCTTTTTCTGCACAACTGTTGCTAAAATACTCACAACACCAAATCTTTCTTCTAAAGAATTTAAACCATTAACACTACAATATCACCATTATATCCTAGTCCTAAGACTTGCTTGTACCATAACTCTAACGCTAAAAACATCGTTATAACTTAGTTAAGTTCTACACAATTTCACTTATCATACATACCTCAATCTTCTTGACAATCTTACTATACCACCTAGTGCACTCAAACCATCCAAATCACTCTCTAAGACCTTCTATCACTAATTCAACATATCATTCATATGGTCATACAAGGCCAAACAACAACCATCAACACCATCATTCAATCACATGGGTATCAACATAGTAATCAAGTCAATAAGCCACACGTATCACATAACATAACATATAACCATAGAATCAACGTATATCACATCACATAAATTATCACAATAGAATATAATCATCATCACAAAATTTAATATCAAGATTTCCAATCACAATGGCAATGGTACTTATCTCGCACAACCACGCCAAGTCTAGGGACCATGGGACGTCCCTATTGCCTAATTATATCCATAAGCCCACTAATCTTGTATCCATCTACCCCCTTACCTTGTAATTTCATGGTCCCTCGCCAAGTGGAGAAGGAAGGTTCTATGCTTCACAACGATGGTGGTTCTCCTTCACGAATGTGAGATCATGGCATAAAACAAAGGAATTGTGAGTTTGAAAACACCAAGAATGAAAAAGAGATCATACCCCAACCAAGAGAACTTACCTTATGATTAACACACTAAGAATAAGAAGGAAGGTCAGTGGTTCAGGCCCCAATTTTCGTGCTCCTTAGGTAGGTTTCTTTTTTCAAAAATGCAAGAACAAAGTCATAGGAATGAGAAGCTAGGATTTCAAACCTTAAGGTGATCAAATGGCATAACCATGAAGAGAAAGACTTACCATAACCTAATCACTTCAATGAGAATGGGAGAATGACAAGGATATTGGTATCAAATTCAGAATTCAGAATGGTGTGCCAAACAAGAATCTCCAAGAGCAGAAAAATAAAGAACAAGGAAGAGAAGAGCAGTTTTTGTTTTTCTAAAGCAGTGACTTTGTGAGGTGCTAAGGACGAGATTAAGGCTATAAAAACTAGGGTTAGTGGGTGGTTACTAATCCTTACCAGTAACTCTGACGAAATGGGTCCAGAATGGGTCAAAACGTGGCCCAAAAAGTCATTAAACCGGACTCAAAAAGCAGCAAAACGCAAAATTACGTGCTACAGATTCAGGACTAGGCGCCCAGTGCCTCAGTTCTGGGCGCCCTGCGCCTTGTCTCGGCAATACCTGTGCGCCCTGTGTCTTGGTGGCGCCCTGCGCTACGGTTTCTGCCATAAGTTGAGCTTTGGGTGTCCGATCGAGGCGTTCTTTGTGGCATTGGAAAGCGAAGAGAATTTCCTACAATTACCTCTCTAATAGGAATAACCAAATACAGTCTCTAACATGGTCAAAAATGTAGTTGAAAATATACTCCAATATTCCTAAGTGTTACGCTTGCACTGCATTGACTCGAGAGAGCATATCTAGAGTTATAGGTATCGAAATCAAGTCAAACTAAAGCCAATTGAAGGATGAGGTATGAGGCTACAACTTTCTTGAAGGGAATTAAATCGAATTAAGTCGTTAGAGGGTTCGAAAGTGAGGAATACGATTTTCAAAAAGACTAAATGTAGGAATAGAGACACATTTAGATACTCAATCGGCTGGAGGAATCGGAAAACATATGGAACCCATCCCAAACAACTCTAAACATATTCTAATCTCATACGACATGTCCTAATCTAGGAGGATAAAAATTTGGGCTGTTACAGGAGCGGGTACTGGGATGACAATGGCTAACATGCAAGGGGAAGCTATTCCAAGCGATGTAGTATTTGAACACCTGTTGTGTGAAATAACAACACAGTTGTGCAAGTATACACAATCGCAACAAGTAGTAAAGAGTAAATCAAGATCGTTCCCACGAGGATTGATTAATTGCTTTCACAAGTTTTTCCAATAGTAAATGAGTTAGTGAGTAAATAATAAAAATAGAAAATAAACATCAAATTTTTGTGTGGTTTTAATAACTGAACAAAACAAAATTAAGCAAGTGATTTGAGGAAAATATGGATAAAGACAGCTGGGAATCAGTTTATTCATATTTCCACCAGGTTGGTTTCAGTGCCATAAGTCAGTGCATTTGGCACCTGGGCGCAGGGCACTAATGTGTGTGCCTTTCAGCACTTTCACCAAGGTTAAGTAAAGGGTACCTTATGTCTAAGCCCCCATTATGTGCCCCCTTGTCTAGTTAATGTGGCCAAGAACACCCTACAAGACAGATTTCCTAAGTCTAGTTTAATCAAAATCAATTAAAGTGTCCTTTAAATTGATATCCCTTATATTGCCTCATGAAATCAGCATGTTACCACCTTTCAGCACCTAACATACATGTACCTAACTAAAGTTGATCATGCTCAAGTTAAATATGTATGCAATGAAATCGCATGAGACAAAGATACAAAGGCAAAGACAAATAGACATTCACCAACCAGGTTTCAATACAAAATCACTTCATCCTAACTTAAGAAAGTTAGCTCATAATGAGCCTAAAAATAAAACAACAGAAACTGGTGCCAAAAACAGAATCCATGGCACTAGGTAAGAGTTTAGAAACTATTATATCTATGGAATAAAACAGTAAATAGAATTGCTCCCAGCTTTGTGAGCTTGAGAACCACTCCTTAAACAGCAATGTCTTGCTGAATCTGCTTCACTCTGTACTGAACAAGTTCCTTCTCTCCATGGATAAAGCTAAAAGCTTGAATTAATGGTGTTTGAAAGGGAAGAGAAGAGATGCGGCTGCTTCTTTTAGAGGGGACAGATGCTGCCCTAGCAGAGAAAATATCAGAACCAGCCTCTTCACTTCATTAGGTCATTGTACTTTTATAGTCTCTCCTAAAATGGGCTAAACAATGCTGATCCCCAAAAAGATGTTGTCTTTGGGCCCAAAAATGAGAGCTTTTTGTCCTGTAGTGAGCTGAGAGAAAATGTAATATGACAGGGGGGACCACCAAAAAGGCATGCTGCAGCAACATATACGAGGACAGAGTCCTTTGTTTAGCTCCAATGAAAGATCACACGCTGTTGCTTTAATTCCAGGGGCTGTTATCAACACAGTGCCATGGCATGGCACCAAACTTGGCACTGAACAATTTTCATAAAAATCCTGCACAATGTCAAAACACATCAAAATGCTCACAAAAGCACCAAAGTGCCTTAAACAGCTCCAAACAAGGGAAATCTTATTATTTACATAAATCTAATAAATAAAGGATCTAAATTACTCTTAAACTCACATGATTCATAGTCATAAAAGCATAAATAACTCTTATTTCTAAGAGTTATCACACCCCCAAACTTGAACCATTGCTTGTCCTCAAGTAATGACACATGGACAACAGTAGAAAACAGAAAAATTGTCACAAATGCAGCAGCACTGAGCAAGTGAATTCAAACAACAAAATTTTTATTGAGTGGTTTTCACATGGCTTCACTTTCAGACTAACACTTTGTCAAGCAACTCCTTTGTGCTTCATGCTTCCTTGATTTGTTCCACTGATTTCCAATGTGTGTGTGCACCCCTTATGCTCAATCAAAAAGCTAGTATAGATCCAACAAGTTCATCTCAGTCTTCCCCCCAAGAATTTTCCTAACTTGCACCTCCTAATCTAACAAAGGGGACTAGGTTTACAATTGTAGGAACTAGGGGCTACATGATAAGCAAAACAGCACAAACAAACTAAAAAATTTGGAATCAATGCATACTTATTCAATTTTTAATCTTTTTGCCTTTTGACGCGAATAACAACAATTGTAATGAAGTTACCCGGTTATTCAACAAAGAGACTTTCTCTTTTTTTTTATGTATTGTTGGCTTTTTCTGATTACTAATGTGTGCATTGTTCTATTCTTTAAATCTTTACAATGAACATACCCCCAAACTTATCTTTTTACCTAATCATCCTTCAATGGTCAAATTTGGCAACAAGGTTCAATCAATTCTAAGGGTCCAACATCAACTAGTTTATAGGCTACCTATTCTTCCTTCTCAAGCTAAGGGTTTGTGTCAAAAATCAGTGTTCCAACCAATTGTCAATCAGCACAAAGTTCCAACAACACCATGCACAGAATCCTCATCAAGTTAAGCCATTGTGTCAACCAAATTTTTTTTTATAGTCAGGAAGAAAAGAAGAACACTGCTGCAAGTGCAACACCTAACTCCTAAACTATCCCTCTCCCCAACATAATTCCTTGCAGTGTCCTTACTGCAATTACTCTATATTAGAGAAAGGGATGACACAAACAAGCTAATTATGCAACCTACAAACAAACTAGAACAACATTCAGCAAACACAAACAAACATACTAAAAATATTTACTACTAAAAAAAAATAGTAAAAGATTAGGGTGAGAACATCCCTGCTTGGAGCCGTGAGCTCCTTCTCCTTGGTGTTCTCATCAGGCTTGCAATGGGCGCATCCACCTCATCACCAGTGATGGTGATCACAGCCTCTTTAGCAGCTTCTTTTTTCTTCCTTTTCTTACTCCCTTCAGCAGGGGAGGCTTCCTTTCTTGGGGTGTCAGCAGGGGAGGTGGTGGCTGCCAGTCTTCTTGACATCGGTGCAGTTGTACGCCTCTTGAGGAACCTGCGAACTCCTTCAGGCTCCTTCCCACTTTTACGGAACCCTTCTTCTTTTCTGTCAATTCACTTTGAGGCGGGCTCAACATCACCGCAAAGATCCTCCTGGTCTCCTAAAATCCATTCAGGGAACTCAGGAGGTGCATTGCCCAATTTCTTAGGGAAATTAAAGTTGAAAATTCTCTTTTGCCACAACTATTGCTCCTGAGCAAACCTCTAGTATGCTTGCTATTTCTTTAACAATTGATTCACAACTTCAGCAAGCTCCTCACTACCTTCTTCATTGTGGGGAGCAGAAATAGCAGGGCTGGGGGCACCAGTTGTTGCATTCCAAGGTTTTGGGACAGGCCATGTGACATCACTGTCAAAAATGGGTACTCCTTCAAGCTTACATAGAGCAGTGATCAAACAAGGGAAGAAAAGACTACCCTTAGTCCTCTTAGCGCAAGCAATAATTTCCCTATGAATCAACCTACCCACATCAACCTGTTTCCCTTCCAGAATGTGATGCAGCAGCACAATCCTCTCCTTATCTATGGTTTGATTGTGTGTAGTAGGGAGTAGGCTAGTAACCATAAAGTTGTACCATGTTTTAGCTGCAGGAATTAGGGTGTTTCTCTTAATCCGGTAGTCATCCCCATTTCTCCTCTCCCAGTTGGTGCCTTCAACTGTCAGTTGATGCATTATCTCGTTCAACTGCTTCTCCTTCATGGCCTTCATCCTTTTTTCAAAGGCATCTCCTTTCTCCGGCAGGGAGAGATATTCATTGATTCCTTCTGGAGAAAAAGGGACAGTGATTCCTCTAATGTTAGAGTAGTTGGGTTCAGGTTGACCTTCTTCCTGAGTGGATATTCCGGCATAAAACTCTCTCACAATAGCCGTGACAGGGCTTTTAGGGTGAGAGCAAAAGTTTTCCCATTTGTATTGTTCAATCAGCATCATGATGTCAGGGGAGGCCTTTTGCAACTCGAAGCCCCTTTCAGGGTGCAGGGGTCTTTTCTCCTTGCAATCTTTGTACCTCTTTTCCGACTCCTCATCATGGAATCTATCCTCTGGTGCCAGATTTGGCACTCGTGATTTTGTTCTTTGAGCTGTGTGCTTGGTTCTCATGGCTGTTAACAATTGCTTCCAACGTTCTAAAGCTTGTGTCTCAATGATTTCTGGGCAAAGGGAAAGCTAGGGTTCGCAGCTTTGAGAATTTGGGGGTTTCGAAAGAGTGAGAATGTGGGAGTGAGTCTGATGAATGGGGTTAGGGTTAAAAGGTGGGCTTTTACAATGGGTGGAGGTTAAGATGAGTGGAGATATTGGGAGGTTTCTGAAGGTTGGATTATCGGGGTCGTGGGTTGTTCTTGGGTGCGGCAAGGGTAATTGTTTGGGAAATGGAGTGGAGGTTGGGGTCTTCAAAGGGCTTTCCCGTTGGAGCTTAATTGAGGAGGGAGAGGGTGATTTTCTAAATCAGAAATTAGGAGTGTGAAGATGCTAGGTGGCATACTGCCATTGGTACACGCAGTAAAAAGTGCACCTGTGATGTGTCAAGTAATTTAATGCCCAGATGGATTGCTTTTGACTTTTACTGCACATCTGCCCTTTCACACTTTCTTTCTTAAAAACTCAACCCTCGATTTGGTGCCCCCCGTGGTGCCATGGCACCAAATGCACAACACTCAAAACTTCATACCAGCCACCACAACTGCACTACACTTCCAGCACCCATAATTCAATTTATTCCTGCAAAAACAAAATTAAAACTAAGTTAAAAAGATCTGGGCTGCCTCCCAGTAGCGCTTGGTTTATAAAAGTCCTCAGCCAGACTTTTTTTTTTCTTCAGCTATCCTTGAATTTGCTGGTGACTCTTGTTCTTTCATTAGGGTCACCCCAATACTGCTTTACTCTCTGGCCATTGACTTTAAATGTTGCACCCGTGACCTCATCCAGTAAGTCCACTGCCCCATATGGATATAGCTTGATCAGCTTGAAAGGACCAGACCACCTTGATTTGAGCTTCCCAGGGAATAATTTCAATCTTGAATTGAACAGCAGCACTTAAGATCCTTCTTTTAATTCCCTGGGTTGAATTTTCTTATCATGCCAAGCTTTAGTTTTGGCTTTGTACAGCTCAGCATTCTCATAGGCAAAGAGCCTATGTTCTTCTAGTTCATGGAGTTGCAGCAACCTTGCTGTACCAGCACTCTCCAAATCAAAATTCAGCTTCTTTGTAGCCCAAAAAGCTTTGTGTTGCAACTCTATAGGCAAATGACAAGCCTTACCAAACACCAATCTATAGGGAGATGTCCCCAATGGTGTCTTATATGCTGTTCTATAGGCCCACAGGGCATCATCAAGATGCAAGGACCAATCTTTCCTAGAAGGATTGACAACCTTCTCAAGAATCCTCTTAATTTCCCTATTGGATAGCTCAGCTTGGCCACTTGTTTGTGGATGATATGTAGTAGCTATCTTGTGCTTCACCCCATACTTCAGCAAGAGCTTTTCTATTAGTTTGTTACAAAAATGGGTGCCCTTATCACTTATAATTGCTCTAGGTACACCAAACCTTGTGAAAATATTCTTATGCAAAAACTTGCTCACTGCCTTGGCATCATTGGTAGGCAGAGCTACTGCTTCAATCCACTTGGACACATAATCCACAACCACTAAAATGTACAGATTTCCAAAGGAAGGAGGAAAAGGGCCCATGAAATCCATGCCCCATACATCAAATAGTTCAATTTCAATGATGCTGTTGAGAGGCATTTCTTGTTTGCTTTAAATATTCCCTACCCGTTGGCATCTATCACAATGTTTAACAAATTCATGAGAATCTTTAAATAGAGAGGGCCAGAAATAACCAGATTGTAAAACTTTGGCCGCAGTTCTGGCTCCTCCAAAGTGTCCTCCACAAGGTACAGAATGACAATGTTGCAGGATGCTTCCAACTTCTTCTTCTGCCACACACCTTCTGAATAGTGGATCAACACCCTTCTTGTATAGAAAAGGTTCATCCCAGTAATATTGCTTCACTTGCTCGAAGAATCTCCTCTTTTGTTGGTAATCCATCTCAACTGGAAGGATTTTACAAACCAGGAAGTTCACTATATCAGCATACCAAGGTGTTGTGATGGCATCAACCTTGGCAGCTGCTATTGCCAATAATTGCTCATCAGGAAAACTTTCTTTAATTTCACCTCCCTGTTGTTCAACAATGTCATTTTCAATTCTGGACAAGTGGTCAGCTACTTGATTCTGCACTCCTTTTTTATCTCTGATCTCTAAGTCGAACTCTTGAAGTAACAACACCCATCTTATCAATCTCGGCTTTGCATCTTTCTTGGCAATCAAATACTTGATTGCTGAGTGGTCAGTGTACACCACTACTTTTGTACCAACCAGATAGGCTCTGAATTTGTCAAAAGCAAACACCACTGCAAGTAATTCTTTCTCAGTGGTGGTGTAGTTCAACTGAGCATCCACCAATGTCTTGTTTGCATAGTAAATTGAATGAAACACCTTGTCATGTCTTTGGCCTAGAACAGCGCCTATAGCAAAATCACGTGCATCACACATTAACTCAAATGGCTTGTCCCAGTCGGGGGCAACAATGATAGGTGTTGTGGTTAAGGCTTTCTTCAGTGTCTTGAAAGCTGTCATGCAGTGTTCATCAAAATTAAATGCAGTCTCATGCTGTAAGAGTTGGCAAAGGGGCTTTGAGATTTTTGAAAAATCCTTGATGAACCGTCTATAGAAACCAAAGATGCCCCAAAAACTTCGCACTTCTTCACACTAGTTGGTGGAGGTAATTTCTCAATGACCTCAATCTTTGCCTTATCCACTTCAATGCCTTTCTTGGAGACTTTGTGGCCCGAACAATGCCCTCTTTCACCATGAAGTGGCATTTCTCCCAATTCAAGATTACTAAATTAGTCTCCTCACACTGGATAGCACTTGTTCCAAATTATCCAGGCAAGCTGAAATGTCTCCCCAAAAACAGAAAAGTCATCCATGAAAATTTCCATGGATTTCTCAATAAAACCTGAGAATATTGCCATCATGCACCTTTGGAAAGTTGCTGGTGCATTGCACAACCCAAATGGCATCCTTCTAAAAGCAAAGGTGCCATAAGGGCATGTGAAAGTGGTCTTGTCTTGATCTTCAGGTGCTATGGCAATTTGATTGTAGCCTGAATACCCATCAAGGAAACAGTAAAACTCCTTCCCTGCCAATTTATCAATCATCTGGTCAATGAAGGGCAATGGGAAATGGTCTTTCCTTGTTGCCTTGTTAAGCTTTCTGTAATCCATACAAATTCTCCAACCAGTCACGGTTCTGGTGGGAATTAATTCATTCTTGTCATTAGCTATAACAGTCACTCCCCCTTTCTTCGGAACACATTGCACTGGACTAATCCAAGAACTGTCTGAGATTGGATAAATAATTCCAGCATCCAACCATTTAATGATTTCCTTCTTAACTACCTCCTTCATCATTGGGTTAAGCCTTCATTGTGCTTCAATGCTATTCTTGGCATTTTCCTCCAAAAAAATTCTGTGCATACAAAGAGTAGGACTTATGCCTTTTATGTCAGCCATTTGCCACCCTATAGCCTTCTTATGTTTCTTCAAAACAGTGATCAGTTCCTTTTCCTGCTGCAAGCTCAAATCAGAAGCAATAATAACAGGAAGAATGTTATTCTCACCCAAATAAGCATACTTCAAGTGTGGAGGTAGCACTTTCAATTCCAGCTCAGGAGGATTTTCAACAGAGGGAATATTGGATTTGGAGCTCTTATCACTGAGTTCCAATGACTCATACTTTCTGAACCATAATTGATTTACCGAAGCCTTCTCTTCTGTGTTTTTATCCTGCGCAAGTTCATAATCAGGGGCATTCAGTTCCTGTTTCAGCATATCTTTGTCCCTCAAGAATTGATGTTGAACCAATGAATCAATGGTTCTAACAAAGGAACATTCTTCCACATTTTTTGCAGGATATTTGAGAGCATTAAGAACATTAAATTTTATTTCTTGATCATTGACTCTCATGGTGAGTTCACCCTTCTGCACATCGATCTGTGTTTTCTCTGTGGCAAGGAATGGTCTTCCTAAAATAATAGGCACCTCAGCATCAACTTCAAAATCAAGGATAATAAAGTCAGCAGAAAATACCAATTTGTCAACTTTGACAAGCACATCTTCGATTTTTCCTTCTGGATAAGCTAGAGTTTCGTCTGCCAGTTGTAGAGTCAGTGTTGTAGGCCTTACCTTACCAATTCTAAGCTGTTGGAAGATGGACTTAGGCATTAGATTAATGCTGGCCCCTAAGTCACATAGAGCTCTCCCACAATAAGTGTCACCAATAGTTCAAGGAATGGTAAAACAGCCAGGATCTTTTAGCTTTTGGGGGATCTTGCTTTGCATCAGCATACTACACTCCTGGGTCATAGCAACTGTCTCAAATTCTCCCAACCTCCTTTTCTTGGTTAGAACATCCTTCATGAACTTTGTGTAATTTGGCATCTGTTGTAAGGCATCAACTAATGGAATGTTGATGTGCAACTGTTTCAGTACATCAATAAACTTGTCAAACTGCTTATCTTAATGGGCTTTTTTAAGTCTCTGAGGGAATGGTGGAGGTGAAAATTCAGGAATTAATCTATTGCTTGCAGTTGCTGGTGTAGCTTTCTTAGCAGGTGCAGGTGCCAGAATTGGTGCTGGGATGGCACCAGAATTCTGCTCTGTAGTTTTTGGCACTTCAGGTTTGTTTTCTTTTTCTTTTGAGGGCTGGCTAGTGCTAACATCAGGCCTTTGAGAAGGACCTGGTAATTCAGTACCACTCCTCAAATATATGGCTTTTATTTGCTCTCCCCCTGCTGGCTTGGCAGGTTCAGTTGTAGCAGGTAGTGAACCACTTGGTCTTTGGTTCATAGCTGTTGCAATCTGCCCCAACTGATTCTCCAAGTTTTTAATTGCTGCCCCCTGACTTTGGTACTGGGCTTTAGTTTCATTCATTAAAGCCTTCAGCATAGCCTCCATTGAGTTGTCAATAACAGGAGCAACAGCTTTTTGAACTGGTTGAGCAGGGAAACCAGGGGGATGTGTAGGCTTTGCAAACACAGCAGCAGGTGCTGCAGGATTATTGCTACTCCATGAAAAATTTGGGTGATTCTTCCACCCAGGGTTGTAGGTGTTGGAGTAAGGATTATTGTTTTTGTTGAAATTCCCTACATAATTGTGAGATCTGAGGTTGCTAGGGCACTCCTCATATAGATGACCTCCTCCACAATACACACAAGAAATAGCTTTGGCTGCACATGTGCGGTCTGCAGATTCACAGTCTTTGTGTTGGCTCCAAAGATGTTGATTTTTCAACATGTTTGCAATTGCAGCCACCTGTGCAGATAAGGCTATCATTTCACTCACTTCATGGACTCCAGCAACCTTCTTTGCAGCACTCAATCTAACAGTGGGCCACTGATAACTGTTCGCAGCAATGGTCTCAATTTTCTCATATGCATCATTGTAAGACTGTGCCAAGAGGGCACCACCAGAAGAGGCACCAAGCATGTCTCTTGTTCTTCCTGAAAGACCATTATAAAATGTTTCTATTTGAATGCAAATAGGTATGCCATGGTGAGGGCATTTTCTGAGCAACTCCTTAAATCTTTCCCAAGCTTCAAACAGTGATTCCTCTTCATTTTGCCTGAAAGATGTAATTTCATTCCTCATCCTAGCATTCTTGATTGGAGGGAAATACTTGGTGAGGAATTGCCATACCATTCCAATCAGTGATAGAGTTGGGCTCCAAGGAATTTAGCCAAGCCTTGGCTCTATCCTTCAAGGAATATGGGAATAGCCTAAGTCTGAAAGCATCATCTGTAACTCCGGGAATTTTGAAATTACTGCACACTTCAAGGAATTGTTTCAAGTGCAAATGAGGATCGTCTTGAGGTGTGCCACCAAATTGTCCCACAGTTTGCAGCATTTGGAACATCATAGGCTTAAATTCAAAGTGATTTGCAGTGATGTCAGGCCTTACTATGCCCGTGTGCATAGTTTGAGGCTCAAAAACAGCATAGTCCCTCATTGGCCTATCCCTATCATTGGCCAAGCCTATGATATCAGCATTCAGCACCAAGGCTTAGTCTTGATCAGAACACCGTGTTGAAATCAACACCGCTTTCTTCTTCTCGCATCGTGAATTGATTCTTCAAGATGGGGACCAAGTTCGCCATATTTGCAAAGAAGACCTAATGTAGCAAACGCGTGCCTCTCCCTTAACAACCTTCTGAAAGTTCTGTCAATCTCAGGATCCAACTGATATTCAGGTGCCGTGTGCCTGCGCATGTGCAGAGTTGAGCACTAACAGCTGACACAAACACCCAAAAGAATTAGAATATCTCAACTAACAAACCTACTAAATTCAAAACTATGTGAATTTAACCAATTCAATCCCCGGCAACGGCGCCAAAAACTTGTTATGTGAAATAACAACACAGTTGTGCAAGTATACACAATTGCAACAAGTAGTAAAGAGTAAATCAAGATCGTTCCCACGAGGATTGATTAATTGCTTTCACAAGTTTCTCCAATAGTAAGTGAGTTAGTGAGTAAATAATAAAAACAGAAAATAAACATCAAATTTTTTTATGGTTTTAATAACTGAACAAAACATAATTAAGCAAGTGATTTGAGGAAAATATGGATAAAGACAGCTATGAATCAGTTCATTCATATTTCCACCAGGTTGGTTTCAGTGCCATAAGTCAGTGCCATTTGGCACCTGGGCGCAGGTCACTAATGTGTGTGCCTTTCAGCACTTTCACTAGGGTTAAGTAAAGGGTACCTTATGTCTAAGCCCCATTATGTGCCCCCTTGTCTAGTTAATGTGGCCAAGAACACCCTACAACACAGATTTCCTAAGTCTAGTTTAATCAAAATCAATTAAAGTGTCCTTTAAATTGATACCCCTTATATTGCCTCATGAAATCAGCATGTTACCACCTTTAAGCACCTAACATACATGTACCTAACTAAAGTTGATTAGGCTTAAGTTAAATATGTAAGCAATGAAATCACATGAGACAAAGATACAAAGGCAAAGACAAATAGACATTCACCAACCAGGTTTCAATACAAAATCACTTCATCCTAACTTAAGAAAGTTAGCTCATAATGAGCCTAAAAATAAAACAACAGAAACTGGTGCCAAAAACAGAATCCATGGCACTAGAGTAAGAGTTTAGAAACTATTACAGCTATGGAATAAAACAGTAAACAGAATTGCTCCCAGCTTTGTGAGCTCGAGAACCACTCCTTAAACAGCAATGTCTTGCTGAATCTGCTTCACTCTGTACTGAACAAGTTCCTTCTCTCCATGGATAAAGCTAAAAGCTTGAATTAATGGTGTTTGAAAGGGAAGAGAAGAGATGCGGCTGCTTCTTTTAGAGGGGACAGATGCTGCCCTAGCAGAGAAAATATCAAAACTAGCCTCCTCACTTCATTAGGTAATTGTACTTTTATAGTCTCTCCTAAAATGGGCTAACCAATGCTGATCCCCATAAAGACGCTGTCTTTGGGCCAAAAAATGAGAGCTTTTTGTCCTGTAGTGAGCTGAGAGAAAATGTAATATGACAGGGGGGACCACCAAAAAGGCATGCTGCAGCAACATATATGAGGACAGAGTCCTTGGTTAGCTCCAATGAAAGATCACACGCTGCTGCTTTAATTCCAGGGGCTGTTATCAACACAGTGCCGTGGCATGGCACCAAACTTGGCACTGAGCAATTTTCATAAAAATCCTGCACAATGTCAAAACACATCAAAATGCTCACAAAAGCACCAAAGTGCCTTAAACAACTCCAAACAAGGGAAATCTCATTATTTACATAAATCTAATAAATAAAGGATCTAAATTACTCTTAAACTCACATGATTCATAGTCATAAAAGCATAAATAACTCTTATTTCTAAGAGTTATCAACACCCAGTGGTTCAAAATGCTTCAGAAGTTCAAGCATCGCCTGGAAGTGCTAGAAATTCAAGTGTTAGGCCAACACCGCGTGTAACACAACCTCCATTTGGAATATCGTATGGTTATCTGAATAACTCGACAGTTCCTGTTATTGGTTCGACTATGTTCAACCAATATGCTAACCAGCCTTTTGTCCCTTTTGGAAATTCTTCCAATACTCAAGGAATGGTAGGTATAACTACTACCACAACCAATCGACAAGGGTCAGGTATAGGGGATATGTCAAGGCAAATGCCTCAGAACAATGGGGGATTAACCCAGAATTCGTTAGCGAGCATTCGACAGCAGATGGATGATAGTAACAATGAGATGGTGAATATGTTCACTAAGCAAATGGGTGCAGTTATTACACCTCTTATGCAGACTACTAACCAAGCATGCAATGCTTTGGCTTTACAAATGGAAAGGCTGAATCAAGCATTGGGTTTGGTAGCACCAGTGAACGACAATGTTCAGCAAGGCCTAGGAGCTATGCACCAAGGTCAAGGCTTGGGGGGCAATCCACAAGATGTGAATAACCGCAACATGGTGCAAAATGAAGTAGTTCAGCCAAACCAGAACCTTGGTCAAAATTTGAACAATTTGGCTTGTGGTCAAGTACAAATCCTGCAAAAGAATCAAGATCTAGGGCCTCCAATGCATCAGGGTTTGGCCAACCTCAGGCACAATATCATGGGAAACCAGATAGAGCAAAACGTTAATCAAGCCATCGAGCAGATGCTTAATAGGCTTGGCTTCAATATTGGTCAAGCAAATAGACCATATTTTATATCTGCATTTCCTGAATAGCTACAACAAGCTGAAGTGCCAAGAGGAATGAAGGTCCCTAAATTGTCCAAGTTTTCTAGTGATAGTGGAGAATCAACTGTCAAACATGTTGTCAGATACTCAATAGAAATGGGGGAATTAGCCACTATGAAAGGCTTGAAAATGAGGTTCTTTCCAAGTTCATTGACAAAGAATGCATTTTCTTGGTTCTCGACGTTAAGGGCTAATTCAGTCCATTCTTGGGCTCAACTAGAATGATTGTTTCATGATCAATTCTTTAGGAGCGATTTAAGGGTTAACTTGACTGACTTATTCAATGTCAAGCGTATATATACTAAGTCTATAGATGATTACATCTCTAGGTTCAAGCAAATGAAGAGTAGGTGTTTTACACCTGTTCCTGAAGCGAAAATTGTTAAAAAGGCCGCTAGCGGGTTAGATTACCATATTAGAAAGAAACTGGTAAACCAACACATTGTTGATCTTGCCCAGTTAGGGGAAAAGGTTCGACAGATTGAACAACTCAGGTCTGAAAAGAATCAAAAGAACAATAAGAAATTTGTTAGAAGTGAGAAAATTAATTGTGTCGAACAAGATCAAACAGACAGTGAGGATGAGGCAACTATTGAGCAAGAGATAAACCTTGCTGAGTTAAAGGAAGGACTACCTTATGCTTATCAAGCCTTAATACCTTCCAAGGGAAAGGAAAAGATGAGTTATGCAAACACGAAAACATATACATTTGATATAACTAAAGCAGATAAAATATTTGGCATTCTGTTGAAAGATAAACAGCTTAAGTTGTCAGATGATCATAAAGTAAAAAGGCCTGAGGACTCCAATGGTCAAAATTATTGTAAACACCATGGGGCTTTAGGCCATCCTACTAATGAATGTTTTTGTTTCAGGGACTTGATACAGAAAGCTCTTAAAGAAGGTAGAAGGTAGGCTCAAGTTTGCTGACAAGCAAAAGCCTAGCATGAAGGTGGATACTGATCCATTTGGCCAAGGCATATCCAATATCGAAGGCCATAATGCAAGAAGCTGCAACATGGTGAATATCAGAGCCAAGCAGAAGTAAATGGTCAATGTGGAAGACCCATTTGACATTTACCCAAGGCCTCATGAAAATGTCAAAGACTTTCTGAGGAGAAAGAATAATAGAGGGCAGTTGAAGTTGTGCCCACAATGTGACAGGTACTTCGACGAGAAAGCTGCACAGAAAGCAACGAATAATTAAAAGGCTAAGGCTCACCAGCATATGCAGGCTGGTTATGTGAATAGGAATGTTAAGCCTGTTCCAGTAAACCAGATGCCTGTTTCAGTGAACCAGATACGAAAGCCTGTTGTGAATAAGCCTAATAGAGCAGTTGGTAGATGGTAGGTTGAATCCTCAAGGGAATTATGACAACCACCCTAAAAATTAAATGGAGCCGCCACCTATGTTTATTAAGGAAAACAGTAGGGAAAACCTTTTTATGAAAATATTTTGAAAAATAGTATTTGAACCAAATTTGAAGGGTTCGGGAGTTCATTATGCTTAAGGAAGGTGTTAGCACCCCTAAGACGCCCATAAAAATGGTACCCTTTAATTGCTCGAAAGAAATCTGTTTGCCTTTTAAGATTTATTCTCTTAACAAAATTTACCCGTAAACAAACTATTTCTCTTACCCCTCTAAATAGAACGGGACAGAAGCTCAATGTGCCTTTTTTGTTAAATTCATGATATAAAAAAGAAAAGGGAAAAGAACCTAACAAAATTATTCAAAACTTTACAAAAAATAAATAGAATCTAGAAAGCCCTTTTTTGCACTTATTATTATTTCATCTCTTTTTAGCAAAACAGAAATAAAAATTGAAGATACAATTTAATTCCATAAGAGATATTAATTTATTTATTAAAAAAGAAAAATATGTATAAATGAAGAAACCAAATCTAGAAACTTCAATTTTGCTTTTAAATCCTACCTTAATATGATAATTGCAAATTGGTCCCTACTAAGGGTTTGGCCCCATTGGAAGGCCAAACCCTAGCCTTAGCTCGATTCAACCATACACCAACAGACTAACAAACAACAACAATAATAGAAAATACAGAAAATACAAGCAAAGGATACATCGTGTATATTTCGAATCAGAATACAATCATTCAGTCCAGAATCAAATCCTTATTACACAACCATGGTAAAAAAAAAAAAGAAAAATATAGAGATGGAGAAGACGAGGGAACCTGGGTTTTGTGGCTTCCCAGAAAATTTACAGAAATCAAAGGAGGGGATTCAAAAGAAAACCTAAGACTAGTAGTGTTTAATTTTGGTTACTGGGCCTCACGGGTTTTTTGGCGGCTGCGTCTTTGGCTCATTCATTCCTTCAGTTTGTGTTTTCTCCTTCAGTTCTCTTCTGTTTTCTGGCTCTCGGCTCCTTCCCTTTCATGGTCTTTGGCTTGGCTTTTATAACCTCAACATCAACTATCAAAAAAGGAACAAATCATCAGGAAAAAAATAATAAAGAGGACGAAAAGGATATAGAAGGATAGTAAAAATACTCCCTGATTTTGCGGGGATCTTCACGATTTCTCCTTTGTTTAAGCGGATCTTCAGAGATCTTGACCGTATCATAAGAGAAAGGGAGTTCGATTTGGGTTTGATGGAGAAAAATGGAAAGAAGAGATTTAAAGGAGAGAGGGGGGAGAGAAGGAGCGGTCGCTTGGGTGTGAAGGGTTAAGGGTTAGGATTAAGGTTGAGGTTGGAGAAAGTTAGGGTTAGAGAAAGGGAGAGAAGAGAGAACGTGGGAGAGGGGGAATGGGGCTGCGGCTACGGTTGGAGATGAGGAAGATGAAGAAGATGAGGAATCAGTGTGTGTGGTCTTTGCGGCTTGAAAACTAGGGTTAGGGTTGGTTTTGATGGAAGAATGAAGGAAGAAAGGAAGAGGAGTTGGTTTGGGTTGGAGGTTGGGCTGCGTGGGTTGGGTGTGATGCGTTGGGCTGGGGGGTGCACAGAGAGGAGGCACGGGGTGCGTATAGCAGCGCCCAAGGGGATGAGCCGCAGGGGTGGCTTAGCAAAAAAAATGGGGGTGCGCGTGGAATGAGGGAATGAGGCGATGGGTTGCTGGGCTGGCCAGCTTTTGGCCATTGCTGTTGGCACCCCACGTATTTCAATTGGCACCCCCTTCCTTTGAAAAAATAAATTTTCTTTTTCTCTCTTTTCCTTCTCCTTTCTTTTCTTTTCTTTATTCTCTTTTTAATCTCTTTTATTCTTTATTATAAAGCCAAAAATATTATTTTTATTTTCTATTACAAATTAAAAGTTAAAATAAATAATAAAATAAAATAAAAGGTCGGACAAAATTAGGGTACTACAGGAATCAATTGGCAGCAGCCATGGGGTAGCTCCTGGTCGAGTTCCAAATAGGACCAGGAACCTGATGCCAATGTGATGGTGAACAAGTGGGTTGAGAACTCTACTAAGGCCCGTTGCTCTGAGTTGAGAAATAGAGTAAGGGCTAGGAAGAGCAACCCTCGACAAACACCATTTTGGGATGAAGATTACCAATTAGGTAGAGTGCCTTATACTGGAGGTGATCGAGTGAAGAAAGCCCCACTGTCGAAGAGTCAAAAGCGTCGTCGATAGAGGATGAGGAAAGCTTAGAAACAGAAACAGAAAGGTGCTGAGATGGCTAAGCCTCAACATGAAAAGTGCTTCATGGTTGGGATACAGAAAGTGCCATTGCCCAACGAGCCTGGTCCAAAGTTGAAGAGTGTAGTGGTTGACGCCAAAGGGACTAACTTGGAGAAGGGTCAGACTTCTCAGGCAAGGGGACAAGTACCTTCAGCAGGTTTCAGACAGAATGTCAAGCCTGCCAAGGTTCCTTCGACAGCTTAAGAGAGGAAGCCTTGGCTAGTAGGTCTAATTGAAGCTGAGAAATTGGCCTCAGAACGAGGCAAATTTGGTGTTCGAGCAGCTCCAGTCGAAGACACTAGCAGTGATGCATCTATGGAAGAATTGAGGATCATAGTCAATGATTCTGATTTACTAGATGAACCCATGGAATCAGTGGAGTAGAATGCTGTCAAGACAGATTTGTCCATGGAAGAGGTCATTGAAGCATTGAATGATCCAGATGACCTAATTGGTTTCAATGATAAAGAAGGGTTTGATCCTGACACTAATTTACACAGAGACTTGGATGAGCTGGTGATGGCAATGGGAACTACTTTGTCAGATTTGGGGTCTGAAGAAAGCCTTCTTGACAAGGAGGACATGAGGTTGGGAAGTCATTTGGAGAATGAAGAAACTGCCACTGAAGAGGAGTTTACCAAGCTTGATGTAAAATTGGTTTCCGTATTGCCAGCAGAATATCAAGCTCAATATGAGTTTGTGGTTGAAGTTCCTGATGAAGAGGAATTTGATGGTTTTCCTATTGGTTGGCACTTCGTCGAGCAAGACATGGTGACTATCTTTGATAACTTTGCTCGGTTAGATAAGCCAACTAACGAAGAAAGAAATCATCTTTGACCATTGCATATTAAGGCAATGATTGAAGGTAAGTCTATCAATAGGTTGTTAGTTGATGGAAGGGCATCTATAAATTTGATCCCAAGAGCCATGTTCAAAAAGCTGGGAAAAGATGAAACAGATCTTCTACCAACAAACATTGTGGTTACTGATTTTGGAGGAAGATCTGCACCAACAGATGGTGTGGCAATACTGGATGTGCAAGTGAGATCAGTAGAGAGGTCTACCTTGTTCGTGGTTATTCCTTCGAGGTCTAGTTATAACATTTTATTGGGCTGAGACTGGATTCATGCTGTTGGAGCGGTACCTTCGACAGTACATCAGAAACTTATATTTTGGAATGCTCATGATGACATAGAGATTATTGAAGCTGATGATAGCCCCTGCTATATGCAGCAAATGCATGTGGATTTCAAAGTTTGTGACCCAAAGGTAAAGCCCATATCTGTGTGCAGGGTGGTGTTATTGACAAAGAGGCTCTGAATGCTTGCCTGATAGAGCAATTTGGTGTTAAGTTACTGGATGAGGCCGACGAAAATCGGCCAATCGACAAAGATGAGTCTTGAATGCCATTAGACACAGTTGTCGGCCTGTGAGGCTGACCGGCAGCCAAACTCAAAATAAGGTATGTTGGCTGATTGCATATTTGACGATGGCCTTTTAGGATTTGAAAAGGGGCTTGAGGATAAAAGTGGGTTTAAGTTAGAAGATCCTTCGAAGGAAATTGATCTGGGGGATAGTGATAGAAAGAAGCCAATATATGTGAGTTCTTTGTTGTCAGACCAGTTCAAGAGGCAGGTTGTGGAGTTGATTTCTGAGTATAAGGACTATTTTGCTTAGGATTACCATGAAATACCAGGTCTGAGTAGAGATCTTGTAGAGCATAGATTGCCTCTGAAACCCAATTGTAAGCCTGTCAAACAAGCTAATAGAAGGTTTGCTCCTAAAGTTGTGCTGAAAATCAAAGAGGAAGTTGAACGCTTGTTGAAGGCTAATATTATTCGTACAACTAGGTATGTTGAATGGTTGTCTAATGTGGTGCCTGTCTTAAAGAAGAAAGGCAAGATGAGGGTGTGTGTCGATTTTAGGAATCTTAACGCTGCAACTCCTAAGGATGAATACCCTATGCCCATAGCAGATATGCTAGTGGATGCAGCGTCTGGTCATGAGCTTTTAAGTTTCATGGATGGACATGCTGGTTATAACCAGATCTTCATTGCTGAAGAAGATGTGCCTAAGACTTCTTTTAGGTGCCCAGGTTCAATTGGAACTTATGAATGCATAGTGATACCTTTTGGTTTAAAGAATGCTGGTGCAACTTACCAAAGGGCGATGAACACTATTTTTCATGAAATGATTGGCAAGTTTGTGGAAGTCTACATTGATGACGTTATTGTCAAGTCAAAGAGCCAGGAGGAGCATTTGAGTCATCTTAGACAAGCTTTTCAAGAAATGAGAAAGCATAATTTGAAGATGAACCCTGAGAAGTGTGGTTTTGGGGTTTCTGCTGCCAAGTTCTTGGGCTTTCTGGTGCATAAGAAAGGCATTGAAGTCGACAAGAATAAGGCCAAAGCTGTGTTGGAAGCAAAACCACCTACTAATAAGAAGGAACTTCAATCTTTCTTGGGGAAAGTGAATTTTCTCAGAAGGTTCATATCAAATCTCTCAGGAAGAACAAGAGTGTTTGCTCCTTTGGTGAAGCTCAAGGCAGAGGAAGCTTTTGTTTGGACTCAACAGCATCAGGAAGCTTTCGACCAAATCAAGCAATATTTGACAAGTCCACCGGTCATGATGCCTGCAGAGCCACATCGACCAGTGAAGTTGTACATTTCTGCATCAGAAGAAACTATAGGTTGTCTACTGGCTCAGGAAGATGATAACAACGTTGAAAGAGCCGTTTACTACCTCAGTCGAGTGTTGAATGATGCAGAAACAAGATATAGTGCTATAGAAAAGTTGTGTCTTGCATTATATTTTTCTTGTACAAAACTCAAGTATTACTTGATGCCTTGTGATGTCTTAGTGATGTCAAAGACAAATGTAATTAAGTACATGTTGTCCCAGCCAATTCTGAATGGTCGAATTGGAAAATGGACACTTGCATTGTCTGGGTTTTCTTTGCAGTATGTACCACTGAAAGCTGTTAAAGGTCAAGCAATTGCTGACTTTCTAACAGACTACCCATGTTTAGAAATAAAAGAACTAACAGGGCTAGTTGATTTGAAGTCCTGACATTTGTATTTTGATGGCTCAAGATATAGAAATGGTGTTGGTGTTGGCATTTTGATAATCTCACCTTTAGGGGTGCCAACTAAACTAAAGTTTGAGTTAAATTATGCTTGTTCTAACAATGAGGCTGAATATGAAGCCTTGATTGTGGGTTTGGAAATTTTGATAGAGATGCGAGCTCGCACTGTCAAAGTTTTTAGGGATTCGCAATTGGTTATAAGGCAATTAACCCAAACATATAAATGCGTAAGCCACAATCTTGTCAAATACCGTCAAGTGGCTAGCAAATTGATGAAACAGTTCGACGGTGTCGAATTGGAGCATATTCCAAGAGAGCTAAATCAAGAGGCTAATGAATTAGCCCAATTGGCTTCGGGGTATAAGCTTTCTTCAAAGGTGTTAGCAGAACTTATAAAAATTTGTGAGTTACTGTATCCTTTGGATGAAAGAGATATTTTTGTCTTCAATGCTTTAAATGCACCTGATTAGCGTAAGCCAATTATTGAGTATTTAGAAAATCCAAGTGCCGATGTTGATAGGAAAATCAAGTACAAAGCAACTAAGTTTGTTGTACTTGCAGGGGCTTTGTATAGAAAGTCTATCGATGGTAATTTGGAGACTTGTCTAAGTGAAGAGGATACCTATTTGGCATTGGCAGAGGTTCATGAAGGAATTTGTGGTGCTCATCAAGCAAGTGAGAGGATGAAATGGGTGCTAAGAAGACAAAGAGTGTATTGGCCTACTTTGGTTAGGGATTGTATCATGTTTGCAAAATCTTGTAAAGAATGCCAAAAACAAGGCCACATACAAAATGTACCTGCTAGTGAGTTGCATTCCATCGTTAAACCTTGGCCTTTTAGAGTTTGGGCATTGGACCTGATAGGTCAGATTTATCCTACTTCCTCTAAGGGTCACAAGTATATTTTAGTAGGGGTGGACTATTTTACCAAATGGGTAGAAGCAGTGGCCTTGAAAGAAGTAACGCAACAAGACATTGTGGATTTTATTGAAAATCACATTGTTTGTCAATTTGGTATACCACAAACGATCACAACAGACCAAGGATCTGTGTTTGTTGGGAAGAAGGTTGTCGAGTATGCTGAGTCAAGAAAGATCAAGATGGTGACTTCGATACCATATTATTCTCAAGCAACTAGTCAGGTCGAAGCCATGAATAAAATTATCATTAGTTTAATCAAAAAACATATTGGCAGATATCCAAAGAGTTGGCACTCAACTTTGGAACAAGTTGTTTGGGCATGTAGAAACTCTCCTAAGGAATCGACAGGTACAACTCCTTATAAATTAGTATATGGACATGATGATGTTTTGCCTGTTGAGATAAATCTTGGTTCATTAAGGATTCAAAAACAAAATGAGTTACCAGTAGATCAATATTGGGACTTAATGTTTGATGAGTTAAATGAAATCCATGATGAGAGGGTTGTCGCTTTGAAAAACTTGATTCGACAAAAAGAAAGAATAGCTAAATTCTATGATAGTCGGGGTTAAGTATAAACGTTTCAAGGTCGATGACTTAGTTTGGAAAGTCATTTTGCCAATGGATAAGAAGTGTCGAGAATCTGAAAAATGGTCTCCAAAATGGGAAGGACCATTTAAAGTTACTAAGGTATTCTCAGGAAATGCCTATGCACTTGTCGAAGTTAATTCTAGTTTTAGAATTAAGTCTGTTAATGGCAAGTACTTGAAGTCATATAGACTAACAATGTGTTAGGTAAAAATTCAACTTTGAAGCATTAAACTGGATTTCTTTATTCTTAGGCCATTTGGCAATATATAAATACATCGTTGAATAGGCTTGTAGCCTGGAAATACAAACAAGGAAAAGTTCTTAAATCTAGGCTATTACAAAATAAGTCCAGTTGTAGAAGCTTTGCCATGTTCAAAGTCAACTCATGCTGAGGAAGAGTTTAGGAAGCATGGGGAGGCAAGAGCAGAATATTCGTCAAGAAAATTAAGTCTGCAAGAGCTGCTTCAAAGGAGTGACATCCAAATCGACGGGGATTTAAAGTTGAAGGACGCGTCGAGGAGGAATGTCGAACTCTGTGTGAGCACAGGGAAAGCTGGGGTCCAAAGAAAAGCAGTCATCGGTGCCATAATGCGCTTGACAATAGGCCTCGACCGTGCAAAACTTTTCCAGTAGTTTTACGGATCCTCCACGATAAATTTTCAACATGAGGTGTGAAGAAGCACAAAACTATTGAAAGAAAGAATGGACCAAGCCTTCATCCTTCTCACACAGTTCAATGAGCTTGGTAAGCCACATTAGGCAACTTACCAAAACTCATTAATGATGTTAGGCAAATTGCCAAAACCAAGTGGTTCTTTCACCATTGAGACAAAAACCTTTAGAGAAACTCCAAAAGTCGGAGTCCCCTGGATCCCAAATGGAACAATCAGAACCAGGGAGTAAAGGGTTGGAATGGTTGAAAGTGACTTCATTGTAGTTTATCACTTCGAGATTGGTTGGCTAAAAGGCAAAAGCCAATGGATATGGGCTTGGGATTTATAAAAGAAACAAAGGTTTCCCGGAGATTCTGAAGAGGAAACTAGAAGAGTTTTGAGAGTATTTGTGCATGAAGGGGAACTAATGTTCTGATGTGGTGAGGATGACCAAGATGGCAAGTCCCTATTTATAGCGCAAACCTATGTTGATTTTTAAGTTTCACCAGTCAAATTGACTGGTCAAGGGCTTTAATTACAATTTATGGCCTGAAACTGAAAATTAAATTGGAAAAAAGAAACATGCTAGCTGGACGGTGAAACGATTGATGGTAAACATGTCAAATCGAGTCTTGTTGTTTCAGTAAAGAACAAGATGCAGTCGAACAAATGTGTTCGACGTAGAAAATTTAATACAAATGAAAAGAACTGAAAAGAAACTAAAGAGGTGTCTTCTTGAGTTCCTCCTAAGCTGCGGCAAATTCAAGCTTTATGGCTTCAGCATTTGTAAAGCTAACTTCAAGGTCTTCAACTTTAGACAGGATAGCTTTTGCTTCGACAGCACTACCAGACATTTGTTGATCAAGTGCTGTGATTTCTTTTGAAAAGTATACTGAAGTGGTCTCAAGCAATTGTGCCCTGACAGTTGCCAATTCTGACTCCAAACGAGCAACAGTTCTTTCCAACTCAGGTATTTTGGATTGATGGGGAGCGCCTTGTTCGACCAATGCAGCCTTGTCTTGTCAAAGTGACACCAGTTTATCACAAAGTTCGTGCTTTGCCTTGAGGGCTTGATGATAGAGCAGAATGCTGTTGTCAAGTTCAGGCAGCTTAGCAGTTAAGTCTTCAATGAATTCATGAATGGCACTGAAATAACCTCGTCGAATTGGAGGCAACTTTTTGCGATGTGCATGAATCTCTTTGATTGTACGCATTACATCAAATGAATACTTGAAGAAACCTCTCAGTTCTTCAACTAATCCATCAAGTTTTTCAGTAGAAGTGTCCCTAGGGAGAGTGGAGGAACGTGCAGACAAAGGGGAAGTCTTGTTGCTATATCCTGAAAGTAAGTCAATCCACTCATCCACTTTGGCATTACCCTTTTTAATGTCAGTGCCTTGCGGCACAGGGTTGGTCGATGAGATAGGCTGAGAAGATGGATTGCTTATACTTTGCCACTTGTTTGCTTATACTTTAGGGGTTCTTTCAGAGCTAAAGCTAAGGTAAAACGAAAATATAAGTACAAAGCAAGTAGACTTCCAGGAAATAGTTAATTGAATTAGATACCTTGGGGAAATTGGGAAATGATCCTGACAGCCTTGTCATATTGTTCAAAAAGTAAGGCAAACCGACAAGTGAAAGTAACTTCTTTGTTTTCATACTTGTCTATATTAGAATGATATCGAAATCTTTCTATAGCAAGGAAGTTACCAGTTCTCATTGGTTTACCTGGAAATGGATCAGCCAAACCAAAAGTTGCACAAGGCAAAGGCACTGGTTCAGGACAAGGGGGTATCACAAGTGTTTGTCCCGTGTCTTCTTGATGTTTTAAAGCATTAATACCCTAACTGTTCTCGTGCTTTTCTTTTGATTTGGCGATCATTTCATCTACCTGTCGAATAATATAAAAAGGATACCTAGGATCCCATTTCACCTTGTAAAACTTTTCAAAGCTGCAAATATCCTTCAAGTGCTCACCTTTGGTCTTTGTCAAAGGGTCTTGTTCCTGCATTGTGGGGTCAATGAACTTTGTTACACATTCTTCAAAGGATGGGTGAAATTTTCTGTAGTATTCATCCCACCAAGCTACGAAGTCTTGAGATACACCTAAAGAGGTGGTGAAAGGGACAAGATTGACAGCAGACTTGCGAGTGTTGTTCTTGTTCCTTATGTCGTCGATGGTTGCCCCTTTGAGATTGATGGCATTCAAAAGAATATCTTCTTTCTTGAGAGGAAATGGGCTAGGGATGAATTGCAGGAAACCAATGTTATTGGCAGAAGCATTGGGTAGACAAAGAAAGGTAGAATTATCCGTCGAACCGGGTAATCCTGCAGGAAAGACTTGGCGAGCCAAGAAGTGGGTCCAAATATTTTTGCACATTTGGTCATTTGGATCAAAAGAATTGGTGAACCACTCAGGTCCATGTTTTCTACCAACAAAGGGTTGGAAACGAATGCCTGGAGTTCCAGCAGAGAGAGAATGGAAAAGTTTGACGTAATACTTGAAACCTTTGAATTCGCTGTCAAATGGTTTGGGGGCACAGTGCATGGCCAAGATGCCATAAGTGTCGATTTGAAGGTTCGACGGAGCTTTGTTGACAGTGTGACTAGGAAGTGTGGCATTCGACCATAGTTGTAAAAGCCATAATGGGCCACCAGCTCCAACTTTCTTTCCCCCACCTTTTACCATGTTATACAGGCTTGACATGCTAGAATAAAGGTTAGACAACAGAAAAGAGCCAAGAGCCCACCTTTTGCCTTCATGTAGAAGGTTTTCCAAGTCAAGCAATGGCTTCGACATTTGGACATTTTTGTTGCAAATGACAAAAGCACATAGCCAATGGAACAGGAAGGCTACATGTTCTTCATCAGAAAACTCTGATATACTCTGCATTTTGCTAGAAATATACTTTGAAAAAGCAAGAGGTTGATTAGTAAAAACATCAATGATGTTTTCTGGAGAACACAAAGGGTGAATCATATGGCCATCTTGTGGGAGGCCAGTAAGAGCAGTAATATCAAAAAGAGTTGGACCCATCATCCCATAAGGGAAATGGAAGTTGTTGGTAGTAGGGTTCCAGAAGAAAACAACAGCTCCTAACATAGAAGGGTCCAACCTGAATGTGTATTCGGACAATTTGATTAAATTGTAAATGCCTTGTTTCTTCCAAGTATCAGCTTTTTTGGCTTCAACCCTAGCAAGCCAAGCAGAATATCCACTTATGCTAAGTGGTGGAGTTCTGAAAAGCGTAGTGCTTTTAGAGAAATAATGAATATGCAAGTTAGGGAAAGAAGCGAGAATGTCAGTTTGACCATCTTTGTTTGGGAAATAGTCCTTAAAATCATCAGGAAAGCTAGAGAAGGTCATAACTGGTCCTAAATAAGCAGCAGGAGGATCTAAAAGGAAAGAGGGACCATGCAAGTAAGGTATGATTACTTTAGATTTCTGCCATGGGATCGACGCGTCGACATTCGGATTGCACCACGTCTTCCTTAGAGGTGCTTTGGAACTTTGAGCTGGATTGGAAGAAGACGCCATTAAAAGTTTATGAAGCTTTCTCAGAAATGCAGAAGATACGAAAGTGTTTCCACTTGGGCATTGATGGTTATTTATAACCTAGCTTATGGTGAAAACGTGCGCACGGGATTTTAACTGCCTACTTCATATGCAATAATGGCCCTATTTTTTAGGGAAATGGGAAACGCAGCCTTGTGATGGGACAATGCAAAAAGGTAACCGTCGAGCGTAGAGAAGACAAAATTCTGGTTCTCTTCACATAATGGTGTCGAAAACTCAGAATTTGGGGGGCATCTGTTAGGTGCCAGATTTCAAATGTGGGTTTCTCGACGGAACTTCAAATATTTGACAAGTGAAGGCACAAGGAGCTAGAATAAGTGATAAAAATTGGCTAAGTTTAAAAGACTAAGTGATGTGGTGGTTGTTCGAAGGAGTGCATGAAGCGTCGAAGATGTCAATAGGAGCATGGTCGAATTAGACTTAGGCTTTAGGCAATACATGAACAAATTCGACAGGAAGTGCTAACAGTCGAGATTGAGTAGTTTTAGTAAAATCAACTACCGACCATGTGTCCGTACACGTGTGAGGTTGGACGATGTTGGAACCTAAACGATTGAGAAGTTTAGACCCTCATTAATTTTGATGATAACAAAATATTTCTCAAGAAAACAATTTATCTTCTAACATATCTTTGAGTGTACAGATATCAAAAGCTTCATTTATATATGTACAAATCACTCAAGAAAGAAGAAGAAATATACAAAAGAATTGAATACAATCCACTAGTGTCAGCATCCGAACCCACTTCAGCGTCTTGTTAACAGCAAGCGTCCATCAGTGTGACTTCTTGACACGTGGAACACTCAATTGCTATGAGCGTCCGTCCTCTGTTCTGAGCGAGCGTCTGATCTCTTTAATGAAGCACGTGGTGATCACGTTATTGCTCTCAGCCTCAGATTGTTCTGAAATGGAATTCGAATTTGATTTTGTGCGCTCATTTTGATGTACGAGGAAGCAAAGGTGACACATTTAGCATAAGACAAAAATCGTACAAGGCAATTGCAAATTGCAGATAGTACGAAAACGGTAATGTGTACTATTCTGATATTCTCCGGAAAGGATGAAAAGGACTACATTTCAAATTACCTCACTCAATAGCAAGGAGATATTTTTACTGCAACGGTAATACACTTGAAGACTCCTATAAATACCCCAAGGTATTCATTGAAGATATGTTAGAAACTGTGAAGAAACTTCATTCTGAAAGCAATATTACTCAAGTGTGCAATCAAGCTACGTGCCAAGTTTCTGGTCTACATTGAACTGAACTCAGCGTCTTATACTTTCTTTTAGAAAGCTATTCTGTTTTGAGCTTAATCTTTTCATCCTCTCTGTGAGAGTTATTTCGATTGTTATCAAAATCATAATCTCTTTTGTAAAACTATATTTGGCCTAGTTAAGGCTCTGTTCCTCAAAGGCTCGATCAGATCTTGAGTCGCTTTGAGAAGTTGAGAGTAATCTTGTCAAGTTTGTGACAGAAGAATACTCTTGAAGAAATTGTAATCAGTTGATTATAGTGGAAAATCCTTCAGGAACGAAGGGACTAGACGTAGCTACCAGTTGGTGGTGAACTAGTATAAATCTCTGAGTCTCATCCTTTACTGCTTTACATTATTTATCTTTACCTTGCTCAGTAAAACAAGTTTTTAGAAACTTTTTAAATTTCTGCATCCGGTCCTGTTTAATTCTCTGCATCCGATATACAAAATAGTTTTGAACAACTTATTTTGAAGTTTTTACGCATAGTTTGCGAAAAGTTTTTAACACAATTCAATCCCCCTTCTTGTGTTCACGTTCAGTTGGTACCAGAGCTCGGCCTCTTGGTTGAGCACTTAACAGTGTTAAGAGAAAAGAACCTATACTATGAACATGTCTACTGAAGGTGGTCATATGAACCGTCCTCCTCTATTCGATGGAGAAAAATTTGATTACTGGAAAGATAAGATAAAAGCTTTCTTTCAAAGTGGTTACATTCCTCCCACTAATCCTCGTGGTGTTGCGATAGCCAGAGAAGATTGGAATGATGAACAGAAAAAGAGATATCAAATCAATCAAAAGGCTAGATTCATTCTTATCTGTGCTATGACAGAAAAAGAATATGATAAATGTGGCAAATTTGATACTGCCAAAGAAATCTGGGACTCACTTGTTTTATCTTACGAAGGCTCTGCCCAAGTAAGAGAAACCAAAGCTAGCATGTTGGTTCGCCAATATGAGTTATTCAAAATGGAAGATGGTGAAAACATTGAAACCATGTTTGGAAGATTTCAAACACTTGTTCATGGGTTATAGGCCCTTGGAAAAAGTTACACTACACCTGACCATATTAGAAAGATCTTAAGAAGCTTGACTAAGCAGTGGAGACCCAAGGTCACTGCTATTCAGGAAGCAAAAGATCTAAATATCTTACGACTTGAAGATCTTATGAGTTCGTTGAAAGCTCATGAACTTGAGCTAAATGAAGAAGAACCGGTCAAAAAGGGCAAGTCTATTGCCTTAAAAGTCTCTCAACATAAAGTCAGTTCTTCCAAAGCCCTTCAGGCTGAAGAAGAAGAATCAGAAGATGAAGCTTCAGAAGGAGATGTTGACACATCAGAAGTTGAGCTCGCGTTTATATCCAGAAAGATACAAAGAATGTGGAAGAAGAGAAATTTCAGAAGGAAGTTTCAGAAGAAAGATACTAAGGACAAGAAAGAGAGCAAGGACAAGGCTCAAGTCATTTTCTATGAATGTAAAAAGCCTGGACATTTCAAGTCCGAATGTCCTAATCTTAAGGAGAAGTCCACAAGAAGTTCTTTCAAGAAAAAGAAGAAGAGTCTCATGGCTACATGGGAAGATCTAGATTCATCCTCATCTGAGGAAGATAATGAAGTAGAAGTAAATCTCGCTCTCATGGCGGAGACATCGACCTTGATTCGTAAGAAGAAGTTGAAGAGGTAATAGTATATGATTCCTACTCACGAACTTCAACTTGCATTTGATGATCTTCTTTAGGACTCGCCACTCTCTCTGTTGAGTATAAGAATTTGAAAAAGAAATTTTCAAAATTATCACAAGACTTTCAAGCTTTAAACAAAGAAAAATTTGTACTCAACAAAGAAAATCGTAAGTCAAAACCGAAAATCAAGATCTCGATGGATAACCAAACCTGATCGCTAATAAGCAACTGTGTTGAGAGCTCTCAAGCTGAAAGCTCTAAAGTTACAGGCAATCCTAAATGCAACTCAAATGATTATGAGTATGCTTTTCAAAAGTTTCTTCCAGAGAGTGTAACTCGTAGCAAGCAAGCTTCAATGATTTGGGGTGTCAGTAAAACGACAACTCTTGGTCTTGGTTATATATCAGATGAACCTCTTTTAGAAAATGATTCAGCATCTAATAAATCCAATAATCATAGTATGCTGACATTGTACTTACTGCAATAAACCTGGTCATTTGAAAAGTGCATGTACTGTTTTTAAAACTGTGAAGGATAAGCCTCCTTCAAGAACTAACAAGAAAGGACCCAAAAAGATATAGGTACCTAAAGATAAAATAGTCTATGTTGTAGACATGCTTAGCAACAAAGTCAACACACCTATCTTGGTACTTAGACAGTGGATGCTCGCGTCCCATGACGGGAGAAAAGCATATGTTCCAAGAACTAAGGCCTAAAGAAGCTGGATTCGTTGGTTTCGGAGGAAACCAGAAAGGTAAAATAGTTAGAATTGGTCGCATTGGTAAAGGCTCTCTTCCCTCTATTGATAATGTACTATATGTTGAAGGACTTAAACATAACTTATTGAGCATAAGTCAATTATGTGACAATGGTTATGAAGTCATCTTTACAGAAACTGGATGTCTAGTAAAAAGCAAGAAAGACGACTCTACTTTCTTTACTGCTAAGAGGAAACAAAATATTTACAAAATTGATCTCTTTGAACTTGCAAAACAAGATGTCAAGTGTCTCATGTCTGTTGACGAAGAACAATGGATTTGGCACAAGAGATTGGGTTATGCCAATTTGAGATTAATCTCAAAACTAAACAAGCACAGTCTTGTCAGAGGGTTACCAAATCTCAAGTATCAATCTGATGCTCTCTGTGAGGCATGTCAAAGAGGAAAACAAGTTAAAACTTCTTTTCATTCAAAAAATGTTGTTTTAACCTCTATACCACTTGAGCTTTTGCATCTTGATCTTTTTGGTCCAACAAGGACAGCCTCTTTAACTGGAAAGAAATATGGATTAGTCATTGTTGATGATTTCACTAGATGGACATGGGTTAGATTCCTTGCTCACAAAGATGAGTCATACAAGGTATTTACTGTATTCTGCAAAGAGAGAGGTTCTACTGCGAGGGTTTCTGTGAAAATCGAAGATGAGTTCGAGACTGAGTGGGAAGGTGAAATGGTTCAACGATCAGAAGGGGTTTGGATTCATAACCCCTGATGATGGCAGCGAGGAACTCTTTGTTCACCAGTCTTAGATTCGATCTGAAGGCTTTCGTAGCCTTGCTGAAGGAGAATCCGTTGAGTTTCTCATCGATTCGGATTCCGATGGTCGATCCAAAGCTACTGATGTGATTGGTCCCAATGAGGCTAACGTCCAGGGAACCCGACGCGGAGGCGATGGTGGCTACGGAGGTGGTGGATACGGCGGTGGTGGTGGTGGCTATGGAGGCGGTAGTCGTGGTGGTGGCGGATACGGAGGCAGTGGTGGCTACGGTGGTGGAGGAGGCTACGGTGGTGGTGGATACGGCGGTGGTGGACGAGGAGGCGGAAGAGGTGGAGGCGGTGGCGGTGGCTGCTACAACTGTGGTGAGTCTGGTCACATGGCTAGGGACTGCAACTCCGGAGGAGGTGGAGGTGGAGGGAGATACTCCGGCGGTGGCGGTGGTGGTGGCGGCGGCGAGAGCTGTTACAGTTGTGGAGAGTCTGGGCATTTCGCAAGAGATTGCCCATCCGGCGGCGCTCGTTGAAGGTCTCTGTCTTGTGAGGAAAGTGTGGGGTGGGTAGGTTTTTGAATGGTTTATGTTTTCTGGGTCGCTTTTTTATTTTAATTTCAAGGATTTGTTTTGCAATAGTTTTAGGGTTTATTATGCCGGATCTCTATATTCGTGTTAACTCTGGGTTATTATAATCACATATGGGGTGTTATTTTGTTTTTCAAAAAAAAAAAGTTCAAAATGAAAAAGGAATTTGCATATCTTCTATTAGAAGTGATCATGGGGGAGAATTTGAAAATGAAAGCTTTCAAAAATTTTGCGATGATAACGACATCTCCCACAATTTCACCTCTCCTAGAACACCTCAACAAAATGGTGTTGTAGAAAGGAAAAATAGGTCCCTCCAAGAAATGGCCAGGACCATGATCAATGAGGCTAATATTGTAAAACATTTTTGGGCAGAAGCAGTAAACACAGCTTGTTACATTCAAAATAGAATTTCTATTAGACCTATTTTGAAGAAGACTCCATATGAACTGTGGAAATGAAGGAAACCAAACATATCATATTTTCATTCATTTGGTTGCACGTGTTACATTTTAAATACTAAGGATCAGCTTGGTAAGTTTGATTCAAAAGCTGACAAAGGAATCTTTTTGGGATATTCTGAAAGATCTAAAGCTTTTAGAATATACAATAAAGAAACTATGACAGTGGAAGAATCCATTCATGTCAAATTTGATGACAAGAAGCCTGACACAGCCATGTCAGAGCTAGATTAATTATTTTCAGAATTAAATATAGGTAATACTACAAATAGTGAACCTACATCTTCATCGTCCGGTGGTGACCAGACACAAGAATCTTCAGAAGCTGAATTCAGAAAGAGCTGGAAGTACAAAGCCAATCATCCTAAAGATCAAATCATAGGAAAACCTGGAGATAAAGTAAGAACCAGATCCTCTTTTAAAGAGCATGCAAATATGGCACTACTCTCAGAAATGGAACCTAAAACGATTGATCAAGCATTGAAAGATGAAGGCTGGATTCTGGCCATGCAAGAAGAGTTGAATCAGTTCCAAAGAAACGATGTATGGAAACTGGTTACCTTACCAGAAGATAAGCAAGCTATTGGCACTAAATGGGTATTTAGAAACAAGCTTGATGAAGATGGAAAGGTTGTGAGAAACAAGGCAAGATTAGTTGCTCAAGGGTACTCACAGGAAGAAGGTATTGATTTTACAGAAACATTTGCACCTGTTGCAAGGTTAGAAGCTATATGCATTTTGCTTTCTTTTGCTGCACATCATGATATAATTCTTTATCAAATGGATGTGAAAAGTGCTTTCTTGAATGGTTTTATAACTGAGGAAGTCTTTGTAAAACAACCTCCTGGATTCGAAGACATTGAATTTCCAGAACATGTCTTCAAACTCAAAAAGGCCCTTTATGGTCTTAAGCAAGCTCCCAGAGCTTGGTATGAAAGACTGAGTACATTTTTGATGAAAAATGGATTTACCAGAGGTCTAGTAGACACTACTCTTTTTAGAAAAACATCAAACAAGCACTTTATAATTGTTCAAATATATGTTGATGACATTATTTTTGGAGCTACTAATGAAAGCCTTTGCAAAGAATTTTCTAAGCTAATGCAGGCTGAATTCGAGATGAGCATGATGGGTGAACTGAAGTTTTTCCTTGGAATTCAAATCAAACAATGCAATGATGGTATATATATACATCAAAGCAAATATATCAAAGAATTGCTAAAGAAATTCAAAATAGTGGATTGCAAACCTATGTGTACTCCTATGCATCCCATATGTATTCTTGGTAAAGATGAAACTGGTAAAAAGGTAGATCAGAAGATGTACAGAGGTATGATTGGATCTCTACTTTATCTTATAGCTTCAAGACCTGATATTATGTTCAGCGTCTGTCTGTGTGCTAGGTTTCAATCAGATCCTAGAGAATCACACTTGAGTGCTGTTAAAAGAATCTTTAGATATTTGCAAGGATCTACTAATCTTGGTTTGCTTTATAAGAAATCAAAAGATTACAAGTTAGTAGGTTTATGTGATGCTGACTTTGCTGGAGACCGAATTGAAAGAAAAAGCACAAGTGGAAGCTGCCAATTCCTTGGAGCAAATCTTGTATCTTGGTGGAGCAAATCTTGTATCTTGTTCAAGCAAAAGGCAAAGCACGATTGCACTCTCAACAGCAGAAGCTGAGTATATTTCAGCAGCAAGTTGCAGCTCTCAACTTCTGTGGATGAAATATCAACTTGAAGACTATCTGATAAAAGAGAGTAACATTCCTATCTTTTGTGACAATACTTCTGAAATCTGTCTTACTAAAAATCCCATATTGTATTCACGAGCCAAGCACATTGAGATTAAGCATCACTTCATAAGAGACTATGTTTAGAAGGGTATTCTAGAAAAAAAATTTGTAGACACTGATCATCAGTGGGCTGACATATTTACAAAACCCCTTGCTGAAGATAGATTCAATTTTATAAGAAGAAATTTAAATTTTCATATTATAGAAGAATGATTAATCTCAACTTCAGATAATATACAAAATCTCAGCATCTGGTATGACATAAGCATGTATATGAACAAGCATCTTATTTGTCATATGCATCATAACTCATCGTCTGGTGAATCGGTTGCGTGCGTCCGAGCACACCTACACGTGTCACACGTGTTAAGGACTTAAGCGTCTCATCACATCTACTGAGTCATAATTATTTATGTCTTTCGATAAAATCTTTTTCTTGATCTTACTTTTCTTTTGGCGTCTGCATTTAATGATAAGGCGAATTTTTATTTTATTTTCTTTTTTATTTAATTTTTATGTGGAAATATGAAGCGATTTTTTGAAAAAGGACTGTACCATTTTCTATCAACTTTCCCACTACTCCACATTTTTCGCTCCATCACTTCACTCTGCGTTTTCTGTAAAACCGTTCTCTTTCTCTCTGTCTCTCTCTCTGTGTGTGTGTGTGTGTTTTCGAACCCTAAAACCTCTATCACCTTCTCTTCAACTGCTACAATGGCCGACAGAAAGGTTGGACAATACACTGCTGCTTTCGACGTTTTCTCCGAGGCAAAACTTCTGAATGAGAACCGGGTTGATTTCGAGAACTTCAAGCTATACGGTTTTGATTTTGAAGAAGGTCTTGAGAAACTGGGCTGGAAAAAACTACTTCATCTGGGAACCAGTTGACGTACTGAGCTACGCTATTAAGGAGTTCTGGGGGAATGCGTACTTACTTTCGGGGGAAGTCATAGAAGGACACATCAAAGGCTTCAAACTATGCTTCACCATCAACTCTATTGCTCAGACGATCAAGTGTCCGTGTGAAGGAATCAGTTATCATGCAAACTGGGCTGATGCTTACAGAGGACTTGAAAACGTCAACGAAGCCCTGTTTGAGAACTACCATGAACTGAAGAAGAAGAACATCACTCCCACGACCAAAGACTTGAAAAGCCACTGAGTCTTCAGACAAAATCATCGCCAAGAGCGTGATTCTGAAGGCTGGCTCAAGCGACATAGTGAACTACGAGCAAAAGTTCATTATGAGGAACTACATGGATGGGAAGAAAATCAATCTGCCAAGGTTGATTATCAACAATCTGATAATTGCCCTTGTCTTCTCAAGGAAGAGTGTCGATAAGAAGAATATCGTCAAGATAATCCCTTATGGAGTTCTTCTCTCCATTATGATGATCAAAGACGGCGTTGTGAGGAAGCTGACTGACTCCATCAACACAGAGGAAAAAGAAAAATACTTTGGTGTTGGCGTTGTTCGTCGAAGTTTTTGGAGTCAACAGTTTGGTCGGGATGCGACTAATTCTTGGCTCTATGATCAAGAAAGTGAAAGCAGAGCAACAGGAAGGAGAAGTCGAAAGAAAACCACCGTGCTCAATGACCGTGTGAAAAGACCTGTTGAGTCTCCTTCAAGGGAGACAAGAAGAACAAAACAGAAGGTGGCTCCTGCACCTACTGTTGAAGAACCAGAAGATGAGGATAGAATTCCCATCAGAAAGGTCTTGGCGAAACAGTTTAGGCCAGCAGCTGAAAAGGATGCTTCAGCGTCCGGTCAAGGGAAGCAAATCCCTCCTCCTCCTCCTGCTGTTGTTGCCACGAGAGGATCGAAAAGAAGGTTGGTTAAGTCTTCAAAGGTTAACCCAAAGGTACTTGATTTTATCAGGCGATGAATCGATTATGCATCTTTGATGCTCATGATGTTATTCCTGCACCCCCATTGTCTGTTTCACAACCACAAACACAACCACAAACCAAGAAAACCAGAATAAGCCTCCAACAAACCTCTACCCTCCCTAAATCTACCCAACCATCATCCTCTACACTCAACCTTGACCTACCACAAAATTCTTCAAATACTTCACTTACCACATATATTTCCAAACTTCACTCTCATCCCTTTAATCTATTATTCAAAGTACCTCCCATTAATCCCTTCAAACCCTACACACCTAAAACCTATAAAATCACCAAAACCACTCCCACCTTACTCACCATTACCCATAAACCTACAGACGCTGGTGGAAGGAAGAATGTCTCATGTATTAACAAACCACGGTTTGTTAAGTATGAGATATATCATAGCATCTACAATCGTCCCTCCACATGGCATTTGAAAACCTTCACCTCTGGAGCTGCCAGACTGGAGATTGCCTCTCCGATGAGTGCTACCTTCAAGGATGGAGAAGACCACTTTCAGATGTCATTTAAAGGAAGATTGAGACCAGCATCTGGTAGCAGAGCAATTCCCTTCTCTGTTGACCTTCCTAGATCCCTACCACAAACTGAACCGCTCACATTGGAAGAATGCGGAAGGTGGATCACAGATGAAGAAACTGCCTTCATGGCACACTGTCATGAGATGAAGAAGATTGAAGTAATCAGACAGCCAGTGATCCTTCGTCAGAATAAATGAAGATTGTACTGCATGCATAAAGGTGGCTACCTTGGTCTATCCTCGGGAAAAGGAAAGAACTCGCTCTGGCAAGCGACCATTCAAGAAGATCGGGCTCACGGAGTATGAGAAGGCTCCCAAGAAGTACAATCTTAAGGAATTCTCTAAGCTTCGATTGCCAAGATCTCCGAGGATCATGCCGTAAGGTTTTACCTGAATTCTCTGAAGGAAGATGAATGGAGAATCGCTCAAACCGCTGCAATGCCGAGAAGGCCACTATTCCAACGGTTGGCACAATCGCCAGACCATGCGACATCAACTGGGAACAGTTTACTTGATGATATGTTCGGATGCTCGATGTCGGACCACTCGATTGCATGAAGACTTATGTCCAATGGGCTGCAGTGACAAAGCACTTTGATATTGGATTCACTTGGAGTCAATGGTCGAAGACATGGAAAGACAAAGCTTTGTTACCATGCCTCGTCCCCCTGGTGCTTACAGAAGATGACAGGGAAAATCTGAGAGGATTGTACCTGGCAGAAAATGAAGGAATCTCTTTTGCTTCTGAAGCATTGAGTGAATTCATCAGAAGGATATGGGGAGAAGAAGCTGGGAATAAGTTTGAGGCTTTCATCGGCGATGTACGCATAGGGAAACGGTCTTCATGGATTTGCTGTATCCAGAAGAGGTGGAGAAAAGGAGAAGAATTCAGTCAGAATCTGAGCAGAGGAAACTTTGAAGTCTCATCAAATGGTTTATACCAAATGATGCATTCTTTCAAAAGGCTCAACAAAAGAAGGACTTGAGACTGAAGCTTTCCAACTGGGTGCTAACAGAGCATCAGAAGATGAAACCTGCACCAGAAGCTGGACCTTCTAGCAGTTACGAAGGTACATATCTGATCCGTCTCATGTCATTGAACCGGATGTGATCCAGTTGAAGGATGACCTCTCATTCGAACTACCCCGATCGTAATCAGCGGCGTAAAGATCAAGCGACTGAGAAACAAAGAAATTCCACTGGTTAAGGTAATCTGGAACCAGGCAACCGGAGATGCGACTTGGGAGCTTAAGGACAAGATTAGGGAGCAGTATCCAGAGCTATTCTCTAACCCTTAGTTTCGAGGACGAAATTATTTTAGTGGGGGAGTATTGTAACACCAGTAGTTTTACTACGGCTTAATTATCGCTACTGTATTGTAATTCCCTGTATTACGCATTAATATGCATAATTAATATTTTGTGTGCTGTTAATCAAGTGGATGAATTTAACTAAAATGAAATTATATTTGGGACTTAATATATTATATTAAGTCACAGTTAGATGTTCAGTTGAAAATTCCAGATTTTTAGGTCAGCGTTTTGAACTACCCGGGTAAGTTTTTGCCCGATTGAAAACTCTAATTCGACCCGAATATTTAAATATTTGGGAATTTGATGTTTTATAATATTTCTGATTTATTAGAATTATTTTGGCAATTTTACTTAATATTTTATAATAATGTATTTTCTACGCGCCGGAGACGCGAGACACGTGAAACCGAACGTGCGACGAAACTGGAAGCTGAGAGGACCTTGAGGGAGGGGCGAAAATCAGAAGATAAAAAGGGATTAGATTGTGGTAGATTTTAAGTTATGACACAAAAAGATAGTGATGTGATTAACCTACCAAAAATGTTAAAGTTTAGTTCTATTTATGGTAAGAGTTAGTTAGGTCTTTGGGCTAGCTTGCACCCATGGATTTGGCCAAGATTTCCTCCTCTCGTTTTCAGCTCATCTTGGTCGAATCATGCAGCTGAATTGGAGGAGAATTCCACTCCTAACTCATTCACCAAAATCTTGATTTCATGCATGATGATTTCCTATCTTTTCCTAGCTTTTCCCTATCATCTCCTAAGATCACTTCAACACCAAATCTCCTTCTTTTTAACATCAAGTCTCCTTTTTTGCTGGCTGGAAATCAGCTCCTTTAAGTGACCAAATCCATCACTTTTCTTGTGTCATTTACTAAGCACAAAATGAGGAACTCAAGGGTAATAACCATGAGATCTTTTAACTAGTCTTTAACCACTTGAGCAAGCAAAAATTCTGCCCTTCTCACTTCAGTTTGGCGAGCTCCTCAAGGCCTATATAAGGCCAACAACTTCAGCTCATTCACTTCATTAAGTTGAGAAAAAAATAGTGGAAGAAGTGAGGTAGTTGGAGAGAGTATTGAAGTTGTTTTGTTCAAAAAAAAAATTCTGCACTTGCTTCTTTTGTTTCAAGCTGCGACCAGCAGCTCCCTTGGGTAAGAAACACCATTCTTCTTCCTTCTTAAGCTCACTTTATAACACTAGTAGTTGGCCATGATCCCTACTTAAGTTCTTCCAAAGCAAAAGAAAGATTTTATACTACTTGTATTGCCATTTTCCTTCCATAGTTCTAGTTACTTAAGCATGTGTTTTCTTTTCATTTCAAGCTTGATGAGAAGCCAAGAACATAGATGGATACATATATATATGTGTCATGAATGGTCTATGTAAAGGCTTGAGAGCATTTCTTGAAGTTGTGACTTAGGTTTTGTAGTTCTAAAAACTAACATATTGGTTAATATTACTATCAAAGCTTTGTAAATGAGTTAATAAAATTTTGAACCTTGGAGAAAAGAACTCTACTACATCATTTGTAATATAGTAATAAAAAGGTTTTTGAAACAACAAAATATTTTCTTGTTACTTCTTGTTGACCGCCCCTTTCTCCATTTTGGGGGTAAGAATAAAAAAATTTCCTCCTTACTTTCTTGAATACCATGAGTAGAGGAAAATATGTATATTTTAAAACTCCATTGTTTGGGCTATGATCTAAAAGAGAGCCTCACTTTGAATGGGTGAAACATCTACTTGATGAAAGAATGTAACCCATGACAAGTTTCTTACTACTTTCATTCTCTTATCATAATTTGTTGATAAAGAGAATGGATATTTAAAATAAGAAAGAATGATCTAGGCATTTTATGGCCTTGAGGCCGTGAGCTCCACTTGGAGAAGGAGACAAATTCTTCATTTGATTCCTTGTTTTCTTGATAATAAAGAATAATTTTTTTTTTATAGTTAAGTGATCCTACACTTTTTTTTTTTTGAGAAACAAACTCTCCTTGCCCTTTCCTTGTAGAACCGTGGCCATAGGGTAGGAATTAGGACACTAGGTTGGGTTTCTAACTTAGCTAAATAACTTGATTGGTTGAAGGTGTGAGAAAGTAAACTTGTAGAGCAAAATCGTGCGTTGGAAGGAAAGCGTCTACGGTAAGGGCAATTCTTAGATATTGTTAAGAATTATGTTTTATATGTTATGAGTAAGGGCTACTTCTAGATATCTCTAGGCTTATGGTTCATACACTTTATATGCTTGTATTTTTTATGCATATGTTTCATATGCTTTATATGCTTGTATTTTACATGCTTATGTTCCATATGCTTATGTGTAAGAACATCTTTAAGTGTGTATATTAGTAATATGTGAATGCATAAATTAAGTATGTGACAATATGATGAACAATGTGATGGAATGATTTTCTTGAATGATGCCTTGTGATTATGATTATTGTGTTGTTATCATTGACTATATTTGAGAATATATTGTTAAATGACTGTGATAATTTGGGGAAGTACCGAGAGCACATGAGTTGGGTTACCGTCATATCAACGTCAAATAAATCTTGGATTTTGAAATATAAACTAAGAGGCATTTTATTAAAATCAAAGAGACACTTAAAAATAGATCTTTCTAAAACCTTAATTAGTAATGGACTAACCACCTTTTCATTAAAAAGAATTAAGTGAGAGTTAGAATAATTAAATTAATTATTTTGAACTATTAGTGGATTTCCAACATAAATCATTTCATAACTAGTAGGAGATTTTCTAAAGAAAAGAGACTTAAGACTATAAAGGGAGATCTTGAGCCGAAAATATGGGGTTCTAATTAAGGGAGTTAGTACAAGAATAGATGATCTCGGACACTCCGTGTGAGTGATCCTGTCGAGGTAAACTAACTATGATGATAGAGTTGCTTGTTCATGCATACATCGATGCCAGAAGAGAGGTGTCGTAGAGTCTCCCAGACCTAGGTGCGAGCACGTACCGACAGTCAAGAGGAAAAACGGGCGTTGTGTCATCAGGGGGATTGCTCTGGGCACAAATCCCTGCAGGAAATAGCGTTTAAGAAAGCCTGGTAGCGGACTCCAGAGCTCCTGAGGCCCTTGCGAGGGTGATATTCCGGAATCATGTGCATTGGCATATAGACTGACAAATAAGGATTTGTGGTGCATCTTATTTTGTGGACTATTCGTTATGATATTGTGTTATGCTTGCCTATTCGTATATGTTGTCATTATTTATGTCTTGTTAAGAAATTGACCCTTGCCCGTGGTTCTTTCAATTAATGAATGTAACCCAGACGATGACGACGATCGAGCTGACCCCGCTAGTCCTATCGTCCATGACGACATTTGAGTTCCCGGACTCGGGAGCCCCGTTCGCCTGGGAGGTAGACCACGCCTCAGGCCAGGTGACGTACACAAGGAACATGGTCGAGACGACGCAGCAAGCGGACAAAGCTACACACATAGGGATCACGCGCCGAGTGATGCGGTTTCCGGTGCCCTTCGCATGCATATTAGCTGCTTGGATAGACGCACACCCTGATGGAGACACCTCAGCTTCAGAGGGCATGTCCGAGATTCCACGCCGGACCACTTTTCGCAGCGAGCCTCGGACTACGGATTCAGCGTTACGCGCTACTCCCCTTAGATTTGTACGGCGCATGCAACCCAGGAGGATGGACGTCGGAGCACCCTCTTCTCACGCCGCAGTAGACCCGTTGGGTTCCCCTGCTAGATCCGTATCACCCGTAGAGTATACTCCCTCGTCTCCGATTCCTATCCCTGAGACTACTCCCTCGGCGGATCCTTCTGTATGCCCTCGTTGTGGCCAGGTAGGGTGTGGATCTGGAGGTTGGATCATAGATTCATCTAACGAGGAGGATAGTCTGGGGATGCACCTCTCGATATCCCTACTGTCGACGCCATTGGTGACGACGACGTCATTACGCCCGTGGTAGACGATATGGAAGAGGATTCGATGGTGGAGGATGAGGAGGAGGAGGAGGGCCTCTATGAGTGGCAGGCACCGCCTTTGGTAGTTCATTTTGAGGCGGACCGAGATCACACAGCCGCCCCTGCTGCTTGAGTTAGAGTGTTGATCAGCTTAGTGTTTCTTATGTCGGAGTCTATCTGTTGTATTTTGGGATTATGTCTCTACTTGTAGTAGTTTAGTAGTCGAGTGAGGCTCTACTTTTGGAGTAGCCCTCTGCGTAGGTGTCTGCCGGGAGTACCTCAGAGGTATGAGTATTTCTTATAGGAAATTCATATGTCAGATGTATTCCTATTTTGATGTTGTATTTTGTAAAACCTTGTAGGATGTATTGCCTCAGGATTTTATATATGTATTCCAGACGTATTTCCTTTTATTCTCTTTGTATGCCATGTTCTGTCAATGCTGTATTTACTCTGTCATGTTATTTGCGAAAGGGTTTTATAAAAAAAAAATTTACCATGATTTCTAGCGAGCAGTATCAAAACTATTTCATACTTGGTGGTTTTTGTCTCATAAGTAGCGCCTGGATTTCGGGGTGTTACAATGTCCGTACACGTGTGAGGTTGGATGATAGGTAGTTTTTTACATTTTTGTCTATAAATAGTAGTTCTTACGATGTAACTCAGGTTGGATACATGATCTAAGTTCCTAACATCTCGACGGCGAAGCAGATTAAAGGAAAACGATCACTGTATGCCTTCCCCCTTACTTTCAGCAATTTGCAATTCAATTCAATTACATTTTTAATTATCGTCTTGTTCTTAATCTAATTTATCTACAAATTTATCTTTTTTTTATGCATTTTAGTTTGAACTTTACTGTATTTTCTAAACCTTTTTGAAATATTATTCTTTCATACTTTCTGTATTTATTTCTTGTAGAGTTTCAATTTGCTTACTGCATTTGGCTTGTTTCTATTTCAATTTTAATATTTTATTTCATGTCTATTACTACACAGTCATTTAAGTACTTCATTTACGTTTCTGTGTCAATTTCAAATTGTATGTCTTACTCTGTGAATGCACGTTCAAACACTACATTATTTACTTTGACTTTATTTTCTGTTTAAGTTACTTATCAATCAAGTCATTGGCTGCTAACGGCCAGTCTTGCCCATTTACACTTTCAATGCCATTTCGATAATAATTAACTTGTTGTTCGAGATTATTAAGTACAAACTAGCAAAAAACCTCAATGATTAATGACTTAGTAGCCAAGAAAATTGAAAACTGATATCTGGTCGAACTTTTGACCGTTATTTCACTAAAACCATTGTTTTCAAAACGAGATTACCACATAACTCGTCGATCTCGTAATCGTTTGAAACTATTATTTGTTACTTTGACGAATTTGGTAGAAACACACTACAAACCAAATTTCCCAGTTAACATTCTCCCATAAGCATCCTCTCTCTCTCTCTTCCGTTTCCCCACTTCCCCTATTATATTAAATTGAATCGACATGATTTGGGAATTTTGTTTGTTAGGGACTAAGTCAGGAATCAGGGGACCTTCCATGTTGGCTGGTGGTCCGAGTGTATCTGGATTTCGTCTCCCATAATGGATTGAAAGTCAAAGCTTTTGCAGGAGCATGAAAAAATAAGAAAATAAAATAACATAATCCCTCCTGCCTTCGATGACCATTATCCAAGTTATTCACGAGGAATTCATTTTTTTTTTGGGTGTATTCAAATAATTTGTTGCATTTAATTCTTTTTTTTCCCCTTCCAAATGTTTAATAAAGTTGCTGCAAATCGATTGAAGAAAATGTCTGCAACTTCAACGCCATCATTGATGTGAAGAAATAGAACCGAATATTTTAATTTTAAATCTGGGAGAGGAAGAAACGGCAATAATAACGTGCCGCTCTTTTAAATTTTTTTTTAAATTCACACGGGATATTTTGAACCATAAGATCTAATGAATTTAACGGTTAAGATTTGGTGTATGTCTTTCGACTTACACCTGGTGTTAACAGATTTTCTCTCTCTCTCTTTATATATATATATATATATATATATATATATATATATTTGATGGAAAAGGCTTAGTAGTCTTTACTCATCAAGCCTGTGAACAACAACTCTGACAGTATAGTCACAGTTTTCTAGACTCATCCTTTGTATGTAGTAAAGCTCCTTAGCATAGTGGTAAGCACTTGATCTATCAAGTGTTAATATATCTCTATGGATATTTTTGCTAGTGTAGTTTTAGAATTGTCTGTGAATTTCTTTTTCTATTTGCTTGCCTTGTTTGTGAAAGTTGTTTTATAACATTTTTTTTCTTTTTGCATATGTCTGATATTCATATAGTTTGCATTTTCTTAGTCATGTAGATCATAGGAATGGAAATAGGTCTTTAGGTCATCATGTAAAAACCATCATAAGTGACATTCTTTTATCATAATGGTACGATCTTTTTCCAAAAACTCTACTTCCCATACATGTTTCCGTACCTCCTTCTGTCCACGAAATCTGTACTGAAAAGTCTCATAACTCGTGCCATTTATTTCTTAGAGCCGGATCACTTAGGTCTATTCCCAACTACTCGATACTTACTAACGATTGTAGTTCCATAGCTTTGCTATAAATTCAGCCCTTGTCCCTTTCTTTTTCATATCCTAAAACTCCATTCCACTTCCTTCCTTCTCTCTAGAATAGCCACTCTCTTCTCATCCCATCCTGCTGGAATTCTCCCATTTTGGATATTTTTCCTTCCTCACGATGGGTTAGATTTTTATTACAGGATTAGATTTAGGACACATGCATAGCATTTGTATAAATATCCCACCTGAGATTTAAAATTAATAAAAAGATTTGTTTGTTTCTTTTGTTGTTACAATGCTTTTATCTTAAATTTATATTTATCTTCTTTGTATGATTGTTTAATTTTCTCTATTTTTCTTATTTGTGTGATAAATTATAGTATCAGTCTCTTAATTTTTGTTTTTATATGTTTTACAAATTGGAATCAGCTCTTTACACTACTAGAATGTTTGCTTCTAGATGCCAAAACGTAGCGTAGGCCACGATACTGACGCTAATAGCGTCGGCCTAGAGTAGGCCATGCCGACGCTAAAAGGCCTATTGAATTTTTAATTATTTTATGAAATGTAGCGTCGCCGACGCTAAGTCGTTCCCTTTACGATTTGCGTAAGTTGGCCGAAGCTAAATATAATTACCTTTTTTTTCCAGAGGCAACTTCTCCCCCATTTGTTACACATTTCCCCCCACCCCTTTTGGTCTAATTATTATTTTTCTAATTTCTAATTCATTCATTTGAAAAATTAAAATCAAAACCCAAACACCTGAAACCTAAACTCTTTCTCATCTCTCAATCTGAAAACCCTAACCCACCTACGAACGGCAACTAGCCAACTACCACCACCATCTGCGAATGCCCACCTGCAAAGCCACTAACACTACCTGCGAACGGCCACCTGCAAAGGACGAGCAACCACCACCACCACGAACTTCCTTTCTCTCTTGTGCACATCCTCTCTCTCTCGTAGCGCCCAACTCTTTCTCCGTTGTCTCCTCCATTGGCGTGCTACCGGACCACCACGGATTCTCACCTCCAGCCACGGTAACTTGAAGGAACAACATCCCTCCCTATTTCATTCTCTCTGTCAACTATCTCTGGGGCCCCAATCTTTTGAAGTTCCAATGCTTGATGGGTAAGTCCCGAAATAACACAAAGTTAGTAGCATCCATATGCGGCAGTGATTAGGTATCCCCAGTGGATTTTTTCTCTTTTTTTTTTTTTAAGCACGATTAGTACATTATTACATAGTGCAGAAATTCAAGGCTTGGTGTTTTCTCCTTTTCCTTTTTCGTTCCTGTTGAGAAATAATATGACCGTAAGTTTCTAGGTTTAGAAGTTGTGGTTCGTGACCTTGCTATGGTTTATATTTGTTTCTTTCAATAAAAGTTAATGGATGGCAACACTAGGTTTGGCAAAGAAATTGTAAGGTGCATAAGATTTTTTCAATCAAATTGTAACACTAGATTAGGAGCAATCTTTGTTTTGCCTAAGAATGCAATCTCTTTTTTGCCCAAGAATGTATTATCAATATGTTTCATTTACTTTAAAAGATTTTTTTTCTTTCAATCAATGCTCATTGTTAGTGTTTCAAATAACAAAGCAAGCTGAAACTGATATGATTATTTGGAATGCTTTTTTATCTCTTATACTCCCTCCGGAACCATTTATAAGGCAAAAAGTCATTTCCAGATTCGTTAAAAAATGTATGTATCTGGTCCAAAAATTAGACCAGATACATACATTTTTTAACGAATCTGGAAATGACTTTTTGCCTTATAAATGGTTCCGGAGGGAGTATTTGACAAGGCTGAGCTTACAACTATTCTCTAGTGACCACATGACTCTCAATCGATTGACAATTTTGCTTTATCAAACAAAGGTTTTATATTACTTTCTTCAAGATAGTGAATTTGTTTTAAGTTCATTTTCTATTAACTGCACTTTTTTGTTTGATTTTTTCTTTAAGTTTTTCTGTGGCATCAGTTTTGCTTACTAATATCTTCACATGGCATTTTTCCTGTTCATGTGTTGTTATAAATGTGTCTCAGCATATATAGTTGAAGTTATTTGAAATAATATAGTTACAATTTGTTTCTATGTATAACTCCATATTATAGATGATAGAACTGGGTTTTAATTTATGGTTTGTTGAATATTAATTGTGGTTTTGTACATATAGGGAAGAACTAAGAATACAACCTTTTTTATGTACCTTTGAGATGTTTTAGGTGTTATAGTTGGTGATATTTTCTTTGAGGTCATAGCTGCATAATGAATTGGAGCTTTTTCAAAGGCTATGGTTGTAATCATAAAAGAATGAACTAAACAAATAAGGAATAAGGACCAAACTCATTCCCTTATCATAGTTGGGCTATAAATATGACGTGCGTACAATTCTTGTTTTTCTTCCTTGGATTCTGAGGCTTGTTTGTTTTGTAACCTATGCCTTTTTGCACCTGTATTACTTTTTGATAACTCCAGCATAATTGGAATTTTGATGCAGAAAAATAGTGATTGAGAAAATCAAGACCTATATATTCCTTCTAATAAGCTATTCTCAAGCTTCTCGAAACTAAAGACATTCATTGATATCACCAGCTTTATGTGTTTTGAAAAATTGTGGGGAAAAGGCAACAAATACAAAGGTATCACTGCAGCTGATTGTGTTAATTTTTATGTTCTTTCATGTGCAATTATCTTAATTATGCAATTTTACTTGGTAATAATTCTATTGACCAAGGTGTAATTTGTTTGCTTATTAATTCCAGAAGAGGGATCTTGAATTAACTGTTGAACTAGAATTGTAATATGAATACCATGTAATGTAAAAGCAATAGCGTGATGCAATGCAAGGAACTCGTGTTTTTCATATAGTAATTTGAAGAAGAGGACGTACTGTTTTGTGATGAATATAATATATTTGATTTCATACATGTCAACTATACCAATTCAATTTTTGAAACCCTCATTACCTAGTTGTTATTACATCACCAAAATGTGCCTTTCATTAGCTACCATTGTTATATTACTAGATTTTACTGTTATTATAAATAGAGTCCATGTAGATGGAGTGCATAAGCCTCTATTCTGGTGCTGATCCCCATGTGTATCAACTATAGTACGGCTGCAACATGCACCACACTTATTGGATGTAGCAGTTACCTTCTGTTGTTTAATTTTAAACAAGGTCTTCAGAGCATTGATTTTTCATAAATTATGCAAAAAAGAAAATTAAATTGTAAAGAAGAAAAAGATGTTAGCTGAGATTATTTTAGATTGTGGAAGCTACCTGAACTTGTGTTTAAATTCTTTTTGTTTCCCTATTGCTATGTTGTCCAGATGGATATGTTGGTGACGAGTTTGCTAAAGGAACATGATGCTTACAATGTGAGTAGTTTTCATCATCGTCATGTGAATGCAAAGATAGTATTTGCCTTGTTTTGACATTATATTATTAACATTTATCTTGTTCTTTGCATTCATATTCCATCTGAACTTTGTATCATCTTTATTTTGTATAATTCTAACAAACAAATGCTCGGATATCCTATCATGTGACCTTACCTTTTCATTTTGTTTGTCCTATCTATTCTTTGACTTCATAAAAGAATTGGGGTTAAAGTTGATGATATTTTGATACGGTCTCTAGGGTTATCACATCCCCTAAACCGGTTGCCCATGTTGAGAGAGATGGGCCAGGGCCAATTACTTCTCACAGGCCCAAACGCTGCAGGAAAAGGCCCACTTGGATGGAGCCTTTTGTTTAGTCACGTGATAACATTCCAGCTATTAGATATTTGGGTGACACAGCTCATTCTATTCCTTTTAACCGTTTTTCTAGTGAGTCACTGCATAGGATTCTATTAGTGCCATCAGCACCTTACAAGTGTCCTGTGATGCTAGAATTTAGGATCTAGAATTTTCTATAAATGTTATTTGAGACTATGAATAAAAGCATTGAATATTGAAAACCCCAAATTCTGTCTTCTTCTTCTTCTTAATTCTCCTGGAGCCCACCAGTGCTTGAAACTGGCCATTTATCTCAAATTTCTTTGAATTCTTGCGACCCACATTTTGGGTTGTATCATTTGGTGCTTTCATTTTCTTCACCATGCCTCCCAAACCTGAAAAACCAGACAAAACCACAGAAGAAATTGTTATACTATGTCTCAGTCGCATGGAGGCATTATTAGATTCCAAATTATCCACATTCAAAGCCTCACCTTCCTCACCCAACAGCCACCACAATCACCACACCCCCAGTTTCAAAACCCCTAAACCCAAACTGCTACCCTTTGATGGGACAAATCCGCTTGACTGCTTGTTTCAAGCAGACCAGTTTTTTGAATTATCTCAGATTCCTCTCACACAGAGGCTCACCTACGTCCCCTTTTACATGCAAGGCCCAGCTCTTGCTTGGTTCAAGTGGGCTCACTCCAACCATCAATTCACTACATGGGCTCAATTTACTCAGGACCTGGAAACCCGATTTGGTCCTTCATCATATGAAAATCATCAGGTAGCGCTGTTTCAGCTGCGCCAAACAGGTACGGTGATGGAATATCAAGCTCAGTTTGAGAGCTTATCTAATAGGGTGACTGGGCTCAACCCGGATGCTCTCTTCAATTGTTTCCTCTCTGGACTACGGGCTGACATCTACCAGGAACTTACTCTTAGACGCCCTTATAATCTACACGATGCCATTGGCCTTGCTAAATTAGTGGAAGCTAAATTAGCTGATCCAAAATCCCATCATTCGCGTTACTCACGCCCATCACCAATTCCTGCACCTAGCCCTTCTGTTTTGGGGCCAGCACCGCCCTCTTCCACACCTGCTCTGCCCCTGCGCAAATGCTCTCCTGCTGAGATACAGGATCGCCGCGCTCGCGGCCTTTGTTTTCATTGCGACGACAAGTTCAGTCCAGGCCATCGCTGCAAGGTAAAACAATTTATGATTCTTATGACTAATGATGAGGTTTATGATTTGGTTGAGGCCCTTGTACCTGACCCAGAACCTATTGATCCTGGAGATTCACCCCCTTCTCCTACACTGGACTCCTCACCAGAGGGTGACCATTTCCACCTTTCCAATTCTGCTATGGGCGGCCCATTATCAACCCGCACTCTACGCTTACAAGGCTCCATTCAGGAATTGGAAGTCACTATCCTTATTGACTCAGGAAGCTCCCACAACATCATTCAACCTCGCATTGCTGAATTTTTGCAGCTTCCAATTGTGGCTATTTCACCTTTTTCGGTGCTGGTTGGTAATGGGGACTCGATTAAATGCACAGGAGGTTGTTCTAAGGTTCCTATCACCTTCTCTGGTGAGACTTTCCTCCTACCCTTCTATGTCCTACCCATTCATGGTGCCGATGTGGTGCTTGGTGTCCAATGGTTACAAACGTTGGGCCGGTTTATGTCCGATTACACCATTCCCCTTATCGAATTTGTCCACAACAATAAAACAGTGACAGTTCAGGGCACCAAACCTAACACCCCTACACTTGCCTCCCTAGCCCAATTTGCCCGTTTTATGTTCACCAACTCTATTGAGTTTATGCATACTGTTTCCCTCTACCAAATTGACCAACCTTTTCCCCCACTGGGTGACTCATTTCCCCCTAATTTTTCCTCCTTCCCCACAGATTTAGCAGCTCTATTGTCCCAATTTGCTGCTGTCTTTGCTACACCACATGGGCTGCCCCCTAACCGTACCCAAAACCACCATATCCACCTCCTTCCCTCTTCCCAACCGGTAAATGTCCGCCCCTACCGTTACCCCCAATGCCACAAAGACACCATGACCTCTATGATCCAAGAAATGCTCAAAGATGGCCTCATCAAGCCTAGCACCAGCCCTTTTTCATCCCCGGTGCTCCTTGTTAAGAAAAAAGATGGTACGTGGCATTTTTGTGTGGATTATCGGGCTCTAAATGCTATTACGGTCAAGGACCGCTTTCCTATTCCGACAGTGGATGAACTTTTGGATGAATTACATGGTTCTTCAATTTTTTCTAAACTTGATTTAAGGGCGGGGTACCATCAAATTCAGCTATCCGCAGAGGATACATTTAAGACAGCTTTTCGCACTATTGATGGCCATTTTGAGTTTCTAGTCATGCCCTTTGGGCTGTCCAACTCCCCCTCTACCTTTCAGGCCACCATGAATGATGTTTTTAGAGCCTATCTTCGCAAGTTTGTGCTGGTTTTTTTCGACGATATTCTCGTCTATAGCAAGGATTGGGCCTCACACCTTCTCCACCTAAAGGAGGTACTCCAACTTCTAACTCATCACCAATTTTATGCTAAACTCTCTAAATGTCATTTTGGAGTCACACAGGTGGATTATTTGGGGCATATTATCTCCAAAGAAGGAGTGGCGGCTGATCCAACTAAGATTCATGCCATACTCCAATGGCCAGCACCCCACAACCTATCCACTCTTCGTGGGTTTTTGGGACTCACTGGTTACTACCGTCGTTTTGTCCAACACTATGCCACCATTGCTGCCCCCCTTTCTGACTTGCTACGAAAGGACAGTTTTCAGTGGGGCCTTGCTGCCCAAACAGCTTTTGATAAACTTAAACAGGCCATGGTTACCCTCCCTGTGCTGGCTCTACCTAATTTCTCCATTGGTTTTGATGTGACTACAGATGCTTCCGCTACCGCTATCGGGGCTATTTTATCACAAAATACCCACCCACTGGCTTTCTTTAGCAAAAATATGTGCCCCCGAATGCAGTGTGCCTCTGCTTATGACCGCGAAATGTTCGCCATCACAGAAGCAGTGAAGAAATGGCGCCATTACTTGCTAGGCCGCCATTTCAGGATTTTCACAGACTAGAAAAGCCTTAGAAGCCTCATGACCCAGACTATACAAACACCTACACAGCAAAAATGGCTTACCAAGCTCTTGGGGTTTGATTTTGAGATTCTTTATACTCCGGGTCGTGATAATGTCGTTGTTGACGCCTTATCCCGAGTAACTGCACCTTCAGAGGTTGTCTTCTCAGCCATTTCTGCTTGTCAACCTGTCCTTGTAGAGCAACTTCAGCACTTCTACTCTACCCGCCAGATCGGCCAGGCCTTGATGACCAAATTTCAAGCTGCAGATCCACACAAGACATTATTCAGCATCCAACAGGGGATTCTCTACTATAAGGGGCGCATTTTCGTACCTTTGGAGTCGAATTTCCGCCCTGAATTTCTGCAGGAATTCCACAGTTCCCCTTTGGGAGGTCACTCGGGAATCAAGGGTACTATGACTCGGTTGGCTGCTTCCTTCTCTTGGCCTCACATGCTTCAAGATGTCAAGTCTTTTATTCAACAGTGCCTCACCTGTCAGGAAATTAAAGCAGTGAATCAGAAGCCAGCAGGGTTGCTTCAACCTTTACCTATCCCAAACCAACCATGGGAAGACATCTCAATGGATTTTGTCACACATTTACCTGCTGTCGCTGGCAAAACTGTGGTTTGGGTCATTGTAGACCGCCTCTCCAAGTCCGCATACTTCTTGGCACTCCCCACCCATTTCTCTGCTTCCTCCATTGCCCCCATCTTCTTGACAGAGATTTATCGCCTACACGGGATGCCTAAAACAATTGTTAGCGATCGTGACCGAGTTTTCATTAGCAAGTTCTGGCGTGAGCTGTTCAAACTGAGTGGTACACTGCCAGAAAACACGGGATTACCGACGGTCTAAAGCCGTCGGTAATCCTTGAAAGCCGTCGGTAAGTCTGGACTACCGACGGCTTACCGACGGCCCAAAACCCGTCGGAAATATGGTCGTCACAAAGGATTACCGACGGACTATTCTTTTTGCCGTCAGATATTGCAAGCTATACCCGTCGGTAAATTAACGACGGTATTCCGACGGCAAAGCCGTCGTTAGATTTCCGACGGACATGGCCGTCGGTAGACTGATGTTTTCCGACGGGCATAGGCCGTCGATGTCGGAAGTTTTTTTTTTTGCTTAATAAAAATTTTACTTTAATTAATTTTATATTAATAAAATTATTAATTAATAAAAAAATTAATTTTATTCTTTAATTAATTAATTAATTTAATTATTTATTTGTTTAATTGTAAAAATAATTTTATTAATAAAATTATTAATTAATAACCAAATTAATTTTATTCTTTAATTAATTTCTCATATTAAAAATATTTATTTATTAATTTAATTAAAAATTACTTATAATTTAATTTAAATTTAATTATTAATTGATTTCCATATATAAAAATGTGATAACGTAAACTAAAAAGTAAATTAAAAAAAGAAAACATATTAAATAAAAAAATTCAACAAATAAAAATCAGTAACTAAAATAATATCCGAAACGAAAAAAACATGATATCCAAAAATATGAAAAAATATAAGTACAAACAGAACTAATAGTCCTGGTACTCCTGATCATCATCGAGATGCTCTACATCATCTGCATCATCGACATGACCATGAGTACGCGGAGGCGAAGGCGGAGGCGGAGGCGGAGGCTGAGGCTGAGGCTGAAGGGGAGGTGGCGAGTAAAGTCTTGGCGAGCTAGCATCCGTACATCTGCTTCGTCACCGCAAAGACTGAGTCAAAAGCTCCTGGCTTTGGGCCACTGCGCCTCAACTCGGCTATCTCCTGGTCATCCGCGACCGAGCGACCAGTGGCAGCACTACTACTCGACGACTCTCCAGTGTGTAGGCGGCGGGCCCCTTTTTGTAGTTCTTTGGCAAGGTCGCCCGACACCATATAGGCGACCCTTCTTCTTTCCGCCAACCACTTCCGCCCAAACCCTCAGCGGTGTAGATAGATCGTCAGGGCTCTGAGATGGAGAACATGATGAGCTCTGAGATCTAAGCTGAGACATCCTCGCCTCAAACTCCTCCTGTTAAACAAACAAATAAGTCAAATCTTTTTTTTTTAACAAAACAATATAAACATTATTAAAAAAATATTTATTATATTTTATAATTACCTGAGTCCGCCTCGAACGCTCATCAACGAAATCACCAGTACTCCTCTTCGTATGAGTTGCAAGATGGAGCTCGTGCAACTGAACTTCTCTCCCCAACCTCCTCGACTGAGATTGTATTAATAAAAAAAATTAAATAAATAATAATAATAATAATAATAATAAAATAATAATAATAACAATTTTATAACACGTACAAGTCTAACTGCGTCTTTGCGCTGATTGACACTCGCCTCCGGTGTGCAAGCCGCCACCCTTCTCGAGGCCCTATTCTTCTTGGCTCATTGGTCGCTGGAACTCGAGGGTGTTCAGTGCGCTACCACCGCCAGAAGGTCATCCCCTATCCAACTGGGCTGGCCCCTCGCGCGCATCTCAAGCATGTCGTAAAGGCGGTGGGAGGCCTTCATATGAAAATTCTTCTCCATCGCCTCCTCATATTTTTCCTCCCAAGCAACCCTCGTCTGTATCAATATAAGACATTATTAAACATAATTGATATTTACGAAAATAAAATAATATGCAATAAAATAAAAATTGCAGCTTACTCTGAAAGACTTAAACATATGGTCCCGCTCAAAATCCTGAAGTGTCCCCCAGGTGGGCCAAAACTCCTGGTAATTCTCCTCAATTGTTGCTGTGATAGCTGACGCAGCAGGCTTTGAGGGAATAAACCTGAACAATAAAAACATGTTAAATAAAAAAATATATATATATATATATACATGTAAATTATTAATAACTCGAAAAAATTGCAAATACTTACCCTTTACCAGATGGTCTGATAAGAACTTCGACCATCATACAACATCTCAAGAGTGTCGGGCTCCTGGCCCCCCTCGCCAGGAACCTCCTCCTGCTGAACCTCCTGCTCCTCCCCGTCCTGCCCAACATCAGTGTCATCAGGTGTATGGCCCGTACTATAATCATGGTCGGACTGATGAGCATCGGCCACCGGATCAGGCACAACATGGGAACTCGAAGCGCCATGTGCAAACTGGAACCCCGGGGTGGGGATCATGTCAATGTGAGGCAAAGGTGTCGAACGTGCCCGAGTCTGTGTAGCTGGTGTCCAATGTGCCTGAGTCTGTGTAGGTGGTGCAGAAGGCTGTCTAGGTGCAGGAGGTGTATCAGGCTGTCTCGACGTAGATGTACTAGGACGACATGTAGATGACAACGTCGAAAACCCGATGAGGTCACGCCTAATGATGGTCGGCCTCGACGGCGAGGGGGTCGAGGGCGATCCCTTCCTTCCATTTACCACCACCGGGTGGTGCAGGGGTCTCGCTCCTGAACCTCCCGATGCCATATCTGTCTATAGAGCAATTGAATAATAATACCATGAAATATTATATTTAAACATAACAATATTACAAATGAATTCCATAAAAATAAACAAGTTATGAAAATAACCGACAAATTAAAATATATTGTTACACATTAATTTCTCAAATTGTAAAAAATTAAACAATTTCAATCTGCCCATTCTGCCCACTCAATTTCGGCATCGTCTTCAGATCTTGATGGTTCTGCCGCTTCTTCATTTAATTCTTCATCCCCATCTACATCTTCATATGTGATTGGATTGTCACGTAGTCGAGTAATGGGTTCCACTTCATTTACTACGTTGACATGAGACATCTCTTCCACTTGATAAGCCACTTCTTCCCGTATCATCTGCTTTCAATGCGACCCCGTGGTTTTATCTTTATTGCGACACACCAACCTTGTTTGTCCCTTCGAGTTGATGGATAAGGGACATAATACACTTGTCTTACATGTTGTGCCATGATAAACGGATCAAACATTTGGTATCTTCTGCTCATGTGTATGTCAACGAAGATTATATTTTCGATCCACTCTTGTGCCTCTATTTGATGGATCAAACCAATTACAATAAAATAGCACTATTTTTTTAGTATAGTCTAAAGTATTGTACGTCAGTTCATATATATGTTGAATCACGCCGTAAAAGTCATCTTCACCTCCATCTGTGGCACCTTTTACATAAACCCCGCTGTTAACTGTTTTTTTCCCTCTGTTTTTGACTGGGTTTGGAATTTGTATCCATTTACAAAGAATGTGTGCCATTCTTTTACACGTGATTTAGGACCATGAGATAAATTTCTCAAGTGTTGGATTTTAGGGGATTCTGCCTCGCTATACACCTGTGTACACACCATGTGCAAACAAATTATGGTTCCTATTTTCAAACAATATTTTTGTATTTTCAAACAATAAATAATAATAATATATATATGACGACTCAGAAAACATACCTGGTTCCTAAACCACGTTGGGAAATATTCATGAATATAGGCGTAAGAGTCTTGTACGCTTGTGGGCTTAGTTAACAAGAATGCCCCTGATCAAGTCATTATCAAACAAATGATCAAGAGCAATTGTGGATTAAAGAAATTGAAAGTGGTCAAAATGATACATACGTTAGATACGGTGATATACGCACGGTTGATCAACACGTGAGCGTGGGGTGACTTCCACACTTCGCCGTTATCCAGTTATCCACCTCCTTTCCACCATGACGACCGGAAAGGCAAAATACTGATAAGGCAAGCGGGTGTCTTTCACTTTCAATTTCTACTTCATTCCTACTATTTGTTGGTGTCAACATGAAGTTCGTAAAATAATGGGAACAGAAATGGATTGTCTCACGGTGTAAGTAAGTTGCACAAATAGATCCTTCAACCCTGGCCTTATTTTTCACCGACCGTTTTGAGTCACCACATCCCGAATCTACGTAACTGCTTGAAGCACCTTCGCAATTATCAGCAACCCCTAAATCAACGTGAGGCAACTTTTCACCATGTGTAGTCCAAATCCAGTAATTAAGCCTAAATCCAACTGAATACAGGTGGTGCGTGACCTCACTTGGGCTCTTAATCCTTCTGCAATCGCAATTAAAGCACGGACATCTAATCCCTCCATTAGTTTTGAAATCTTTATGTGCCATTGCGACTTGGACAAAGTACGCAACCCCAGCGCAAAAATCTGGTTTCAAACCCCTCTCCCTGATACAACCTATCGTACATCCAACTACGACTCGAAAGAAAATATTCCATCTTCTCGCATGTCAAAAAATCACAATTTCAGCAAGACGACGTTCTTACAACCGCTCTCTTTCTTTATATGGTATGACTTATCCCATTCAAGAAAAAACTTTTCAGAACTCGTATAATAATCATTCCTTAATTCTCGTATCTTATACTTGACAAAATTTTGGCAGCATTTCCCATTGGTCTCTGAGTACACAAAATGAACGCAGTTATGAACACCGCAATCAAGTATGCACCCAGAGAACAAAAGGAAATGAATCGAACCGAAATTTCATCAAATATAAAGATACGAGAATTAAGCAACAACTATTATACGAGTAAAGAAAAAGTTTTTTCTCAAACTGTCCGACTTGGACAATTCAAGGTTCAATATACAATGAGCACATGGTACCCTAAAAGAGTATATGCACTCAATAATATATTAAACCTCAAACGGGAAGCTAAGGCTTCTCTCCGATACTAATAACAAATATCAAACATCCATTCGATCAATGATTAACATAACAATTAGACAAGCAGAAGTGACAAGGGTAGAATTAGTTTTATTATTTATATATATATATATATATATATATATATAAATAATAAAAAATATTTTATTTTCCTTTTTCATTTAATTTTTTATATGATAATTTTTAATGTTGTTATTTTTTATTTCTTTTTTATTGAAATTTTTTTAACTCTTCTCTTCTTCAGATCTTTTTTCATTTTTGTTATATCATATTTTTTAACGATTGTTTCCCTTGTTTCTCTTTTTTTAATTCTGCTCATCTGTTAATTATTTTTACAATTCTGTTTTTTCAATCCGTCTAGTTTTTTAATTATGTTATTTTTCAATTGTATCTCATTTCGTTTTGTTATTCTCTTCTTTCTTCTTTAAAATCTGCTTTTTTATTCTATTGTTCTTAAAAATTCTGCTTTTTAATTATTTTTTATTTTAAATCTATTTTTTAATTCTATTATTATTTATCATTTCCAATTCAAATCTGTATTGTTTCTTTGAGCAATGGTCCATTTATTGTGTGTGTAGTTTTATTAATCATTTAGTTGCCACTACGCCATCCGCCATATATAATAAAAAAATTTATTTTTCAATAAATAATAATTATTAACAAATCAATGCTCATGTGCAATTTTAATTTATATATTTTATTTTCTTAAAACGGAAGAACTACTTATTCATTCAGGGTTTATTTAAACTTATTTTAATATATAATTTTATAATTTTATTTATTTCACCCGCTATTTAACTTACGCTATCTGCCCGCTATTTTACGCTATCCTACTAATTTTACGCTATTTTTCGCGATCCTCGATTAACAACACTGGAATTTTCATTAAAAATATACAATCAAAGTCATCAAAATGTTTACAATAAAAGCGGTTATGTTTCTAAGCAAATATATTACATAAAGGAAATAAAAAGCGGCATAAATTTTCATTAAAAATAAAATCATAGAAACAAAGGAATAGATGAGGTTATGCAGAATACGAATAAGCCCAACCATAAACTGAAACTACAACAAGACAACTATAACATATGGCTCTCAAACCTTCTTTGACACTTTAAATATTGTCTTAAACATGTGTCAACAATTCCAATACAAAACATGCAATCGTTGACATTTTTGTGTCAATGCTATAACACAAATTACAAGTTGTACTCGCCCATAGACTTTTTTTTTTTTCCCTCTTGTGTCTCAAATATATTAAATTGCAAATCGAATGGAATTATTTGAAAGATCGTAAAAGCATATGTATTATTCGAAGCATGCTTGTTACAAGAACATAATCTTTAAAGCAAATGAAGTCAGGCTTCCATTGTTACAATGAAACACAAACATAATTCCCTCACTCAATAAATTTTGGGCCAAAGAGACACCCTTTGAGATGCAAGCATTCTACTCCAACGAATAACTATACACTCCAAAGGACCACTTAAATGCATCTTTGCCACAAAATTTTAGCCTTGTTATGAAGCTGCGTTAGATTTCTTAATAAATTTAACTCAGAGGAATTCCACACATTTGAAGAAACAGATATAGAAATGTTGAGCTGTTGTCTAGAGGACAGACTACTGATTTCCAAATAAATTTACTAAGAAGGACCTTCTCACAGTGCGAGAAAGCATGGAAGCACTTATAAGAATTCTCCGTGAGGTCAAGATCAAGACTCGAGCCCATATTCTTCAATCAATATGACAAGATAAATGCATAAAATCAAGCAAGAGCAAGAGGTGTAGTAAATTCCTCCAACCCCCCTTCTTTCCAAACCAAAATAAAGAAGTGAAAAGAAAAAATAGAAAGCAGCAAAAAAAGATAACAGCTCACACAGAGTCTATTTGATGAACAAAGGAACTAATACCCCCAAAACAATAGGTATAATAGAGTTAAAAACCTGGTAAAGCACCACAATAGTTGGCTTTGAACAACCGTAGAGAAATTTGATATCCAAAACTTGGAGCTCCTCAAGCCTAAAAACAAATGAAACATAAATTTAGTAAACTATATCGAAATGTAAACACAAAAAGAGAAAAATGAAAATGTAGGATAGAAAATTACAAGGAAAAAAAAATGCTTGCACTGTGGTCTTGAAGAGAGAGAGAGAGAGTAGGTCCTAGTTGCTTTTGTCCCACAGATTCTTGCACACATTGCAACTTTTTGAATAAAAAGTTTAAAAGAAAGAAGAAGAACATGGTGAATCTCATAAAATCAAGAAAAACATGATTTTTCACTTGCCTTTGTTGATGACCAGAACTTCAAAACACACAAGAAAACTTTCTTATTTGCATACAAAACAGAACACTATACCAGCAAAAAAATCACATACCAAGATGGTTCACATAGTCTTTTATTTGTATCAAAAGCTTCTTGCTATAAACTTGATTCACATGTACATATGTCAACTAATCATGCATAGAATTGAAAAGCTAACTAATAAATGACCTAGATAACATATTGTTACATCGTTGTTTTCCCATTTTGCTGCAACAAACTAACACATCAATCAACGTTACTACAGTTCTTATGTCCAAAAATTTTACCACTATAAGATTCAGTTCAATTATAACCCCATTGCAATTGCTATCTTAAGTTAACACAGTTGTGTCTAACATTGGATACGCGAAGTTAACAAGCAAAATATTTCTAAACTTAACCAGTTTAAGTATATCAAGGAAATGAATAAAATTGCAATGCATTTGATCTCCAAATTGAAAAAATGAATGAATGACTGAAAAATTAGTCTTGGCCCCAATATAAAACACCACAATGGACAACATATATAGAACTTCCTACGGAGAAACAACATTTTTTATTGAGATATAAAAATTTATAAAATTAAACATGAACATGTAATTAAGAAAACTGAAGAACCATTGAGAAACCAAAGCACAGAAATGGATCACTAATCAAAACTGATTCATAGATCCACAGATAGGTCATAACTGCCAAGAATCCCCAGAATTAAGGTCAGAACCCTTTTCCATCTGTCCTTTTCTTCAGAAAAACAAAACCCCACCAACAAAAATAAACAAATAAATAAAACCATTTTCTAAGGGGGATGAATCATCAAGGTGTGATCCACATCATAGCATTTCTTTCCATTTCTAAGACACATAATTCACCAGCTTGGATAAATCATAAAATCCAAAATGAAGCCAAACATTAATCAAATCCAATCAATTAGGAAAAAAAAAGTTGAAAATGGGCTTTTCTAACAATTCAAAACCTCTAATAATTATGAAATTGGGGTAGACACACCCAAATCCCTGTTTCCACCCCACAAAAAACACCTCAATTGGAAAACATTTCTCAGAAGAAACGGTTCAAAGCCCACCAAGATAACATCCCAACAATCAAAACTTTACCTTCAATCAATCATATTAAACCCCCAATACAACAAAGATTCAGATCACAGACTAAAAAAATAATCCATCCAATCCAATTACTCTACATTTGATTAATTTGTTCCAAACTTCCAATCATGACATTTAGAAAAGCAATTGTGAATGTTGTTGATAAATAGAGAGGAGATGAATGAAAGACTTGACCTGATATTGTCCAGCCAAAACGACAGCAACTGCAGCCAAAACGACAGCAACTGCGGCGGAGGTTGAACGAGGTTGAACGAGGTTGAGCAGCGACAAAGCTGCGGCGGAGCGAGCGGCAACGACAAGCTGCGGCGGAGGCGAGCGAGGTTGATGACGGAGGCTACTGGCGGAGGGCGAGCGAGGGAGATGAAGGGAGGCTGCGGCGGAGGCCGAGCGAGAGGAGAAGGAGTGAATGAATTGAGTTCGAGGTCGAGGAGATGAAATATAGGGAGACGAAGGGAGTGAATGAATTGAGTTACGAGGTTGAGGGAGATGAAATATTGAGGTCGAGGGAGATGAGTTCAGTCTGCGAGTGAAGAAGAAGAAGAAGGATTACGTTACGCCAAATAAAGAGCTTACCGACGGCCATTGTAAACTTACCGACGGCTTAAGCCGTCGGTAAACGACACGGGATTAGCGACGGGCTAATCCGTCGGTAAAGACAGTAAATGGGCGTCGGTATTCGAAAACATGCGGCAATTTTTCAAAATTTACGGTCTACTGACGGACACCCACCGACGGCTTTAATCCGTCGCTAAAAAATCGGGATTTCCGACGGCTTAAACCGTCGGTAATGTCCACTGTACGACGGGACGAGTTTTCCGACGGGTAAGACCGTCGGAAATCTCGCTTTTTAACCGACGGACGAAAGCCGTCGGTAAATGGCCGTCGGTAATCCCGTGTTTTCTTGTAGTGGTACAACGCTAGCGTTTAGCAGTTCCTACCACCCAGAGTCAGATGGGCAAACCGAGGTCACAAATCGAATTTTAGAAAATTACCTGCGGTGCTTTGCAAGTGATTCCCCCAAGCTCTGGTTTCAGTACCTCCATCTAGCCGAGTTTTGGTATAACTCAACCTACCAATCTTCCATTCGGATGACGCCCTTTGAAGCACTCTACGGCCGTCCTCCACCCAGCATCAAGGCTTACGTAGCCGGGTCTACAACCATCGCTGGCCTTGACGAGTTTCTCTCGCACCGCCAACAACAACTCCTGTTGATCTGCGCCAACCTTACCAAAGCTCAACAGAGGATGCGCTCACAAGCAGACTCCCACCGCCAAGATCGCAGCTTCCAGGTTGGGGATTGGGTCCTTCTCCGCCTGCAACCATACCGGCAAACCTCAGTGCGTGGCCACGGCGCACCTAAGCTTGCCAAGAAGTTCGTCGGGCCATTTCAGATCGTGCAACGGATCGGCGCCGTCGCTTACGAGCTCCACCTACCGCCGGACTCCCGGATCCACCCCGTCTTCCACATCTCGAAGTTGAAACCTTTTTTCGGGGTTCCGTCGCTCCAAACCCCGTCGTTACCATCATCACTCACCAGTACAAGACAACCCTTGCAACCGCTGCGTATTTTGGGATCACGCCATGTGCATACTCCTCAGGGGCCGAAGCGCCAGATTCTAGTAGAGTGGGAGGACCTCTCTGAGAATGAGGCGACATGGGAAGATGCTACTGAGTTTGAGGAGACCGGTTTCAAAGACAAACTTGAGGACAAGTTTGGTCTCGCAGGGTTGGGAAGTGATACGGTCTCTAGGGTTATCACATCCCCTAAACCGGTTGCCCAGGTTGAGAGAGATGGGCCAGGACCAATTATTCCTCACAGGCCCAAACGCTGCAGGAAAAGGCCCACTTGGATGGAGCCTTTTGTTTAGTCACGTGATAGCATTCCCAGCTATTAGATATTTTTGTGACACAGCTCATTCCATTCCTTTTAACCGTTTTTCTATTGAGTCACTGCATAGGATTCTATTAGTGCCATCAGCACCTTACAAGTGTCCTGTGATGCTAGAATTTAGGATCTAGAATTTTCTATAAATGTTATTTGAGACTATGAATAAAATCATTGAATATTGAAAACCCCAAATTTTGTCTTCTTCTTCTTCTTCTTCTTAATTCTCCTGGAGCCCACCAGTGCTTGAAACTAGCCATTTATCTCAAATTTCTTTGAATTCTTGCGACCCACATTTTGGGTTGTATCATATTTTCTCTGAGGTCATAGCTGCATAATGAATTGGAGCTTTTTCAAAGGATATGGTTGTAATCATAAAAGAATGAACTAAACAAATAAGGAATAAGGATCAATTAGACAGGTCCAATTTTAGTTATAGTTTACTTTTGATAATTTTTTGGAAATGAAATATATCCTCTAAAAAATTTGATAGTGCCATCTGTCTCAAACTTCTGATAAATACTTAGTAAAAAAAACCAGAAAACAAGAGCAGCTCCCTAAAATTATGCCATGTTTCATTTTATTTTATGGGGGTTGATCAATCATGGAAAACAAATTTCACTTTGTTTTATGTAGTATTCTAAAGCAATGGTTGTTGCTGCTTCAAATATTTTCTCAAAACAATAAATAATATGTAACTGCACATTTGACTTTAGGTACAAAGGAACAAACCACATGGATTGGCTAATGACAATTTGCACTGTAAGTGTAACCAACACTTTCTTTTTCATCTGACATTTTTGATTGATTTTTAACAAAGAATTTTTTATAAACTTACTGCATGATTTGTTATTTCCTTCCATATAAATATTTGGAGGAAATGATATTGGTCACAACTGATTGTAAAATGAGCTTTTCATGCTGGTTAAGCATATCATCACACTTTCTTGCAAGGTAAATTCCAATACCTCTCTCAGTCATCATCATCGTCTTCCTCTTATGCTTCTATTTATTTGGCAATTGGCATGTAAACTTCTTTTCTTCTTCTAATTTGCAGCACACCTTGTGTTACAATTAGACTATCCCCTTGATAAAATTACCTTGGATTATTAAAAAAAAAGTAGTTGCGTGTAATAGATGCATTAGACCTACATAGATATTTGCTTTGATACTAAATTTTAGCTAATGCTTCCTTCAAATAGCTTATATTATAAAGATGTTTATGGGGGTTTTCTTATGTGGGTGTTTTATGTATGTGTCCTAAGATTGAACTTTGGTGTTTGAAGATGTACTTTTAAATAGGCCTTAAACCTGTTTTCCATTCCATGCAATTTATAAACTGATTTTTGAGGAGACCCAGGGGAACATATTGTACTGATCAGTGTTTACCAACATGTGGCCCCAAAGTTTTTGGATAAATTAAGCTATTGAATCATAGCAATGGGTATAAATGATGAGCTATAAATTGCATAGAGGCATATATATGTTCATTAATAAAAAGGCAATGAATTTGTAATTTAATTTTACTGATAGTGTACTACTTATATTTCTGCTCTTGTGCTGCACTGGAAAAGATAAGTTGATTCTGTTATGCAATCTTCAGTTTAGACGAGTCCAAAAACTAACATACTGAATGTGATTGATAGTAAGCAAATACAACACTACGATGATGATTTGGATGACCAGTCGCTAGATGGTGACGATTGATTTAGTTTTAGATTTTTCATCCTATTTTGTATGGTTGGCAGTACTTCAGTTTGTTTCTGGTTTTTATCCTATGTTGTATTACATTTTGAATTATTCTCAGTACTTAAGTTTGTTTATGATTTACATTGTTACTATAATACATTTGGCAATTGACTGAGTTTCAGTTTGGTTTTGATTGATATTGTGTTGTTGGTTTCGAATGGATAATTTGATATTGGATTGTTGGTTTAGAATCACAGGTTGAATTGAATACTTCTTGTTGGTTGACCCCAAAATAGAATTAAATCATGTGCACCGTAGCGTAGGCTCAGCCGACACTAAATTAATTTAATTTAAGCCTAGGATCAAAGTATAGCGTCAGCCGACGCTAATTGTCAAAAGCTCATACTAATCATAACTAGAACGCCGTCGTGTTGCGTCGGTTTGCCCGACGCTAACTGTTTGCGTGGGCTTGTTCGACGCTAATATTAGTGTCGGCCTTTTAAATTGCCGGTTTAGTGTCCACGTAGCTTGGGTCGAACCTACGCTAACTAGCGTCGGATGCAAAATGGCTGACGCTAACGATTAGCTTCGACCTCTAGCCTGTCGGCCACGACACCGATGCTACCCCGATGCTAATCGTAAGTTAGCGTGGGTTTTTCAGGATTAGCATGGGCTTTTGGCCTACGCTAACGGGCAACATTCGGCTGGCGCTATCCACACCCCCATGTTTCCTATTGACACCCCCTGTCAGGTTTTAATGAAGCAAAAAGACCATTTACCCTACTGCTTTTTTTGTGTGTTTTGGGTTCATACGCAAACTCAGTTTGCGTAATATGTGCAAACAAATTTTCAGGGATGTATGCAAACTCAGTTTGCGTAAACATATGCAAACTGAGTTTGCGTGTGTACAAACTTTGCGTGAGTTTTAGTTTGCACACACGCAACCTCAGTTTGCGTAAACATATGCAAACTGAGTTTGCGTACAGTTACGCAAACCGAGTTTGCGTGTGTGCAAACTTTGCGTGAGTTTTCGTTTGCACACACGCAAACTCAGTTTGCGTAAACATACGCAAATTGAGTTTGCGTACGAACCCAAAACACAGGAAAAAAAATGAGCGAATGAAACACGAAACTGAGCACTTCTCAAGGCTAATGGAAGTAGTAGGGAAGCCTTTGAGTCACTTTTCCCAACATTCATGAGATAGAGGGAGTGGAGAAGGGTGTGGAAAAGAGAGGGGTGAAAGAATGGAGAAGAGAGGGTTGAGAGAGTGATGAGTTTTGATTAATATATTTAAATATAAGGAAAGGGTATTTTTGGTATTATAATTTTCATTAAAGTGTAAGGAGGTGATTAGGAAACAAGGGGGTGTGGCCGCAACATTCTGGTAGTGTTATTGGTATCAAATTTATTTTATTTTTTGATTGGTATCAGTCTTCATAAAAATTGTGAATCATTTACGTTATATTTGGTAATAGGGGTTCGATCATTTTTTTTTTAGTATCAATCTTTCATTAGTAATTTTCAACTTTAAAATTTTTTATATAAGTATCTATTATATAAAGTCTTTTATTCTTTTTATTCGTTCTACTTTTTTGTATCAAACTATATCTTTATCTCTTAAACTGGTTTAGTAGCTTTTGTATACTTAGTTCATTATTTTCAAAAAAATTCATTTAAAGTATTTTACAACTTCTTTACTATTATTATTTTCAATTCGTATTTATATATTTCGTTTTGATATTTATTCTCTAACTTTTTAACTTCTTTTGTTATCTATATATATTATTATATTTTTTAGTTTATTCATTTTTTTTAATTGGTATCTATATAGTTCTATTATTCTTGGTATCATAATATTTTATTTTGTTCTCTGTTATTTGTATAAAATATTTACTCTTCTCAGGGGAAGAAAAAATTATATAACAAACTTTATTTCATTTTATAACTCACCTTTTTGTTGATAACAAACAGGGGAAAAAGTAATAATAAAATAATATGAACAGGTGGAGAAAATAAAAAATAATGATAATCCGAATCAAACATTATTGACTATATTTTGTTGATAATCTTATAAAATATTGTTCGTTTATCTTGCGTATATTTTTCTATTTAAGAACTCTTGCGTATTTACTCAGGGGGGCTTTTAAATAGTAAAAGGTATAAGATAAATTATTCATATTTTTCATAGGTTTGTCATCATCAAAAAGATGAAGATTATTAAAGCAAAATGTGAAATTGCGTCTGACACTCTTAGAGTTTTGATGATAACAAAGACATTAGAAACATGGTGAACAATTAATCTTATGAGCATTTAATAAGTTAGCTAAGTGTGCAGGGAAACTTTTTGAATCCAACTTAATACATTAACAGAACAAAATGTATTTATGAAGATAAAAACAAGATCAACAAAACATCATCTGAAGATCAACAAAGCATCATCTGAAGATTAACAAAGCATCGTCTGAGGATCAATAAAGCAAATGTTGAAGCTCAACTGAAGAATTGAAGCAACGTCTGATGTTCAACTGAAGAATTGAAGTAACGTCTGAAGTTCATCTGAACAAGATATCAGACAACACTGCATCAGAAGCAATACTTCAATTATTGCGTCTGACTTAGAAGATCTCATGAAGACTTAGTTCAAAAATCAATACACTAAATGGTAGTGTCTGAAGTTGTGATATATGAACATGAAGACTTAGTTCAAAATCAATACACTAAATGGTAGCGTCTGAAGTTGTGCTAAATGAACATGAAGACCTAGTTCAAAATCAGTACACTGAATGGCAATGTCTCAAGTTGTGCTAGATGAACATGAAAAACTAGTTCAGAATCAAAACACTAAATAGTAGTGTCTGAACTAGATGAAACACTAAATAGTAGTGTCTGAACTAGATGATCGAGATAGATCAAAGATGATGTAACATGAAAACTCAATGTAACACCCCGGTCTCTCCCTGGGCCCTATCTATGTGGATTATCCAGTCAGGTAGCCGCACTGTGTCACTCACAGGATTTCACCATTCCCTTAAATGGTGTTTTTGCCCTCTGAGGGATTCGAACCCACGCCCAAAGGGATATAGGCCTTTAGGAAGCATCCCCCATCACCTAGTTGAGTTGGTGATGGGGGATGCTTCCCAAGGGCCTATATCCTTCTAGGTGATGGGGGATGCTTCCCAAAGGCCTATATCCTTTTGGGCGTGGGTTCGAATCCCCCGGAGGGCAAAAACACCATTTTAAAGGAATGGTGAAGTCCTGTGAATGACACAGCGAGGCTACCTGACTGGGTAATCCACATAGATGAGAAGGAAAGGCGAGATGTCTAATAAAAGGCGCCTTTTATTGTTGAGTTAGTGATAGCAAGGTGTTTCCCATTATCTTTAAATCTTTTGGGTGTTGGTTCGAACCTTGCGTGAGGCAAAAATATTCTTTAAGGGAGGAATAAAGTCCTGTGAGTGGCACACCCTTTGTAAGCCCTTTGTATGATTAAATGGCCGGTTGGGTTGGGATGTCACACTCAACATTAACAACAAAGAAAACTCAACATCAACAAACAAGAAGACAAAAATGAAGACAACAATCAAATCAACAACGAAGAAGACCTTAATATCAACAACAATTAACCTGAAGACTACAACAAGAAGACATCCACTTCAACATCAACCTAAACCAACCTGAAGAATCTCAATTGCTCAAGATGAGTATACAAATTAATATTAAGTAACAAACATCATTTATGGTGTCTGATACAAAGCAATGTCTGATAAGGGAAGTCAAGACAGGTGAAGTCACTCAAGCCCAAATAGAAGAAATCTATCCATCAAGGGATTACAAAAACGGAAAACAACGAAGTTTAATTAAAGATATACAGAGTCTCAAGTATTAACATTAACATTTCAAATTGCCGAAGACCCTAAATATTGAAGAACTCAACTGGAGCAAATGTTGGTAAATCAGCGTAGCTGAAGAACAACCATAGAGCTGAGAAGTCGAAAAGGAATAGAAGATGTTGGTATAGTGCATAAGCATCCTCTCATTGAAAGTTATCATCATCGAATATATGGTTACTGAAGAATCAATTCAAGATGCTGAAGTAGAATCTCAGAAGACCCTCGAATCAGAAGAAGAAGCTGGAGTTGATTTCATATCCACTCTTAGAGTGTTTTAACTTAGGACACAGAGCGTAATTGTAAATCCTCTTAGTTAAGAGTTGAGTGTAAACACGAGCGGAATGGTATAATCTACTCATTCAAGTAAGGAACCATACTTGTAATGGACACTCTTTCAGTTTGAAAGATGTTGTCAACAGCTTGAAAAGGGATGGGTTTGCTATCCTTGATAGCAGGGATTGCCGCCCGAAAGGCTGTTTTCCTTAAAAGCATGATAATTTATGTGTGCTTGTTAAAATACTTGGTACATAGCCAGTTGGGCAGAATTATTTATGCAAGGGATGGTCAGGTAGGTCCTTTCCTAGGAGTCGCAAAGATATTATGGTTGTCTAAGAGGGTTTGAGTATGGCCAGGCTAGCAGTAGATACTTAAAAGGTTGCTGTAATCAGGTTGGTTATAGTGGAACAATCCTTTCGTAATGAAGGGACTGGAGGTAGCTATTAGTTGGATAGTGAACCAGTATAAATATCTGTGTCCTTTACTTTTTTGCTTGTCTGTTTTACTTACCTGTTTATTTTCTATATGCATCAGTTTTTCATCGAGTAAACTCGATAAACTCGTTTTCATTGTTATCATCTACATCTTTTCTCTTACATGTAGAATTAGTCAAGTTATTTTAAATAAACCTCTAGATCAAAAATCTGGCATCTACTTGAAGTCAGTACTTTATACTTGTGCAATTTGTGTTTGGAACATACTAATCTAAGTATGGTTTAAATCAAAGTACAATAAGTAGCTTGCAAAATGGATTTGCTTAAAGTACATTCTCATATATGTTAAAATGCTTTACAAAACCTTCAGATGCAAAGTTTGTCTATGTTATGTCATCATCTGATTGACTTGGTCGTTCCGCATCCAGTTCACACAATCTAATGTTTGAACTTATCAGCATGAGTATTTCAAACAGATGTTTTGCGAAAAGATTTTTAAAACACAATTCAACCACTCCCCTTCTTGTGTTTTCTAGTACTTTCTGGTACTTCAGATGAGACCTGCATGGGTACCCTTTCCAAGCGAGATGGACATGGCCTATCCCGTGAACCACTACTAAGGGACTAACGTGAACAACTTCTTCCACCACCAGAGCACCACCAAGTTCTCGCTGCCCAAAGATGAGATCAAAATTGGAATTTGGACGTGGTTGCACGCCCAAGAGGTAGAGATGAGCGAATTGGGCAAGCCACCACAACACTTGGATGCAAGTCTTTCATTCTATTACAAGACCCTATGTCCCCTCTCTGCCTATTAAAACATTACTAGCTTTATAGTTCGTGCCTTGCACGGGAATGTTATGTATATTTATTTAATAGAATATTTTTACATTAAAAGAAATTGATTTGAATTTAGATATTATTAACTGTAGCAACTTTTTGTATATAAAATCAAATATTACATAAATCAATTTTTTTATAAGAAAGACATGAGTCAGGTTAAAAAAATTTATTATATGGAAATATTTTTAATTTTGTAATAATATTTTAGTTAATTCTGATACCTAGTTTCAGCCTATATTAAAAATTATATAACTTCGCATTTTAAACATTATTGAATGATTCAATTGCTTTGGTTGTAAAATGAATTGTATATATGACAAAAAATACAATATTTGTAAATTTTTTTAGACAACAATATTTGTTTTTACAATTATTATAATTATAGAAATAATAATTATAGTTATAACTGGCTCTAATCAAATTCATGGAAAATGTGTCCCCCACTGCTAGTTGCTTTGGCAATTTCAGTGACATGGGGACGCCAGGGCTAGGATTCGAACCCGAGTGTTACCGTTTAGACATGCGTGTGTGTTTATTATTTACCATTTCTACTAGTTGACCAAATAAAAATTCATGAAAAATGTCATTTTAATGTCCAATTAAAGTTTTAAAAATTGAAATTTTGGTTTCGAAACAATTGATATATTTTGTACATTTTTTAAATAATAAAACATTTCAATCAAAACAAATAAATTATATATATAAATGTATATATATATATATATATATATATTTGAAAAATTAATTTGAGGCTTTTAAATTTTCAAAATAGAATCTAACTCCAATTAATACTCTCATTTGCCCAATCAGAGACAATATTATACATGATAAGCAATTATAGGAAAATCTATTGAATTATTTCTATTTTGAAGCTCAATTCCAATACAATCAATCAAAAACTTTCCACCCATGAATTGAATAAAACAATAAAAAAAATTAAAATTTGAACTTGTGACATTAACAATCCAATTAAATACTAATCTTTTAAAAAAAATTAGACAATAGCCCAAAATATATGTCTTTTTTCCATATTTTTTTCATATATTTGTTAAAACACATCAAAAATTAATAATTATTAACTTCGGACCTTTAGTATATCATATCACAATCACAATCCAGTTAATTAAATAGATATTATTATTACTATCCATAGCTATATAGAGAATTTTAAAAAGTCAACAGGTTTTGAAAATGGGATTTCATCATATATTTTAATTTTTTTCACATAGCATCAGATATAAAAAATCTTGTATAAATCAATATTAAAATAATTTTCTACCAAACAAATTCATTTTTTGACTTCTTAAAATTGAAAGTTTTTGACCAATAAAAAATTTCAGTTATATTTTATGTTATTGATAAAACAATTTTTATTAATTAAAATTCTATTTTAGAAAATATTTTTTGTTCCGTTTATAATTTGAAATATTCATGTGATACACCAATTATTATCAGGTTTATCCAAATCAAAAACAGATTTATTAAGATGATAATTAACTCAATTAATATTATTCCAATTATTTGGATTATTAACAAATAATTCATGTTTGTTTTGAAAAGTTTTGGCAAAAAATAAAAAATTTATGATTGTTTTATGAAGTTTTTTCACCTTAATATTTTGTAAACTTTGCTGCATGAGTAAAAAACTGTACATGAATTCTATAAAAAAAAACTATAAATTGAAAAAGAAAAATATAATCCTGATTTTATATTTTCTCAATTAAAATTAAAATACTTCTTTTGCTATTTAAAAATCTATAAAGCATTTGTTGAAATGGTTTAAATTTAGTCGTAAAAATCATTTTTTTAATATTAGACATAAAAGCTTTTTTTTTCATTTAATAAATCACCCAATAAATTGAAAATAATACTTCATATACCACTACAATCTCGTTTAAAATATACATATGAGAAGAATAATAAGAATAAAAAAATAAATATATAAAAAAAAACATTCATACTCAATACTTTTTTGAGACATTTCTTCTCCAATTTGTTCTTTGTTTTTCTTTTGCGACCATTAGCTAAATCATACCCCCAACAAAGAAAAGAAGAAGATATAAGAAAGAAAAAGAAAAAGAAACATCCTTGTGCAGCCATCACCACTATTTGATTCACCGCCTAGTCTTGTTTCTTTCCGAGGTTTTATACCGACCATCATCATACCATGGAGTTCCCGTAGGATTCCACCGTCACTTGCCACAACGAATCACCTCCATTTGTCACTTTTGCAACACGAAAGATTAAACATAACATGAATCATTATGTAAAAATGGTGTATTGTTGATGGCAGTAGTGTTTGGACAGAGTAGTAGTGAGTGGACTTGATATGCATGTCTGGAGACTTGAAAGAGAGAGGGGATAAAGAATATTAATATTAGGCTAGGGGTATAGATTGCACCACAATATATTTGAGAGTATCAACCAATTATAATCACTATCAATTAAAAAATTGTCAAACTATCAAAATAATTTGAATTGTATAGTAAATGAGTTGCTATAATCAATCATCAACTAAAATATTTCCAAATGATAAAAATAAATCAAAACATTAATTATATTTATTAATGGAAATGTGGTAATTATTCATAATAAATTATGATTGATATATCAATTAAAATTTGGAAAGTTATTTAATGAAATATGGAAGAATGAAATTAAACAACATATAAAATAGGAATGTTACATAGCCCATTTATTGATGTATTTATGGATGAAATAAATTTGACACATAGTATAGTCTCACGTGGTAAAACTTTATTTTATATAATATAATTGAATTGATATGGGCCACCTGAAAGACCTTCCATCAAGTTTGGGGATAGAGAGCATGGCACGATAACAATTGGCCATTATTAAAGACACCCCCCCACCTGGTAGGTACACCCCCCCATTTTGCATATTTCCCAAAATACCCCTCGTATAAAATCATCAAAAATCTTTTTTTTTAATTCCGAACATGTTCTGCAATTGCAATTTCATTATACAAATTGTATACCGGAAATTACAATTTCCGGTAACATTGTGTGTAAAATTTGTTACCGGAAATTGCAATTTCCGGTATACAATTTGTATACCGGAAATTGCAATTTCCGGTAACAAATTTGCGAATTTCCCATAATGCCCCTTAATAACTTAACAAAAACTCAACCTTTCCCGATCCACTCACACTCACGCTTCCGGAAATTCTAAATCCCTGAAAACGCTCTGTTCTTACCGGAAATTCCAAATCTTCGGTACGTTTTTTTGTTATGCAATCATAGTTCCGGAAATTGCAATTTCCGGTATACAAATTGTATACCGGAAATTGCAATTTCCGGTGATTTACAAAACATAGTTCCGGAAATTGCAATTTCCGGTATACAATTTGTATACCGGAAATTGCAATTTCCGGTGACTTACAAAACATAGTTCCGGAAATTGCAATTTCCGGTATACAAATTGTATACCGGAAATTGCAATTTCCGGTATAGAAATATAAAGCACCGGAAATTGCAATTTCCGGTACACAAGTTGTGTACCGGAAATTGCAATTTCCGGTGTACAAGTTGTGTACCGGAAATTGCAATTTCCGGTTTACAATTTGTAAACCGGAAATTGCAATTTCCGGTACACAACTTGTATACCGGAAATTACAATTTCCGGTGCTTTACATTTTTGTACCGAAAATTGCAATTTCCGGTATACAAAATGTATACCGGAAATTTCAATTTCCGGTACAGAATTTATTTTATTACATTTGAATATAATTGATTTATTTGTCTTTCAGATATGCCTAAGTCGAGAGGGAGAGGAGTAGCTTCCACTCCTGGTAGTGCGCCCCCACGTAGACCACGGCGAGCTGTGGATCTCTGAACGTCAGAGGCGTATTGCTAGCAGGCTGCCGCACGAGGATGTAGTTGGCGACCAGGATCCCCATTTTGTATACGAGGATCCAGAGGATATAGCTGGAGGAGACCATGGTATAGTTGGAGACCAGGCTCCCTTTCCTGGAGGACCTTACGATGGGTCGTTGCTTACAGATTATCAGCATCACGTTGCCTATCAAATATGGCAGGGGCAAGTATATATCTGGTTGTTATTTGATCAAATTTTATTATTTTTATATGATCGATGATGTTTATTTGTGTGCAGGATCGTGATGCGCTGAAGGTGGCCTCTCACGGCCTGAAGTTGCAAAAATGGTTAAGTGGAAGAGTACCACCGCCTCCTCATGTAAATGAGCATCTCTCGGAGGCCGGCCTATCCTCCTTGTTATACTGCAGCTTCAGGATGGTTGTGAGCCTTCACCGTCGGCCTTTGCAGAAGATGGCATCGGAGGCGAGCGACTTCCATCCGCCTTTGGAGAGATGGCCGATCACGCTTGATGATGTGTCTGTCCTCCTAGGCCTTAAAGTGGCGGCTCTTTTTATGTACCCCAGTGATGGATCCGGACATTTCCATATCTTATTCTGAACATTCTTTGGGGTGTACATATGAAGAGGCAAACAAGGAGACGACAACTATGAGAGGCGCTCATATGAGTATTGACTTCTTGATGAAGACATATGACCAGCGCATTTACGATGGTCGATTGGGACTATGCGACCAGGCCATGATAATGTTGTTGTTGGCTGTACCATTTTGGCGGAACAAGAGCCATATATACATTGACATTAAGTACCTGGACCTGATGCGTGACTTGAGGCGGTTGGTAGTGTGTCATGGGCTAGTCTTTGCACTAGCCTTATTATCTGGATATCCGGGAGGCGCTAGCTTTGCATGACACTAAGCGATTAGCGGATACATGACACTTCTTCAGTCACGCAACCTATTTTTGTAAACAATTATTTATTTAAAGTACATTGTATGGCGTGTTGATTCGTTATTGTTGTCCACGAGCATGGATATATGAGTATTTCCCTCGTCTCTGCAAGAGGAAGGATAACGGCATCACCGGGCATGATACGAGCCATGAGGTGGTCGCCGGTTAAGGGTGACGGCAGGTGGAGCCGCCAGAGAGCGGATGCGTTGGACAATCGATGACGTTGTTTGGAGACCGTGGGAGGGCATTAGAGGCGAGTTGTCATCCGGCGTGTCTGTTTTTCGAGGGTACATCCGGTGTGCCTCATTTATTGTGCCGCACTGCACGAGAGGGTAGTCAGGCGGTTCGGCCACATCCAGACATTCCCGGCCACCACCACCGCGTCCACAGTGCAGAGATGATGGATGCATGGATACGATTTCCTATGCACTCTATCATGTCGACCGTCCCGATTATACCTGGCCTCGTATCGGCCAGTGCAGCGACGGTACATGGAGTGGTATCGCAGATGTCGCATCCACTCTGATCAATCCGGTGCTCCTCAGTGCCGCTACTCCCGATTGTGTAAGTGTTTAGATATACATTATGTATTTTTGTGTTTGTTTATTATCTCTTATGGCTCTCGATGTCTTGTTATAATTTGCGACGCATTGTGATGATATGGTGAGAGGCGGCCTCGATCACCAAAGATTCTCCAGACGACCTCCGAGGCGACTATGAGATGATGGACCGCTCCGCTTGCGAGTATATTTCCCAGGCACTACAGATAGCACAGGGTGGGGACTGAGGCGACCACATCCTGAGCGTCGGCAATGAAGAAGATAGGGTTTTTATGTTTATTATCTTTTTGTTATATTTGGACATCTTTTGTTGTTATATTTACATTTTGTTATATTTCGGCTTTTTTTTTCCTCCTGTACCTATAGGTTTTTTTTTTATTTACCGATCTAGCATACTTTTTCTTTTAAGTCACGATCTACCATACTTCCACAGCCGATGGCGTGCGGCGAGATCACAATCGCCGCGATGTCCTTACGATCGAGGTAAGATTCAAGTTCTCAATTTCTTTCAACTAATTTCATTAGGTCGAGGAACATCGAAATCATTCTACATCACAGGGAATGACGACCTCATCCATCAACTCGGCCTACATATTGAGCTCACCTTGCAAGTGACCCCGGTCAATCTGCACCGAGGTGCATTCTACATCACCAAGCAAGCGGCATATGTAGATTTGTCACGAGTTCAATCTTGCATGAAGGACAGTGATTTCAGTTCACAGTTCACATCGTCGGCAATACGTTCGACATCTCTAGTTCGAAACACAGCTCGACAAGCAGAGGTCGTTGATTACCTCGGATCTCGACATCTCTAGTTCCAAACACTGGGCGCGGCAAGCTCACCACATGCAGAACCTCGGATCTCGACATCCCTAGTTGTCTAGCTACACGCCGCCGATGTCATAAGGCAAAGGCATTCCGAACTTCTTGAATCCGATGTCGAGCAATGAGAACGATACCTGTTACAAAAGCGGAGGTCCTTGATGTCGCCCACTAGTTCTTGACCTCGAGCAAACACTTCGCCTCGACTTGGTGATGATTTATAACATCAGCATCCTGTATCATGATTACCTCGGATCCCGGATCTCGACATCACAGCTCAACATCCGGCGTGTCTGTTCAGAACAATTACTTAACCTCTGTTGGACTGCAAATTCAACACTAAAAAAAACTAACGTCACATTACATTACATTGCATAACCAACAACATAATTCAGTCTGCCGTCAAACCCACATTTAAAAACAATAAAGTGTACTACATATCACTACAATGTAGTCAATCGTCGTCCAATCGTACATGGTCATCTGGGTACTGTCGTGTAGTATGACGCAACGGCGGAAATAATGTAAACCATTCTTGCAATCGAGCAGCATACAGTGTTGCCCATGAGTGAGCCTCCGGATAAGCATATTGACGCCAACTGGGAGCGACGTTAGGCAATGGACATCCGGGCTTAAGAAATACCTGAAAACTTATTGCAGATTAATTAAACACATTGTTTAATTTTACATTAAAAAAAAAGATAAATTTAAGTTAAAACACATTCTTTGTAAAAAAATTACTGTACCCGGTGATTTTTGTTGACAAACCCAATACAAATTATGGCGTTGTTTGGTGGGTTGGGTGACACATGCCCCTAGAGGAAAAATGTCCAACACGTTCGATTGCACTCATTCAAAGAGACTAGAACCAATTTATATTTGGTTGCTATTACGTAACCCATGTCCGTAAGGTCATCCACTTGTCACGCAAAAATTCGATTACACCTATCAATGACTCCTCAATGCTTGATATTGATCTCCAAAAAGTCGGCCATATAAATCATAATGCATTCTGATCTCTTTTTCCAAGTCTTGGGACTATAGGCCATCCGTCCTCAGTTACCAAGTAATGCTGCAATGGAACGATATCCGCATTTCCATCATCTTCGACATCCACTATTTGCTCAATATATCGATGAAACTGTGGAGGAAATTGGCTCAGGTAAGGCGTTTGATGTACATAAGATGGCACATCAGATCGTTTCTTTTTCCTTGTAGGCACATTAGATGGTAGATTAGATGCCTTTGATGTATTCCCAGATGGTACGTCAGAATACATGTTGCCCACATGCTCAGAATACATGTTGTCCACATGCTCAAAATATGATGGGTCGCGCCTAACATCATATCCATCCATTGCTGGGGCCTTACCTTTACCCTTTTTCGGTGCTCCCTTGGTCTTCACCTTTTGAGGAGGTGGACACATTGAAGTTGTGTCTGGAAATACAAGTTCACGCACTTTGGCAAATGTAACGACCCGTTTCCGGACCGCTACCGAGCTCAATATACCGAACTCGAGTTACCGAGCTCAACACACCAAGCTCAACATAAACCTATATGAGATGTGTTTTAAAAACAAAACTCTTGTGCCTTTTAAAAATGCGATATATTTTTTTTTTTTTTTTTAAAACCAACTCGTGCACATCAGAGTAATTACAGCTTTTCGAAACATGGTGCAACTAAGACACAAGACTTAAATTCTAATAAAACATACATGCATAACATACACATATATATATCACTCGAAATAATAATGTATACAAAATACAGAGTAGCAAATGTGTAAAGAAAATACACCTAAGTACGACAACTTCAAAAGAGTAATCATACCCTGGGGGTACTTCCGTGACTCCCACGCAGGGGCTCCAAAAGTAAGACCACCAGTCTACCTCAGAGCAACAACACAACAACTTGCCCAACTGGTCACGACCTCGAACACAAAAGAAAAACAGGTACAGTCCTCAGAAAAACAAACATCCAACAAATAAACAATCACGACAGATAGAGGTCGTCACTCGGGTCCTCGTCGAGATCCTCCTCGGCATCATCTACTGTCGAGTTCCCTGCACCCCCGACATCGCTGGGTAACCGTCATGGATTGAAGGCACCACGGAAAGGTCAACTTCTCAACAATTTAAGATAAGCTCGACATAAATATAAGCAAACAAAGAAAGTATAACATTCACCGACGTGACTCGACCATCTCACTCTAAACTCGACACAACTCACAAATCCATTTCTCTCGACTCGACAATTTTCCGAATGCACACGCTGCATCGTCTGGTATGTCGGAAAGTCCAGCCAAGCCTTGGGATCCTCGCTCTCCCTAGGGCCGGTCAACTCAAGTCCGTGGCGTGGCGGCGTCTAGTCAATCTCCGTAAACAAAAAGGGGACCTAGCACCCTCGATTATCCGGTCACGGCTCAAAAACGTCATACGACTCACCTAGCTCGCTCACTCGATGAACAATTCGCCGCATGCGATATTCAAAGAGTTAAACACAAGATATTCAACCGCATGTCAAATAAAAGAGCAAGCTCGACATGAAGAAAACGCAATTCAACATGCAATACACACTTCACGACATATATTCAATCACATATTAAATACATGCAAAAGCTCAATCATATCACAACATTTCAAGCTCGACACAAATCAGGAAATCCATACACAATAACATAACCACGTAGAATATGAAATGCCCTTACGCTAGCATACTACGAAAATATTAATGTGAAGCGCCCTTACTTAAGGACTTATAAAATAAAGCCTTAGAGATATCTAGGAGTTGCCCTTACCGAACTCCAAGTTAATGCTGCTCGACAACGACCTCGACACAGCTGTCTTCAAAGAGCTCGACAACGACTTCTCTTACTCGATCTCGACACGGCTGTCTTCAACGAACTCGACAACGACTTCGACACGCGTCGCTTCTCGATCGACCTCGACACGTCTGATCCTCGTTACGGATTCTGCTTCCGCGTCCTTGGATTCGCTTTCCCGTACCCTTGATTCGGAATTCACTCGATCTCGGGAATCAGACTTCCTAAAACAAACACAACTTAGATCGATCTATGGGTTCCAATACATCTAACTCTCATCCCAAACTCAACCACAACCCAGAAAAATATAAAACTCAAGAACTGAAATATATTTTTCCTCTAACACAACGTTAGGGATTTCGATCAAAATTTCATGAAAAAGTTATCTGATGCTTCAACAGATAGATCGACAACAACAATAACCAGAACAACAAATGAAAAACAAGAAAATCGAAATGAACCAAAAATGGAGGTTTACGGGCGCTGGGTGCAGAAAAAGCGAGAGAAAGAAATTTGTTTTACAAGCCCAATTAATCGGTTAAAAGATAGGTAATATTATGAAGAAGAAAACCCATCAATTTGATATGATTTGGAAGCATAAAACTGGTTAAAAATGGAAGAAGAATTAGCGCTAAACAGTAGCACAGATGAAAGAAAATATGTTCTTCATACCTCAACGGTGATGGTCGATCAGACGAGATATGGGTCGAGAAGTTGATGATGAACAAAATTGATGAAGAAAGCTTGCGCAGAATCTCGATGGAACTCACGGTTTGGCTGATGGAGATTTTGAAGAAAACAACGAAACCGCAGGCGAGAAGGAAGGAAGAAGAAAGAAGAAAGAGAAAGAATGAGTGTGAGGGAATCGGTGCGTGGTATACGGTGGCGAGAAAAGGGGTATAAACGTAACTCCAGCTATAAGATGCCAATCCCATCAATCATCTACCCGTTAACTCGTTCCTCTCATAATTACCCTCTACTGTCGGTCAGCGGCAAGCCGACAATGTAATAATTACAAACAATATAATAATAACGCTGAATAACGTTCGAAATAATACGAGGTGTCATCTCGACACGATGTCGACAAGAGGGTTCGGGCAAGCGTGCAACGGTCTAACACCAGGTCGTGGACGCGGTCTCCTCGGCTTCGACTTGCGTCCTCATCATTTCGATGCAGCGACTTCATCAACTCGACCGCGCGACCTCCTCATTTCGGCGGACTAGTGCATTGGTCTCATCGGCTCGACAAATGATCTCGGCAAGCGATCTAGTCACGGGATCTCGACACAAGGTCTTGGTCGAGGTCTCGATACGTCGTCTAATACGATGTCGATCTCGTCCTCGGGTGTTACAATCTCTCCCTCTAAAAAATTTCGTCCTCGAAATTGCAAATATGATTCTTACCTCGGAAAAGTTCAGGTCTTGAATCTTCATCTTCTCCTCCGACTCCCAAGTCGCATCTCCGCCCTCGATCCCACACAACTTTGACAAGTTGAATCTCTTTGTTCATAATCGTTTGGCTTTCCGATCAACGATCCTTCTTTGGTGACGCTTCAAAGATAGGTCGTCCTTCGCTTGAATCACATCCGTTCGATGACATGAGAAGGGTCAAACATACTTCGCAATTGTGAGGCGTGGAAGGCGTCGTGGATGTTCGACAAGAATGGTGGCAATGCAATCGATATGCCACTTTGGACCAATACGACGAAGAATCCGTAAGGTCCAATGAATTTAGGGTAAGTTTCTTGGATTTGATCGCTCGACCAACTCGATGAGTGGGGGTGACTCTAAGAAATACATGTTCTCCTTCCTCGAACTCGAGTGGTCGGCGTCGTTGGTCCGCATAACTCTTACATCGACTTTGAGATGTTCGCATCCGATCTCGATCAAGCGGATCTTCTCGGTAGTCTGCTGGATCATATCTGGTCCTCTGACGGATTCGCTCGCCGTCCTGGTACCAACAAAGGCGTCGACATTTCCGCCCATACTGGTAGCTTCACAAGGTGCCATCCCAATACTCGCATGGAAACTGTTGTTGTACGTGAACTCCACCAATGGTAAGACGTCGTCCCAACTTCCTCGGTGATCTAACGTACAAGCTCGCAACAAATCTTCAAGCGATTGGATCGTTCTCTCAGTCTGACCGTCGATGCGTGGATGATATGCAGCTAAGCTCGAGCTTCGGTTCCCATCGCTCCTTGCAATTCCCTCCAAAAATGAGGCGTGAACTTGGATCTCGGTCCGACCACGATCGAAGAGGGTATTCCATGAAGTCGTACTATCTCGCGATGTAGATCTCGGTCAGCTTTTCCACGTTGTATGTCGACCTCCTTTGGTAAGAAATGGCGGATTTGGTCAATCGGTCGACGATCACCCAAATCGAATCATTCTTCTTACGTGTCTTCGGCAAACCTACAACGAAGTCCATGGAAATCTTGTCCCATTTCCATCTTTGATGCGTCAGCGATTGTAGCATTCCTGCGGTCGTTGGTGCTCCACCTTCGCTTTACGACACGTTAAACATGAAGCTACGTGCTCGGCCACTTGCTTCTTCATTCAGGACCACCAAAAATGCTTCTTCAAGTCTTGATACATCTTCGTAACTCAGGAATGAATACTAAAGTTGCTCTTATCGCGCTTAAATCGAGAATCAACTTCCTCGGCTCGGATCGTTAGATGCGCACACTCGGCCATTGCACCTCAAGATGTCGTCGCTCAGGCCTGAAATTCTGTCGCCTTCCACTTGCGCTATCAATCAATCTTCTCTTGCGAAGCTCGTCATGAACTTGTTGGTCTCGGATCTCGTCCAACAATCTGTTAGAAATGGTAAGCATACCAAATCTCGGCTTCCCGGTGAAACTTCGACACTCGACTTCAAATCTCTAACTTCTCGAGCATCTCCAACTCCTTGATCATCATTACCGAGGTTAAAGCGCTCTTCTGCTCAGCGCATGCGCTACTCGTTAGCCTTCAGGGATGGTATTCCCAGCGTAAAGTCGTAGTCCTTGAAATTACGTCCATCTACGTTGGCGCATGTTGAGTTCCTTCGGTTGAGCAGTACTTCAAGCTCTTGTGATCGCTGAAAGCGATGGGAGTGCTCCCATAAAGGTAGTGCCTCCATATCTTGATTGCAAAAACTACTGCTGCTAGCTCCAAGTCGTGAGTAGGGTAGTTCCTCTCGTGAATCTTAAGCTGTCTTGAAGCATATGCGACCACCTTCCGATGTTGCATCAGTACGCATCCCAATCCCTGGTGTGACGCATCACAATACACCTCGAAAGGCTCTTCTGGTTGAGGCAAAATCAGCACAGGCGCTGTCGTCAAAAGCTCCTTCAGTCGTTGAAAACTGGCTTCACACTCCTCGGTCCAAGCAAAAGGTTGATCCTTCCTCGTCAATCGTGTAAGAGGCGCGACAATCTTCGAGAAACCTTCAATGAATCTTCGGTAATAGCCTGCTAAGCCGACAAAACTCCTGATCTCGGTAACCGTCTTAGGCTGTTCCCACGCTATCACCGCCTCAATCTTAATTGGATCCACAGCTATCCCTTCTCTGGAAATCACGTGACCAAGAAAATTCACCTCTTCAAGCCAAAATTCACACTTCGACAGATTGGCATAGAGTTGCTTATCTCGTAATATCTGTAGTACTCGACATAGGTGTTCTGCGTGCTCTTTTAGGTGTTCCTCTTGCATTGGATGATGCTACCATGAAAAGAACACTTGGTCACTTTGCTAGAATCTTGGTGGATGTTGATTTGAATTCTGTTTTGCGTGATAGGCTACTGGTTGAGCAGAATGATTATGCTTTTTATGTCGATGTTGAATACGAGAGAATCCCTCCCTTTTGTCCCTCATGTCAGGTGATTGGCCACAACTTGGAAAATTGCAAAAGCTTCAGGCCAGGTGTGGTTCGGCATTCTCCGGGTTATAAAGAAAGAAAAAAATCAGTTCCTAAGAATGTAGATTCTGGTCCCAAGCAGAGTTTGCAGCAGAAAGCTTCACTTGATAAAGGTAAAGGAATTGATAATGATGCAGCAGTGCATATAAAACCTAAAGGGAATTTGCTTTTGGGTTCCTCTTCTAGGTCGAGCATGGATAATGCAGCGGTGGATAAAGCTGCAAACAACTCTGCTGATAATTTGCAGCAGCAAGTTCAGGTGATTCATGTTCAAAAAATAGTGGATAAGGATGCTTTTAAAGGGATCAACAATATACCTTAGATTGGCCAGCAAACAAATCCTTCAATTGGTTATTTTGGGCCAACTCAAGTTCAGGGAATTATTTCACAATCTGCCTTGCCTCATGTTGGTTCGGCTATAGTTGATGCTACAGCTTTTCAGCAGCAACTTGCTCCAGGGAGTGAGCACTCTGATGGAAGCAAAGATGCAGACCTTATGGTGCAGGATTCTCTTAATGCCTCTGGTTCGAGTGATGATGCTTCTTTGTTGGCTAATTGCTCTGAAATTCCTAATTCTTTGATGCAGGGAGAGAAAGTTATATCGCAGCAAGGGAAGGATTTGGCATCGGATAATGCTCAACACTTGAGTTTCGATTCTGCTTCTGCTACTCATTCGGCTGCATATGTCACTCCACCAAACCCACAGGTTAATACTCTTTCTGTTAATGACACTGTTAGTGGCTGTAATATTGATACTCCAGTTGTTCATCCTAATGCTATGGTTGTTAATGATATGCAACTTGTTGGCAAACTTTGGAGTGACTCTACTGATGAGACAGAAAATGTTTCTGATGAAGACGATTCTCATGTGGTTTCATCTAACTATTTAGTTGATAATAATGATGCTAATTTTACAGAGGTTTTGTCTAAGTCTAAGAAGAAAAAAATGCGCATGAAGAAATTGCAAGTCCAAAAAAAGACTGGTTATATGACCCGATCTAAGGGTAGTCTCCAATACTCTCCTCAATGTTGAAAGTAGTTTATTGGAATGTCAGGGGCCTTGGTAATCCTGACACTAGAGTAGTGTTAAAAAAGCTTTGCAAGATGCACAAGCCTGATTTTTTATTTATATCTGAGCCTTGGATTGGTTTACATCAAATTCCTGCTAATTTTTTTTTTACTAAGTTGCATTTGAAGTTGTTTGCAGAAAATAATAGAGGTTCCTTGTCCACTAACCTTTGATGCTTTTGCACTGATGCTTTCAGTCCTACTATTATCTCTTCTACTAATCAGCAGGTGGCCTTCTCTTTAGTTGCAGAGAATCAGACTCTTTATTTCTTAGTTGTTTATGCGTCCACCAATTACATTGCCAGGAGATAACTCTGGAGTGATTTGAATAATTTGCAGCAAGATTATCCTACTCCTTAGGGTTTTATTGGAGACTTTAATGCAGTTTTGGGTGCTTAGAGAGGTAAGGGTCTACCTTCTGTTATTTCTTGCAGTTGTTTTATGAATTGTTCTGATTTGAATCATTTAATCCACATTAATACAAGGGGATCTCAATATACTTGGTCTAATGGTAGAGTTGGAAATAATTGTACTGAGAAGAGACTGGATAGATCCATTTGTGACGAGGATTGGATTAATTATTGGGATAGTGTTGACTGTTGTACCCTTACTAGAAGTAAGTCTGATCATTATCCGCTCCTTTTGATTATGAAAAAGGATGCTTTTCAGAAGCGTTCTTCTTTTAAATTTATGAAGATGTGGGCTCAACACCCTGACAGTAAGAGAATTGTTTTAGAGGTTTGGCAGAGTCCTATTGCTGGCTCCCACATGCATGTCTTATCTCAAAAATTAAAGAATTTGAAGGGCAGGCTTAAGGATTGGAATGTTTCTGTTTTTGGTAATGTTTTTTCTAATGTTACAGAAGCTTTATCTAAGCTTGATAATATCCAGGCGCAGATTAATATTCATGGAGGTTCTGATAGCTTACTTTCTCTTGATAAAGAGGCTCAGAATAATTTACAGAATGCCTTGAATTATGAAGAAGCTTATTGGAAAGAGAAATCTAGAGTGAATTGGCATTCTTTTGGGGATAGAAATACTTCTTTTTTTCACAAATTGACTAAGATCAGAAATGCTACTAAGAGAATTTCTGTTATGAAGTCTGGTGATCGTATTCTCTCTAAGGCTAGTGATATTGAAAATCATGTTTTGAGCTATTATCAAAATTTGTTTTCTGTCAATAATGAGTGTCAGCCCAATGGTCTTATCAGTGAGGTTATTCCTTCCTTAGTTTCAAATCAAGATAATGTTTTGCTTACTATTCTGCCATCTCTTGATGAGGTTAAAGCGACCGTGTTTTCTCTCAATGAGGATAGTGCTCCCGGCCCTGGCGGTTTTGGGGGCTTTTTCTTCCATCATTACTGGGACATTGTTGCTCAAGATGTTTATAATGTTGTCCTGTAATTTTTCCAACATGGTTGGTTGCTTCCTAATTTTAATTCTAATGTTGTTACTCTAATTCCTAAGATTCCAGATGCGGATAAAATTGAGCAATATAGACCTATAGCTTTAGCTAATTTTAAATTTAAGATTATCACTAAAGTTATAGCTGATAGACTTGCTCTGGTGGCTCCTAAAATTATTTCTGAAAATCAAAGAGGTTTTGTGAAAGGTAGAAACATTTCTGACTGTATTTGCACTGCTTCTGAGTCCATTAACCTGCTTCAGAAAAAAGCTTTCGGAGGTCAATTAGCTTTGAAGATTGAAATTAAGAAGGCTTTTGATACTATAGATTGGAATTTTTTGATTAAGGTTCTGACTGCCTTTGGTTCCAATGATAAATTATGTTCCTGGATTAATATTATTCTTCATTCTGCTAAGCTCTCTTTTTCTGTTAATGGTGCTGCAGTTGGCTTCTTTGGCTGCAAGCGGGGTGTTAGACATGGAGATCCCCACTCCCCTCTCCTTTTTTGTTTGGCAGAAGATGTCTTAAGCAGAGGAATTACTAAACTTGTGGATGATGGTCATATCCAGCTAATGACTGGCCCTAGAGGTTTCCGCATGCCTAGTCATGTTTTATATGCTGATGATATTATGATTTTTTGCAGAGCCACCAAAAAAAGCTTATCTAGTCTATTGAATCTTTTTACTTCTTATGAGCAAGTCTCTCGCCAGGTTATTAGTAAAGATAAATCCAAATTTTACACTGGTAGCTTTTCTCAATCTCGTATTCAGGTCATCTAGGATATGTTGGGCTTTTCTCTAGGTACTCTCCCTTTTACTTACCTTGGGGTCCCTTTGTTTAAAGGTAAGCATCAGAAAGTGCATCTTCTGCCCATTGCTGATAGGATAAAGGCTAAGTTATCCTCCTAGAAAGGTTCTTTATTATCTATCATGGGTAGAGTTCAACTTGTGAATTCTATTATTCATGGTATGTTGGTTTACAGTTTTCGTATTTATGCTTGGCCTGCTAATCTTCTTAACTCTGTTGATACCTGGATTAGAAATTTTATATGGTCAGGGGATATTAGTACCAGAAAGATTGTTACTGTAGCTTGGAGTAAGGTTTGTAAACCGCTTCAGGAAGGTGGTTTAGGCTTGAGATCTATAAAATCTATTAATACTGCTGGCATGTTGAAGCTTGGGTGGAATTTCCTATCTTCTGATTTACAATGGGCTCTCTTATTGAAAGCGAGGGTTTATAGAAATAATGATCCTGTGAAGTATCATGTTTCCTCCTCTATTTGGCCTGGGATTAAATCTTGCATTTCTGAGATTTTGGATCATTCAACTTGGCAGCTTGGAAATGGTCTAAAAATTAATTTTTGGACTGATACTTGGCTTTCTAGGCCAATTGTGGATATACTTGGTATCCCTTCTAATTTGCATAAGGGATTTAAAGCTACTTTGAGTGACTTTATTATTAATGGTAGATGGTCTATCCCTGTTGCTCTTTTTATTCATTTCCCACAGCTTTATTCTGAAATACAGGATATGGTTATTCCTTCTGTTCTGGTGGATGACAAGTTGATGTGGAATACATCTAATTCAGGGGACTTGACTTTTAAAGATGTCTTCCTCTTCCATAACCCTGTGGGACAGGTGGTCCCCTGGACCAAATTAGTTTGGAAGAATTTATTCCACCTTCTAAATCCTTCATCCTTTGGAGGATTCTTCATAAAAGGATGCCGACAGATGATGAGCTTTGGTACAGAGGTTGCACTGTTGTTTCAGTTTGTAGTCTTTGTGGCAATGCTTCAGAATCCACTCATCACCTTTTTCTTGACTGTGCTTTTACCAAATCTATTTGGAATTGGCTTGGAGATATTCTGAGCACTTCGATAGATAGCTCTTATTTTCAGAATATTTTATCTTTGCCTCTTCATGGTTGGAGCCCTCAGATTTGTGACATTGTCTCTGCTGCTATTGTTAATGTTTGTTGGGCGATCTGGCACTGCAGAAACAAGGCCAGGTTTGATAATATTATTATCCCTTTGCACTCTATCATTAGCTTAATACTTTCTAATGTGGCCTTAGCAGGTAATGCCTCCAATTCTCCCATGTCCTCTTCGGTTGTTGATTTTATGATTTTAAAGGCTTTCAAGATTAATGGTAATTACAGAAGCTCTCCGAACATCAAAGAGGTTACTTGGATCCCCCCTGCTCCTTTTATGGTTAAGTGCAACACTGATGGGGCTGCCAAAGGTTGCCCTGGCCCAGCCTCCTGTGGTGGTATTTTTAGAGATAAAAGTGTTGTTGTCCTTGGTTGCTTCTTTGCGAACATTGGTATCAACTATGCGCTTCATGTGGAGCTTGTTGGAGCAATGTTGGCAATTGAATTAGCTTTTAACAAAGGTTGGAATTATCTGTGGTTGGAGTGTGATTCTCAGTTGGTGGTTTCTGCTTTCAAGAATAGTCAGGTGGTTTTTTGGAAGCTCATAAATAGATGGAATAACTGTGTTCACTTGACCAGACAGATGATCTTTGTTTGCACTCATATTTATCGAGACGGAAATGTTTGTGCTGATAAGCTCGCCGGTCATGAGTCTAGTATCAGTGGTTTTGTTTGGTGGGACCTTATTCCTAGTTTCATTGCTGAGGATCTTTTCGGAAATAGGTTAAGTTTGCCTAGTTATAGGTTTAGATGATTCTCCTTGGGTTTGCTGACAGTCCCTACTGTTTTGATTTTGGTGTGCTGATTGTTAATGTCTTTGGTGCCAACATAGTTGAGATAAAAGTCATTATAGTGATGCTTTTGCACACCATTATTGCTTTTCTTAGATTTAGTTTCTTTTCTGTAGGTTTGCCTCTCATTCCTATTGGATTCACTATTATTTTTGTTCATGGGTTTTGGCCTAGTCCCCCATGATTTTTGTTTATCTTTTTTCCTTTTTTATTATTAATAAAATTTAGGGAGGAGTACTATTTTTCCTTCTAGATATTTTTTTTTTCTAAGGAGGGTTTTGCATCAGAAGGTTTTAACGAGACTCTTTTCCTTTCTTTTGCTTTAAAAAAAATTACTATGTATGTATCGGTTTAAGGAATTGAAATGAAAGGTCATACTGTTTGTCGCGTTTGGTGTGTGGTTTGGTGAGTAGCTATTAATACTCTAGTACTCCCTCCGTCCCATTTTATATGTCGTTTAAGGTTATGTACAAGAATTAAGGAATACAATTAATGTTATAGAATTTAAAAAAAAATACTACTTGATTTCCTAATATACCCTTATTAATTAAGTCCACATATAACTACTTTCACTCTTTCCCATGAAAACACATTAACACTAGTAAAGGGTAAAAAAAGAAAAAAAAATTATTGTTCATTGAAATTGTAAAACGACAATTAAATTGGGATAAGACTACTTTTCTAAAACGATATATAAAATGGGACGGAGGGAGTATTGAATTATAATAAAAAACCTACAATTTGTCAAAAAATAAAAAAATAAAAAACCTACAGATATCTCTTTATCTTCATAATTTTATATAATTTAGTGCAAATTGGCTGAATCGGATGATTGTTCTGTTCCCCTAGTAGTGGGTCTGGACTTTCTTTTTTGGGCCAAACCTGTATTTGCTAATGAAAACTATATATCATGTTTATTGTTGTGTTTCCTTTTATACTACTTGCTCATTAACACTATATATCAGTGTAACTTGACAGTATTAAAATATTAGCCAAACATGTGTACCACTGCATATGGTCAATAAACAATGTGTTCAAACTTAAATAGCCATAACTTGACTCAATGGTCAACAAAATCCTGTTTATAATCTATAGACCTTGAAAATAACAATATTGTAAAAAGAGCTGATTGAGTAAAATTGAAACAACAGTGGGTATATAGAAACAAAGATCCTAAGTGAAAAAAGCCAATGGGTCTGCTGATAACACTGCAAAAAAATAACAGATACAGAATTCATTAATTTCTCTATGCATGCTGGAATGCATCTTCTTATATTCTAATTATCAAATTATTCTAATAATAATAATAATAATAATCATACCTATCCAAATTCATAAAGAGGCTATAGATGCAGTAGCTTTAAGGGTTGCAAAATAAGGCTGCAGATACGATCATACTTCATATTAGCAAAATCTCGGTGGCAATGGTTCAAATATGTAAAATTGCTTAATATGTAACATTTGTTTCCATTGTTGTGCATTAGCATTAGAATATGAAATACCTTTTCTTATCACAATAAAAAACTGTTGATCAATAGAAGTTAGAATTATAAATGTCAGTCACTGCCAAAATATGTTAACAATAGTGTATATAGTAATGCACAGTGGTTGCTGGATTTGAAGAATGGTACCACAAAAAGGCAGCAAAAAGAGTTGAAATAGGTGACTTTGCACCTTCAGTCCACTGTTACACACATATAACTTATTAAACGTAAAATTTAAATAATGAGTAAAAATAATATATTATCATTTTCGATTTGGTTGACAGTGGAATGTAGAGACACTAACTGGCTATAGGTTTTGGAAAACCACTTTAAAGACAACATTGGTTTCCCCCCCCCTATCATGTATTAATATATTTAATCCTTGTTAGCTCTTCACTCTAGAAATTGCAACATACAACTGACCATGACTAAAAGCTGATTTAGGCAAGTACAATTCAACACTTGCCAATGATTGACCCTTAGATTTGTTGATTGTCATAGCATATGAAACAATGATAAAAAATAGTCTCTTAATTAGTTTGAAAGGCCATAGCGATTGGGATGGAGACATAGACATTCGAGAAATGTAAATCAAGTTGCCACTGTTCTTTGCAGACATGATCTTTGCCTCAATTACATGATTAGCGAGTCTTGTGACAATCAATCTAGTTCCATTACATAAACCTTCAGCCTGGCCTAAATTTCTTAATAGCACTATTGGAGTGCCAACCTTTAGTTTGATCTTATGATTGGGAAGACCTGAAGTTCGGAGAGAGTGTAGAAATTCTGGGGTAATTACCTCAAATGGTTGGCTCTCATAAGCTTCCGACTTGTCTATAGAATCAGAGCTTAGATATTCCAATTCATCACCTATGTTCATGAAAGCCACTTATATTACGGATTCATAAGAACTCAAAAAAATGTATTAGATATTAACAAAGCACTAAAAATAACATGTGTTGATTACCTAGAATGAAGCTCATTATATATTCATTGATCTGATCAACAACTTCAATTATAGATGCTAGAATAGCTCTTGATTCTAAAAACTCTTCATTGCTATGTTGCTCCATAAAATTAGGATATGTGTTTCTGACTATAGCATCAATGGGATCATCAAAACCTGTGATAAAAAATTCCTTTAGAACATCTATTTCAGCATATCCATCATTTGGCTCAGATAATTTCCCATCTCCCACGTCTAGTATCCACTGTGAGAACTCGGCAAGTTCTGATGGACTGGTATTCTCTGCGCCATGTTGTAAACGCATGTTTTTTGTCAGAGTAAATACCTGACAATGGTCCCAAAGATATGATGCATTGATAGTTGCATGTACAATGTCAGAACGACTTCCCCTTGCAATGACTGGAAGAATTTGTCTTAAGTCTCCCCAAAAGCAACTGCTTTTCCTCCAAATGGCTTCGATTGATTATTGTCAGAGGACATTATGTCTCTTAGACTTTTATCCAATGCCTCGAAACAAAACCTATGTGCCATTGGGGCTTCATCCCATATTATTAACCCTGTTATTTTTAAAAGCTCCACAAGTTCACTGCCTTGGTGAATGTTGCAGGTAGAGTTATCTAGTGTAGGAATTGGAATTTTGAACTTTGAGTGTGCATTTATCCCTCCTAGCAATAATAGCGACGCTATTCCACTGGATGCTACAGTTAATACAATATGTTGTTGTGAACGTAAAGCAGAAGCCAATGTTTTCCACATGAAAGTCTTTCCAATGCCACCACAACCATATAGGAAAATAAAGACCACCTTGTTCATTGTTCACAGCACGCATAATTGTATAAAATATATCTCTCTGCTCATCTATTAAAGAACCACAATAGAATTTTAATAATATAGTACCAGACGTGAAGCTTTAAATAACAGTTGACAACAATATTGAGAGAAAAGTATATCACCTGTAAGAGAACCAAATAGACTGTTGAATTGATTTTGTAACTCAGCTATATCATAATTAAGTTCTGCATATATTAGTCTATTCCCTATATGACTTGTGATATATCCCTTTGGATATGGCATTGACAAAAATTCCTTTAGACTTCTCCTATTTGCTTGCATTAACTTCTCAATCTCCATGAGAGTTAAATTCTGTAACTCTTCATTGGTAAGCTGTAATTCAAAAAAATAGGAATTGTGAACCTATAAGTACTATATTTCTTAAAGACATGCATCATAATTTGACCAGGAATAAGAAATTTGTTGCCATTTAAATACCTTGGTTATTGCAGTGTTGTCTTTGATCATAAAGAATCCCGTCTGACAGCTATTGCCATGTTTCTTCTTATACATACTCTGGTCTATTCATGCTACTTGATAAAAGGATTGTGACAAACAACTTTCTCAAATAATAACCTGATTTGCTTCTCTTATAGATTCTATATTTTATTTATCATCTCCAAGTAGTCCCAGTGCAAAACATGATTCACTAAATGTAGGATATACCATGTTGGAAACAGTTCTAATATCCTCATAGTTGCTCTCTTTACAATAATTAGCATCATTCTTAAATAGTATAGCTTGCCAGTACTTGGAGGAACCCAAATCAGCCTACCAATTGTATAACCTTTCCTTTGTGGTTTCTAATGCCTCTTACTCTTTACATAGACGAACTTTGAAACAAATTGTACATATATCAAATTTCTACCTTCAGTGGATGACTTATTTGCTTCCATCCATGCTGTTAACATTGATTCTGTAATACTTGGTTTGGAAAAAAACATCATCAATGTCCTCATGATCATTAAAGTACACGGCTTGCTCGCTTGGGAGGTGAAAAAATAACCTTTCAACTGATGGCTATCTACCGTGAATTGGAAAAGAATAAATTATCCAACATGCCTCACATGATGAGACATACCTGCAATCAAGATACTGCTTGATTTCATCCAGGTTACGTCCATGAGATGATCCTTGACCTTATGACTAAACCATAACTGCTCTAATGCGGTCATAACCATTGTTTATGTACTTGAATAAGTACTTAATTGAAGTACTTTGGTTACACCATTCCATGTTGATGTGTGTTTAGTACTTCAATATCAACTTTGGATTGTAAGGGACAACATGGAGATTGTCAAGAGAAACACCATTTTTTACTATTTTGTTACCATTATCTCTTCTCCTATAAACAGGATAACCATCTTGGTCAACAATTGTTGTAGTTTGCCATTTCTTAGGATAATACTTTGAGCACTTGCTATCTTTAATGCATGGAGATGACCTATTAGATAAACCACATGGACCATGGATCATGTGAGTTTTTACTAAGTTGTACTACTCTTTCTCATTCTGCTGATTTGGAATTTCTGCTGAAATAATCTGGTCAATATCATTTGGAGAGGGGTACTTGTTAGAAGGATGTCGGAAGATTAGTATGTGTGCATGCGACAATCCCCATTTTTGAAACTCAATTGTGTACATATCTGAAAGTAGGCAGTGAGAATAGTACATGTTAGTAATGGTTGCAATTTCAATGTAATAAAATTGTGTTGATGATGAAGTACAATTACTTACATGCAAGTACTTTATCTAACGCATGTTTCTTTGCAAAATCTACTAATAACTCATCAAACTTGATCTTAAACACCCTTGATATTATATCAGGTCGATCATGTGCCTTTAAATTCATGGGCTGAAGTAACCTTTGAATTTCTGAACAATTGGGATTGCATGTAAATGTCAGAAACAGGTCTGGAAAGCCAACAACGCTACAAATTGTCATCCCATCAAATTATAGTTGATCCATGTATCTCTGACTTCCCACAAATGTGGAAGGTAAAATGATTCTTCTCCCCTAATTCGAGCCTTGAGTTTGCCCATGGTTATCTGCTTCATTCATATTTCGGTATTTATCAACTCTTAGTTTTGATTGGTTTTTCCTGATAAACGATAGTCTTTCTGACTCTATCATAGTATAACCATCAACTACAAATTGCTGAAAGAGTCGTCTTGACCATATTAAAGTGTGTGCTTCATCTTTTCTAGTTTGAATTCTAAAACAAAGTCATTCCCTGATAGTAACTCGATTTCTCTTACATTTGCGAGAATTACCTCTATCTCGATGAAGCACATCATGCCTGTAACCATCTTCACCATAAGGAAATAAAAGTGGATACTGATAAGCCAAATAGCTTGTATTTAACTCATCTATTCTTTTAAGTTAACCGCTTTGCTTTTCCATAATAATATCTCTTGCTGATGCAATGTCAACATCACCAAGTATAAGAGCAGCTACTTTTGAAACAGTTTGCAGATTATATAATCTACCATCAGTAGATCTATCAGAAATTAGGCTTAGCTTTATATCTCACAAAGTGCAATCTTTCAATCTATCCCTAGTCATCCTAAATGACTTTGTATGAGTATTATGTTCATCTAGCATGGCTGACAATTTAACCACAATTTCTGGATCTATGTTTTCTCGGCTCCTATTAATAAATGGAAATCAGGTTGGCTAGAAATAAGTAGAAGAAGTTCCCCCAAAGAATGAATGAATATGACAATAAATTAATCAAATATGATAAGCTACACATTCCTGGTCAACCAATTAATGATCAGATCAACAACATTTTGAACTTAAAAGAATATGTATGTACCTTCCTAAGCCTTGAATCCCATTTTGTATTTCGTTTTCAGTATCATAAATATAAAGCTATGTGAACTTTATTATCTGGCTAGGCATAGGCAATAGGCTGCCAATTCTGTGGCATGACTGACCTTGTATCCTATTAGTTGGTGGTCCTCTACCATCATTAATTAACCTATCAAGTTTTGCTCCTGGTGATGTTAATGCAAACATCATGTTATAGGCTCGAATGTGCTGCTGAAAATTCTTGCTATCTACATAATTATTCTCAAATATTAGATGTTGAAGTAATATAGGTGATTTTCCCAAAAGTGGTATTTGAATCTTTCCTTTCCCACAACAAAGATGATAGGATTTGCTGAGTGTTTGTTTTTGCGTGTTCTCTCTTGATACCACATATATGCATGACAATGCTGACACTCGATGAGTGGATCACCAATATCAGATATCCTATAAAGTTAACGTAGTGTTAAGAAGTAGTAAATAAATTTTCATTGTGGTGCATGTATCTAAGGATAATATATTACCTTGATTAGTAATTGGAGGTTCAGTCAGATTTATATTTGCATATAATTCTTCATCCTCAGAACTTGAGCTATTGTCATTAGATACACTTACTATGCAAGAAGATGAACTATAATTAATAGAACACTATAAAACAAATTTATAAATGCACACCATGACTCTGACAGTTTAATAATGTATTCCTTGTAGTACCTTGACTTGGTTCAACATCACTTTCTGAATGAGTTTCTTCATCAGTTTCTGACTCATATGTGCTTTGTACGTGTCTTCCATCTTGAAAAGGATTTGATGCATATGCAGTGGATGTACTGGGGTTGGATGAAGATGATCCTATATATGAAGGAGTCATTGCAGCAAGATTAGTGGCAGAATTTTCTGTCATGTCAATAAATTTTTTCATTAGATTGACACCCACTGAATCAATATTGATGGCTCTTCTTTTTCTTTATGATGGTTGCTGCTGAGAACTTGGCTAAGTATGTATGAAAGAATTTGAGCTCAAGATGGTATTTAAGTCATTCACATCTTGGTTCCTTTCATTCAGTATGCTAGAAGTGATATCTGACGGTGTGTGCTATTGACTAATCTTGGTTGAAGATGCAATTGTTGATTTTGAGATCTATCATTGGTTTTAATTGCACTTCTTTTCCTTATCACATTTTTTCTCTTCAAACGTGCTTTTGATGATAATTCCTTCATTTTGTTTTGATCATGCTCCATATCTATGTATAAAATATAATTCAGTATGTGTAAGCAAAATGATGTGCAGTTATAAGTTCCAAATATATGACTGTGACAATCCTGATCCTAGAATAGAAATTTTGTACTATTTGTTTTATCATAAACTCTGATATCCAATTTATACCTATACATAAACGATATCGAAAAACCATTTAAATTTCATTAGACCAGCTAATATAAGTATTAAAAAAAGCACTTCAGAGTTACAAAATCACCTATCTATAAATATCTAACCTTGAGGTTGTAGCTGGCATATAATGACCAGATTGACATGTGAACTGAGAACCCACCGCTTTTGCCTTTTTGGTGTAGCTACAACATCGTTCATAACTCCAACCATTTTTTTCCACAAAAAATTTGGTAGTTGTTCTCACAATGCCACAGGTTGTTTCCTAGTTGCATTTTTAAGAGTTAGTAGCATTTCGAAGTATATATATAACATTTCAAAGTTCAAAATAGTTGCAACTTACTAAAGTTATATATAAAGAGGGATTGTATACGTACCTCTTTAATAGCATTAATTTCCCAGATACTTTTGACCTATGCATTATATAAGAACCTATCTTGGTCTAAAAATTGTGAGTATGCAGTCATTTGGGTGGAAACCTGAGTTGATTATTCATATCCATCATTTGATGGTAGGCTGTATCTCATTATGAATGATGAGTAAATATTTGAAATGAACTGATTTCCATTTCTATAATGTTGTATATGAAAATGGAAGGAAATATTGAAAGCTTATAGTATTCTAACAGCTTATAAATGAAACTCATGAGAGTAATCTACTTTTTTTTGAACTCTTGTATTTCTGCTATATCCTCATTAATCAACAATTTTGAACCACACCATGAATTTGATACTGATGCGGGAAATTTACCTGACGCAGTGATGAAAATGAGATTAATATAGAATGAGATTAATATAGAATTAGGTAAATGAGTAAGAATAAATATAAGATATTGTTTAACCTTTTGCTTCCTTAACCCTTGCATGTGTTAAAATAAGAATAAATGGTTCATACTCAGGTTTTCGGTTGTAATAAGTTAGGAATTTGATTGCACAGTTATCCCAAAGAGTACAACTAATGACGTTGCCACTATAATTACTTAAAGTAAACAAAGTCAAAATAGAAGGAATACTAAAAAGATGGTATTTGAATCACCGAAAACATAAAACCAAGAAAGTTACTTGTTGTCTTTCAAGGTAAAGACAACTTTCTTGAGGTCTCCATGAGGCTGGGGTGAAGTCATCTGATGTAATCATCCTATCACCTCTGCATTATAATTTAAAGACAAGTTTTCTGATTTATTATAAACCATAAACACCATATAGTTAGAATCAAAAGCAGCAAAGAAGTTTCTATCGATTTTACCGACTAACAAATCACCACGATAATTGCCACTACGTATGTCAGCAAAGTCTTTAAACTGGTACTGATTTGGAGGGATATCGGGAAGGTGTTTCTCTTGAATAATTGTACCACCACTAAATAACATTTTGTAGGGATGGCATAATGTAACACCCTGGTACTAATTAGGGAATTACTTACAATTAAACCCTAAATAAATAGAATTTGACTCAAAAAAAAAAATTCACATACCGATTGATAATAAAGAAGAATCATGTATTACAATCCTATACCAGACTTTCTTCAATAAAATCCCTGAATACTTAAGCGTTATACAAAATATGCTATGAAGATATTAAACATAACTCAGAGTTTCGAAAGCGGAATTTACTATAATTAGTACAACTTCTTTTCAAAGAATAGCTAATTAAAATAATTACAAATTATACATAAATCTCTTAATTACACAAAGACACAACTCAGAAACCAAGACTCGACTCGTGATCCGGTAACTCGGGTCTCGCCAGAAGGCAAGACCTAGCCTAATCCAATGCTTTGAACCTCATCAACAGTTGTACCTGGAAACAACGCCACCTTAATTGAAAATCATTGTTAAATACAATAAAATTCTCAAAGTCATAAGAACTTCCCTCCTTGAGTTTTGTCTTCAATGTACCCATCTCATCCTTTCGAATAACTGTTTGAATGCTATCACCCTAATGCATTAAAAGAATCCTAAAAGTCATTTGCAGTAAATGATTCAAATAATAACAAAGATATGCATCAAGACAAAAAAATATTAGGATGAGAATAATAAGGTTACCTTGGTATCCTTGAAGACCATTTCAAGGTGCTCTTGCTTGGACTTGTTCACAATAGTCCAGAGATCTACAATTCTAGCAGCAATCTTCCATAGTTCCGTGTTGTCATTTATGTTCTTGATTGTGTCAAATGGACGTGTCATTGGCCTAATACCTTGTTGTCATTTTTATGATATAGCAGACAACATTTCAGTTAACACATACTAAATTTTCAAAACAAATAGACAAAATCATAATATTAAAAAAATAGCATAAAAATTGTTTCTCTTTCAAAACTGAGATGGAGGCATACTAAATAGAAGACACCAAGCACTAACTAAAGACAATAAAAATCTAAACTTTAAAATGAACTCCACTCTTCAAAGACAGCTTTAGTAAACCATTCCTTCAACATTATGAAAAGGGTGTCTTACAAGAGCTATTTTGATGAGCAAGCAAAACTGCAACAAAGATTTCATGAGCTTTCAAAGATTTCAGACACCACAATACCTTTAACTGTGTTTAGTATTGAACACTCGACATTCTTTAAACAGTGTGACCTAAAAAAGAAGAAAGAGTAGAGAGTCAAAAAGACCAAGAATAAAAAATAGCGGTACAATGAAGGAAATAGAGATGCAAGTATTCTTCACCTTCCCGTAGTTGTGCCGTAACTCGACGGAGAAGGCCTTCAAAGCAAATCCTAAAGCTGCTGAGAAGTAAAATGGGAATAAGAGATTGAAGAGTAAAAATCTGTTTTCTTGAGGGAAGTAAAAGGAGAAGAAGACCCTTAGCAGGTGGAACAGTTTTGTTGCTTCAAAAGCAGCATTAGCTGTCTACTTCTCTCAATGGCAGTTGAAAGGTGCAGCAGTGGTACAAATTTTTAGTTGTCCGGAATACCCTCAAAATGGCATACGTGTCCAAATTTTAAATCAGGTCATTTTAGGGACTTCATGTGGTATTAAAATGTCTATTATAAAGATAGAGATAGATAGATAAATAGATAGAATAGATAAATAGAAAATAGAAACAGAATAGAAAAGTAGAAGTTGATAAAAGTAGATCCCTCAAAATGGCATACGTGTCCAAATTTTAAATCAGGTCATTTTAGGGACTTCATGTGGTATTAAAATGTCTATTATAAAGATAGAGATAGATAGATAAATAGATAGAATAGATAAATAGAAAATAGAAACAGAATAGAAAAGTAGAAGTTGATAAAAGTAGATCCCTCAACTTTGCTAAATGAGTTCGTACAACGAGCACACACTTACACTTGCAGCCTTTCTCCTAGCCATCTTTACTATTTATAATTAATAGGCTAAATTATACTTTTAATCCCTTATCTTTATTTTAGGTTTCAGTTTGGTCTCTTATCTATTAAAAGTTTCGAACTAATCCCTTATCTTTATTCTAAGTTTCAGTTTGGTCCCTTATGTATTAAAAGTTTCAAATTGGTCCCTTATGTTACGAATATTATACCAATGTGGTCCATTTTTTGCATAAAAAAAAGGATCACATTGATATAATATTTGTAACATAAGGGACCAATTCGAACAAAAAAAAGAGGGACCATATTTTACACATAAGGGACCATATGGAAACTTTTAATACATAAGAGACCAAACTAAAACATAAAATAAATATAAAGGACAAAAAGCATAATTTAACTTAAATAATAATATCCCCCTAATTTTTACTACTATTACGATCCATTAAAGTTGTGCCTCTGGCGGAAATAGATCTGATTAATTTTATTCCCATGCGTGGGTCTGTTTCACAAGTACTACGAGCACACTTATTTTTTTTTTTTTACGCATCCAAGCACACTGTTAAAAAATAAATTATTTATTAAAAAAAATTAATATTTAGTGTACTAATAATATTAAGGGTCATGATAATAAGTTCCCTAAAAGTATTGTTTAAAGATTTCAAATAAAGGAAATACTCATTCAAAAGCTAAGTTAATCAATTCTCAATGTATTAAATACACAACTTTTTATAAAAACTTACTTTTTTAGACTTCTTAAACAATATTCTTAGAGCACTCATTATGTCTATTTTGTTCATATAGTTTTTGGAGCAAATATATTCGTATATATAGTTAAATACTATAATCCAGATTTAGTTTGGATTTGAAGAATGGCCTGATTATGTATCCTAATATATTGTTCATGACTTGACCCATTTATTATGAGATGAATAAAGGAGGCATATTTTGTTGCAAAAAATAATACTTTTTTTTTCAGCTAGTGCACTTATTATATTCGTTTGCATCGGTATAAAAAAGTACATATTATATGAGTTTTATGTGTGCAACCTAGTACACGATAAAAATCATTAATTGCTCACTATTTTCCTTATTAATTATCTAGATTCCTATTTTGTGGGTGAAAAGAGATTACATAAATGTGAATCTATACAATAAAAAGGAAACTAAATAATTAATAAAGAAAAAAGTAAACAATTAATAACTCTTATCATGTGCAAAGTTGCACATGTTAGAAAAACCGTTTTTATATTTATGAACATTTCGCGGATAATAGTTAGTCTAGTTGATAAAGATACAATTGATATCTCACAAGGACGTGTGTTTGAATTCCGTTATTGATGTGAGAACATCGTTGGTGGGTAATTATAAGTATCTCTTTGAGCCTTGAGGCCTGTTTGGCCCTGGTGAGCCCCGGTACCTAGAGCTGTCAAACTGGGCCGCCCGGCCCAACCCATCGAGCTAGATTACAGAAATGGACTGGGTCGGGTCAACCCAAATTTCTATCAAGCTATGAATTATGTGACTCAGCCTAGCCTAAAATGCAAGCCATTCGAGCTAGCTCAGCCCAGTCCAAATTTTTATCAATGTATTTCCAATTTCCAATTTCTAAAATGGTGGCCTAAAATGCGGGCCATGCAGACCCATCCTGTTAATTGGGCATCGGGTCAGGCAAAAAAGATCAAGTTTTTTTGGGCTTATATTTATGGAGCACAACGTGGGTCATTCGAGCATCTCATCAGAGTGAGCCAAAATTGACAACTCTACTGTTACCCAACTTACTTAAAATTTTATGTATAAAAAAATATTTGAGTAAAGTCTCATTTTAGTCCCTGACAATAATTGCGCGACCCATTTTAGTCCCTGACAAAAAATAAGTCCAAAAATAGTCCCTGACAAATTTAAAACAGGGCCACGTTAGTCCCTCCGTCCATCTCCTTCCAAATTCGTCAATTAATGCACTGACGTGTCACGCTAAATACTGATGTGGCAACGTTAACCCATCTGTTCGCTGCCAAATCACCTCCAGTTGTCCTTTTTTCATCCAAACCTGGATTGGGATGTTTTAGTCCCTGTCAACTTTAAGACATATTAGTCTTTGCCCCTCTACCATTAAACGTGTTACACAAGCCTTCGCTATCCTTCTTTCATTATCTCCTTCTCTATTCCAGAAAATTCCAGAAAAAGAACCCTGAGACGTTGAATGCGATGAGATGCGATGAGAAGCGATGGGCTTAAGACGTTGAAAATCAATAGAGTAGCACCAATGTGAACCAAACCTAACTCAAACGCACAACGAGGTTAGATTTTTGATCCTGATTATTTTGATATTCTATTGAATCTGTTGAAACTGTGGAATCTGGGTGATTACGGTTCTGTGCGATGGGGATAGGGTGTTGTGCGATGGGTTTTCTGCCATGGGATGGGGTTTTGAAGATTATTCTATGGAAGATTGTGGTTATTGAAGATTATTCTAATGTCATTGTCTCGGTACTTGGTTTATTTGGTTATTTGCATTGTCTTTGTTTTAGCCTTTGTGGTCCTACTTGTTCTGTGGTCCTTGTGGTCACGCTTCTTCTGTTTTTGTTCCCTATTTTGATGTGAATGCACGTGTATGGTCCCTACATGTTCCCTGTTTTGGTGGTGTTCCATGTTCCCACATTGAAATTCATTGTTTTTTATGGTCCTTTTTTGTACTTTTTGGTCCCTTTTTGTTTTTATACGTGTGAAACAAAGTGATTGCTTCTTTAGTTATTGTTTTGTCCCTATTGCTATCATATTAAACATGTCCCTATTGGCTGTTGGTCTCATATTAAACATGTTACTTATGTAGTTATTGTTTTGTCCCGGTTGCAGATGACAAATATCAAATTTGTAACACCCCGCCTAACTTAATTATTTAGTTTATTAATTTAGGCATTTATCTGTTTTAAATTTATGGTTGAGTAATTAAATTGTGTGTTATTAATTAATTAGGGGTGTGCAATTAGAAATGGAATTACTAGAATTTTGGTAAAAAGGAAGGATAAGAAAGTATTTTATCTCAACTAACTTAGGGACTAAATGGTCCAAAGTGGACACACATTTTCCTCTTCCCCTTTTTTCCCTCTCTCTCTCACGCTCTAGCTCTCTTTCTCTCAATCTCTCCCTTGATTTTTCTGCTTCAGATGAGAGAAAAAGAGAAAGAAGAAAGAAGAAGAAGAAGAAGAAGAAGAAGAAGAAGAAGAAGGGGTTAGAGTTTTAGGGAAAAAGAGAGGAAAGTGGTGTGATTCTTCATGATCTTGCCTCAAGAAGAAGATTTGAGCTGAGTTTTTAGCATTTGGTGAGAGAACTCAAGTTGCCCTAGGCTGAGATAGAGGGACCACGAGTTGGAGAACAAGAAGGAGATAAGAGAATCCAAGCTTCATCAATTTTAGTTCAAGATTTCAAAGATTGGAAATGAGTTCTTCTCACTTAGTGGTTGGGCAATCATAAGACCCACCTTTAGGGTTTTTTCTCTTTCCCCTTTTTGTGTGTGTGTTCTTGATTCTAATGATTTGTAAGAAGCATGATTGGTTGAGAAGCATGAAAATGGGTTTGGGTATATTGTTATGTTCAAAATTTAATGTATTTGATGACATGAGAAATATGTGATTGGTTGTGATTCTTATGCTATATGCTTTGACTCTCCCATTATGCATGTTTGATCCTTGTTTTCGAGTCCTAAATTGTTCTGGATTTGGCTTGGATTAAGTGGAATTGGAGTTTGGATTTGAGTTGTGTAGAAAAATCTGCATTCCTACAAAATTATGTAGAATGCGTGCCCCAAGCACGCGGTCATCGAGAGGAAAATAGGAGCGCGCCACAAGCACGAAGTCACAGAATCAAATAGCAGAAAAATGCACTCAAGCGCGCGTGAAGCACGAGGAGACCTAAGCAGACGCATGCCCAAGCGTGCCAACTTATGCCCAAATGTGTAATTTTCATGTTTTAAGGGCTTTCAAGGCCATGAATCTTGATTTTAGTGTTAAAAATCCCATGGGATCAAAGGGATATCATAGGATTCCCTTAGATAAGTTATTTCAACATAAGTTTGTTTGAAAACTTAGAAATAAGGTATTAGAACTATTGAATTTATAATGGTTCTAGTAAGATAGTTGTACAGAGCGGTTGTACAATAACCGCGGCAAAGAACGATATCGTCCCTGCTGGTAACGATGGCTGCAGCAGTGGTTGTACCACTGTTACCAAACGACACGTCCCAGCTGTTACGAAATAGTTATGAGTGCAAAGCGGTTGTACCACTGTGAGGTAACGATATGTCCCGGCTGTTGCAACAATGGTTGTACACAGCACTTATACCGCTGTTACCAAACGACACGTCCCGACTGTTACGAAATAGTTATGAGTGCAGCTGTACCACTGTGAGGTAGCGACACGTTCCCGCTGTTACAATTAGTTGTACAGAGCGGTTGTACCACTGTTACCAAACGACATGTCCCGATTGTTACTCAAAGGATTTGTAAGTGCAGAGTGGTTGTACCACTGTGCGGTAACGACACGTCCCGGTTGTTGCAACAATGGTTGCACAAAGAGGTTGTACCACTATTACCAAATGATACGTCCCGGCTATCACAAGCAATCCTTGTGTATGATATTGTCATGTTTGCTTTAAGGTTTACAAATGAATGTTATTGTGATTATGGCGAGAATTAGTGAGGGGTCCGTGAAGGACTCACTGAGATTTATAATTTCACTATTTCCTCTATTTGTTTCAGATAAGCAGGTACCGAAGGAGAAGTAGATGATGCTAAAGGCTTATAGTTTCTAGTTTATGTTATTTTAAGAGATGTACTTGACTCTTTTTGTTTTCAAGGACAAAGATTGATCATGTATTTTTGTATTCCCAAGCTTTGGACTTGGATGAATTTGTAATTCTAACACCTAGACTTATAACATAGACTAAACGTTTAGACTTGTATTTCCTTAATTCAAGTTTTAAATTTATAGTAATTCCTGTGTATTAATGTAAATTGTCTTATTTCAATTATTATTGGAGTACGGGCGTTACATTATGGTATCAGAGCAGTTCGATCTTATCAAACTGTGGAATAGTTAGAATTAATTTAGCGTGTTGTTAGGATCTGTTGTTATTTTTCTTCTTATTATGCTATGAGATATTGAGCCTGATCAACTCAATGTTTTGCGCATTTTATGCAGAATTATGGCTTCGGGTTCAGGACGACGCAGAAGGTCAAGGAGGAATACCACAAATCCCGTTGACCCACCGGGACCGGATAATGCTTGGTTACAAGGAGTATTGAAAGCCATTCAGAATCAGGCCACTGCTACTCATGACCCTGTAAACCATTTGACTGAACAACAGCAAGCTCCGCAACAACCCCCACCCCCACCAATTCAAGCAGAGGATCCAAACCACATATTCTTCAAGTTTCACAAGATGAAAATCCAACCTTCACGGGTAAATTTGTAGCCCAATGCTTGGTTTGTCAAAAAACCAAGATAGAACATCAGAGACCCTCAGGTTCACTCCAGCCCTTAGAGATCCCGGAACGGAAATGGGAAGACATATCCATGGACTTTGTGGCAGGCTTGCCTCGCACATAGTCTGGGTATGACTCCATTTGGGTCATTGTGGACAGATTGACCAAATCTGCTCACTTCCTCCCAATTAAGTCCACTTTCAACACTGCTAGGTTAGCTAAGATCTATATTAGAGAGATTGTTAGACTCCACAGAGTACCCACTAGCATTATCTCTGATAAAGATCCTAAGTTTACCTCCCGGTTTTGGAAGCACTTCTAACAGGCCCTAGGAATGAGGTTGAATCTTAGTACTGCTTATCATCCATTGGTCAGACGGAACGAACCATACAAACCCTAGAGGACATGCTTAGAGCTTGTGTGTTAGATGATGGTGGAAGTTGGGATGAGCATTTGGCTCTGATAGAGTCTGCTTATAAAAACAGCTACCATTCTAGCATAGAAATGGCGCCGTACGAGGCACTCTACGGTCACAAATGTAAAACCCCTCTATGTTGGTTTGAGGTAGGTGAGAAGAGGTTATTAGGGCCAGACCTAATCCAGGAAACCACTGATCAGATCAGAAAGATTAGGGATAGGCTTAAGACTACTCAAAGTCGGCAGAAAAGTTATGCCGATAGGAGGAGGAAACCTCTTGAGTTTGGAGTAGGAGAGCATGTGTTCCTAAAGGTCATTCCTATGATAGGCGTTGGAAGAGCACTACGAGCCAAAAAGTTATGTCCTCGTTACATCGGTCCTTTTGAAATTCTTCAAAAAGTCGGTTCTGTTGCCTATCAAATTGCTCTGCCCCTGTCTTTGTCAAATCTGCACAATGTATTCCACGTGTCTCGGCTCAAAAAGTATATTCCTGATCCTTATCAACCTTGGATCATGAGTCTGTACAATTGAGATCATATCTGACATACCAGCCTATGTCAGTACAAGTTGTAGACCGCAACTTCAAGACACAAAGGAACAAGAACGTTCCCTTGGTAAAGGTCATCTGGGAAGGATCCACTCCTGAGAAGGCTACTTGGGAGACCGAAGTCGAGATGCGAAACTGTTAACACACCAATTTGTCTATATTTATAGGGCATTTTTAGTACCTAATTATACCATTTTGCACTGATTAACGCACAAAGGTACTCATTTATGTCTTATTATGCAGAAATACCATGAAGACACCACTTGGAGCAAAAGATGCGAAAAAGGACCAAAAACTGGCTAGTTTGGAGAGTTTTAGCACTACTGGAGAAGCGGTACGGCCTGACCTACCAACGGTACGGCCGTACCTAGAGCAGAATCCCAGTAAAGGCGTACCCCCTCAGTCTGTACCACCTGACGCCGATAAAATAGTCCAGTACGGTCGTGCCAAAGGCAGTACGACCGTACACAAGTGATGTCAGGGAAACAACACGAACGGGTACGAGTCAACGTCATCTACGAAGCTCGGTACGGCCGTGTATATACTCTATACGGCCATACCTCATCCCTGATCAGTGCATATTTGAAGCCAAAAAACCTAATTCGCAACCTAGTCTATAAATAGGGGCTCTTAACATGTTACAAGGACCTTTTGATGAATTTCTGAGTCAAGAGCCCCCAATTGAGATCTGATAGAAAACCCTTGCCCATTCCAAAGAATTCCTGTCTACTTGAAGCTTGGTGCCATCTCAAATCGCTACCGGAGCTTGTGAGGACGCGGAGAATGTTCTTAAGGACCGTCGTCATACCGAAAGGGTGTCCCGGTTTAGAATTTATTCTCTTGTTATGGATTGTTCTGAATTCATATATTTGTTTATGTTATTATCATTAGTAATGAGTAGCTAAACCCATCACTAAGGGTGATGGGAGATCCTTTACAATACTCTTGATGTTTTGTTCTTTAATTATATGAGTTTCTATTAATTGTTTAAGTATTTTATTCCTATTGTGCTTATTCCAATAAGGCCTGATCACCCTTTATTTAGTTGGCTTAATTGTGGTAACATGATCATGATTAGTTAATGGAGCCATAGGATAAAAGAACTCGCGCTATACGTCGAATCGGTTAGGGCTTGTTTCTAACCAATTATTAAGTTAGCAAACCCACCTTAACTTAATAATCTTTTCCTTAGTTATTTCCTGGACCAACGAAGTAATTAGTTGGGAGGAAGGCTATTGCACGCAAGGACAGCCTCGAGTAATTTAGAGTGGGTGATTAGTGCTCTTACATGATAGATAACTCATATCAATTGATTAATAAACTCAATGGTAGAGTATTGGTGAACCCGGTTATCCCTAGGTACCCCATAACATAGTTAAATCATTCTAGCATTTAATCTGTTTGCTGCTTTAATTCCAATTACTTTCAGTACTTTCTTAATCATAATCTTTGCTCGCATAATAGAATAGAATCATAGTAATTCGCTGGTACTCGCTCATTCTCTGTGGGTTCGACATTCGGAGTCCTAATTATACTCCACTTTTATTACGAGTTACGATCAGGTGCACTTGCCTAAGCTGCAACAAGTTTTTGGCGCCGTTGCCGGGGAGTGATTGCGATATTAATCGAATTCTAGATTTTATTTGCATTATGCATAATTTTATTTAATTATTTAATTTTCTGTTTTTTTTGTTTAATTCTAAGACATTCTAATTTGGTTTTCTTTGGTGTATGCAGACAAGGTCTTAACATCCTGAATTGATTTTTGATCCTGAAATTGAAAGAACACTCAGATTGTTGAGAAGACAGCAGTTAGCAATGGCTGAAGAACTAACATTGAACGAGTACTTCACACTAACTACAGATGTGGCAGATAGTATTAACTATCCGGCAATTGAGGCCAACAATTTCGAACTGAAGCCAGCACTGATCTCTATGGTATCTACAGTACAATTCTCTGGCTTATCTTCTGAAGACCCAAATGCCCATCTTAAGAGATTTCAGAAGGTTGCTAATACTGTCAAATGTGAAGGAGTATCACCGGAGGCAATCAAGTTAAGACTGTTCTCTTTCTCACTGCAAGGGAAAGCACAACTATGGTTGGATTCATTCCCACCTAACTCTATTACTACTTGGGAGGACCTAAAAACTAAGTTTTTAAACAAGTACTTTCCTCCCGTAAAATCTACATAGCTGAGAGCTGATATGTCTGGATTCACCCAGAATGAAGGAGAATCAATGCATGAGGCATGGGAAAGATTTCAAGATTTATTGAGAAGGTGTCCTCATCATGGTTTCACTAAGTGGCAGCTGCTTCAGATTTTATATAATGGGTTCAATATGCAAACTAGAGGAGCTATTGATGCTGCTTGTGGAGGATCTTACGAAAAGAAAACACCCACTGAGGCTTTTGATATTATAACTAAAATGGCTCAGAACAATGCTCAGTGGTCAGCTAATGATAGGCAGCTCGAAAAGAAGAACCAGCAAGAAGGTATCTACAAAGTTGAAGCCAACACAGCTCTAAAAGCAAAATTGGAGGCAATGACTAAGAAGTTAGAGACTTTGATGGCAGCGCAAACCCAGTCTAATCCTAAAAGCGATTAGGGTTGTATGACAATTGAAGGACAAATAGAAGAAGTCAATGCTATAGGCCAGAAAGATTTTGATCCAAAATTGGGGATGCAAGAGGCTATGTTAAAATATATGCAAAGATACGGACATCCGTATATGGGAGTTTTAGCCGGTTTTATGGAGAAGACTGAAGAAAGATTAAAGGCTATAGAAAATAAGACAGTTAAGGCATCTTGCAATTTCTGTGGAGTTACAACTCATGATTCAAAGGACTGCACTGAGGAGGTGAATTTTATTGGTCATAAGCAAAATGACCCATACTCAAGCACATACAACCTCGGTTGGAGGAATCACCCAAAATTTTCATGGAAAGATCAACAGATATCCCAGGGCCAAAATCAGAATACTTATAAGCCCCCACATATGCAAAATCGTGGCCAGAATGATAAAAGTCCCGAAGAGAATGATATTAGCCATGTTATGGGACAGATGAATGAGAGGTGTAGCAACTTGGAGAAAATAGTCACTGAGCAAGCAGCAGGCCAGAAAACATTGAGTGAACAAATGGCACTTGTGTTGAAAGGAGTGACTCAAAAAGAAAAAGGAGCACTCCCAAGTCAAGTGGAGCCAAATCCCAATGCAAAATGCAATGCAATCTTCATGGTGAAAGAGGAACCAAGAGAGGAAAAGACTCAACCCGAGTCTCAGCAGGTAAGTAACTCTTCCAAAATTTCTAAAATTCTTGTAAATATAGGCAAGATAAGAGGTTCCTAGAAAAACTTAGAAAATTGCCTGTTAATATCCCTTTGACTAAAATTGTCTCTGAAGTCCCTAAATATGTTAAATTTCTGAAAGAAATAATTTCTAACAAAAATAGGATAGAAGAAGAGACTGTTAGGTTGAATGAGGATTGCTCTGTGATTCTTTTGAATAAATTAATAAATTACCACCTAAGCTTAAAGATCCAGGAACTTTTGCTGTTTCTTGTTCAATTGGTAACAATACATTTAAGGCACTATGTGATTTAGAATCAAGTATAAATTTAATGCCTTTGTCTATTTGGAAGAAACTCAATTTGCAGGAACCACAACCTACTTACATGTCTCTGCAGTTAGCTGATAGAACTCTTGTTTACCCAACAGGAATAATAGAAGACATGCTAGTTAAGGTAGGAAAATTTATTTTCCCTGTGGATTTTGTAGTTTTGGATATGGAGGAAGACAAAAACGTTCCTATTATTTTAGGAAGGTCATTCTTGGCAACAGGAGATGCTACCATCCAAGTGAAGAAAGGAACCATGACTCTAAGAATTAAGCATGAGGAAGAAGTATTTAATATATATAATTCTAACAAAATTTCTCCCTCTAGTGCTTCTTGTCGTTTCTTGCAAGATATAAAAGTTGAAAAAGGTAAAGAAGTACAAGTTACAGAACAAGATATTGATTCTTTAGAGCAGGATAAAGACATAACCCCCTCTTTGATTTTGGATGCACTATAGACATAACCCCCTCTTTGATTTTGGATGCACTATGTATTCCTAAATTTAAAGGACTTGATATTGATGAACCTTCTTGTCATTATTAAACTTTTATGGCTTGGAAAAATCTGACAATCTTGCAGGAGCCAAAGCTGAAAGAATAACTCTCAAATTATTTCATCTTTCTCTAGGAGGAATAGCAAAATAATGGTTCTCAATATACCCCAAGCACCACTTTTCAAGTTGGGAAGAATTAAAAGAAGAATGCTTAAGAGTTTTCAAGTCCACACCAGAAGAAAGAATGAACCTATTCCAATTTTTCAGAGGATCCAAGAAAGACGCTCAAGTGGAATTTACAGGTTTTAAATTAGACCCATCTTTAATCTCGGAAGTGTCAATTCTACAATTCAAGGGAACCACAAGACAAGATCCTGTTGAGCACATGAGACAGTTTTTGCAAGAAGATATGGAATGCAGAGTGTTGACTAGTGACTCCAAACACAAGAGGGGGGTGAATTGTGTGTGAACGGTGCTTTCAAAAACTTTTGGAGAAATAAGTGCTAATTATGAGTTGCGGAAATATTAATGTGAAATAGATAAATCACTTGAAGAATAAATTGCAAACGAGTTAAAAATAAAGTAAATAGTAAGATATAAATAACAATAAAATAAAGTACGTAAATTTAATTGGTGAAAAGTAGAGAGATAAGGAGTAAAAAGCACACAACAGATTACCCAGGTTCCGCCACCTAACCGCCCTGTGGCCTACGTCCTGTCCCCAAAGCAAACCACTATGGGATTTTCACTAAGACACTAGCTTTTAAATCAGGTTCAGCTAGAAACCTTTACAACTCTAAACCAGAGCGATACGTTCAAGAGATATCACCTCTCTATGAACACCTTGGGATTCCTACCCAAAAATAAATGATTTTCACAAATAAAATGAGACGAGAAAGATACACTCAATAGTGCAGATATAACAAATTGAAGCTCAAATAATACAACTCAAATTATGTAGAATAAAAAGACTCTCAAAAATTGTGCTCAAATAAGTGTGAGTGATGAAAAATATTTGACAGAGTTTTTGGCACAAAAATTAAGCACTACGTTGTTGTATTAAAACAAAGCTCACGAGCTGTGTTTATATAGGCAATGGAGGAGCGTCATATTTAAAAAGATTTGTCCGTTGAAGATTTGCCCGTTGCAGGATTTGTCCGTAGCGTGGATTTGTCCGTTGCGTTGAACATGAAGGAATTGAAAACACAGGGACGGAAAAGATTCTCGGACACCACTTGGTGTTCGACATCGTATTTCCATACGACCTCTCTCCAGCTCGGCATACGACCTCCTCAGCTCGGCATACGACCTCTTCACAGCTCGGCACAGACACGACCTCCTCAAAGCTCGGCACGCGACCTCCTCACAGCTCGGCACGCGACCTCCTCACAGCTCGGCACGCGACCTCCTCACAGCTCGGCACGCGACCTCTCCTCACAGCTCGACATACGACCTCTCCACACAGCTCGGCACGAGATCTCAGCTCGGCATACGACCTCTTCACAGCTCGGCACTTGGCAAGAGCTCGGCACGCGACCTCCTCAGCTCGACAATTATGAATATCATAAAATCATTTTTAGAATAAAATTCATTTTGTGTGTGTGTGATTTTATTTTAATTGAGAGCTTTTTATTACTACTTACAAATAGTCTTAATAAAAATAAATAAATACCCAAAACCCAAAGACTTGAGAAACTATCATTCTTGATACGCGTCTTGGTATTCTTTTCCACTTTTTGCACGGTTGACTATTTGCAAAGCTCCCTTTTGTCAATCATCAAAACCATCCTGTCAAGGCATGTATTCACAGACTCCCCCTTTTTGATGATGACAAACATCTCATGGAGGGAATTTAGTAAAATATAATCATGATATAGCAATGAGATATAAGCATTGTTTTTCAATAAAAGATATCAGAGTTTAAGCACAATATTTAGAAAAACTCCCCCTCACAATATGCATAATATAATTTACTTCGCCTGAATCATAAAACTCTCCCCCTTTTGTCAACATCAAAAAGCGGAAAAGATTAGAGGGAAAGGCATGTAAAACGTATGCATATACGTGTAACTAGATGGCGAAAAATAATAGAGTATCAAGGGTTCAATGAAGCATAATTGTTTGCAGTTAACATAACCTGCACAAACTTTTATTTTAACGATTACAGGAAGGACGGTTGCATTTCTCCACTTTTAGTCTTGGTAACGGAACCTCGATACTTACTTACTTCGACCGACTTACCACCTTCATCTTTGTCAAGATAGCATGATGTGCTCATGGGAGTTGAGATTTCTTTGGCGTTGCTCATTCCAAATCTTTTAAGCAACTCCTTGCAATATTTGGATTGGCTTATGAAAATTCCTTCCTTTGCTTGTTTGATTTGGAGACCAAGAAAGTAGTTGAGCTCTCCCATCATGGACATTTCAAACTCACTTTGCATGATCTTAGAAAACTCTTCACATAAAGACTCATTAGTGGCACCAAATATTATATCGTCGACATAAATTTGAACAAGTAAAATGTCATGATTTTTGTGTTTTATGAAAAGAGTGGTATCAACTTTTCCTCTTTCAAAACCTTTTTCAAGTAAGTATTTGCTCAACCTATCATACCAAGCTCTAGGAGCTTGTTTTAAACCATACAGAGCCTTTTTCAATTTAAAAACATGATTTGGAAATTCAAAATTTTCAAAACCAGGAGGTTGATCAACAAATACTTCTTCTTGAATATAACCATTTAGAAAAGCACTCTTTACATCCATTTGAAAAAGTTTAAAATCCATGACACATGCAAATGCTAGAAGCATACGAATGGCTTCTAATCTAGCCACGGGTGCATAGGTTTCATCGAAATCTATGCCCTCTTGTTGGTTGTAGCCTTTTGCAACAAGTCTAGCTTTGTTTCTAACAATAATACCGTTTTCATCAAGCTTGTTGCGAAAGACCCATTTGGTCCCAATGACTATATGATCTTTAGGTTTAGGAACTAGTTCCCAAACATTGTTTCTTTCAAATTGATTTAATTCCTCTTGCATACCAAGGGTCCAATGTTCATCAATAATGGCTTCATTGATGTCCTTTGGTTCAACTTGAGAAACAAAAGCCATGAAAAGACATGCATGATTAAGAGAGTTTCGAGTTGTTACCCCTTTAGAGATATCGCCAATTATATTGTCAAGTGGATGATGTTTTGAGACTCTCCATTCTTTTGGTAAAATTGAATGAGGATTCCTTAGAATATTGTGGCAAAGGATTTTCATCTTCATCTTTGGACTCGTTTGAATCTTCTAAGTGACTATTTCCCAATATTTCTGCAAGATCATCAACACTATCTTCTACCAAAGATTTTGGGTTAGACTCATCAAAGGTAACATGCACAGATTCTTCAATAGTCAAAGTTCTCTTATTATAAATTCGAAAAAGCTTTACTAGAAATAGAATATCCAAGAAATATACCTTCATCCGCTTTGGCATCAAATTTTCCAAGGTTATTCTTACCATTGTTTAGGACAAAACACTTGCATCCGAAAACGTGAAGGTGGGAAATGTTGGGCTTCCTTCCTTTGTAGAGTTCATACGGTGTTTGTTTAAGGATCGGCCTTATAAGAACTCGATTCATCACATAGCAAGCGGTGCTCACGGCGTCTGCCCAAAAGTACTTAGGAAGGTTAGTCTCATTGAGCATCGTCCTCGCTAGCTCTTCAAGAGACCGATTTTTCCTTTCAACCACTCCATTTTGTTGCGGTGTCCTTGGAGCAGAAAAGTTGTGATCGATGCCATTTTACGTGCAAAATGCTTCAAATGCTTCATTCTCAAATTCCCCACCATGATCACTTGAATGGAAGCAATGTTAAGTCCCTTCTCATTTTGTATAACCTTTGCAACTTTTCAAAGCATTAAAAGCATCATTTTTGTGAGAAATAAATAAAGTCCATGTATAGCGAGAATAGTCATCCACAATAACAAGAGCATAGTAATTGCCACCAAAGCTCATGGTTCTAGAAGGGCCAAATAAATCCATATGTAAAAGTTGTAAAGGCGGTTTGTAGAAACAATATTTTTAGATTTGAAATATGCCTTTACTTGTTTTCCTTTTTGACACGCATCACAAAGTTTATCTTTTTCAAAAGCGAATCTTTGGCAAACCAATTACTAAGTCCTTTCGAACCAATTTATTAAGATGATCCATGTGAATATGAGCCATTCTCCTATGCCATAGCCAAGATTCATCCTCTTTACTAATAAGACAACATGCATCATTTGAAGGTATTTTATCTAAATCAAGCATATAGATATTTCCAATTCTAGGTCCAATAACAATAACATTTTCATTTATAGAATCCATGACCATGCATTTTGAAGAATCGAAAACCACTTTGTTTCCTTTATCACAAAGTTGACTAATGCTTAGCAAATTATGCTTCAAACCATCCACATACAAAACATTTTCAATAGTGGGATTAGGGGTCTTACCAATAGAACCAATCCCAAGAATTTTACCTTTGTTGTTGTCACCATACCGGACATAACCACTATTCTTAGGTACCAATGAGGAGAACTTGCTTTTGTCTCCTGTCATGTGCTTTGAACAACCGCTATCAAGATACCAATTTAAGTCCTTGGCTTCAAGCACACCTACAACAACAGATTAATTTTTAATCTTTGGTACCCAAACTAAGTTGGGTCCAGATGAGTTAGTTTTTGGCAAAGTACCCTTTTGAATCCATATCTTTTTGCCAACCACATTCTTGTTTTTCCTAATATTGCAAATGGAAGCAGTGTGACCTTTTCTACCACAGTGAAAACATTTAATGAAAGGACTACTTGAGGGTTTGTTGTGATTGAAGAGTTTAAAAGATTTTTCATGAATTTTTGGATGATAACCTAAACCAGCTTTTCCAAAAGTACCTTTTTGGTTTCCTAAAATAATGTTTAGATTATCTCTTCCCATCGTAAATTTTGCAAGAGTGTTATTTAAATCCTCAACCTTATTTTTCAAAACACTACACTCATTGCATTTTAAAACTTCATCTTTTTATTTTCACAAGATATGGGAGGAGAAGTTTCAATCACAAAGAACTTGTTTTTCTTTAAGAATCACTATCTCTTTGTTTAAAATTTCAATTTTTGATTCAAGAGAAGAGATGGTTTTCTTAGAAAGAGCGAACAATTTTTCCAAGTTTAATCGTTTCATTATTGAATTCTTCACAAGCAGCAAGTAATTCATCATAAGTTAAAGGAGAGTCGATCATAAAATTACCTCATCTTCATCATGATTTGCCATTAGACTAAGGTGAGCCTCTTCATTTTCAGATTCATCGGAAGAATCCATATCATTATCATCCCAGGCAATGTAAGCTCTTCTTCCCTTCAATCCTTTGGTGGTTTCTTTTCAAATTTCTCATTCCTCGTTTGGTTTTGAGGACAATCGGGTTTTATGTGACCTTTCTTTCCACACTTGTAGCAGGTAGGATTAAAAGAAGTTGTTTCATCACTTTTCTTTTGAGAGCTTGGGAACTTACCTTTGTTTCTGAGTCTCATGAACCTCTTGAATTTGCGAACCATTAGACTCATGTTTTCCTCATTATTTTCATCTTCGAGGAAATCACATTCTGTATCGTCACGTTTCTCAATTCTTGCTTTGAGGGCGAGCCCTTTCTTTTTCTTATCAGCTTCTTCGCTTTCCATGAGACGATTTAGTTCAAGTTCATATTCCTGCAATTTTCCAAATAAAGTAGCCAAGGTCATAGAAGATAAGTCTCTAGATTCAGCTATAGCAGTGACCTTGGGTTGCCAGTTTCTATTTAAACATCTAAGAACTTTATTAATTAAATCTTCATTACTGAAGACTTTCCCAAGAGCTCTGAGATGGTTTATTATATGGATGAACCTTTTTTGCATATCTTGTATGTTTTCACTTTGTTTCATCCTAAATAACTCATACTCATGGGTTAATGTGTTCATTCGAGCCCTCTTGACCTCGGTAGTACCTTCATGGGTCAATAGAAGGGTGTCCACATTTCTTTAGCAGCCTTACAATTTGAGACCCTATAGAACTCATCGTAGCTTAAAGCGAGTGATGATGTTCTTAGCTTTCAAATTGTATTGGACCTTTTTCTTATCATCTTGGTCCAAAGTGATCTTGGTTTGTCTACCACTGCATCATTAATTGATTGAGTGGGGACAAATGGACCATTTTCTCTGACATCCCAAATATCAAGATCAACACCCTCAAGAAAGATTTGCATTCTATCCTTCCAATAACCATACCCTCACCATTGAAAAATGGGGGTGCATTCATGGAAGTTCCCTCGTAATTGTTTGAAGTCATTCTCTTGAGACGGCTAAGTCCTTTATACAACAGTCTAGCTCTGATGCCACTTGTTGCCCAGTGACTCTAAACACAAGAGGGGGTGAATTGTGTGAGCAGTGCTTTCAAAAACTTTTGGAGAAATAAGTGCTAATTATGAGTTGCGGAAATATTAATGTGAAATAGATAAATCACTTGAAGAATAAATTGCAACCGAGTTAAAAATAAAGTAAATAGTAAGATATAAATAACAATAAAATAAAGTACGTAAATTTAATTGGTGAAAAGTAGAGAGATAAGGAGTAAAAAGCACACAACAAATTATCCAGGTTCGGCCACCTAACACCCCTGTGGCCTCGTCCCGTCCCCAAAGCAAACCACTATGGGATTTTCACTAAGACACTAGCTTTTAAATCAGGTTCAGCTAGAAACCTTTACAACTCTAAACCAGAGCGATACGTTCAAGAGATATCACCTCTCTATGAACACCTTGGGATTCCTACCCAAAAATAAATGATTTTCACAAATAAAATGAGACGAGAAAGATACACTCAATAGTGCAGATATAACAAATTGAAGCTCAAATAATACAACTCAAATTATGTAGAATAAAAAGACTCTCAAAAATTGTGCTCAAATAAGTGTGAGTGATGAAAAATATTTGACAGAGTTTTTGGCACAAAAATTAAGCACTACGTTGTTGTATTAAAACAAAGCTCACGAGCTGTGTTTATATAGGCAATGGAGGAGCGTCATATTTAAAAAGATTTGTCCGTTGAAGATTTGCCCGTTGCAGGATTTGTCCGTTGCGTGGATTTGTCCGTTGCGTTGAACATGAAGGAATTGAAAACACAGGGACGGAAAAGATTCTCGGACACCACTTGGTGTTCGACATCGTATTTCCATACGACCTCTCTCCAGCTCGGCATACGACCTCCTCAGCTCGGCATACGACCTCTTCACAGCTCGGCACAGACACGACCTCCTCAAAGCTTGGCACGCGACCTCCTCACAGCTCGGCACGCGACCTCCTCACAGCTCGACATACGACCTCTGCACACAGCTTGGCACGAGATCTCAGCTCGGCATACGACCTCTTCACAGCTCGGCACTTGGCAAGAGCTCGGCACGCGACCTCCTCAGCTCGACAATTATGAATATCATAAAATCATTTTTAGAATAAAATTCATTTTTTGTGTGTGTGATTTTATTTTAATTGAGAGCTTTTTATTACTACTTACAAATAGTCTTAATAAAAATAAATAAATACCCAAAACCCAAAGACTTGAGAAACTATCATTCTTGATACGCGTCTTGGTATTCTTTTCCACTTTTTGCACGGTTGACTATTTGCAAAGCTCCCTTTTGTCAATCATCAAAACCATCCTGTCAAGGCATGTATTCACACAGAGTTTAAAGGCTTATCTCCATATGAAGCAAAACTAATGACATTCCCATTCTCATTAGATGAGGAAGTCAAGATTTGGCTTTATCTCCTACCAGTTGAGGAAGTAAAAACATGGAACAACTTAGTGAAGAAATTCATTAAGACCTTTGCACCCAACTTAGAAAAGCCAATTTACATCTGTGCAGACTGTGGATACACAATGAACCCACCAAAAAAGTGCTCAGGACCTGCTTGGATGGACCACTCAAAAAAAGGTGACTACTTTGCTGTGGTCCCCAGTGGTGAGAAGACCAAAGGTAATGTCAAGGATGGGCCATTGCCCATTCAGGACTAATTTCTAAGTCCTCTGACCCGTCAGGTTCGGGACGTTAAACAAGCGCTTACCAGGAGGCAACCTCGGTTACTAACAATATTTTCTGTCTGTTTGTTTTATTGTTATTATTATTTTACTCTATTTTTTATTCATTTTAGGAATTTTTAAAAAAAATACAAAAAAATTATTATAAAATTCAAAAATCAAATTTTTTTCCAGAAAACCAGTAAGTACGGGCGCACCTTGCACCATGTACGCCCGTACCACACGACTCCATCTTAAAAAATGCGGAGATTGGGGCATGAGGACTATGCGGTCATTAGATCGGAGGAGCAGCAGTAGGACGAGGCTGCAGATTTTGTCCCCCTAGAAGAGGAGCATCCACCACCACCGCCACAACCTCAGCCAGCAGCACAGGGCTACTCCTATGAGGATGTCATGATGCGTCTTGACTAGATGCACTCCAGCTTTATGGAGCATAGGACACATGTGGACCAGCAGCTGTCACTTATTTTGGAGCACCTTTAGCGCATTCAGCCTTTTCCTCCTGCCGAGTGATGCAGGACCTTTCTTTATTTTCTCTTTTAGTACTTAGGCTTTGCTTTTGTATTAAAAAGAGATGTATATATTTTGGAACACTCGCGAGATACACATTTTATTTTATTGCATTGTTTTTATTTTATTTTATTTTATTTTATTTGATTAGTATATTTTTCTTTTATTATGATCTCTACTTCTTAGTTTTGTGTTGCACAGTTCTTCTGCCGCTTACTAACTCTATCGGTATTGCGACAAGGAAACGAAATATTTTGCCAATATCCCCATCCAATTTGCTCGTGATATTTTTCAGAGGGGAGTCTCTTTCCATAATCTTTTATAGCACTTACTTTTAAATTTTTATCTTATATTGTTGTGTTTGCTCTAAAATAGTCGCAGTGGGGACACTGCTAGAAATAAGTGTGGGGAGGGAGTTTTATATTATACTTATTACTTGGTTGTGCTTATAACTGCTTATAATTATAGAAAAACTTTAAATTTTTGCTGATTTAGGGGCTATACAATTTTTTTATGACAACTTTTGATTGAATCAATTTGTTGCTAGTTGTGAAATTTGCTGAAAATTAGCATTGAATTTCTATGAGTTTGACTTTTTGTGTAAGCTATTAAATATGAGTTTTGAGCCTGAAATAAGAGGCAACATCATACTTTTGTCTCTCTTCTTTGTTGAGTAATATTTTTCATGGAATGTGCATTCTAGAACTTGTGCCGAGACCATTACGAAGCGAATATGAATTTATTTGCATGTGAATTTGGAAAGGGTAATTTTTAGGAATTCTTCAGGCCACTACCATTTGAATATATTATCCCACTAGTTGCCCACTTTGAGCCTAAAAGTATTATATTTAATTTCTTTGGTACCCTTCTTGTTTTTATTGATTATCTTATGTGAAGTCAACCTTGGAAAAATTTTATTTGAGAGCAATTAGTGGCAAAAATTTATTGAATAATGTTGCAAAGTCCCTTTTATTTGTTTACAAAAAGAAAAAGCTTATGAATTTGTTCCCCCTCCTAATTCTTAAAAATGATTGATTGCTGTATAATTGCATGAAAGGATGAAAGGAAAAAGGAAAAAAAAAAAGAGCATTGAAAAAGAAAAAGAATTTTTTTTTTGTGATAATGCTCATGCCTTCATAAGCTGCAAAAAGAAAATATTTGGATTGAAAAATTGGGATTATTGTCTGCTCTTGAAAGTGAAAAAGAATTAGGTTGCTTGTTTTGATTGATTTGTTTCTGACCCTTTGCATGACCTTTTCTTTCTTTTATCATACCAAACATTATTACCTTGGACCCATTACAACCAATGAAAGACCCTTATTCCTCTTTTGCATGTCTTATAGATTCTAATAGTAAAATTTTTGGTCAATGTATAAGCCTATGGCAATGCCTTTTCATTTGAAAAATCTGAGTGTTAATGACTATGCCTACAAACACTTTGAGATTGGTGAGAGTGTGACTTAAAAATCACAGATTGTTAGCTTACTTGAACTTACACCTCTAATTGGGGACTCTACTGACTGACATGGTTTGTGATATCATATTGTTGTCTCACTTATTTTTCTGCCCCGATTCAGTAGAATTAGTTTTCTTACTATAATTAACCAAGTAGTTTGTTTGAGGGCAAGTAAAGTTCATGAGCGGGGATGTGTTAACACACCCATTTGTCTATATTTATAGGGCATTTTTAGTATCTAATTCCACCATTTTGCACTGATTAATGCACAAAGGTACTCATTTATATCTTATTATGCAGAAATTTCATGAAGACACCACTTGGAGCAAAAGATGCGAAAAAGGACAAAAAACTGGCTAGTTTTGGAGAGTTTTAGCACTACTGGACAAGCGGTACAGCCTGACCTACCAACGGTATGGCCGTACCTAGAGCAGAATCCCAGTAAGGGCGTACCCCCTCAGTCTGTACTACCTGACGCCGATAAAATAGTCCAGTACGGTCGTAACAAGTGATGTCAGGGCAACAGCACGAATAGGTACGAGTCAACGTCATCTACGAAGCTCGATACGGCTGTGTATATACTCTGTACAGCCGTACCCCGTCCCTGATCAATGCAGATTTGAAGCCAGAAAACCTAATTCGCAGCCTAGTCTATAAATAGGGGCTCTTAACATGTTACAAGGACCTTTTGACGAATTTCTGATTCAAGAGCCCCCAATTGAGATCTGATAGCAAACCTTTACCCATTCCAAAGAATTCCTGTCTCCTTGAAGCTTGGTGCCATCTCGAATCGCTACCAGAGCTTGTGAGGATGTGAAGAACGTTCTTAAGGACCGTCGTCATACCGAAAGGGTGTCCCGATTTAGAATTTATTCTCTTGTTATGGATTGTTCTGAATTCATATATTTGTTAATGTTATTATCATTAGTAATGAGTAGCTAAACCCATCACTAGGGGTGATGGGGGATCCTTTACAACACTCTTGATGTTTTGTTCTTTAATTATATGAGTTTCTATTGATTGTTTGAGTATTTTATTCCTATTGTGCTTATTCCAATAAGGCCTGATCACCCTTTATTTAGTTGGCTTAATTTTGGTAACAGGATCATGATTAGTTAACGGAACCATAGGATAAAAGAACTCGCACTATACGCCGGATAGGTTAGGGCTTGTTTCTAACCAGTTATTAAGTTAGCAAACCCACCTGAACTTAATGCTCTTTCCCTTAGTTATTTCCGGAACCAACGGAGTAATTAGTTGGGAGGAAGGCTATTGTACGCAAGGACAGCCTCTTGTAATTTAGAGTGGGTGGTTAGTACTCTTACATGATAGATAACTCATATCAATTGATTAATAAACTCAAGGGTAGAGTATTGGTGAGCCCAGTTATCCCTAGGTACCCCATAACATAGTTAAACCGTTCTAGTATTTAATCTGTTTACTGCTTTAATTCCAATTACGTTCAGTACTTTCTTAATCATAATATTTACTCGCCTAATATAATAGAATCACAGTAATTCGCTGGTACTGCTCATTCTCTGTGGGTTCGACATTCGGAGTCCTAATTATACTCCACTTTTATTACGAGTTATGATCAGGTGTACTTGCCTGAGCCGCAACAGAGACTAGTACCCATACTTGTTTCAATAGTTTGTGTTTTTCCTAGTTTTTTAGGACAAAAACTTTTAAAAGGTGGGTAGTAGTATAACACCCCGCCTAATTTAATTATTTAGTTTATTAATTTAGGCATTTATATGATTTAAATTGATGGTTGAGTAATTAAATTCGGTGTTATTAATTAATTAGGGGTATGTAATTAGAAATGGCATTACTAAAATTTTGGTAAAAAGGAAGGATAAGAGATTATTTTAACTCAACTCACTTAGGGACTAAATGGTCCAAAGTGGACACACTTTTTCCTCTTCCCCTTTTTCCCTTTGTCTCACGCTCCAGCTCTCTTACTCTCACTCTCTCCCTCGATTTTTCTGCTTCAGCTGAGAGAAAAAGAGAAAGAAGAAAGAAGAAGGAAAAGAAGAGAAGAAGAGGAAGAATAAGGGGTTAAGGTTTTAGGGAAAAATAGAGGAAAGTGGTGTGATTCTTCATGATCTTGCCTCAAGAAGAAGATCTGAGCTGTGTTTTTGGCTTTTGGTGAGAGAACTCAAGTTGCCCTAGGCAGAGATAGAGGGACCACGAGTTGAAGAAGAAGAAAGAGAGAAGAGAATCCAAGCTTCATCAATTTTAGTTCAAGATTTCAAAGATTGGAAGTGAGTTCTTCTCACTTAGTGGTTGGGCAACCATAAGACCCACCTTTAGGGTTTCTTCTATTTCCCAATTTTGTGTGTGTGTTCTTGACTCTAATGATTTGTAAGAAGCATGATTGGTTGAGAAGCATGAAAATGGGTTTCGGTATATTGTTATGTTCAAAATTTGATGTATTTGATGACATGAGAAATATGTGATTGATTGTGATTCTTATGCTATATGGTTTGACTCTCCCATTAAGCATGTTTGATCCTTATTTTTGAGTCCTAAATTGTTTTGGATTTGGCTTGGATTGAGCGGAATTGGAGTTTGGATTTGAGTTGTGCAGAAAAATCTGCGTTTCTGCAAAATTATGCTGGGGCACGCGGTCAGCGAGAGGAAAATGGACAGAAGCGCCCGAGCGCGCCACAAGCGCGAAGTCACAGAATCGAATAGCAGAAAAACGCGCAGAACGCGCTCAAATGTGTAATTTTAATGTTTTAAGAGCTTTCAAGGCCATGAATACTTGATTTTAGTGTTCAAAATCCTATGGGATCAAAGGGATATCATAGGATTCCCTTAGATAAGTTATTTCAACTTAAGTTTGTTTGAAAACTTAGAAATAAGGTATTAGAACTACTGAATTTATAATGGTTCTAGTAAGATAGTCGTATAGAAGCGATTGTACCTTTGTCCGTAACGATATGTCCATCTACAACGTTGGTTGCCTGAAGCGGTTGTACCACTGTTACCAAATGACACGTCTCGGCTGTTACGAAATAGTTAGGCTTAATTGCATTTTTGGTCCCCCTATTTTTCCAAATTCACGATTTTGACCCCCCTATTTTATTTTTCACGAATTTGGTCCCCATATTTTTTATTTTTCACGAATTTGGGCCCCACACTTTTTTAATTGTACTTTTAGTCCCCAAAATCGTGAATTTCCTACACTTTTGGTCCCTAAAAATCGTGGATATTAGGAAAGGGGGGACCAAAAGTGCAATAGATCCACAATTTTGGAGGACTAAAAGTGCAATTAAAAAAGTGTGGGGACAAAATTCATGAAAAATAAAAAGTAAGGGGACCAAATCCGTGAAAAATAAAATAGGGGGACCAAAATCATGGATTTGGAAAAATAAAGGGACCAAAAATGCAATTAAGCCAAATAGTTATGAGTGCAGTGCGGTTGTACCACTGTGAGGTAACGATACATCCCAGCTATTGCAACAACTGTTGCACAGAACGGTTGTACCACTGTTGCCAAAAGACACGTCCCGGCTGTTACGAAATAGCTATGAGCGCAGAGCGGTTGTACCACTGTGAGGTTACGATACGTCCCGGCTGTTACAATTAGTTGTACAGAGCAATTGTACCACTGTTACCAAGCGACACATCCCGGCTGTTACTCAAAGATTTGTAAGTGCAGAGCGGTTGTACCACTGTGCGGTAACGACACATCCCGGCTGTTGCAACGACGGTTGCACAGAGCGGTTGTACCACTGTTACCAAACGATACGTCTCGGCTATCACGAGCAATCCTTGATGTATGATATTTTCATGTATGCTTTAATGTTTGCAAATGAATGTTGTTGTGATTGTGGCGAGTATTAGTGAGGGGTCCGTGAAGGACTCACTGAGATTTTATAATCTCACTATTTCCTCTATTTGTTTCAAATAAGCAGGTACCGGAGGAGAAGTAGATGATGCTAGAGGCTTATAGTTTCTAGTTTATGTTATTTTAAGAGATGTACTTGACTCTTTTCGTTTACAAGGACAAAGATTGATCATGTAGTTTTTATTCCCAAGCTTTGGACTTGGATGAATTTGTAATTCTAACACTTAGTCTTATAACATAGACTAAACGTTTAGACTTGTATTTCCTTAATTCAAGTTTTAAATTTTTAGTAATTCCTGTACTTTAATGTAAATTATCTTATTTCCATGGTAACAAAAACCGGATCGGACCGGTTGGACCGGGAACTGGGCCTGTGTCCGGACTAGTACACCGCAAAAACTGGATGGCAGAGAACCGGCCCAAAAAACCGGAAACCGGCTAAAAACCGGCTGAATCGGCCAAAACCAGTTGAAAAAACTGGAAACCAGGTTCACTTTTTTTTTCCAGAAAATCAATTTTTTATTTTCTTTTATTAAAAAAATAAATTTTGGTCTCAAAAGGGCTTAAACCCTATCCCCAAGGCCACAACAAGCCACCTTACCACTAGGCTGCATGTTATTTTGTATATAAATTGAAATGTTATGTTAATTATGTATATATATTATATATTCAGTATAAAAAAATAATATTTTATTAGTTCCGGTTCGACCCCGGTCCGACCCCGGTCCAACCCAAAAACCCTGAACCCTGAACCCTGACCCTCTCCGGTTCAATGCCCGGTCCGGTTTTAATTACCTTGCTTATTTCAATTATTATTGGAGTAAGGGCATTACAAAATTCTTCTATCACACACAAGGTAGATTTGAACGATAATAATATAGGAGGCTCAAATATGTGGATGGTAAAGTAGATGGCGTACCACCAATAGACATCGATCTAGTAAATTATTTTGATCTGGTGGAATTATTCAAGGGCTTGGGTTATCATGACTTGAAGTCTATGCAGTGGATGCATCCGGATCATACTTGCCTTAATAGTGGGTTAAGACCACCTATTGGTGACAATGACATTAATAGTATGTGTGAGGCAGCAATGCGTGCAAGTGGCTCGAATGAATGTAGCATGCATCTATATTTTGAGCACCCGGTGTTAGGGGTTGAGGATGTTGAGGAAGTGGACCCTAATGAGGCTATAAACCCTAATGAGGTTGATGATGATTATGATAGTGTGGAGGATTCCTTGTACAAGCCGTCTTGAGCCAAGTGCATGGATCAAAGCATATTTCAGTCATTGGCCTAAGTTGGATAACATCACCAACAACATTACTGAGGTCTGGCATAGCAAGATTGTAGAGGCCTGAGAGAAGCCAATTTTGACAATGCTAGAAGAGGTGAGGTGTTGTATAATGAGGAAGATGGTATCCCACAAAAGGTACTTAAGCACATACAGAGGTATACTACCTCCTGTGCAACAAGAAAAGATTGATAAGCTTAAGATAGAAAGTAATTTATGGATACCTACCTTTACGAGTGATATTGGGAATGAAACTTATGAGGTTTATAGTCAGAGACAAAGGTCAAAAGTTGGGGTTAGCTTAATTCACCGTACTTGCGCCTGCTAGGTGTGGCAGTTGACAGGAATGCCTTGTAAACATGTTATTGCACGAATTGCACATAAGAATGACAGGGTTGAGGATTATGTGCATCACTGGCTGACAATGGATGCCTTGCATGCAACTTATGAGTACTACATTCAGCCTATCAACAGTCAAGAATATTGGGCTGCTATGGACCACCCTAAACCGAAGCCATCCAAATTGAAAAGGCCAATTGGCAGGCCAAAAAAACATAGAAGAAAGGATGAGGTATCTGACTAAAAACCAAGCGGCCAGCAAAACAAGCTTAAAAAGAGATATGTGGCCAAAATGCACAAAGTGTGGTGAATCTGGTCACCATGAAAAGACATGCAAAGGACCTTCACAACCAGGATATGAAAAAAGGAGGCTTGAAAAGATGAGGAGATAGATAAGGAGATAAGTGAGGAAAACTACTACTCGGGAGGAGAGTAACACACAGGTATTATTCTGTCAAGTGCTTTAATTTTGTTGGTTTATTTGTTGGTAGAAACCTGATGTTGGTTTATTTGTTTTGAGAAACCTGATGTGGTTTATTTGTTGTTAGAAACCTATTGACTGGATGACTCATGAAACTAATATTTTAGTTGTTGCTAGTTTTTAAGACCCATGACTATTTCTTGTGCTATTTGTTAGGAACTTTCTGATATGCTCAATGTGTAGCAGATTTTTAGGCATTTAGCTAGTGATTTATGCTTATCAAGTAGCAATTATTTTTATGCAGTTTTTTAGTCTTTCCATGTATAAATTAAGATGCCCATCGTTTAATAATATTATTATCCCACAGTCCACAAAGTATCCCTGTGTTCTTCTTATTTTCAGCACTTTATATTTTTCTATATCCAACAAACCTGATGCTGGTGTATGCTTTTCAGGAATCGCTAGTGAATCCACAACCACCAGCTGTAAGGCCACCACCAATTAGTGTAACACCATACATTCAAAATACTTGAAAGTAAGATAGTTAGTCAGTAGGTACAGTCATCCCAAGAAAATTTAAACTTCAACCGTACATCGAGTTTAAATAATACGAGATTTACACTTTAAATTACATAATCTTTAAAGGATTTAATACAAATACATTGTCCTTTGCATCAAATTCCTAAAGTGCTGCTTATCAAAACTACAAAACATAAGCATAACTTTGGCCTCATAGCCTCTTCAATCTTCCTTTTCAACCTGCGGATCTGAAATAAATAAATAAATGGACGAGGTGAGATAAAAATCTCAGTGAGCTCTCCCCTCGACTCCTCACCATCGCTCCACCTATTATACCATTCACAAGAAGAATATATAATATGTGACTATGCAATGCATCTTCTTAACTAAGGATATTAATTCCTTCTTTGCTTTGTGTTATTGGGTTGTGTCATATGCTTTGGTCCATAGACCCCAATTACACGCTTTCGGTAAGGTGGTTAGACGTCTTAACCATCCAAGTGGCGTCCTACGAGGCTAACCAAACCGATCTTCTCCTTTAAATAGAGGAGTCTTGCCATGGAATTTTAGTGGCTTTAGCTTCAATTCCTTTATGCATGATTAACAATGCAAGTTAACTTACTAGGATATACAGCCCTCATTGTCATTTAACTATTTAAGAGAATGTATAATAAATTCTATAAATCAAGCTTAACCATGAAATTGAAATAACAATGTATACAAATCATGCTTTTGACAACCCTTACAATCAAGATACAACAAGATCATAACAAATCATCAACATTACTTAAACTTAGCCACTAATAGACCAAACTCATCCCTTTGAAGTTCCATGGAACCACAAAGGGGAAAACATAAACATACAAATGTCGGGGGTTAGAGGCAGCCATCCAACCTCTTTCAGTCAAGCGCACTACATAATCATAACATAAATCATATTAAAAGCCTTTAAATCAAAGGGGTTAACAAACCCTAACTTTGAACCCTTTGGGGCTCAGAGACTTCTTTGAGAAAAGTCCTATTGTGGGACTTATGGGTTCTCATCACATAAGAGAAGGAAGAACTCATAACTAAACCAAAGATTTCGAGCTCCAAAGACTGAGTTGCAGCTCCTTCTTCTTCCTCTTTCACGAGCTCCTTCTTCTCTTGGTTAGGGTTTAACTCCAACTTCAAGAATACCCAAAATCACACCCACACAACTTTGATTCAAGCTTAGATTTGGTGAAATCTACCAAGAGTCATGGGTTTCCCTTTGGATTTGAGAAACCCTAAGTGTTACTCTCCATTTCTCCTCTCAAGATCGCTCTCTCCCTATTCTTCCCCTTCCAATTCGCATTTTTGCTGTTTTCTGCTGTGCTTTCTGCTTTTATACAGCTATGAATCGATTCACAACATAGAGTGAATCGATTCACTCAGTCAGAAAACACCAGATTCGAATTTTAAGTGAGTGAATCAATTCCTGCAGCTCCCTAATTCGAGTCCCAGCAACTTGTTTTTGTGTGAATCGATTCACAAGCTATGTGAATCGATTCCCAACTGAACAAATTCAACTCCCAGAGAAATTTAAGTGATGGAATCGATTCATGAGGCCTGGGAATCGATTTCCTCTGTGCAAAAATCAAAAAAACTTGGTTCTAATGCTAAATCTTGAATCCTTCTTCATATCTTTTCTTAATCTCACCTCCTAATCCATCATTGACATCATTTTAAGCTGATTCAACTCAAATAATCACTTAGGCTCATCAAAGACACAATATCCTCACTTCTCAATCAAAAATCAATCTTGAATTCACTTGAACTTCACAATTTAAATATACTAAGTTTATGCACATAATTCTAAACTAAAATTGAGGGATTTGGGGTGTTACATTACTACCCACCTTTTTAAAAAAATTTGTCCTAACAAATTAGATAAAATTACGTACCTATTGAAAAAGATAAGGATATTGGCCTCGCATTTCCTCTTCGAGTTCCCAAGTGGCTTCTTCGGGAGTAGATCTCTCCCAGATAACCTTAACCAAAGGGATAGTCTTATTCCTGAGTGTCTTGAAATCACGGTCTACTATCTGGACCGGTTCGGGCTGATACGTCAAATCTGATCTAAGTTGTACAGACTCATAATCCAAGGAATGAAATGGATCCGAAATGTACTTCTTAAGCTGAGATACATGGAAAACATTGTGAAGATTGGACAAGGAAGGAGGTAGAGCAAGTTGGTAAGCCACAGAACCAATTCGACTAAGAAATTGAAAAGCACCTATGTACCAAGGAGTTAGCTTCTTAGCCCTAAGAGCTCTAGCAACACCTATAGTGGGAGTGACTCTCAGGAATATATGTTCTCCTTCCTCAACCTCAAGAGGTTTACGCCTAAGGTCTGCGTAACTCTTCTGCCTACTCTGGGCAGTCTTTATCTTTTCCCTGATCATATGAATCTTATCAGTAGTTTCTTGAACAAGGTCAGGACCTAATAACTTTCTTTCTCCTACTTCAAACCAACATAGAGGAGTTCTGTATTTGCGACCGTATAGAGCCTCATACGGTGCCATGCCTATGCTAGAGTGATAGCTATTATTCTATGAAAATTCGATTAGTGACAAATACTTATCCCAACTACTACCATCCTCTAAAACATAGGCTCTAAGCATACCCTCTAGGGTTTGAATAGTCCTCTCTGACTGACCATCCATTTGAGGATGATAAGCCGTGCTAAGGCTTAACCTAGTCCCTAAGGCTTGTTGAAGGGCCTTCCAAATCCGGGAGGTGAACTTAGAATCTCTATTAGAGACAATGCTAGTTGGAACTCCATGGAGCCTAACAATCTCGATGATATAGATTTCAGCTAACCTAGCGGTCTTGTAAGTGGACTTAATGGGAATAAAGTGGGCAGATTTGGTCAACCTATCCACTATGACCCAAATAGAGTCATATCCGGATGGAGTGCCGGGTAAACCTCCCACAAAGTCCATCGCTATTCCTTCCCACTTCCATTCTGGAATTTCTAAAGGCTGGAGAGGGCCTAATGGCTTTTGGTGCTCCATTTTGGTTTTCTGGCAAACCAAACATTGGGCTACAAACTCTGCTATGTAGTTTCTCATACCTGGCTACCAGTACCTTTGTCTAAGATCTTGATACATCTTGGTAGAACCAGGATGCACTAAGAATCCACTCTTGTGGGCTTCTCCTAGAATCTGTTTCTTAATAAAGTCATCTTTAGGTACACAGATTCTTTGATGAAACAATAAGGTGCCATCCTCAGCCTCTGAGAAACCGGGGTGGTGTTTGCTAGATTGCAACTCTTCATCTAAATTTTAGGCTAGTCTAATCTGGCCCCTAAAGTCACAAGAAATTTCTAGATGACACAACAAGAGACTGTTTTCTGTGGGAAACATTCCCAAGTTTAAGTCCCTAAAAGATTCTAATAGCTTCATCTCCTTAATCATCATTGAAGACACATGCAAGGACTTCCTACTCAAGGCATCAACGACTACATTCGCTTTGCCATGATGGTACTTCAACTCAAAATCATAATCCTTCAGGAACTCAACCCACCTCCTCTGTCTCATGTTAAGTTCCCTCTGATCGAAGAGGTATCTCAAACTCTTATAATCACTAAACACTTCAAACTGGGCACCATACAAATAGTGCCACCAAATCTTTAGAGCAAAAACAATTGATGCAAGCTCTAAGTCATGGGTAGGATAGTTCTCTTCATGAGGCCTTAACTACCTAGAAGCATAGGCCACAACTTGTCGGTTTTGCATGAGAACACACCCTAATCCTTTCTTAGAGGCATCACTATAGACTTCAAATCCCCAAGGCTGGGTCAGGGATAATCAAGACTGGTATGGAGGTCAACCGAATCTTAAGCTCTAGGAAACTAATCTCACAAATCTTATTCCACACAAACAGTTCCCCTTTTCGGGTTAATCTCGTTAGTGGAAGCACCAACTGAGAAAACCCCATAATAAACCTTCGGTAGTAACCGGCCAACCCTAGAAAGCTCCTAACTTCAGTGACCGTAGTTGGTCGTTCCTAACTGAGAACTGCTTCTACTTTACTAGGATCAACCGATACTCCTGCCTGAGAAATCACATGTCCTAGAAACTTAACTTCACTAAGCCAAAACTCACACTTCTCAGGCTTCGCAAAGAGACTCCCCTCTCTAAGGGTACCTAGAACGATCTTAAGATGTTCCTCGTATTCTTGAGGGCTCTTACAATAGACTAGGATGTCGTCTATAAAAACCACTACAAACTTATCGAGAAAAGGCCTAAAAATTCGGTTCATATAGTCCATAAATACGGTCGGGGCATTGGTCAAACTGAAAGGCATAACCAAATACTCGTAGTGTCCGTACCTAGTCCTAAATGTCGTCTTTGGTATATCTCTAGCCTTAACCCTAATCTGGTGATAACCAGATCTCAAATCAATCTTAGAGAAAACCGAGGCTCCCCTAAGTTGATCCAACAAGTCATCTATCCTGGGTAAAGGATACTTATTCTTCACAGTGACCTTATTGATTTTTCTATAATCAATACATAACCTCATACTGCCATCCTTTTTCTTCACTAATAGGACAGGTGCACCCCAAGGTGACATACTAGGCCTAATGAACTGCTTGGCAATTAGGTCCTCTAACTGGATCTGAAGCTCTCTTAACTCTAGAGGTGACATCCTATAGGGAGCTATAGAGATCGGTCCCATGCAAGGAACCAATTCTATTGAAAATTCCACTTCCCTCTCTGGAGGTAAGGTCGTCACCTCGTCAGGAAACACATCTAAGAATTCATTAACTACAGGGATATCATCTAAATCTAGGCTAACCTCTGAGGTTGAGGAAAGTAACATCATATACCCTGCATGACCTTCTACTAGATAGTGACTTAACTGAAGAACATTATTCAATACGTCATAACTTGACTCTTCAATAAAGGACTGCTCTTTTGGGAACTCAATTGTCTTACAAAAACAATTTAGAACAACTTGATTGGCAGAGAGCCAATCCATACCGAGGATTATGTCCATCCCCTCCAGAGGTAGACACACAAGGTTTACTAAAAACTCTCTCCCTTGAATTACGAGAGGACAATTCTCGCACATTAAGGAAGTTTAAATACTACCCTCTGCAGGCGTATGTACATGCAATAGAAACAGTAAAGAGGTGAGGTATAACTTTAACCTTTGAACACACTTGCAAGAAATGAAAGAATGTGTTGCCCCCAAATCAAACAAAACAACTAGAGGTTCATCGTGAAGGAAACAAGTACCTTTCATCAGATTCTCAGCACCCTTTACTTTCTTGGCATCGAGGGTAAAGACTCTCCCTTGGGTAGGGTCATGGGGTTTAGATCCCTTCCCCTTAGTGTACTGAGGGCATTCCTTGGCCATGTGTCCCAGCTGATGACAAACGAAGCAAACATTTTTTCCTTTCATGCACTCTCCTTGATGTATCTTTCCACAGTTTGAGCAAGAGTGGTAGTTCATAGGCTCGGAAGTCTGAACTTGCTTCCCTTTGTTCAAATTTCCTTTCGGCTTCATGCATTGAGCATTCTTGTCCTCATTCTTCTTCTTATTCTTGTCTTGCCACCTAGTATGCCTATCATCATACACTTTCTTCAAGCTTTCTTCAGCTACATAGGTCATGTGAACCACTTTGGCAAAACTAGTGAATTCATTTTGTGAAAGGGCATGCTGGATATCCGGCCTAAGACCCCATTTGAATTGGTTGATCTTCCAAGTTTCGTCCGGTGCAAATTGGACAATAGAGGAATATCTAGCCAACTCTTCAAACTTGGTCACATATTCTGAAACCGAAGAATTTCCTTGTTGTAGTTGAACAAACTCCCTATCCATTTTATCTTTAATGGTCTGAGAAAAATATTTCTCCAAGAAAACCGTTCAAAAATGCTCCCAATTTAGAGGCATCTCATGGTCCTCCATATAAGCTCTTGCCCCCTTCCACCAGTTTTCAGCCTCCTCCGCCAATTGATGGGTAGTGAAGGTGACCTTCTGCTCTTCCGTACATTGTACCACCTTATAGATCTTTTCCAGGGCTTCCAACCAGTGTTGGGCTGCCATGGCTTCAGATTTTCCATTGAAAGCAACGGGTTTCATCTTAAGGAACTTGAAGAATTTTCGGTCCGAATCCTCTTCATGAACCGGTGGAGGTGGAGGTTGCTGTGGAGCTTGCGGTTGTTAGGCAAATTGAGCCGCAAGGTTCTGGGTGGCTATGCTCTGGTTTTGGATAGCTTCTAGTATCCCTTGTAGCCAAGCATTGTCTTGTCCTGGTGGATTCTCAGGGTTCGTAATGGCATTCCTTTGTCTTCTACCGCGTCATCCTGCACCTGATGCCATGATTCTACATAAAATGCGCAAAGCATTGAGTTGATCAGGCTCAATATCTCATAGCATAATAAGTAGAAGGACAACAACAGACAGTAAGGACTCGCTAAGACCGTTCTAACTATTCTATAGTCCGATAAGAATCGAATCGCTCTGATACTATAATGTAACACCATACATTCAAAATACTTGAAAGTAAGATAGTTAGTCATTAGGTACAGTCATCCCAAAAAAAATTAAACTTCAAACGTACATCGAGTTTAAATAATATGAGATTTACACTTTAAATTACATAATCTTTAAAGGATTTAATACAAATACATTGTCCTTTGCATCAAATTACTAAAGTGCCACTTAATCAAAACTACAAAACATAAGCATAACTTTGGCCTCAGAGCTTCTTTAGTCTTCCTTTTCAACCTGCGAATCTGAAATAAATAAATAAATAAATGGACGGGGTGAGATAAAAATCTCAATGAGCTTTCCCCTCGACTCCTCACCATCGCTCCACCTATTATACCATTCACAAGAAGAATATATAATATGTGACTATGCAATGCATCTTCTTAACTAAGGATATTAATTCCTTTTCAACACGCTTTCGGTAAGGTGGTTAGACGTCTTAACCGTCCAAGTGGCGTCCCACGAGGCTAACCAAACCGATCTTCTCCTTTAAATAGAGGAGTCTTGCCATAGAATTTTAGTGGCTTTAGCTTCAATTCCTTTATGCATGATTAACAATGCAAGTTAACTTACTAGGATATACAACCCTCATTGTCATTTAACTATTTAAGAGAATGTATAATAAATTCTATGAATCAAGCTTAACCATGAAATTGAAATAACAATGTATACAAATCATGCTTTTGACAACCGTTACAATCAAGATACAACAAGATCATAACAAATCATCAACATTACTTAAACTTAGCCATTAATAGACCAAACTCATCCCTTTGAAGTTCCATGGAACCACAAAGGGGCAAACATAAACATACAAATGTGGGGGTTGGGGGCATCCTTCCAACCTCTTTCAGTCAAGCCCACTACATAATCATAACATAAATCATATTAAAAAGCTTTAAATCAAAGGGGTTAACAAACCCTAATTTTGAACCCTTTGGGGTACAAAGACTTCTTTGAGAAAAGTCCTATTGTGGGACTTATGGGTGCCTATCACCTAAGAGAAGGAAGAACTCACAACTAAACCAAAGATTTCGAGCTCCAAAGACTGAGTTGCAGCTCCTTCTTCTTCCTCTTTCACGAGCTCCTTCTTCTCTTGGTTTGGGTTCAACTCCAACTTCAAGAATACCCAAAATCACACCCTCACAACTTTGATTCAAGCTTAGATTTGTTGAAATCTAGAAAGAATCGTGGGTTTCCCTTTGGATTTGAGAAACCCTAAGTGTTTCTCTCCATTTCTCCTCTCAAGATCGCTCTCTCCCTATTCTTCCCCTTCCAATTCGCGTTTTTATTGTTTTTTGCTGTGTTTTTTGCTTTTATACAGCTGTGAATCGATTCACAGCATAGGGTGAATCGATTCACTCAGTCAGAAAACACCAGATTCGAATTTTAAGTGAGTGAATCGATTCCTGCAGCTCCCTAATTCGAGTCCCAGCAGCTTGTTTTTGTGTGAATCGATTCACAAGCTGTGTGAATCGATTCCCAACTGAACAAATTCAACTCCCAGAGAAATTTAAGTGCTGGAATCGATTCATGAGGCCTGGGAATCGATTCCCATTGTGTAAAAATCAAAGAAACTTGGTTCTAATGCTAAATCTTGAATCCTTCTTCATATCCTTTCTTAATCTCACCTCCTAATCCATCATTAACATCATTTTAAGCTGATTCAACTCAAATAATCACTTAGGCTCATCAAAGACACAATATTCTCACTTCTCAATCAAAAATCAATCTTGAATTCACTTGAACTTCACAATTTAAATATACTAAGTTTATGCACATAATTCTAAACTAAAATTGAGGGATTTGGGGTGTTACAATTAGGCCACGTGCTCAAATGACACCGCAAGCAACACCTCCACCTTTCAACCTGTTTCCTTCTTCAGCAGTTGGTACACAATCAATACGACCACCACCACCACCGGTTCGGCCTTTCAATCCTCCAAGATATGTCCACAATGAAGAAGAAAGTAGTACTAGAAACATGTTATTTCAGTTCATGCCTACTCCTGGGTATAGGCCACCACCATCTAAATAGATAGACATGTATTTTCTTTTTTTTTGGTACATTGGTGTATAAACTGTTGCCAATCTTTGTATTTGGTACCTTTTTGTAATTGTATTTGGTACCTTTTTTGTCAATGTAGTTTCTTTTTGGTACATTTTTGCAATTGTCTTTGGTATATTGCTCAAACTATTATGTTTATGGAAATATAGCTCTTGGTTATGCCAAAACTTGAGGGATTGACATTTGAATGTTGTTTTGTGAATAAATACTCCATGGCAATGTCAAATCCTCAAATATCTTTCTCAAAACATCAAATTACAACCCAACATCAAAACATTCAATCCAACAACAAAACAAAACTAAATACTAATACATTAGTTGCTAAACACCATCATTAGTACTGCCTTGCAAGTGACATAGCAAGACCCTTAATTCGAAATACAAAGAGTTAAAACCACAACAACAATCACAAATCCTACAACCCCTACATAATATTTCCACTTATTAATTCCTTGCATCTTCACTTGCATTTGGGTCATTGTCACTTGCATTTCGGTCATCTTTACTTGCATTTCATTTATCTTCGCTTTCATCACTTCCATATCCTTCTCCCTTTGAATAATTTTCATTTGTTGTCGCTCAATTTGATTTTGGGTCTCCATGAATTCATCAACCCACAAAAAAAAGGAGCACTTTTGCAGATTATGCTGCAGTGTAATAACAAAAATTAGTTAATGCAAGACTGCCATATTTGAAGCTGAAATAAAGCATTCCATTTTAGACCTGAAATTTAACAAAATGTTTCACAAAACATTTTATTTTAGTCCCTGACATTTAACAAAACATCCCATTTTAGTCCCTGACATTTAACAAAATGCTTGTTTGAAGGTAAGAAGTTGAAAACGTTTCAGTTGTTGCAGTGTAATAACAAAGACAAATAAGGAAAATTCAAGACACTAAACTTAAGGTTTCATTACCTTAAAGTTGATGCAGCCATAGAAATCTCTATTCTGATTAGCATGCGTATGCGCAGTAAATACCGTTGCTTTTTTATCACAACAGCAACGAGGACCACTCCAGCTTAAGCGATTGCTATCACTTGAATCACTCCAGAACACCTCAATGCCAGAATAAAAACGAGAAGATTGAGAAGATTGGGTACTCATTGTAGTAAAGAGGGGAAAAATCAGATTTGGGTTTCAACAGTCAAGAAGAAGAAGAAGAAGAAGAAGAAGAGGAACTATTCTGGTAACAATGGGGGACATGGACAAATATGTACCAAAATTGACAGGGACTAAAACGTCGCAATCCGGGTTTGGATAAAAAAATGACAACTAGAGGTGATTTGACAGCGAACAGATGGGTTAACGTTGTCACGTCAGCATTTAATGTGACACGTCAGTGCCTTAACTGACGGATTTAGAAGGAGATTGATGGAGGGACTAACGTGGCCCGGTTTTAAATTTGTCAGGGACTATTTTTGGATTTAATTTTTGTCAGGGACTAAAATAAATCGCGCAATTATTACGAGGGACTAAAATGAGCCTTTACTCATTTTTTATGAACATTTTTAATTTATAGATCTCACCGAAGTGTTGTGCATACTCGCATAAGATTCTCCCTAGTCACCACCACTTTCTCCTTGTAGCCCCCGTCTGCAATAATGACTCTCTTTCTCGCTTCATTTATGACCCTTTTCACTTATCCCTCCCCATCTGATACTGCTCCTTTATTACACTCAAATACCAATCCTTATGACGTTGAAAGTGTTGTTCCTTCTACAAAACTCCCATATTTTCTTCACTTCTTTTGTTCTCGTGTCTTCTCTTTTCCTTTTTATTTTTTCCCTTTTGATGCTTCATCTGTGTCTTAATTATCCCTTGTCAGAGAACCTATTTACTCTCTCTGCCACAGTCATTTCAATTCAAGTAGTAGCATTCATTCACACCTAAACTGATGTGCCTCTTCTCTCCTTTGTCCCTTACTATTACCGTTACTTCACCCTTCCCTTTCTTACTTCTCCATCTACAACAACAATGACTTCTGCCATTGCTCTTTTGTTCTTCATATTGCTTTCATTTCTTTCTCTGTTTGTGTCATTTGTGAAGTTCAATTGAGAGCAGCTATGCCTATGGCAACTCCTACAAGGGACCCTTCTTCTATGGTTCTGTCTCTGCCACTTCCTTCTCCTAAGGCTCCACCAGGGTACCCTGATTTGTATGGGAAGCGCCGTGAAATGGCCAGAGTTCAGATGCTTGAAAGAGAGATAAGTTTTCTTGAGGTGTGTGTTTTAGCTCATGTAATGTTCTCATCTTAATTTTATTGTTAAATTTATATGCTTTTACTGTTTTGAGCAACTGAGATGAAAATGAAAGCCTCAAATTGAATAGTAGGTTTTAAATCGCGGTCATGATGGCGATTGTGATTGTGTCGCAATTCTTGATACTGCTGCGGAGAATTATGGTCAAATGAGGCCTCAATCGCTGTCGCAAACAATTTTTAAAACCATATTAATTAATATTAAGTGTATATGTATAGCTTTCTGGATGAAGAGAGTGTCACTTTCAGATAGGCTTTCAACTTTTAAGGGTATGAATTTGAGGAGATCTTCAATTTTTGTGAGAAGCTTTTGACACTATATGTGGGACTAATTGATTACTTTTTTCAGTGATCTTCTGGCTTCTGAGGATTGTTTGCAACAGTTTCTTTTTCAATTTTCAATAATTTTCACAATTATAGTTGCCAATTTTAGGAGGTGGCTAGCTGGTGGCATTATTATTAAGCATTTAAACCTAGAGAGTCCTAAAATGTAAAAATGCCGCAGAATCTTTAAATTGTTCTCTTTGGATGCTAGTTGAGATTCCTTTGCTGTAAATCTTATGTGGTTATGCAATGGCATAAAATTTAGTAAGGCCGACCCATTGCACGAGGATCCCAATAGGTGGGGTCTTGGAAGGTAGATGTATGTAGTCTTACTCCCACAGGCAGAGAGTCTATTTCAAGGATTTGAACCCGTCTAAAAGCCAGTTTCAGAATTTTCAACAAGCATATGCAGGGAAAGAAAAGTTAAAAACATGTTAAAATGATTGAGTTTCTAAATAATAGTTTTTGTATAAATTCAAATGGAACTTTTTCAAAAGTTTCCTAATCTAACTTCTTCACAACACCTATAATTTAAGGACCAAATACTTATTTCTACTTATTTCTAGTAAGAAGCTTCCATAAGCTATAAACTAACTCCATGTGTCTAAGAAATCATTACAATTTACATGGCAACCTGATACTACTTTCAAACTTGTCATTTTGCATTAAGTTTGTGCAGACACGTTTTAAATACCCTTTCTTTCTTGCCTCTTCTGTTGTAAAACAAAATTTTCTGACAACTTTTCATCTAGCAGGAAGAGTTAAAATCTTCCGAAGGCCTTCAACTAGCATCAAAATGCTGCAAAGAGTATGTCTATTAGTGGAATTGCTTGTGTCTCATTCAGATCATAAAACTAGAGAAATTCAATAAAATGTTTTAATTATTGATCTAGCTATGTCCACTTTGTTGATTGAATGCAACAATATTTCAGGATTGCTGATTTTGTGATGGCAAACCCAGATCCTCTGTTACCCACGTAAGAAATGTTCTAGTCAAACTTCCTTTGTTAGTTTGAGAGAAATCATGAGTCTTACACCTTTCTCTTTCAAGTAGGAGCAAGAGGAGCCGCCAGTCATGTCGCTTCTGGAAGTGGCTGAGGTAACAGTTTCTTTTCTTTTCTTTTTTTTGTTACTAGATTTATGCATCACAACTACTTTGAGTGTTGGTTTAATTGGAAGTGTTTATCAAGTGCCTTGGTTTAACAATGTCAGTTATAATTGAATGTGCAGGATGTAACTGTAGCATATAGATATATGAAAATTTGGTTGCAACTTACCTAGGTTAAACAGGTTTTATATAGTAAAATGACACAAATATCACAAATTTCTACTTGTGATTCTTAGTGAAAAGTATGTAGATTTTTGCGTTTTTTGACATCTGATACAATGTTGTATGTGTATAGCTGAGATAGACCAGATACTGATCAATAAGGTGGTTTAATATAATCTCTTAAAGCATTAACATCTAAAATAACATGAGTGATGACAGGTTTTCAAAAACGGTCCACGCAACCACAATTTAAGCCATGACATCAAGATTTTTGATGTTTCTGCGAGCCATAATTGATTGTGATTACCCACAATACCAAAGATCGCGACGTGACCACGACTGCGATTTAAAGCCTTGAAGTGATGATCCAATTACTATGTTGAATAACATGAGTGACTTTTTGTGTGCAGCCGGATGCCTTGTTTTAACTTGTCTTGGATCTGCTGTTGGTGCTGTGATTGCTGCACTGGAAATCTAAAGTTGCCAAGCTGCTGTTGTCACTGCAAACTAGGCAATTGCAGTTGTTGTAGTTGTCTTCCATCTATCAATTGCTCCTTACCAAAATGGCATTGTTGCTGTGGTCGAAAATCACATTGCTGTGAAGAGACTTGTGGTTGCAGCAACTGTTGTATTCTCCCAAGTTGCAATTTTCGGTGGCCTTTTCCATCTTGCTGCATTTGCAAATGCTCTTGCTCTTGCACTTGCCCAAGTTTTCCAAAGGTTCGCCCATGTGGCTGTTGTACAAAGTGTTAGCTAGTATTTTTTTTTTTTTTATGGTTCTATGGATTGATGTAATTTTGTTTTTTTATTATAAAAATGAGTTAAATATATGATCTAATTCATGTAAGTTGACTTTATATTTGTAATCTACATTTGGGTCTTGGAATCACATGCATATATGGTTATTGGGCTAAGCCCAATAAATAACCGTCCTAAGTTATTATTGGGGGTTGCTTCTAGCACTCCATTTTTCTCCAACATCACCTCCACTCAACCTTTTACCTAAAGTCCCCTATCCCCTCCCCAACCACGGTGGCCCCCCTCCCACACTCCCCCACTCCTACCCACCCAAAACCCAACCCCCATTCCCCTTCCCCTGAAACCCACCCCCTCTCCCAAAAGCCCTTTTTTCAATTTTTCATCTTTTGAAAACTTATTTTGGGAATTCAAACAAAATTTGCTTCTAGAAGGCAAAAAAATTGAAACTTTTTTTTACCTTTCGATTTGGAAAAAAAAAAATGCTTCCGAAAACAAGATTCTAGAAAGTCAAAAAAGTTCACTGTGTTTTCATAACAAAACTTTTTTTTTCGTTCTAGAAACAAAAAAATTGAAAAAAGAGAGCTTTCGGGAAGAGGGTTTCTGGGGGAATGGGTTTGGGGAGCGGGGGTTGGGTGGCGGAGGGGCCTGCCTAGGTGAGGGCACTGGTGGGAGGGAATGGGGAAAGAGAAAGGAAGGGGATAGGGATGGGGGATGGGAAAAGAGAAAGGGAAGTAGGGGGTAGGGGTATTTTGGAAAAAGTGTAGTGCATGGTTTAAGGGGAGCACCAAAAATATTTTGACCACATTTGTTCCCAAAACCTTAAGGTGTTGGGTTAATGGGTATATCATCTTATATATTCTTTATTTTGTTCATTATTACGTCTCCCCCTCAAGTGTGAGTATTTTCCACATCGGGCCTCTTTAAAAGACACTTGAGTTTTTCATCGAGCCATTCTTAGACCACATATTCTCCCCCTCAAGCGGAAGCTCTTGCACCGTTGTTGGCTTACATGCATCAACAGGACACACCACCTAGGGTATGGTTTGAGGGAAGCACCAAAAGAATTTGACTATATTTGTTCCCAAAACCTTAAAGTATTCGGTTAATGGGTCTATCTTCTTATATACTATTCATTTTGTTCATTATTAGACAATGTGTGACTTATTGTTTCACATCTCACACTTGGATACTAAACATAAAGCCTGATTATCTAATATTATCTAATATCTATTATGGATGGACACTGGGTTATTAAGAGAAGAGCTCAATTGGAAGACTCAATTCCTGACATATACTAGTGTGTGTACTCTTTTGCGAGGTCAATCAATCTAATATGAGAATGTCATTAAAAGGTACGATTTTTACGTGATTTATATACTTTGGGCTAAATTATAAAATTGGTCCTCTATGTTTATTTTAGGTTTCAATTTGGTCCTCTATGTTTTATTTGTTTCGTTTTGGTCGCTTACGTTTTAAAAGTTACAACAGGTTGGTCATTTCCGTCACTAAAAGCCAATTGTCCGTAACTAAAAGCCAAATAATATTTTGGAAAATGGACTTCTAGCTACGGACAATTGACTTTTAGTGACGGAAAGGACCAAATTGAAAACTAAAATAAAACGTAGAGGACCAAAACGAAACAAATAAAACATAGAGGACCAAATTGAAACCTAAAATAAACTTAGAGGACCAATTTTGTAATTTAGCCTATATTTTGTGAGTGTTTTATCCTAGTATAGATCCAATAATGGCTAGCACAAAGCCTTCTTGGAACCTTGGAGCTTATGTTGCTATTATAGTTATAGTTTTAAAAAAAGGGTTATACCATGAAAAAAATTAAAAAAAAAAAAAAGAAAAATAGTCTTAATATATTGTCTTAAAAATTTGCATTTGTAACAGCTAAAATTTGGAAATACAAATAATAAATCTTTTGTTAAATTCTTCACCATGAATACTAGATGCAAACGTAATAGGAAAAAGAACAATGGACTGTTGGAACCTGTTGTATGAAATAACAACACAGTTGTGCAAGTATACACAATTGCAACAAGTAGTAAAGAGTAAATCAAGATCGTTCCCACGAGGATTGATTAATTGTTTTCACAAGTTTTTCCAATAGTAAGTGAGTTAGTGAGTGAATAATAAAAACAGAAAATAAACATCAATTTTTTGTGGTTTTAATAACTGAACAAAACAGAATTAAGCAAGTGATTTGAGGAAAATATGGATAAAGACAGCTAGGAATCAGTTCATTCATATTTCCACCAGGTTGGTTTCAGTGCCATTTGGCATCTGGGCGCAGGGCACTAATGTGTGTGCCTTTCAGCACTTTCACCAGGGTTAAGTAAAGGGTACCTTATGTCTAAGCCCCCATTATGTGCCCCCTTGTCTAGTTAATGTGGCCAAGAACACCCTACAAGACAGATTTCCTAAGTCTAGTTTAATCAACATCAATTAAAGTGTCCTTTAAATTGATACCCCTTATATTGCCTCATGAAATCAGCATGTTACCACCTTTCAGCACCTAACATACATGTACTTAACTAAAGTTGATCAGGCTCAAATTAAATATGTAAGCAATGAATTCGCATGAGACAAAGATACAAGGGCAAGGACAAATAGACATTTACCAACCAGGTTTCAATACAAAATCACTTCATCCTAACTTAAGAAAATTACCTCATAATGAGCCTAAAAATAAAACAACAGAAACTGGTGCCAAAAACAGAATCCATGGCACTAGAGTAAGAGTTTAGAAACTATTACAGTTATGAAATAAAACAGTAAACAGAATTGCTCCCAGCTTTGTGAGCTCGAGAACCACTCCTTAAACAGCAATGTCTTGCTGAATCTGCTTCACTCTGTACTGAACAAGTTCCTTCTCTCCATGGATAAAGCTAAAAGCTTGAATTAATGGTGCTTGAAAAGGAAGAGAGGAGATGCGGCTGCTTCTTTTAGAGGGTACAGATGCTGCCCTAGCAGAGAAAAATCAGAACCAGCCTGCTCACTTCATTAGGTCATTGTACTTTTATAGTCTCTCCTCAAATGGGCTGACCAATGCTGATCCCCATAAAGATGCTGTCTTTGGGCCCAAAAATGAGAGCTTTTTGTCCTGTAGTGAGCTGAGAGAAAATGTAATATGACAGGGGGGACCACCAAAAAGGCATCTTTGCGGCAAAGAATATATAAGAGGACAGAGTCCTTTGTTTAGCTCCAATGAAAGATCACACGTTGCTGCTTTAATTCCAGGGGCTGTTATCAACACAGTGCCGTGGCATGGCACCAAACTTGGCACTGAGCAATTTTCATAAAAATCCTGCACAATGTCAAAACACATCAAAATGCTCACAAAAGCACCAAAGTGCTTTAAACAGCTCCAAACAAGGGAAATCACATTATTTACATAAATCTTAATAAATAAAGGATTTAAATTACTCTTAAACTCACATGATTCATAGTCATAAAAGCATAAATAACTCTTATTTCTAAGAGTTATCAGAACCTAAACGATTGAGAAGTTTAGACCCTCATTAATTTTGATGATAACAAAATATTTCTCAAGAGAACAATTTATCTTCTAACATATCTTTGAGTGTACAGGTATCAAAGGCTTCATTTATACATGTACAAATCACTCAAGAAAGAAGAAGAAATATACAAAAGAATTGAATACAATCCACTAGTGTCAGCATTCGAACCCACTTCAGCGTCTTGCTAACAGCAAGCGTCCAGTAGTGTGACTTCTTGACACGTGGAACACTCAATTGCTACGAGCGTCCGTCCTCTGTTCTGAGCGATCGTCTGATCTCTTTAATGAAGCACGTGGTGATCACGTTTTTGCTCTTAGCCTCAGACTGTTCTGGAACGGAATTCGAATTTGATTTTGTGCGCTCATTTTGATGTACGAGGAAGCAAAGGTGACACCTTTAGCATAAGACAAAAATCGTACAAGGCAATTACAAATTGCAGATAGTACGAAAACGGTAATGTGTACTATTCTGATATTCTCTGGAAAGGATGAAAAGGACTACATTTCAAATTACCTCACTCAATGGCAAGGAGATATTTTTACTGCAATGGTAATACCCTTGAAGACTCCTATAAATACCCCAAGGTATTCATTGAAGAAGAGTTAGAGAAAAACTGTGAAGAAACTTCATTCTGAAAGCAATATTACTCAAGTGTGCAATCAAACTTCGTGCTAAGTTTCTGGTCTACATTGAACTGAACTCAGCGTCTTATACTTTCTTTTAGAAAGCTATTCTGTTTTGAGCTTAATCTTTTTATCCTCTCTGTGAGAGTTATTTTGATTGTTATCAAAAGCATAATCTCTTTTGTAAAACTGTATTTGGCCTAGTTAAGGCTCTGTTCCTCAAAGGCTCGACTGTACTGAGTCGTTTTGAGAAGTTGAGAGTATTGTCAAGTTTGTGACAGAAGAATACTCTTGAGGAAATTGTAATCAGTTGATTATAGTGGAAAATCCTTCAGGAACGAAGGGACTAGACGTAGCTACCAGTTGGTGGTGAACTAGTATAAATCTCTGAGTCTCATGCTTTTCTGCTTTACATTATTTATCTTTACCTTGCTCAGTAAAACAAGTTTTTATAAACTGTTTAAATTTCTGCATCTGGGTCTGTTTAATTCTCTGCATCCGATATACAAAACAGTTTTGAACAACTTGTGTTGAAGTTTTTACGTATAGTTTGCGAAATGTTTTTAACACAATTCAACCCCCCTTCTTGTGTTCACGTTCAATTGGTATCAGGGCTCGGCCTCTTGGTTGAGCAACACTTGATGTTAAGAGAAAAATCCTATCTTTGTGAACATGTCTACTGAAGGTGGTCATATGAACCGTCCTCCTCTATTCGATGGAGAAAAATTTGATTACTGGAAAGATAAGATAAAAGCTTTCTTTGAGACACAACAACTTGAGTTGTGGGATATAGTTCAAAGTGGTTACATTCCTCCCACTAATCCTCGTGGTGTTGCGATAGCCAGAGAAGATTGGAATGATGAACAGAAAAAGAGATATCAAATCAATCAAAAGGCTAGATTCATTCTTATCTGTGCTATGACAGAAAAAGAATATGATAAATGTGGCAAATTTGATACTGCCAAAGAAATCTGGGACTCACTTGTTTTATCTTACGAAGGCTCTGCCCAAGTAAGAGAAACCAAAGCTAGCATGTTGGTTCGCCAATATGAGTTATTCAAAATGGAAGATGGTGAAAACATTGAAACCATGTTTGGAAGATTTCAAACACTTGTTCATGGGTTACAGGCCCTTGGAAAAAGCTACACTACACCTGACCATGTTAGAAAGATCTTAAGAAGCTTGACTAAGCAGTGGAGACCCAAGGTCACTGCTATTCAGGAAGCAAAAGATCTAAATGTCCTACGACTTCAAGATCTTATGAGTTCGTTGAAAGCTCATGAATTTGAGCTAAATGAAGAAGAACCGGTCAAAAAGGGAAAGTCTATTGCTTTGAAAGTCTCTCAATATAAAGTCAGTTCTTCCAAAGCCCTTCAGGCAGAAGAAGAAGAATCAGAAGATGAAGCTTCAGAAGGAGATGTTGACACATCAGAAGATGAGCTCATGTTTATATCCAGAAAGATACAAAGAATGTGGAAGAAGAGAAACTTCAGGAGGAAGTTTCAGAAGAAAGATACTAAGGACAAGAAAGAGAGCAAGGACAAGGCTCAAGTCATTTGCTATGAATGTAAAAAGCCTGGACATTTCAAGTCCGAATGTCCTAATCTTAAGGAGAAGTCCACAAGAAGTTCTTTCAAAAAAAAGAAGAAGAGCCTCATGGCTACATGGGAAGATCTAGATTCATCCTCATCTGAGGAAGATAATGAAGTAGAAGCAAATCTCGCTCTCATGGCAGACACTGACCTTGATTCAGAAGAAGAAGTTGAAGAGGTAATAGTATATGATTCTTACTCTGAACTTCAACTTGCATTTGATGATCTTCTTAAGGACTCTGCCACTCTCTCTGTTGAGTATAAGAATTTGAAAAAGAAATTTTCAAAATTATCACAAGACTTTCAAGCTTTAAACAAAGAAAAATCTGTACTCAACAAAGAAAATCAGAAGCTGAAAACTGAAAATCAGCATCTGATGGATAACCAGCGTCTGATCGCTAATAAGCAACTGTAAGTTTGAGAGCTCTCAAGCTGAAAGCTCTAAAGTTACAGGCAATCCTAAATGCAAATCAAATGATTATGAATATGCTTTTCAAAAGCTTCTTGCAGAGAGTGTAACTTGTAGCAAGCAAGCTTCAATGATTTGGGGTGTCAGTAAAACGACAACTCATGGTCTTGGTTATATATCAGATGAACCTCTTTTGGAAAATGATTCAGCATCTGATAAATCCAATAATCATAGTAAATGCTTGCATTGTACTTACTGCAATTTGAAAAGTGCATGCATTGTTTTTAAAACTATGAAGGATAAGCCTCCTTCAAGAACTAACAAGAAAGGACCCAAAAAGATATGGTTACCTAAAGATAAAATAGTCTATGTTGCAGACATGCTTAGCAACAAAGTCAACACACTTATCTTGGTACTTAGACAGTGGATGCTCGCGTCACATGACGGGAGAAAAGCATATGTTCCAAGAACTAAGGCCTAAAGAAGCTGGATTCGTTGGTTTCGGAGGAAACCAGAAAGGTAAAATAGTTGGAATTGTTCGCATTGGTAAAGGCTCTCTTCCCTCTATTGATAATGTACTATATGTTGAAGGACTTAAACATAACTTATTGAGCATAAGTCAATTATGTGACAATGGTTATGAAGTCATCTTTACAGAAACTGGATGTCTAGTAAAAAGCAAGAAAGACGGCTCTACTTTCTTTACTGCTAAGAGGAAACAAAATATTTACAAAATTGATCTCTCTGAACTTGCAAAACAAGATGTCAAGTGTCTCATGTCTGTTGACGAAGAACAATGGATTTGGCACAAGAGATTGGGTCATGCCAATTTGAGATTAATCTCAAAACTAAACAAGCACAGTCTTGTCAGAGGCTTACCAAATCTTAAGTATCAATCTGATGCTCTCTGTGAGGCATGTCAAAGAGGAAAACAAGTTAAAACTTCTTTTCATTCAAAAAATGTTGTTTCAACCTCTAGACCACTTGAGCTTTTGCATCATGATCTTTTTGGTCCAACAAGGACAGCCTCTTTAACTGGAAAGAAATATGGGTTAGTCATTGTTGATGATTTCACTAGATGGACATGGGTTAGATTCCTTGCTCACAAAGATAAGTCATACAAGGTATTTACTGTATTCTGCAAAACAGTTCAAAATGAAAAAGGAATTTGCATATCTTCTATTAGAAGTGATCATGGGGGAGAATTTGAAAATGAAAGCTTTCAAAAATTTTGTGATGATAACGGCATCTCCCACAATTTCTCCTCTCCTAGAACACCTCAACAAAATGGTGTTGTAGAAAGGAAAAATAGGTCCCTCCAAGAAATGGCCAGGACCATGATCAATGAGGCTAATATTGCAAAACATTTTTGGGCAGAAGCAGTAAACACAGCTTGTTACATTCAAATTAGAATTTCTATTAGACTTATTTTGAAGAAGACTCCATATGAACTGTGGAAAGGAAGGAAATCAAACATATCATATTTTCATTCATTTGGTTGCACGTGTTACATTTTAAATACTAAGGATCAGCTTGGTAAGTTTGATTCAAAAGCTGACAAAGGAATCCTTTTGGGATATTCTGAAAGATCTAAAGCTTTTAGAATATACAATAAAGAAACTATGACAGTGGAAGAATCCATTCATGTCAAATTTGATGACAAGAAGCCTGACACAGCCATGTCACAGCTAGATGAATTATTTTCAGAATTAAATATAGGTAATACTACAAATAGTTAACCTACATCTTCATCGTCCGGTGGTGACCAAACACAAGAATCTTCAGAAGCTGAATTCAGAAAGAGCTGGAAGTACAAAGCCAATCATCCTAAAGATCAAATCATAGGAAAACCTGGAGATAAAGTAAGAACCAGATCCTCTTTTAAAGAGCATGCAGATATGGCACTACTCTCAGAAATGGAACCTAAACGATTGATCGAGCATTGAAAGATGAAGGCTGGATTCTAGCCATGCAAGAAGAGTTGAATCAGTTCCAAAGAAACGATGTATTGGCACTAAATGGGTATTTAGAAACAAGCTTGATGAAGATGGAAAGGTTGTGAGAAACAAGGTAAGATTGGTTGCTCAAGGGTACTCACAGGAAGAAGGTATTGATTTTACAGAAACATTTGCACCTGTTGTAAGGTTAAAAGCTATACACATTTTGCTTTCTTTTGCTGCACATCATGATATAATTCTTTATCAAATGGATGTGAAAAGTGCTTTCTTGAATGGTTTTATAACGGAGGAAGTCTTTGTAAAACAACCTCCTGGATTCGAAGACATTGAATTTCCAGAACATGTCTTCAAACTCAAAAAGGCCCTTTATGGTCTTAAGCAAGCTCCCAGAGCTTGGTATGAAAGACTGAGTACATTTTTTATGAAAAATGGATTTACCAGAGGTCTAGTAGACACTACTCTTTTTAGAAAAACATCAAACAAGCACTTTATAATTGTTCAAATATATGTTGATGACATTATTTTTGGAGCTACTAATGAAAGCCTTTGCAAAGAATGTTCTAAGCTAATGCAAATTTGAATTCGAGATGAGCATGATGGGTGAACTGAAGTTTTTCCTTGGAATTCAAATCAAACAATGCAATGATGGTATATATATACATCAAAGCAAATATATCAAGGAATTGCTAAAGAAATTCAAAATGGTGGATTGCAAACCTATGTGTACTCCTATGCATCCCACATGTATTCTTGGTAAAGATGAAACTGGTAAAAAGGTAGATCAGAAGATGTACAGAGGTATGATTGGATCTCTACTTTATCTTACAACTTCAAGACCTGATATTATGTTCATACCGTCTGTGCTAGGTTTCAATCGGATCCTAGAGAATCACACTTAAGTCTTTGTTAAAAGAATCTTTAGATATTTGCAAGGATCTACTAATCTTGGTTTGCTTTATAAGAAATCAAAAGATTACAAGTTAGTAGGTTTCGTGATGCCGACTTTCTTTGAGACCGAATTGAAAGAAAAAGCACAAGTGGAAGTCGCCAATTCCTTGGAGTAAATCTTGTATCTTGGTCAAGCAAAAGGCAAAGCACGATTGCACTCTCAACAAAAGGCGAGTATATTTCAGCAGCAAGTTGCAGCTCTCAACTTCTGTGGATGAAATATCAACTTGAAGACTATCTGATAAAAGAGAGTAACATTCCTATCTTTTGTGACAATACTTTTGCAATCTGTCTTACTAAAAATCCCATATTGCATTCACGAGCCAAGCACATTGAGATTAAGCATCACTTCATAAGAGACTATATTCAGAAGGGTATTCTAGAAATAAAATTTGTAGGCACTGATCATCAGTGGGCTGACATATTTACAATACCCCTTGCTGAAGATAGATTCAATTTTATAAGAAGAAATTTAAATGTTCATCTTATAGAAGAATGATTAATCTCAACTTCAGATAATATACAAAATCTCAGCATCTGGTATGACATAAACATGTATATGAATAAGCATCTTATTTGTCATATGCATCATAACTCATCGTCTGGTGAATCGGTTGCGTGCGTCCGAGCACACCCACACGTGTCACACGTGTTAAGGACTTAAGTGTCTCATCACATCTACTGAGTCATAATTATTTATGTCTTTCGATAAATTTTTTTTCTTGATCTTACTTTTCTTTTGGCGTCTGCATTTAATGAAAAGGCGAATCTTTATTTTCTTTTCTTTTTGATTTAATTTTTATGTGGAAATACGAAGCGATTTTTTGAAAAAGGACTGTACCATTTTCTATCAACTTTCCCACTACTCCACATTTTTTGCTCCATCACTTCACTATGCATTTTCTTGCAAAACTGTTCTCTTTCTCTCTGTCTCTCTGTGTGTGTGTTTTCGAACCCTAAAACCTCCATCACCTTCTCTTCAACTGCTACAATGGCCGACAGAAAGGTTGGACAATACACTGCTGCTTTCGACGTCTTCTCTGAGGCAAAACTTCTGAATGAGAACCGGGTTGATTTTGAGAACTTCAAGCTATACGGTTTTGATTTTGAAGAAGGTCTTGAGAAATCTGGCTGAAAAACTACTTCATCTGGGAACCAATGATGTCTTGAGCTACGCTATTAAGGAGTTATGGGGGAATGCTTACTTACTTCCGGGGGAAGTCATAGAAGGACACATCAGAGGCTTCAAACTACGCTTCACCATCAACTCTATTGCTCAGACGATCAAGTGTTCGTGTGAAGGAATCAGTTACCATGTAAACTGGGCTGATGCTTACAGAGGACTTGAAAACGTCAACGAAGCCCTATTTGAGAACTACCGTGAACTGAAGAAGAAGAACATCACTCCCATGGCCAAAGACTTGAAAAGTCACTACTGAGTACTGCATAAAATCATCGCCAAGAGCGTGATTCTGAAGGCTGGCTCAAGCGACATAGTGAACTACGAGCAAAAGTTCATTATGAGGAACTACATGGATGGGAAGAAAATCAATCTGCCAAGGTTGATTATCAACAATCTGATAAATGCCCTTGTCTTCTCAAGGAAGAGTGTCGATAAGAAGAATATCGTCAAGATAATCCCTTATGGAGTTCTTCTCTCCATTATGATGATCAAATATGGCGTTGTGAGGAAGCTGACTGACTCTATCAACACAGAGGAAAAAGAAAAATACTTTGGTGTTGGCGCTGTTGTTCGTCCAGAAGTTTTTGGAGTCAACAGTTTGGTCAGGATGCAGCTAATTACTGGCTCTATGATCAAGAAAGTGAAAATATAGCAACAGGAAGGAGAAACTGAAAAGAAAACCACCAGAAGCTCAATGACTGGTGTGAAAAGACCTGCTGAGTCTCCTTCAAGGGAGACAAGAAGAACAAAACAGAAGGTGGCTCCTGCATCTACGGTTGAAGAACCAGAAGATGAGGATAGAATTCCCATCAGAAAGGTCTTGGAGAAACAGTTTATGCCAGCAGCTGAAAAAGATGCTTCAGCGTCCGGTCAAGGGAAGCAAATCCCTCCTCCTCCTCCTGCTGTTGTTGTCACGAGAGGATCGAAAAGAAGGTTGGTTAAGTCTTCAGAGGTTAACCCAAAGGTACTTGATTTTACTGCTGATGAATCAGTATTTGTCTTTGATGCTCATGATGTTATTCCTGTACCCCCATTGTCTGTTTCACAACCACAAACACAACCACAAACCAAGAAAACCAGAATGAGCCTCCGACAAACCTCTACCCCCATCATCCTCTACACTCAACCTTGACCTACCACAAAATTCCTCAAATACTTCACTTACCACATATATTTCCAAACTTCACTCTCATCCCTTTAATCTATTATTCAAAGTACCTCCCGTTAATCCCTTTAAACCCTACACACCTAAAACCTATAAAATCACCAAAACCACTCCCACCTTACTCACCATTACCCATAAACCTACAGACGCTGGTGGAAGGAAGAATGTCTCATGTATTAACAAACCACGGTTTGTTAAGTATGAGATATATCATAGCATCTACAATCGTCCTTCCACATGGCATTTGAAAACCTTCACCTCTGGAGTTGCCAGACTGGAGATTGCCTCTCCGATGAGTGCTACCTTCAAGGATGGAGAAGACCACTCTCAGATGTCATTTAAAGGAAGATTGAGACCAGCATCTGGTAGCAGAGCAATTCCCTTCTCTGTTGACCTTCCTAGATCCCTACCATAAACTGAATCGCTCACATTGGAAGAATGCGGAAGTAGGATCACAGATGAAGAAGCTGCCTTCATGGCACACTGTCTTGAGATGAAGAAGATTGAAATGTCAGACGGATCGTGATCCTTAAATGCATGTGATGAAGATTGTACCCAGACATGCACAAAGGTGGCTACCTTGGTCTATCCATGGGAAAAGGAAAGAACTCGCTCTTGGCAAGCGGCCATTCAAGAAGATCGGGCTCACGAGTATAAGAAGGCTCCCAAGAAGTACAATCTTAAGGAATTCTCTAAGCTTGGGTGCCAAGATCTCTGAGGATTATGCCGTAAGGTTTTACCTGAATTCTCTCAAGGAAGATGAATGGAGAATCGGCTCCTCAAACCGCCGCAATGTCGAGAAGGCCACTATTCCAACAAATGGCACAATCGCCAGTAATTATCGACATCAACTGGGAACAGTTTACTTGATGATATGTTACGATGCTCGATGTCGCACCACTCGATTGCATGAAGACTTATGTCCAATGGGCTGCAGTGACAAAGCACTTTGACATTGGATTCACTTGGAGTCAATGGTCGAAGACATGGAAAGACAAAGCTTTGTTACCATGCCTCGTCCCCCTGGTGCTTACAGAAGATGACAGGGAAAATCTGAGAGGATTGTACCTGGCAAAAAATGAAGGAATCTCTTTTGCTTCTGAAGCATTGAGTGAATTCATCAGAAGGATATGGGGAGAAGAAGCTGGAAATAAGTTTGAGGCTTTCACTACTGACGTGCTTCTGCATAGGGAAACGGTCTTCATGGATTTGCTGTATCCAGAAGAGGTGGAGAAAAGGAGAAGAATTCAGTCAGAATCTGAGCAGAGGAAACTTGGAAGTCTCATCAAATGGTTTATACCAAATGATGCATTCTTTCAAAAGGCTCAACAAAAGAAGGACTTGAGACTAAAGCTTTCCAACTGGGTGCTAGCAGAGCATCAGAAGATGAAACCTGCACAAGAAGCTGGACCTTCTACTTCTACTCCTGCAGTTGAAATGGTCACCATTCCTAAAAAGGAGTTTGAAGAAATGAAGGCTACTAATCTGAAAGTCACTCAGCTGGAGAATGCACTGAAACTTCTATATGAACGTCTCAACATCCCTCCTCCACCACCAAACCCTTAAAATTTTTATTTTTTTTTGTGATATAAATTTTTTTTGGTACTCTCTTATTTTTTTTTTTATTCAGTGTTTTTCTGATTATTTGACTATACATGCCTTTATCTGATTATCTGTTTATATACATTCAAATTTTTCTAAGCCATATTTTTGACTATGATGTGCTTTACACTCTTTTTGTCTGATGACAAAAGGGGGAGTAAAAGAAGTAAAAGAAAAGTCTGATGAACACGTGAGAGTCTGATTAAGTCTGATTAACAAATTTACCGTCCGATGAATACACTAAAACTGAATTTATCATGCATATCATTTCATACATAGCATTTGTATGGTTATTCATTGCTCTAATATCTATTAACTGCATTGATATTCATTGACCCAATAATCTAACAATGATCAATAAAGTTGGTAATATGAAAATCTTTTTGATAAAATGAAAATCAGCATCCGATCTCACCTTGTTAAAAATATGCTCTGATTCATCTATGTATTTTTGCGATCACTTAAATGAATTTGTTTATCAACAATCGCCTTAATACTAGAATTGTCTTATACATCAAAAGTGTTAAATTCAGGGGGAGACCTTTGATGTTATTTTGAAATTAAAATTGTTCATCAACCTTAGATATTTGTCATCATCAAAAAGGGGGAGATTGTTGGAACCTAAACGATTGAGAAGTTTAGACCCTCATTAATTTTGATGATAACAAAATATTTCTCTAGAGAACAATTTATCTTCTAACATATCTTTGAGTGTACAGGTATCAAAGGCTTCATTTATACATGTACAAATCACTCAAGAAAGAAGAAGAAATATACAAAAGAATTGAATACAATCCACTAGTGTCAGCATCCGAACCCACTTCAGCATCTTGCTAACAGCAAGCGTCTAGCAGTGTGACTTCTTGACACGTGGAACACTCAATTGCTACGGCGTCCTGGTCCCTTCCTGCTCCGAGCGGCCGCCTGATCTCTTTAATGAAGCACGCGTGGTGATCACGTTTTGCTCTTAGCCTCGGTCGTTGCAGGCGGAATTGGAATTTGATTTTGTGCGCTCATTTTGATGTACGAGGAAGCAAAGGTGACACCTTTAGCATAAGACAAAAATCGTACAAGGCAATTGCAAATTGCAGATAGTACGAAAACGGTAATGTGTACTATTCTGATATTCTCTGGAAATGATGAAAAGGACTACATTTCAAATTACCTCACTCAATGGCAAGGAGATTTTTTTACTGCAACGGTAATACCCTTGTAGACTCCTATAAATACCCCAATGTATTCATTGAAGAAGAGTTAGAGAAAAACTGTGAAGAAACTTCATTCTGAAAGCAATATTACTCAAGTGTGCAATCAAGCTTCGTGTCAAGTTTCTGGTCTACATTGAACTGAACTCAGCGTCTTATACTTTCTTTTAGAAAGCTATTCTGTTTTGAGCTTAATCTTTTCATCCTCTCTGTGAGAGTTATTTTGATTGTAATCAAAAGCATAATCTCTTTTGTAAACTGTATTTGGCCTTGTAAAGGCTCTGTTCCTCAAAGGCTCGACTGTACTGAGTCGTTTAGAGAAGTTGAGAGTATTGTCAAGTTTGTGACAGAAGAATACTCTTGAGGAAATTGTAATCAGTTGTTATAGTGGAAAATCCTTCAGGAACGAAGGGACTAGACGTAGGTACCAGTTGGTGGTGAACTAATATAAATCTCTGAGTCTCATCCTTTTCTGCTTTACATTATTTATCTTTACCTTGCTCAGTAAAACAAGTTTTTATAAACTGTTTAAATTCTCAGATCTATCCTCTGTTTAATTCTCTGCATCCGATATACAAAACAGTTTTGAACAACTTGTGTTGAAGTTTTTACGTATAGTTTGCGAAAAATTTTTAACACAATTTAACCACCCTTCTTGTGTTCACGCACATGGACATCCCAATTTTGGTGACACTCATGGGACATCCGTCCGTACATGTACGGAGGAAAAGTTTTTTTTTTTAAAATTGTTAGTTTCGTTAAAAAAATGTAAATCTCGTTTAACCACACAGATAACACAATTAACCACTTTTTTGCACACAATTAACCACACATGTGTATAGTTGAATTCAATTGGTATCACACACTTATAGTTAATTTTGTGCAAAAAAGTGGTTAATCGTGTTATCTGTGTGGTTAATGAGATTTCGTGATGAAAAATGGTTAAATTGATGTTATATATGATGCATGTAAGTTATTTGGCACCAGAGAAACATGTAGAGGCACTGGCAGAGATACCAGAAGCACCAGAGGCACCGGAAGCACCAAAGGCACCAGAGGCACCATACTCAATGCAAGGCACAGCAGGTGATGTAGTGCAAAGTTACCTTATAAGCCCTTTCAATTATTAGGATTTTTCCTTTTTAATCAATTTATTTCTTAGGATTTTATCTTGTTATTTCTTAGGATGCTTTCCTTTTATTTCTTAGGATTCTTTCTTTTTAATCATTTTGTTTCTTAGGATTCTATCATTTATTTTTTAGGATTTGTTCCTTTTATTTCTTAGGATTTGTTTCCTGTTAATCCTTTTAATTCTTAGGATTCTACTATTTATTTCTTAGGATTTGTTCCTTTTATTTCCTATATATTTGTACTTGACTACCTCTATTGGGGAGATTAGATTGAATTTAAATTATACAAAAAGGAGATTTTTCTTAGTTTTGTTTGTTAACCTCTCGGCTATTTGTTTGAATCAACGAGTTGTTATCATCAACCTCTCGAGTATTCTTTGACTAAACGAGTAGTTGAAATCTTTACTCACGTGCGCTGCATCAGTAGGGTTATCACGATCTTGCGGTGACGAAGAATCCGCCATAGCTAAGCGATGAAGAAGACGAAGCTCAGCAACAAAGAAGGCGAAGAATAGAGAAGCAGTTGAGAAAATGTGGTTAATTGTGTGTGATACGAATTGGATTCAACTATGTACAGGTGTGGTTAATTGTGTACAAAAAAATGGTTAATTGTGTTATTTACGTGGTTAAATGAAATTTATATTTTTTTTTAACAAAACTAACAATTTAAAAAAAAAAAAATCTGCCGTCCGTCCCATGGGTGTCCCCAAAATTGGGGTGTCCACTGTCCAGGACCGAATGTAACAACTTCAGCAATTGTGATTATATATCAATAAAAAAACTCCGCCGATTGTGGATTTAGATAAAGTACTCTCAATTCTTCGGTGTTCACAAATTCCAGTGACACGTGGAATGAAAGACACAATGGTGGAAAATTGCTGTTGAGTAAGGATCCATGGTTTTTTTTTTTTTTTTTGTTGAAAAGGATCCATGTTTTGATCTGCTTATTCATTTGGTCCATTATTTAATGTAGAAGACAAAAAAAATACTTTGATTATTAAAGTCAATTTGTATCTTTTATAATTTGTTAATTTTAAGAGGTGTTATTTATTTTCATAATATCTTCTTTAATTTAATTGATGATAAATTTTATAATTAACTCTTCTATAAATTGTAGAAATAAATTTTTGTTATTTTGAAAGGAAAAATCTACATCAAATAAAAATTTAAAACTTGAAAAACAAAGTGTGTCTTAAAAGAAAATTTAAAAAGATATTTAAATAGAGACTTTAGCAATCAACAAAAAAAAATATGAAAGGCCCAATACTTCTTCAGCTCAATGCCTCATTCATTGATTTGAAGTCAGGGAGACTTTAAATAAATAAATAAATAAATAACTCTTTTTTTAATCCTTTTAAGTCAGGAACATTTTCCTTTTGAATTTTTCCCCCTCATTTAATCCCTGCAAGAAAGTTGGTGATCAATGAAAATTGAATTGCTGCAAAATATGTGATCGCCATGGACTAACCTTACTTCATAGCTGACACAGGACACATGAAATGTCTTTTTCTCTTTAGCATATAGATTTGCTCAGGGGCCAAATGTCTTTTTTTCTCTTTAGCTTATAAATTTGTCTAGGGGCCAAATATCTTGGATAGAGACATGAACACGTCGATGTAACTAAACATTTTAAATTTTTCAGAGGACATGTTAACTCAAAGGACACAATATGTACTATGGTTGAAGATGTAGATAACACCTTCCCTAGCCTAATTAATGCATTCATGTGCATGAAAGAGGAATAACAACAGAAGAATTACACACGGGGTAGACCACCAAAATATCCATTGAGTGTTTCTTTATTTGTGACCTTGACCATCTGGGTTAAGAGGTGATCTGGACACATGAGCACATTCTTGACAATTTTAAATGATGGGGTTTGATTTTGTTTAGGTTTAATTGATTACTCTAATAAAGGTTATTGAACTATTTGAAAATTTTGAAATAGCTTTCTGAACTAAAAAATTGGTAATTGAGTTCATAAACTTGTCAATAATTTGTAATTGAGTTTTTGAATTGTAATTAGGTTCCTGAACTTTTAAATAATTTATAACCAAGTCCTGAACTTGTCAATAAGAAAGGACATGATTAAAAATTATTCAAAAGTTTATAGACTTAGTTATAATTATTTAAAAATTTAGGGATCTGCTTAAAATTCAGGGACCCACTTACAAATTATTGACAAATTCAATGACCTAATTACAATTTTTTGTTCAGCAACCTATTTAAAAATTCTCATATAGTTTAGAGAGTACTGAGTAATATGATTTCTCGAACAAAGATTATTTTTTTTTTTGCGTCTAAAACTATCAATATCTAAAAATCATGTTGGATCTTGATAAATCAGCCATGAGGAAGCAAAACTCAATCAACATAGGGTTTGATTCATGACCCTTGTTGGGAAGCCACAGCTTGTGATACAAGTGGAGACGTCAAGGGAGCATGGGTTTGGGCCGGTAGCTGCACAAAGTGGGCCTCACCACTCCAAGTTGAAAGATGTGCAATGTGGAAGGAAGATTTCCTATATGCGTATTGTGAATAAAAAGAGAGAAAAACTTAGTCTTTTGAGTGTTTTGCACAGTTCAATTCTTCCTATATCAGTGGAATCCTAAAAAAACGTAAAAGGGTGATATGAACTTCAGAAAATTTCAAACTAACAAAAGATATAAATTATGATTAAAAAAAAAGATATACATGATTGTAGTTAGGAGGTAAAGATAAAATAAATTACAACAAATATTGAAAAAAAGAGAGTAACTCAACTGCAAATTTATATAAGTTGAAGACTTGAAGTACATAGTACAATCAAGGTACAATAGCTACGGAATTCAGTCTACTGCTTTTGCACTTTGCCCACATGGCAAGTTTGTGTAATTAACTAAATTCGTTCTTAATGAAACCTGGTGTGGTGGCCAGAGCCCATTTATATACTACCAACATCCATTTGTTTGTAACATTAGTATTTAGTTTTACCGGGTGCACACAACTAAACAAAGAAAAATAGCATCTCCTCGCTCCATCTTTTCAATCCCAACATGTTTATCAACAATCCCCACATTAAAATTAAAATAAAAAAGAAAACCAATCACAACCTTCTAAACTCTAACTAATAATGCTATGCCCCATGGATGGCAACAAACCCTCAACTCAAGCACCTCCTTTCTCTTCACCGAAGGCAAAAGGCATATGGGCCTGAAATATTGCTTTAAAGTGCAAGCCCACAAACTCACAATTCAGTCCAAGCAAAAGCAACTGGGCTCCTAACTTGGTGCTGTGCATTGCTCCACATAATGCTACCAAATCCAGACCTAACCGAAACATCAGCACCCTTCTTTGACATAAAGGTCACCGTGTACCTTCGCCTTTCCCCTACTTTCCCAAACACAAGCCTTGAAGGCTTCACCGTTATCCCCACCGTAGATGGCCCATTGACTGTCGCATTGTAATCCGAGCCAGCCTCACCAACATTCGTCAATGTGCGCGTGTATCTCACGACCCTCTTACCTGCAAACACGACCGAGAAAGACGGGTAATTCAATTGCCCAGGATCAGAGAATTTCCTTGTACAATTGACTCCAGGGCGCTTAACAATGAGTTGGATATGCTCAGTGTTGTAGCCCAAGGAGCACAAGAATGTAATGTAATCCCTGGTTGATGCATCATAGACAAGGCCAGGAGAAAGTGCTTTCTGTGGGTTAACATGGCCAGCACCGTGAGCCCATGGAGTTGAAAAGGCTCCTCCAGCAGCATCACGAAGTGGTGACTTGGAATTGTCGTGTGTGTAAGCCGTTGTCATGAGTGCAGATTTAATTGCACTTGGACTCCAATCTGGATGAGCCGCTTTCAACAATGCAGCTAACCCACTTATGTGTGGACATGACATTGAAGTCCCTGTAATTAATCACACAACATAATCATCACTCAATGTGGCTTCGGCTTCTAGGGTGGACAATAAATCATCTGATTTACGGTGGACCAATGCTTGAAAATAGTTTGAAGTTTTAACGATGATCGACATCGCCAGATGTAAGAAACTCGTAGTCTTTCACGCGTCACACGAAAAGGTGACGTCGGTCTTTCGTGAAAAATAAGGAAAAACGAATATCTTGAGTTTTGGGACACTCATATATGTTTTTTTTCCTTTTTTTTTTTTGCCAAACCAACACCGATTGGGTCACAATCTCAATCGTGTGGATGTGAAGGACTATAAGCTTCAACACGTTAAAGTTTTAAACTATTTTCAAATATTGATATACTTTAGACCACGTGATATTCACTCATAAATAAATGAGAGGGACAGATAAAATACCTGACATGATGTTGAATTGTGTTTTGCGAGTGTCCTCAGCAAGCCCAGAGGGCCCAATTGCATCTGACCACGCGGCTAAGATGTTCACACCAGGCCCAATGATGTCGGGCTTGAGAATCTGCTTTGTCACCATATTGGGCCCACGAGAACTGAACGCTGCTACTACTGGAGACGGTCTAACGTTCAAAACTGTCCCACGGAAACTGAGAACAGCCGTTGGATTCGGATCCGATGAAACATACTCCCTGATCTGATCCCCAACTATTCTCCCAACCGCCACAGCCGGTAGCAGGTGACTATCCGCCACCAATTCCTCCCCACTCGCCGCAGTGTTCGCCAGTATCATCCCAATCCCACCGGCATCCCTTACTACCTTCCCCTTCTCAACACGCGCGTTCAACCCTCTATCGCAAACCACCACCTTTCCACGAACCACGGCCGGGTCAAGCGAACCGGGTGTGCAAATGGTAGATGACTGGTTTGACCCCTTGTTATAAACCAAACCAACCGGTTCACTCCCCATTCCCTTCCCACTGTAAAGAGAAACCCCACCGAACCGCTTTTTGTTACCAAGAGTCGCGTAAGCCGGAAAATCCCGGTCCAGCGTCCCGGCTCCAACCGTCATAATCCACGGCGCCACGTTGGCAAGGGAAGCCCTAGTCGGGCCGCTGTTTCCGGCAGAACAGGACACGAAGATCCCGCGCTCCACCGCCGCGAAAGCTCCGATCGCGATGGTGTCGCGGAAGTAAGGAGCAGATCCGCCACCGAGGGAGAGAGAAAGCACGTCGACGCCATCCTGAATGGCACGGTCCATTCCGGCGAGAATGTCGGAGGCGAAGCAACCGTCAGCCCAACACACCTTGTACGCGGCGACACGCGCTTGAGGCGCCATGCCTCTCGCAGTGCCGCTTGCGTAACCGAGGAAGCTGGCGTTTGCCACGTGGGATCCAGCGGCAGTGCTTGCCGTGTGGGTCCCATGACCGTCCCTATCGCGAGGGGAAACTGGCTCTTTGTCTCTGTCACCTTTCCCGAAACCCGCGGCCATGTGGAAGCCTCTGGAGAAACTTCTAGCGCCGATGAGTTTTCTGTTACAAAGCGAGGCGTTGAAATCAACGCCGTTCTCACACTCGCCGCGCCACCGCGTGGGGATTTCCGGCATTCCGGCGTCGTTGAAGCTCTGTGACTCGGGCCACACTCCGGTGTCGAGAACCCCTACGATAACGTCGTGGGACGCTTGGTCTAAGTCTTGGGTTCTGTGGCCTTCCCATAAGCCCGTTTGGATTTCGAGTCCAAGGAACTGAGGGGTGCGTGTGGTATGAAGTTGGTAAACGGTGTCCTCGTAGACGCCCAAAACGGCGTCGGTTCCGAGGAGTGTTTGGGCTTGTTGTTCGTCAAGGGATGCGGCAAAGCCGTTGTAGGCGGTTGTGTAGGAGTATAAAAGGGGATCGGAAGCGGAATCTGAAGAATCGGTTGAAATGGAAAGAGATTGGAGACTGGCGGAGTACCAGTCATGGTGGGTTGGGTAAACGGAGGGCTTGTTTTGGTGCTTCATGTGAACTATGTATGTTTTTTTGGATGTTGCAGATAGGCATTGTAAAAAGAGGGGAAGGAGAAGGAAGCAGAAGGTGGAAACGGAACCCATAATGTGGGTTCGAAGAAGAAAAAGAAGGAATGAGGGAAGGAACAGAAGAGAACAGGGGTTGGTTTGTATTTAATGGTTAAATAATGAATGAGAATGGGGAAGGAAGGAAGGAAGGAAGGATAAGAAATGGGAATGGGAAGAGAAGAGGGAAGGGGGTGGCAGTGGGAGTGTCAGAGGAAATGAGGATACGTCAAGTTTATAAAAGCTCTCTTGGGGTTGCTTAATGCGTCTTTATTTTTTTTTTTTTTTTTGGGGGGTTGTCATTTACCTTTCTGCCATTATTTCGTTTCTTCCATGACCATGTGGTCGTCGGTGCCGTTACCTGTTCTGCCACGCTTTTTGACTTTACACTGCACTTAAATATCCCGGGCTTTTGCAAATTATTAGTATGTGTAGTATTTCTTTTTTTTTTTTGTTTGATGAAAGTATGCGTAGTAGTATTTCTTAGAGAACAAAACTTGTGAGCATTTTATTACTATAAATTATGAACATTAAAGTTTCGTTTCGAACATAGAATTTGATTTGAAATTAACTTTTAAAATAGTATTAAATATATTCATTTTAATAAAGTTTATTGTAATTGAGGTTTTAATTTTTTATATAAAAATTGAGGTTTTCATTTTTAGCATGAATTTATAAAATTGAACTAATATTTAAGTCTTAACTCAAATTCTAAAAATTGAAATTGAATTTTTTGGTATTAATTTAAATATTAAACTATCAAAGATAAATTAAAATTATTCTTTTTAATTTTTTATTATTTTTGTCATTTTTAAGTTTAAAAAATAGTATTAATCATGTATTCTAACAATCCTCGTTTTTTTCGTTAAACAACTTCATTCAATTCTAACAGTCATCATTACACTATCTTATGCTGTGATTTTAATAAGATTAGAGAAATCCTGGAAAATATATATTTTTTTAGTTGTCAAGAGAAAATAAAAATAAAAGAAAATATTAATATGAGATCACTAACTTTCTTTAAAATGGAAGAAAACACAAATTTTTAATTGTTCTCCTTTTATTATATCAAAGATAAAAAGAGAATATTACACCATTCGTCCGTCGTTTAAACAATATATAAAATTTATTCATTTTTATTTTCTTCTACAGTCCAAACAAAGCTTTTTTTTTTTTTTGACTAGAGTCCAAACAAAGCTTAAGAAACAGATTTTCTGGAATTTGAATTTTAATTGCACCAGCTACAGTTGTCATTTAATAAACAAATTTTATGATTAGATGATTGTTTTTATTATTTTATGATAAAAAATAAATTTAAAAAAATTTCCTCCGAGGTCGCTTTAACTTCAGAGGATTGTGAGCTGTCCTTTAACCAATCAATGTTAAAATAATTGAGATTAAAATAAAAAAATTAGTCACGGTCTCATGCCCAAACATAAAATATAATTTGTCAAAAAAAAAACATAAAATATAAAAGTAATTCTTTCAGATATTCAATGTTAGTTCAGTTTTTAATACTAATAATATAATATTATCATAATGTATTCATCAATTGATTCGAAAATCGGTGGAACCATGGAATGAACGTTCGATAGGGAAATGTACCGTAAGATCTGCGATCAGTTTCGGTAGTTTATTTTTTTCGCTTAATTAGCAATTTAGTCTTTTAATTTATTTTTGAGGTTTAATTTAGTTCTTTAACTATTTTTTGGGATAAATAAGTCCTTTAAGTTTTTTAAATTAGGTCAAATAGGTCCTTTTCGGCCTTAAGTTGTCAAATAGGTCCCTTAAGTTTTTAAGTTAGGACATATAGGTCCCTTAAGTTTTTAAGTTAGGCCAAATAGGTCCTTTGTGGCAACGACTCATTTGACCCTACTTAAAAACTTAAAGGACCTATTTTGGCCCAACTTAAAAACTTAAGGGACCTATTTGGCCAAACTTAAAAACTTAAAGGACCTATTTGACTCAACTTAAAAACTTAAGGCCTAAAAGGACTTATTTGACCCAACTTAAAAACTTAAATGACTTATTTGCCTCAAAAAATAGTTAAAAGACCAAATTGAACCTCAAAAATAAGTTAAGGGACCAAATTGTTAATTAAGTCTTATTTTTTTATTTATTGTACATACATATTGAGAATTTTGTATAAGAGGATTTTATTTATTAATTTAGCAGTTAAATATGTATATATTTTGTTCTAAGATATATATGACTCCTACTAGCTAAGTTGTTTTCAGTTTTTTTTTTTTGACTCAAATAACTAATGGTATTTCATTCATAATAATGTTTCAAATACAAATAGGAATATAACTGAAAACATTGTGAGTAGCGTAACAAGTAGAAACTCTTGCTAATGCATGGGCACTACCATTTGCTTATTGCCTAGTAAACACAACCCGATAGTTGTTTAAATTCGATAAAAGGGTTCTACACTCAGCTATGATAGACCCGTACTCTGAAAAGTCTTGTTTATCTTTGCGCACATCTTCCACAACTTGCTTGCAATCCATTTCTAATATGACCACCGGAAAGTTGTTAGAATTTAGCCAATGAAGCACCTGCAGTAAACTCCAAGCTTCTGCTTCTATTGCCGTCATGCTAGCATTACACCATGAAGTATAAGCACTAATGAAGTGGCCTGCTTCATTCCTAACACATGCTCGAGAGCCTATTTTATTTGCCTCCCGAAATACAGCTGCATCGACATTGCACTTGAGGACATCTACTGGAGGTGGATTCCATCTTAGATCAACATTACCCACATTTGATGGTGCTGCTCTAGCTATAATATCGCGAGCTGTTTTCCACCTATGCAGCAACTCCTCTGCTCTAACCAGCACCTGCGACACTGTCTCCTCCGTTCCTTCCCAAAACTTTGTATTTCTTCTCTTCCATAGACTCCACAAACACATGCCAAACTTTGCTAATTTCTGGTTGTCAAAGCTTCTACAAACTTTGAAGAACACATCGAAGCTGTCAGCATGATTTATGAGCTGCTGGATATGATCCCACATATGTAAGCGCTGCCAACATTCAATACTCTTAGGACATTGTAGAAAGAGATGATAGGAATTTTCAAAAAGCTCATCACAGCACACACAAGTTTCAGGACAAATTACTCCTCTACCACGAAGAGTCGTTCGGTTTGGCAAGCAATTTCGTGCCATACGCCAAAGAAACGTGTGTACCTTTGGAGGAACCTGCATGGTCCAAATCTTGGACCAATCACGAGCAAGCTTAAGGTGCTCCAAGTCAGCTAATCTCTCCATGCAAATTCTATATGTGCTTCTCACCGAATAAACACCTTTCTTATCATGCCTCCAAATGATGGAATCCGGTTTGTTAAGATCAAACAACAGGATTCTTAAAATTTCTTCCACATCTCGCTGCACAAACATGAAACTAATAAGCTGATTATTCCAAAAGCCATCATCATAATTTATTAAATTGCTCACCGTGAAGTTGCAGTTATTTGTAGTTGGGACCGACTTGAGAAAAGGATCATCCACACAACGTAACCATGATTTATCCCAAATATTAATGCTGGTGTCGTTTCCAATTTTCCACCTATACCCTTCCTTTAACAAAATATGGGAAGACCAGATACTACGTCACACATAACTCGGGTTATGCCCATTAGCGGCAACCAAAATATCCCTCTTAGGAAATATTTAGCTTTGAAAATTCTTGTTACTATAGTAACCGGGTTGGTTAACATTGCTAAGTTAAAGGCATGAAGGTCACGGAAACCCATACCTCCTCATTCCTTTCTCATAGTCAATTTTTCCCATTTGAGCCAGTTTATACCCTGCTTTCCACCTTTATTCGACCCCCACCAAAAAGAATTCATCATCTTTTGAATTTCATCTTCAACCGAGCTTGGGAGAAGGAACACACTCATACAATAAGCTTGGATAGACTGAGCAACAGACTTGATCAATACTTCACGACTCGCTTGAGACAACATTTTGCTACTCCAACTGGAGATTTTCTTCCAGACTCTATCTTTTATATAAATGAAAATAGCCTTCTAGTTTCTACCAATCATGGATGGCAGACCCAAGTATTTGCCCGCTCCCAAACTTTCTTTAGCCTCAAGAATATTTTTTAGAGAACCCCGCAGAGTCTCCTGCACATTTCTGCTAAAGAAAATCTCATATTTCTGCAAATTAATAGCCTGCCCCGAAGCCTTAGCATAAGTGTTTAGGAGATTTTTTCAAATTTCTGGCCTCATTCTCAACAGCCCTAAAAAAACAAAACTATCATCTGCAAAAAGGAGATGAGAAATGATAGGCACTCGTCTACACACCTGGATACTATGGATGTCTCCCCTACTTTTTGCCTTCCGCAGAAAGGCAGATAAACCTTCTGCATAGATAATAAAAAGGTATGGAGATAATGGATCCCCCTGTCTAAGGCCTCTACTAGGAAAAATCGGGCCTACACGATCTTCATTAATGAGGACAAAATAATTCACCGCAGTGATACACGTCTTCATCCACCCTATCCATTGGCTCACAAAGCCCATCCGATCCATGATAGACAATAAATATCCCCAATCCACTCTATCATAAGCCTTACTTATGTCAATCTTCAAAGTTGCCTCACCTCTATTACCTCTTGTTTTGCACTTCAGGTGGTGAATGATTTCTGAGGTTACCATTACATTATCTAGGATAGATCTACCTGAAACAAAACCAGATTGCTCCTCCGATATACATTTTGGCAAGACTTTTTGCAATCTATTTGCAAGAGTTTTAGCCAAAATCTTATACACCACATTGCAAAGAGATATAGGTCGCAAATCCCTCATAGAGTTTGGCGAATCACATTTTGGAATCAACACTATATTGGTATCACCAAGAGTGCTCGGCATCACTCCTTCTTGAAGCCATCTACTACAAGCCTCAAAGATGTCATCCCCACACATATCCCAGAACCTTCTATAGAACGCATGATTCAAACCATCTGGCCCTGGCGCGTTGTCCGGGTGCATTTGGAAAAGAGCATCCCGGAATTCCTCTTTTACAAAAGGGGCTGTAAGAGAAGTGTTATCCTCCTCATATAATTTGCGATGAACAACACTTAACACAGGTGGATAATCACTGTCATTGTCCTCATATAACTCTGAGAAATAACTCCTTCCCAACTCACACAAACCTTCTTCGGTTTCTATCAAATTATTTGCATCATCTCTCAGCTTTTCAATTCTATTCATCTTCTGTCTCAAAGTTGCGGATGCATGGAAGAATTTTGAGTTCATATTCCCATCCCTCATCCAGAAAACCTTTGCTCGCTGTCTCCAAAATGATTCCTCTTAAGATAGCAACAAAGCCAACCTCTCACGAAGCTTAGGTAGTTCCTGACCAGCCTCTTCTGAATCACGCCCGCGCACTTCATCAATTTTCTTCTTATAAAGCTCAATTTCATCCCTATATCTTCTCCTGAGCATCCTTCCAAAGTTATCCAGCTCCTCTGTGCAACTTATCAGCTTTTGCAACACCGGTTCATTAATATTTTTAAGCCAGCAATATGTTACAATTGGTTCCAATTCCGATTCCACAAGCCAGGAGTTCTCAAACTTGAATTGGCACTTTTTATAGATGTAGCAACTTATCTCTGTGGCTAACAAAATCGGGGAGTGAACTGACATGGCCGCAACTAAGTTTCGCAAGCTACTATGAGGAAAGAGACTCATCCAATCATTGGTAACCATGGCTCTATCTAGTTTTTCCTCCACAGCATTTTCAGTACCGAGACTACGCCACCAAGTGTAAGAGTGGCCTTGGAGTGGCACATCAATAAGACCACAGTCATTAACAGCTTCACGAAATCTGTTTAGCAACCATTGAGGACGATCAACTCTACCCCTCTTCTCCTCTTGGGACAAAAGATCATTAAAATCACCCATAATGCACCAAGGATGATTAGATTGAGTTGATAACGATCTTAAAATATCCCACGATTCTCTTTTACGACCACGATTTGCTAAACCATAAAATCCTGTGAGACGCCATGGTTGATTCTCCTTCTCCTTGACTATCACATTTATAAAGTACTGAGAATAATTCACTACTTCACAGACATTATTATTCTTCCAAAACATTGGCAAACCTCTACTTCTTCCTTGCCTATCCACCACAAAACAAGACTTAAAACCTATCAACTTTTTAATCTCTTCTATTCTGCTAGCATAGCACAACGTTTCGCAAAGGAACACTATATCCGACTTATGACACCGGACTAGGTCTCGTAACGACGGAACTGCTTGACTCAATCCCCGGCAGTTCCAACTCAAAATGATCATTGGTCCTAGTGGGCCTGATTCCCAGGACCCACCTCTAAAAAATGCTCCACTGTTTCCTTTCCTTTTCCTAAGTTACTTGACTGTCCAGTAATCACCAACTCATTGTTATTCACACCCTCTTCCTTTTCTTCTCACACCTCACCTCCTCTATATCCTCTTCCATGTCCATTATTACTGGGCCCGCACTAATCATCAGTAACGGCAGTCTATCACTCCTGCCACTCCCTCCAATTCCTCCTATTAATTGATTTATCGCTATCCTCGTATTAATTGGCACATGATCAGTGAACGTACCTTGATTCGGTTCCCTACTTTCCGCGCTACTGTTACAGAAATTTGATTGCCCATGATTGTCTCCTTGCGACATATTCTCTAGGATCTCCTCCTCTCCTCTCTCATCTCGTGACCACCGGCACCGCCTCGCCCCTTGATTTTTTCGGCGATCCACTTTAAGCTTCGGCCCCTAGTTCCTAATCTCATCATCCTCCTCTCGTTGGAATTGTTTTTCACATGACGGATTTACATGCCCAAGCATGCCACAGAAAAAACAAAAAACACCCAATCTCTCAAACTTGAATTGAACCATCTGCACTGCTCCACCATCTTTAAGGATCTTCTACCCCTTTTTTAGAGGCTTGCGAACATCTACTTGAACTCAGATCCTCATGTAAGTTCTCCAGAAATTTGAAGTATTCTTCTCATCGTACTCCAAGAACTCACCAATGTAATCTCCCAAACCTTTGCCTACCTCCAAGGACATAAATCCCACAGGCAAATCATGCACTTGAACCCAAAAATTAACATGGTACAACAGCACATTCCCTGGTAACTCGTTCGTAACTATCTTTTCAAGCAACAGTAAGTGGTTATCAAAAAACCAAGGTCCCCTGTTGATGACTTTCTGCATGTCTAGTTTGTGAAAAAACTGGAAAACAAAGCACCCTTTCTCTACCTCTTTGATTGCGACTCCTTTAACTGGCTCCCATACAGTTGCTAACCTTTCCTTCATCATGTGTGTTCTGATAGGTTTTAGTGTAAGAAACCTACCAACAAGACAGAGATTCACATCAGCTCTCCGTTCCTGACTTGTATTTCCTTGGAAGTCCAGAACTTCATCATCATCACTAAGATTCAAATCTGCAAACCCTGCCATGGTGTTTCTGTCATTGACTCAAAGAAAGAAATTTGTCTCACGCAAATGGAAAGAGAAAAACCCTAGCACATCTCATGGAGAGAAATTTTTTTTCCCATATTTGCTTTATTTTTCAGTTTTTTTTAGAACTACAATTTTAAGGAAAATTCATTTTAATTAAGCACAATAGTCTAACTTTTATATGAATCTATTATCTATTATTTATGTAATTTTTGAATATGTTATGAATGTTTTGGCTTTGGCTATTTTTTTAGGTTTTTGACTTAGTTCTGGTGTTCGGAGGAAATAAGTTCTGACTAATCCAGAGTTCAACTATGGGTAAGTTAAGTCTGACTCAAAATTATTTCATCGTCAGGATTCGAACTCGGGTTCTAGCCGAGACCATCACTTGAGATCATTTGAGGTATACTCCATCTGGACTCAATTATAAGGGGAAAAAAACTAAATTTGGTAGACTCAAATATAAGCAAATGTCAACTAATCTATCCATATTTAATGCTATTATTTCAAAAATACTCTTAATTTAATTCATTAATATTGTAAGGAGAGAACCATTATGATTAAGGGTAGTTTAGTAAAAGTATTTCTTTTTTTTTTACATGAAATCAAAAAAAGTTTAATGCACTTAACTATCATTATTAATCAAAAATGATTTTTGTACACCCCTCAGCGACACTTGTATGGATGATTTGTACGGACGACTCCTCCGTACAAGTTTTTTTTTTTTGAAAAATTAATATTTTTTTATTTTTTTAAAGAATTTTTTTTGGTTAACAGAGTTGATATTAGTGGTTAATACAGCGTTGAAAGTGGTTAATAGGTGCAAGTGCAACTTAACTTGTGGCATTAGAGTAGCCACTAGCCAGTTAATAGACTGTATTAACCATTTAGTTGTACAACAATAACCCCTTTTATAATGATTTGTGAAAGAGTTATTAAAGGGGTGAAATGACACTTAGTTAACCGGATTGATATTACTAGTTAACACAATATTGAAAGTGGTTAATAGGTGCAAGTGCAACTTGTGGCATCAGAGTAGCCATTAACCAGTTAGCAAACTGTATTAACCACTTAGTTGCACAATATTAACCACTTTTGTAATGATTTGTGAAAGAGTTATTAAAGGTGGTGACTGACACTTAGTTAACAAGGTTGATATTAGTGGTTAATACAATGTTAGAAGTAGCTAATGGATACAAGTGAAACTTGACATTAAAGTAGCCCATTAACCAGTTAGTGAACTGCATTAACCACTTAGTTGCACATCATTAACCACTTTGGTATGATTTGTCAAAGAGGATTAAAAAAATCGCAAAAAAATTAAAAAATAAATTTTTGTCCGTACATATCTGTCCGTCCGTACGTACGGTGTCGTATATGATGTCGTCGTATAGAAGTGTTCAAATATCATCACTGTTCTTAATAAATGTAAAAGTATGTATTTTTGTTTATAATTGAGTCCAAAGGGAGTAATGCGTTAACCTACATGTTTATTTTATGTAAGAAAATTAATTATTTTCGGTGCCAGTAATTGAGATTATGGGGTTGATTTAAGGGAGATAATAATGTGCAATATTTATCTTCATAAAAAAAAATAAAGTAAGTGACGGCAAGACCTAAACAGCTGGATCCTCGCAATAGTAAAGGTCCACGAATCCATACCCTTCTTTGTGGATGCAAGAGGATCTTATGGGAACTCATTGATACTCCATCCGTTTCTTTTTACTTGTTTTTTAAGGTTATTTCACACAAAACAAATAAACTAATAAATTTTATTGTTAAAATTATTAGTCTTTTTCTTATGATGCCCTTGATTATTTATAATTCATTACACCTATTTGGATTCGGCTCCTCTAAAGTTAGCTCACTCACTTTACAAGGTAAAATGAGTCATCTCACTATTGGATTATTTTGGATTATTTTAAGAATGGTGAACAATTTGTATTTTTATTTTTTAATTAATAATTCTAAAACTTAATGGAGTGGGACGTTGCTCTATGAAAGAGGGAGAAAGAGGGAGAGTGGTGTCCAAACCCTCCTTGATCAAGGCATGTAGTGAAATCGATCCTCTAACAATTTATTTTTAATTGTTTAGAACCTGTTCTGAACAGAACTTCAGAGGATGACCGGAGGGAAGCAGTGCGGTTGTGCTCGCGACGGATGACGACGGCGTGTTGGGTGGTGTACCTGCAAACACTCCGACGCTCAAGTCAGTGTGTGTCGAGGTGAGTGAAGAGGTGGTAGAAAAATCATTATCTCGACCGTTCGACGCGGTCTTCTTTAAATGAGTTGAGGACGATTACCGATGAGTAACCGTCCCGTGAAACCCGGAAGTCGGTATTAAATTCCTTTAATGCTGAGAACCGTTGGGTCGGCCGCGTTGAGGGAAGGCGGAGAGGCGAGCGGAAACGTGGCATCGAGGGAAGGTGGATCGACGAGCGGAAATGGACCGAGAAGGCAGCGGATCTCCGGAGTGGGCCTCGGCCCAGTCCGGAACAGTTGCCCCCAAGTCGCTAGCTCGAATGTCGAGGTGGTGACTTGTTGTTAAAGTTCATTGATGTCGACGTCCGACGTCTTTGTTCGTAAGGAACGGCAAGCGTCGTCGGGTCGTGCTTTGTTTATCAGTTCGTTCGGGACCTTCGTGTTCCACCTCTGCTGAGGCAGTTCTCGACACGAGGCTTGACGTACTTGTGCTAGGTACGAGGCTTTATCACGAGTTAGTGCACGCGGTCTCGGCACGAGGTCGACAAGGCTTTATCACGAGCTCGTGCACGCGGTCTCGGCACGAGGTCGATCTCTTCATCAGGTGCTTGTGCCAACGCAAAAGGCTTTATCACGAGCTCGTGCACGCGGTCTCGGCACGAGGTCGATCACAGGTGCTTGTGCCGACGCACAAGGCTTTATCACGAGCTCGCGCACGCGGTCTCGGCACGAGGCCGATCTCTTCATCAGGTGCTTGTGCCAACGCACAAGGCATTATCACGAGCTCATGCACACGGTCTCGGCACGAGGTCGACAAGGCTTTTTCACGAGCTCGTGCACGCGGTCTCGGCACGAGGTCGATCTCTTCATCAGGTGCTTGTGCCAACGCACAAGGCTTTATCACGAGCTCGTGCACGCGGTCTCGGCACGAGGTCGATCACAGGTGCTTGTGCCAATGCACAAGGCTTTATCACGAGCTCGTGCACGCGGTCTCGGTACGAGGTCGATCTCTTCATCAGGTGCTTGTGCCAACGCACAAGGCTTTATCACGAGCTCGTGCACGCGGTCTCAGCACGAGGTCGATCTCTTCATCAGGTGCTTGTGCCAACGCACAAGGCTTTATCACGAGCTCGTGCACGCGGTCTCGGCACGAGGTCGATCTCTTCATCAGGTGCTTGTGCCAACGCACAAGGCTTTGATAATAAATAAATGCTGGTTGCGTATTTCTCCAATCATACTTCATTGCTTCACATTTATGTGTTTAGGATACATTTGTTTCAACTATAATATTTCTTCATCTTTGCTGCGTTCCAAGTTCTTGGAATTTGCTGTCCTTGCAGTGTCTCGAGGGTGTAGGCGCTGGTACCTGTCTTTGCGACAATTCTGTACGGGCCTTCCCAATTGGGTGCAAGTTTCCCTTGTGGGGCGTTCTTCAGGCCAACATCAGCTCGTCGAAGAACTAAGTCCCCAGGCATGAATTCCCTGGGTACAACACTTCGGTTGTATCTTGCTGCGATTTTCTGTTTCACTGCGACCTCGCTGAGTGCTGCAAGCTCCCTGCATTCGTCAAGGAGGTCGAGTTCTTCGTCAGATACTCGGACAGCTTGTCAACGCTACTCTGGGGATGCGAGGTTCTCCAACTAAGTTCCCAATCTCGACGGGAATGATGGCCTCTTTCCCATATGTGAGACAAAGGAGATTCTCCCGCCGTCGAATGTGGAGTAGTCCGACACGCCCGGAGCACTCGGGAAGCTCTTCGCCCAGCTTGCCCTTGGCCTCATCCAATCTTCGCTTCGCACTCGTGAAGATAACTGCTCGCGGCCTCGGCTTGGCCGCTCGTGCAGGGTGTTCTACCGAGGTGAAGTGTTGTTTGATGTCGAGGTCTTCCAAGGTCTTTCTAATCCGCGATCTGTGAATTGCGTTCGTTGTCGGTGACGCACCACCCCGGGAATCCCGAACCTTGTCGAATATATCTTTTGAAGAACTTAATCAAGTTCTTACGCTTATCTTTGCCAGGGCTCTGCCAACCCATTTGGTGAAGTAATCTACCGCGAACGACTGTATTTCACTGTCCGGAGCCATTGGAAAAGGTCCAAGTATATCAATACCCCACCAGGCAAAGGGCCATGGTGATGTCGTGATGTTAACTCAGAGGAGGAGCTAAGTGTAGATCGCCATGTCTCTGGCATTTGTCGCATTTCTTCACGAACGATATCGCGTCGCGCTCGTGGTCGCCAAGAGTACCTCGCGGAGGATTTTCTTTGCCAAGGAACGCCCTCCAAGGTGTTGCCCACATATGCCTTCATGCACTTCAGCAAGTGCATATTGCGCCGGTATCGCCGACGCATTTCAACAGGGGGTGGAGAACCCTCTTCAATATAAGATACCGCCGATCATGTAGTACGAAGATGCCTTTTTCGGATTTTTGGCGCTTCCTTCTCATCATCGTAGCCGACCAATTGAATAAATTCTTTAATCGGTGTCATCCAACCTGCCGATCTCATCGGCGGATCATCGACACTTGCCTGAGCTTCGTACGGGCGAAGTTTGGGCGAATGTCACTCGACGCTTTGTTCTCTCGAACGTGTCACGATCTCCACGGAGGTGAAGTCGCCATTTTCTTCTTTACCAGGCGAGGTATTTTTGAAGAAGTGGATCTTTAGCCTGGTATTCTCCACTTATCCGGGGACACAACTAGCCGAGAATCAGCCTCGAAGCTTTACCTCTTCGGCCGGGTCTCGAGCCGGTGTGAGGCCAGCTAAACACGCCGTACTCTGCCTGGTTGTTGGAGGTGGGAAAGGAGAATCCCAATGAAAACTTCGACGATCAGCCATCGTCGTTCTCGAGCAACAAACCAGCGCCATCGCTTGAATTCGGCGATCCGCTGACATGGACCGGTCCATTTGGAACACTGCTCAGAGCTCCGTGAGTCATCTCGCAATGAAATCCGCCAAGCACCGGGCTTTGATAGTTTGTCTCGGCCAGTAACTCCGGTCGGACAACTCAACCGACCACTTGATCATACGCCCGCCGAGTCGCCTGTAGAATCTGCTTGATTGGTTGGTCGATTCGGACCACTATGGGATGTGCTAAAGTATTGTTTCGCCGCCGAGCCGCGATTATCGCGGCAGCGACTTTCTCGATTTTCGGTATCTCACTCTGGGCCCTGAAGTGCTTTGCTTATAAAATAGACCGGTTTACGGTCCTCATTCGCTTCGCGAATGAGGACTCGCGACTCGTGAGCTTCGCTCGACAACCGCCAAGTAGAGATAAAGGACCTCCTGGAGACGGCCTCGTCAACACCGGGCGGTTGGGATAGTATGCTTTACCCGTGTTAAGGCTTCTTCGCACTGGTGACCATTCGAATCGAATTCTTCGAGCAAGCGGAAGAAAGGCAATGCATGTTCTGCAGATTTTGAGATAAACCTCGCTAAGGAGGCTAGCATTCCCGTGAGTCAGCTGGATGTTTTTCTTTGACGATGGTTCTTTGCATTCTATTACAAATGACATTTATCGGGTTGGCCTCGATTCCCCTCTCGGTTAGGTAGAAACCTAGAAATTTTCCAGTTGAACTCGAAAGTGCACTTTTCCTGATTGAGCCTCATATTATGTCTTCGTGATTTCAAAGAAAGACTTCTAAGATCGACGACGTGGTCGATTTCTTTCGTTGTTTTTACTATCATATCATCCATATATACCTCCAAAGATTCTACCGATCCGTTGGCAAAGACTTTATTCATCATGCGCCGATATGTCGCTCCAGCCGTTCTTAAGGCCAAAAGGCATTACGTTATAGCAAGAATTACCTTTATCCGTCATGAACGCGGTTTTTCTTGATCGAGATGATGCATCTAATCTGGTTGTACCCAGAGTATGCGTCCATGAAAGACAACAATTGAAAACCAGAGGAATTGTCGACGAGTTTGTCGATATTAGGGAGGGGGTAGGCGTCTTTGGGGCACGCCTTGTTAAGATCAGTGTAATCAACACACATGCACCACTTTCCATTAAATTTCTTAACCAATACAACATTTGACAGCCAAGTAGTATATTTGACCTCCCTAATGAATTCAGCCTTAATTAGTCTTCGACAGCTTTGGCAGCGGCTTCGGCTTTTTCAGGAGCTTGCTTACGGCGCCTTTGAGCTACCCAGCGAGCCTTGGGATCGAGAGCGAGTTGGTGGCAGGCAATATCAGGAGAAATACCTGGCATGTCAGCAGCTGTCCAAGCGAAGAGGTCGGCATTGGACTTCAAGCACTCTGTTATTTGCAATTTGACCTGTTCAGGGAGATCGACACCAAGCTTCACCGCCTTCCCGGGTCTTCTCCTAGTTGAACTCGGATGAATTCTCCATCGCATCGGTCTTTAATCTTTTGGTGAAGCTCGCGGGCCAGGAGGTCGCCTTCACAGATCTCATCTTCGAGCTCAATCCTGGCGTCGAAATCGGTGAGATTGATGTCCGCAGCCTTTGCAGATCAAGCTTCTTGGTCGATGGGAGTTGTTTCTCTTCCTTTTGCTCTTCGGCCTTCAAAGATAAAATATAACATCTCCTCGCAGCTTCTTGGTCGGCTTCGATGGTGACGACTTTGTCTTCGTCATCATGAAAACGCAATTTCAGGTGGATCGCCGAGGTTACAAATTTCTAACTCACCCAAAGGTTTCGGGCGTCCGATGATGCAGTTGTAAACAGATTTGCATGGTAACACGATGAATTGGATCTTCACAGTTTTGGAGATTGGTTGCTCTCCAAAAGTCACCATCAACTCCACGTAGCCCAACGGCTTTGTTTTCGAACCGTTGAAACCAGTCAGGTCGGACCCCGGGTACGGTACGAGATTTTTTTCTGGTAGTTTCAAGGTTTTAAACAGCTCGTAGAACATGATATCCGCCGAGCTCCCTTGGTCTATCAAGATTCTTCGACGTCAAAGTTAGCCATATAGGCTTTCACCAACAGGGAATCAAATAGTTCGCCTTCCATTCACCAAGTCTTCGCCGTAAAAGGCTAGGGGTGGTCTTCCTTATGCCGACTTGATGAAGGAAAACAAGAGAAAGCGGCCATCGCTTCTCTCAACTTTCGTTTCTTTGAATTGATGCTCGCCTCCCTTATCTGAGAATCCTCCTGAAATGACCATGGCGACAGGAGGAGGACGAGATCTCTCCTGATGCACGGCTTGTTCGCCGTCTTTGCGTCCCGTGAAGCCGTAGCCCTCTTTTGAGGTCGAGGTGATCTAGATCTGGACCATCTATCTCCAAATCTCGCTTCCTTTCACATATTTGGTCAACTCGCCTTCCTGGATCAGCTTGTTCTATGACGCCCTTCAGGTGAAAAACATTCATCGGTCTCGTGCGACACACTTGTGAAAATGGCAAGACTCGACTTATCAAGATTCGGCTTTCTTTTTCCTTCTCGGGAAATTTAATTCCAAAGATCACGAATTGTGTTCGCGCACTCATTCAGTATGCGCTTAGGGGTAGTGTTCAAAGGGGTATATTCGTCATATCTCTTTGCTGGACCCCGACTTTCCTTCTCCCTACGCGACTTGTCCTCGCGTTGTCCACCAGCTTCCTCCTGGGTTTTACCTTTGGCTTTTGACGCCATCAACTTCTCTTCGTAATTCATAAATTTCTGAGCTCGCTTCAGGAACTCGGTCAGGGATCTCGGTTTGTCGACACCAATGTCGACACTGAATAGGCTTCCTTCGACCAGGCCTTGCTCTAGCAAGTATAGTTTCATCTCGTCAGAGTATTTTTTCACCAAAATGGCTTCTTTGTTGAAACGCTCGACATAGTCTCTGATAGACTCACCTTTCTTCTGCTGAATCGCTAGTTTGGGCTGGTCGACTTGGGTTGGACTTTAGATGCGGTGAAATGTGCGAGAACTGTCGATTTAACTCACCACGATCCAATGGAATTTCTCTTAAGAGTCTGGAACAAAGACAAGGCCGACTTCTTCAGAGTGAGGGGAAAGATTCTGCACTTTACCGGCCCTTGGGCGCCTCGATAGTCCATGACAAGGTCAGCAACAACATGTTCGTCGGGGTCGGTGGTCCCGTCGTAGGAGTCCAACGAGGGCGGTTTCTGAAGATGCTTCGGAATCGGGAATCTCATAATCTTGGACGTAAAAGGACCAAAGGCCTTGCACGCGTCATCTGTGTCATCGCTCTGAGAAGGGGTTGATGAGACAGAATGAGCACGGCGGTGGTGAGAGGTGCGGCCAGGAGATTTTACTCGCCGCCTAGAGGCTGAGGCGGCTCTTCTTGGGGGGGGGTCGCCGTGGTGGTACCTTCATGGCGATACGCAGCGTCGAGAAGCGGCGATGGCGCGGTGGAGAGTGTGGCATATCGGATTCAGGAGAAAGACTTCTGGAAGAAACTCTTCTGCGGTGTGTTTGCTCATGTCTTCCGTTTTGAGGCAAACGGACCTCAGATCTGTGACGGCGAGGTGGAGTACGATCTACTGAATTGTTACGGCGGTTTGCTCTATGTCCAGAGCGGTGTTGAGTCGTGCCTCGGTGGTGGTGATGAACAGACCTGAGATTTTCGGATTCCTTCGATCTCTGAGGAGAACGAGAAACACGATCTTCTCTGTTGTCGATCTGTGTGGCAACGCGAACGGGAATTTCCTTCTGCTGATTCTCCATTCGATCGAGACGTTGATTCTGAGCCTGCATCGCTCGCATGGCCGAATGAATTCGCGAACTCGCGAATGAGAACGGCGGCGGTCTCGCTCCAAGATCGGTTTGAGTAGCAATGATCGAACGGCTGGCTGATGCGGAGGTGGAAGGTTATTCCTCTGTCCCTCGTACTCACCGATAAAATTAACAGGTTCATGGTGAGGTGGTTCGAGATCTGCGTTCGCAGGAGTGGAACTGCTAGTCGCGACCTGATGCTTCAACCCAGTCATCGTCGAGTGAAGAAGGGAGACTTCGACAAAGAAGATGAAATCAGAAACGATTTCCCACAGACGGCGCCAATGTTCTGAACAGAACTTCAAAGGATGACCGGAGGGAAGCAGTGCGGTTGTGCTCGTGACGGATGACGACGACGTGTTGGGTGGTGTACCTGCAAACACTCCGACGCTCAAGTCAGTGTGTGTCGAGGTGAGTGAAGAGGTGGTAGAAAAATCATTACCTCGACCGTTCGACGCGGTCTTCTTTAAATGAGTTGAGGACGATTACCGATGAGTAACCGTCCCGTGAAACCCGGAAGTCGGCATTAAATTCCTTTAATGCTGAGAACCGTTGGGTCGGCCGCGTTGAGGGAAGGCGGAGAGGAGAGCGGAAACGTGGCATCGAGGGAAGGTGGATCGACGAGCGGAAATGGGCCGAGAAGGCAGCGGATCTCCGGATTGGGCCTCGGCCCATTCCGGAACAGAACCCAATTTCTATTTTTATGTTTTTATCTAAAAAGTACAAAAATATTCTTGTGCTCATTTTAGTCTTGAAGGTTATATACAAATCACTTGGATTTTCTGTTGCTCGAACGAAATTAAATTAGTAAGCTAGTAGTTAACAATACAATCCATGTGGACGATAACTTTTGTACTATAGTAGTGATTTGGTATACTTGCCAAAGTGATCATCAAGTTTCTGGCGCCATTGCCGGACTATATTTTCATCAAGGGCTATAGCTCAACGTCAAAGGCTTATAGAGTCTTCCAACCACAAACTGGTAAGATTCTAATAAGTAGAGATGTCCATTTTGCTAAAGATAAACAATGGAGTTGGGAGAATGATGAAGGGAAGCAAGTTTCTGATTTTTCTTTTATAAAAGATGAAACGGTTGATGATCCACCTGTTAGAGGAACCAACTTACTTTCTGATATTTATGAAAGATGTAATGTTGCTGTGTTAGAGCCTGAAAATTTTGCAGAAGCAGAAAAAGATCTAAAGTGGATAGCTGCATTGCAGGAGGAGCTTAACATGATCAAGAAGAACCAAACTTGGGAATTGGTTTCTAGATCCCAACAGAAAAATGTTATTGGTGTTAAATGACACTTTTTATAACAATAACCCCTTTTTGTGTTGGGATCTAGAAACCAATAGCAGTTAGTGGACTGTATTAACCATTTAGTTGTACAACAATAACCTCTTTTTATAATGATTTGTGAAAGAGTTATTAAAAGTGGGGAAATGATACTTAGTTAACCGGATTGATATTACTAGTTAACACAATATTGAAAGTGGTTAATAGGTGCAAGTGCAACTTGTGGTATCAGAGTAGCCATTAACCAGTTAGCAAACTGTATTAACCACTTAGTTGCACAACATTAACCACTTTTGTAATGATTTTTGAAAGAGTTATTAAAGGTGGTGACTGACACTTGGTTAACAAGGTTGATATTAGTGGTTAATACAATGTTAGAAGTAGCTAATGGATACAAGTGAAACTTGACATTAAAGTAGCTCATTAACCAGTTAGTGAACTGCATTAACCACTTAGTTGCACATCATTAACCACTTTGGTATGATTTGTCAAAGAGGATTAAAAAAATCGCAAAAAAATAAAAAAATAAATTTTTGTCCGTACATATCTGTCCGTCCGTACGTACGGTGTCGTATATGATGTCGTCGTATAGAAGTGTTCAAATATCATTACTGTTCTTAATAAATATAAAAGTATGTATTTTTGTTTATAATTGAGTCCAAAGGGAGTAGTGCATTAACCTACATGTTTATTTTATGTAAGACAATTAATTATTTTCGGTGCCAGTAATTGAGATTATGGGGCCGATTTAAGGGAGATAATAATGTGCAATATTTATCTTCATAAAAAACAATAAAGTAAGTGACGGCAAGACCTAAACAGCTGGATCCTCGCAATAGTAAAGGTCCACGAATCCATACCCTTCTTTGTGGATGCAAGAGGATCTTATGGGAACTCACTGATACTCCATCCGTTTCTTTTTACTTGTTTTTTAAGGTTATTTCACATAAAACAAATAAACTAATAAATTTTATTTTTAAAATTATTAGTCTTTTTGTTATGACGCCCTTGATTATTTATAATTCATTACACCTATTTGGATTCGGCTCCTCTAAAGTTAGCTCACTCACTTTACAAGGTAAAGTGAGTCATCTCACCATTGGATTATTTTAAGAATGGTGAACAATTTGTATTTTTATTTTTTAATTAATAATTCTAAAACTTAATGGAGTGGGACGTTGCTCTGTGAAAGAGGGAGAAAGAGGGAGAGTGGTGTCCAAACCCTCCTTGATCAAGACATGTAGTGAAATCGATCCTCTAACAATTTATCTTTAATTGTTTAGAACCCAATTTCTATTTTTATGTTTTTATCTAAAAAGTACAAAAATATTCTTGCACTCATTTTAGTCTTGAAGGTTATATACAAATCACTTGGATTTTCTGTTGCTTGAACGAAATTAAATTAGTAAGCTAGTAGTTAACAATACAATCCATGTGGACGATAACTTTTGTACTATAGTAGTGATTTGGTATACTTGCCAAAGTGATCATCAAGTTTCTGGCGCCGTTGCCGGACTATATTTTCATCAAGGGCTATAGCTCAACGTCAAAGGCTTATAGAGTCTTCCAACCACAAACTGGTAAGATTCTAATAAGTAGAGATGTCCATTTTGCTAAAGATAAACAATGGAGTTGGGAGAATGATGAAGGGAAGCAATTTTCTGATTTTTCTTTTATAAAAGATGAAACTGTTGATGATCCACCTGTTAGAGGAACCAACTTACTTTCTGATATTTATGAAAGATGTAATGTTGCTGTGTTAGAGCCTGGAAATTTTGCAGAAGCAGAAAAAGATCTAAAGTCACTACAAAAAAACACGGGATTACCGACGGCCTAAAGCCGTCGATAAGCTATAAAAGCCGTCGGTAACCCAATTTTACCGACGGATAACCGACGGCCTAAAACCCGTCGGAAATATGGTCGTCGCAAAGGATTACCGACGGACTCTTCTTTGCCGTCGGTAATACCGACGGTTATACCCGTCGGTAAATGACGTCGATTACCGACGGGCAAAGCCGTCGGTCGCTAATACCGACGGTTATACCCGTCGGTAAATGACGTCGACACCGACGGCAAGTCGTCGTTAGATTTCGACGGACGTGACCGTCGGTAAATCGAAGGCTGACGGCTTAGGCCGTCGATGTCGGGAAATTTTTTTAAATAAAATTTATTAATAAATTAATTTTAATTAATATAACCAAATTAATTTTATTCTTTAATTAATTTACTTATTTATTTGTTTAATTATAAAATAATTTACTCTCATATTAAAAATATTTATTTATTAATTTAATTAAAAATTACTTGTAATTTAATTTAATTTAATTATTATTTGATTTTCCATATATAAAAATGTCATGACGTAAACTAAAAAGCAAATTAAAAAGAAAACATAATAAATAAAAAATTCAACAAATAAAAATCAAGAACTAAAATAATATCTCAAACGAAAAAAATGATATCCAAAAATATGAAAAAATATAAGTACAAAAAGAACTAATAGTCACGTACTCGATCATGATCGAGATGCTCTACATCATCTGCATCATCGACATGACCATGAGTACGCTGAGGCGAAGGCGGAGGCGAGGCGAGGCCGAGGCGAGTAGGCCGCCGAGCTAGCTAGCATCCGTACATCTGCTCCTCGCCGCCGCAAAGACTGAGTCAAAAGCTCCCGCCGCCTGGGCCACTGGCCCGCTTCAACTCGGCTATCTCCTGGTCATCCGCGGCAGAGCTTACCAAGAGCAGACTACTACTCGACGACTCTCCAGGTGTAGGCGGCGGGCCCCTTTGTAGTTGCCGCAAGGTCGCCAAAGACCATATAGGCGACCCTTCTTCTTTCCGCCAACCACTTCCGCCAAACCCTCGGCCGGTGTAGATAGATCGTCGTGGCTCGAGATGGAGAACATGATGAGCTCGAGATCTAAGCCGAGACATCCTCGCCTCAAACTCCTCCTGTTAAACAAACAAATAAGTCAAATCTTTTTTTAAACAAAACAATATAAACATTATAAAAATATTTATTATATTTTATAATTACCTGAGTCCGCCTCGAACGCTCATCAACGAAATCACCAAGATTCTCTTCAGATGAGTTGCAAGATGGAGCTCGTGGTAATCAACTTCTCTCCCCAACCTCCTCGACTGAGATTGTATTAATAAAAAAATTTAAAAAAATAATAATAATAAAATAATAATAATAACAATTTTATAACACGTACAAGTCTAAGCTGCGTCTTTGCCTTTGGCCGACACACTGCCGCCAAGTGCAAGTGCCACCCTTCTCGAGGCCCTATTCTTCTTGGCCTTCGAGCTGGTCGCCGAACTCGTGGGTGTTCCAGTCGCTACCACCGCTGCCGTAGCTCGCCCCTATCCACTGGTGGCGATCCCCGATGCGGGCATCTCGAAGCATGTCAGAAAAGCGGTGGGAGGCCTTCATATGAAAATTCTTCTCCATCAGCTCCTCATATTTTTCCTCCCAAGCAACCCTAGTCTGTATCAATATAAGACATTATTAAACATAATTGAAATTTACGAAAATAAAATAATATGCAATAAAATAAAAATTGCAGCTTACTCTGAAAGAATTAAACATATGGTCCCGCTCAAAATCCTTCAGTGTCCCCCAGGTGGGCCAAAACTCCTGGTAATTCTCCTCAATTGTTGCTGTGATAGCTAACGCAGCAGGCTTTGAGGGAAGAAACCTGAACAATAAAAACATGTTAAATAAAAAAATATATATATATATACATGTAAATTAATAACTCGAAAAAATTGCAAATACTTACCCTTTACCAGATGGCCTGATAAGAACTCGACCATCATACAACATCTCAACAGTGTCAGGCTCCTGGCCCTCCCCCTGCTCAAGAACCTCCTCCTGCTGAACCTCCTGCTCCTCCCCCGCCCCGCCTAACATCGGTGTCATCAGTGTATGGCCTGCATTTATAATCATGGTCGGACTGATGAGCATCGGCCACCGGATCAGGCACAACATGGGAACTCGAAGCGCCATGTGCAAACTGGAACCCCGGGGTGGGGATCATGTCAATGTGAGGCAAAGGTGCCGAACGTGCCCGAGTCTGTGTAGCTGGTGTCGAATGTGCCTGAGTCTGTGTAGGTGGTGCGTGGTCGTCTAGGTGCAGGAGGTGTATCAGGCTGTCTCGGCGTAGATGTACTAGGACGACGTGTAGATGACAACGTCGAAAACCCAGTAGGGTCACGCCTAATGATGGTCGGCCTCTGACGACGAGGGGGGTCGAGGGCGATGCCCTTCCCCTTCCATTTACCACCACTGGGTGGTCTGGGGGGGTCGGCTTCTGAACCTCCTGATGCCATAAAAGTCTATAGAGCAATTGAATAATAACAGTCATGAAATATTATATTTAAACATATTTTTTTACAAATGAATTCCAAACCCTCAGCGGTGTAGATAGATCGTCAGGGCTCTGAGATGGAGAACATGATGAGCTCTGAGATCTAAGCTGAGACATCCTCGCCTCAAACTCCTCCTGTTAAACAAACAAATAAGTCAAATCTTTTTTTTTAAACAAAACAATATAAACATTATTAAAAAAATATTTATTATATTTTATAATTACCTGAGTCCTCCTCGAACGCTCATCAACGAAATCACCAAGACTTCATCTTCAGATGAGTTGCAAGATGGAGCTCGTGCAATCAACTTCTCTCCCCAACCTCCTCGATCGAGATTGTATTAATAAAAAATTTAAAAATAATAATAATAATAAAATAATAATAATAACAATTTTATAACACGAAGTCTAATCTGTCGCGCCGATCGACATCGCCGCCAATGTGCAAGCTGCCACCCTTCTCAGAGGCCCTATTCTTCTTGGCCTTCGAGCTGGTCGCCTGGAACTCAGGGGTGTTCCAGCAGCGCTACCACCGCCGCTGCCAGAGCTCGTCCCCTATCCACCTGGGCTGGCGATCCCTGATGCGGGCATCTCGAAGCATGTCAGAAAGGCGGTGGGAGGCCTTCATATGAAAATTCTTCTCCATCAGCTCCTCATATTTTTCCTCCCAAGCAACCCTAGTCTGTATCAATATAAGACATTATTAAACATAATTGAAATTTACGAAAATAAAATAATATGCAATAAAATAAAAATTGCAGCTTACTCTGAAAGAATTAAACATATGGTCCCGCTCAAAATCCTTCAGTGTCCCCCAGGTGGGCCAAAACTCCTGGTAATTCTCCTCAATTGTTGCTGTGATAGCTAACGCAGCAGGCTTTGAGGGAAGAAACCTGAACAATAAAAACATGTTAAATAAAAAAAATATATATATATACATGTAAATTAATAACTCGAAAAAATTGCAAATACTTACCCTTTACCAGATGGCCTGATAAGAACTCGACCATCATACAACATCTCAACAGTGTCAGGCTCCTGGCCCTCCCCCTGCTCAAGAACCTCCTCCTGCTGAACCTCCTGCTCCTCCCCGTCCTGCCCAACATCAGTGTCATCAGGTGTATGGCCCGTACTATAATCATGGTCGGACTGATGAGCATCGGCCACCGGATCAGGCACAACATGGGAACTCGAAGCGCCATGTGCAAACTGGAACCCCGGGGTGGGGATCATGTCAATGTGAGGCAAAGGTGCCGAACGTGCCCGAAGTCCGTAGCTGGTGTCGAATGTGCCCGAGTCCGTAGGTGGTGCGTAAGGTCGCCTAGGTGCAGGAGGTGTATCAGTCGTCTCGGCGTAGATGTACTAGGACGACGTGTAGATGACAACGTCCCGAAAACCCGATAGGGTCACGCCTAATGATGGTCGGCCTCGGCGATGAGGGGGTCGAGGGCGATGCCCTTCCTTCCATTTACCACCACCGGGTGAGTGCAGGGGGTCGGCTCTGAACCTCCCGATGCCATAAAAGTCTATAGAGCAATTGAATAATAACAAATATGAAATATTATATTTAAACATATTTTTTACAAATGAATTCCATAAAAATAAACAAGTTATGAAAATAATCGACAAATTGAAATATATTGTTACACATTAATTTCTCAAATTGTAAAGTTAAACAATTTCAATCGCCCATTCCCGCCCACTCAATTTCGGCATCGTCTTCAGATGTTGATGATTCTGCCACTTCTTTATTTAATTCCTCATCCCCATCTACATCTTCATATGTGATTGGATTGTCACGTAGTCGAGTAATGGGTTCCACTTCATTTACTACATTGACATGAGATATCTCATCCACTTGATAAGCCACTTCTTCCTGTGTATCATCTGCTTCAATGCGACCATGTGGTTTTATCTTTATTGCGACACACCAACCTTGTTTGTCCCTTCGAGTTGATGGATAAGGGACATAATACACTTGTCTTACATGTTGTACCATGATAAACGGATCAAACATTTGGTATCTTCTGCTCATGTGTATGTCAACAGTATTATATTTTCGATCCACTCTTGTGCCTCTATTTGACGGATCAAACCAATTACAATAAAATAGCACTATTTTTTTAGTATAGTCTAAAATATTGTACGTCACTTCATATATATGTTGAATCACGCCGTAAAAGTCATCTTCACCTCCATCTGTGGCACCTTTTACATAAACCCCCATTTAATCGCTTTTTTTCCCCTCTGCTTTTGACTGGTTTGGAATTTGTATCCATTTACAAAGAATGTGTGCCATTCTTTTACACGTGATTTAGGACCATGAGATAAATTTCTCAAGTGTTGGATTTTAGGGGATTCTGCCTCGCTATACACCTGTGTACACACCATGTGCAAACAAATTATGGTTCCTATTTTCAAACAATATTTTTGTATTTTCAAACAATAAATAATAATAATAATAATAATAATATATATATGATGACTAAAAAAACATACCTGGTTCCTAAACCACGTTGGGAAATATTCATGAATATAAATGTAAGAGTCTTGTATGCGCTTGTGGGCTTAGTTAACAAGAATGCCCTGATCAAGTCATTATCAAACAAATGATCAAGAGCAATTGTGGATTAAAGAAATTGAAAGTGGTCAAAATGATACATACGTTAGATACGGTGATACTTCTGCACAGTTGATCAACACGTGAAGGGGGAGTGACTTCCACACTTCGCTGTTATCCGATTATCCACCTCCTTTCCACCATGGCGGTAGGAAAGACAAAATACTGATAAGGCAAGCGGGTGTCTTTCACTTTCAATTTCTACTTCGTTCCTACTATTTGTTGGTGTCAACATGAAGTTCGTAAAATAATGGGAACAGAAATGGATTGTCTCACGGTGTAAGTAAGTTGCACAAATAGATCCTTCAACCCTGGCCTTATTTTTCACCGACCGTTTTGAGTCACCCATAAATCTACAAAATAACAACGTTGATGATAAAAATTGATACATTTAACCCTTCAAATAAATATTTATTTTAGAGAATACTTTATTATAGTACCTTTCGAATGGATACATCCATCTGTATTGAACCGGTCCACCAAGCCTAGCTTCATGTGCAAGATGCACTGCTAGATGCTCCATAGAATCAAATAAAGCGGGGGGAAATATTCTCTCCAACTTACAAAGAATGACTGGTATGTTCTGTTCCATCCTTATGAGATCATCCTCTCTCAGTGTCGCAGAACACAAATCTTTAAAGAATTGGCTGAGTTCAGTCAGTGGATTTAAAACATTTGACAGCAAGGAACTAAATGCAATAGGAAGTAAACACTCCATGAATACATGACAATCATGGCTTTTCATCCCAATCATGGTTCCTTTGTTCACATCGGCACATCTTGCCAAATTAGAAGAATAACCATATGGCATCCGAAGTTCTTTTATCCACCGACAGACTGACTTGGCTTCCTCAGCAGTTAAAGAGTAACAGGCTTTGGGTTTCAGGGTCTTCCCATCCGACCGATTCGTCAAATGCAAGTCCTTTCGCCTACAGTAAAGTGGTAAGTCTAGTCTGGCCTTCTCATTGTCTTTTGTTTTTCCTCTGACGTTCATCACTGTGAAAAAAACATTGTCAAAAAAGTTATTCTCATTGTGCATAACATCAAGGTTGTGTCTCAATAAATTATCTCTCCAGTATGGCAGATCCCAAAAAATACTTCTTTTTGTCCAATTATGCCATTGTCCATATCCTTCAAATCGATCCAATTTGCCAAAATCTGTGATTTTGGGCAGTTCCATAACCCTTTCCCAGATCTGTTCTGGCGTCAACCTTGGGGGCGGGCCATCTAATTCAACTTCCCCCTTCTTGAAAGCGTTCTTATTCCGTCTAAATGCATGATCATCAGGTAAAAACCTGCGATGTGAGTCAAACCAAGAACTCTTCCCCCCAAATTTCAAGGTAAAGGCCTTTGTATGCTCCATGCAATGCGGACATGCCATTTTACCATGAGTACCCCAACCAGACAACATGCCATATGCAGGGAAGTCATTAATGGTCCACATAAGCGCCCTCATTGTAAAATTCCTCTTTAGGTGCAATATCGTACGTCACAACACCATTCCACAACCTTTTGAGATCGTCAATAAGAGGCTCTAAATAGATGTTAATACCATCTGTCGGATTATCTGGACCTGGTATAACACAGGTCAAGAACATATAAGGCTTAGACATGCACATTTCGGGAGGAAGATTGTATGGGGTAACGATAATCGCCAACAAGAATAAGGTTTCGCCGTGGATTGAACATACGGTAAAACCATCGAGCATAAGCCAAGTCGTACATTATGGGGATCTGGCTTTGCAAAATCGGGATGCACACGATCAAAGTGCTTCCAAGCTTCACCATCGGAAGGGTGGCGCAACATACCTGAAGTGCTTCTATTCTCATAGTGCCATGTCATTTTGTCTGCGATGCGTGGTGATGCAAACATTCTTTGCGACCTTGGAATAATTGGCAAATAAAACATTGCCTTCATGGAACTAGTTTTTGTCTACCCGTCCGATTATTAGTATGTGACATATACCTAGGCTCACCACAAAATTTGCATTCAACTAGCGCACCATCGTTTTTACCAAACTCATTGTCGTAATACAACATACACCCTCTCACACAACAATCAATCCTTTTAGATTCCAGCCCCAACTTGGACACTAAGCTTTTAGCCTCGTAATAACTTTTTGGCAAACCATCTTTGATAGGTGACGAGTCCAACATCATTTTGTTCCGAGATCCAAGCACACTTGGTAGCACCACAGTTGGACTTAAGAGCTAAGAGCCTCACACACATTGATAACTTAGAGTCTGTAGACCCTTCAAACAACGGCTTATTTGTTTCTAACAATAGATTATAAAATTTTTGTGTTGTCTCATTTGGAAGTTCATCTGTGTCATCATACTGTTGCTCCTCGAATAACACGTTCACCCCCAAGGCATCACAAACCATATCTTGCATCAATTCAATCGCCACCACATCCCGAGATCTACGTGAATCGCTTGAAGCACCTTCGCAATTATCACCAACCCCTAAATCAACGTGAGGCAACTTTTCACCACGTGTAGTCCAAATCCGATAATTAAGCCTAAATCCAATCAATACAGGTGGTGCATGACCTCACTTGGGCTCTTAATCCTTCTGCAATCGCAATTAAAGCACGGACATCTAATCCCTCCATTAGTTTTGAAATCTTTATGTGCCATTGCGACTTGGACAAAGTACGCAACCCCAGCGCAAAAATCTGGTTTCAAACCCCCTCTCCCCGGATACAACCTATCGTACATCCAACTACGACTCGAAAGAAAATATTCCATCTTCTGCATGTAAAAAAAAATGACAATTTCAGCAGCACGACGTTCTTACAACCGCTCTCTTTCTTTAAATGGTATGACCTTATCCCATTCGAGAAAAAACTTTTTCAGAACTCGTATAATAATCATTCCTTAATTCTCGTATCTTATACTTGACAAAATTTCGGCAGCATTTCCCATTGGTCTCTGAGTACACAAAATGAACGCAGTTATGAACACCGCAATCAAGTATGCACCCAGAGAACAAAAGAAAATGAATCGAACCGAAATTTCATCAAATATAAAGATATGAGAATTAAGCAACAACTATTATACGAGTAAAGAAAAAGTTTTTTCCCAAACTGTCCGACTTGGACAATTCAAGGTTCAATATACAATGAGCACATGGTACCCTAAAAGAGTATATGAACTCAATAATATATTAAACCTCAAACGGGAAGCTAAGGCTTCTCTCCGATACTAATAACAACAATCAAACATCCATTTCATCAATAATTAAAAAGTAACATGTTGAAAGTTGACATCCTCTTAAAGGATAGAATTAAACAAGCAGAAGTGGCAAGGGAAGCATAAATCCTTTTAACAATTTTTGTTTTCATAGTGGTTTGGCTTGGTATATGCCATGCAATTAGAGCTCCTATATGGATGCAAAATTAGGTTGTAATATCCTTGCTTTCCCTGTTGATTACCTAGGAATCCCTTAAGGGTAAATCCTAAGAAGGTAGCTACTTGGAAACCGATGTGACAAAAATTAGAAAGAAAGGGTGATCTTTCTGCTACTAATAAGGAAGATAATTTTAGTGTTGATATATAATGTCCATTTCTTGGAATAAATTAACACCTTGATCTTCTAAAACAAAAATAAATAAAGCAAACAAACTTCAACCTCAGAGAGCATATTGAACATACATTCCATTCTCCTGGTAAGCACTTTTACAATTGGATTTTTCTACGTGGGTGTGTAGCAACTGGCAGATTTTGCTAAAAGCAAAAATGTGGGTGTGTGTGTTATTGTGGCAAGGATATATAGTGCAGTTTTGTTAAGGGTATAGTTATTTGACCCCACATTTGACATCACAAGGTACAAAAGGCAAATCGTACATCTCTAGCATAAAAGCGACCATTCCCAAGGGATCCATACAACTCATATTCTACGTTATTTTAGGCAAAATAACTCTAGAAGTCATTTATGTTAATTTAAAGTTTCAAGTTAGTCATTTATCTTTTTTTTTGTTTCAATTTAGTTTCAAATTTATAATTTTAATTTTGAGGCAAGCGTTGGTGATATAAAACGAGAAATACATGTGTGCCACAAGCACAATCTGTTGTATCAATTGTGTCACAAATTAGAACTCAACAACTTGTTGCAAAAAGTAAAAAAAGATCAATTTGGCCATTCTTGTCAACAAAAGGCTCCGCCCCTGGGAGTTTGTATTACTAAGTTGCCCTTTAAAAGACTAAAATTGTGGTGGTAAGAAAATTAATTATAAGGATAAATTAATATTATAAGACAAAATAATGAGTAAAAATTGTATAGAGACTAAACTTTACCTTAAACATAAAATATATGGGTGAAAAAATAGCACGAGTACACGAGTTCAAACCCTTGTAATATTCGAGTTCAAACATCTCAACTCATTTCAAACCATTTTCACCCCTTTCTCCTGTTCACCTTAATTAACTTCCTCTAATGTGAGTATTAATACTATTCCTTTAAGCTTCTTTAACTCAGCTCGGTGATGGCTCCCCAAAATAAAAGGAACATATTAAATACAATTTCTAAATAAATAAATTCCTTAAATTCATGGTATATCGGTTTTAATTCCTAGTTTATTGATAAATAGTTTATTGAATAAAATGGTTGTATATGGCGCAATAATAGATCATTATTATTGGAAATACATAATTTAATTTCAGGATGTAGTTGTTGCCAGCTTCTTCAAGATGTTATTAAAGAATAAATTCGATTCTTGATGTTTTTGAATTGATGTTGTAAAAACACAGTTGAAATATGGTCCCTCAAAATCATTAATGTTTTGCTTTTTTGGTTCCAAAAAATCTTGGGTTTTTGGGAAAGCGGGGAATCAAAGGTGCACAATCCACGATTTTTAGGGGGATCAAAAGTGCAACTAAAAAAACATAGGGACCAAAATCGCCAAATTGAAAAAGTTAGGAGATCAAAATCGCAAAAAATTAAATAGGAGGACCGAAAACACCAAATTGAGAAAATTTGGGGACTAAAAGTGCATTTAAGCCAAATCTTTAATTACATTTGTTAAGTTTTAATGAAATTTTTATTTGATTCTTCAGTTTAAGAATATGAAAAGAAAGCATTATTGCATGACATAAATACATTTATATTGAATATATGAAACACATCCTATTATTTTCTATTGGTTTTATTTTTATCACCATAAACTCATTTCTATTTCTCTTGCAACTTTCCAAAGCTATATATCGGTTACATTTTTAAAACAATTGTAGTAATAGTTTATAATTAATAATAGTGACCGAAAGAATATAGTGAACTTTTGAGCTTTGAATTTGAATGGTTAAGAGGTAATTTTTGGAATCCAATGTACGAATTCTTTCACCTACTCTTTTTCCGTTTTATTTCCTTTGGTTACTATTATTCTGTGCATTGTATAGGATTAAGTATTATATGTGTCATGATTTAATTTCAACACACATACTCTTTTTATTTTTAAAGGCAAAGGAATATATAATAATAAAAAGGGGCACCCCTACCCAAATACAGAGGGATCAAAAACACTGGCCTAACTAAAATAACTAAATTTGTTGCTTTTGGATTATTTTCAAAGCAATCTCCTATAGACTCCTAGGACATCAACCCACTTTCTAGTAGGACAATATATAACTGGCCTAACTCATAAATCATAATAACCTACAATTAAATTTTGGTGTTTAAGGGATCTGAAAGTAAGAAACACTGCATCTGCATGGGCTACTTCAACATTAACATAATGTCTACTTCAACATTAACATAATTCTTTTTCTAATTATGTTAACTGTAGATGTTTTAGGAATTTCTTGTGAATTCTATTGCAATTTTATCTAATATATGACTATCCTTTAATGACAAATCACAATTACTTTTCCAAGAGAGTAATTCAACACACCCGACATGAATTGTTGTCTCTTAATTTAGTTAAACATAATTAGATAAATGTAATAATTACATGCTAGTTTTGCTTCACAAACATATCAACATAAGTTTAACATAGTTTAAAATCGAACACCCATCCTTGAAACCCTAGCTAGCTAGCTCAACACAATTGTATCAGACATACAGCTTCCAAATTGTAAAGCCAAAGAAAAAAAACCCAACAGATTATAACCCTTCAACAATCACCAAATACAAAAAGACATATATATCAGAATAAAACCAAACCAAACCCGATCCAGCTAACACCAGCTGCATGCATAACACACAGCTGCACTGAGTCACACTTATAACGCCGGTTTTATCCAATCAAATTGTCATTGTCTCAATCTTATAACAATAAAATAATCTTATAACATACATCATTTCAAAATTCTCTCTGTGGAGAGAACTATGAAGGAAATCAAATAAATATGTCGGTGTGGGGGTCTCTCAGCCGACCCTTTTCCACCCAATGAGTAAACCGACATTTCGTTAGAGTGTATACCTCAAAAAAAGCTTCTCCTCAAATGTCAACCTGGATATGCCAAAATACTTACTTCTTCTCGTTCAATATATCCAGTCTGTCTCAAATCGTACAATCTAAAAGCAACTGCAAACAGACCAAGAAAATATAATTGATATTTTATTAATCGATGGTATTAAAACAAATAATGTAACAAAATAACCAACTGCAAAATGCTTACTGTGGAAGACACCAAAGAAGTATAAGGATGAAAGACACCAAGAGCATGCACAAACTCCTCAAATTCTATAACGCCATTCTTTTTTCATCAAAGACATCAAAGACCTAGAAAATTTTGCAAGCAATAAAATGGACTCAATTAAACAGGTCTAAAAGCAAGAATAGCAGTAAACAAAAGATCTTTCTGCAAATTAAGTATATATATGTGTAACCAAAGCATTTTATAATTACGGATTACGAAGGGAAAGGGAGGACAGTGGTACGCTTTTATTTCAAACAAATATTCTCTAACAAAGCTTGGATAATATGCATATAACATCATCTCATGATACCACTGGGTATGCCATATAAGGTCAGCATAATATCATAATATCACGTAAATAGTAGTATCATGCAAACAATCTTCATAATATCATGTACCAAAACAAAATCTTCATAAATTAAAATTATTTGTATGATCAGTTAAATACAGAAAATGCATTTCCAGCTTCTCTTTTCTCCACCTTCCCCTTGCCCCAGATGGAAAACAGAAAAAGTAAGAACATGGAGACGATAATCAATTGCTTATGGTATTTGATTATTGAATTTCAGAAAATGGAAAAGACATACAAGCAAAATGCAGCCAAGCAACATCACCAATGTAAACTTCTTAAATTGAAGAAATTTTATCTAGTTTTTAAGTAAATTATTATTTTATTTTTTTAATAAAAATATATAGACGCAATCGCGTTATTAATTACATTGCACAATACCACACAATCAAGCCAGCACCCTTTGTTTTTTTTTTCTAACCAACTCTTAATTATGGAGAAATTCTACTCAATTTTATTGCTAATGAATCACATTCTGTTTTAGCCCTTATTGTTAAAACAAAAATTCGCGAATTTGATAGGAACTAATTCTAAGAGTTTTGATTTTTGAACGCCCCACAAAATCAACACTCATCTAACACCTCTTATTCTTTCTATCTCTTCCTTCTTATCACACCACCTACATGTCACATCTATCACTCCTCTATCTCTATCTCTATCTCTATCTCTTTCAAGGTGTAGAGAAGCGTTCGAGTGTCCAAAAAATATTTTCCTAGCTTAACTAGTTCAAGAAGAATCACGTAAGTCGGACTTTACATTACATATATATGCAGGGGAACAAAATAAATATACATCATAGTTACTTGTCTGTATCATCTTCTTCGATACTTCCTTTCCACAAGCCTTTTGATATCAAAATCAAAGCTTGATTAGCTCGGCAGTGATCAAACACAGTAATAAGAGTCTAAGAGTCAACAACAAAACTAAATACACAATCGAATGACCTAAATGAATTTTAGAATGTCTACAAAAAATTTGCATCGAAAATATGAGGCTATTCATCAATATCAAGGCTACATGCTAGCATTTTTAAAAATTGGCAGTTAAAATACATTTATCTACTAAAATTTGCAAGATTACCACAATGTATCAACCCACATAATTAGAAATCAGTAGACATAAACATGAACCTTAAAAACAACGTAATTGGTGATAAGAGCAATAGAAGAGCATGTTTTATTTCCCGCTTAGGGAAATCCATAAAAATCTCTCATTCACAGCCATAGTGATGACAGATGACAGACAATTAAGCAACATGGATTGATGATCTAAGGGAGCCATACATCAAGCACAAACAAGGGTCATGTACCTTTTATCAAATATAATAACCTAATATAATATTAAGTCTTAACAGCAATTACAAACACACCGAACAACCAGTATCCCTGATTCTCAAATAAACAAGATTAAAAGACATAATTAATTTTTAACAATTTCCATATTTTTGGACACTAATAAGGAAACTGGGAACAAAACCAAGAAGGTAATCTTCAAATCCTAAATCATTATGTCCTAATCAAATTCAGACCAAGACTCACAATTATGTAGGACTCACGGTTAGGTTATAAAAAAAATCCATTATAACTCGCGATTCTAGTCCACTACTTATGCGTGTGTGCTTACGTTGACATCAAAGAAGTTATAATTTCAGCAACCACAAGTTAAAAAAATACAACAAAATAAAATGCCCTTCAATTAACCTACCTCCTCACGGCGGTTACGTTGGCGGTCTGGCGGAGGAGGCGGCGAGGGCGAATGAGGTATGAAAGGTGCAGTGTCGATTCCTGAGTCACTAGTGATAATCGAACACGAGCGTAAGCGGACTATACAATCACTTCATAAATAATTTATTCTAACGATGATAGCATCGAACCGAACATACAATCAAAGAATAGTACCTTTTAAATGCACGAAATTTGAAGAGTAGCGGTCGGCGGCGGGGAGAGGAGAAAGCGGGGATGGAGAAGGAGAAAAGCGGCGCCCTGGTGGAGAGGCGGTGGGCGTGCGACCACTGGCGGCAAGCGGGCGTGGTGGGCTGCGCATCGGGAGCAGGAGGACGGAAGAGAGGTGGTGGTGGCGGCGGGCAACGAGCGAGAGAGAGGAGAAGAAGAGAAGTAAAAGGAGAACGAAAGAAAAGGGAAGAAAGCGGTTTTTGTCTGGTCAGATCTGGACTTTATCGACGGCCAAATTAACATTACCGACGGGCTAAACCCGTCGGAAACTTTCTCGGGTTTACCGATGGCTATTTTCAAATACCGACGGGTTAATGCCGCTTGTATATGAAAAAGCGGAAAGCGAAAGGGTATACCGATGGCCTTTTACCAGCGGTCGGTGGCGTCGCCAAAAACCGGCTTCGACGGCCTTGGCGTCGATGCGTTGAGCGTATGACGGATTGGACTTACCGACGGGTAAAGCCGTCGGAAAAGCCGTGTTTTTTGCGACGGCCACTGACCGTCGGTAAAAGGCCGTCGGTATACCCGTGATTTCTTGTAGTGAGTGGATAGCTGCAATGCAGGAGGAGCTTAACATGATCAAGAAGAACCAAACTTGGGAATTGGTTTCTAGATCCCAACACAAAAATGTTATTGGTGTTAAATGGGTGTTTAGAACCAAACTCAATGCAGATGGTTCCATTAATAAACACAAGGCCAGACTTATAGTGAAGGGATATGCTCAAATATTTGGAGTTGATTTTTCTGAAACATTTGCTCCAGTAGCACGACTTGATACAATCAGATTGGTCCTTGTTTTGGTAGCATAAAAAGGTTGGAAGGTGTTTCAGCTAGATTTGAAATCTGCTTTTCTCAATGGTTATTTGCAAGAGGAGATATATGTTGAGCGACCTAAAGGATTTGTAGTTAAAGCGTAGGAAGACAAAGTTTATTTGCTGAAAAAAGCCTTGTATGATTTGAAGCAGGCTCCAAGGTCCTGGTACAGGAGGATTGATGAGTACTTGCTGAGCATTGGCTTTATAAAAAGTCTCAATGAGTCAACTCTTTATGTGAAATGCTTGAATTCTGATATTTTAATTGCTTCTCTGTACGTGAATAATCTTTTGGTAACAAGAAGCAATATTACATTTGTTGAAGAGTTCAAGTAAAATATGATGAAGGTCATTAAAATGACAGACTGTAGAGAAATGGCTTTCTTTCTTGGAATGGAAGTCAAACAAAATGAAAAAGGAATCTTTATCAATCAGAAGAAATATGGAAAAGAGATTTTGAAGAATTTTTTTATGGAGAACTGTAAACCTATGAGTACTCCAATGTTTCAAAAGTTGAAGCTATGCAAGGAAGAAGGTGCAGAAAAGGTTAATGAGGCTGATTTTAGAAGTCTTGTTGGTTGTTTCATGTACCTTACAACAACAATACCTGATATTTTGCATGCTATAAGTGTTCTCTCATGATTCTTACATTGTGTTACAAAAGTGCATCTTCAAGCTGCTAAACGTGTGCTTAGATATATCAAATGTACTCTTGATTATGGAGTCTGGTTCAATTATAATCAAGAATTTAATTTCCATGGATTCTCTGACAATGATTGGGGAGGATCATTGGATGATATGAAAAGCACTTCGGGGTATTGCTTTACATTTGATTCTGATGTGTTTTCTTGGTCTTCAAAGAAGCAAGATATTGTGGCACAATCAACTGCTGAAGCAAAATTCATTACTGTTATTGCAGCTGTTAATCAAGCTTTGTGGTTGAGAAAATTTTGGTTGATCTACAAATGGTTCAAACAGATTCAACTAAGGTGTTTGTAGATAATCAAGCAGCAATTGCAATCTCTAATAATTCGGTCTTTCATAGGAAGACTAAGCACTTCAATATTAAGCTCTATTTTCTTAGAGAAGTCCAAAAGGAATAGGAGAAGTTTTGTTAGAGTATTGCAAGATAGAAGACCAATTGACAGAAATCTTTACAAAGGCACTTTCAAAAGGAAGGTTTGAGAACAGGAAGCTTGGAGTCAATAGTTATTGATGCAAGGAGGAGTGTTAAGCATATGAATCAATATGTATTGTTAGAGTTCATGGTAGAATTTCTATGGTTATGAATGTTATGAGCTTTAACTATAGGAATTATGGGAAGTAATGAGTTGTTACAAATTTATAGTGACTGGTTACAAATTTATTGGTAGATTTATTTTTTATTAATGTTTGGTTATGAGTTTCTTGTATTTAAATGTTGTTAGTATGAATGAAAGAATTTGTGTTTCACTTTTCATTTCCATAAGCCTTGTAGAATTTTTTTTCTATTTTCCAACCGGAAGAGCAAAAGGAAAGAGGGGACCGTGGCTGTAACGTGAGAATGAGGTGGGGCTGTAACATTGATTTTTTTTTAATTATTAAAATTTTAAACCAAATTAATTGCGCCGTTAAATAATTAGAAGGTGTCAACAACCCAGAGTCTGAAATAGAGAACAATACCCATTAACAATCTACCAATTGTGGGATGAAACATACTTGGACTAAGACTAAGAAAGAGGGCTGTGAAGAATTGATTTTACTAATAATGCGGCTAACGCGGACAATGGTGATTTGCAGTGGGGATAGTTATGATTTCTGTTTTAATTTTTTAAATTATTAATTAAAAATAACACATGTATTAATATGAACCGTTGAAATCTATTAATGGTGGGAATCTATTCACTTTACTCTCTAGAGTAATAAGTCTCACTTTAGAAGAGCCAAATCCCACTTATTTCTCTTTCTATAATAAATAATTAAGAGTATAATTGAAAAACACGTAATTAATATAACTTTAAACTATCAAAATGATAAATAAAAATGAACAAATTTCTTCTCGAAAACCCACAAATAAAAAGGAATGGAGAGAGTAAGATTTTTTTTTCATATTATTGTATTATTTCAACTAACCATACCAAGGGTGCGTTTGTTATAGCTTTTATTTGTGTAAAAATCATTTTTTAAAGTATAAATTCATTTTAAAAGCTTTTAATGGTGTTTGTTTCAGATTTTAGAAAAAATCATTTTCTACAAAAAAATCATTTTTAAGGCAAAAATAGAACGCTTTTGAAGAGAATCTGTCATGATAGATGAGAGAGAATTTTTTTTAAAAACACGGAACTTAAGCTTTCTTCATTTTGTTGAACAAGGCGATGGATACATGTGTTCTGACTTTTCTTAACTGATGACGTGTTACAATCATGACTTTTCTTAACTATATATTTAAGTAAAACTAATATAAAATATATATAAAGAACGTATTTTAAAATAAAACTAATTGTATGAAAAAATGTATAACAAGTAATTTATTTCAACAAACTTGTTTCTTTGAAATTGTTTTTTCATGTTCTATATAGTAATTTTGAAGGAAAACAAACACTTTTACATAATTGTATCCAAATAAGTTGAAAATTATTTTTTAAAAAAATGATTTCTATGATTGTAAACAAACATAAAATAGCTTCTGCTTTTCTTGAAAATCTCTAAAAAATAATCTCTAAATTATTGGATATTAAAATCATTTATTTTTAATCTATAACAAACGGGCCCAAATCTTCATCTTGATATGAGCATGGGCACTGCCTAGTGCTAGACGCTGCTAGCAGTTTGTTTCGGACAAACTTATTTTTGTTTGTTATGCTTATGCAAATACTCGTGCAACAAGTGTCTCCACTCTCTGTTTAGATATTTTTCCACACAGAAAAGCAGTTATGTAAGAATTAAAATATTTTAGCTAGCAGTGGCATAAAGCAGAATGGATGAAAGGAATTATTTTATGTTGGAGTGAATGAACAAAATCATTAGATATACAGTAGTGTCGAAAGTTGCCGGCACTCTTTTGCAAGTGTGCACTGGGCATTCTTCTTCTTTACATTACATTGAAGGCTCAAGATTCATCTAGACCAAAAGAGAAAAGGCTCAAGATTCATGATAAAAGATTTCAGCTCTTGTAGTACACAACTAAGAGAATGCAAATGATATGGGTTTAGTGGAGTTTTTAATTTCTATTTTTTTTGGTACTAGTTTTTAATTTCATGTATTAAATGCAATTGTTTTACAGTTTTGTTTTCCTTGATGGACAATATGAAATATGCATCAAGAGTACCATCAATAGTTCATGCACACAAGAAATATTCTAGAGCACATATTCCCATCAACTTTGTTAAAAAAACACATGGTTTAAAGTTGCTCTTTGAATTGAAGAGTATGATTGGATTTGTCTTTTGATTAGTATATTAAGGTGTGGTATGAAAACATGAGATCAAATTCATCAAAAGATAGTTTTATTTTAAAATAAATTAACAAGTAAATTGTGTATTACTATTAATGATGCAATCTTTCCCTTACTGAATGATACCACTTTGCCAATACCACACATTTTCCCCTTACTAATGATGCAATCTTTTCGCTCTTTCCTTAGAGTATCTTTAACCAAGTTTTTTCCATTGAAGTTCTTAAATGGGTCATACTTGTACACATCACTCATTTTTACTCTTTTCAATTTAAACATCTTATTTTCTAACTCAGCATTTTTAAAAAATTTATTAAATGAGTCCCACTAATAACCACATATTCTTACATTTTATCAATAATTTATTTATTAAATCATAATTATCTAACGTGTGGGTCCACAAATGCATGAAAGAGAATAGTACATATAGATGCACCATAGCCAGTTAAGAAGTGACCTCTAATGATGATACCTAATAAGCTCCACTTTTTAATGGGCAAGTACCCTTTAAGCACCACCTATTGTGAATGCTCTTGGCTAAGGATGAAATCTTTCTTACCTTTTCACAAATCGTGATTTTGTATTGTCCAAGAAACAATTTTTCTTTTGTAAAAAACATAGCTATTGTCTGCTAAATATACATACTCAATCTAACAGTCATTCATTTACTATCCTTAAAAAAGCTTAGTCCAACAAAGATTGTCTGGTAGATTAATTAATATATTTTAAATCCCTGTGTTTTGATGATAACAAAGATTAGATTTACCAAGAATAAATTTGGTAAAAAAAGGGCATATTCCGTTTATTTAAGTACGCAAAATAAATTATACACTAGCTAGTTTTGAGAAATGAGGAACCTGTGTTGCCAAGCAAAATAGGATACAAAATACAAATAAAAAAGAATCCATATGTTATGAGAAATAAGTAGTCCTAACTATATATCGACATCAAGAAGAAGAAGAGCTTCTGTGTCTTGAGAGTTATGTGCAAAGGAAGAGTGGATAAGCAACCTAAAAACTCTCAAACACAATCATTTGAGGCCTCCATGCCCCCGTTCGAAGACTTATTTGAAGAAACTGGATCACCTCAAAAAAATGCACATCCCTTCTTCCTTAAGACCTTGGTGTATAATGATATCTTAATTGCCTTGTGCATAAAGACAAAAATATGGACCCAAAGTGTTGGAACCTAAACGATTGATAAGTTTAGACCCTTAATAATTTTGATGATAACAAAGTATCTGTGTGAGAACAATTTAACTTCTGATAAGTCTTGAAGTATATAGGAATTAAAATCATTCATATTTTATAACATCATTCAAGCAAGAAGAAGAAGTTTACAAGAAGATGAGTACATATATGCCATGTCTGCATCCGGTTCACTCTAAGCATCTGGTATATTCACTCTAGCGAGCGTCCGACTTTTCAAATACTACGACACGTGGAAATTAAGCACTGCAGCGAGCGTCTTACGCCTTTCAAGCGAGCATCTGGGTGTTTAATGAAGCATATGCAAGTCACGTTTATCCTTTCTGCTCAATACCTCAGCATATCCTGAAATAAATTCAAATTCAATTTGTGCGCTCAATTTTATGTACGAGGAATCAAAGGTGACACCTTTGGGATAAGACAAAATTCGTACACTGTGTGCCAGGCTGCAAATGATTGAAAAGCAAATAGTACAAACGGTCATAAAGTGTACTATTCTGATATTCTCTGAAAAGGGAATAAAGGACATTTTCAAATTACCTCACTCAATGATTTGGAGCTGATTATTTCTGTAACGGTAATATTCTCAAGGACATCTATAAATACTCCAAGCTCTCCATTGAAAAAAGCTGCTAGACAGAATTAGATAGAATTTACTACAAGTGATCAACCTACAATTATGTGCTAAGAACTCTGCGAACCAGAACTAGAACTTCAACATCTTACTTTTTCTTTTAGAAAGTTATTCCTTTTGAGCTTAAGTTTTTCATCCTCGCTTGTTGAGAGTTTGTATTCAAAACTTCTTTGTCAAACTTGAATTGTCTTGTAATAGGTTGTTTCCTTAAAGGCTCAAACGTACAGAGTCGTTTTGAGAAGTTAAGAGTATTGTCAGGTTTGTGACAGTAGAATACTCTTAAGGAAACTTGTAATCAGTGTGATTATATTGGAAAATCCTTCAGAAACAAAGGGACTAAACGTAGCTACTAGGTTGGTGGTGAACTAGCATAAATCTCTGTGTCTCATTCTTTATTGCTTTATCTTTACTTATATCTTGTAAAGAAAAACGAGTTTTCATAACTTTCATTTCAGCATCCGGTACACTTTTCAGCGTCCGGTAATCAAAGTTATCAAAAGAACTTGTTTTCAAGTTATTTTTAACTTAAAGTTTGCGAAAAGTTTTCAACACAATTCAACCCCCTTCTTGTGTTCATGTTCAGTTGGTATCAAAGCTCGGCCTCTTGGTTGAGCATTTAATAGTGTGAGAGGAAAAGATCCTATATCTACAAACATGTCTACAGAAGGTGGCCACATGAACCATCCTCCTCTATTTACTGGAGAAAAATTTGATTACTTGAAGGATAACATAAAATCATTCTTTGAATCTCAACAACTAGAGTTGTGGGACATGGTTGAAAATGGATACCTTATTCCCATTACTGCTACTGGTGCAATATTATCTAGAGAAGAATGGAATGATGATCAGAAAAAGAGATATCAGCTGAATCAAAAAGCTAGATATATTCTTATCTGTGCTATGGTAGAAAAAGAATATGACAAATGTGGTAAATTTGAGACTGCTAAGGAAATCTGAGATTCTCTTGTTTTGTCTTACGAAGGCTCTGCCTAAGTAAGAGAAACAAAGGCTAGCATGTTGGTTTACCAATATGAGTTATTCAAGATGGAAGAAGGAGAAAACATTGAGACAATGTTTGGAAGATTCCAAACTCTTGTTCATGGGTTAAAAGCCCTTGGAAAAAGTTATACTACACCTGACCATGTGAGAAAGATCTTGAGAATTTTAATTAAGCAGTGGAGACCTAAAGTCACTACAGTATAAGAAGCTAAAGATCTCAACACTTTACGTCTTGAAGATCTTCTAAGCTCTCTGAAAGCTCATGACTTGAGCTAAATGAAGAGGAACCTGTGAAGAAAAGTAAATCTGTTACTTTAAAAGTCAACAAACATATAGCCAGTTCTTCTAAAGCCCTTCAGGCTGAAGAAGAATCAGAAGATGAAGCTTCAGGAGATGATAGTGATGGATCAGATGATGAACTCTCATTCATATCAAGGAAGATCCAACGCATGTGGAAAAAGAAAGGGAACCTCAGGAGACAGTTCCAAAAGAAGGTTTTAAGGATAAGAAGAAAAACAAAGACAAGAGTCAAATCATTTGCTATGAGTGCAAAATGCCAGGACACTTCAAATCTGAATGTCCCAATCTCAAGGAATAGCCTAAGAAAAGTTCTTTCAAGGGAAAGAAAAAGGGTCTCATTGCAATATGGGAAGACCAAAACTCTTCCTCCTCTGAAGATGATGAGAATGAAGAAGAAGCAAATGTTGCCCTCATGGCAAACACTGAATCAGATTCTGAAGAAGAAACTGAAGAGATAATATATGATTCTTACTCTAAACTTCAAAATGCATTTGATGAACTTCTTAGGGATTCCTCCACTCTCTCCATTGAGTACAAAGCTTTGAAAAAGAAGTTTTCAAAATTATCAAAAGATTTTCAGATTTTGAACAATGAAAACTTAAAACTCAATAAAGAGAACTAGATGCTGAAAGTTGAAAATCAGCATCTGTTAGCTGAAAGCTCACAAGCTGAAGGCAATCCTAAATGCAAATCAAATGAATATGAATATGCCTTTCAAAAGTTTCTTGTAGAGAGTGTAACTCGTAGCAAACAAGCTTCAATGTTTTGGGGTGTCAGTAAAACGACAACTCAAGTTCCTGCATACAAATCAGATGAACCTACTTTACAAAATGAAAATCTAGCATCTGATGAAACCAATGATCACAGTGCAAGCTTGCATTACACATACTGCAATAAACATAGCCAATTGAAAAGTTCTTGTAATGCTTTCAAAATTAAGAAGGATAAGTATCCTTCAAGAACTAACAAGAAAGGACCCAAGAAGATTTGGGTTCCTAGAGATTAAAAAGTCTATGTTACAGATATGCTTAGCAACAATATCAACACACCAGTCTTGATACTTAGACAGTGGATGCTCGCGTCACAGGACGGGAGAAAAGCATATGTTCCAAGACCTAAGACCTAGAGAAGAAATATTTGTTGGTTTCGATGGAAACCAAAAAGGAAAAATAGTTGGAATTGGTCGTATTGGTAAAAGTTCTCTTCCCTCTATTGATAATGTTCTTTATGTTGAAGGTCTAAAGCATAATCTAATTAGCATAAGTCGATTATGTGATAGTGGCTATGATGTTATCTTTACAGAAAAAGGCTGTGTAGTAAAAAGTAAGAAGGATGGCTATGTATTCTTTACTGCAAAGAGGAAACAAAATATTTACAAAGTTGATCTTTCTGAACTTGCAAAACAAGATGTCAAGTGTCTTATGTCTGTCGATGATAAGCAATGGACTTGACATAAAAGATTAGGTAATGCCATCTTGAGATTAATCTCAAAGTTGAACAAGAATAATCTTGTTAGAGGCTTGCCAAATCTTAGATACCAATCTGATGCTCTATGTGAGGCATGTCAAATAGGAAAACAAGTTAAAACTTCTTTTCATTCAAAAAATATTGTTTTAACCGCTAGACCACTTGAGCTTCTTCTGCATCTTGATCTTTTTGGTCCTACAAGAACAACCTCTTTGACTGGTAAGAAATATGGATTAGTCATTATTGATGACTTTAGTAGATGGATATGGGTTAAATTCCTTGCCCACAAAGATGAGTCTTTCAAAGTGTTCACTGTTTTCTACAAAACTGTTCAAAATGAAAAAAGTATTTGTGTTTCTTCAATTAGAAGTGATCATGGGGGAGAATTTGAAAATGAAAACTTTCAAAAATTTTGTGAAGAAAATGGTATCTCCCATAATTTCTCCTCTCCTAGAACACCACAACAAAATGGTGTTGTAGAAATGAAAAATAGGTCTCTCCAAGAAATGGCCAGGACCATGATCAATGAAGCTGATATTGCAAAACATTTTTAGACAGAAGCAGTAAACACAGCTTGCTATATTCAAAATAGATATATATATATATATATATATATATATATATATATATATATAAGACCTATTTTGAAAAAGACTACATATGAATTGTGGAAAGGTAGAAAACCCAACATTTCATACTTTCATCCCTTTGGTTGTATATGTTATATTTTAAATACTAAGGATCAACTTGGTAAGTTTGATTCTAAAGCTGACAAAGGTATCCTTTTGGGATACTCTGAAAGATCAAAATCTTTTAGAGTATACAATAAAGAATCCATGATAGTGGAAGAATCTATTCACGTCAAGTTTGATGACATGAAGGCTGACACTGAAATATCAGAGCTGAATGAGTTATTTTCAGGTTTAGACATTGAAGAACAAACTGTGAACCAACAAACTCAGCATCTGGTGGTGACAACCAGACACAAGATTCAACTCAACCAGAAGTTGAAGCTAGAAGAAGTTGGAAATTCTCATCATCCAAAAGATCAACTCATAGGAGAACCTGGAGACAAAATGTGAACACAATCCTCTTTTAAGGAATATGCAGATCTTGCACTACTCTCTGAGATGGAACCTAAAACAATTAATCAAGCACTGGAAGACGAAGGTTGGATTTTAGCCATGCAAGAAGAATTAAATCAGTTTCAACACAATGATGTTTGGAAGTTATTCACTCTACCAAAAGATAAACAAGCTATTGATACTAAATGGGTATTTAGAAATAAGATTGATGAAGATGGAAAAGTGGTAAGGAACAAAGCAAGGTTAGTTGCTTAAGGTTACTCACAAGAAGAAGGTATAGACTTCACTGAAACCTTTGCACCTGTTGGAAGGTTAGAAGCAATTTGTATTTTACTTTCATTTGCTGCACATCATGAGATAATTCTTTATCAAATGGATGTCAAAAGTGCTTTCTTGAATGGTTTCATAACTGAGAAAGTCTATGTAAAACAACCTCCTGGATTTGAAGACATTGAATTTTCAGAACATGTCTTCAAATTTAAGAAGGCACTGTATGGTCTTAAGCAGGCTCCTAGAGCTTAGTATGATAATTAAGTTCATTTTTACTGGAAAATGGTTTTATAAGAGGTCAGGTAGACACCACTCTATTTATAAAAACTTGAAACAAGCATTTTATACTGGTACAAATATATGTTGATGACGTTATTTTTAGTGCTACTAATGAAAGCTTTAGCAAAGAAATTTCTAAGTTAATGTAGGCTGAATTTGAGATGAGTATGATGGGAAAATTGAAATTCTTCCCAGGGATTCAAATCAAGCAATGCAATGATGGTATTTAAATCCATCAAAGCAAATATATCAAGGTGCTGCTCAAGAAATTCAAGATTGTTGATTGTAAGCCAATGTGCACTCCTATGCATCCCACTTGCATTTTATGCAAAGATGAAAATGGTAAGAAGGTAGATCAAAAGCTTTACAAAGGTATGATTGGCTTTCTACTCTATCTTACAGCTTCAAGACCTAATATTATGTTCAGCGTTTGTCTGTGTGCTAGGTTTCAATCTGATCCTAGAGAATCACACTTGAATGCTGTAAAAAGAATTTTTAGATATTTACAAGGAACTACTAATCTTGGTTTGCTTTATAAGACATCAAAAGATTACAAGTTAGTAGATTTCTGTGATGCTGATTTTGCTGGAGACCGCATTGAAAGAAAGAGCACAAGTGGAGGCTGCCAATTTCTTGGAGCAAATATTGTGTCATCGTCAAGCAAAAGACAAAGCACAATTGCACTTTCAACAGCAGAAGCTGAATACATCTCAGTAGCAAGTTGTAGTTCTTAACTTCTGTGGATGAAATATCAACTTGAAGACTACTTGATCAAAGAGAGTATCATTCTTATCTTTTGTGATAATACCTCTGCCATATTTCTTACAAAGAATCCCATATTGCATTCACGAGCAAAACATATTAAGATTAAACATCATTTTATAAGAGACTATATTCAAAAGGGAGTACTTGAAATAAAATTTGTTGACACTGATCACCAGTGGGCTGATATTTTCACAAAACCCCTTACTGAAGATAAATTCAATTTTATAAGAAGAGATTTAAAATTTCATCTTATAAAAGAATAACTAGTTAATCTCAGCATCTTGTGCATCATGCATCCTATTGTTTGCATCTGGTGTGATCCCAACATCTGGATGAGTAAGCATCTTATGTGTCATTCACTTTGCATCATTCAGCATCTGATGATATATGTTAGCATCTGGTCACACACGTGTCAAATACGTGCATACTGAAGTGTCCCTTCCTTACCTACTGAGTCACGATTTATTTACGTTTTCAATAAAGTTTTTACTGCGTAACTTTTGTTTTTGGCAACTGCGCATTAAATGAAATGAATCTTTGTATTTTATTTTAATTTTGATTTATTTTTCTTTGAAAATTGAAACGGTTTTGCAAAATCACTTGTACTATTTTGTTCAAAACCTTTCCCACTACACCACTACCTTTCCCACTACTTTCGTACTGTAACTTTCCTCAGTTTCTTTTGCAAACCGCTCTCTCTCTCCCAAAACCCTCAAACCTCCATCAAGCTCCTCTACTCTACTACTATGACGAGTGTTTCCATGTATGAGACTACAGCCATGTTTAACACCATGACGGACATAAGAGTTCTTGTTTAGAATAGGGATGATTTAAACCACTTGGCAAGAGTTGGTTTTGACTTCAGAGACAGATTGAGTCGTATGGGCTGGAGAAATTACTATCAATGGGAAGCAAAGGAAGTGCTTCTCAAAGCTGTTAAAGAATTCTGAGGCAATGCTAGACTACACGCTGGAAGCCTCCTTAAGGGACATATAAAAGGATTTGAGTTGGTGGTAACTCCAAAGGCCATTACTGAACTCATTGAATGCCCTGATGAAGGGTTAAACTACTCTGAAGGATGGGAAACAATGTTCAATGGTCAAGAAGCCGTTGATGAGTTTTTGTTTGAAAACTACCACGAACTGAAGGCGTCGAAGAAACCCCTGATAGCCATCAATTTGAAGGTTGAATACATAGTGCTTCACAAGCTTATCTCCAAGTGTGTTATTTTGAAGGCTGGTTCATCTAATATAGTGAACCGTGAACAAAAATTCATCATGAGTCACTACAGGGCTGGTAATAAAATCAATCTGCCGAGGTTGATAATGAACACACTGAAGCATGTTGTCACATCCTCGAGGAATGGATTCACTAAAGAGAAGCATGTCTATAAAACCATTCCCTATGCTATTCTTCTCTCTGAACTCATGAAGAAACAAAGAATTGTGGAAAAGCTAGTAACTTTGACCGGAGAAGACAAAGAAAAATACTTTGGAAAGAAGGCAATGACTCTTACTGATGTGTTTGGGAAACAAAACCTAGTCAGAATGGGTTTGTGTTCTTCCTAATTGATTCGGAGAATCAAGGAAGAAGATGAAGCAGCTGCTGTTGGTGATATCCAGGCACTTGTCCCAGTTGCTGAGACTCAAAGGCAACCCACTAGAAGCTCATCAAAAAGCTCTGTTTCTGGTGCGAAAAGGCATGTTGATGTACAGAAGAAGCTGCCTACTGTGCCAGTACCAGACGATGATGATGATGATCAAGACAAAGCTCCTATTAGGAGAATACTTGAGAAGAGGAAAGCAGATCCTGACCAACCAACTTCTACATCTGGTCCACAGAAGCAAACTCCTGCTAAACCCCCTGATGTGATTCCACAGAGACAATCCAAGCGTAGGAGATTAATAAAGCTCTCTGAGAAGCCAAAGGTACTTGACTTCACTGATGACTCTGTTGTTGCATATGATAAAGATGATCCTATTACTACACCACCTTTATCTATTTAATCACCACAAATCCCACCTACAAAACCACCAACACCACAACCTTCACACACTACCACCAAGAAACCACATCCACTTTCTGGTACTTTAGCAGTATCAAGATTCAAAACACAGTTCATTCCCGCCATTACTCCAAAACAAACACCTCCACCATCTCACCCTCCTAAACAAACCCCCACTACTACCTCTACCTCCACTATATCCACACCTTTACCATATACAAACCTCAACCCACTTCTTCTTCTATCACCTCCCTCACTTCAGAAATTGCCTCATCCCTTTCTCACCCTTTCAATCAACTTTACATATTCCCAACCATTCATAGAAACATAACAATCACTCCCACTTCCACTTCTACATTATCATCAATACCCTCCACAATATATACCACCTATACTACCTACTTTGGTCCTTCAAGGATCAGATTACAACTTGAACGACCAGTCCCCATTAGAGAAGAGGAGTATTATTCTGTATATGATCACCCCTCCCTATGGCATCTCAAGACATTCACTTCTGGAGTTGCAAGGTTGGAGATTCCTCCTTTTAGCTACAATGATATCATCAAGATGTCCTTCGGTGGAAGACTTAGGCCTCCTCCAAATCGTGGAATTTTTCCCTTGTCTTTTGACCTACCTCTGTCAGTTCCACAGAATGAATCACTGACTCTCAAAGAGTGTGGAAGGTGGATATCAGATGATGAAAGAGCATTTCTGCTTCAGTGCATGGAGATGAAGCGTTATGAAATGGCTCTACTTCATAGAGATCCTTTTTTGGTCTCTGTAAAGATTGTACCAAATAGGCAGAGATGGTTGCCTTGGCTGATCCCTGAGCAGAGAAAAACCAAGGTTCCTCAGAGACATCCAAGAATATTCGCCCTGAAAGATTTTGAGAAGGCACCTAGGAGATATAAGACCAAGTATTTTCTTCTTGATCCTGTTGCAAAGAGAAATGAAAATCATGCAATGGAAGTCTATTTGACCAAAATCAAGGTAGATTCCAAGGATACTGGATCCTCTGGTTTATCCAACGCTGAGAAGGTAGAGATTGAGAATGCTGGCTCAACCAAACAAATTTGGAACACCAATCTAGCCATTCAGCACTTTAATGATATGCTGCAATGTGCTGTGATAAGACCTCCCTCTACATTGAAGATGAAGTTAGAACAAGAGGAAATCAACTATGAAGTTGGAGCTGCTCATGATTGGGAAGTTATGGCCCTCAACTGGATTGAGAAGGCACATCTAGATGGTTTGGAACTCATTGTCTCGGCCTTAGAGGAAAAGGAAGATTTGAGAAGGCATTACAAACTAGAAGAAGAGATCCTCAACATCTGCCTCGGTGAAGCAGAAGCTGACCTGAAAATCAATGCAACAGAAGCTCAACTGCTACTTTTTGATCAAATTGTTGATGTCTTTTTCAAGGCAAAAGAAGTTGACCTATTGGGCACAATTGATCCTGAAGATCTGGTTTATAGAAGGAAAATGGAGATTTGAGTTTGAAAAGGTGAAATTGGGAAGGCTAATCAAATGGTGTGTGCCAAATGATAAATTTTACCTAGAAGTTCAAGAGAAGAAGCAGAGAATGTTAAAGCTGTCTCAAGCAGTTCTCATGGAGCACATCAAGAAGTCTAGACCCTCAATAATTTTGATGACAACAAAGTATCTATGTGAGAACAATTTAACTTCTGATAAGACTTGAAGTGTGTAGGAATTAAAATCATTCATATTTTATAACATCACTCAAGCAAGAAGAAGAAGTTTACAAGAAGATGAGTACATATATGTCGTGTCTGCATCCGATTCAATCTAAGCATTTGGTATATTCACTCTAGTGAGCGTCCGATTTTTCAAATACTATGACACGTGGAACTTAAGCAATGCAGCGAGCGTCTTATGCCTTTCAAGCGAGCATCTGGGTGTTTAATGAAGCATGTGCAAGTCACGTTTATACTTTCTGCTCAATACCTCAACATATCCTGAAATAAATTCAAATTCAATTTGTGCGCTCAATTTTATGTATGAGAAATCAAAGGTGACACCTTTGGGATAAGACAAAATTCGTACATTGTGTGTCAGGCTGCAAATGATTGAAAAGCAAATAGTTCAAACAGTCATAAAGAGTGCTATTCTGATACTCTCTGAAAAAGGAATAAAGGACATTTTCAAATTATCTCACTCAATGATTTGGAGCTGATTATTTCTGCAATGGTAATATTCTCAAGGACATATTTAAATACTCCAAGCTCTTCATTGAAGAAAGCTACTAGACAGAATCAGACTGAATTTACAACAAGTGATCTATCTATAATTCTGTGCCAAGAACTCTACAAACCAGAACCTGAACTTCAGCGTCTTACTCTTTCTTTAGAAAGTTATTCCTTTTGAGCTTAAGTTTTTCATCCTATCTTGTTGATAGTTATTTGATTGTATTCAAAACTTCTTTGTCAAACTTGTATTGCCTTGTAATAGGTTGTTTCCTCAAAGGCTCGAACGTATTGAGTTATTTTGAGAAGTTAAGAGTATTGTCAAGTTTGTGATAGTATAATGCTCTTAAGGAAACTTATAATCAGTGTGATTATAGTAGAAAATCCTTCAGAAACGAAGGGACTAGACGTAACTACCAGGTTGGTGGTGAACTAGTATAAATCTCTGTGTCTCATTCTTTATTGCTTTATCTTTACTTCTGTCTTGCAAAGAAAAACGAGTTTTCATAACTTTCTTTTTAGCATCTGGTACACCTTTCAGCGTCCGGTAATCAAAGTGTTCAAAAGAACTTGCTTTCAAGTTGTTTTTAACTTAAAGTTTGTGAAAAGTTTTGAACACAATTCAACCCCCTTCTTGTGTTCACATTTACAAAGTTATTATGTGTGTGTTCAATATTCAAAGGAGACTCTGGAGATGATCCAAGAAGCTCGTGGAGAAAGCGCGGATGAATCCATTCACAAATGGAATAAAATATATGCTTCTTAATAATCAACAGATATCATTATAAGGGACCATGTCAATTCTTCCTGTGAAACTGATAAATGGAATAAAGTATATCCTTATCGTGAAGAGTGTGTCTCCTCGGTTATGAGACACACTTCTATCAGGGCACTTGCAAGTTGTATCGTAGTATAAATACTTAAGTTGTAACCCTGATTTTCATAATAAGAAAACGAACCGCTTTGCTCAAGAGACGTAGGCACAATTGGCCGAACTCCGTTATCAAATCATGTGTTCCTTCTGCTCGATAGGGGCAAAAGGGCGCGAATCGCTCAGCTCCAGTGTCTGTCAGCCTTTCCTCATATATAAATATGAGCCATGCACAACAATCTCTACCTTGGCAAATATCAAACCACTTAGAAGATGACATCCATGCACCCCAATCTTCACCTTGACGAATATCAAGTCACCTAGAAGATTGCTTCACTTGTCTCTCACAAATCACGTGGGTTAGGGTTGCTCCAGTGTCTAGTGCTGACAAACATTTAACAAGTCTAAGCAGCGCTTGAACTTGTCTGCAGTAACTAGCTTGGTTAACATATCAGTTGCATTCTCAGAAGTGTGAACCTTTTGAAGCAACATCTATCCAGATGCCATCAACTCTCTAATCTTATGAAACCTCACATCAATGTGTTTTGTTCTAGCATGATACACTTGGTTCTTTGCCAAGTAAGTGGCACTCTGACTATCATAGTGCAACTGAACCTCACCTTGCTCAATGCCCAGCTCCTTCACTAGCCCTATAAGCCACAAAGCTTGCTTTGAAGCCTCAACTACTGCCATGTATTTGCCTCAGTTATTGACATTACCACAATGGATTGAATTATTGATTTCCAACAAATAGGTCCACCTGCAAGAGTGAAAACATATCCTGTTGTAGACCTCTTATCATCCAAGTCACCGGTATAATCAGAATCCACATATCCAACAACTGACGGATCACCCTGTTGACTGCCAAACACAACAGCATGTCCTATAGTGCCTTTCAAGTACCTAAAAATCCACTTGACTGCTTCTCAATGTTGCTTACCCGGTTTAGACATAAACTTGCAGACTTGGCTTACAGCATCTGCCAAGTCAAGTCTAGAGCAAATCATAACATACATTAAGCAACCAACTACACTGGCATAGGGAACCTTTGACATATATTCAGCTTCTGCTTCTATCTTTGTTCACTGATCCAATGAAAGCTTGAAGTGATTCGCCAATAGAGTATTCAGAGCCTTAGCATTGCTCATGTCGAATCTTTCTAGCACCTTTCTGTACATAGCTTTGCTAAGAGAGCCATAATTGCTTTGCTGTCCTATCCCTGTGTATCTCCATCCCTAGAATCTTCTTAGCAGCACCCAAGTCCTTCATGTCAAACTCTTTGCCCAAAAGGGTTTTCAGCTCATTTATATCACGCATATGATTAGCAGCAATCAACATATTATTAGCATACAGTAGCAGAAAAATAAAAGAGCCATCAACAAGGCTCCTCACATAGACACAACAATCATACTCATAGCACCTATAGCCAATCTAAGGCATGTAAGAATCAAAGCGCTTGTACCATTTCCTTGGAGACTGCTCGAATCCATATCGAGACCGCTTCAACTTACAAACCAACCGACCTTGTCCAGCTTCATCGAAACCCTTTGGTTGCTCCATGTAAATCGGCTCATCTAGTTCACCGTGAAGAAAAGTTGTCTTCACTTCTATCTGTTCTAAATGCATATCTCGACTGGCTACCAAGGATAACACTGTCCTGATAGAAGTGTGTAACACAACCGGGGAGAAAATCTCATCATAATCAACTGCCTTCTTTTGTGTGTATCCCTTTACAACAAGACGAGCCTTGAACTTTTTCCCTTCTTTTTTTGATACTGCCGGTTTCCTCCTGTACACCCACTTGCACCCAATAGCACATTTCCCTTTTGGAAGCTGAACTAACTCCCAAGTTTGGTTCTTATGCAGTGACTCCATCTCCTCCATCATGGAACCCATCCATCTATCTTTCTCCCGATTATCTGTAGCTTCCCAAAAATTGGCGGGGTCGCCAGAACTGGTAAGAAGTGCATAGGCTGCCAAATCTTAAAACCCATATTTTTCTGGTGGCTTGATGTTGTCACAGTGCTCTCTATCTCGTGCAAGAGAATAACCCTGTACTCCACCTAAATTTTCATGTTCAGAATCAAGTGTAGTTTCAGAGTCATGATGTAACACCTGTATTTTCACGATGCGTTATTTAGCGTTATTGTGGTATGTTTTGACGTATTTATGCTATAATAAGCAGTTTTTTGTGCTCAAAGTAAGTGATTTAAATAAATCAAGATCAAATTAAATTTGAGAGTTAATATTTAATATTAATTCATGGTTCGAATATCGTCGAAAAATTCTAACGAAGTTTCGTCGCGTTTCGAATCGCCGGGCAGTTTTACCGCATATAAAATTCTAAATAAACCCCGATTTCGATGAAAATTGAACTGTAACTTGTCGTGATTATTTTTGAACGTTTGATATGATTTTTATTATGTATAATAAAATAATATCACGCGGTAAATTAATTTCTCGCTAAATTAATTTTCGCGATTTTATCGGCGGGTAATTAATCGGTAACGCGATTATTCGACGCCGTGTTTTAGCAACCCTTAGACTCTAGAATTAGAGGGTAATCATGAGAGATACAAGATTAGATGGGTAGGATTAGATGATGTGATTAACATATTTGCTTTATTGCTAGGTGTCATATTATGTGTGATTAATTTGAAATTACTTTTTATTAAACCATTTTTAGCCTAGTTTTATTTTAAGTGATAAAACAAAAATGCCACCCCCTTATTTCAGCCCCAAGGCCGACCCCTCCCTCTCTCTCTACACTCATCATCTTCATCTTCTTCAACTTAGAAAGAGAAGCTCCAAAAATCCTCCATGGTTCCAAGCTTTTTCAAGCTCCATTTCACCTCCATTCTTCCATGATTCTTGCTAGCTTTTTCTTCTACTCTCCATCACCCTCTACTCCTCCATTCAAGCAAGGTTGAGATCACATTTTCTCCTCCCAAAACAGCCCTTGGCCGTGAGCTTGAGGAAGAAGAGGTGGTGGCTTCTTTCATTTTTATTCCCTTGTTCTTATAGCTTGTTTTTGTGTTGTTTATTGCTTGATCATTATTAAATGATGGAGATGAACACATAATCCTCAATCTTGAAACCCTAGGCGCAAGCAAAAAGGGGAAAAGGAGGGTAGTGTGATCTTGATGAACAATCATGAAATTAATTGTTGTTTCTATCTTAATTGGTGATGTTCTTGTTGTTGTAGTTGATGGTTTTGTGTTAGAAGCATGATTAGGTATTTTATTTAGAAATTTGAGGCTCTTGAAATGTTGTATAGCATGCCTAAGCTTGTTGATGATTAGTTTTTGATGTTGGATTGTGATTTGATGAAGGAAAAGAATTGATTAAAATGGTGTTGTTGATGTTGGGTGAGGATTTTCAAAATTTTAAAAAAAAGGGGGTTGAGGCCGTGAGCCTTAGGAGAGAAATAGGAGAGGAAAAATTATTTTGAAACTTTCTTTTAATTGGTATTGAAAATTTGGTCTTTCATTGAATTTGATTTGGTGAAAAGGATTAGGACTCAAGTGTTAGTTAGAAGTTATTTGAAAATCTTTTAGTTATGAGAATTGAGAAAATAGTTTGTTGTTTGATATAAGTTTTCTTATGTGTACTAAATGCTACTTGATGTTATTTGAGTTTGGAAATGATGTATGGAAATGGTTACCTATTTAAAAGAAGTTTTGCAAATTTTTATAAAAAAAGGGGTGTGGCTGAGAGGCACTTAAAGGATGTGGAAGGAAAGTTTTATTTGTAACTTGGAAATAATGCTTGCATGAAATGTGTTTTAGGCTTTTGGAAATGTATGAAAAAATGGTTAATTGAAGTATGTTTATTTTAAGGTTTTCAAGGAATTAAAGATATGTGTTATGTTAACCTTTCAAGAAATGATTTTGATTTTAAAACCTATTTCTTTCAAGTAGCTAGTAATTAAATGCTTGAGTAATACTTGGTTAGAAAAGGGTTAGGTTTTGAGAGTCTAAGTTTCTAGTTAGTTCTTAGAATTGTGCTAAGTTTACTTGTGGTGATAGGAGTTACGAATTCGAAAATCGTGCGACGTAGACTCGAGGCATGCGGTACCACGCTAGCAACTAACTGTGGTAAGGGCAACTTTAGATATTGATAGGAATTTAATTTTCAGCCTTATGCGAAGAAGTCTAAGAACCTCAGGGTTCGAAGTGAGGGTCTCGTACCCCTTCGACTTTCATTTCTTAAAATTGTAATTATGATTATTTAGTGGGCTTGTCTACAAGTGGTTGGTAGCTGTCCCCAACCCCCCACACTTGTTTGATTTCCTCTCTGTCAACTCCACTGAGTTGCAGAGGGATGAACTGAATTGTCAATTTGCGTTGTTTGCTGAGTTGTGATTGGTTGAAATGAATTGCTTATCGCTAAACCTGCACTATATTGAGCTTGGCATGAATATTATTTGATATGCGGTTAAATAATTATTCAATTTGCTTCGTGAATTATCGTATGCGGCGAGCTATTCATTGGAGTGCGAGAGTTTAGTCAAGTCGTTGAGTTGTCGTGACGTTTTTGAGCTTCGATCCGATTAACCTAGGGTGCTAGGATCCCCTAAACGGCTCCGACTGGTTCTTCGGCAGCTTAGCTAGACGTCGTAGCGTCAAGGAACCTGAGTTGAATGTCCTAAGGTAAGCGGAAAGCCCAAGGCTACGGCTGGTATTCAGTGGATGGATCGGCGTTACTTTCCGGAAATTGTCAAGTGTCGTGAGAATATGAGTCTTGAGTTGAGTCTTGTGAGAGTCTTGAGTTGCGTCTTGAGTACTGTGCATATAGTTGTTTTTGCCTATTGTTATGATTGTTATTCCCTGATTTATTGAGAAGTTGACCCTTTCCCGTGGTGCCTTCAACCAATGATGGTGACCCAGGCGATGACGAAGAGCGTGCTGATACCGGCGATGAGGACATCGTTGGAGATCATCTTTGATTTTCCAGACATTGAGATGCCTACGGTGATGGAGTTCGACCCCATCTCCCGTCGCGTTGTTTATACAGGGGATGTTGTACAGAGCTTTCGAGAGGGTGGTATGGTAGTGAGACAGGAGACTTTGCAGCGCACAGTGAGCTTTTCGATTCGGACGATGCAGGTAGTGGACGCCTGGCGTGCTATTCAGAGAGAGAGGACTATGCCAGCATCATCTTCCTCACCAGAGGGACCCCTCGAGATCCCGAGGCGTACTGCTTCCCGACTTGCTTCCCGAGGATGAGGACCGAGGGTTCGATGGACCGCTCGTAAGAGCGTGATCAGACGTGGTATTGCAGGAGCTTCTACTTCCAGGGCGGCTGTTACTCCGAGTTCTTTGGCAGAGGCTGAGCCAGAGCCAGCAGCAGAGTCGGCCTCCCCCATGCTTGATAGGACCCCTACTCCGCCGGTGGACCCTCCTCATATGGGTAGTGTGTGCAGAGTGGTGGGTTGTAGCGGTGCAGGTGCTATAGAGGATGTGCCGGAAGATGTACCAACGGCTGTACCTTTTATTGATTTGACTGGCGAGGACCCGATGGACGATGAGGAGGAGGAGGACGTACCTTTTATTTATTGATTTATCTGTAGTTGCCGTGATTGTCTGACTGTTTGTTATATTATTTTGGATGACTGTAGTATATGCTCTTAGTTTACAGTTTGTTTTGGTGACCAGTCGGGCTTGGTGAATTGTCTTTTGTATATTGCAGGGTAGACTGGTGGCATACTTTTGGAGCAGCCCCCTGCGTGGGTGTCTGCCGGGAGTACCCCCGGGGTATGATTGCTCTCATGAGGGTCTTCATACCATAGGTGTATTCTCTCGTATATTTTCATGCACTGCTTTATTTTGTACGTACTGTTTATGCAGACTTGGTTATGTATATATGTATGTATTTCCAGTGCTTGAGTCTTGTGTCTTAGTTTGCACCATGTTTCGAAACGCTGTGGCAACTCTATGTGTACTTTGCAGATGTGACTGTTATAAAAAAAAATAGACCACTATTTTAAAAATGCATCGCATACAGGTTTAGTTCTAGTTTAGTAACAGTCCGAAAACGGGTCGTTACACATGACCAGATTCAGGTTCAGAGCCTGAGCCACTACTTTCTACCCGACCATTATTCACTGGTAGTGGCTTAATACCCACTGGAACCACCTTGGAGCTAGAAGCTGCTCCATATGTCATTGTCTGGGGCACCTCCGTCTCAACTGACTGTTTCAACATGGACTGCTCATCAAAGAATGCATCTCTATTGATCACTATGTTCTTCAAAACTGGATCCCAGACCCAGAACTTGAACCCCTTTACGCCTTTGGCATAGCCTACGAAAACACACTTTTTTGACTTTGGATCAAGTTTGGATCTCTCGTCACTGGATATATGCACATAAGCAGGACACCCAAAAATTTGCAAGTTGTCCAAATCAATTGGGTTACCTATCCACACTTCCTCTGCAAATTTTCTCTCTAGTGAAGCTCGTGGTGATCGGTTGATGAGGTAGCACGCCATACTGATTGCCTCGGCCTAGAAATGCTTGGAAAATCCAGCATTCAATCTCAGACATCTGGCTCTTTCAGTGAGAGACATGTTTATCATCTTTGCAACACCAATCTGCTATGGTGTTTTGCGAACTGAAAAATGCCTCAGAATACCATTCTCTTCACAGAACTTCTGAAAACTCGAGTCAGTGTACTCAGTGCTATTATCTGATCTCATGTACTTGATTTTTCTGGCCATTTGATTGTCCACCTCTGCCTTCCACAACTTGAACTTGGCAAAGACCTCAGATTTTTGTTTCAAAAAATACATCCAGACTTTGTGAGAAAAATCATCAGTAAATGTAACAAAATATCTGGACCCTCCTAAGGATAACTCTTGAGTAGGCCCCCATACATCAAAATGCACATAATCTAAGATATCCTCAGTTCTGTGCTTTCCAGGCTTGAAACTAACTCGAGTTTGCTTTCCAAGAACACAATACTTACACTGACCCAACTTGTAGCTTTGTACACCCTTCAACAGGCTTCTCTTATGTAGTTTTGTCATCCCACACTCATTGTTGGGGGGCAAAGCGCGAAGCACCCTTGCTCGCTCCGCTCTAACGTCTATCAGCCTTTCCTCATATATAAATATGAGCCATGTACAACACTTTCAGATCTTTGTCAACTACCTCTTAAATCATCAAACTCAGGCAAAATAAAAAAAACAAAGGGGTTTCGACTATGGTTAAAGGTGTTTGGTGGATGGATTTGGAGAAGGGGGTGACAATTTCCGATTGAAGGTGGCGACCGCATATGATGCGGTACAGTGGCGGCGGATTGGAGAGGCCAATGGGGTGGGGTTCCTGGGAGCCACTCATCGTTCTGTTTTTTACACTCTTTATTTTTCCATTTCTACCCTTTAATGCACTGGTACACTACTGGCAAACTAGTGCACCATATAAGCGCCCCATTAGCTTTGCTTAGTTTTGAGTGTTTATAGTGAAAATATTGGTTAAAGGTCAAAGACTGGATATAACACTAAGTGATTGGAGGATGAACTAGGATAAATAACATTGCATAATTTTCTATATGTTGGGAATTACCCATGATTCGAAAAATTACCTCTTGAAGCACAAAACCTTTGATCAAAGTTACAAATAATTCGAGCAAAACACGAACGATGATGTTTCCAATCTGTCCACATGAATAGAATTTCATTGGAGGTCTCTCTCAGTGTTGGCTAACTACAAACCTTGGCCAGAAAATGGCTAAGGTTTTTCGACAGTGTGTTGTATCACCTTAGGCACTCTTATTTAAAGAAGACTAAATTGCACTTTTCGTCCCTTAAATTTATTTTAGTTTTCAATTTCGTCCCCTAACTATTTTTCTTTTCATTTACATCCCTTAAGTTACGAAAATACGCCACTTTCGTTCCCTAACTATTTTTATTTTCTTTTACGTCCCTTAAGTTACGAAAATACGCCACATTCGTCCCTTAAGTTACGAAAGTTACGCCAAATTCATCCCTTGTGTCTGTAATCCCTTTAAACAATAAAGTCAAAATCATGCTTCTATCAGAGTTCTTATTGATGAAGTAACATGATAAAAGGTAATGGAGCAAAAAACAGAGTATCAATGACCTATACACACACAATAAAGGGATTACAGACAGAAGGGACGAAAGTGGCTTATTTTCATAACTTAAGGACGTAAATGAAAAGAAAAATAGTTAGGGGACGAAATTGAAAACTAAAATAAATTTAGCCTTTAAAGAATAGCACCCCCTCTCCCTTTGTGACCTGGCACTAATGGGCTCACTCGTTAAGACCTCAATCTTGGAGAAACTACAACTGGACTTAATTTCTCTTTGTTCCACTTAATATGTTCTATGTGTGTCACCTTGTAAGTTCTCATAAAATTGGCAGTAATACTAAATCAATTTTAATATTACAAACAACGAGTAGTATCTAGTAATGCATGATTGTTACCTAAGTAATGAGAATGTTAGTGATTTGACTTAACCTTATTGCGACCAATAATACTGTATCGTTTTGTCCCTTTGTCCAAGTATCTTAATTGAACGCAAGACATAGATTATACCATCCTTGTATAGTTCAACTATTCGTTTCAGCATGACCACGCGTTTTACCGTGCATTGTAGCATGTGAAAAAATCTTAAACTTTAGTCATTTTGAAATAGAGAGAGTATTCTTTTTCATTAATTTTTTTATTGTTGTTTCCATTTTATTTTATTCTTAGTATAGATGGCCGGGAGTGGGGGATGGAAAGGGGGAAGTGGAGCGTTGCGGGTTCGAATCCACGCTCCCAATGTCCCGCAGCACTTTACCACTCGGCTACTGTAACGACCCGTTTCCGGACCGCTACCGAGCTCAACATACCGAGCTCGAGTTACCGAGCTCGACACACCAAGCTCAAGATACCCTGTATGCGATGTGTTTTAAAATGATACTCTTGTGCCCTTTAGAAAAGTACGGTCTATATTATTTATAAAACCAGCTCGTGCACATCAAAGTATTTACAGCTTTTCGAAACATGGTGCAACTAAGACACAAGACATAAATCCTAAATAACGACACGCAGGTAACAAGTACATACTCATATATATACAAGATATAAAAAGTGCATACAAAAGACAAAGTAATAATGTACAAAGAAAATACACCTAAGGTATGACGACTTCAAAAGAGCAATCATACCCTGGGGGTACTTCCGGCAGACACCCACGCAGAGGTCGCTCCAAAAGTAAAACCACCACCACCTCGCTCAAAATGACAAAACATCACCCGTCCCAAACCGTCACACCCATCAGTACACAAAAGTCATATAACAGCTACCCCAAGAAACATAATATAAACAAAGCCAATCACGACAAATGAGGTCGCCGCCTCGATCCTCGCCGACGCCCTCCTCGCCATCATCCTGCCGAAGTTCCTGCACCTCGACATCGCTGGTATCCGCTATGGATTGAAGGTACCACGGAAAGTGGTCAACTTCTCAACAAATCAAGATAATTCAGACATAAAGAAATAAGTAAACAACAAAATATAACATTCATCAAACGTGAACTCGACCATCTCACTCTAGACTCGACTCTTATTTAGAATATCGCCACAGTCCAACCCCAACCGACGCAATAGGTGCGGCGGGTCCAACCCCAAACCGATACCATGCATTAATCGGCAGTCCAACCCCAAACCGATAATGCGACGCCTAGTCAATCTCCCCGTAAACAAAAGGGACCTAGCACCCTAGTTATCCGGTCACGGCTCAAAAACGCCATACGACTCGCTTAGCTCTCTCACTCCATGATTAGCTCGCGCAATAAGGAGTGGCACATAAAATTACTTGATCACATATCAAATAAAGAGCATGCTTAACATGAAGAAAACACAATTCAATCATTTAAGCAATAAAACAATTTGCATGAAGAAAACGCAATTCAACAGGCAATACACAATTCACAACATATAAAATAAAGCCTTAATAATGTCTAAGAGATGCCCTTACCGAACTCCAAGCTACGCGGCTCGACAACGACCTCGACATGGTTGTCTTCAAACGAGCCCGACAACCACTTCTCTCACTGATCTCGCACGCATGTTCTTAGTCGACCTCGGTTTAGTGTTCTTGTACACCGATCTCCTTGCAAAGACGATCTCTAAATCACACTGCCTAATACGAGTACAACTTAGTTCGATCTATAGGTTCTAATAACACTTAGCTCTCATATCCCATTCTTAACCACAACCCAAGTAAACATTAAAACTTAAGAACTTAAACCAATACAACCAGAATTCAAACATTACAAAATAACTCCTTTTCTCTAAAATTTATTAAAAACTTCTTTCAACCATCATCAGACAAAGCCATTTTTTTTCCCAAGTACTAATTCAAGCTTAAAATCAAATAATACCTTAAGCACAACTTAATCAAAATCTAAGTTTATATTTCTTAAAAATATTTTCGTCATGGTCCAAAGAATTTAAAATAAGACCATAACCACTTATGTTAAAATTTTAAAACTCAAAAAGAAATCGATTTCATAATCCCTCAAAAATCCATTTTTGCACAAAAAACTATTCTAACACCAAACTAAAACAAGGAATCAAACAAACCAAATAAGGAGGGTTTTGGGCGCTACTTACTTGCAGAAAACAGAGGAAACAATTTGTTTTTCAAGCTCAAATAAATGGTTAAAAAGATAGGTAATGTTATGAAGAAGAAAACCTATCAATATGACCTGATTTGGAAGCATAGAATTAGCTAAAATGGAAGGAAGAGGTAGAGCTAAACAGTAGCATAAAGAAGAGAAAATTCTGTTTTTCCATACCTCTACAGATGGTCGAGATGGTGATATAGGTCGAGAATATGATAAGAAACAAGGTTGATGATGAAAGTTTATGCAGAAGCTCAACGAACTCAAGGTTCTTCAATGGAGGTTTGGAGAAGAGAAGGAAACTTGGAGAAGAAGAAAGAAAGAAATAGCAAGTGAGGATTTGAGGCGGCTGATCGTGATTTTTATGTAGGTGGAAGAACTAATCATGATAGTATCTACAGCTGGTGGAAAGAGAAAAAGTTTGGGCTTATCTCACTTAAATATCTCTTAAACAATTAATTACAAGAAAACCATTTTAAAAGAATTTATCTTTTATAAAACCACAATTTAAGCGACACTGGATTTTAAAGTAAGATATTAATCTAACAACAAGTCTAACCCATCCAACTGCTCCTCTCAATCACAAAGAAATATACTACTTAACGCTAAATAATATTCGTAAGAATACGAGTGTGATCATCTCGACACGATGTCGACCAAGATGCTTGTGCAAGCGCACAAGGCTCTAACACGAGTTCGTGTACGCGGCCTCCTCAGTTCGACATGCGACCTCCTCAGCTCGGTACGCGATCTCATCAGCTCGGCATATGACCTCGGCACACGATCTTGGCATGGGATCTTGTCACGAGGTCTCGATACGACGTCCTAATACTAGGTCGATCTCGTCCTCAGGTGTTACAGCTACCTTCTCTGGGGCATTGTTGTTTCCGTTTAGTTTCTCGTATATTTTGTTTAATGTCCGATAAAAGTAATTTTACATATATTATCTGTTGAAATAAGAAAGTACAATAGATGGTGAATGTTGTAAGGGCTGGCCAACTCTATAAAGCAATTTTTTTTGGGAAACTAAAATCATGCTCAATTCGAATTGGGATCCATTCCATTTCTCAAAATAAATAGAGGACTCTATTTATGAGAGAGATAGACACAGGGGAGAGATTTGGTGTATCAAACTTTTATTATCATTTAAAAAAATTTAAATTATTTAAAACCTATGTATCTATCTTTCTCCTAATGAAGCCCTCTATTTATTTTGAGAAATGGAGATGATCTTTACTCGTTAAATCCTTACTTTACATATCTAAAATTATTTTAATTATTTATATATTTTTTTAAAAAATTAGAAATTATTTGATAGGTAATAATACTTTTTAGCAAAAATAAATTTTCTAATTTACAATAATCATTTTTCTTTCCGTAAATATACATTAGTTTTTTTTAAGGAAAAACTAACAATACATTGATTTTTTAAATCTTTCAAAATCTTCAGCATAAAATTTAAATAAACTTTTAATAATTATTGTTTTATTAACACAAAAAATTCATTTTAAAATTTGCTACTTTAAGGCTAAAATGCAAAATGAGCCCACCAAGTGTTGTAAATTGGAATTAGAGTCGGGTCAGTATGGAGTGGGTCACCTAAGATAACCGCTGATTGTGCCGCCATTCGAGCCAATTACTGTCGTGAGATTCTCGTGCGCTTCCCAACAGCCACGCTTTACAGTTTTCCAACTTTCGTTTCTCCTTTTCATATTCGCGACAATGCGGCCATTATTGGTTCTCACACTACCTTTGTTTGTACGGGACAAAAAATACTCCCTCCGTCCTATTATAAGTGTCATATTAAAAATTTTTACATATATTAAGAAAAAATTATAAATAAATAAAAGAGAGTAATAATTTTACAAAATTATCTTTATTAAACATTGAGTATTAACAATTGTCATAAATACATAGTAGAATATAATGACTTGAGAGTGATATACTCATTATTACTTTGAGGATAAAATTGGAAAAAAAATAATTAATATTATATTAAAAACCTAACATGACACTTATTTTAGGATTAATTATTTTACAAATATGACACTTATAATGAGACGGAGGGAGTAAGAGAAATAGAACTCATTGATTCCCAAAAATTTGGTTGCTTAGGTTTTGACACGCGGACTAAGAAATAATTACTCCAATTTCGATAAAATTTGACTAAACTATAGTACTTAATAAATGTGTCACTTTCTAATATAAAATTTATTGGGAATTACAAAGGCTTCACTAAAACTAGTACTCTCTCTGTTTTGGATTAAATATATGTACTTTTTTTCTTATAATAAAAGACGGAAGGAGTGCCTAGTAAAATAAACTATAATTAATATATGCTATTAATTTAATGGTATAATGGGAAATAAATGCTGAATTATGCTTTAGATTTCTAAAACAATCAATGTTTTTAGACAAAAAAATAAATTAATAAAACACGGTTTTGGGGCGGAGGGAGTAATTTAAAAATGTATAACTTTTTCTTTTACCGTTTAGATAAATAAATTTCTCATTACATATAAACTTTTTGTTCCTGGATCCATGGAAACATTTGCTCTCTATTAATTTTTCCATCTTATCCGAACGGGAGAGGAAAAGTTAAACATAGCGATAATCCTAGCTTATCCTTGGAACGGATTCTCTATTTCTCTCTTGTTGCACAATCTCCATCATTAAGGGTGTGTTTGGTTTACGAGAGAAATTGTGAAGAGAGAAAATACGAAGAAAGAGTATAAAAACAGAGAAAAATGTGAGAAATAGAGTAAATTTTGGGTACTGATTGGTTTTTGAGAAAGAGAAGAGAAAAAGAGAAGAGAGAAGTATTAATTATTTTTGAAAATATATCAATATCCTTGACTAAAAATTTAAATAATTTGAGATATAATGAGAGAATAGAGGTAGAATTGGAAAATGCAAGCTTCTGCCCCATTTCTTCGCATGAGTGAGAAGAGTGGAAAAAGGCGTAGGACCAATGTGATAAAACTCTCTCTCTTCTATTTCTTCGCACATCCAAACAACTACAGTACCTAAACTCCTGCGTCTCTCTCGTCCCAAACTCTTTCTCGCCAATTCAACCGAAAACAAACGCACACTAAATCAATATCTCTGCCATTTTTTATTTTTAAAACTCCTACCCTCTTTATTTCTCTCGTGTTCTCTCACGTTGCACAATCTCCACCCTTAAATGAATATCTCTCCCATTTTTTATTTTTAAAACTCCTACACTCTCTTTTTGCTTTGCAGAATAACACAGATAAATGTTACTAGTATATTTATATTTTCTCTTTTAGATATTTAAATTATTTTTCTTGTAAAGCTGAAGTAACAAAAAAAATTGGAGGCTTAGTTTTTCGGGTCTAAATAACAAAAAAAAAATAAAAATAATTAGGGGCCCAAAGCCCTAGCCTTGCTGGCTTTAGGGTTGGAAGAGTCCAGTTTAGTCCTTAATTAGTTCAACATGTATGAAATTGATCTTCGTTGTTAAATACATGACGTTATGTGATAAAGTGTCCAATGGAACTTCATATCATCAGAACCTAAACAGCTAATTAATTTTACATGGCTAATTGGTCGGTCGGGGATCGATATACCTCATTTAATGATGTCCAAGAAAGAAGGAATAGGCTAAGAGAAAATAGACTCATTAGCTTCTTAAGCAAAAAACTCTAGGGGGCCGGCTTATGGTCTGGGATTGACCTCGATTTCGACATGGTTGACGTCAAGGTCGAGTTTAGAGAAGGCTATCTTTAACAGAAATTCAAACCCTCATCCTGAAGCCTCTGAGAATGATGGAGTGGTTAACATAGGATCTTGAGCAGAAAACAAGGTAGGAACATGGTCATATAATTAGAGCGCGTAATTAATGAAGCCAAAGATGGATACAAGATACTTCCTCCGTTTTCATATATAAACAACAGAACATTTTTTTGAGACCAAATACATGAGTTATTCAATGAATCAAAAAAGTGCTTTATTGCTTATATATGAAAACAGAGGGAGTAAGAACACAATCTTATCGTGGAGCGCATAAATAACTAAGGAATTTATTCTAGTGTAAAAATTGGGCCTAACTACACTATAAAAGGGGAAACCCCCATGTATGATAATCTGTTTCTAAACCATTTTTACTTTTCAACCCTTCTAAAGTCATATCTTACTTAAACATTAGAGTGCTTTTGTAGGTACACCCTCGAAGCTTTGGAACCATTCTCATCACCAGAGGGAAGACTTTTTGTGTTCCATAATGGAACACTAACTAATCCTATGCAACAATAGAGTCATATTGTTCCACGTAAAGCAATGGATTTCCTGTTAACGAATCTACCCAATTGCGATATTCTATTATCCCATCTTGGGTTCTATTTTTTGTTCGCTGCTTCTTTTCTTTATCTACATCTCCACATTGTCCCTTGCTTTTGGGTTATTGTTTCTTTCTCCTCCTCTTCCTCCTCTTCCTTTCCCGTGGTGACCCTCTTAGATTTGGATTTCTTTCTCCTCTATCTTTCTTCTCTATCACTTCTTTCTCAGCATATTTTCTCTCTCTTCGCCATTCACAGTGAGAAAGTAGCTACTTAGATGGGGGAGAACTCTCGGAAAAAAAATGTTGGAGATGAATCAAGATAAGGATATGCTACTGGATTTGGACCGTATGGTAAACTAGTCGAAAGGTTTCAAAAAGGAGAAAGATTTAAAGGAGTAAGAGAAGGAAAGTTGATGGATGACACAACACTAGAGATGGTGAACTAAAAAAATGCAGTCATGTTGATTAACAATGAAAGGAGGAAGTTATGAAGAAGAACATTAAATAATCTTGAAACTATTGGATTCATCATTGATTGATTTGAAGAAATTGTGAATAAACAAATTCCAATTAAAGAATGTTGGAATTGAGATTAGCCTTTCTTCATCATCACTTATTTTATAATCAATTCATTTCTATGGAACATGCATGGTATGCATGAGTATGAATTCATATGTTAGTCATGAAACAAGGTTCATCAAGTCAGTCACAAAACAAGAAAGCTACATCAATCATGCTCCTTGTCTAATCCTTGAAGATTATATTCAAATTCCACTCAATTACTTTCATATCAAGAAGACTGGTTTGTAGTTGTTCTATATCAATAATGGGTAAGTTTTGTTTCTCTTTCTGGTCCTAGAAATGAAGTAAGAACAAAATTCCATTTTGAAGCCCTCATCTTGTCTATTTAGCTGGATTTGAGGCACCAAAGGGGGTCAAATTGGTAAATAGTAAGTGAACAATTCTAAATTGAGTAAATTCATAATCTTAGGTCTATTTTGACTTAATAAACTTGAAGAAGATTGCTACAATTCAAGATTTGACCATTTTCTTAGAAATAACCTAAAACAACCCCCCATTTGGCACTGCTTTGTTTTTAGTTTTTGCTATGGGTATCTCAAACTAAGCAAATGACCTCAAAATTACTCTATACTTTATAATTAGACTTCTTTAGTGATTTAAAACTTGCAAGATTTGGTTTGGACATAAAAACTGGATCAAAGGTTACATAGCCCTAAGTTACATAGTTATGTTACATGTAGTCTAGTTGTTAAAGGGAATAGATAAGCGGCTTAAGTGTCCAGTTGTTAAGTATGTGACTTAAATTCTATAGAGGTTACATAGTGGCCTAATTGCCAAGAGAATTCTTGATGTTTGAATAAAGAATGAACATGTAGCATGTGATATTGTAATTGCTATACAACAAAAAGAATGAGTAACGTATGAAGCATAAAAGAGAAAGTTAACGTCCTTCCCCCTAGTAAGAAGGAGTTAACATAAAAGAATAAGTTAATGTCCTTGCCCCTAGCACGAAGGAGTTAGCATAAAAGAGAAAGTTAACGCGTTTCCCCAAGCCAGAAGGATGACAGATATACGGTCTGGCTAATTAGCTACTCCGTAGCTTATAAAAAAAAAAAAAATTTATCTACTCCGTAAGCGGGTCTCCCCCAAGCCAGGAGATATAGAAATACTTGGGTCTTCCTTTAGCTAAAATATGTCTTCCTCTAGCCATAATACATATTTATTATGGGCCTTACTCTATCCATAAGACATATTATTTATCGGTCTTCCTCCATCCATAAGACATACTACCATAAGGGCCTTCCCAATTGCAAAGGCGTGGTTAAAGTTTTATCATATGAAATTAATATGTATGACCTATTGTTGTACTTGTGAGTGAGGTCCAGGATAAGACTCACTGAGACTTTTATATCACCTTTCCATTTCTTATTTTTTGATGAGCAGGTATGCATTGGCAGCTAAAATGCATTTTCGGGATGTTTGACAGCAGGTTCCAGTGTTAGAAAGTCTTGCAGTAAGTAGTCTATGCCGGATCAGAGTCTTATGTAAAGTTTACATATTCTTGTACATTAGTCTATATGTAATCGTTTCACAAAAGTTTTCTAAGTCAAAATTGTGTTCTTAATATATCAACTTCTATTTTATTTGGCACCAGATTATGTTTAAGAAAGAAAATTTTTTGTTCCGCTCAAACAAACATTTTGGTTTTAAATTCTTTGATTAGCTTTGTAAAATGTTTCCATATAAAGTACTAAGTAATGCCTTAGTAGGAATCTGTGTGTTACATAAGGTTATCAGAACAGTTATATCCCGTCGGATTGTGAGTTATGAGTCTAAGGTGATATATGGCTTAGGGTGTCAGTCTTAGTGTTCTGTAGTGTTGTTAATCTTCTAAGTTTCTTATGTGAATTAATGAGATTGGCCACCTCAAGGATTCATGTGAGGAACGACGAGGGATAATAACTAACATAATTGTTTTCGAAAAGAGGATTTTCAAACTTTTTGAACATTATGTGTTTCGTGATGAGTTTTTCTTATGCATGAACTAGTATGTTACATAAGTAAACAATGTAATATTACTCCGTGGGATTGAGATTTCAAAGGAAGTAACAGAGGTAATGAAGGTCAAGGTGAGATATTCATATATTGTATGTTTCAGATGGAATGCTAGCCTACTATTTTGATTAGTAAGTGCTAGATTGATGATGTGTTTTGAATAATTACTATGTGTATTTAATCATCAAAAGTATGCTTGGTTTGTTGAAACGATCCCTCTTGCAGAGTTAGTTGTTTTGTTCCTTGTATAGGTTGTTAAGAATAAATGTTTTAATATGTTAGGTATACTTGTTTTAATTTTAGGAAACAGTTTAGTGCACCTCTTTACAAATGCATTGGTGGGAAAATAATTATTTGGTAAAAGTAAAGTTTCACAAAAACCCTTAAGCTTCTTAAAATCAGTTTTCAGAGCATTTTTATTCTTTTGAAACCAACTTTCTTGTAAAGATTTTCACGAAATTTTAAATCCCTTCTAAGATTGTTAGTAACCATGAACTTTTGATTTTGTTTAAGAACAAGAATTTCTTGAACAATTACTTTTGTCGAAAGTGATGCTTTTATGAAAAACACTTAAAATACTTTGAGTTTCATTTCAAACTATACTTTTGAAGGATGATCTTTAGGAAATGTATTTAGAATACTAAAAGTGGTTATCTTTATCTACCTAATTTATCGGGTGGTGAAGATACCTTTGTTCTACATCAACTATTATGGGGTGCTCCATAGTAGACTTAAGCTGAGTAAGTTTGGGAAATTTGAATGAAAGTGTGTGAAGCTTAGGGATTTCAAGATGTCTATTGGATGCCTTTGAATGTACCTAAAGTTAGGTGCTTGCATATGTGACTTATTGGGAATGTAGCTTAAATGGTTGTTTGGATTGTTGCATGAAAACCATTGGAGTGTTGATTGATGAACTTCTGCCATGGAATCACTATGTGAGGACTTGGACACTACAAGAAAACACGATTATACCTACGGCTTATTACTGATAGGCATTAGCCCATCGGTAAATCCAACATTGGCAGTTGGTAATGCGCGGGAAAATATCTGTTAACATTACTGACAGTTTCACCCTCGCTACAATTACTGATGGCCTTTTGCATTGGTAATTTTGGTGCCATTTTTCCCTGTCAATATTATCGATGGCCATGGTCATCGGTAATCGTACCGATAGTCAAGATCAGTGGTAACATTGGCGCCCTATTTTCACTGCCATGTTTTCATATAAAACGGGCAAAGTTCATTGGTAAACTCAACGGTCACATCCGTTTTACCGATGGGTCTTTCAAATACTGACAGCCTTTGGCCTGTTAGAAACTTATGTCATGACCGTTGAGTTTACCGATGACCTTTGTCTATCAGTAATATTAATGAGGTCGTCGATAATGTCCAATTAGGAGGAAGCTGTGAATGGTCTCCCCCATTCTCATCATTTCTCTCTTCTCTCACATTTTTTCTTCTTTCCTTGTCTTCTCTTATTCTCTCTTGCCTCCGCAATCTCCTCTCACTGCAAGCACTCTCGCCTCCACTCCACCACCTTTGTTGGTCTATCTGCCATGGAGTCTCTCTCTCCCCCTCCCTCCCCGCCGTAACCACCCTTGATGCCACCACCCCTTGCCGACGCAACCACTATCGCCTCCACTCCACCACCTCTGTTGGTTTCTCTGTCATGGTGTGTCTTTATCTCAGTCACTCGGCGTCTCTCTCTCTCTTTCTCGCCTCCAGCAAGTCAGTTTTTGGATATATCGTTTTTGCATCTATTTTTTAGACCATTGTGCTACGTTTTTTTATAGGCAAATGATAGTGGTTAGCTTTTGTTAGGGGGACGGAAATTTTTGTTAGCGGCAGGATTCAAACCCTACACCTCCTGCTTAATTCTCCTTCGGTGTCCCAACCCAAACCACTTGGCTATCCTTCGGGGGACTTGTGCTGTGTTTTTTGCATATGCTTGCCTATATTCTGCTGTTTTTTTTAATGTTATACATGTGGTAGAAATTGTGAAAACTTATGTAAAATTTCAGGGACATTGCCATAGCTAGTTCACTGCCTTGTTGCCGTTGTGAGTTTGACGTGTTGTTGACGCGACTAGTCCCCGCGCTCTCGTGTTGCTGTCACTGCCACGTTTTATGGTTAGTGATTTCGTGCTCTAACTTTACTCATATTGGTATTAATGAACTATATGTAATTGAACTATATTTAATTGGATTGTATTTAATTGGATTACATTTATGGAATGTAATTAGATTTGAAAGTTAACTAAAATGAGGTGAATTTTTCATGTTTTCAAAATTGTCTTGGATTTATGTGAAAATATGGCATGAACTATGTAACATCCTCAATTTTCTAACCTTGCTTAATGTGTGATTATGTGTGTATAAGTGTATTTGTGTGAGCCTAGGTGTGTATGGTGGAGTTTGTCAGTGTCTTTGAGTGTTCGGCTGTGTGTTTGCTTTCTGTGCCTTTGTGAAAGGATAAGTATGAGACTTGTGAGGTTTTCGAGGTGAGAAAGAGGTAGAGAAGTGCTTGATAGTGTTTTAGAATTAGTCTTAGAAGCCTCGTAAAATTTGAGATCAATCGGAGCTAGAATTAGGGTTTTGTGTTTTTTCGTGCCCTTGGGCGAGCGCGAGTTTTCGATCGAGTAAATGAGACTTTGAACCTTTGTTATTGAGTCAATTTGATGCCCTCTTATGTTAGGAATCATGTTTAAATGTTAGGGTTTCATGTTCTGGGTCGTACGAGCGTCGGAATCAAAAAAATCGCGCAAAAACAGAACCTACTACACAGGGGCACGTGACGCGCACTTGAGAAGCCCTGAGGCACGCGCGGTGTTTGTTGGACCATCAGTCTGGACTTTTTGTGACATGTGGCGCATTTTTATTGGAACATAGTGACCTCTGAGGAAGTGACACGTGGCGCGCATGAGGGAGAGTACTTTGCGTTGAAGGAACTGCCTCAGACATGCGTGGTGCGCATGCAAAAGCGCGTGGCGTGCGCTGAGATAGAGAAGCAACGCAGAAATGCGTGTGGGGCGCGCGTGGCGCGTGTCCAGGGACCCACTTTGCTTATTTAAGCATAATTGATCACCTCATTCTGATTTTTTCCATTCCTCTTTCCATTCCACGACCTGAACTAAGCCGTGAACTAGAAAACACCATTTTTGGAGCATTCCAAGCTTGGTGATTTAGATTTAAGCAATCACTACTACCGGTTCATCAATCCGACGGTGCTAACTCGTCTGTTTCCGTTCGAGCTTGTTAGGGCTTATCTCTGATTGCCGTTTCGTCGAGGTAAATCCTATACCCTCTAATTTTAATCACTGGTTTCATCATGTGAATCCTAGTTCTCAAAGTGGTTCTAGTTACTAGCCCTAATCAGACTGTGTTTTGGACCTCGGTTTTACCTAACGGGCACCGAACGAGCTAAGGATTTGCTGAAACTCCCGAAGGAGGTTCCTTGGGCCACGAGATAGAGGCTATAACCTCTGTTCTCCCTGTTCTTGGCCATTGATTTCGTGATCCCTTGTGGTTTTGATAGTTCCTAATTATCTATTCTTCGTATTTTAGGGGTTTGGTGCTAGTGCGAGTACCGAACGTCCGTGAAAGCTTGTCAGGAATTGGATTTGGGTAAGTTAGAATCTTTGGACCCTTAGAATAGGGACTGGCCATGACCTCCCTTGTATTTTTGTAATTCTATAGTTTGCTCTAATTCTAATCTAAGTGCGTTTTTGTGTTTCCGGTGAAATATGGATCGTGCGGGTGTGCTCGGTGGAATTTTTGGACAACTTATGGTGTCCTAATTAAGAGGGGAAGAACCTAAACTTAGGAAAGAAAGGTGATTGAAGTGCTTGTGTGCCCGTGGTTGAGGCTTTTGGAATTGTGGAACGCAGAGTTAACGCTTTGGAATCCAGGTGGGAGTAAGAATACATTTTTACTGGGATTGCTAGTGTAGAATAATATACATTGTATACGTAGGGTACCTAAGCCCTATTAGAGGTTGAGTTTAGAAACACCTAAAGATAGGTGTTACGGTTTATGGTATCTGAGGACAGGTGTTGTGAACCTATCAACCAACATAGGAGTAATATTGTGTGTTCCGAGTCCTGTTTTTGACCTACTTAGTGTATGATAGTGAATTTATGTGTTATGTGTGATACTAGAAACATGTGTAGAAATATGTGATATGTGCTTATGTGATGAAATGCTTGTGTAATACTCTATGTGTATAATATGTGATATTAAGTGTTGTGTAGCTGCTAAATGACTAAGTGATTAAGGATATGACTAATGTGAGATGTAACATGCATAATGTGAATAACGAATAAAGTGAATAAAAGTGATATGTGAGTGGTGTGAGCTTTTACATACGTGAATGTGTTGGTGCTATGTCACAGCCGTGTGTGGTGCACGAGGTCAGGAGATACTCGAGCACGAGTACGAGGCAACATTGCAGGTCACATAGACCTTGGTGGTGTATATCATAGGGTCTGGAAATATTCCACAGAAGGCCAATAGTTTGGCCGCTATTGTGTCGTGGTTCCGGTTGTGCCCGTTTAACCCGACGAGTGCTGTAAACTTCAAGTCCTTGGTGAACGATCCCGAGTGCAGGCCTAGATACCCGACCCTGATTATTCGGGGCTACGGGGAGCATCACGATGAGCGGGGTATGTTGCTTGGACAACTGACTGATACTCTGAGTGGTGAGGAGTACATTGTGACATAGGGTTGTACTCTGAGTGGTGAGGAGTATAGTAAGTCAGTGTAGTTAGTGGCCACGTGTTTATAACTAAGTAACCACAGTGTGATAAATAATTAGTGTCTAAATTAGGAATGTGAAACATGGTAAATCTGATTAATTGCATGATGTATACTTTGTATTGCCTTCTACTGCTACTTTCCCATTTATGGTGATCATGTTGTTCTTATCTCCCTGTATATGTGTTTGTGTGTATATGTGGTATATGTTAGATATGGTATATGTTAGATACAGGTACCGAGGAGGCTGTTGTTGCTGAGGATGGCACAGCTCATGCATCCGTTGATATGGTCGAGTCTGAGGATCCCCGTCTGGGGGAATTTTGAGTTGGGCACTACCTTTTGCCTTTCTCAGTAGTTAGGGATCGTAGGGCGGGAGCTCTCGATGCCCAGTTATGTACCTATGACCAGGAGTCTTGTTTTGCTTCCGTTTGATGGTGACTCTTTTGATGAGGCGCGCGTTAGCCTCTAGCTTGTATTTTGAGGATGATTGTATTACCTTTTTGCTACGCTTCAATCTTTGACTTTCGTTTGTTTTCTTTTTAGACTCTAATGTACGTGAGCCCTAGGAGGGCCACAGACCTTCTATCGATGCATATACTATATATTATGTGTGCTTATTTCTGCCGTGTGCTTTAGTTTAAATTTCTACGTATTTTTTGCTATATTTAATTATTATCGATAAGCTAAGCGATTAAGGCTAATTAATGAAAAGGTTAATATGATGGGACGAGGGGTGTCTCATTTTGCGGTATCAGAGCAGTTTGGCCCTAACCGGACTGTGAGGTTTAGGATGTTGTTTCTGGCCGTGTCTAGTTGGACCCACATCGGGTATCCAACTATGTTTAGAAGTGGGTAGAGTGTCCGTATTTAGTTGCTTATCTGAATTGTTCGCACTAAAGATAGCTATTCGTGTATTCATAAGATATATTGCATATAATTATATGGTTCTTTTTGTCTTATGAATGCTGAGCTGTGGTCTTCTTTTCAGGATATCATGGCTCGCAGGGGTGGTACAACAACTCGTCGTGGAGTCAATGAGGAGACTTCTCACATAGATGGTAGAGACGAGTGGTCAGAGACCTTGCGGTCAGTGAGAGAGTTGGCTACAGTTTGTTGTAGCAGACTCAACAGAATACTCAGATGTTGTAGAGGCAAGAGGCCAGGAGAGATGATGCTGGTTTGACTACTTTTCTGAAGGGTCAACCTCCTCAGTTTGATGGCGAGTTTAACCCAGAGGGTGCTGAGCGCTGGATTCAGGAAGTGGAGAAAATCTTTACGGCGATGCACATCCGTGAGGATAGGAGGGTGATGTATGCTTCTTTCCTATTGGTGGGAAATGCTGAGTCTTGGTGGAAAGGTAAGAGCAGGTTATTGGAAGAGCAGGGCAGGATTGTGACTTAGGAGTTGTTTAGCGAGTGCTTCCTGGAGAAGTTCTTTCCTAGGCTGACTCGTAGCGAGAAGGAAAAGGAGTTTGATAGTCTGAGGCAGGGAGGATTGTTTGTGGGGGACTATGCTACTAAATTTGAGGCTTTGCTGAAGTATTTCGATTTTTACAGTTTGCATCCTAGTGAGGCTTGGATGTGTATGAGGTTCCAGGATGGACTGAGGTATGATATTCAGAGGGCTGTGATGCCATTGAAACTGGTGCATTTTCCCGACTTAGTGGAGCAGAGTATGGAGTTGGAGAGTTTAGACCGCCGTAGAGAGCAGCAGAGGAGTGGCGGACCTATGAAAAGTGGTGATGTTGGTAGAGGTGGTGGACAGAGAGGTAGAGCTCGAGAAAGGGGAGGCAGATTTCCTCCGAGGGGAACAAGTCCTTATTCTAGACCAGAGCAGCCCACTGCTGCTGTTGGGAGTGGTGGATCATTCACACCTGCTATGAAATGTTTTAGGTGTGGAGGACCTCTTGTGATTAAAGATTGCCCGACAGGAGGTGGAGACCGTTCTTGCTTCACTTGTGGGAAGCCAGGGCACATTGCTAGAGACTGCAGAGTAGGACAGAGGGCCATTGGTGGACCTCTAACTGGAGGACGTGGTGATGGTGCTGGTAAGGGAGCTGGACGTGGTGCAAGTACAGGAGGGGCTAGACCCCAAGCCACTAGAAGAGTGTTTACAGTGAAGGGAGCTGAATCCTCTAAATCCCCCAATCTGATACACGGTATGTGCATTGTTTCTAGTAAACTCTTAGCTGTATTGTTTGACTCCAGTGCTGTTCATTCTTTTATATCCCATGATTGTGTAAATCATTTGAAATTGCCTGTTTCTACCTTACCTTGTAAACTAGTAGTTTCTACTTCTACTGGTAAACCTTTAGTTACAACTTCTGTTTGCTTAAATTGTCCAATCATCATAGAGAATAGAAAATTTCTTGCAAACCTTATGTGTCCTTTGTAGGATTTAGATATTATTCTGGGTATGGATTGACTTGCTGCCAACCATGTGTTGTTGAATTGTGCTAATAAGAGTCTTTCTTTTTCTGATAAATCTAATGTGATATCTGCCAATGATAGTAGTGATAGACTTAGTGGTGATTCTCAGAAGTACGTGATGGTGTTTTCTACAGAAGGAAAGGATATTCCTAGTCTAGATTCTATTTTCGCAGTGAGCAAATTTCTTGAAGTATTCCCAGATGATGTTCCTGGATTGCAACCTGAGATAGAGATAGAATTTGTCATAGACTTGATTCCTGGTATTGGCCTTATTTCAATAGCACCTTATAGGATGTCACCAGTAGAGTTAGCAGAGCTAAAGGACCAAATGGATGACATGCTAAAGAAGGATTTTATTAGGCCTAGTATGTCACCATGGGGAGCTCCAGTGTTGTTTGTTAGGAAGAAAGATGGTTCGTCGAGGTTGTATGTGGATTATAGGCAGTTGAACAATGTAACTATTAAGAACAAATATCCTTTTCCTAGGATAGATGACCTGATGGATCAATTGAAGAGAGCAATTGTGTTCTATAAGATTGATTTGAAGTCTGGTTACCACCAGATTAGAGTGAAGAAGGAAGATATGCCAAAGACAGCCTTTAGATCCAGGTATGGGCATTATGAATATTTGGTTATGCCTTTCGGTTTAACTAATGCTCCTACAGCGTTCATGGAATACATGAACATGATTTTTAGACCGTTCTTGGATAAATTTGTAGTGGTGTTTATTGACGATATTCTAATCTACTCTTCGAGTAGAGAGGAACATGAAGGACACCTTAGGGTTGTACTTCAGATTTTGAAAGATCATCAGTTGTATGCCAAGTTTTCTAAATGCGAGTTCTAGTTGGAAGAAGTATAATTCCTGGGACATGTGATCAGTAAGGAAGGAGTAGCTATAGACCCATCCAAAGTCGAAGCGGTGATTCGGTGGGAGAGTCCAAAGACTGTTAGTGAGATTAGAAGTTTTCTTAGGTTAGCAGGGTATTATAGAAGGTTTATCGAAGGATTTTCTAAGATAGCTTTACCTATGACTCAGTTAACCAGGAAGGGTACGCCTTTTGTGTGGTCAGAGAAGTGTGAGAAGAGTTTTCAGGAGTTGAAGGAAAGACTAACCACTTCACCTGTTTTAATCCTACCTGATCCTTTAGGGGAGTTTATAGTTTACTCTGATGCTTCATATCAAGGGTTAGACTGTGTGTTGATGCAGGAAGGGAGAGTAGTGGCTTATGCTTCTCGACAACTGAGAATTCATGAAAGGAATTATCCCACTGATGATCTAGAGCTATTTGTTATAGTTTTGGCTTTGAAGATTTGGCAGCACTATCTTTATGGTGCTAAGTTCACTGTGTTCAGTGATCACAAGAACTTGAGGTATTTATTCGACCAGAAAGAATTGAACAAGAGGCAGAGGAGATGGATGTAATTCCTTAAGGACTATGCCTTTGAGCTACAATACCATCTAGGGAAAGCTAACGTAGTGGCTGATGCGTTGAGTAGGAAATCCCTACATGTATCGGCTATGATGGTTAAGGAGTTGGAGCTAGTAGAGCAGTTTAGTGACTTTGGTCTTGGAGTACAGTTGTTTAAAGACAGAATGTGTTTAGGGAATATGGTAGTAACTAGCGAATTCTTAAAGCTAGTGAAGGAAAAGCAAGAGACTTATGAACATCAGTACAAGATGAAGGAGTTGATGAATAAAGGAAAGGTGTCAGAATTTAATGTGGGCAGTGATGGTATCTTTAGGTATGGAGATAGGATTTGTATACCTAGTGATGCCGAGATTAGAAAGATGATTCTAGAAGAAGCCCATAAGTGCAAGCTTAGTTTCCACCCAGGTGCTACTAAGATGTATAAAGATTTGAAGAAGATGTTTTGGTGGCCTGGTATGAAGAAGAACATAACTAATTATGTTTTGTCTTGCTTAGTATATCAGAAGGCAAAGATAGAACATTAGAAACCAGCAGGGTTGTTGTATTCCTTGGATATTCCTGAATGGAAGTGGGATGGAATAGCAATGGACTTTGTTGTAGGACTACCTAGGACCCCTAAGAAGTTTTGATGCTGTAGGGGTAGTTATTGAATGGTTGACGAAGAGTGCTCATGTCATTCCAATTGGAAAGAAATATCCTTTGGAGAAGTTAGCTCAGATTTACATTAAGGAGGTAGTAAGACTCCACGGTGTTCCTTTGAGCATCATTAGTGACAGAGATCCTAGATTTACCTCTGAATTTTGGAACGAACTGCAACGAGCTTTAGGGACTATATTAACGTTGAGTTTAGCTTATCATCCTCAAACGAATGGTCAGTCAGAAGAACGATCCAATCCCTAGAAGACTTGTTGAGAGCACGTGTGTTGGAGCATGTAGGAAGTTGGGATGAGTTTTTGCCTTTGGTGGAATTCACCTATAACAACAGTTTTCACTCAAGTATAGGTATGGAACCTTTTGAGGCTTTGTATGGACGGAAGTGTAGAACCCCGTTATGTTGGTTTGAGACCAGGGACAGACAAGTATTAGGTCCTGAGATGATTCAACAGACCACAGAACAAGTCAAGAAGATTAGAGAGAAGACAAAGGAAGCTCAGGATAGACAGAAGAGTTATAGTGGTAAGAGAAGGAGACCTTTAGAATTCCAAGAGGGAGATCATGTTTTTCTGAGAGTAACTCATAGGACTGGATTTGGCAGAGCTATCAAGTCTAGAACATTAACTCCAAAGTTTATTGGTCTATTCCAAATTTTTCGTCGGATTGGCCCAGTAGCCTATCATATTGCTTTACCACCATATCTTTCCAATCTTCATGTTGTCTTCCATGTGTCTCAGTTGCGTAAGTATTACCCCGATCCTTCTCATATTATTGAACCCGGTTCAATACAGTTAAGGGATAACTTAGAATATGAGGCATTACCTGTAAGGATCATGGATCGAAGGATCAAGGAACTTCGTGGTAAACAAATTCCTTTAGTTAAGGTTTTGTGGGATGAGACTACAGGTGATATGACTTGGAAGCGTGAGGATGAAATGCAACAACGATTTCCATATCTGTTTACAGGTACGTGATTTCGGGGACGAAATCTCTTTTTAAGGGGGTGGTAATGTAACATCCTCAATTTTCTAACCTTGCTTGATATGTGATTGTGTGTGTATAAGTGTATTTGTGTGAGCCTAGGTGTGTATGGTGGAGTTTGTCAGTGTCTTTAAGTGTTCGGCTGTGTGTTCGCTTTCTGTACCTTTGTGAAAGGATAAGTATGAGACTTGTGAGGTTTTCAAGGTGAGAAAGAGGTAGAGAAATGCTTGATAGTGTTTTAGAATTAGTCTTAGAAGCCTCGTAAAATTTGAGATCAATCGGAGCTAGAATTAGGGTTTTGTATTTTTTTCGTGCCCTTGGGCGAGCGCGAGTTTTCGATCGAATAAATGAGACTTTGAACCTTTGTTGTTGAGCCTATTTGATGCCCTCTTATGTTAGGAATCATGTTTAAATGTTAGAGTATCATGTTATGGGTCGTATGAGCGTCGGAATCGAAGAAAGCGCGAAAACGGAACCTACTATGCAGGGGCGCGTGGCGAGCGCTTTAGAAGCCCTGAGGCGCGTGTGGCGTGCGCGTTTTATGTTGGACCATCAGTCTGGACTTTCTGTGACACGTGGAACATTTTTATTGGAACATCGTGACCTCTAAGGAAGCGACACGTGTTTCGCATGCGGGAGAGTACTTCGCACTGAAGGAACTGCCTCAGATGCACGTGGCGCGCGCGCTGAGACAAATAAGCAACGCAGAAATGCGCGTGGAGCGCGCCACGACCCACTTTGCCTATTTAAGCATAATTGATCACCTCATTCTGATTTTTCCTTTCTTCTTTCCATTCCACGACCTGAACTAAACCTTGAACCAGAAAACACCATTTTTGGAGCATTCCAAGCTTGGTGATTCATATCTAAGCTATCTTTACTACCGGTTCATCAATCTGACGGTGCTAACTCATTTGTTTCTGTTGGGGCTTATCTCTGATCACCGTTTCATCGAGGTAAATCCTATATCCTCTAATTTTCATCACTGGTTTCATCATGTGAATCCTAGTTCACAAAGTCGTTCTAGTTCTTAACCAAATCAGACTGTGTTTTGGACCCCGGTTTTACCAAACGGGTATCGAACGAGCTAGGGTTTTGTCGAAACTCACGGAGGAGGTTCCTTGGGCCACGAGACAGAGGCTATAACCTCTATTCTCCCTATTCTTGGCCATTTATTTCGTGATCCCTTGTGGTTTTGATAGTTCCTAATTATCTATTCTTCGTATTTTAAGGTTTTGGTGCTAGTGCGGGTACCGAATGTCCGTGAAAGCTTGTCAGGAGTTGGATTTGGGTAAGTTAGAATCCCTGGACCCTTAGAACAGGGGCTGGCCATGACCTCCCTTGTATTTTTATAATTCCATAGTTTACTCTAATTCTAATCTAAGTGTGTTTTTGTGTTTTCGGTGAAATATAGGTCGTGCGGGTGTGCTCGGTGGATATTTTGGACAACTTATGGTATCCTAATTAAGAGGGGCAGAACCTAAACTTAGGAAAGAAAGGTGATTGAAGTGCTTGTGTGTCTGTGGTTGAGGCTTTAGGAGTTATGGAACGCTGAGTTAACGCTTTGGAATCCAGGTGGGAGTAAGAATACATTTTTACCGGGATTGCTAGTGTAGAATAATATACATTGTATGCGTAGGGTACCTAAGCCCTACTAGAGGTTGAGGTTAGTAACACCTAAGGATAGGGATTATGGTTTACGGTATCTGAGGACAGGTGTCGTGAACCTATCAACCAACATTGAAATAATATTGTGTGTTTCGGGTCCTGTGTTTGACCTACTTAGGGTATGATAGTGAATTTATGTGTTATGTGTGATACTAGTAACATGTGTAGGAATATGTGATATGTGCTTATGTGATGAAATGCTTGTATAATACTCTATGTGTATAATATGTGATATTAAGCATTGTGTAGTTACTAAATGACTAAGTGATTGAGGATATGACTAATGTGAGATGTAACATGCATAATGTGAATAGCGAATAAAGAGAATAAAAGTGAATAAAAGTGATATGTGAATGGTGTGAGCTTTTACATAAGTGAATGTGTTGGTGCTATGTCACAACCGTGTGTGGTACACGAGGTCAGGAGATACTCGAGCACGAGTACGAGGTAACAGTGCAGGTCACATAGACCTTGGGGGTGTATATCATGGTGTCTGGAAATATTCCACAGGAGGCTGATAGTTTGGCCGCTATTGTGTCGTGTTGTGCCCGTTTACCCTGACGAGTGCTATAAACTTCAAGTCCTTGGTGAACGATCCCGAGTACAGGCCTAGATACCCAACCCTAATTATTCGGGGCTACGGGGATGTGCTCTTATAGGTCACAATGAGCAGGGTATGTTGCTTGGATAGCTGATTGATACTCTGAGTGGTGAGGAGTACATTGTGACATAGGGTTGTACTCTGAGTGGTGAGGAGTATAGCAAGCCGGTGTAGTTAGTGGCCACGAGTCTATAACTAGGTAACCATAGTGTGATAAATAATTAGTGTCTAAATTAGGAATATGAAACATGGTATATCTGATTACTTGCATGTTGTATACTTTGTATTGCCTTCTACTGCTACTTTCCCATTTTATGGTGATCATGTTTTTCTTATCAGCCTGTATATGTGTTTGTCTGTATATGTGGTATAAGTTAGATACAGGTACCGAGGAGGTTGTTGTTACTGAGGATGGCATAGCTCATGCATCCGTTGATATGGTCGAGTCAGAGGATCCCCGTCTGGGGGAATTTTGAGTTGGGCACTACCTTTTGCCTTTCTCAGTAGTTAGGGATCGTAGGGCGGGAGCTCTCGATACCCAGTTATGTACCTATGGTCAGGAGTCTTGTTTTACTTTCGATTGATGGTGACTCTTTTGATGAGGCGCGCGTTATCCTCTTGCTTGAATTTTGAGGATGGCTGTATTACCTTTTTGCTACGCTTCCATCTTTGACTTTCATTTGTTTTCTTTTTAGACTCTGATGCACGTGAGCCCTAAGAGGGGCCACAGATCTTATATTGATGCATATAGTGTATATTATGTGTGCTTATTTCCGCTGTGTGCTTCAATTTAAATTTATACGTATTTTTCACTGTATTTATTATCGATAAGCTAAGCGATTAAGGCTAATTAATAAAAAGGTTACTATGATGGGACGAGGGGTGTCTCAAACTATGTATGCATGTACTGCTAAGCTTAATTGTTATATGAACTACTTATGACATGTACTTAGGACTAGGTTTGATTTAATGCATGTACTACTTAGCTGTAGTAATTATTATTGTTATTGCGTACCGGAGAAAAACCTTATATTCACGTTTAAAGTTTAATATCATTAAGCACGTGTACTATTTTGGGTATCGCGTGCTCATTGTATATTGAATCTTGAATTGTCCAAGTTGGATAGTTTGAGGAAAAACTTTTTCTTTACTCATATAATACTTATTACTTATTTCTCATGACTTATACTATATGAAATTTTGGTTTGACCGATTTCCTTTTGTTCTCTGGGTGCACATACTCAGAGATCATTGAGAAATGTTGCCGAAATTTCGTCAAGTATAAGTCATGAGAATTAAGAAATGAGTATTATATGAGTGCCAAAAAAGTTTATTCTTGAATGGGATAGGATCATACCAATTAAAGAAAGGGGGCAGTTATAAGTTTGGCGTGCTGCGAAAATTATAAATTTTAATTAAATGTTTCTGCATTTTTTAACATGCAGAAAATGAAATTTTTCCCTTCGAACTCGTAGTTGGATGTATGATAGGTTGTTTCCAGGGAAAATGAGTTTGAAACAATCTTTTATAGTTGAGGTTGATGAGTTTGTCAACGCTGCCACCACAACATTTTTTGCCTACGGCAACGCGTGAAAACCGTTGTCTTAGGCGAAAAAACCGTTTCCTTTTCCTAAGGCAACGGTTTTTCAACCGTGATATTCTCAGGCGTTGCCTATTCTATAGGCAACGGTTTTTTTGAACAAAGGCAACAGAAATATAAAATCGTAGCCTTTGGTAGGTAATAGACAACGGTTTTTTTGTTTTTTCTAGGACAACGGTTTTACATCATCAATGGCAACAAATAAAAAACGTTCTCTTTAGATGCCAAAAGAAAACGGTTTTTACACAATAAAACCGTTGTCTATTTTGTTTGCTTTCGACAACAGTTTTCATGCGAAAATAGAGAACGGTTTTTGTGATATAGAGAACGGTTTTTGTATAGTATATAGAGAACGGTTTTTGTCCAACAAAATTAGAGAACGGTTTTTCACAATATAGAGAACGGTTTTTGCCAACATATACAACACTTCAAAACCGTTGCCAAAGGTAATAAAAATAAAAAAAATATAAAAAATAGATTTAAAGTGAACGGTTTTTTTATAAAATGGTTTTTTATCTATCAAATAAAGAAAAAGATACTCATTATCGATTGCTATTAACCAAAATTGTATTATTATGGTATAAAACTTAGACTAGCAAAATACCCTTGCTTACACACGGGATGCGTCGTGTCCTCTTTTGCATGATTTTAACAAGAATACTTCTTAAAATAACAATATAATCACTAACATCAACTAAGTAATGATAAGAAATTTCATTAATCATCTCATCATTCTTTTACCAAAATAACATATTACTATCATAAAATAAAAGTCAAGAGTATATACATGTACCAAAAAATTTACATTACTAATTATATACATGTACCAAAAAACAATGTTCATAATCCAAAATGAAACTACATAACACTAGTCAATCATCACATTCCTAATTATATGTACCAAAAAACATTGTTCATAATCCAAAATAAAACTACATAATACTAGTCAATCATCAAACTAGTCAATCATGAAGACAAGTCTTCATCTTCTTCTACCTCCAAATCATCAAGCAAATGACCATCATCCATATCGTCATCGGGTTCCTACAAAATTAAAATAATACTATAATCACTTATTAAAATAACAATATAATCACTAACATCAACCAAGTAGTGACAAGAAATTTCATTAATCATCTCATCATTCTTTTACCAAAATAACATATTACTATCATAAAATAAAAGTCAAGAGTATATACATGTACCAAAAAATTTGAGTAAGATGCTATGATTTGTGTTATGATTTCAGGTTTCGCATGTTTCACCCCCCTCACAATCCTATGCAACAATTCCTTGTAAGAAACAGGGACAGCCAGGATCATAATCCTAATATTTTGGCCATGTGCAGACCATCTCTCTTCAAAGCTTAAGCTATTAATTGGAAGCCCGAGAATGGTTTTCTCTCGAAACGTCAAATAACCCACATGCAAATTCCCCATACACTGTGAAACACCACTAACATAATACCATAGTGAAGCTAAGAAAATCTATCCAACACTGAATCATGTGCAGTGGCAAAAAGCAATCTTCACAATTTTAGCACACTGCTTCAACCAAATGAAATAAAATAACTTTTACTTTCCTATTTTTCCCCTTTCTTTATGATCAAACATTAAAAAAAAAAAAAAGACCATACTCAAAATGAATTTATAAACATTTTGTTTATTAAAGATTTTAGTGATATCATTTGATCCATGTATACAATGCCATCTAGCAGGAAAAGAATGCTTAATTCTTGTTTTCCTGTTTCTTTCCCTTTCTTTCTCAAGTTATCCTTCAATTAGAGATGTTCAAACCCTGTTCTATAAGTTCCTAGATTTTCCTCACCTATAGACCTCCCCATCTAATCTCATGCGGAAAAGTAATTTTATCCCTCTTCTTATCATTGTATTCCAATAGTATTAGTATATTGCACCTGCTAACAGAGGTAAACGATAATAATATGAAGTAGCAGCGAAAAGCAAGGAAAAGAAAGTGTCACACTGACGTAGATAACACTTGTAAAAGGCATAATCAGTAGCAGCAGTAATAAAGCAAAGAATAACAAGACAAACAGACGATGTTATGTCAGAAATTAGCAATACATTCCAGAGAGACAAGTACCCAAGGAAAATGGCAGGGGAAATAGAAAAATGACTGAGATCATAAAGTTGAGTGATGAATATATGAATCATACCTTGGTTCGATTGTTATAGTAATATTTTTTCCCATCACTAGCAGAGACCAATTGCCAATCAGTACCAGGCAGATCTACCCTATAACAAGAAAGCATGACAAAAGATAAGAAGGTAAGATTATAAATCATTGTTTCTAACTAACACATACATTTCAGACCGAACAACTAACCAAATAACAGTATGTCACGTATTAACAAAAGATGATACATAAAATTGTTCTGCAATATCCATATTGCACTGTTTAACCCTCAATTTCATTCCCTTTATTCATTTTAAACATCCAAAGGAAGGGAGAAAATTCATTATTTGTCCCCCCCTTTTTTACTTATTTTCCTATGATTGCCCTTTCCCTCTGAACTCCCAAAAATATACCTCAATGCCAATAAAAATTAAGATTTACATTTTACTAGCATGCCATGATCCTCTTTCTTCAGTTTGCAACAAAGTTTTTGACAACACCATCACCTACAAAGGGTCAATGACACATCTAAACTGTTGATCAGAGAGATCAATTCCAAAAAATCTATTAGAACCATCCATGCTCACTGCTCTCCTCCTGTTAAACCCAAATCTAGTGTTCAAATAACTTAACCCTAAAATTCACAATCCAAAATAAATAATAAATAAAACACAAATTAAATGAAGATTGACAGTTGAAACAAAAAATAAATGAAATTAGGAAAAGAAAAAGATAAATACCAGGGACGATGGGATTGGATTTGCGTGGCAAGGAGAATATCGGAGGGATTTCCGGCAAGAAGAGTACTTAAACGACGAGACTCCTTGAACGCCGGTCTTTGGAGAGAGTGCTGAGGCTGTAAGGTGGTGATGAACAGAGCATCAAGGAAGCGGTCGGCGCCGATTCTGATGTCGGCGATCATCTTTTTAGAGGGAAAAAAAAAGGTGTTGGTGATGGAGAGAAGAAAGACCAAAGGGCGAAGGAGGAGGTAGAAGACGGAGGGAGATCGAGAAGACGAGGGAGATCAGATGAGAGAGCGAGATGCACGAGTTTTTTTTTCTTCTTGCTGCTCTCTGTTTGTGAGAAATGGAAAGATGAGAGTGAGAGAGAAGAAGCTGTGGGTGGGTTTCAATTTTCGTTTGAAAAATTTGAAATTGAAAAAGGGAAGGAACAGATCGATCGAGAGAGAAAGAGAGGGAAAAAGAAAAATGAAAAAGGTGGTGAGAAAAATGGGGTGAAGAAACAGGCGGGTGAAGAAAAACAATTTAGCACGAAAATACCGAACGTCCCTTTTTTTTTTTTGTTAATAAATAAAAATTAATAGAAAACGGTTTAAAAATGTTGGGAAAAAGTTTTGAAAAAAACCGTTGCCGTTAATCTTTTGAGAACGGTTTTTGACCGTTGCATATAAAAATTATAAAAGTTTGGTTAACATACCAACGGATTCACAAAACCGTTGCCTATTATAATCTAAGAGAACGGTTTTTTAGGCGTTGCAAATTTAGGCGTTGCCGTAGGTCCAAAATGTTGTAGTGTGCAAAGCGACATGAAGAATTCACCACTAATGGAGGGATTAGATCTCTGTGTCTTAATTGCGATTATAGAAGGATTAAGAGCGAAGATGAGGTCAAACATCACTTGTATCAAGTTGGATTTAGGCTTAATTATTGGATTTGGACGAGACATGGTGAAAAGAGACCTCGTCTTGATTTACGAGTTGACGATAATTGCATAGGTGCTTTAAGCAGTTGCACGGGATTTGGTTAGCAAACTGAATTGATGTAGGGCATGGTTTGTGATGCCCTATGGGTGAACATAGCATTCGATGAGCATCAGTATGATGACACGGAAGAACTTCTAAATGAGACAACAAAAAGATTTTATAATCTTTTATTAGAAACAGATAAACAACATAAGTGGCCATTAGTAAAATATGTGGCTTAAATTTCATAGAGATTACTTAGTGGCCTAATCACCAAAAGGATTCTTGATGTTTGAATAAAGCATGAACATGTAGTATGTAATGTTGCGATTACTATACAACAAAAAGAATGAGTTAAGCATAAAAGAGAAAGTTAACGTCCTTCCCCCTAGCAAAAAGGAGTTAACATCAAAGAATAAGTTTCCTTTCCCCTAGCAAAAAGGAGTTAGCATAAAAGTGAAAGTTAACGTGTTTCCCTAAGCAAGAAGGACGACAAATATACGGGCTGACTAATTATCCACTCCGTAAGCGGGTCCCTCAAGCTAGGAGACATATAAATAATTGGGTCTTCCTCTAGCCTGAAGACAAAGCTATTACGGGTCTTCCACTAGCCAAAATACATATTTATTGTGGGTCTTCCTCTAGCCAGCAGACATATTATTTACTAGTCTTCCTCTCGCCAGAAGATATAGTACCATAAGGGCCTTCCCAATCGCAAAGGCTTGGTTAAAACTTTATCATATGAAATTAGTATGTATAACATATTGTTGTACTTGTGAGTGAGGACCAAGATGGGACTTGTGATACCCGCTACCCCATCGTACGAAAAATATATAAAAGAGCATACAAGAAGTAATAAAAATACCGAGTTTATAAAAACTATAACGAAATAGTGGTCCACATCAACTCATACTAAAACACGTCTGCAGAATAATAATAAAAACATAAAACGCTTGAAATACTTTGTAGAAATAAAAACGATAATCCCCGATGTCATACGTGTCAGAGCTTAACCCTTAATTTACATCGGATTAATAATAATCATAAAGCCTAAATAAGTCCTAAGCTAAGTAGCAACGTATAGTCTACTCCTCGGTGTCCACGTCCACGTTAGCTGCAATCTCACCATCTACCAATACATGGGGTGTACAAGTAGCCACAAAACATAGAGGGATGAGGAATCAAACTCGATATGAAAAGAAATACCGCATAGGCAAAATAATAGGTTGCGGGAACCATTAATCAAAAATTGAAATAACAAACAAGGTCTCGTCGGTCAACTCCAATTGATCGGAATTCTTACATTGGTAACCAGCTAATGCGCACCTAATAACTACTCTGTCGAAGTCTTCAAGATCCTCTTCCTCTCCGGGTGAGCGGATGAGAGTGACTTCAACATCCAGAGATATAGGCCGAGTCTAGTCAGGGTGATCCAATGTATGAATGAGAGGCCCCTACAGTGTCCCGCCTTTACGTAAGATCCCTACTGGCAACTACCCGCAAGGCCGAGAAGAGCTCCTCGTGGCCATCTCCAAACTATTCCCCATAAAATTGTTTGTTCACCACCCAATAAGACACCACATCCTCGATGCGCGGAAAATCGGTTAAGTGTCCATCAATGTGCGTAACTCAAATCTGGAGTCACTATCCAATCACATTTTCGTGATCAACGGTCATAGGGTCCACTGCGTCAATAAACTCGTCGACAAGTTTCCCAAAAACCAAATATTCAACAAACCTATCTAGTATGCAATCGAAGTCGTCATCGCACACTAGCATCTCTAATCCAAATAGTGCATACTAATTACATCTCATTTTAACACTAACATCTCCAATTAATTTTAAACGTAGAATCCTTCATACATAATCTAAAACAGTGATTACAATTCAAGAATCATGCTAGAATGTATTCAATTAATATCAACACATCATAGATCATGCTTCCATTCATCAATTCATATTAAACACCATCACAACAACACCAATCATGCATCATGTTACCAAATTTCATTAAATAACAATTTTTATGGTTCCTTTTTCATTCCTAGCCACCAAAACATCTTTTTCAGATCCTTATACTTTTTAATAGCTCCAGGATGAATACTTAAGCTACTCCAGTGCCCTTCCTCTAGAATCATTTTCCTGATTTCCAGTATCTTAGGTGCGCACACACGGTCCTTACTTCTTAGAATCCCATCAGCGCCTTCCACAAAACCAATTTCTTTTCGTAGCGTGAGCAACTCCCTCTGATCCTTCAGGTGTTGATTGTCTTTTTGGCCTTCCCTGATTTGATCCATAAAGTCACTAGTGATCTTCAACAAGCCATTCTTAACATTTGTGGGAGTATCTCGCATACCAGGCTCAAATCTCTGAATTCCTCCAGCAAATACATCTGCTTCATCGTCATCACCGAGTAGTGCAATGCCTTTCTGCTCAGAGCGTCTGCTACCACATTGGCCTTCCCCGGGTGATAGCCCAGCTTAAAGTCGTAGTCCTTCAAGTACTCCATCCATCTCCGCTGTCTCATATTCAACTCCTTCTAGTTGAATAGATACTTCAAGCTCTTATGGTCGCTGAAAACCTCAAGCCTTGCTCCGTAGAGATAATGCCTTCACATCTTTAGAGCAAATACCACATCTCCTAACTCCAAGTCATGAGTCGGGTAATTCTGCTCGTATATCTTCGGCTGTCTTGATGCATAAGCAACCACCTTACCATTCTGCATCAGCATTCCTCCTAACCCTTGCTTCAATGCGTCGTAATACACAGTGAACAGTGCACTTGGAACAAGTAATTCCAACATGGGTGCTAGCGTTAATCTCACCTTCAGCTTTCCGAAACTTTCTTCACACTTCGAATCCCACATGAAGACCTGACCCTTCTAGGTAAGTCGAGTCATCGATAGGGCTATCTTCAAAAATTCTTCGATGAACCTCCCATAATCTTCAAAAATCCTTCTAAGTAACCTGCTAAGCCCAGAAAACTCTTAAACACGGTCACGGTCATAGGTGCTTTGTTGTACGCCCTCCACTTTCACCGGGTCTACTGCTATCCCTCCTTTGGAGATTACATGTCCAAGAAAACTAACTTCCTCCAACCAAAACTCACACTTGGACAACTTAGCATAGAGCTGCTTCTCCTTGAAGGTCTGCAACACGATCCTCAGATGTTCTTCATGCTCCTCCCGAGTCTTAGAATAAATTTGAATGTCATCGATGAAGACAACAATGAATCTATCTAAGTATGGGTGGAAGATCTTGTTCATATATTCTATGAAGACATCCGATGCATTAGTCACGCCGAAAGGCATAACCATATACTCGTAATGACCATAGCACGTCTTGAAAGCGGTCTTGGTGATGTCTTCTACCTTCACACGATTCTAATGATAGCCTGGCCTCATATCAATCTTTGAGAAGATAGAAACTCCGATTTATTGATCCATTAAGTCATCTATTCTTGGAAGCGGATACCGGTTCTTGATGGTTACCTTGTTGAGTTATCGAAAATCCACATACAGCCTCATCGTGCCATCTTTCTTTTTGACGAGTAAAACTGGTGCTCCCCACGGTGAGACGCTAAGTCGAATGAATTGCTTCTGTATCATATCATCGAATTGCTTCTTCAACTCTGCAAGTTCCAATGGAGACTTCCTGTAGGGTGCCATAGAGATTATCCTATTTCTTGGAATCAGGTCGATGGAGAATTCAGTCTCCTTCTCCGGCGGTAGGCTGTCGCCATCGGAGAATACTTCCTGAAATTTCTTCACAATAGACACGTCCTTCACTTCCGATCCCTTCTCTGCTATTAACGAGTATAACAACATATAAACATGTGCTCCTTCCTTTAGGAATGATAGTACCCGCTTGGCGGTTACTACTCGCAGATCTACTGACTCCGTAGCGCCGAAGACCACTGCCTCGTTGAAGCAGTTCAGTAAGACTTGGTTAGCGGCCAGCCAATCCATGCCTAAAATAACGTCTATCTCTTCTCGCGGTAGGCACACCAGGTCTACTATAAAGCTTCCGTTTTCGATGACGATAGTGCAATCCTTATAGACCAAACTCATGATTACCGGTTCGTGAGTAGGTATAGCCACAGTCAAACTGGCTAATAAACTCCACACTGGCAACTGTAAGTTCTCCACACAATCATAAGTAATAAAAGAATAGGCTGCCCCAGAATCATACAACACAACTAGAAGGGTTCCTCAAATGAGACATGTACCTTGGATGTGATCTTTGGATTCTGATGCCTTTGTCCCTGTTAGTGCAAAAACTCTACCAGTAGTCTTCAAACGGTTGGCCTGAGAATTCTTGGTCTTGCTTTCACTCGCTGGCTCAACTTTGGTATCCTTGCAATATCGGCTGAGATGCACAAGCTTTCCATACTTGAAACAAATGATCTCAGTCTCCTTGCACTCGCTCACATGATGATTCTTGCCACATCGATAATACCTTACGGTGTTAGGTGCCGAATAGTCTCTACTATGTAGTAATAGTATTGCATAATAATACTTATCCTAATACACATAAACATATAAGAGTACACAAAAACACATAATAGACACATACACAGTCCGGTTATGACCGAACTGCTCTGATATCACTAAATGTGGCACCCACTACCCATTGTACGGAAAATGCATAAAAGAGCATACAAGAAGTAATAAAAATATTGAGTTTATAAAAACTTTAACTAAATAATGATTCACATCAACCCATACTAAAACAAGTCTGCAGAATAATAATAAAAACATAAAACGTTTGAAATACCTTGTGGAAATAGAAAACATAATCCCTGATGTCACATGTCTCAGAGCTTAACCCTTAGTTTACATCGGATTAATAATAATAATCATAAAGCATAACTAAGTCCAAATCTAAGCAACAATGTATAGTCTACTCCTCAGCGTCCACATCCACATCATCACCTGCAATCTCACCATCTACCCGTACAATGGGTGTACAAGTACCCACAAAACACAGAGGGGGTGAGAAATCATACTCGATATGAGAAGAAATACGGCATAGGAAAAATTGCATGTTGCATCAATGTCAACCATAAATCAAATATCAAAATAACAAACAATGTCTCGTCAGTCAACTCCAGTCGGTCGGCAGTCCAACATCGGCAACCATCTAATGCGAACCTAACAACTACTCCGTCAAAGTCTTCAGGATCCTTTTCCTCTCCGGGTGAGCGGATGAGAGTGCCTTCAACATCCAGAGATAGAGACTGAGTCTAGTCAGGGTGACCCAGTGTATGAATGGGATGCCCTAGCAGTGCCCCGCCTTTACGTAAGACCCCCTACTAGCAACTACTAGCAAGGCCGAGCAGAGCTCCTTGTGGCTGTCGCCGAACTATTCCCCATGAAATTGTTTGTTCACCACCCAATAAGACATCACATCCTCGATGCGCGGCAAACTGGACTAAGTGTCCATCAACGTGCGTAACTCAAATCTAGAGTCACTATCCAATCACATTTTTGTGATCAATGGTCATGGGGTCCACTGCGCCATCAAACCCTCCAACAAGTTTCCCAAAAATCAAATACCCAGTAAACCCGTCGAATATGCAATCGAAGTCATCATTGCACACTAGTCATAAACCCGTAACCAATAAACAAGCAACGAGGGTAAAGCCCATACCCTATTAACGTAATCCCCACCTTGCTCACAAACCCGTAACAAATAATCAAACAATGAGGATAATAAGTCCTTATCCTCTAAAAACTAGTCATACATCAAGCTTATAGCAAGCCTAGGTGGTTACTACCCTTAACCAACCTTTACAAGTCTTTTAAATTCATTATTAAACAATTATCATGGGTATGAATCGATTCGTATCCTTTATGAATCGATTCAGGGTCAAAAACTCATTTTGTGAATCTAAGTATGCAATTATGAATAGATTCATGACTTCAATTCATCAGTTTTGTTTGCAGTAGGTGTGAATTGATTCACATGACATGCAGAAGTGTAGTAAAAGCATTTTTTTGCACTTTCGCGAGTTGTCCCACATCCAATCCAACATTTGGGGCGATTACTAAGTTGTCCCTATGGTATCTAATCACTGATTTTAAATTCAAATCTTAGTTTAAATTGTTGTTCTTTAATCCTTATCATGAAACTCATAATCCTATCTTTTTATCTTTCTTTAATTCTATTAAACTATGATTCATTCGTTTAAACCAATTCAAATAATCACTACTTACAGCTCCTAATTACCACTTTTAATCCATCAAATATTCCTCATTTAATTCATTGATCCTTTTATCCTATTTATCAACATTACTCACATAATCACTTCTTACATCATCTCTAATTCAAATAGTGCATACTAATTACTCCCTCCAACTTATTGGAAAGGTAAATTAGATTACACTTCATTTAACTTATTGATTAAAACAAAGGTAAATTAAATAAGGATAACAGGAGAAAAAAATAATTAATGCTATAGACAAACTTCAAAAGGGCCTTATAAAATGGGACAAATAAAAAAGCCTAAAAGCTCTTATAATTTGGGACGGAGAAAGTACATATCAATTTAACACTAACATCTCCAATTAATTTTTAACATAGAATCCCTCATACATACTCTAAAACAGTGACTACAATTAAAGAATCATGCTAGCATATATTCAATTAATATCAACACATCATAGATCATGCTTCCATTCATCAGTTCTTATTAAACACCATCAAAACAACACTAATCATGCATCAAGTTACCAAATTTCATTAAATAGTACTTCTTATGGCTCATTGCTCATACAAGGGCCTCAAAACTAATCAAAACAGAGAATAAAATCAATCAAAATCATCGCTCTTGCAATGATCAACAATAATTAACTTGTCCCACAAGACATAGGGATCATGAGACTTCCTTAACATGCTATTTGAAGTCTTAGACCTCTATTCATAGGATCATCCATCCCCATATCTTAGAGTAGGTCGTGGCCTCCGGCAAGTCCTAGAGAGCTCCGAATTCGAGTTCATTTTTGGTTCCTATCATAACGAAAATCAAAGGATTCAAACCTAAAGTAAGCATTTGAATCAAAGGAGAATTGAAAAATAAGGAATTGAAAGGGCCAGAGATACCAACGAATTTCTCTTTCTTAAAATTGGAAAGAATGGAAAGAAGAAGAAGAAGAAGAAGAGAGCGATTCTCTCGGCGTGGTCTTCAAGATGGCGTTCAATTTGGTGGAGAAACAAGATAGAATGAATCAAAACGGTGACGACGGCAATAGGAGAGCTCTTGGAGTTCTAGGGTTTGTTAGAGCTCTTAAGTAGGGTTTAGAGATTAGGTTTAGAGTCCTTTTAGGTCTGGGATTAGGTTTAGGTCGTGATCAGCAAGCCTTATCACATTTAGAAGCGAAACGGGCCAAAACAGGCAACCTGCTAATTAAAAAAATACTGTCAACTGCTGTGAATCGATTCATCCACGGGTGTGAATCGATTCACAGACTCAGAATTACCTAAAAGTGATTTTTCCCAATTCTAAGGCTATGTAGTCCCTCCTAAGGGTCTCCCTTCTTAACTAAACCCTAAAGTACTTATTAAAACACACAATAATCCTATAATCTCTAATACATAAGATCATAGAAATTCAGGGAGTTACAGGACTCACTGAGATTTTTATCTCACCCTTTCTATTTCTTATTTTCAGATGAGCAAGTATGCATTGGTAGCTGAAAGACATTTCCGGGATGCTTGACATCAGGTTCCAGTGTTAGAGAGTATTATGGTAGTCTACGCCAGACCAGAGTCTTATGTCAAGTTTACATATTCTTGTGTAGTAGTCTATGTGTAATTATTTCACAAAAGTTTTCTAAGTCAAAATTGTGTTCTAATATATTAACTTCTATTTGATTTGGCACCAGATTATGTTTAAGAAAGAAAAATTTTAGTTCTGCTCAAACAAACAACTTGGTTTTAAATTCTTTGTTCAACTTTGTAAAATGTTTTCATAGAAAGTACTAAGTAATGCCTTAGTAGGAATTTGGGTATTACACATTCATTTAATTCAATTAAAGACGCTAACTTGATAATTTCAACGTGTGGTGTGTAATTATGATTTATTGTTGAATCTTCAAGTCGTCACATAGGCTATGTGGGAGATTGTTAGTTTTATTTAATAATCTTTAAGTGTAGCTCATGTAACTAACATATTGGCTTTAAATAAGAGATCGTCAAACGTGTTGTTGTTTGGGTTGATGGTAATTAAAGCTAGTGCGAGTTCTATTTGTAAATTCAAAATATAATAATCCTTCCCCTCTCTCTTTTGAATGGGTAGTTACTAAACAAATAAGTCACTGTTAAAAAGAGTGGAATAGAAAACACACGCATGTTTTTTGACTGGTTACACAATATTCTCACCATCAATGAATACAATAAAGGGAAACACAAAGAGGGGAGAAAACTCCTTACAAATCAAGAACGAGAAAAACCAAGAAGTGACTCATGAATTCAGGTAAAGGTTCTTTAACCCCACATAAAAATTCAAGGTATCCAAGATCCTTAATAGTTTAGTGTAGCTTTATGCATTGTTGAGCCCCAAAAAAACTACAACTTACAGTTTTTTTCTTACATTAAATCCTAATTAATATGTACATCAACATATATAGATACACAAATTTAAACCTTCCATCTTTTACAAAATCTTACTCTCTCGGAACCAATTATAAGCAAAAATACTTATTTTACATTGATGAAGAATAATAGTTAAGTGCATTTAATTTTCTTAATTTCATATAAAATAGGAACTACATTTACTAAATTACCCTTAATCATAATGGTCCTCACAACTTTTCTTGAAAAACAAAAGTTGAATTAACTTAAGGGTAATTTTGGAACAATAATATTAAATATGGATAGGTTACTTAAAATCTGTTTATAATTGAGTCCACACTTTTTATTTATAATTGAGTCCTAAGAGAGTACATATTTATTCTTCAATTTATTTAATTTGTATAGCTTTTTGGTATAAATAATATTAAGGTTTAATTATACTTATAATCTTTAAGTATCACGATTGTTTGTGTGATTAATTTAGTTCTCTCTATTTTTAATTATATATACTAAGACAAATTGGATCCGATAATGTTTCCTCCTCCTCTTACAATCAAGTCTTTTTTTTTTTTTTTTTTGGATACACAATCAAGTCTTTCTATTAGACCTTCATCTAGCTAGTTACTGATGGAATATGTTTACGTGTCCCATCTAGAAACGACTTGGCGTAAAGTAAGTCTTGCATGATATCTGAGCTAGCACAAACCACGTGTGAGCGAGGTGTGATGCCGTTTGTAAAAAGGATTAAATATCCGCTGTTCCAAAAAATGGTGTCTCCTACCAATCAAATACAAGAGATATACATGTGTTATTAAGTTAAAATTTTTATTTTATTACGTGCCAAATTATCATTGATGAGAGACAGAAAATGTAACAAGAAAATGAGACACGAGATTTTCATTATGTAAAAAGATGCTAGTTAAGATGCACAAGCCTGAGTTTGTACCAAGTCATTATGCAATGTAAACACTTCATCCACGATATAATTACTTGTTATAAAAAAAAAATTTAGTGTATTTTTTGTTTTAGTTATAAAAAAAATAACTATACATTAATTTTTAGAATCCTTTTATACCTTTATTTAATATCAGATTTATCTTTACTAGAAACTCATTTTTTTCTATACACTCTATTTAATGTCAAGGGTATACTACTTCTGGTCCCTACAAGAGAAAAAAATCAAAAATCAGTCAAACCAAGAAAACTTATTTAATCACTCAAGCCAAGAAAACTTATTTAATGCTATAAAATTGAAATGTTATCCTAAATACACCCTTAATATTAAATAGAGTGTATAGAAAAAAATTGAGTTTCTAGTAAAGATAAGTTTGACATTAAATAGTGTTGTAAAAAAGAATTCTCAATTAATACATCTTGAAATGATTATTTTTTCTTATAATTAGGACAAAAAATACACCAAAAACGTTGTTATACTCCTAGCTAGGGACCAGAGATAGTTTAGGATAACACTTAAATTTTATTGCATTAAATAAGTTTCATTTGTTTGAGTAATTTTTTTTCTCCATGTATTGGGTACCAGATGCATGTTTGCTACTACCAGTGGCGGATCCAGAGATTTTCTATAGTGGGGAAAGAATAAGTCTAAAATATTTTCACAAAAAGACAAATATTATAAGCTTGTAGCGACCTAAAAATTTCAAAAATTGTTCAAAAGAAGAAGTTCCGCCAAAGTTTATTTAAATAGGAAAAACAATGGTAAAACCCTTTTAGAAAAATATTTTCAAAACCAGATTCTTTGTTTTGCAGTTGGTTATGTATAAGAAATGTATTAGGATCTCACAACATCTATTCGAAAATGGTAACTTCTATGGATGCATACAACGTGGCCTGGGTGAAAGAAAAAGTATGCGGGTAGAATAAAAGTGGTATGTACGCGCCAGAGATTCGATGGATGCATACAAAGTGGATTGTGTAACATGGGGGCAACATTTATTTTGCTATGGGGGCAAAAAAGAAAATTTCTAAATATGTTGAAGTAAAAATATTTTATCTCGTGGGGTCAATTGCCCCCTATCTATTACACGTAGATCCGCCATTGGCTACTACCCCTAATAATCAGTGTTTGGTGGTCACTCCCCCTTCGCTCCTCCTCATGATTTCAACTCTTCATTCCCAACCGGCCAGCCCACTCCTCAGATTATCCTTTGCCATGTGTCTCTCTAAGGCTCTCTTAGCTCCCTGCAGTGCCTAACCCTTGCAAGTCGCAACCCCTTCTAAGCCTCTCGTGGCCATCACTGCTATACCAAGATTTATGGTCGTCTCTGCCTTCAAATGATATTTCGTCGTCATTGTTGTTTTCACATTCATTAATTCTGTAAGATTATGCTTTGTTCCTTTCCTTTATATTTTTCTTAAATTAACCAATTAGTTTGAAGTTTCAAATTTTGTCATTGTTATAGGGATAATAATATGTAGTAGCGATAATAATAACAGAATGTAATTGAAGGTTCCAACATCAAACCATTCTCTTCTTTAGATGGTCACTAGTCCCTTAATGCTTACGAAAGGCCAATCGATGGCAGACTCTAACAAAAAATGTTTGTAATTTAGAGACTAACTAGTACTGGTTTACCCGTGATTTACGGGTATACAACACATCTGCCAAGAAAAAAAGGCGGGAAAACAGTTTTGATTGGGTGAACGAGCTTTCGACACGTGTCATTAATGTAATTAACTTTTTTAAATAGATAAAGGATCAAAATGAGTATTTTAAAACATGAAGGACCAAAATGAATTTTGAGTGAAAAATAAAGATCTAAAAGTGTATTTCAGCCTTAAGATTAATTTTATATGTATTTTTTAAATAAATATAAAAATAAGAATATATAATTTGATTATAAACTTGTTGTTGTTTAAATTTTAATAGATTTGACACAAATAATCAATGTAATACTATGGTTATTATTTAATGGTTTTTTTAACTCAAAGGTTATTTAATGATTGAAACCATAAAAATCACATTATAAGTACTCCATATAAAGTTAATAATGTGTAACAGTTTTAAAGTGCTGGTGGGTAATAAAACCGAAGAAAATGGTAGTAATTAAAAGCACTTCTTCTTGCTTAACATGGTCAAAAGATTGGCCACAATGACAAAATTATGAATCATCAAAGAAAAGAAAAAGACAAATATGTACAAAAAAAAAAAAGGGAAAAGGCAAAAGAACACACAAAGAACGAGCGTCGTGGAAAAAGTTTACGAGAAAAGGGCGTGATACTAATGACACTTCATCATTTGTAGAGTTTATTTTAAAGGATAAAAGTTAGCTAGCTCTTAGTGCTGTTTTGCACTAAAAATCATCAAAAATTGAGATTTCAAAGGCAATTATAAAACAGTTACACAAAAAAAGTTATGAGTATTATTTATGTTTTTAGTGCAAAACAGCACTTACAACACCTGTAGATAAGTTTTGTCCTATTTTAAATATCTTTTCCCTTATCTTGAGCTTTCGAGAATTATATTGCCAAGACAAATGGAATACAATACAACTCTTTGTCATGTTGCGAAAAAAACAAAAACAAAAACTCTCTGTCACAAGTATTGTTTGATAGACAATGGATAACACAGGTAAACAACGTAAATTTTAGTTAAATACCATTTATATAATATTTAATACAATGTAATATATTATTATATAATTTTATATACATAATATATTATACACAATATATATAATATTAAATTCAATAAGTCTGGACAAAAAAAAAATTCAATAAGTGTTATATATATAATATATTAAATAAGTACTTCAATTTATATATATATATATATATATATATATATATGATATTATATTATATTATATTATATTATATAATATAATAGTAATAAAAGTATATAATATCGTAATATACAGATGACGTAACCTAAAACGTATCTATATATAATAAGATGACAAAACGTAGTCAGTAATGTTTTATATTTCCTAGACTGAGAATATTTACTTCATGGGAATTAAACGTGGGCATTTTGGTTTTTTTTTTTTCATGGTTTGTTTTTTGGACAACTTTTTGTCCCATGATTTGGTGGAGACAATAATTTGAGTATTTTTTGCTGTCCAGACATTTTTTTGTGTCAAGGGTGCAACATTTCATTCATACAGGGCAAAGACCACTAAAACATTTCACCAGGTACAATCATCAGCCCACTATTGAGGCAAAGTACAAGACTCAATGCAAACTATATGATCATTCCTTAAAACACAGGAGCTACTCCTGACTACAAGGTTAAGACTCAGGACACTAACCTCAGGTTAACCTAAGCATAACAATTACCAATCCACCAGCTAGGTATTACAAAGGCAGTAACCCAAACAAATAAGGTCAGGTGGTTTTGATGGTGGGCACAGAGTCAGTCCACACTACAACAAATTCGCGATTTAACGTCGGTTGCATCTAGTTATGCATAATAATGATGGGATGATGAGGCATCCAAGAGACTCAAAAAGCTCTTACATTGTGTCATTTGGAAATGTTGTTTCCACCATCATTCTTCACCATTATGATTCACCTTATGGTGCATCTAGTTGATGAAGCCAAACTTGGTGGACCGGTGCATTATCGATGGATATATCCTATAGAGAGGTATAGCCAATTTAATTTGAATTTTAATATATTATCATTTACTCGTAAAATTTCTCATTCTTTAAGTCTATTTATTTTCTAAAATCATAGGTTCTTGGGGAAATTGAAGTCGTGCGTAATAAGGCACAGCCTGAAGGCTCGATAGCCGAAGGTTGGATTTCTGAAGAGATACTATCTTTTTGTTCAAGGTACTTCGACAATGAAATTGAGACAAGATTTAATTGAGGTGGCCGTGTTGATGATGATCCCTTTGAGTCCGCATCGTCTCTATTTCCCAATGTAGGAAAACCTGTTGGAGGTTCATCCTATTTTACTTTGACACCTTTGGAATGGCTTCAAGCACATCGGCACTTGTTGGTTAATTGTAAAGAAGTACAACACTTCATTGAGTAAGTCTTATTTAAAAAGTTTACTTAATCTATATTCTAAAGACTTACTTATATCGTCATTCCATATAGGGAATTTAGAACTTATACAAAAAGGAGGTTAAGGAGTCGAACGAGGTTGTCGAGTGAGATAGGCAAAGAAGTTCATCGGGCATTGTGGAATGGTTTAAGTGTAACACCCCAATTTTTATGAAAATTATTTTACAGTTTTCGATTACTTGGGAATAAATCATAGAGATTGATCACCTCAATGGTTTGTTAAAAGTACGAAGAACTGCAAAGATTTGTCGTAAACAATTCGTAATTTTGATAATTAATTCAGATTAATAGACAGTGTAGACGTATACTGTTTTTAATATGAATTAATCCTGGAAAATATGTAAAATTGTTGTTTGATTAAAGAAAATTATTTTATTGAAGGAGTAATTTTTAGGACTTAATAGATATTTTTAAGTCACAGGTTGGATTTTCGATATTTAGTTATTTATTAATTTTTATGCCGTTTGAGGCTATTGAGTGAGTTTCTAATTGAAACATGCCCAATCGTGATCCAAATTTTATGAAATTTAAGATCTTAGCATTTTCCAATATTTAGGATTTATTGAAATTTTTTTGGAAATTTTGGGCATTAGAAAAATATAGGGTATTTTCTACGCCTAGAAACTACCGAACGATAACTTTTTAGCTCGTAAATTGAGAAAGTGATACTCATAGAAATACTTCTAATGTCTTAAGGGATATTTCAATTGATTAATAATTTTTAGTTGTGGAGTAATTGTAGCGACTGAAAAAATTCGAAGGGATTTATTCGTGTTTAATGGAGCCGCCACCAATAATTTATTTCGAAGGGAAAATATTGGAAAAACCTTTATTGAAGAAAATGGTCCTTGAGACCAGATTTGGGTTCGGGAGTCGATTATGCGTAGGGAAGGTATTAGCACCCCACGACATCCTTTCGAAAAAAGGTTACCTCTAATTAATTGTGCAAAATTTATATTAACTTCTAAAAAATATTTATTTCCCTTTTATTTAAAAAAAAAGACAAGAATTTACAATGATGAAATAATAAAAAAAAGGACTTAATAAAAGTTGTTTATTTTTGCGCTAGATAGGAGTGTGCTCCTACTCCTACGTATCTCCGGGTGCAGTGGAGAAGTCAAAGGCTATGTAGTTCTTGGGTAGAAAATAGTTGTATGTTGGTTGATTTTAATTGTATATTTTTTTTGATGGAAAAAAGGTAGGTTTTGTAGGGACCAAACAAGAAGCAATCAAGAGTGGTCCTCACTAACAACCTATTTTGTTTAGAAAATTAACGGTGCTCGTAATGATCAAATAAGAAGCAACCTCGAGTGATCATTACTAGTAAAAAAACTTGATTTTTATTTTTATAAAGAAGATAGGTTTTCATGGAGACCAAACAAGAAGCAATCAAGAGTGGTCCTCACTAATAACCCATTTTTGTTTTGAAAATTAAGATATTTGCAATGACCAAACGGGAAGCAATCTCGAGTAATCATTACTAGTAAATTAATTTTCATGATTTTATTATGCAATTTTCAAGAAAAATAAGGTCTCAGAATTTGTATGTAAAATTTAGTTGAGTAAAATTATCCTAATTTGACTAGTAAAAAAAGTGCCCATGTTCATTAAATAAATAATAAAAAACAAATGGGTTAAAGCCCAATATTTAGCAAAAGAAGACTAACTACAAAAAAAGGGGGGGTTGGCAAATAAAAGAAAAAAAAACAAAAGTGGGCTGAAGCCCAAGAAATAAAAAAAATGGACCAGAATAGAAAAAAGAAAAAGGAAAAGAAAAGGAAAAAAAAAGAGGGGAGGGGGCGTAATAAAAAGCTGGTGAAGCCCAAAACAAAGAAAGAAAAATGAAACAAAGATAAAAAGAAGAAAGGGGTGTCCTATAGGGTTCAGATTGGGAACCCTAACATCTAGAAGAAAGCTGCGCAGAGGCAGTGAGAGAGATGGGAGGACTGTGGCGGCGAGAGGAGAAATCGAGGGGCAGTGCGGCCGGCGCGCCATCCTTGGCCGCGAGTGAGGAAGAGACTGCGGCAGAGCCGCGAAGGTGGAACAAAGAAAGAGAGAAGAGAGAGAGGTTGAGAGGGAGCGCGTCGGCCGGCCATCTTTGGCTCATGTGCCGCCAAAGAAGAAGTTCGAGACGAGGGAGACAGAGACAACGCAGGGAGGAAAAAAAAGGGAAAGGTTTGAGAAGGGGAAGGGCTGATGCAGGGAGGAGAAGGAAGGGATGGGTGAGACCACGAACGCGGTGGTTCGCGGCGGCTCGCGGTGGCTGGTGAGGAGGGACTGAAGAGAATCGTGCGCACGGTGGCGGTTATTCACCGGCACGACGACGGGCAGAGCGGCGGCTCCACCTTCTTCTTCAACAGGTTTCCTTTTTTATTTGATTCATCATTTTTTCACCCTCTGGTTTCTAGTTCTGATTCCATTTTTTCTATCATTTTCTTTTGTTCACTCTTTTCCTAACTCTTAACATATATGCTATTTTAGAATGATATTTAGAAATCAGGGGAAAAGAAAAACTATTGTATCTCAAAGGGTTACCTGGATTCTAAGCTTTATGAAGGATGGGGGAGCGTGGTTTTAATAGGTAAAAATTCTAAGCCTTTGTGTTTCTTTCTCAGTTGCTATGCTCTGTATGGTTCCCTGTATGGTTCCCTGCTGCAATCTCGACCTCCTTCTCTTCTCTCTTTCTTTTGTATTTTTTTTCTCTCTGTGTTTCAGCTTGGTGAATTAGGACTTCAATGTGAAGCCTCTAATTCTTTGATCGGTGGTAGAGATCTCAAAAAATCCTCCCCCTATCTGTGAATTTCAATCTGGTATTTATAGAATGAAAAAGGGCTCTAATAGGACAATATTGGCCTGCTTGTTGCAGGGTTGTGGGAGAGCCTGGAGGATGCAGGGGGTGCAGAGTGGTGCCTGCAAAGCTGCTTGGTTGGGGCAAAAATGGAAAAAAGCAAAGGAACCAGAAGAAAGGACCTTGGACCCATTCTCAAATTACCTCTTGTTGTTGGTGTTGTTATTGCTGATTCTGGCAGGATGCCATGCGCATCCCTGCCCCATGCTTCCTTTTTTGCTTTTTTTTTCTTTATTCTGATTTTGTAAATTTATAATGGATTATTGGACTGTAATGGACTAATGAGCTTAATGGACTGTATTGTATTTTTGCAATTTTGGGCATGTAATGGACTGTTGATTTAAATTTTGGGCTTGTGTTTGTGATGGTAATTTGTAACAAAAAGGGCAGCTATTTGTACCTCATTTTTTTATTGCAATTGGGCTGAAATTAGCCCAAAGGATTAACACAAAAATGAACTCAAAATTTGTTGCTAAGAATAAAGTAAAAACAAAATAAAAATAAATTACAAGAGGTAAGTGGACAAAATTAGGGTATAACAGCTGCCCTTCTTTGGTTATATTTTATTAGAAAATGTGAACAACAAAAGTTTTCATATTTTCGTCGTAAAATAGAAGTAAAGATAAAGACACTAATTTTGTCCTGAACCAGGATAGGCAAAGGATGACAACGAGGGATTGACGCTCGGTGCGTTTAATCGAAAAGCAATAAAGAAGGATCACCGCCAGGTCGGGTACTGACGCGGTAATCAAAAGGCAATAATGAGGGATTAACGCTTGGTGCGTTCATCGGAAAGCAATAAAGAAGGATTACCGCCAGGTCGGGTACTGACGCGGTGATCGGAAAGCAATAATGATGGTTCGACGCCAAGTAGGATATTGACGCGTCGATGGGAAGCAATAAAGAAGGATCACCGCCAGGTCGGGTACTGACACGGTGATCGGAAGGTTCGACGCCAAGTAGGGTATTGACGCGTCGATTGGAAGCAATAAAGAAGGATCAACATCAGGTCCGGAACTGATATGTTGGTCAAAAAGCAATAATGAGGGATTACCGCCAGGTCGGGTACTGACGCGGTAATCTTAAAGCAATAAAAAGGGGTGATACTTGGTGCGTTGCTTAGAAAGCAAATTAAAGGATCAACGCTCGGCGCATTATTCTGGAAACAATAGTGAAGGATCAACACTTGGTGCGCGGACCAAGTGGAACCAAAACGGCTAAAAGGTGGTGATATGAGGATGATGCATGAGTATATGGTATGTGATGCATGTATTCAATGCGACTATTATTTTTATTGCACTGATTTCTCATCCCGTATGATCTCTAGTGCTTAAAGATATGGGACAGACTGAGGTTCATCGGGTTTATTCATACTATGCTTTCGACTGGGAGGGAGCGCAAGTTATCGATGCAGTGCTTGTCATTTTTTACAGGTAATCCCTTTGCCCTTTCGAAACTTATTTGTTGAGATTTGGCGTTTTCCCATGATTCTTAAGATGTATATAATAACCGTAATGCTTTTCAGTATCATCACATATTTCACAATTCAGTGCCTGTTATCATAAAACAACATTTTGAAATACGAGAACGGAGGTGTTTGGTAATCAAAAAGAGTCATGTGTACAAGGACTGAAGTTAAACAGACTTGAAAATATATCAAGAAAAATGCGGGAAGAAGAAAAAAACAAAGAAAGACAATAACTAAGCAGATATTTTATAGTTTGTGTCTTTGTAGGAAAAAATCCCAGCTTCTCATATCCATAACTTTGAATACTCATTACTCTACTTCTGAAAATATATAGAACTGCCCCAGTTGGGTAAGAGCCTCTTGATGCATCAACTGACTTTAATGTCCAATTTCAGACCCTAACTTCTGCTTAGATTGCCTTTTTAAGTTTTCAATCCAACGGGCGATTTAATTTTTGCCTAGGCCGCCCTTTCGGGTTTTCAACCTAGCGAGCTCATTTTTGCTTGGCTCTTTATATATTTTTTAGGCATAATATTTTTTGACTGCATCGAAGCCATCGGGAGTGGGAGATCTTCACCGTCCATCCTCGTGAGGATTAAGGCTCCTCCAGAAAAAGCTTTTTTCACAACATACGGGCCTTCATAATTCGGAGTCCATTTTCCACGAGAATCCTTTTGGATGGGCAAAATCTTCTTGAGTACTAAATCTCCTTCTTGAAATTCCCGAGGGCGAACTTTCTTTTCGTAAGCCCTCTTCTTCATGTGCTGATATAGCTGTCCATGACATATGGCCATCACTCTCTTTTCTTCAATGAGGTTCAATTGATCCAGCCGAGCCTGAACCTATTCTGCTTCTTCTAGTTTTGTCTCCATCAATACCCTTAACGAGGGGATCTCGACTTCAATGGGAAGTACTGCTTCCATTCCATACACCAGCGAGAAAGGGGTTGCCCCTGTTGAGGTGCGAATCGAAGTTCGATAACCGTGCAAGGAAAAATGGAGCATTTCATGCCAGTCTCTAAATGTTACAATCATCTTCTGGACAATCTTCTTGATGTTCTTGTTTGCAGCTTCAACTGCCCCATTCATCTTTGGGCGGTATAGTGAGGAATTATGATGTTGGATCTTGAAGTCATTACACAGCTCCTTCATCATCTTGTTGTTCAAATTAGTCCCTTATCAGTGATGATCTTATTTGGCAGACCATAGCGGCAGATCAAATCTCTCTTGATGAATTTGATAACCACATTTTTTGTCACACTCACATATGAAGCTGCTTCAACCCATTTAGTGAAATAGTCGATTGCGACGAGAATGAAGCGATGTCCATTTGATGCCTTAGGTTCAATGGGTCCAATGACATCCAATCCCCACATTGAGAATGGCCATGGTGCTGATAAGATGTTCAGAGAGACTGGTGGCACGTGGATGTTATCGGCGTAAATCTGACATTTGTGGCATTTCTTCACATAACCGAAACAATCAGTCTCCATAGACAACCAATAGTAGCCGACCCTCAAGATTTTTCTTGCCATTGCATGCCCGTTCGCGTGAGTCCCAAAGGAACCTTCGTGAACATCTCACATAATCTTTTCTGCCTCAGTCTTATCGACACACCTGAGAAGTACCATGTCATGGTTTCTCTTGTAAAGCACTTCACCATTTAGAAAGAAACCCATTACCAACCGCCTTAATGCCCTTTTATCATTCCCTGAGACACTTGGAGGATATTCTCTACTTGTGATGTATTGTTTGATGTCGTAATACTAGGGTTTGCCATCAGGCTCCCCTTCTATTGCTAGGCAATGTGCTGGCCGGTCATGATTTTGTATTTTTATGAGAGGCAGGTTCTCCCTATTACTGATTTTGAACATTGATGATCGAGTAGCTAAGGCATCAGCTAGCTAGTTATCTTCACGGGGAATGTGATGGAAGGTGACTTCGTCAAACTGTTCCGTCAATTCTTTGATGTGATCGTGATAAGGAACTAGTTTGGAATCTCTCGTTTCCCATTCGCCTTTTAACTGATGAATAACCAAAGCCGAGTCTCCATATACTTCAAGAATTTTGACCTTCGACTCAATGGCCGCCTGAATGCCCATAGCACATGCCTCATACTCTGCCATATTGTTTGTACAATCGAAACACAATCTTGCAGTAAATGGGATGAAATGACTTTCTGGGGAAATTAGCACAGCTCCAATCCCATGTCCAAATGCATTAGAAGCACCGTCAAACAACAAGATCCATTTTTCACTGTCAGGGGCTTCTTTTCCTTCAAATAGAGCCATTATGTCTTCGTCTGGGAAATCACACTGCATTGACTGATAATCTTCTACAGGTTGATGAGCCAAGTATTCGGCTAAGGTACTGCTTTTAATCGCTTTTTGGGTGACATACACAATATCATACTCGGATAACAACATTTGCCAACGAGCAATTCTTCCTGTGAGAGCAGGCTTTTCAAAAATATATTTGATCGGATCCATTTTGGACACCAAACAAGTTGTATGAGATAGCATATATTGTCTCAAACGACGTGCGGCCAAGGCTAAAGCGCAACATGTTTGTTCTAACAATGAATACCTCGTCTCGCAGCTAGTGAATTTCTTGCTCAGGTAGTAAATGGCATGCTCCTTCTTACCAGATTCATCATGTTGTCCTAGCACACAACCCATTGATTCGTCCAACACTGTTAAGTACATGATGAGGGGTCTCCCTGGCACAGGGGGCACCAAATCCGGCGGATCTTGTAAGTACTGTTTGATTTTCTCAAAAGCTTTCTGGCAGTTGTCGTTCCATTTGGTTTCCTGATTCTTACACATCAACTTGAAAATTGGCTCACAAGTAGCAGTTAGCTGGGATATAAACGTGGAGATGTAGTTCAATCTTCCTAGGAATCCACGAACTTCTTTTTCGGTGCGAGGAGTCGGCATTTCCAAGATTGCTTTTACTTTGGCCGGATCAACTTCTATTCCTTTCTGGCTGACTATAAACCCTAGCAGCTTGCCAGACCTTACACCAAAGCTACACTTAGCTGGGTTTAACCGGAGTTTATACTTCCCCAGTCGCTCAAAAAGCTTTTGTAGGTTAATAACATGATCTTCCTCTGTCTTGGATTTTACAATCATGTCATCCACATAGACCTCTATCTCTTTGTGCATCATGTCATGGAACAAAGCCACCATTGCTCTTTGGTATATTGCCCCAGCATTTCTTAATCCAAATGACATTACTTTGTAACAGAAAGTGTTGGGGATTTGAGAGATCGACCTTTTAAAATTTCTTTCAAAAACACTCTCAAGCAGAAAAATCCCCGTACCCATGGATCATGCATTGCTCATGAATCACAAATAACATGATAGTTTGTAGAATTTACCTCTTGAAGCGTAGAGGAGATCGATCACCAACACTACGATCTTGTAGTGTCTCTACTCAGTCCACACGAACGGTAGCCTCGGAATGCGTCTTGCTAGTTGACGACAACAAGAAGGAGGCACAGAAAGGTCTAAGAAGCATAGACTAGGGTTGGAGCGTTAAGCTTATATACTCCCTTCCTTTCATTATGTTACCCTAATGGGCCTCATACAATATGAGCCCATTTCCTTCTTATTTAATTAAATCATTATTTAATTAAATAATCTGATTCCGATTAAACCGTTCTATCGTGTGACCCTATAGGTTTCCATTAAGTTGGCAATAATATTAAATATTAAAATAATATTAAATATTATAAACAATGAGCGGCATCTAGCAATGCATCATTGCTACCCAATTAACGAGAAAAAATCGGTGATCCGATTTTAACCTTACCGCGACCAAGATTACTGTGAAGTCGATGTCCCTTCGTCCATGTGTCCTAATTGAACACGAGGCATAAATGTGTCATCCTCGTTAAGTCCAATCATATGTTCCTCGATACCAGAATGGACGTGTAATCACAAGCGGGCCCAATATCATATATTGACCCACTTCCGCGTGGCCACGCATATTTCACGTCTCACTCTATCGAGAGGCCCAAGACATTACTCCTGTTATGTAGGAGGGACGAATCCTGTCTACATCACTCGCACCCCTCAACATGATTCATTGAAGGCCCAATTACTATCTTTATGATCATCCTGTTACGGATGACGTTTGATAGCATTAAAGCCTACAACTCCACATGTAGGAATCGCAGTGACTTCAAGTCAAAGGACTACTTCACTATGGTCGCCATGAGGCGCGCCTATGACACTTGCATAACTATTATGAAGCGTCCTCATAGTGGGTCAGTCCAATATAAATATTACTCCTAATATTTATACCTGTGTGCCGACTTGATATCGCATATCCATGACCCATGAGATGTGGTCATCAGTCTACTCACACAATAGTCTCTATGCATTATTGTCGTCCTAATTAACAATAATACTCGACTACGGATGCTTTAAGAATAACGTTCTATATGTTCAATGGGGTCTCATGATCAATTCGCACTTGATGTTCCATGAAACGAACTGTCTATTCTAAGGACTTTATTATGCTATAAAATAAATAACACAATAAATGAAATGCCTCATATATATATATATATATATATATATATATATATATATATATATATATATATCAAATATATAATCAAAGTCATGACACAAATGATAATATACTAAAACTAGATTGGCCACTAGGGCTTACACCAACAATCTCCCACTAGCACTAGAGCCAATCGGGTATCAATCTAATACCCATCGATCTAGTGTGAGCATCATGCTTCTGCTGAGCAAGAGGCTTCATCGGTGGAGTGCAGAACATTGTCCAGTGTAGGTACTCTGCATATCTTTACATCTCCTCTATCGATGATCTCTCGAATGAGATGGAAACGCCTAAGTATATGTTTGGATCGCTGGTGAGATCTAGGTTCCTTAGCTTGCGCGATTGCTCCATTGTTATCACAAAAGAGGTCAATCGGGTCTGAAATGCTAGGAACAACGCCAAGTTCACTAATGAACTTCCTGATCCAAACGGCCTCTTTGGCTGCATTAGAGGCAGCTATATACTCAGCCTCTGTAGTAGAATCAGCAACTGTCTCTTGCTTTGAACTCTTCCAGCTAACAGCTCCGCCATTTAGGCAAAACACAAACCCTGATTGCGATCGGGAATCATCCCTGTCGGTTTGGAAGCTAGCATCAGTGTAACCCTTTACAACAAGCTCTTCCTCACCGCCATAAACCAAGAATGAATCCTTAGTCTTTCTCAAGTACTTAAGGATGTTCTTGATAGCTGTCCAATGGCCTTCACCAGGGTCAGATTGATATCTACTCATTATGCTTAAAGCATATGAGATATCTAGTCTAGTACACATCACAGCGTACATGATAGAACCAATTGCCGAAGCATATGGAACTTTACTCATGCGTTCCCTTTCATCTGATGAGGTAGGGCATTGTCCCTTGGACAAATACACGCCATGTGACATAGGCAATAGACCTTTCTTGGAATCTTGCATATTAAAGCGCCTAAGCACTTTATCAACATATGTACTCTGACTAAGGCCGAGTAGCCTCAGTGATCTATCTCTATAGATCCTGATTCCTAGCACGTAGGATGCCTCGCCTAAGTCTTTCATCGAGAAACATTTCCCTAACCATGTTTTCACATTTTGTAGTGTAGGGATATCATTTCCGATGAGTAGTATGTCATCCACATACAATAACAGAAAAACAATTATACGCCCACTAACCTTCTTGTAGACACAAGGCTCATCTTCGTTCTTGATGAATCCAAACTGTCTTACAGTTTCATCAAAACGAAGATTCCAACTTCTAGAAGCTTGCTTTAATCCATAAATGGACCTTTGCAACTTGCATACCTTTTCAGCATTTTTTGGATCGACAAAACCCTCGGGTTGTGTCATGTACACATCCTCGAGAAGATTCCCATTAAGGAATGCAGTCTTGACATCCATCTTCCAGATCTCATAGTCATGGTATGCAGCAATGGCAAGTAGGATCCGGACGAATTTAAGCATTGTGACTGGGGAGAAGGTTTCATCATAGTCTATTCCATGAATTTGCTTGAACCCTTTCGCCACCAATCGTGCCTTGAAGGTATTCACCTTACCATCCATGTCAGTCTTCTTCTTGAAGACCCACTTGCACCCTATGGGTTTTACCCCTTTGGGTGGCTCAACCAAGGTCCATACCTGGTTAGTGTACATGGACTCCATCTCAGATCCCATGGCCTCTAGCCACTTCTCAGATTCTGGGCCAATTACGGCCTCCTGGTAAGTCACAGGCTCATCTTGATCCATGAGCAGCACATCACCTTCTTGAGTTAGGAGAAGTCCATATCTCTCAGGTTGGCGACGTGACCTGCTAGACCTACGCGGATCTTGTGCTACTTGAACCATTGGTTGAACCACAACACTTTGTGGTGTGGTTCTTGTTCCATTACAGGTGGTTTAGTATTTTGTGGGTCTTGGATTTCTCCAAGTTCTACATTCCTCCCACTGGCTCTTTTAGAGATGTATTCCTTCTCAAGGAACACTCTAGTCCTTGCAACAAACACTTTGTCCCCGGAGGTGTTGTAGAAATAGTATCCCTTAGTTTCCTTAGGGTACCCCACAAATATACATTTATCTGATTTAGGTCCAAGTTTATCTGAAATCATACGTTTCACATAAACATGGCAGCCCCAAATCTTTAGAAAGCACATACTGGGTCTTCGACCCGTCCATATCTCATATGGTGTCTTTTCAACCGCCTTAGATGGAACACGGTTAAGGGTGAAAGCAGCTGTAAGTAAAGCATATCCCCAGAAAGAGTCATGGAGGTCTGACTGACTCATCATAGATTGAACCATGTCTAACAAGGTACGATTCCTCCTTTCGGACACACCATTCCATTGTGGTGTTCCAGGTGGTGTGAGTTGGGATACTATCCCACACTCCATCAGATAGTCATCAATCTCCTGGCTTAAGTACTCACCACCATGATCCGATCGTATGGCCTTAATACTCTTACCAAGTTGGTTCTCCACTTCGTTCTTGAATTCTTTGAATTTTTCAAAGGTTTCAGACTTGTGTTTCATTAGATACACAAACCCATATCTACTGAAATCATCAGTAAATGTAACGAAGTAGGGAAAACCACCTCTAGCAGTTTTGCTTAGTGGACCACATACATCACTATGTATTAAGAGATCACTAGCCCTTTCACCTTATCCAGTGAACAGGACCTTGGTCATCTTTCCCAATAAGCAAGATTCGCATACCTCAAATGATTCATAATCAAATGAGTCCAAGAGTCCATCTTTATGGAGTTTGGAAATACGCTTCTCACCTATATGGCCTAAACGACAGTGCCAAAGGTATGTCGGGTTCAAATCATTTGGTTTGACCTTTTTCGCATTTATGTTAAAAATAGGCATATCAAGATCAAGGACATAAAGCCCATTACTCATAGGTGCACTAGCGTAGAAAACATCATCCAAATAAAGCGAACAACATTTGTCCTTAATAATAATATTAAAACCTTTCTTGTCCAAACAAGAAATAGAGATAATGTTTCTGCTAATTGCTGGAACAAAATAATAATTATCTAATTCCAAAATAAGCCCAGAAGGCAAAGTCAAAACATAAGACCCTACAGCTAATGCAGCAACCTTTGCTCCATTTCCAACTCGTAGGTCCACTTCGCCCTTGGTCAAAGCCCTACTCCTTCGTAGTCCCTGCACATTAGTACAAATGTGAGAACCACATCCGGTATCTAATACCCATGATGCTGAAGTAGATAAATTAACCTCAATAACATAAATACCCGAAGTGGAAGTCTCACTTCCTTTCTTCTTCTTGCACTCTTCTAGGTATTTTGGACAGTTCCTCCTCCAATGTCCAGGTTTTCCACAATGGAAGCAGGAGGCATCCTTAGCAACCCCGCCTGCTGGCTTCTGGCTAGAAGAACTTTGCTTGAACTGTTTCTTGCCCTTGTCCTTCGTAGCCCAAGAAGCGAGCCTCTTGCCCTTCCCCTTTCCAGAGTTGACCATCATAATGGCCTTTCCCTTTCCCTTGTTAATATTTTGCTCGCCAGCTTCTCAACATACCTGCAAGCTCCGCAATGGTTTAGCAAAATCGTTCATGTTATCTTTGCATGACGAAATGGCTAAAGTTATCCGAAGAACGATTGCGGGATAAGGTCCGTTGCCAACTCTAGGCCCAAAGGAAATCCCGACCTCTCGAGACACTCGGTGTACCCAATCATCTTAAGTACATGAGGCCCATGGGTTTCCTTCACCACCGCAATGGAAAAGCGGCCTGGAGGTGTCAAATCTCTCCTGCCTAGCTTGCCCTTGAAAAAGCATCTTGAGGTGTTCGATCATATCGAACGCCTCCATGTTCTCGTGTTGCCTTTGCAACTCCGAAGTCATGGTAGCTAGCATGAGACATCCAACATCTATGGCGTCGTTGAGGTGCTTCTGGTAAGCATCCCTCTCAGCCTTAGGGGCAGTAGCAGCGGGTGCCTCAGGCACTGGCTCATCAAGTGCATACAACTTCCTCTCTTGCTTGAGAACAATTCTCAAGTTTCGCTGCCAGTCGAGAAAGTTGCTTCCAGACAGCTTGTCCTTCTCAAGGACAGATCGCAATGACATGGTATTAGCGGTGTTGCCAGACATGGTAATCTAAAACAAAATAAACATGCAGAGATAAGTATCATGACAATAACATATTTAATAAGGACTTTTATTAAATACGCTCCCACTATTTTACTCAAACCAATGACCCTCCTCATTGGCTCGGAAAATCCCATTAGAAGATTTTCTAGTGGGCCAAGATCCATATTTCGCCACGTCCTGAGTCAGCTTTGGCTGATCGCCCAGAACTCGGCTATTTAGGTAGGAAACTATTTCCAATTGCATCTATATGCAACTCTTGGATCAGCTGGGTGAATAACCCTTTATTCTAATTCATCTTATGAATTAAAGCCCAACTCTTGCCTCTAGGCCCATTTCCTTCTTATTGAATTCGGCCCAGTTAAGTCAAACCCGATGGTTGGCAGTTGGATATTTCACCTATCGCGCCTCACCAAGATAAAATAAGGTGTTCAGCTTTGGCATGACCCACACTTACTCTATCCTGGCCTTGACGAGTGCCACACATCGGAAGGCATTTTGACTTAATCTTTTCTTTGAGAGAATTTTATTGTAAATGATCTCATCGGCGTTGTATTAACATACAAGGCGTTTCTCTCAGCATACATGACATTTATGCAACATATATTTCAACAAAACATATAAGCATACAATAACATACATGCTAGCACATATTTAAATCAACAATTTAAATCATATATTATACGCCATATATATTACATGCATCTCATACACAAATATACAACTCGATAAACATACGAGATTCGGTTTTATGATTATGGTCTCCTAATATGCGAGAATTTAAATAACTAAAATATTACAATTCTTCGACACACGAACAAGCTTCTCAAGCTCCCACTGGTGTCTGCATATAGTGTTGTCCTTCTCCAACTCTTGAAGAAAATATATTTACTTAAATAAAATAAATAAATGGCACGACTCGCAGGTCGTATTTAAATAAAATAAAATAAAATAAATCACGACACGCAGGTCGTATTTACCAAAATTAATAAATACTATTATCTAGGGCCATAACCATAAACCATGATCTTAAAATATTTAATAACAAACAATAATAATAAACCTTTTATTATTATTATTATTATTATTATTATTATTATTATTATTATTATTTCAAACTGCTTGTTATTATTATTTCATAATCAAATTCATGGAAACGAGACGCATGACAATAATATCCAATCCCGTAAATGTACATCATGATTATCACTCAATCAATTAAAAGGAAATAATATCACATAATTGATATAACGTAAATAGGCAATCATTTAGCCTAATCAATTCAAAAGGAATATCTTCTGAATCAAATTAAAAAAGGAAAGCATAATTTATGTGAATTTAAAACAAATTCCTTAAATCAAAAGTCAGATAATGAATCAAAATTCCTTTTTTTTTTTTTAAATACACGTATATGCCAAGTTATCAAATTCTAAACATGTATCTTTGTTCCATTGTTAAAACTTTTAATAATCGAATGATAAAAAATCAAAATCATTTGCAAATGATCCGTGCAGTGAATCCATAAGCACTCGGAATCGCAAAAGATATGTTGTTCCAAAAGTCCAAAACATTCTCTTTGAAACAGGAGTCATTAAAAGATTATTAAGTACTGGGCATCAGAACTTTTGAAGCGTGAAAACAAAATATGCCGAGACGGAACCAAGTATATGTGCGAACCGAGTTCAATCGCGTATATCTAATGATAAATGTAACACCCCGAATTTCTAAGCTAAGTTGAGAATAAGTTATGAGAAGAATTGTGTGATTGTATTTAAGCTTAAATTGACTTTTAAGTGAGTGAATATAATTACACAAGGTTTTGATAAGAAGTTAATGGGTTTGAGTTGAGGAATAAGTCGGATTTAATCCTAAGATGGTTTAAGGTGTTGATTTGTAGCTATGGAAGTTGATTGAGAAGAAAGTCTCAAGGTTTGGTGCTAGAACTGAGTTTTCCTGGTTTTTCTGCAGTGTGAATCGATTCACCTAGCCTGGGAATCGATTCACAGCATTAAAACTCCATTGGCATCGAATTCTAGCAGTGGGAATCGATTCATAGAAGGCAGGAATCGATTCACATAAAGCATTTCTTTGGGACTCGCAGTGTGAATCGATTCACTCATTAAATCTGCGATTGAGGCTCTTTTGCCTTTGTGGGAATCGATTCACACTATCTTTGTGAATCGATTCACAAATTTGCAGAATTATTTAAAAACGCAGCTTCAGCGAGCGTAACGCTTGTAAGAGAGAAAAAGGAAAAGAAGAGAAAGAGAAAGGAGAAAAGGAAGAGGAGAGCTAGGGTTTCACCTTTGAGAAGGATTGAAGAGATTCATGTTGGGTTTCTTCAATCACTTGCCTAAATGGAGAGTTTGAGAGTTGAGATCTGAGTATTTGGAAGATTTGGGTTTGAACCCTAGAGAGGAGAAGAAGAAGCACGAATTGGAGAAGAAGAAGGGGGAGAAGACCAAGCTCCAGCAAGGATGATTCAAGTTCTTGGATGGAGAAGGAAGATTGAAGGTTGAAGATCAAGATTTGAGGAGTATTTGGAGAAGCCCTAAGTTGAGCAAAGAGGGAAAAGCTTGAAGAGGAGCAAAGAGTCCAAAGTTCAGCCTTCCTAGCTCAATGTCTTGAAGAATAGAGGTGAGTTCTTCAACCCTTAGGTGATGGGCACCCATAAGTCCCACATATAGGAATTTCCCTTCCTTTAGTAGCATATGAACCTTAGGTTCAAGTTAGGTCTTATATACCTATAAGAGATTGAGTTATGATTGTTATGATTGTGATGATTGTTATGATTGTTATGAAATTGTATGGGGTTTGACTGAAATAGGGTTGGATGCTGTCCCCAACCCCCCTAATTATTATGTGATGCTTGAATCCTTGAATGCTCCAAAGAGCTTCAATGAGATTATGTATGCTTGATGTTTTCTCTCTTGAGAACTCCATAGAGTTTCAAGGGATTAGTTAATGTATGTGTTGTCCATTAATTTGGCAAATTGTGAGGCTTGTCTAAGAGCCACAAGCTTAAGTCTTAGAGGTCAAGGAAGGACCCTAGGAAAAAGGATGTGATAGAATGAATGTATGTATTAGTATACATGATTGGGAGTCATTAGATAAAAAGGGGTACTATTAGTGTAAGCTTGATTCAGTGAAATGATTGTAGTTTCCTTGAATAGTTAAGTAATGTGGATGATTGTGTTTCTATGAACATGCATACAATCATAAGCATAAGCATATGCATAAGCTAAAGTCCATGGCAAGACTCCTCTATTTATAGGAGTAAGATCGGTTTGGTTAGCCAAGAGGGACGCCCTTGGAGGGTTATGACGTCTAACCACCATTCCGAAAGTGTGTAATTGGGGTCTAGGGACCTAAGCCTACGACACTACCCAATAACACAAAGTGCATTACATGCAAAGCATCATATTATATATCTCCTATGAATGGTATAATATGTGAAGTGAAGTTAAGTTTATGAATGTTAATGAATTCCTTGTCTATACATATATGTATATATATATATATATATATATGTATATGTATATGTATTCGGAATTAGTTTAGTTAAGTATATGAAATCTTGGATAGCACATCCCTAGTTGCTTAATTATTATATAGTACTGAGCATTGTGATTAGATCACTTAAAGGATAAGCAAGCTAGATTGATTGGGATTTGTGGTATAGAGCATAAGGCAAAGCCCAATTGCATAAGAGAAAGCAAAGATGTGTTAAGCACAAAGTGAGTAAGTAAGAACAATATGTTCTTAGTTAATAAGGTTGCAATTTGTATTGTATTAAGGTTAGTTGAGCTAAATAAAGGTTAAAGAATGGACATTTGTAGGATTGATGTGGATTGCTATACATTTATGTGTTTAGTTAATCACAAGTTGATAAGTGGCATATTAGTCCTAGGATTACCCTATGGTATGATATGCTAAGTTTTAATTTAAGCTAGCGCGTTCTAAAGCGTCTTAGCTTAGGGATATCGAGAAGTGGCAAGTCAAGTCCTTATGGTACATAGGAGAGTATGTCTAGGTTTGAAATGCATAAGTTAGTCTTCTCGGCCTAGAAGGTTCAGGAGAGAATGGTGAGGAGTCAGTGAAGGGCTCACCGAGATTTTATAATCTCACCCTTTTCTTTTGTTGTCTTTCAGGATAAGCAGTCTTGAAGGCAGTGAAGCTTCAAGCTTGGGACACATAAGCTAGTCGTAGATTGTAATGGGAATTTTATATTCCAAGTTATGTACAAATTGTAATCTATTTATTAGATTTATGAATTGAGTTTTATTTATGACTTTGATTACTGTAATCAAGTCTGTAAGTTATTAGTAACTCCTGTGCTTTAATGTAATTTATCATACTTTCAATTATGTTGAGGTGCGGGTGTTACAATAAACCGTACGGTGAATGAATCATAAAAATTCTCAAACCATGTATATATCGCATGTATATACAAAACATGAATGAACATGCATATCGATTGAACAATATTCAAAAGCACTAAAACATGTTATCAAATCAGGCAAACAAGTACAAAGGATTCAAGATAAATAAGACCAAGGCTCTGATACCACTGTTGGGGATTTGAGAGATCGACCTTTTAAAATTTCTTTCAAAAACACTCTCAAGCGGAAAAATCCCCGTACCCTTGGATCATGCATTGCTCATGAATCATAAATAACATGATAGTTTGTAGCGTTTACCTCTTGAAGCGTAGAGGAGATCGATCACCAACACTACGATCTTGTAGTGTCTCTACTCAGTCCACACGAACGGTAGCCTCGGAATGCGTCTTGCTAGTTGACGGCAACAGGAAGGAGGCACAGAAAGGTCTAAGAAGCATAGACTAGGGTTGGAGCGTTAAGCTTATATACTCCCTTCCTTTCATTATGTTACCCTAATGGGCCTCATACAATATGAGCCCATTTCCTTCTTATTTAATTAAATTATTATTTAATTAAATAATCTGATTCTGATTAAACCGTTCTATCGTGTGACCCTATAGGTTCCCATTAAGTTGGCAACAATATTAAATATTAAAATAATATTAAATATTATAAACAATGAGCGGCATCTAGCAATGCATCATTGCTACCCAATTAACGGGGAAAAATCGGTGATCCGATTTTAACCTTACCGCGACCAAGATTACTGTGAAGTCGATGTCCCTTCGTCCATGTGTCCTAATTGAACACGAGGCATAAATATGTCATCCTCGTTAAGTCCAATCATATGTTCCTCGATACCAAAATGGACGTGTAATCACAAGCGGGCCCAATATCATATATTGACCCACTTCCGCGTGGCCACGCATATTTCACGTCTCACTCTATCGATAGGCCCAAGACATTACTCCTGTTATGTAGGAGGGACGAATCCTGTCTACATCACTCGCACCCCTCAACATGATTCATTGAAGGCCCAATTACTATCTTTATGATCATCCTGTTACGGATGACATTTGATAGCATTAAAGCCTACAACTCCACATGTAGGAATCGCAGTGACTTCATGTCAAAGGACTACTTCACTATGGTCGCCATGAGGAGCGCCTATGACACTTGCATAACTATTATGATGCGTCCTCATAGTGGGTTAGTCCAATATAAATATTACTCCTAATATTTATACCTGTGTGCCGACTTGATATCGCATATCCATGACCCATGAGATGTGGTCATCAGTCTACTCACACAATAGTCTCTATGCATTATTGTCGTCCTAATTAACAATAATACTCGACTACGGATGCTTTAAGAATAACGTTCTATATGTTCAATGGGGTCTCATGATCAAGTCGCACTTGATGTTCCATGAAACGAACTGTCTATTCTAAGGACTTTATTATGCTATAAAATAAATAACACAATAAATGAAATGCCTCATATATATATATATATATCAAATATATAATCAAAGTCATGACACAAATGATAATCTACTAAAACTAGATTGGCCACTAGGGCTTACACCAACAGAAAGTTCCCCATAAAGTGATAAATGTGGTTTTCTCCATATCTTCGGGAGCCATCTTGATTTGATTATAGCCAGAATATCCATCCATGAAAGAGAAGACAGAGTGTTGAGCAGTGCTATCTACCAAGACATAAATATATGGCAAAGGGAAGTCATCCTTAGGGTTGGCCCTGTTTAGATCTCGATAGTCAACACACATTCGGACCTTTCCATCTTTCTTTGGGACTGGGACAATATTAGCCACCCATTGAGGGTATTTTGCTACAGCCAGAAAGCCGGCGTCGAACTGTTTTTTTACCTCATCTCTAATCTTGAGTGACATCTCTGGTTTCATTCTTCTCAACTTCTGCTTGACCGGTGGGCACTCAGGTTTCAATGGCAATTTGTGCTCGACTATGCTATTATCTAATCCAGGCATATATCGGTATGTCCACGTGAAGACATCAACATATTCAAATAAGAGTTTAACCAATTTTTCTCGCTCACTGCTTCTCATTGTGGTGCCGATCTTAATTTCTTTCTTGTCGTTTTCAGTGCCCAGATTGATTGTTTCAGCTTCTTCCTCGTGGGGTTGAATCACTTTAGCTTCTTGTTCCATCAACCTTATTAATTCTTCCTCGAGGAGAAGGAAGGGATGGGTGAGACCACGAACGCGGTGGTTCGCGGCGGCTCGCGGTGGCTGGTGAGGAGGGACTGAAGAGAATCGTGCACACGATGGCGGTTATTCACCGGCGCGACGACGGGTAGAGCGGCGGCTCCACCTTCTTCTTCAACAGGTTTCCTTTTTTTTGGATTCATCATTTTTTCACCCTCTAGTTTCTAGTTCTGATTCCATTTTTTCTATCATTTTCTTTTGTTCACTCTTTTCCTGACTCTTAACATATATGCTATTTCAGAATGATATTTAGAAATCAGGGGAAAAGAAAAACTATTGTATCTCAAAGGGTTACCTGGATTCTAAGCTTTATGAAGGATGGGGCAGCGTGGTTTTAATAGGTAAAAATTCTAAGCCTTGTGTTTCTTTCTCAGTTGCTATGCTCTGTATGGTTCCCTGCTGCAATCTCGACCTCCTTCTCTTCTCTCTTTCTTTTGTATTTTTTTTCTCTCTGTGTTTCAGTTTGGTGAATTAGGACTTCAATATGAAGTCTCTAATTCTTTGATTGGTGGTAGAGATCTCAGAAAATCCTCCCCCTGTCTGTGAATTTCAATCTGGTATTTATAGAATGAAAAAGGGCTCTAATAGGACAATATTGGCCTGCTTGTTGCAGGGTTGTGGGAGAGCCTGGAGGATGCAGGGGGTGCAGAGTGGTGCCTGCAAAGCTGCTTGGTTGGAGCAAAAATGGAAAAAAGCAAGGGAACCAGAAGAAAGGACCTTGGACCCATTCTCAAATTACCTCTTGTTGTTGGTGTTGTTGTTGCTGATTCTGGCAGGATGCCATGCGCATCCCTGCCCCATGCTTCCTTTTTTGCTTTTTTTTCTTTATTCTGATTTTGTAAATTTGTAATGGATTATTGGACTGTAATGGACTAATGGGCTTAATGGGCTGTATTGTATTTTTCCAATTTTGGGCATGTAATGGACTGTTGATTTAAATTTTGGGCTTGTGTTTGTGATGGTAATTTGTAACAAAAAGGTCATCTATTTGTACCTCCTTTTTTTATTGCAATTGGGCTGAAATTAGCCCAAAGGATTAACACAAAAATGAACTCAAAATTTGTTGCTAAGAATAAAGTAAAAACAAAATAAAAATAAATTACAAGAGGTAGGTGGACAAAATTGGGGTATAACAGTAATTTATTAGATTAATTTTTAGAGTTTTTGGTTTAAAACCCTAATATACGCGAAACGCCGCTCACTCGATTGAGCGAGAATGCAACGAAATAAAATCTAGATATTTTTGGGGCAGAGGGGCGTGAATCCATCAACTAGGGGAGCTGAATCTCATCCTTAGAAGGTTCCATGACAAGTGTTAGAGTATGGTTGGTTAAGTTGTAAATGGTAGGAAGTTAGTTTAGTTAGTTTGTAACTAGTTTGGTTAATTCCTAACTAAATGAACAAATTTCTTCCACCCATATCCCTTATGAATTTCGTGGCTATCCTCCTCACCTAGACACCATTTTCTTCATTCTTACATTGTTGCTTAAGTGGGAGAAAAATTGTAGAAAGAGAAAATTGATTTAGGTGCTTAATCTTGTGATTTTGGAAGCTAAACCTTAATCCTTTCTCCTTCCTTCTTGTTCAAGTATCTCCATCATTATGGTAAGCTTATTTTCCTTTTCTTCATGGCTGCCATAGATGAGTTTTTATGACTTTAGTGTTGTTTTCTTTGATTAATTACTTAGATCTTGATGTTTAAGCTTAATACCTCCTAGATTTACCATTACCTTCTTGATTAAATGGGTTTTATGAATTTTAAAATTTAGGAACCCTAATATTTTGGAGAGGCCGAAGCCTTAGGGGCTGATTAGGGGTTCATTTTGGTTGATTTAATTGTTTGGAAGGTGGATCTTGGAAGGATTGATGATTAAGAGGTTGGATCTAGCCATAAGCATGCATAATCATGAAGTTTGTAAAATCAAAACTTTGTTTGCTTTTAATGAGTTATATGAACTTGTGTTTATGGCTTAAAGGTAGTGCAATTAGTAGATCTTAGCTTATGAGTTAAAGGCTAACAAGTTTGCATGATTTAGAGTTTGAGAAATGAAGTTCATGGATCAAAATCTTGTCTTGCTTTTGGGTTTTCAAAACCGTGACCTATATGGGTTATTTGGATGATGTTTAATTTGTTTTAAAGATTGTAAGTGTTTATGAAAGTTGGTTTATGGTAAAAGAAATTTTGTTAACAAAGTTGTAATGATTTAGGAGTTAATGGTTTAAAACCTTGAAGTTGTTTTTGAAGTTCCAAAACCGTGGCCTTCAAGAGAGTTTTGTAACTTGTTCTTGACTTGTTTTATACGTAAAATATGTTGTGAAAAGTGAGTAGTGAATTGATTTAGCAAAGTCTTTCATAGAGGTTTAAATTTTGGAAAAAAAAATTGTCATATGTCTTAAGAATTGTTTCAAAGCAATAATGAAATTGTTTCCAAGTTTTTGTGACAAGTTTAGATGTTTTAAAAAGTTGTTCAAAGTTGGTAAAACACTATTCAAGTGGTAAAACACTATTCAAGTGGTAAAACACTATTCAAAGTGGTAAATCTTGATTTAGGTATTTTTCTAAGTGTGTAGCTTTTGTGAAAGTTTGAAAACTTGCATGGTTTAAACTTGTTTCATGACAAATGATTAGGTGTGATCCAAATGGGATTAAGTGAATGATTCTTATGCCTTAGGAACCTTAGAGCCATGGCTGCCCTAGGGGTATTAGGACTTGAGTTAGTTCTAATTGAATTGAACTTGTGTTGTTAAGGTTCGTACGAGGTACGACTTGACGACAACTTGGGATTACCTCTTTGGAATGCGTTCGAGGTAAGGGAAATTCTTATATAATGAGTTTGGGTTTTTCGCCTTGTGTGTTGTTTGGTTTGATTGTTTGATTAATTGTGTGGTAGTACTTGTAGTATTACTATATGCTGTCTGAAATGTTGTAGCATATTGTAGCGTACTGAATTGTTATATGCTATATGAAATGCTGTAGCATGTTCTTGGCCCTGAGTGGCATTAGTTATTTGTATTATCTACCTTAAAGCATATTCGATTTAATTGGAACTTGATATTGATTGGAATATAAAAAATATTGTTGATGACAATGGATTAATTAATAATGCGTTGATCGACTGTTATTGGTTTGACGATTTACAACGGTAAATCCGATACGACTTCACAAGCTAAATTCTGATTTCGTAAATAAATGTTAAGGGCATTTTGACTTAAAAGTAAGCGTGAGGGTTTTAATACAACTAGCCAAAGCTTGCAAAGAATTTTCAATGGAAACATAGTAGAAAAGAACTTGAGTAAACATTGTAAATTGCGAAAACGGTTGAGTTAAATAATGTGTTTGGGAAAAATTTTGGCTAGGAAAGACTTGATTATTAAGAATATTCGCATCGCCTCTCTTTCCTAGAAATTATCCTAGCATATTATTTAGCACAACTAGTGTTTTAGTGACATAGAACTAAAAAGTATTTTCAGATACCGTAGTGTATAAAAGTGACACAAGAACTGAGAAAAAGATTTCAAAGATCCAGGTTTCTAAAGAATAAAATGTAGGGAACCTAGTGTTCCTATTGAGCATATGGGCCATGTGTCGTGTGCTGGGACTTGACGTCCTACTTGCTTGCGTATTTTCTTGATTAAGGGTTGGACCTAGTGTTCTGTATGGCATGCCTAGTATCTCAACCTAAAAATTGAGCCTAGTGTTCCGCATTACGTACCTAGAGTTTTTAATCTAAGATTGAGACTAGCGTTCCACAGTTGAACACCTAGACCTAGTGTCCTGTGTTTGAACTTTAAGTGGTATTTCTCATCGTTTCCGTTTACTGTGTGATGAAGAATGCCCGAGCATTACTTAAGTAGTATGGGATGCTCAGTGTATTGCTTAAACTATGAGTTCCCTCCACCTTTTCAAAAGTGAAACGTAGTTGATTTTTGATCCGCATTGATTAATTAAAACATTACGCAGACGCTCCTTACGGTGAGCGAGCCATATTAAAGAATTTGTTTGAATGCATACTGACCATTGAGCATCGACACTTGGAGCGTTTGATTGTCTTAAGAACTTCAAAAAGACGAGTTGTCACTTCATGCCCGTGTGGCAACAATGCCTAATGCGTGGCTATACCCTTAGGGGAAATTTGTTCGGATGTTGGGAAATAAAATTCCTCGTCTACTGCTGAACTTATTTAAGGTTACAAGTGTATACACAAACTCGTTCATAATGCATTGGCATGCATAATTAACCACATTGTAATATGTGATGACTTGATCGTTGATCTATTGATTAATTTGCCTACTCACATGGAATTGTTTGATATTGCGATGACTTGATTGTTGATCTGTTGGTTGATTTGTCAGCTCACATGCAAATGCTTGATATACCATGATGATGCATGAAGTCTATTAAGTATGTATATGTATATAGAGACATGTTGTTGTATTATATATATATATATATATATATTGTTTGCATGCGACATAGCCTATGATAAACTCGTGGACAAAGAATTTACCCTTGCACTATTGTTGGATTGGACATTCTCATGGATGTTACCAGATGGAGTTTCACATTGCTGCTACTATTCCAGAAGTGTTGAAGAATGAGCCAGTGGAGAAAAATTCCTCTGAGTGCTCTATGCTTTGATCTTACTGAATGGTTCTCAGTAAGAGTTATAGTTGTTGGCCAACTGAGCTTAGGGTTTTGTCTTTGTTGTTTGCGTAATTACTTATTGTCTTGTAATTACACATTTCAGAAAATCTCGCCTCAGTGCGATATGATTATGTCACGTTTTATGTTATGAGAAACATTCACTGTGATGTGATATACTCTGATATTTGCAAAAGACTGATTTGGCATCATTTAGAAAATTGTAGTACTCTTTGTGTCATTTTTGAAAAAGGGTTTCAAAGGAAAGAAAAAGAAAAAAATTTACTCCTATTTTTTATTGCAAAATACAGAAGAGTACTTCTTACTGAAAGCATACAAGCATCAAATGTTTTCAGCATTAGATTGGGTTGCACAGTTGCGCTCCAGAAACGGGGTGTTACATTAAGCGTCTTGTAAGTAGAAGACATATCTTTTTTTCAATGTGTTATTAAATGCATTATTACTAAAATCATTTTTTTTCTTTGAAATAGATCATGAATGATAATATTGATGCACACTCTCAAGATATTCATGCCCTTACGCAAGGCCCGCTTCAGTAAGCGAAAAGGTTTACTGCATATAGTGTAGCTGGATACAAGTTTCGAACCTTTCAACGTGAGCAAGGGATGAAAACTCAAAATAGTGGTGTGTTTTGTAGCTTTGGAACTAAAAGCTACGCAAGTACAAGTGACAACAGGCCAGCAGAAGGTTCAGTGTTATATTACGGGAAGTTAGTTGACATTATCGAATTAAACTACTATGGCCAATTTATGGTGACTTTGTTTAAATGTCAATGGGCAAACACTACAAATTCTAGATACATTAGAAAGGATACATTGGGTTTCACGTCAATCAATTTTTCTCTTTTACTCTTTTAATCCATACGGGTGCACGAGAAGCTGATGAACCATATATTCAGGCTTCTGAAACTCAACTGGTGTATTATGTGGAGGATAAGATGGATGAAGGATGGTATACCCAGTTCATCTAAAACCAAGAGACTTGTTTGATATGGGTGAGGATGCTATAGAGTCAGTTTATGAAAGCGAGCCTTATCAACAACATTTGACCTCGCTTTTGTCAGATGACAACTTTGAAGCTGAATTGTCTAGGCCTAGAGTACATGTAGAATTTGATTAAGCTGAATAATAAAAGTTGTCTTTTTTCCCCTTGTTATTTCTTTATGTAGACTTTTCGTTGGACTTAAATTATGTATTTGAAGCAACAACTGTATTTTTTGTTAATTATATTACGTGTGCTTTATGTTCTTTAAACGATTTTTGCACTACCAAATTGTCTCATTTATGATATATTTGTTGCTTTTTCACAAAGTATTCCACCAAAAGGTAAACAAACACAATCAACTGCGTCTCACATGGAGCCACACCAGACACATGATGAGCTCGAGGACATCTTACTTGAGCCTTCCGTTGATGCGGAACATCCTCTTACTAAAAAGAAAAAAAGGCAATGTTGGATGGTTCGAGTGAGGAGTAAGTCATTTTAATTTTATACAATTCACTACAATTTCATACAATTTCATACAATGTTACAGATAATGAAGGAGAAGAAAAAGAATGCCCTATGCAGGTTAGAGATGTTTATAACCTCCCACATGGAGAGAGAGTTGTCATTCCTTTCGATGGAAACACACCAAGCGCCACAGATGTCGATGGGATCTTAGGAGGCTTTTTAGGTCGATTGGCACGAGATCATAAGTGGTTTCCTATTTGCTTTGATAGTTGGCCTTTGTTGCTTGGTGACTATAAGGACAAAGCTTGGATTAAAGTCATTAAGGTATGGAATGATGTATTTCTTGTTAGTTATCCATAATACCTTGTTTTTATTACTATGTATTGTCCTAAGTAACACCAATAAGTGATTGTAGGCTAAGTTATGGTGGGATCCAATCCATGAAGCTGCAGCAAGAACATATATCATGAAAGACATTGGAAAAAAATGGAGAGAAAACAGGATAAATTTGTTCAATACTTATTATGACCCGACAAAGAGTCATGCTGAAAATACGAAGAATCCTCCATTGTCAATTGGTCAAATTGAGTGGGCAACGTATTTAGACTATAGATTGAGAGAGAAAACTAAGGTAGTTTACTTATTCGATATTTAAATTGGTTTACCATCATCATATAGCTAATTTTTTGTTTATGATTATAGGAAATAAGTCAAAAGAATACTAAAAACAGATCCAAACTTAAGATTAATCATATAGGGGGATCTAAAAAACTCAAATGAAGGAGCGTAGGGATTGTAAGTATTTACAAACATTTTAACTCCACCGAATTTTTTTATCAAAATTATGTATAATTGACATTTGAAAATGTGATTCTCATGAATAGGGGAGTGAAACTAGGCAGGAAGTGAGTGAGGGTATTTTGTTTATCGATACTCATAAGAAAGATGATGGGACATATATTAATGAAGAGGCAAGGGTTGTTTGTGTAAGTTATTATCCCTTTGTATGCATTCTTGATTTCATTTTGTTCTTCTTATAAATTTTCTATTGACATCATATAACTTAAATATTGTAGGAGAAAATTGCTGAAATTGAGAGTCAAGGAACCAATCCTGTGGCTTTCTCACCTAATGACTCTATTGGTCAAGTATTGGGAAAAGAACATCCAGGCCGAGTACGAGGCATGGGAGATGGAGTTTTCCCATCTCAGGTGTTCGGATCAAGCAACCCACGATTTTGGGGCACTTCTACTTCTACTAATATAGGTGAAATTCAACGGCTAAATAATGATTGTAATTATTGAAGAATATTGTATTCATTGTCCTAAAACCCCATTTTTATGTTTGCCCATTTTCTGCTTAATTTCCATTGACATTGATGCTGGAAGCTGTATGATCATGTTCCAAATTGTGCTAGGGATAGAGAAAGTCATGAATGTTTTATTGTATATTCTTTCTGTTCCTTTTGCTTCTCCTTCTGCTTCCTGGAATCAAATGCTGTTGAAGGAATAAGGAATAAATAAAGGAATTGATGTTGGAGATTATTTTTTATAAATGGAATTGAATTATTATTTCCTGTTAAGGAGATTTTGGGTAATCAACTTTATTAAGCTCTTTTTGAGTAAACACTTATTATAAGAGCTTATGCATATATTCTTTTTACAATCGAAAGGGAATGATGGTAAACTCTACATAAACTTTGTATATGCTATTATCTTGTAAAACCTCTTGGAAAACTTCTGGTGTGGAAGATGTCCTTAAACCACATAATCATTTATAATGCTGTGTCTCGCTTTCTAAGTGCACCGTGCAAGATAGAAAATGGTAGTTGGCAATTTTAAATCTATTCCCTTCATGTTCTGAAAGAGCCAATTTGAAGATGTCTTGAGATGATAGCAGTTAAAGCTCATTCTTTTTTCGTCTTTTGTCTAGTTTTGATGTACAGGGGTTTAAATTGGAATAGTAAGACTTATTCAGTTAAATATATACAGTCTTCTTCATTATTGGTTATGAATTTTGGTCTTGTTCTCTTAACAAGACCAAAATTGGCATCTCTATTTGTCCATCAGATATCAAGATGTAATTATTGTTATATATTAAATGTTGATGTGGGTCCTAATACAGGTGAAGTTCAACCGCTTAAGAATGAAATTCTTGAGTTGAAAAGTGACTCAAAGACAAAGGATGGAACCATTAAGATAATGGCATCAGTGCTTGCTCAACTCCTCACAAATTCATGTGAGCCTATATCTGTTGAACTTCTTAATATTATTGTAGGTTGCTCTTATCATTAGATGATTTCCTGTAATTCTTTATTGTGTTTACATAAATGATACATCATTATTTTGTTTTTACTATTGCAGCAATAACAAAGTGCCAGTGGTCACTCCTCATCATCAGCTGACGATACTCAACCATGATGAGATTGTTATGTTATTATTTTATTTGGCGCTACTTTTGAAATTCGAATGTTAGAGCGCTACTTTTTGAAATTGTTATGTTATTGAGAATTAGAGCTATTTTATAGAGCTGTTGTTATTATTTTGTTAGAGCTAGAGCTACTTTAAAGAGCTATTGTAATTATTTAGTTAAGGCTACTTTTGAGAGCTATTGTTATCTTCTACATCTACTCTTATGTTATCAACAAATTGTTATGTTATTATTTTGTAATTTTATTATACTTGATCTCACCCACTATATCATATTATAAAGCTGTAGTTTCTTTATTATGTAATTTATCGTAATTTCTTTGGCTTAAAATAAATGTGTACCCGTGCAATTATAAATGAGTAGGCTACAATACATGAACCAAAATTAAAAAAAAATGAAAAAATGTACCAAAAAATAAAAATAAAAAAACCATATAGCGGCGGTTCACAACTGCCCCCAAATGAAACTTTTTATAATTTTTTTTACATTAGTGGCGGTTTACAACCGACGTTAGTCTAATTTCCGGCGGTTACGAAACACCGACGCGAAGTAGTTTAGCGTCGCCAGATATGCCGTCGGTTTGGTGCCCGACGGAAAAGACGACTCGTGACGGTTGTAACCGACGTTAAACCACAATTTTAACCGACGCTAAATCCCAGTTTTCTTGTAGTGCCACCCCTAGGAAACTCGTGCCTCGCTATAAGAGCAATCGTGCAAGGTCCTCCCTGTTGAGTATTATACATTCTCACAGTAATCATTGGATAAGAGTCCACATCCAGAGTATTGCCACTACCTTCATTGGGCCATCCAGACCTTTACTATTAGGATTTTAAGTCTAACTCATCCTTACAAAACGAAGCATGTAAGGGGTGTCCACTGTTTATAAACTTTTTTAAGGCCTTATCTCTAGGCCATGCATGTGGAACTTGGAGTTTTTCCCAATACACCCCTCATGTCCGACACTATTGGGTTTCATGCGTGTGTAATGCGGTGGATGGCTCAATGGATCTAAGATAAGCTTTGCACAATACTCCCTCGGACTTGCTTTTAAGGGGGAAAAAAACTAAATCATGCTAGCTAAGAAAATTAATTAACTACATTAATTTTTTCAATTTCAGTTAAAAAATAAAGTTTATTCCCAAAATTGCTCTTGATAACATTTAATGTAGAGAACAAAAAAAACTAGCTTAGAAATCAAATTTGAATTAAATAAGGGTATTTTTAGAATGGACTCATTAAAGATGATAAAAGTAGTTAAAATTGTTTTTATTTCGGACCACTATACATGAATTTTTTTGCTTATAATCGAGTTCGGAGGGAGTACCATTTATATAATATTTAGAAGTCCCACATGGAAGAATGGGATAGCCTGATTAGTGGTTATAAGTGGGAGTTGAGTTAGGCCCACACCCAAATTCTAAGAGGTATCAAAGCCTATCATAGATTCATTGTTGGGCCACCCATTATCGGGCCACTCGGGTCACGCTCTAGATGTCTAGTCCTGAGCGTGAGGGGGTGCTAGAATTCTAAGAGATACCATATTAGAATTTTAGGTCTATCTCATCCTTACAAAACCAGCTTGCAAAATGAGGGATATCTATTGCTTATAAACTCTTTTGATGCCTTATCTCTAGGACTTGTGGGACTTGAATTTTTTCCCAATATTTTTTTGTCTTTTCCCATGTTTTTTTGTTGTCTTTTCCCATATTTTTTTTGTAATCAAACATAGAATAAGTACTTTTGTACTGTCCAATCTCTTACTTGTTTACAAGTTAAACGCCTTAGCATTAGATTGTCACCCAATGAAACTTTGGTTCAGTTTTTTTTATACACTTTTCGAGAAAAAGTCTTAACGATTAAAAGACATACTTAAAACTTTGTTTACTTATTTAAATTTATTTTAAAAGATTTGAAAAAGAATTCACTGTTTTTTAGAAGCTATAAAAAGTATTTCTAAAAAGATTTTTAAAAATTGATTGTACCGTACAGTAAATATTTTAAAGCCTAATTTAGCATAGGTGTGACCTACGAAGGTTGGTCCAATTGGTAAGGATATAACCCATATCCCACAAGAACATGAGCTCGAATCCCATTGTCAATGTGAGAACCTCGTTGGTAGGTAATATGTAAGTATCTCTATAAGTACTCTTTGAGCATTGAGGCCTTCTGGCCCTGGTGAGCCTCTGGGACCCAATTCACCTAAATTTTCATTTATAAAAATAAGCATATGTACGTGCCTTAAAGTAACTAATCTTAATCGCGTAATACAAATAAATTTGAAACAAAAAGCAAATCAAAGTAACATGCACAGTATATGAGGATATATATAGCCACACACATAGATTAGGCCCCATTAGTAAGCATATGTAAAGTGGTGTGTGTCTACAATCATCCATGTACAAAAAAGATCAATATATATAGACTCATCAAAAAATACATCAAAAGAGAGAGAGAGAGACCTCCTCACCAAAATACATATAAACCATTGTCAACAGACTGGCCATATACACAAGGAAACTACGAGATACCATGAGGCGAAGAAGGAAAACGGGAATCCCCAACTATAAGATGCATGGTACCTATGAAGGCAAATCCATAGAGGTTGTGCTCAGATCGCGGGAGGGAAATGGCTAGCCGTCTCAAATCGTAAGTAAAGGCAAATACGTAAATCCTACGTCCTGTCCTCCTCCTAGAACTCTCTTCGCTTCTATAACTACTGCCAGAGAAAGAGTAAGAAGGTCCTTCATCAGATCGTCCAAAATCATGATAGGCAGAGTGATAGTTGTGATGATAATTACACAGATCCTCCTATATACGCCTAAAAGGAAGCCTTTGTGCTATCCTAAAGTCTTCAACAAAGGAGGATCTCGGAGATCCTAATAATCTAAAATAAGATAAAACTAAGTCGGTATAAACAACTGTGTGGCAGTCGTAGTCAATCTCCCAACAGTCACCGTCCACATCATGATAGTATATCTCGAAGTCACCCCATACTGGTATCCTCAAGTCCAGCAGCATGGAAGGATGTATATGGTGCATCATCGAGATCAGCGATGAAGTCCTCTTAAAGGCCAATCGTTGTCTCCATCGGGTCTATCATGTGTCTATAAAGTACAACAAAGAAACACACTAATCATCAAAATATGGGAATGTAGGCATATAGTGTATGTACAAATAACACAATCACAATCAAGCACACCATCCATGTCCCAAGTCAAACCATCTCGTATTGCCTAAGTCTCATTCTCACACTCATGCACTTATGACTATATATGCCTAAAGTGGCCACATCTATAAAGCATAAATTTGGGCCCACCAAAACAAAGCATAGTGTTCCCCAACAAGCTCTGAAGGGAGAACAAGTCAGTCACCCATCCAACATATCCAGCTCATCGTACTCCTAAGAGTACCTCACTGTTTCCCAATTTTAGCGCAAGGAGTAGGCAATCAGGCATTGAGGTTGAGCTCTAGATCGTTTACTATAGACTATGAAACAACAGCAGGATGACCACACACTCCGATCACCACGACACAACAAAGGCCAAACTATCGGGCATTGTGGAACTTTGTTAGACCCAATCGATCCTCAGGGCAATAACATATCATGTACTCAATATTTCGTACTCACAATTGAATACTTGACCTCATGCGTTAACAGTGGTTGCACGATAGTGGTACCTAACATGCATATGAACCTCATTGTATATCCCAGATCAAAGCTTAGTGACTTACCCTCTCCACATATCTCAACTCATCAAGCGATCCATATCAGACTAAGATCCACTCACTAACTCAAATCCACCAATAAGGGTTGAGCACTAGAGAAATCACAATCATCATCCCCAACTATATCAAAGCCAATCATCATATTGATTAACCAAGCAAGTGATACAACAACGAACATAATATGTTCACATCAATACCATATTATAGCAACATCAATCATCTCATGTTATCGAACATCCTCAATCAACATATTGATTAACCTTAATGTCTCATAAGCGACTTAGTGCTAGTATGTTATCAAACAAGCACATAGGTAGTCTTATGCAATCAAGCAGTCACTTGCAATAGTAACTCATCTATCCTACGATTATTATCCATCCTCAAGAGATCAATTCTATGGTTTATAGACCTATGACACCTTTCCTTAGACATCGTTAATCACAATACCTATCCTTAGGTATTGCGGTTATAATTCACTTGTAGGGCTTAGGTCATCCTACGCATATTTATACACATATTCTATCCTAACAATCCCGATGAGTAAGTTTCTTTCTCCCACCTGGACTTAATCGCTTGTAAGACTAACTTTGGCTTTTGAAGTTGCTACTAGTATCTCCCAAGATGCGATACTCGTACTCCACTACTCCTTGCACCTTCAAACTGCAAGCTCCGAATGATCCTGCCGTAAGTTTGCTGAGACTGCTCTAACGGACCGACTACTAAACTAAGGTATTTAGGTGAATTTAGTTTCCAGGAACCCCCGATGTGGAAGTTCAAGGCTTTTAGAGAGTAGAGAGATAAATGAGAGACTTATGTTGAAAACGCAAATGGGGAGGGCTATTTATAGTTTTCCCATCCAGAGGTTTCACGTCGTGAAACAACTTTTTCATGACACATGTGTGCGACATGTCCACGGAGAATTTCGCGACGACACACCACTACTTGTTTTGCATCGTGAAATAGGATAATTTTGCATCGTGAATTAAGCTAAAATTTGTGTTGCGAAGAATACGTTAGCATCGTGAATTAAGCTAAAATTCATGTTGCAAAAAATTTGTTAGCGTCGCGAACGTTCCAAAATTCAACATTTTACTTTTGCTTTCCCTTCAATCATAAGTCTATTCCAAGCCCTAACCTAAGGTCCTAATAACACATATAAAACATCAACCACCTAATCACGCATAAACACTCAATCATACAGATAAATTAGGGTTTAGGAAAAGTGAGATGCGACAGACACCATATATACAATGCAATTAAACCATGAAATTATAAATTCACGAATCTATGACTTCATTGTGTAACTGCATGCTCCTCTTCGAAACCCGGGTTACACGGCTAATGGAGTACTAGTTCTCAAGTAACATGGCTAATGTTTGTACGCAAAATAAAAGGGCTTTTTTGGCATTATCTCTAAAAAACCCATAATGATAGAAGAGAGCCCACTAAAGCTACAAAAGTTCACAATTTGGCGCATGCACGTGCTCAAACCTTTTATGCACTTCTTCAATTTTAACGACTTTATATTTATACTAGTGCGTATACCAGTGCGATGCACGGCGCATAAATGATAGTGTATGACAGTCACAATTCATCAGTTCAATTCAAAGGAAATATTATCATTTACAACCTAAACTCCTTTTGTAAAAATTGAATGAAGATAATGTTAAAAAAGAAAATTTAGTTAACATTGTCACTACTCATTCACTTTTATCACTATATGAGAGCAGCAAATGACACGTATCATCTCATGGTCTGCCAATCCTTCAAGTCTATAAAGTGACGAAAACTTGTAATTGATTAGCACAATTTGGGAATCCTTTGGCAATATATGATATTACAGTAGCTACCACTAACACTGTCTCAACCCTTTTGCAATGCTGAAAGGAACAACAATCAAAAGAAAGCTCCATTAAATAAAAACAAAAACAACAACTTGAAAAACTCTATATGTGGCTACTAATGCAACACATGAAGCTGAAATACACATGAAGGTGATCCAAATTGCTGAAAATCTAAATAGTCAAACCAAACATATAGAAGAATACAAAAATAGGATATCTTTGAGGTGTCCCTGAACCAAAAAATACAATTACAACAATAATTATTAGCAATCCTTTAAAAAAGTATGAAGAAGCAGATTTAACAACATAGAAGTATCGATACTTAAATCCTTACTATAGTATATTAATATTTTAATATAACACAAACAATTATAAACTTGTAACACAAATCTTTCATCCATGCAAAGAAAATTGCATTTTCAAGTAAATGAACTTGCTATTCATAAAGTGATAGTTATTTCAACTTTATCATTTTACATGAGACAGAACACTGAAATTCAGTGCAGGGATGTTATATGCGAAAATACTTTACCTATATATCTCACTTTAGCATTACGTTTACAAAGCATGACAATTTTGTGTTGATATTCAAATAGCAAGTTAGTGTACAATATAAGGCAAACTGCATCATTAACAAAATATATTAAAAAAGTAATATAAATAACAAAAAAGATGTAACTTACCTATTACTTGACATATTTCGATTGATTGGATATTAAATTAATTTTCTGAATATTTACTTGACATTTTATTAGAGGAATATTATTACTTGACATATATCAATTACAAATTAATATTTTGTAGCCAACATTTAAAATTGAAAATTGAACTATTGTGAGATAAATTGAACAACACCGTGTGCCCCTTCGTTTCTGTAGTTGAGAATAAAAGAGCCAATAGGCTACACCGTTTCAAATCTTCGACCTTATTCAAATTTTTTCAAATTACTATTCAAATCTTTCACAATCAATGACAATGATTCATCTCACATTATCTTTTTTTTTTACAGACCTCTCCTATTATCTTAATGATTGAAATTAACAGCTGATTGAAAATTCTTGTTGACCAATGAAGTGTTTGGTATCTTAAACCCAATAATTTGACACGTCTTATCACATTTAATTGATAGTCACTCATTTAATGCTATATTTGACTTTTTTTATTTCACTTCAATTTTTTTCTTGATGTAATTTATTTCAAATGTCAAATAAAGATAGTTGAATTTATAATTTTAATTAAAGATATTTACTTCAAATTTTTATTTTAAAATCTAACTTTGAAATATGTTATATTACATAAACTTTTTAAAATTTTAATTTTCAAAATATAATTAACATTAAATTCTAATTTTCAAAATTTCAAACATTTATTCAGTACTCCCTCCGAACCAAAATATAAACAAAAAACACCATTTTTTCTTGGACTCAATTACCCGTACTATATTTATTATCATTGTTTCAAAAACACCCTTATTTAATTCTACTATTGTTTTTCATGACATTGCAACTCCCACTCCCTAAGGGTAACTTAGGGTTTGATTGATTTGGTTTTTAAATACTATTTTCTGTTTTATAAAACTTAATAAAGAACAAATTTTGTTCATCTTAAATTTTTGAAAACAAAAAACTGTTTAAAAAAAGTGTAATCAAACAAACCCTTAGTAATTTTAACTCATTTTTTATATGAAATCAAGGAAATTAATTAAGCTAACTAACTTTCTTAATAGGTGTATAGGTAGGTAATTTTGCTTATATTTAGGTCTGGAGGGAGTATAAGTTATTTCAAATTTATAAAAAAAAATATCCCTAAAGAAACTAATAAAAATAATTTTGAATTTCAAACTTGTATATATATATATATATATATATATGTACTCCGCTAACCAATTTTACAGATTTTTATTCTCTTTCTTATTTATTTCACTTACTCTATATCATTATCTTATCTCATATGTATGAAAATGTTAATTTAACCAACTTACTTTTATTATGTTTAAGATTTTTGAATCATAGTTCTGGTCGTGATCTTCTTAAAGAAAATATATTTATGATTTGTTTTTTATTTTTAATTGAGGTGGTATAATAATAGCTGACATAATAATAATAAAGAAAATTTATTTATGATTTGTTTTTTATTTTTAATTGAGGTGGCATAATAGACTATTATACCCTCAATTTTAGCGGACAGATTAAGAGGAAAAACTCCATATTATTTACCAACTTTTATAGATAAGATTATGTACAAGTGGCCTTTTTAAAGGTGTGACCTCCCTCACTACTTCTATTTTAACATTATATGGCAATAATAAAAAAATATTTAATTCATTGCTGTCCGCTTGTTATTAATTAGAATTTTCAGCAAGTAGAACACGCATTATATGTTAAAAATTTATAACATTGCTAATAGTAGTAATTATTTTAGTTAATTCAAAGGGTTTCCACTAGCCCTTTAAGCATTATGTAGGTAGAAGCCTGGAAGGAATAAAAGCTCCACACATAACTTTTGTTGCAGCGTCACAGTATTGTCACATGTGTCTTGCTTTGTTTTCTGTTGCAATTACACTACGACCACAAGAATGATCAATACCCTTTGGCCAAAACTCAGGTGATGTTTTTGAGAGAATAATGTCATACGTGTCGTAAAGAAAACTTCCAGCTCAATCGCTTCAAAACAGTGAATAAATAAAAGCTAGAACTACTTAGATTAATGGAGCTTTGATACTCTGCAGGTTTGGAGTAGATACGATCCAATGACCTGTCAGATTGGTGAAACATGCATAAACTTGAACAGACTATCTGCATTTGATGTTTACGCTTAGTTTAATTACAGAAAATTGAATACCAAGACCTGAAGCAAACAGAGTTAGTGTTAAACTATATTTAAAATTTAAAACCGATGCTGAAGGAGTATTAAATAGACTAACTTTTGGCTAGAAATCAGCCGTATTGAATGGGCGAAATCTAAAAACTTTTCCTCCATAAATTCATTAAAGTTACTACTCTCTTTGAACGCAAATATAAGCAAAAAAATATAAGTTTATTAGATTAAAATATAAGCAAATTTCAACTAATTCAATCCTAATTATTCCAAAAAAACTCTTAAGTTAATTCAACTTTTATTTTTCCAACACCGATGGGCGTTGGGTCTATTGGAAGGGGCTAGTGCCCCACAACGTAGCGAACCAAAGTTTGAATCCCCACCGGGAGAGGTTTCCACATTTAGTGTCCGACGCGCCTCGAACAGGATTGCCTCCGTTGGAGAAAACCTGTGGGAAATCGAAAAAAAAAAAACTTTTATTTTCCAATCGAACGACACGCTCCTCATTATTAAGGCACTACAAGAAATCTTGCGATTTCCTAGGGCCAAAAGCCCTAGGAAATTCCTAGGAAATCACTTATTTTTCGAGGGCCCACTCGCAGTAGGATATCAGCTACTCGGAAACGGGTTTCGAGGGTTTTTTTTTTTTTTTGGAAACCAATTCCTAAGGCCTAAAGCTGTAGGAAATGCACGAAATTTCCTAGGGTTTGGTGCCCTAAAAAATTCCTAGGGGCTGAAACCCTAGGAAATTGCAGCGATTTTTTAAAAAAATAAATAAATCACACTGATCCACCTTCCCCTTTCTCTCCGAACTCAAAGCGTTTCGAAACAGATTAATTGAAACAAAATTGCAAAAACTGCAAAATTGAATCAAAAGAAACGAAAAAAAATTGCAAAAACTGCAAAACTGAATCAAAAAAGAAACAGAATCAAAAGTGGCAAAATTAACAAAATTTGAACCACAATCAGAATTACGAATTACATTCCAGAACCATTTCATTCCAAAATCAGAACATAACATACATTGAGAGAAAGAAGAAATAAAAGAACAGTAGATCTAGCAATTTACTAAAGAAGAACACAGACTCCAAACCCCCCTGAAAACCTAGTTCAAACACCCACACCTAGTTCAAAGATCTAGCATTTTTCTTCTTCACAGACTCCAAACCGCCCTGAAAACCTAGAATCATTTACTAAAGAAGAACAGGAAAATGAACAAGAAGAATCAAGAAACAGCAGATCAAACACCCACACCCACGAAGACCTTGCTGTGCACAAAAACTTTGGGGGTGCCAGAAAACTCGATCGATGCGGCGGAACAGAGCAGAGGAGCCTTGTTGTGCGGCGATGCAGCAAACAGAGGCTACCGGTGCAAAGTTCCTTGCTATGCGGGACGAAAGAACAGGAGGTAGCGAGGCGGCGCGACGACAGTAGAATGGATCTAGAACCGGGTTCTGAACGGATCTGGAAGGAGAACGCCTGTGGGTTTGGTTTCGCTCCACAGATCATAGCCGGTCTTGAGATCTCGAGGGAGGGAAGGAGACGAGTGGAGAGGGTGGTGGAGGGAGGGGGAAAGTGGAAGCCCCTTCTCTATGGGAGGGAGGGACACGAGTGGAGAGGGTGGTGGAGGGAGGATGAGAGTGGAAGCCCCTTCTCTGCGGGAGGGAGGGAGACGAGTGGAGAGGGTTATGGGGCCCTGAGGTCTCTGCGTTTTTTTTTAATTTGCTAGCAGTGCAGCGTGAATCCCTTTCTCAACGTTTTTTTTAATATGTTAAGAAGATTAGGTTAGTGTGTGATAGGTTAATAGGCGTGTGTTAGTTGAGGTTAGTGTTTGGGGATCCGAGGGTTAGCCCCTCGGTGTCTGTAAAATTAATATAAAAAAAAATTGTTGTCTCATAACCGAGGGGAATAACCCTAGGAAAAGTGTAAATTTAAAAAAAAATTATAATAAAAAGGCTAACCGTCTCATAGCCGACGGTGGATTTTTAAAAGCCCTAGGAAATGATCTGGATAATTTCCTAGGGCCAGTGACCCTAGGAAAATTTTGTAGGTAATACAATTAATTCTTGTAGTGAGAGTAGTTTAGGAAGTATAATTCATTTTTATATGAAATCAAGAAAATTAATGAGCTTAACTAACATTCTTAATCAGTATAAAATTAGGTATTTTTCTTATATTTGAGTCCAGAGAGAGTATATTGTAATATGCTTATAAAAATTGATTTATCTAAGGGTAATTGTCAAATATGTTAACCGCCTAATTTTTAATAATTGTCTTAAAGTAGATTAAATATAAATACTTCATTTTGTCCATATTATAAGAGATAAATTGGTCCAATTTTTTGGTCCAAAATATAAGAAGCAAACATCAATTTTTACATACATTAAATGCTAGCTTCTAATTATCAGCCATCATTTATGAAAGGGGTATATTTGAAAAAAATAAAATTTTTACGAGTATAAATTAGAATTAACGAATTTCAAAACATTTCCATTATCTGTGTGAATTAGGGTTTTATCTCTTATAATATGGATCGGAGGGAGTAATAATTAAAAAACATTAAACAAATTACTACCAAGTCATTTCCAAATACGCCATGTAAGCATTTTTTTTTGGACAAAAGTTAATTAGCACAATTGGAAATAGAGCATCCAAATAGCACAATTACGATACTTGAGGGTCCAAAAGTATAATTAAGACTACTATTAAACACTAAAAAGGATACCTATAGCATTAAATGTAAAAAAAAAAAATCATTTAAATGACAAATTTGTCAAGACCAAAGAAAAACATTTAATCATTTAAATTTAAATGTTATTCCAAAAATACCCATAGCATTAAATGGTTGAATACGATGTCCTTTAATGTCCCTTATATGAAAAACTACTCCACTTATATGGGAAATTGGTGAGTGTCTCATTAATATAAATAATAAAATAAAGGGAATAAATGAATTTAGCAATTAATGCAACTGAAAATGAGTCTATATTTCTTATAATAGGACCGAAAAAAGACCCACATTTTTTTTATAAAAAGGACTAAAGATAGTATTGTAAAGAGAAAAGATATTCCGACAGCTAAAAAGTTGTCGGACACCGTATTTAAATACGGTTTCTGCTTTTTTTAAGAAAAATCTCTCTCCGGCACTGCTCCCGAAATCTGCTTTCTCTCTTGTGCCATACGGTGTCGACTATTTTGTCGGAATTGTGGTTGTCGAACTATCACAACTCTATTGTAAAAGATCTACTTTAGTATTTTTTTTTATTACAAGTCTGCTTCGGTATACTATAGTTACTTGACTCACCAAAAAAATACTATAGGTATTTGTGAAAAAGTAATCGGAAGAAAATACAAAAATATTTGTTTCATGTTTGATAGAAAAGTGGTTAAAGAGAACAAAAAAAGGAAGAGATACAATCCAAAACCAAAAATTTTGTTACTCAACAAACCATGAAACAACTTTTCGTCCCAAAAACAGACTACTTGAAAGACAAAAACATCATTCCTTACTTAATAATTATATTGCATCTCTTCTCTCTCTCTCTCTCTCCCTTCTCTCCCCATTTTCTCTCCCTTCCCTTCCCTTATATAAAATGTTATTTTTGTATTATATATCAAATGTTTTCAACTTATGCTATTATATAAAACATACACACACATTATATATATATATATATATATATATATATATATATATTATGTAACATATATATATATATATATATATATGTTACATAATATATAATATAATGTTATTGATCTGTCCTATTTCTCCAACAAGCTTGAGGTAGGATTCGACTTCCCTTTGTGTGATTCACGAAGAAGTTCCTATTATATGGTATGGTTGAAAGCGATGGGGGTGGGTACCTGCAAAGTCGCTATACGACGCTCAAGCCAATATCTGTATTAACACTAGGCTTAGAAAATAGATAAAAGGATATCTTTACATAAAGATACAATTCCCTTTATATAGAGATTGTAACACCCCGACAGGGTATGGTGTCACATGTACATCATATTTATCAGAGTGCGCAAAAACATAGTGCTACACATATGGCATAACTCATTTATTGTGACAACTAAACTACTCAATGAGACTTCACAAGGTCTCCGCAACTACTAAAAGTTTCGTCTTCAGCTAGAACCTCTTCTCCTTGAGTAAGCTCCGAGAACAGGCTGGTCTTCTTCTTCTGGTAGGTTTATTACAATATACAATAGAAAGACACAGAAAATAAGGAGGTAAGAAATACATCAATTACCCTAAAATGGGAAAACAATATGAGATAAACATTTTAACATGTACGCATACAACATAAGAAAACAACCATCTCCAAAGTTATTATTACTAAGCATCTTAACCTATACTACTGGGATCATATCCTAATCCTACATGTACGATTGATTCTACTTAAACATCTGAAACGTTGGCCAACCTACGATTTGAAAAATCATCCCCTAAAAACGATAGGGATCAGAACTAGTTGTTCTAAGTAACCTATTCTGTTTGCAATGACCAATCACCATTCCCTAATGAAGATAGGAATGCCTATTTTGGTTGTATTGAATCGTCCACCTAGAACTTAGAGTACTAGTGCCTCCTTTGGTATGTGTTGAGCCTAAAAATCCCCAAGGTCACAGGGTCATACCATCATCACTATACTATGTACCTTGTACTGATGTACACTAACTTCGTGTATACCGACACAACTATCAACCATAACAAAAATGACGATGACAATGATAATAACAACCATTATCATATCAGGGGTTCACATTCCTCAAATATGAGGGTGTCACCCTTCAATACCAAGGTTTATCAAACCTACAAATCTATCACCATTGATCAACCTACTAGCTTAGCACTACAAAGCTACCTATCAACTAACACGCACAACATCGCCAATATAACAATCATCAAATTATCACAAAGAACAATTCAACAGCACATATAGCAAATATAGCAATTCAACATCACCATATAACATATAGAAAACAATCAACCTCAGTCGACATAAGATTATTCCTATGGATGATGAACCGACAATGCCTATCCTTTGGCATCGTTGGCTAATCAATCTCTAGTAGAATCCCCTACACATGTTAAAAGTTCTATCCTACACATCCCTTTCTGATAATTGATATTTCATCATCCTCACACGGTTACTCCTAACCGTATGCTCCTTACACGAATTTACAAACAACATTGACCCTCAAACCACAAACAACATGAACCAGTTTACAATGGATAGTGAAATGGAGTGTAACTCAAGTGGTGATCAGAATTAATCTGGACGGTGGCCATAATGGGACTGGTGAGGCAGCTTGACAAAATAGCGTGATGGGGGGTGTACCTATAGAGACTCTGACGCTCGTGTCAGTAAATGAATTATGGGAGTTTAGCAGGTTTGAGAATATACTTGGGCCACTCTGGAAGGTGGCCTTATATAAGAAATCATCGAGGTAAAGTTGGCAAGAAAGCTCATTGTAACGTAATCGATCTAACGAACATTAAGGCATGGATTGCACTCTATTAATGATAAGCTGAGATGGATGGCTAAGATGAGGATTCTTGTGATCCTTGTGACATCGGCATTCGTATGGAAACTATTGATGGGAGCGTCTAATAGATGGTCGAGATCTCGCTTCACTGGTTCAAGGTTCAAGTATGTTTCTTTGGTAGTATCACAACGTATTGTGCTTTCTCCGGGTGTCTTGCTAAGCACGCCCTGGACATGGTCCTGGGCTTCAACCTTAAGCTTCGGGTCCGTTAGGAACAAATAGGATGTTGTCCCATGTACTAATTCTCCAAAAAAAGAGCTATGAACGAAGGGAATTGTGAAGCTTTTGACCATATGATCATAACAGTAGGGCTAAAACTAGAGTTTTTTTTGTTGGATTTTGATACCAAAATCTCAAAATGTAGTAACTAAGGATCTGCGATCGTGGAAAGGATGAGAGGGATCAGAGGAGTAGGATTTGACCAAAAAAAAATCAAATGGGAAGTGATATTTATATTGTTAGTAAACTTTGGCATTTTTACATAGCGATCATGTAAGTTTTCATAGCGAACCATGTGTTTCAGGCCTTGTGCCACGTACAAACCACACATTTCTTAGACTTCATGCGAAATGCCACGTACCCTAATGACTCACCCACATTTCGTGTTGCGAAAAATGCAAAAAATTGTATAGCAAAGACTGGTGTTAGTGAAGCGAAAAATGGAATTTTTCGCGAAGCGAAATATATAGTTTGTGTAGAGAACATAGCGAGGCCAAAATGATTGGTTTAAGTCCCTCTTCAACCCTAAGCCCTCGTCCAAGATCTTAAACAAGTATTCAAACAAGGTGGCATGAAATTTCACACAAGCACATAATCACATACCTAAATTATGGTTAATCTTAGGGTTTTGAAAAAAAGAGGAAGTGACATTTACCACCCTCTTAAATATGAATCATATTGATCTCTTCCTTTAAAGCATCTCTTTTGTGTATCTAACTTCCATCCCTAAGAATTTTTTGGGAAGGTAGGAGAATAATAATCTCGGACCCTCCTTCCAAACTTTTCAGGGTTTGGAGGAGGATCAACTAATAATCTTGGACCCTTCCTTCCGAACTCTTCATAGTTTAGAGGAGAAGCTCTTTAGAGTTTGGAGGATGATCAAACTAATAATCTCGAACCTTTCCCTCCAAACTCTTTAGAATAATCTTGGACCCTTCATTCCAAACTCTTCAGAGTTTTGAGGGTGATCATAATAATCTCGGACCCTTATTTCCAATTTCTTCGAGAATTTGGAGGAGGATCAAACTAATAATCTCGACCCTTTCCTTCCAAATTCTTCGGAGTTTGGAGTAGGATCAAACTAACAATCTCGGACCCATCCTTCCAAACTCTTCAGAGGAGGATCAAACTAATAATCTCATACCCTTCCTTTCTTCATTTTGGAATACTCTTTCACTCTTTAAAGTTTCAAGAAAGGATCTTTTTCTCCAACTCAGGTCAACTTCTCTACCATATATGGAGTTTTGGGAAAGTGTCCTTCCACGAAATCGGATTAGCTTGTCACTCTAACTCATATAGAGCTTTTGGGAATAGTCCTCCCACGAATTCTACTCAGCTTCTCACTCCCACACTTTTAGAGTTTGGGGAAGGGTAATTTCTCTAACTCAGATAAGCTTGTCACACCTAGTATTATAGAGTTTTGGGGAAGAGTCTGAAGGTGACATAGTGAGTTACAAGAAGGGGGTTGAATTGTAACCTTTTTAAAATTTCTACCCTGAAACTTTGAAAACTTCCTCTCAAGTTGATAGTTGGAGATGAGACATTTAGCGTAAAACAATTTTACTGAACGTTCTCATAGATGTGCATGTTTCATAAGATATCATTAATGAATGTCCTCTTAGAAGAGTAGGTTCAATGTAAAATGAGTTATCCAGTGACGTGTCAAGTGAACCTCCTCTAGTTAATATACTCATGTTGGCATAAAACAATTTTACTGAATATGCTCTACTTAAGAAGGTTCCAGGCAGTGAACTTCCTCTGATAGCTGAGTAGGTTCTATGCAATGAACTTCCTTCTGCAGATTAAATTCTATTCAGAGTGAGTTTTATGATGTGTTATGAATAAAAATGTTTTGCAATATTTGTAACGATCAACAATCATTTAAGCATGATCATTTAGAGAGAGTTGAAAGCTAATCAGATTATCTAAGATGTTAATAATCAGCGCAAAACACATTCATGAGTAAGTTTGCAAGTTAAGGATAAAGTTTTCAACAATAGAAGCTTCTAATGATAAACATAGTGTAAACAGAAGCTTCTAAAGATAGACATGAGCTTTAAAACAGAATACAAGTTATATGAACATAATACAGCTTTATTGAACTTTCTCTTATTGAGAAAATGGCATGTGAGAGTGAGTATTGTGCAGTCTGAATAAACGTGAGAAAGTTTTGTTTTAAGCATCACTCAGTTAATTACTTATTAGAGAAAGATGCAGTATGAGCAGAAAGTAGAGTATGCAGAGATAAGGGAGGAGAATATTGCACATCATATTTATGTTGCGACAATTCCTAAAATCTTGAGTTTTGAGTGATGATCAAACCTTTGACAAAGAGTGAAAAGTTTTCTAATCATTGTTATCTAATGTCTCTACTTGAGCTTTATGATATAAGACAGGACCAAGAGACATTACGCAAGAAGGAAGTTAAAGGCAGTCAGACAAAAATTTGAGTATCAAGAAAGTTCATTAATCTATCTTGAGAAAGTTTTTTCAACACATGAAAAGGATCAAAGACACCTTCCTTGTCTTTGCTACTTCAAGGAAAGATAAATCAGAAAATTCTCACTCACAATTGAATGTACAAAAGCATCGAATCAAAGCACTATTGTACAGCCATCAAGTGAAGACACTATTAAGATTCAGTACGAGGAAGATCAAAGACTGATTGCTTCTGAGTTACGCTTGAGAAGGTTCGAAATGAAAGAAACAAAATCCATCCGTTGAAGACTGACATGACTAGCCTGCAGGACTGCAACAGAGTTGACTCTACTGACACAAGGACAAGGCTACAAGTCAGAAGCTACGTGGAGCCTTCTCCAACGGATATAATGAAGGGAAGCCTATAAATACCAGTTGAAAAGCTTCATTCAGGAGCAGAGAACTTACTGGAAAACACTGAAAGCACATCCTAGCCAGTCTTAAACTTTCTCTCATCTGCACTCAGATTCAGCGCTAAACCTTTTGAGATACAACTTACTGAGTGTCCTAGTAGCTTACACTTCATCTTATGTAAACTTAGAATATTCAAAGCTATTCTTTTCCACCAACATTTTATTGTATTTGTAATCTTGTTTCTCTCTTCTACCAACCTACCAAGGAGGTGAGTATTGGCAAGAAGGTTTAGCAAGTGGAACTTTCTAAACTTGTTGAAGTTTCTAAAGTTGAGACAGTTGATAGGGCTGTAGAGCAAACTATTTTGTAAGCTTTTGGGTCTTGGAGGGACTTGAAAAGCAGTGTAACTATTTGAGAAAATAGTGGAAACACTCACTGGAAGTGAGGAGTGGAAGTAGCCTAAGTTGGGTGAACCACTATAACTCTTGTGTGTAAACTTTCTATCTCTTATCTCATTTATATTTCTGCACTGCTCGCATTAGAAAGTTTAGATCATTTAAAAAAATCAATATTAACAAGTTCATCGCAGCACACATCTCTTATTAAGAATTTCTATTGAACTTAAATATTGAAACATATATTCAAGCTTCCATCTACATTATTAAAAGATCATTTTATCAACTGTTCATTCATTAGACAGTTTGGTCATTACTGATTCATTAACCCTTTGTACTCCAAGAAACTTCTTGAGAAATAGTTAGCTTGTTTCAGGAAGTTTAAATTTTAAATAGTCACAGTTCACCCCCCATTCTCTGTGACATCAATTCACTTCAATTTATAGTGGTTCACCCAACTTAGGCTACGTCCACTCCTCACCCACAGTGAGTATTTCCACTATTCCCACAGAACAGTACAAGTTGCAGTATTTTTTTTAACAGGTTCTCCAAGCTGCCTTCCTTCACAAAAGCTAGTGTTCTTTCTTCAAGCCTCTTCAGGCTCTACATGGTAGTTTTCTACAACTCTACCTACTGAAGTCACTTGAGAAACTCTTCCTAAGTTTAACAAGTATTTCCCCTGAAGCTTCTCACCAACACTCACCCACTAGGTAGCTTGGAAGAACGGAACAAGGTATTTTTACAAGGTTTTTGGTTTGCGGGATTTCTATAGCTTAGTTACACTTTCCTATGTGAATATGAAATGATAGAACAAGCCAAACACACTCTTGATGATAATCCCAAGATATAAAGTACGAATACTTAAAAGTGTGAAAGAGGAGAATAAAGGAGATCATATGTTAATCTCGATAAGGCTTGTGTTTATCTCTATTCCTCTTTGATTGTGATGCACTTCAGTTGAAGAGCACTTATGAAGTGGATGTGCTTTGAAGGAATACGTTGAACATACTTCTGTAGTAAACTTCCTCCAAACTTCCTCTCGTGAGAGAAAGTTTGAGGCTTGGTGGAGAAAGATGGGGATGATGCAAATCTGTTGAAGCTCAATGTAAACCCACTCTCACTCATTCAAATGACCTTCTGAGTTTGCTTTTATACTTTTCCGTCATTTATGACCGTTGAGAAAGTTTGGTGACCGTTGGCGAGCTTTCTCTCTCTCTTCTACAAACAGTTCGACTTTTGTGTCAGGCGGTACACTGTAGCACAAATTCCAATGTGTCAGTCACGTGCATTGTTTTGTAAATTTTAATTTCAATCTGCAACAGGCAGAATGAACTTCCTTTTGCTGAACTTTCTCAAATGCGAACTTTGCGACGGGCATAATCAATTTTCTTCTGCTGAACTTTCTCAAAACTGAAGCAGAGGCAATTACATGGTATGTACTTCATCAACCTTCTATTCCTTGCGATCTGTAAATGAATATGGACTTGTTTAAGTTATTTTCACTTACTCATCCTAAGTAGTCATTCTTCTTCTGTTGAGAAAGTATCTTTAACTTTCTCAACTGCTTGGGAACTTAAGGCAGAATCTTCTCTTCTCAGTTGAGCTTTTTTCCAAATTTTCTCTCGAACCTTCTCTTGAACATTCTGATGAACTTCCTCAGAAATCTGATGAACATTCTCCTAAATGTTCTGATGAATTTTCTCTTGATTAGAATTCTGTTGTTGGTGCGAACCTTCTCTTTTCTATCACGAATCTTCTTATGCTTATATGACACTTGATTTTTGTTTGAGAGAGTTGAGATCTTAAATGCTTTTGAGGTACTCATGACTTAATACTTTCTCACTGATGCAAATTTGGGCAGTTAGAATATCTCATGCTTAGTAGTTGAACTACTTAGAAGATCCATCAGCAATCTCAAGAGTCTTCTCTTATCAAGAACTTTCTCTTCTCATTTATGAGTCTTCTATCTTTTCTTGTGAACCTTCTCGTGCAGATAACTTGTAGCTTAGTAGTAAACTAATGATGTCTCAATAAAGCTTGTAATACCACTGTTCTAATCTTCTGATGCTACTCCGATTCTTCAATTTTTGAGTAGATTATATACACTTGATGTTCTGAGTAACTTCGTGCTGTTCTTTTAAACATACTCAAGTGCAAACATCAGTAGATCACCATTCATAAGACTTAAGATTTAGTTCATAAGATTTGTTGTCATTAAAACCACATATCAAGAGGGATTTTGAATACAACAATCTCCCCCTTTTTGATGATGACAAACCTTTAAGAATAAATCTTAAGTTTTCTGGATGGTTATAATAATAAATGCATGTTTATTGATCAACAATTAAGCTCCCCCTAAACTCATGCATAGGGTTTAATTATCAATTAAGCTGCCCCTAAATTTATGCATAAGGTTAATTATCAACATTCTTCATTAATTATTCATGCTATATTTTTCTCCCCCTTTTGGCATTAATCAAAAAGTGAGGGGAAGAACCACATACCAAACTACCAAGTAGTACATTCAACGTTATGAGCATGTGATATGTATAGAGGATCATGAACAAAAATAAGTCAATATTGCAATATAGATATAGGCAATCATAGCAAAAGCAATATAACTAAACAATTTAACACATTCATTTGATCCACTCATCATAGGTGAACATCCTCTCGTATTTTCAATAATCACATTCATAAAGAATTTTTATTTATTTTATTTATTTTTTATGTTATTATGACCACTTGTATTGATAGGCTTTGACGAAAAGCCTTTATATTTTAGAGGACAACCTCTAATATGCCTATTATAAAGAGTTAACTATCAATAGAAAGTTTCATAACAACCCTCTTATATTTATGAAGCTCTTTCATTGGCATAAATGAGAATCACTTTTATTACAAGCCATAGAGGCATATGATACAATTGATTCAAATATTTGTTTCTCCTCAAACCTTTCCAAGACAATAATCATTTAGATTAAAACATAGGATGATAATCAATTATCCATTTTTAGTTATCCAAAATGATATCCGAAATAGTGGTCTAATCTTATGCATGTTGGTGACAATCCAAAGGCAAATTTCATGCAAGAACTCTTCATAAAATTTCACAGAAGTTAACAATTTTGCATATGTTTGAGCTTCCTTGAAGCAGTAAATGTGTGTGAAATGTCTTGGTTACTGCTGTCACAAGTTGCATTGTTTAAAAAATATTTTAAACTCATTCAAAACATGCATCACAACTGAATTGTGCAGCAAATAAGACTCATTTTGCCGAAAGATGCATTTATATGCCAAACTATGCTCACAAGACTATTTTTTATTATATAACATACAAGTGTAACAAGATTGTCATATATTCATTTCAAAACAACACTTTCTTGTTTAGAGTGTGTCAAATATCATTTCAAGGACTCAACTGTGCAGAATATATTTCATTTAGAATAGATTTGACATGCATAACTCATTTAATCTCAAACTTTCTCAAGAAAGCAATTTGTTCGGTATGGACGATCAAAACAAGCAACTCTTATTGAAATCCTTCCAGATTTAAATCCAATACATGGACATCCATATAAAACATGTTGAAGAAGGATTTTTGGCATAAAACATATCAGAATCTCAATTTTTGAAATGTCATATTAATATTTCTACATTTAGGCATCAAATCAAATATCGGCTTTCCAAGATATTCAACAGAATTTTGTATTGAGATCTATATGTGCACATGAGACTTATGGAGACTAGATATTACATGAAATATGCACCACAAATTAGACTTAAGAAAGGAACATCATTTGATTTAGATTTAATGACCAAAGATTGAGTTTTTGTCCTTTTTATAGCTCTAAGTCTTAGGTCCATCATGCTCCACACTTAAGAGGTTAAGCGCTACATTTAAAGGATTTGTTAAACAATTAAGAACAGGTTCCTTAATAAGCACATACCAGAACTTAAACCATAATACAATTAGCACATACTAATGTATTTGAGAACTTGCCTTAAAGAGATTAATTTGCAAAGAATTAACTAAATCGATTTGCACCCATTTTATATTCTTGAATATTTAACATGATAAACAGGAAGTGAATCTTGTGCAGTATGTGAGACACAACCATGCATAAAATGACATATAACAAAACAACATTTTGCTAACACTTTTAGAGAACACTTAAAATATTTCTCACTTACTATGAAATCTCCAAGCATAGAAACTTTAAGCAATGATTTAAAACATCAAATCATACTTCCAAATATGTATAAAATAATTAAAACAACATGATAATGTGAGAATCAAATGTTGTGGAACAAACTTCATTTAAGCAAGGATTAGGCATAAGCACATTTAGTGACAACATTCTTTGAGAGCATTCTCAGAACTTTCTCCAACATAATGATGTTCATAACGTTACGTGCAATCAAGCATCTATCATGTATTTCTAATTTAAATGCAAGCCAATTAATCACATAATGTTGTTGCAACACAAAATTCAGATATACTAAAACGAGGTTAAAATTTTGAGTTTAGATGTATCTCCTTTTAGTAACTTTCTTCACTTGAGATTTCACTTGATAAGACTATTTTCAAAGAATTTTGCAGTGCTTACTCGTATTCCACTATATAGCCCATTTCACAGTGCTTGAGAATGTTGATCTATTGATGAGGACAGTCATTTCAGTTCATTTTTTTCTTTAACAGGAGCTTTGACTTCAGCCGCTTGTTCAGTCTCAGCAACCTCCTTTTCAGTGGCATGTTCCATTTTTGAAACCTCCTTGTCAACCACGAGTTCAATTTTTGGAACTTCCTTTTCAAGCATTTGTTCCATTTCTGAAACTTCCTTTTATGCATGTTGACCTTAGATCTTGAGACGGTTCAAGGCAATGGTTACTTTTGCTTGCTCATGGTTCTTTTCATATTATTCTTGAGGAGTCTTCTCGGAGGATATCTCCATTTTTGGAGTTTTCTCACAAAGAGTAGGTTTTGTGTCTCAGAACCTAACATCATCTTTCTGAATCTTCTCACTCAGATGATCATTACCATGCTCCCCCTGAGATAGTCCAACAACTTTCTCAAGAACTTTCTCAATCTTCTTAGATTTCATATTTAAGTTCAGATAAGGATTTCAGTCCTTCCAACATGCTTATCTCATATTCATGCTTCATCTTAAAGTATTTATGTACGTTCTCTTAGTTGTGGCACTAAAGACATAATCCTTCTCATATCAACATTTTTTAGCTTCACCTCTCCATTTGTAGAGAGCATCTATCTTTTCAACTTTCTTCTAAGAAGGTTCTCGTTTATGTCTTTTTGGAGTTTCTCTGTATCTACAGAATGAAGCATATTTTTTGGATCTTAGATCTCAGAATCTTTCAGTTTGGAGATATCTGCTTCAGGAACTCCCTTTGTAGGAACTTCCTGTTTCTCAGTGAGCACTGGAAGACCCATCTGGTATACGGTTGATCGACCCTAAATAGAGAGATGATATCAAGACCAACCACCTCAAGGAAAATTTGTAAAATTTTCTTTATCCATTGCCATGGTTTTCCCAGAGTGTTGTGACTCCCTCTAGGAGGTAGCATGGTGACGGTTCCCTATAATGCTCATTTTCATGCACTTAATTGAAGGGAATTCTCTTGCAAACTTAGACTTTATTCCTTGTTTGGCCTCTAATCTTAGGTGTTTGAGTCTTTGTTATTGGAGATATTCTAGTTAACAATCATGTTAGCTCTTTTGTTGTTTTGATGGAAAAATGTCCTTATTGTGGTCTTGATTTAATGTAGGTAAGAAAAGGATTGATTGGAGACATATCCTAAGTCCCTAGGAGTCTTTTGAAGTGGAAAAGTTGCAGCTGCTCAGAGCGCAGGGCACCCAGACAAGCCAGGCGCAGGGCGACTGCTGGGAAGAGCATGGAACCAGAAGTTCCAGGGCGCAGGACGCCTGGCGCCTGCTCTCGGGAAGCCAGGGTGCAGGGCGCCTGCTGCTGTCAGTTTTTTTGACGCATTTTGGGCTTTCTTTCAGGCCCAGTTGGTATGAATACCTAACTAATGGCTGACCTAAAGGGGGATCACGACTTTGAGGCTGAAAGAACACTTGGGAACACAAACCCTAAGGATGGGACTCATTGGAGGGTGTGAAGTGAAGGCATTCATCAACATTTCTCCATGGATTCTACTAGTTCTTTCTCTTTAACTCTTCTTTTTATTCATTTCTCTATGTCTAGCTAAACCCCTTTGTATTAGGGATGAGTGAATATTGATGGAACACTATTGTATTTGGTTTGGGGTACTCTAATGACATATTTCCTCTTGCTTTGTGTATTCAATCTCTGTTTTTAATGCTTTTCATGATTTGATCACCCATGGAATGATTTATGGTTCATATGTTGAGTGGAAGTTTTATGTGTGAATGCTTGAGATTGTATGCATGCAATTCTTAGTCTAGGAATAGTCTTTGGATTGTAGTATCTATGTGAACTCTTGGTCTTAGTGCTTGTTCTTCAACTACATTGACCTAAGGAATTAGGGTTTCTAGTGGAAGCAAAGATTCAATTGCCTAAGGAATTAGGATTTGATTACCACTGTGAGTTTGATAACAAAGCTAGAGAGGGAATTACTTGCTAATACCAAATCAACATGCAATAATGGAAAATCAATTGAAGCTTGTCCCTAATGCCTTTTATTATTAAGTACATTTTCAAAGAACTCTATTTTATTCAAACCCAAAAATACAAAAACAATTTACTGCTACTCTTTTAATTTCACTGTCACTTGATATCTCCAACCATAATAAAATCTTTTGGTGTTCACTTAGTAGTCGCTAACGTATATTAGTATTTGGCCTTCGATCCTTGAGAACGATAACCGGTTATTTACCGAATTTATTACTTGCAACGACCCGGTACACTTGCCGTGGTCCCATCAAGTTTTTGGCGCCGTTGCTGGGGATCGATTTTACCATTACCAGTAATTTCGAAGGCGACTTCTATTTCGAACCCGTTTTAATTTCTGTTTTAGTGTTAGTCTAATTACTTCTTTTTCATATTTTCCTTAACATTTTTTATTTCTCAGTTGCTTTGACACTTGTTTGAGGTGCTTGCTTTTCAGTGTATGCGTGGAACAATAGATCCTCAAGAGCTATTGTTTGACCCAGAGATAGAAAGAACAGCCCGACGTAACCGAAAGGAAGCAAAGGCTAGAAGAAGAAAAGCAAGACTAAGACAAAGAGAGGCACAACAAACAATTCCGGAACCCATTGTTGAAACACCAGAAGAAGTGATGAGTGACAAGAACAATGAAAGGAGAACTCTCCGAGATTACTCCAAGGCCATTCCCAGGGGGTATTATGGGAGCATTGTCAGGCCCCGTGTTGAAGGCCATAGCATCACTATTCCATCAGGCCTACTACAAGTTATTCAACAGAATCAGTTTGTCGGTTTGCCTCATGAGGATTCGAATCAACACTTGGAAGTCTTTGTCCAATTGTGTGATACAGTGCAAATTGATGGTGTTACTGATGATGCCATTTACTTGAGGCTCTTTACCTTCTACTTGAAGGATAGAGCTAGAAGCTGGCTTAGTTCTCTACCTGAGGGGAGTCTCACCACATGGGATAATTTGGCAAATAAGTTTGTGAGCAAGTTCTTCCCAACTTCTAGATCTGCTAAGCTGAGAAGTGAAATCACTGCCTTTGTTCAAAAGGAGGGGGAAACACTCTATGATGCTTGGGAGAGGTTTAAAGAATTGCTTAGAAAGTGCCCTCAACATTCACTACCAGATTGACTTCAAGCTCAAACATTCTACAATGGGCTCATTCCTAACACTAAGGTGATGATTGATGCAGCATGTGGAGGGTCCTTCGATTTAAAAACTCCCGCAGAAAGCCTTGAGATTATGGAAGCAATGGCAGAAAACACCATGAATGCGCCCTTTGATAGACAATAAAGGAAAGAAGGAATGCTCGAAGTGGGTGCATTGGACGCTATTCTAGCCCAAAATAAGGCTATGAGTCAACAATTAGCCTCTATAACCAAGCAAATTGGAGGGATGAAGGTAAATTCAGCTGGTTCTATAACCCCCAAATGTGGTTTTTGTGCAGGGGAACATGCTAGCATTGATTGTGCTGCCCCTGTGGAGATTAGCAAGGATTCAGAACAAGTCAATTTTGTCAACAATTCTCAATGGCAACACAATAATCCGTATTCCAATACTTATAATCCGGGTTGGAGAAATCACCCGAATTTTTCTTGGAATGATCAAGGTGCTCAAGCTTCACATAGACTGTAAGGAAGTTCTTCATCTCAACCACAAGCCCCTGAGAAGAAAGGTGATTGGGAAATTGCTATTGAAAAACTAGTTGGGCAAACTTCATCTTTCATGACCGAAACAAGGAATGCTTTCAAAAATCAAGAGGCCTCCATAAGGAACCTTGAAACTCAAGTTAGTCAACTGGCTAGACAAATAACAAAAAGACCTGTGGGTTCTCTACCAAGCGACACAGTCCCGAATCCCAAGGGACCTGAGAATGTTAGTGCCATCACTACCTGGAGTGGAAAGGTAATTGAACCCATACCCAGGAAAGAAGTGGAGAAGTCAAGTGAGCCTAAGGAGAAAGATGAGAAGGACTCAAATGAAGCACCTAATCCACCTACTGTGCAAGGGAAAATGGTCTATCCAAAGCCAATAATCAAATTGTCATATCCTCAAAGGTTAAGTAAGGAGAAGGATGAGAAAAAATTTGGCAAATTTCTAGATGTATTTAAGAAATTGCAAATCAACATTCCCTTTGCCGAAGCTCTTGAGCAAATGCCTACTTATGCCAAGTTCATGAAAGAGATTCTCTCAAAGAAGAGGAAATTAAAAGATGAAACAATTGCTTTGACTGAAGAGTACAGTGCAATCCTACAAAGAAAGCTTCCTCCAAAGCTGAAAGATCCTGGTAGTTTCACAATTCCCTGCACTATAGGAAATATGTCTATTGGGAAGGCACTATATAACTTGGGGGCTAGCATCAATCTCATGCCACTGTCCATGTTGAAGAAATTGGGGACAGATGATGTTAGACCTACAAGGATGTCACTCCAGTTAGTGGACCGATCAGTCAAATACCCCTATGGTATTATAGAAGATGTTTTGGTGAAAGTGGATAAATTCATTTTTCTAGTTGATTTTGTTGTCCTTGACATGGAGGAAGATGCCCAGGTCCCTCTTATACTGGGAAGACCATTTCTAGCAACTGGTAGAACTCTTATCAATGTACAACAAGGGCAGCTCATGCTTAGGGTGCAAGATGAGAAGGTAACATTTAGCGTATTTGAGGCTACGCATCCTACAAATGATGAAGAACAATGCTACAGCATGGATGTAGTTGATGATATGTCCGATGGTGCCTTTAGCAAGCAACATACTTCTGTGCCTCTTGAAACATTGCCAGTGCAAGGAAAAGGAAGTGAGGAAGAATCAAAAAAATCAAAAAGAAGGAAGATGAAGATGAAGACAATGGGAGGAAAAGGAAAGAGTGCTATGCGTATAAAGGATGGGAAACAAATCTCAATTTGCAAAAATCCAAAGAATACACATGCCAAACCTACTCATTCCTATAAAGAGTGCACTCAACATGCGAGGGGTGACAATTTCCACCCATATAAATTCAAGAGGAGAAAAAGAAAACCGATGAAGAAAAGGGAGGTGATTTCTTTGCAAGCACTCAATGCCATGGGTGTGCATCTTCCTAAAGATGGACGGGCTTCAATCTTCTTTTCTTCATTCAAGGAGTTATGATCAACCTCTTCATGCGTCAAGCTAGTGACGTTAAAGAAACGTTTCATGGGAGGCAACCCATACGAGGGAGTTTCTATCTCTTTCTCTTGCATTTTTAGAATTTAGTTTGTTTGATTTTCATTTTAGTATATTTGTCAAAGCTTAAGTTTGGAGTTTCTTTATTTTTGTGTAAATAAAAATGTGTGTGGTATGATGTTTTTATTCTTTTTAGTTTGTAAGTCCTAGATGTCAAATGGAAATAACTGCTAGCTGAACTATGATGTGAACCCACCTGTGATTTGAATTCTGTGTTGAGCACCGATTACTTGGTTTGATGTTGAGTGGGCTACTGAAGAGTTACAACTTGAGACTAGAAGCTTATTGGAGTGAATCAACTATTGCTCAACTGTTTTAGTTTGTTATAATTTCTTTGTGATTGATATAACCTGTGGTGTTTGTAGAGCCTTCATCAATAGTTCTTTATGAGAGGACACATTTGAGTTTACATTCCCCTAACTTTGATTGAATCTCGGTTGCATGTTATTGGTTGCACAATGCTTTGATATAAAAAGACAAATTTTGTTGGAAACCAGTTAGATAAAAAGCCAACCCAACATAATATGACTTTTGTTTGCAAAGCCCTGTTGAGCCTAAAGCCTTTTGTTCTTGTTAACCCATCAAAACAATAGCTTTTAACCTTATTATTAACTTATACCCACCCAAAGAGGGTAGATGAGCATGAATTGACTAAGGTTGGCAAAGAATTAAGTTTGGAGTGGGGGGAGTGAACAACATTACAATTAGTTGTGGTTTGAGCTGCGAGTTCAAAAAGAAAACAAAAAAACAAAAACAAAAACACAAAAGAAAATGTGGCTCATTTTTTGATTAGTACCCCTTTGAGACCAAAGTGTTACTGGGGGATTGATAATTGTATGATAAAAAGTTGTTTAAGGATTGAGTTTTTGGGGAAATACCATCTTTGAAAAAATGAAGAAAAGAGGAAATGTATTGAAAATTACTAGAGTTAGTTGATGCTCATCTATCTTTGGAGGGTGATAGCCTAAATGTCTAATCCATCCACCCCGACCTTGGCCAAGTCACAACCTCAAAAGACCTTTTGGTTGGAGCATTGTGCAAGTGGTACTCATGTGTGTAAGACATGAAAATCAAACCCATGGAGGATGGGCTTAAATGGTGTTGACTGAGTGAAACACAAACCCCAAACACTTGAGAGTTGGAGTGAAAATTCTTCCTAATCTGTGAGAGTAGAAAAGAAAGCATTCAATCACATTGAAAGTGTTAATTGTACATTCCATTACTTGTTGAGTTTATAATGGTGAATTCATTGCTTATGTGACTCCAAATTCTAATTTGTGATAGTCTCATGTTGGTTCTGATGATGATAAAGCCCAATGGATTTATCTGTGATTGGTGTACATGTTGTGTGATAACATCTGAAAGCGGTTAAAAATTGTGGTTTAGCCCAGTGGTTAGATCAAGATTGACATTTTGAGTAGTTGCTTTTTGTTGAGTTCTTGCTTGAGGACAAGCAAGGTTTAAGTTTGGAGTGTTTGACGGTTCCTTATAATGCTCATTTTCATGCACTTAATTGAAGGGAATTCTCTTACAAACTTAGACTTTATTCCTTGTTTGGCCTCTAATCTTAGGTGTTTGAGTCTTTGTTGTTGGAGATATTCTAGTTGATAATCATGTTAGCTCTTTTGTTGTTTTGACGAAAAAATATCCTTATTGTGGTATTGATTTAATGTAGGTAAGAAATGGATTGATTGGAGACATAACCTAAGTCCCTAGGAACCTTTTGAAGTGGAGAAGTTGCAGCTGCTCATAGCACAGGGCGCCCAGACAAGTCAGGCGCAGGGCGCCTGCCGAGAAGAGCATGGAAGCAGAAGTTCCAGGGTGCAGGGCGCCTCAGAAGCAGGGCACCCCAGGGGTGCAGGGCGCCTGCTGCTATCAGTTTTTTTGACGCGTTTTGGGGTTTCTTTCAGGCCCAGTTAGTATAAATATCTAACTAATGGCCGACCTAAAGGGGGATCACGACTTTGAGGCTGAAAGAAACTTGGGAACACAAACCCTAAGGGTGGGACTCATTGGAGGGTGTGAAGTGAAGGCATTCATCAACATTTCTCCATGGATTCTACTAGTTCTTTCTCTTTAACTCTTCTTTTTATTCATTTCTCTATGTCTAGCTAAACCTCTTTGTATTAGGGATGAGTGAATATTGATGGAACACTATTGCATTTGGTTTGGGGTACTCTAATGACATATTTCCTCTTGCTTTGTGTATTCAATCTCTGTTTTTAATGCTTTTCATGATTTGATCACCCATGGAATGATTTATGGTTCATATGTTGAATGTAAGTTTTATGTGTGAATGCTTGAGATTGTTTGCATGCAATTCTTAGTCTAGGAATAGTCTTTTGATTGTAGTATCTGTGTGAACTCTTGGTCTTAGCGCTTGTTCTTCAACTATATTCACCTAAGGAATTAGGGTTTCTAGTGGAAGCAAAGATTCAATTGCCTAAGGAATTAAGATTTGATTACGACTGTGAGTTTGATAACAAAGCTTGAGAGGGAATTACTTGCTAATACCAAACCAACATGTAATAGTGGGAAATCAATTGAAGCTTGTCCCTAATGCCTTTTATTATTAAGTACATTTTCAAAGAGCTCTATTTTATTCAAGCCCAAAAATACAAAAACAATTTACTGCTTCTCTTTTAATTTCACTGTCACTTGATATCTCCAACCATATTAAAATCTTTTGGTGTTCACTTAGTAGTCACTAACGAATATTGGTATTTGGTCTTCGATCCTTGAGAATGATAACTGGTTATTTACCGAATTTATTACTTGCAACGACCCGGTACACTTGTCGTGGTCCCATCAAGTTTTTTAAGAAAAATTGTTTTAGCAATAAAATCCCGAATACTTGAAGGTAAGTCATAGAGACTGATCGATCACCTCAATGATTTACTGAGAGTACAAGGAATTATTTTGATTTATTTTAAATAATTAATTTATTATAAATAATTATTATTTATGATGTCAATTCAAATTAATAGACAGCGTAGACGTATGCTGCTTTTAATGTGAATTCATCAACTAAGTTTTTATATAAGTTTATTATTTGACGCGTTGACGCGTAGTATTTTTGTTGACTAAGAAAATGATTGAATTAAATCAAGATAAAATTAAATTTAAGAATTAATATTTAATATTAATTCATGGTTCAAAATTCGTCCAATAATTCTAATAGAGTTTCACCGCATTTTGAATCGCCAGATAATTTTTATTCGCAATAAAATTTAAAATGAATTCCGATTTCAATGAAAATCAAATAGTAACTTGTTGTGATATTGTTTGAGTGTTTTTAGTTGTTTTTACTATTTATAGATAATTTATTTATCACGCGGTGAATTAATTCTCGGTAAATTAATTTACGCGATTTATTGGCGAGCGAATTATCGATAACGCAATTACTCGATGCCGTAATTTTGTGACACCAAAACTCTAGGATTATACTAGAATTAGTGAGTAAGCTTGGGCTAGAAATAGGTGTCATGTTTTAATTGGGTTAGGAATAAATATCTTTGATTAAGGCTAGGTGTCACATTATAGTGGATTAACACCAAAATATCTAGTTGATCTTATCCTAATCCAAGGAGAACCACATGTTTTGGTTTTGTTAATTTTTTTTTTTTTAAATTCCTTCTCCTTTTATTTGATCAGCCGAAGCCCCACCCAATTCACTTTCTCATTTTATTTTCATTCTTCTTTCCTAAGTTTCCAAGTGTGTGGGTGAAAAAAAAAAAAATAATAATGAACTTCATTCCAGTTCTCCTTTAAGTGCAGGCCGTAGCCCTCCCTCACTCTCATCATTTTATTTCCTTGTTTTCTCCAAGTTTTGCAAGTGTTGGTAATGAGAGAAAAGGAAGCAGCTTACCTCCTTCCTTTCTTTTCATTCAAGGCCGAGAGATACCCCTATATACACCACCATTTCACCTCATTTTCTTCTCCTAATTAGCAACAAAAAACCTTGATTAAGTGAGTGAGTGTTTGATCAAAGCTTTTTCTCTTGTTTTCCAAGGCCAAAAACTGTGGCCATCATAGGGTTTGTGGGTGTTGATCTTTTGAATTTTTTTTCTTGTTTATTTCTTCATGTAGGTTTTGATAATGATCAAGAGACAAAATGACACATTTTTTCCTTCATTTTGGGAGCCCTAAGCCGTGACCTAGAGAAGGGAAAATGAATGGATTGTCTCATGTAAAAGTTTAATTTTTGATGTTGTTTTAGTTCTTGTTGTTGTTGTTGTTTTGATCAACCAAAAAGTTTAGATTATTTTCTCCTTGAGCCTTATTTTGGCCATGACTTAGAGGAGGGTTTTGGAAAATTTTTACTTAAAAGTTTTTGGTTTGATTTTTGGGGGTTTTGATAGTTGTTTTAGTGTAGTTGTAGTTAAAGATTTTGTTGGACGAAAAATTAGAATTTTTCTCTAAAAACTAGTGTTGAAGCCATGAGCTTCAAGGAGGTATAAGGAAGGAAAACTTTTGTGTTTTAAACTTGAATTATGTATATCTTAGTTGTTGTTATTATTTAAGTGTTTTTAGAAAAATTAGATTTGAATTAAAGTTGTGTTAAGTGTTGATTGAATTGAATAAGACTATGAAACACCTAAAGTTTAAAGAAATATTGTGTTTCTTGAACAAGGTGGAGTCTTGAAAGTTTGATGTTTAAAAACCTTTAATTTTTAATGTTAGTTTTGTTGTTGGAAAGGATTTGAAAGTTAGAAAATTTTTATGTATTGTTTGGTTGTGAAACCGAGGGAGTATTTTGTGTTTTGGTGTTGTTTGTGAAATTTTACTTAGTTGATATACTATTAGTTGATAATTAAATATTTTAGTAGTTTAATATTTGCTTTGATTTTGAAAAAAAAATGACTTTCTAGTATTTTAAAATTAAAAGTTTAGTTAAAAAGTTTTTGAGAAAGTTATAAAGATTTGAGTAAGTTGTAAAGTGTTTAAAATATTATTTTTAAACTTGTTTTAGTATTTTTAAGTGTGTGTGTATTATTAAAAAGAATTTTTGAGTTGTGTACCCTAGGGGTTACTTTTAAAAGATTTAGAGATTTTCTAAGACTTAGTGTTGTTGTCTTAAGGTTGTTGAGGTCATGAGTACGATCGTGGGTGAGTTCGTGACGTATCGCTGACGTTAGCGTGGACGTGGAACTCTATTTCGTAAGGGCTTCTTCTAGATAATTCTTAGTGATGTATGCTTGTTATTGTATGCTTATATCTGATGATTATAGATATGTGAACGCGAGTTGTTGTGAATTGTTGGACTGTTGTGATTCTGAAATTGATAATATGACGTGTTTGCATGTATGCTTAATTGTGTTTTGAGATATATGATGTTGATACTTGTGTTGGATAATTAAATGTTTATTTAATTATGCCATATTTGAAATATCATATGCATTGATATGTTCAACTGAGTTTGTGAAATGCATTGACATGCATAACGGTAACTTCGACTTGAATATCCTGCGAAGAGAGAATCATAAGGGAATTCAGGGTCGTCGTTATGTCCTGGGGACGTTCAACCCATCGCATGGAACAATATCAAATCTGGGGACGTACCAAATGATTGACCATTCCGGAATCATATAACTGGCATATAGTTGTATTAACAGGGCATTTATGTATCCTTATTGAGTTGTATATTATGCTATGCTATTATATCTGTTTTTATTTAAGAAGTTGACCCTTGCCCGTGGTTCTTTCAATTAATGAATGTAACCCAGATGATGAAGACTGAAAAGTGTTCGAGACTGCTGACAAGCGTGGCTGAGGATAGTCCTATCAGGCTATCTGCCTTATGTACTGTTTGGTAAACTTACTAGAGGATCTAGTAAGTGTTGTAATACGCCGACCAGCTATAGGGAGTTAATGTATTAATTATAATGTTGTAATAAGTATATTATGTTTTCCAGACTTGGATTGTCTTGTGTAAAATGATTAAATAAAGTTATTTGCATGGTTGCTACTATTTGATTATGATGTCTTTGTTTATTCACCACCTTTCGAAAATGTTGCAATACTCTAATTGCTATTTTTAAAAGAAGTTTTTAAAAGAGGAAAAAAAAATTTAGATCCACATTTTTGAAAACCATGCAAGCAGAGTATTTTATTTTCAAAAGTGTTTGAACTTTCAAGAGTTACAGTTAGTTTAGTAACTCTCTGGAAACGGGGTGTTACAGGCGGCGCATTCCAGACTTCCTCTTGAGAAACCTTCTCTTCTTCTTCAGCCTATTTTTCTCTTCTTCTCCACTCATCATAGGTGAACATCCTCTTGTATTTTCAATAATCACATTTATAAAGGCCTTTTTCTTTATCCGTTGCCATGGTTTTCTGAGAGTGTTGTGACTCCCTCTAGGAAGTAGCACGGGCAGCGCACTCCGAACTTCCTCCTGAGAAACTTTCTCTTCTTCTTCAGCCTGTTTTTCTTCCCTTTTGAGCATGTACTAATCTTGCTTTGAGTTGGTTTTAGTCACTTATCATCAACTCTCAAGTGGCATTGATTTTTCTTCTTATCATGTAACAAATACTCCTATATTTATAGGAAAATGATTTTGGTACCCATTCTCATTGGGTCCTTGAGGGTTATTAATATACGCCTTCTTAGGAGATTTGTTTCTATGGTAACATTATATAAGGTCTTATAACCAAGATGTTACAATAAGAGCATATTTTCTTGGCCTTTAGATGCATGAAAATTGATGTCATTATAGTGTTTTCGTTTTTATAGCTTCTAAAGCCAAGTATGGTTTTGTCATAGGCACACATTTGATTTTCAAATGGTTTTCTAAAAGTATAGTGCTATTGACAGATTCTACTTGATAATATCTCATTTAGTTTGCTTTTTCAAAATCCATCTTCCTTATTAAGGACAAACATAAATGAGTTTGATTCATAAAGATTGATCTCTCAAAATCTTAAATAAGCTCAAAATGCAACGATTGAGGATGATAATCTATTTAATAAGAGCAAGATAAAATAGGTCAAGATAAATCATAAGCTCTTTTATAAGATGGTTCATGAATCATACCTCATCAAGATTATTCTCCAAGGCTTTCTTTACCATTTCTATCTTCTAATGTATATTCAAGTTAAGCCATAAGCATCTACTTGTTTATTCTGAACTTCCTCCAATTGATCTTTTCCAGGATTGTTCCTTCTCAGGATGATCCTTTTGAGATAGTTCCTTTTCAGGAACTTTCTCACCTCGAACTTTCTTCAATTTCTTTCTAGGTACTTTCTCGAGGTTGAAGGTCACTTGTAAATCATCCTTCTGAGACATGTTTTGTCGCATCATGGTTGGCCATCACTTCCTCCAAATCTTTTCCTCTCACACGGTTAAGTGTGTTCAACCCCAAGAGGCCTTGCTCTGATACCAATTGAAGGTGACATAGAGAGTTACCATAAGAGGGGTTGAATTGCAACCCTTTTAAAATTTCTACCCTGAAACTTTGAGAACTTCCTCTCAAGTTGACACTTGGAGATGAGACAGTTAGCGTAAAACAATTTTAATGAACGTTCTCATAGATGCACATGTTTCATAAGATATCTTTAATGAATTTCCTCTCAGAAGAGTAGGTTCAATGTAAAATGAGTTATCTAGTGATGTGTCAAGTGAACCTCCTCTCTTTAATATACTCATGTTGGCATAAAACAATTTTACTTAATATGCTCTACTTAAGAAGGTTCCAGGCAGTGAACTTTCTCAGATAATTGAGTAGGTTCTATGCAGTGAACTTCCTTCTGCATATTAAGTTCTATTCAGAGTGAGTTTTATGATGTGTTATGAATAAAAATGTTTTACAATATTTGTAAAGATCAGCAATCATTTAAACATGATCATTTAGAGAGAGTTGAAACCTAATCAGATTATCTAAAGATATTTCAGAGAAAGATTGATAATCAGCGCAAAACACATTCATGAGTAAGTTTGCAAGTTAAGGACAATGTTCAACAACAGAAGCTTCTAATGATAAACACAGTGTAAATAGAAGCTTCTAAAGATAGACATGAGCTTTAAAACAGAACACAAGTTATATGAACACAATACAATGTTATTGAACTTTCTCTTATTGAGAAAATGGCATGTGAGAGCGAGTACTGCGCAGTCGTGAGAAAGTTCTGTTTTAAGCATCAGTCAGTTAATTACTTATTAGAGAAAGATGCAATATGAGCAAAAAGTAGATTATGCAGAGATAAGGGAGGAGAATATTGCACAACATATTTATAGTGGTTCACCCAACTTTGGCTACGTCCACTCCTCACCCACGGTGAGTATTTTCACTATTCCCACGGAACGGTACAAGTTGCAGTATTCTTCTTAACAGCTTCTCCAAGCTACTTTCCTTCATAGAAGCTATTATTCTTTCTTCATGCCTCTTCAGGTTCTACGTGGTAGTTTTTTATAGCTCTACCTACTGAAGTCACTTGAGAAACTCTTCCTAAGTTTAACAGGTATTTCCCTCGAAGCTTCTCCCCAACAATCACCCAATAGGTAGCTTGGAAGAACAAAACAAGGTATTTTGACAAGGTTTTTGGTTTGTGGGATTTCTATAGCTTAGTTACACTTTGCTAAGTGAATATGAAATGATAGAACAAGCTGAAAACACTCTTGAGGATAATCCCAAGATAAAAAGTACGAATACTTAAGAGCATGAAAGATGGTAATAAAGGATAGCAAAGGTTAATCTTGATAAGGCTTGTGTTTATCTCTCTTTCTCTTTGATTGTAATGCATTTCAGCTGAAGAACACTTATGAAGTGAATGTGTTTCGAAGGAATAAGCTGAACAAGCTTCTACAATAAACTTCTTCCAAACTTCCTCTCTTGAGCGAAAGTTTAATGTAGGATGGAGAAAGATGGGGATGATGCAAATCTGTTGAAGCTCGGTGTAAACCTGCTCTGACCCATTCAAATGCTCTTCTGAGTTCCCTTTTATACGTTTCCTTCATTTATGACCATTAGGGAGCTTTCTCTCTCTTCTACAGACAGTTTTGCTTTTGTGCCAGGTGGTACGCTATAGCACAGATTCCAACGTGTCAGTCACGTGCACTGTTGCGCATATTTTAGTGTCAATCTGCAACAAGCAGAATGAACTTCCTTTCGCTGAACTTTCTCAAAACTGAAGCAGAGGCGATCACTTGGTATGTACTTCATCAACCTTTTATTCCATGTGATCTCTAAATGAATATGGACTTGTTTAAGTTATTTTCACTTACTCCTCCTGAGTAGTCATTCTTCATCTGTTGAGAAAGCATCTTTAACTTTCTCAACTGCTTGGGAACTTAAGGCATAATCTTCTCTTCTCAGTTGAGCCTTTTTGCGAATTTTCTCTCGAACCTTCTCTCAAACATTTTGATGAACTTCCTCAGAAATCGGATGAACATTCTCCTGATTATTCTGATGAACTTTCTCTTGATTGAAATTCTGCTGTTGGTGCGAACCTTCTCTTTTCTGTCACGAGTCCTCTTATGCTTATATGACACGTGATTTGTCTTTGTGAGAGTTGAGATTTTAAATGCTTTTGAGGTAGTCATGACTTGATACTTTCTCACATATGCAAATTTGGGCAATGAGATTGTCTCATGCTTAATAGTTGCACTACTTAGAAGATCCATCAGCAATCTCAAGAGTTTTCTCTTGTTAAGAACTTTCTTTTCTCATTTATGAGTCTTCTCTCTTTTCTTGTGAACCTTCTTGTGCAAATAACTTATAGCTTAATAGTAAACTAATGATGTCTCAATAAATCTTGTAATACCACTGTTGTAATCTTCTGATGCTATTCTGATTCAATTTTTGAGTAGATTATATACACTTGATGGTCTGAGTAACTTCGTACTGTTCTTTTAAACATACTCAAGTGCAAACATCAGTAGATCACCATTCATAAGACTTAAGATTTAGTTCATAAGGTTTGTTATCATTAAAACCACATATCAAGAGGGATATGAACCCAACAGAGTCCTCTCACAAACTCGAATAAGCTTATCACTCCCACTCTTATAGAGTTTCGGGGAAGATTTTTCCAACTAAGATTAGCTTATCACTCTCACTCTTATAGAGTTTTGGGGAAGAGTCCTCTCACGAAGCCGAGTCAACTTCTCACTCCCACTCATTTATAGTTTCGTTAAAGAGTCATTTTCTTTATAGCCTTCTTTGTCTAATACTCTTTTCGGATCAAGAAGACTTTTCTATACATAGCCCTTTTTTTCGTTCACGCCTTTTTCGGGCCAAGGAAGGACATTTCTTTATAACATTCTCTCTTTCTCCCTCTCGCCCTTTTTACATGAGGGGAGGACAATTCTTTAAAGTCTTCTCTCTCTCTCTCTCACATCCTTTTCAGGTTGAGAGAGGATTTTTTTTAGTCTGTTCTCTCTCATACCCTTTTCGGGTCAGTGGAGAACTTTTCTTAGCATAGCCCTTCTCTTGCTCAAACCCTTTTTGGCCGGGGTATGACATTTATTTATGGCCTTCTCTCTCATACCCTTTTCGGGTCGGAGGAACTTTTCTATACATGGCCCTTCTTCCGCTCACACTCTTTTCGAGCCGGGGAGGACATTTCTTTACATCTTTTTAAAGCATTTTTAAAATACTTTATATGAATACACAAGTCAATAAGTTATTTATACTTGACTAGTGTGTGTTTGATTTGTAAAACTAAGTTTTGGAAATTTAATTTTTATAAAAATAATTTTAATTAACAATATATTTGATTAAATTATCTTATTTATAATTATTTACATGAAAATTTTGACATAACGAACACTATTTACATAGTATTAATAAAATTTCTTTCACTGTATAATTATCAAAATATACAAATTATTAAAGTAATAATAATATTAATATTGAATTATGAAGATATTTTGTTAACATGCGTTTATTTGAAATTTTTACTATAATATTAATGAAATATTACTTTTAGAATATACAATAATGCCGCAGTCATAATGCAAAATTTATTTTGCATCAAGATTGTTGATCAATGCATTTTAATGCACTTTTTATAGTTTTGCACTTTGTGTTTTTAGTTGTGTGTCATATCCAATAACTACTTTTTAACATAGTTTTATATTTTTTGGTCTTAATTGGGCTTTAGAGAAATTCTTTGTTAATTTTTGGATTTTGTTACATCCTAGCTCATATTCCTTCTGCAGGCCATAACTTGGGCTATATTTGTCCGATTGCAGTGATCTTTCTGGCGTTGGAAAGCTAAGAAGCAGAGCTACAACTCTTATTAGACACCAAAGCCCAATTCGAATATTTTGATGGTCGAAAATGCCAATTACAGCAGCTGACGAGACTGACTGCAAGTTGTGGGTCACTTTCTCATGTGACTAGTTGTTATTGGGCTAATTAACCTCTTATGGGCCCTTCTCTTTGGACTGAAGTTTACCTAGGTTAACCTAAGGAGACATTATAAATAGGATTTTTAGAGTCTTAGGAACTACCTTTTGATTATTTTTAAATCTTTTGCTGTTTTAGCAATCTTTTCTCCTTCTCTCCTTAATCTCATTTTTGTCAAATCCTTCCATGGAAGGCTAAGACCTTAGATTAATTCACTGGTTAGGGAGTTTTTATAAGGATCTTAAGGTTTGATTATTATTGTTAATTTCAATTTTTGGATTCTATGTCTTTTCTTGTTGATCTTTCATCTCTTTGATCTTTGTTTGCAAATTCGTTTTAGATGTTGATGCTTAATCATATCAATTTCGTTTTTGCTCTTTGAGATTATTTCAAATATTTTGAATGCTTGTTTTAATCTGTTTCGAATAGAGATCAATAGGATCTACGGCGCTTGACGTAGGTTTGATTGAATTCGGTAGTTAAATTAATTATGTTTTTGTTACGCTTGTTCCTTAATTATGATTAATCGATTCTGTGATGCTTAGTTGATGCTTAATTAATTCTGTATTATAGTAGGAATTCTTATAAAGTTAATTGACGCGTGATTGGTTAATTTTATGGTCAACCAAGAATAGCATCACGAAATAGAGTAATCCTTTGAAACCCATGATAGATCCAAGTATTAATTATCCTGAACTAGTGGGTTAGTCGCTTTTATATATTGATATTTTCATCTTTTAAATTCTGTTTCTCATAATCGAAACCCCCCTTTTTTATTTCTTCGTACGTTCTTATTTTTTGTTATTGTTAGATGAGAGATTCTTGTGAGATGACCAATATTGAATTACCTTGTTACTATATTTACTATTTTTAATTATTTGACCCGCGCGCGACAACGGATCAATTGTTAAATAATGCCGCAACCATATGATTACATAGCTACAAAGGTCCAATTTATCTAAAATTTGGTATACATGATCGTTAATATAATATGATGATATTCAACGGTTGGATTGATAAAATTCAATGTCTATAGTGAGTTATTAAGCGAAGTAACTCAGACAAAAGTTACTCCAGTTAATATCTCTCTTTAGACATTGAATTTTACCAATTCAACTGCTGAATATCATCATATTATGTCAATGATCATGCATACCAAATTTTAGATAAATTGGACATACGTAGTTATGTAATCATATGGTCAACATTTTACTTGTAAATTAAAACATGTTCCGGACTGGGCCAAGGCCCAATCCAGCCACTACTGATAAAGCCCGTAATCAATTTCGGCAGAGAAGACTTCTCCTCATACCACCGCAAGATGGATCCAATGGTGATCCGCACATCACGCGAGGTAGTTATGCACTGAGTAACCGCTTCTCCCGCCTCTTTACCTCGCCACCTCATCTATATAAGGAAGTCACCCATCAATCGCAGGTATGATTTTCATTACTCAGATCACCTCGCACTTAATTCTAAACTAACTTAGGCATTAGAGTGTTTGCAGGTGCACACCACCCTGACATTGTCATACCACAGCGAGCTCCGCTGGAGTGCTTGATTCCGGCCACTACAGAGTTCCACCACATAACGTTGGTGCCGTCTGTGGGAATTTTCTTCCCTCTTCCTAATTTTCCGAAGTCATTCCCGACCTTTCGCCATGACTGGATCCAAACGCACTATGACAACTAGGAGTTCTCAACACCGTGTTGACGCCAATCCTCCTCCTCTTCTAGAGAAGATTCAGGTAACTATCGAATTTTGAGCATCCGAGAACTCTTCCTCTGCCGTAACCAGAAGTAGCACTGATTGTCACCGTTCCAACCACCACTGAGACGAATGATACTTCACCACCGATCACTGCCTACCTCCTACGAGCATTCCATGAGTTCGTGCAGAAGCACATTAAAGCGATGCAAGCGCAGAACCAGCGTTTGGAGCAAACGGAGAACCAACAAAAAGAGATCTCGCCATCTTGGATGAATCTCGCCATCTCAATGCCAACAATCTGAAGGATCAGAGACATTTCGATTTGTTCACCGCCTCCAGCGCGACGGAACTCAACGTAGATCTCAGATCCGTCCACTCTATCGAAGCAGATCACCACATTGCTCTCCTCCTCGCCACCGCAACTCACCAGTTCATTCTACTCACAGCCACAGGCCTCCGATTCGGTCTCCTCGCACCTAAGAGCATCTCCTCGAAACGACCAAGGAGACACTTTCCACAGCATTATCGCAGGTACATGGAACATTCTCCTCGCCGCCATCGATCTCCATATCATTCTCCTCGTCGCAGAGATCTGACCACAAGTAGTGACACGCCTCCTCACAGGGTTTCAACTTACTAGCGGCGTCGCGAAAGGTCGGCGGAGAGGACCTCGCGCCACCATCACGAACGAACCTTTTCCGCCACTTCTATCCGAAGGAGCGAGGAAGAGGAGGAAGCATACAGTTTTGGACCATTTACTTTAAGGATCTCCAGGTTTCCTATTCCCAAGGCTCTCACGAAACCCCTCCCCTAGACATCTACAACGGGACTGGTGATCTCGATGAGCACATCGGCTGTTTTGACACGATCATGAGATACTTAGTAGCTAAAGGACTGGTAAAGTGCAAAATCTTCCCTTTGACGTTGAAGAAAGAAGCCTTGATCTGGTTCCAAGGTCTGAAAAAGAATTCGATAGATTCGTGGTCCGACCTCACTCACCGGTTTTCGTCGCATTTTACGGCTTCGAGGGTTCAGCCAAAGTCGGTCTTGGCATTGGCTGCTATACAACAGAAGAAGGATGAATCTCTGAGAGACTACATCGAGCGCTTCAATAAGGAAGCAGTCTTCATCAAAAAGGCCTCTGATGAGATGAGGCCTTTGATGAGATGAAACTGTACCTATTGGAACAAAGCTTGATTGAGGATAGTATTTTTAGCATCAACGTCGGTGTAGACAAACCGTCTGATTTGGATGATTTCCTCAAACGAGCAGAGAAGTATATCAACTATGAGGAGAAATTGCTGGGGACAAAAGTCAAGAAGAATGTGGCGCAGGACATGGCCGGGGGACACCGTGAGGACAAATCTCACATGGAATGCGAGAGTCGAGCTCCCCCAGGAAAGTATGATGAATATAACTCGTTGAACACTTCCTGTACGCATATTCTGAACGACAGAATTTTGAGATGCGGGAATTCGGTTTCCAATGCAGTTGAAAGAAAGACCAGACATTGATAAATCCAAGTATTGTCGCTTCCACAAGAGTGCAGGGCACAATACTGATGATTGCGTACTATTGCAGAAGACACGAATTCCAAACAGAGGTCGGGGGAACGCAGGCCGAGATCCCGATCCCCTCGATAGAAAAGGAGTCAAGCCACAACTGCTGTCATCGTGCAAGTCGAAGAGCGGGACTGCACATCCGATGAGAGCAACGAATGGCCTAGAGTGGCACCTGTTGCCATGTTTATTTCTGGTGGATTTTCCGACCGAGGAGGAGCGAGCATCAATTTGGTGAAAAGGAAACTAACAGAAGCAATGACAATTCTAGTATCCTTCCCCCGACCAGCAAACACAAGTCGAGTAGACCACCTTTGTCTTTTTATGACGAGGACCTGATCAATGGCATGCCAAACTACTAAATTCCCCTACTGCTACATGCTTACGTGGCAAATTTTGACGTGAAGAAGATCTTGATTGATCAGCGAAGTTCAGGCGACATCATTTTCCACGACCTGTTCAAAACCTTAAAGTTACTAGAGAAAGTCCTTATCCTGTATAAAGGATCTGACTTGTAGGGCTTTAATGGTTCACGAACTAAACCTCTCGGTTATGTCGAGCTGATGGTCACATTCGGAGAGGACCCGACAATAAAGACCATCAAGGTTCAATTTATCATCCTTCCTTGTAAGTCTGTGTATAACTGTATTATAGGATGCCCGACCTTGGGAGAACTTGGAGCCGTGACATCAACTGTACTCCTCAAGATGCGTTTCCACAATGATGATGACAAAATCCTCACCGTAGAAGCAGACCTCGAGGCTGTCAAAAGGTGTTATCTTTTGTCATTGAAGATGGAAGAATTTGAAGAAAAGAAACAACTCCCACCTATAAAGGGACCAAGCAAGACAGCTGCGGTGTCCAAGGTGAATCTTACCTATTTCGATGCCAAAGTAGAACCCGAAGAAGATGCAGAAGAGGAGAGCGACCCTCTGGCACGAGAGCTCTAGAAGAAGATCAATAGACTCATTCCCGATGGAGAATTCACCCAATTCCAGCTGGGTGATGACCCAACAATGATAGTGAAGCTTGGAGCCAATCTCCCGGAGTAGGTCAAACAGCAACTAGTGGAATGCCTGAAAGCCAACACGGATCTGTTCGCTTGGACCGTGGCTGATATGCCAGCCATCTCCCTTTAGATCGCATGCCACCAACTCGCTCTAGACCCCACAGCCTGATGGGTAGCCTAGAGACGTCGCAAGCAATCCCATGAGAAAGCTAAGGCTACTAAAAAAGTTGTAGAGGACCTCTTCAAGGCCGAATTCATAAAAGAAGTCAGGTACACCACTTGGCTATCCAATGTAGTTCTGGTCAAAAAATCTAATGAAAAATGGAGAATGTGTATTGATTATACTGATCTAAATAAGGCGTGCCCCAAAGACGCCTATCCCCTTCCAATATTGATAAACTCATCGACAACTTGTCGAATTTCTAACTACTATCCTTCATGGATGCTTACTCTGAGTACAACCAGATTCCAATGCTCCCTACCAATCAGAAAAAACTGCTTTCATGACCTACAGAGGCAATTACTGCTACAAAGTAATGCCCTTCGGACTCAAAAACGCTGGTGCAACATATTAGTGGATGATGAACAAGGTCTTCAGAAAACTGATTGGGAGGATCCCCGAGGTTGATATGGATGATATGATCATGAAGACTGCTAAAAAAGCCGACCATGTTGCTACTTGACAGAAGTCTTCAAAGAAGTTCAACTCCCCAACATGCAGCTGAACCCCGACAAGTGCATTTTCGGCGTGAGAGCTGGGAAGTTCCTCGGATTTTACTTAACTGAAAAAGGAATTGAGGCAAATCCTGATAAGCGTTGGGCTATAACCAAAATGTGGCAGCCTACTGTTAACACTCCATTTTGTCTATTATTTTGGGGTATTTTGAGTATAAAGTATTATGATTTTATTCCTTATTAGATAAAATATGCTCACTATTTCATCATTTATGCAGAAAAGTAAAAGACAACATGGAAAGCAAAATAATGAATATTGGGAAGATTCTGGCGAGTTTTGGAGATTTTTAGCGTTTTTGGACAAGCGGTACGGCCTGACATCTATTCAGTACGGCCGCACCTATCCGAGAGCATAAGTAGGGGCGTACCGCATGGTCAGTACGGCTTGGTGCTGAAGAAAAAGTCCAGTACGGCCGAACCAAAGTAAGTACATCAATACACAATTGCAGTCAGATCGCATCTAGTGAAGAAGTACGGGCTAATGTCGCAACTCAAGCCCGGTAAGATCGTGTTTAATCGCAATACGGTCGTACTCAACCCAGAGCGCACAGATCTAAAGCCAGTTGACCTAAATCCACACTAGAGCCTATAAATAGGCATTCTTACCCGCTTTTTAGAACTAACTCACTCTCGAGGGGAGAATTCATTCTCTCTGAGTGAGGGTCTTTTGCTTTAGACTTTACCTATTATCTTTTGCTCTAGACTTTGCCTCTTGTCTCTTGTCTTCTTTTCTTTTAGGATGGCATGTTAGGATTTATGTTATTCTATATTTTGTTGAGAAACAATATGTGTAGCTAACTCCATCACTAGAGGTGATGGGGGATCTTTTATTATGTTCTTGATATCTATGTAATTGCTATTTTGAATTCTCTATTATCATTTTGAATGTGTTGATCTTAGTATGCTTAATTCCATAGGATCTGACCAATTCTTTATAAAATTAGTTAATTGTGGTAACAGGATCATAGTTAACTAGTGGAACTCTAGGATCACAAAACTCGCTTTATACGCCGGATAGGTTATTGTTTGTTTCCAATCAGTTATTAGATTGACAAACCCACATGTACTTAATGCTCTTTCCTTTAATTATCTTCCTGAACCAAACAAAGTAATTAGTTAGGAGGAAGACTATTGCACGCTAGGAAGCCCTTAGTAAATTAGAGTGGGTGGTTGGCTTTCAATAAGGAAATATTTCATAATAGCAAGGTAGTAGATTCAGGATCTAGTATTAGTGAACGTGGTTCCCCTAGGCTTTTCCTAATTGATTTCTCTTTAGTTCTTGCGTTATTACTTTGATCTCGTTATTTACAATTCAATTGTCTTGCTCTCAAGACCATTACTTTCGTTCGTCTAAATAATAAAGATCTCTATTAATTTAGTACTCGCGCATTCTCTGTGGGTTTGACATTCAGAGTCTTAAAAATACTCCACTATTATTATGAGTTACGATCAGGTGCACTTGCCTGAGCCTCTACAAGTTTTTGGCGCCGTTGCCGGGGATTGTTTTAGCGATATTAGACCAACGAGATTCTGATTAATTTAGACATTTTTTTCTTCTTTCGTTGTCGTTATTATTAGTTGTTATTATCATAAAAAAAATTCTTTACTATTTGATTATTATTATTATTATTGTTATTATTATTATTATTATTACTACTATTACTACTGTTATAGTTTCTTAACTTCTCGTTGCTGCTGTACCATTATTCTCATAATTAAAAAATAAAAGATTTTCGAGTTATTTGTTAGATTTCCTAGTTATTTGATTTATCTTAAACTTTTGTTTGGTTGTTTAGATTTAGATCTAGATTTACATTCAAAAATCCAAAAAGATTTTTATTTTATCTCTTTATTTAGATTTTAAATTTTTGTTTGGCTGTTTATTTTATCTCTCTATCTATTTATTTAGATCTTATCCTATTTTATCTTATTTTATTTTGTTTTGTTTAAATTTGATATCAAAAATCCAAAAAGATTTTTCTTTTTTTATATATTTATCCTGATCTTTCTTTTTCTTATCTTATTTTGAATCTGAGATTAGCTATAGATATAATTTGAATTTGAATTTAAGAAGAGATTTGATAAGGATTGGATTAGGATAATATTACCTTATTTTGCTTTGATTTTATTTGACTTTACTTTTATTTTATTCTAACTTTTCTTATTTTGTTTGATTTTGATTCTGTTTTATTTTATTTTGACTATTAAAAAAAATCTCATGGATCATGTCCCTTTCTGTAAGTATTGTGGTTATTTTGTAGGACATACAGACAACTGCTAGGTTTTTTCTCTTCTTTGTGAGCATTGCGGTGATGTAAGACACGAATGGCAAGACTGTTCAGCATATTGGGCAGAGACCAAGAAGTCGGAATCAATTAGAAGAACTTGATGAAAGATTCAAGTATTTAGAAAGAATAGTGAATCAAAATAGAGAAAACAAGAATGTTTGAAAAGTCAGTTTTCTAATTGGGTAGCATTAATTACTCAACAAGCTCTAGAATCGCCGCCCACTCAAGTTGAGCCCAACCCCAAGGTGGAATTCGAAGTCACCATCCATGAGAGTGATGAAGAGCATAATGAAGAACTAACCATCGAGGAGATTTTGGCTAAATATAGGAAGAAGCTTGGTGACCCATTTGATGTTTTCGAAACTCCTATTGAAGAGCCAAAGTCTGAGCCTGAGTGTGAGGAACAGTCAATCACAAGAACAATTGAAACTCCTACTGAAGGGAGTCAAGCTGTTCAAATTGAAGCTCCTACTGAAGGGAGAACTCATGAAGAGAACAAAGAAGACCCCACAGTTCTTGATTTAGAGCAAAAGGAGGAATTTGAGACAAACTCTTTGGCCAAAATCGGTGAAGCAGTCATTGAGGTTAAAAAGGGGAAGGTAACCATAAAAAGTGGTAAGGAAGATGATGTCTTAAAGGTTTTAAATTCTACTAAAAATCTATCTTCTTTCACTCTTTCCTATTTTACTAATAATGTGGTTGTTTTTAACGGCTTTGATGACTTAACAATGCAGGAACCTTTAGAAGAAATTACTAACTTACAGGATCCTGTTATAGTGATGGGTGATGAAGAGATAAAAATTTCACAATATTTCGAAGTCCATCCACCACTTGGTAAAAGAAAAAACAACTTGAACCACATGGTTAAAAAGTAGAGAAGAGGAAATGCAATGAATGCAAAATTCACTCTTCGAGAGCCGCCTGGTTGACCACTTTTAAGCAAACCGTCAGGCTCACGACGTTAAACAAGCGTTTTGCAGGAGGCAACCTGTCTTATTTATTTTTACTTACGTGCATGGTCAATCTCCCACCCCATGCCGTCAAAATCGTGGTACTATATCTCAATATCCCCCTACACGGGGATCCTCGGGGTAGGAGCATCGACGGATGCATCAAGAGGAACTGCTCCATCGGGTGGTGTTGCTGCTGCATTTTCCTCCTCAACAAAGTCTAACACAGAAATAATACATATACACACAAGCATACAAACATAGGGAGGTAAGAATAACACATCCATTAAAAAGCGGGAAATGCAGAAGTAGTTAGTTTAGTTTCTAAACGAGGACATGGTAACTTTCAAAAACTAGCTAGGAAATTTTCTTCCGCGGCAAACGGCCAGATAATTAGCTAGAAAATAACTGTGACGAATAAATGTAGCTAAAATTTCCTAGCAAATTTGAAATTTTCTTGTAGTGAACAAAAAATACTAAAGAATGATGATGGCATTAAAACGATGTGATTAACAGTCATATGGTTTGTTTCAATTTTAAAACAGTAAAGATCATAGCTATGGTACCGTATAGGGCGTACATGGGCCGGTTTAGATGGATTTTGGCCAAATCTAATGTCCGATCCGATCAATTTGATTGGTTTGGATTTCAAAAAAAATCCGCAGTTTTTCTAAATGGCCCGAACCGAACCAAACCAGTGTTGAACGGGTTGGATTGGATTGGGCTCACGGGTTGTGAAGCCAACAAAGTTAAATTCTCAACGAAAAAAAAATTAAAATCTGATCGCATATGAACAGCACGCAGCAAAGGGAGCAAACAGCAGACAAAACAGCAACAAGGCATCAACAAAATAGCAGCAACAAGAAGAATCATCTTGAGAACCTACCTGAGTTAACATAGATGTCTTACTATCCCCATTTGATGATGAATTGTTAGAAGCTGATGGATATAACACCCCAATATTGATTTCTCGATCTTCCTCACCATACCATGGATATAACCTGGGATTTTCTGTTGCTTTTACATTCAAGAAGAATAAGTGTTCCCAGTCCCATTGCCCGATAGACTTCACATTTCACTCCATGACAAGGCCTCACAAGTTCATGTACAAACGGTCACAGTAATCTGCAAACTACAAGTAAATGATAATTGTTACTCAGTTTCTCTAGAAGCAAATAATCTATGATCAGCCTAGAATTGTGAAACAGCCTCAAGTTTTAAAGAACCTATGAACTGCTAATTCATAAAAGGAAAACATGGATTATTCTTTCAAAGACAAAATATTAAAATCACTTGTTTTTGGCCTTAGGTTAGTTGTTTTTCCTGCTAGTACCTATGCAGAAGCAAACCAAAAACTGAAATAGGCAAAGAAAATATCTTGGTAGCAGAACAAATACTTAGCAATTAGCAACTGGTAAGTATACTGCCAGTGTAAATTATTTGACAATATTATTTACCAAAGGCAAATTCTCTGCCTGAGATGCCTCTAGCAGAACTCCTATCTTGTGTACAATAACCAAAACAAAGAAGCTAATCACACAAATCGAAAAAATTTGTGGACTCCACAGTGTTCCACAAATCCTATCCATGAGTTCACACAGAGGGCATAGAACAGAGAGCATAAAAAAAGAAACAATAAAAAACATAAAGCATAGAAAAATAGAGAGCATAGCCCCAAAGTCACAACCCCATCCGTCCCAAACCAGAATCACTTCTCCATCTTACCTCCTTCGGCCTCACCACCCATCCCAAACCTCCACAACCACCATCAACCTCCAAACTCCACTACCTGTAACCACCCCACGGCCTTAATATGCAACCACTACACCAAAACCCAAATCACCCTTAATAAGAAAAACCCAAACCGTAACCCCATCTTAGCCCCAAAGTCACAATAGAATACATACTCCAACCCCATCCTTGCCAAAGATTAAGAAAGAAAAGAATCAGTAGCAAGATCAGAAAGAAGAAAAAAAAAAGAGAAATAGAGAGAACTATAGGAAGGAGTGAGAACCAAAGGTGGCATCACGCGAAAGGGAAGAGGGAGAGCATATCACGACAGCGGAGGAGGGAGATCGGGCCGCGGAGGACGGAGGTGGTGGTGGCTGTGATCGGCGTCGTCCAAAAAGGAAGAGGGAGAGGGAGGAGTGTGGGAGGGAGATGAACGAGATATGAGAGTGAGATGGGGATGTTTCTATTTTTGAGGCTCTGATCTTGAGAAGCAAACGAATGCCCTTCTCTAGTGACTGAGTCAGTATAAAAAAAAAAAAATACACCGGGTCGGGTGATCGGGTCACCGGGTTCTGATTTCAAAATCCGTAATCCGAACCAATTGTCGCCGGATCTGTTTGGTTCGGTTCGGGTTTGACCCGAACTTGATTGAGTTGGGCAAAAATCGGTTCGGATCCGGGTTGGACCACCGGGTTGGCGGGTCGACCCGTACCCGTGTACACCCCTAGTACCGTATACAAGTCTTGTCTTATAAATTATTGATAAATTACATTTGCAAACGCAAAAATTGGCCTTTTGAGGTTTCCATCGTTTGAGAAAATATTTCTTATTTTTATTTTTCTTTTCGCTTTTAATTACAAAATTGTACTTTCCGTTTTCAATTTTCAAAGATTTGTAAACAACTGTTGACACAAAGGATGCATAGGTGCTCTACGTGGTGGACTTGCACAATGCAATAATTCCAAAACTTAATTCTTTCATCAATTGCCATTTGTCTTGAATCGTTTCTTGCTATGTAATGAATTAAATGCTCAACATGGCAAATATATAAGTAAAGCTATAAAGTCAACTCATATTAAAAAAAATTATAAACTCAACTAAATTCTAACCGTAAGGGTCTGTTTGGGAGTTCGAAGGGGGAAGAGAGTGGATGACTTATGACTAATAATTTACTAGTAAAATTATCTTTCAAAACCTTTCAAAGTTCTTTCCTAGTCCATTTTATGAGTTTTCCCAAAACCTTCCAACTTTTGAAAACTCAAAAATTGAACTAGGAGAGGGCTTTTAAAGGTTTTAGAAGATTTTTTTTTCTCCATATTACTACTAGTCATAAACTACTCCCTCTCTTTCCTTCCCCTCCAAACTCCTAAACACACCCTAAAGAGAAAGCCTGGTCCATACACTTTTATACCAAAACCATGTCAAGCTCTTTTTTTTTATCTTACAGAAAAATGGACGTTAAGCTAAACATTCAACTTATATAACAGCAAAAACAAACATCATTATTGTCATTTTAATTTATAAATGAACTTCATATGTAATTCAGAAATTATGCATTTGTTGTGATGTGAAACAACAAGGATCGATGTTACCCATGACATAGAATATTTAGTTTAATTTCTATACATTGTGAGCATAAAAATATTTTATACAGTTATTCAATAATACATTGTCACTTCATTTAATAAGTTTAAAAATACATAATTTTTCATTTTTATTTAACGCAACGATGCGTCATTAAATGTATATTAAATGTATAAAACATTTTTACGCTCACAGCACATACAAATCATCAAATTCTAACATATTTTGCCGTGTGTCTTGATAAAATACGATATTTAGCCGTGTGTCTTGATAAAAGTCAAAACTTAGGTAAAGTTTTTAGGTGCTGTAGGTATAATTTCTATCACAAAATAGATAAAACGGTAATAGTTATGAGATGCTAGAAATATTAGGTGTGGATAGAGAGAGAAAAATTTTATCTATTTTGTGAGAGAAATTACAACTATAACACTTAAGAAGCTTTACCTAAGTTTTGTGCTAAGATAAAATCCCAGACGCGTATTCCATTCTGCAAGTTAGTTACGCTAACTTATTTATACAGATAGGTCATGTATCGCTCGAATTAGGTTGGACCCGTGAGCATATGTCAGACGTAGCGCCATGGGTTGTGTAATTCTTCCAAAAACGGACAAAGCATTGAATGGCCAGGTACAATAAGTCCAAATTTGTACTTAATCAGAAGCTGTTTCCCATAAATGACGAGATGATTTTTTTTAAAAAAAATTAATAAATGAAGAGATGTGTATGAACATACAAATTTACGTCATACGTAATTATAATGTACTTGTTTGTATTGTTCATCAAACTCGTGAGTTTTGTACATGTGTTGTTTGTTGACCCTTCTGCAAGCGAAGCGATATTTTTACTTTTCAACAAATGCCAATAGGCACTCTTTTACACGCTTATTAATGATAGTAAATTAGTTTGAAATTTGTTTTTTATTTTATGTTCACTATTATATATTTTTTATATTTTATATTAAAAACATTTCAATTTCAATAAAGAATAAAGATAATAATTTTATTTACTTTTTTATTAAATTAAAGTATGTTTCAACATTTAATTGTTGCTTTAAAAGAAAATAAAATTTATCTTCAGAGCAACATTAGTGGGAGAACGCAAAAATAAAGCAACCTGACCTAGCTGTCACTTGGACGCGCTGGTTGCTTTAATTTTGCTCATAGTTTAGCTGCAGAGCAACACATTGCAAGAATAAAGCAACGCATCTATCCATGTGTAACAATATAATACGACCATGTGATCAGGGCCCACATAGAAAATAAGGATGCATCGCAAGAGTGTACCGCTAAAGATGCTCTAAGGTGAATAATATGTTTGAATGAGATCTAAAAAGGAAACATCCCAATCACTGATTTGGAAAATTCAACAATTAATATTTTAATATATCTATGATTTGTTATATATTATATGTAATGTCAATCATTGTAAAAAAATTGAGTAAAAAATATTCATTGTTAAAAATTAATGGTTAAAATAATTTATTTTCCCCTTAAGTGAAGGATAAATTTAAATGAATCAAATATGAAAAACAAAATAAGAGCTAAACCAACATAATATAAATTATTTTACATTAAACAGAACTATATTTAACTTAAATTTAAAATCAAACTAATTGAATGGTAGATAAAAATAACTTAAATAATTTTTTTAATAAATTAAATAAATTTTCTTTCTACAATTAATTCAATGCAATCCTGAGCATTTTTTTTTCCTTCTTGTTTTCTCCAGTCCCCAATCCTGGTATCCTGGCAATGGTAACGTAAGTATATATCCCCAATACCAAAGTTAAACAAAGCTTTCCACAATTTATGAAAAAAGAAAACTAATAATAAATAAAATTCGCGTTGTCTTTATATTTTATTTATCAAACCAACATTATTAAATATCTTGATATTTTTAAGATAATAAATATATTTATTTTATTTTTCATTACTTTTATTAAAGACCTGTAAAAACAATTTTATCAAAGATTAATAACATTGTTTAAAAAAAAGTTAAAATGATATAACAAAAATAATGAAATATATTATTTTTCCTTGTCAGAAAATCTCTAGGGTACAACTAACTGGAGTTGCTTAACTCCTTTTTTATGGGATCTGCCATGCCAAATCAAGTTTAATAACTTTAGCAATTTTTTACTTCAATAGTGCAACTAAAAAGTTTTTAGGAGTTCCACAAATTACTCCAGATTTTTTTATTTTTTATTTACTTTCAAATTTTTTAAAGAAAAACTATTTTAAAATTAATAATTATTATATAAAAAAAATTCTTACATGTGGCAGCCAACTTAACCTGCTCTAATAGTGTTACTCTTTAAGAATTGGTTCTTGCATTCAAGAACCTCGCAAGCAACTCTCAATGGAGACGCTCTTAATCTTTTTTTAATAGTAATTATATTTTAGTTTTAAGAGTCTTGTTTTTTGAATTCTAGCTACTTAGGGAATTAATAAATAAAATGTTATTACAAATTACTATATTCAATATGTTAATAATTTCCTTTTTCAAAAAAAAAAATATGTTAATAATTTCAATAACTATATTTGTATAGATGTAAAAACTAGTTCAAATTGCTTTTTTTGATGGGGAATCCATCATGTGATTGGTATGTGTGACACTTCTACCCCATATTTTATGTAGTTAATATATAGAAAAGGTCATATAGTTACAGAAATAAATGTGGGTCTTTCGTAAACCTTTTCGTAAACATCAAGATGATATCACATCATGATCTGAGACTTCAACTAAAATCATTTATAAAGCACCCACAATGTCTGATTTTATGAAAATAGCGATAAGAAAATAAACTTGTCGCCCGAATGTCATATATATCAGAGTAAGATAATCTTATCTTATACAACAATAAAATGACTGAACCCTTATGTTTTAAAAGCTTAGTTAACAAATCATCAGACTTTCCTACAAATCTCCAACTGCCACCGAGTCACCCTGTAGACGTCATTACTCAACAGTACGAACTCATCTAGTAGTTTCCTCCTCTCTTGTCGCAATACTTAAAAATGGTTGTATGGGTGAGAAATCATGTCTAAGCTATATGAAGAAAGAGACAAAACCAACACAGACGCACATACTCACAATATGGCAGCTATCAAGACACAATCACAATCATACAGATCTGTGCTACAACACAGTATGAATGATCACTACAACAAAACGAGCAATCTACGGCTGTTAATGTGCGGTGGTTTATTATGAACCGCTGTCGGTTGATATTGTGCGACTATTTGTAAGGCGGTTGCATTCTCTGCTGCAATGTTCTCATCAACAGAGGCGGTTGTGGCGTTAATCGACGGCGGTTACGAAATAAAGAATAAATAAGCGAAATATGCGAACCCCTTTTCTTAATCTCTCTTTTTCTCCTAAATTTTGAACCCTCAATCTCGCTCATGAAAAACCCTCATTCCCAAATTTCTCGTTCACCTGCAAATGCCCTACCAAACAACTTCTACATGCGGCCACTGGTGATGGAGAGAACGGCGAGAGCGACAGGTGGTTCGCGTAGCCTGCGTGTGATAGGTGTGCAGCGGTTGACATGGCAAAGCCCATATGTGCCCGACGGTGGTCGCATGGATTCAGGAGACCGGGAAAGGCCGCTCGTAGGGGTTCGCAGGTTCGGAGGGGACTATGCAATGACGGGTCGCGTTTGAACGAAGGAGATGATGGATGTTGGCTGCAACGCTGGGGTTGGGCGAAGATTGCAGTGCTGTGGGTAAGAGATGCAATAGTTTTTTATTATTCTAATATCCCACTCTTTTTTTTATAGGACGTGCATACTTTGATGTTGTTTCTCATGTCCTGCTTGGAAAAAATTAGGTCATAAACACACCAAAGAGGCTCTGTTACTTAAGGCAGGTGCCCTATTTATTTCTACAATGAACTTGGCTATTGATGAATACTTGGCTTAATTATTAATTTTAATTTTGGGTGTTATTCTAGTCTGTATTTACTTGTGTGCTGTCTCTGTATATTTTAATTTTGGAAAGAAATAAATCAAACAAGGACAAAGTTATGGTTTTAAGTTTTGTATTTATCCTTAATGCTTGATGCCTTGTCCAATGATAAACAGATGAAGAGAACAGAATCATCAATCTCATGGTTTTGGTGCTGCTACTTATAATTATGCCATATGCTGAAAGTTGCGGCTAGATGCTATGTGCAGCAGCTTTTTTGGAGGGCTGTAGGTTGCAGGCTTTAAACACGGTATGTGTCGCCCTTTGTCGAATAGGATCTACTTGTTAGATCTCATCTATTAGAAGTTATTTTTTATTTATGGCTATTGGTTTGATCTTTGTGGAAGTTGAACTTGTACAAACTTGTATAATCTTTTCATTTGCTGGTTGCTGTACTGTCTTGTGGGGTGTGGCTGAACTTGTGCCTTACCCTTCATTTTAGCAATAAAATTATTTCGCCTTTTCAAAAAAAAAAAAAAAAAACAAGGACAAGAGATGAACGATAAAAACAAGGACTAGAATACTTTTTCATACTTCTGATGTTTATCCCCTGAGTGTGCATGCTTCTTTTCTCTCTAATAAATTTACTTATCTATTCAAAAAATGTAGACAGAGGTTTAGAGGAGAAGATTTAGATTGGTACCGATTTTATATGAAGGGAAGATGAGGTGATACAAATTAATTACTTCAATCCTTCTTCATGATGAAAACATGACATTGTCTTAGTGAAGAAGCACCTCTGTGATGTCATGATATGTTGGTCTATTATTCTCTCAGATATTGTCAATATGCCATCGCCTTTTTTTGGATTTTAGTACTTCTTGATCACTGTATCATAGATTCATAACATTATTTATTTATCTGACACAAATTTAGATTCTACAATAGCCATGTTGTCATATTTTTTGATATTATCTTCTTGGGCAGAGTCAGGGAACTCTTCTCTATGTTCCAGACTATTTAGCTAACGATGATGGCAAATAGAGTGATATCCTTTGGGTACATATTTTTTTTTTTTTTTTTTTTTTGAAAAAGACAAAATTTTATTAAAGACAAAAGCAAGGTCCATGCACAAGATGAGCATAGCCCCATAGAATACATACGCAGTTCAAGATCACAATCTCATCCCCTTGCATGATTACAGCAATGATTACATTAATACAATATTATTAAGCAAATTTGTCCCCACAAATACAAAAAAATGAGTGCACCATAGAGCCTTATAACCAAAAAACCAGCACCATCCTTTGGGTACATATTACTGCTTATTCAATGTTAATTACTTATAAACTGCTTCATGCTATATAACTGAGCTTTTGTATTTAAGTTTTGCTACTTTAGTTGCATGTAGTGTCTATATTTAAATACTTGGATGAGGTAATGGTTGCACAATATATTACAACTTAACTTAGAATTATCCTTTTTCCTATGAGCTGAGTATTTTATAAATCTACTTTTCCAATTAAGAACTGATAATTTTTATGTGTTTTGCCAAGTGAAGAAAATGATTCCCAAATTATTTTCCTGTTCCGTGTGTGCAAATGGTTAGTGACCGTCGCAAGCGCTATTGAAAGAAGCCTTGTGTTTTGCTATGGAAAGCATGTTGTCGACCAAGAGCTCTTAAGATGATGTTTGATCTGCAATCTAGTAGACCCAGTCACTCAGAGAGCTTACGTTTAGTTCTTTATTTAGGATTCATCGATTTTCTTTCTAATATTGAACTTGTGTTAGATATATTTGTACTTTTTTGAAAGGATTTGTGTTATTTTATTTTGAAAGCAATGAATGAATTTTAATTTTGTTGTTTTTTATAATTTTAGATGTTATAATAATAATTTAACAACTAAGTATTTCATCATTATCAATTAGCAGCTGAACGAAAAGCTAAATTAAAAAAATGGTTTTTTGATATATTGCGGCGGTTTCAAACCGCCAATAAATGCGAATTTGTAAAGCTGTTGATCATATTGCACCGCCGCTAAATTCAATAATCCAAAGCTTGTGCGTATTTTGCGGCGGTTTTTTTTGAAAGGATTTGTGTTATTTTATTTTGAAAGCAATGAATGAATTTTAATTTTGTTGTTTTTTATAATTTTAGATGTTATAATAATAATTTAACAACTAAGTATTTCATCATTATCAATTAGCAGCTGAACGAAAAGCTAAATTAAAAAAATGGTTTTTTGATATATTGCGGCGGTTTCAAACCGTCAATAAATGCGAATTTGTAAAGCTGTTGATCATATTGCACCGCCGCTAAATTCAATAATCCAAAGCTTGTGCGTATTTTGCGGCGGTTCCTAACCGCCGCTAAACGCTTGAGCAGTTTGAGGCGGTTATTCCAGCGGTTACAAAAACCGCCGCAGAATGCCCTCACGACGGTGGAAACTGCAGTGGTTGGGAAACCGCCGCGAGAGTCAATTAGTGGCGGTTCCAATTACAACCACCGCAGATTACCAATTGTCTTGTAGTGGATGCATGACACAACGTATATCTAACTTACTTCAGATGCTTTATATGTAATGTGGATTCATAATCAACTAACTGCGGAAAGACAAGAGGGAGCTTCGTTTTCGACTAGCCTGGTAAAATCCCCATTGAGCGAGATTCCTCACCGATACTCTCATCATTCATGATAACATGTCAGGGTGGTCCTACTCGAAGGGAGTCCCAACAGTGGTTGTAAGCCCCTACCTTTTTTGTAAGACCCAAACACATTACCTACCCCTAAAGTCATCGAAACCCCCTACTATCACGGTTCGTTATATGTCTTTCCCTCGAACAAAATTCCTCAATGCAGCATGAATGCACAACCATTACAATTAGACGTCCAACCATCCTTCATTTAACATTGTACCGTCATTTTGTCGTTTAGGTGACACATCATCGCCCACATCATCATCGTCTGTCATATCCTAAGCTTAAACTATGCTTCTAAGGTTCTTACACAATTCCCAAATCATAACTTGGTATTTTTTGACCTCTGTAGTCTGTTAATTGGTTAACACTCATGATTTAATTGGTGAACACTCACCTAGTTGTCTTAATCGGTTAGCTAACACTCATTAATCAATTAAAGGGAAATCTCAGGCTAGTTTTTGGTCTCTGGTTCGTCTGATGGGGAACATCATCCCTTCCATAGGTTCGAGTCATAACTTAAGGGTTCTACCTATCCATAATACCATAATCGTAGTCATCTTTGCTATCCAAATAAGGCTGGCTATTAAAATTAGCACTCTCAATTCTTACTAGGGTGTAATCGGTTACCTAATCCATGTTAACCGGTTAACACGGTCAGGTTTTACTTCCTAGTCTTCCTAAATCCATCTAATCCGTAAAGTTAGGGATTGTAATCGATTAACACGTGTAAAACACCAATAATGCAAGAAAAGAAACCCAAAATGTCTAGATCAATTCCTAATGGTTTTCTAGCCTTCAATTATTTTTTCTAACCCTTCCCTAATCCAGAAAATAGTACATAATGTTCATACAATCTCAAAATGCACAATCATTAACCAAACACATAGCACACTTAGGGAACATGTCACTTGATCATTAATAGTCACAATTCATGAAAATTGGTTGTGCTCCTACACAACCAACAACTACAACAAATCATAATCATTCACTTAACATGTTTAATATTGGAATCAATAATCCTATTAAGCCTTGAAACATGCATAAGAACCTAAAAGGTACATAAGAACATACAATTAAAATATACACGGGTCCCCATTTTAAAAAATGGGGTGTTACAGTATGAGCCTCTAATGGGATCAAAATACATAAGAACCGGTGAAAATTAGGTTGACTAAGCCAATTTGGTATAAAAATTAGAATCTCAGTCATTTAAACGAGTAGTTAAACCAGTTGAGTTATTCATTCTTTATTTCCTTTTTTGTTTTATATTATTTTTAATTTTTTGAGTTTATCTCAATTTTATACAATTGTAAACAATGTTGTAAGACTCGAATCAAGTATCGAATTTGAAAAAGCACTGGTCAATGGATCATTAGTCGAACCAATAAGTCAGTATACAAACAAGCTAAGTAGGTGTGTATGTAAATATATATATGATTTGGAACCCACCCTAATTAGCCCATTTTGCTGAGTGGGTCCACCAGAGTATCCCTATGGCTTAGGTCCTCTATGATACTAACCTCCAATTCAGCTGAATGAGCAGGGTTTTACCCTCTCTCAGCCTTCCAATAGGGGTGACTTTACAAGGACTAGAACACAGGTTCCCCATGTTCTCGTCCCATGTTCTCGTCCTTATGAGGGCAAGTTACTTCTAGTTGACCAACATCTCATTGGTTGAATTGGTTTTATTAAAAGATTATATGTAATATATATGTTTTACACATATATTACAATTAGAACTTGCAACATGGTGGTATATACCTTTTACACAAGAGGCAGGCAAAGGTACAAATTTTGAATGGAATATTTGGTATTTTTATCACATTTATGCATTATTGGGCCAAAAAACAAGCCTAACATGTCAACCCTATATTAAACACACAATAAACAATGGTTATCGTATATCTATCTTCTTCTTCTTCTTCTTCTTTGATAATGTTCTGCGTATTTTCTTTTTTTGTTCATGGTTCTTTTTCCTCCTTCCTCCCACTATAAGAAATTTGGCCATTACCAACGACCGTCAGTAATATCTCAATGGAAAAAGTTTGTGATGGCCGAAAAAAGCTGTCGGTAAAAAGTCAACGATTTTCGATATTACTGAAGGCTTAGCTGTCCTTCGGTAATATCAACAATTAAGCCATCGGTAACTATAAAAAAAAACACAATCAACCATCGTGAATGGTGACAATCTCTCCACAGACTGCCCCTCCCAAACCATAGCCCAGTAACCAATTGCAACTGAAACAAGGGAAATAGGTGTTCAATAATCAGTTCTTATGAGGAAGAAGATATTTGAACCAAACTAAAAGAAATGAGAAGAAAAAGTGGTCGGAAGCAAACCCACCGCGATAGAGCTAGGTGGTCTGACGACGGTTGATTGAATGAAGGCATGAACGAGTGAACTAGAAGCTCTCGTAGTGAGAAAGCTAGATCTATTCTTGGTTCTCTCCGACAGCACTCGCGGTGGCTGGAAAAAGCTTGTACAGGCGGCGACGGTGTTGGCTTCATGGAAAGGTTGGCGGAGGACTTACAATCAAATGGGAGACGCAACCAAGGCGGTGAAATCGCAAAGGGAAGAAAGGATGGGTGGTTTTCTTCCATGTTAAAGAAAGAGATGCAAAAAAAGAAAATTGGGGGGGGGGGAGTTACTACAAGGGAAGAGGGAAGGAGAATAGTAATTTTAGGGAAGAAGATAGATCGAAGTTGAAACTGATGCGCGTTTTGGACTATTGATGGATGATCGATGAGGGAAGGGTTGAGATGTGAGGTTGGTTAGGAGCGGATTGATGACATGGAAGCTATTTTTTTGGGACAAATTTAATTTACCAACGACTAAGCCCTCGGTATTACCGATGACTTTACTGTCGGTAATGAAAAATTGAACGATTTGAATTTTTTGATGATAAGTTTAGTTTACCGACAGCTAAGCTGTTGGTAACGAAAAAGAGTACGATTTAAATTTTTCGTTGACAGATTCAGTTTACCGTTGGCTAAGCCGTCAGTATCGAAAAATTGCACGATTTGAATTTTTCGGTGACATATATATATATTTTTTAGAGCAAAAGAAAAGGAAGGAGCCTCGTTAAAACCTTCTGATGCAAAACCCTCCATAGGAAAAAAATATTTTGAAGGAAAAAGAGTACTCCCCCTCTAATTTTATTAATAAAATAGAATTTTGCATGAGGCTCTGCTAGGGTTTCTTCGTACGTAAGGTTTAGCCACATTCATGCCAGAGCTGCCGTGGAGCTGCCTAGCTCCGCCGCCCTCTCATCACTCTCTTACTCATATGGTTCACGATGGGCAATCTGTTGCCAATGCTCAGGGAGGAAACCCGAATAAACTCTCTTATGCACAGGCCATGAAGGGCAAGATATGTGACATCTCACCAAGTCAACTTCCAAAAGCATGTGTCAAAGGCGATCAAGTTTCGGTCAAGATTCCAGAAGATGACTATAGAATTGGATTGGAGAAGTGTAAGAATAATTTGCATGGACGATTGATCCTCATGAAATGTGATTTGGCTCCCAAGATTCAAGACTTGCATTCTAAGCTATCTATGGCCTGGAAACCGATTGGAAAGTGGGGTATTATTTCACTTGGCAAAGGTTTCTATGAATTTACCTTCTCCAATGTTGATGATTTGCACAAGATTAGAACATCTCCTTCATGGAATTTAAAGCCAGATACGCTTCATTTGTTTGCATGGACCCCGGATTTCAATCTTTTTACTCAAAGGCAAACCAATTCCCAATGTTGGATTTGTATCTTTGGTCTTGCTCAAGAATATTGGCAGCTAAAGATTATATATTCTATTGCGGGAAGTCTGGGTGCTCCCCTTTGCCTTGATGAAACTACCAACAAATGTATGGTGGATCGATCTTTTGGCCATTTTGCAAGGATACTGGTGGATGTTGATCTTAGTGGATAATTCTTTAAGCAAATGCTAGTTAAGAGGGACAATTATGAATTCTTTGTTGCTGTAGAATATGAGAATCTCCCTGAATTTTGCTCTTCATGTCAAATGATTGGACATTCAATTTCTAATTGTAGAAGGATCATTGGTGTTAATCAAAGGAAATAGACTATGCGAGGCAAAGATCACCAAGATCATATATTGGCAAAGGAAAAATTGGGTGACAAAGGTAAAGCTGCTCAAAGGAAAGAATCAGTGTCTTATATGCCAAAGCAAAAAGGTGTTGTTATCAGGAATGTTGAGGAGGAACAAGGCACTTCGAAGGAGAAAAATCAAGATCCTGCTAATGCAATTCTGGTAGAAACTGAATTCCCTGCTAATGAGGAAACTAGTAAGGCTCCAATTGATAACTCAGCTAAGGCAAAAGGAAAAGCTGTTGCTTTTGAAGTTGCTGCTGTTGAGGATCCTTCAAGATTCAAAGGGGTGAACAATGTTTCATTCTCCGATGATGACTGTCCCCCTGGGTTTAACCCTTTGCTGGGATTTGTAAAGGAAGTGGATACAACAAATGCTAATGGTGAGCATCATTCTGCTACTGCTGGGTAATCTACACCAGATCAACCATTTGTGATGGTTACAACAAATGCTGATGGTGAGCATAGTTCTACCAATCCTAAACACTCTACACCAGTTCACTAAACATCAGCAAATGATATTCTTATTTCTCAGCCTGAGGCAGCTATTGCAGTGCAGGTTTTTGATTCTGTTAGAGAGCTAAATCCTGCAATGCCTAGTTCTTCTAATGAGCAAATTAGCAACCCGAAAGTAATGCATGACATGGAAATTGTGGGAAGATTATGGAGTGACCATGTAGATAGTGAAGAGGAAGAGGAGGAAGAATTTGATTCTACTCAGCTTCAATCTCAATTCACACCAGTTTTGTCCAAGTCACAGAAGAAGAAGTTAAAGAAAAAACAGAAATTGGTCAACATCAATAAATATAGAACCCGATCAAGGGCTACTTCCACCTCCACTTCTCAATGAGAATTCTGTACTGGAATGCCAGAGGAGTAGCAAATCCTGCTACTAGATTAGTCATCAAGAGATTGGTGATTGCTAACAAACCAGATTTCTTTTTTCTTGCTGAACCATGGATTACAATTGATCAATTTCCTAGCAGATTTTGGGTAAATATGGGTTATAAAATCTTTGCTATGACAGATAGGAATAATAGGATTCCAAGTTTGTGGTGTTTGTGCAAGTCTTCCATCACTCCAAGTATTATTCAAGCCTCAAGTCAACATGTTTCTTTCTCTGTTGTTTGGCACAATCAAACTTTCTTTTTGTCTGCTATATATGCTTCAACGAGCTATTTGAATAAAAGGCCTTTATGGCAAGAGTTGAAAATGCTGCAAGATAACAATATTGGCCCTTGGTGCTTCATAGGGGACTTCAACTCAGTGTTAGGAACTCATGAGCAAAGAGGGCATGGTAATCCTTCTCAGATTGCTTGCAGGGAATTCAATTCTTGGACAGACAGCTGCAATATTACTCATATAGAAACAAGAGGAGTCATCTACACTTGGGCTAATGGTCGCAGAGGAGCAGCCTTAACTGAGGTGACATATTTAGTTTACCAATATCTACGCCCTTGGTAATAACCATGAAAAAATGAATAGTTTCAATTTTCAGTGACAAATTTAATTTACCACAGGTAAGCCCTCAGTAATTATTTACTCACTGATTGAGTCGGCCGGACCATCGGTTATTAGGAGATTTCTTGTAGTGTCCTCCGCCTTTTTCCTATCCATGGACCTCCTACAAAAGTATAATTGGTGATTCACTGACTTACAATCCTTCTTCCTCCCTCTTCCTTTCTTTGTTTTTTCCTACAAGTCTCCACTGGATCATTATCGAGCCACCAATTTTCAAAATTCCAGCTGAGTTAAACCGAGTTGTAGTGTTCAATTTAATGAGCTTCTTGGATCGTCTATATACTCATTCCTTCCCAAAACTTTGATTGTTTAAGGTTTTGGCACACAGACTAAAAAATAATTAATTTAGATAAAGTTTGACTAAAATACTCTTAATAAATATATCACTTTTCAATACAAAATCTATTGAGAAATACAAGTACTAACACTCCATTAAAGCTACATAGTAAAAATAAATTACAATTAATGTATACAATTAGTTTAAGGGTATAATGGAAAAATAAGTTCTAAAACAACCAAAGTTTTGAGACAAAAATAAAAAGTTAAAACGCTCAAAGTTTTGGGATGGATGGAGTAATGAATTTTGGCTCAACTCTCCACGTCAGTTGGTGAGCTAAGGGACGCTGAAGGAGTGCAAGCTGGAGGTTCTGAGTTCAAACTCAAAAAACTAACAATTCTAACAATTACTAATAACTAACATTTGTCTATAAAAAAATATTAGATGTATAAAATTTAAAAAATTATTAATGACTATTAATTATATTAGGTGATTGTTTATTCTCTTAAGATAACAAATAGTTATAAATAATATTTTATATGAGAATCAAAAAGTTAAAAATAAATTTGTGAATATATATTGAATTATGAAACGAACTTTTAAATTATGGTAGAAATTTCTTTCGAAACTTTTCTAAGTATGAAAACTTATTTCTAAATTTTTATTACATATTGGTTCAATCAGTTATTCACTATTTTAACTACTAATCAGTCAGAATATTATAACGTTGATAACTTTTAATAAATTTTTAAGTTAAATATGATTTTAGTTCCTATAAAATATTTTTTATTCACGATTAGTTCCTACAAAAATTCATCCGATGTTACCAAATTGGGGATTAAACTTAATAGAAGGAATTTTATAAGAATTAAAAACATATTTAACTATAAGTTGTTGAAAATTTTTGTATGAATTAAAATTGATAAAAAAATTATAGGAATTAAAAATATATTTAATTATAAATTTTTTCCCCAACTTACAAATCCTTAATAATGTTTTTCTCTTTTTTTTTGATTTCTCACATGTCTCTTCCAATAGAAACAAATTTATTCGAAACGTATCGGCCACCAAATGCAAAAACATCTCTCAACGGGAATTCAAGCCATAATTTGCCGTGTCTTGGGAGACTGGGATCTTTTTTTATTTTTTATTTTTTTTACGGTAGAGACTAGTCTCTTTGTTTACCTCACTTTAATAGACCGCAAATACACCAAATTTTTTTAGACTGCACGGCCAGGCCAGAGGAGAAGAGACCGCATGCGCGCATGTGCAGCTCACAAACAGCTGAAAGGAACAGAGGCACGGAACTTTCTGATTTGTACTCTACGCCACACTCTTCAATCAATCAAGGATATACCCGTATCATTTTCCACTCAGCAGCATTCACATCTTTAGAAGGCGCACTCATTGAGGCCGTTGAATCTTTTATCACGCCTTGAAACGAGCACACACATGCATCGACATGTAAATACTACATGGTCCCTATATATAGCCTCTTCTCATCAAAATTATCATTTATTTATTAGAACTCATTTTTTTAAGACTTTTAAAAAAAGAAATAATCACTTCATTTGATTAATAATATTTATTTAAAAAATAATTAATACATTTAGTACTTCTCAGCAATATAGAAATTTAAAAAGAGTCTTATAAAAACAAGAATTTTTTTTTAAAGAAGACTTGTATATAGACACGGAAGTAGTATCTCTCGAGCGATGTGTTTCCATCTCGTTTTTGTAATGCCATGACCCATACGCATCTGGCCAGATAAATTTTTATTTAAAACAATTAGGATGGGGAAATAATGTCTTGGTTCAACGCACAAAAAACTGTAGGGCTCTACGAGTATTTATAAAGAGATTTACGTATATTCTCTCCGTCTTAAATTATAAGAGTCATTTAATAAAATCTCTCCTACCAAAAAATATAATTAATATAGTTAAAAACAATAAATTTGTCTATAATTTTTATTGTTTTACCTAAACTACTCTTGAATTCATTAAAAAGGTAAATTAAATTACATTTTATTTAACTTATTGATTAAAACAAAGGTAAATTAAATAAAAATAATAGGGGAAAAAATAATTAATGCTATAGACAAACTTCAGAAAGACTTTATAAAATGAGACAAACAACAAAAAACCAAAAAGCTCTTATAATTTAAGACGGAGAGAGTAATTCTCGACAAAAAGAGTACTGTGGGGCTCAAAGATGCGACATGTCAGATACGAGACCTTGTTCAGCTCCACTAGACAAATTAATTAGTGTTATACACATTTCATGTTTGGTAGACATTAGGAGCTTCCGAATTACTCCCTTCGTCCCATAATAAAAAATTTACAAAATTATCTTTATTAATCATTAGTTATTAACCATTGTCATAATGTTTAGTGTAGTAAATGACTTGGAAATGATGTACATATTATTAATTTGGGGTGAAAAAAAGAATTAATATGACATTGAAAATATAAAAAAAAATATTTATTTTAGGACTAATTTTTTCTTCAAATATGACACATATTATAGGACGGTGAGACTAGTTTTCTTTTCCGAGTGTCTTCCGCCCGATGTGAATTTCAAAATTCAATTAAACATATATTAACAATTAAACTTTTATACTGTAAAAAACAATCAAACTTATATTAAGATTAAAACTCTCAACAATCTCCTTTTTATGACGTGAATTCAAAAACCAAATTTATAATCACATTTTTCAGCAGCTCATTTATTTTACTCGAACGAACACATTGATAAATTTATGTTTAGAGTCGTAGTATGAAATGTTACAGCAAGTCCCACATCGGTGGGTTCTTGCTTTGGTGAAGGTTTTGGAGCCTATATAAGGAGGCTTAGTAATGCTTTTATTATCATCCCAAACATTTCTCTTCTTCCTCTTTTATTATTTCTTATACTTAACAAGAGTATTGTGAGAGTATTTGTGAGGTATTTTGTGAGAGGTATTCTTGTAATATTTTCCCACATAGTGAAATTCTTCTGGTCTTGTCCCGTGGTTTTTCCCTTATTTGTTGAGAGTTTTCCACGTAAATTTTGTGTGTTCATTTCTTTATTTTCTCGTCTCTTATTTTAGTTGTGCGACACCATTCTGATACTCTGGTACCTAACAGTGGTATCAGAGCTCCAAGGTTGGTGATACTATTCCAAGGTCACTTTAGGAAGGTGTTGGTTCTTAGTATGCTCTGTGGTTGCGGCATTGCGATCTGCCACATCGAGGAAAAGAATTGTTACGAAAATAGTGTGGTAGTATAAAAGTGTATGTCTAGTAAAGTTACGGCTAAGGAAAGACAAGGTTTTTAAATGCGGCTTAGCGACACCTCTCTTTCTGGAATTTACTTGGTGCACTCTTTACGGGCTACAGTCACTTTTTCGGTATATAGTACTATTTACAGACACGGTTACTATTCACACGTGTGGTTGTATACTTTTACAGTAATTGTTAACATATACTGGATTTGTTCTGGTATACGGGATACGTACAATACTGTTCACGTATACTGTGCTATTCACGGTGAAATAGTATAATCCGGTTCGGTTCGTGTACAACCATGGCAGCAAAATTTGAGATAGAGAAGTTCAATGGGAGTAATTTCTCCCTGTGGAAATTGAAGGTAGCGGCAGTTCTGAGGAAGGATAATTGCTTTGAAGCAATCGAAGGTAGACCCACAGATATGACTGATGAAAAGTGGAAAGAGAAGGATGACAATGCTATTGCCAATTTGCACCTAGCAATGGCGGATTCAGTTTTGTCAAGTGTTGCAGAAAAAAAGACTGCAAGGGAGATTTGGGATGTACTTAATAAATTGTACGAGGTTAAGTCACTTCACACAAGAATATTCTTGAAGAGGAAACTCTACACCTTTCGAATGAGTGAATCCACATTAATGACGGATCACATTAACACCCTGAACACGCTATTGGCTCAGCTCACAACATCTGATTTCAAAATAGCAGAAAATGAACGTGCAGAACTTTTACTTCAGAGTTTACCAGATTCGTATGATCAACTCATCATCAACATTACAAACAATAATGTTGCTGACACTCTTCACTTTGATGATCTTTGCGGCGATCCTTGAAGAAGAATCCAGGCGCAAGAATAAGGAGGAAAGGTCAGAAAGTTCGAAGCAAGCAGAAGCTTTAACGATGACGAGAGGCAGATCAACAGAACGTGGCCCCAGTGGGAGCCAAGATCGTGGTAGATCAAAATCTCGAAGAAGAAAGAATCTCAAATGCTACAACTGTGGCATGAGAGGGCACTTGAAGAAGGAGTGTTGGAACAAGAAGAATGGAGAGAAGACCTCAGAAGCATCAACCTCGCAAGGTTGTGTTGCAAGTACCTCAGATGATGGAGAAATCCTGTATAGCGGAGCAACAAGTTCTAAAGGTGGAAGGAAGCTCAATGATGTCTGGATAGTGGATTCAGGTGCGACATGGCACATGACTTCACACCGAGATTGGTTTTGTACTTATGAGCCTGTCTCGGTAGGATCCGTGTTTATGGGAAATGATCACACCTTAGAAATCGTTGGAATCGGTACTGTCAGAATAAAGATGCAAGATGGTACTGTTCACAAGATACAAGGGGTACGACATGTGAAGGGCTTGAAAAGGAATCTATTATCCACTGGGCAATTGGATGACCTTGGGTGCAAGATTCATATTGAAGGTGGAATCTTGAAAGTAGTGAAGGGCAATCTTGTGGTGATGAAAGCAGAAAAGATCACAAGCAATCTATACATGCTTTTGGGAGATACGTTACAAGAGGCCGATGCATCAGTTACATCAGCGAGCCATGAAGAATCAACGATGATGTGGCATCGCAGGCTAGGCCATATGTCAGAGCGTGGCTTAAAAGTCCTTGCGAACGCGATCTCTTACCGGGCTCAAGGCGGTAACTTTACCCTTCAGAGTCTTGTGTGACAAGTAAGCAGCATAGATTGAAATTTGCAAAAGTAACTACCAGAAGCAAACACATACTAGACTTGATACATTCTGATGTGTGGGAGTCGCCGGAAACATCCATGGGGGGAGCAAAGTATTTTGTATCATTCATTGATGACTACTCCAGGAGATTGTGGGCATACCCGATCAAGAAGAAGTCAGATGTGTTTCCAGTATTCAAGGAGTTCAAAGCACAAGTAGAGCTTGAAACTGGGAAGAAAATCAAGTGCTTGAGGACAAACAATGGAGGAGAATATGTAGATGGTAACTTTCTATCATTCTGCAAGCAAGAGGGTATTACGAGACAATTCACTGTTGCACATACACCTCAGCAGAATGGTGTAGCAGAACGGATGAACAGGACTCTCCTAGAAAGAACAAGAGCTATCTTTGAGAACGGCGAGATTAGCCAAATCTTTTTGGCGAGCGATCAAAGCGCACATTACGTGATAAATCGATCGCCATCAACAGCGATTGGTTTGAAGTCACCAATGGAGATGTGGAAAGAAAAGTCGGTAGATTATTCTTCTTTACATGTGTTCGGATGTCCTGCGTACGTAATGTACAACTCCCAAGAAAGAACAAAGTTGGATCCAAAATCCAAAAAATGTATATTATTGGGTTATGCTGACAATGTCAAGGGGTATCGCTTGTGGGACCCCACTACCCGCAAGCTTGTTGTTAGCAGAGATGTAGTCTTTGCAGAAAATGAATTACAAAGTGAGCAGAAAAATGACAGCACTTCTAAAGAGACTGCTATACTGCAGTTGGAGAGAAAGACTCAAGAAGATGATTCTTCTGAACCAGAACCAGAACACATAGAACAAGAACCAGATGAGGTCAATGATGAAGAAGATCGACGATCAACACGTCAGATAACGGCACCATCGTGGCACTCAGACTATGTTATGGCCTGCCATGATGCATACTGTCTTTTGACCGAAGAAGGTGAACCATCAGCTTTTCAAGAAGCGTTGAACAGTTCAGATGCTTCTCAATGGATGACAGCAATGCGGGAAGAAATTGAAGCCCTACATAGAAATAAGACTTGGGAACTTGTTGAACTTCCAAAGGGTCGAAAAGCCATCGGGAACAAATGGGTGTTCAAAATCAAACGAGACGGCAATGATCAAGTGGAACGGTATCGTGCCAGACTTGTAGTCAAAGGTTATGCTCAGAAAGAAGGGATAGATTTTGACGAGATATTTTCTCCAGTTGTCAGACTTACTACTATCGAGGTAGTGTTGGCAATGTGTCTTTGCATTTGATTTACATCTTGAGCAGTTGGATGTAAAGACTACTTTTCTTCATGGAGAGCTTGAAGAAGAAATTTATATGCTCCAACGAAGGCTTTAAAGAACAAGGAAAAGAAAACTTGGTTTGTAGGTTGACCAAATCTGCATGCGGTCTAAAGCGGCGCCCGGATGTTGGTACAAGAGATTTGATTCCTTCATAATTATCCTTGGTTACAACAGATCGAGTTCGCACCATTATGCATTACTACAAGAGGTTTGATGATAATGATTTCATCATTTTGCTGTTGTATGTGGATGACATGTTAGTGGTAGGCCCCAACAAAGATCGAATCCAGAAATTGAAGGCACAGTTGGCTAGGGAGTTTGATATGAAGGACTTGGGACCCGCAAACAAGATTTTAGGGATGCAAATTCACCGAGACAGAAATGATAGAAAGATTTGGCTTTCTCAAAAGAATTATCTAAGGAAGGTCTTGCGGCGCTTCAACATGCAAGACTGTAAGCCAATTTCTACCCCGCTTCTTGTCAATTTTAAATTATCCTCAGGTATAAGTCCTAGCAATGAAGCGGAGAGGATGGAAATGTCTCGAGTACCGTATGCATCAGCGGTGGGAAGCCTTATGTATGCCATGATATGTACAAGACCAGACATTGCACAAGCAAAGGGAAGCGGTTTGTCGGTTTATGGCAAATCCGGGTAGAGAGCATTGGAATCGTTAAGAGGATCCTTAGATACATCAAAAGAACCTCGGATGTTGCATTATGTTACGGAGGATCGTAATTCATTGTCGTGGGTTATGTTGATTCAGATTTTGCGGTGATCTTGATAAAAGAAAATCCACTTTGGGTATGTATTCACAATTGCGAGAAGCGGTGAGCTGGTTATCTAAATTCTGGTGTTGTAGCTTTGTCTACTACTGCAGGCCGAGTACATGGCAGCTACCCAGGCTTGCAAGGAAGCTATCTGGATTAAAGGTTTAATGGAGGAACTCGGGCACAAGCAACAAATGATTCTGTGTATTGTGTGATCAGTGCCTTGCACATTGCAAGGAATCCAGCTTTTCATTCCAGGACAAAGCATATAGATACCCAGTATCACTTTGTTCGTGAAGTGGTAGAGAAAGGAACCGTGGATATGCAAAAGATTCACACCAAAGATAACCTAGCAGATGTGATGACGAAGCCGATCAATGCTGACAAGTTTATTTGGTGTCGATCCTCCTATGGCCTATCAGAAACGTAAGCGACATGGAATGGCAAGGCAGAAAGAGTGGTGTGAAGATATGATTGGCTCAATCAAAATCTTCAAGTGGGAGAATGTTACAGCAAGTCCCACATCGGTGGGTTCTTGCTTTGGTGAAGGTTTTGGAGCCTATATAAGGAGGCTTAGTAATGCTTTTATTATCATCCCAAACATTTCTCTTCTTCCTCTTTTATTATTTCTTATACTCAACAAGAGTATTGTGAGAGTATTTGTGAGGTATTTTGTGAGAGGTATTCTTGTAATATTTTCCCACATAGTGAAATTCTTCTGGTCTTGCCCCGTGGTTTTTTCCTTATTTGTTGAGGGTTTTCCACGTAAATTTTGTGTGTTCATTTCTTTATTTTCTCGTCTCTTATTTTAGTTGTGTGACACCATTCTGATAGTCTGGTACCTAACATGAAATTTGTACTATCTATATATATAAGCAGGGATCAAATTACCGGTGTAATACTTGAGCAATGTTACACCTTTTAATAACATCTTACCAGATAAATATTTTTTTAAATCAACCGTTGGATTGAAAGTTGTTATCATATAGATCATATCTATAAACTTTTACAAAATTCTATAATCATTTGCTATGTCATCAAGATTAACGTCAACAATATAATTGCATATAATGTTAATCTTGACGCATCTTAATGACATGACAAATGATTATATATTTTTATAAAAATTTATAGATATTATCTATATGATAGTAACTTTCAATCTAACAGTTGATTTTAAAAAATATTTATCCGGTAGGATGTTATTGAAGGGTGTAACAATATCTAAGTATTATACTGGTGTAATTTGATCCATCCAGACTCTCTCTCTCTATATATATATGGCATATCAAATGAGAGCAATGTTTTATTTTGAGAGGTAAGAGGAGCAAATAATACCCCTTAGATTAGATGAATGGTTTCGATTAAATTACGTTTTAAAAAATTGCACGTGAGGATTTTTCTTCTGTATTCGCGCTTCCCTTCATCACTATTACTGCGCCTTCTCTCTCTCACTTTATTGTGATGTTCCCCTGTTTCGAAACAGACTTCTCAATGCTCCCAAGTCCTACCCAATTCATACTTATTCTATTATGTTCATATTTTGACTCTTTTCCACATACCTATTCTGTACTTAATAACTCTCTATAGATATTGAATTTCACTAATCGAACTGTCAAATTAAAAGTTCTTACTGAGTAGATCAATTCCATAAAATTTCATAAAATTTTAAAGATATTTGATACTTCATCAAATAACTTTAATTCAACATATAATATATTTTTCAAAGTATAAGTAAAATATTGACCATACGAATGTCCAATTTATCTAAAATTTGGTATGCATGATCGTTAATGTAATATGATAATATTCAACGGTTGGATTAATAAAATTCAATGTCTATAGTGAGTTATTAAGCAGAGTAACTCTTGACAAAAGTTACTCATTGAGTCACTTGATCTCTCCTCATATATATATAGAGAGAGAGAGAGAGAAATGGATGAAGTTACTCAGGAGTAACTCTTTTCTGAGTTACTCCGGTTAATATCTCTCCATAGACATCAAATTCCATCAATCGAACCATTAAATTAAAAATTCATAATGAGTAGAGCAACTCCATAAAACTTCATAAATTTGGAATATATTTGATACTTCATCAAATCTGTTCCGGACTGGGCCGAAGCCCATCCAGCCTAAGACCACTCTGGTGGCCCAACTCCGCGCAGTGATCGTGGTTGACCTATAGCTACCGATCTGGCACGTCCGTTACATCAACGGTCCCCCGATTCACGTTGGTTTACACCACCGATCTAGGACCGTCGATCTGGTCAACAGACTGAAGCACTCAGAAAAGAATTCCCTTCCTAATCACTGTCCATTCGGATCAAACCCTAAATGAAATCATATAAAAAGAGGGCTAAAAAAGGTACAATTTACGTTGACATTACATCACACTGACCTCATGAGAATTATACTGACTTGAGCGTCAGAGTGTCTTTTGCAGGTACCCCACCACCGTTCTCCGTGGTCATCAACCACCGTTCGCGGCGGACTCAGTGACTCCGACCACCACTTCGTTCTTCGCTCGAAATATTGGCGACCACAGTGGGAGGATTATTCTACATTGAATAGATCTTTCAGATTACCCTATGGTCAGACCATCGCAGCACGATCAACTGCCACGCCGATCTCAGAGAATCAACCCTGGGTCTTGCCCTCCGTCGCCTCAGATCGATGGACAACTGATGTCTGTCACACCAGAACCGGTCACGTTCCCAGTGACCGTGGAGGAAGTTTCGTCGTCACCACTTCCTCAAGGCGAAGCTCCACCAACTGCTCTGGCAGCTCCACCAGCTACCAGTGTTCCACCATCGCTCTTGGAAAACGTTATTTCGATCATCCAAAGACAGACTCAAATGATTGAAGACCAAAATCGCAGGATCACCATGATGGAAACTCAACAAGCTGCTGCGCGTGCCCCTGCTTCGTCCAGGTCTCGACGTAGGTCTAGGTCACCGATCAGATCACGTCGCAAATCTAGGTCACCATCTAGATCCCGAGAATCCAGAACGGAGGGACACCATGAGAATCCCAGATCTGGAGGTTCCCACCAATCCGCCACTGAAGGGCACCGCACCGTTGGGTCGCCGAACCACAGGTGGTCAGGCGAACGATCTCTCCTAAGGAGGGAGACGCACCACCAATCGTCCAGTGCCGACAGAACCACGGACCGGTCGTCGACTAGAAGACACAACACTTCGTATAACTCTCCGAGGAGATCGTTATCTCGTTGATCTCCTTATGCATCATCAGCCTCCAACGAAAGCGCGTCACCTCGTCGCTCGAGGAGGTACGATGAAGATGACGATTTACTCTAAGCTGGTCTGTTCACCGAAGAGATCACACTATTTTCGATCCCACGTTCACTCGAGAAGCCCCTAACCTTTGAGCTTTATGACGGGACTAGAGACCCCGATGAGCACATCGGACGATTTGACACCATCATGAGGTACCGAAATGCTAAGGGACCAGTAAAATGCAAGTTGTTCCCCCTGACTCTGTCGAAGATCGTGTTGGCTTGGTTTCAAGGACTAAAGCTGACATCCATCGGATCGTGGGGCGAACTCAGTAGCAAGTTCACCTACCCTTTCACCACTTCTCGCCCCCAGCCCAAGTCGAAAGCAACCCTCGCTGCTATTCGACAAGGGGAAAACGAGTCCCTACGGAAATACATCAAGCGGTTCACCCAAGAGGCTATGCTAGCTAGAGGGGTCCGAGAAGAGGAAGTGAACTTGCTGAGCTATTGAAATTAACAAAGTTAATCATCAGGGATGAAGCTCCAATGTCACATAAGTTTTGTTTTGAGGCTCTGGATAAGAGTCTAAGAGACATTATAAGTGTAGATAAACTTTTTGGTGGCAAGGTCATGGTTTTTGGTGGAGACTTCAGACAAATACTACCAGTCATCCCAAGAGGAAGTCATTCTGACATTGTACATGCAACTATCAATGCATCATATCTATAGGACAATTGTCAGGTACTAACTCTGACAAAAAACATGTGTTTACAAAATAGTGCAATCAATACCAGTGCATCAGAACTTGCGAACTTTTCCAAATGGATACTGGACATTAGTGATGGAAAATTATCTGCAGTGATGCTATATAGTACGAGAGATTTTTCTACGAATCATACGAAAAGTGACATGTCATGTTATTAAATAAAAGAATAGTGGTTATCTTGAGATTTGCCGGAAAACACGCCCGTGGGTGAAAAGGAAATAAAAAGCCTTCGTATTGCTTCGTAAGAAAAACCGTTCGTAATCACAAGCATTTTCCAATTATCTGAGCCAAATGATGGTTATGCAGAAATAGATATTCCTGAGGAATTCTTGATTACCAATTTTGATGACCCTATTGAAGCTATAGTTAAAAGTAAATATCCAGATTTAATGCACTAATACAAGAATGAACAGTATTTGCAGTCTAGGGCTATCTTAGCATCAACTATTAAGGTTGTTGATCAAACCAATCAATATGTCCTTAATATAATTCCAGGTAACCTATTCAACATATTTTACTTGATTCATTGATTACTTATTCATTATTTTTTAGTTAGTATAATATTTACTAAATTTACCCATGTATGATGATTATAGGGGATGAAAGAGAATATACAAGGTCAGATTCTATTGACAGGTCTGAAGCTTATGAAAGTGAGCCATTTGAGATCCTTACTCCAGAATTTCTACACTTTCTTAGAACATCAGGTCTGCCAAATCATAAGATCAAACTGAAGCCTGGAACTCCAATAATGCCTTTGAGAAATTTAGACCAGGCAGAAGGTTTGTGTAATGGAACTAGGTTGATTGTAACCAGACTTGCAAATCATGTTCTTGAAACGAAAATCATGTCTGGAAAGAACATTGGAAACAAGGTATATATTCCTCGAATGGAAATGTCTCATCCCAATCACCATGGCCATTCAAGCTAATTAGAAGACAGTTTCCCATTATTGTCTCCTATGCTATGACTATCAACAAATCTCAAGGTCAATCACTTGAAAGTGTTGGACTATACTTGCCTAAGCTAGTGTTCAGTCATGGTCAACTCTATGTGGCAGTTTCTAGAGTTCAAAGTAAACAAGGGTTGAAGATTTTTGATACATGATAATGATTGAAAACCATTTAAAACAACCACTAATGTTGTTTTCAAGGAGGTTTTTCAAAACCTTTAACAGGTAAGTATGTACATTTACAATTATCAATCAGATTTAGTGCCATATTATATTGCTTAAACTCATTATTAGAATTTGAATTCCTATAGGTAACATTGAAAACTAAACTATCAAGATTCTACAGTCTGTTACTTCAAATACTTTTTGTTTCCATTTTTTGAGGTATTGGTCAGCTACTCAAGTGTCACCGTAGCTTAATAGTTAAACTAACTTTTCCAATAACCTTGGCAGTGTTATTAACTTCTTATTTATAATTGTATTTATTATATTTTCCTAGCTTTATTAGCGAAGAATTCTTCAGAAATAGATGGGGTTTTCCCAGCTTTAGATTCAAATAAGTTTTTTCTTGGGTTTCAGTCTATGTCCCCCAAGTTTTTTGTATTTCGCTTTTTCTCTTTCTTTTTTTATTAATAAAGTATAGGGGGAATACTCTTTTTCCTTTTGGATATTCTTTTCCTAAGAAGGGTTTTGCATCAGAAGGTTTTAACAAGACTCATTTCCTTTTCTTTTGCAAAAATAAAAAATGATACAAAATAGTGCTACTTCAGTGGTTTCATTAACAATACATGTGTTGAAGCTCCAACAGAGAGAAACTGCCAAAGGACAAACACAAGTTTATTCTTATTTTTTGGATTGCAAGACATACAGAAGTTTCCTCTCATTTTTTGGATTAGAAGTCTATATTACTTATAGATACCATTGACATTGTTGTAATGTCTTACTATGCTATAATTATTTTGCAAGGCATACACAAGTTTCCTCTCATTATTCAAGATATGAAAACCTTCAAATGATTGCTTGCATGATTAATTTCGAGTTTCCAGAAGTATAAACTACGATCCATTAACTTAGAAGACGAAATATTTATTATATAGATGAATAAGAGATGGGAGATGTGTATAATAATATGTTTGAGGTAAGTGTATAATCCATGCACTATGTTACGGATTTATTATGGGTAACTTTAAATGAAGACCAATTTTTAATAAAAAGACCAGTTTACAAGCCCACATGAAAGTGCCATGTTAGGTTCAGTAATGAAAGTCCAAATATATTTTTAAATATTATAACTAATCCTCAATCCTTATGTACAAAATATGCTATTAATTGTGTGCTCTTATTAGTTTGTTTGTCAAATATAATTAGCAATAACGACGCCCTATCCATGCGTATGCACGGGTATGTTACTAGTTTTGTTTATTAAAAAAAGACTCATATTACGATATTGCGCACGTCATTATCCAATTACTGAAGACAAGAATTAAACAAAAAATTACAATCTTTTCTTGATACTATTTGAAAAAAAAATATTGTTTTTTTGATAGGGACCACGATGCTGGTGGTGCATGTACCCGTAAACAATTTCAATTACATTAATCTATTATAATATATTAAAACAAACTTCTAAATCATTGGGTTGACACGTCAATATTTCATGTGTCATGTATTACTAATTATACCACATCACTATTGCATATTTTCTTTGTCCATCTCTCTCTCTCTCTTTGGTATAATTTTCCATCTCTCTCTATTCCATGTTTTCTTAAATAGTGCAATTTTTGTTTTTTTGATGAACAACAGGGGCTAAGCCCTTGCCAACACAACAAATAAACTAGAAACCCCTAGGAAACCAGGTCCCAGCAAAGTCAGCCTTCACAGAGTTCAGGACAAAGGCTGGAATACAATAAAAAACCTTACTACATAATTCTAAATTAAGACCCATCTTTGCAAATCCGTCTCGACTTGATTGGCTTCACGGTGAATATGCGACACCACCACTTGCTCACCCTCGCCCATTAGGACAAGGATATCTGTCAGTAAACCGAAAAAAGGATGTTGCGAAGAACACCCCGATTGAATAAGTTTAATTGCTGTTAGAGAATCACTCTTAATAACAAGCCTCCCAAAACCATTGAGCCTAGCGAGCTTAAGCCCCATGAAAATCGCCCAGAGCTTAGCAGCTGCTATGGAGCAAGGAAAAATATTCGAAGCATACCCACATAGAAAATTTTCCCAATCGTCACGAATCACACCACCGATAGAAGCTAATGCACCATGATGCGACACAGCTCCATCACAGTTCAATTTTACCCAGCCTGTAACCGGTGGAAACCACCTAATGAGTCTCTGTTCAGAACCCGAATTTCCCAAAGCTTTCAGTGGATCGAGCGTTGAATGGCTAATCAAGATAGCTTGACATCTGAAGCGAATACGGTGAACCAAATCACACGCCTCCACTCACTTACCTTCAAATACCACCTCATTTCGATGCTGCTAGAAAGCCTGAGAGGCCACATCGAAGATCAGAGACCACCCGAATCCACCTCTATCATTAGAAATAGACAAATTTATCTCCATCCAATTCCCTAATTCAGCAGTCCAGAAGCCCACAGGCAAGTCATTACCAGCCAGCTCATACCAAGCCTTTGCCACCATCTCGCAATCCCTAGTCATATGAAGGATTGATTCTTCCGCTACATTGCAAATGAGACAAAGACTCGAATCTGCGATGTGACGGCGAGCTAGCGCAACATTTGTCAACAACGCGCTGATGCTCAGCCTCTACAGATGGAACCTGTAGTGCTCCGGCCCAATCCATGATCACACTGCTTGAAACACACCACTTTGGGCCGAATTAGAGTTCTCAGGGAGAGACTCATAAGCTGAAATTGATGAGAATTTCCCATCCTTCGTAGGTTTCCAAGCCACAGAATCGATCCCTCTGTTAACATTCGGGGGCTCATGCTGAGGATAGACAACACTATGTTCTCTAGTAAGAGGTCAGAGAAGTGGTTTAACACCCAATTCCCTTTCCCATCTGTTAGATCTCCCACACTCAAATGCTCTTCCACCGCCGATAGAGGCCTAAAAGAAGCATTACTCAGAGCACCAACTTGGGGAAGCCAAATATCATGCCACATATTGACAGAGAGACCATTCCCCACTCTCCAAACAAGATTCTTCACCACATCCTCCCAAACACTACAGAGGCCCCTCCACAGATTTGAGCTGGTTCTACTTACATCAATTCGAGGCACAAGGCACAATATCACCCCTACAACCGTACTTGGAACGGATCAATCTGACCCAAATCTCATCCCTCTTATCAATAATGTCCCAACCTGCCTTCATGATTGACGAATAGTTAATTTTCCTTACCTCCCACAACCCAAGACCGCCCAATAACTTAGGCTTACACAAATTCCTCCCAACTCACCAAATGGATATGTTTTTTCTCCTCCGTATCACCCCAAATAAAGCGCCTACATCTCTTATCTATTTCATCACAAATAAACCGGGGGATATACGCAGATTGCATCACATAGGAGGGTAAGGCCTGAATTAC